>OX387423.1:62076456-65041422 GCA_947563755.1 Lochmaea crataegi
ACAATTTTGTGTGACATATTTTGATTATTATTTAATTGAAATAGACGGTTCATTTTCTTCAAAGCATCAAATTCCAATGAATTTTATAGAAACCCTTCCTGTGTAAGACGCATTACATTCCCAATTCGTGCAGTCATTCATTAATTTAAAACGAGCACGAATAGAATATATTTTACTGTAAGTTCTGATTTAATAGCATACGGCAGATATCATTTGTTTTGAAATTAAACATTTATTTGAATATAATTCGGTCTGTATTCGTAATATTGATTAGAGTTTATGGAGATGACGAGATTTTATAAAAAAAACGACATCGATTTTTTGTCAACGACGTTAATGAGAATAAAAATACGAACATAGATCGTCCTTCACCCATCACCAGACGGAAAACGTTTTTAATAAGTATTATACACTGACCGTCACAAAAATCCGACATCCAAAAATTTTACACATTTTTTCCAAAGTCTTGAACAACACATTCAATTTTTATGATTTATTCTATGAACTGTAGGTCAATTCTTCTGTAGCAAAATTGAGGTTGAAGTTCTGATCCGTATTACTGGACAAGCAGGTATAGGCAACATTATAATGTAGATGTTGCTTAATACGTTTTTATAGGAAAAATGAAGTTAAAATCTCAAACTTTTGAAATTTCCGATGGTTGCATTTTGACGTCGTGTCGGGTAAGGACTTTCTAGAGACCCCAACGCTAACTTTAGAAAGGAAAGTGATGTCTCACTCAACGCGGAAGACGAAGAGGGATTAAATTAATCAGAGTAAGATAGAGGGAAGAAGAGAGAGCCTCACCAAGCTCAAGTTACATAAGATGTACTGAAGTATGTGATTTCGGCTTATCCACAAGTAGTTGTTCCTCCTCGAGCCCTACGAGACGGGAAGGAAACCAAGAACAGCTCAGTCCAGGAAGTCGATAAACATCACCCTGAGTCAAGTCGTGAGAAATCGTGACGAGAGCTGAATGGCACAGTGTGACAGTGTGTTTTAGACCTTACCTCTGAACTAGGGGCTCTGTGGTATAGTGGACCGTTTATTCCCTAGCCACTCGTAGGATCTATATGGAACACAGTAGCAAAAAGAAAACAGGCCAAAGTGTGCCCAATGCCAAAAGGCCAGCACACACAGTGACTAAAATTAAGTTGTTCAAAGCCATAGGGCAGGAAACAAGAGGCCCGGGAAGTCGAAAGATACATCCCAAGCTGAAAGGCACGGAACCTAACAAGGGAGGTCTGTCAGGGCGAATGCGTTGGAAGACGTAGTTATTACCGACAGACGAATCCCGGAAAAACAGAAAGGAAAAAATAGACTTGGAAAAAACAAACCCGGCAAAAAATAGACCCGGAAAAAACAGAAGAACTAAGTATTAAATGAGATTTTTGAAAGAATGAAACTAAAAATTATATTAGATCCACTTGTACATACAAATAAGACAATCTTGATTAAATTATACAATTGTTTATGAAAAATAACTATTACATGGTTATAATTAACAATAACTAACCCAACCTAACCTACCTAACGCCACCCTTATTGAAATGCTCTTTTATCATGAAAAAAATATTAGGGTGGTTGAAAGACATTGGTACAGTCCGAGTCTATTTTTTCCAGGTCTATTTCTTCCAAGTCTATTTTTTACGGGGATATTTTTCCAAGTCTATTTTTTCCGAATACCGAGCCGAAATCAAAGCCAGCTTCTCCAAATTTGCGGAAAGGGCAAAGGAGGTAGCCGTCAAAGCCTGCGAAGGCCGAGACAAAAATAAATACGACCAAAGGCTTCAAAATACCAAGATCAGATGGGAATCCCGTCTGGGGGCGGGACCACTCAGAAGAATACCTGTCGTAAAAGGCGACTAAGTGATTAGATCCCCAGGGATTTAGAGTAAACCTCGATAAAACAATCCGTAATCTACGTTGTTAGCTACCGTGGCAATGGATGAATGGCTGCGCGAAAGTCAGTCAGAAACGGTGCCTCCGGGACAACTGGTGACCTCCCGGAGTAACCAGCCTTACCACCACAAGCGGGGCTCTGTGGTGGTGGACATTCAATTCCCTAGCTACTCGTGGGATGGAATATGGAAAAAGAAGAAAGCAAAATAGAACAGGAGGTTGTGGATGAAGGAGAGAAAGGAAATGGAATTTTTGGTAAATCGACGAAGGTAAAACGAACGCCTGATAAGGCGGGGGAGACGAGAGGGTGGAGTGATACTGGAGTGAAGAGAAAGGAGGTATTGCCGCTGGAGGACAAGGAACAGAAGGAGAAAGGAAAGAAGGAAGTGGAGAATGGGAAGGAAGAAGAGAGGGAGAGTGTAGAGAGATTGAAGGATATGGTAAGGCGACTGGAGGAGAAGGTGGAAAGGCTGGAGGAAGAGAAGGCAGCGGCAGAGGGGCGGGTCAAGGAATTGGAGAGGTTGAGTAGGGAGGACGATAGAAAGGATATAATGCAAACACGATGGGAGGTGGGGCAAAGAGACTGGGAAGGATAAAAGGAGGTTAGAGATAGGGACTGGGATGGTAAAAAGGGGGAGGGAAAAGAGGTGAAGTTGGGATGCTGACGGTAAGAGGAAGAATAGAGGGAAAAGTGGGATACAAAGAGAAGAAGAAGGAACTGGAGTGAAGGGTGGAGAGGGAAAAAAGAGGGAAGTGGGAAGAGTTACTGAAGGACCTGGAAAACAATCCATGGGGAAAGGCATATGAGATAGCGGTGAAGAGGATGGGTGGAGATAGGAACGAAGTGCTAGAGGAAGATTGGGAGAAGGAGGTTATAGACAAATTGTTCACAGGGGGAGAAGGAGGAGTAGGAGGCAGGATTCGAGAAGTCCAGGATAATAGGGGGGTAGGGAAAATGAGGGGGATAAGGCCGGTAGAGAAGTGGGAAGTACAGGAGGGGGGAAGGAACATTATAGTAAGGAAAGCCCCAGGGATAGATGGCCTGAGGGGTGATATGATGAAGAGGCTGTTGGATGACAATGAGAAGTACTTCTGCGAGCTTTTCAACAGGGTACTAAGGGAGGAAGAGTTTCCAGAAGGATGGAAGGTAGCTAGGGTGATACTACTCAAGAAGGCGGGTAGAGAGGGGAAGCGGGCGGGTGACTACAGTCCCATCAGTCTGCTGTGTGGTATGGGTGAATTGATGGAGGGGATAATAATGGATAGGATTGAGGAGGAAGTTGGTAGGAATGGGGGTTTTAGGGAAAATCAGCACGGGTTTGCGAAGGGAAAATCATGCATCTCGGCGCTGGGCAGGGTAATGGGCTTGGTGGAAAGGGCTAGGGAGGGCACCTGGAGAAACAAGAAATTGGCCCTACTCGTGTTCTTCGACGTCGGGAACGCGTTCAACAGTGTCAGCAAACGGGCAGTGTTGAGAGCGTTGCTGAGGCTAAGAGTGGGGGAGGATTTGGTTAACCTGGTGGAGGAATACCTGACGGGACGTGTGATAGTAGACACTAGAGGGAGGAGGTATGATACGGAGGCAGGAGTGCCCCAGGGCTCGGTTCTTTGACCGACGCTATGGAAGTGTGTGTTTGATGATGTTTGTGGGATAGTATGTGAAGAGGGATGTGAGATTACGGTGTATGCGGATGATGTGTGTCTGGTATGTAAGGCAAAAGGAGAGGCGGAGATAGAAAGAAAGGCGGAGAGAATGTGTAGGAAGATTGTGGAGAAGATAGAGCGGTGCGGACTAGAAGTGGCGGAAGATAAGACGGTGGGGTTGCTAGTGAAGGGACGGAGCAAGACGAGGGAAGTGGGGGTGATGGTGAAGGGAACAGGAATTCGTTTGGAGGAGTGTGTGAAATACCTAGGGGTGTGGTTGGATAGTCAGTTATCCTTCCGAACACACATGTTGAAGGCGGCAGAGAAGGGGAAAGTGAGGGCAGCATGGCTGGGGAGATTGATGTGTAATGTGAAGGGGCCGGGAGAGTGGAAGAGGGGGATCATTGGTAGGATGGTAGAGCAGAGTATGCTGTACGGTGCGGAGGTGTGGGGTGAAAGAGCGGGAGTGAATGCGAGGGTTAGGCCACTCCTGCGGGTGCAGAGAGGTATATTGCTGAGGGTAGTGCAGGGGTACAGGACAGTGGGTGGACTGGCAGCAGCGGTGCTGGCAAGGACCTACCCATTTGACGTGATGGCTAGAGCCAGGAATAACCGCTGGAGGGGTGCGACCAGAGAGGAAGTACAGGAATGGATGGAGGAGGAAATGGAGAGAAGGTGGGAGGAGTATGAGGGCGCACTAAAAGGAGCGATTGGGAACAGGAGAGATTGGATGGATCGGAAATTCGGGGAGGTGAACTACTTCTTGACACAGGTGTTCACTGGACATGGGTCGAGAGTAGGGTACCTCCACAAGATTGGAAAAAGAGAGACTGGAGTGTGTGAGAGGTATGTGTTTAGATGCTGGAGGAACGAGGAAGTGCTGAAGAAGTTGGAGAGGAAACTAGGGGAGACGGTTTATTGGGAGAATATGGTGGAGATAATGTTGAGGGGGGAGGAAGAATGGATGGAGGGTAGTGGCGTAGTAGAGAGCATGGTCAGGGGGAGAGAACGACTCGATATGGCATGAGAGGTGGGAGTGGAAGTTAGGGAGAAGACGACGATGTGAGCGGAGAGTGTGCGAGGGACCGCCGCCCGTCTCGAAGTATGCTAGTGTAGTGATTCCGAGGCGGGGGTAACGGCGAGTTTGAGGTGGGTTTGGTTGGTAGGCATCTCCTTGGGGATGATTCCAACACTGTTTGGGTCCTGGACCCATTCGAACATGAGTTTCCCATCTCGGCCCGAAAAAAAAAGGTCAGATGGGAGCACACCACCCGAAAACAAAAACAAAGTAAAAAGGCCAAAAGCAGAGAGTGTGACTTTCAGTCAAGGTATGGGTGGCAGACACAAACTTTCCGGAAGCCAAAATAGACTCGGAAAAACCTCAATCTATAAATCTGTCATGATTACTTATGATACTATCACGGAAGAAAGGCCCCAGGTCCGCTCTCTGAAAAGCACACAAAGGCCGGTAATTTCGGAATATACTTGTGCGGACGGCATAAGTGCAAAATTATTGGCAAAAATCATCCCGACGCTGAAGCCATGGTAAGAAGCTTCCCTGAGGGCACTAGTAAGGAATGATACACCGAAACCACACGCCTGTACGGTCTTCGTACGGGATGAAGATGGGGAGCGCCTTGATTCCAACAGAATCCTTAACATATTAAGGATAAGTAAACGCGGGCTCAAGACTCACCTATGGACAGTCTGGGGGAAAATACTGACATTTCATACGTCATATTCTCAATAAGTAGGTACTTCATAAAATTCATAGTGGATTCACAGTGAATAATAAGTTAGCAGATAATTTATAAAATGTCATTTCTCCGCAAACAAATTCATTTCCATTTCGACTGGGGACTTACTTTGGTATACTTCTGTATCTAAACAATGTTTATTAATAGGTTTTGTTAACCAATTCACTTCCTTTGTAAATTAATTACGATTTTCGGTTTATCTTTAATTTTATAGTACGGTTCACATATAAGACATATACCTTACAATTATTGGATATATCCCAGAGAATATTAGAAGAAAAATTATTGAATTTTCACTCAAAGGAGGAGTAGAATATTATTTTAACTAGATTGAATTGCATAATGGGATATATGAACTATTTTAATGATATATTGGGTATAATTATATTCTTCAGTGCTGAAAAACAAAAACGTGCGGTACTGGATAGTTTTATTTGTTTGTAATGATTTTGTAACTTATTGAACCTGTATAATTTTCCCACAATTCTATAATTATTCAGTTTCACCTTTTCCCCCAAGGAGCTGTGGAATCTCGTCGTTGGTGGGTGGGCCGAGTAGCAGTTCTATCTTGAACCACTGGGGTCGGGGAGGGATATGTGACACTAACGACAGCTCAACGGATTTCTGGACAATGCGGAATCCTAAAATCAGGATCTTCAGCTCGAAGAAAGGACTTTTGTCTCGGCGAATTTGCTTATAGCCGGTCGGTTGCCGGAGTCGTCGGAGCCACTGATTTCTGGTGAAAACATGCATATTATAGACCGTATCTAATAGAAGGTGGTTGATGAGGTATATGCACTAGATGTAGGGGCATTGCCTTAACCAGCTGGCCAAGTATCCAATGGCAAAGGATCTAAGAGGGTCAGGTCTGAGGAAAGTACACCAGAACATTCTAGGAAAAAGGGGGTTGGCACCGATGGAAAAGCCATTAGTGTCGAGAAAAACAAACCATCCTATGGACAAGTTACATCTGGAATAATGCCCTTCAACTACCCAGATTTCTCTCTTTCAGTGGAACAGCTTGCAGCCACAAAAGAGAAGATTTGGGAAAATATCGTAGAGCTGGACTCGAAGGAAAAACAACTAACTACTGTCTTGTGCTGACAAAGCTACAGTTGAGTGGCTAAAAGGCGCTGCAGCCACAGGAAGCCACTGGAAGAGGAAAGCAATATTCCTCACTCCGAAATCTTTGAGACGTATCTTCCTGATAGTTTGGTGTGTACGAAGGAAAAAATTCTCCGATTTCTAGAGGTTCAAAATTGGAGAATCTTGAGAAGGGTTCAAAGCAGTAGAGCTCACCCTCTCAATGGACCCCATCTCCGCCGAAAGGGTGGAAAAAAAGTGGCCATATAGCCAATTATAAGTTTGGCCAGGTAAGAATATTAGCCAAAAAAAGCCATACACACAGTCTGATGGCTCAGAGTATGCTACAAAACCGGAAAAGCAGACAAAAAAGCCACAAAAAAGGAGTTCCAAAAAGGGGATCCGCAAAAGGCAAGAAGGGATCGACGAAAGATCGAAAGATTATTAGATTTCTGCAACTTAATCTCCATCATGCAAACGCTGCGACCAGCGAGCTTAGCAGGAGCTTAAGCAGAAGCCTAACCGATATTGGGCTTATTCAATTGAATAAAACACGTACGTTTTGTAACTATATTTACAGTATGATCAGATAAAAGAACTAGTCATATTCTCCGGACTGTATGACATAATATAACTGGGTTGAATAATTCAGTACAACAGCAACGTTAGGCTGGGTTGGCTAGTTTTCTACATTTTTCTTCAACTGTGTATTTAGGTTATATGTAAAACGTACTATAGAAATTGTAGTAGGAGGAAATCCGCACAATATCGCGCTTGTCAGTTGTTGCCATATACCTTTCGGAGATTTGTTTCTTTATCAATTTAGTGTATTTTAATCGATTTGTTTATTATATAGAATGTCGTTTTTGTCGTCGAGGAAATAAAATAAATAAAATGAGTGATACCAGTAACAAAGCAAACATGCCAAGTAAGATTTATATTTACTTTTTTTTAGAATAAAATAAATAATAAACAAACCCACAGTGTCATTAGCGGGCGTTTACAAAAAAATTGTCTATACCCTATTAATAAGATTAATGGATTTTAAGTATCTTGAAATTTCACATTTCACCCACAGTTACTTTTAGTGTAGAACTTATTTTACATTTCAAACATGTGCATTCTTTTCTATACTTCGGGCAATTTTTCATAAGCTGTTTACTGTTTGTCTAATATTCAGTTTGTCTTATGTCACATTTAATTTCTTCTTCTTTATTAAAAAAATGCAAGTTTGTTAGTTTTGTGTGGCCCAGTCGAGATATTAATAACTTTCTTGTTATTCGCTGATCTGGTAGTTTCACTAGTGCTTTGACAATTTTTAATTTGTTTCCAGAGTGAGCCCATAGAGTATTTTGAGATTCCAAATTTAAGACATTATTAGCCACTCCGGTTTCTTACATGCAGCATTCTGTGTATTGTTTCATTATTATTACGAAAGCTCGCGACATTTTTCGCACTTTGATTCACTTTTGTAGTTATAATTTTGTCACAATGTATACTAATTAAATTCATTTTTCGACCAGCTTATACAATTCGATATCTGCAAAAATATAAAAACATGTCAGTTATACAGTGAGGTCCATAGGTATGGAATAAATTTATTCCAAACGTTATTATGTAATTGTATGAAAAAACCTTAAATAGGTGGATTTCTATCAATTTGACAATTTACAGTGTGAAAACATTATCCCCTTCTTGCACCCCCTCTAAATTATGAGCACCCTCTCGAAAATTTTTAATGTTAAGGGGGGTCGTATGGCACCTTGTTCGAAAAGAGATTTCATTCTTCGTTCAGCAATATTAGGTTCAAATTTTGTGTAATCAAAACTTAGAAAATGTATTTTGAAAATGTAAAATTTTGATAGTGTACGTAGAATGAAGGAAAAATGTCACATAATGTCCGGACGTATTTTTCAATTTGTTTCCCTATTAAATAAAATGTTCATAATGACCATCATTCACAATAAGCAAGGCGATCTTGGAATTCTCGTACATTTTATAGGACCTCAGCGGTTATGCGATTAATTTCTTCATCAGAAAAAAAATTATTTATGAACTGCAAATCTTCTTCCATTCTGTCCATCTTAAGTTCACAGAAGTACCTTCAATCAGGATCATTCTCATTTAACTCCTGAACCAACTCAACTTTATAAGAATGGAATATTTCTTCCTTTTTCCAATATTTACATACATCATTGTCGTAGTCACGTTGTCTACTTGTCATATGTGGATTTTCCCTCAATCCTTAATATTACATAGTCATTCTGAACATTGTTCTAATAAACAACATTAATAATCATTATTGAGTTGGTATTTTTATTTTAATATGAATACTTCTTTTATTGTTTAACTCAGTATTATTTTAGTTTATTTGAAAAGGTTGTTATTTGATATTTTAAATAATATAAAAACTACTTCTTAGCAGTACAGCAGCACAAGTCTCCAGCTCCAACAATCGACCAAGCAAGTTTCCTTACGAGATTTACAAAACTGTATTTTTCAACTATAGACAGGGTGGTCCTTAAGTAGTTATACATAGAAGTAAAGTACAATCTTCACTTTAAAATATTGCGATTCAAACCAACTAGCTTTAATAAAATGTTGATATTAAGAGAGACACAGGGTTTTAAACTCGAAATTTTAATTTTAATTTTTTACAATAACTAACACTTTTTGACGTGTATGCACAAAAATTTGACGGTGGGGGTTTTTGGATATAAGAAATCATAATTTTGTACCTATTTCGATGTATTTTGTATAAATAAGTATAAATATAAGGTATATTTATTAGTATCCCCAAATCTTAACGGGTTTTCAGTATTAAAATGAACAGTATAGTAGCAGTTAATATCAAAAATATGTATGGTACTTTAAACTGAAGTCCTAATTAGGATACATTTTATTTATCAAACAAATTAAGAAAAGGTAAACTACATAAATAACATTATAACTTTTGATATATTCACCATTTTCTTCGTTGCATTTATCCATACGTTTCATAAAAGATCGTCTCATCTTAAATAACGTCATTGGATCAAAAGACAATGCCGCTCTATTTACTTCTTGCCAAAGTTTGTCGCGGATATTCTGGACTACGTGGTGGCCAAGGGACGGGACTACCACGAGCGTTAGGAAAGTTAGTATTTAAATATCTTCTGACTTCTCTCGTATAATGTGGCGGTGCACCATCTTGCATAATCAACATATTTTGTATCAAATTCAGTGGCAATTCTTCCAATAAATCAATGAAGTTATTTTGCAAGAAATGTAAGTAATTATCACCATTCAAATTATGGGGTAACTCGTATGGCCCTAATAAATAGTTACCAATGATCCCATACATTTATTTTTAATTCATGTTGGAAATGCCTTTTTCTCTTTTAACATTGGGATTTTCGACTGCCGAGACATGATTGTTTATTAAATTATAAACACCACGGCGTGTGAAGGTGGCTTCCTCGGTAAGTAATATTCTATCAAGAAAGATGTGGTCCAGATTTTGCCTGTTTCGGATATAATGGTAGATCTGCTGCCAATAAATTTTACACCGTCAAATTTTTGTTCATACACGTCAAAAAGGGTTAAAGTTATTGTAAAAAACAAAGACTAAAATGCATTTTTAATACCCCGTATCTCTCTTAATATAAACATTTTATCAAAGCTAGTTGGTTTATATCGCAATATTTCAAAGTGTTCAATTTATTAATATATTTTCTATGTATAATTACTTAAGGACCACCCTGTAAATCAAAGTATGTTTGGCAAACATAACTGAAGCTGTGAATGGAATGCGGTCGAAAACATTCGATAATGCCACGTTTGACTATGAAAAAGCTAAAGTGCTAAGTATGTAGTGATAATAATTAGAAAATGGACTTTTTTTATTAACAATATGTCAATAATGATTAAAAGTTAATTCTTTAATGTGCTGGTTTCATTGGATTTTGTCTATTAACATTTTTTTTTCAATTTCTGAATATTAAAAGATGAACACTTTTCCAAATATGTTATAGGTTTTCTTCAAGCCGGCAACGTCGTGCTAAAATCATAATTACCACGCCCTCCTACTAACGCAATTGGTGAATATTCATCGAACCCCCGTTGCTAGGTAACCACCTGACTTCCTATTGGCAAGCGCGTGCGCGTGTTCTTTCCTCTCTCTTCGACAATTGATTGACACTGATTATCCAGTGGCGTTTCTAATGTCAGTATTTACCTTCGTATTTTCAGTTTTACTTGTTATCTTATTATTTCGTATCCATATTGAATTCAAGTATGATTTTTAACATTATTTGTTTTTAACAAATAGGTACCGAGTTTTGAAAAATACCTTACCTTTAAAGCAAAGCATAAATCAGTTTCTATATATAATTATTATATAATAATAATTATTATTTTTAATACTTAGATACATAAAATAAAATAATAATAATAAAAGCTGAATCTGGCAAGTATAAAATATTATTAATTGATTCTATCAATGGCAATAAACAACAAACAATTCATTCAACTGGAAAATAAATTGAAAAACGTGACATTATTTCCTTCATTTTACGTAAATTATTAAAAATTCATATCTTCTAAATAAATTTTCTGTTATGATTGGACCAATTTTGAAAAACTTGATATTGCTGAACAGAGAATAAAAATCCCCTCCGAACAAAGTGCTTAAATAAACCCTACTGCATAACATAAACTCACCAATTGTCTTTCTGATGTTTCTTTTAGATATTTTTATTTTTTTTGTCCAATCTCACGGTTTTGTAACTGATTATTGTTTAAATAAGACATTCACATGTATCCTCTCTTTAAGCAAATATTTTTATTTTTAATATCAGTATAAATTCAAATTTTCAATTTTATCTGATTTGAACTTTGTCTATTTAGACAACTCCATGAGAAAAAGTCCTAAGGAGATGTTATAATATCAGAAAAACGTTGAGAGCTTTTCATTCCATCTACAGATACATTCAAACACAAACGGAACATAGGGAGTTAGTGTATTCTCCGATCTAAATAGTCCACCAACAAAACATTTCTATAAGTTCACTTCAATAAATATCAAGAAGTGATCTGGACAGCTGGATTCAGAACCAATGTAAGAAAGCCCGCCCCTTCTCCTTCCAAAATTTGTTAGTTATGTGCGAGGTGTGCGCAAACTGCGATTTAGTATTGAATAATTATTTGATGGGGGTAGTAAACGTCGCTACATATTGAAACAATATGCTTACGTTTTATGTTGTTAAAATCGAAAATTAATTGTTAAATTCTCTTTAACAATTAATGTTTCGAGTTAAGATAATATGTTTTGATTTCTTTTGGCTTTCAAAATAAAAATAAATTCGTAAATAACCTACCGACTGCTGTTTACTGACTGTCATGACAAAGAGAACTGTCAGCTGTCAGCTCAAATAACGGCCCATTTGACAAGTCAAAAGTTCGAACTCTTGGCTCATCTCACAGTTGACCCAAATTTTTCTTTATCTCGCCTAACAATGGGGTTAAAAAATTCGATTTGAAGATGGTATTGGTTTAAATGGAAAATATTTAATTTACCTAATTATAATTAATCACTCGGTTTATTTATTAAAAATTATTCTATAACAGTGAAATATACAAAAAAAATGTAATTAATTAGTTAGGTACATCTTATCGAAAAGGAAATTAACCTATCTTATCCATTTTATTTGTTGTTTAAATTTTTTGACCCTATTGCCGCTGAGTCGTTACCGTTAACTTTTTAATTATTTATTTAAAGATTATTTTGTGCATTCGATTATCTTATCGATGACGATAAACTTTGATTTCGACTTGATTCCAGCACGGCTTCGAAGTGCTGTAGGTAAAATATCATATCAAATTTGTTTTTAAATCAGTCTCAATGTTATTACGAGAGATAAACAATTTACATGTTTCCGGAGCAATGATCTTAATACAGGATTTCATTTCAATTCATTTCTAACGAATAGTCTTTTTTTTCGTTAAAAATCCATTAATAATATAGAATGGTGATATTTATCCCGTAAATGGTAGATCGTTGGGAAAAATTTGAAATACCTAGATATAATGTATCTCTAATCTTGTGAGTTTGTGAGATACAAGCTGATGAAGGATGCAGATGAAATACACATTTCATTGCATATTATCTTCTGGGGGGATAAAAATACAAATTTTGAATGTTATGTATGTTATTGTCTCTTCAGTATTAATTTCGTAAAAATCTAATAATCCAGTGGCGTGGTATCCGGAATTCGTAAATTTTTATTGTACCATATTTTTGAAACACTCAATATTTCGAGCTAAGAACGTTTGTCTGCACTTTTTTACTAAATTTTCTACATAAAAGGTACTCTTTGTTCTACTCGCTACAGCACTCCATTTTTACTTTTTATAGCTATAAGATACTTTTTTTGTATTGTAAGTTTTCTTTTAAAAGTAAATTTGTAGTAAATTAAAGTTTGGGCTGGAATAATTGGGGACCAGTTCATCAGGATAAGAGTACAACCGACGCAACTGTCTCCTGGTAGATAAATTTTGAGACCAAGAAAGTTGTACGAAAGTTGGAGATCAGCATCACAGGAAGAGCTCGGAAGAAGGCCTTAAATAACGGATTAAACAAGACCTGGTACTAAAACAAGAAGAAGAAAACTAGAAAATAAGTTGGCATTTAAAAATTAATGTATTATGATGTGATTGCCTCAGCATCACAGGAAGAGCTCGGAAGAAGGCTTTACATAACGGATTAAACAAGACCTGGTACTAAAACAAGAAGAAGAAAACTAGAAAATAAGTTGGCATTTAAAAATTAATGTATTATGATGTGATTGCCTTATTATTTGAAATGTAAAATTTGTTGTTTCCCATTTAAAATATGCGGAGAATCTATTCGTCCTTTATAAAATTTATAGATTATAAAAAATGTATACCATCCACGTCTATGGAATCGAAGCGACCAAATAGACATCAATCGACAGTTGAAGATCTGTATTAACATAAAGAATAGTTATTGAAGGTTATAGTTAGAAATTTTTAAATTTCAGTTAGGTTAACTTAGCTTAGGTTTTTTAAGGGCCATTCGAAAAAGTGGGTTAAATTCTAAAAAAAAAACATTTTCCTGAAAATTTGAGGAAAATTTTGGAAATTTCAAGAAATAGTAGGTAAATTACGTAACAAGTCCGAATCTCTAAACTGTTCGATAAATTTTGAACATAATTTGGTTTCTTTGATTTTATAATCGACAACGTTATACAGGGTGAAAGATGCAAGATTTTTTTCCATGACATGCAAGCCTTAAAAAAAGTGTACGACACACGCCTATGGAATCGAAGCAACGAAGTAGGCGTTACCACTTTCTAATTGTTATTAAGAAACAATTATTAAAGGTCAAATTTGGAAGTTTGTAAGAAAGGTTTAATTTTCAGCGAGTACCCTTCTCTATTTTATTCGTCCTATAAAGGACGAATAGCAACATCCTAAAATAAAACAGAATTACTTGAATTAAAATCTTACAGGTACATCCCCAATCGATACGATTCTCCCGAAAAATAACAATTCGAATAAAGATAATAAATCTATCTTCTTGGAATCGAGTCAAGATACAAATAATAGTGACGAATCAAAAGGCGCTGCACGCCCTAAAACCGTTACAATAAACTTAGATAGAAACAAGCTTAAGGCTGGTGCCAATAGTGGTCAAGATGCAGATGATCAATATGGAAATACAACAGGGGAATCCCAACCGTTGTTGGGAAGATCTAATTTTGGCTGGAGTTTCTGCGAAAAATTATGGCTGATAATTTTCATAATTATGGTTGCCGTTGGTGTTTTTATAGGAGTATTTTTATTAATGTGGTTGGGTGAGTTAGTTTATCAAATATTTATTTTCCCAATTTTGACCAATTGATTATTTCAGGATACGAAAACACCCATTACCACTTAATCGTTAAAAATAAATGGACAACAATATATCCCACACAAGAAATGATAAAATTGAAGTTACCCGTACACAACGTTTCTCTCGTAGAATTAAACGCATCAGATACGAGCGTATGTGGAGGAAAATATTACTACGCCAGTTGTGTGAAACTAATTCAAACACAACATATAAATCAACTCAAAGAACCAGATATTTTATATAATTTTATAGTCGATCAAGATGGGACGATCTATGAAGGCAGAGGCTGGGAAAATTGTACTTGCAGTGGAGACTTCAACAACGAAGAATTAACTATTGGAGTTTTAGGTGAGTGAAAAAAAATATTGATCATTTATAATCAAATATCTGGGGACACAGTAATGCCCCCGTTAATTCTAGCAAAGGTACATAAACAAAGGCACAGCCTTAAGTATACCATCCTTCTTTCGAAGCCATTCAGGACCAGAACCCCTGTAACTTAGTTGAGGATAAAGCTAGAAGTCTAAATTTTCAGTTGCCAAAAGGGTATAATATCACCAATAATATTCTCCAATTGCATTCAATTTGAACCTGTAGCCTAGGTCAAAGTTCCACAATTGACATTTTCGCTGGCGGACACAGAAGCTTCAAATTTTGAACACAATAACTGGTCTTCAGCAGTCATGATCTACGTTGCCATATGAATTATTATATGGTGAGACTTGGACTGTAGGAAGATCAGACAAGCCGTCTTTGCCTGGAAGATGATGAAACAGCACTTTGTGTCTGCCTCGCCGCTGCTCGAATCAGATAACTGTTTTTGGCAGGGCCTCTCTCTCGCCTCGGACCTGAAATAGCATTCGGTCGTAAAGTTATTAGGCGGAGTTACATGTATGAACAGAAAGATCGGAATGTCATGTTTATTTCGGGGAAATAATAAACTTCCAAGAAATAAACCGCGAAGAGAAAAAAATCGTAAAGACAAAAAACCCTCAATGCACCCCTTTGACCAATTTCCTGATTTCTGGAAAACTACTAATCCGAAAAGCCATTGGAAAGGGGACATTTCAAGCGTTCCAGTGATGTGCATTGGAAACCGAAACGATGATTCATAATCTTTTAATGCCCGATTGATGCTACAATTTTCCCAAAAATCAACATAAACAAAGTTACTTTTTATTGGGATGCGAACAAAAAAACAAAAACAACCTTTCTGAGCTGGTTTGATGGCTTTCAAGGACCCATTATCAAAAAATACCCGATTAAATTTCTATTATTCATTAAAATATGGAAGTATTTAGTAGGAGTCGAGAAATATCCAAGAAAAAAACTTTGGCCTGGGTTCCCAATATTAAAAAAAAAATAAAAAAGTGGTCCGAGACACAGGATACCATAGCTATGGGGTTTCCCTTTCACGCGAATTTTGAATAATGAAAAGATATCCATTTTTACTCGAGTTATTGTACAATATGTCCGCCCGCTTATGTCTATATTTCTCGAATTTGCTCTCCTGGATTCACAGCAGGCACTACAAGTAAAGGGCACGTTTTGGGGACGTTATCTCGGAAATTATTGAGTTTTCGGAAGAAGTCTTAGATAATACATTGATCGTAAATTTTATTCATTCAAAAATTCTATAAATGTCAAATATTAGCAAAAAACGAATTTTTGGAACTTTGGGACCATTTTTCACCATGACACCGGGCCTGGAGAATAAGGGGAAATTTCCCCATTTGAAAGACCCAGCTGAGACCTATAATTGCACTCGGTATGATCCTTTTGCTTAATTAACTACTGGTTTGTCCCTTTATTTACTGGACTATCGCCAAGTGGCATTTGCATTTTTTTACAAAAGCCTGATGACAATATTAATTAAGTTGTTAAAGTAGAATAATTGATTCAATTTTTTCCAGTTAATGATGGTTCTGTTGGAAGAAAAGTTCCTTTGTACCTGAAGAACTTTTTGCAGAAATCTGAAGATAAACTAAATCCATGTTTCACCATTACATTAATTAACGGTACGACTTTAAATCCAGTCGTACAACGTATACAGGAAGTTATAAGAAACGATAAGTGTTAAGGATTTGTTTAGAGAAAAGTGTTTCCCAAAGTGTCTACCAGAGAAAAATTAAAAAAAAACAATTTGTTTGTGAGTGAGGTTATCATTTCCTACGAGTGGATTGTACTTTAAAAATTTATGGAAGCACTGATTCAAGTTATTATAGCGATTGAAGGTCTAAATAATTCTGTTTTTTTTTCTTTCAAATATCTGCATGTACACAGAATCTGACATTACAAGTTAATTAAAGTTTTTATTGGAATTAATTGATAAACATAATATAACCTAAGAAGTTGCAGAGACTAGTAGTTCCTTTAGTCGTATTCCTTGAAGACATTTCAGGATATCCGTAGGCTTGAGCTTTGAGCAAGTTCTATTTTTCTATCCAGCAAACTCTCAGGTGCTGTGCCTTGGAATTCTATAGTTCTATGCAATCCGCAAGCCTTGCTTTCCCACTAGTTTGAGCTTATTGAAAAACCCATTTGGTTTGACGTGTTGAAACTCCTGTCTAAACTCTTGGTACAGTCTTACTCTGACACTCATGTTCTTTTGATTATTGTCGTATCCATGCTATTAAACAAATAAAATAATGAATGTTTTAAATATTAGTTGTAATTTTTGTGAATATCTTTGGCTTAATACCCTGTAAATCCTTATAAGTTCCTCAAATTCCGTGTAAATATTTTAAAAAAAACTAATGCCTTCTGGTACATCGGTGTAACGATTAAAAAATATTATTATTTTTATATTTTTGACTGTAAAAATTACTGATAAGTCGTGTTATAAAATTGTACCTGGAAATAATATCGGTATATATCCTTCACTTGAACAAATATACCAAAGTTTAAAACCAAACCCCCCTGGTTTGCCTTCGATAAACATCTTACACGAGTGGCGTCCAAAGGATGGAACCATTTCCTCATCTATAGATAAGTTATGTGAGAATACACCGACTTTCATGAAAATCTCATTTGTTTTGTCAAAAAATTTACTAAATTTAGAAAACTCATCATTTATATCAAGCTGTCGACTATCACTTAAATGTAAATTGCGTTTTATGGAGGTAAATTTGTTATGTGTTTTTCATCTCCTGTACCCCTTTATATTCATCAAGTGACTAGTACATGTGGGTTTGAGGTGTAGTATCCTGATAAAAATAAAATTCCAATGAAGTTGAGAAGGTCTTTTTTGGTTAGACTAAAATCATATAATTATTATCAAGAGCATATTGCAAAGAATATTCAAAATTCATATCCTTCATAACAACGTCAAAAAATAAGAAAATATATCTAACGGCGTAAGTCCTTCTAAAACCTTTAGAGGTTCATTGGATTCGTTTTCATTTTAATCGGATAAATGATTATGCAAAAATTCACCTTTTTCAACTCAGGAGCGTCTTTAACATTTTTTGTTTAGATTTACCTTTTTGGGGTGATTTTCTGGATGAGAAAGCCCCATTCGGAGATCCTACTACGTGATGTTAATCTTCTCCCACATCATGTAAATCTTCTTCTCTAGTGTGGATTTCAAATGTGCCGGCAATATCTTCATTCTGGCCTGTAAATACATTCTCAGTTCCCTCTGGAACATCATCCTCATTGGTCAATAATCCATTCACGTCTGGAGGAATATAAACAACATTTATTTCACCTAAAAATCACAGATACTACAGTCTTCATAGGTGTCAAGATAATTTAAAAAAAAATACATACCATAATTTTCCAACTCATCAACTACATCCCTCTTCCAGCTTCCAGCTGTTGTTGGGTAAGAAATTTGGACTAGTTTCAGAGTATTATTAAAATATACGAAAGTAGTTCAAAATATAGGATACATAGATACACATAAGGATAACTCCAATTTTAGATACTGTGTTTTAAATATTTCTTGTAGGTGGCGTATTATTTTATAATTTCTATAAAACTTCGGAAATCAACTTAGTTCATAAATATTTCAAAGTATTTTGTTAGTCGTGTAAAGAAAAAAACTAAACTGGTGCGTTAACGCACCAATGGTGAAAGATGGGTTTAACAGGAAGTGAGAAAAAAACTTTGATACGTCCAAATAAAACTTGTATCAATGCGAAATATTTAAGAAAAACATCATGTTTAAAGAATGTAAGTTTTTATGGACATCCACGATATAGTCCTAATTTGGTGCCAAGCGACTTCGTCTTCGTGAACATCAAAAATGGTGATACCTCAAGCTGCGTGGAAAATGTTGAATTAAATGTTGAATTAAAACAAAAGAAGTTAAATTTCATTTAATTTAATGAAAATAAAAAATATATTTTATAAAAAATAAATATTGTCATTAAATAATTATAAATAAATATACTATACTGATAAGTAGGAATCACAAGAAAGGAGAATTTTTCAAGAGCTTTGGGAAAAATTATTAAGACTTTTTATTTTAATCTGATTTTTTCAATTTGGCCAGAGCCCAAACACCGAACATATACAAGAATTACAATATACAAGAATGTTCGGTGACTTTAGATAGAAATTTGTTTACAAACCATAGGTTTTGAAATTAGAATGTGATTCCAAAAATTGACAATAGTTTTCAGAAAACTGAAGGTTTTCAACTTAAAAAAAAATGGAATTACATAAAATTATTTATCTACGACCACCATTAAAATGAAGCATTTACAAACTCATATAAATACGTGAAATTACATTTTATACATACGTCTGAAGCGTGCGAAAAAGAACAATGCTTTTTAAATGGAAGTTTCATTATAACACCCAAAAGAGTGCGAAAAAGTACAATGCTTTTTAAATGGGATAACCATTATAACACTCTTTTTGATGTGAAACAAAAATTGTCAAAAATGACTAAAATTTTTGAAAAATTGTCAAAAATGACTAAAATTTTTGAAAAATTGTCAAAATTGGTCAATAATTGTCAAAACCAATCAAAAATCGTCAAAAATTATCAAAAATTGTTAAAATTTTGAAAAATGGTCAAAAATCGTTAAATATCCGAAAAAATGGTCAATAATTGTCAAAATTTTTGAAAAATTGTCAAAAATGGTCAATAATTGTTAAAATTTTGAAAAATTGTCAAAAATGGTAAATAATTGTTAAAATTTGGAAAAATTGTCAAAAATGGTAAATAATTTTTAAAATTTTGAAAAATGGTCAAAAATTGTCAACATTTTGGAGAAATGGTCAATAATTATAAAAAACTGTCAAAAATGATCAATAATTGTTAAAAATTGTCAAAAATGGTCAATAATTGTCAGAACCTGTCAAAAATAGTCAATAATTGTAAAAATTTTGAAAAATGGTCAAAAATTGTTAAATATTTTGAAAAATGTACAATAATTGTCAAAATTTTCCGTGTATTTTTTGATTTTTTTAGTGTTACACCAATCCAAAAAATCGCCCTATGACTTCATGTATATTTTTCATGACATTTCCGGAAGCAGGTTTTGAGTTACATTGCACGCAATTTCTGAAATTTCAAGAGGAGTGCAATCGGATTCTTCTTCCATGTTTATTTAGCTTAACAATCAGTGTTTTATCAATCAAAATTTGAAAAATATTTTTAATGTGGTCGTAGATAAAATATTGTATTATACTCATGCGTGAAGTACTTTTGCGCACTCGTTGCGAAAAAAGGCACTCGCTATACGATCGTGCTTTCATTTTCGCAACTCGTGCGGAAAAGTATCACTTCACGCACTTGTATCATAAATAACTATTTTCCCAGCTTTTTGTTAAACAATTAACTATTTTTCCTTTCCTTAGGAGTTTAATTTTGATTGGACTATTTGGAAAGCGAATATTGCATAAAATAAAGTTTAATCTTAAAGTATTTTCGCTTGTACAGGGTGTCTTAAATTGATATGTTCACAAGTTAAATCAAACACGAAAAGTGATTTGAAAAAACGAGTTTTATAACATTACTGTTATAAAACCACGGCACAGATCCTTAACATAGTCATTTCTCAAATGATTGTTAGCTTGGCAAACGAAGGAATTACATTACCAGCGGTGTTCATTCTAGGCAAAAACTTGAAATCAAGACGAAAGACGTTACACATCGACCATCAATATAAAGTAAGTCTTATAAACCGAAGAGAGAGAAGAGAGAGCTTATTAGAATTGACTGAAAGTTTTGACAGGGTCCGAACAAGACACTACCGCCGGAGTGGGCACTTCAAAAGGATTAAACTAGTGGAGAAGGAAGAATGTAGATTTTGTGAAATGGAAAAAATCTCTGTTCACATTCTTGCGAAATGCATAACTCTGCACAGGACAGAACAAGTGGAATATAACTGGATATAAGAGGAAAATCAGCCTAAACTGAAGCCTACGGATCATAAAATTCGTTCAAGGAGCTATTAGTTACTTTAACTTTCCTTAGTATAGAAGAGAACGCAATAGATCTTCTAGGTCTCGGTGAATGCTCATTGAAAAAAAGGATACATACTTTAATTCCAGTATAATCTGTGAAATTACTCCATGTTACATAATATGAACAATGACTTTTTGTAGACCAAAATTCCAGTTATGGAATGATTCATTAAAATTTGATTGTGTTACTGAGTATTTCTTATTTGTAAATTTCTTTAATAATTATTATAAAATATCTATTATCAATAATGAAAAAAGGTAAAAACACGTGCTTCCATCTAAATTGGACGCTTTTCGATATACCTTGTAAAGCTTTACTTTAAAACACTGTACATTTATTATGAACCGTGCTAATAAAAGCACATATTTTTCGTCTAATCTCACTATTTTTGTTTTGTTGTTGTTACCTATCCAATCAAACATTAAACTTTTAAATGAAAAGACAGAACTTTTTTTCTTAAATAAACTCCTACTAAATATACTGTGGCCAGTAGTATCCCCTGTTTGCAATGTATTGAGGACTGTAATATTTCCTGTAGGGGTTGTACTGAGGACGGAAGTATCTCCTATTACTGGTTTGTACTCGATACTTTTGTGCGGACTTCTTTTTATAAACGAATAAAGGTCGAAAGACGATCATATCAGCAGTCTCCATATTTTCGTCTTCATCTGCAACAGTTGTAGTTTCGATGGCTTCGTTTAAATTTCGTCCTGAATCATTTATCGATTGTAATTTTGGTTTTGTGTCTGAATATGTTAATTGATTTTGTACATCCGGTTCGAAAACTGGAGACGCGAATAATGTAGAGCAGAAAGTGATAAAAAATATTAAACAAATCTGAAAAAAAAGTAAAATTGTTTATACAGGGTATTCCTGGAGTTCGTATCAAAATCTTAGGAGATGATAAATAAAAATGGATTATAATTCTTAACACCTAATTTTTATGCTAACTAATACATTTATATCTAACTATTTATTTTAAACTAACTTTCTAAGAACGACACGAAATAACAGTTTGCTGGAGTAAGGAAAGCAATTGTACAGTAAGCTAAGCAGTTTTGGAAAATATATTTGATAACCTTGCTTTTTTATCATGTCTTCACATTTACTTAAGATAAATATTTTGGGAGGTTTCTTATTAATAATTATGAGAAATAATGAAGTTGAATGATTGATGAAACAATTACACACATCAAAATAATTCAGGGAACAAGATTTAAATTTGTTATAATTTTTTGGTATGGTACTTCAAAATGTACTGATACCATTGCCGTTGAACCCATCATCAAAAATAGAAAATTGAATGAATGAATGAATGAGTGAATGTTAATCATTTTAATAAATTTGGTACGATGGTATAAAAAATATTCAAGAGTCAAAAGTACCTAAATAGGCTGTAAACCTCTTCTTGCATTAACCACAGCCTGGCATCTGTTAGGCATGCTGAAAATGAGGTTGTCGATCTCCAGTTGGTCTAGAGATTGAAAAGGCAAGAAAAAATCTGTTGTCTCGTGTGGGAAGCTCCATTATGAAGCAAAAGACTTCGTCCCATCGAATCCCAAAGATTTCGATGGGATTGAGATCGGGTGACTACGCAGGCCATGGTGAAACATTGATTTGATCATTTTCCAGATATTCGTTTACTAGGTGTGCTGTGTGTGGATGGGCATTCTCATGCATGAGCTGGAAATGCGGGCCAACTTGTGCAGCATATGTACGCACAAAGTATTGCATAATGTTGTCAAGATATCTGGCGGCATTCAAATAGCCTTCCTGTGAAACGAGGTCAGTTCTTCATCCAATACGAATACCGCCCCATACCATAACTGTATCACCCTGGTAACTGTACACCTCCTGGACAGCGGCAAGACGAGATAGTACAAATTGGGACTTTTTCTTTAAAAAAATATATAAGGAATTGAGGTGAGCCCATTAGAAAAGCAGTAACCTCTTTGATATGCAGCACTGGCAACTTTTTGCACTCGACTATGATATGCAGATATCCAAGTCGAACACAAAAAGTATTGACCCAATCATATTCAATCCTCTGTAGGCATATTGTATAAAATGTTTCCATTATTATTATTAAAAAAGTTAGTACGAATAGTGCATTTATATTTATTATCCGATTATCCTATCCATCCAACTACAGAAGTGAAAATTCCAAATATAAAAAACAATTGCATCATCAACCATTGTACTTAGCCCATAACTGACATCACAAGTGTAGTGCAGATCTGAATGGTTTATTTTGGGATAAATACCAGCAAGTTTATGAAAAAGATATCGAAAATATATTATTTAATCTCCTGTATTAGCCAAATACTTGAAAAATATGAATTATACTTACATACAACATTTTGCTGTATCTCGCTTACAACGCACTTTTTTTTATCTTCTATGAAATAAACCCAAAGCTGTAAATTTAATGATTTATATACCTACACCTCGCGCCGGCAAAATCAATTAAAATTCTCAGTAATTTAATTTATAAGCGGTTATTTTTAAAAATTTAAATCAATAAAAAACTCATCACTGACAACCACAGACGTAGGCAAATACAGAATTAAATGATTCAATATCTTCGGAAATTTACACGCATAAATCATCTTCGATGTGTCATTAACACCCTACGACATTTATATCAATTTGGTGAGCTACTTTTTTTCTGGGGCATCTTTTACTGACGTATGTTGTTAAAAGAGTAATGCTTTGTGTTATTTTTAATATTATTAGCAAGGTCAATAAGAAATTTAGCATATGTATTGTCAGAGAAGAAAAATTAATTTTTTTCTTATAGACGTAGACTGAAGACTACGAAAAGTTTAATAGGCATCATGACAGTCACTAAGAATAACTGAAATAATTGTATAGATTACAAAGATTCTAAAGCAATCACTTATTTTTACATTACAATTGAGATTATATTTATTTTAGTGAAAATATAAATAAAAATCATGACAATCCGCTATCCTCGCTAAAACACCGAACACAAACGTGTGACGTCAACCTTTTGTATATCGTATTTACAGATGTGTGATGTCATAAAGACGCCATAACTATTCTAGCGATTTGGTGCGAAATTTGAATTGTATTTTAAAAACGTAAATTTTTCATTTAAAACCTTTATTTTTTCAGGAAATATTTTTTTGGATAAAGCTTATGTGTACACATAACGTGGAGCAGGTTTTCAAAATGGGTCATCATGCCTATTGTAAGAATATATTCATAAAAAATTGAGGACACTTTATCATTCGCACAAATTTTCGCTATAAGTAGGTACATTTTTGTCTAATTTTTGTTAAAAATTTTCACATGCAGACCCCTACTTTAGACTTTTCGCAAAATTGTGCATTTATAGGTTGAAGCATGTGCCGAACATGTGAAATGCCGCCAATGTAAACTTAGTGCATACAGCTTTGAGGTTGTACTAGAGAAAGCAGCTTACATGTCATACTTCGATTCCAAAACAAAGAACTGAGGAGAGCTGTCAATGCGCCTTTGTACTGACGGAATACTGAGCTTCATCCCACTGTTAGTTAGATGATTACTAGTCTAGTCTATAAGCTTAAAATGGTTTTAATTCTACATAATTTTATTAAAATTATGTGGTTTAGCTCATTCGATCCGGAATAATGTCTAGATCATTGTGCCAAATAATTAAATTAGCCCATAAAAAAGTCCAAAAGTTATAAACAATTAAACACCTTCAAAAAATAGTGTTTGGTTTGTAGTTTATTGTTCGTAAATTATAAATATTTTCGAAATTTGAAAAAAAAGATCCTTAAAGAGGAGGAAATTTAAACGATGAAATAAAACAATTTAATTTGTTTAAATCTTCATTTTATTTTGAACTAACCTTCAAATTAAATTAGTGACGCGTTTCGCTACACAGTAGCTTTTTCAAACTAGATATAAATTAAAAGTTTTTCATCGTATCTTCTCTAGTTTGAAAAAGCTACAATGTAGCGAAACGCGTCACTAATTTAATTTGAACGTTAGTTCAAAATAAAATGAAGATTTAAACAAATTGAATTGTTTTATTTCATCGTTTAGTATGGATCTTCATCAAGTAAAAGCCTCATCTATTCAATTTTAGGAGAAAATTCAGTAAAAAACAGTTCCAACTCCCGGAACTGTACCTCCATTATTTATAATTTTAATTTAACGCTTAAAATAGCCCTCCGCGCGCCATTGTTAGGTTGCGCGCACGGTCTCGAAAGCGAGTACGTCACTTAAAGTTAATTGAAAAATCTAAAAAAAATGTTGTATAATCTAAACACTTTAAAGAATTGATTCCCGATGGAATTTTTCATAAAAACAAATTTTTCAATATGCTAGACGATTGTTAATTAACAAAATTTTTTCAAACTTCCTTCATCGTTCTAAAGTAAAAAAATGTTTAAATAATTGCCGTAAAATTATTTCGCTTCGTGGAGCTCTTCTTATATACATACAAAACAATATTGCGTCACCAAAGTTTTAAAAATTCTTAATACTTTGTTTATTTTTACAAGTTAACAAGAAATGACTGATTTGCCATTTTTTGCTAATTTACATCACTTATTATAAACAAAGTATTAACATTTTTAAAACTTTGCTGATGCAATCTTGTTTTGTATGTATATAAGAAGAGCTCCACGAAGCGAAATAATTTTACGGCAATTATTTAAACATTTTTTTTAGTTTAGAACGATGAAGGAAGTTTGAAAAAAATTTTTTAATTAACAATCGTCTATCATATTGAAAAATTTGTTTTTATGAAGAATTCCAACGGGAATCAATTCTTTAAAGTGTTTAGATTATACTACAATTTTTTTAGATTTTTCAATTAACTGTAGGTACTTAAAAAAATTTTTTTTTAAGTGACGTACTTGCTTCAGAAGCCGTGCGCGCAACCTAACAATGGCGCGCGGAGGGCTATTTTCAGCGTTAAATTAAAATTATAAATAATGGAGGTACAGTTCCGGGAGTTGGAACTTTTTTTTACTAAATTTCCTCCTCTTTAAGGATCTTGTTTTCAAATTTCGAAAATATTTATAATTTACGAACAATAAGCTACAAACCAAACACTATTTTTTGAAGGTGTTTAATTGTTTATAACTTTTGGACTTTTTTATGGGCTAACTTAATTATTTGGCACAATGATCTAGACATTATTCCACATAATTTTAATAAAAGTATGTAGAATTAACACCATTTTAGGCTTATAGACTAGACTATACCAAGTTTTCCAAGTGAGCGAAAAAAGGCAATTGAGTGTTGTGTGAAATAGAGCAAAGGTGCGGAATTACACTATAGTATGGTGTTTATTCATATTACAAGTATAAGGAACTACTAATGAGTCTTAGGTTTAAGAAACCAACTAGTGATTTAGGTTATATGGACATTTCTCATTGATCACAATTGATCAAATTGCAACAACAAAAAATTACCATGGCACGCAAAACAAAAAAAAAGTTGTTTGGGTTTTTTGTTATTTTTTGGCGTTTTGTCTACGAAAATTGAGCTATCAAGCTGGAAAAGTGGGATTCAGTCATGCTTATTTACATAAGAATATGTGTACATGTGTTACTTTTGAACATGTGCATACTTTTGTTCCTTTTTCCAACAAACGCAGGTTGTTTAATTCTATACTAAATTTCATACCGTTGTTATTTTTTTAAATTTCTAGAAGTTTTTCTTTCTGAATCAAGCTTTCGTTGATGGGCACCATATGGAAGCAGCAGCTGAGTTGTTTTTTATTGATACATACATTGTAAAAGTTTTTAACGGTATTTGTTGAATATATATTTAACTGGATTCCGATAAAAAAAGATTATGATCTACTATATTCCGGAAAAAAATTAATTTCTCAAATTTTCCTATGTATCTTTCTATCTTTATACGAAAAAGTTTTTTTTAAGTATTAAATCAGAAGTTCATGAGATTTTTTTTTTTTAATTTTTTACTTTTTTTTGTTTTTGCGCTCATTTTTTTATTTACTGCGACAATAATTTTCATTATTAATTTCCCAAAAAAAAATCAACAATTTTACAAAATTTTCGTTTTAATTTTTTTATATTTTGTTCATGTTTCATGTCTATTTACAGAATTTTTGTCACCTCATTAACCCTTGGTAATTTTTTTCTTAATATTTTGTCATATTTGGTGTTTTTCTTTTTATACAGATTAATATCAGCAGCCTCACAAAGAAAGTACATAGCATATGATTTGAAAATGATACTTCCGCCAGAGTGACACAAAGCCATATATATATATATATATATATATATATATATATGTCTAACTATTATTGTGGGGGATGCGGCAATGTGAATATATATATATCCTGTCTCCCTAATCACAATATTAAAAAAATTATTTCTCACACTCTCCAGTAATTATTATTGTTAAGATAATAATTATAAAATGCTTTGTAATGGAATATTAAACCAAGTAGAAGACAGTATAATTTAATGCAAAAACCAACTGGGTCTAATTATAAAACAAATCATCAATTCTTTTGGAATGTATGTAAGGTGCTTTTTACTACGTTTACTCAAACAATTTACAATGTTATAACATAAATTTTTAATAACAAACACTTGTTAAGATCATTACCAAACTAATAAAAGGAATTTTTTTACAGTGTGACTTGTTATTTTTTCTTTCCAGAACCCGTAATTAATTTTAAAAAGGTCCATAAATATACACAAATAATGCATTACATAAATTTATTTTCCATTTCTATTTCTATTTAAATTTCTATTGCCATTTCTTCGGATTTGTCGTTGTCTGTAAAGAAAAATCGGGCGAAAATTTCTGAAAGCTGTTTCTAATATTTCGTCTTCTTCGTTTTCTCCTATAGGAACCAATAAAGTTGCATCGTTATTAGGTTGATTTGACCTGGAAATATCTTCAGGAGGTTGCGGAAATCCTGCCGTAATTATTAGGATACACATAAAAATGACCAAAGCGGCAATCTAAAATTTAATAAAAAAAAAAAGAAAAAATATTAGTGAACTCTAATACGTTTGTTAACAAAAAACAGTACGAATCAATCTTTGACAATAACGCATAGTTATTTGTTTTACTAGGCAGAAAACTACAATATTTAATACCGAGGCTGGTGCTTCATAGCTGAGGCTAAGAAACCAGCCAAGCCATTGAATCTTCAATACATCCCGTCGAGGTTTAGGGTCCTCGACACCTTAGCCTTAAGGCTTTTTTGTGCTCTTGGTTGTACCCTTTATGTGAAAAGACCTTATCAGACATTTCTCACAAGATTCTTCTTGGAGAAATTCTCCCTTGGGTGCTTTAGTTCCAGAAGTTTATATATCCATATTGTTTCTTCCACTTCCATTCACAATCGACAGATATATTCCTCCCCATTTCGTTGGTCAGCGACTCCGTGGGTTTTTTGACCAGGAATCAGAATAATCTTTCGGGATCAGTGAATTCAGACCACTGTAGTTGGACTATCTATATTACCTCCTTGGTATTGTTGGGTACTGTCCCTTGTTATGGAGCATTTTTTTTCATTTAAAATAAAAAGTGACAGTTTCGTGTACGGCTCCTTTTGGGTCATCAGGTATTTAGACCTTGCCTACGTACGCGGGGCTCTGCGGGGGTGGACCGTTTATTCCCAAGGTACTCATGGGATCTATATGGAACGCAGTAGTAAAAAAAACAAAACTGGCCAAATTGTGCACAAGGCCAAAAGGCCAGGAAACACAGAGGCTACAAATAGAGTTCCTAAAGTCACAGGACAAGGAACAACTGATGAAAACCTAGAGGCCGTCGGGAATTCGACAGATACGTCCCAAGCTGAAAGGCAGGAAACCAAACAAGGAAAGTCTGTCAGGGTAAATAGGTTGGAAGACTTAAATCTTATGACAGAGTGCTGAGACAAAAATTAATACGACCAAAGGCTACTAAAGACCAAGGTCAGATAGAAGCACACCACCCAAAAACCAAAACAAAGGGAAAAGGTAAAAAACCATAAAAGCAAGACGGGTGCAGGATGTCCACAAGGAAAAGTGCCATCACCCCTACTATGGGCAACTTTACTAAACGACTGTCAAGACTTTTGCTGTCTTGGATGCGCAGACGACATTGCTAGTAAAGTCAGAGCCAATAGTGCTAGGTAGTTCCATTTGCCAAAGAAACAAAGTACCTAAGAGTACATTTTGATCAAAGGCATTCATGGAACATTCACCTCCAGAAGCCCATACAGAAAGCTACAATTGGCCTCGGCAGATGCAGCAGAATGTGTGGAAAAAACTGGGGACTTTCCCCAAAAATGACTCAATGGCTATACACAAGGGTTGTTAGACCAAGGATAGCCTATGGATCAGTAGTGTGGTGTAAAAAGACACTGCAAGTCGCAGCTGTTAGGCTGTTAGGTACGACACAAAAGCTTGCTTACCTGTGTATTACGGGATCCATAAAAACAACGCTCATGGGAGTCTTGCTGAATCTGCCTCCTTTTACATTTTTATATAAGGCGCAGCCATATCTTTAACGCACAGATTATTGCAAAGTTAACAACACATAAGCCAAAGGCACGAAAGCTTATCGAGGAGCTAAAAGCGGATGACTTAATGGGGCAACCCATTCAACCTACGGCCACGAGATATAGCTTTAATAATAAGTTACACATAACTATATCAGGTAGAGAAGACTGGAAGAAAGGTGTACCCATACAGGCTGAGGTAACCTAGTATACGGACGGGTCCAAGTGGAAGTGACGATTCCATAGAGGTTAACTCTAAGCTAGTATGGAATTGCATAGGTGCCTTAAGCGCTCTTGGAGACAATTGCAAGGTCATGGTAGCATGGGTACCAGGGTACGAGTGTCATAAGGGCAACGAACTGGTAGATGGAACGGCGATGAGAAGCCAGCGGCAAGAAATTACTTGAAAGGTTCAGTCACGAGGCTGATTGGCTATTCAAAAAGAGTCAAGCTGGAGATTGTAATCTAGATTCAGAGGATCACAATAGATCTAAAAATGTCGCACTGGAATAGGTCGATTACGCACCTCATATGTTTTCATGTAAATTCAACAAAAGAACTGTATCTGGATTCACTGCAAATTAGAGTAATCTCTGACTATCTAGCTTTACCCTGGTATCCAAAGTGTCAACACTTTAGACCGCAGAATATGGTTTCATCAGAAAGACGCAGCACCACATTTCGCTATAACGGCGCGCCACTTTTCAGACAAAACATTTATAGATCAATCGATCGGAAAGAGGAGGGCAGTGGAATGGCCCGCTAAATCATCCGATCTGACCCCATTATACATCAATTTAGTGGTAAAGTGAAAACAATTTGAGCATATATACCATATTACTGGTTACTTAGATAAGTTTTCGATTTGTTTATAGCACATGGTTGGTTGTAGAGAAAAATTATCTTTTTATGTTTTTTTATCAAAAAAATGGGATCCGCAATTTTTTCTACGTAAAATTTTCAAATAGGAATTTTTTTTGTCGCTGTTACAATTTATATTATCTTGATAATCACTTCGTCATTATTTCAAATAAGAACAATTCCTTGCACTCACAATAATAAAACATTGACTTTCGGTAACCTATTTATCAATTCACTACCTCACTTTTTTAAATTTTTCAATAAATATCTATCAATAATTAAGTATTTGTTGTACAAAATGAATATTACCTGATAAAACGGAATTTGTAACATCGCACTTTAATATGTTTAAGCAAATATTTTTCACAGGAGAACCGCGAAATATATGATGAGGTAATTATACAGTATTTATTTATATCTGCATCTAATATTTACTTTTTGATTAAGTATTTAGAAAGCACTATTTTTCTTGCGTTAAATTTTATACAAAGTGGACAAAATTACAAAATCATTATTGTACGATTGAATTGTGTGTTTCATATTATCGGTTAACGGTGTAACTGGCTTAAATTAACGATACGTTTGTTTTATCCATTTATGTGGATATGTTGATGCGAGTCGCAGCAAGTTGAAGCGTCTAAAAGAGACTGGTTAACAAGTGCCATTTCACTCCAAACCTAACCCGGATCACCGAAAATTATGATTTAGGGCGTTTTCGTTTCGAAATTGTACCAAAAAAAATGTTTAACTGGAAAATTGCGGCCGGCAAAAATGGCAAAAGTATGAATGAAGTAAAAAAATATGTATGGTTCGGTTTTTTTGTAAATATCTCAAACTATTTGAGATATCGGAAATTTGAAAACAGATCCGTTAAGAGCAGGAAATTTCCTAGGAAACAGTCTTATCTCCCGGAACTGTACCGACAATATTGTAACGAGTTATTTTTTTTTTGCAAGCTTAATTTTTATTTTTTCCGTAATATATTTTATTTTACCACTAGGGTGTATATAACTCGTTACTTTACAACCCTTTCTACTACCGCATTCATTTTTTTTTCGTTATTTTAGTATAAGTCCTAGTTACGCAAATCCAAATTCTACCATACACAATTTATTTATTTCCGATATTTAAATTTTTCAACTGAAGGGACGCCCGGTATATACACCATTTTAATTAAAACCGAAGCCGTTCAGTATAGGTACAACTTTTTTGTTGAAAGTAGATAAATTTCACGTTTAATATCCTCACCGCGGCTACGGCCGAAAAATGTAACTAGAATTTTAAGTATAAATTAGCGAATTTTGATAGAAGAGCCGCTAATTCATTTTCGATCTCAATAAATCATTCGCGCTGATTCATTCCGTTCGTGACTCTTTTCTCAATTTTCTTCCGATAACCGATATACCGAAAAGTATTGTGAAAATTTAGTGTATTCCGATTGTGTGTGTAAGCTGTATTTTATAAAGTAAATCATTTTTACAAATAAACTGTGTATTCGAAACTTTCCGTACCGCCGCTTAATATTAAATTGTTAAATGTATGGTTTTGAAAATTTTCCGACCGGCTATTTTTTTTTCTCTTTTGTTGATGAATTGAAATTGGGTTTTTTTATTTGTTTCTTTTATATGGAAATAAAGATTTGTGAACTGTAATTTGATTTCGAATTTTATTTACAGCGTTTATTAAATAGTAATTAACTGATATAAGTTATTAGTGGATTCTCGAATTATTTTATGCTTTCGGTTCTCAGTAGTCTTATATTAAATTGATATCCAAGTGGATTATAATATTTTAATTTTATGCTAGTCCTAATATTTTTACTCTGTGTGTCGATAGCTGGGTACCGTTTAACTCGTGGGAAATATTTTTTTGTGGAATAATAGTTACCGGCTTTATTTAGATACAAGGGTTATTCAGACTTGGAAGAGGCTTAGCCACAATTTGTCTGATTACCCGGCAGATCTAAATCGTGCATTAGCGACCCCGTTAAATCCGGTAGATTTGAACCATATTTGATAACCTGACCGTTATGTCCGTCAAAGTACCAAGTATATGGTAAAGATAGCTTATTTTCTTTTCCCTGTTAATTTGTTTGTCACTAAAGAATTATTCGTAAAATAGACCACAAAGTATTGATACACTAAAAGTTTCTTTCTGATTATTTTGTGATATACCGACTTATTGTGTGATCGTAGGTAGTATACAATTCTGCTGAACCCCTGTTTCCTTCATTACCCGTAATTTATAAATCGGAGAATCCATATTTGATTATAATTAGGTAAATAAAGTTAATGCAACAAGACCCCTGGAATTTTCAGTAACCTCCATCTGAGGCTATCTGGAACTCTTGACGCTAAGGGTCAAGGGGCCGTGGAGCAAACCACGTTAATAATCTGGCGCTCGAGATTCAAAACCGAATTTTGCATCATGGGTGTCCATAGTGGCGTGTTTTTGTGGCAGGAGCCACGTGTAAGAAGGGAAGCACGTTACAATATTTATAATTTTAATGTAGAGGTAATGTTGGGCCAAAAGCGGGAGATAAGACTTACGCGAGCGCAGCACAATTCGCTTCCTTAAAAAAATTGAATATTAATAGCAAGGAATAAATAAATTTGGGTACCATCTAGAGGCATGAATAAACAATAATCAGTCGGCATAAAATTTTTACTTTTTCCATTATCTATGCTATTGTTAATTAATTAATTTTCACCTGTTGAAAGTTAATATAAAAACCCTTTCCATTTGTAAACTAAAAACATGATTTTTGTTCTCACTTTTCGGAGCTATTCTAAAAAAGACTTTGTTGGAAAAATTAAGAGATTTTAATTTCTCAATTTTTTATTAACAATCTGAAGCATTGAAAAATAAATAACGTAAATAAAGCAATGAGGAATTTTTTTTCAATTTATTTGTTAAATTTCTTAAAGCTAAACAATTTTTTTCAAATTTTCAATTTCCAATTCTTTAATAATTGTCATAAACAAATGCATTGTTGCTGCTGTAATAAATTGCTTACTACAAACCCGCGTTTTTATTGCCATCACAAGGGTTCAACGATGGAAGGAAAATGGGGAAATTTGGTTAAATTTGTAAATATTTTATACATTAGTCTTTTGACCAATTTTACATTGAATTCAAAAACTATGGAGTATTTTCCAAAAAAAGTGTTCTTTTTGAATTCGCTATTTTGCATCTTCTTCGAGAAAAATCAATTTTAATTTTTTGATCAAGTTTTATTTTCTGAAAAAATGAGGACTATTTTTTTTGAGATAGGGTATTGACTTCTCTGGTCATTAGCCCACTAACTATTTTAAATAACGGCGAAATTATTCATTATAACATATAGTTTATAATTGTTTTAATAATTTGGTTTGATGTAGAAACTCAAGAAGCTTGTTAATGTTACTAATATCATTGTTCAAACATGTTTTAATGTCATTACTGAGACCTATTGTTTGCCGGACTATCTAGAATGTGTTTAATAGTTGAATATACATGACATATTTCACACCTTGGTTGCCTGGTGCCTAACAGCATAAAACTGTTAGTCATTCGTGTATGTCCTAACCGTAGTCTGGAAATCGGGTGATCTTGCAGGCCAATTGACTGACCATCCTCGTCCATCAATTTGAATACGTAGTGTCAAAATATTGACGAACTACTCGACTAAAATAAGTAGGACACCATCGTGCGTGAACCATAAATTTTGCCGTGTCATAACGAAGGTTAGATGGACATAAAATCACATCTAGTATTATTTAGTTTAGCAGGAGAGTTTACGGATACCCTGTAGTGTAAATTGTGACAACTACTACTTAAAAAACAAACAAAAATAAAAGTAAACTAGTTTATTATCAATTTTAAAAGTTAAGCTACAAAAAAATAATTTTAACAGTATATAAAAGAGTTTTTAATCGATAACGAGCTTGCGAAAACTTCCATCTAAACTTCCATCACCAGTTGTATCCACTTTGGGGTTGTTCCTCCTTGTTATAATGCCTTTATCAGTGAGAAGTTTCATTTTGTCATACGACAACAGCCTGTCTCTTTTTTCAGCTAGTTCTTCTTTAAATAATGCGATCATTTCTTTTTGTGGTATTTCCCCGCCTAATTCCAGCGGCAAGCATTTTTTTCCCAACTTCGTTTGTACTGCTTCCAGTGAATCATACAACTTCAATAAAAAATATAAACTATAATTTCATCATTTAAACTAAAAACAAGACTATATTGTGTCACAAGGGTAGAAAATGAGCTTTAGCTGCACGAGCGAGCGTAGCGAAGCTAGCGCAGTTGATAGTCCAATTAAAAAAATTTCGTGAAACGGCAAAGTACTCAAGTGGATGGTTTTTCAGGATATTTCTATAATTACAGAAGATAGAAAAAAAGTAGTTGATATATCATGACTTATTATTATTATTTATTTTCTTGGTAAACAAGCCATGGTCCAACCAGATCTTAAGTAGGTTGTTTCATTTTGAGATTTAGGGCGATTTCCAAGAATTGACCCTATCTGATCTGATGAGTTGGGAGGGTAGGGCAACCTCTGAGCACCTAGGCCTCATTACGCCCTTCGTGCATCCTCTTGGAAGTCCCTCTCATTACGTCAACCAGCTTTATGGTTTTAACATAGTTGATAACATCCCTAAGAGAAACTCCTCTCAGCAAGGCTGGTGTTAGCTAAAACTCACCGAACACGGACTTACGAATGGATGATAGAGCCGAGCAGTCAAATAGGATATATTATGCTCTACCATCTCATTACCTTGTTCACAGCCTTGACATAAGGATGTGTCTAATATCCTCATTCTATGAACATGTTTGTTTATTTGACAATGTCCGATCAGAACCCCTTGCTCCAAAATTAAACGTCATACTAAAGATCTGGTTGAACCATGGCTTGTTTAACAAAAAAAATGAATCATGATATCTTAACTACTTTTTTTCTATCTCTTCTAATCTTCGAAATGCCCAGGAAATCCATCCAATTTGGAGACTGTACAATACAAAAAGGAATATAGCTGAGAATTTGAATCTAGTACGGTGATTTCAGTGTTGCTATCCTTTTTTCTCAAACAACCCTAGAGGGCCTTATAATGTTACTTTGATTTGATTCAGATAAAAGTAATAAAAGCTCTAAACTATACAAACGTTTCCTGCTTCAAAAAATGTGTGTGTTGTTAAAATTTATTCATTTGTAAATTTTTCTTTCTCATCTTTTATGTTCCAAGCGCTATTTCTTTGTTCTTTTGAAATGATTAAAAAATACACTCACCACAAGGCGCTGGCTTAATTTGGGACTAACTAAGAGTTTGGTCATTTCATAAACGTATTTGACATACCGAGAGGCGTTTAATATGGTAAACTCCCCGTGTCTCATGGGAAAAGATTTCTGAAATAAATGAGAATGTTATAAATTTGAGCGAGATCCATTTGGTGAAATATTTTAAAATGTATTTATTTAAGTATTAAAACGATTATTCTAGTCCACTTGTCACTTACCTCTCCCCATTTTATTAAATAACCAAAATCGTTTGTGATGAATAATGGAATATATGCAGGTCCAGAACCTTCTGTACATATAACATGACTTACACCCATAATTTGAGTTTCTTCGTTATCTAATAACGTTTCAAACGTAACGATGTCGGCCCTTTGTACGTCCAAACTCGTCATTTTCGATAAATCAATACTTTCTAAAAAAGAACACACAATAAAAGTGCCACTTCAAAGGCCCGAAATTATAAGGAAATTTGAATTTTTGTATTTTTAAATGACCAAAACTTAAATTATTTGAAAAAATTCATGAGAACTTTTGCACTATTTAAATAAAAACAAATCCGGCTCTTACTAAAATTATAAAAAACTACTCTTCTTCCATTACAATCGCGAAAAGGGCTGGCATATATGTACCTACAACAACAAGTAAACAATACCTTTGCATAAAAATTGAATTAATGTACTCACCCAGCGGTGATTAACTCATTAGTTTTTTCCAGTGTGCAATCTAAATTGTAGAAGATGTGATTGAATTTTTGTCGGAAATTCAGATACTTCAAAAGGGTTTGTTGAGCCATTGGAATGCTGTATTTTCTGACTCGAAGAAATCGAACCAAAAAATTGTCATCTGAAAAATAATATTGCATATAATATTCAGCGGAAATTGGAACATCCAGGAAAAAGAACTGCAGTAGCTATGAGCAAACCGAATCTTCTGGTAATAAAAGTTTTGGCTGCTTGATTGAAGGTTAGGTTTGTGACTACTCTCCACTACGACTCACAAGAGTCTATTGTGACAAATGTTCATATTTCACCAAAAAACTTCAGCCAATTAGCTTATAGTTTAACTGGTGAATATTTCAGAACTGAAGGTGAGAGAAAAAGAGGGAGAGACCGTTGCAAACATCAGAAACATGATTCGGGTGACGGTGGAGTAGGCACAAAGTATACAGGGTATTCTGAATCTCTCCTGCCAAACACAAACTACAGATACTAGATCCAAAAATTTCTCCTAAAGAAGCTGGCACCCTTTGGTCAGTTTTTTAAGCATATCTTAAAAAAACCGACTCGTACAAACTTCAAACCTGATAAATTGTATAACCTTGCAGTGATAAATTGTTACTACAAACCCGCGTTTTTCATCACACGCGTTCAACGTTCAATAACTGGTAAATTTGGTTATATATTTTTATATGTATATATATATGTTAGCCGATCAGCAGATTAATTATAAACAAGGCACGGTTCCCGAAAACTGCTATGCTAGGACAGCCGAACATGTCGATATTTAAGTGGGGTCGACATAGAATTTGGTAAATGTTATAAATTAAACTAACTGTTTCTAATTAATTCCACTATTTAATGAAAAAATTATGAAAATTATGAAAGGATATTGATAATTATTTCGATATTGACATATCATCGTCAGAATGACAGAAGTTACATTTTATGTGATACCTACTTGATGTTCAATATTTTGGCTAGACCAAATAGTAAGTGACTTATCTTGTGATTGACTTAATATATATGAATAGAAAAAAGAAGAAGATATGATTTTACAAATATTAAAGCTTAGGTATTATTAGCCCTATAAGGATATCCTGGATATCTTTTTCCCATTTAAGATCAGTATAACTGTGCAATGATATAGGAAACCAAGGAAAACTATATCTGCTGATCTTTACAATTGTTACTTAAGAAGACAATTTATTAGTGGAGAGCTCCCTAGATTTATCTGTTCATTGACAACTTCATATTGTGGGTCTCTTAAGTGTCTTCTTATTTCTAGTTCTTCAAGGAAATCTAGTTCTTGTTTCTTATCACAAATATGCAGTACTTCTAGTTCTGTGTTAGGTGTTAATGAATGTTTTGTGTCAAGAAGGTGTTTTGCGTAATGTGATTTATCTGGCTGTTTTAATCTGTATGCTCGTGAGTGTTCATTGTATCTAATTTCAAAGTTTCGAATTGTTTGACCAATATAGACAGCATTACATTCTGGACATTTAAGTTTATATATTCCAGACTTTTTTAATGGGGGTATTTTTGTTTTTACATTTAACAATTTTTTACTCACATTGTTTTCTGTTTTAAAAGAAATTGCTGTATTTGTTGAACAAGATATTATCTTTGAAATATTATTAGAAATATTAACAGCATATGTGATGGTTTTGTAATTTTGTATTTCCCTAGTTTTTTCAGGAAATATTAATTGTAATGCTTATTTTTTATTAATTTATTTATTTATTATATGTAATGGATAACCGTTGGATGTGGCTATTTGTTTAATTATATTAATTTCTCTATCAAAATTATATTTGTTCATAGGAACTGAAAATGTTCTATGTATCATTGAATTACATGCTGCTAATTTATGTGACATGGGATGATTGGAACTATATGGTATAGTCACATCTGTATGTGTTAGTTTTCTGTAAATTGAAAAATCAAGTATATTATTGACTCTTTGAATTTTAATATCAAGAAAATTGATTGAGTTATTTTCTTCAACTTCTAATGTAAATTTAATTTTTGGATGTAAATTATTAATATGATTGAACATTATATCTAATTGTCGTTCACTACCCACAAAACAAGCTAATATGTCATCTACATACCTATACCAAAATAATATATTTTTTGAAATGTTACATTCAAAGATTTTTCTTTCTAAACTGTCCATAAAAATGTTTGCTAAAATTGGTGATATAGGGCTTCCCATTGGTAAACCTTCATTTTGAATATATACTTTATTATCAAAAGTAAAATAATTCTGATTAATACATACATCAAACAAATTAAGTATATCTGATATTATTCCTGGATTGATAATTTTATCCTCTAGTAATTTTTTAACAAGTGTTATGCACTCTTTTGGAGGAATTTTAGAGAGCATATTGGTAACATCAAATGAAATAAGTTTAGAGTTATCTTGTAACTTGTTTGTTTTTAATTTTTTGATTAGTTCTATTGAATTTTCAATTGAGTATTTAGATATACCTCCATAGCTATTAAGTATATTGTTTAGTTTTTTAGCTAACTTATTATTAGGAGTATTAACATAAGAAATTACAGGTCTAGTTGGTTTCGATACTTTATGTAATTTAACAGTTCCATATAATTGTGGAGACTGAGGATTTTTATTAATCATGTATTTTTTCTCATAATCAATGAGTAGATTCCACAAAGTAAGGGTCCAAACAGTAAATTCAATAGAATTTAGAATAGAGTATTTTTAATTAATAAAAAGTAATTGAAGTTATTATCAGAAGTGGCATATTCTCATGTCCAGTGCACTATTTGTTTTCTGTTCAAAAGTGACTTTTGTACAAGTAAAAATTATGAAATGGCTGAAGGTGAAATCGTTAGCGGTAATGAAAACAGTAACCTACATGAGATGAAAACTGCCCCCCTACGCTAAACGTCCCAGGGCTCAGTGGCAAGAAACACTCATCAACTTTATTAGAAGCAGCTCAACAGCAATAAATCGAAAGCCAACGCCCAGTGACTCAGGAACGGAGACCTCGCGTGGGCAAGTATATTCTGTTGATATAACGAATTATGACCCTGATAAAAGTTCGTACCCGATTAACAATTGGTTCGAAGATTGTACAAAGTTAAAGAAAGAACTGAACATCAGCGATATTTTAATAATAAGCAAAGCAGGCAATGCATTAAAACATCGGGGATATCTTTATTATCGTGATTAGATGCCTCTTTCTAGAACATGGGACAATTTCTGTAATTATCTCATTGTTGCATTTCCTGATCGTGAAAAAGCTGGAACTCGTGCACACATTGCTGCAACCTTAAGCAGTAGAGACTGTGATTCATAAACTGATTATGGAAATCAGAAATTACGATCAATTAACAGGTTTTATAATCAGTTACCATGGAATGTTATCATCAGCATGGTCGAGTTTGGTTTGGAGCACACTGAAGCCGGTTCTGCCATCCAAGGGCAAAAGTCAGCATCTGAACGTGATTTATTAGTTTTACTCAGCGAGTTTGATGCCCACCGTACGAGATCATTCAAAAATTTTGCCGAAAAACGGGAAACTGAACGAAGATAAAAGGAAAGAAACGATCCACGGGTCGGACAATCGACTAATAAATGTTTTAAGTGCGGCCGGCTCGGACACCTTCAAAATAAGTGCCGATTGAATCAGAACGACGAAAAAGTGAGTGAGTCAGCTCTTAATAGTACGTCAACTCCTGTCGAGGTTCCTGTATGTGGTTTTTGTAAGAAAATGGGCCACGCTGATTCTAATTGTTGGCTCAAGCATGGAAAACCTAAAAAAGCGTTTTTGATGAAGAAATGACAACACCGATATCCAAAAAAAGGCTCTTTCATTCACGTATCTTATCGACACCGGTACTGACTTGTCATTTATGAAACAATCTATAGTTATTGCATTGGACGGTATTTTAAAACCAAGTCGTTAAGAAATTTATATGAGAATGGAAGCTCCTAAATTATTATACAGCAATCATTGATCATTTTGGATATAAAGAGTTTTTTTATTGGTTGTAATTTTGAAATTTGAAATATTGTAAAAACAAATTATTTCGAAACGTATTTTTTTCATAAAAATTTGCCAATTAGGTATTTACTATTATAATAAGTTCAGAATAGACTCTAGATTTGTTTAATGCTACATTTGAAAAATTTATAGAATATACTATTGTTAAAGTGTGATGCCTGGTGTCAAATTTATTTTTGTTATCCCTACAATTGAATAGGTGAGAATAAATAGAGTAAACTAGAAATCTACAGTAGGTAGGACTATTTTCTAAATAAAAAATTAGAACTTGCCCCTATGCATAATCAATTCAAGCTAGGGAAACTTAAATTCAATTTATATTAGATATTAGATTATTTGAGCTAGCCGAGTTTGAAAAAAACAAATTGTAAGATATTGTTTTCAGAGAACGGTCAAGATATCATTACAATATATTGCATAGATATGCAATTTTAGAATAAAAGTTTTTTATATATCAATGTGTCACTATAATGAAATAAATATTTGTCTGCAATTGATCTAGCTATTAGATAAGACAGATAATGAAGTTCTTTGTCAATTATTTGAAAAAGAAGATAAAAAAAAATCCAAATGTTAACGCATGTCAAATTTATGATAAATCAATTGAAACATTTAAATTTGAAGAGATGGGTTATCTAAAAAAAATTGAGGGGCGTTGCGAGATAAATAAGGTTGTTGATTTTTGAAATATTTTGAGAGAAAAAAGAAAACTTTTTCTAACAAAAATACAAATGCAATAAATCAAAATTATAAATATAAATATGGAATTAGCAATATGGAGAATATAAAATGGTAGAAACCCAATTCAATATTTAAATATTTTCATCAGAATAAAAAAAATAAGACCAATTGACAAGGACCTTCATGGTATGAAGAGTTTAAATTGTGGAGAGAGGAAGAAGAACGAGAGAAGTAAATTTTAATTAATTGAAATTTAAATTAATCTTGAATTATTTGATTCCGGAACAAATTCACAGAAATTAATAATATTTTGGCATTTTTGAAAATTAAAATAATAACTATTGTGGGGAAAAATATAAAGTAATAATAATAAAAATAAAAATAATTTCATAAAACAAATCTTTTTGGACAATTTTATTAAAAAAATAAGACTTTTGAACCACAACCTGAAAGGAGTTAGTAGCTGGTGCACATACAGTACTACAACTAAAACTAATAATATTGACTAAATTAAATTCAATATAATATATAATATATGTATACAAATTATATGGGAACACCCTGTAAATTCTTTTCAAAAAATTGGTTTATCAACTAAGACCACTTATCAAATCGGATAATCTAAACTAATTTATTTACAAAAGAAATTAATTTAATGAAAAGAATTAAAAAGAACAACCATGCATAAAAAGAACAACTAAGCAATTTATTATTATACAACTATAAATGATTAATATGCTAAATAAGGTTCTACACCCAGGACATAAGCGTAGATGACATACATATTATGTTATAAAATTCAATAATATTCTTGTTTCTCGAGAAAACGGTGCATAACAGCGAAATCAAACAGGAGCCCATTTTTTTGGAAAATACCATATAGTTTTTGAAGTTTAACCAAATTTATACGTTGTCCTTTCCACGTTGAACGCTTGTGATGGTAATAAAAAACGCGGGTTGAAGTTAAACAATTTATCACTGCAGGGTTATACAATGCACAAAGTTTGAAGTTTGTACGTAGCGGTCTTTTTGGGATATGCTTAAAAAATTGACTTAACAGCGTCATCTTCGAAGGGCGCTAGCTCACTTAGGAGACACTTTTGGATAAAGGTAAATAATTTGGTTAGATGGACAATGGACATAGTATCTGTAGTTTAAATTTGACAAGAGAGTTTCTGGACACTCTTGCATGTCATCTTCCGACAGTCCAACTATTACTATGATGATGATGATTTAGGTGACAGTGGTCTGTTAAGTCTGTTAAACAACGTAAATCAGGCCTGCCCTAGACCAACACTTGTTTAGTAACATTCTTCGAATGCTGTATAAAAACTTTTTTTCTCCGATTGACATTAAACGTCAGTTTTAATGACATTTATCGATCATAGAAGTAACACTTTTACTGCCTAGGCAGTAAAAATGATTTTTAATACCTAGGCATTAAAAATAGTTATTTGTTTAACTAGGCAGAGGAGTAACAGATTTACTGCCGCGGCTAGCATTGACGAGGCGAAGCCGAGACAATGAAACTAGCCAAGGCAGTAAATCTGATTCTCTGCCGTGTGAAACATAATTTTTTCTCCGATTGTTTGTACAGTCTGTTTAGAAAAATCAAATTAAAACTTTTTTATGACGGATATAGCTCACAATTTGTAATATTTTTTCTAATCGTATGTTATAGGTAATAAATAAATCGTATTTTTTTATTATTATTATCGATTAGACCTTAAATTGTATACATAATAATATCTACCGAAAGATAATAAATATAATGTTTAGTATCGACAATAATAGTGTGCACAGTAAAGTTAGCCTATGTATGTGTGGCATGGAAGTAATTGTTTGATTCCATGGGCCTGCTTAAATCACATTGTCATTGCCGTTGCTAAGTAAAGTCTGGGAGATTTCAAAATAAAAAGAAGAAAAAATGATTTTTTTAATGCCTAGGCATTAAAAATCATTTTTACTACCTAGGCAGTAAAAGTGTGATCGATAAATGTCACTAAAACTGACGTTTAATGTCAATCGGAGAAAAAATCATTTTTTCTCTTTTTCTTGAAATCTCCCAGACTTAACTCAGCGACGGCAATTATAATGTGATTTAAAATAAGACAGAAGTCTTAAGCTCTCCTTGCAGTCCAAGTATGTAATTTTAGTATGGCCAAATTCAATGGCAGTTTCCGCTCTTATAATACCACCTGTAGCACTCTCCATTGCAAATGAGTCTGCATTTTTTTCATTGCCATACATACTAGAATGGCCAGGGATAGTTGAAGAAACATAAAATATGGCGAACTGTAAAAATTGCCACTAGAAAGTGGCACAATAAAAAAAGAGAGTTGGTAGCTTTGAGAAGCTGAAAGAAGCAATAAACATTCTGCTATTCTATTAAAAAACTTGTAAACACATCTGTTGGGGAATCACACCAATCAAAAACATGGGTTTATTTACGAGTCTATATATTTTGGTAACCAATAGTTTGAAACAGTAGAAAAGAAGACACCTCCCGAGAAACTGGAACATCAAGGAAAAATATCTGGAATAGCTCCAAAAAGGCTAGTTCCATATTATGGTTCCATTAAGTCATTTTGAAGTCATCGAAATTGATTTAATTTTTCACTGTAGCTTATGGTATTGAAAAAACAGCTATAGTAGTTTTTAATTAAATGAGCAGGTCACAACCATTTGAAGAGGCTACCAAGAAGCCAGTCGATACTTCTTTACGTTTTTATTAGTTGAAGAAACATTTATTCTCCGGGAAATAGAGCGTAAAGGAAAAGAAGTTGCAGTTAATCTAAATGAGCCAAAAGCGATCCAAATTAATTGTAGTGCAGTTAGAAGTAAAAAAACATTATAAATTATTCAATAACGATATTAAGGAAAGTTCCAGCTGAATACATCTATAAAGATACACCCATATAGCAAATAATATTTTCATTCTCACTTACCGAACAAACAGTTTTCAATATCATGATTCTGTTGAATCCAATTTTTCAATTGTATCAAAGATTCTATCCGAACGCTCTCAGTTTCTCTTATATCTTTTTTCGTTCTCTCATACAGCTCACTTGAAAGAAGCTGCTCTTTATCCAGTACCATCTTCTTTTTTAGAGACGTGTAACTAGATTCGTTCCAAGTATCTTCCATATTATTTTTTTCTAAATTTTTACTTCGTACGACAAACAACCACTTTAAAACTACTTACTTTAATTAGATGTTACTTTTCTATGAGTTGAAAGTTGACTGGGGAATTTAAATTTGAATCACATTAACTTTCAAGGTAATTACTAGGAATGTTCATTAGGCTAATAGTGTCTGCTCACTATTAACAACTATTTTGTTTCTTTTGTTGTTCAATTCAGGAAATCGCATTTCTTAGCAAAACAAAACATCAAAATTGTCCAAGTTATTGATTTATATTTTGGAACCCGCTCTCATCTGTTGCAAAATGTCTCTTGGTAAATTTTTCTGAATTGTGGATACATTGTGATGTTTTATCTTCTGGAAAGTAGCAGTTTTTCAAAAGTAATAACTCTTCAAGGATCACCTTTTTATTGTGGCATTAATCTTAGACTTTCCAACTTTAACAAACTGTATATCAAAAACTCGTCATATCATTGAATTGTGCCCATGGACACTTTTGTTCAGGAGATCAAACTCTAAAAAATACCCAAAATTCAAAAAAACCGAGATTCATTTTGCATAAGAGAAATGCAGCGTCCTTAACCAAAATTTACTATAATGTCGGACAAAAAAACAGAACGTAAATACCAGAACTGAATATGGCTGATCTTTCCCCGTTAATGTGGAGTCTGACGGTTGACGAACCCTCTACCTCTGCCGATGACATTGTCATAACAGCCAGGTGACATTTTGAGAATACCCTTTGTGGCATCGTACAAAGGGAATTGAACTATACGAACGGCTGGTGTAGACAGGTAGGACCTAACATCAACCCCACCAAAACCATCCTAATAGCCTCCACTAAGAAAAGACAACTCAACCTCAAAAACGATAAGTTTGATGGAAGCCAGGTTGTCAAGAATCTAGGTCAAACACCTAAAGGAGATTATATACAAAGCAGAAACCTGACAGGAAAAAATTGGAGGTGTAAAACAAGGATAGTGAGACCAATCATCACTTCCGGAACCATTCGGTGGAGTAGTAGGACTAGCCAATTAACGACGAGAGACAAGAGAATTCAAAGACTAACATTACAGAAGCAACGAAAACATGCCCTACGGTGGTCATGGAAATTATTCGTAACTTCACGCCACTACATACAGTGTTGCAGAAAGAACTAGATAAGTAGAGACTAAGTGGAGAGGGAATAATTAAAAAAAACACCTCCTTGCGTTTTAGGAATCGGAAATCCTAGGACATGCCACATGAAAAAGTATAACTTTTTAAAGAAATTCGATACGGAATTCGGTGACAGCAAGGAATGGTATCCTAACACCATTACCATTAAGGCACTGAGTTCATGTGTAATCAGTTCTAAAATGGTATGGGAAGGCCCAGGAAACCTCAATGAACTAGGCAAGAGCAGCATCGTTACCTTACTGTGGGTAAAAGGATATCCAAAGATATCCACTGAAATAGAAGGAAATGAAATAGCAGATGAACTGGCAAAAAGAGGGGCTGAAACACCTTTTTGGAGGCCGGAACCGTTTTGCGATGTCAGCTCCAATGTAAAATTCTTACAATGAAAGCTACTCCTGGGAAACTACAACCAGGTGAGAACAAATGAATGCCTAAGCCAGAGTAAGACTGCACTAAATGTTTTGATAGATGTCCTAACAGAACACTGCCACCTGGATGGGCACCTTAAAAATCTCAAACTAGTGGTGTAAAAAGAATTATGGTTCTGTGGAATGGAAGATGAAAGCTCCATTCACATACTTGCGGAATTCATAGCAATACAGAATCCTAGGGCACAACACCTATGAAACTTGTAACTGTGAGGGGCACCAATTTGTAACGGTAAAGGCTCCAGCTTGAGGGGCTCCGGCTAGAGACTCCTCTCAAGGGTGATTCGACCCCAAGTTTATGTCGCACAAGGATAACAGAAAGGTTGTAAAAATTGAGGGCGCCACTACCTTTTTGACGCCGATAAAATGCTAATGAATTTAAAAAAAAGATAAAGCGGAAAAGGTAGAAACGCCTTGTAGAATTTAAATAAAAGTTAACCAGAAATCAAATAATAAAAAAGTTACTTAAAAAAATAGAACACTTAAAACTTTACCCCGGGCGATATCTCCCTCAACTTTTATAGTTGAGGATTTATAAAAAAAATAGATTTGAAACAAATTTATATTTTATTCTTCTGCCACAGGAAATGAACAAATGTGAGGAGAATTTGTACTTTTATAGGTTCTTAGTTTATGAAGTGTTGTTTCCGCAAAAGGTGATGGTTGAAGAAGGTAGGTAGGTCTTGCCTCTACGAAGTCTTGAGAAGATGGAGACTAGATCTCGTAGAAGATAGGAAGATATAGATGTCTTGATTAGAACGGTATCCTAGCAGGTGTGTCCTGGTCTAGGGCGGTATCCTGGTCTAGGTCTTATATCTTGTAACCTAGCCTAGGACTTTTGTCCTCACCTAGGGCTTATATCCTAGCCTAGGGTTGGGGCTGTGCTTACTTAGAAGTACAGGTGGATAAGGGATATATAGGAACTTGAATGTAATGGGCACATTATGTTGGTCAGCTTTTCTGGTTAAAAAAAGTAAAAAATGTTCAATTTACTGAAAGCTTTCCAGCATTATATGTATGTATGTTTATGTAAAAAAAGCAATTATCGGCTAAATTAAAAAAATATACTAATGATCTGAAAGAAACTAATTATAGCAAAAACTCATGAAAAAATATCGTGCTTATGAAACCGGCACTAGCGGTACGAAAGAATATTTTATAGGTTAACAGATTCTTTTTGTTATAAAAATGTTATTTTTTGGTTAAAAAAAGTTATTCTGCAACAGAAAATGCTTGCAAATGTTTGCACAAAAGTAAAACAGTGAATTATAAAAGACTAAATATTCTTAAAACTACCATATTAGTATAAAAAAACAGTTTATGACCACGTGTTAAATTTAATTTCGTCTATCTCTGTAAAAAAATAAAGAATGCATACAAAAATTATATCAGACAGTACTTTAGAAGGAGCTTATTAATTATAAATTATGATTTTGAACTTACCACAGCAAAATTGATTAAATAGGAAAGGTATAAAAGCGATAAAAAAATGGAGGTCTTTCCTCGAAGAGGGTCTATAGCGGAAAGGGTTGTTCCTCGTGGCGTTAGAAAAAATGGAAGCGAACGTTGGCAGACGTCAATTGTCTTATGGTCAGGGTTGAAATTTGAGATCACAGAACTATAATTGGAAGTGGCTAATGTGACGACGATCGGTAATTAAAAGTATTTATTCTATAAAACCGAAACAGGTCGATAGACATGTTACAAACTACTGGATAGAAGAAGAACACTTCCCTGAACTGAAGTCAGTGGATATCCTAAAATTCCTTCACGAAATAGGTCTAAAAGAACTTTTAGTCTTTGACAATTTCCTTAGGAACAAGGTATAGTAAGGAGACACAATAGATCCTTTAGGACTCAGTTAATGACCCCAGTATGATAACATTCATGGCTGCTCTCAAAATTGGTTGTTATAATAAAAAAATAATTTTACGTGTGGAAGAATATTTTTAAAAATTATCTTATGTTGTTAATGAGTTGATTTAGTTCATCAACAAACCTGTTTATTTATGAGCTTCAGTTATTTAACAAATTTTCCTGAATCAATAATTAATTTATATCGTTTTAAATGTTCCATTTGTATAATGAATAACTTGTTTTATCGGAATTGAAAAAATATATAGTAGGTACACAGAAAGTTTTAGTTCGTATGATTTGTTAGTTTTTTGTGTTCGTAGCCTTAAAATTAAATACCTCTATAATTCACGTATTTTGATAGCAGAAATTGAATGGAATACGATTTTGTTCAAAAAATTAGAAGAAATAAAGAGAAGAGAGAGTCTGAGAATGGGAGAGATATATAAAAAAAGAAAAAGTGAGATAAAAAGATAACGAGAGAAAAATGAAGTGTTTAAGTAAAACAGACGACTAAAAATATGAAGAGAAATATGATGAGAATCAAAAAGAAATAAAAAAGAAGTTTAAACAAAAAGAGCGAAATAAACTGATAGAGAAAACAAAAGGGGAAAGGAGAGAAAACTGAAAGAAATACGAAAAGGAAAAGAGCGAAGAAGGTATAATATAATTAGATAGAGAAAGCGATGGAGATGAAAAATAAAGGAGAGACAGAAAGATTAAGAGAAGCATAGAAAGAGAAAAGCGGGAAGATATGGAAAGTTGGAGGTATCAAAAAAAATCACAATGAAAAAGGGGAGTGTGAAAAAAAAGAAATAATGTGGAAAGAAAAAAGTAAGAAATACTTGGAGAGAAATGCGTTAAGAGATAAAAGGGCTGATAAGGAACAAAAATAAATGAGCAGAGAAGTATGAAAATGAATAAAAGTAAAATACAAATAAATAATGTTCACCCCGTCTACCGTTTCTCTATAAACATCCGTTTCGTTGGTCGTGTTTATCCATTATAACTCTGTTGGGTAATCAACATTGCTCTTGTTCTGTGCCATATCGACTATTGTAAAGAACTTTTAAAAGCATCACTGATTTTTTGAAAAAAATCAACGGAAATAAAATACAAAAATTTTATCAATAAATTTAATTTAAACAGCTATTTTTATCTAGGGCCCTTCAAAGATACACAACTGAATGTATAAATTAGAACCTTTTGGTATGTGATGATGTTGTGGTACAGTTAAAATTATACAAAAAAAAACATAAAATATTCCTTATTCTAACATAATAGTTATTTAGTGTATAAGTGTTTTAGATAGTGTTTTAACCACGCAAGAAAGTTTAATCACGAGAGCGGAGATCGAGGTTTTATTTTTCTTAAGTGGATAAAACGCAACTAAAACACGAATGCAATACAACGTGTTATCCACAATCACAGTAATTCAGAATCAGATTTCATCAAAAAGTTATTTGACATTTCGCTTTGACAGCAGCTATAACGTTAAAAATGTAATTGATTTAAGATTTATTTTCCAATATTCCACTAGTGGATTAAGTGGTACTTTATTTGCTTCATAAAGTATGGTTAAAACTCCAATTATAATGTGATTGTGGATAAATATATATTTATTAATCATTCACATATATATTATTAAAATAAAAACCTTTTTGAAACAAAAACCTGAGAAAATAGTAATGATAACCAAACGAGACTCAAATTAATAGACCAGAAACCAAATCACAGAGAAAATTAAAAAATAATAACTAATAGTATGGACATATCATAGTATTTAAGCGACACCCTAGATGACTAACTAATAGTCTATAGTATAGTCTAATCGTGCCATTCGCAAAGATATTATCATATCAAGTATGCATAAACCCACTATAACAATATTTGTCAAATTTGTAATTGTGTTTTAATTTGCTTGAATTAAATGCTTTTATAGTCATTAAAACTCTGTTGTCTCATATTATCTCATAATAATCAAAATATTCTTAAAGACTTCTCAAGCATTTTGAAAAAACTGAAAAAATAAACGAAGAGGTTACAAGGGAATTAGTAGACAATGCAGGCATAATGGGATTCAGGTTGAAACCAGGAAAATGTAAAATAAAGAGGCAACAGGGATGCGCCGTCCAAATGGACAAGGTCCAAAGCGTGGAAGGCGCCGTCAAGTTTAAATATGTTTTGATTCAATGAATTTATATAAAACCAAAGATTATTTATCGAGTTAAAGGACGTTAACATGTAACGTAATCATCCTTTTGTTTCAATAAAACACCAAAATGGGAAATATGAAAATGGAAATTGTTGAACAATTTGTTTATTTGGACAAACATTTTAAAAAAATTGAATAAGTAGAGAGTAGGCTAGCAATAGCAAATAAATATGCAGGAAGTATGAACAATCTATTGAGATCTAAACAGCTGTCAAGAAATGCCAAGTTCAGATAGTATAAAACTGCAATTAGAGAGACAGCAGCATGTGCGTGTGAAACGTGGATTTTTAATAAGAAAACTATGGACAAAAAGTGAGTTAAGTTTACGAGAGAAGGAGTAATAAGGAAATCTACGAGATATATAAAGATACAAGAGACCAAAATGAGAAGACTGCAATGTCTGGGGCACACAAAAAGGGTGGAAGAAGTAAGAATACCGAAAAGACTGAGTTGGAAAGTACCTTTGATTAAAAAATGGAAAGGGAGACCAAGAAAACGATGGCGAGAAGTAGTAGGTAATCGAGGATCAAAAGAAAATAATACAAGAGAACGGAGATAGAATATAGTGGAAAACATGACTCCGCTGTGAGCCTAAATGGCCTGCATAATACAGTTTGCAAGAAAATGTGATCGAACATAGAATTTTAATAAGTAAGACGGATATAATATAGGGAATATTACCTGAAAGAGAGAGATATTCCACGATGAGCGTTGTGAAAATTTGGAGTAATCCACCACAATATTCTCAAGTGGTAACATGTAGGTATTATGCTGCGTTCCGAATTGCCGTAGTGCTATCGGTGCTCGAACTTCTTAGGTACACAAAAATCGACTCAAAAAAATCGATTTATTTAACAAAAAGTCAATTTTTCAGTGAAGCTCTTAAAAATGGCCACCTAGATTCACATTTTATGATAAACAATATTGTGCTAGTCATCTAGGTTGTTGGCTTGAAATATCTGGGACATATTATAGTAAGAATAAACCTAAATAGATTGATAAAAAAGTGTAATTTAAATATAAATGTAAAAATATAGCAAAAGTAAATATATAAACTTAATAGATAGATATTTAAATAGGTCCTTTATCAATGTAATAAAGATAATTATAGTTTTAGATAAAATCAACCTCTCTATTTCTCTCTCTCTACCAGAAATCAAATTTACCCACTAACAGCTCTCTTAGTCACTTTATTAGACAAAAATTTGACCAAAAAGTACAAAAGAAGATGTCAAAGATAATAGTTTAATACTATTATAACGCCTTACAAAGTTTTTGAAAAATATTTTCCAAAGAACAGAGACCGTTCACTAAGAAGCAGCAACTACTTCTCGAGATATACGCCCCGACAGACATTGAATTACACTTCTAAGTTTAACGGGGTTGGTATATCTGCAAGATGTAACCAACCATTCTGGTTTGTAATTAATCAGAGCTTCTCGACGGATGACATCTACCTTGTACTGAAGAGGCGCAAATACGCCGAAACCGGTCTACAAGTCATGTTGTTCATTCTAATTACAAACCAGATTGGTTGGTTATATCTTGCAGATAAACCATCCCCCTTTAACTTAGAAGTGTAATCCAATGTCTGTCGGGGCATATAGCCCGAGAAGTAGTTGTTGCTTCTCAGTAAATGGTCTCTGTTCTTCGAAAAATATTTTCCAAAAACTTTGTAGGGCGTTATAATGGTATTAAACTATTATCTTTGACATCTATTGATAACACGCTTTACTAAAATATGACAATTTTTACATAAGACTGTAATTAAGTATACAAAAGAAGAAGTTTAAAGACCCTTTCAACCAACTTAATTTCCAATACCATTAATCAAATAAGCAAGTTATGCTAAAGTTGATTTTTCCTTGCAAAATTATTATCCTTTTCCAAATTATTTTAAATAATATAAAAACCATTTTCTTAACCTAAATAATTTGCTCGTATCCTCTATTTTCCGAAAGTGAATAGCTTAAGAAGTTTTTCTAGATTGTTAATAAAAACTGTCTCTCGAAATATAATTAAAGCTACCTATGTCCTTGCTAACTTCAATATTTGATACTATATTAGTTGCAGTTTTCTTCCACGTTATTTAAATAAATACTATTATTGTTCTAAGTTTCATCAATCGAACTCCAATTTTCTAAAACTTCCCGCTAAACTACCCACTCCAGTTTCGTCTACCGGATCTGGATTCTTTCTTCTGATTATTCCTCTGTCGCTAAGAAGATTCATGTCGTCGAAGGAAAGAAGGCGCTTTTTCTTCGTTTCCAATTCTGCTTTCCATAATTTGACCATCTCTTTAGCTGGCATTTCACCTCCAAGCTCTAGAGGTAGACATTGTTTATCCACTCTTGAGTGTAACTGATCTATCGACGAGTGCATCTGAAACAAACATAATGCCGAGCTTTTAATATACAGTATGAACCAGATATGTACATGGTGCTTCTAAATGCATGCGAAAAAATTCAGAATGTGATTGCCAGTATCAAAATTATGATGGGTCTTTTCTATGACCAAATTTCCTCGTCCACCTCCTTCCGAGATGTCGCCCCTAAAAGGTGCTAAGTAAAATCTAATTTTTTCCTCAAATTTAAGGTGAAAACTTGAAATTTTGTAATTTCCGTGCACTCGCATTGACTGGCCAACGGTATGTTTTCAACATTCTTGTTACATTATAAGGAGGTAAAATTATCAACCCTTATTTTATTTAATATCAAATCTTTTTTTTTCGTGATTGAGTTTTGTGAAATAAAAATATTATTTAAAATTTATGTTGTCTTGAAAAACTTTTTTTACCAAGAACCAATAGATTCGGAAAAAAAATACAATATTCTGTTTGATACCTTTTTTTAAATTATAATGCAATAATAGGTTTCGCGGTCTCGTGTTTTTATCAATTTATTGTGCATTCAACTATTTTCTAATCAAAATACTTCGAGAGTTTAATCGATTAATTTCATAGGTCTTGGGATATAATATATGAATAAACTCATTATATTGAATTACTTATCTCCGAATCTATTGGCCCTAGGAAAAAACTTGAACATTTCAAAATGTTCAACCTCAACTCTTTTTCCACGATAATTATAATATAAGGCGAAATTTAGCATTCTAACACTACCTACCGAAATGCAAAAAGTAGTGGGATGGAGTTTAATTAATAAAAAAATGCTTACCTTCACTCTACTTTTCAGTTTATCACTTGCTATAGATAATGAGATATCAACAACATATTTGACCACAGCTGGCGTATTTAATACATCAACTTGTTTATGTCTCATTGGTATTGATTGCTGAAAAAATAGACTTTTGAAAAATTTGATTTAAAAAAAAATGAATAAAATTGCGTATCAATTCCCTAATCCCAAACAGTGTCGAGCGCAATAATTGTACTTAGAAGGGATCATGCAGAGAAGACTAGCAGAATTGAGTAGATTATATTGTTACTCAGTCGTACTTAGTAGAGAATGGATCCACTGACTTTTACTATAGTATCTTGCAGAATGTCCAGTTTTCTCTACTACTTGTGTAATAATTTATCTTCAAGCTCGAATCGCAGAGTCACTTCCAGCCCAATCCTCACAATAAGACAATTATCAACTGTTAATGACCTTTTCAATTTCGCCACGCTAACACCAAACGATCCCCTTTTTAGCTACCGACTGTCTTACAGCCAAGAACTATATCGAATTATTTTCATTTTCATGCTTATCTTTTCAATCTTTAATAATTGCTGTGGTAAGCACAGCTCCTTAGTTTATCACTTAGATGACCCTGGGACACCCCAAATACATTCTTAAGTCCCGCCTAAGGGCACTTCCGAAGTCGAACTCTAAGACACCTCCAAGACAACCTCTTCCAGGACACCTCTAGTAGCCCAACAGCATTTCCCCAAGCCATTCAACCAATGAATTAGCCACCGCTCCGAAGAGGAAAATATATAAGGTAAGTAAAGTTCATCCGAAATTTAAAAAAATTCAAACGACCGCTTGTCGGATCTTTTTTTACCGAGCGTTTTGTACATTTACTGAACAATTCTATATTTTACCGAAAGTTCGACAATTAGAAATTAATATCAAAAACTTTGACTTACTTCACCCCACCTTCCTAAAATATAAAATTCTGTAGCTGTAAATAGGGGTATGAAATTTAAGTTGGTACCAGCTAAGTTTACTACATGAGCTACCCCTAAAATCTGATTTTCTTCGTCGTCTAATAAAGTTTCATACGTTAAGGCGAATGTTTTGGCTAAATCAGATCCATTGAATTTTTGTAGATTAAAGTTACCTAAAAAAATAGAATGTTAGTCATCATGAGGAAATAGGACGTGGAACAAGTATCTTTCGGGTTAACTTGGTTATAAAGAATTTTTATTTGACTGGACTATGGTTGAAAATTTCGTGCAGCGCCATATTATATCGGTCACAAGCGGAACTTAAATTTTTGTTCCAATCGAATGTTTAATTTCTTATAGTAGCATACATCAAATTTCATTTCAATCCTGCAGCTTATTCTTTGTTTGCAAGTCATTTGAAGTTGATGTATCAGTGTTTTTCTACAATAAAAAAATTGGAAATTGTTGAGTGATTGAACACCGTAAAAAAGGTTTAACGCCAAAGGAAAATCATACAGACATGGTGAATGTGTTGAATGAAAATGCTCCTTGAAAAAGTATGGTTTACAAGTGGGCTGGGCGTCCTAAAACAGCGACCACACCAGAAATCATTGAGCAAACACATAATATGATTAGAAACCATTCAAGATTGACTGAGCGTGAAATTGCTAATACCTTAAGCATCTCAGATGATCGAGTTCCCCATATTTAACATGAAGAACCTCGTAAAAAAAGCTGTTTGAAAACTGGTGGCGCATTTGTTAATGTAACAAAAAACGGATTGAAAACTACCCCGCACATATGTTGTAAAGTTTGATATTCTGAACAAAAGTGTCCATGGACTATTAGTTTTTGAGACACAGGACGTTAAAGTTGGAAAGTCGCGGCTTTTCAAAAAATGTCGCTTAGGAAAACCTTTTTATTATAAATATTTGGCATAACTGTTGATCCTTACGCATAAAGCATTACTATTAGACTGATTTTTGATCGATATTGATGGTTACAGAGTGAGTGAAGAAATATTTGAAATGAAATTTTAACTAGCTCTAATTTTTACTGTATTCTAAAATATTATGAAAATTAGCTATAACGTGTTAAAATAATAATCATCTGTTTGTCAAAATCAAACATTTCAATATTTCATTCAGCGTAAGTTAAGAAGTTTTCTTTTTTGTGCAACACGATATACAGAACAACGCAAATTAAATCGAAAAAAAAAATAACAAACTAAGTGAAACTCCCATTAAAATATAATTATTAAAATTATGATATTACTGATTGGTTATTATTGTTAAGTAGGCTATTATAATGACATAATAATAAGAGCGCACTGGAAATAAAAAAAAGAAATAGTCAACCATGGGGACTGCCAACAGAAGTGAAAACACAAATATATAAATCCTTTTTGAAAATTGTATCGTAGGCCCATGGTAAATGGGATTTTCCAAAAATAAATTAACCCCCTTCAAAACTGTTATCGTATACCCATGGTAAAAGGAAATATTTTCACAAATAAATCAACTCCCTTCAAAAACTTCATCGTACGCCCATGATAGAAGGAAATTTTCACTAGTAATCCATCGACTTCGACACAGTATAATTTTCTAAAAATATTCATGAGCGAGAAAAAATGTCCGGATTTAATTTGACCTCGTGTGGTTGGTTAGATCTTGCAGATATACCAACCCTGTTTAACTTAGAAGTGTAATTCAATGTCTGTCGGGGCATATAGCCCGAGAAGTAGTTGTTGCTTCTTAGTGAACGGTCTCTGTTCTTTGAAAGGCGTTATAATAGTATTAAACTAATATCTTTGACATCTATTGATATCACGCTTTACTAAAATATGACAATTTTTACAGGAAACTGTAATTAAGTGAATATACTTTCATATTTAAATTGCATCTGCTTACCTATATTATAAATAATGACCCTTTTACCGGATGAGTCTCGAAATGGGCTGACGAACAAGAATCTAAAATAAAATGAAATAATGCATAATTAAATCAGTAACTTAGAATTTTGAACAAAAAAAATACGTGAAGTGCGTTGAAACTTACTCATTATTAATAATTTCCGTAACGTTGGGTTCAGAACAATCCAAATTGTACATAAAGTGCTTGAACCTTTTTCTAAAATTGAGATATTTCAATAAAGTCTGTTCTGCCATATTCAAACTGAACTTTTTCACCCGCAGGAATCGCAGTAAGAAAATATCATCTGAAATAGAGAAGAACAAAAAATTATTATTTACTGGATAGAGTCTAAACTAAGGGCAACACAAACTCTGTCATTAAAAAGTGTCCGTCGAAAGGAAGAAAATTGTTGGCACTACTGTAGCTTCCGGATTTGTTTTAAAGTTATTAGAGAAGGTAATTTATTTTAAGTTATGTGAATGTAGAGTTTTTTTATTTGCATCAGGTAACTTTTTGTGCTCAGTTTTAGCAAATTTTTAAAAAAAGTATTTCGCGAAGATGGTGTTATATTTGGTTTGAGGTGAGTGTCTTGAACATTGTTTTACAAAATATTGCTGGAAACAATAAAAACTTTAGTATTTTTACACCGGTACTCACATATATGTCCATAACTTTGTTTATGTTGGTAGATAAATATACCTATAGTTACATGTTTTACTGTTTGTTTATGTTATTACAGACTATGTCATGAGGTTTTCAGTACCAATGAATTATAGAGAATTCAGAAGAGGTTAATATGTCACTATTCAGTAGTAATTGAGACCGTTCTCAGCACATCAAAGAGTACTGTTTTAAAGTGAATCCATGGTAGAAGGTACTTCTCTTGAATACTACCAATTATACGAGGTGTTCCAAGATGTTTTTAACAGCCAGAAATGAATATTTTCATTGGAAAATTGGGAAATGTCAATTGGTCTATAATTGAGGTATACTTGAGATCTGTGAAAACATCACATTGAAAAAACTCAAATGTATCGGGGGGGGGGGTGAAAGTTAGTTCAAATGAAAGTTAGTTCAAATGAGAAGGTTTCTTATCCCGAATTCAACGATATACAACAAAGAGGGTATTAATGTTAATAATTATGTGTTGGTATAGTGGTAGTCTGAACTGTGTTCAGTAAAGAACTAAGGAAAAAGATCTTTGACATTCGTGACATACTTTTTTTGTATTATTATCGTTGCCAAATCAACAGTTGTCGAGATATGGCAAAAAAAATTAAATTTCAAATGAGACATTCCGTATATTTTTCGAATTTATATTAGTTTTTTATTGCCGATTCAATAAAAATAATGGTTTCTATCAACCATTAATGTGGAGAAATTAGAATTATAGAGGAAATAGCACTCATTTCTCCGGAAATGAATTAAACAAAAACATGAATGTTTGTAGTAATTGTTCAAGCACTGTATACATGGGGATTCAAAAAAAGATTTTCCCGCTGCTAGAATAAGTATAGCACTGAAAAATATGTAGGATCTGCTTAGTAAAAAATTTTCGTAACGGTGTCCGTATTTAAAATTCAGGGATACAGAAATGGGCACGGTCGTCAAAATTGGAAACACAAAAAAATTAACCCGATTCAAAAATTTTATCGTACACCAATGGAAAATTGAAATTAACCCATTTTAAAAATGTTATCATACTCCAAACTATTAAATGTAAATGCTGACAAATTAATGAACCCTCTTTAAAAAGTACATGCACTTTCAAAGCGAAGTATCGTTCCACAATTAATAGTTATTTTTGTTGTTAAATAATTTTTTTAGCTTTATTGTTACACCCTGCATAATTATGACTTAGACCGTTGGAAAGCATTTTCCACGGGCTTTCTAACGACGTATCACAAGTAGGTGGTTGCCATTTAAATTTTTGTAGGTGAGGTAGGTGGGGCATAGGGGGTTGATGGGGGTGCGTTCTCTCTCATGGCATTTTAGGTCCCCCTCTCTACCCTAGAAAGGGGTTTGAAATTTTTTTGAAATATCTTCTCGTTCACGAGGTACAGCCCATTGTAAGTTTTAAAATTGACACCCTGTATTTAATTAAAATTCCTCAAAAATTGTAATTCTCAGAATTAATCGTGTTGCAATTTCAAAAAACACTCTTTGTACATGTCAACGACATACAAAATCTCAATTATATCTTCTAAAAATGTGCGATATTATTTAAATAACTTCATATTACTTCATATTACATAAATAATAATGCGAGACGGGGTATTCACAATTTCTCAACAAAAATTTTGTGATTCAACTTATTTACTTTACATAATATAATATGGTTATCAGAAAATGAAAGTTAATTTTATTTAACGACATATTATTTCGAATATTTCGTGATAAATTTATGGTTATGGGGAATCGATAAATGCTAGGTTTCGAGTCTTGACTCAATTTAAAAAAATGTTAATTAAATGCCTTGTTCGTGGAAATTAGGTATTTGTATTCTATTGATTTAAATATTGAGAAATGTAAAATGAATATCAGAACATTAGTAAATGAACAAATTTAAAAGCTAATAAGAGCACTGTTACCAACACAGCATCACAACAATAACATTCAAAAATCGTAGTCATCTTAAAACTCCCACCTCCATTATGAGACGTGGAATGCATAATTTTAAAATGTCAAATTTCCACCAGATGCGAAAAAATTCACGAGGGATTTGTGTAAAATTATGATGGGTGCTTCATGACAACTTCTATCAGCCCACCCCCTTCCAAGATATCACTCCTAAAAGGTACTGAGTTAAATAAAGTTTTAATAGAAATATGGAAACTTGAAATTTCCGTGCACTAGTAACGACCAACCACTGGTATTTTTTCAACATTCCTGTTATATTATAAAGGGGTGAAATTATCAACCCGTAGTTCATATAACATCAAATATTTTTTTCGAGATTGAGTTTTGTGAAATAAAAACATCATTCAAAATCTCTGTTGTTTTGGAAAACTTTTTTACTCATGAAGTTTTTTCCTAGAATCAATAGATTCGGAGAAAAAAATACAATATCATGATTTCAAGAAGCTACGTATTGAGAGTATAAAACAGTAAAGATGGGAAATGCGAAAATAAAAAACAATTCATAATAAATGTTGGAAATGATCGCTTCCAGCCAGCATACATAAACGTAGTCTACGTCTCATCGATTGTCGAATTATAATTCCATTAATTATAAGGTTCATTTAAAAGGTGGTGGAATGTTTACAAAAAATGTCATGTTTGACGTCAAATTTCACCGTTGGAAAAAAAATCTAGAAAATATTACCAGTAAGACAATTTTCAATATCAGGGTGTTGATTTATCCAATTTCGTAAATGAGCGACGCACTCCTTCCTGGCATTTTCATTTTCTCTCAATTCCTTGCTGGCGATTTCGTACAGTTCTTTTTTCTGTTTCTTGTTCGAAGTTTTCTTATCACAGACGTTAATGTTACAACGACCGTTCCAGGAATCAACCATTATCAGTTCCGACTTGGTAGTCATCTAAAAAGTAAAATAGATTAAATTATTGACTGTTGTTAATATTTCCACACACTTTTTTCGCACCCATTGAGGTTTTTCCAAAATCTAAGATTCGCTAATTAAACTGATTATCTTTTGACGTTTCTAAAAGCCAATAGACACTTACAATTTCAATAATGTGCATTCGCTTTATTCACATGTGGATATTGCCGCGAAAATAGTTCCGTGTTGATTGTTTATTTATTAGCAATCACAACTACAGTCAGTGAAGATCAGTCTATAGTTTTTGAAAATGTGAATGAAAATTATCATCGGCCAGGTGTCATTTTTCTTACTTTTAGCACAAAAAATACTAGTCGTAACTTCTAAGCGAAAGGTCCAAACACTCTGAGGGCTTGGTAGAAACCACGAGTATACTTCAAGCGGAAAATCACGACATAGAAAAGTGTGCCCAGTTCAATATTGATCAAAGATTTAGAAGGCAAAGGATTATCATTATGTCAGATAGTCAAGCAGCCATTAAAACACTGAGTTCTAGTGTAATCAGTTCTAGAATTCTATATGAATACATAGGAAAACTCGATGAACTAGGTGAAAACAACATAGTCAACTTACTGTGGATTCCAGGAAAATCTAGAATGGAAGGAAATAGCAAATATAGAAGCTGAAACGCCCTTTTTGGGGCAGGAACCATTTTGCGGTATCAGCTCCAATGTAATATTGAAATAAATAGGCAACGCATTGGTATTAAACCATAGACAAGGGAATTTGTAGTCATGTCAGTAAAAAAAATGACTAATTAGTAATTGAACAATGAAGATTATGTAAATATGTTTTTAAGGGGGCGTCCATAAATTACGTTTGAGGATTTTTGAACCCCCTTCCCCCCTTGGTGAGATGTAGTAAGATTTTTCTCGACCCCCTCCCCTAATCTTACGTGAGATTTTTCAAAATTTTTGTTTTTTTGGGTGCAAAAGCGTTGGATTTATAAAAAAAACAATTTGCTTGATTACTTTCATTTGAGACTAGCAAATACTAGTATTTGGGAATATTACCGTAATCTAAAATCGCAGTCATAAAATTAGATCATAAATACACGTTTTTTATTTTAATGTAACTTAACTTTGACGCAATTTCGTTTTCTCATAGAAAAAAATTACGTGATATTTGCCAAGACCCCCCTCTCCCCCGAGTGAGATTTGGTAAGATCACGTAATTAATGGACGTAATTAATGGACGCCCCCTAATTAATTATGAATAAGACTAAGAACACATTTATCATGTAGAAGATGATTTTCAGATAGAAAAAAAACCAACAACACAAACAAAATAATATATGAAACAGGATGGTCGCAGTTAAAGAACGGAAGGCTAATTAATTTAATTAATTAATAATCATAATATTACAAAACTATGTTTATTATAACTGGGAAGCAGATCGCTTGATCGCATTCCAGAATGTTGTAGATGCGAATTATTTAATCCTTGAAAGTTTTGTTGTATCTATTAAATATGCGGAAAATCGCTACGGCATAGTAACATTGTAGATTTCATTGCCGTGTGCTATTGCCAAGCTCTAATTATTAAAAATATAAAGATGTAGGGCACTATAAAATGCTATTAATTAACTAATTAGGAAACAATTTCTTTGCAAAGTTGTTGGTTAGATGCTCCCATAAATAATAGGTTCTGAATAAATTAACCGCCTTGGTTTGATATAGATGGATCTCACAATGTTTAGCAGTAGAGCTCAGTTTCAAAACTTGCATTTTTTTACATGCTATGCTTTTGATGGAATCTCTTTTTTCTGGGTACTATTTCTTGAAGCAACCACGTGCTCGTGCCAACCAATACAAACGTAATGGCTATTGAAAATTGTAAGGTTAGGTTTCCTCTAGGGGCTAAATATTTAGGGGTTCATATCAAAGTGTCTTCAAATTAGTATACAGACAAAGCCAGTCTAATACGAACGGAAGGCTTAAAGACAATGGCAATTGATAATACTCCCATTCCGGCTATTACTGAAAAATCAACTTTACGTAAATAGACAAGCAAGAAGCGACACTTTCATTTCAATTGCCGCTTAAAAACAATAGGTTGAATTTACAAACGACCTGTTCATTATCATGTACAATTTAGAAGAAAGAAAAAGCTGATTAAGTCCTATCCAACACAGAAATGGTGAAATGGGTGATATTATAGATTTGAACGTAGGACACACTGTATTTTAAGCTTAATGTTGTAACAATACATTATTTCATTGTCTTAACGAAGTCGACTCAAAACAGGTTCTTAATTTCGCGGACGGTCTGTAGAAAAAGTTCGTTATGTAAATAACATTAAACATTGAATTTTCTTATAATTCCATAACACACTTTCTTTAACACACTGACTCGCCCAAATTATATAAGGTTGTACGAACCGTAAACGTAAACATCTACGTAAAATAAAAATACAGAGACGGAGTTCAAAATCAATCAATCAAAATATCTTGATAGAAACCCATGTTTTTTACCTGACCAAAATTTTTTTGTCAACATATGTATGTCTAAAATATAACAAAAAAAACCGATTTCAATCAACACGAACATCGTTTAAGTCTTACATTAGCTGTGGATTTTGTTAGAAGTGAATACTCAGGTTGTAATGGAATTTGTTAGACAATTATTATACCTAAGACAGAATCTTAATTAAAGATTACCACCATGAAGAATTTAATTATAATAGTAATAATAATAATAATAATAATAAGTTTATTGCTTATAGAGAACAATGTTCACAGCAAGGTTCGTGTGTGATAATATACAAAAAAAAATATTCTCAAGTTTACAAGACACAAAAATAAATAAATAAATACATTATTCATCTAGTATATATAATCATATACCCTTATACCCTTAGGTGTCGGGTTTGCATTTAATTCTCGTATATAAATTTTTTCCATTCTTTCCTGTTTCTTGTCAATGTTCTCGCCTCTTCCCATGATTTACCTCTCTCTCTTAGTATATTACCCACTATTGTATTCCATGTTTGTCTTGGTCTTCCTTTTTTTCTTTTTATTTGTATGTTTGCCTCATATGTCCTTTTAACTTGTCTATTGTTATTCATTCTCTGAATATGTCCCCACCAGCTGAGTTGTCTTTGTTTCATAAATTTTAGTACGGGTTGGACACCTAATTCATCTCTTATTTTTGTGTTTCTGATTTTGTCCTTTCTTGTTGCTCCAAATGTTCATCTCAAATATTTCATTTCTGCTGCCTGTATTTTGCTTTTTTGTTTACTTGTAAGAGTCCAAGATTCGCATCCATAAGTTAAAACTGGTCGATATATTGTATTATACACTTTTACTTTTGTCTCTTTGGTGATTTCTTTTTTGTTTATGAATTTTTGGTTCATGGCATAGTATAGCTTAATTGTTTTCTCTATTCTTTCATTTATCTCTGCATCTTGTTTTCCTGTTTCGTCAAAATTTATTCCTAAGTATTTGAATTCTTTTACTTGTTCTATTTGTACATTATCTATTTTAATTTCTGTGTTGATCTTCTGTTTTCCTATTACAAGTATTTTGGTTTAATTTTTGTTGATTTTCATGCCTTCTTCTTCCATAACATATTTCCATATGTTCAGGTTTTCTTGTAATCGGTTTTCACTTTCTGCCATTAGCATCACATCATCTGCAAAGACTCCTTCGGCTATCTCTACTCTTTCTAAATTTTTATACCCAACGAACATTTTCTTCACCTTCTGTTCGCTTTTTTTAATAATACTGTCCATATGTATATTAAATAGTGTTGGGCTCAATCCCCCTCCTTGTCTTAATCCTATGTTGGTTCTAAATCCTGCTGATTTCATGTTGTTTTTTATGATAAAATTTATGTTTGTTTCATATATATCTTGAATAATTCCGATTATTTTTTTGTGTATTCCCTTTTCTTTCAGTCCCATCCATACTTTTTCCCTAGGTGCAGTATCAAATGCTTTTTCGAGATCTATGAACGCTAGATATGTGTTTCTATTTTCTATATGTCTCTTCTCTTCTAATTGTTTTATTGTGAAGATGTGATCCTGCGTACTTCTTCCTGGTCTGAATCCACTTTGTGCTTCTGAAAGTTGATTTTCTAGAGTTGGTTTAATTCTGTTGTTTATAAGCTGTTCATATATCTTCATAATGGTATTTAGCAAGGTTATTCCTCTATAGTTTTGACATTGTTTCTAGTCTCCTTTCTTGTGTATGGGTGTGATTAAGGCTACTCACCATTCTTCTGGGATGTTTCCATCACACCAAGCTTTGTTGATAATTTCTAATAGCACTTCCAGTCCTATATTTCCTAGATTCTTAAGCATTTCCGCTGTAATTCTATCGTTACCCGGCGCTTTCCCATTTTTCAATTTTATAACAACTCTTTTTAGCTCTTCCAATTTTATACTCTGTATTTCGGCTTCTTCGTTTTGATTTGTTCGTTCGACTTCTTCGTTTTGGTTTTCCTTTTCTTGTTCGTTATTTGGGTTTCTTTGAGTTTGTTGGTCTAACATCTCTTGAAAATACTCTCTCCATCTTTCTATAATGTCTGCTTCATTTGTTAGTATCTCTTGATTTTTATCTTTTATGTACTGTTCTTTTCCCTGCTTTTCTGTTCTTAGCGATTTTAGAACTTTATAAAATAGTTTCTGATTCCCCGTACTATCATTTTCCATTTTGTTCCCAAAATCTATCCAGGCATTTTGTTTTGCTTTTATTACTAGAACTTTGACTTTCTCTCATCTAGTATAAATGATCTTAATTTGAGTATTTTCCATTGGTAGCAGCATATAGTTTTTCCCTCAGATAGATTTACATTTTGTAGAGCGTTTACTAATGTTTCCAAATTTTGCAGACAGGATATATTTTGTTTCATGATTGTATATATCGGACACTCAAACAAAATATGAAAAATAATTTCCTTCTCGTCCATATTACAAACAGGACATGTTAGAGTAGGATCTATTCTGTAGGTCACGCCGTTTAATGTAAACTTCATTTTGAATTGATTAACCATACGGAGTTGAGCCAAAGTACGAGTGATCCGGATTGGTGACTTCAATAATAAATAATTGCTTGGTTCACGTGTTGTGGTGAAAGCATTATATAGAGCCATGAAAGGGTACGCTGACGATTTAGCAATATCAGATTGGTGCAGGAAGGTATAATATTTAGAAAACAGTAGTTTTATTGTGTTGTTAGATGGCGATAAGTTAAATTATTCCATAACTGCAATGACCCAATGTCAACAAAAAATTGTTTGATCTGAGATGCCGGAATTGATAATTCGTAGTTGTTGTTCAAAACAAAGTCTGGGATAGCGAAATTTTTCCATCTGAAGAACCTTTTGTAACCAATTTATTGTCTTTTTAAAAATATTGTAAGACAACTTAACTCTTCCTGTTTCTATCCGAATGATAGAGTCAGGGGTATTAACAGCAACTAAGAGGATTCGTTTTAGGAAATGGATTTGCACTCTTTCTAGTGCATCTAAATAACGAGGACCCCAAACAGAGACACTGTTAAACATAACGCTTAACGCTAGAGATTCAAACAATTTGATTCTAGGGTACCACATGTCAATTTTTGCCTTACACATCACAGGAATGATAGCGCCAACAGCTTGTTTACCTTTTTTTTCAGTTACTGTTGACATTTCGCTGAATAAGCCGGAGGAAGTAAACGTTACGCATAAATATGTATATGCATTACTCAATTCTATGGTGTCGTTGTTAAAATAAAATTTATAGTTTGGTTTTTGGAAACCACCTTTAGAAAACCTAACAATTTTTGTTTTTTTTAAGATTGACAGTTAAACGATTAGTGTCCGTATATTTTTCTAAAATTTTCAGTTTCCTTGCAACATCAATTTCAGAATGAGCCAGGATAACGAGATCATCAGCATACAGGAGTGTTAGTACATCATTTTTATTATCGATATTTACACCTTGAGCTCCTTGAGTATAAAAGTAGTCTTCCAAATCGGCGATAAACAGTGCAAATAAAAGGGTACTCAGGGGTTCACCTTGTAGAACACATAAAGTTAGATCGTATAATTTTGTTAAGCCATCAGAGCCTTTTATTTGAACAGTGGCTTGTGAATGAGGTGTTCTTATTAAGCGAATAATTTTTGAAGAAACTCCAAGATTAAATAGTTTCAGCCATAATAAATTATGATGTACTGAATCAAAGGCTCTTTTGAAATCGACAAAAATTGCAAATACTTTTTGGTTTTTATTTCTAATATGTAAATGAATAACAGAGCTCAGGGTGAAAACATTGTCAATACACCCTCGGCCTGCACGAAAGCCAGACTGACACTCTGGCATAACTCCGCAGTTATCAACCCATAAAGTTAATCTGTTTAGAATAATAGTTGTGAAAATCTTAGTACATCAATTTACCAAAGCCAAACCTCTATAATTATCAGGGGTATCAGATGGGCCTCATTTATGCAACATAGACAATAAAATGTTAGACCATGAATTGGGAATTATTGAGGAATCGAAGATTAAGTTGAACAAAGAAGTTAATATATAACCCAGTTATGTGGTAGGTTCTTGAAAAATTCAAAAGAAATACATACTATCAACTCCTGGAGAAAATCTAGAAAATCAACCGTAGATATTGGTAGAGAAGGGTACAAATTTTCATAGGAGTTTTCCCATACTTGAACTGGTAACGCTTTATGAGTGAAACTATTTCTAAATTGTTTTACTGTCAACCATAATTCTTTTGAGTTTTGTAAGTTCGATAACTTGGTAATAATTGTTGATTGATATTCGATTTTCTTAGATTTAATTATATTTTTGTACACAAATTTTAGATTTATGTATATTGCTTTTAAATCTTGAGGAAAGTCTTGCTCTCGGCAAGTTCTTAATGCATTTTGCATATTTCTCTTGGCAATAGTACATGTAGCATCAAACCATGGCTTATTAGTCTTATGAATATTTAATTGAGTAGAGTGCTCCCTTTTCAAATAATACATACCTAGCTGAGTTGATGTTTCACGAATGGCATCCGTAAGATTAGAAAAAGAACTAGAAGGGTCACGAATAAATATTGTTCTATTTGAATTTTTCATACACATTTTATAAGATAGAGAAAAATCATTATTCCATTTATATGAAAAGTTGGGCAAATTATTGAATACTTCTCTATTGCTGTGATTGTGTGGTTGAGTACTATAGTGAAGAATTAAATTGATAGGATAGTGATCTGATAAGAAATCATTGTCAGTAACAAAAAAAATTTCTATATCTGATAGAAATATATTATTTAACCAAACCAGATTCATAACACTTTTACCCAGTTTACCCAAAGATTTTTCTTTAATAGCATTTGCAGTTACGTAATTATAAGAAGACAAAAAATTAGGCACATTAAGATTATCGTTGGTAAGCCAAGTTTCGGAGAGACATAGAATGTCGAAATTAATTAGTTCTTCGCATAAGTTAAAAATATTACTGTAGCCATGGCAGTTCCAAAAGGTTATCCCAACTTTTTTGGCAATACAATATTTTTGTTGACTTTAGCAGAGTTTTTATTTGGAGAGTCATCTTCTTCTCGTTGTCTTTTCTGAACAGAAACAATGGTGGGTTGGCCGGAAATAAACTTCATGCGAACATTCTCACCAGCGTTATTTCTTCTATTAATTTCTTATGATAAGAAATTGTTTACCCTTACTAAAACTAGTGAATACTCAATTTTCAAGTCATTATCTAGGAAACTTGCTAATCTGTTAACAAAACTCTATTTTATATTTTTCGCTTTAACATCCCGTTTCTCAATAAGGAGCAGACTTAGATCCATTGTTGTTAAGTAAAATATTATTATTTTTGACTTTTGAACGTATAGTTACGATTTGGTCTATTACTTATTAATCACCCTGTAGACATCGAAAGTAATTATTGTTGCGGTACTGAAGTAGCCAAACTGTGACGAGACCATCCACACTTTGTCCTATTTATTGAATGTTAAAATCCACTTCAAAACTAACCACCGACTTCCTAGAAAGCGCCCAATCACGTTTCAGAGCAAACACGTGTTCCGTTTCGTCGATTCAGGTTATGGTAATTTTGTGTATAAATAAAAGTTTCTGGTGACTTGCATTTTAAATTGTAACGAGTTATTTTTTTTGCAAGTTTAATTTTAATTTTTTTCCATAATATATTTTATTTTACCACTAGGGTGTATATAACTCGTTACTTTACAACCCTTTCTACTACCGCATTGATTTTTTTTCGTTATTACCGTTGTATATTTTAGTATAAGTCCAAATTCTACCATACACAATTGATTCATTTCCGATATTTAAATTTTTCTACTGAAGGGACGCCCGGTATATACACCATTTTAATTAAAGCCGAAGCCGTTCAGTATAGGTACAACTTTTTGTTGTAAGTAGATAAATTTCACGTTTAATTCCCTCACCACGGCTACTGCCGAAAAATGTAACTAGAATTTTGTATATAAATTGGTGAACAATTGATAGAAGAGGGCTCTCAATTATTGTCTCTGATTCATTCCGGCTCTCAATTAGTCTTTCGTGATTCTTCGCTCAACTTTCTTCCGAAATCCGATAAACCGTATTGTGAAAATTTAGTGCATTAAGATTGTGTGTGGAAGCTGTATTTTACAAGGTAAATCATTTTTACGAATAAACTGTCTATTCGAAACTGTCCGTACCGCCGCTTAATATTAAATTGTTAAATGTATGGTTTTGAAAATTTTCCGACCGGCTATTTTTTTCTTTTATTGTTGAATTGAAAATGGTTTTTTTTTATTTGTTTCTTTTATATGGAAATAAAGATTTGTGAACTGTAATTTGATTTCAAATTTTATTTACCCCGTTTATTAAATAGTAATTAACTGATATAAATTATTAGTGGATTCTCGAATTATTTTATGCTTTTGGTTCTCAGTAGTTTTATATTAAATTGATATCCAAGTGGATTATAATATTTTAATTTTATGCTAGTACAAATATTTTTACTCTGTGTGTCGATAGCTGGGTACCGTTTAACTCGTGGGAAATTTTTTTTTATTGGAATAATAGTTACCGGCTTTATTTAGATTCAAGGGTTAATCAGACTTGGAAGAGGCTTAGCCACAATTTGTTTGATTTCCCGGCAGATCTAAATCGTTCTTTTCCCGTTTCGTAGAATCATTATTTATATTTTGTTTTTTTCTTATTGTCGGAATAATAGTTACCGGTTTCATTTGGATTCAAGGGTTAATCAGACTTGGAAGAGGCTTAGCCACAATTTGTTTGATTTCCCGGCAGATCTAAATCGTTCTTTTCCCGTTTCGTAGAAGAAATTTACCTTCAAATTCGGGCGTAAAAAGAAAGATTAGTGATTCAAAACTAAGTCAGCAGAAAAAAATTAAACCTACCCAAAAGAAAAAGAGACAGTCAGTTGCTAAAGTAAAAGTAAACAAACGCAAGTTGGTATCCTGGAGTTCTTCTTCAGGTTCGGCCCCTGAACCGGAGTATCAAGATTCAGGTGACCAGCAGGTAGAAAACTTTGAAGAAAATGCCGTTTGTAATTTTTGCGAAAATCCGTACTCCGAGGATGTCAGAGGCGAAGAGGGTAATGTGTCAACGCTGCTTCAAATGGGCTCATGTTGAATGTGATGGTTGTGAAAGAAATCGGTATATTTGTGACTTTTGCATTTCTAAATAATTTGTTCTATGTTCTTTCTAGATGAGAATTTTTTTATGTTTATAGGGGCGAAACTTTTTGTTAGATATACTTTTTGCATTTCCATAAATAAATATTTCTCATAAAAAAAATTTACTTATTTTCAAGTTTTACATATTAAATTGGGTATCCCATATTGCGAACATAGTGTATGATTAGGATATCATATGCCCCTAATACGGGGTAGTGCACTTTTTTTTTAATTCTGTATATTTTCATCTGCTTTTTTTTTTAAACATGTTTCTTCTTATTAAATGCTTGATAGTATATCCAACGAAACATGAAATATGGAAATAATGCTTAAAACTACCTCCGTTTTTTTATTATGGTGTTTTGAAAAAAACTACCCCATATGAGGAGACTTTCCTCTATACATACAAGATAATATCGATATCATACAATATAAAAAACTTTTTGTATAGTTATAGAGATGGCTACAATACCAAGAAGTCTAAAATTTTTACCGAAGAAAACGTAAAAACTTTCTAACAAGAAGCGCCCATTTACTTATTGAAAAAAAAATATTTTAATTTTCGGAAAAATAGCCAATATAAATAAATAGTTTATTTGTCGTTCTATAGGAAATACTGCAGCTTTCTGCCAAGAAAACCTCCTCACGTCGATTTTTTCTCAAACATGTAAAAGGACTTTGCCATAATCAGGTTGTTGCAATTAATTCTATAGCAAAAACTCCTATGGAGATCGTTACATATTCAAAATTACCGAATCCATAATTACACTCTGGTCACTACTTTGGGAGAACATCGGCGACTCTTTTAAGAAATGGAGGGGCAAATTTAATACAAGTGAATGATATATACGAGTAGATGACGCAATCAGCAATAAAATCGACATATCCCAAAAAATTTTGAATTCATCATGTCTATCTACGTCGGTTGTTGAATTATCAAAAACTGACGTAACCAGCAAGATTTTAAGTTCATCGGCTCTATTCACATCGGTTTTTCAGTCATCAACAACTGTAGAAATTTCAATTAATCTATCATCCGGATCCAAAATAGTAATATACAATTAAAAAACTTGTTCATTTACTTTCAATGTTAACCAATAAATTTCATAATGTTTCGATAGTATCATCTTAAATGTTAAAACATTGTAATTACAGAAGAAATATGTTTCTTTTTATATATAATATATATTGGTTTAATAAACTTGCTTATTAAATTCCAAAAAGTGTATTATGACTTCGAATACTGGTAACTAATTACTACGCTTAGTTTTGCATAAATATGCAATGATATCAACTTTAGATTTAATTTCCTACACCTAGGAAATAGCGCGAAGACTACTGGGTTGTACATTTGTACAATTAATTCAATAATGATTTCTCTCGCATTATGAAACAGAATATAGTCCTTTTGCTATTCCTTGAAAGGGAAAAGCCTTTTCGAGATATTGACCACTAAGAGACAGTCTGTATTGTAAAAAAAACATTTCGGCAAGGTTAAAGTCATTGTCACTTATAATTATTTTGATATTTTGCATAGTACGTGCTTAAAAGAAAAACTGGCAATGTCAATCATTTGTTGATAAAAACAAATCAATGAAAATTATTTTAGAGAATTTTACAAATGTTTATAATTTCAGGAATTGGTGGTGAAAAATATTTTGCAATCTTTGACTTTATGTACACTTTATTCGCATAAATCTTACAGTTCAAGGATCTTTTCCGGGTTTTTTTGAATCTATGAATATGTTAATTAACTATGAATATGTTAATTAAAATTAAAGTTGAATCTAAACAAATTCGTGGTAAACTTTATCATAACAGGTATTCAAATATTTTTTTAAGTTTAATGATATAATAAAATGTGTTTGTTCAATTCAAAAAAAAAATATGATCTTCATTTTGGTGAATTATTATTGAAAAAGTGATCCTTAGCCGCCGTAGGGATGGCGATTCTTTCTAAAAAAGATCGATTTTTAAATCGATTCGAATCGTAGCCTGATGAATCGATACATAAAAAATCGAGATCTAAAAGATCGATTTCAAAAGAATCGATTTTTTTCAAGTATGTATTTTTTACAATGTAAATATAAATCGATCTTTTTTATTGAAAAACAACGAGAAAGGTACCCCTAAATAAACAATTTCTCTCCGCGATCTCTTATCAGTAAAATTGGGGATTTTTTTTAAGTTCAGGGTATTCGATGATAATAACAATTATTTTTTTATTACCATATTATTATCACAAAGTATCGGAATGTGTGAGATTAATGGAAAAGAATTATCGATAAAATAAAAATCGATTTTTCTTCATTCAAAATCAATGGATTTGTCGAAAAAAGCGATTTTAATAAAAAATAAATCGATTTCTGCGAAAAGATCGTTGATTTTTTTTGGGTTGTTTTAAAAATGGAGATGCTTTTCGTATATATTCCGATAATAAACCTAAGAGATTTATTCGTTAACGATATTTATCGGATTGAAAAAAAATCAAATAAAATTATATGAAAATTGTCAAAAATTTTGAAACATGGTCAATAATTGTCAATTATTGTCAAAAACTGTTGAAAATTGTCAATTATTGTCAAAAACTGTTGAAAATTGTCAATAATTGTTAAAATTTTGGAAAATGGTCAAAAATTTTCAAAAATGGTCAAAAAATTTGGAAAAATGGTCAATAATTGTTGAAAAACTGTCAAAATTGGTCAATAATTGTTAAAAAAATGGTCAATAATTGTTAAAAAATGGTCAATAATTTTTAAAAAATGATCAGTAATTGTTGCAAAACTATCAAAATTGGTCAATAATTTTTTAAAAAATGGTCAATAATTGTTAAAAAATGTTCAATAATTGTTAAAAAAATGGACAATAATTGTTAAAAAATGGTCAATAATTTTTAAAAAATGATCAGTAATTGTTGCAAAACTGTCAAAATTGGTGAATAAATTTAAAAAATGATCAGTAATTGTTGAAACATTTGGAAAAATGGTCAGTAATTGATGCAAAACTGTTAAAATTGGACAATAATTGTAAAAAATGGTCAATAATTTTTAAAAAATGATCAATAATTGTTAAAAAATTCGGAAAAATGGTGAATAATTGTTGCAAAACTGTCAAAATTGGTTAATAATTGTTAAAAAAATGGTCAATAATTTTTAAAAAAATGATCAGTAATTGTTGCAAAACTGTCAAAATTGGTCAATAATTTTTAAAAGATGATCAGTAATTGTTGCAAAACTGTCAAAATTGGTCAATAATTTTTAAAAAATGATCAGTAATTGTTGAAAAACTGTCAAAATTGGTCAATAATTGTCAATTGAATGTTAAAAATGGACGATTTTTGTCAAAAACTGTCAATAATTGTTAAAAAAGGGTCAATAATTTTGAGAAATGGTCAATAATCGTCAAAAGGTGTCAAAATTTTGAAGAATAGTCAATAAATAATACGAGAGCCGTTTCAGAAAATCCACTCCTCAAACACACGTAATTTATACAAAATCGATTAATATTACTCGAAAAATCGATAATTAAAAATCGATTATAACAAAATAATAATCGATTTATATAAAAATCGTTTAATTTTTCAAACATCCCTACTTATAGAGTTACCTATAAGCTTTTTTGAAAAAAAAAGCAACAGTGACTGTCGAGTCTACTGGGATCCGAGCGGTTCCGCTCTCATCACTACTTGCGATTTTGGCGGGGCAATTGAAAAAAAAGCCGCTCTACCAAAAATACAAAAAAAAATCGAAAGTCGATTTTCAACGATTCGATTCAATACAAGATATCGATTTAAAAAATCGATTTATTCGGTCCGAGGTATCGATTATTCGATTAATCGATTTCAGATCGCCATCCCTACCACACAGATCTAATATTGTGTATTTATTTTTTATGGTGAGCGGAGCTATGGTGCGATGCTATGGTCGGCGCTCCGTTATGTCCGCCCACTTAGTCTCACTCCAGTATCGCACATTCTGTCTATTAACTTCACCATTGAGTGTGAATGTGCATTCGTCACTAAAACAAATATTTCTGCAATAATTGGACAAGAGTCGATTTTTTTCCGATAATATTTCACAAAATTCCATTCTTCTATCGGCGTCGTCTTCCAATAACTCACGTGTCATAATTAATTTGTACGGATCAAATTTGTGCTTTTTGAGATATTTTTTTACTGTTGCAGCAGAAACACTACACTCTCTAACATTGCTTTTTGCTGTAGACTGTGAATTATTGACCACGGAAGAAACTACATCAATTTGTGTGTCTTCAGATATTGGCTTTCGTCCGGCTCATTTTGCTTGTAGTACCCCTGTCAGTGGTTAGGAATTTATTCATATTCGACAACTTGGATGTTCAGGAAATATCTCATTATAAGTTCTTTCGGCTTCATGATCATTTTCACCAACCCTGTAGAAAATTGTTATTGTCGCAACTTTTTCTTCTAAAGTTGTAATGCACCGGACAATGCAATAGCTTTAAATGTAAAATAAAACTTAAATAAATCAGCAATAATTAATTTGTTGACATTTGTTGACAATCGTTGCGAAGTAACTAGAAACTTATTCTGTACTATACTAGATAGGTGCGTAGTGTCATTTTAGTTATTGTTTTGTTCTTTTCAACGTGTTTTGTTGTGATCGTCATTTACGTAACTACCAACTATGCATACTAATACGAACTTTTTACAAACTTAAGGCTGCTGCACAATTGCCCGGGAACGAGAACAAGAACCAGAACGGAAAGAGAACGAACTATTAGATGCACAACAACGAGAACGGAAATAGTAGGGATGTTTGACATTTTCTGGGGATATTTATTTTCTAAAACACTGTCAACTTGAAAATGGGCCAGCACATTAATTTCTTCTTTTTGGGGCCACTTTTACATTAGTCTGAGAGATTCTCTTGCAACGAGGTTATGTTTGCATCAAGCAGGTTGCTGCTTTCCTATTGGCTCAACTATTAGCATTAAATATCCTGTGCTGTGATTGGCTCCGGGAATGCAACGGTAACGGGAATGCTAAAACTTGGCCAAGTTTCCAGTTCTCGTTTCCGGGCATCTTCTCGTTCTCGTTACCGAAAATTGGTTGGGCATGGGTACAATAAAATATGTGTATCTTAACTTTTTTTCCGTTATCGTTCCAGTTCACGTTCCCGTTCCCGGGTAATTGTGCAGCAGCCTTTAGAGAATAAATTATTTATTTTGAAGTACTTTTAAGATTTGTTCGAGATTGAATCTAAACCAGATACTCATAAGAAACGTTCTGATACACTTAAATTTCCTATGGCCATCTCCTCTGAGAAATGGCGTATCAACTTGGCACTCAAAGAAGAACAAAAAGAAGACGCAAGATGCGAGATTCTTTGAAAGCAGAAAGGGAAGCAAAACTGCACGAAAATAGGCTAATCAGACGAAAGAAATTTGCTGAAAGACAACAAGCAAAAATGAAATCAAAACAAAAACCTGAAAAGCCAAAACAGAAATGTTCGTTATGTGAAGAACTGATATAGAGAACGAGGGAGAGAAAAATGTAGATGGTACCACCTGAAGTGTACCAATCTTTCTAATCTACATTATATTGAAGCTACCGAAAAGGATTATACCTGCGAAAATTGTGAGTGATCCCAAACACAAATTTCTGGGCTCCGGACTTATTCAGTTACCTAACTTGGTCCTTATTTCCTGTGATACAGTTTTCAATTTGTTTAAGGATAAACATTTCTTTTTGTCGTTTTCATATTTTATTTTTGTGTTTTTGTTTAAATTTTGTCTTTTGTATTAAAATTTTGAATAAACTCACAAATGCGTTATTTGGGTTGCTCATTGGAGTATTACTAATATCGACCTTATTGATAGGGAGCATGAGATTAATGGCCGAGAAAAGGCGTCAATGGACGACAACTGGGAAGGTGGCCGAGAACCGGCGCCCTAGTAGGTCGAGAAGTCGGATCTTGTGGCCGAGAACTGGCAAAAGTATCTTTTTTGTTAATATTATTTTTTCCATTAAAACGTGGAAAACTTAGGAATCTCTAATATGCTAATTTATAATTCTAATGACTTGTTCTATTCTCCATAATTTTTTAAATTTATTTATATGTGATTATCCTCCTATGGAGCCATGTCAAACCTATGATGTACTCTTAAGTGGCCGACTACTGGCGCAATCACCCTACATACATTTCTTTGATAAGTACAGTTAACAATATTTATAGAGCAAAGAATATAACTAAAAAACAAAAAAGCCAAAGGCAACGTCTGAACTAAAATTAAGCAATGGAAAATTTATCCGACAAAGAAAGTGAGGTTATAAAATAATGTAGGTACAACAAACTAGTTCAGTTGACGTCTACATCCTTAATTTAAATCCTGAATATCAGGTCTTGTTATTCAATCAGCCCTATTACCTAAATCTTAACCTCAATAACTTGATAAATTCCACAAGAATACCTGATTTTCACTTTCTCAAGCGCATCTACTTGACTTGACTAATCAACAATATAATAATCTTGAGATTACTAAATTCCGAATATCAATAACCAATTATTTAATATACAATAAACTCAGCGAAGATGTTATTTTTTTAAAGCCTCTGAAGGTGCATGTATAATTAAATCGTGACATACATACTAACCATAAGTCTGAAATCTTAAACAGTTTAAATTGCGCAACGCATCGACAGCGAAAGTGTTCGAATGGTTTTAATTCAAGTTCAGGGTGTAACCCGACTATATCGTTAACGTATTCGTTTTATGACCTTTGATTTATTACTTTGCACTGCGGACCACAAATAAAAAACTAAACAGCCGATTTACCTAATAATAAAAACAATAAAATTGTTAGTAAACAGATTCTATATGTCCTTCATACTAACTTTTATTTTATTGATAGCTCTCATCATTTCTCTACGACTAGATCATATATGTACGAATCAATCAATTTTGATAGATTGTCAGATAAATTAAGAAATAAAAACTGCTTACAATTTGAAGTTGTTATTTGCAAACACAACAGATTGGCGACGAGGATTCGAAAGAACTACATATTCATTATAGATTAACCATGCCAAATGAAATAAATCGAAGAAGTATGAACCTACAAGATACTCAAGCTTCAGACTCAAGTTCAAGTAATACAACTACAGTAATTCAAAATACATTTACAATTGAACCTTATGATGCTACAAAGTCACAATGGACTCGATGGGTACAACGATTCAATGGCGCTTGTGAAATTTATGGAATCGTTGAAACTAGTATGGTCTTTTATTTTTTACATTTTATGGGCTCAGAAACATACGACATTCTTTGCGACAAACTAACACCACAAGATCCAAAATCAAAGGATTTTCAAGAATTGGTACAAACTCTCCAAGATTACTTCAATCCTACTCCACTGGAAATTGCAGAAATTTTCCGACTACATCAACGGAAACAACAGGAGGGTGAATCTATACAACAGTACATCACAGCTTTACAGAAAATGTCAATTTCTTGCAATTTTGGCGATTATTTGAAGAAAGCATTACGCAATCAATTTGTTTGGGGCCTACGTAATGATAAAATTCAAAGTAGGTTATTAGAAAAGAAAGACTTGACATTAGATAAAGCTGTAGAAATAGCTGTAGGTATGGAACTCTCCGCAAAAGACACTGCTGAATTACATACTAATAAAAATTTTAATCAAATCAGCTTTAAATCTTAAACAAACATACCTACAGGTATTTCAAATAAAAGTTCAAATTTTTCAAAATTCTGTTTTCGATGCGGCGATCAAAAGCATTTAGCTACAGGTTGTCCTAATAAAGATAATTTAATTTGTACTTTTTGTAGCAGGAAAGGTCACCTTCAGAACGTGTGTAGGAAGAAATCTTCAAATACTTATCAAATTGATTTTCACAATAATGAAAAACCAGCTGAGGAGATGATAGCAATTGAATCTCATCAAAATATTTACAGAGAAAAATTTTATCAAACCTAGGTTGTTAATGATAAAGAAATCACTTTTGAAGTAGACAGTGGTGCTGCAGTATCAGTTATAAGTAAGCGTGAATTTGATTTACTTTTTCCAAATACTACCATTAGTCAAACGGATCTCAAACTAATTTCCTACTGCAAAACGTCTCTTGCAGTTTTGGGGTATTTATCTTGCAAGGTTTCATTTAAGGATAAAAATTTTGATTTAAACCTGTATGTTGTTACAGTTGACAGGGATCCACTGTTGGGTAGAGAATGGATTCGTCAAAGGCATTTGGATTTGTTTTCTACTTCTCTTGATCACATTGTTAATTCATCTACGGAATTATTGGTCAAGGAACTAGAGGAAAAATATTCAAGTGTGTTTACTGCCGGGATAGGCAAATTTAAGGGTATGCAAGCTTCAATTTCATTAAAAGAAAATACAAAGCCTATTTTCTGTAAAGCGAGATCAGGTCCTTTTTCTCTAATTGCTAAAGTAGAGAAGGAAATTGAAAACTTGCTTTCTCAAGGGATACTTACTAAAGTGGATAGATCTGACTTTGCTACTCCTATAGTTCCTGTAGTAAAAAGTAATGGAAATATTCGAATTTGTGGAGATTTTCGAGTTACACTCAATAATAATATTCAAGTGGATAAACATCCTTTGCCTACAATTGATGAATTATTTAATTCAATGGCAGGTGGAAATAAATTTACTAAACTTGATTTGAGTCAGGCTCACTTACACATTGAAAGACGACCTGAAGATCGTCATTTATTAACATTAAATACGCATAAAGGTCTGTATACTAGTAATCGCTTGATGTTTGGCATTTCCTCTGGTCCTGCAATTTTTCAGAGAGAAATGGAAAAAGTTTTACAAGGTATACCAGGTGTTTCCGTTTATCTAGACGATATTAAAATAACAGGGGAAAATGATACTATACATTTAGATCGCTTAAATGAGGTTTTAAAACGATTATCAGTACACAACTTACGTATTAATAAAGAAAAGTCTATTTTCTTCGCTGATAGTATTGAGTATTGCGGTTATTTGATAAATTCCAAAGGCATTCGTAAAATAAAAAGTAAGGTTGAAAGTATTGTGAATGCTCCGAGACCCACTGACAAAACTCAATTGAGATCATTTGTAGGATTAATAAATTACTATGGAAAATTTTTACAGAATTTAAGTACTCCCTTAATAAATTATTACATAAAAACGTGAGATTTATATTTAATCAAGAATGTGAGAATACATTTATTTTAGTAAAGAAACAAATGTTGGCTGATAATTTCTTGGTTCATGTTGATCCAAATTTACCTTTAATTTTGGCTACCGATGCTTCACCATACGGAGTGGGTGCAGTATTATCTCACTTATATCCTGATGGAACTGAGAGACCGATACAATTCGCATCTCAAACTCTCAGTGATACACAGAAAAGATTTGTTCAAATTGATCGCGAAGCATACAGTATAATTTTTGGCGTAAAAAAATTCTATCAATATCTATATGGAAATCGATTCACTCTTTATACTGATCATAAACCTTTACTTCAAATTTTTAATCCAACAACCAGTATTGAGTGCTAAGCCTTTCAATATGATATTCGTTATAAAAATACTAAAGATCACTTTAACGCAGACTTTTTGTCTCGATTACCAATTAAATCTGAATCTCTAACAATTTTCGATGAGCCAGATGTTTTTGAATTGCAACAAATTGATACATTACCTATTTCTTGTTCTCAAATTGCTTATGAAAGTCAAAACGATGTTAATCTTAAACCTTTATTAGACGCTCTACAAACTGGTCGAGACATTGCTCGAAAATACAGATTTAATATTCCACAAACAGAGTTTTCATTACAACAAGGTTGTATAATGCGAGGAATTCGAGTTGTAATACCTCATAAATTACAAAATCAAATTTTACAAGAATTGCATGTTTCCCATTTTGGAATAAACAAAATGAAAAACTTAGCACGAAGTTATTGTTGGTGGTCAAATATTGATAAAAGCATTGAAAATATTTGTAAAAACTGTACGGAGTGTCAACAAATTCAAAACAATCCAACAAAAATACCCATGGGAAAAGACTTCCGAACCATTTGAAAGAGTTCACATTGATTATATGGAGTTTGGGGGTAGGAACTATTTCATATTAATTGATGCATATTCACGTTGTTTAGAGATATATATATATAACCAAAGATAAATCTAGTTCGCAACAATACAAGTTTGTAATAAAATATTTTCTACATTTGGAGTACCAAAATATTTAGTTAGTGATAATGCGCAACAATTCGTATCTTATAATTTTCAACATTTTCATAAATTAAATGGTATTAAACATAAATTAATAGCTCCATATCATCCTGCTACTAATGGATTAGTAGAAAGGAGCGTCCAGACCGTAAAAAAATATTTAAAAACTCTTAAATCTCACAGTAAATTATGTGATGCTGAAAATCAATTGAATGAATTTTTATTACAATATCGTAAAATGCCTCATTGTGTCACTCATCAGTCTCCTTCGAGATTAATATTTAACAGGGAAATAAGATCCAGGACTTGATAATATTAGACCCACTTCACATACCGTGCTGGTAACAAATGATACCGATTAAAGTTCGTAGTTTTCTGCTTAATCAACGCGTCTTGGTTAGAAATTATTCAGGTCAGGAATTTTTGGCTATATTCATAAGATATTAGGAAAGTTACACTACTTAATTAAACTTGATGAAGGTAGAATTTGGAAAAGACATGTGGATCAATTGCGAGGTGCATAACTGGTATTACATTATTGTTGTTGTTTTTAAAGTTATATACGTTCTGAATGGTTGACTGGGGAAGGACTGTTAGTATACAGATTCTATATGTCCTTCATACTAACTTTTATTTTGTTGATAGCTCTCAGCATTTCTCTACGACTAGATCAGATATGTAGGAATCAATCAATTTTGATAGATTGTCAGATCAATTAAGAAATAAAAACTGCTTACAATTTGAAGTTGTTATTTGCAAACACAACAAAAATAATTACATATTGACACTAATATGACATAAAAAAACTGAACTAGCATGGTATTGAACTAAGGTTTTTTTTAATCAGTCAATGTGTAAAAAGTCTGAATAATTTTCTTTTCTGTCAACCGTGCGTTTTTGAGCTATATTAATGTACACAAAATCATTCATTAATGACCCCTATTAATGAACGATTTTGGTATAGACAACCAAAAATACAGTAATAATAATGAAAAATGTAAAGCTATTTTGTGTAATAACCTCTCCAATAGAATACTTCTAGTTTTTGACTGACACATAGCTTTTGTTATATTATTCTACAAAACTATGATAATTATGCCCGATTGCACCAGTTTATCTTAAATTAAGGCTTAACAAAGTGCAGCTTACTGATAACTCCAATCTCTCATTGCTCCATGTTTTGCTTAGTAAAGCCACGCTTACGTACAGTACTGTATGTCTTCACTTGAATGTAGAAAGGTGTGCTTAAAATTTTGTGTAGGTATATAAGCTCCGCTCAGATAACGGTTCAGCGAGCTTCATTTTTTAACCCTGGCTTACTTGTTAAGCGAAGGTGGTGCAATCGGGCATTATTAATGTTAAAAAATCCAAAAGAAAATTAAAAAGAAAACGAAAACAGTGAGATTTGAACCGACGACCTTCACTGTAGTATCCACATGCATATTCCATTTGCACCAAGAAGCTCCACAATGACATTTCAAAACGATATTTAGGCGTTATCTGGATTGTTAATGGCCTTTATTGATACACTGGTTGGTTAAATAATAATCATTAATAATTGATAAAAACAAACATAGAACTTCAACAACTATACACATACACAACCCCACATAATTCTGAAGGTGTCACTTTTATGAAAAAATGTAAAAATACGTCAGAAATCATATAAAGGGGGAAGTCTTTTTGCCCATATGTACACCGAGAAAAACAGGCCATTGAACTGGTTTAATAGAGAAATTCTCGCTAACGATAATCAAACTTGTAGAATTGCCCTGAGATTCTTTTTTTTTCTGAAGACTTTTTCCTCAAATATACATTTCGTAAGCTAGCAGTTTAATTCGAGCAATTAAAATTTGTTTCTGAAATTATTTTAATTATGATAAGTATACCAATTACCTGACACTAGCTAAGTGTGTTAACGACAATTAAAGGGTTTAATCAATTGTAACGGCTATTTTGCATTTCGCACAAGATCGATTCGAATCGTTACTACATCGTGGAGATTTGTCAGGGAGATTTGTAAGGGTGCTGCCCGATATTTGTCAGTAGGGTTGGCGATTCTTTCCAAAAAAGATCGATTTTTAAATCGATTCGAATCGTAACCTGATGAATCGATTCATAAAAAAATCGAGGTCTAAAAGATCGATTTCTAAAAAATCGATTTTTTTCAAGTTTGTATTTTCAATGTAAATATAAATCCATTTTATGAAAAACAAGAAAGATACCATAATAAACAATCTCTGGGATCTCTTATCAGTAAAATCAGGGATTTTTTAGTTCAGGGAATTCGATAATAACAATTATTTTTATTACCATATCAAAGAATCAGATTAGATATAAAAGAAGACATTTATTTTCTAAATGTATTTTTTACATTAAAAAGTTAATAAAACAGATAATATAGCTTATAGTTCCCAAAACCAAACCAGAAAAAATCGAATGTCGATTTTAAAGGGTGAAATATCGATCCACTGAATCGATTTAGTACAACGTATCGATTTAGAAAATTTGGCCCGAAGAATCGATTCTTCGATTAATGGATTTCAGATCGCCATCCCTATTTGTCAGTTAATTAGTTGGAGTCGTAGAGTGTAGAGAGTGTGGACAGTTTATGTAAATAAGGTGAAAATTATCATGGAGTATGAATTACTGATGCTAGAATGGGGACTAGAGGAGTTTTTGAGCCGCTTTAGAGGTAAATAAATTAATTACGTATATACATAGGATATTCATTATTTGTTTTTAAGTGAAATAATAGTAGTTTGTGCAACTAGTGTGGATATGATGGCCATATCGCACGAGGACGAAGTTTGAGCACGACGCCGTAGGCGGAGTGCTCAATCGTCCGAGAGCGATATGGACAATCCACATGAGTCGAACAGTATATTTTTTCTACGACCCACTTAAGAAAAAATCTAGAAAATAAACATTTTATTAAACTATAATATAACTTCAAATTAAAAAGTTTTAATAATTTTACTATTATTATTATTATTTTATTATTATTTAGAAATAAAATTTAAATTTAAAAAAAATTTCCCAACGGGGAATCGAACTCTGATCTACCGCGTGAGAGCCTGGGATACTTACCACTGGACTACCGATGAATATACTAATCATCTATCTATAACGTCAAATGTACTACGTAAAAACTGACGTTTGTCAGGAGTACCCTCAAATATTCAATTTATTCTGTTTCTATACGTTATACGTCTCCTTTGCGGCAAAGCGAATATCTGGTGGAAAATTATTTATTGATTCATCACTGAAATCACTCATTTTTACTAATATTTTTCTTAAAAACTATAGAAATATTTTGACAAGTTAATTTGACGTATCTATGAATTTGAAAAAAGATTAGTTGGCGAGTACTAAACGCAAATGCTGATTGGTGGATTTCATATAGGTTCTAGGATGTATATGAAATCATATCCGTTCAGTTAACCGGAATGGCTTACATTTACATTCTGTAAATTGTGCAGAAAATGGATAATATACATGTGGGTGTAGAAAAAACATTTTATAGTTCTGTGATATTTAAAATTTGAAAACCGGTGATAAAAATATTTGAAGGTAGCCGTTTTGATTGGGATTCTTGTAAAAGTTTATTTTGGTCACAATACAATTCAGATTATAGATATATCAATTTGTATCTGAATATCTGAAATAATGTATCCTGGACAAATAGAATTTTTATTTGAATAAGTAGGAACCTATATAGATTTGAAGATTACATCCTGTATTTATTTTGTATTATATGCCACACCCAAAAATTCGCTTAGAAATTGCAGTATGTGACCAAGGAGTAATAATCACTAAAACCACTTTTATTTTATGTTTTCGAGGTCGCTGAATATGAATCTGAAATTATTTTTTTCCTAAAAATGGGGGAACATGGGATAAAATGGCAATTGAGTGAAAAATTCGTAAAAATGATAATTTGTGTTATTCAATTCGGTGTATATCTTAACAAGCAATTATCAATATTTTTTATGGCAATTTAGATGTTTATTTTACAACAATAGCTGCAAAAGAACTCCGCTCCGATAATTCTCGGAGATTCATTAAATTAGGAGTGAATTTTTAAATGTGTGCCGCAACGAATTCCTAGTCATTTCATATAATCGCAAGAGTTGAATGACGAATTTTCGAATAATTAACTATAGGTATAGAGGTATGTAGTATTAAATTTAGTATGTGAGGAAGTTTTTGTAAAAGTAACAGCTCTTAATATACATTAGAAAAAAAAAACTAGTCGATTTCAAAGTCAAACGCCGACGCCGTTCGCGTGGCGTGCAACGTTGGTTGTGATGCGGATAAATTGTTTGCCGCGACAGGAACCTTTTGTATGTTTCAAGTACTGCTTATTATGATACTTTTAACAATTTATTTGTTAATGTGAGTAACAAGAATACATTTATAGTGATATTTTAATAAAAAATGTAAAGTATATTCATTGCAATCGGCATAGTCTGAATTATGTGATACATTACATTTATGTGATTTTATTACTACTTCCTTGCAAAAATTATGTTTTATAACTCTAAATCATTAAAACATGTACCTAGAAGTTATTTCTTCATGTTACCGATGGTAACATCAAAATCATATTTTCCGTACCAACTAAATTCTTCTTTTCTATTAAATATTAGGAGCTGAAACTCCCTTACATAGAGGTACTAAATTTTTATACAACATAGTTAATTATTCGAAACTCGAAACTTCGTCACTCAACTTTTGCGATTATATGAAAAGACTCGGAATTCGTGGCGGCACACTTTTGAAAATTCACTAGGTACTAATTTAATAGATGTCAAAGTATTATCGGAGTGGACTTATTTTGCAGCTATTGAGTACAGTAAAATAAACAGCTAAATTGCCATGAGATATATTGATAATTGTTTAAGATACAGCGAGTTGAATATCAAAAATTATAAAGTCCATTTTTATGAATTTTTCGCTTAATTCCCATTTTACCCCATGTTCCCCCATTTTTAGGAAAAAAAGAATTTCAGATTCCTGGAAAACATAAAATATAAGTGGTTTTAGCTGTTAGTACTCCTTGGTCACTACAAGGTCTATTTGGGAGTGAGTCCCGCTCGCCCATTACACTCCAGAGTTCTGTTCAGACTAAATGAATTGTTGGTAATTTAAGATTTAAATAAATACCAAAATCTCTATGCATTGAAAATAAGTTCATTAGGTGAAAATAAACCATGTGCACATCAGTTTATGTTTTAATTTATACATACTAAATACATAGTTTTGTACTATATAAATGCTTTTATGTTTTAAATTACAAACGAAATGTTCAAAATATTTATTTGTATTAAAATGTTTTCAAGATGAAGGCATTACAGATGATCAGGAATCCATCAATTCCTTAATTCCCAAATTGGGTCCAAGGCTGATATTGAAAAAGAAATTGGAGGAGCTAAACAATAAACTGGTAATGTATTTTAAAAAAATGTATATAGTTAATGATACCTATAGAACTTGTTTATTACATTTTTTTTATATTCAAAATATGCAGAAATTAGGTTTTTAGTTGAGTTTATTTTTATAAAAACTTTTTTCATATTTAGAGCAAAACTACAAAGGTCAATAAAACACTTTAATCTTATATTTTAGAATTATTCTGAAGTATTTCCACCAGCTCCAAGCTCCATTCAATCAGGTGACAGTATGATAGTAGATATAGACGATCCACACTTATTAGAAATTTTGAATGATACCTCAGAGAGCGCTGAAGTCCATAATGAACCTGAAAATCCACCACCAGCAAAAATACGAAAAATAAGCTCTCTCTTCACAAATGTAAGTAAATTTACATATCATTAAAATTTAGTAGTTTCTTGCATACAGCTAAAATGTGAACGTTAACCTGTGTTGATTAATTTAGTCACATATGTTTTTTAGGGATTAGAAGAACTGCTTAAAACATCCTTAGGGAGAATTATTTTAGCCAAAAAATCCAAATTGAATAATGATAGTAGACAAAAATTGGCAAAAATAGTAATCAATTATTTTTTGTCCAGGGCACATGGAATTTCAGAGTGAGTACAACTGTTTTATTTGTATATACATAATTGAACACTTAACTTGATGTTTTTTTTATAGATTGAAACGTGAAGAATTTCTACAGGCAGCAGATGAAATCAAAAAGCAGTTTCCTGAGGAAGAGAAGGAAACTTGTTACATTCCATACTCGTCGAAATCAAAGGGATTGAGACTTCCTGCCAGGGGAAAGTTATGGTCTCGGTATGTCAATGTGAAGGCTGCTTTAAGATTGTCTAGTAGTCAATCTGTAAAGAGTATATCAGAACCAATCATTGAAAAAAATGAAGAGGCAGAAAGAGAAATAGTTTTTTTAAGAACTGCCATTGAACCTTACGTTAGAATACTAAGATCATGGGATATGAGTTACTAAGTAAGATATACACAATATATATCCAACAAGAATGTGGATGATAATTTATACGAAATTTTTCCATGGCTACGCCAAAGATGGGGTCTTGAACTTGTAAGCATTATTAACTAGTTTAATTGCCGTTATTAACAGGTTTAATAACTATAACCAACCAGTTCCATTGCTGTAATTAACGGGTTTAATTATTATTATTAAATAGTTCAATTATTATTATTGTCTAGTTTAATTACTGTTAATAACATATTTAATTATAATTACTAAATCAATTAATAGTAGTTATATATTAATTTATTTAATAACAGTCATTAACTTGTTGAATACGGAGGACACAAACCTGGGTGGAATTGATAATTTATTTAATTGTGGTAAGTAAAATAGTTAGTACTCCCAAAAATTTTATATTCAGAGGTAATTAATATTTGGTCACTAGCGGTTACTTTTTTTAATAGGTTATTAAAGTGTTTTAATTACCTTAAGTTGACGGACCTTAATAACGATAATTAAAGCCCTTTTTATTGTCATAATTAAACATTTATTGTGTCCTAATACGTATTAAAGTTTTTACCTACTACAACTAAATTCTTAATAATGCTGAATAAACTTTTTCCTCAGTGTAGACATTATAAGGGTGTCAATTTTAAAACTTACAATGGGCTGTACCTCGTAAACGAAAAGAGATTTCCAAAAAATTTCAAAACCGTTCCTAGGGTAGAGAGTGGGAGCTAAAATGACATGAGATCGCACCCCCATCAACCCCCTATGCCCCACCTACAAAAATTTAAATTGCATCCCCCTCTTTGTGATACATCGTTAGAAAGCCCGTAGAAAATGCTTTCCAACGGTCTAAGTCATAATTATACAGGGTGTAACAATAAAGCAGAAAAATGTATGAAATGTCAGAAATGACACACGATTGGTAAATAATAACACTTTTATTTATGGAAAATCATTGTGGATTAAGTTTCCTTCATTATCAACTACAGCCTATAAGTCTTCTCCATTGGTCAATATGTTGACTGAACATGTCCCAGAAATATAAGTTTCTTTGTTTTAATTCATTTATTGTCGTGATATTATAGTTTGCTTAAAACATGGACTACAGGATGGAATGTGGAATGTGGAATAATCGCTGTGGTTCGTTTGATTGTTGTGATTATTGACATTTTACTTGCACTTGTCACAACTGATGGATTATTATTTTCTTTGGAACGCCCACTCCTTTTTCTACCACGATCTGGCTTAATTTGAACTGTTCCATTTCCCTACAATGTTTTAAAAAATAGCTTACGGTACTTAACTTCCAATTTTTTTTTTTGGTATCATTTGTATTATTTTTCGGGTACCCATATTATTTTCTAACAGCCTCTTCAACTAAAGTTTATCTCTCAAAGATAGAACCATGTTCACCAAATTGACATTAAATACTATAATTATTTGAAACGTCCAAAATTGAAAAAGTTTTAGATTCTAAGGAAACCTAAATTATTGAAATTTTCAGGATTTGTTTTCCGATGATTGTTTAAAAAAATATTAGTTGGTCTCTAAGTACGCCATTCGGTTTCGCAGCGAGCTTCAATGCAGTAATTCAATGAAATTATCGTTAGTCCGGTCCTAGTTTAAATTGATCCTCCTTAACTTAATTTGGCCCACAGTGTATATTTTTTATAGCAATAAGCAGTAGTTTTTTTTTGTATAAAAAAATTATTAGCTGAACGTAGATATAATCTTGTTACTATACGTGCCATATCTGTATTTATACCTCATACGGCAATTATAATATTAATAATTATTTTGAGAAACTTTCACAAAGTACTATATAGATTGTCAACTTAATATTATGCATATATTTTGTATGTTCCTTGTGGTATGTTCATTATTCTTTTCGTTGTTCTGGGAACATTAAACCACATTATTTTTTATATTTTTATTTCAACGTTTCGGTTGCGTTCCGGTTACCGTTATCAATAATAATAATATTTTGAAGTTGAAGACTGCATAAAAATTGGTCAAATTTGTTAAGGTCCATTTACAGTAGATTATATTTTTGATGAAAATAATTGTGAATGAAGAAATATTTTTTGCAATGACATTCTAATAGTATTATAGTCTACTACATTTGGTTGTATTAAAGGACTTTCTTTTACTATTGGACTTTTTTCAATATTGTTTATTTACGATAAAAAGACGACGACTTTCCTGCATATCAGAATAAATATAAATTTACCAGCCCTAAACACAATTTACACTTAATGGCCAGGGCAATTTTCAGCTTACAGGCTGGCAAAACTTCAACACGTTGTCAGATCAATAGAAAAAGTCTCGGTGCGCCACTGGTTGGGTTAGATTTGGTTAGGTAAGGTGTTTTAACACAATTGAGGTTAAGTTTATTATTTCATTTATTGTTTATTGACCTCGATCATCGTCTTGGTATTTACAATTTTTTCTGGTGCTCCTGAATTCATTGTTTCTTCAATATCGAAAAAATAGTTACTTTCGTTACTAATCAATTAGACAAATCTGCAGTGTGTAGTTAAACGCATTAAAATGCACAAGAAGTGGAACTGTAAATGCAAAGAGATGCTTATATCTTTGATATAAGGATAAATGGGGCCCGCTTACTGCTCACTGGACATGGGTCGAGAGTAGGGTACCTCCACAAGATTGGGAAAAAAGAGACTGGAGTGTGCGAGAGGTGTGAAGTGGAGGATGATGTGGGGCATGTGTTTAGATGCTGGAGAAACGAGGAAGTGCTGAAGAAGTTGGAGAGGAAACTAGGGGAGGCGGTGTTCTGGGAGAACATGGTGGAGATAATGTTGAGTGGGGAGGAGGAATGGATGGAGGTGAGTGGAGTAGAAGAGAGCATGGTTAGGGGGAGAGAAGGACTCGATATGGCATGAGAGGTAGGAGTGATAGTTAGGGAGAAGACGACGGTGTGAGCGGAGAGTGTGCGAGGGCCTTCGCCCGTATCGAAGTATGCTAGGGTAGAGATTCCGAGGCGGGGGTAACGGAGAAGGTTGAGGTGGGTTTGGTTGGTAGACATCCCCTTGGGGAGGACCCATTCAAACATGAGTTTCCCATCACGGCCCGAAAAAAAAAGGGTATGCACACAAGTTTTCAACATTACACTACCCTCCTAAGATCGACCTCAAGTTAGTTTTAATTTCGATTTTATAGTCCAGTAAATAAAGAATCCCAGAAGCGATTATACCTGCCGGTCCACACCTAATCGCCATTTTGGGGGGATATTCCCGGCCCCAAAGCTCCAAAAATTGGTTTACCGCCAATATCTCCTAAAATATGGCATTTAGAGAATTTTTATATAGGGAAAAAATTAATATCAGGTCATTACCTACAAAAATGACCCCCATGATTTTTGCCGAAAACTTGATAGTTTTCGGAAGTAATTACACAAGTGCATCAAAATTGCCGATAATTTTTCATGAAAGCACGTTGTTTAAAAACTGCATGAGTTTATTTTCATGTCTTTTAACAAAATATGAAAATAACCGAATGCAGTTTTTACTGACAACATGCTTGAATGAAAAATTATCAGGTTTATTTTGATGCACGAGTGTAATTCGGTAGAATATTTCTCGAGTAGAAGAAATAAAAGTACGTTAGTTTGAAATTTTTATTTAAACAACATTCCACATAGTCTTCACAGTAAAGTCTTTGTAATCCTCACCGTTTTTCTTTTTCATGTTGTAGACCCAGTCAGTAAGAATATTTGCGAAGTGTTTTCGTGTAAACTAAAATTTCTCTCTTTAATAAAATCCATAAACTGTCTCCATATATATTTATGGTTCAGTATTGTATTTTTGGTTTTACTTTCGGTCACTTTTTCCAAATCGCGACATTTCAACGAATTTTAAAATTTGGCATATGTCAAAATGACAAATGCGCAATTTTAATACTCGTTACTGTAGTTACGGACCTGCAGGGAAATTTTCGATAGCTAGCGGGAAATTTTCGGATTCTACCGGGCAATTTTCACTTATAATCTCCCTAGAGCACGAATTATTTTCGGAAATTTTCTCGAACTGAGGAAAATTTCATGCTCGCGGGAGATTCGGTAAGAAAATTTTATACCAAAACGTTTTTAAAATAGAAATTAAATTGGTGACATATTATTATTATTTATGACAGCTGTCAAGCCAGAGGGAAATTCCCACTTATTAATTTCCCTCTACGCAGGGAAATTTCCGAAGAAATTAGGTTATTGTCATAGCAACATGTCAAAATGACGGGTCCTTTAAAGGTCTTTATTGATCTCAGAAATTTTTATTGGCCATCTTTATTGACCCTTGATTTTTCAGTTAGTGTTTTCATTTCCAAATTTTTGCTGTTTTTCGAGGTTGGGAATATTTTGCGAACAATCACTGTCTAAAAGTTTGTACATTATCGGATTGTCTTCCAAGATATGATATGACATGATATTACTGTGTTTTCGACCCACTCGATCCACAATTTCGCAAGAAACAGCCATTTCTTCTGGACCTCAAAATTATGGATTTTTCAACTTGTTGCAAAAGAAATTATGAGGACCATTTTTGTAGATAATGAACTACTCTTCATTTTTTCCCTCTATAAAAATTCTCTAAATGCCATATTTTAGGAGATATTGGCGGAAATTTCTGGATGTTCAATAACTAGTCAAACCCGACCCTTCACGGAAAATTCATGGACATGAATTTTTGTACACTTTGCCTACTTTTCATCCTTCATTTACTGTACTATTATGAGTTTTGTGGTGTACTGGCATATTTATTAAAAGGATAACTACATCAAAACTGACTGGATAATGGTTCTAGTTAAAGTTTAAATTTTTAGAGGTTTTCTAAAAAATGTTTGCTATTTTTAAAATACGACCGCACTCATGAAAAAAGGGAAAGGGAAAATGTTTTTTTTGGGCGAATATTTTGCGCCACCTCAATATTGCTTTCTCTCATGTTCTTTATTCATAAAAAACGTTAAAAAATGTTCAGCCCGATTGTAGGAGGAGCCCCACTTCCGAATAATTACCAAAAATATTAACAAAACATTTCCGAAGAGTGACCTTTTTACAAAAAATTGAAACATTACAGTTCAAGAGACCTCTTTTGAAAGTTTGTAAAATTTTTTGTAGCAGGATCTTTTTGAGGGGCAGCGTATATATTCTTTATAAAAAGATTTTTGTAATATTGTCAATAGGTGAATTTTTACTGTGTATCAAATAAAATTAAAATGCCTGTATGTTGACTCCAAGCTTTGTGAAAGCAGACTCTACACACAATACAGTAGCAGAGTGATAAATAACATTTTTTTGCAAATTATATAAAAATTGTAAATGTTAAAGTACGCTTCTAAATTAGGTAATATTTTCACTTAATACCTACCTACTTTCTTCGTTTGTCAACATTACTATTTTCAGTTTACGGATTTCATTTTTATTCTGATGAGTAGATGAGTATCTAGATGAGTAGTTCAAAATATTTGAGTCTTTTGATTAACGAGTAACCGATGGAAACATTTTAAATTCTAATTTTTACGTTAAAGTTAAAAGTTAAAAAACAGCATACAAATTTGATTGATTTTTGTTTTGTCATACAGAGTTATGCGGATTTACTATGATAAAACAAGTACTAATATATGATTGGTCGGTTAAATTCGATAGGCGTGTAAGGTCTAGTACGTCACACTACATTACACAAGCCCTTACAAATGGCTCGAAAAATTGTATGTTTGAAATGAAAATTATGTAATTTATCACATTATTCATATAATAAAACAAATAAAAATATATAATTACATCATATAGTAGTTTTCAGGCATGGAGATCACGATTATACTGTTTTTGAAAATTAGTGGTCTTTCTCAATGAAAAAAACTAAAAAAAGTTCATTTTTTTCGTTCCACATGTTTGCAACAAATTACTGAAAAAATTATATTAAGTAATGTCTTTTATATAATGGCACCATCCGTTTTCTACTAGGATTTTTGTTAAAAATATCTACCTACTGCAAGCCTTTGCTGGCCAAATGCTGATACGGTGGAAGCCAAAAAACCATAGGCTACTTGACGTCACTAAGGAGGACTGCGTGACGTCATGTTCAAAGCGCGCGCTTGCTTTCCGCACTTTTGGTAATTTATTTTGGATAAAAATGCTACTCCAAAAAAATAAAAAATAAGAGGACATGTTTTTATGAAATATTTAAGTTGAAGCAATAAAAAAATTACTGTCCCGTTGGCTTACAAAATTGCCCGATTCCAATCCATGCGATTTTTGTTTTTGGGGCTACTTAAAGCCATTAGTTAATGCTGTTCCAATACAAAATCGTATTCAGCGGTGGGAAAGAATAGCGGGTGCCTGTAATTAAATTCAAAAAGATCCCAGAGTGTCCCAACAAAAAGCTGAGTCTATACATTTCTAAAAAAAATACGCGCATACCACTAGACTGCATTTTTTGTGTATTTTTTCTTATTAAAAAAGTGAAACAGCTTTGTAGTTTTCTGCTGAATTAAAAATATTCGTTCTGTATCTTAAAATTGGAACGACCCATTGATTATTTGAGTTGCAGAATGATCTGGTTTTATACAAAATGAATAATACAGTGGCCAAGTAATTTGGGAGCAATAATACAGTATTCGCCAGCTAACTTGATGTCCTAAATGATTTCTAGGGAGCTATTGACGCCGCCCATCCGATAACTGTAAACAGTGCCGTGCAAGTTCTGAGGATACGCTTTCTGTTACAAATTAACACAACTTGTACAATAATTATTAGTTTTCAATTTGCAAGTGTGCAAAATATTCAATATATTTAATGTTTGGTTTTTACCATTTCTGACATGTTTGAAAATAATTTTCTAGGTTAGGTTGAAAGCTAATGTTTAACTAAAAAACCAACTACCTTTTCCAAAAAATTTAGGTATAATTTGGCACGTAACATTTTAATCGTAGGATCAATAAATTCGCAGATAAATAAAATAAGCTGTGCTAACTTGCTTGAGATGGCTTGCTAGCTAGTTGGCTTACCTGTTGCCTGGGATGTTTCAATTTTCACGTTTATTAAGGTATATTCATCACTTTTTAATGTCTTAAAATAATTAAACATTCTATATATCACTTGAGTTTGTCCTTCAGTACATTTCTTCATTAACGGCTGACATTTTTACAAACACTTTATTGTACAAAGCAGAAACAATAACTGTGAGAAGCAGCGCTACTGAAAATCTTAACACCTGATAAGGTTCGATGCAATTGGCGTTTGTCAAAATTACCACCAATAGCAGCCGAGTAGGCAGGGCACTATTACTCTGTCTCTCTTAGTTGGTAATTTCTGGGACATCAAGTTAGCTGGCGAATACTGTAAGGGCATGATTGTTAGAATATGCGCTGAATCATTTGTTTTCCGAAAATTTTTAATTGTCACTTGGCTTATTGGACGTAAACGAGCACCAGGGTTTTTATGGAATAGTGCGCATTCGCACTACTTGCGGATTCACATTCGGAAGCTTTTTTTAGTATAGTGTAATTATCAGTTGATTTCTCTACCTATTGGTCGCATGATTTAGTGTTTATTCAACAAACATAATGCCTTTAGATCCCATGGTAGCATTGAGAATTGTAGCGTTGTTACAAGATGGTTGAAAGCAACGTGACGGTGAAGCTTTGTGGTGTACAAAGGGTGTACTGGCATTACCAAGACACTGGCTTAATAACCAGAAGACCAAAGAGTTTTTTGGTGTCCGCAAGTTTGCGGAATAGAAGAACTACTGCGGCTTCGCTGCGAAATCAATTCGAATAAGTTTGGAATGTAAATTTTTACTGAATTAGGCCGTTAGGCTGTACTATGAATATAAATGATTCTAATGAAAATAGTCACCATATTTTGGTAAAAATGGTTGAACAAAAAATCTAAATTTCGATGCGTTATACAGTGTGTCGCATTTAAGTTGAAGACACCCCCATATTTTCGCTGTTTGAAAGATTCCAGATTTGGGCCACATCAACTGAAATCTGAACTTTAATCTTAGCCTAGATACTACGATTTCACAAACACAAATTTTTCAATATTTTGCTTCGCGTTAGAAATATCTAAAAAATTGTTTACAATATTATTTTAACCCCACATACCGAAATTCATTACAAAATTCGCATTTTTAATTTCTTCATATTTTTGGCACACACACAAAATTATCAGATACAAGATATTGTTTAATTTGATCATTAGCGTGCCATGAAAAGTTTTGACAGTATTTTTAAATGTTTAGTTATAGTAAGAAATAAAATGCGATTGACTATAAGAGAAAAGATCGAAATAATCCGGTTTTGTTTGGTGATAATGCTCGTATTAGCAGAGAAGTTGGTGCAGAGTTTTACTTGAGACATCCCCAACGTGCTGCCATTACTCATGAAAAAGCAGCATCGAGCAGATCCATGCATGAGCCTTAAAGATTTATCGTCTCAACTGAATATTAGTAAGGATAACATCAGAAGATGTTTTGTACGTCACAAGATCAAGCCATATAAACCTAAGTTATTACATACATTGAAAGAAGGGGATGATAATAAAAGATTAGACTATTGTTATTCTGAAGAAGATAAATTTTACCGATGTGGCTACATTCACCACTAATGGGGTTGTATCCTCTCAAAATTGTAGATACTGAGCCATATATAAACCTGGGTTATCAATTATTGTAAAGACCAATATGTATTCCCATAAAGTCAATGTCTGATGTGGAATTTTAGGAGACCTTATAATTGGTCCTTTTTTATTCAATGAATCATTGAATGCTGTTCGCTTTGTTAACTTCCTCGATGGGGAATTTTGGCATGCAATTGAAAATCTTCCTCTTAATGTGCGATAGGATATGTATTTGCAGCTAGACGATGCATCCATCCACAATTCAAGACTTGTTCGTCATAGATTGAACCAAAATTATCCTATGCACTGGATAGGAAGATACAGTCCTTTTGAACTGTGGCCTCCGAGGCCTCCCGATGTTACACTACTTGATTTTTATTTTTGGGAAATGGTAGAAAATGAAGTCTATAAAACAAGGCCCGAATATCGAGATGAACTTTGTGCCGGAATAAGGCAATCCTGTCAAGAAATCAGCATCCCGGAACTAAGACTAGTAGCTAAACAAAATCGTAAAAGAATCGAAAAATGTATTCGATTAGACGTTAGACGGAGGACTAGTTGAGAGAGGTCACATTTTATAGTTATTTATTTTTATTATGAAAATTATTGTTTGATACTTTATCCTAGATTTAATCAATTATCAAAATTGTTTTTCCATAATAATAAAATAATTATTCCTTTAAAAGTTTAAAGTTCAGATGTCAGTTGATTATTTCAAAAATGACTACAAAAATCCGAGTCTGTAATTCTTCAAACAGCGAAAATATGGGGGTTTCTTCATTTTAAATGCGACACACTGTATATTATTGATCAAAATAAATACACCAATTCTCCAATCGATTCTTTCAGATGATTTTGTCTTATTAAATAAAATTATTTAATATAGAGAAAGTTATTTAAATACATTTTTGAGAACACAGCTTCACAGACTAAGAAAATTCTTGTTAATGTACATTAAAACGAGATTCAAAACTCATTAAGATCATCAAATATGATACATTGCTGAATTTGTAATCGGAAATAAACTTGATGATGAGTGTAAGAAAACGAAGGTAAGTCAGATAGAAGTTTGTAAAAAATGGCCCCAATGAAGTGTTGTTATTTTTGCTGTAGGACTGATAATGAAGTCATGAATAAATAATATTTAAAAAATATTTTTTTAAATTATTTTAAAAACCAAAAATTACTTTTATTGCCTACAGCCATTTTGTTGTTGGCCCGTTTAAACAATTTTTTTCCTCCTGAAAAAATTTTTGTATCTCTTACCATTTCCGAGATCCTTCTAATTAGAATCCTTATCATGATATTAAAAAAAAATAATAGAATTATTTCAACCGAAACTTTTTATTTAGCAGTGATTTTTGCTATAATTTTAGCGATATCTATTAATTAAGGGTCTAGTAAAAATCTACCAATAAAAATTATAAGTTTAAAAAATAAAAAAATAATAAACACCACTCACCGTTGCTAGTAAAACAAGTTCACCCACCGACAACCCAACGAAACACTGAAAGAAGGACGAACGCTTGTAGATTGAATGGATGACCCCCCGAAATAAACTCCCGACTGTACATTTGCATGAGTATTAAACAAAATACACATTTACGCACTTGGAGACACACGAATTATAAAACGATCCGTCAGACTCTTGTTGAAATATATACTTTCACAACTTGGATTCTTATACAAAATCAGGAGATTTAACTTAAATTAATTGAGATCAAATATACACTTTAAATTAGATTGATTACAAATTATTTTATTAATTCACCGAAAATTATGAGGTTTTTAAAAAAACCTGTTATGACTACTTAGATACATTAAAAATCATCTGGAAAGTGAAATGACACCGGTATATGCAATACCTTCTCTTTCGCCTAATACACTATAAAAGATTGATGATATAATTGATGTAGCAATAATATTAACGATACCTATAAAAACAAAAGAATAACAAATGGCAATTAAAAAATAAAATAAGAATGGAATCAAATAAATATTTTTCGAATCTTAAGAAATATTGAAAGCAATGTGCTAAATCAGTGACTTTTTAAATTTCCCGCGCAATAACTAAACTCAACACTGCTTCCGTCAACTACCATCTTTTAATAGGCTACGGTCAAATTTTGAGCAAATTGCTCCATTTAGTTGTGTTCGACAGCTATTGAAAGCAGACAACCCCGTGAATTTTAACAAAAATGGATATTGTGAATTTTGTGTCGTGATGATGCATTTGATAAGAAAAAGTTTGAATTTTGACTCTGGATAACAATCAACCTCATCTCTTCGAGAATACCAAAGAGAATGATTGGGAGATTGCAAAGGATATTATCACACTACCAGCAGTTGAATAGATAATCAAATAATTTCAGCACTTCAAATATCCCGGTGAAGATGGTACATTTCTACCTTTGCTGCAAAACGGCCTGGAATTACTTTCACTTATACTCATTAAACTGTATAGAGCTATTCTGGCGTGGAATAACATCCCATCCAGTTGGTTGGCAGCTAGGATGGTGTACCTACATACCGAAAGTGGACCGCAGAGTCCCACGCCCTAAATCAGCCTATGGACTTGGACAAGTACTGGATGGCCTTATCAGGTTAATCGCTTTATATAATTTCCCCCTGAACACTTTCCAATATGCTTATCGAACTGGTAAATCGAGAAATTTAGCATTACGCTATCCTGCTGATAAAATCACCCAATCGCTTAACAAGTTGGTACCAAACAAAACAGATGTCTGTTAACCTCGGCAAAAATGTAATAGTTTCCTTCACTAAGATCTTCTACCACTTTTCTGTAATGAAGGGGGCTATTTCATTTCCAGCGGAGGTAAAATATTTGTTGGTTATCTTAAATAAAAAAGAGTTACATGGAACGCTCATTACCCACAAGGCCAGACTATCCTTGAGGACATATCGTAGTATCTGTGGAAAATCTTGGGGCTTGGGACCCAAACAAATTTCTTGGATATATGTGATGATTGTTCAACCAATGATCACATATAGAGCTATAGCTTGGTCATCAAAAGCTTTACAATGAACTGCCCAAACGAAGTTCTCTGGTATACAGAGACAGGCTTGTCTGGTGCCATCAGCACCACACCGTCAGGAGCCATGGAAATCCTCTGGAAAGAGAGCATAGATTGACATCATATAGAATTGCGCATATTTCCATTATTATTATTATTATTATTGCTTATACGGAACGAAGCAGACTGCTGGTGGCCATTGAAAGTCACACGTCTTCTGGTAATGACCTTTGATATAATGTAAATTACAACTTGGGTTATGCCGTCCTAATGTCCGAAAAGAAATGGGTCATCCGTAAGGAGTAACTACTAAAAGCAAATAGCTGTTCTGCTTTGGTGCAGGTGTATACGCCATTGATTTATGTTGAGAGGGATTGGAGGCTAAAGCTAAAGACACCTAGTTCTTACGTTGAAATTATCAACAAACTGCCAAAAAATACTCCCCTCAATGGGATTACTCAATAAAGTGTATCTGGTCTGGATCCCTGGCCATTCTGGTGAGGTTGGCAATGAAAAGGTATACACTCTAGCAAGGGAGTACTCTCCCAGGATGTTTCGGACCAAAACCTGCAATTGGCATATTATTAAGTTTTGCCAATTGGCTTAAGCAAACATTAAATACCTGGGTTGCAAGAGGAGTTATAAACTTCTGGCATAATTATTCGAGATTGGTTCATTCAAAGGCTTCTAAACATCCTTCAAAGAATATCTCCAAACAAGTGTTGGACTATAACAGGCATGCTCTACGTTGTCTAACAGGCCTTTTAACAGGCAATTGTCGTCTGAATCATTCTATGGTAAGACTTGGTCGGTAGGAAGAACCTACATGCCTTTTTTGTCTGGAAGATAATGAGACAGCAGAGCAAATATTTTGTACCTGCACCGCTGAGGCTTGAATCAGGTATATGATGTTTGGCAGGGTGTCTTACTCGCACTCGGACCTACAATATCATTCACCAAACAAACTAATCGGATTTGTTTAATGGAACATAAATAGGTGTGAGCCACAATAGACTTTTACGAGTTATGAGGGCATAATAGACCCACTCACATCAAACCTAATCTAGCCTAAGCATTATTTTTGCATGAAAGTAACCATCACCGAAACCAAAGGAAGGCTTGATAAATAATGAAGGGACTTTTGACTTTTCCTTAAATTTGTTATTTTTTGTAATTTTATATCTCAAAATTTTGCTAAATATCTGAATAGTTTACAAAATATAAATATATTAAGCTCATCGAGACACACCTTTTATGTATTGTGTTCTTAATGACATAATAACCTCATTAGGAGATTTCGTTTTAATTTATTAAATAATGGAAAAATTCTTGATGATTGAGAAAGAGTTGAAGAACTGACTTTTAATATTATTGTTGTGTTGATACCCAAAAATTTTGATTTCGTTTCGTAATTCTTGAAATACGGGGAAATTCAATTCAATTCTGATAAAAGGCATGAGCAACGAAATAATTTTGTGAGGTCAAAATAGAAATTTCTTACGAAAAATTAAAATGTTGAAATCGCCCATATTTCAAACCTTGATTTTAATGTCTTTGAGACAGCAGTGCTAAGAATCAGCTCCGGATTAACAGAAACTGTCCTTTCATACCTAATTGTAATGATTCATGAAAAACCAAATGTAATTTACAAACACCCTTTTGAATTGAATAAGGCACTGGGAAAGAAATGTAGGAAGCAACCAAATACTATGTTTGGGAGAAACTCCAAACTTCTTCCAAGCCGAAGTTCACGCCATAGGCAATTGTGCCCAATTCGATATTGATAAAATATATATAGAGCAAAATATTATTATCATGCTGGATAGTCAGACAACCATAAAAAGTTCTTGTGACTAGAAAAACTTAATGAACAAGGAAAAAACAACACCGTTGCTTTGGTGTTGGCTCCAGGACACACTGGATTAGAAGTAAATGAAACAGCAGATAAACTAGCTAAAAGAAGAAGAATTTGGCAAAACCGGATCACACCGAAATCCTGTGTAATGAAATAGTGGATCAGCTTGCTAGGAAAGGAGGTCACTCCCAGTTCATAACTCCGGAGTCCCGACTGGAAATTCCTTCACATCTGGCTGAGAAAACCAGATAAACCGAAAAGAAAGGGCCTACTGGAATGAAATACCAGGCTTAAGGCAAGCCAAGGCCTTCATCAAAAGATCTTCAAAACTCAAAGCAGAAGCTTTGCTAAGGAAAGAGATCAGGAATCTTCAGGCTAAACTACAATTTGAGCAGAATAGGACTGGTCAAATATAATAAGTGTAGTCTCTATTTAGAAGATCGGCCGAACACATTCTGTGCTACTGTGTGGCTGCTGAACGAGTCAAACTACAAACCCAAGGAGCTACAGTTGTCCGCCTTGAGGATGTAGATAGGTCTTCCTCTTTACAGATTATCAACTTCATTGGGAAGATTGAACTTAAAGGGTTAATTCAACTTCGATTGAGGCACAATAGACAGTATTGTCGCAGTACACGTCTCTGAAAAGACCACTCACAGAAACCAAACCAAGACAGACAAAGATGCTCCTGATAAAAGAAGACTTATTATATTATCCTGAAAACGAAGAGAACTGATTATTAGAAATGTCTCTGTTCAATAATTTTAACCAAATCTGACTACATTCTGTTGAAATATTAGCTACACATGGACCTTAAAAAAATTTGACAACAATTGATTTCAGTTTTAAACTGATTGTCTAGTTGTCGAATAATTTATAACTAGAATATTTCTTGATAACGGCAGCTGGGACGCATCTAAAACGTTGGAAATAAAAATATCAAAAGTCTCATCAAAAACAGAACAAATAAACACTATGATAATTAGCCTGGAATTTTTTTCACTTTTTAAAACTATTCAATGATCTCGATTTGGAAAATAAGTAAATTTTGACTTTCCACTTTTTTATTAACAATTTAAATCTAATAATTTTTTTCTCTAAAATCTCGGTTGACACATTTTCTTATTAGAAGAAACGAAGAGAGTACCTTGTAACGTCAAATAAAATATTACTAACAAATGCAAAATCTTTATTCACACATTACTTAACAATTTTAATTTTATAAATGAAAATAGAAAGTATAGTTAGTATTGTTTAAGATATTAATTTTTTTAATCGGAGAAAATGCTATTTGAATTAATACTGCTAAATTTTCAAAACTAAATGAGGTTGAACTTCCATAACTGGCACTCTCAATAATGTTGGAAACATTCTTCTTATTGCCAATGCTCTCTCCAACGTAACCAGTCGCCACAACCACCGATTTCCATCCTACTTGTCGTTGGATTTGATCTATTATCATGCCACATAATATTTGCCATAATGGACATGACATGATCCAAATGTATTAACACCACTTAACACAACTGGATTAGTACAATTCCCCTTAGCATATCGCAAGAAAACTCGGTCTGTTCTTACATTTTGGGGGCGCAATGATAAATACTGCTTCACCAAACGCACATAACTAATTGCTTCACTGTCGGCTACAGTAAAACGTCGAGCCTTCAATGTCTTAGACTTTCGGATAGTAATAACTAATACGCTTCCATCATTCACATCTTCTGCAAGACCCAAATATATCTCCAATTGTTACCACCTTCAAAAATGAATACGTAATGTACGGTGCATCTATGAAAAATTTCCGCAAATCATTTCCATTGAATACATTATGCTTGCTTGGCTACAGATGATCTTATCTGGGACTCCTTTGTTTATCCTCAACAAACACTGTTATTTCGAATGGATAACCCATATTCGATCCCTTGTACTGCTCCGACATTTTTTGAAGGGCTACGTTCATAAACTTACTCAGAGTAAGGATAGTTTACTCCGAAGCGTTCATAAATTTACTCTACCAGTATAGAGTATGCTTTTATAAACGTTCAGAAACCTACCCGGAGTAAACTCTGCATACTCCGCTTTTTAATGGAGTATTATATACTCTGACAGTTATGACAGTTTGGCTTATACAGTAGTTCAGTTCAGATTACTGCCAGGTTATTTTTATTGATAAATTGATATTATTTGATTATTAATATTCAACTCATCCATGGTTAATTAATTTCTATTTTCGAAATGAACAATATAACCCCAAATTCATACACAACACAATGACATTTGATTTGCCTTCGGCCGGTGAAGCCTCTGAACGGTTACTCCGAGTAACCATCAAACATACTTTTCTAATCACGTGATCATACTCTTCTCTACTCACTGGAGTAAGTTTATGAACGCAGCCAAGGTAAGCAAGCACAACTCGTTCATTTATATCTGTTACCTTTTGCTCTTTCAGCAAAAAACGAAATTATATTTTTAAACACTGTGGTGACAACAATTAATCCCTGATCACAAATTGCAAATTAATTTCTACTTTTCTCATTTCCTGACAGCGAAAGGTATAGTGATGTCACATCACGAATTCAACCATTTTACATTATTAGTTCTTATTTCGAGTTTTTGTAGAAATAATACTGGTATCAGTATTCGTGGATAACTGATCACTGGCTTATACTGGTCACTTATACTTTAATATACTATTAGTGGAAAATTTCTTTTTAACTTTGTTTAAAGTTTTTTGTTTGTTTCATTGTGGATTCAGCATCCACAAATTCAAAAATTACATAACATAACATAACCAAAATATCCGTTAGCCTGTGTACTCTTTCACAAGAAAATTTCACTGAATGAAAGTCTGCTATTCTACTCGTTCACGCACAAATCCGTCTAATTTACTTACATTTTTAATTTAATTTGTGTTCCGTTAAAAAGAAATGTTCGCGCATTGCTTAAACTTTTCAGAGCAGCAACTTTCAAGGTCGGACAAAGAAAAAAATAAACAAAATTAAAAAGAAATGTTGCAACCAAATAATTGTTGTTATATCACTGTCGTTTTGTTTAAATTCATTTCCTTGACTCGGTACCTATGTGTGTGTGTGTGTGTGTAGGTATGTACTTGGAGAAATGACCTACTTTTTATCGTTACGTTGGTCTTGTAAACGGTCATTTCCATTTCATATATTTTTAGTTTTTTTCCTTGTCGGTTACATCACGTAGACACGAACAGTACATGTTCAATAAAATCGGTATTATCACGTAAACAACGGCCACGTTTCTTAGACGTTTAACAACTTGATCCATTCACGAGATACAACATACAGAATGTCTCCATTTTAAAATACACTGTATATCAAAATTAAATTAATAAATTTATTATTATTATTATTATCCGCGCATGGACCCATTCGGACCAGGCCAGCTACAAACAAAACAGTGTTTTTTTAATAAGCTGGTCTTCCTCTGTGCCCACACTTGCGTCATTTTATATCGTTTTTTATTGTCATTAGTTAACTATTTTGTTGGTATTATGATGATTGAAGCCAGAGGCTTCGAGTCCTCTTCCTTTAGGCTTTTTGTGCTCTTGTTTGTACCGTTTATGTGAAGAGACCAGTAGTCCTTATCAGGTTCAACAGTCTTCTCACTAGGCCCTTCTCGGAGAAATCCCCCTTTGGGCACTCTAGTCATAGGAATCTTCATCTCCAATGAGGCAGTGCTTCACATTCGAAGATAATGTGTGAGACTTTCATTCTCTTCCATGCACAACCAACATATAGATTCATCCCTATATGTATTATATTGATTTTAATTTGGTCAATATTTTTTTATTCTTACATATATGTCCCAGCCAAAACTCTTCCTCAGGTCGTGGTTCAAAATATTCCTTTTATTTTAATAAAATTGTCCAAAAATTTTTAAAACTGAATTATATTGTACAATGGAAATTTCATTACATAATTTTGGGTATGGAAACTATCTACTCAATTGTATATGAAGAATTATTATTGTTTTGTAGTTATTATTGTTACGCGAGCTACTGCATTAATATGCTCACTTAGTGCCCCCAGTGAAATCCCCGTATGAGACGACTATGGCTCCTCCGCCCAATTTTCGAGAAGCATCCAGAATACGAAACATCGAGAATATCCAGTGAACCCGCCAGAACGTCGAAAGATTTCTAGAATTACGGCGCGCGAGTATAAATAGGCCACGAGCACCGCTGCAGGCAATTAGTCAATCAGTCAGTGTTGATACCGAAGGAAAGTAATCGCGCCTCGATAAAGTGTTTATTAAGTGACTCTCATATAAATTATAATTAGTGTGTTTAGTGTATTAGATAAATTATTAAATAAGGACTGAATTACATATAAATCTGTAAATATAAATTAATTGTAAATATAAATTAGAATAAACGTTACATTATTATATTATGTTATACTAGTACTACTACTATTTTCTGTTCTGCATCAATCCCATTTAAATTTATATGAATGTCTGAATATGATTCTACCATTTTATTATTTATTATTTTAGTTGATTTATTTGATTTTTACGTTGATTTTAATTTTTTTTTACTTTTTTAATAGTTTTCAACAAATTCATTCTATTTCTTTATCTCGCAACGCCCCTCAATTTTTCTTAGATAATCCTTCTTTTTAAATTAAAATTTTTCATTTGGTTTATCCTACATTTTGACATTCGTTATTATCTTCTTTACCAAATAATTGTTAAAAATCCTTCATCATCTGTCATACCTATATATTTTAATTTGGTTAATACAATTCTCCTTTTTTTAAAATAATTAACTCAAAACTTCGTCATCTATCATATCTACACAGTATATGTCAATTGTATACATATGCTTCCTTAGGGTATACTGACTGGTGAGTAATCCCGTCACTCTCCTTATTATCTGGCCCCTGCTGAGGTTTAATATTTCCTAAGTCAGCGACTTCGAGTGTTTTTTGACCAGCAGTTTGCTGTGTTCCTACTTTTGCACGTGGCTCCAGTACGTCTGATGTTTGATTTTTGACAAAGGGGTAGGTATGGAAATATTTCGTGATATAAATTGCTTTTTGCCAACTCCCTTAATGCTTGGAAATATCGACTGAAAATTCACTAGCATATGTAAAATTTTCAACTGAATCGAATGCCGCGGACTAGAACGTTCTATCTCTCCAATTAGTCGAGTTATGAGCATCTTTTGTTTTGAAAAGTGGATTTTCGAAAGTTTCATGACTCTATTTGAAGGCGAAAGAATGATTTTATCCAAAAACTGGCTATGCCAGTCGATTTCTCGTCCCAAAAAACCCCTCATTACGAATTTTGAGCATTTTCCACGTCGAAAAAAAATTTGTTTGTTGGAAATTTTAAACAAAGGGGTAGGTATGGAAATATTTCGTGATATAAATTGCTTGTTGCCAACTCCCTTAATGCTTGGAAATATCGATTGAAAATTCACTAGCATATGTAAAATTTTCCACTGAATCGAATGGCGCAGACTAGAACGTTCTATCTCTCCAATTAGTCGAGTTATGAGCATCTTTTGTTTTGAAAAGTGGATTTTCGAAAGTTTCATGACTCTATTTGAAGGCGAAAGAATGATTTTATCCAAAAACTGGCTATGCCAGTCGATTTCTCGTCCCAAAAAACCCCTAATTACGAATTTTGAGCATTTTCCACGTCGAAAAAAATTTTTTTTGTTGGAAATTTTAAACAAAGGGGTAGGTATGGAAATATTTCGTGATATAAATTGCTTTTTGCTAACTCCCTTAATGCTTGGAAATATCGACTGAAAATTCACTAGCATATGTAAAATTTTCCACTGAATCTAATGGCGCAGACTAGAACGTTCTATCTTTTCAATTAGTCGAGTTATGAGCATCTTTTGTTTTGAAAAGTGGATTTTCGAAAGTTTCATGAGTCTATTTGAAGGCGAAAGAATGATTTTATCCAAAAAACTGATTATGCCAGTCGATTTCTCGTCCCAAAAAACCCCTCATTACGAATTTTGAGCATTTTCCACGTCGAAAAAAAAATTTTTTGTTGGAAATTTTAAACAAAGGGGTAGGTATGGAAATATTTCGTGATATAAATTGCTTTTTGCCAACTCCCTTAATGCTTGGAAATATCGATTGAAAATTCACTAGCATATGTAAAATTTTCCACTGAATCGAATGGCGCAGACTAGAACGTTCTATCTCTCCAATTAATCGAGTTATGAGCATCTTTTGTTTTGAAAAGTGGATTTTCGAAAGTTTCATGACTCTATTTGAAGGCGAAAGAATGATTTTATCCAAAAACTGGCTATGCCAGTCGATTTTTCGTCCCAAAAAAACCCTAATTACGAATTTTGAGCATTTTCCACGTCGAAAAAAAATTTTTTTGTTGGAAATTTTAAATAATGGGGTAGGTATGGAAATATTTCGTGATATAAATTGCTTTTTGCCAACTCCCTTAATGCTTGGAAATATCGACTGAAAATTCACTAGCATATGTAAAATTTTCAACTGAATCGAATGGCGCAGACTAGAACGTTCTATCTCTCCAATTAGTCGAGGTATGAGCATATTTTGTTTTGAAAAGTGGATTTTCGAAAGTTTCATGACTCTATTTGAAGGCGAAAGAATGATTTTATCCAAAAACTGGCTATGCCAGTCGATTTCTCGTCCCAAAAAACCCCTCATTACGAATTTTGAGCATTTTCCACGTCGAAAAAAAATTTGTTTGCTGGAAATTTTAAACAAAGGGGTAGGTATGGAAATATTTCGTGATATAAATTGCTTGTTGCCAACTCCCTTAATGCTTGGAAATATCGATTGAAAATTCACTAGCATATGTAAAATTTTCCACTGAATCGAATGGCGCAGACTAGAACGTTCTATCTCTCCAATTAGTCGAGTTATGAGCATCTTTTGTTTTGAAAAGTGGATTTTCGAAAGTTTCATGACTCTATTTGAAGGCGAAAGAATGATTTTATCCAAAAACTGGCTATGCCAGCCGATTTCTCGTCCCAAAAAACCCCTAATTACGAATTTTGAGCATTTTCCACGTCGAAAAAAATTTTCCACTGAATCTAATGGCGCAGACTAGAACGTTCTATCTTTTCAATTAGTCGAGTTATGAGCATCTTTTGTTTTGAAAAGTGGATTTTCGAAAGTTTCATGAGTCTATTTGAAGGCGAAAGAATGATTTTATCCAAAAAACTGATTATGCCAGTCGATTTCTCGTCCCAAAAAACCCCTCATTACGAATTTTGAGCATTTTCCACGTCGAAAAAAAAATTTTTTGTTGGAAATTTTAAACAAAGGGGTAGGTATGGAAATATTTCGTGATATAAATTGCTTTTTGCCAACTCCCTTAATGCTTGGAAATATCGACTGAAAATTCACTAGCATATGTAAAATTTTCCACTGAATCTAATGGCGCAGACTAGAACGTTCTATCTCTTCAATTAGTCGAGTTATGAGCATCTTTTGTTTTGAAAAGTGGATTTTCGAAAGTTTCAAGACTCTATTTGAAGGCGAAAGAATGATTTTATCCAAAAAACTGATTATGCCAGTCGATTTCTCGTCCCAAAAAACCCCTCATTACGAATTTTGAGCATTTTCCACGTCGAAAAAAAAATTTTTTGTTGGAAATTTTAAACAAAGGGGTAGGTATGGAAATATTTCGTGATATAAATTGCTTTTTGCCAACTCCCTTAATGCTTGGAAATATCGATTGAAAATTCACTAGCATATGTAAAATTTTCCACTGAATCGAATGGCGCAGACTAGAACGTTCTATCTCTCCAATTAATCGAGTTATGAGCATCTTTTGTTTTGAAAAGTGGATTTTCGAAAGTTTCATGACTCTATTTGAAGGCGAAAGAATGATTTTATCCAAAAACTGGCTATGCCAGTCGATTTTTCGTCCCAAAAAAACCCTAATTACGAATTTTGAGCATTTTCCACGTCGAAAAAAAATTTTTTTGTTGGAAATTTTAAATAATGGGGTAGGTATGGAAATATTTCGTGATATAAATTGCTTTTTGCCAACTCCCTTAATGCTTGGAAATATCGACTGAAAATTCACTAGCATATGTAAAATTTTCAACTGAATCGAATGGCGCAGACTAGAACGTTCTATCTCTCCAATTAATCGAGTTATGAGCATCTTTTGTTTTGAAAAGTGGATTTTCGAAAGTTTCATGACTCTATTTGAAGGCGAAAGAATGATTTTATCCAAAAACTGGCTATGCCAGTCGATTTCTCGTCCCAAAAAACCCCTCATTACGAATTTTGAGCATTTTCCACGTCGAAAAAAAATTTGTTTGCTGGAAATTTTAAACAAAGGGGTAGGTATGGAAATATTTCGTGATATAAATTGCTTGTTGCCAACTCCCTTAATGCTTGGAAATATCGACTGAAAATTCACTAGCATATGTAAAATTTTCCACTGAATCTAATGGCGCAGACTAGAACGTTCTATCTCTCCAATTAATCGAGTTATGAGCATCTTTTGTTTTGAAAAGTGGATTTTCGAAAGTTTCATGACTCTATTTGAAGGCGAAAGAATGATTTTATCCAAAAACTGGCTATGCCAGTCGATTTTTCGTCCCAAAAAAACCCTAATTACGAATTTTGAGCATTTTCCACGTCGAAAAAAAATTTTTTTGTTGGAAATTTTAAATAATGGGGTAGGTATGGAAATATTTCGTGATATAAATTGCTTTTTGCCAACTCCCTTAATGCTTGGAAATATCGACTGAAAATTCACTAGCATATGTAAAATTTTCAACTGAATCGAATGGCGCAGACTAGAACGTTCTATCTCTCCAATTAGTCGAGGTATGAGCATCTTTTGTTTTGAAAAGTGGATTTTCGAAAGTTTCATGACTCTATTTGAAGGCGAAAGAATGATTTTATCCAAAAACTGGCTATGCCAGTCGATTTTTCGTCCCAAAAAAACCCTAATTACGAATTTTGAGCATTTTCCACGTCGAAAAAAAATTTTTTTGTTGGAAATTTTAAATAATGGGGTAGGTATGGAAATATTTCGTGATATAAATTGCTTTTTGCCAACTCCCTTAATGCTTGGAAATATCGACTGAAAATTCACTAGCATATGTAAAATTTTCCACTGAATCGAATGCCGCGGACTAGAACGTTCTATCTCTCCAATTAGTCGAGTTATGAGCATCTTTTGTTTTGAAAAGTGGATTTTCGAAAGTTTCATGACTCTATTTGAAGGCGAAAGAATGATTTTATCCAAAAACTGGCTATGCCAGTCGATTTCTCGTCCCAAAAAACCCCTCATTACGAATTTTGAGCATTTTCCACGTCGAAAAAAAATTTGTTTGTTGGAAATTTTAAACAAAGGGGTAGGTATGGAAATATTTCGTGATATAAATTGCTTGTTGCCAACTCCCTTAATGCTTGGAAATATCGATTGAAAATTCACTAGCATATGTAAAATTTTCCACTGAATCGAATGGCGCAGACTAGAACGTTCTATCTCTCCAATTAGTCGAGTTATGAGCATCTTTTGTTTTGAAAAGTGGATTTTCGAAAGTTTCATGACTCTATTTGAAGGCGAAAGAATGATTTTATCCAAAAACTGGCTATGCCAGTCGATTTCTCGTCCCAAAAAACCCCTAATTACGAATTTTGAGCATTTTCCACGTCGAAAAAAATTTTTTTTGTTGGAAATTTTAAACAAAGGGGTAGGTATGGAAATATTTCGTGATATAAATTGCTTTTTGCTAACTCCCTTAATGCTTGGAAATATCGACTGAAAATTCACTAGCATATGTAAAATTTTCCACTGAATCTAATGGCGCAGACTAGAACGTTCTATCTTTTCAATTAGTCGAGTTATGAGCATCTTTTGTTTTGAAAAGTGGATTTTCGAAAGTTTCATGAGTCTATTTGAAGGCGAAAGAATGATTTTATCCAAAAAACTGATTATGCCAGTCGATTTCTCGTCCCAAAAAACCCCTCATTACGAATTTTGAGCATTTTCCACGTCGAAAAAAAAATTTTTTGTTGGAAATTTTAAACAAAGGGGTAGGTATGGAAATATTTCGTGATATAAATTGCTTTTTGCCAACTCCCTTAATGCTTGGAAATATCGATTGAAAATTCACTAGCATATGTAAAATTTTCCACTGAATCGAATGGCGCAGACTAGAACGTTCTATCTCTCCAATTAATCGAGTTATGAGCATCTTTTGTTTTGAAAAGTGGATTTTCGAAAGTTTCATGACTCTATTTGAAGGCGAAAGAATGATTTTATCCAAAAACTGGCTATGCCAGTCGATTTTTCGTCCCAAAAAAACCCTAATTACGAATTTTGAGCATTTTCCACGTCGAAAAAAAATTTTTTTGTTGGAAATTTTAAATAATGGGGTAGGTATGGAAATATTTCGTGATATAAATTGCTTTTTGCCAACTCCCTTAATGCTTGGAAATATCGACTGAAAATTCACTAGCATATGTAAAATTTTCAACTGAATCGAATGGCGCAGACTAGAACGTTCTATCTCTCCAATTAGTCGAGGTATGAGCATATTTTGTTTTGAAAAGTGGATTTTCGAAAGTTTCATGACTCTATTTGAAGGCGAAAGAATGATTTTATCCAAAAACTGGCTATGCCAGTCGATTTCTCGTCCCAAAAAACCCCTCATTACGAATTTTGAGCATTTTCCACGTCGAAAAAAAATTTGTTTGCTGGAAATTTTAAACAAAGGGGTAGGTATGGAAATATTTCGTGATATAAATTGCTTGTTGCCAACTCCCTTAATGCTTGGAAATATCGATTGAAAATTCACTAGCATATGTAAAATTTTCCACTGAATCGAATGGCGCAGACTAGAACGTTCTATCTCTCCAATTAGTCGAGTTATGAGCATCTTTTGTTTTGAAAAGTGGATTTTCGAAAGTTTCATGACTCTATTTGAAGGCGAAAGAATGATTTTATCCAAAAACTGGCTATGCCAGCCGATTTCTCGTCCCAAAAAACCCCTAATTACGAATTTTGAGCATTTTCCACGTCGAAAAAAATTTTCCACTGAATCTAATGGCGCAGACTAGAACGTTCTATCTTTTCAATTAGTCGAGTTATGAGCATCTTTTGTTTTGAAAAGTGGATTTTCGAAAGTTTCATGAGTCTATTTGAAGGCGAAAGAATGATTTTATCCAAAAAACTGATTATGCCAGTCGATTTCTCGTCCCAAAAAACCCCTCATTACGAATTTTGAGCATTTTCCACGTCGAAAAAAAAATTTTTTGTTGGAAATTTTAAACAAAGGGGTAGGTATGGAAATATTTCGTGATATAAATTGCTTTTTGCCAACTCCCTTAATGCTTGGAAATATCGACTGAAAATTCACTAGCATATGTAAAATTTTCCACTGAATCTAATGGCGCAGACTAGAACGTTCTATCTCTTCAATTAGTCGAGTTATGAGCATCTTTTGTTTTGAAAAGTGGATTTTCGAAAGTTTCAAGACTCTATTTGAAGGCGAAAGAATGATTTTATCCAAAAAACTGATTATGCCAGTCGATTTCTCGTCCCAAAAAACCCCTCATTACGAATTTTGAGCATTTTCCACGTCGAAAAAAAAATTTTTTGTTGGAAATTTTAAACAAAGGGGTAGGTATGGAAATATTTCGTGATATAAATTGCTTTTTGCCAACTCCCTTAATGCTTGGAAATATCGATTGAAAATTCACTAGCATATGTAAAATTTTCCACTGAATCGAATGGCGCAGACTAGAACGTTCTATCTCTCCAATTAATCGAGTTATGAGCATCTTTTGTTTTGAAAAGTGGATTTTCGAAAGTTTCATGACTCTATTTGAAGGCGAAAGAATGATTTTATCCAAAAACTGGCTATGCCAGTCGATTTTTCGTCCCAAAAAAACCCTAATTACGAATTTTGAGCATTTTCCACGTCGAAAAAAAATTTTTTTGTTGGAAATTTTAAATAATGGGGTAGGTATGGAAATATTTCGTGATATAAATTGCTTTTTGCCAACTCCCTTAATGCTTGGAAATATCGACTGAAAATTCACTAGCATATGTAAAATTTTCAACTGAATCGAATGGCGCAGACTAGAACGTTCTATCTCTCCAATTAATCGAGTTATGAGCATCTTTTGTTTTGAAAAGTGGATTTTCGAAAGTTTCATGACTCTATTTGAAGGCGAAAGAATGATTTTATCCAAAAACTGGCTATGCCAGTCGATTTCTCGTCCCAAAAAACCCCTCATTACGAATTTTGAGCATTTTCCACGTCGAAAAAAAATTTGTTTGCTGGAAATTTTAAACAAAGGGGTAGGTATGGAAATATTTCGTGATATAAATTGCTTGTTGCCAACTCCCTTAATGCTTGGAAATATCGACTGAAAATTCACTAGCATATGTAAAATTTTCCACTGAATCTAATGGCGCAGACTAGAACGTTCTATCTCTCCAATTAATCGAGTTATGAGCATCTTTTGTTTTGAAAAGTGGATTTTCGAAAGTTTCATGACTCTATTTGAAGGCGAAAGAATGATTTTATCCAAAAACTGGCTATGCCAGTCGATTTTTCGTCCCAAAAAAACCCTAATTACGAATTTTGAGCATTTTCCACGTCGAAAAAAAATTTTTTTGTTGGAAATTTTAAATAATGGGGTAGGTATGGAAATATTTCGTGATATAAATTGCTTTTTGCCAACTCCCTTAATGCTTGGAAATATCGACTGAAAATTCACTAGCATATGTAAAATTTTCAACTGAATCGAATGGCGCAGACTAGAACGTTCTATCTCTCCAATTAGTCGAGGTATGAGCATCTTTTGTTTTGAAAAGTGGATTTTCGAAAGTTTCATGACTCTATTTGAAGGCGAAAGAATGATTTTATCCAAAAACTGGCTATGCCAGTCGATTTCTCGTCCCAAAAAACCCCTCATTACGAATTTTGAGCATTTTCCACGTCGAAAAAAAATTTGTTTGTTGGAAATTTTAAACAAAGGGGTAGGTATGGAAATATTTCGTGATATAAATTGCTTGTTGCCAACTCCCTTAATGCTTGGAAATATCGACTGAAAATTCACTAGCATATGTAAAATTTTCCACTGAATCGAATGGCGCAGACTAGAACGTTCTATCTCTCCAATTAGTCGAGGTATGAGCATCTTTTGTTTTGAAAAGTGGATTTTCGAAAGTTTCATGACTCTATTTGAAGGCGAAAGAATGATTTTATCCAAAAACTGGCTATGCCAGTCGATTTCTCGTCCCAAAAAACCCCTCATTACGAATTTTGAGCATTTTCCACGTCGAAAAAAAATTTGTTTGTTGGAAATTTTAAACAAAGGGGTAGGTATGGAAATATTTCGTGATATAAATTGCTTGTTGCCAACTCCCTTAATGCTTGGAAATATCGATTGAAAATTCACTAGCATATGTAAAATTTTCCACTGAATCGAATGGCGCAGACTAGAACGTTCTATCTCTCCAATTAGTCGAGTTATGAGCATCTTTTGTTTTGAAAAGTGGATTTTCGAAAGTTTCATGACTCTATTTGAAGGCGAAAGAATGATTTTATCCAAAAACTGGCTATGCCAGTCGATTTCTCGTCCCAAAAAACCCCTAATTACGAATTTTGAGCATTTTCCACGTCGAAAAAAATTTTTTTTGTTGGAAATTTTAAACAAAGGGGTAGGTATGGAAATATTTCGTGATATAAATTGCTTTTTGCTAACTCCCTTAATGCTTGGAAATATCGACTGAAAATTCACTAGCATATGTAAAATTTTCCACTGAATCTAATGGCGCAGACTAGAACGTTCTATCTTTTCAATTAGTCGAGTTATGAGCATCTTTTGTTTTGAAAAGTGGATTTTAGAAAGTTTCATGAGTCTATTTGAAGGCGAAAGAATGATTTTATCCAAAAAACTGATTATGCCAGTCGATTTCTCGTCCCAAAAAACCCCTCATTACGAATTTTGAGCATTTTCCACGTCGAAAAAAAATTTTTTTGTTGGAAATTTTAAACAAAGGGGTAGGTATGGAAATATTTCGTGATATAAATTGCTTTTTGCCAACTCCCTTAATGCTTGGAAATATCGACTGAAAATTCACTAGCATATGTAAAATTTTCCACTGAATCTAATGGCGCAAACTAGAACGTTCTATCTCTTCAATTAGTCGAGTTATGAGCATCTTTTGTTTTGAAAAGTGGATTTTCGAAAGTTTCAAGACTCTATTTGAAGGCGAAAAAATGATTTTATCCAAAAAACTGGCTATGCCAGTCGATTTCTCGTCCCAAAAAACCCCTAATTACGAATTTTGAGCGTTTTCCACGTCGAAAAAAAAGGGGGTAGGTATGGAAATATTTCGTGATATAAATTGCTTGTTGCTAACTCCCTTAATGCTTGGAAATATCGACTGAAAATTCACTAGCATATGTAAAATTTTCCACTGAATCGAATGGCGCCGACTAGAACGTTCTATCTCTTCAATTAGTCGAGTTATGAGCATCTTTTGTTTTGAAAAGTGGATTTTCGCAAGTTTCATGACTCTATTTGAAGGCGAAAGAATGATTTTATCCAAAAACTGGCTATGCCAGCCGATTTCTCGTCCCAAAAAACCCCTAATTACGAATTTTGAGCATTTTCCACGTCGAAAAAAATTTTTTTTGTTGGAAATTTTAAACAAAGGGGTAGGTATGGAAATATTTCGTGATATAAATTGCTTTTTGCTAACTCCCTTAATGCTTGGAATTATCGACTGAAAATTCACTAGCATATGTAAAATTTTCCACTGAATCTAATGGCGCAGACTAGAACGTTCTATCTCTTCGATTAGTCGAGTTATGAGCATCTTTTGTTTTGAAAAGTGGATTTTCGAAAGTTTCATGACTCTATTTGAAGGCGAAAGAATGATTTTATCCAAAAACTGGCTATGCCAGCCGATTTCTCGTCCCAAAAAACCCCTAATTACGAATTTTGAGCATTTTCCACGTCGAAAAAAAATTTTTTGTTGGAAATTTTAAACAAAGGGGTAGGTATGGAAATATTTCGTGATATAAATTGCTTTTTGCTAACTCCCTTAATGCTTGGAAATATCGACTGAAAATTCACTAGCATATGTAAAATTTTCCACTGAATCTAATGGCGCAGACTAGAACGTTCTATCTCTTCAATTAGTCGAGTTATGAGCATCTTTTGTTTTGAAAAGTGGATTTTCGAAAGTTTCAAGACTCTATTTGAAGGCGAAAGAATGATTTTACTCAAAAAACTGGCTATGCCAGTCGATTTCTCGTCCCAAAAAACCCCTAATTACGAATTTTGAGCATTTTCCACGTCGAAAAAAAAGGGGGTAGGTATGGAAATATTTCGTGATATAAATTGCTTTTTGCTAACTCCCTTAATGCTTGGAAATATCGACTGAAAATTCACTAGCATATGTAAAATTTTCCACTGAATCGAATGGCGCAGACTAGAACGTTCTATCTCTTCAATTAGTCGAGTTATGAGCATCTTTTGTTTTGAAAAGTGGATTTTCGAAAGTTTCATGTCTCTATTTGAAGGCGAAAGAATGATTTTATCCAAAAGCTGGCTATGCCAGTCGATTTCTCGTCCCAAAAAACCCCTAATTACGAATTTTGAGCATTTTCCACGTCGAAAAAAAATTTTTTTGTTAGAAATTTTAAACAAAGGGATAGGTATGGAAATATTTCGTGATATAAATTGCTTTTTGCCAACTCCCTTAATGCTTGGAAATATCGACTGAAAATTCACTAGCATATGTAAAATTTTCCACTGAATCTAATGGCGCAGACTAGAACGTTCTATCTCTTCAATTAGTCGAGTTATGAGCATCTTTTGTTGTGAAAAGTGGATTTTCGAAAGTTTCATGACTCTATTTGAAGGCGAAAGAATGATTTTATCCAAAAACTGGCTATGCCAGTCGATTTCTCGTCCCAAAAAACCCCTAATTACGAATTTTGAGCATTTTCCACGTCGAAAAAAAAGGGGGTAGGTATGGAAATATTTCGTGATATAAATTGCTTTTTGCTAACTCCCTTAATGCTTGGAAATATCGACTGAAAATTCACTAGCATATGTAAAATTTTCCACTGAATCTAATCCACAGACTAGAATGTTCTATCTCTTCAATTAGTCGAGTTATGAGCATCTTTTGTTTTGAAAAGTGGATTTTCGAAAGTTTCATGACTCTGTGGTGACACACTGTAAACAATATTTAGAATCCAGTAGTTAAACGTCAGATATAAAAATAAGATGTCAGTCTGATTTTTGAGTTGTCACACTCCAGAAATAAAATAGCTATACGAGTTTCCTTGCTTTTATTGAATCTTTCGAAACCCACAATTGGTGACCCCGAATAAAAAAGTGTTTTTTTCGAAAGTGTTCAAGTGCTAAATCAAAATGCCGGACAGTCCAACCCCAATGCTGGAGCGCATTTCCGTACATATTCCTCCTTTCTGGGCTACCGACCCAGAAATCTGGTTCGCGCAAATTGAAAGCCAGTTTACTATCGCTGGCATCACGAAAGACGAAACACGTTTCAGTTACGTCGCCGGAAATTTAGAGTCCAAGTACGCAATGGAAGTTCGTGATATAATTACACAACCACCAGCAACAGGAAAGTATCAAAAGCTGAAAGAAGAGCTAATAAAAAGAATCAGCGCATCCCAAGAGCAGAAAACACGACGTCTATTAGAACCCGAAGAGGAAGGTGACAGAAAACCATCACAGTTTTTACGCCATCTGCAAAGTTTAGCAGGCTCAACAGTACCAGCTCACATAGTTCGATCTATCTGGATTGGACGTCTTCCTACATCAATGCAGGCTATTTTAGCAACGCAGGTAAATGCTAACCTTTCTACCACTGCTGAAATCGCAGATCAAATAGCAGAAACAATATCTAGACCGCACGTATCTGAAGAAACCACATCCTCAAACCGAATCGAAGCCCTTTTTGAACAAATGTGTTCACAAATCTCCGCACTGACCAAAAAAAACGAACAGTATGCAGATACTCGAAGTCGTCGTAGTAGTTCGTTTCCTCGTAACAGAAGAAAAGAAACACGAGACGGTTTGTGTTGGTACCATGCCCGATTCGGACAAAACGCAAAAAGATGCGATAAACCTTGTAGTTTCAAGTCGGAAAACGGTCAGGGCAAGTCGTTAATGGCGGCTAACGATACTAGCCCGGGAGCACTCCGCCTTTTTGTCACCGATTTCGAATCAAAAGCAACTTTTCTCATCGATACGGGATCAGATCTCTGTGTGTATCCACGGTCACGTATCCGAGGATCATGCATTAAATCTTCCTACGAACTTTTCGCAGCAAACAATACAGTGATTACAACCTTTGGTTTTATAACATTAACCCTTGATTTTGGATTACGTCGCCTTTTCACTTGGCGTTTTGTTATTGCTGATGTATCTAAACCAATAATCGGTGTAGATTTTTTGGAACATTTTAATCTTCTAGTGGATATTCGCAACCGACGGCTAGTAGATAATACAACTTCACTCTCCGCTAGTGCGAAGACAGTGACGAGTTCAGTTCCGCAAATTAAAGCAGTAGTAGGATCATCAAAGTACCATGAACTACTTTCCCTTTTCCCAGAAATCACCCGCCCTGCTGGTAGCACTGTAGAAACAAAACATTCTACGCTTCATCACATCAAAACAACTCCTGGTCAGCCAATTTCAAGTAGACCAAGACGACTTGCTCCTGATAAACTCAAAATTGCCAAACATGAGTTCAAAATCATGATACAGTTGGGACTAGCACGACCATCATCAAGCAGCTGGGCATCACCTTTACATATGGTGCCCAAGAAAAACCTGGAGTGGCGACCTTGTGGTGATTATCGCTCTTCAAATGCTAGGACAATACCCGACCAGTACCCAATTCCGCACATAGAGGACTTTGCCCAATCAATGAGCGGTAAGTGCATTTTCTCTACGATTGATTTGGTACGAGCATATAACCAGATCCCAGTCGCACCTGAAGACATACCCAAGACAGCAATAACTACTCCTTTCGGTCTTTACGAATTTCCTTTCATGACTTTCGGGCTCCGGAACGCTGGTCAGACTTTTCAGCGCTTTATGAATGAAGTAATTCGTGATCTTGATTTTTGTTATGTGTACATAGACGATATCTTAGTCGCATCAGCATCGCCAGAAGAACATTCAATCCATTTAAGGTTACTTTTCAAGCGACTCAAAGAATACGGTGTTCTTATCAACACTGCAAAGTGCAAATTCGGTGTACCTCAAGTTAATTTTCTCGGTTATCAAGTTTCTAGTGACGGTTCGCGTCCTCTTCAAGAAAAAGTTGATGCAGTCAATAACTTTTTAAAACCAGAAACGGCCAAGCAGCTACGACGATTTCTTGGAATGCTAAATTTTTACAGACGTTTCATCCCTGAAGCAGCCAATCTGCAAGTTCCTTTAAATGAACTTCTGCAAGGAAAGATTAAAGGTGATGCTAAACTAACCTGGAACGAGACTGCAATAAACTCATTCCAAGCATGCAAATTCGGTCTTGCACAAGCAGCCCTTTTGGCCCATCCAAATCCAGCAGCGAAATTAGCTGTTGTGAGCGACGCATCCGATACAACTGTTGGAGCCGCTTTGCAGCAATTAAATGAAGGAGATTGGCAACCACTCGCTTTCTTTTCGAAGAAGCTAAGCCCAATAGAACGAAAGTACGGTGCTTATGATCGTGAACTGTTAGCCATATACCAAGCCGTGAAATACTTTCGTCATTTACTAGAAGGCAGATCATTTACCATTTTCACTGACCACAAACCGATTACCTTTGCTTTTAAGCAAAAACCCGAAAAGTGTACACCCAGGCAGTTCCGACACTTAGATTTCATTGGACAGTTTACTACAGATATTCAGCACATTTCTGGTAAGAGCAACGTCGTAGCAGATTGCCTATCAAGAGTAGATGAAATTTTTACCTCAATCGATTTTACTTCTCTGGCAGCAGCCCAAGAAGAAGACGACGAGCTGAAGACCTATTTAAAAGCTGATTCTAGTTTAAAATTGAAGAAGATACTTCTTCCAGGAACAGACGTCTCAGTCTACTGTGATATTTCAACTCAGACTGCTCGTCCTTTCCTACCCTCAATTTTTCGCAAACCTGCATTCAACTCATTACATCAGTTATCCCATCCAGGTATTAAAGCTTCAGTTAAACTGGTTTCACAACGGTATGTATGGCCCTCTATAAAATCAGATTGCAGAAAATGGATCCGTGCGTGTATGCGATGTCAACGTTCAAAGGTATCGCGACACGTGTCCGCACCAGAGGGATCGTTTGCACCGCCATCCACTAGATTTGAGCATATCCATATGGATCTAGTAGGACCGCTACCAATTTCAAGGGGATACAGATACCTATTAACATGCGTTGACCGTTTTACAAGATGGCCAGAAGCTTTTCCACTCGAAAACATTGAGGCAGAAACTATTTCTCGGCAGTTCTTCGAAGGTTGGGTAGCACGTTTTGGCGTACCTCTCCGTATTACTACAGACCAAGGACGTCAATTCGAATCAAAATTATTCAACAGATTAAGTAAACTCATTGGTTCAACACACTTCCGAACCACAGCATACCATCCCGCAGCCAACGGTTTAGTAGAACGATTTCACCGTCAACTGAAGGCAGCTATAAAATGCCACGACAGCTCAACTTGGGTAGACTCTTTACCCACCGTTTTACTTGGAATTAGATCCGCATGGAGAGAAGACCTAGGAGCTACTTCAGCAGCTCTTGTTTATGGTGAGTCATTGCGTCTTCCCGGAGAATTTCTAACAAAACGTGGCGATGAAGGTAACTTAGAACCAGCTGACTATGCAAAAGAAATCATGCAACATTTCCAGCAACTAAGACCAGTCAATGGGACGAATCATAGTCAGCCGCATACGTTCATATTTAAAGAGCTGCAGACATCAACACATGCACTCGTGAGGCACAGCGCATTGAAAAACAGCCTCCAACAACCATATGATGGCCCCTTTCCAATTATACATAGAGGACAAAAAACATTCACGTTGAGGATAGCAGATCGCAATATAAAAATATCCATAGACCGTCTCAAACCCGCGTTTATTTTACAGGAAGACCATCATAACAGTTGCGGTGAAGATCATAAAAAGCATTCCAGAACATCAAATGCTTCAGAAGAGAGTTTGAAAACAGTTACACGTAGCGGAAGACGTGTTAAATTTCGCTTACAAGTTTGAGTGTAGTGTAGTGTAACTTTTCAATAATTTCTTTAATTTTTATCATTACCTAAAATTAGTAATATTATGTAATTTTATTTTCATTTCTTTTTTTTCCCTTTCACGTGATTTTCTTTAAGCAAATCACTGGTAAGGGGGTACTGTGGTGACACACTGTGAACAATATTTAGAATCCAGTAGTTAAACGTCAGATATAAAAATAAGATGTCAGTCTGATTTTTGAGTTGTCACACTCCAGAAATAAAATAGCTATACGAGTTTCCTTGCTTTTATTGAATCTTTCGAAACCCACAACTCTATTTGAAGGCGAAATAATGATTTTATCAAAAAACTGATTGTGCCAGTCGATTTTCCGGCGCAAAAAAACCCCTCTTTACGAATTTTAAGCATTTTGTATTTTTTATTGTCGAAAATTTAGAACAAAGGGGTAGGTATGGAAATATTTTGCGAAACAAATTGCTTTTTTCTAACTCCCTTAATCCTTGGCAATATCGACTCAAAATTCACCAAAATAACGATTTTATCACAAAACCGATTGTGCCAGTCGATTTTTTGGCCAAGAAACCCCTCTTTACGAATTTTTAGCATTTTTTATAATTTTTTTGTCGAAAATTTAGAACAAAGGGTAGGTATGGAAATATTTTGCGATACAAATTGATTTTTTCTAACTCCCATTATCCTTGGAAATATGGACTCAAAATTAGGGCTGAGCGATTATCAAAAAACATAATCGATTATCGATTATATAAAATAATCGATTATTTTCGATTATTCGATTAATTGATTAATCGAAAATAATCGATTAATCGAAAATAATCGATTAATCGAAAATAATCGATTAATCGAAAATAATCGATTAATCGAAAATAACCGATTAATCGAAAATAATCGATTAATCTAAAATAATCGATTAATTGAAAATAAGCGATCAATCGAAAATAATCGATTAACCGAAAAAAATCAATTAATCGAAAAAAATCGATTAATCGAAAAAAATCGATTAATCGAAAATAATCGATTATTCTAAAATAATCGATTAATCGAAAATAATCAATTTTCGATGATTCGAAAATTTATTATTTTTCATTACTCTTGATAACGGCAGCTGAACCGCTACCGAAACTTTAAAAATAGAGTTTCAACAAACATCGTGATCAAGAACTATTATATTTAACTAATTTTTTCCCTAACTCACGCCTTTAAAAAGATTGACAATTTGGAACTTACGAAAATATTTTGAAGTTTAAGACTTAAAAAAATTGTCAAGATTTGCCAGTCGATTTTCCGGTCCAAAAAACCCCTCTTTACGAATTTTTAGCATTTTTTAAAATTATTTCTCGAAAATTTAGAACAAAGGGGTAGGTATGGAAATATTTTGCGAATCAAATTGCTTTTTTCTAACTCCCATAATCCTTGGAAATATGTACTCAAAATTCACTAACATATGTAAAATTGTCCCCTCTATCGATTGGTGAAGACTAGAACGTTCTATCTTTCCTATTTGTCGAGTTATGAGTATTTTTTGTTTTGAAAAGTGGATTTTCGAAAATTTCATGACTCTATTTGAAGGCGAAATGATGATTTTATCACAAAACTGATTAAGCCAGTCGATTTTTTTGGCCAAAAAAAACCCCTCTTCACGAATTTTTAGCATTTTTTATAATTTTTTTGTCGAAAATTTAGAACAAAGGGGGTAGCTATGGAAATATTTTGCGATACAAATTGATTTTTTCTAACTCCCATAATCCTTGGAAATATGGACTCAAAATTCACTAAAATATGAAAAATTGTCATCTCTATCGATTGGTGAAGACTAGAACGATCTATCTTTCCTATTTGTCGAGTTATGAGTATTTTTTGTTTTGAAAAGTGGATTTTCGAAAATTTCATGACTCTATTTGAAGGCGAAATAACGATTTTATCACAAAACTGATTGTGCCAGTCGATTTTTTGGCCAAGAAACCCCTCTTTACGAATTTTTAGCATTTTTTATAATTTTTTTGTCGAAATTTTAGAACAAAGGAGGTAGCTATGGAAATATTTTGCGATACAAATTGATTTTTTCTAACTCCCATAATCCTTGGAAATATGTACTCAAAATTCACTAAAATATGTAAAATTGTCCCCTCTATCGATTGGTGAAGACTAGAACGTTCTATCTTTCCTATTTGTCGAGTTATGAGTATTTTTTGTTTTGAAAAGTGGATTTTCGAAAATTTCATGACACTATTTGAATGCGAAATAATGATTTTATCACAAAACTGATTGTGCCAGTCGATTTTTTGGCCAAAAAAACCCCTCTTTACGAATTTTTAGCATTTTTTATAATTTTTTTGTCGAAAATTTAAAACAAAGGGGGTAGCTATGGAAATATTTTGCGATACAAATTGATTTTTTCTAACTCCCATTATCCTTGGAAATATGGACTCAAAATTAGGGCTGAGCGATTATCAAAAAACATAATCGATTATCGATTATATAAAATAATCGATTATTTTCGATTATTCGATTAATTGATTAATCGAAAAAAATCGATTAATCGAAAATAATCGATTAATCGAAAATAATCGATTAATCGAAAATAACCGATTAATCGAAAATAATCGATTAATCTAAAATAATCGATTAATTGAAAATAATCGATCAATCGAAAATAATCGATTAATCGAAAAAAATCAATTAATCGAAAAAAATCGATTAATCGAAAATAATCGATTATTCTAAAATAATCGATTAATCGAAAATAATCAATTTTCGATGATTCGAAAATTTATTATTTTTCATTACTCTTGATAACGGCAGCTGAACCGCTACCGAAACTTTAAAAATAGAGTTTCAACAAACATCGTGATCAAGAACTATTATATTTAACTAATTTTTTCCCTAACTCACGCCTTTAAAAAGATTGACAATTTGGAACTTACGAAAATATTTTGAAGTTTAAGACTTAAAAAAATTGTCAAGATTTGCCAGTCGATTTTCCGGTCCAAAAAACCCCTCTTTACGAATTTTTAGCATTTTTTAAAATTATTTCTCGAAAATTTAGAACAAAGGGGTAGGTATGGAAATATTTTGCGAATCAAATTGCTTTTTTCTAACTCCCATAATCCTTGGAAATATGTACTCAAAATTCACTAACATATGTAAAATTGTCCCCTCTATCGATTGGTGAAGACTAGAACGTTCTATCTTTCCTATTTGTCGAGTTATGAGTATTTTTTGTTTTGAAAAGTGGATTTTCGAAAATTTCATGACTCTATTTGAAGGCGAAATGATGATTTTATCACAAAACTGATTGGCCAGTCGATTTTTTGGCCAAAAAAACCCCTCTTTACGAATTTTTAGCATTTTTTATAATTTTTTTGTCGAAAATTTAGAGCAAAGGGGGTAGCTATGGAAATATTTTGCGATACAAATTGATTTTTTCTAACTCCCATCATCCTTGGAAATATGGACTCAAAATTCACTAACATATGTAAAATTGTTCCCTCTATCGATTGGTGAAGACTAGAACGTTCTATCTTTCCTATTTGTCGAGTTATGAGTATTTTTTGTTTTGAAAAGTGGATTTTCGAAAATTTCATGACTCTATTCGAAGGCGAAATGATGATTTTATCACAAAAGTGATTGTGCCAGTCGATTTTTTGGCCAAAAAAACCCCTCTTTACGAATTTTTAGCATTTTTTATAATTTTTTTTGTCGAAAATTTAGAACAAAGGGGTTAGCTATGCAAATATTTTGCGATACAAATTGATTTTTTCTAACTCCCATAATCCTTGGAAATATGGACTCAAAATCCACTGAAATATGTAAAATTGTTCCCTCTATCGATTGGTGAAGACTAGAACGTTCTATCTTTCCTATTAGTCGAGTTATGAGTATTTTTTGTTTTGAAAAGTGGATTTTCGAAAATTTCATGACTCGATTTGAAGGCGAAATAATGATTTTATCACAAGACTGATTGTGCCAGTCGATTTTTTGGCCAAAAAAACCCCTCTTTACGAATTTTTAGCATTTTTTATAATTTTTTTGTCGAAAATTTAAAACAAAGGGGGTAGCTATGGAAATATTTTGCGATACAAATTGATTTTTTCTAACTCCCATTATCCTTGGAAATATGGACTCAAAATTAGGGCTGAGCGATTATCAAAAAACATGATCGATTATCGATTATATAAAATAATCGATTATTTTCGATTATTCGATTAATTGATTAATCGAAAAAAATCGATTAATCGAAAATAATCGATTAATCGAAAATAATCAATTTTCGATGATTCGAAAATTTATTATTATTCATTATTCTTGATAACGGCAGCTGGACCGCTACCGAAACTTTAAAAATAGAGTTTCAACAAACATCGTGATCAAGAACTATTATATTTAACTAATTTTTTCCCTAACTCACGCCTTTAAAAAGATTGACAATTTGGAACTTACGAAAATATTTTGAAGTTTAAGACTTAAAAAAATTGTCAAGATTTGCCAGTCGATTTTCCGGTCCAAAAAACCCCTCTTTACGAATTTTTAGCATTTTTTAAAATTTTTTGTCGAAAATTTAGAACAAAGGGGGTAGCTATGGAAATATTTTGCGAATCAAATTGCTTTTTTCTAACTCCCATAATCCTTGGAAATATGGACTCAAAATTCACTGAAATATGTAAAATTGTTCCCTCTATCGATTGGTGAAGACTAGAACGTTCTATCTTTCCTATTAGTCGAGTTATGAGTATTTTTTGTTTTGAAAAGTGGATTTTCGAAAATTTCATGACTCTATTTGAAGGCGAAATAATGATTTTATCACAAGACTGATTGTGCCAGTCGATTTTTTGGCCAAAAAAACCCCTCTTTACGAATTTTCAGCATTTTTTATAATTTTTTTGTCGAAAATTTAGAACAAAGGGGGTAGCTATGGAAATATTTTGGGATACAAATTGATTTTTTCTAACTCCCATAATCCTTGGAAATATGTACTCAAAATTCACTAAAATATCTAAAATTGTCCCCTCTATCGATTGGTGAAGACTAGAACGTTCTATCTTTCCTATTTGTCGAGTTATGAGTATTTTTTTTTTGAAAAGTGGATTTTCGAAAATTTCATGACTCTATTTGAAGGCGAAATAATGATTTTATCACAAAACTGATTGTGCCAGTCGATTTTTTGGCCAAAAAAACCCCTCTTTACGAATTTTTAGCATTTTTTATAATTTTTTTGGAAATATTTTGCGATACAAATTGATTTTTTCTAACTCCCATAATCCTCGGAAATATGGACTCAAAATTCACTAAAATATGTAAAATTGTCCCCTCTATGGATTGGTGGAGACTAGAACGTTCTATCTTTCCTATTTGTCGAGTTATGAGTATTTTTTGTTTTGAAAAGTGGATTTTCGAAAATTTCATGACTCTATTTGAAGGCGAAATAATGATTTTATCACAAAACTGATTGTGCCAGTCGATTTTTTGGCCAAAAAAACCCCTCTTTACGAATTTTTAGCATTTTTTATAATTTTTTTGTCGAAAATTTAGAACAAAGGGGGTAGCTATGGAAATATTTTGCGATACAAATTGATTTTTTCTAACTCCCATAATCCTTGGAAATATGGACTCAAAATTCACTAAAATATGTAAAATTGTCCCCTCTATCGATTGGTGGAGACTAGAACGATCTATCTTTCCTATTTGTCGAGTTATGAGTATTTTTTGTTTTGAAAAGTGGATTTTCGAAAATTTCATGACTCTATTTGAAGGCGAAATAATGATTTTATCACAAAACTGATTGTGCCAGTCGATTTTTTGGCCAAAAAAACCCCTCTTTACGAATTTTTAGCATTTTTTATAATTTTTTTGTCGAAAATTTAGAACAAAGGGGGTAGCTATGGAAATATTTTGCGATACAAATTGATTTTTTCTAACTCCCATAATCCTCGGAAATATGGACTCAAAATTCACTAAAATATGTAAAATTGTCCCCTCTATCGATTGGTGGAGACTAGAACGTTCTATCTTTCCTATTTGTCGAGTTATGGTATTTTTTGTTTTGAAAAGTGGATTTTCGAAAATTTCATGACTCTATTTGAAGACGAAATAATGATTTTATCACAAAACTGATTGTGCCAGTCGATTTTTGGCCAAAAAAACCCCTCTTTACGAATTTTTAGCATTTTTTATAATTTTTTTGTCGAAAATTTTGAACAAAGGGGGTAGCTATGGAAATATTTTGCGATACAAATTGATTTTTTCTAACTCCCATAATCCTTGGAAATATGGACTCAAAATTTACTAAAACATGTAAAATTGTCCCCTCTATCGATTGGTGGAGACTAGAACGTTCTATCTTTCCTATTTGTCGAGTTATGAGTATTTTTTTTTTGAAAAGTGGATTTTCGAAAATTTCATGACTCTATTTGAAGACGAAATAATGATTTTATCACAAAACTGATTGTGCCAGTCGATTTTTTGGCCAAAAAAACCCCTCTTTACGAATTTTTAGCATTTTTTATAATTTTTTTGTCGAAAATTTAGAACAAAGGGGGTAGCTATGGAAATATTTTGCGATACAAATTGATTTTTTCTAACTCCCATAATCCTTGGAAATATGGACTCAAAATTCACTAAAATATGTAAAATTGTCCCCTCTATCGATTGGTGGAGACTAGAACGATCTATCTTTCCTATTTGTCGAGTTATGAGTATTTTTTGTTTTGAAAAGTGGATTTTCGAAAATTTCATGACTCTATTTGAAGGCGAAATAATGATTTTATCACAAAACTGATTGTGCCAGTCGATTTTTTGGCCAAAAAAACCCCTCTTTACGAATTTTTAGCATTTTTTATAATTTTTTTGTCGAAAATTTAGAACAAAGGGGGTAGCTATGGAAATATTTTGCGATACAAATTGATTTTTTCTAACTCCCATAATCCTTGGAAATATGGACTCAAAATTCACTAAAATATGTAAAATTGTCCCCTCTATCGATTGGTGGAGACTAGAACGATCTATCTTTCCTATTTGTCGAGTTATGAGTATTTTTTGTTTTGAAAAGTGGATTTTCGAAAATTTCATGACTCTATTTGAAGGCGAAATAATGATTTTATCACAAAACTGATTGTGCCAGTCGATTTTTTGGCCAAAAAAACCCCTCTTTACGAATTTTTAGCATTTTTTATAATTTTTTTGTCGAAAATTTAGAACAAAGGGGGTAGCTATGGAAATATTTTGCGATACAAATTGATTTTTTCTAACTCCCATAATCCTCGGAAATATGGACTCAAAATTCACTAAAATATGTAAAATTGTCCCCTCTATCGATTGGTGGAGACTAGAACGTTCTATCTTTCCTATTTGTCGAGTTATGGTATTTTTTGTTTTGAAAAGTGGATTTTCGAAAATTTCATGACTCTATTTGAAGACGAAATAATGATTTTATCACAAAACTGATTGTGCCAGTCGATTTTTGGCCAAAAAAACCCCTCTTTACGAATTTTTAGCATTTTTTATAATTTTTTTGTCGAAAATTTTGAACAAAGGGGGTAGCTATGGAAATATTTTGCGATACAAATTGATTTTTTCTAACTCCCATAATCCTTGGAAATATGGACTCAAAATTTACTAAAACATGTAAAATTGTCCCCTCTATCGATTGGTGGAGACTAGAACGTTCTATCTTTCCTATTTGTCGAGTTATGAGTATTTTTTTTTTGAAAAGTGGATTTTCGAAAATTTCATGACTCTATTTGAAGGCGAAATAATGATTTTATCACAAAACTGATTGTGCCAGTCGATTTTTTGGCCAAAAAAACCCCTCTTTACGAATTTTTAGCATTTTTTATAATTTTTTTGGAAATATTTTGCGATACAAATTGATTTTTTCTAACTCCCATAATCCTCGGAAATATGGACTCAAAATTCACTAAAATATGTAAAATTGTCCCCTCTATGGATTGGTGGAGACTAGAACGTTCTATCTTTCCTATTTGTCGAGTTATGAGTATTTTTTGTTTTGAAAAGTGGATTTTCGAAAATTTCATGACTCTATTTGAAGGCGAAATAATGATTTTATCACAAAACTGATTGTGCCAGTCGATTTTTTGGCCAAAAAAACCCCTCTTTACGAATTTTTAGCATTTTTTATAATTTTTTTGTCGAAAATTTAGAACAAAGGGGGTAGCTATGGAAATATTTTGCGATACAAATTGATTTTTTCTAACTCCCATAATCCTTGGAAATATGGACTCAAAATTCACTAAAATATGTAAAATTGTCCCCTCTATCGATTGGTGGAGACTAGAACGATCTATCTTTCCTATTTGTCGAGTTATGAGTATTTTTTGTTTTGAAAAGTGGATTTTCGAAAATTTCATGACTCTATTTGAAGGCGAAATAATGATTTTATCACAAAACTGATTGTGCCAGTCGATTTTTTGGCCAAAAAAACCCCTCTTTACGAATTTTTAGCATTTTTTATAATTTTTTTGTCGAAAATTTAGAACAAAGGGGGTAGCTATGGAAATATTTTGCGATACAAATTGATTTTTTCTAACTCCCATAATCCTCGGAAATATGGACTCAAAATTCACTAAAATATGTAAAATTGTCCCCTCTATCGATTGGTGGAGACTAGAACGTTCTATCTTTCCTATTTGTCGAGTTATGGTATTTTTTGTTTTGAAAAGTGGATTTTCGAAAATTTCATGACTCTATTTGAAGACGAAATAATGATTTTATCACAAAACTGATTGTGCCAGTCGATTTTTGGCCAAAAAAACCCCTCTTTACGAATTTTTAGCATTTTTTATAATTTTTTTGTCGAAAATTTTGAACAAAGGGGGTAGCTATGGAAATATTTTGCGATACAAATTGATTTTTTCTAACTCCCATAATCCTTGGAAATATGGACTCAAAATTTACTAAAACATGTAAAATTGTCCCCTCTATCGATTGGTGGAGACTAGAACGTTCTATCTTTCCTATTTGTCGAGTTATGAGTATTTTTTGTTTTGAAAAGTGGATTTTCGAAAATTTCATGACTCTATTTGAAGACGAAATAATGATTTTATCACAAAACTGATTGTGCCAGTCGATTTTTTGGCCAAAAAAACCACTCTTTACGAATTTTTAGCATTTTTTATAATTTTTTTGCTGAAAATTTAGAACAAAGGGGGTAGCTATGGAAATATTTTGCGATACAAATTGATTTTTTCGAACTCCCATAATCCTTGGAAATATGGACTCAAAATTCACTAACGTATGTAAAATTGTCCCCTCTATCGATTGGTGAAGACTAGAACGTTCTATCTTTCCTATTTGTCGAGTTATGGTATTTTTTGTTTTGAAAAGTGGATTTTCGAAAATTTCATGACTCTATTTGAAGACGAAATAATGATTTTATCACAAAACTGATTGTGCCAGTCGATTTTTGGCCAAAAAAACCCCTCTTTACGAATTTTTAGCATTTTTTATAATTTTTTTGTCGAAAATTTAGAACAAAGGGGGTAGCTATGGAAATATTTTGCGATACGAATTTATTTTTTCGAACTCCCATAATCCTTGGAAATATAGACTCAAAATTCACTAAAATATGTAAAATTGTCCCCTCTATCGATTGGTGAAGACTAGAACGTTCTATCTTTCCTATTAGTCGAGTTATGAGTATTTTTTGTTTTGAAAAGTGGATTTTCGAAAATTTCATGACTCCATTTGAAGGCGAAATAATGATTTTATCACAAAACTGATTGTGCCAGTCGATTTTTTGGCCAAAAAAACCCCTCTTTACGAATTTTCAGCATTTTTTATAATTTTTTTGTCGAAAATTTAGAACAAAGGGGGTAGCTATGGAAATATTTTGCGATACAAATTGATTTTTTCTAACTCCCATAATCCTTGGCAATATCGACTCAAAATTAGGGCTGGGCGATTATCAAAAAACATAATCTATTATCGATTATATAAAATAATCGATTATTTTCGATTAATCGATTAATTGATTAATCGAAAAAATCGATTAATCGAAAAAAATCAATTAATCGAAAAAAATCGAATAATCGAAAAAAATCGAATAATCGAAAAAAATCGGTTAATCGAAAAAAATCGATTAATCGAAAATAATCGATTAATCGAAAAAAATCGATTAATCGAAAATAATCGATTAATCGAAAATAATCGATTAATCGAAAATAATCGATTAATCTAAAATAATCGATCAATCGAAAAAAATCGATTTATAGAAAAAAATCGATTAATCGAAAAAAATCGATTAATCGAAAATAATCGATTAATCGAAAATAATCGATTAATCGAAAATAATCGATTAATCGAAAATAATCAATTTTCGATGTTTCGAAAATTTATTATTTTTCATTATTCTTGATAACGGCAGCTGGACCGCTACCGAAACTTTAAAAATAGAGTTTCAACAAACATCGTGATCAATTTTTTCCCTAACTCACGCCTTTAAAATAATTGACAATTTGGAACTTACGAAAATATTTTGAAGTTTAAGACTTAAAAAAATTGTCAAGATTTGCCAGTCGATTTTCCGGTCCAAAAAACCCCTCTTTACGAATTTTTAGCATTTTTTAAAAAATTTTGTCGTAGGTAGGTATGGAAATATTTTGCGAATCAAATTGCTTTTTTCTAACTCCCTTAATCCTTGGCAATATCAACTCAAAATTCACTAAAACATGTAAAATTGTCCCCTCTATCGATTGGTGAAGACTAGAACGTTCTATCTTTCCTATTTGTCGAGTTATGAGTATTTTTTGTTTTGAAAAGTGGATTTTCGAAAATTTCAAGACTCTATTTGAAGGCGAAATAATGATTTTATCACAAAACTGATTGTGCCAGTCAATTTTTTGGCAAAAAAACCACTCTTTACGAATTTTTAGCATTTTTTATAATTTTTTTGTCGAAAATTTAGAACAAAGGGGGTAGCTATGGAAATATTTTGCGATACAAATTGATTTTTTCTAACTCCCATAATTCTTGGAAATATAGACTCAAAATTCACTAACATATGTAAAATTGTCCCCTCTATCGATTGGTGAAGACTAGAACGTTCTATCTTTCCTATTTGTCGAGTTATGAGTATTTTTTGTTTTGAAAAGTGGATTTTCGAAAATTTCATGACTCTATTTGAAGGCGAAATAATGATTTTATCACAAAACTGATTGTACCAGTCGATTTTTGGCCAAAAAAACCCCTCTTCACGGATTTTTAGCAATTTTTATTTTTTTTGTTGAAAATTTAGATCAAAGGGGTATGTATGGAAATATTTTGCGATACAAATTGCTTTTTTCTAACTCCCATAATCCTTGGCAATATCGACTCAAAATTAACTAAAATGTGTAAAATTGTCCCCTCTATCGATTGGTGAAGACTAGAACGTTCTATCTTTCCTATTTGTCGAGTTATGAGTATTTTTTGTTTTGAAAAGTGGATTTTCGAAAATTTCATGACTATTTGAAGGCGAAATAATGATTTTATCACAAAACTGATTGTACCAGTCGATTTTTTGGCCCAAAAAACCCCTCTTCACGGATTTTTAGCAATTTTTATTTTTTTTGTCGAAAATTTAGATCAAAGGGGTATGTATGGAAATATTTTGCGATACAAATTGCTTTTTTCTAACTCCCATAATCCTTGGAAATATGGACTCAAAATTCACTAAAATATGTAAAATTGTCCCCTCTATCGATGGGTGAAGACTAGAACGTTCTATCTTTCCTATTTGTCGAGTTATGAGTATTTTTTGTTTTGAAAAGTGGATTTTCGAAAATTTCATGACTCTATTTGAAGGCGAAATAATGATTTTATCACAAAACTGATTGTGCCAGTCGATTTTTTGGCCAAAAAAACCCCTCTACGAATTTTTAGCATTTTTTATAATTTTTTGTCGAAAATTTAGAACAAAGGGGGTAGCTATGGAAATATTTAGCGATACAAATTGATTTTTTCTAACTCCCATAATCAAAATCAAAATTAGGGCTGGGCGATTATCAAAAAAACATAATCGATTATATAAAATAATCGATTATTTTCGATTAATCGATGTTAATTGATTAATCGAAAAAAATCGATTAATCGAAAAAAATCGATTAATTGAAAAAAATCGATTAATCGAAAATAATAGAATAATCGAAAATAATCGATTAATCGAAAATAATCGATTAATCTAAAATAATCGATTAATCTAAAATAATCGATTAATCGAAAAAAATGGATTCATCGAAAAAAATGGATTAATCGAAAATAATCGATTAATCGAAAATAATCGATCTATCGAAAATAATCGATTTATCGAAAATAATCGATTTATCGAAAATAATCGATTAATCGAAAATAATCGATTAATCGAAAAAATCGATTAATCGAGAATAATCGATTAATCGAAAATAATCGATTAATCTAAAATAATCGATTAATCGAAAATAATCAATTTTCGATGATTCGAAAATTTATTATTTTTCATTATTCTTGATAACGGAGTAGGCATTACCTCACTTGAGCGAGACAGCCCGCCGGCAGCTTATCAGCTCTTATCAGCTCTTATCAGTACCGGATGTTACAGAATCTTAACGGCGGCACGGTCATGGTCGTTGTGCCTTATCAGCTTGGCAGTGCCGTACCGGATGTAATTGCAGAATTGGAAGAACGGCGGCACGGTCATGTTGTGACAATCATACTGAATATTCAAGGCCAGTGGTATACATATGGTAATTACATAGTACAATTGGATAATGAAATCGAAGTCTTGCCAGTGCCGTACCGTAATTACAGTCACTTTGTAATCGTATTGAAGAAGAAAACATAATGGTAAAAAAGTTACAACAGACAGTAATATTCCTCAAATATTTGAAGAAAAAAATATGGCCGTTGTGGTAATCGTACTGATACAATATACAAGGTGATTAAAGCGAACAGTGTGAAAATTCTAGCGTAAATATAAAAACAAGTGTTGTCTGAACACGCTGAACACTGGATGTCAATTAGGATATTTTAAATATTTTGTAAGCGGAGCGATATAAGAAAAAAGGCTATAAGATATTATAGGTATTACGTCGATATTTTAGCTACATTTGTCCACGCTGAACACACGATATCAATTAGGATATTTTGAATATTTTGTAAGCGGAGTGATATCATTGAAAAAAAAACACAGGCTATAAGATATTATATTACGTAAATATTTTAGCTACATTTTCATGAATATTTTCGCGCACTTTCGATAGATGTTTCGGAGCTTTAGCGAAGTATTCAATCGTAGACTCGTTCACCATAAATTTTTCAAAAATACCAACCATGACTATATCTTCGAGGGTTTTGCACCCAAATTCATCTTTTCTATGAGTAACTTCTAGATTATGGGGTATGTGGTGTTGTGTAACAGCTAGGGTGGGGTCATAGATTATACCATTGTGTTCTATCCAGAAATGTGGTGTAATTTTCACACCATTCGAATAGACCTTTGTACCCAGACATAGTTTGGTTGCTATTCCATATTTTGCAGCCACTTCGTGGAAAATTAAACTTCCCGCCAAACATACACCGCAATAGCCTGCTCGAATAAACTCCTGCTCGATACAACATTTAATGAGTTTGAGTTTGACGTACTCACGCATGGGGTCCATGTCTGCTCACGTCAAGTGATAACTCTTCACTCTAGAACAGTTAGTGATTAAATGAACTCATCTTGTTGCTAGCTTATTTTATTCAACTATGTCCGCCCTTCTTAATTCTTCGATTATTTCTTGGAATTCAACATCTTCTTCTTTTAGATATTTCAGCCTTTCGACTAAGATATTAGGGTCTGTCCAACCACGAGGAATGTTGCATCTTCTAGATGTACGTGTCTCATCAGGTATACTTGTACATATATTGTTTAGAATTTTAAAGTTACTAGACGAAAATTTACTTGTAACGGAATCAGTACTGTTTCTGGGTAATGTGACACGTTTTTTACATTTAAACAGAGGTTTTATTATATTGTTGAATTTTATAGGACAGGCTTGATGCCTCAGATGTCCTCGGGTATCTCGATGTGCCCCAGATATGTCTAATATTTGTTTGTACGTTTGTAAATCGAATGGGGTAAATTCCTGAGGCTTCTTGCAAAATATTAATCGCTGTAAGCCAGGTGTATTATGGAAAGTTTTATCGTCTACCACTATATGTTCGGCGTCATAGTCTAGATATACATTTCCAAGTACCCATCGCCCGTTGGATAGCTGCGGGCCGTAAGCTTGGTCAAGATCATTATGTTCTTCTATGTTAGCAGTCATGGGAGCAATTTTGATTGTTGTTTGCGATGGATCTTGTTTTACGACGCCTAACGAACTTGCTATTTGTTCAAGAGGCTCTGTCACAGGCTTAAAAACCTTTTCGAGATGCTCTTCTCGATCACGCTCAGCTCTTTTGAGCGAATTGTATTTTTCACGAACAGCTTTTGCGAGCTCTAATATGTGCTGTTTACGAGGCGCCATGCTATTAAATGAAAAAATAGCGCACACACTCCTATTTATAACCTCGCCCCTCTGAGACACATCTGTCGCACGTCTGGCATCTGTCACCCATCTGGCGCACACCTGAATGCTAGCTGGCTGTACGCTGACTATGCGCTGACATATACCTGACTATGCGCTGACATATACCTGACTATGTGCTGACATATACCTGACTATGCGCTGACATATACATGACTATGCGCTCACATATACCTGACTATGCGCTGACATATACCTGACTATGCGCTGACATATACCTGACTATGCGCTGACATATACCTGACTATGCGCTGACATATACCTGACTATGTGCTGACATATACCTGACTATGCGCTTACATATACATGACTATGCGCTCACATATACCTGACTATGCGCTGACATATACCTGACTATGCGCTGACATATACCTGACTATGCGCTGACATATACCTGACTATGCGCTGACATATACCTGACTATGCGCTGACATATACCTGACTATGCGCTGACATATACCTGACTATGCGCTGACATATACCTGACTATGCGCTGACATATACATGACTATGCTCTGACATATACATGACTATGCGCTGACATATACCTGACTATGCGCTGACATATACCTGACTATGCGCTGACATATACCTGACTATGCGCTTACATATACCTGACTATGCGCTGACATATACCTGACTATGTGCTGACATATACCTGACTATGCGCTGACATATACCTGACTATGCGCTGACTATATGCTGACATACACCTGCTATACTTCTGATACCTGAGATACGCCCCTTATTATTTTATATCGTTATATGATATGCTAATGATAAGTTAACGTTCTTTCACGAGCCAAAAAGCATGAAAAAAATGTGTTGCGTATATAGTTCCTGGTTATCTGTTTTATAAATATAGTTTGGTATCATGTCACGATTTTGTAGGCTTTTTTTTTTGATTGAGAGAGAGACTAATAGATTATAAAATATTGACCCATCTAAAACGACTATACAACTGATCAAATTATTGCTGAAATATGGAATATTTTCAAAACAATAGCTAACCATATTCTGTGAAAAAGTTTGATAAAAAATATCAAATCTACTTATATCTCAAAACTATTATTTGACAGTTAGGGCACCGACGGCATAGACGAGTCAGGCCTCGTGACGTCATACTTAGTATTTATAAAAAGTAGCTCACCTATTAATTTAAGGGGCTAAAGTCCTAAAATTCGTGTGACGTAATTTATGGATGGCCCCTTACAAGTACTTTATGAACCTACCCATAGGTGGTATATCGATAAAAATGTAAACATGCTCTTGCTACAAACTGAGAGACAAATATTCACAGTTGTCGGTAAAATATATTGTTTGAGTTGGATACCTTGTTCGTCAAAACTGTTTTTGCAAAAAAAAGTTTGGTCGATATCTACAATGGAGTACTCTTTTGTTTTCTGATAATAAATACAAACATTATCGGGGTTCGTCACCAAGGACTCTTTTCATAACCACAAATGCATGCTATCAGTTCTAATCATCACATGTTATAAATAAATGTTAACAATGCTGTTATTTTGTACCTAAAGATTATAAAATTTACCATTTTTCCAATTTTAGTCACATTGGCTAAAACAAAAAAAATATACTAATCATTGCAAATCGTGAACTGATGAATTTGGGTATGCTCATAACAGATTCTGCAGATTCAGAATCTCAGAAAGAAAAAAAATAAACAAAGTAAGTATGTATGTGTCGTGAGAGAAATATAGTTGTGGTATGTCAGAATATCGCTAGATATTTCCATTTTTGCGAGGTTAAGCGTGACGTCACCGTTATGACGTCACGCTTAAGCTACACTGTTAATCCGCTTAAAGACGCTAGATCGCAAAAATATGGCTTAGGTGTCGTACGTACGACGTCACATGTCACGTCAAACGTCACGTGTCACGTCACGTGTAACGTCAAACGACACGTCAAACGTCACGTGTCACGTAAAACGTCGTCCCGTGTAACGTCAAACGACACGTCAAACGCCACATACCTTGTCAAACGTCACGTGTCGTGTCAAACGTCACGTGTCATGTTAAACGTCACGTGGTCGAGATGTCGTAACATGAAAGACTAGAAACGCACCAGCGACGTAGCAGAAGTACACCAGAGAGAAGCCTGATATATGAAAATGCTAGCGTAAATATAAAAACCATGTCAAACGACACGTCAAACGTCACGTACCTTGTCAAATGTCACGTGTCGCGTCAAACGTCACGTGTCATGTTAAACGTCACGTGCTCGAGATGTCGTAAATGAGGCAACACAGGGTATCAACAGTAGTATACCGAAACTGTTTCAATATGTTATTACTTTTTTTTTAAACTTCACCAAGTACACCCAGTAGCAGAGGTTTTTATATAGTAGAAAAATTACAGTGATTGTTAATGACCCTGTACAGTTTTAGAATATTAACATAAATTTACAGATAGAATACTGACAGAGTCCCACGAAGGGTATCACTAGCTGTGGAAAACCGATAACGGTACAAAATCAAAGACATTTTAGGTCAAGTAGTGAAATGCCGGTGTGCTGTGGTCGAAGAACTAGCAAAAAAAAGGTAACAATAAATTAGGAGTGTTTATGAAAAAAGGTAAGTTATATTTTTTTTATTACCACTACATGTCTTTCAATTGTTAGATAAAAAATCTTTAGTATGTGGATTTTGAAAGTATTGTTGGTTTCTACTCATGACTAGGATTAAGTATTAGGAAATGTGCCTGTTTGTCAGCAAAAACGCTGTCCAAGGGAGACCAAGCGAGGAGGTAGGCACTTTCGTCATATGTTAATGACTACTTCTCCCTCAGGAAAAAAGGAATATTCGATACCGAAAAATTTTTGGAGGGGACACACCAAAGTTAATTAGGAGGTGTCCCCCTACCATACAACATTCAAGACACGTTTATATGGGAGACATTTTGCTCAAGGAGGGGGCACACAGATTCCCAAAGTTAATTAGGAGGTGCCCTTCTTACCTTTACACACACAACATTTTAAGGAGGGGGCACACAGATTTCCAAAATTAATTAGGAGGTGCCCTTCTTACCTTTACACACAACATTTTAAGGAGGGGGCACACAGGTTCCCAAAGTTGATTAGGAGGTGCCCTTCTTACCTTTACACACAACATTTTAAGGAGGGGGCACACCAAAGTTGATTAGGAGGTGCCCTTCTTACCTTTACACACACACAACATTCAAGAAGAAAATGTTCCCAGATTTTTATGGTATTGCTTTTCTGTAAAATTTTCGCTATCGGCTATTGGGGATGGGGTTAGGGGGAGGGAAGTAGCCGTGAAAACGGCTGATTTTTTGTAAAGAGTTCCAACTAGTAGCATTGGCGTTTGTAGCCGTAGGGAACAGAGTCAAAGTTTTCTATTCGTTTTCTTTTAGTGAAGCTGGTTCGGAAGACTTTAGTCACGTTTTTTGTGACCACTGAATGATCGGAGTTCCTTAATATGTTACGAGTAGTTATGAATTCGTCGGGGGCTTCATTCAGGACCATGTCTCTTAAGGTGTCGAAATTTACTTTCTGGCTCGTATTATAGTTCAAGGTTATACCTTTCGCTTTAATAATATCAAACGTTTTATTTTTATCGGTTGAATAAACCCTGTAGGCATATATTTTTGGACCATCGGCTACAAAATCTGTTATGTAGCTTCCCTCCCCATATTCGCATAGTTCGTCTGTCATATCGCCGAGAAAACTACCTAAAGGTACTTCGTAGGTGCAAGGTCGAGAGACGTAAATGACAGAGTCTGTGTCATGATATATTACTCTATCGTCGAGTTTTTCTAAATACGAGTATAGTTTTAGCCTAGCTTGTGCAGTGGTGTAGGCCGCTAGTACGACATTTACAGTTGGAAGTGTGGCATATGCCTCTTCTTTAAAGGACCAGTTAACAATGAGGGTGTTTTCGTTAACCGGAAAAATATTGTTTACTTCTTTGCATGGCTGCGATAAAATGTCAAATAGTTCTGCAGGTGTGTTGACTATAGACGTCTTAGACTGGTTTTCACATTGTCCAAGCTTGCCCCAAAAACTTGTTATCATGGACTTACCAACCTGTCTTCGACCTGGATTGAATTCAATTTCATCGTAGGACAATTCTACACCCTCACGTTCAAAATATTGCTTTATATAGAGATCTTTTGGGTTTTTACATTCGGTGGGCCAACCGCTTGCCTGTTGTTTTATTTTTAAAAATTTTGAAATATATTCGGCAAATAGGCCACCAGACTTTGTAGTTTTATCGTATTGTACCACTTGATATTTCCAAATTTCGTAAATATTTAGAATTTTGTATCCTTTTTCTTGAGCTTTTAGAACCTCGTCCATTACCCATGTACCGGTAAAGCTTCTTTCTTCATCATTATGTAAACATTCATTAGACATGTTAGATTCACAACATGTACGACAAAGTGAAAACATTAGTTTACTATTACATTTATAAGGTAGTACGGGGTGGTAGAGATTTGTTGGAGGTAACACTCGACACTTTATTAGTCCTTCGGTTTGTTTCAAATCAAGAGCGTAGCATTCTTCTCCCACAAAAACTTCCGGGTGACCAATTGGATATTTTCCATATTTATTGACCCAAGGATATAGGTAGCAGATGTCAGTATATTTTATTTTCTCTCCATTTTTTCAAGAATAATAAAGCTTTGTGGCATCTGTTCGCCCCCCGTAAAAGGCGTCACGAGGCTCCAATGGTAGCTGTTCGAGGAGAGGATGTTTTTCGGTAATAGCTTCAATTTCGGGATTCATTTCACGGCGAAAATCGCACTCCCATTTTACAACTACCTCGTACCCGAGAGATCTTAATTTTTCATTCTTCGCCAACGTTGCCTCGTACCGTTGCTCGTATGTAAGTGATGGGTTGTCATGTGTCGGTTCGTTACGTCTATATTTCATACATTTTGGACAACTGTGAAAGTAACAGCCCTCAAATTCAAAGACCTGTCTTGTGCTTTTGCAGTATCCATCAACCTTAAGACCATTCAATACAACTTCTCGCCCTCTGGCTGCATGTTCTATTCTGATACCTCTTTGGTGTTCTTCGTATATTAACCATTGAGCAGCAATCCTAGATTGTTTATCGCGAGATCTATATCCGTTCTTAGGAATTAACCCGATGGTATTCGATTGTAAAAAGTTTCTCCTAAATATTTTATTACATGCACCAGGTAGCGTGATGGCTTCTGTGAACGGGTCGACCCCTCCTTCTTTTAAAAGCAACTCTCTGAACCTTAAGCAAGACTGAGCAAGTATGGACACGTCACTTATACAGTAGGAAATAATTTCGGATTTAAAGTTGAAGACATACCCTTGATCAGAGAGTTTTTTATGCCAAACGATTAGTTGATTTCTGGCGTCGTTCTTTTCGTCGAGTGAAGGGGAGTATTTCAGATTTTCAGGATCGTAATATTCGAGGGCAGGTGGTTGCCCGATGTAATCCCAGTTTCCGACTTTGTTGAACAAGTGGGGGAAGTAACCTTTTTTTATATCTTTTAGGCCGAATACTTTAGGCAATTTCGCCAGAGGCATTGGGAAGTAGTTTAAAGAGTCGATAAAACTTACATTGCCCACTTTCATCTGTATTAGCTTCGTACCTCTAGTTATTAGTTCGGGTGTTAGACCTGTCTTTGTTATAAGGTGATTTAACATAAACTGGTTATCATATAGACCTCCGGCATGTCCGACCACAATTATTTTCTTAAACAGAGTCCTTTGATTCATTACATACTCCATAAAACGAGCTACAGGGTCAATTGTTAAAACTTGATATCTAACACCACAACCGCACCATCTTTTGTCCGTACCTATACATAGTGCACAGTGTTGCTCAAACACACATAAGTTGGCTTTGTGTAGTAAAGAGCCGTCAGGCATAACTTCTTCTTGAGTACACTCGAGGTCATAAAATATAAATAGTACCCCGTGCATTGAAGGCTTACGTGTGTCGATGGGCATGAAACAATTGTGTGGAGAGGCTTTGAATCCGTTACATATTTTACAGAAAACTTCGCCACATATGTGTTCCCGCTTTCAGGGGATCGTTTTAAGACAAATTTTGCAAGAGGTTAACCGTTCACATAGCTTACTTTGTTTATGGTAATCGTAGCAGATCTGTCCTCTGAAATACCGATTACACCCATCACATACGATTTTCACACTTGCTTTACATGGGGGTGATTGTTCACATGCTGGACATGTTTTTTCACAGCGGTGCATATTATGTTCGTGGGGTGTGTGGCAATGTTCACAGAAATATTTACAGCAAAAAGCAGACGTCAACGATATAATCACGTTATAATGATTTTCGTGATAAAGAAGATTGATTTTCTTGCTTCCCCCTACTCCTTCATACATAACATCGTGACCCTTGCTACCATAAGTGTATACTGTTATTTTATAGTCAAACAAACTCTCTTGAAACTTTTTTAATTCCGGTAGTCCACCACCCTCTTTAGGTATTTCAACACCGCTAGCCTGTAGTAATTCAAAAGTTTTTTTGGTCTGGAGACCCTTCGTTTCTCTTATCTTCTTTTTGTTAGGGGCATTGTCGGCGTACGCTTTAGCTACAACCACTGCTCTAGCCAGGCATAAATGGTCTGTATTATTTATTACTATAATACCACTACGTTTAGCACACTCTTCGTCATAGTCGTTGTACTTACGACCTCGCCCTTTACCTTTAGGCATTTTTACGGTTGTGGCTGCTAGACAAAACGTCTCAGTGTCAAAACCTGCCGAATTAGATTGGTAGACAGCACATATCATCGACCATATGTCTTCAAATTTCACCTCGGATGCAGGATTAAACCGCAACCAACCATCACCACGGCTAAACTCTTTCGAGCAAAAAGTAAAACCAATTTGATCACTCGACTCTGTCCCCTCGGTCACCTTATTGATAACATCCTCCATGCCGGAGCGTACCCATTTTAGTGGATCTGCCCCTTCGGGAATTGGGCGGATTTTAAATTCCACCGTTCTACCAGTTAGGTTGAATTTTCGAATTTTTTTAATAACATCTTTAGTTATCAAAAACTTTTCCATCTTGTGTTGGTAAAAAAAGTAAAATGTTTCTAGACTTACCACAAGAGCAACTGATAAGACACGTATGAAGATAACGAGAGCTGAAGAGATTATGATTCTGCCGCTCCGAGAAGCTCTTTAAATAGAGCCGAAAAGGGGGCGTGGCTTATTGATATTCTCAGGAGAAAACATTCTTTTAAGGTAATTAGTTCGAGTTTATTCAAAGTAACATATGTTTTAAAAAATATTTCATCAGGGAATTACTGTTGTGAATCCTTTATAAATATATAGGTGTTATTTTCCACAATTATTACGATAATGTGTGTGTGTGGTTAGATAACCTCACTTTTACGATAAACTGTTTTGAGTTTATCAGTTGTCACGCTGAATCACTTTTTAGAACTTTGATTTCAATCTTGTAGTATTTAATAGGGGGGAAATGGGGAAATATAGATATGGAAAATAGTACAGACATGTAGCTACAGGTCTGTACTAAGAAGTGAGGTGTGTGTGTGGACGGTACTGTTCTATTGATAACAAATAAAACAACTTAAAAAATTATTTTTTTTCAATAGGTCTAATATAATAACGCAAATTTTTAACTTTACAGAAAGGTCCCTATGGTCATCTATGACCAAGTCTGAACGATTATAAGTATGACATTTTGGCGTTTTAGCAATACACGGTTCTGTTTTCATTTTTTACCGAAGAGAATCATTCTTATTTAGACACATATTGGAAAAATTGTAATGATTATGATAGCACTTTTGGGACAGTATATAATGGTTCACAGTGGAAATTGGGTAATAAAGAACTTAAGTTTACCGGCCAAAATATTTTGCTAGATACTGCAAAATTTAAGGCATAATCAGGCCTATATTCGCTTCTGTTTGCCAAAAACCCAAAGGAGTTTACCCCCGAAGATCATCAAAATTATAAACTAATGTTGGAATTAATAGGAGTGTATCGCAATCGCCGCGGGCATTTAAAACACCAAACGTGTCCAGCTCATGATTAATGCGTAATCTCGTATTTCAAAATAAACATTGCGGCGTGAAAATATAAATAAAAATTTTGAAAACTCTTATCGCTAAAAGGTGTAGTACGAACGTATTTAACCTTGAATTTTCATGATAATTTGAAAAACTAAATAAGTTGATGTACAATCCTATATAATATTGTATAGTTATGAAAAAAAGATGAGCGTTGCAAAACCGGAAAAGGTGATAAGAAAAATTATGATAATTTGAAAAACAATGTATAAAAGGTGCTGTAAAAGTTTAAATTATATGATTATAAAAAAGAATCCAAAAAATATCTGATAACATACAACATAAATAGTCGATATTTTAGAGGCGTGTGGTTTTTAAATATGGTAAAGTAAAACAATGGAAATCGTGAAAATATCAACTAAATATGCTGTGTGGTTTTAAGAAAATAGGGGAAAAGCGAAACAACATAAGTTGTGAAAATATTTTTAATAAAAATTCTACAAAAACAATATACTATGAACAGTATTCTTTACTGAAGTAATTTTCAAGCAAAATGTTTCCGTATGAGTTGGATTGACATATGGAAGTTATGGTATCCCGCACATCGCTAATAGTCACATCCGCACCCTCCTTGAAGTTAATTCATCCTACCCCTCGTTTTTTTTTCCATAGTGTGAAACTGTTTACTACAAGAGTTAACACAAGAACGTACTACACCAGATTTTACTTTTTTTTTACAGGGGTTAGTTAACTATGTTCAGTCTCACTATCGAAAAAAAAGAAAATATCGAAAAAAGAAAATTCAATTCCAAATATTACGAACCCTTGCTGAAGCCCTGGGTAGTAACGTTCAATTAATCGTTACAAAGTTGCAGATTTCGTGGTCAATATGTGGTAATACTAACTATATATAAACAAAAAAAACATGTTTTTCTGGATATATATATAGAGGTTAGGCTTTAATATACTAAGTTAGTTCCGAGAATTTTCAAAACACCATGGCTGATTACCTAGTTCGTTGCTTGATTTTTTCTGCAGGTATTGATGACCAACCGTTAATGTGTCATGATGTGAGAGCGGTCGAGGAAGGCGTATCTCTTTGCATTAATCTGCTGTTGAGACACGTCAACGATTTACACCATATACCTCTTTATATGTTCGAATTCACCATACCTCTAGAAGATCGAAGTGAGGGTTCCATCGTTAGCATCCATTTTTATTTGGATAACCAACTAATGCTGTATTACACCTATTACCTTCAAAACCCTCAAGATGGTGGTTTTCTAGATACATTTTATGACCACGGGGAGAGAGAGTTTTCTATCGTTGGGGATAAGAATAATTTGATCCCTCCTTACGACCGTGAAGAATAACCTCTAACCCATAGTAAGTTTTTTTTTCAATTTCTATATCTTTGCTGTTGTAAAAGTTTAATTATTACTACTTTGATTATTTCTGAAAATGTCAGTATATTAGCTGTATTATTTCTACACAGCGTTGACTTTTAATCTCAAAACTTTTACATTGTTTTATTATTCATATTATTTTTTCTATTTGTTGTAAAAGCATTTTTTTTATTTTATTTTCTTTTAGCTATGTGATTGATTGAAAATGGTTATTATTTAAACATGTTCAACCTCACGATCGACACCAAGCGGGAAGGTCATAGCTATATCGATCAGGTTAAAGGGATATCTAGGATGGATAGTTGGTTTTTAATAAAACAACAATAATTTTTAGAGGAAGGGGCACATCTTTATTCGTTTCTGAAATACATATTAAATTATTATTTCATTTAGATATAACTAATTATCCCACCTTACTACCCACGCCACCAGAACCGGCAGTGTTCCCAGGGCTGGTTCGAACCCCACCGGTGTTGGGTCGTAACACTCTGGTACGACCCAAGCCCTATTAGCCAAGATGGCCTATCCTCTGGGTGGAGCCCTGCTACCTCCAACGTTATGATGTCCAATAGCTGTAAAGTGCATAAGATAAACATCAAATATGTGGACCATGTTATGTAATATCGAATTAAGCGACAAAATTTCAAAAATCAAGTTAATGGCGCCATCTCTTAGAGAAGCTTAAAATCTATGTTTGAAAACCTTTTCCCAGATAAAATATTTTCTTCTTTATTTTCAAGAGCACCTGAATTAAGCGACATGTTTAGAACTCATCAAGGCAAAATGCAAATTTAAGATACGTAATAAAGAATTATCTGACATTACTGGCTTAATTATAAAAAAGTAATATCGAATTAAACGACATTCTGGCACTATAGTCTTAAATTGGTTATATAATAGTCCTAATGTCAAAAACTCAAATTTATAACTCCTACAATAACTACTCCACGATAACTTAAAAATAAAAAAATCTTTACATTCAATTTTCTGGGAAATTATAAAATGTCGCTTAATCTATTATTACATAACGAGATCCATATGACATTTGTAATATACTTACGGCTAGGTGTAGCGGCAGCCTCGCCCTTATAGTTAATACTATTTGTTCTGAAAAAAAAATTAGATTAGTAACATTTTTTTGACAATAAAAAAACGTATGTTCCTTACCCATGATTCTCGTAATATTGATATTAAAATTCATATAGCAGTTTTATTTATTTGATTCCCCACCGCTTGTGGCATTATCTTCCTTTATTCCTCCTGCCCGGATTTCTAACCACTATGATATCTTTTAACCGCAAACAATAGCGACCTTTTACTGCAAACTACATTGTAACAAAACTGATAATTTATAAAATAACATTTTGTATAATTTATTATATTTCATTAAGTATAAAAAAAAACAGTCATGACTGAGTGTGAATATCTCTTAAAAATTGATTTAACGCTTATACATACTAGTTTATTTCGTTGTTATCGTCCAGTTCAAAGAGGTAGCTCTGTATTTGTATGTTTTAAGTTAGGCGGTGTTTTTATAGGGAGGAAGTGCTGTTGAGAGGCAACTATGGTGAAGGGGATGTTTTGCAAATACAGTTCTACAGCTCCGGCACCCGATTTAGAGTTTTTAACTATTATATTAACGAACATATTTGTGAAATGGTCAATGGTACTGAGGGTATATTTGTTGCCGGATTTTATAATAGTTACGTTTCTGTTATGCCCATGGAACATATAGTAACTTTCTTTGGTAAGTTTTACTTATAACTTAATGCTGTTCCAACAGCAGAAACCTTAGTGGTGCACACCTTTCAGGAAACTCTGTTACGTCGGAGTTTGACGCAACACGCGACATTTGACAAGGTACGTGACGTTTGACGTGGTTTTTATATTTACGCTAGAATTTTCATATATCAGGCTTCTCTCTGGTGTACTTCTGCTACGTCGCTGGTGCGTTTCTAGTCTTTCATGTTACGACATCTCGACCACGTGACGTTTAACATGGCACGTGACGTTTGACACGACACGTGACGTTTGACAAGGTATGTGGCGTTTGACGTGTCGTTTGACGTTACACGTGTCGACGTTTTACGTGACACGTGACGTTTGACGTGTCGTTTGACGTTACACGTGACGTGACACGTCACGTTTGACGTGACACGTGACGTTTGACGTTTGACGTGACATGTGATGTCGTACGTACGAAACCTAAGCCATATTTTTGCGATCTAGCGTCTTTAAGCGGATTAACAGTGTAGCTTAAGCGTGACGTCATAACGGTGACGTCACGCTTAACCTCGCAAAAATGGAAATATCTAGCGATATTCTGACATACCACAACTATATTTCTCTCACGACACATACATACTTTACTTTGTTTATTTTTTTCTTTCTGAGATTCTGAATCTGTAGAATCTGTTATAAGCAAAATAATATTAATTCAACAATAAAATAATATTGCTTTTTCGATGGTCAATATTGTTCTAGTGTTACTTTGTTGCTTACTCACCTCTATTTTTTTTTACAGAAAACCTTTTTAACTAATAGTACTTTTGATGAGATAGCCTCACCCCGACCTGTATATTTATGTAAGTATTTATATCTCTATATTAAGTTTGAGGTGTATATTTGAACATAGATTTTATTCGCTTTATGCTAAAAATATCAATGGCTGATTTTTCCCAATGAAAATTATAAAATACTATCTTTTATTGTGACAATTTGAAAAAGTAATCGCCCCATAAATTTATGGGGGCTTGTTCATACACTGGTCTGATATGGAAAGCCTCACTATCTCACAGCGCTTCGTGGGAAAGATATGGGGACGCGAGAAATAGCCTCTCTAAGACATCTTCACATGTAGCTTCTACGTATTTTTCTATATGTTAATGTTCTTTGAATTTTACGTGTAAACAATAAACCTTTTCTTTCTTCTTTCTATCTACGTATTTATTTTTTCTATATGTTAATGTTCTTTGAATTTTACGTGTAAACAATAAACCTTTTCTTTCTATCACCCAGCAAGTGTCCCTATTGGGTATTATTTTAAGATCGTTATTTAGTGATTCTCACTACATATTACGGGGGTGTTCTGTTTTGATTTAACAAAATAAAACAACCACAGTAGCTTTTTTATGTTTTTACAAACAATGCAGTGACTATTTTTCTACTTTGCGGTTATAACATATCGCACAAAAAATAGGTGGGTGTAATATGTAGCTTCTTCTGTTTTTAACAATTGAATATTTATATATCTACTTTACGGTTATCATCGGTCAGAAAATATACAGGAGTCGTTAAAAATATCTCACGATCTACGAGTTTATAATTTCATGCGCCCTATGACAAAAATCGAGCCAAGAATTATGCATCGTTTGGCTGGTGAAGGCTTAAAAGCATTAACATGTCTGGACAGTTAATCATTCATCAGTTATCACTTGACGTGAGCAGACATGGACCCCATGCGTGAGTACGTCAAACTCAAACTCATTAAATGTTGTATCGAGCAGGAGTTTATTCGAGCAGGGAAGACTAGAACGTTCTATCTTTCCTATTAGTCGAGTATTTTTTGTTTGAAAAGTGGATTTTCGAAAATTTCATGACTCTATTTGAAGGCGAAATAATGATTTTATCACAAAACTGATTGTGCCAGTCGATTTTTTGGCCAAAAAAACCCCTCTTTACGAATTTTTAGCATTTTTTATAATTTTTTTGTCGAAAATTTAGAACAAAGGGGGTAGCTATGGAAATATTTTGCGATACAAATTGATTTTTTCTAACTCCCATAATCCTTGGCAATATCGACTCAAAATTAACTAAAATATGTAAAATTGTCCCCTCTATCGATTGGTGAAGACTAGAACGTTCTATCTTTCCTATTAGTCGAGTTATGAGTATTTTTTGTTTTGAAAAGTGGATTTTCGAAAATTTCATGACTCTATTTGAAGGCGAAATAATGATTTTATCACAAAACTGATTGTGCCAGTCGATTTTTTGGCCCAAAAAACCCCTCTTTACGAATTTTTAGCATTTTTTATAATTTTTTTGTCGAAAATTTAGAACAAAGGGGGTAGCTATGGAAATATTTTGCGATACAAATTGATTTTTTCTAACTCCCATAATCCTTGGAAATATGGACTCAAAATTCACTAAAATATGTAAAATTGTCCCCTCTATCGATTGGTGGAGACTAGAACGTTCTATCTTTCCTATTTGTCGACTTATGAGTATTTTTTGTTTTGAAAAGTGGATTTTCGAAAATTTCATGACTCTATTTGAAGGCGAAATAATGATTTTATCACAAAACTGATTGTGCCAGTCAATTTTTTGGCCAAAAAAACCCCTCTTTACGAATTTTTAGCATTTTTTATAATTTTTTTGTCGAAAATTTAGAACAAAGGGGGTAGCTATGGAAATATTTTGCGATACAAATTGATTTTTTCTAACTCCCATAATCCTTGGAAATATGGACTCAAAATTCACTAAAATATGTAAAATTGTCCCCTCTATCGATTGGTGAAGACTAGAACGTTCTATCTTTCCTATTAGTCGAGTTATGAGTATTTTTTGTTTTGAAAAGTGGATTTTCGAAAATTTCATGACTCTATTTGAAGGCGAAATAATGATTTTATCACAAAACTGATTGTGCCAGTCAATTTTTTGGCCAAAAAAACCCCTCTTTACGAATTTTTAGCATTTTTTATAATTTTTTTGTCGAAAATTTAGAGGGTAGCTATGGAAATATTTTGCGATACAAATTGATTTTTTCTAACTCCCATAATCCTTGGAAATATGGACTCAAAATTCACTAAAATATGTAAAATTGTCCCCTCTATCGATTGGTGGAGACTAGAACGTTCTATCTTTCCTATTTGTCGAGTTATGAGTATTTTTTGTTTTGAAAAGTGGATTTTCGAAAATTTCATGACTCTATTTGAAGGCGAAATAATGATTTTATCACAAAATTGATTGTGCCAGTCGATTTTTTGGCAAAAAAAACCCTCTTTACGAATTTTTAGCATTTTTTATAATTTTTTTGTCGAAAATTTAGAACAAAGGGGGTAGCTATGGAAATATTTAGCGATACAAATTGATTTTTTCTAACTCCCATAATCCTTTGGCAATATAGACTCAAAATTCACTAACATATGTAAAATTGTCCCCTCTATCGATTGGTGAAGACTAGAACGTTCTATCTTTCCTATTTGTCGAGTTATGAGTATTTTTTGTTTTGAAAAGTGGATTTTCGAAAATTTCATGACTCCATTTGAAGGCGAAATAATTATTTTATCACAAAACTGATTGTGCCAGTCGATTTTTTGGCCAAAAAAACCCCTCTTTACGAATTCTTAGCATTTTTTATAATTTTTTTGTCGAAAATTTAGAACAAAGGGGGTAGCTATGGAAATATTTTGCGATACAAATTAATTTTTTCTAACTCCCATAATCCTTGGAAATATGGACTCAAAATTCACTAAAATATGTAAAATTGTTCCCTCTATCGATTGGTGAAGACTAGAACGTTCTATCTTTCCTATTTGTCGAGTTATGAGTACTTTTTGTTTTGAAAAGTGGATTTTCGAAAATTTCATGACTCTATTTGAAGGCGAAATAATGATTTTATCACAAAACTGATTATGCCAGTCGATTTTTTGGCCAAAAAAACCACTCTTTACGAATTTTTAGCATTTTTTATAATTTTTTTGTCGAAAATTTAGAACAAAGGGGGTAGCTATGGAAATATTTTGCGATACAAATTGATTTTTTCTAACTCCCATAATCCTTGGAAATATAGACTCAAAATTCACTAACATATGTAAAATTGTCCCCTCTATCGATTGGTGAAGACTAGAACGTTCTATCTTTCCTATTTGTCGAGTTATGAGTATTTTTTGTTTTGAAAAGTGGATTTTCGAAAATTTCATGACTCTATTTGAAGGCGAAATAATGATTTTATCACAAAATTGATTGTGCCAGTCGATTTTTTGGCAAAAAAAAACCCTCTTTACGAATTTTTAGCATTTTTTATAATTTTTTTGTCGAAAATTTAGAACAAAGGGGGTAGCTATGGAAATATTTAGCGATACAAATTGATTTTTTCTAACTCCCATAATCCTTGGCAATATAGACTCAAAATTCACTAACATATGTAAAATTGTCCCCTCTATCGATTGGTGAAGACTAGAACGTTCTATCTTTCCTATTAGTCGAGTTATGAGTACTTTTTGTTTTGAAAAGTGGATTTTCGAAAATTTCATGACTCCATTTGAAGGCGAAATAATGATTTTATCACAAAACTGATTATGCCAGTCGATTTTTTGGCCAAAAAAACCACTCTACGAATTTTTAGCATTTTTTATAATTTTTTTGTCGAAAATTTAGAACAAAGGGGGTAGCTATGGAAATATTTTGGGATACAAATTAATTTTTTCTAACTCCCATAATCCTTGGAAATATGGACTCAAAATTCACTAAAATATGTAAAATTGTTCCCTCTATCGATTGGTGAAGACTAGAACGTTCTATCTTTCCTATTTGTCGAGTTATGAGTACTTTTTGTTTTGAAAAGTGGATTTTCGAAAATTTCATGACTCTATTTGAAGGCGAAATAATGATTTTATCACAAAACTGATTATGCCAGTCGATTTTTTGGCCAAAAAAACCACTCTTTACGAATTTTTAGCATTTTTTATAATTTTTTTGTCGAAAATTTAGAACAAAGGGGGTAGCTATGGAAATATTTTGCGATACAAATTGATTTTTTCTAACTCCCATAATCCTTGGAAATATAGACTCAAAATTCACTAACATATGTAAAATTGTCCCCTCTATCGATTGGTGAAGACTAGAACGTTCTATCTTTCCTATTTGTCGCGTTATGAGTATTTTTTATTTTGAAAAGTGGATTTTCGAAAATTTCATGACTCTATTTGAAGACGAAATAATGATTTTATCACAAAACTGATTGTGCCAGTCGATTTTTGGCCAAAAAAACCCCTCTTTACGAATTTTTAGCATTTTTTATAATTTTTTTGTCGAAAATTTAGAACAAAGGGGGTAGCTATGGAAATATTTTGCGATACAAATTGATTTTTTCTAACTCCCATAATCCTTGGAAATATGGACTCAAAATTCACTAAAATATGTAAAATTGTCCCCTCTATCGATTGGTGAAGACTAGAACGTTCTATCTTTCCTATTAGTCGAGTTATGAGTATTTTTTGTTTTGAAAAGTGGATTTTCGAAAATTTCATGACTCTATTTGAAGGCGAAATAATGATTTTATCACAAAACTGATTGTGCCAGTCAATTTTTTGGCCAAAAAAACCCCTCTTTACGAATTTTTAGCATTTTTTATAATTTTTTTGTCGAAAATTTAGAAGGTAGCTATGGAAATATTTTGCGATACAAATTGATTTTTTCTAACTCCCATAATCCTTGGAAATATGGACTCAAAATTCACTAAAATATGTAAAATTGTCCCCTCTATCGATTGGTGGAGACTAGAACGTTCTATCTTTCCTATTTGTCGAGTTATGAGTATTTTTTGTTTTGAAAAGTGGATTTTCGAAAATTTCATGACTCTATTTGAAGGCGAAATAATGATTTTATCACAAAATTGATTGTGCCAGTCGATTTTTTGGCAAAAAAAACCCTCTTTACGAATTTTTAGCATTTTTTATAATTTTTTTGTCGAAAATTTAGAACAAAGGGGGTAGCTATGGAAATATTTAGCGATACAAATTGATTTTTTCTAACTCCCATAATCCTTGGCAATATAGACTCAAAATTCACTAACATATGTAAAATTGTCCCCTCTATCGATTGGTGAAGACTAGAACGTTCTATCTTTCCTATTAGTCGAGTTATGAGTACTTTTTGTTTTGAAAAGTGGATTTTCGAAAATTTCATGACTCCATTTGAAGGCGAAATAATTATTTTATCACAAAACTGATTGCGCCAGTCGATTTTTTGGCCAAAAAAACCCCTCTTTACGAATTCTTAGCATTTTTTATAATTTTTTTGTCGAAAATTTAGAACAAAGGGGGTAGCTATGGAAATATTTTGCGATACAAATTAATTTTTTCTAACTCCCATAATCCTTGGAAATATGGACTCAAAATTCACTAAAATATGTAAAATTGTTCCCTCTATCGATTGGTGAAGACTAGAACGTTCTATCTTTCCTATTTGTCGAGTTATGAGTACTTTTTGTTTTGAAAAGTGGATTTTCGAAAATTTCATGACTATTTGAAGGCGAAATAATGATTTTATCACAAAACTGATTATGCCAGTCGATTTTTTGGCCAAAAAAACCACTCTACGAATTTTTAGCATTTTTTATAATTTTTTTGTCGAAAATTTAGAACAAAGGGGGTAGCTATGGAAATATTTTGGGATACAAATTAATTTTTTCTAACTCCCATAATCCTTGGAAATATGGACTCAAAATTCACTAAAATATGTAAAATTGTTCCCTCTATCGATTGGTGAAGACTAGAACGTTCTATCTTTCCTATTTGTCGAGTTATGAGTATTTTTTATTTTGAAAAGTGGATTTTCGAAAATTTCATGACTCTATTTGAAGACGAAATAATGATTTTATCACAAAACTGATTGTGCCAGTCGATTTTTGGCCAAAAAAACCCCTCTTTACGAATTTTTAGCATTTTTTATAATTTTTTTGTCGAAAATTTAGAACAAAGGGGGTAGCTATGGAAATATTTTGCGATACAAATTGATTTTTTCTAACTCCCATAATCCTTGGAAATATAGACACAAAATTCACTAACATATGTAAAATTGTCCCCTCTATCGATTGGTGAAGACTAGAACGTTCTATCTTTCCTATTAGTCGAGTTATGAGTATTTTTTGTTTTGAAAAGTGGATTTTCGAAAATTTCATGACTCCATTTGAAGGCGAAATAATGATTTTATCACAAAACTGATTGTGCCAGTCGATTTTTTGGCCAAAAAAACCCCTCTTTACGAATTTTTAGCATTTTTTATAATTTTTTTGTCGAAAATTTAGAACAAAGGGGGTAGCTATGGAAATATTTTGCGATACAAATTGATTTTTTCTAACTCCCATAATCTTTGGAAATATGGACTCAAAATTCACTAAAATATGTAAAATTGTCCCCTCTATCGATTGGTGGAGACTAGAACGTTCTCTCTTTCCTATTAGTCGAGTTATGAGTATTTTTTGTTTTGAAAAGTGGATTTTCGAAAATTTCATGACTCCATTTGAAGGCGAAATAATGATTTTATCACAAAACTGATTGTGCCAGTCGATTTTTTGGCCAAAAAAACCCCTCTTTACGAATTTTTAGCATTTTTTATAATTTTTTTGTCGAAAATTTAGAACAAAGGGGGTAGCTATGGAAATATTTTGCGATACAAATTGATTTTTTCTAACTCCCATAATCTTTGGAAATATAGACTCAAAATTCACTAAAATATGTAAAATTGTCCCCTCTATCGATTGGTGGAGACTAGAACGTTCTATCTTTCCTATTAGTCGAGTTATGAGTATTTTTTGTTTTGAAAAGTGGATTTTCGAAAATTTCATGACTCCATTTGAAGGCGAAATAATGATTTTATCACAAAACTGATTGTGCCAGTCGATTTTTTGGCCAAAAAAACCCCTCTTTACGAATTTTTAGCATTTTTTATAATTTTTTTGTCGAAAATTTAGAACAAAGGGGGTAGCTATGGAAATATTTTGCGATACAAATTGATTTTTTCTAACTCCCATAATCCTTGGAAATATGGACTCAAAATTCACTAAAATATGTAAAATTGTTCCCTCTATCGATTGGTGAAGACTAGAACGTTCTATCTTTCCTATTTGTCGAGTTATGAGTACTTTTTGTTTTGAAAAGTGGATTTTCGAAAATTTCATGACTCTATTTGAAGACGAAATAATGATTTTATCACAAAACTGATTGTGCCAGTCGATTTTTGGCCAAAAAAACCCCTCTTTACGAATTTTTAGCATTTTTTATAACTTTTTTGTCGAAAATTTAGAACAAAGGGGGTAGCTATGGAAATATTTAGCGATACAAATTGATTTTTTCCAACTCCCATAATCCTTGGAAATATGGACTCAAAATTCACTAAAATATGTAAAATTGTCCCCTCTATCGATTGGTGGAGACTAGAACGTTCTATCTTTCCTATTTGTCGAGTTATGAGTATTTTTTGTTTTGAAAAGTGGATTTTCGAAAATTTCATGACTCTATTTGAAGGCGAAATAATGATTTTATCACAAAACTGATTGTACCAGTCAATTTTTTGGCCAAAAAAACCCCTCTTTACGAATTTTTTGCATTTTTTATAATTTTTTTGTCGAAAATTTAGAACAAAGGGGGTAGCTATGGAAATATTTTGCGATACAAATTGATTTTTTCTAACTCCCATAATCCTTGGAAATATGGACTCAAAATTCACTAAAATATGTAAAATTGTCCCCTCTATCGATTGGTGAAGACTAGAACGTTCTATCTTTCCTATTAGTCGAGTTATGAGTATTTTTTGTTTTGAAAAGTGGATTTTCGAAAATTTCATGACTCTATTTGAAGGCGAAATAATGATTTTATCACAAAACTGATTGTGCCAGTCAATTTTTTGGCCAAAAAAACCCCTCTTTACGAATTTTTAGCATTTTTTATAATTTTTTTGTCGAAAATTTAGAACAAAGGGGGTAGCTATGGAAATATTTTGCGATACAAATTGATTTTTTCTAACTCCCATAATCCTTGGAAATATGAACTCAAAATTCACTAGAATATGTAAAATTGTCCCCTCTATCGATTGGTGGAGACTAGAACGTTCTATCTTTCCTATTTGTCGAGTTATGAGTATTTTTTGTTTTGAAAAGTGGATTTTCGAAAATTTCATGACTCTTTTTGAAGGCGAAATAATGATTTTATCACAAAACTGATTGTGCCAGTCGATTTTTTGGCCAAAAAAACCCCTCTTTACGAATTTTCAGCATTTTTTATAATTTTTTTGTCGAAAATTTAGAACAAAGGGGGTAGCTATGGAAATATTTTGCGATACAAATTGATTTTTTCTAACTCCCTTAATCCTTGGCAATATCGACTCAAAATTCACTAAAATATGTAAAATTGTCCCCTCTATCGATTGGTGAAGACTAGAACGTTCTATCTTTCCTATTTGTCGAGTAATGAGTAATTTTTGTTTTGAAAAGTGGATTTTCGAAAATTTCATGACTCTATTTGAAGGTGAAATAATGATTTTATCAAAAAACTGATTGTGTCAGTCGATTTTCCGGCGCAAAAAACCCCTCTTTACGAATTTTGAGCATTTTCCACGTCGAAAAAAAATTTTTTTGTTGGAAATTTTAAACAAAGGGGTAGGTATGGAAATATTTCGTGATATAAATTGCTTTTTGCTAACTCCCTCAATGCTTGGAAATATCGACTGAAAATTCACTAGCATATGTAAAATTTTCCACTGAATCGAATGGCGCAGACTAGAACGTTCTATCTTTTTAATTAGTCGAGTTATGAGCATCTTTTCTTTTGAAAAGTGGATTTTCGAAAATTTCATGACTCTATTTGAAGGCGAAAAAATGATTTTATCCAAAAAACTGATTATGCCAGTCGATTTCTCGTCCCAAAAAACCCCTCATTACCAATATTTAGCATTTTCCACGTCGAAAAAAATTTTTTCTTTGATTTTTTGAAGGGAGGATAATATTTTAATTTTGTTTTACGGCAACATTTTCTATCACCCTGTACTATAAATTATAAGAAATATGCATATAATATGTCCTACCAGCTTAAAGAGAATTGTAATTTTTAGCATTTTCCACGTCGAAAAAAATTTTTTGTTTGATTTTTTAAAGGAAGGATAATATTTTAATTTTGTTTTACGGCAACATTTTCTATCACCCTGTACTATAAATTATAAGAAATATGCATATAATATGTCCTACCAGCTTAGAGAGAATTGTAAAAGAAAACAAAAAACTACACTACTGGACTAAACTTTTTTTCGGTTATGATCAAAAGTTCTGATGTACTTTTTCCATATTGAATAATATAAAGACGAATAAGATAAAATATTTGAGATAGCAGTTTGGGTCAATTTTACAAAATCGTCGTTTATCTCGAAACTGATACTCGGTACTGAAGATCTGGTTGGGCCATGACTGGTTTAACAAAAAAATAAGTCATGATATTTCAACTACTTTCTTCTAAATTGATGACTTCTTCAGAAAATCCAATATGGTTGGAATTAATATTGATAATGTTACGCGAGCTACTGCAATAATATTCTCACTTAGTGCCCCCAGTGAAATCCCCATATGAGACGACTATGGTTCCTCCGCCCAATTTTCGAGAAACATCGAGAATACCCACCGCACCCGATGCATCCGCCAGAACGTCGAAAATATCCAGTGCACCCGCGAGAAATTTCGAGAAATACGGCGTGCGAGTATAAATAGGCCACCAGCTTCGCTGCAGGCAATTAGTCAATCAGCCAGTGTTGATACCGAAGGAAAGTAATCGCGCTTCGATAAAGTGTTTATTAAGTGACTCTCATATAAATTATAATTAGTGTGTTTAGTGTTTGACATAAATTATTAAATAAGGACTGAATTACATATAAATCTGTAAATATAAATTAATTGTAAATATAAATTAGAATAAACGTTACATTGGTGTCAGGTGTGGGGTTAAAAAAAAAAAAAAAATAAATAAATATACAGGAAGATGGCGAAGAAACTTTGTGAATTAAAAGTTTCAGAGCTTCGAAGAGAGTTAGAGGATTACGAACTGGACACAAGCGGGGTCAAGTCAGTGTTAGTGGAACGACTGAAAAATGCTATGATTAACAATGGATTGGACCCGGAAACGTTTGAATTCACCGACGAAGCGTCCGCCTCTATAACCTCTTCCATAAAAAACGAATTGTCTTCGATGGAAAACAAAATGTCGGACATGGAAAATAAAATTTCGACGGATATTTAAAACGAAATTTCAGCCATGGAAAGTAAACTATCGGCGGACATGGAAAACAAATTGTCGGACGTGGAAAATAAAATTTCGACGGATATAAAAAACGAAATTTCATCCATGGAAAACAAAATGTCGGACATGGAAAACAAAATGTCGGACATGGAAAATAAAATTTCGACGGATATTAAAAACGAAATTTCATCCATGGAAAACAAAATGTCGGACATGGAAAATAAAATTTCGACGGATATTAAAAACGAAATTTCATCCATGGAAAGTAAACTTTCGGCGGACATAGAAAATAAAATGACGGACATGAAAAATGAAATGACATCCATGAAGACTGATATTTCTGCCGTGGAAGAAAAGATTAAAAGTATGGAGCAAGAAATGAAACAAAAAATCAAAGAAATCGAAAGGAAGACTAGTAATAAACCGGATATTACAACTAGGCAAGCCCCGAATAACGACGAACTGGCAGATAAAGTAGAGTTGAAACCGAAAATGGAAAACGATATTAACAGCCGAGTGAAACTGCCAACATTCGATGGTAAAACGTCATGGCCGAACTATCTTAAGCAATTCGAGGCGGCATCAAAGGCAAACAACTGGAGTGAGAAGGAAAAAGCGTTAAATTTTTCTCTTGCCCTTAGAGGAGACGCTATGGATATCCTCCAGACCATTCCAGTGGAAGAGGCCGAAGATTTTGAACAACTCAAAAAGCGATTGAATACGAGATATGGCCTGGAACACCTGGAGCATCTGTACCAGTCGCAGCTGAAAAACCGCAAACAAAAACGCGACGAAACTCTGCAAGAATTCGAAGCAGACATTGCGAGGTTGGTGCGGGTTGCCTATCCATCGGCACCGGAGAATGTCATGGAATGTTTAGGGGTACAGACATTCATCGACGGAGTTCGAGACCATGAAATGCAGAGAACTCTACGCTTGGCTCGGCATAAGACACTGGTCGACGTACTCTCTGCAGCCTTGGAGTACGAAGCAGCTACACAGGCTTCCGGAGTATACGGCAAGGTGAGGGCTGTAGCAGACGAAGAAGTTGAGAACAAGCTCGACCAGATTGTCAACATGATGAAAAGCATCTCAAATGGAAAACTGAAAGCTGTGAGATGCTGGAATTGTGGAGAAATAGGACATGTACGCAGTTCGTGCAAGCGACCGAGAACTGTTACAAACAAAGATGCCCAGCAGGAAAACTAGGAAGGGTCGACCTTCAGAGGGCAGCTTCGACCCGAAGACCTTCCAAAGACCCTCTCATCCTAATAGCCTCTCTGAAATGTCGCGATGATAGTGTATACGTGGATGGTGAAGTTAATGGAAGGAAGTATACACTATTGGTGGACACTGGAGCAACGAGGACTATTATTCGCCCCGAGACTGTCAACACCCGGAAAAGACTTTTACCGACGAGACTGCGGCTCAGGACTGCCACAGGTGAAAGCGCCAATGTCCATGGAGAACTACCGGTGCAATTGGGAATTGGCGCAGAGAAGTTCACCCATACTGTCGTTGTCGCTGATATCGAAGAGGACATAATACTCGGAATGGACGTTATGAACCTACATGGCTTCCAGCTAGATTTCAAGAACCGAGTGATTAGAGTAGGTTCTGAGGAGGTATTCCTTCACCCACACGAGGATAAGACTGTTCAGGTAGCCGTACAGGAGGATACAGTTGTACCCGCAAGGAGTGGATTTTTCACTGTGGCAAGGCTACAAGGAACCGTCGAAGAAGGAACACCGGTCATGATGGAACCGTGGAATCACGATGAAGAGGTTGGTCGAGGAATCCTGGTTGGAAAAGGGTTAGTCATGACTGCCGAAGAAATACCTGTACGCATTATAAATGTAAATGACCATCCAATAACCATGAAGAAGGATACCAAAATTGGAACTTGCGTACCAGTGGCGTCGATAATTCATCAAACAACAACCTCCAATGATGCCAACAATAAATTTGAACAAATGATAGCAGTGGCTGGACAATCCCTTAGCCTTCAAGAGAACAAAAAAATCAGAGAACTCCTGCTACAATACCGATCTCTTTTTGTACCAAAAGGAGGAAAGACAGGAAGAACATCTGCTGTCAAACACAAAATTGACACCGGCGACGCTAAACCGATAAGACAATCGGCTCGACGGCTACCACAGGCCAAAAGAGAGGAAGCGGAGAGAATTGTTCGCGAGATGGAAAAGGACAAGGTAATAGAACCTTCTACCAGCCCTTGGGTCTCTCCGGTAGTCCTGGTAAAGAAGAAGGATGGAACCACGAGGTTTTGCGTGGACTACCGGCAGTTGAACAATGTTACAAAGAAAGATAGCTATCCTCTGCCGAGAATCGACGACACTCTGGATACGCTGGCCGGTAGCAAATTGTTTTCTACCTTGGACCTGAAGTCTGGATATTGGCAGGTAGAAATGGATCAAGCCGATAGAAAAAAGACAGCGTTTACCACCGGATCTGGTCTATGGCATTTCACCGTTATGCCATTTGGGCTGTGCAATGCCCCCGCAACGTTCGAAAGACTGATGGAAAACGTATTGCGAGGGTTGTCCTGGAAGACATGCTTAGTGTACCTTGATGACATCATAGTCTTGGGAAGGACATTCGAAGAACATCGAGAGAATTTGGAAGGTGTCACAAAAGGTTGCAAGCTGCCCAACTGATGCTCAACCCCAAGAAATGTCAACTATTTCAGAACAAAGTCAATTACCTAGGCCATGTAGTCAGCAAGGATGGTGTAGCTGTAGACGAAGAAAATATGCTGCCGTACGAAAGTGGCCAAGACCCACCGACAAGCACCAAGTTAGAAGCTTCCTTGGACTCTGTACATACTACAGGCGATTTATAAAGAAGTTTGCAGATATCGCTAAGCCCTTGACACGACTTACAGAGGAAGCAAGGGAGTTTCGCTGGGACGAAGATTGCCAAACTTCGTTCGAAACCTTGAAGAAGCACTTGACTACTGCACCTATACTCGGTCATCCACTACCAGAGGGAGAATTCATACTAGATACTGATGCTAGCAATGTTGGAATTGGAGGAGTGCTATCACAGGTTCAAGGAGGACAAGAGAAAGTTCTGGGATATTTTAGTAAAGTCCTTTCCAAACCAGAACAAAACTACTGCGTCACAAGAAGAGAGCTCCTAGCAGTAGTGAAGTCCGTGGAGCACTTCTATCAGTATCTGTATGGGAAGAAAATCGCTAGATGGATCGAGCGGCTCCAAGAATATAATTTCACTATTGAGCATAGAGCCGGAATAAGCCACAGAAATGCAGACTCCCTCTCTAGAAGACCATGCCCTGCAGAGTGCTCTCACTGTAGCAAAACAGAAGCTAAGGAAGCTGGGATTCGAAGAACCACGGTGACCACCGACGAATGGACACCAGAAAAGTTGGAAGAGGAACAAGAGAACGATCCCGACTTGAAGAAAATCCGACATTGGAAAAAGGAGAACTGTCGACCTACTTGGCAGGAGATTTCAAGGTACTCGCCAACGATGAAATCGTATTGGGCCCAGTGGGACTCGCTGGTTTTGGAAAACGGTTTGCTACAGCGAGTAATCGAGAACGATGAGGGTTCCGAAAGTAGAAGACAGTTGGTGATTCCAAGAACAAGGATAGCAGGAGTACCGTGGAAATTACACGACAGTCCGTCAGGAGGACATCTAGGTGTGAAGAAGACCCTCCAGAAAGTGCGAGAACGGTTTTATTGGATGCACAGTTCCGAAGATGTGAAGGACTGGTGTAAGAAGTGCACTACCTGTGCTACGACCAATGGACCGCACGGGAGAAGAAAGGCCCCTATGAAGCAGTACAATGTCGGAAGCCCTTTTGAACGCATTTCCCTGGACATTGCCGGGGGAAGATGAAGAAAAGGTACGATACGCAAGCTACGGAAGGAGGTTTCCACGAAGGAGACAAAGTCTGGCTGCATAACCCAAGAAGACAAAAGGGTTTTTCTCCAAAGTTGCAGAGAGCTTGGAACGGCCCGTACCTCGTGAAGAAAAGAATCAACGATGTCATCTATCGTATTAGCAAGATCCCAAATGGAAAGCCAAAGGTGGTACACCGTAACCGATTAGTGCCATTCGAGGGTGACCACGATGAGGAAGTAAACCAGCTTCAGCAAGTAGCCGATCCTGCTTTTGTTGAGTTCATGGGTGCTTATGGTGGTACCGGAAAAGCCAGATTCGGCGTCACCACTGAGAGACGACAAGACCTGCTTACCGTTCCGGAGGAATACTCACTGGCAATAAACATCCCTGCCAGCGTAACCGATGCGCGTGGACTGGCATCTCTGTTTATAAAGAAGAGTGGCGCACGACTTTTGGTAAACCAGTTACCATTACCAGGTAAAGCTTTGAAGCTGCAAAATGGCTCCCGCTACAATTTCCACCTAGTGACGAGGAACACCTTCGACGAAAGACCAACGTACGAGGATGTCTGGGAAGCATTACGAAGCCTGAGTGAGCATGTGCTTGAACTGAACGTGCATAGGCTAGCCATGCCCAAGATTGAATGTAGGCATTTAGATTGGCGAATAATCCGTAACATGGTAGAAGTAATCTTCCGAGACACCGAAGTGCAGGTACTGGTTTGCGGCCATGCTCGGGAGACACAGCCAACAGAGAAGACGGTCGCATGTTACTTCCATACAACTGGAAAATGCAACAAGGGGACCAGTTGCCGATACAGTCATCTCGTTCCAGTTTCCTAGCTAGTTCCAGGAGGAACTGTCTCTTAAGGAGGGGGCAATGTTACGCGAGCTACTGCAATAATATTCTCACTTAGTGCCCCCAGTGAAATCCCCATATGAGACGACTATGGTTCCTCCGCCCAATTTTCGAGAAACATCGAGAATACCCACCGCACCCGGCGAGATCCGCCAAAACGTCGAAAATATCCAGTGCACCCGCGAGAAATTTCGAGAATTACGGCGTGCGAGTATAAATAGGCCACCAGCATCGCTGCAGGCAATTAGTCAATCAGTCAGTGTTGATACCGAAGGAAAGTAATCGCGCATCGATAAAGTGTTTATTAAGTGACTCTCATATAAATTATAATTAGTGTGTTTAGTGTATGACATAAATTATTAAATAAGGACTGAATTACATATAAATCTGTAAATATAAATTAATTGTAAATGTAAATTAGAATAAACGTTACAATAATATGAATGATTTGTTACTTCTATTATATGCGGACGATTTGGTTATCCTTGCTGACTCTGAAATAGATCTGGCTAGAAAACTACGCACTCTTGAACAATATACTCGCCTTAACAAACTTACGTTAACAATTCAAAATCTAAAATTATGTGTTTCTCAAGAGGCGGTCATAAGATAACAAGAAATTACAAATTCCTGCTCAATAATGTTGAAATTGAAATGACTAACCACTATACATACTTAGGGGTTACTATAACTTGTTCTTCACTATTTCGCGAATAGGCAATGAATTGTTCTTCCAAATGCATCAAGCCATAGGTGCTGTCATGAATACGCTCTCAGGTTCAAAAATAACTTCCTGGCAATCGCGTATAACCTTTTATCATTCCATTGTAATTAATACTGTCTGGGTCCTCCGGTATCTCAACATTGTTGAAAAAACACAAGTTGGTTTTTTCAAAAGATTGCTCCTATTGCCGCTAAACCCTCCTGATTATTTAGTGCGACTTGAGGCGGGTGTAGTTAAGCTTGATTATACAGTGTTTAAACTGTGCCTCAATTGGTTATTAAAAATTTTATCCTTCGCAAACACTAGGTTGCCAAAAAGTGTATTTCTCAAACTTATAGAGTTACAGGACTTTGACAACCCTTGCTATAATTGGGCTCTACAAATGAAACTGATCTTTGTACAGCTCGGTTTGACCGACATGTGGAATAACCTCTCTTTTGGATTACTAAAAACCCACTATGATACAATTCTATTGAAATTTGAAAACAAATTGTTTAACGCTGACTTACAACGTCTAGCCGATAGTAATTACTGTGTAATCTATAAACATTTAACAGTGACTTCAAGTCCTGCAAATTATTTAACTAGCAAACTGCCGATTAAATTAGTTCGAATATTTTGTCAGATTCGGTTATGTTCGAAGTCCTGTGTTAGGTTAACCTACAAGGGAAGTATTTATACAATTAATCAAGAAGAAATCTGTACTATGTGCAGCTCTTGTCAAAATGAGACACTTGAACATATTGTGCTTCAATGTAGGATATATGATTGTATTAGAGTGCAAATTATAAAAAATCTGCAGAATTTTGATGATTTTATTGCCTTATTGAATACCGCTTCTTTGGTGGATATTAAACAAATTTCGTATTATTTCATTGGTGTACTCAAAATTCGTTCATTTATTATAAACGAATAGCTAGGTGTTTGTATTTTTTTTTTCTTTTTGTTCTTTATTTTTATTGTAATTTTGCTGCATGTATCATGTAGGTACTTATTTACTGACATTCTACCGGAATTCTTGCTATATTGAATTGTATCAATTAGAAGCAATAAAGATATTATTATTATTCTTGCTATAAAAAAAATGCTCTAATTTTCGAAATACCCTGCAAATGTATCCAGTTTGGGACATCCTGTACACGAGTATCGATAAAAAATCATTTCTAACGTTATTATAAACTTTCGAATTAAAAACTGTATTCTAAATCATAAAATTTAAATTCACTTTTTTGACATACAATGCGTGTCTAAACTCTCCCCTCACCCTTCATTATTTTGTGAACCATAAAACTCATACAGCGTATTGCCGCTATTTTGCAAGATCATATTTAGAAAGTAGTTTTAAAAAACAAAAGCTGCGATTTGAGGTTGTGTATGTACCTTTTTAATTTAATAAAAACAAACGGTCCATTGTGTATCATGCGGCATCTTATTAGAAAGAAATTTTATTTTTCTGATTATTATAGCAGTATATAAAGTTATTCATACTAAAAAAGTGTAAAAACCCAAATAAATAATGTATATATTCTTAACCAGGAAGACTGGAGAATTATTGAAAACGATTAGTGACATTTTGTTAGGTATTCATAAATCCTTGAAGTTTGTCATAGTGAAATTAATCACAGAAAAAAACTTGTTTCCGTGTAAGACGAACTAAAAATAAATAAATAAGTTTGTTAAATAATATTAATATTAATTTATTCATTTACAAAATTGCTTCTATTTAGCAAAATGTAGTAATAAAAATGCAAATTTCATTAATGGCAGTGTGTTAACATGTCTTACCTCGGGAAATTTGACTTAAAAAAATTAATATTTACATAGTTTTCGAATTTTACAGTGTTATTTGGTATTTGCGTTTCTTCTCGGACACACTGTACAACAGTCCCTTGACAAGCATAAACTAAATCACAAACTAACCCGTTATAAGCAATACTTGCTAGGTAACTATGAAGTTAAAAAAAATTTAATAAAGTGGGTAGTAAAAGTGTAATTATTTTGAATATTTCACTCATACATGTTGTATCAATGCAACGAATGCTAAATTACTAAATGGAAATTCAAAAATTTCCGAAAATTCCACGTTGCCATGACAACCGTTGTCAGACACCGTTAAAATAATAAACGTGAAACGTCAAAGAAGAGTTTCTTAGAGGTCATGAATCGATTCGGAGATATAACAGAACGGGAAATTGACAAAAATGTCATTAAAAGTTTACTCAAAAATACGGAAGGAAAAGAGTAAGAATAGTGTATGGAGACAATTTATGTTATTTTGCGACGAAAAAAAGGAAAAATTCAATATAGTGGAGATATACAGTAATTTGTATTTTTATTCGAGAAATATTCTCCCTAAATACAGCTTGTGCTTAAAAATTAATCGGATAATTTTTAAGCACTCGTTGTATTACCCCCGAAAATTCCACACCTGTAATTTTCAACCAATCAAAACGTGTTTTTTTGACAGATCACCATGGCAACGGATGAATTTTAGTGGAAATTTTTTCCTCGTGGGTACTCAACAGCGAATTATACTGGAAATTTTTTTGACGTTTATAATGTCTGGTTTTTATTTGCAAAAAAAGCAATTTTCTACCACTTGTAGTTACTCAAAACTTATGTAAAATTAAATAATATACTGTGTTGTGTCTTGAGATGGTTTTTTCGTGCAACTACAACGAGTAGAAATCAACAGTTTAAAGGTCTAAATTGCTGCCAAAACTGTGACGCGCTGTAAATCTGTTCAAGCAGAGTTCCGAAAAACCTTTAAAATTATGATTTTCTACCACTTGCACTAAGTAACTATAAAATAAAAATATGTAATATTTTAGGTCCTAAAATGGCACTTTTGAGCTACTAAAATCAGTAGAAAATTTGTAAACTGCTTCCATACACTTGACTTCGATTTCCCATTATTCGCGGGTGTCAACTGCTTAATCTCCTGGCGAAAATTGACGTTGTTGGAAATCGAAAAATAAATTTAAATTATTTCAAACACAATTTGGTGTGTAATTTTCTTACCGAATACCACACGAGGTCAAATAAAATCCGGAAATTATTTGACCTCTAGTGGTATTACTAGTGAAAATTTTATACCAGTTAATTTTAGCCAATCAGATGCCTGCATTGTGACATGTTGCTATGACAATAACCTAATTTCTTCGGAAATTTCCCTGCGTAGAGGGAAATTAATAAGTGGAAATTTCCCTCTGGCTTGACAGCTGTCATAAATAATAATAATATGTCACCTAAGTATGTCACCAATTTAATTTCTATTTTAAAAAAGTTTTGGTATAAAACTTTCTTACCGAATCTCCCGCGAGCATGAATTCCGGAAATTTTCCTCAGTTGCGAATTCTTTAAGAAAATTCGCACTCTATGGAGATTATAAGTGAAAATTTCACACCTCTACTTTTTAACCAATAAGATTCCTTAATTTTGACTAGTTACCATGGCAACTAAAAAAATTTCCGGAAATTGTTTCGAGGCGCCACGATATTTAAGTGGAAATAATTTTTTTTATTTAACGGAATATGGTGGATATATCTACATACGAATTTCTTTGAAATTGCATCATGTTACTTGTAAAAAATACATTTCTACCATTTTTAGTTAACTAGAATTACCAAATGGCGATAGTCTGATCTAGTACCCATCTGAGTTTTAGCATTTGGTCTAACTAAAGTTGGTATTTTTTATTATTTAACGGAATATGTAAAAAATACATTTCTACCATTTTTAGTTAACTAAAATTACCAAATGGCGATAGACTAAGCTAGTACCCATTTGAGTTTTTGCATTCGGTCTAACTAGTTAATTTTTTTTATTTAAGTAACGAAATATGATGGATATACCTACCTATATGATTTTTTTAGTATTTATTTCATGTTAATATCTTCATTGGCAAATCTCTAATGCTAATAAGCAAAATAACTCACGCCTTCTACCCATTTTATTACAGTCTACAGAGAATTTTTTGCAACTTTAAATTATGTGTTTTAATAATAAAATCGGGGGAAGAATGAAAAGTTTAATACATTACACGCTGCAAAAGCCCTTTCAGGTGCTCGGAAGTATTCAAATAACCTCGGCTACGCTTCGCTTCGCCTCGGCTATTTAAATACACCTCGCACCTAAAAGTAAGCTTTCGCAGCTTGTAATGTAAATAACTATTTTCTACGACAACCTCGATAAATGTTCATTTTATAACCGTAACTTCAATCATAAACAAGCACTTTTTGTACGGAATTTCATTTTTGCATCGGTTGCTAGGCAAGTTGCTAAGCAACAAATGCGAAATGGAATATTTCGTGTTAGGTCTAGGTTCACTCTAAAATCACGACGACTACGGCTTGTCAAATTATGACGTCCAGCGACAAATTGATGAAATGGCAGCAGAATGGAAGGTATATCAAAAGACAAAATCGTATGTTATGATGTTATGTTATGATATGTTGTCATAGAAAAAGTATAGTATGCAACTCGCAACAAAATGGCCATTTTGTGCTCATTGCATAATATACTATAAAATGTCAGGTTGGATTGATATTTTTTTTCCAAATTTTTTCTTACCGAATGCCACGCAAGCTTAAATTATTCCTGGAAATTTTCTTTCGGGCACGAATATTTTAAGAAATTTTCCGGAAATAATTTAAGCTCTTGTGATATTATAAGTGAAAATCCATAAAATTTAATACCTACTAATTAAGTGAAGAGCAATATAAAAATAATAAAACATCAATAGATAATATATTATAATGCTATGTTAAATGTTCAAATTAAATTAAATGTTGTCTATGCAGAGTGAAACATAATTTAACTCTTGGCGTTGGGCGATAATGAAACAAAAAATGATTGGTACTCCAAAAAAGATGTAAAAGGATACCAAAAGTGTAGGCTATGGTCCGAAAGTAACTATTAACCGTAACCATGGTTAACCGCTTCGGTTGACAGAATGAAACTGAAAAATCTAGTTGTACCTATTCGGGACACAAAACCGGTAAAAGTACGAAACGAAAATATAACCTTCCCAAAACGACCCCGGATTTTGTATTTTGTTGTTTGCTACTTCAAAAAACAGTTTTTGGAATTTTTGAATTGTTTGTAAACGGACAATCGGGCTGGGCTGCTTTTGTGTTTCACAAACCTTCTTTTGTCAAGTTAATTCTGATGAAGAGTCTTCAGATGATGACTACAGGGTTGCACGGGGTAATCAAGGTAAGCAGCTAGCTACCTAGCTGTAATTTAATAATTACTTTTTTTTCTTCAGTTTTAAGGCCAAAAATTCAGAATTTTGTCACCAGTATACTGATCAACAATTTCGAAAGAATTTTCGAATGTCTAGACTCTAGACTAACTTTTGATCATATGCTGTCGTTAATTAGGGACAAATTGGTTCCTGATAATAACATGGGAAGAAATACTGTTTTTGAAAAAAATAACTTTTGTTTTTTTCTTCGATGGTCGAATAAGTATACAGAGCGAGTCCAAACTCGAATACATCAGTTTCACAATTTTTTTTAAATGGATCACCATTTAGTATCGGTAAATAAAAGTTGCTTTACTATACTTAAAATGTAAAATTGACAAAGCAAACTTATATTTAAGTCTAGCCTGGTGAAAAAATAACTGCAGTATGAACGCATTTTACACTCGCTCCAAATCTTCATTTCTCATTTTCCCCGTCCATGACACCAATTATTGTTAAGTCACATTAACCGTTTCTGTTCAAAATAGTCAATCAAAACACCAGTAGAATCGAAAGATGAATGCCATTTAGTATCAAGATATTAATAAATTATTAAACCTTATCTAACTTAATAGTTTAATATTCAAAGTTTAATATGTACATGTAAATTTCTTTTTGAATTATGCGAATCGGACCGTTCGTTTAAAAGTTACGACAGGTATAAAAATGTCCAAAGCTTAGTTTCAGAGAGCGAAGCCGAAGCAGGTCGCAAATACTATTTATAAACAAGAAAAGCAAAAACCAAATGGTAGATTTACTTTCTGTTTTTTAAATTTATAATTTAGTGCAAATACACTATTTTGCTATAATATATCTTACAGTATAACTCCCCCATTGAAAAAAACTTGATTTCTTGTTATTTACATTATATCTAAGAAAATTGAGTTTTGTTCTTCTGTTAAATTACCTAGTTATTCAAGACAATATTTTTACATGGTGGGGTATCGATAAACCCGCTTAAATTTTAAATTCGAATCTGGGCATATTCTTTTATTAACGTGCTGCCTTTCTCATAGCAAGTCATACAGCTAGGGTCTTGGTTGAATAAGATTCACAGTTACATTTAAATATGGCTTGATATTTGTATACTAAGTTGCCTACCTCATGCATATGTTATTATTTACCTATGGTTTGAGACTCAATGAAGTCATTTTTAGATACTTTCCTGCTTATCAGAGTAAATATAAATTTACCAGACGTAAATACAATTTATACTCAATGGATAGTGCCATTTACAGTCTACGGTTGGTAAAACTTCAAGACGTTGTCATCAACTGGTAATTGTTTTGACGTTGGCAACCTCTGGCAACCTCACAATATTTTGTTTTGCAACTATCGTTTTAGTGTTTATGATTTATAAATAATTTAATAATTATTGTTTTCAAATTCAGGTAAATAGGGCATAAGCACTGCAATATCAAGTTAAATATAATTTGGATCTAGATCAATGGAAGTAAAACAAGAACCAAACACTCTTTTTGTTGAAAAACTGATAATTAAAACTGAAGAATTTTTTTTTCCGAATGAAGCTGCTAAATACATTTGTAACGACGAAAAAGACATTAATCAAATAAATAACGTTATTAAAAATGAATTGGTTTCAATAAAACAGGAGAACGATGCTGATCTACAAAGTGATTATAAAAGTGAGATGAACCAGATTAATGTTGGTACAGACAAGAAGTACAATTTGTTCCAAAAAAATGATATCAAACGATCAAAAATAGGTATGTAAAAAGGCTCTGTCTTATATTTATTCATAGAGCAAACTAGTTGGGTAATTTTTTACCTTGACGACTTTTTTCTATCCTTACAAAATTTTCACATATACAATAATCAATAGAACTTGCCCAATTTAAAGTTGAAAATAATCACAAATTGCCAAGAATGGGAAATTAAATAAAGCATTATAAGTAAATTGTCAGTGGGATGTCAAGATATGAACATTATATGCTTTAGCATACACTTACAGGGTGGCCGGACGAAAACGAAACAGAGCCATTATCAGGAAGTACCTCAACGTTTTAAAAAAAGGCAGAGTCCCGTCGATTTTTGATCAAAAGGAGACCCTTTTTCCGGTATTTTTGACTTCGCTACTTTCACCCTCTAGCAGGGGTAAGCATCACCTCAAAATATTTAAATGACATCAGGAGTCGAGTAAGGTATCATTTTAAAGCCCTTTCAATTATCTTTACAAAAGTCTTTAAATTTTAAAATTCGACACAATACTTTTTAATAAACTACATTTTAAAATTTACATTATGTACTTGTTTAGTTTTTAATAAGAGTAATAATAGTGAAAATGACTCATGGGTCGTTGAGTTCGTCAATGTTTTAAATGTTGATTTTCTTGCTTTGCATAGTTTTTGTAATTTTTTTATCACATTTTTTCAACATATCTGGGTACTCTCTTAGGCAATTCTTACGAGAGATGAAATCTTAGTATAGGATTGGAATTGCATTATTTTAAAATGGTATTTCAATTTTAATATTGTATTGTGATTAGTAATTTTTGTTGTACTGTTCACTGAGTTCCTTGTCATGTCATAATTATTGTTATTTATATTAAGCTTAAATTTTATTTTACACATTTAACCCATTTTGTCCTTGTTTTTTTAAAATACTGGGTGTTACCCGTTAATAAATAAAGAAACATTTGTAAAAGATAAATGGATACGATACGTACACACAAAGGACGTGAAATTAGTGGATTTGTATATCAAAGCGAAGTTTTGTTTAATTGCGTTTTTGAAAATTAAATACCATTGTTTATCCATTGCGGATAGGATAGATATCATTTCCCTTTATTTTATGAACAATAAGTGTGCAAATGTAACGGCTTAGTTATTTAATAAAAAATATAAAGATAAACAGGTCAGTAGGAAGTATGTTCCAGAAATAGTGAAAAAATGTCAAGAGACTGGAAATGTAGCTAATAGAAAAAGAGAAAATAGACCGCCTGTAGTTAATGAAGCTAGTGAAGTTGCAGTTTTGGGACATGTTCATCTAGATCCTATGTTTAGTACAAGGCAATTAGCATTTGTGTGTGGGATCAATCGAACTAGCATTCAAACCATTTTGAAAAAGATCAAATTCCATCCGAATAAAATGCATTTAGTGCAGGAACTTAATGAGGATGATTATGACCGCCATCTGCAATTTTGAGAAATAATGAGTGAGCGAGCAGCGAACGATCCTCAGGTTCTTTTTAATATATTTTCTCCGATGAATGCAGCTTTTTTATGAACGGTACTGTAAATCGTCATAATTGCCGCTGCTGGTCTGATTCAAACACAAAAATTTTCCAGGCGGTGCATACACAGCAATCGCAAAAATTAAATGTATGGGCTGGCATTATCAGTGACCGGTTAGTGGGTCCATACTTTTTACCTGGTTGGTAATTTGACTTGTGAAAATTTGCAATTACTGGAAGATGCTAGTGACCCTACCTTGACCGATATTATTGAAAATGACTAACAGTATAGTGAAGATCATTTAATGTTTCAACAGGACGGGGCACCTCCGCATTGCTTTAGTTGTTAGTCAGTATTTAGACCATTTTCCATGACACTGGATTGGGAGAAGAGGACTCTACGGTCATCAGATTTATCGCCCTTTGATTTTTTTGTGGGGATAGCTCTAAAGTAAAATCTACAAAACACAACCAGCCTCTTTAGAAAATTTGCGTCAAAGAATTGTCGAGTATTGCCATCCAATGTGCGAGAACGTTTTCAACAAAATCTTTATTATTGTATGGACGCAGGTGATCATCAATTTGAACATTTAATTTAACTAACAAGTAAGTAAACAACTAAACGTAATTTAAGCTTTAAAATGTAATTTATTAAAAAGTATTAGGCCGGATTTTAAAATTAAAAAACTGTTGTGAAGAGAATTGAAAGGGCTTTAAAATGATACCTTACCCCTGATGCCATTTAAATATTTTGAGGTAATGCTTATCCCCGCTAGGGGGTGAAAGTAGCCAAGTCAAAAATATCGGAAACAGTGTCCGCCTTCGATCAAAAATCGACGGGCCTCTGCGATTTTTTAAAACGTTGACAAAGTTCCTGATAATGGCTCTGTTTCGTTTTCGTCCGGCCACCCTGTATAATGTTTGTACAGCTGTATTTTTTTAGTAGGTGATAAAATGACATGATCTCATGAATTGGAACGCACTGAATAGACTGAATAGTTGTATAATAGAAAAATCCCATGAAAAAAACTAAAACCAAAATATATTGTCATGTTTTTACAATAATATGAAATAACGTGCCACTACATTTGCTTTGGGATTTTATGAATAATGTTATTTATAGGAAGCTCTGCACAATTGAAACGTAAGATGTACTGGATCCTACCTGGTGGTATTTTAATTTGCAAGTTATGTGGGAATTTATACACTAGGAAATTTGAACTATTTTGTCATGTGGCACAACATCTTTACAAGAAGACATATTTTCATAAAGGTGACTCAACTGACTACAGCACGAATCAACAAAAAAATAATGTATTGGAATATCAACATAAAAATACCAAAGAAATGAACAGAACAGTAAAATTTAAACAAAAATTTACTGACAAATTAGAAGATTCATTAATTCAAACACACAATAATCCAACTAATTCTAAAAATGACCAATATAAATGTGAAATTTGTTTGAAAGTATTTACAGTTAAAGATAGTTTCGTGAAACACGCCCAAATTCACACAGGCAAAAAACCATTCCAATGTAAAATTTGCCTTGAATCTTTTATTGATTCAGGTAGTTTAAATATTCATATATGTTGCGACATGGATGAAAAACCATTCCAATGTGCAATTTGCTTAAATTTATTTAAATATAAAGATAGTTTAAGTACGCACATGTCTACTCACACGGGTGAAAACATATTCAAATGTGACATTTGTTCAGAGTGGTTTGCAGTTAAAAGTGGGTTAATTAGACACATGCGTATTCATACTGGCGAGAAACCATTCAAATGTGAAATTTGCTTGAAATTATTTAAAGTTAAAGTTAGTTTAGATCAACATATGCATATTCATACGGGCGAAATGCCATTCAAATGTGAAATTTGCTTAAAGTTATTTAGATCTAAGAGTGGTTTTGTTAAACACGTACGTTCTCACATTGTCGAAACCCCAACCTGGTGTGACATTTGTATGAAATTTTTCACAGATAAAACTAGTTTAGGTACGCACATGTGCACTCACACGGGTGAAAATATATTCAAATGTGAAATTTGTTCAGAATCGTTTAACGTTAAAAGTAGGTTAGATAGACACATGCGAAGTCATCCTGACGAGAAACTATTCAAATGTGAAATTTGTTCAGAATGGTTTACATTTAAAAGTAGGTTAGATAGACACATCATGCGTTGTCATCCTGGCGAGAAACCATTCAAATGTGAAATTTGCTTGAAATTGTTTAAATATAGAAAGAGTTTAAGTACGCACATGTCTACTCATACGGGTGAAAACATATTCAAATGTGAAATTTGTTCAGAATGGTTTACAGTTAAAAGTAATTTAGATAGACACATGCGTAGTCATACTGGCGAGAAACCATTCAAATGTGAAATTTGCTTGAAATCGTTTACACTTAAAGCTAGTTTAGCTCAACATTTGCTTATTCACACGGGCGAAATGCCATTCAAATGTGAAATTTGTTCAAAATTGTGTAGACAAAAAAATTGTTTAGTTACGCACATGCGTATTCACACTGGCGAAAAACAATTCCAATGTGAAACTTGCTTGAAATTGTTTACAGTTAAAGCTAGTTTAGCTCAACATTTGCTTATTCACACGGGCGAAATGCCATTCAAATGTGAAATTTGTTCAAAATTGTTTAGACAAAAAAATGGTTTAGTTAAGCACATGCGTATTCACACTGGCGAAAAACAATTCCAATGTGAAGCTTGCTTGAAACGTTTTATAAATAAACGTAATTTAATTGAGCATTTGGGCACTCATACTGGCCAAAAATCCATTCCAAAGTGAAATTACTTACAGATCAAAGTCATTTAGTTAAACATGTACGTATTCACACAGGAAAAAACGTTACAAATGCGAAATTTACTTTAAATCTTTTATCGAAATGTGAGACATTTGTTATAAATTGTTAACAGTTAAAATTAGTTTAGTCGAGCACATTCATTTTCACTCGGACAACCAACAATTTAAATGCAAAATATGTTTGAAATTGTACATATTTAAAGCTATGATTAAATTGTAGAAATTAATGAAAAAACAACAATAGTAAAGGAAAAAATATTTCACTTTAAAATAAAATGAAAAAACAGAAATGTTGAGTGGAAAAGTTCAGGCCCATAAAGGTAGCGGTGGAAAATCAGCGAAATCGAAAAAAAAAACGTCTGAATTTGTTGCTAATTAGTTGCCAAAAAAACGATGTTGTTGCTCAAACCGATCTTGAAAAATCGATGATAATCTGCTTTATATCAAGCTAGCGAGGACAGGACGAAAATATGCGACTATCGTAAAAACAAATACGATATTTTGTTTATATTTTGTTGCTGATAATTTACGACTATTATATTATACTTGCAGGCAGCAACAAATTTTACACTCGTGTAAACCCACAAAAAACCGCGAATAAAGATAGCGGGTACTTTGTACATTTATTCCGATCTATAAATCGATCCGATCTTTTGTTTATATTTTGTTGCTGATATTTTACGCCTATTAAAGTATATCTTCAGGTAGCAACAAATTTTATACTCGGATAAACCCACGAAAAACCGCGAATAAAGATAGCGGGTACTCTGTACATTTATACCGATCTATAAACCGATCCGATCTTTTGTTTGTATATTTTGGTGCTGATATTTTACGTCTATTAGAGTATATCTACAGGCAGCAAAAAATTATATTCTCGTATCTTCCTACAAAAAACCGCGAATAAAGATAGCGGGTACTCTGAACATTTATACCGGTATAAAAACCGATGCGATCTTTTGTTTATATTTTGTTGCTGACAATTTACGTCTACAAGAGTATACCTGCAGGCAGCAAAACATTTTATACTCGTGTTAACCCACGAAAAACTGCGAATAAAGATAGCGGAGATAGCTGACTTCCTATTGGCAAGCGCGTGCGTATGTTCTTCCCTCTCACTTCGACAATTGATTGACATTGATTATCCAGTGGCGTTTATAATGTCAGTATTTACCTTCGTATTTTCAGTTTTACTTGGTATCTTATTATTTCGTATCCATATTGAATTCAAGTGCGATAATTCGCTATAATCTCTGGCCTAGACAAAGATAGTCTCCCAGCTGCTAAGTAATGGTGCACATACAAAACATGGAAAGATGGTAATTCAAGGTTTGATATATTTCAGAGATCCAAGGATGTTTCATGATTGAATTTCGTCACATAAAGCTTTAATTCTAATAACTCAACGTAAATGATTATATTTTATTTTAATATATTCAGTATAGAATAAAGCAAAACACAGCATATTATTCAGGGTGATTAGTGTGATAAATCCCAATATCTTGTAAATCCTCGAAGATATTTAAATAAAATTTCAACCGATTGTAGCCAACATATTTTAAAATTAGTTCAATTGTACATCGTGTTCCAGAACGCCGTGCCAGATAAATGGGACACCCTATATTTTACTTCAAATTTGAAGTCCGTTTGACTTCGCTATTGCAATGATATATAAGATTGTAATAGGTTACAGTGTATTTTAAAAGTTCTGACCACTTGTTTATGAAAATTGTAATAAGTTCAACTCCCCGTATATTTTAAACTGCACAATTTAAAATTAATCTTTTACATCCATACATCTGTGATGGTCGTCTAGTTTCATAATTCACTAGACCTGCTTCCATATCTTATATAGTACTTAATAAACAAATAAAAAAAATCATAAACAATGCATGACAGATGACAGTCGAAACCAGAAGTAACCGGACTCCTAAATCTGGTTACTAGTTTGAAAATTCATTAACCATATTTCAGGAAACCGTATTCCAAAACTAACCAGATTTCCAGCAACCAATAATTTTTAGTTAGGTACCTTCTTTCGGGACGGTAAACAGCAAACCAGTTACTGACTAAATTCAATTTTTGAATTGCGAAGGTTCTCGTCCAAGTGATTTTAAATCTGAATATAACAGAATTATATAATTACCTCAAATTTAGTAACCAAATATAAGTATTAAGTGCGTATAATACTCACAAATTTCGCAATCATGTTATTGCAGTGATAAATCTATATAGTTTACCACCATAATTAATTAGCCTATATAGCACAACAAACATATGCAAAGATACACAAGTTAAAGATATATTAATCAGAAAAATGAAAAAAGGAAATGGTAAAACAACAAATAATTATTTACTATAAGGGAAAATTCCGAGTAAAATTTAATGTAATTAAAGATATAACGTCACTAGAGTCATCAATAGATAAGTTATATGATTAATGATATTTGAATAGTCATATATTTTCCCCATTACATCCATAAAGCTACCTAACTCAAGGAAGATATAATACAATGTATATTTAGAAATTAATTTTTCAGAAATAAATACCTAAAGCTTTTTTTACTGATTTTTGAAAATTCATTTATTCAACCATGAACAACTTATATGAAATTTTTCAACATATTTACCAAGAGAAAGCTAAAACAAAAATAAACTAGTGAACAGCAGAGCAAAATATAGTACTATAAAATATAACTCGAAGAATAAACAAAGACAAAAACAATTTTTTACAAAAGTGATTGATTAAGAGAGAAGAAAGGATACAAAATTGATAAAGGGGGTCGTCTAAAATTTTCACCGGTAAGTTGAATGATATTTTTTCCAAGTTCATACCAGGTAGGTTGCCATTTAGTATCGACGTAACCATTGGTCATCGCGGAAGCAGAACATTCGAAAAAAAATCATCACACCTACACAGCAAATATTTTGACAGTGCAAGAGATGAGACAATACAATAACCTCAGATGTTAAACATCTTTACGATATATAGATATGTTACAGTCAAAGGCAATCGTGGAAGAAGTTCTGTGAGAAGGTTTTAGATACCCCCACATGTTCTAGAACCCACAAGGTGCTGGCAAAGGAAGGTACTGGGAATAAAGTAGGGTTCCTGAAAAAGGACGACGATACCTACACAACAACATTTGAGGAAAGTATATCAATGCTAATCAAGGCACACTTTCCGGCCGCAACAATTCTGAATGACCCCGCAGTGGTGGATAGTTCGCAAAGCAAGCCAAAAAGGCCAAATGCCTCGGACTGGAAACTTGCTACAGAGAAAACAAGGCCAAACAGAATAAGGTGGGCAATAAACAAGTTTCAACCTTTTAAATCCCCAGGGGAGGATGGAATATACCCCATCCTACTCCAAAAGGGACAGGAAATATTAATTCCACATCTTTGTAGGATATTCAAGGCTTGTATAGCTATTCAACACATACCTACGGAGTGGCAAAAGGGCAGAGTCATTTATATACCCAAGGTAGGGAGATTAAATGACATGACGCCCAAATCATACCGTCCAATCAGTCTAGTGTCCTTCCTGCTTAAAACGTTGGAGAGACTAATAGACAGATACATTAGAGATGAGGTTTTATCAACAAACCCTCTCAACGAGCGACAATACGCGTATCAGCCAGGCAAGTCAACAGACTTAGCACTGGATGATCTCAACAGGCTACTAACAAAATCCCTAGAGGACAAAGAGATAGCCATGACAAGAAGAAAGTACTGAAAGGACTGAAGTCACCAGTTCTTAATAGGGTGGAAATTCCAATTGCCCAAGAGGCAAAATACTTGGGAGTCATATTTGACCAAAAGTTGACATGGTATCAACACCTACAGAAAATATTACAAAAAGGTACGATAGCCCTCAATCAGTGCAGAAGAATGTGCGGAAAGAACTGGGGGCTACAACCAAAAATGATCATATGGCTATATACAAGAGTCATCAGACCCATGATAGCATATAAGGTTCGGTGGTATGGTGGCCAAAGACTCGGCAGGCTGGGGCGATCCAAAAGCTAAGTGGTATACAATGCAAGCTTGCCTGGCTGCCACGGGAGCCATGAGGACAACCCCAACAGCCGCACTAGAAGTCTTGCTGAACCTGCCGCCACTCCATGTCTACATACAAGGTGAAGCCAGGTCAATCACTAATAGACTGACAAGAGGGCAAGCACCCATTAGTAGGCTACACGGTAAGGTGTATAACGAGCTATACAATGAGTTGGATATCGACCCCATAATGGGAATGTATAGCTTCTGAAAAAACTTCAAAACAGTCATAACAGGCAGAGATGCATGGAAGGGAGGATCTCCAATTAATGCTACACAGATGGCTCAAAAACCGAGGAAGGAGTAGGAGCAGGAGTATATATAGCCAAGCCAAAGATAAGAGTCTCACTGAGCTTGGGTAAACATGTGACGATATTCCAGACAGAAGTTGCAGCAATACAGCACTGTGCAGGGGAGCTATTAAGGCAAGAGTTTGAGGAAAAGACCATTGCCATATACTCCGACAGCGAGGCGGCTATAAAAGCAATCAGCTCCATGCAGATATATAAATTCCAAACTTGTTTGGGACTGCTTGGAGACGCTACAAGGGCTGGGCAGTCGCAATAGACTGTCCGTAGCTTGGGTACCAGGCCACTCAGATCACAAGGGCAATGAAGAGGCAGACTCACTAGCTCGAGAAGGGACACGTGTTGTTCTCCCATTGGCCCAGAATCTTTCTGTGGCATAGCGAAAGCGCTGCAAAAAACAAATAGCAGCACTTGAATAAAAAATCAGTCTCGAGAATGGAGGAATAAGGCGCCAAAAATGAGGCAGGCCAAAGAGTTCATCAAGGAACCCTCGCCAAAATTCACGGAGTATCTCCTGAGCCAGAATAGGAAAACAATCAGGATCCTGGTTGGGCTCCTTACAGGGCATTGTAGACTTAACAAACACATGAACAACATCGGATTGGCAGAAACAACCATATGTAGGTTTTGCCCCAGTACACATACTGTGCTACTGCGAAGGCCTGACTAGGCTGAGGTTTTCAACGATAGGGGAGGAAAAACCACAACCCTCCCAATATATGGAGGACCTGAGATATGCCATCCGTCTAGTAATAAGGACGGGTCTAGACAAGGAACTCTAGAATAACAGGAGGGCATACACAATAGATCTGCAAAGGTCGTAGTGGAGAGGCTCTCAGAAGCACTTAAGCCCCATATTTATCTTATCTATTACAGTCAATTTGTGAAAAGGCGCCCTATATACAGATACATTCAAACACAAACGGAACATAGGGATTTAATGTATTGTCCGATCTAAATAGTCCACAAACAAAACATTTCTACAAGTATTGATCAGGACAGCTGGATTCAGAACCAATGTCAGAAACCCCGCGCCTCTCCTTCCAATTTTTTTATTTATATGCGAGGTGTGCGAACTTGGTCGGCTAGTTCAAAAGCAGTTCTGATACAATGCTTAAAATCCCTATGTTCCGTTTGTGTTTGAATGTATCTGTATACCGCGCAGACCGTTTATACAGACTGCCCATATCAGACCGTTTATATAAAAAATATTTATTTCATAAATCGACTAGTCATTATATAAACAGCGTCGGCCGTATTATACAGCGTACTTATTTTTAGGCAGTTCGTGAAACAATTCAATATTCACATCTACAAACAAGACCATGATAGAATTTTGTATTATACCCAAATATTATTAATATATGGCAAATAAAATAATTATTTCTATGTCCCCCTCTATTTAGAATTTCTGTCTTGGTTAAAATAGATCATTTTGATTAATTTATCGAGAAGGGCAAGGAAAATAATTGAAGAAGTCATTTTGTTTTAACATTGCATAGCTTCTTCAATGATTTTCCTTGCCCTTCTCGATAAAAACTACAACTATAAAATCTCCTAGCGGTTAAAAACAATGAACAAAAAAAAAATATATATATATATATATATAGCGGAGCAGTTCAAGCAATATATATACCGGCTAGACATTATATATAATGTCCAATTTCATATTGACTGTAACATATATAGAGAAAAACGAACTTATTTTCGAAAAACTGACATTTTAAGATATAAAAATTAAACCAGAGATAAAGATTTACGGAAAAAATACCGCGATAAAATATTATAGTATGTATCCTTCAGTACTCAGGTAAAGATAAATACACGTTAATTTTTCGTGCAATAAAAGAATGTCTTATTATTTGTACTCATCAAAAGATAAAGGGTCCAAGATAAATCATATATTGAGAATAAAAGCGCTACCAAGCAAACAAAGATAATTTCTCGATATACTCACAAGAGGGGACTGATACAACCATAACTGAATCGAATTTTGTTCAAAGCAGGGATTTCAGAAAATGTTTGTGCATAATAGGTAGTTGTTCCAAAATATTCTGGACTCCAAAGGTGCCTAAAGCCAAATAATTCCAAAACATTCACGGAAGGTTGTTCTCCATAGAACATCGTTTTTGGCATTTCATATATTTACTCCAAAAAAAAATACGATTAGATACCAACATAATACATGAACTGTTTATTGCACAACAGAACGTCAGAAAACCTTCTGCAACAAAATAGGACCTTGCAATAATGCCAAATTTACCTCAAAAATATAGAGTTTATATCGAAAAACAATCATGGTTAATCTTATGGCTAATTTCAACCCTTTTTTAATTAAGTACCTCAGATGATATATTTCTTTTAAAAAAATAAGGGTTGTGGAAATGTAAGAAAGGTACCTAATTTACAAGATAAAAGATGTAAATTTAAGCCTTTTTTACAAAAAAAAAGTCTACTAAACATATATCACAAACAAGTAATTTTAAATAAAAAAGACTTAACTCTTCGATAAATGTAATTCAACTTTATAAAGTTCACCCAAATAAATAAAAAATTTAAAACTCGATAAATAAAACAATCATCTCTGCATTCTCTTCATTTTTCTCTCCATTTTCTTTTGTTTCTTCTCATTGACCTCTGGCTCAGCTGCACCAGGTTGCATAAAATAAGGTTGCAAGATATTCTTCCACAATATCCACCCACCTCGGAAGGGTGCTAGTAACCACAAGTACCAAAAGTAGTTCGAAATAAGAGATGATAATAATTGGCATCCAGCTGTTAGTATGATAACATCTTTTACATGCCTGAAACGTGAATTATTAATTAAAATATATTTTACAGTTTAAGTGAATATACTTACTCTGCAATTCCTCCTTCCATGTTTAAATCTACACCACTATCTAACAGCTGCCCAGTCTCTGTGTATTTTGCTTTGGCCATATATGCCATAAATTGATAACATCCTATATACATTAAACAGGAAAACAGGTATAAAACCTAAAATGTAATGTAGTTACTGCAATAGAAATACCCTTATACTTTTTAGTACTTACTATACTAATGGCAGAGCTATAAAAATACAGAATTAGCAATGAAATGGCATTCGCTGATACTGCCATATTTCTGTAAAATTTAAGGGTAGATATATTTTCTTCTGCAATTTGCTTAGCACCTTTTGTGCCCTGTTTACCTTTTTGTTGGGGCTAAAATCAAATTGTATATAAGCAATATATCCAGAAATTGTACAAGAACAATACTTACAGCCATATTTAATAATTATACTGAAATTTAAATGAAAAATGTTCAACGTTTAATTCATAATACTTTAAAAATGCCCTATTTAAAATTCCAGATTCCACGTTGGAACTTTTTTTCGTTTTCACATTTATCTTTATTTTGATTACATGCATAGACATCAATACATCATGATGTTCCATGTCACATTTCTGTGCAGTCAGTGAAACCACAGAATTACACACAGAATATAATGAAGTAAATCATAGGTAACAAAACAAAGAGTAAATTACCCAACGAAGAAGTTGTACATTCAAAATATAATTTTCAAATATTTAGTTTCTGATTCATAGATGTACAATAGAATTATGGAGGGTAGAAGGAAGGAGCACCATCTTGTATGGGGGACAAGTTGAAAAAGTGTCCACCTGTAAACAGCAAATTATAATTCGAAGATTCACCGAAATGGCGCTCGTGTAGCTAATGGAAATGATGTGAATTTAGGGTTATAAACCGAGTGAAGTGTGGGGTTGGCGATTCTTTCCAGAAAAGATCGATTTTTGAATCGATTCGAATCGTAACCTGATGAATCGATTCATAAAAAAATCGAGGTCTAAAAAATCGATTTTTTTCAAGTTTGTATTTACAATGTAAATATAAATCCATTTTATGAAAAACAAGAAAGATACCATAATAAACAATCTCTTATCGGTAAAATCAGGGATTTTTTAGTTCAGGGAATTCGATAATAACAATTATTTTTATTACCATATCAAAGAATCAGATCAGATATAAAAGAAAACATTTATTTTCTAAATGTATTTTTTACATTAAAAAGTTAAGAAAATAGATAATATAGCTTATAGTTCCAAAAACCAAACCAGAAAAAATCGAATGTCGATTTTAAAGGGTGAAATATCGATCCACTGAATCGATTCAGTACAACATATCGATTTAAAAAATCGATATATTTCGCCCAAGGAATCGATTTTTCGATTAATCGATTTTAGATCGCCATCCCTAGTGAAGTGTGCTGGGTTGAAAAATTTAGTATTTTTCGTGACTTTTGTAGTTGAGAAATATGCAGTATTTAAAATCTCAATTATTTACGTAGTATTTCCTTTTTTAATTTTGTATCTTACTCTAATAATTCATGGCGCTGTTTTTAAAATCTTTCCACTTGCTACTATGGCGCCCCCTTAATTTGCTTCCTTTCGATGGACACTTTTTAATACATTCAGATGGTGCTCCTTCCTTCTACCCTCCATAAATAGAATATTTAATGATGTGAAAATCAATAATTTTATTAAATTGTATGTTTTCGAGAAACATCTTATCTAAGGAAACAGAAGAATTAAATTTCTTGTACATTTGTCACATCCAGCTGTACGTCATGTTAATTGTCAATGTCAGTGTCATCGGTGTCACCTACGAAATTGTTGATATTTGATAAATGAGTTAAAATGTTTGCAATAAACTAAATATAACTACTGATTATTACTCCTTTATTTAGAAAAATAATCAAAATGTCAGTACCGTTTAAAATCGGCCAACGCGTTGAAGTGGTTGCGAAAGAGGTGCAAGGAACTGTTGCGTTTATCGGCAAAACAGGATTTGCTCAAGGAACATGGATTGGCTTAGTACTAGATGAACCAAAAGGAAAAAATAACGGATCCATAAAAGGACAAGAATATTTTAAGGTATAAATCTAAATTATTGATTTATCTGTTTATTTGCTTTTAATTAATCAATTTTATATAAACAGTGTGAAGAAAACCATGGCATGTTTGTCAAAGGAAATCAAGTTGTTCCGCTTGATGCACAGGGCAATCCTATTGCAAATAGAGAAGTACCTCCTTCAAAAATTGCTAGAAGTAGACAAAGTGTGTAAGTAAACCTTTCAAATCAAATTGATAATTTTTAAACTATGTACAGCACATTTCACATTTATTACACTGCTGGTAAAATTCCAAGCTAATTCTAAAACCTTAATAATCCGCTCACATTTAGTTTTATTTTTTTCATGCATTTCTACTCATAATATACAGGCCAAATACAAAACCCAAACCTACTAGGTACGTGAGTATTAAACATTTCTAAGTATTCAAAACCTTACTAACACAGTTGTCTTGGCAGAAATAGTACATTCCATATTAATGCTGAATAATGACGCTTAAGAGCTTCTTGTAGAAATAATTTGTTATTTATCACATATCTTTTCTGTTACCACTGGTTTTTATACAAGGATTCCCCATGCTGTTTAATTTCTTCAAAAAGTCACATAACTCATATCCCTGTCTTGTGAGATCAGGTATGAGACTTTTTCAGTTGTTGAACTCTGAAATAAGTTCTGTCAAACAAGAAAAGGCAGTCAAATTATTGTTGAGGTTACTTGTAACAGGTGTCATAATACTGTAGTGCCCCCACCAAGTCAAGCAAAAACACAAAGTTGATTTAAGAAAAGGCACTGCCACACTATAACCTATAAATTAACCGAATTGGCTTTACAATAGATCTGACTACTTTATGCTATAGAAGGACTGCGTTACAAGACTTGCATTTTTTTACATGTCATGTTTTTGATGGAATAATTTTCTTAGGGCCAAACCAGCTTTATTGGAAAAACTAACTTGATGAATAGTGTATGCCTGTAATCTAATCACTTCTCAAATCCTTGAAAATGTTCAGTTTCATTTTAAACAATTCTATGAATGTCAATATATAAAAATTTTAACATATTTAATCAATTGTGACTAATGAATGCATTGCTCATGGATCATAAATTATTCTGATGTAGTTCATGTTAGTAATGTTCTATTTAGTAACAAATTATCCTATTTTTTTTCTACCAAAGTCACTTCAATGTATCTTTGATGTAATGTAACATGTAAGCTGAAAATTTCATAACAATGGGTCAAAATATGAATAAAAATTCATATATTTTAAAATCCAATAACCACTTGTAACTGATTTGTCTCACAAATATTACTTTCATTAAAATGTGGAATGTTCTTATTTTTGCAGTAAAAATTTGTTTGTGTTAAAATTGTTGTGAAACATCATTTTCATGCTCTCTAACAAAGCGTTCGCCGGAAAACCTCTCCTCAAGGACCTACTTTGTCGGCTTCCAGGTAATGTTCGTCTTATTTGTGTTTGTATCTATGTAATATTTGTGAGTGATGTTGAGGGAAGGAAAATTGTGGGGATCATAGAAATTGTCAAAATAATGTTAGCACTTCATATTAGTATTGGCAAAAACATTCTTGATGGTTGTGAGATCACCTGACCACACTTTATAGACAACAAACATTGGACGAGTTTACCATTTGGTCCACCAATGCTCAGTGGCTGAATGTGAGTGAAATCGATAGCTCGCTGGTGGTAACAGCACATCCAACTCCATTATTATTTTTGTATTTCTTGGGATTCCTTCTCTTCCATGCGAAAGTATATTTATCAATTTATGAAAATATACAGGGTGTGTATTTAATTAAAAGATGCAATAAGTTCTTAAATCACTTTACATGAAGTGCTAACAATATTTAATCTACTTTTTGACGTTTTCCAATTTTATTATTCTCCATTTTCTGCTTAGTTCGAGAATTTCCTTGGCGAGTAGTCGGCATTCTTTAGCCGGAAGTCGACAATCTTTATCCGGCAGCAGACAGTCACTAAGTGGTAGTAAAACGCATTTGGAATCTCCAACCGTCGACAGACAACCGGACGGAAATGATTCTCAAAATCAGACACCAAAAAGAGCATCTTTTGTGGAAGTGAGAAATTTATTTTTCACAAAATTTGCTATAAATTCATAACAATCGTTTTTTAGACCGGTTTCGTGGAGACGTTGAAGCCGCAATTTACACCTGGTCAAGCCATGATAACCACTCCCACTCCGGTAACGTCGATGGATGACAAAATTAGCAACCTGCAGCTGCAACAAGAATTAGACAATAGAAGTCAGCAGATTACAGATCTGGCAGAAAAAGTGGAAACTTTAAAGATAAAAAGACAAGAAGATAAAGAAAGACTTAAGAATTATGATAAGCTGAAGATACAGGTAAAAATATCAAATTATGAATATACTCTATGCTGAGTGCCTCAAAAATAAAATTTTATTTTCAAGATTGGTACTGTGACAATATTTTCAAATGTTAAATTAACATTCCAAAGATGCTTTCAAAAATATTCAGAGGCGTACGCAAACAATGTTTTAGTGTGCTCCAGTACGAAAATTATTTCTGTAGATATCGCTTAATTTTTAATAATGAATCAGCTATCAATAAAGAACTTGAGGTAATTTAAGACCAAGTGGTGAATATAAAATTGGATAGTTTTTTTAGTTATCAGAGTCGCCGCCACCTTGGACAACATGTTTCATTCAATATCTCACGACTCTACTTTGCAAAAAAATATGTCGACTTTTCTGTACATTATTAAATTTCCCATAATTTGCATTTCCAACTTTTTTCCTATCAGAAACACTGTAAAATACCTGGGAGTTTACCTGGATCACAAACTAATATGAAAAGACTGTATGCCTACACCAGAATATTAAAAAATCAGAAAATTCAATAAATATAATCAAAGCCTTCTGTCTTACTAAATGGGGAGCAGACCCCAACGTTGCCTTTGTATTCTACGGAACTATGACAAGATCTATACTTGAAGACTCTAGCTTTCTTTATGAAGCAGCTGCTGCAACTCACCTTAAAAAATTGAAACTCAAAAGAATAAATGCATTAGACTCTGCTTAGGCTATCTTAAATCATGCCCCAGCCATTCGATCGATACATAATAATTCAATATTAGTTCTCGCTCACTCCTACTGGCACTAAAAAAACTCCATTAACAGTCGACAGCTATACCTCTCTTACCAGCTATCAGGACATTGTATACTCTTCAAATACACTTCCATACTAAGCTGAACAAAATTGTTACATAAATCCAAATGAAAACTTCACCGTACGAATTAATAGTTCCTGGCCGCGGTACAAATACATATATACAGACGGTTCAAAGATGAGCAAAGGATGCGGATGTACATTCTATGATTTCTAAGTTTTTACAGCAATTTCCCAAGAAAATCTCAATTTATACAGTATAAAGTTACGCTGCTGCATTGGATGCCATGAAATGTACTTCGGACTTAGCAAAGAACACAGTGATTTTTACAGATAGCAGAAGCCTAGTAGATCGCCTAACACATATTCAGACTACTACAAAAATATCTCATTTGGAATTATATATACTTAAAGAAAACTAATAGAACAAAATAAAAATTTTGTTGTGGTGTGGATAAAGGGACACTCCGCTATAAAAGGAAATAAAATGTCAACAAATATCGACTATCTACCATTTTTGTAATGTAGGTAAAGAGTTAGCTTATAAAATAGAAAAACCGCAAAATAAAGAATGTAAAGCACCCCCGATGAACTCTAAAACTGTTTTTCTCTATTTTTATACATTTCACTAACAAAGTAGAAATTTCAAATGTAATTAGAAAATTCAAAAATAAAAAAGGTGTCATTGTTGGGGTGAACACTAGAGTCATAAAAATGTTATCCAACTACATAGCTGAGCCTCTATCTCATATAATAAATAACTGCTTCATCAAAAGTGAATGTCCTGGAGAGCTTAAATGGGATGAAATAGTTCCCATCCATAAGTCAAAAAGTAAACACGATCCTGCAAACTACAGACCTATATCATTGATTTCGAATTTTGCAAAGATAAAAAAATCTTACATAAAAGACTATTAAACTTTGTTAAAAAATGTAACATATCAAATAAACAATATGGGATTCTGAAAAATAAAAGCACTAAAGATGCATTAAATTTTATTGTTGATAACTTACTCAACAAATTAGATAAAAGCGAACCTATTGCCTTCATCTTTCTTGACTTAGCAAAGGCTTTTGATACGATGGACCATGAAATTTTGCTTCAAAAATTATATAACTATGGCATTGGTGGTAATGCTCACAAATTGATATCAAGTTATCTAAAAGGAAGGTTGCAGAAAGTCAGAGAAAATGGTGTTATCAGCATGTTTGATGAGGTGAATATGGGTGTTCCACAAGGAACTGTTCTGGGACCACTTCCATTCATCCTCTATGTAAATGATTTTCTTTTAGATTCACCAGTTGGACAAACTGTATCTTTTGCATCAGATCATACTGCATTAATAACAGAGAAAAAATTGGGCTGAAGTAGAAGAAAAAATGAATATTCAATTAAATGAAATCTCTGACTGGCTAGCACTAAATAAGCTATTTCTAAATATTGAAAAAACTGTGTTTACAACGATTTGTGACTATTGTGACAGTGTACCAGATAACTTGCAAATAAGAATTAAAAATAAGGATGAACATTGTAAATACCTTAGTTTAAATTTGGACTATAGATTAAAATGGGATATTCATATAGACTTGATTTTAATTTTAATTTTTGCAAATTATCTAAGATAGTGCAACAGAAAACTCTAATGATAGTATACTATTCATTATTTCATAGTATTCTAAGTTATGGATTTATAGCTTGGTGGGTGCCTATTATTAAAAATAATCAATAAAAATTGTTTTATGTATGAAAAAATTTCATGAAACATTGAACAACAGTTTGCCCTTGAGTCTATACTATACTATTATGAAACTTTTTCAAAAGTGTATACTGAATCGACAAGAGTCACTAGATTTAAGAGTATTCAGCTACCAAAAAGAGCAAAAACAGTAGTAAAAGAAGTTATGTTAAGATTTAAGTCTAGTTTTCATTGTAGTTTTAAACAACCAGTCCCAGGAACAGGTAATTCTGATTAGCTCTGTGGGAATACACTGGAAAGTACTTGTACTACCTATGTATATTTTTTTACTGTTTAAATGAATCGAATGTCAAAATTAACTGTCATATTTAGTTAACGCCAAAATTTCAGACCGCTTCGTTTAAAGCTGTACTCAAACTGAACTTTTAAAGTTAATGAGAGACGAAAAATGGAATTAAGCCGATACTATTTTCGCGCAATAATTTTTTACAATTATCGAAGACAGTTGTCTCAACAAGAATGCCTTGCCGAGTTGGTTTCTGTTTTCGGCAATGAAGCACCACATCAGTCGACAATTTCTCCTTGGTATGGTTGAATTTAAACGTGGACGGAATAATCTTAGCGACGATCTAAGAACAGGCCAACCAACAATGTAAGTCACCCAGGAAAACGTCGATGCTGTACGTAAACTGATCCAAGAAGATAGACATGTCACATATCGTGAAATTGGAGCATCAATTGGCATTTCAAAGACCATAATTCAAAAAATTTCACATGAAGAATTATCTGTAAAAAAAATATTTTTTCGTTGGATACCGCATCTGTTGACGGAGAACATAAAGCAATTAGAGTCAATTGGTGTCAAAAAACGCTAACCCGTTTTAACGCAGGAAACTTGAAAAATATATACAGTATTATCAGAGGTGATGAATCCTGGATTTACTCTTATGAACCCGAAAATAAACGTCAGTCGGCTGTTTGGGCATTCCAAGATGAACCAAAACCGACGAAAGTTATCCGTTCTCGAAGTGTTTCCAAAAAGATGGTGGCGAGATTTTTCTCAAAAGTGGCCCACTGTAGCAACAATTCCTCTGCAAGAACAAAGAAATGTTACTGCTGGTTGGTACATATCGATTTGTTTGCTGGAAGTAATTGCCGAGTTCCGAAAAACCTACCCGAGGCCAACCCCCCACGACGAATGATCCTCCACCAAGACAATGCAAATTCCCACACAGCTCGAAAAATAATTGAGTATTTAAAGCAAGAAAACATCAAATTGTTGGACCATCCTTCATACAGTCCCGACCTAAGTCCTAATGACTTTTTTACTTTTCCAAAAATTAAGAATGAACTGCGTGGTCAAAGGCTCCAGTCCCCAGAAGATGCAGTCAGTTTTTCTAGCTCAATATGCAAAATGTAAAAGAAAACCCTCGTAATTAATAAATACATACCTACATAAAAAATAAGTAGCCATTTAAAAAAATTAATAAATTTACGTTTGTACAATAACGTGTTGAGGAAAAAAGGGATCTATTTATTGTATAAGTGTTTTAGATAGTGTTTTATCCACGCAAGAAAGTTTAATTTTCTTAAGTGGATAAAACGCAACTAAAACACGAATGCAATACAACGTTTTATCCACAATCACAGACATTTAGAATCAGATTTCATCAAAAAGGAATTTGACATTTCGCTCTGACAGCAGCTGTAACGTCAAAAATTATTGATTGAAGATTGTATTTTTCATTATTCCACTAGTGGATAAGGTGGTACTTTATAAGAGTGGATAAAACTCTATTATAATTTGATTGAGGATAAAATTAATTTTTTCATATGCAACCACCTAAAAAATAATTGCGTACGCCACTGAAATTTTGCATAGGCGTGTACAACAAAATTTCCTGTAACATTTGTTATTTGATTTGAGTATTGCCTGCTCAACACTTTGTACAGGGTGATTCATTAATCGCCCTGCTTGAAAAATGGGTATATTTCTTTTTGTTTTCAGTTAGAACAATTGATAGAATTCAAGTCGAAGATTATGGGCAGCCAGGCGAGTTTGCAGAGAGATCTGCAAAAAGCCAAACAAGATGCTAAAGAAGCGATCGAAGCTAAAGAAATGCACGCGGACGAAGTGGCCGATTTAGCCGAAGCCGTGGAAATGGCAACGTTGGATAGAGAGATGGCCGAAGAAAAAGCGGAAACTCTTCAATTGGAATTGGAAGTGTGCAGAGAAAAACTCGAAGAAGTCACATTAGATCTGGAAATATTAAAGGCCGAAATGCAAGAAAAAGGTACGACCTTGACAAATTCTCTTGTTTTCATGAATTTTTTAGTTGAAAACTATATCATTGGTGTACGGTTAAGGTTAATTTATTTGTAAAAGTTTCCATTTACAATGGACGTGCGATAAAATTTTTAAAAAGGGTTAATTTATTCATAAAAATTTCCATTTACCATTAACGTGCGATACATTTTTTTAGAAGTTCATTCATTTGCAAAAACTTCCATCTACCATAGGCGTACGATAAAATTTTTAAAGGGGTTCATTTATTTGTGTATTCGCTACTGGCGGTCTATTTTTATTTTATTTGTTTTTCTGATCAGGTGCAAATATTTCCACGACGGAAGATCAGATGTCTGCATATGAGATAAAACAGTTGCAACAGCAAAACGCTCGTTTAAGAGAGACTTTGGTGAGATTGAGGGATTTATCGGCACACGAGAAACACGAATATCAAAAATTATTGAAAGATATCGATCAAAAGAAATCGGAAATTACCGAATTAGGTAAAACCAAGGAGAAACTGAGTACTCGAGTGGAAGAAATGGAACAACAGATTAGCGATCTCCAGGAACAGGTAATAGTCCGAGAGATTGTATTATTCTTATTGAGTCATTAAAGTATCTAAAAAAAATTGAGCTGAGGGAGGTCCAGTGAAAACGAAACGTTGAACAAACATTGTGGTGTCGTTCTCTTGTAATCTATGTAAATTAGAGAAAAAAACATTAAATATAGTTTTTTTATAATTTCAAAAAAAAAGTTTTAGCATAATCAAGAAAATCGACAAAATTGGTCTTTGGCCAATATTTTGAATACGTTCCATGATATTTCAAATTTGTCAATGCGATATTAATGCTCCCTAAAATAGTCAACCTTTATTAACCAACTTTGCATTTCTTATTGTTCTTGAGATCCCTATACAGGAACCATTTGAAATGGCCATCCTATATATCACTTTTCAAAAAAAATGCTAACTTCAAATTTGTCGAGCTACGTAAATTCGATTTAATTTCCAATAACTCGGAAAGAACATTCAGACCATTTAAACGCACAAACAGCACATCACTGCTACTGGTAGTATCTGCTGCTGGTGCTATTCTTGTTTTAGAATTAATATTTTGTAAAAACGATTTAAGGTCGATGCAGCTTTGGGCGCCGAAGAAATGGTGGTCATTCTGAGTGACCAAAAATTAACTCTGGAAGAAAAAGTCGCCCAACTACAGGAGGAAGTTGTCGAATTAGAAGCGTTACAGGATATGAACGATCAATTGGTTGAAAGTAACGCGGAATTAGAAGCGGATTTGAGAGAAGAGTTGGATATGGCTCAAGCAGCTACTAGAGAGGTAAATATCTTTTTTATACAGTTGTTGCAGATATGATGAATATTTTTGAAGTGAAAACTTCTTTAGCCGCATTGACCAATTTTTGGTAGGGGTTAAACTTATGGGTTGGTGGCGTATGTATGTATGTATATTGGGGTGACATTCACTGAGACCTAAAAGATCTATTGTGTCCCCTTACTTCTACTTAGTTCCTGAGGAAAGTCTCAGATACGAGCAGCTCCCTTAGTCCTATTTCCCGGAGGAATTTTAGGATATCTACTGGCTTTAACCATGAAATGTCCCTATTCTATCCAGTACTCTCCTAGGTGTTGTGCCCTAGGATTCTGAATTGCTGTACAATTCGCAAGTATGTGGATGGAGGTTTCTTCTTCCATTCCACAGAATCTACATTCTTCTTCCTCCACTATATTGAGCTTTTTCAGGTGCCCATTCAGGCGACAATGTCCCGATAGGATCCCTGTTAAAACTCTTAGTGCAGTTTTACTTTGATTTATGCATTCATTTGATCTCAACAGGTTGTAGTCACCCAGTAAGTCCTACTAGATCTTTCCAATGGTCAGATCTTCTCTTTTTTTCGGCTTTGCCTATTTCTTCCAATATTACATTGGGGCTGATACCGCAAAAAGGTTCCGGCCGCGAAAAGGGTGTTTCAATCCCCCTCTTTGCTAGTTCATCTGCTATTTCATTTCCTTCTATTCCAGTGTGACCTGGAATCTACAGTAAGGTGAGTATATTGTTCTCGCCTAGTTCATTCAAGTTTGCCTAGGCATTCCCATGGTTGGTGGCGTAAGCGACACCTGTCACAGGGTAACCCACATCTGTCACTGTGATGCTGTAGTAAGAGAGGTTAGGTTAGGTTCTTATTTTTTCCTTTATTGGGTATTGACGTCAAAAAATAATAGTTCAATACTATTATAACACTTAGATTAGAAAAATACATTTCCAAAGAACAGACCGTTCACTAAGAAGCAACAACTACTTCTCGGGCTATATGCCCCGACAGACATTGAATTACACTTCTAAAGTAAACGGGGTTGGTATATCTGTTAAGATAGAACCAACCATTCTGGTTTGCGATTAGAAGGAATAACATCACTTGTATACCTCACCAATACATTAACCTCAGTAAAAGAAATGCTAAGAGTGCGATATCAGAGACATCTCCACATCTAATCACAAACCAAAATTCTATATCGACAAAAAACCATCTCGGTTTTGAAGTTATTTACTTAATTACAGTTACCTGTAAATAATATAATATCGCACTCTTGGCATTTCCTTTACTGAGGTTAATGTATTTATTGGTGTGGTATCAACGTAGTGCAGTCCAGGATTATGCTCTCAGAGCTTCTGGACGAATAGCATCTACCTTGTACTGATGAGGCGCAAATACGCTGAAACCGGTATACAAGTGATGTTATTTCTTCTAATCGCAAACCAGAATGGTTGGTTCTATCTAAACAGATATACCAACACCGTTTACTTTAGAAGTGTAATTCAATGACTGGTCGGGGCATAAAGCCCGAGAAGTAGTTGTGGCTTCTTAGTGAACGGTCTGTTCTTTGGAAATTTATTTTTCTAATTTTGTAAAGCGTTATAATAGTATTGAACTATTATTTTTTGACGTCTATAGATCAAGCTTTACTAATATGACAATTATTTACAGGTAACTGTAATTAAGTAATATTATTCTTGCTATCTTCTCAGGCTCTGTTACCTGGTGATTCTCTCTACTGTACTGATCTATTGACCAAATATCATAGAGGGCTATTGTTCAAGTATATGGCTTAAGGAATTTTCGGAAAAAATAATTATAAAATACAATAGTTAATACCTTGCGTGAGAAAAAGTATACTTTTCCGTACGGCAAAGTAGAACTATCTGAATTAAAATGCGCACGCTCGTAGAAAAAAGTACCTTACAGCACTAGTGCGGAAACATGCCACTTTCCCGCATAATATAATACTCTATCTACTGACTTTTTACATATTTTTTTTTTCTATCAAAGGCTCTAAGAGACAGAGACGCAGCCTTAGAAACGATTGCCGATAGAGAACAGACCATAAGCAAATTTCGAAACCTAGTCCATCAACTCCAAGAACAATCTCTAGATCTACAACATCGTCTAGAAACGGAAACCAGCAAACCGATATCCGTTTTACCGGAAATAATAGATTTTAAAAAAATGTTTACGGAAACCAAGGCGCACATAAAAGCCATCGATCTAGAACTAAGAAGAATCGACATCACTCAACAACAACAACACATAAAATTCCTTAGTTCGTACATGCCCGATTCCTTTATGGCCAGAGGAAGTGATCATGACGCCGTTCTTGTGATATTATTGATACCGAGGATGATACAAAAGTTGGAAATCGTCCTGGGTCAAGTTAAAGATAAATTCCACGCTATCGATAAGGTTGATAAAAACGCCGTCCTAAAAGGACATTCCATCAACCAATATACATTTAAATGCAGGATTAGTTTTTACGTTTACGCTCTACAGGTTAGTTACAATGGGATGTTTAGAAAGGATGGGATGTTTATATTTAAAAAAATTATTTTTAGATTATTCTTCATCAGTATTTTCACGTACTTAATACTTGTAAACCTGACGTGCTTTTAAAAGTCGGTTCTACTTATCCCGAAATGGCCGTACAAGAGAAGATTATCGATGATTTTATTGAGTTGTTGAAGAGGGACCAATTAGATGAAAATGTACAGACGGAAACTTTGGAAAAGTGCGTTAATTATTTCAATACTTTGTTTCCTGTTTTATTTGGTGGTGATGTTAAGATCAATCATATGCAGTTGCTGGCAGATAATGTTAAATGTTTGACGTCTGTCGTTGATGGTATAGTCGTGGATTCTTCTGTTATAAAGTGTTTGATGGAGGTGAGTAACTGGTTTTATATTTCATATCAATCCTTTTAAATAGGTTAAAGTGGCAATTGATTTATTTTTTCTTTTGGGATTGATTCTATGAGTATTCTTTCTTTTTTCTTATATATTATATACACTCACAGACAAAAATATCGCGTATTTTATAATGTCTTTATTTAAAAAAATTGCTATCCATTAACACTGTTGTGCTCTACCTATGGTCAAATACATCATATATTGAAGGAACTAATGAAATAGCCGATCATAATAACATTTAATTAGAAATATTTACAATAAAGACTATATAACAGTGCTCTAAACCATGATAACGAATTAGGTAGTACTTGGTATTTCCTCCTCCAGCTCTAACGATAGCCTGCATCCCCTTGAGCATGCTTCGCAGAATATTTGTAATTGGTTCTTGTGAAATTCGACGTTTTTCCATAATTATTTCAGCAATTGAATCAGTCGCTGCATTTTTTCGTTGTAGGAGGTCCCATATATGTTCTATAGGATTACCATAAGGACTCATTGGTGGTCACTCAATTCCGACATCCTCAAGGTACTGGACCACTGAAAGGTCGCGGCATTAGCAATAAAAAACACAAAATCTATTAAGAGAAAATTAAATTAAATTTGCAATATTTTTGTCTGTGAGTGCATTTTTTCAATCAATTTTTTCAATTTTGATACATCCATTTTATTTGTTTTATTTTCTATTAGGAATCAAAATAATGAGTATATAGTAAAAACCAAATAAAGTTGCGTTTACGTCATCATTGTGAACATTTGCAGCGTTGTCAAATTGTTCACGAAATATGGAAATTAACAGAAAATAACTGAAGTCAACAAAAAACATAAAAGTTGAAAATTCCACAATATTATAAATAAAAACTACAAAATTATCGATAGTTTGATAGTTTTCGTTTAATATAGTGTGGAGTTTTTTCATTGACGTTTTTTGTTAATTAAATTTATAAATAGATTTCACAAAGTAAGGAATTCTAGAATAAAAGTTGTAAGGTTATTACTGAGTTACCAAATCTTTAAATAAATAAATATAATAAAAATACAAGCAATAAAATAAAATATGTTTAATAATGAACATATTTTCAAAGACAAAAACTAACATTAAACAAATCAACATATTGTGAAATGAAACTAGGCAGATTCAAATTCTTGTTCAATTTCTTCATCTGATTCAACATCAGTGTCACTCTCTTCACTATTAAAATTTATAACTATCGGAATAATTTTTGGACGATCAAATATTCTTTCCCTCTCATACCATTTAAATATCTCTTTTTCAGTATGTTGTATAGAATTTTTCCACATATCAGGAGTTATCATGTGCAGTGCCTCGTGCCACATGTTCAGGCAGTTATTCGCACTGTTACCATCCCTACCAGTATGCCTATTGTAGTAATTTTTTGCTATGCCCCAAATTAATTCGATAGAGTTGAATATGCAATGGTAAGGAGGAAGACGTAAAACTTTGTGTCCATACTGTTCTGCCATATCGTCCACTATATACTTGATTGGTGGCTTATTTCTAAAAAAAACAAAAAAATGTTTAAAATAAATGGCAATAAGTAAGAATATATCTGTATATTTACTGAGAAACGATTTGCAACAGTTCTGTTTTGAACATCATGTGAGAATAGGGAATGCTTTTTTCTGTCAACCAGTCCTGAATAGCACATTTTGACCATCCTGTATTTGGAGTTTTATGCAATAACATGCTGTGATAAGGTGCATTATCAAGTATAATTAGAGAAGGATTCTCTAAATTTTGCAGCAACTGATATTCAAACCATTTCAAGAAATTTGCCTGGTTCATTTCCCCATGATAATCATTAAGTTGGATTTTTGAACAAAATATTGCTTCAGCACCTTCAATAAATCCGTTTTCATTTCCAGCATGGAGTATAATATATCTGTAATAATATTATTTAAATAATGTTTAAGTAACCACTTATGTTTTGCAATACAACAAACCTTTTGCCATCCGTTTTAGTGGTCTTAACACTCTTGATATTTTCATTTTGCCATGAATGACCTATGATGCCATTTTGAAATATCCAGGTTTCATCGATGAACACAAATTCCTTCGTCCTTCGCTTCTTTATAATATCTTAAGAATTCTACTCTTTTCAAAACAACATTAGGTAATTCCATAAGTCCTCGTCGTGGATTATCCTTCATCCACTTAAACCCAAGTTCTTTGAGCAATCTATTCAAAGAAGTGGTACTACCATTAAATAATTCTTTTTCTTTTAGTTGGGACCACAATGATTGAATCGTTATGTGCTGTTCTGAAAGCATACAGAAATAAAAATATGTTAAATATACAATTGTCGTAATTATACTTACTTCTCTGGTACATGTTGTAAATGGTATCACGAATAGAGCTTGTATTTAAAATTTCTGTATTTGTTACTCGTTTATGAGCGCAACGTTTTTTCTTTGGTGACTCAAACTCTTCACCTTTTTTCTTTGTTTGACAAATTTTGCTTAATGTTCTTACACTGATTTTTAAAGCAGCAGCTACACGCTAAAATAATAGAAATTTTCGTAGAGTAAAGTAAGGATATATTATTCACGTATTACCTACCTCTTGTACAGCATTTAAGGGCAACAAAGGGCCATTATTATTTCTTTCTTGTATAATTTACTAATGAAGCCACAAGTTCTTTGCATCGGCTATTCAGCTGTTAGGGCATTTTAACAATCACAGAAGAAAATGCTTCGTTGTTTTGAAAAAAACAGTTTTGATTATAAATATTTGTCACAAGAAAATTTTATAAAGCACGTAACTATAACCTCAAAATCGATGACACTACACGAATAGAAAAGTCACAAACAACGCGGCAACATGACATTATTTCTGGCAGTGACTATTTTTCCGTCAATAATTGGAGGCTTCTTTATAAAAATTTTAACACAAATTTTTACATCGAGGGACGTCTAAACCCAATAAAGCTATATTGCTTATACATTATTTTGGTACAAAAGTTTTTTTATTGATTGGGTTATCTTTAGAACCGATTAATTAACAAATTTAAGTATATGTACTTTTCGATAGAAATGTAGCCACACATGCGATAGAAATACGACCTTGGTGACGTAAACGCAACTTTATTTGGTTTTCACTATATGCATTTATCTTTATACCTGCAGATCAAGTCATCCACAATTAGATACCAAAAAAGTGGTGAAGGTACTGCACCTTGTAACTTTTTTCATGCATATGTGCCGTTATTCTTCTATGTTCAAACATGGATTCTATCGATCTACATGTGGTATTGTGTATCCCTCTTTTTTGAGGGATTTGTTTATTGATAAAATCGATGTGATGTCAAAAGCATCAGACTCCTTTACAGACCTGAGACCAAATTCCTATTGAGATTATACTGTTCTAATGATTTCTTGTTTTAATATTTTCTACAAAATAATTTTCCGTTTTTTACTACAAGAGACTGATATTGTTTTTGTTCTTATTTTTTAATGTATAAATGTTCTTTATTATAATTTTTCCTCATTGATATATTTTAATACATTCACAAATACAGGGTGTTTCAAAAAAGGTGACCCGTTGCTAGAATGAGTAGAAAACTAAAGAAATAAATGGGGTTTGTGGAATAAAAAATTTACTTATTATACGGTTGAAACCAAGAATTTATACACATTTTTTACGATTTTGCTGAAATTACTGGCAACAATGTACTCAAATTTTTCATTAATATGTTTTGGCAAAAGACACATCTAATGAATTTGTTTTGACTCCCATAGAGGTCGCTAATTACAGGGTTCGTACCGAGTACTTTTAAACATAACGTTTTTGAAGCGTGTAATTAGCGCCCTCTATAAAAATGAAAATAAATTCATGTCTTCTTCCAAAACATATTTAATGCAATGCAATGTTTCCGATAGTTTCGACGTAATCCTGTTATTGAATACGGATGTCGTTACGAAAACTTTTTACCAATCAAACCCTACTTATTTTTCAGCATTTCACTTATCCTAGCAACGGGCCACTTTTTTTGAAACACTACATTTGAATTCATCCTTTTTTCAAATTAATTACTTTGTACAACTACACTTAATTTTGTAGCCCACAAAAGGGGATGTGGAACTTCTAATTCAACACATCGTCACCACATCAGATTTACTACAACAACAATTAAAATTAATCAAAAGAAGATTACCTCTGGATACAAACATCTCGAATCTAGGTCTTAACAATGAAGTACGCGAAAATCTACACCAGTGCTACCAACACGCTTTAAAAATATCAAAAACTCTAAACGACGTAGTCAAAACTACAGTACAGACAATAGTAACTAGCGGAGGTAAACAAATTCGTTTTAAATCAATAAATTTCCGGTTGACGATTTAATTTTTTTACAGAATCTGATAAAGCAGTTACCCAAGACAAAGTTAAAGACATAGCAATAAACGCGAGTGAAAAATTCTACGAACAAGACGATTTAGGTCCAGTGCAAAGTTTAAAAAATTCTCTAAATTCTATTCTTACCCAAATCACGCAGTTGGCACAATTTTTACACGACAACGAGTACGAGATAACCACCGCAAATAAAACAGAAGAAAAGGTGATTTTAAAATTTTTTCTTCACAATAAATATTGTTTTATTTACGAATTTTTCAGATCTCGTCGCCTATCAGAATACGAGCCGAAGCTGTGAAAAAGGAATTGGAACAAACCAAAACGTTGACGAGCAAGTTAGAGAACAAAGAATCAGACATAAAGGAATTAAGGAAATTGCTCAAAGAAAAACAAGAACTGTTTTCCGAGATGACGATTCGTAAGGAATTGGCGGAAAAGAAATTGGGAAATGTCAACAAAGATTACGAAATGACCATAGAAAAGTTGCAGAGGAAATTGGAAGAAGCGCACAATAATTATAAGAAAAAAGAAAAGGAATTCGAAGAAACGTTGGATCATCTACAAACTGATATAGATTCGTTGGAAAATGAGAAAGGGGAGATGAAAGAGAAGCTTAAGATTTTATCTAAAAAGGCTGCGTTGGAGGTATCTTTGTCAAAAGGTAAGTTATTGTTGATAATAAAAAGTCCATTTTCTAATTATTATCACTACAAACTTAGCACTTTAGCTTTTTCATAGTTAAACGTGGAAATATCGAATGTTTTCGACCGTATTCCTTTCACAGCTTCAGTTATGTTTGCCAAAGTATATTTCAATTCTAGAGTATTATTTGCAACTTTCGCAGCAAGAAAGCTGTGTGCTATATGTAATATTCAAAATAAAGTTCCATATTTTCTGTAAACTCGTCCTAAATATGGCATTTATAATACCTACTATTTAAACAAATAGCTTTGAACACATATACGAGACTTACTCATTTAATAAATATTGCTCAAATGTTGTAACAATTTTAATCTTCTTTTCACCTTTCCAGGTTCTCAATTGCCTTCGTTGCAATCTTTAGGACCCACTTTACCCGCCGTGGTTAAAGACTCTCCGTTACTTATGCAAGAAATAGATAATTTACGAAAAATATTCCATCAAGAACGCAACAAACGAATCCAACTGGAAAATAAAACAATTAAAGAACAACTAGACAGCATGGCGCCACTTCCATCTTTCAAAAACACTCCAGATAATGTTTTAGAAGGACTATATCGAGAAGGATCTAAATTGAACCAGGTTTGCACCATTTTCAGGATAACATTGTTAAAATCACATTTTCAGATAAATAAATACTCACAAATCTAGCGGACGTTTTGTGAAATACTGATATACTTTATATACTCACATTCAAAATAATTTACTATACGGAATGTCCCATTCATAAATCTGGAATAATGGTGGTAGTTGATATAAAATCTTGTTATAGGAACTTTTGGTTCATCTAGCAAAACCTACTTTTCCGGCAATATATAAATTGAAGCCAGGTAACGGCCCAGCGGCTTGGAAACGCCATTTTGCCGAAGAACAGAATAAATTACTGGTCTTGAATAGAGCTAGGGAAGAATTCCAGACTAAAGTCGCGTCCGAAGCGGTTAAAAGGAAATTCGGTGGTAGAATTGAATCTGATTTGGCCATTTTTCCAACAACAGAAATGACAAAAGTAAGTTGATTAATTTTTGAGGCGTTTTTTTTTCTGTTAATACTCTGTATTTCAGGCTCTTAACGAAACTAAATCTATAAACATCGGATTTGTAAAGATATCGAAGGATTTATTGCCTTCTGGTGAAAAGTCGAAAGTGGTCAATTTAGATGTGGACTGCGAAAACTTACAGAACGTTCTTCAAAAGTTATTAGTTAAATAAACAAATTTTTTACTATTTAAATTATTTAATGTATACGGTGTGTAACGAAAAAGTTGTCTGTTAATTAGAAAAAAGTTTCTTTTTACTTTTTTTTATATTTTTAGACAGATTTTTGGGAAACACTGTATTAGCAATATTATTAATAAAAAAGTGCTTTAATTAACTTACTTTTATTGTGTTTTATTTCTTTTTCACCTATATCACTGGAAAACGGTGAAACCCCTAAAAGAAATTGTTTTATGAAAGGTTTGAAGAGGAAAAGGTTCGTTTTGGTTCACCCTGATCATATGCGTGTCTCTGTACATTACAGCGATAACAAATCTATCGTTTAGTTTTCGCAATTTATCACATTTAATTATTTTATCTGAATCTGAATGAATCCCTTTTAAAAACTTTATCGTAAATGGAATTTTTTACAAATAAATTAACCTTTTTTAAAAATTCTATCGTACGCTCATGGTAGATGTAAATTTTTACAAATAAATTGATCCCTTTTAAAAAATTTTGTTCGTTTATGGTAGAAGGAAATTTTTACAATTAAATTATTAACCCCTTATAAAAAAGTACACATATATACACAGTATACGTATAGCTCACTGAAAGCGTGACGATTATTTATGCAACACTATATACGCTTTATTGTTAATTGTGTTGCATAACCAAAAGTAGTATGTATTGCATAAAAGCGCGACGATGACGAAATATCCATGTTTTTTCTTCGCCCAAAAAAAGTGCTCAACGCGCCTAAAGTTTTCACTTCAAAAACATTCATACTGACAAAAGTATATTCCTCTAAAATTAATTTGTATACACAATTTTTATTTTGATTATTCAAATGAAAATTATTTACACTTTAAACATAATACCAAAAAATAAGAAGTTCGGTACCTTCACTTCATCCATATTTAGATTTACCTACTCTGTAAATGATTATTCGGTTTTTAACCTTTTCCAAAAATTACGTGGAATGTTTTAGAAATTATTTCAACAATAAACAATATTAGTTGGTATCAATGCGCGCATCACCCCAAATAGTTCAGTAAACTTGGCAACTTACAATAGGGTGAGGTTGAACAAATTAGATACAAGCTAGTTTTGGCTGATATAGTGACTTGTACTATATCATACCAAAAGTCCCATTTGGTAAATGTATGACAAGTAAGAGAAAAATGGCGGCCATCTCGATTTTTTGTTAATATCTCAGTAAATTTATTTTTTACAAAAAAACAGAGTATACTTTTTTGTTTAGAAATAAAAAATATATACTAGGGCGTTCAAAGTTTTTTTTTATATATAAACCACAAAATTATTTTTTGATTGTAAGTTATTAAATTTTCAAAAATACAAGAGAAGAGGTATTTATCAACGAATTAGACACATATATTTAGGTGTCTTGGAAAAAAACAGGTTGTTACCTTTACACAAATAAACAAAACAGTTACTGTTAATAAACGTGAAGTTGTTATAAACCCTAGGCAACTTTTTAACCGAATTGTTTGTTCTAACAAGTCTCCTGAAGAACTTAAAAAGTGCTTCACATTTGAACTGGCTCCCTACACCCTCTATCAATTTTTAAAGATGGTCAAATACGAAGTGTTACAAAATCGCAACTATTAAAAGAATTTGATTCTACCTCTCCACCAGAACAGCACGCGCCTAAGAACACCGTGTATGCTTTAGATGGTGGTCTACTTTTACATAAAGTAGTCTGGCAAAAGCCAGATACCTATAGGGATATATGTAAACAATACGTAAATTATGCAATACATTGTTATGGCACAAACTGCGTTGTTGTCTTTGATGGATACGACGAAACACATATTTCGACTAAAGGTCAACTGCAAAAATTACGATCAATCAAAGCCGTGTCATTGATCTTATCAATCTAGATACTACACTTCCTTGCACACAGGAAGAATTTTTAAGAAACAGTGAAAATAAGAAAAAATTTATTGCCCTGCTCAGGAACTTTTTTCATGAATTAGGAGTAACTGTTTATCAGGCTGAAAGAGATGCAGATGTCTTAATTTGCTGGACAGCTGTAGAGTTATGCTCTAAACATGAGTTTGTGACCCTAGTTTCGGAAGATACTGATATAATGGTTTTGGCACTACACTACTGTCGACAACTCTTCTATTATTTCTGAATTATTACTATTTGTTTGAAAGATATTGAAGTTTTTCTGTAAAAATGTCATAGTTCTCATTGTGGCTTTACTGCATTTTTTGTGGTAATTCAATTTTTGACTTGGTAACCGTTTCATAATTAACTTTAAAGGTATTTTTGCATTGATTAATTGTGTGTATGGTATTTGCCATTGATGTTTCTAGATTGGAAGAACTGTAAATTTATGAAGATGAAATTTGTTAGTAATAAGTTTTGGGTTATTTACGCAAAGATGCGATAATTCAATTGTTATTTACAATTAGGTGATTTGTGTTGTTATTGTTTTGTTTCCTAATTAGGAACTTGTCCTTTATTAATTTGTTCTACTTTACTTTATGTCTATTGTGTCAAATGTCACAAATTTGAAAATATAACATTGTAGATGTCAGTAATCGTAGAAAACGTCACGTCTTCACATATAGAAAGCGATAATGATTACTTTTGTCGACAAGACGTGTAGAATAGAGTCGATAGTAGAATTCTATAGTGTGCAGAGTCCCACTCCTGAAAACGTGAGTCAAAGGTCAAAGTCAAGTGTCAACATAAAATGTCATCCGTCTAAGTCACACCTTAGACTAAAGATTAGTATCGATAGGCGATCTTGCACTTGTTCGAGCGCATCGAACATTTTATGAGGAAGGAATAATTGGGGCTGCCGTTGCTGTTGAAAGATGTCCCCAACCGGTGAAGGATGTCACTACCGATAAAACATATATCCAACCGGTAAGAGATATCCCCCAGCGGCGGAGGATCGTCTTCTCGGCTGATGGATCCCCCTCTTGGTTGGAAGGTGTCCCTCGCCTCTTGAAGCTGTAAATGGAACATAGTTAGACTTGCTGTGGATAAAAGTAAAATTAATTACAAACAAAAATAAACAATAAAAACAACCCGATAAATTCAATACATATGGAAAAATATAAACAATTGCAATTGGAGGAAAACATTTACGGTTGAAATATGTTCCTCACGGTTGGAAGATATACCGAAACGGTAAATATAAAAAATATATCCAATGACAAAGTATGTTTCTCACCGGTAGAAGACGATCCTCCTGGCTGGAAGATGACCCTCTCGGATGGATAATGACACTCTCGGATGGATGATGTCTCTCTCGGTTCGAAGATGTACCTCTCGATTGGACGATAACTCGCATCCCTCTCCTGGATGATATCCCTTTCGGTTGGAAGATGCCCTCTAGACTCGGTGAGGTTCCTCATGGGTGGGTGATATCCCTCTCGGTTGGAAGATGCCCTCTAAGCAGAATGATACCCTTCTGGTTGGAAAATTATCTCTAGGCTGGATAATGTCCCTCTCGGTTGGGTAAAACCACTCTACAAGGCAACATTATTACCAAAAATTACCACTACCACCTTCGGCAAAAATATAATAATCCCCTACTAGGCACAACAATACAAAAAATTACCACCACCACCTTTACCAGCAAAGATAATAATCATCTACAATCTACAAGGCCCATGCATGTGGATTATTGGAAAGGTTTCTGAAACAAAAAATCAAATGAAACTGAAAAATTTAACAAAAATATCGTTTGTATCTATGAACCCTGTAAAAAAATAATGTAAATTACAAACCAAGTGGCGAAAACGGGAAAGACACCTGGAATTTACAGGTGTACAGTTGACGATCCTCCTGGCCGGAAGATGGCTCTCTCGGCTGGATGAAGTTCCTCTCTGTTAGAAAATGTCCCTCTAGGTTGGATGAAACACCCCCCTCCCGTTTGGAAGAACCTAAAAAAATTTCTGGAATAGAAAATCAAACAAAATTGAAAATATTCAACAAAAACATCGTTGGAACCTATGAACCCTGTAAAAAAATAATGTAAATTACAAAACAAGTGGCGAAAACGGGAAAGACTGGAATTTACAGATGTACAGTTGACGATCCTCCTGGCTGGAAGATGAACATCTCGGCTGGATGATAACCCTTTCGGTTGGAAGACGTCTCCTTCGGCTGGATGAAATCCCTCTCGGTTAGAAGATGCCTCTTTAGGTTGGATGATACATCCCCCAGTTGGAAGAATCTAAAAAAATTCCTGGAACAGAAAATCAAATAAAATTGAAAAAATCAACAAAAATATCGTTGGAACCTATGAACCCTGTAAAATAATATATGCAAATTACAAACCAAATGGCGAAAACAGGAGAGACACCTGGAATTTACAGATGTACAGTTGACGATCCTCCTGGCTGGAAGATGAACATCTTGGCTGGATGATAACCCTTTCGGTTGGAAGACGTCTTCTTCGGCTGGATGAAATCCCTCTCGGTTAGAAGATGCCTCTTTAGGTTGGATGATACATCCCCCAGTTGGAAGAATCTAAAAAAATTCCTGGAACAGAAAATCAAATAAAATTGAAAAAATCAACAAAAATATCGTTGGAACCTATGAACCCTGTAAAATAATATATGCAAATTACAAACCAAATGGCGAAAACAGGAGAGACACCTGGAATTTACAGATGTACAGTTGACGATCCTCCTGGCTGGAAGATGAACATCTCGGCTGGATGATAACCCTTTCGGTTGGAAGACGTCTCCTTCGGCTGGATGAAATCCCTCTCGGTTAGAAGATGCCTCTTTAGGTTGGATGATACATCCCCCGGTTGGAAGAATCTAAAAAAATTCCTGGAACAGAAAATCAAATAAAATTGAAAAAATCAACAAAAATATCGTTGGAACCTATGAACCCTGTAAAATAATATATGCAAATTACAAACCAAATGGCGAAAACAGGAGAGACACCTGGAATTTACAGATGTACAGTTGACGATCCTCCTGGCTGGAAGATGAACATCTCGGCTGGATGATAACCCTTTCGGTTGGAAGACGTCTCCTTCGGCTGGATGAAATCCCTCTCGGTTAGAAGATGCCTCTTTAGGTTGGATGATACATCCCCCAGTTGGAAGAATCTAAAAAAATTCCTGGAACAGAAAATCAAATAAAATTGAAAAAATCAACAAAAATATCGTTGGAACCTATGAACCCTGTAAAATAATATATGCAAATTACAAACCAAATGGCGAAAACAGGAGAGACACCTGGAATTTACAGATTTACAGTTGACGATCCTCCTGGCTGGAAGATGAACATCTTGGCTGGATGATAACCCTTTCGGTTGGAAGACGTCTTTTTCGGCTGGATGAAATCCCTCTCGGTTAGAAGATGTCCCTCTAGGTTGGATGATACATCCCCCAGTTGGAAGAATCTAAAAAAATTCCTGGAACAGAAAATCAAATAAAATTGAAAAAATCAACAAAAATATCGTTGGAACCTATGAACCCTGTAAAATAATATATGCAAATTACAAACCAAATGGCGAAAACAGGAGAGACACCTGGAATTTACAGATGTACAGTTGACGATCCTCCTGGATGGAAGATGACCCTCTCGGTTGGATGATAACCCTTTAGGTTGGAAGACGTCTCCTTCGGCTGGATGAAATCCCTCTCAGCTAGAAGATGTCCCTCTCGGTTGGATGATACATCCCCCAGTTGGGAGAATAAAAAAAAATCCTGGAACAGAAAATCAAATAAAATTGAAAAAATTCAACAAAAACATCGTTGGAACCTATGAACCTATGAAAAAATATTTGCAAATTACGAACCAAATGGCGGAAACAGGAGTGACACCTGGAATTTACAGGTGTACAGTCGACGATACTCCTGACTGGAAGATGACTCTCTAGGCTGGATGATAAACCTTTAGGTGGGGGAAACTGATCTTCGTTGGAAGACGTCTTCTTCGGCTGGATGAAATCCCTCTCGGATAGAAGATGTCCCTCTCGGTTGGATGATACATCCCCCAGTTGGGAGAATAAAAAAAAATCCTGGAACAGAAAATCAAATAAAATTGAAAAAATTCAACAAAAACATCGTTGGAACCTATGAACCTATGAAAAAATATTTGCAAATTACGAACCAAATGGCGGAAACAGGAGTGACACCTGGAATTTACAGGTGTACAGTCGACGATACTCCTGACTGGAAGATGACTCTCTAGGCTGGATGATAAACCTTTAGGTGGGGGAAACTGATCTTCGTTGGAAGACGTCTTCTTCGGCTGGATGAAATCCCTCTCGGATAGAAGATGTCCCTCTCGGTTGGATGATACATCCCCCAGTTGGGAGAATAAAAAAAAATCCTGGAACAGAAAATCAAATAAAATTGAAAAAATTCAACAAAAACATCGTTGGAACCTATGAACCTATGAAAAAATATTTGCAAATTACGAACCAAATGGCGGAAACAGGAGTGACACCTGGAATTTACAGGTGTACAGTCGACGATACTCCTGACTGGAAGATGACTCTCTAGGCTGGATGATAAACCTTTAGGTGGGGGAAACTGATCTTCGTTGGAAGACGTCTTCTTCGGCTGGATGAAATCCCTCTCGGATAGAAGATGTCCCTCTCGGTTGGATGATACATCCCCCAGTTGGGAGAATAAAAAAAAATCCTGGAACAGAAAATCAAATAAAATTGAAAAAATTCAACAAAAACATCGTTGGAACCTATGAACCTATGAAAAAATATTTGCAAATTACGAACCAAATGGCGGAAACAGGAGTGACACCTGGAATTTACAGGTGTACAGTCGACGATACTCCTGACTGGAAGATGACTCTCTAGGCTGGATGATAAACCTTTAGGTGGGGGAAACTGATCTTCGTTGGAAGACGTCTTCTTCGGCTGGATGAAATCCCTCTCGGATAGAAGATGTTCCTCTAGGTTGGATGATACATCCCCAGTTGGAAGAATTTTAAAAAAATCCTGGAACAGAAAATCAAATAAAATTGAAAAAATTCAATAAAACTGTTGTTGGAAACTATGACCCCTGTAAAATAATATATGCAAATTACAAACCAAATGGCGAAAACAGGAGAGATACCTGGAATTTACAGGTGTACAGTTGACGACTCTCTCGGCTAGATGAAATTCCTCTTGGTTAGAAGATGTCCCTTTAGGTTGGATCATACACTCGCGGTTGGAAAAACGTAAAAAAAATTCTGGAACAAAAAATCAAACAAAATTGAACTTAAATGGTGCAAAAATTGAATTTACAGGTGTACAGTTGTTTAAAAAAAAGAGCAAAAAATACAAGATTATTATAAATTATGTGCCATCCTACCTTTTTTTGTCAAAGTTATGGTCGAGTTATTCCTTCTTCGAATGTGCGATGAAAAATTGGTAATTAAATTCATTGTTGTTTGTCTATCCAATCCGAATAATTGCTTAAGCTTGAAATCTGGTATTTCATAAGGATCCATCTCATCCCTTAAAACTCTCCCTTGAAATTTCAAATGATTTCTAAAATAATATATATGTATTATGATACCACATATACCTATGATATAGAACCATATCTTACCTGTCAAGCTCTTCTATCATTGGAAATAACAAATTTTTTATTTTTTTTCACTGAAGAATGTAGCTTCACCAATAAATACACAACACAAAAACAAACTGTAAGACGCACTGATTTCCGAAAACCCGATCGAAAATATTCACAATTCTATAAGATTTTCTGTGACTTACACGGAATGCGCGGAATTTTATATATAGCCTGAAAAGTTTTTAAATTTGCGCAGAATTTTATATATATATATATAGCCTGAAAAGTTATAAATTTGCTTATAATTGCCCTTGAAGACATATGAAATTACATTTTTATAACATTTGGTTGATTGGAATAATTAATATAGGTACATACGCGTTTAGGGTAGTTCCTCGCTCCGTTACCTTAAACAAAAAAATTAAATAAATATCGATCCATTTATCATCTAACCTTTACCAATTTCAGATGTCCCAAAAGTTTCTGATCCATTTTCTATTCATTCTCTCTATTACTTGTGAGTTTGGAGATATTTGCAGTTAAAATAGGTCGGAAACTTCTGGGACTCCCGGTATTTTATCTAATATTTCTCCATACCTATTCTAAATAAACGTAGAAATATTTTCAGAAAAAAAAAATAAATTAACGTCAAAAACTGACACAAATGGACATGGGAAAATATTGACTAGATTTAATGGGAAATAGTATAGGTATATAAAAAAGAATATAATGTTAAATATATAAGCAAAAGTTTTCTAGTAATCACCCTGTAAATAGAATTTTAAAAAATATATTGAAAATCGTATAGATTTTTATTGAAATATTTCTATGTTTATCACAAGAAATGGAACTTTGTTAAAATTATTGTTATTTTAAATTAAAATCAATAAAAGTCTAAAAATAACGATAAAATAATTCACATTAACCGATTTTCAATTCAAATATTCTTAATTCATGTGTCCAAGATTCAATCAAAAGTAAAAAAAAATTATTTGTACGTGATAAAAAATATTATAATAAAACATAAGCTTACCCTAAACCTCATATTATAAACTAGAACTCCAGATCCATTCCAATTTTGTGAATTTGAGTTCCAATTCCTATACAAAATTCAGTCATAAGTAATGAATCAATGCGTTATATAATCCCAATTAGTCATGCCGGCCGGTCTTTTTTGGTAGAATATGGAAATTTTTAGTTAAAAAAGACTCAAAAGTTGATTATAAACAATTATAAAATTTCATTATTGATTACCAGGATATTCGGAAGAAGTTCGAAATAAATAATTATTGAAAATTTTATTTTTTAAAGGCCGGAAAATTTCTGTTTAAATAAAATATATTCGATAACGTTCTAAGCGATTTCAAAATCGATTAAGCAATTATTATAGTAACATTATTCTTTGCAAAAATTATAAAAAATAAATATTTTTGGGATCAAAAATAGTATGGAAACTTTTATAATTACTAGTAAAAACCGTTAAATAAAAGAAAAGCTTACCATATTCATTCCATTTCCTTATATGATTCCAATCCATGGCACTCACTTTCACTAAACTACACAAAATTTCGAAAACGGCACTTTTGACACTACGCTCTACATCACACATAATACCGAAAACGCCACCCCGACACTACATTAGACGTAATACCGAAAAGGTCACTCACGATGCTTCGCAAAATTTCGAAAACGCCACCCCCGACACTTCACTATACAAAATTTCGAAACCGACACTCCCGACCGATCCGTACTACAAGACGGTTGGCGCGGTACTGAATGAGAATGTTGAATGTATCCTGTGCTATTAACGACTATGTTTAACGGTACTGATCTACTGATTTTATTAAAATTTAAAAATGTGTAAAGTTTGTGAATTTTTTTTCTACATATAACTCCCAATATCTAGGGAACTAATCGAAATAAATACACAAACTGTTTTTTATTCCATGATGGAGCTTAGCTGTGCTAATTCAGTTTTCTTTAAATGTTTAGTTTCTTAACAAATGGAAAATTTTCTAAATACACTATGCCTTTCGTTAATAAGTTGTTACTTTTCAAAAGATATAGAGGTAAGCTATGTCATTCCTCATATTTCCTAAATATTATCCAGTCTTTCGTTAACAAGTAGGTACTTTTTTTAAAAGACATAGGTAAGCTATGTCGTTCCTCATAAAAACTATCCAACCCCTTTTTTTACAAGTGGTACTTTTTTCAAAATATATAGAAAAATATTCTAAATACTATGCCTTTCGTTGATAAGTTGGTACTTTTCAAAAGACATAGGTAAGCTATGTCGATCCTCGTATTTTTTGTTCTGTTTTTTTTCTGCCCTTTCTCCCCTGTTGGTGTCATTCGGTTTGGAATTGTAAATTATTTTTTAGGGGGGGAATAGTTGCCCAGTATGGGCTTTCAAAATGTCGTAGATTTCTAAGTTGGTATATGCAAAATGGCAATACTTGGCAATTTATTACTAACAATTTTTTTTCAGCGCTTCCTTTTCAGCACACTAACACTTCTCTTACAGGCTTCAAGATGTCATCAAATTTTTTGTAAATTTTTTAATTTTGTTTAATTTTCTGTTCCAGGAATTTTCTTAGGGATGGATTTATTTGGAATATATGCTTATATTTAATGTTGCTGATAGGCCTATCTAATAATTTTACTTTTTTTTATGTCCTAGGGTTTACATTAAAATGTTTTTTATTAATTTTGTTTTTTGTTTTAGAATTCTTATTAGGAAAGGATTTTTTAGGTTACAAAAGTTACTACAGTTGGAGCTACAGAATTTTCATTAATATTTTGGAAAGTTTTTTCTTTGCTTGATTTTTTCTTAGGGTTCAAAATGTGCTTGTCTTGTAGACGGTGGTAAAGTAGTGGTGATCTAGGGGTATTAGTATTTTAATTATAAAATATTGTATGTAAAAATATCTTTATGTTGTAATTCGTGTTTCAATTTTTCGGCTTTTATAAAAAAATGTAAATTTTAATATTACATACATACATATCTTTTCTATAATTGCTAAGTTTGCATTTATTTTATCCTGTTTGTATATATCTGCACTTTGCTAGAGTAAAGATAAACTCTGGCTTAGCGCTGCCGGTAGAAGACATCCAGCTTTCAGGGGGGGGGGGGGAATTTTCTAGTTTTGTCTGTGTATTCCTCCGCCGGCGGGGAATATTTTCCATCGGCTGTGAATATTTTAACCGGTATTTTCTACCGATAAAGGGAATAACGGCTAGTTGAGAGGGACAACTTCCAGCCGTGATGCTTAGATTTGTTTATAGATGCGTATTTAATTTCATAAGTTTTATATTGCGCTTTGGTTGTTCTATATGATATTTTGTGTATTATTGTTAAATATTTAACTCCACTTTTACCATAGCTGTTTCTATTTGCCTTTTTTTACAGTACTGTTCTAAATTAAACTGTTACTTGAGAGATAACAGTAATCGTAAAAAACTACACGTCTTCACATATAGGAAGCGATAACGATTACTTTCGTCGACAGGACGTGTAGAATAGAGTCGATAGTAGAATTCTTTAGTGTGCAGTCCAGATATTTTTAAATCCGAGTTTCTTCTGAAATTGTATAATGCCAAAAAATCCAAAAGTTTAGACGAACTTCGGTACTTCATGTATCATAGAATAACTTCAAGGCAGGGACTGTCAATCCAATTTAATCTAGCGGTGTTGCCTCCTACCGAAAAATCTGCAGAACAACATTTACTGAGAGTTTATTATCAGGTAAACCGATAACACGCATTAAAAAATTTAAAACTTCAATCTTATCAGATGGATCCTATCGCATGGGGATGGATGAAAAGTGGCAATGGTGATGGTGACCCAATTCCCATCAAGACAAAACAAGAAGTAGCACCGCCAGATCTACTAAAACAAGTTTTTTGTAACTGCAAAGAAAGTGCGTGAGGACGGAATTATTCTTCTAAAAAGTTAGGCATTAGGTGTTCCCAAAGTGTGGCCAATGCTGTAGAATTATTTGTGCTAATAATGCTATTTTTGAAGTAGACGATGAAGAAATGGCAGAAATTTTGTGAAAAGTATATTAAATTTGTTTATAAAAGAAAAATATGTTACTTAAGTAACTTTTAATAGGTACAAATTTTTTATTTATTTTTAACGTACCATTATTTTAGGAAGCTGTAACTTTTTTACCTTTTGAGCTACAAGTATATTTTTTTACCCAAAGATGCGTCTTTTTAAGCTCTAAAAATTATGTATCACGTAATTTTTGGTAAGTACATAAATAAAAAAGCTGTTTCATAAAAATAAAAATAAAACAAGATGGCGGACATTTTTTTCACGTTTGTCATAGTGGGATCGAATGGGACTTATATGTTAATCTGGAGGCTTTTTCCTACACATTAAAAAAAACAATAGGTTGTCTCTAATTTGTTCTATCCCAATATCCTTATTTCCTGGCCTAAAAGCAGTACTTTTCAAAGTGATCGATTGTGCATAACCATACTATAAATCGTATATCGAGAAAATGCCTATTTAACGTTGACAGATAGATGTCAATTGTCAAAACTTTAAAAATTTTGTCTTGAAATGTTTTTGTTGTAATGAAAAACTGCCGAAAAAACAATATTATTTTAACGATAAGAAGTTACAGCTGAGTTATATGAATTATTTGGATTTGATCTCATATTTGTTAAATAATGTCTGGTAAAAACGTACTAACAGAACTTCAAGAATATACTGATTATCTCAAGGAAAGAACACTTTTCTTCAGAGAGGAAAGTAAGTACATATTACATTCTAATTAGTTTTTTGCAAATAGTTTTATATAGTTGGAAAATAAAGTCCAGCATAACTATAGTACGTACAACTGGTTATGTAAAAGATATTTTACTTTACTTATTTTTTAAAGTGGTTCTCCTTGATACAAATTGTAAACCTCAACAGTTTATGATGCAAAAATCATGCTTGCACATTGTTTTAGATGCCAGACTAGATATGATATTGAAAAGACTGAAAATGTTGAATGATGAAAACAGGATACCTACAGACATATCTGAAAAAATTTGTGAAATAAAAGAAACCCTCTTAAATTCACTACCATCCTCTATATCTCAAACAGACAGGTTAAGGAAACATCACCATTATTTATCAAAATTGAAAATTTGTATAAAAATTTATGTTAATATAAATGAAAGACTTTCAGAAGAAATCAAGACAGCGAAAAGGTAAAACAAACAAATTGATTTTGTAGTAAACAATGACAATTTCTTGTAAAATGAAGTTATATCCTGTTATGATTAATATAATCTATTTTAGAGAACTTGATCATTCAAAGCAGAAACTAGGTGGAATTTCAAATTTAAGTGCAGAACAAATACAACAATTGGAAGAAAAGGCAAGAAGATATGAAAATGAGGTATCAAAATTTGAGGTATGATTTCTTGCTTAATTGAAATGTCAATGTCTTTGATTTATTTCCAATAGAGGATTTTTTCTTCGTATACCTAGTATGGGTACTTGATGTTTTCAACTTGCGAAACCAAAATAGAAGTATGGGACCTGAGCATACACTGTATTGGAGTCGAGTACACTTCGTTTAGTATCACTTCTTCTCCTTTCTTTTTGTTGTCATCTTTATTCATTTTCTCTAAACGCTGCAATTAATATTTATTTCTGTGGTTTTAAGCCCTACATAACCACAGAGACAACCCTCTGAAAATCACAAAAATATTTTGAACTTGTGTTTATTATACGTCTACAAGATGGTGAAGCATAAAAGTTCTATTTTTTACAAAGGGAATCTAACTAAAATTTGTTTGTTGAATATTTGTAATGATACATGCACAATTTGACAGTAGCTAATTGACTGGTAGAGTATGGTATCATGTGCTGGTATATTCTGTAGTACAATCGAGTTACCCTATAACAATGCCTAAGTATGCATGGTACATGGAAGAAATAATTGTCTAATGTTTAATCCGAAAGTATACCAAATTATTGACAGTTATATTAATGTTGTATTATCTTAGTTAGAATCGTCTATTAATTTGTTTTAGAAAAAATATCCTTGGTTAAAAGATCCAATGTTTGATTTACCAAACATAAACAAAGAAGTACAAAAACTGCAAGAATTAAAAAGTACTAAAGAGAAATTAATCAAAGAACTTAGTGTATATCAAGATTTAAGACCTGACATTAGTGAAGCTAAACTACAACTTGCTCAAATTAAAGAAGAACATAAAAAAATAAGTACACTATTGTTAGATTGACAGGTTTTGGAACAAAATTTTAAGTAATTGTGTAAAAAAAAATAGAATGTGCTAAATGTCTGGAATGTTTTTTCAAGTCATTTTATCAATAAACAGTAAGCAATAGTGCATATTAATAATTATAAAATAATTTGATAGTGTAACAGCACCAAATGAGTTGAATATAGAATGTATCTTTTTTGATAGATATTTAGATTTGATTTCATAATATTACTGTTTTTTAGATAAATAAATTCAATAAAACGACTTGATTAAATATTCTGATATCAGTATTATGCAATTGTCTTAAAAATAGTTGACTGTATCGAAAATATTTATAAATGTATGGTTGATTTTCAGTCAAATTGTGCAATTTTCAACTTCACATCAATTGAAGACCTGTTGAAATAAAGGTATTTTGGTAAAAAAATAAATTTTTAAGTTAAGTAATGTTATTTTTGTACATTTTCAATAGATTTTTCTACTAGAATTTTGTTTTTGTTGATTTTTATAACACAATCATTCCAAAGGGCTACTTTGATTTCACAACTACTTTAATTTCACAATGACAAGTTTGCAATTAAAATACTAAAGTAAAATGCAGATCAATAGTTAAACATCATTTCTTTTTTGCTGAGTAGTTCATATGGAACATCTTTAGTAATAACCTGGAGAACTTATTTGTGGAGTAGTTTAAATCTACAATGTTGGATGTAATTGTTTAAAAAACATAACAAAACTTCCTAAGTATTCAGTAGTTCATATGGTACTTATCTTACACCTTATTTCAAAAGACAATGCAATTCTGGAGAACTTTGTAATTTCTTGAGTAGTTCAAATTGAACCATATTAAATTTGATGTCTTGCTTCTTGTTTAAGAAAACATTTCAAAGGTGGACTTGTTATTTGTATTAGTTCATTGAGTAATTAAAATGAAATATCTTTGATATCTTAATTCGGGAAATGATCCAAAAGTGGAGAACTTAATAGAATAATTTGTTCATTGAGAAGTTCAAATAGAATATACATTTTACTTGAAATATGTCAAACATGCAGTGTAATATATATATATATCTGCCTTGAGGTATTAGGTATATGCATCTCATTGGAACACTGTATATTATGACTACTCCAACTCACTTAAATATACTTACCACAATGTTATTGTAACTCTAAACTAACATGGTTATTACTCTCCTGTGACCCTTAATATGTAATATTAATATTCAAAGGTATTACAATCGGTTTAGATTTAAATTCTGATTTATTTGTATCAATGGTAATTGACCAAGGCAAATATGTGATGATTATACATGATGTAGAATGTATTTGGATAAATACATAACAGCAGAGCTTTTCAGGTTAATTTGTTCATTGGATATTTCAAACAATTTCTTTTATATCTCAGTTTATAAAACAGTTCAAACTTACAGCCACTTTTACTTGTATTAAGCTGGAACATAATATGAACCCTATTAACATTTTTGTTTGTTAATGGATTTGATTGCTTTTAGGATATGATATTACCCAATTTGTTTTTGTTATAACTCAAAAATTAGGAGGATTAATTTCAACCAGGACCGATTTCATTAAACCAGTATCATTGAAGCTATTTGCAAAACCGAATATGGCACTACTTATAGACCCACAAAAACCCTTTATTACGAATTTTTAGCATTTTTTATGACGAAAAAAATTTTTGTTGCAAATTTTGAACAAAGGGGTGGGTATGGAAATATTTCGAGATATAAATTGCTTTCTGCTAACTCCCTTAATGCTTGGAAATATCGACTCAAAATTCACTAGAATTTGTAAAAATTTCCCCTGAATCGACTGGTGAAGACTAGAACGTTATATATTTCCAATTAGTCGAGTTTAGAGCATCTTTTGTTTTGAAAAGTGGATTTTCAAAAATTTCATGACTATTTGAAGACGAAAGAATGATTTTATCAAAAACGTCCCCAAAAAACCCCTTATTACGAATTTTTAGCATTTTTGACGCCGAAAAAATTTTTTTTGTTGGAAATTTTGAACAAAGGGGTGGTATGGAAATTTTTCGAGATATAAATTGCTTTTTGCTAACTTCCTTAATCCTTGGCAATATCGACTCAAAATTCACTAAAATATGTAAAATTGTCCCCTCTATCGATTGGTGAAGACTAGAACGTTCTATCTTTCCAATTAGTCGAGTTATGAGCATCTTTTTTTTTGAAAAGTGGATTTTCGAAAATTTCATGACTCTATTTGAAGGCGAAATAATGATTTTATCAAAAAACTGACTGTGTCAGTCGATCTCTCGTCCCAAAATCTCTTATTAGGAATTTTCAGTTTTTTTCGTTATTTTTTGTCGAAAATTTTGGACCAAGGGGTAGGTATGGAAATATTTCGCAATATAAATTGCTTCTTGCTATTCCTCAACTAGAAACATTGGAGGGGGAGTTTTAATCGCGGTAAAAAAATGTTATTGGTCCAGATCTATTTTGTTTCCACATTTTCACTTGGAGGAGCTGTTTGTTGAAATTTGCACTTCATATTAGGTACTGTTGAACAGATCAGATCTAGAAAGGTCTGGGACTCCCTACAAAGACTCGTAACCCTCTGGCAAACCATAATAGAGTAACTCTTAAGTGGGTCCCGGGGTACAAGGGTATTGTAGGCAATGAAAAGGCAGACACTCTAGCAAAGTTAGGGTATGAAACTGCATTCATTGGTCCTGAAACAGTATTTGGTATATCGAAAACTGCTGCACGTGGTTGTACATCCCGGTGGATTTAAACTAAACATTAGACGTATAGGAGCCACGTGCCAGAGCAGAAACGCAACAAACTCCTGGTCAAAAAACCCTCGGAAAACGAAATATCAAGCCTCAGCTCATCAAACCTTACTTTGTACCGAACCGGCATGGGTTACGTGTAGAGCGATTTTTGGGGAGGAGCCAACGCTTGCATAGTTGGGGTTCTGATGAGAGACTGATGCGTGGCGCGCTTGGAGGGATAGAAATGGGATGATGTCGGTCTGTTCGCGTCGTTGCACCTTGTACAAGGAGATAGGGAGAAGATGCACTATGAAACTTGGTTCCTTAGAATGAGAGGGCAAACAAATCGGTAATATCGATTTTCTCGGTGAGAAAAGTGGGTTTTCGAACACAAAGTTTCACTCTCTTAAAATTGAAAAATGGCAAAGAAATTTATTTTCAAAAAAATGACTCATTTTTCTGCTTTTTCGAATTTCCTCGTTTCCTAATTATCCGATCGAGTCGCTCGACCCCTCATTTTGTTCGTACTTTCATTACCTATGATTTATCTATACATTAATTGAGATTGCTTCAGTACTTTTTACGTTATATGAAAAAAAAAACTAAAAAAAAGAGGTTTTTTTCGTTTTAAATGTTAATAACAAATTACTGAAAAACATTCACGGGCTGCAAAACATATAAAAATTATAAAATGTATTCTCTTTTATATGAGGCATCATCCGTTTTATACTGTATACCCTGTATATAAAGTATGCGCACCTTTGTCGAAAATGTCCATGTGAATCGGTCTTCATAAATTGACGCAAAATGTCGTTACGTCAGACAGTAATTTTCGTTTTTAATCAAACCATAAACTTCCATCAAAATTTTTCGTCAAGCATCATGAACAACCACCCATTTGTTGCAAACAGTTCCAATGTTATTGATGAATCATATTTTACAGCAAGTAAGTATATTTTTATGCAACCAGTCAATCCATTCAAATTGTCCTTTATTTCTAGCACCAACATATGTGAACGGTCAAAACGTATTCGTATCTCAAGAAAAACAACGGAAACTATTCGATAACCTGAATACAACCATAATGGGAATAGCACCAAGCGCTGGAGGTCCTCAGTTTTATCCTGGAAACTTCATTCAAGCCGAACGGTATTACGGTCCTGGTGGGGTGGTTTTCTCCTTCCCATCTGTACCTTTTAATCCACCAGGAATGCCCGTTCAAGGACCTCCCCAATTCAACCGGTACATTTTTAAAATCTTTTAGAACTGCTTATTGTAAGAATATTTTTCAATATTGATAAAATATATATACAGTGTGACTAATTTAGATTGGAAACACAGATGTAAACTTGAAGTTATTCACCGATTTTAACCATATCAAATATTAAAACATCTACTTCGGGAAATTTTTAAATATTTATTCCAATTTTCAGGGCATACTACGATACTTTTTCGTAATAAAAAATAGCGATTTGTTTAAGAAAACTGGATTTAGAATGCTTCCAAATAGCTGTCTCCAAAATTTCACAAAAATATATTTGTTAATAACAAAGTTATGCCAACTTACAAAAGAACACGCTGTATCATTAGGTGGCCATGAAAATTATATATAAAGTAACGTAGTATTTAATAAAAGTAATGGAATAACATTCAAAGCTACATGCAGAAACCTGCTCTCAGGCACCGGATACTTGTTCAACCTTTCTCCGGTAGTGTAGGATTCTTCCCATCAGGAACCCATCCCCGCTCTGCCTATGCTATCCTTCCGTTTCCCTCAGCCTCTCCCTCTTCTCCTTTTTTTTTTTAAATAATTTTTGTTATTACATCTACGAAAATTTGGAAATTTGTTTTGGTTTTTAATTGCCCACTCAATCACAGCTTTTGCAGTGAAAGACTCCACCACCAAGCGCAGATCCTCGGCCATGATTTTATTCTCCACGCCATGAAACAAGACGTGTTCTGCGTCATCTACTACCCCACACCCTAGACACAAATCATCCCTTGATTTTTTAATTCCAAAAGTGTACGACCTGAATGACCCGTTGTGTAAGATAGTAGTTTGTTCTCTTGAATTTACATCCATACTAAGCCTTTTCGACTGGTATTAGTGACCTCGTCCATTTGGTCTTATTCACTTCCAATGACCACTCTTCTTGCCATTCTTCCAGACTCTTCTCCCTCTCCTCTTGTCTCACCACTCTGTCGGAACCAGCGCCCCGGTCATATATTCTTTTTGTTTCCATCACGAGTAAATGTACTGGCACCACGCCTGCGGTCACCTGCAGAGCTATCGCGATACGCGCTACACAACCTAATCATATGTGGTCAACAAATCCCTATATTTTGCATAGCGTAGAACCCGCACCACACAGGGGCCCCGTACAACAAGATCGACTGTATAGAGTCGAGCAGTGTCCTTCTCTTGAGCATGCCTGGACCCCCGATATTTGGCATGATCTTCTGTTTCGAACTTCTTGACCACAGCTTCTACGTGCTTTGAGTAGCGCAATCGGTCAATAGAGTAATAGGGTAATACCTAGGTACTTGACCGTTTTCAGGTGGCATATAATGTGTCCATCCAGCTGGAACTGGAGTCCTCCCCTGTACTCTGTACTGTATAGAGTCGAGCAGTGTCCTTCTCTTGAGCATGTCTGGACCCCCGATATTTGGCATGATCTTCTGTTTCAACCTTCTTGACCACAGCTTCTACGTGCTTTGAGTAGCGTGATCGGTCAATAGAGTAATAGGGCAATAGGGTAATACCTAGGTACTTGACCGTTTTCTGGTGGCATATAATGTGTCCATCCAGCTGGAACTGGACTCCTCCTCTGTCCCTAGGTCCTCTCAAAATGATTGCCTCAGTTTTTTCTTCTGCAAGTTTTAAGTTGTTATCCTCTATTCACTGACTTATTTTGCGTAGGGCTTTCTTTCCTTTCTTCGCCAATCCCCAATCCGAGTCTATGAATATCGACAGATCGTCCGCGTACGCTATCGTCCTTACATTTTTACCGATTGAGTATCCCATTGTACATGAGATTCCAAAGTAGCGGTCCTAGTACGGACGATTGGGGAATTCCCTTCGTCCTACCATTCGAAACCGTGACGCTCCTGTTCGATAAATAGTTCCTAATGATGTTGCTGAGATATGCCAGGGCATCAAATTGTGCTAATTTCCTAATTATAAGGCCGAATTAAATGCGTTCTTAAAATCCATCTACCTACCCACCGCTTCTTCGGACAGATTGTAACGTCATTAATCCATTTGACGGCGTCGATAGCAGAACGACCCTTACGAAATCCATACTGGAATGTCAATGCCAATACCTCTTCTAATCTTTTCTTTATCAATATTTCAAAATATTTCCCAAAACAGTCCAAACGGCATATAAGAAGATCATTAATTGAGGGGTTTCCCAGGTTTAATCAAGAGCACCAAGTTTGCTATCTTCTACTTTCTGTGAAACTCTTGATCTTACAGCTGGATTTGTCAATTTAATTGCCTATGGAGGTAAACGATCTGGCCAGGGAGCTTTTCCGAGCTTCACCAGCGATGATGATTTCCTCTGTCGTAAACAAGTAATCTACCGCCGCGCTCCCCCTTTCTTCTGCTGTGATATCATCTTTCTGTTACTATCGGTAACATTTACGTACAGTTGTTATTTTATTGTGTATCATGGCTGAGAGATTAAGTGTACGAGACAAAATTGAAATAGTACGTCTTTTGGGAGAAAATGATAGAAGTGTCAGAGAGGTTTGTAGAATATTCAGAGCAAGACATGCAGATCGTCCTAGTATTAGCTGTGGTATGGTGAACAAAGTAGATAAAACATTTAATAAAAATGATGCGGTATCAAAACACCTTTTAAAAATCAATCCTGTACAAAGGAGAAACAAAAATTAACAATAACTTATTTTAAATTGTTTTATATATATATATATATATATATATATATATATATATAATCTAAACCCTTTTTATACCCGAAGGAGTAAGGGTGGAAATCTATTTCTTCTTTCCATATATAAAATTGCTCCATTGTTTCTTGTTTTTTGCCATCTTTTTGGCTTCTTCCCAACTTTTCCCTCTTTTTTCCAATATTTCAGCAACCACTTGGTTCCAAGTTTTCTTTGGCCTTCCTCTCTTCCTTTTTGTAGTTGCTCGCGCTTCCCAAACATCTTTTACTGGCCTGTTGTTCATTCTTACTAAATGACCAAACCATTTAAGTTTTTGGTTGTCTAGTAAGTCAAGAATCGATTCAATTCCAAGTTCACTTCTAACGTCCTCATTCCTAACTCTGTCTCTCCCTGTTATTCCCTTTACCCTGCGCAAGTATCTCATCGCCATTGCTTGTATTGTACTCTTCGATTTCTGCGTCAGTATCCAGCTTTCACTTCCATAAGTGAGAATTGGTCGATATACTGTCTTGAACACTGTCATTTTCGTTTTCCTACTTATTTCTTTTTTACCAATGAATGCTCTAGACAAGGAATGGTAGAGTTTTGAGGCATTAGTGATCCTTTCATTCAATTCTTCATCTTCGGTTCCATTTCTGTCGATCTTAATACCAAGATATTTAAACAAGTCCACTTGTTGAATTTTTTCATTATGTAGCCTTATGTCAATTTCTGTGTTTGTTATTGCGGTAGTCATGACTTTTGTCTTCTGTACATTTACTTTTAGATTTCTTTTACTGAGTTCTCTTTCCCATGTTTGTAAGTTTTTTTGGAGGTCATCTTCGCTCGGTGCACAAATCACAACGTCATCTGCAAAAGCACATTCAGACAGGTTGATGGGTTTCAGTCAATTATAGTCTATGTGGATCTTTTTAGTATGTTTTTTCGTAGCCTTGATAATATCGTCCATTATTATAATAAAAAGTAAAGGACTTAACACTCCTCCTTGTCGAATTCCGTCATTTACTCTAAATTTATCGGATTCTAAGTTATTTTTCCTGACATAGCTATAATTGTTTTCGTACATGCTTTTAATTCTTGTTGAAAGGCTCTTCGGAATCCCTCTTTTGTCTAAGCTATCCCATACTGTTTTTTGTGTGACACTGTCAAAAGCCTTTTCAAGGTCTAGAAAAGCAATATATTTATCTATAGTTTTTGTCTTTTCAATCATTTGTTTTATTGAGAAAATATGGTCTTGTGTGCTATGACCTTTCCTGAAGCCGCTTTGTGATCCATCTAGTTGCCCTTCCGTTAAGATTCGCAATCTCTTTTCTAAGATAATTTCATATAGCTTGGAAACCACGCTTAGTAATGTGATGCCTCTATAGTTAGTGCATTCTGTTGGATCCCCTTTTTTATGTATGGGCAGTATTATTCCTATTTTCCAGTCCATAGGTACTTGAACACATTTCCAGGCTTCATTAAATACTATTAGAAGTAGTTGCCTTCCTTGTACTCCTAAGTTAATTATCATCTCTGGTGTTATTTTGTCGTGTCCTCCTGATTTTCCTCGTTTTATCTTTTTAATTGCCTCATCTAGTTCTTCGATTAATATAGTTCCCATCTGGTCATCGTTAACTTGAGTTTCTTGGTTTATCTCATTTCTGTATTCCTCATGTGTGTCTTGGTTTAAGGGTTCTTGGTAGTATTGTTTCCAGCACTGCATTATTTCTTGATCGCCAGTTACTATTTCTTTCTTCTGATTTTTTACTTGTGTAAGTTCAAAAGATTTGTTTTTCTTCGGATTTTTTAATACTTTATAAAACAACTTTTGGTTTCCTCTGTGGTCATTTTCCATTTTTACACCAAAATCCTCCCAAGTTCTGCGTTTTGCTTCTTTAACCATATTTTTTACTTTTGTGTTCTGTTCTTTGTATTTCTGTTGGCTGATTTCGGTTTTCGTTCTTAAATAATTCTTCCATAGATTCTTTTTTATTTTTACTTGTTCCTTGATTTCTTTTGTCCACCATTTTGTTTGCTTCCCATTCTTTACTATAACCGTTGTTCCACATACTTCTTCTGCTGTGTTTAGAATCATATTTTTTGTCATATCCCATAGTTCTTCTATACTTTTGTTTTCTCCTTCTTTTATTATATCAATAGCTCTACTTTCTGTCTGTTTAGTATATTTTATTGCTACTTGTTTTTCTGCGAGTCTGTAACTCTTTGTTATCTTCTTTGGTTTATTTATCTTGCATATTCTGTCTTTGTTTGGTTTTTTTATTTTAATTTTCATTTTAGCTTCTAATAGATAATGATCGCTATTTATTTATTTAAATTGTTTTAAATAATCCTAATATCAGTTTAAGAAATGCCAGTTTAAATTTGAGTGTTCATCGAGAAACTATTCGGCGATGTCTCCAAACAAACAATATTAAACCTTTTTAAACCGAAATTTTTACACACATTGCAAGAAGGCAAAACGTGTGGAATATTGTTTATGGGCGCAAGAGGAATATACAGGGTGTCAATTTTAATACTTACTGTACTGTACCTCGTGAACGAAAAGAGATATCAAGAAAATTTCAAAACCGTTTCTAGGGTAGAGAGGGGGAACATGAGAGAGAAAGCCCTTAGAAAATGCTTTCCAACGGTCTAGTCATAAATATACAGGGTGTAACAATAAAGCAGAAAAATTTATTTGACAACAAAATGAAAAAGTGTTAAGTGTCGAACTACAAAAATTTTAATTAATTTAGTAAATGTTCAAAATGGTTTCCATTGTTTTGTAAACAATAGTACAACCTATCTTCAAACTCCATACGAACGTTGGCAAATGTTGCTTTAGTAATATCACGACATGCTTGACTAATTCTTCGTCGTAAATCGTCGATTGAGGTTGGTTTAGTTTTATAAACAACCGACTTAAGGTGACCCCACAGAAAAAAATCAGGTGACGGTAAGTCTGGTAACCTAGGTGGCTACTCAATGGGACCTCTCCTTCCAATCGATCTATTTGGATAATTATTGTCTAACCAGTCCCTAACTGCTACTGCGTAATGGGGAGGTGCTCCGTCTTGCTGGAAGTGCAACAAATTTTCATCTAGAGCTGGATTGCCATAGCCGTCCTGTTGGTTTTCTAACTCATGAACAATTAAGGGCTCAATAGTATTCTTCAGCATATCGAGGTACATATCACCGTTTAAATTTCCCGGTATAAATTAAGGGACTAATCACAGAATCTCCTAAGGTGGTTTTCTCTAAACAGATGTGGATTTTCATCATTCCAATAACGACAGTTTTGTCTATTTACATTACCATTTAGATAAAATTTGCACTCATCACTAAAACAAATATTTTTTATTCATTCCTAATTATTTCAGTTGTAATTTCACAAAACTGAATTCTTCAGTCTGGATCGTCATCGGACAATTCTTGAAGACATTGCATTTTATAGGGGTGAAATTTATGAAGCTTCAAAACTTTCCGTACCGGCTCATGTCCTATTGTCACAGAGACGTGACGAGTTGATAAAGTAGGATCTATCCCAAATTGTCCAAGGACTTCAATTTGAGTTGCTTCATCGAGTACTCTTGCTGTAGTCCTTCTTCTATTTGCCACTGAACCCGTCTCTCTAAATTTTGCGACTAAATCACGTATATACACGTAACTTACATGTTTCAGCATGTCTTTCATTAAACACGTTAGCTGTCGGCAAATAACTTTCGTTCTGGGAGCCAAATATTAAAATTATCTCCACACGTTCAGGTATACTGTAAACCATCGTGGTTATTGAAATTAAATTAACGTACCAAAATATTTTCGGACCAAACGTACAAATAATTAATCTATCACAAATGACAATGACATTAAGGTAAGTATCAAATAGACCAATAATTTGAGTACAGAAAGGAAATGCAAAACAGAATAACAAAATGTGTTGTTTAAAAACTGCAAAGCAAACAAGTTTGTTTTTTTTGAAATACAATTAATAGAACATTTAGCACATAAATAGAAACCGTACTTGCACTTTCAAAGTATCGCTCCACAATTTATTGTTATTTTTGTTGTCAAATAAATTTTTCTGCTTTATTGTTACACTCTGAATAATTATGACTTAGACCGTTGGAAAGCATTTTCTATTTTCTAAGTAGGGGGTTGCCATTTACATCTTTGTAGGTGGGGCATAGGGGGTTGTTGGGGGGTGCGTTCTCTCTCATGTCACTTTAGTTCCCCCTCTCTACCCTAGAAACGGTTTTAAAATTTTTTTGAAATCTCTTTTCGTTCACGAGGTACAGCCCATTGTAAGTTTTAAAAATTGACACCCTGTATAAACAACAGAAACTTCCTAAAAAATATGATGTTTACTGACGAAGCCACGTTCACTACAACTGGAGTAGCGTCACAAAATTGTCGCTATTGGGCAGCCGATAACCGATAACCCCCACTGGATAATAAACTGAAAAGTCCGTATTCCCAAAAAATCAACGTCTGGTGTGGGATACTAAACGAACGAATTATTGGTCGTTTCTTTTTTGAGGAAAATATTTTCGCGCAGAGTTTTTAAATAACGATTTGTAAGATGCCATCCACGAATTAAGAATGAATTAACGATTCAGTTCATTATACCAGAGCTGTGAGGCAATGGCTGAACGAACATTATCCAAACCTTTCGTTGATAGATTGTCCACCCAGATCTCCAAATCCAACAATTTTAGACAACTTTCTTTGAGGACTTATCACCTTGTCCCGCCTAAGGGACAGAAACGAACTTTGTGCAAGAATTCGACAGGCATGTGCAGACATTACCCCTCAAGAACTGAGGAATGTAATTAAACAGATTCGTAAGCGCTACGACAAATTTATCGAACTAGATGCAGGATTGGTAGAGAGAACTAATAATAACAAAAATAATATTATGTTTATTTGTAATAATGGGTGTACCAGAAGTTTCTGACCCATTTTAACTGCAAACATCTCGGAACTCAGAAACGATAGGGAGATGCGGTTTTCGTTGAACAATTTCTTTTTATATAAAGTTTTTTCGGGGGTAATATCCCTAGTGCATTTAATTTTTCCGGAAAAATTCGGAAAAACGAGTTTCTAAGTAATTCGCGAAAGTGGAAAAATCCTCGTCTTCGACTCGGATTTTTAAAACCACTCTCGCTCATGCTATTTGTTAAAACAGATTACTTAGAAACGAGTGTTCCAATTTTTCCACAGGAAAAATTAAATGCACGAGGGATATTTGGTAAGATTATTTCCTGAGTTAAATAAACATTTTAACCATCAAGTTTGTTTTTACATGGCAAATTGTCAAACTTGCATGAAATTTTTTCGGGTTTTTTTTCCGGAAAAACTGCTGACAGCTAAGTTGACAGTTGTTAAGTAATTTTTCCACTTAAAATTTATATTTGACATACCAATTCTTGATAGCGATTGGTCAAAATTAATAGGAAGGAAATAATCAGTATAAATGTTTAATTAGTGAAATCTTATATAGGGTGTTTTAAAAAAATGGTAATTTTAAATGCAAATATCGTCTATTTTTTTAATGACACACCCTATATATTTTTATTCTATCTGAAAGCTGAACTATTCCCCTTTCTGAAAATGTATAGTTGTTGAAGTTTAGATGAAAAATGAATAAGTTATTTGATTTTTAATGATAGGCTGTTATGTAGGCATCTAGAGGCGTATGCTTTGACTTGACGATTCCAGATTTTTTTATATGGTTTTTTATCGAAGCTAGATGTGATTATCCTATTCCAGAGACTCTGGAATAACTGCGAGGCAACATTGTCCGAACATTTCCAGAAATTACCCCGGAAATGTTACGCAATTCTTTTGATCACTTTTTGTTCAGGTTGCAAAAATGTATGGATCAAAATAGACAACACTTGGAATATCTTAAATATTTTTATTAAATTAGATAATTTATAATAAATTTTTTCTATTCTTTGGTATTAGTTAGCAGGCAAATTTTGTAATTGTTTTTTATTTAAAACGTATGTGTCAGACACCTTTATCTAATAAACAATACCTAATCATTAAAAATCAAATAACTTACTCATTTTTCATCTAAACTTCAACAAATTATACATTTTCGGAACGGGAAATAGTTCAGCTTTCAGATAGAATAAAAATATATAGGGTGTTTCATTAAAAAAATGGACGATATTTGCAATTAAAAAATACCATTTTCTTAAAACACCCTATAAAAGATTTCACTAATATAACATTTATACTGAAAAAAATTTATATAAAAAGGAATTGTTCAACGAAAACCGCACCTCCCTATCGTTTCTGAGTTCCGAGATTTTTGCATTTAAAATGGGTCAGAAACTTCTGGGACACCCAGTATTATATTTGTATAAATAATTTATTGTGTAAGATACATATGAAATACAGTAAACACCACTAAGCCAAATGCTGCCATTAGATGTGGTAATTATTTTATTCGGTAAATTACCGATATTTTGAATATGAATTGTTCACTCAAACAAATGATCTTGAAATTACAATTACAAGATACAATATTACAATAATAAAATACAATACAATATCTTATTCCTACTTAAAAAAAGGAATATGTGTTCTTATGAAATATATGACTATTATATCTTTTTATATTGAATATTTAATTTGTTTTCAAGTCAAACTTACACCACCGTCCAGTAACGTTAGTTGGTGTACGGTGCTTACACCCTTCTCTTCCAGATTCTAAAAGATACTTGATAACCCTACTTTTGAAGTGATTTCCACAGCTTTATTTTGAATGGACGTAAATTATATATTCTTGGACCTAGGAACTGACCTACCGCTTTACGTGCTGTGGATTCTTCTGCTCTATTCTGAGTTTTAGCCATAGAGAAGTAAAAATGTTCCGGCTCTGGTTAAGTAATTATGACAAATATTTTTGAAAGTTTTATTCTGGTAAAATTATTTTTCTATTTTTAGAAAAAAATTCTGCCTTATGCCTTAAACTAGGATCTAAAATAAAATGGTGTAATAGTTAGGTATTTTTTGTTACAATTCAAATTTCTATCCAATTTTATTATAAGTTAATTCCGTCCGTTCAAAGTTGAATGTTATGCCATTACTTTTCATAAATATCCCGCTGATAGTTTATTCTAAGATTTATTAAAAAATAAAACATAATTTCCATTGCCATCTATTGAAGCAGGGTGTTCTTTTGTAACTGTTAGCTTAGGAAGTTTTCGAACTGGTTAAAATTGGTAAATTTGACATGTGTGTTTCCAATCCAAATGAGTCGCACTGTCGGATAGTCAAGCAGCTAAAATGTTGTGGGAATGCCTAGGAAAACTCAAAGAACTAGGTAGAGCTCACCTTACCCTACTAGAATAGAAAGGAATGAAATAGCAGATGAACTAGCAAATACAGAGGCTGAAACACGTTTGTGGTATAAGTTCCGATGTAATATTTGAAGAAATAGGCAACGCCGAAAATAAGAGGAGATCTGACCATGAATGCCTATACTGAATTTTGACAGGTGTCCTAACAGAACATTGTCGCCTTGATGGGCACCTTGAAAAGCTCAAACTAGTGAAGCAGGAAGAATAACTCTCCATTTACATACATGCGGAATGCCTAAAAATTCAGAATCCTAGGGCAAAACACCTAGGAGACTACTGAATAAAAGATGGACACTAACCTAGAGCCTGCGAAAATCCGAAAATCCCTTTGGGAAATAGGTCTCAAGGAACTATTAGTCTCTGAAACATTCCTCAGGAACTAAGTAGAAGAAAGGGGGCACAATATATCTTCTAGGTCTCAGTGGATGTCACCCCAGTACACATTCATACATAGATTACTATTTTTAAGGTTTAACCCATACTATCCCCCGCCAAACTTATTAAGAAATGACGTCCTACATTCTCCTGGTCCATCACTACAAGGATCTGCTCCTATGAATGATTTAACTTTTCCGGTACTCGGCTTGAGATCGCCTCAATATCAGGAACAATTAGCCCAAAATCCTTTTTATTTTCAACCCCAACAGTTGCCTGGGTATAATTTGAGATTTCATTTGAATGAAGGTACTACTTGTGCGGATCTGTTGAATGCTGATAACCAAGTTCCAGGTTCTCGTGAGTATTTTCAATTACATTGTCTTTTGCGTTACAGCGCCGCTGTGTTTAAATCTAACAGTGGTATGTACGGTATTTTTGACTCGACATTTTCATTCTTTAAATTGTTGTAACTAAAACTGTAAAAAGTAACATAAAACCCAACAACTTTTAATCTAATGCAGTGTTGCCAAACTGAAAAGATTTATGAGTTTTTAGGAATATTTGAGAATAATTTCTGTTTCAAAAAATTTTGAGGATTTTTACAATTTTACTTTTAGAAGGAGCTCCTGACTTTACAAATCTCGCTGGTTTAATGCATCAACTAAATTCTGCCATTAAGTGTCCCACAGGTAATTATACTATATTTTTTTTTAAATTCATTAGGACAACCCACATAAAATCAAAACAATAAAAGGGTATGGGATAAGACTGTATGGACCAGGAACCAAAGACTCTAAAAACTTGGGAAAATATCCGAGAATTTTTCAAGCCGAAATTCATACCATAGGAATGTGTGCCCAGTTCAATATTGATAAAGATATAGAAGGCAAACTATTATCACCATGTCAGTTACTCAAGCAGCCATTAAAGCACTGAGATCTTGTATAATCAGTTCTGAAATGGTATGGGAATGGGAATCCGTAGAAAAACTCAATGAACTAGGCGAGATCGTCACATTACTGTGGATTCCAGAAAACACTGAAAGAGAAATTAAAGTAGGAGATGAATTAGCAAAGAGAAGGCTTTTTGGGGAAAGGGAAAACTGGAAAAAACGAGAAGATCGGTCCATTGGAAAGATCTAGTAGGTTAAGATAATCAAAGATGGGGTGAGGTTACAAATGAAAAGAATTCATAAGCTAGAGTAAGTCTGTGCAAAGAGTTTTGACATATATCCTAACAGGACACAGCCGCAATAATGGACACCTCAAACAGCTAGTGGAGAAGGAAAATGTAGAATCTGTGGATTAGAAGAAGAAACCTCCATTCTCATACTTACGGAATGCAATACAGAATCCTGCGGTGCAACACCTAGGAGACTACTAGATAGTAAAGAAATACTTGCCTAAATTGAAGCCTACAGCTATCCTAAAATTACTTCAAGGAATAGGATTAAATAAACTACTAGTATTTGGTCTTTGAGACTTACCTCAAGAACTGAGTAGAAAAAGGGGACTCAATAGATCATTTAGGTCTCAATAAATGTTCACCTCAAACATAAGTACCTATTTGATGTTTTACTCGAAATTTTAAAAAAGTAACAATCGAAAAAGTTATTGCAGAAAATTTGTTGGATTTATCTATTTTTGAAAGGCTGGTGTGATTTGTTTTATACAGGGTGAGTCATTGGGAAAATTCGCATACAGTAAAGAAAGATGGGGCACACCGAGGTGATTCAAAATAACCTTCATTTTATAGTTCTATCGTTCTTTATAACCAATGTACAGGATGATTCATTAATTTTCCCCATTTAGTTCAATTAATCATAACTTATGAACCACCTTTTACATTTTTGTAATATTCTTTGTCCACGCTGGTGTCAATTAACATAATAAATAAAAATACCATTCCAGGTTCGGCTTAAAATAATTAATAAGTAAGTTTGGTTTTGAAACAACACCCTGTATATCAATATGTTAAAATTTTAATTACATATTTGGAAAGAGCAGAAAGATGGGTAAGATTAAATGTATACGGTGTTTCCGCATACCTCTTTTTTAATTATAAACTTGCAGCAAATCTATATGTTTCGATAATAAGGTGGCACTAAATAAAAAATGAAAATGTCCGCCCCAAATGATACTTTCCCAGTCTTAATTTCTGTCCTATTTAGGACAATTATTATTATCATCAATGACTAATAACTTTCAAGACCCTGTTTGCGTAAAAAATGATTATAACTAGGGTTCCTATCGTTATATTATAGAAAAATCTTATAATGAGAAAAAATGCCCGCTGTAATAAATTTACATTTTAATGGTTAAACTTAAGAGAATGAAAAAAGGAATTAACTTTTTAGCTAGAGAATGATCATTTCTCGAATCGTCTGATGCATTCTTGATAATAACAATAAAATGAAACAGTCTGTACATATTGCTTAATTCACTAAATAACACACTTCAGGTTTAATATCCCAAATTGTTGTAATGTTCAAGTTTTAGTTCCTGCAAAATATTAGAAGTTGATGTTGGAGGCATGTACTTTCAACATGATGGGGCTTCACCTCATTCCAGAGTAATACTGAGAGTTTTCTCAAATGACAACTTAATAATAATAATACTTTATTCATCCTTTTTGATATAGGACAGGTCAAACAGAAAAGAGGATTTTACATTAAATATGACTTACTTATTAAACAGTTAAATTCAAATCGTTTGTTTAAGAACTCTGACACATCATAGAAACATTCGACAATTTAATTTTTTTTAAGTTTTTGTTTCAAATCATTGAAATTGTTTTCATATCTTATACAGCTAGGGAAATGATTCAGGAATTGAATTCCTTTATAGACAGGACTTTTTTCAAACAATGAAGTTTCATGTTTTGGTGGCCGGATAAGCCTGCCAGATCTGGTTGGGTAATCATGGAAATCAGAATTAAGACTAAAATCACTGAAATTACTATTTGTATATAATATGCACTTGTAGATGTAAATAGAATAAAATGTTAGAATACCGAAATCTTTGAAATGCTTTCTGCAAGTTTCTCTAAAATCTAGATTAAAAATTAGATGAACAATCCTTTTTTGAGAAATTAAAATCCTTGTGTGCATCTACCGCAACCCCCCCCCCCCCCAATAGAATGAGATTAGAGGAAATATGGGAGTATACTATTGCATAATAAACATTGATCAGTTGACTAGTTGTAAATATATTTTTTAGCGGTAATAATTGCAAAGTAACTGCTATTTAATTTTTTACAAATGTGGTTGATATTGGTATTCCAACTCATATTCTTATCAAGGTAGGTTCCTAGAAATTTCGTGGAACTCGAAAAAGCAACATCAGTAGGTACCCTTAACTGAGATACAGCTATTTTCAGGAATATCTGTTCTCGTAAAAAAATGCATAAGGATGGTTTTTGCCGAATCCACTATCAAAGAATTTCTTTCACACCAACTGATAAATTCTTTTGATAAAATATTCATCTTTAAAAGCAGCTCATCTGGAGATTCAGAATGTGGTGTCATCTGCATATAGTATCAAATGATTAGTGCTAACATATTTAGAAAGATCATTTAATATAAATATCAGAGGGCCCAAGATTGAGCCTTGAGTACGCCAATTTCCACAGGTTGGGGGAGGGACTTCTGATCTTCAATCTAACAATAAGTTTTCTGGCTTCTAAGTATGATTTCAGCCACGATAGAAATTTGCCCCGAAAACCTAAATCTCATAGTTTATTTATTGTTATATCACTCACCGAGTCAAAAGCCTTTGAAAAATCAAAGAAGAGCGCCCCCACATACCTCTTCTTATCCAATGAGGTGTGGATAAAATTAAGCAGAGCTATGGATGCACTCTCCGTCGATCTGCCAGGAAAGAAACCATGCTGATGGTCTGATATAACATTATACTTTTTAAGGAAAGAAAACATTTGTTTATAAATACATTTTCTATCACTTTACATATCACAGTTATTGGCCGATATTTCCCGAATCATTGGCAGAGGAGGACTTTACAACTGACCTGCAAGAGCGCCCGATTTTAATCCATTCGATTATAATGTTTGGGGTTCTTTAAAATCAAAAGTTCTTTTAGCTGAAGTAAACACAAACTGAGAAATTACCAAGCTATGATTAGAAGCTCAATTACAATTCTTACTTCAAGAGCACGAAAAAGTATTGGGCAAAATGGAGGCCACTTTGAACAACTTTTGTTGTTTCAATTTTTTTGTGACTAATTGTTTTCGTTTAATTTAATACAATTTTTTGGAACGTTATTTTTGTTTAAAATAAAGTTATGCTCTTTTCAGATTAGGTGTTTTTCCTCATTTTTATATATATTTTTAAATGTAGTGAAAGGAACCAACTTTATGATCATTTTTTTACGTATACCAGCTAGTCCAAGCGGCGACCGTCGTGAAAGGGTGGTCATACAGTATAAGGACAAAAATATATTTTTTCTACAAACGTCAAAAAATAACAATAACAATTAAATACTTTTAAAATAATGATAGAATTTTACAATAACTTTAGTTATTATTTACAATATTAACATTAATCCATAGTAACAGTGAAAATTTGATTAGGAAAGACATTTTAAGCCAGCTTATTTTCTATAATAAATTAGGCATTTTACTTATTTATAATATTTTTAAAAGATAGATTTTGACGTTTGTAGAAAAAATATTGTTTGCATCTCGTGCGCGAACTACTTTGGTGGTCTCGAATTTAAAAAAAAATTCAATTCTCGATCACCAAAGTAGCATTTCGCGCACTAGATACAAAAATAACTATTATGAATTTTTGGATATTAGATGAATAATAAACCATTGGTCTGGTAGTCTTTGACTTGTCCAAATTTTTTTTTTTAATAAAATTTGTAATTTATTTTTTTGTAAAATCGATCTACATAACATAACATAATTTTTCAGTTTACGATGGCGTTTTGACCAGATGAATACAGAAATTCTAGTCTGGCGTTCTTCTTCTTGACGCAACTGTTTGACAGACCGCCTCCAACAAACTTATTAAAAGAACAAATTTTCTGTACAAGGTATAAGAAAAAATTAAACGTCAAAATTTTTATTTTTTATTTCTCTTTCGAAAAGAATTGGTCTGGCACGTTCATATTTGACCAAAATTCTGCCAGACCAAGATTAAGTAAGTCCTTCTCTGCTACTTGTTAAGCGCGAGGTTTTTTATTTTTGAAGCATATTTGACGATTGAATTGGACAAAAATATTATTTTATCATTATATCAAAAACGAAAAGATGGATTTTAAATTTTTTTGCAAAATTCTATCTCAACATTGTAAAAAATAATTTTGTAAAGGTTAAAAAAGTTTTCTGCAGTGTTTAGGTTTCAGTTAGAAAATCTTATATCATAATAAGAAACAATTGTCTAGTAAAACGAGCAAAACCTTATCTATTTTTTTTTTCATGATTTATGGTCTTGAAAATTTTATGTTAGTTTAATTAATGTATTGTTTATCAAGCGTGTTTTGTTGCCTTAATTGTATTTGCTACTATATAATTCTAGTCTCTTTAGCTCATTTTTGAAAAAATATATTTAATTTATAATGAAAGAAAATCCTGTTAACTTGAATTATCTCCATTTTAATGGTACAGCAACTAGATTGCGGTAACATTTCAAATGGTAACCTGAAGATGGTTGTGGTTTAAGTATTAACATTAAAAATCGCCATACATGATTCTTTTTTCTTATTTCAATAAATAAACAACATCTTTGGAATGTATCAGCATTAAACGTTAATACTTTTTCCTTGTCAGTAGTGAGATTACAGATAAAGCATTTCATTTTAATAATTCAATAACTAGTTATTTAGCTAGATTGACGTTTCTTAAAAACAGATCGATTTTACAAAAAAAATAATTACAAATTTTATAAAAAAAAAATTGGAAAAGTCAAAGACTACCAGACCAATGGTTTATTATTCATCTAATATCAAAAAATTAATAAAATAAATTTTTGTCCTTATACTGTATGACCACTCTTTCACGACGGTCGCCGCTTGGACTATACTGAGTGTTTGAAAGTTATTCATTGATAAAAATACTTTGTCTAAAATATTGACACCTTTCCTATCGTTTTTCAATAAGGTTGGGATTCATAAATCAGGAGAATAAGAAATAGTTGATGATTTTATGGATTAAAGCTGGAAAAGTATCATTTGGGGAAGAAAATGCATTTTTTAAATTTTTTGCCACCTTATTACCGAAACATCTAGATTTGCCTCAAGTTAATAAAGTAAAAGTAAAAAAATTGTATGAGGAAACATCAAATCCATTCAGTCTTACATATTTTTTTCCGCTCTTTCCAAATATGTAATTAAAATCTTTAATATTGATATACAGGATAGGGTTTCGAGTTAAAACTTAATCATTAATTTTTTTATGGCCAGACCTGGAATAAGATTTTTATTTATTATGTTAATCGACTCCACTGTGGACAAAGATCATATATTAGAAATATGTAAAAGGTGGTTCATAAGTTATGATTCAATTTTCAATACAATTTATTTCAATACGTAAATACAAAATTCATCATTAAAAAAAAGGCAAATGCTGATAAGCACTTGAGAAGCTGACTCTACCCTAAGCAACCAAATGCTTGTTCGGTAATGACATGCTAATCTAGTACTTTACATGAATGTATAATATAGTTATTTTATGATAAGCAGTAAGAAAAAAATATATATATATATATTGTACTGAAATTGAGACGATCATAAATGAAATGAAATGGTTACTTTTGGAAATTATTATATCATATGTACATGGGAATCTTATGTTATGTCCATCATTTCTTAGCAATAACGTTAAAAAGATTAAATTAGATACTTTCTGTTAAGATATTTTATGTACCCTGTATAAATCAGCTGATAAAGTTGATATTGGAAATGTCAGTACAAAAACATTGGTTGTTATGGACATTTTTATTTGATTAAATAATATGAACTGTCAGTAACTGGATTTCAACAAAAATTAGTAATTTCGATAATAAATAAAGAAGAAACAAAAGAATATTCGTTAGCAACGGGAAGGAAGTTTGTGAGGTGATAAGTAACTAAGGGGGAGACAAAAAAGTAATGGACGTTACAAGTTTAAATGTACGAAAACTTTAAATAAAACGGATAAAAAAGAAATAGTGATTTAGAAATATCTTGCATAACTTACCTTCGATTTGAATCCAGTAAAGGTTGTTCAAACTCAAGATTAAGAGAGATCATCCAGCAATAAACGATGGTAATGTAAATAATTTTATACTAAAACTTGTACCTAACAGCTGATTGTAAACCAGTACCCAGATTCGAGACGTTTACCAGTAATCTTTCCTTTGCGCAACGCAAAGTTTCTTCGCTTCAGAGAACAAGTCGTTTTCTATTTAGACAATACAGCTACCGGCGGTGTTTCGACAAGATATTGAGAGAGTTATTTTGTTTGTGCGGAATTGTGTTAATTTTATTTTAATATAGGTTGTAATAGGCTAGGAGACCATCCACGGATTGCAATCTGGAGATAGTTATTTAATTATCATTAATTTAATTTTGACGTTGAAGGTTGTTACATTTCAAATTTTACTCCTTAAATTTAGACAACTCATTTTACCCATATCATACCCTGAGATACACGTGCATGTGATACAGTATTGAATTTTAAACATTTCAGATCAATAAATACATCTTAAAATATAAAATTTGTTTGATTTGAAGTTCTGGTTGATACTGATACTTGTGGTATATAATACTATTCAATAAAATTAAATCACCACACATTGAATTATTGTATACCATAACAATATATGTATTTAACAAATGTGTGAAATTAATTATTAACATTTATAATTACAATAATAATAATGATAATAGCAATGACATCGAATGTTCAGCATAGGAAATAATTACTTATAATATGTTTAATATTTCAGGATGACTTGCAAGATACTGTTTGACTTCTTTTTTATATACTTTATATGTTTTTATTGTTTTCAAATATGGAGGCAATTGGTTATATAACCTTGGTGCATAATATATTAATGAGTTTTTTGCTACCGATTTTTTAATTAATGCAGTTCTAACGTTTAAATTTGTATTGTTTCTAGTACCCTCATAGGCTAAAGGGGGTTTATTTTTTTCATGGTATAAATGAAGTAAGCATTGATATGTATACATAGTTTGAATATTTCAAATTTGTGATTCTCTGTATAATAGAAGAGTATAGTGTAATCTGCTTTTTTTGAAGATTATTTTCAGAAGTGTGTTTTGTACAGTTTGCAAAATACTAAATTTTGTTTTGAATGCTGCTTGAATGCTATTATGCAGTATCTAATTATTGACTCTGCAAAAGCATTATACAGTATAATTAAGTTTTTTTCTGATATAATTTCCCTTAGCTGATAAAATTTTCTAATTAAAACTCTTATTCTTTTTGCAACATTATGTTATGTGTTCTGTCTATTTTAAATATTGATCTATTATTATACCAAGGTATCTTATTGACGAACATTTTGTTAAACTCTTGCATTTGCAATTTTGTATTTGTGAACAGTTAGTGTAATGAATTTGTAAATATAATGTTTGTAGGTTGATTTGTTATCGTTGGTGAAAAAGTAATATATTTAGATTTTCATCATTTAGAGTTAGTAAATTATTCATGAGCCATAATTGGAGCGTAGCAAATCAAATGTCCTTTGAAATTGTAAATTTTTGAGATGCTGTTCATGTATATTAAAAATAAAATGGGACCTAACACTGTTCCTTGCGGTATTCCCGTTTTTATTTTGAGCTCAGTCTGGATATATTTCCTATTTTTACTCTTTGGATTCTGTTTGTTAGATAATTTTCGAATAGTTTTAGAGCTGTACCTCGAATGCCATAATTACATATTTTGTTTAGTAATTTTTCATGCTTAACAGTGTCGAAAGCCTTGGCTAAATCTAAAAAGACTGCTATACATTTTAATGAATTGTCCAACCTATCGACCGTTGTTTTGAGGAGGTCAATTATAGCATTTTCAGTATTGGAATTTTTGATAAAACCATACCTACTGTTTATCAGTTATTATGTTATGTTTATTGAGGAAAGACATTAGCCTAACTTTTAATGCTTGTTCAAATATTTTTCCGAAATTGTTGATTACTGATATAGGTCTATAAATAGTTATTTAAGGTTGTTGGGTTTCCGGATTTAAAAACGGGAATTACATTAGACTCCTTCCACTGGTTAGGTATTTTTCCATAAATGAAGCAGTTGTTTACTATATGTGTCAGAGGCTTAGATATATGATTGTGAATTCTTTTTATCGTTTTTGAGGTAATATTATCCGGTCCTGGTGAACAGTTATTTTTTAAGTTTGATATGATTATAATTATATCCTCATTTGTTACAGGTTCAAGAAATATTGAATCATTAATTGGAGGATCATTCAAAAAGTTATCGGGTAGTTCAGTTATTTGTATTTTTTCAGCCATTTTCTTGCCAACATTTATAAAGAAATTGTTGATTAATTGAACTAAGCGAAGAAAACTAATAAATCACACCCTCTATCTTGCTTATAAAAAAAGATAGACCCATAAAATATTGTTTATTTAGAATCACCTCGGTGTGCCTCATATACCTTTACTGTATGCGCATTTTCCAATAAATTACCCTGTATATTGTGTTATGGTAAAATTTTATTCAGTTAATTTTTATGAAATGTTCCAGATTCTACAAATCCACCAAACTGCTGCCAAAATATTGCAAACGATCTCGTCAGTGATGTGAGTAATCCCTTCCTTAATACTATGTCCTACAGTTCTTTCTTAATATAGTACGGAAGATAATTGAACTTTTTTTTAAGTGAAAACTCTTTTAGCCGCCTTTAGCGATTTTTGGTAGGGTCAAAACTGATAAGTTTACGTCACCGTCGTCTCCAACATGCTAATGTATAAAAATTTCCATTTACTATGGACGTACGATGAAATGTTTAAAAGGAGTCCATTTATTCGTGTTTACATTTCTGTCGGCATTCCTCATAAGTGCCTCTTTGTTTTTCGTTTAAAGGATTGAAATTTGGTACAATGGTTCTTCTCTAAATTTACATAGCTTACTTTTAAAAAGTGTGATCATAGGCTCCGTGAGAAAGTTGCCTACTTTTCGTAAGTTGAGCTTAACACCTCCCAGGTACCACCATCTGCAAATTCTCGGCGGATGTCATGAAAGGGATGGAAATCAACACCGCCGTTAGCAACATTTTCTTAAAAGCTTACTAATATTCTTCTACATATTTGTCAGTTTTAAATGAAATTAAGAAGAGTATCGGTATTAACCAACAGATGTCACCTCAATAATAAGTCAGTATGTGTTGCTATACTTGTGCAGTATGAGCGAATAAGAAGCATCGTAGCTGGACAAAAATATGCTGTTAGGGCTGCTATGAATTGGTTATAAAACCGCTAGAAACGTCAGTCAAAAATTAATTCTTACAACTAAACCTGAAATTTATTATATAAAGGCATTTTGTAAAATATTTTTTCTCCTCCCTATATTGTAAACAACGTAAGTAACAATTACCAAAAAGGTATCGATTGTCCTTGACGACGGGTTGTCAACTTAACACCCTTGGGTGGTAATAATTTATGCAGTTTTTGGTTGGCACCATTTCCTGAAGTATTATTGATACATTGCTTCATACCTCTTCATTGATTTTTCTGGCAGCAGCAACAGACAAGCGATATTTGATGATTCTTCTATATTCATTTGGCTGTTATACAAATCAATTATTTCAATTTCTCAATTTTTGATAATAAACAGTCAGGTTGACGTTATTGATATTTTTTTATTGTTATAGGGTTAGGGGTGAGGAAGGGCAGTGTAATTTTCTCTACAATTGTCACTATGGTGTTGTCAAAATAATTTTTTAGACAATAACCTATCCAATGAGCCGACACATACGCAGGTTTCTCTCTCTCATTCGCCTCTCCACCTAGTGACAATAAGACACTTTTTCCCTTGTAGTTCCCTTCGAAACGCGTGATAAGAAACTTCGTTCCAATAATTTGGAAAAATATTTTCCAGGTTAAACGACTCGTTATTAATAAATCCGTTGAGTCTCCTAGACAACACGTAGCAGATATTTTGGATGAACAAAAACAAGACCAAGTAGAAAAACAAAACGACAAAAAAACTGTAGCTTTCAGCAACCAACAGGATTCAGCAGAAAAAGGCGATCAAACTTCATTCCCTTATTGTAACTGTAACAATGCAGGTAAATATTTGTGCGCACAAGAAATCTAATTCCCTTTTAATATTCTCATCCATTCTTGATTGTGGATTAATCCTGTAAAAATTGAATAGATGAGGCTTTTACTTGATGAAGATCCCTTCTAAATGATGAAATAAAACAATAAAATTTGTTTAAATCTTCATTTTATTTTGAACTGACGTTCAATTTAAAATTAGTAACGCGTTTCGCTACACAGTAGCTTTTTCAAACTAGTGAAGATACAATGAAAAACTTTTAATTTATATAGTGCCCTAATACGGAATTCTAATATATTGACAAAAGTATTATAATATCTTTAAATGGAAATAAAGTACAAAAAGTGCCTAAATACGGAATTCTACGAATATTACAATGGCATCGAGAAAGTTTATCTGGAAAATTTATCCACAACCATCACATCTTCTAGGTAAAAAAGTTCAATAAGGGAGAATGATTGATATTGTAACGTTTATTTTAATTTATATTTACAATTAATTTATATGTAATACAGTCATTATTTAATAATTTATATAGTATACTAAACACACTAATTATAATTTATATGAGAGTCACTTAATAAACACTTTATCGAGGCGCGAATACTTTCCTTCGGTATCAACACTGACTGCCTGCAGCGATGCTCGTGGCCTATTTATACTCGCACGCCGTGTAGTTCTAGAATTCTCTCGTCGTTCTGGTGGATGCGCTGGGTATTCTGGATGTTTCGTATTTTGGATGGTTCTCGAAAATTGGGCGGAGGAGCCATAGTCGTCTCATACGGGGATTTCACTGGGGGCACTAAGTGAGCATATTAATGCAGTAGCTCGCGTAACAATATCTATTTGGTCGTTAAGCAGATGACCTGATTATTTGTTTTTGTTAATCTCGAGGGCTTCTAAAAGATTTAATTTAAAGGATTTGGGTTCTACATGCAAAATTTGAAAATTTGAGTCGAAAGTGTGTTGGTTAGTTAATAGATGATTTGAATATTTGGAATCTAATTTGTTGTTGTCATAGCTACGTTTGTGTTCTGAAATTCTAGTTTTAAAGTTCCTAAAAGTTCTACCTACATAAATTTTGTCACAGTTGTCGTTACCACATTTTAATTTAATTAATCATGTACATTATTTTAGCTACACAATATATATTCACAAACAAAAGTAGTATCGTAAAAGCTCCTGTATACAAAATACTATAAATTTATAGTAACCGGTCCTTGGACAGAGTGTATAGTTTCTGAGATACAGCGAGTTGTCTTTTTTGTGTTTTCTCTTAGGTAGCAGAAATGGACGTAACGCAGAAAATAACAATACCTATTCCAGAAGAAATTCAGTAAAGAACTTTTTTCGAAGAAAATGCTCAAAATACGATTCTGATAAATATTCTAGCGATAATTCAGAAAAAGAACAGCCAAAACGAAAACGGACTAATAAAGGAAAAAATAAAAAATCGAAAGAAAAGAAAGAAGAGCCGGAATATGATAGTGATACATCCGATTCCGAATATGAGTGTCGCTGTTCGATATAGGTAAGTGTTACTTTAAGTCCATAGAGATGTTTTTTTTAGGTTTAAATTAGTGGCTGCCACGGTTCAAAGGTTAAAATTTATCAATTTTCAAAACAATAAACTAATGCATGCTATTAATTTTATACATAGTAAGAAAAAACTAGAAAATAAGTGGCATACATTTTCGATGTATAATGGTAATGTAATAACAATTATCAAAAAAGTTTGCCTCTATACAAAGCTGTGTAGTTTAATCAATGGTAGTACATTACTAAAAATATATAGGGGAAAACGGGCATTGCTGGACCCCTTTTTTTAAAATGGTTGCGGTTCGGTTATATTTAGTTTTTTTAAAATCTGACTTAAACTTAATTATAAAAGTCTATTCCCGACCACCTAAAGATAATGTTATAATATTGAAATTATTAACACTTAAACTCACATTTTTAAAAAAATGGCAAAGGGCCAACATACCCTAATATCAGTGTATGATGGACCCTTTCCTCAAGCTTTGATAGCCCCCTTAGGAAATTAGGCTGTTGCTATTCGAAAATTATAATTTTTTTATTTTTTACGTTTTTATTAAAAATTAACAAAAAAAAAACATTTTGTCAAAAATTACATCAAGATTAAAAAAACTTACAAGATTAAACATCAAGATTAAGAAAAATTACAAGATTAAAAAACTTACAAGATATTAAACATCAAGATTAAAAAATACTTATAAAACAAGAATAAACAAGAACATTAAGTCATTAAAAGTTACTGGCAAATGCCGAACACAAAAATCTTTATTTTTCTATCGACTCCTGCGCAATCGACGTGGCTCCACTTTTTGAATGTTTGGCAACGAATCCAAAAGTCATTTCTCCTTGATTCGGAATACAGTCCATTGCAGTAGAGGCAGGCAGCATCCTCATCTTCATCACTTTCCTGAATTAGTATTTCTTCTGTGTCGAACTCTAACTCTTTGCTCTTTTGGCTCCTCTTCTTTCTTCCACTTCCCTTTTCTGCCTTTGAATTGCTTTTATCTCCTCTAGTTCTGGAGTTGAATTAATTATCCCATATTTTCCCTTTTTGCGCTGCACTCTCTTCCCTTTGGATGTTTCAACCGTTGGCAAAGGTGATAGCTCTTTAATTAGTTCAACCACTTTTTCTGATTTGCTGTTTAATGGGTCCGAAGCCAATGGATCAGTGCTCGAAGATTTTGATGTGGACGAATCAGCTTTTATTTCGGAATTGCTATTCAATGGTCTTGATGTAGACGGAACAGATATTTGTTCAAAATCTTGGGTTGGATAATCGGTATTTTCAGGAATAGCAGTAGTGTTATTTTCCTGCTGAGCAGTGATATCAGTAACATCTGAAGGACTAAACATCCATTCTGGAAATACGTCTTCATTTAATGGAACTATGCCAGTTTTCTGGAAGCCACTTCTTGCGTTACTGTTACCCAAAGTTGCCGCTTTTAAAAAGGCTTCATTGAACAACTCACCTACTTGAGAATGAGTCAAAGCACGTTCAGGGTGAGCTCTGAGCCAACATCTGATGAATTGATTGTAATAAGTAGTAAGTGACCCATAAAATGATACATCTAAAGGTTGTAGGCGATGTGTGCAATGGGCGGGAAAACAGAAAATAATTATGTTATTGGCCTTGGCATATTCTAGCACTTCTAAATTTTTATGGCTCTAGTGACCATCCAGTAAAAGCAAAATTTTTCTTTCGGAAGAAGGATTTGCAAAATCTTTAAGGTGTTTCAGCCATTTAAAGCAAATTTCTCCAGTCATATAGCCTGTCTCATTCGCATATCCAACTGAACCAATAGGAGCCTTATCCATTAACTCGCTTTTCATGTTTTTCCTTGGAAATATGAAAGCAGGAGGTATGAAATTACCCATGGCATTAACACAACATACTGTGGAAAAATGAACACCTCTCTCCGCGCTGGTCAGTGTACTGATTTACTTTCTTCCTCTTACCGCCAGGATTTTTTCAGTTTTTGATTGGACCGTGGAAAATCCTGATTCGTCCATATTATATATCTGATCTGATTTTAAGTTATGTTCAGATATAACTAGATTTAGCATCTCGTAAAACCTTTTAACTACTGGTTTTTTAAATCCCTGCGCACGGGCGAGAGAAGTAGGTTCAGGTATTCGCAATGATATTAGTTTTTCATGTCGCTTTAATAGTGCATGTGCCCAATCCCAGCCGGCCATTTGAGATTCCTTGTTAAAAGGATGATTTATTTTTAATTTTTCTTACATCAGTTAATGTTAACCCAAAATATCTATCAGACATCATTTTTATATGGTTTACTAATTCCATTTCAATTTCTGGAGTCAAAACAGGAACTCGACCACCAAAAAAGCGTTTTTGACCTTGCTTCATAATTTTGTTGCGATCTTGAACTCTTCTTTTCAAACTGCTTCTTGGGACATTAAATGTTCTGGCAGCTAGTTTCCACCCCATTTGTCTAGCGTTTATGGCGTCTATCGCTGATTCCATGCTTTCTTTGTCCCATAACTGCCTGACCTCTTTTTTCCCCATTTTATTTGTACCTGAAGTGACAAAAAAATAGCGGTTTAATGAATTAAGGCAAAATATATTATTAATTAACAAGTTGAAATCAACGCGGCAACGTTGCACCATGATTTCGTCAGCCACTGAAGAAGTAATATTTACCTAACCTATACCATTAATATTAAATAAAAATATACTAAAATTCTCTCCGAAATAATAGATCATAATATTATGCTTCCGAAAATATTTTTAAACTTACTTTTTCGTTTTTTTTTATTATATTTGGATTTAATTTATTTAGATCACCAAAACACTTGTAGACCCACTTTAAAGAAATACATGGAAAAATAGTTGATTATTAATACTATTACGGCATACATAAGTTAATTATTCGAGAATGCTCAATATTTTTATTCATTAACAGTAGTTAATTAGTAACATTAGGAATTGGAAGCCAATTTTGCAGTTAGCATTACAATAGAAATGTCTCACTGTTCAAAATATTTCAAGCATAAATTAATTGTATGTCTACATCATATTTGAAAAATTATTAGCAAATTCCGCAAAATGTATGCCACTAATTTTTTTAACATCTACAAGATAACAAAATCTAAACTCTCTTCGGAATAAATAAATTAATTGTTCGGCATAGACCCAGCTCTGTAGTGGAACGCCTCTGAAGTGAAAATTACGGTGAAGCGGTGTCGAACGCGGTTAGTACTTGGATGGATGACCACTGAGTTTCGTGAAAATTCCAAGATTTTCAATTTTCACTATGACGTCAATTATCCAGCTTTTGTCTTGGGGAATAGCATTATTCTACTTGTTTTTCACATGAAACTCGATGGTGAAAACGGTATCCATCTTATACCGGTCTATATAGCTTTGATATAATCGAGGAGGACGGAGCTAGGGACTGAATTAGGGATTGCATTCCCGCAGGATCCTTACTGACATAGCTTAGACTATACTGTATTTCTTTTTCCGTATGAGCAAAGTGCCTCATTATTTATTCAAAAGTACTATAAATATAGGGTGAGTCTTTCTTTTTTTCTATGTGGAATAAAATGATAAAACGGTTGGTTTTACCAAAATTAAATCGACACGTCCTGTATCGCCTCAAATACAATAGGGTCGTAAAATTCACAACAATGGATGGGGATTCATTAATATGATAAGAGGGTGGACAGTGTCGTGCAGTCAGTTTAAGGGTTTTGCCGAGCCGAGTTTTGCTGTTAAATAATTTTGTATTAGGATAAATTTTATATATCTGGATTTTTTCTATTAGATAAAAGTATAGGCTGAAGTATGGTTGGTAGGTATTTAATAAATTACAAAAAAGAATGCTAAAGATCTAAAAGTTATATAAAAAGCCAAAGATAAAGATAATAATTATTTAAAAAAGTCACTAACAAATATTCTTTATTTTGCTTTATTAAAATGAAGCAACACCAAATTGTGAAAAATTAAAAAGTGCAATGATTAGAATTATAAATAAAATTTGTTTTTATATATTTACAATAGATGTAGATTTTAATAATAATATGACTGACTCATTGTAATATTTTAGAAATTGGTATGACATTTATTTTTGCATACCTACCTTAGTAAATGTAACCAAACTATCCTAACATATTTTCATACAGTGATAATAAAAACACTTTTTGATTAACATAATGATAAAATAGCTCCCCTCAAGTTTAACGTTGGTTAAATATCCATCAAAGTAGTTCATTCGATTCCTCATGCCCAAATTGACTTTATCAACCTGATCGCGGGGCCTTCTAGCACAAAAAGTCAATTCATGGTCTTTTTTACTGGATTATTAGCAGTACCTAGAATACCTAGTTAACCCATTTTCAGTAACGGATTATAGCAGGTATTTTGGCCCAATTCAATGGTCTCCGTAAAATCAGCTCTTAATACTGTAATAATTACTTACTAATGATATGATACTTGCCAAAATTTTGCACTATTAAATAAACCCGACACATGAAACCATTCAGGTCTTTACCGAAAAAACGTAACGCCAATGGTTTATTGCCGTTTTATGGGTGTCGACCCTTTCCTGTGCTCCTATGCAATAGGAAATCGAGTAAATGTGTAGAGACGGCGTAGCTATCGCCATCTATCAATGGGTAGCCCAACTACATTTTTCCACTTTACAAACTTAACAAAACTGTCTTTTTACACCAAAAGAGTTGGGTTTTCCTCAATAAATAATGCACATTAAAAACGTCTTGGTTATTAGAGATGTGCATGTCTATGGTTAATGATGGGGCTTTTCGCCCTAGTTCTCTATTTTGAACAATTTTAAACATTGAATTTTCTCTGACTCAAGACACTGACCATACACCGACACAGAGAGAAAAGTAAAAATGTATGTAGTAAAGTTTTTCGAGGTTAAGTTCGTCAAAATTTCTTCTTTTTCTTCTTTATCGTTGAATATTACCACCAATAGTTCTCTAACCATCACTGTGACACTCAACTAACACCTAAGAATTTATAGTAGTCTTAAAGTTTTATAGAATCCCCAGTTATGGATATATAGTGTTACTTTAAGTTTTATATTGTTACCGACAGTAATTTTGTGGTAACTTATTTTTATAAGAGTGTTGGTTGTATCCGCCATGACAATTTTCTAAAACGCAGATATAAACAGGAATAAAAAATTAAATATTTAACACAATTTTGGAAAACTGACTTCAGATTGGACTCTTATTTTACATTATATCATAAGAACATATGATTGATTCCGTTTTATGAACAAATTTTAAAAAATTAAAATAATTATTTCTAAAATTTAATAATAATTTTTTTAATAATACATATTTGAAAGGCCAATGAATTTTTTAGAAGTGCCTTGCTAACATTTACAGTAAAAAATGATTGGCAATATAATTTTGGTCTAACCTTATGTCTGGAAATGATGTGACAAGTATTAAAGTGCACATAATATATCACACCATCCATCTTAATAACAAATAAACATGGAGACACAAATGAATTACTATACTGCATGAGGTTTAAAATTGTAGAATTAACAAAAAGAAACATATTATAATATCCAATGTATGCTAAAAAGAGAAAACACATATTGGAAATATGACAGATGACAGCTTGACAAAGAAATGATTTAGTAATGGTAAGGTTACCAACAACTCTATAGGAAAAGTTTATAAGAGTAACCAAGTCAGTAATAAAACTAAATATCATTCCATCCTCTTCCTAGAAGAAGTTTTATAGAAAGTTTTATAAAGGTACCGGAAATATTTCTGTTACTTTTAGTTATAGACTTATAGGTTTTATAACGTTACTAAATAAAGGTGTTCGAAACTCTTATAAATTGCTCCATTTAAGTGTTGTAAAGGGTTTATAAGAGTTACAGAAATATTACTATGCTCAGCTTATATAAATTACAGTTTTATAAAATAGTGATGGTAACTTTACGGTTACTATTATACAAACGAAAATGTTTAATGGGATATTAGATTGAGAAAAGTTTACGATTGTATGAATTTGTTGAATGGTCCTTTATACCAAAGCCACTACACGAATTATTTCAAGAGTGCCCTTGAGGGAAGGATAAACAGTTCTTACTTCAAAAATTAAAATTATAGGCACGACACAGTATATTCAAAACCACTATCGAATAAAAAGTTTCAGTTCTAATTAAAAATCACTGATTATATATTTTTACTCACATGATGATGACGTTTAATTTGAACTCGTAAAAAAAGCTTATAAACAAACAAGATAGCTAATGGCAAAACTAAAATAATAGTAAATTATACTTTAAAAAACTTGTCGACATATTTGTAGTTGGTGATTTTTGAGGATATATTCATCAAAAAATATCCCTTGTCGCCGTACGACAAACTGTCACGTGTAAACACATCTTAACGATATCAAAAATAAAAACAATGTTACAAAAATTACACCCGCTTTAGGTAGTTATCTTCGTTAAATTCAAATAAATTACATTCTTATTGAGGCGATAGCTTAGAAAAAATAATATTCATCTTGTTGTTAGTTATAAAGATAAATAACTGTATTTTGTTAAAAATTACGTATCGGAAATTTCAAGTATCTGGCGCATTGCATAACAACTGATCATGTGCTTGAAATCAAACACAAAACACCTTAAATATCCTTGAAGAAAATTGTCGTAATCAGAGAGTAGATAAATTTGTATATTCGTTATAATAAAATAAATATTGGTTAATTGAAAAACGATAAGCAGTTCATTACTGTGTATGTGACATATAAGTCGACATGAGTAAAACACTTACGGTGGAAAATTTGAAAATAGCGTCCTTGGACGTTAAGGATATACGTTTTCCTACGTCCTTGCAAGCCGATGGGTCCGATGCTATGGTAAGTTTTGATATTACAATTAAATTTGTGTTACAGGGTGTTCCAAATTTATATGCTCTGCAGCAGAGTTGAGTTGATTTAAATCAGCTGATTTTTATAATAAAATTATTATAAAACAATAATCATAAAGATTAAAAAAATACATATTCATAAGAAATGAATAACATACTATTAATTACAAAAAAAAATGAAAATCATGGAAAAAATGTTGAAGGAGATTGAAAAAGAATGGAAGGAATTAGGAATAAACATTAATGTGAAGAAAACTAAAATAGATCTGGAGAAGCCGGAAAATTAAGGGTGATTGATTAGTGTGGCGAAGCTCAGTTCGTATACGCTGTGTTTTTGAGAGGTCCACGAATTATTTTTGTGGAATTATGTTGTTTGAGACGTTAGTATATAACAAAAAATATCAGCTTGTTAGAACTAAAATGAAAAAAATATGGAATTATGTATCATAAGGATTAGTACACTGAGATGTTACGCGACAGCAACAAAAAGAACAACATGTTAATCCAGCGGCCCGGCAACAACAGTGTTTTTACGCGAACATTTACCACAGTTCCAATTCGGAACTAATTCTTCGACTGAAGGAAAAATATTGTCCACGGATTTCGGTAACAGACTATTTCAACCCCTTCGCAAAAACGAGGGGCCTGTTGTAGCAAATAATTCCTAATATATGTTTGAAGCTTAATTTTATTTTGTACGCAACCCCAAAATTTCTGAGCTTGAACAGGTAATGGTACATCATCTGTGATTGAATGGATTGTGATACCGTATCTTCGAAATCTCTCTCCAGACTTAGGTGACATTTCTAAGTAGTTATCAAAAATAAAGTCGACTCTATTTATACATACTTTCAGTGTAGCACTTACCATATTGCAGAATGCAATAGCAAGATCCTGGAAGGTTCTCAAATTTTTACACTGCACTTTTCGAATCATAACATCGACCAATAGAAAAAACTTGCCTGAGATAGGTACTAGAGTGTAATCCTTGGGATCAATAAGTACCTTGTTTAATTCAACAAATATGCTTGACTTTTGCGCTTATTTTTTCAAAACGCCTTCTTCTTCGAAAAGGAAGTTATCTTGTGTCAATTCATACTTTAACAGTAACTTCATACTATAGTAAAATTAATACCTATTTAGAGGTACCAGCCGTTTTAGTAACTTAACGTATGCGGCTTCTTGAACCATCTGAACCCGCATGAAAAAAATTAGGTTATGACCTTTGTCATGTCAAATGCTTGACATATTTCTTATTGCATTGGCGTAGTGACTTGAAATTTCATATTATCAGTGGCGGTTTGTAATAATACAAATTAATTTTATGAAATTCATAAAATTCTAAAGATGTTGACATAATAAAAGAATATAAAAGAAGCGCACTAATTTTAAAAACATTGTTTTATTAACTAGATACATAGTTTTCTTAAAAAAATATGGCAATTCAGAGTTCGATTAAGTACAAATTCTAGATTTTAAAAAAATGACAACGTGATCTTCAAGGCAAAGTTTAATTAGTTACTAAATCAGAATAACTTTCGGAAAGTCATAGTTCATCATCGGATTCATTGGATACAGATATCACCATAGGTTCGATGTTTAGTAGGTCCAGTTTGTTTTCTACTTCCCATGCTTCAGAAATAATTTTCTCTGTATGATTTATGTAATTCTGCTAGTGTTGCTCCGGTACATTTTTTACAACGTCATTCCATACTTTTAAGACTTCAGTAGGTGACCTTGCAGTTTTCGTAATAGCTTGGTCATAATGCCTTTTAGTTTCTGACCTTACCATTTCGATGGCATTAAAATGGCAATGATAGGGTGGTAGCCTGAGAACACAATGACCATGCTCGGTAGCGTATTTGTCTAAATGATAATTTTTTTCTGGTAAAACTTGCTTTTCAATTATATTCCAAACAGCATCCTTTAAAATGTGATCTGGAAAAGGAATATTCATTTTTTTGAGCCATTCTAACATGCGTGTTTTACTCCAATTTTTTCTTGGGATTTCTTCATCCAGGCGACTGTGATACGTTGTGTTATCCATTATAATTAACGATGGTTCTTCCAAGTTTACAATTAGTTGCTGTTTAAACCAATTTTCAAAATTTTTGGTGTTCATGTTATCATGGTAATCGCCTGTTTTTTTATTGCATTTAAAAATAAGCGATGCATTTGCCACAAAACCTTTTTTATTACCGGCATGAACAATTACATATCGTGTCCCACTTCCAGTTATTTTTAAATCACTGTGTTTAGTACCATCTTGCCACATTCTTCTGTCCCCGCTTTTACTAAAAACCCATGTCTCATCCAGAAAAACAGGTGTAAAGAGCTTTTCGCTTTTAGCAGCATGGTATTTGTTCAAAAATAATATTCTTTTTAATCTGACTGCAGGCATTTCCAATAAATGTTTTCTTCCATCCTGTTTTTTGAAATGAAAACCCATTTTTTTAATTCCCAAATATAACGAACCTTTGGAAATCTTAGTTTCTGGAGACTCTTCGATAAATTGCCGTAAAATAGTTTCTACTGTGATTTTATCCTTTCGCGCATACATTTTATAAATTACTTCCCTCAAACAATGCAGGGTATTTTTTGTAATTCGGGCTTTGCTCCGGGAAACGCTTGCAGACATATTTCTTCTAAATTCGAAATCTGTAGCTCTGTTTGGTTTTTCAAGATTATATAATGTGCTTTCTGGAACTTTTAGTGTTTCGGACGCTTTTTGAATTGCCTTAAATCGAGATCCTAAATCGTTTTGAAAATAGTTTACTACATTAAGCATAAGTTTTTTGGATTCATCAGAATATCGCATTTTTATATCTTATTTTGCGTTATGACATTAACATGAAATCAAAATTTGACGTAACTTCAAAAACGTGACATCTAATAAATTAGTTACGACGTTCATTTTTGTTGGTATTTTTTTGTTTCAACCGATTTATTAATAATAAATAAGGATGGTCTTATTCTAAATGGGTATAAAATTTACTATATATCCTCGTTCTTTCGCTAGCTCGATAATACGCTGAGCCTCTCTATTTTGTGTGTGCAATTTTAGATTGCTTCTGCGGCACAGTTCCAGCTGCTATTTTGAAAGGTGGAAGCTTAATTCTACTAATAGTGTCAGAAAGAGGTTTGGTCATATTTTCAAATCTTTCCTTGCGAAATTGTTTGTATACTTCACAACCAGTTTTAAATATGTTCAAAAGAGCTTTGGTTACATCGGGTGGCGTCTGCTCCTGCGTGACAATGTTTCGCAGTGGTTGATTTCCTACATATTGAATCATTGACCTAGAATTTATTTTAATTGCCGTTAATAGGGAAAATGATCGAATTAGACCTATATTTGCTATGTAAAAGAGCTGGTCATTTTCAAGGGTGATAACATATAAAATCTTGTTTCGTAAACCTTAAAATTGACTCTGCAAATGAGTTACATCGTGGACCTTTAAAAAAATACAGAACGATAGCTAGCGTCTGTATTAAGTAGGTCTGTTATTATAAAAGATACCAAAAAAGGTTATCTATAAAAATTGTAGATAGCTTTAAGTTTCCTATAACAAAATTAATTATATTCTTAGAGGGTATTTGATATACTATTTATGTACCAAGGGCGAAAAACTGTCTATTATAGTCTTGCCTACAAATTGATAGCAAGCAGGCGAACCACTAGACAGTTTTTCGACCTTTACAATAAATTTCTCATTTCCGAATGAAACATCGACTATTTTTTAAGACAAGTATTTTCGTCCGCTGTGCAAAAGATAAGTTTCATCTGGGACATCACGAAGAAATCTGTTTATTTATCTCGACTAAATACTTAAATTTTTTCGCGTTGTGCCCAACGCTTTGTTTTTTCAAAAATGCAATAAATTTCGGAAATTTGGATATGTTAACGTTTTAGCGCACGAAAAGTGTCTGAGGACGAAAATTACTTGCCTTCAAAAGTAATGGAGTTTTCATTCGGAAATTAGTACGTAAAATGTAATTTTTTGTAAAGGTAGACGAAAAACAAATTTTCTTCTCCAAATTCTCCGGCAAGCAACCGCTAATTTGCCTTTGATAAGCAATATTCGTTTGTTTTAGAGCACTATTATTATTATTAATTAACTCAAAATCAGCTGTTTCACCCACAGAGACAGAGAACATAAGATATTCGCGTATTCCTCTGTTATCATCTATCATGATGCCTAAAAAAATATATTTTGATAAGTTTACAGCATATAAAATTAACAAATTAGGATGGAAAGAAACAGGCATTCAGTTTTTAATAATAATTCAAAAACTATCAATATAACATAAAACCTATCACGTGAGCCGCAAAATAAAAATGTTAACCTAAAAAACATTTTTTTTCCGATAAATTGATTAGAAAAATTGCGAAAGTAACTATTATCTGATACCCCCGATATTTTAAAAAGTTGTTGGAGTGACTTTGTACTCTTAAATCAACGACATTTTGTAGTAATCTTAGATGTAATTGTTATGTAAGTAGTCTAGAGCTAACCACTTAAAGAGAAATTTTGTAAATGTATTGAAGTGGATAGTTATTTTAGATAAACTGAATTTGATTTATTCCAGATAATCATTGTACGTAATTAAATATTAAACAAATAACAAAAATTATCACATACATTTGATGTATTATACAAATTGGCTCCGATATTTGACAAAACTTTATACAGGGTGATTCATTAATGCGATAAAGTCCAATATCTTGTAAATCTACCAAGATTTTCAAATAAAATTTTGACCGATTGTAGAATTTAAAAATAGTCGCAATTGTTCAGCGTGTTCCAAAACGCCGTGCCAGATCAAAGTTAATTTTTTTAAAATATAGGTCACCCTGTATTTTACTGCAAATTTGAATTCTGCTTGACTTCGCTATTGCAATTATATAAGGTTATAGTAGATTATACAGTGTACTCCAAAAGTTCTACCTGAAAATCGTAATGAGTTCAACGCCCAGTATACTTTAAACTGCACAATTAAAAATTAATATTTTACAGCTATAAGGGCGTTTACACATCTACCGACACCGACACCGGCGCGAAATCAGCACGGCACCGTCAGCGACACGTTACCGGTAGAATACTTTCACATTAACCGTGTGCGGCATGGCGAGGGTTAACAAATTGTATCTGTTATTTTTGTTATATGTCAGACGCAAAAAACGAAATAAGCAAAGGCAGTTATGGGTACATCCAATTATAAAAGTGAGATATTTAGAGGGTTTCTATTATACTCTATTTGAGAAGTTGACTGAAGACCCTAACAAGTTTTTTAATTATTTTCGTATGAGCAAAAATACATTTGATTATATATTAAATAATAAACCGATAAGATCAAGAAGCAAGATATTCGATTCAAAATCGCCATACCACCTGAAGACATTTTCGTTAGTTACTTATCAAAACACCTCCACACAACACAAATAAAAGCAATCTCATTTAATTATATGAAATTACGCGTCCGCTGGCATCGTTGTCGTGTCGGTGTCGTGCCGGTAGATGTGAAAACGCCCTTACGCGTCGGGGCATGTACAAAATATATGACGGCACGTCGGATCTTCCGACAGTCCAAGTCTTACCAATGATGAATTTACAAAAAACTGGAACGCTACCGAGTTGAATTAAAAAATATAAAAAAGATTGTGGTTTGATATCCCAAAAAAATTAACAAAAAGACTAATGAATACACCACAAGGAACATACAGAAGATATTTACTTTGTCGTCCCTACACTTTTGTCTTAAACTTATTTAGCCGTAGAAAAAATCTAGTAGCTTTCACCTATACTGTATCCATCGAACAAACAGAGCGACCCAAACAACGATAGATGCGTGATCACCTTGCGCCTTTGCATCTATTGGTTAAAATAAATATGCCTCCATGCGCTGGCCAATCGGATTTAACTGCAATCGGCCGGCGGAATTCATTGTCCATACAGAGTTGGAGAGATCACGTGCACTATGCATGCTACTGTTTTGGAACACTCCGTTGCTTGGATGGACAGAGTATAAATTTATAATAAGCTATTTTTAATTTCCAGCACACTGATCCTGATTATTCTTGCGCCTACGTCACTATAAAGCTTCAATCAGGATTAGAAGGATTCGGATTGACCTTCACATGCGGTAGAGGTACAGAAGTTATAGTAGCAGCTTGCGAGTCTATGAAATCACTAGTTGTAGGCCAAGTTGTGACGGATATTTACAAAGATTTCGGAACCTTTTGGAGATCATTGACCAGCGAAAGCCAATTACGATGGGTGAGTACGTTTAGCTTATTAACTTAGTTGGTATTGCATACATTGGTAGCCTAATCGGATATGAATATTTTTGGTGTGTCCATTCACTCAGACCAGATCTACTTCCAGAGGATATTCTCTTAGAACAGCTGTTCCTTTAGTCATTTTCCTTGAAGGAATTTTAGGATATCCATAAGCTTCATTTTAGGCAAGTCATCCTCTTCCATCCAGTGGTCTCCCAGGTGTTGTGTACTGGGATTCTGTAGTGCATTCCGCAAGTATGTGAATGGACACTACTGCACAGAATCTAGATTCTTCCTTCTTCACTAGTTTGGGCTTTTTGAGGTGTCCATTTAGGTGGCAATGTTCTGTTGTAAAAAGTATTACTCTGGCTTTGTACCGGGTGATTCAATAAAGGTACCATATCTCGGAAACCGTTTGTCCTAGTGTTTGGGGGAAAAAATTCTCATGAGAAAATCGGCCCTAAAAATGTTTGAAAATATGTTTTTGAGTCCATAGTTTTTCGCTAGGTGGCGCAATCTATCACAAAATATAATTGGATTTTTTACCAAATATTCCTCAATTTAGGTTGGTAAAAAATATCAACTTTAGAAACTATTGTCCTTATTTTATAACTTTTGTTGAAGTCATTTTTCTGTATCACCTATTCTGATGAGGTGGGGGAAGTGTTCTTTCGTTGAAACGAAAAAGACTATAACTTTCATATGCCTCAACCGATTTTCAAAAATATAGACTCCATGCATAGAGCATCAAAGGTAGATTCCAGGAAAAAATAACAACGCTTTTAATTTTTCAATCGGCAACTAGAGGGCGTTATGTAACACCTAGCTTTATTTATGATTTTTTCTGAGACATTTCAAATGGAATGCTATAACTTTAACTAGCTTACAAAAAGGCAAATAAGTTGACTTATTGACCGGTCAAAACCGCGAACTGATATCTCTTGTCATTCCAAAAATATTGGAATTATTTGGTGAGTGTTAATGATTGTTGACTCACCCAGTAAATTTAAGAGAATTTATGTTGCTAAAATTGTTTTGAAAATAAAATAACAAGTAAAAACGTATCGCAAAAATATTTATAAACATTACATAATGAAACAAAACTAAGGGAGCTGCTCATAACAGAAATGTACTACCTAATTATTTCAAATACTCAAAATGCTTGCCATCATTTGCTATGCACAAATCCAGTCTTTTTATAGTGGAATTAACAATATTAGCAACATAATTTCTCTTACAACTTACTGGGTCAGCCAACAATTATCAACACTCACCAAAAAATGCCTATATCTTTGGAATGATAAGAGATATAAGTTCGCGGTTTTGACAGGTCAATAATTCATCAGATTTGCCTTTTTGTAAGCTAGTTAGAGTTATAGTATTCCATTTGAAATTTATCAGAAAAAATCATAAATACAGCTAGGTGTTACATAACGCCCTTTAGTTGCCGATTGAATAATTAAAAGTGCTATTATTTTTTTCTGGAATCTACCTTTAATGCTCTATGCATGGAGTCTATATTTTTGAAAATCGGTTCAGGCATATGGAAGTTACAGTCTTTTTCATGTCAACGGAAGAACACTTCCCCCACCACTTCAGAATAGGTGATACAGAAAAATGACTTCAACAAAAGTTGTAGAATAAGGACAGTAGTTTCTACTATTTTTTACAAACCTAAATTGAGGAATATTTTCTAAAAAATCCAATTATATTTTGTAAGTGATAGATTGCGCCACCTAGCGAACAGCTATGGACTCAAAAACATTTTCAATCATTTTTTTAGGGCCGATTTTCTTATAGGAATTTTTCCCCCCAAACTCTAGGACATACGGTTTCCGAGAAATGGTACCTCGTTACCCTTATTGAAACACCCGGTACATTTCTTTTGATCTCACTTGGTCGTTGTTTCCAAGGAGAATATTTATGTTCCGGTTCCCAAAAGGATGTTTCAGTGCCTCTTTGCTAGTTCGTGTACTTACTACTTAGTTTCCTTCTATTTCGGTGTGACCTGGAACCCTCAGTAGGGTGACTATGCTGCTCTTGCCTAGTTCATTAAGTTTTTCTAGTAATTGGCTGCTGACCAAATCGGTTAAATATGGCGGATAAGGCTCTTTAAAGCTCTCTAACATATTGTATGTATGTATGTAGATTGGGGTGACATTCACTGAGACCTAAAAGATCTATTGTGCCCCCTTACTTCTACTTAGTTCCTGAGGAAAGTCTCAGAGACTAGTAGCTCCTTTAGTCCTATTTCCCGGAGGAATTTTAGGATATCTGCAGGCTTCAACTTAGGTAAATGTCCCTCTTCTATCCAGTAATCTCCGAGGTGTTGTGCCCTAGGATTCTGAATTGCTGTGCAGTTCGCAAGTATGTGGATGGAGGTTTCTTCTTCCATACCACAGAATCTACATTCTTCTTCCTCCACTATTTTGAGCTTTTTCAGGTGCCCATTCAGGCGACAATGTCCCGTAAGGATGCCTGTTAAAACTCTTAGTGCAGTTTTACTTTGACTTATGCATTCATTTGATCTCAACAGGTTGTAGTCACCCAGAAGAATCTTTGATTGCCTAAGTCCTACTAGATCTTTCCAATGGTCAGATCTTCTCTTCTCTTCGGCTTTGCCTATTTCTCCCAATATTACATTGGAGCTGATACCGCAAAAGGGTTCCGGCCCCCAAAAGGGTGCTAACATATTAGTAATGTTAATTTCAGATTGGACCTGAAAAAGGAGTAACTCATCTTGCGACCGCAGCCATAATAAATGCTTTGTGGGATCTATGGGGAAAACTTGTAAAGAAACCAGTATGGCAATTGTTGGCCGACATGGAACCAGAACAGTTGGTATCATGCATCGATTTCAGATATCTTACAAACGTAGTTACCAAAGAAGAAGCTATCGAAATGCTCAAGAAAGGTAGAGAAGGAAGAGAACAAAGAATGAATAAATTGTTAGAGACTGGTTATCCTTGTTATACAACCCAAGCAGGTGAGTCTTTTCAACAAACTTTTATTAGCTCAGCACATCTTTACCCATTTCTAGTTGTCGATTTAATTTGGCTACGTTTATCGATATCTGGGATATTTAATAGGTATTTTATAATAACCAGTTCATTCGCTTTTTGTTCGGGTTCCAATAAAAACGAACTTTTTCCAAGTTTGTTAAAGTTTCTGCAGGTTGAGGATTTCCCATTGCTAACTTCAGTAACTTATCGGAGTGGATGTGTATGTTCTTATTGTCACTCCACTCCAATTCAATAGGATTATATTATACTTGTGGGATAAAATTATACACACTATGGCTAGTTACTATCTATTGATTTATTTATTAAACTTAATTTATATACACACTCTACTTAATGTCTACTAATTTATTTACACTCGGCATAATAGTTCTAATTTATTTTTACCACTTGAATATTACACTATTTATCTTCACTATTCCATTCACTGTCCGATTACTAAGAACTTCTGTAAACTGTCTGTAAACTAACTCTTTGTCTTTGTTTTACTAACTGTCATCTCACTCAAAAACTCGCGTATAGTCTTGATCAATTCTGGAAAGTTCTTGTGCGTAAACAAAGGTCTTTCTGGAATGTTCTCGCCAAAATTTATAGTCGAGAGACAGAGCCCGGCTTTGAGTTGGTGACCTCGCAACATTATGTTCGTCAAAAATTCGACATAATCTAAGAGATCGACTAGTTATTTTGACACAAATCATTGTACCAGCTTCGGTAACTGCTCTGTATATTAAACTTGATAAAAATAATTCACAGGCTACTGAGATGCAAAGATAAGTGGAATAATGTTCCAGTGTGTATACAGAGGGCTCTAGAAAACTAATCTAACGCTGCTAGTTTTTGTCTTCCTTTTTTATCAGCTTGTATACTATTCTGGTTTTAATTACTGTATCTGTAAAATTGCGTTGTATCATCGAAATTTTATATTTCTCGAATTTTTTATATTAAAAAAATTTTATTATAATTTTTTTAGGATATTCGTTGCAGACAACATTCTAATAAATAATAAACAGCTTCTTGTTTAAATTTATCTATATTTAGTTTTGAACATACTTTAATAATTATCAGTTTAACGACTAAATCAAATATTTATTTTTTACCAGCATAATTTATTAGATAAGAGTACAAAATTAACACATTCGGATAACCCAAACAACCTTATGGTTTGCACTTAAAATAACATTGTGAACATAGGTATAGGTACTGCGCGCAAAATTTCCATTCGTTCATTTTATAATTTATATACTAGTTTCCATTTCTTGTAGTAGTCTTAAAAGATCTAGTAGCACAAGAACTAGTGTAGACGGGGACTTAGCTTAATGACAAAAAATGTATCACCAACAGTGTGTCGCATTTAAGATGAAGACACCCCCATATTTTCGCTGTTTGAAAGATTACAGATTTGATTTTTTGCTTAGTGATACATGTTGATGGGCCACATTTTCTAAGTTAATCAACTGAAATCTGAACTTTAATCTTAGCCTACAACGACTTCACAAACGGGCTCACTTTTCTATATTTTGCTTCAAGTTAAAAATATCGAAAAAAAAATAGTCGAAAAAGTTGTTCAGAATATCATTATAACCCCACATACTGAAATTCATCACAAAATTCGCATTTGTAATTTCTTCATTTTTTGGCCCACATACAAAATTATTACAAGATATTGTGTAATTTGATCATTAGGGTGACATGGAAAGTAAAATTTGGCAGTATTTTTAAATATCTGCTAAGTTCAAGTCAGTGATCAAAGAAATAAAATGCGATTGACTACTAGAGAAAAAATCGAAATAATCCGGTTGGTTGGTGATAATGCTGATAGTAGCAGAGAAGCTGTTGCAGAGTTTAACTTGAGACATCCCCAACGTGCTCCCATTACTGATGGAAAAGCAGCTGCTGTAAATGCTCTTCTCAACGAAACTGGTAGTGTTATTAAAGTTCATCGGAATGGTCATCCTCGTCGAATACACCCGCATCTTGAGGATAACAATATATTGACGGCAAATCGAGCAGATCCATGCATGAGCTTTTGAGATTTATCGTCTCAACTGAATATTAGTCAGGATAAAATCAGAAGATGATATGTACGTTCAGGATCAAGCCCTATAAACCGAAGTTCTTGCATACATTGAAAGAAGGTGATGATAATAAAGGATTAGACTATTGTTATTGGGCCCAAGGTAATTTTTTCAATGACAGACAGTTTCTGAAGAAGATTATATTTACCGATGAGGCTACATTCGCCACTAATATCCTCTCAAAATTGTATATACTGGGTCACAGATAATCCTCACTGGGTTATCAATTGTAAAGTCCAACATTCCCAGAAAGTCAATGTCTGGTGTGGGATTTTATCAAAGGATCACTGAATGCTGATCGCTTTGTTAACTTCCTTGATGGGGAATTTTGACATGCAATTGACAATCTTCCTCTTAATGTGTGACAGGATATGTATAGTAAAATTAATACCTATTTAGAGGTACCAGCCGTTTTAGTAACTTAACGTATGCGGCTTCTTGAACCATCTGAACCCGCATGAAAAAAATTAGGTTATGACCTTTGTCATGTCAAATGCTTGACATATTTCTTATTGCATTGGCGTAGTGACTTGAAATTTCATATTATCAGTGGCCGTTTGTAATAATACAAATTAATTTTATGAAATTCATAAAATTCTAAAGATGTTGACATAATAAAAGAATATAAAAGAAGCGCACTAATTTTAAAAACATTGTTTTATTTAACTAGATACATAGTTTTCTTAAAAAAATATGGCAATTCAGAGTTCGATTAAGTACAAATTCTAAATTTAAAAAAAAAGAAAACGTGATCTTCAAGGCAAAGTTTAATTAGTTTCTAAATCAGAATAACTTTCGGAAAGTGATAGTTCATCATCGGATTCATTGGATACACAGATCACCATAGGTTCGATGTTTAGTAGGTCCAGTTTGTTTTCTACTTCCCATGCTTCAGAAATAATTTTCTCTGTATGATTTATGTAATTCTGCCAGTGTTGCTCCGGTACATTTTTTACAACGTCATTCCATACTTTTAAGACTTCAGTAGGTGACCTTGCAGTTTTCGTAATAGCTTGGTCATAATGCCTTTTAGTTTCTGACCATACCATTTCGATGGCATTAAAATGGCAATGATAGGGTGGTAGCCTGAGAACACAATGACCATGCTCGGCAGCGTATTTGTCTAAATGATAATTTTTTTCTGGCAAAACTTGCTTTTCAATTACATTCCAAACAGCATGCTTTAAAATGTGATCTGGAAAAGGAATATTCTTTTTTTTGAGCCATTCTAACATGCGTGTTTTACTCCAACTTTTTCTTGGGATTTCTTCATCCAGGCGACTGTGATACGTTGCGTTATCCATTATAATTAACGATGGTTCTTCCAAGTTTACAATTAGTTGCTGTTTAAACCAATTTTCAAAATTTTCGGTGTTCATGTTATCATGGTAATCGCCTGTTTTTTATTGCATTTAAAAATAAGCGATGCATTTGCCACAAAACCTTTTTTATTACCGGCATGAACAATTACATATCGTGTCCCACTTCCAGTTATTTTTAAATCACTGTGTTTAGTACCATCTTGCCACATTCTTCTGTCCCCGCTTTTACTAAAAACCCATGTCTCATCCAGAAAAACAGACGTAAAGAGCTTTTCGCTTTTAGCAGCATGGTATTTGTTCAAAAATAATATTCTTTTTAATCTGACTGCAGGCATTTCCAATAAATGTTTTCTTCCATCCTGTTTTTTGAAATGAAAACCCATTTTTTTAATTCCCAAATATAACGAACCTTTGGAAATCTTAGTTTCTGGAGACTCTTCGATAAATTGCCGTAAAATAGTTTCTACTGTGATTTTATCCTTTCGCGCATACATTTTATAAATTACTTCCCTCAAACAATGCAGGGTATTTTTTGTAATTCGGGTTTTGCTCCGGGAAACGCTTGCAGACATATTTCTTCTAAATTCGAAATCTGTAGCTCTGTTTGGTTTTTCAAGATTATATAATGTGCTTTCTGGAACTTTTAGTGCTTCGGACGCTTTTTGAATTGCCTTAAATCGAGATCCTAAATCGTTTTGAAAATAGTTTACTACATTAAGCATAAGTTTTTTGGATTCATCAGAATATCGCATTTTTATATCTTATTTTGCGTTATGACATTAACATGAAATCAAAATTTGACGTAACTTCAAAAACGTGACATCTAATAAATTAGTTACGACGTTCATTTTTGTTGGTAATTTTTTGTTTCAACCGATTTATTAATAATAAATAAGGATGGTCTTATTCTAAATGGGTATAAAATTTACTATATTTGCATCCATCCACAATTCAAGGCTTGTTCGTCAATGGTTGCACCAAAATTATCCTATGCGCTGGATAAGAAGAAACAGTCCTTTTGAACTGTAGCCTCCGAGGTATCCCGATGTTACATCACATGATTTTTATTTTTGGGGAATGGTAAAAAATAAAGTCTATAAAACAAGGCCCAAAAATAGAGATCAACTTTGTGCCAGAATAAGGCAAACCTTTCAAGAAATCAGCATCCCGGAACTAAGACTAGTAAATAAACAAAATCGTAAAAGAATCGAAAGATGTATTCGAATAGACGGAGGACTAGTTGAGAGAGGTCACATTTGATAGTTATTTTTATTTTGAAAATTATTGTTTGATACGTTTCCTAGATTTAATCAATTATCAAAATTGTTTTCCCATAATAATAAAATAATTATTCCTTTGAAGGTGCTTCACTAAAATATTTGAATACATGACACTATGTCAAGATTTTACTTTCCACGGCACACTAATCATAAAAATAATAATTTTGTATAGACTAAAAAATGAAAAACTTAAAAATGCGCATTTTGTGATGAATTTCGGTATGTGGGGTTAACATAATATTCTGAACAACTTTTTTTAATAATTTTGTTCGATATCTCTAACGCGAGTAGTGAGTGGTCTTGTTTGTGAAATCGTAGTAGGCTGAGTTAAGTTCAGATTTCAGTTGATTAACTTAAAAAATGTGGCCCATCAACCTGTATGACTCTACAAAAATCCGAATCTGTAATTCTTCAAACAGCCAAAATATGGGGATGTCTTCATCTGAAATGCGACACACTGTATATAACAATTTTGGGAAAAATTATTTTAAAATGCCGTAGGTTGTAGAATGAGTTATAATACTCGCAAAAGTATACCATTGACTCCTCGCATTCAATAATGAATTATGGTTTCCGAGCAAGTACGAAAAATACAAAAAGAAATAAATTTCTATGAGGAGAAAGATGTATACTAATACTAGAAATTCAATAACATTGTCAGTGACTCTTTAAAAAGAATAGAGAGATATGGGGGTTGCAACGAGTTAAAAGTGAAGTTCAATGGTGGCGTAAGAGAAATCATTTTAAGAACTTGTATTCGTAAGAAAAATTCAGTTGTCATACCCATATAGGATGAAGGATGAAATTTTTAAATGTAGTAACAAAAAATAAATACACTAGAACTACTTACTATATTTAAAACTAAAAAGCTATTAATTACAATACATTCCTGTGCTGACTCACTCCCATATTCACTATCACTACTACTTGCTTCAGGAGTAATAATAATATGGGTTCGATAAGGATTTCAACACGCGTGTCTACATCCCACAATTCATCTTCTTCTTTCTGTGCATAATTCATGCATGCCTGTCAGTTAGAAGCTGTTAGATGTTGTATGGTTTGTTCTAGTAACACCTTTAATTTGAACATTGTTTTATTACGCGCTAACGCAATAGGTTCGTTCTAACTGGTGATAGAGCTAGGTATATCGCGCAAGTGCTGTATTTTCTTTCGCGTTCCAACTGATTATAGCAAAGAATACACGGTGTATTATTTGATTATAGTATCGTTCTTGGGAGGGTACAAATACTACCTTCTGGAAGTTGATGTGTCCATCCCTATTTCAAGTTTGTGCACTATACAGTACTCGATACGATTCCAGAACGGTTCCTAAAGGCCAGTTGGAACAAACTTAATGAGACGGTGGAGTTCTCAATACAGCGATAGCGTGTTCACGAGCCATTTCGTCGACTGCATATCTGATGTAAGTTATGTTGTCGCACTATATCAAGGAGCCGAGTCTTTAACAATGAGTCATCAAAAGCTATATTTATGTTTTTCAACCAGTCTGCGATGTCTGCCTTTCGAAATGCCGGTATTTTTTCCATCCATTACCATTACGTCGTCTCGAAGTCAAAACCTCGTATCTCAAATTTTGCTCGTTTTGAGTTACCTTTATTTTAGGTTATAGAATGTCATACCGCATAAGTGGCAAATACTTGTATCTCTATATTTAGCCCGTTTTGTTTGAGGTAAACGCAAGCATTTAAACAACCTTCTACAAAACCCGAATCACTTCCTATGTGCGTAATAATGAGACGTTTTCCAATGCCAGAAGGTGCTTTTACGTCGGTTGAAAGTCCCTCATTAAAAGCCTGTCGTGAACTCTCAATATTTAAGTCTTGCCATACTTTTAGTTTTGTGTGACCCTCATTTATCCACCTTTCATCCGTATAATATATTTTTCTGTCAGCACTACTTCACTCACGATTTTTTTTGTAAATACTCCCTTTTCCATAACACTATCTCGTCCTTCTCGATTAGCAAATTTTACCGATTTCTCTATACATACCGATAATTCATTCCACGCAATGTTCTCTAAGATATTTTAATGGACATTTCGTTTCTAAAATAAAATCCGTGGATTTATCTTCTAATAGTTGTCATATACTATTTTTGTACGTTCCTTGTGAATCGGTTTTTCAAGTTTTTTGTTGCCTTGAATTATTCGGATAACCGAACGAATTGACACGGGCCTAGAGGGCTAGTAGGCCTGGTAAAATAGGCCCTGCCTCCTAATTACGCCGAGTGCCTCAATAATAAAAAATTTGGCTATACGGCGAGTCAACAATGTCTTTTTCAGATCACAATAGGGTCAATTCTATACGAAGTGGGTAAAAATTAAAGGCACGCAGTTATATTTGACGAAGTTTCCGCTATTAGAAATGTTATACATAGTCAAGATTAGGATTTAAATTTTAACAAGTATCGTGTAAAATTAAGAGTATTTTGAAACTTATCATGGCATGCAGAATAGTAAAATGGAGTTAGCGGATTGTCTAATTTTTAACCATGCTTTAAAATTTACCAGTTGCTTACGGAATCGCTCCTATTAGCCGTTAGCGCCAAAAATGCCAATTGATAGGCGAAATTGTGTGGCGATAAATAAATAAGAATTTAGCCACCGTCCACTAGGTTTTACGAATTAAAACATGAGTCACAGTCACTGACGATGAAATTGAATTTCTAGTAATAAGGATGGGTAGGTTAGAGAGTTCGTGCAACACCATCGCCATTTATGGGTCACAAGCAGAACTAAAATTGTTGTTTGAATCAAATAATGTTTCATTCGTTATATTAACAAACGTAAAATTTCAGTTTAATCTGGTAATTCATTCTTTGTTTAATAAAAGTTATTCGAACTAGACGTATCGTTGAAATAGTTGAATACTTTCATTCCAGGTTGGTTGGGTTACTCAAATGAAAAGATCAAACATTTGGCAGAAAAATATATGAACGCAGGTTTCAACGCATTCAAAGTCAAAGTAGGTAAAAATCTTAAGGACGATGCCAAGAGATTAGAATTCATTAGAAACATCATTGGTTGGGATAAAACTTTGGTAAGACATTTTAACACAAAATTCTTAAAAGTATTTAAAATGGAAATATTTTTATTGTAGATGGTGGATGCTAATCAAGTGTGGGAAGTAGAGGAAGCTATCAATTGGATGAAGGAATTGGCGCAATACAAACCGTTGTGGATCGAAGAGCCGACATCGCCCGATGACGTTCTTGGTCACGCCGAAATCTCCAAAGCTCTAAAACCTCTAGGAATTAGCGTAGCTTCTGGGGAAATGTGTTGCAATAGAGTATTATTCAAGCAATTCTTACAAACTGATGCTATTCAATATTGTCAAATCGATTCAGCTCGAATTGGTGGCGTTAACGAGATTCTTTCTGTTTATCTAATGGCACAAAAACTTGGAGGTTTGTATGTTATAGAAATATAACGTTGTTGACAGGTGGAAGAATAAAAAAAATCATTAAACCTCAAAATTGATCTTTATATTTGACACTGTTTGTTTTTTATTTTAGTAAAAGTTTGTCCTCATGCCGGTGGCGTTGGTCTATGTGAAATGGTGCAACATTTACAAATGTGGGACTACGTCGCCTTGTCCGGAACATCCGAAGGTAAATGGGTGGAATATGTTGATCAACAGCATGAACATTTCATTTATCCTACCGTTATAGAAAACGCTCACTATTTAGCCCCAAGGGTAAGTAACTATGTATCTATTCATTTTACCACTTTAGGCCCGCCTTAAATTGAACCCAGGACACTCACAGCACACCGAGTGGCACATGTTGGTCCTTCACCATGGCCAGACAACTTCCAATTTGGTTTTGCGTGGATTGAGTTGTGCGTGCAGATCGGAAACGAATGTTTCTCTTCTTGCAATGTTCTATGTGAAAAGTTGAATTAAATTTTCATTTCAGGCTCCTGGTTACAACACGGAATTGAAAAAGGAAGCTGTTGAAGGTTACGTATACCCTAATGGAAATGAGTGGCAAAGCATGTTTGCAAAAGGAATATTCAGCGATCCAAGAAAGAACAAGTAAAATTATGCAAATTGTCGTAAACATACACTTTTCTTAAGAAGAAAAAAATATCGTTTTGAAACTTGAATTGTATATTTTTTATCAAAAAAAGAACATTTTTGTGTTATCTTATGGATTATATCGATTTTATAACTTAAGACCTATTAATTTTTTTTAAATTTGAACATATCCAACTTCCTCTGTTTTTCCTTCGGTTTTTCGGTGTCCGAATTTTGAAACTTCCTTTTTTCTCCCGGCTGAAATAACAAAAAAAGGCAATTACAACAAATTTCGCCAAAACAATTTCCCTTGGTGTTTTTTTTTGCCGCATTTTAATGGCGAAATTACACCTAATTACGTCTATCTTCGATACCTACTAGTCAATATACAAAAGTAAGGTTATGTCTAGTAATTTTAACCTCCGAAACTTTCTCTTAACCAAACCTCAAAACTTTTTCCTCACCCTTGACCCCAAATTAAAATTGATGTAAAAGCAAGATTGTTTTTACCTCTGGAATTTTATCACTAGCTTCCTTATTGCCATTTTCATACGTTACTCCGGCGAATTTGTCGGTCAAACTGAGAGGATTCATCGCTTTATCAGACTTAGGTTTTTGTAACCGTTTCAAAAACGGATTCGCGTTAGCTTCTTCCATCTTCTATAAAATATCAAAGCTACATTAAAACTAGACAAGGAAATTACAGATAAATACATACCTGTGTATCGAAGCTGGTGTCGATAAGCGAATATGGAGTTGACGGTTCCTAAAAAAGAACTCACAAAATAAAAGCGATGTTAATAAATATTTCAGCATATCTTATATATTTACTTACCGAATTTAAAGTCGTTTCCATAACATCAGGCGTAGCTGGAACCTTAAAAATAAAAGCATTAAAATTTTCAAGAACATCTATCGATTGAATAATCAAATTACCTCTTTAAATGCATCAAATTTCGCCTTTGGTGTGCGTTTAGAAATATTCAGACTCAATTTTCTGTAAGTCGGTTTTACGGGTGGCGCTTCAACTTTTTCCGTTTCCTGAAAAGATACCTTTAGAAGCAGAACAATTTGTAGGAATAATATTTACCGTTTCTTCGCCGTTTTCTGATTCTTCCGAAATTTTCGTTAATAAATTTGTTAATTTTGTCACTAATCTTTTACGATCCAACTTGGAGGCGTATTTCAATGCTAAGGTAATTATTTGTGGATTCAGTACGATTTCCATCAGTTCCAGTGCTCTCTCGTCCAAATTATTCTTACAAGCTAACTGAAAATAAACGATTTTAAATAGTCTATTAAGATTTCCACAGTATCAATATTGTTTATGTAGTGTCTAGAAAAAAACCCAAAAAAATTTAGAAATTGTTCTAATAGAATACTTTTTTGTAATTTTTTTAATCACAAATGGAGAAAAAGTTGTGACACTGTATTTCATATCTTCTGTAATCAAACCACATTTTTTTAAATGATTTTATTTCAATAATATCAATTCAACTAACATAATTTTTAAAAACATCAATAACGGATGTTAGGGGGTTTATCAGAGAGAATTAAGGAAATTGGTAATCAATTCAATATTCAAACTAGCTTTATATCTACCAATACGTTGAGATCAGTCCTAACAAAAACGAAACCAAACAATGAACCACAATCTTCAAAAGATTAAGTATTCTGTGAATGTGACAAATTTTATTTAGGTGAAACATCTAGATCTAGAACATTAAAAATCTGAATAAACGAACACAAAAGTACATTAGAGATAGGGAGTTCAATGGGATTCAGCACACATAATATTGAAAGAGACAAATAGTAAAAGACGAAAAATTGAAGAAAGTGATACAACTAAATGCTGATAAATGTGTAGCTAACATTTCAGCCGAATGTAGTCAATATGTAAAAAAAAGAAATTGCCAATAATCAATTGGTAGGGCTATAATCGGTTCGAGGAGGGGAGGAAAAATAGGAATACCTTAAGAATCGTGGTATATTCCCTTACCCTTCTCACAAATTACAAATCGCTGATGGGGCGCTGCTCCTTCCATTGCCATCATGTTTACAGGGCTTATGTGCCATCAATTATAGATTATGGATGTAGTCTATACAGATCTAGTAACAATACCAACTTACAGTACATAGATCGTATTCAGTATAAATGCCTTAAAACCTGCATTGGTGCTAGGAAATCGACACCTGTTAATGCATTATTGGCAGAATATAATTAACCACCTTTATATTTAGGGCGTCAACTACTATCTCAAAAATTTTCAATCAAACTTAAAACCCATGAGACAGATATGATTAACAATATATGGATCTTACTAATAGATATTGGAGAATAAAAAACACACCTCAACTTGCTGAAGCCTTCATTCAAACCAGGGAATTTAATAATATATATATATAGTAAAATTAATACCTATTTAGAGGTACCAGCCGTTTTAGTAACTTAACGTATGCGGCTTCTTGAACCATCTGAACCCGCATGAAAAAAATTAGGTTATGACCTTTGTCATGTCAAATGCTTGACATATTTCTTATTGCATTGGCGTAGTGACTTGAAATTTCATATTATCAGTGGCGGTTTGTAATAATACAAATTAATTTTATGAAATTCATAAAATTCTAAAGATGTTGACATAATAAAAGAATATAAAAGAAGCGCACTAATTTTAAAAACATTGTTTTATTAACTAGATACATAGTTTTCTTAAAAAAATATGGAAATTCAGAGTTCGATTAAGTACAAATTCTAGATTTAAAAAAAATGGCAACGTGATCTTCAAGGCAAAGTTTAATTAGTTTCTAAATCAGAATAACTTTCGGAAAGTGATACTTCATCATCGGATTCATTGAATACAGAGATCACCATAGGTTCGATGTTTAGTAGGACCAGTTTGTTTTCTACTTCCCATGCTTCAGAAATAATTTTCTCTGTATGATTTATGTAATTCTGCCAGTGTTGCTCCGGTACATTTTTTACAACGTCATTCCATACTTTTAAGACTTCAGTAGGTGACCTTGCAGTTTTCGTAATAGCTTGGTCATAATGCCTATTAGTTTCTGACCATACCATTTCGATGGCATTAAAATGGCAATGATAGGGTGGTAGCCTGAGAACACAATGACCATGCTCGGCAGCGTATTTGTCTAAATGATAATTTTTTTCTGGCAAAACTTGCTTTTCAATTATATTCCAAACAGCATCCTTTAAAATGTGATCTGGAAAAGGAATATTCTTTTTTTTGAGCCATTCTAACATGCGTCTTTTACTCCAACTTTTTCTTGTGATTTCTTCATCCAGGCGACTGTGATACGTTGCGTTATCCATTATAATTAACGATGGTTCTTCCAAGTTTACAATTAGTTGCTGTTTAAACCAATTTTCGGTGTTCATGTTATCATGGTAATCGCCTGTTTTTTTATTGCATTTAAAAATAAGCGATGCATTTGCCACAAAACCTTTTTTATTACCGGCATGAACAATTACATATCGTGTCCCACTTCCAGTTATTTTTAAATCACTGTGTTTAGTACCATCTTGCCACATTCTTCTGTCCCCGCTTTTACTAAAAACCCATGTCTCATTAAGAAAAACAGGTGTAAAGAGCTTTTCGCTTTTAGCAGCATGGTATTTGTTCAAAAATAATATTCTTTTTAATCTGACTGCAGGCATTTCCAATAAATGTTTTCTTCCATCCTGTTTTTTGAAATGAAAACCCATTTTTTTAATTTCCAAATATAACGAACCTTTGGAAATCTTAGTTTCTGGAGACTCTTCGATAAATTGCCGTAAAATAGTTTCTACTGTGATTTTATCCTTTCGCGCATACATTTTATAAATTACTTCCCTCAAACAATGCAGGGTATTTTTTGTAATTCGGGTTTTGCTCCGGGAAACGCTCGCAGACATATTTCTTCTAAATTCGAAATCTGTAGCTCTGTTTGGTTTTTCAAGATTATATAGTGTGCTTTCTGGAACTTTTAGTGCTTCGGACGCTTTTTGAATTGCCTTAAATCGAGATCCTAAATCGTTTTGAAAATAGTTTACTACATTAAGCATAAGTTTTTTGGATTCATCAGAATATCGCATTTTTATATCTTATTTTGCGTTATGACTTTAACATGAAATCAAAATTTGACGTAACTTCAAAAACGTGACATCTAATAAATTAGTTACGACGTTCATTTTTGTTGGTAATTTTTTGTTTCAACCGATTTATTAATAATAAATAAGGATGGTCTTATTCTAAATGGGTATAAAATTTACTATATATATATATATATATGTCTAACTATTATTGTGGGGGATGCGGCAATGTGAATAAGTGAACTCTTTTTAGTTTGTTCTGAGCTTTCGGTAATTTATTATCACCATTATCAAAGAACTACAAAAGATACATTTATAGATATTTCAAACAGGTATAAATAAATTCAGTTTAAAAGTAAAACATTAATTACTTACAACTAAGCGAGGTTAATCACAATATCTATATATAATATGTATAATATGGAGAAAAAACATGGTATAAGATATAATTTTCTTTTTCAAGAAATTAAATTAAAAATAAAACTATCAAAATTGACATTACGACATCGATGTTAATTTTTAGTAGTCATAGAAATGTCTTTAAATATGTTTAGTATATTAGCAAGTGAAATAATAGTTGGTAAGTTAATATAAAGGAACAGAATTCTCATCTTCAATATTTGAATTTTTTGTTTTTTTGTCAAAAGATCATAAATAGCTATAAATTGTACTAAGTTTTTGAATATCAGTTCTTTTATTTAAGCAATTATCTTCTTGAGATATGAATGCCATTTCCAGGAAGATCCTTTTAGAGTAGTTGTTTTCTTTATGTAAAATTTCAAAGTTTTTATAATCTATTATATGATTTGTGGAAAAAACATGTTCAGCTAATGCTGATCTTTCTGGATATAATCTTGCATCGCTCTTATGTAGAGCTATACGTTTAGTTATTTTTTGTGATGTTTCACCTACATATGCAGATTTACATGTAGAGCAAGTCAATCTATATATTACATTAGAAAGATCAGTAAGAGGATCAATTTCTTTCAACTTACTATAAACACAATTAAGTGAGAGAACATTTTTATTTGCAAGTTTTATATTAGTTACTTCTTTTAATATTTTGGAAATTCTAGGTGTAAGCTCTCTAAAGTAAGGTAAAGATGCAAAAAATATGTTAGTTGTAGTTGTATTCGTTTCATTTTCTGAGTTCGTAATAACTAAATTTGGTTCAATTGCAGTATGTATGGGATGAGGGGTGTTAAACAGAATTTTTCTTACTAATGTTTTAGGATAACCATTATTAATAAATAGGTTAGATAATATATGTAAGTTTTTATCATGCATCGTACTATCTGAGATAATAAGTACCCTATTTTTCATTTGTTTTATCAAATTTATTTTTGTTGAAAATTTATGGTATGAAAAATAGTTGATATATCTACCAGAACTACAGGGTTTTCGATACCAATCAACTGTAATAGTATCATTTTTCCTTATAAGCCTGGTATCTAAGAAAGGAACGGATTGTTCTGTATCTTCAGTTTCAATTGTAAACTGAATGTGAGGGTCATAACTATTAAATGTTTCTAATATCTCATTGATGTTTATGATAGGTAGTGCTACGATAATATCGTCTACATATTTTTTTATAAAATGAAGATTGAAAGAAAGTACTGGAACAACAATGTCTAACAAGTCATCCATAACGTATGCAGCTAATATGGGAGATATATTTGCTCCCATTGGGGTACCAAAAGTTTGTTTATAAAAGTTTTTATTAAATGTGAAAAAAGTATTATTAAACAAATAAGTGATAATTTCTAAAAAAGTATTTTTGTTTATATTACAATGTAAACGAATACAATCCCAATGTTTATCAATAGATCTTAAGCAGGTTTCTAAGTATACATTACTAAATAAAGATACTACATCTAGACTTGCTAAAACATAATTTGGAGGAAGTGCCATATTATTGAATGTTACTGAAATTTGGAAAGAATCTTTTACAAAATATTCATTATTGCAATCATATGCATTAGTAAACATATTTAAAGACATTTCTATGACTACTAAAAATTAACATCGATGTCGTAATGTCAATTTTGATAGTTTTATTTTTAATTTAATTTCTTGAAAAAGAAAATTATATCTTATACCATGTTTTTTCTCCATATTATACATATTATATATAGATATTGTGATTAACCTCGCTTAGTTGTAAGTAATTAATGTTTTACTTTTAAACTGAATTTATTTATACCTGTTTGAAATATCTATAAATGTATCTTTTGTAGTTCTTTGATAATGGTGATAATAAATTACCGAAAGCTCAGAACAAACTAAAAAGAGTTCACTTATTCACATTGCCGCATCCCCCACAATAATAGTTAGACCTAACTAGTATCGGCAACGAACTATTTCCTATATATATATATATATATATAGAGCCAATAAAACTTTCGTCAATATACACATACACAATTCCTTATCAAGAGGTATTCAAAATCCACTGTGTCATAATCCCCAATTATACGGAATCCAGTCGCATTAATACTGTCCTGCTGAAATCCATACCAGCAGATTTTGTTGATAGGACAATAATATACACTGATGGATCTAAGACGAAAGATGGAGTCGGATTTACATATCAATTGTTAGTTCAGCATTGTACGCTATAAAGGGAATCAATCTTCAAAGGCTAAACTGTTCAATTTTGTTACATTACAATAATGTTGGCTAATTTAAATATTACATTTGTTTGGGTTAAGGGGCATACTGGAATACAAGGTAATGAAAAAGCTGGCAAATGATGCAGTATTGAATGGATTTTTATGTAACATTTATACTGCAAAAGATATGACTAACTTAAGGCTGGTTTAGCCAACGAATAGTGCGTAATACACAATTCTTAATACGTAATGGATAATTGTTAAATCTTTAATTTATATGTAACCGTTTACCCAATGTACAGTGATAAGTGCGTTATTTCGTGTTTAATGCCACAAAGTTCGCAACCCATGTTCGCAACTTTAAACTTTATGCATTAAGAATTACGTCAATAACGCGGGAATCTAATAATTTATATATTTATATATTATATATTTATATATATATGTGCATAAGATATATGCACGCCATTTTCTATCGATCGGATTAAAAATCTCTCTTCACATGGATTTTAGAAAGAGTATACCCCTAAACACTCTTGCGTTTTTCATATAAAAGTTACTTACGGCGAAAGTTTTAACGGCGGTCTCTTTGAACTTTTTATCGATATCGGGAACCTGTAGCATGGACCACGTAAACAAATTCATTTCCATTTGCGTTTTATCATTCGTAGTTTCAGCGAACGGCGGTTCTATGGGTATTTCACACATCGTCGGCCTTGGAGTAAAACCAGGATATAATGTACCTCTGCATTTTATTCCACCGATTGTTTGATTCGATTCGAATATGGTCGTTACGAAGAAACTGTCTCCTGGACTTTTCCTCTGGAATAAAAATATATACAAAAAAACCGGAAAATAATACTAAGAAACGAATTGGATTGTGTTTCAATAGGGAACTTGACTAAAATTTTAATTTGCAAAAGTGTGCTATAAATCATAAGAATATATGTATCATAAATACATTGAAGGTTAGGTTTTGATTGGTTGTTGTGGGTCTCAGTTGCAATTGTACAAAATAACAAACAGGATATTTGAAAATTTAAAAATTAATAAAAAAATCTTAGGCGTACATGGTATGGGAAAAATAATCTTACATGTTTTGTTGTATCACAAAAAGGTATCCACGTATTAGTATTGTGCGGATACATCGACAACATTCCCAAAGAATCCATCATAGCTGGCGTACCGACATCCGAAAATCCCAACCAGATTATCGACGATTCTGGACCTAAAGCCGATCCAATATCTCTACACTGTATAGACTGACCTAAAAACATTAAAAAAAAAGAAAAAAAAAATATACCACAAGGAGCGCGCAGAAGATAAACAAAATACTACTACGTCAACAATATGTTTATTTGGAATTGGTTTTAATAACCAACTGGCCAGTCGATTTTAAGTTATCTCTGTATAATATTGTGTTAGTTTATACATTTTTTCAGCTACCAATTCCTTTATTTTAGCGACGTTAAGTTCAGTTTAAGTCGTTGATGTCTAGCCAGAGCGAGGAAAATCTTCCACTTAAATCCTCTTTAACATTCATTCGCACGTTTTTTTGATAAGTTGATTCACCGTAAGCCTTTTGTAAAATTTTCAGTTCTTCGGTACACAAAATACCATTTGCGATGCAAAATTCGAAACAGATTCTTTGTTCGATATTTTTATTCACTATAAAATCGCAAAACATACTTGAGACTAAGCAATGAATAGTAGGTTCACTCGTCGTCGACACTTTCATGTCCCGCTTATGAAGACTTGCCGAAAAACGGTCGCTGAAAAACCCGTGCACCGTAAATACAGGGGTCGCACGATTTACTACCTTCATAGCTTGTTGACTTATATGGATTGCTCCGGGGACTGATAAAAAGGTAAGAACTTTTTCAAAAAACTATGTGGTTCTGCTATGTACGGTACGTTTTGTTAATATTATCAGATCGTCTAACTAGAAAAAACTTCCCTTCGTAATAAAATAATGACTTTGTCTAATTATAATTTTTATTTCAATAAAATTGACATATTCTATATATTAACTACGTAACTCACTCATTAACTTATTTCAAATACAGGATGGTAAATTACTTAGATGTATTCTTCATTCTGCTTCAACACCTTCCCTCATTGAGTAATTTGCCAACCCCATTCCAAAAAGTAATTTTTTCAATCTGTTAGAAAACAGTGGCTTCGTCATAATATCGGCTAATTGATTTTCAGATGATACCTTTACTACTTCAAGTGATCCATCCAACACCATTTCTCTAACAAAAAAATGTCTAATATGTATATGTTTAGTCCGACGATGAAACTCGGGATTCTGCGTTAATCTTATGGCAGATTCATTGTCCACATGTAGTGTCGGAACCAAGTTAACGCCTGTTAATTCCGTAAATATTCTTTTTAACCAGACTATTTCTCGTGCAGCGTCACTTGCAGCTACTATTTCTGCCTCTGTTGTCGATATGGCTACTGATGTTTGTCGCTGACTGAACCAAGATACAGCATAAAGACACAATACCCCAGATGTCGATCTTCCGGTAGTAATATCACCTCCATGATCAGCATCACTATAGCTTGTTAACTGAGGTTGTATTTCTGGCTTTTGCATATAAGTTAAGCGATAATTTATTGTACCATTCAAATAGCGGAATATTCTCTTAACTTTCACACAGTCGTTTTGACTTGGATTTTCTAATTTTCTGGATACAACACTAACAGCATAAGCTATATCTGGACGTGTACCCGTCATTAGGTACATAAGAGCACCCACTGCTTCGCGATATGGAAAAGAAGTATTCGATTCCGTTTCACTAGTTTCCTTCCCTAATTGGATGGCTTCTTTTACAATCGGGGTCGAGACCGGTTTGCTATTTTCCATGCCAAAACGTTCTAGCACCTTTTTTGTATAAGCTGACTGGGTAACACTTATTGAGTCGTCTTGATTTTTCTCTATTTCCAAACCTAAGAAATATGTAGCTGGTTTAACTGTTATTTTAAACTTCCCCTGAAGTTTCTTCAAAAAATCCATCTTCATTATCTCATTCGTACATGCTATTAGACCGTCGTCAACATACAGCACTAATATCAACATGTCTTTTCCTTCATTCTTAATAAATAAACATGGGTCTGCAGTACTTCGTTTAAAGCCAAGCGAATCTATAAAGTTTCCAAAACGCTTATTCCAGCACCTTGGTGCTTGCTTTAACCCATATAAACTTCTCTGAAGATGACAAACCATACCAGTACCATCATCGTAGCCTTCTGGTTGTTTCATGAACACTTCTTCGTCTAGAGTACCGTAAAGAAATGCAGTACAGACATCGAATTGTGTGAGTGACATGTTTTTACTAGCAGCTATACTTATAACGGCTCTTATCGTACCACCTTTAGCTACTGGACTAAACGTTTGTTCATAATCTTCTCCTTTTCTTTGTGAATAACCCTTCACTACCAGACGAGCTTTGTATTTATCAATTGAACCATCTGGATTGGTTTTTAGTTTATACACCCACTTACAAGGAATTGCTTTTTTGTTTTCAGGTAAATTTTTCAAAACCCATGTACAATTCTCTTTTAATGACTGCATTTCATGCTCCATTGCCAGCCTCCAGTTATTTTGTTTACAACAAACAATTGCTTCTTTGTAACTAAGTGGTTCTTTGGGGTGGTTTATTTCAGCAGCAACCATCATAACGAACTCGTCAAAGCGTGTCGGTTTCTTAATGTTTGATCTTTCTCTCAATTGTCTTCTAAATTCTATATCTTCGTCTAAACTCTCTTCTGGTTCATAACATTGGTCATCTGCTTGGTAATCTAGATCCATTTCTTCCATAACATCACTACTTACATCAACAATGTCTATTTCTTCTGTATCACAATTATTTTGAACAAGATCCAAGACATCAATTGTAGGTTGCAAACATGGAAATTGTTTGGATTCTTGTACCACACCTAGAGTTTCAAATTCATTAAAAATAACATCTCGTAAAAGTATAAGTCGATGCTGATCTTCTGACCATATCCTGTATCCATCATCATTTTCATAACCAACGAGTATACCTTTAATAGATTTCTTATCCAATTTTCTTCTGCAAACTTTAGGAACATGAGCATAACAAGTACTACCGATTACTCTTAAATGTTTAAGTTCAGGCTTCTTGTTAAACCATATTTCATGTGGTGATTTACCAGGAATACTGGATATACCAGATCTATTTAAGATATATGTAGCTGTGTTTATTAATTCAGCCCAAAATGTTTGATCAAAGATACTTTCTCTTGCATGCATTAAAGATCTTGCACATTCGACAATCGTTCTGTTATCACGCTCTGAACAGCCATTTTGTTGTGGTGTGTACGGCATCACCAATCTTTGTTTTATTCCATATTTGTTTAAAATATTTGCTACTTTATGATTATCAAATTCTCCACCATGATCTGACAAAAATTCTTTAACACCATATCCTGCAGCTTTCATGTCTTTTAAAACTATATCTAATTTATCAGCTACTTCTGACTTTCGCTTTAAAAAATATACAAATCGATATCTGCTAAAATCATCTTTAAATAAAACAAAATATTTAAAACCTGATTTTGAGATCTGAAAAGGTCCACAAACATCTGAATGGATCAGTTCTCCTGGTGTTTCTGTTCTTTTTCTTATGCCAAACTTTTTCACAGAAGCCTTTCCATAGACGCAGCCCTCACATAATTCACTATCCAGCTTCACGTCAATGTTAAATTCTTGCTTAATTACATTTTTAACATGTCTCTTACTTTGATGACCCAGCCTTTCGTGGTAGAGTTGCAATATATTTTCTTTAGAAGTAACCATATTGACACTCAGATGTTCAGGTTTGGTTGCCCGCATCTTCAATTTATATAGTCCACCAGACTGACATCTTGATCCAACAATTATTGTTTCGTTAGAAATTTTAAAATAGCAGCACTTAGTGGTGGAAATAAATTCACTTTCTGGATGTTTGTCCTGAGCAGACAAAGTTGAGAAAAGATTTTTCTTGATATTGGGTACATACCATACGTTGGTCAATGAAAACTCTTTCTTTTTTCCGTTTACAAAAGATTGTATTTTGATGGTACCTTGACCTAATGCAGGAACTGCATATCCATTAGCAGTTGTTATTGTTTGCTCTTCGTTAAATGGTGTATACGATTGAAATACATCTTGTTGATTTGTTATGTGATTAGTCGCTCCGTTATCAACATACCAATTTTTAAAATCTGCTTCGCAATTCAAAACATTCGATGATACAGCAACTAATGACATCTGAATTTCTTTCGCTTTAGAATTTGTACGTTTTTTCGAATTCTCTGGCTTAGGAGGTCTTCCATCGGTTTTCCATTTATCGCATTGCTTCACTTTATGACCTTTTTGCTTACAGTAATTGCAATAATAACCATATTTATGTGCTTTGCTCTTATTCACTGTATATAAAACACCTTGCTTGCTCTCATTTTTGCTTGTTAATGCTTTTTCATAAGAGCATAGCTGATTTGTCAAGTTATCTATTGTTCTGTCCTTATTTGATACCAGAATCCAACTAGACTTGAATGAGAAATATTCAGGTGGTAAAGTTTCTAATATTTTACAAATAAGCAAAATATCTGGCAAGTCGCACTTACAGTAATTTTCAGCAACTGCTTTATCTTTTAAAATTTCGTTTTGCAAATTATTCCAAAGGTTCTTAAGTTTTGATGTATGAGTAGCAATATCGTCATCTGATTGTCTAATATAACTAAAAAATTGCATACAGATATCATAGGTTTTATCTGTTGCACTACCATCATACAAACGATGAAGCTCCAACCAGACTTCCCTGGCGGTCGAAAATCTCATGACTTTTTCTAATGTGCTTTGAGTCATATTTATTGTAAGAACTAATAAAACAGTACTATCCGTTTGATTGAAAAATGTAACATCTTTTTCATACTTGCATTTTTCTTCTTGTGTTGCTTCTTGGGGTAACGACTTCGGTGAAGTTAATCTACCTTCAAGGACGTCCATCGCGCCTTTCACACTTCTCAGAAGAATAGAAAGCTTGTATTTCCATGTAGTCCATCTATCTTTACCTTCAAGTAATCCAATTTGCACCTTACTGGGATCCATTTTACTCTGGATTTAATTGAAAATGCGTTTTATTACTTTATGAAGATGACAGCTTTCAGAGACATTTACAAAATCTTTTTTAATTTTTATTCTTACTTAATTTCTTGTTTATTCTAGCATTACCATTTAGGCACTGTACGCTCTGCTACCATGTTAATATTATCAGATCGTCTAACTAGAAAAAACTTCCCTTCGTAATAAAATAATGACTTTGTCTAATTATAATTTTATTTCAATCAAATTGACATATTCTATATATTAACTACGTAACTCACTCATTAACTTATTTCAAATACAGGATGGTAAATTACTTAGATGTATTCTTCATTCTGCTTCAACACGTTTTAGTCTTTAATTGGGAGCAACCAATTATAAGAAATGAATTAGAATCATTGATTAAAATAGCTTTGACTACATTACATAAATAAAATATTAGTAATTCGTCAAAAATGTACCCATTAAAGATTAGTTGATAATAAATTATATATAAATTTAATCAAACAAATCCACATGTATACCTCACAATATAAAAATAGACAACATGAACTATTTAAAATCGTTAATAATTATACCAGATTGTCGCAATAAGATACTTTCGAATTCATTTTACATATAAAAACAATGCTAAATAATTAATCAAAAATTTTGTAATATTTGTAATTTTGTATTAGGTTTGTGGTGACAGAATAAAAATATTAATTCAATAATTTCTTTCATTTTTATCATTACCGACAATTAGTAATATTATGTAATTTTGTTTTCATTTATATTTTTTTCTTTTCAGGTGAAGCAAACCACTGTTAAGGGGGTACAGTGGTGACACAATAAAAATATTATTTTTTATTTTCATAAAACGTTAGATGTGAAAATGTCAGTCTATATATTTTGATAGTTATCACACGTTTTTTTATATAAATTAAATCTTTCAAAACCCACATATGGTTTATAGGATTTTTTAATTATCATGTAGCGATTTGCGAATTTAGTGGTGTAATATAAACGCACTCCTCTATAAAGACATAAGAGATACCTAACTGAATGGAAATTTTTTACAAGGATGCATAAATGATAAGTTTTTAAATGTTGCTCCGATAATATTGGTATGCTAACTTATTGAAATTATCTACAAATATATTTTCAAGTTGCGTTACATATTCAACAAAATTTAGGCAAGGTACATTGAGCCCACCAAATAGAAATCTGAAGAATAATATTCCTGTCCGATAATAATTAAATCATTCACAGCAGACAGTCCAGCCTGTTTATTATTAAGTCCAGTCGTACCTTTAAACTACAAAAGACACACGGTATCTGTCTATCGCTCGGTTAGAGCTTCAAAATCTCGAAAAAGAGTATCGGAGACCAAGTGAGATAGACATTGCGCTAGGAGGAGCTTAGAGTGAACCTACTATTGATTGTTTATATAAGGTCCTTGAGATTAAGCTAAATGATAACTGACAGTCAAAATCCGCGTTAGTATAGGGGACAGAAAATAATTTCGGTAACCTACTTTCTGGACAGAATGTATAAATACAAGGCTGGAATTATTGAATTATTCAATTCCAAAGTTACCTTCGAATTTTATCAATCTAACGTTGACGCACTGATCTCCTTTTCTAACCCCGGACGTGTGATAGGCGATCATAAGTAGATTTTTGAAAGCTGCCATACATACGACCGGCCCTGGAATCGATAAGACGCTTCTTTGTGTACCGTAAACTGAGGCGACTCTTACGATGTAATTCGCCATAGCGAAACCTATCAAGTTTTCGGAAGCTGCTACAAGAATTATTTCTTCAGTTTCTTCGACTTTCAACATCCATTCTTTGGAGCTGGCTATTAATGGGACCACGTGAATTTGACTAAAAGAAAAAATATGTTTTAATTGTATTAGACCGGTGTAGCCATGACACATGTTGGCTTCATGATTTCGAGTTTCATGTGAAAAACAAGTAGAATAAAGGTATTTCCCAAGACCCAAACTTGATAATCGACGCTACAGTGGACATTTACAATCTTAGAATTTTCACGAAACTAGAACAATTAACTTATGGATGCCGTGTACTTGGATGCAGTCCTTAGGTACTACGGGTATTTAAAAACAACATGGCATAAAAATCCCAGAGCTAGCAAGGGTAAAAAATTTATAAAAAGGCGAAAAAAAAAAATTAACATGTATGCCAAAGAGAGTTTAGATTTTGTTATCTTGGTAGATGTTACATAAATTAGTGGCATACATTTTGCGGCGATACTTCCATTTTTTAATAATTTTCCAAGTATGATGTAAAAGTTATAATTAATAACAATTAACTCTAAACTCTCTTCGGTATACATAATTTAATTGTTGTTTTTTTCACCTTTTTGTCAATGTTTAACCCTTGCTATCACTGGGATTTTTATGCCATGTTGTTTTTGAATACCCATAGTACCTAAGGAATGCATCCAAGTACACGGCATCCATAAGTTAATTGTTCTAGTTTCGTGAAAATTGTAGGATTTTCAATTTTCACCATGGCGTCAATTAGCCAGCTTGGGTCTTAGGGAATAGCCCCATTCTACTTGTTTTTCACATAAAACTCGATAGTGAAAACGGCCTCCATTCGAAATAACGAAGCCTACATGTGTCATTGGCCACCGGTCTATATAGTTTAGTTTCTAACTTGACTACATATTGTGGTGGAAAGTGTCGCAGAAAGAACAGAAGATATAGACTAAGTAGAGAGGGAATCATTAAACAAACTCCCCCTCGCTTTTTAGAAATCAGAAATCCTAGGACATACATACCACATGATGGAATGATGAGAATGAGGAAGTATAACTTTTTATCAATATTGATCAAAAGGGAAAAGGATTATATATCATGACGGATTATATATCATGTATATCATGACGGATAATCAAGTGGCCATTAAAGATCTGAGTTTTTGTGTAATCAGTTCTAAAATGGTATGTAAATCCCTAGAAAATCTCAATGAACTAGGCAAGAACATTATCACCGTATATACTGTCGGTTCCAATTCACACTGAAATAGGAGAAAATGAAATAGCAGATGAACTAGCAAAGAGAGGGGATGAAACACCCTTTTGGGGACTAGAACCGTTTTGGAAGAAGAAACCTCTATTCACATTTTCAAGATAAATGAAGAAATATTTGGTATACTTTAATAGATATTTTCTCCAAACCCCTACAAAACGCCTATAACTATTATTTATAAATGTAGAATACCCCTAAACATTCTTGCTGACCCAAATCCAGCTTTATTATTTAGTGAGTCCTAATACTAATATTCAATAAAATAATTCATGCCCTTCAACTAAACACGAGATGCCTATGCTTACTTACTTACTAAGATTATTGACTATCTACAAATATGTGCCTAGACAATTTTTCAATAAAAATACCTTAAACAGCAGAAAAAAATGTTTTTAATTTCAATATTGCCATAAAAACTATGTTTTTGGATACATTTTTACCAAACAATTCTTTATTGAGCCTCTGCAACCACCTATTTTTTGAAAATTAAATTAAACTAACTGACTCGACACACACGGTCCTGACTAAACATAGCCTTGGCTGATAATTGGTCCAGTTGCGAGTTCAATGTGAACTCGATTTCAGCACCACCTACTGGGATCATTTATGAATCTAGACTATCCAGGGACTCGCTCTCACACAAAATTTCATCAAAATCGGTCCAGTCGTTTAGGGAGGTTTTCAGTGTAAATCCGATTGTCGGGCTACCTACCGGGACCAATTGTGAATCTAATCCATCCACTCAAACACGTAAAAAATTTCACTAATATTGGTCAAGCCATTTAGGAGTTGTTGTATTACATAAACACAGAGAAGAATTAAATGTATTTACTTTTTCACTGACTGTATCCCAACCTTTACATTTTCATGTCGAATACACACGTGGTGGTATATTGGGCCCATTCATTTCATTTCTTTTCTCCGTTCACGACTATGTACCTTAAGATGGGAGCATGTTATAGAAATAAGTACTATTTTCCAGAAGCATCAACAACAAATAGCTATAAAAATGTTTTACATCAAATAATTAGGCACCATATAGTACAGTTATTTATTAACGCAGGCTAAGATAGATATCGGTAAATAATTGTTCTAATGGTGAAATCAGGTTAAAAAAAACCATTAAAAATATTTTCAACCAAAAAATGCATTTACCTAGAATTAGCTACTAGTAGTGCGTTTCTACTTAGAGATCCCATTGTATAATCTTGATAATTTTGCATCATCATGCTGTTATGAAAGCTTGAATCATGAAATTCAACCTCTATAGATTTAGTATTCACTTCATCAGCGTTATTTCCATAGCACCTAATAACACCCACATCATTCCAGCACATGTATCTCGGATCTAAATGTTCAGGAGTTGAAGAAGGCATGAAAGGTGGTTGTAATGGTATTTCTGGCGTACGAGGTCTTGGAGTAGGTGCATGGGAAGATCCTGATGAAAAAAATAAACAAGTTCACCTAATATTAACAGAAAAGCTCATAAGCACTTACCAGCAGCTGACTGCTTAGAATCTTCATCAATATCATTCATATACTGCTTCTTCAATTTATTAAGAGAAAAAGCATTTTCATTGTCGTCATCATCATCATTATTGTCTTCAAATGGGATGTTATCAAAATTTAAATCATCAGTAAAATCAACTTCTTCAGTATTATTAGATGTTTTATAATTTGAGCTTTTAACTGACCATGTCATTATTCCTAACTGGCCTTCAACATCAGTATAAACTACTTGTCCATTATCTGTGTTAAAAATAATATTACCATTAATTTGCTTCACATAAATAAAACTTTTTTCCCAATTTAAATGATATTTAGGCATACCTAGAGGGTTCCACATTAAACCACATACAGCTATACCCTTCTCATGTTTGCTAACACTGGATATTTCTTCTGTAGAAACATTCCAAATGATGAAATCACCTTCTAATGATGTAGCTAAGATATACTTTCCACATGGTGAAAATTGAACAATAGAATAGTCTGAAGAAACTTCCCCACATGATAATATAGCTTTTTGGGACCAATCAGATACTTGCATAATCACAACTTTATCTTTTTCTGGGTAAGCTAAGTATTTTCCTTGGATTGGTTCAAAGTCAATTCTGCCTAAGAAATGCAAAATTAATTAATAGAAATATTTTTATTTGAGTAACATTTCCTTACACAATAACTTAGCATTGGAGAAGCTGTTAACTTTGGGAAAACAACTGATTTCTTTCAATAATAATTTACTTTCAATATTCCATATTCTTAATTTTGTGTCACCACATGAAGCTGCAATCATTTTAGATGGTGATGTAACTGAGACACCTAAACAAGGACCAGACATTCCTTCAAATATAGTAACTTCTTTGTTTGACTTTTCCAAATTGACTAGTTTAATTTCCATATCTTCACCAGCAAGTGCCAACATCTAAGAAAAAAGACATATTTTTACCATTATTAATAAAAAATAGTAATGCCAGTCTTACTTTGCAATGTCGATCTACTGCTATGTGATTTATCGGTGCAACAAATCTGTCTAAAACACCAGCTCTATCTCCGTCGGGTAAGGACAGTATTTGAATATCATTACTGTTAGTTGCAACGTATACATTATCTCCTTTTTGCCCAACGGATAGAGCCCATTCTCCGACGCAGTTATGAATAGGATCTTCTTCATCAGTGGACCATATTCTGATTTCTCCATCAGCCCCACAAGTTACAAATTTACTAAAATAGTTTTAAAAAATGTATAGTGTCATTAAAACCTAGAAATCAATTTTTTTTAAAACATTTTGAAGTCACTACGAGATCATAAGTAGGTACTTGTATTAAAATTTTAGTTATAACGTTAAATTTCAAATACCTCCCATCCTCAGAGAAACAAATATCGGTGTGGCCTTCATCATGTGCATATCTTAAATCTTCGTGTTTAACAGTCATGTTTGATTACAAAATTTATTTTATATTAAATTCATAGAATAAGGTATAAGTACGGAATTAAATTAACAACTTAAATCAAAATAAAGATAGTTCTGTTCCACTCAATTTGACTTTGACAATAAAAAAACCGGGAAAACAATGTCATAAAAACTAGGGATATTAGTTTTTAAAAACTCACTCAAATATTTTGTTTTTTTTTGTACGTGAGAGCAACAAGGATGCATAAAAGTATGATTATCAAGTGTACTTTCAATATTTTTTTATTACCTCCTCCCATTTGTCATGTTCTTAAGTAAGTATATACATAAAATGTTTTAATTATATTTTAATTTATTATTTCTTTTCAATTTTAATAATTGTAATACAAAACTAGTATTATTTAAGAAGGTTTATTAATTCCTGAGTTTTGTTAATTTTTAAAAGGAATTTTAATGTTTCTCTAAAAAAATTCAAATTTAACTGACCTAAGTCGGCGCTAAACGAGCAAAGCACGAACACCAGAAACGAACGCAACGATCGTTTGCTACAATTTCTTATGACCGCCATTTTACATTACCGAGGTGGGGATACGGTAACTGGCGTTCTTATTGAAAGAAGTTTACGAAAGTGGAGTTTTATTTCATTATATTTTTATTAAATTAGTGTAAAATATAGACTTACACGTAAACTAAAGTTAAATAAGCCGACGATAGAAAGTGATAGTGTTTTGTGATTTTGGAGTGAAGAAAGCTCGCTGTACTGGGAATCTAACAGCGTGGCTCCATTGGCTTCTCTTTGTTTCTATACTTTCTGTCAAGGAAACTGTAAGGTATGCAATACACAAATACATTTGTTATTATTTAGTAATACGTTTGTACCGAAAACTACGTAAATGCCGCGTCAAGATCAAGAAGTAGCGGCTGCCGCTACTATGTTTTTATTTCCTCGTGTATGACGGATTCGACTGTTAGTATATCTCGCCCAGATTTGCCAATCATGTTTACGTTTACTAGGAAAATAACTATATACCGGTTATTAGCTAAAATAACGTACGACTTTCCTTGATAATTACACTACCGTTTCATATAACCTGGTGCAATTGTAGATTTCCTTCAGAGATATTTTCTATTTGATTACTTGTAGGTATGGCAATGACCCGCATTTCACTTGGAAGTACTATCACTTTTGCACATCTATACATGAATTGTAGGTATTATTTTCAAGCTTCTACTTTTCCTTGTTTATTGAATATTAGCTTTACAACGTTTCACTTTTATTTTATATTATTTTTTTTCTAATAAATACAAGACTAGACTAAGCATTTTTGCTGGCTTTGTATATTTGTGTAGCTTTAAAATGAACCAGCTGCTGTACATTTTAAAACATTCTAAATAGAATTGTCCCCTTTTCAACAATTTTGCAAATTTAATGTAAAATATAAAACAAGTGATTAATCCTATATGATGCTTGTAATTTTAAATTAGGATAATGTCTCTCAGTTGAAAAACAAGGAAATATAAGGTGATCTAATTCTAGTAAAAAAAGTTTTTAATTTTTCAAACTAACAACTTTATAAATAATTAAGTATATTACAAGTTTCTAAAATATGATTATTTAGCATAGTGAAATTGACTCATATTTACCTACTACTTTGGTGTCTAATTTATAAGCCAAAAGTTTAAAAATATATGTTCAATTATTTTAAGTGTGTGCAGACTAATGTTGGTTTTTCATTTTTTTCATCAACAGTCAAGAACTTTTTAATTTGTTTAAAGATTAAATATTAATTAACCAAGGTGTTAACAGTAAGAAAATGGTATTTTCGTTCAAATTTATCTAAGCAAAATTGTTAAGATTTTTTCCCAAATATATGATTTAAATCAGTATGGTAGTTACTTTTTGTTCATATGCTTCATTAATTAGCATACATTGCCATATCAGCAGAATTACCATTTTACCTCCAACTTTTGATGTATGTTATAATGAGGAATTTAGCAATCACATAGGAGATAATTATATTGTTTCATGAAAACTAACAATGCTAATATTGGCTTTCTTAAGTCAATTTATATTGAGATGTTTGCAAACAACGGAAAATATGTGCAAGCTTTTCCTTGGTAAATTTTGAGAAAGAAAAGAAGAAATGAGTGTCAATCAATGAAGTATTAAAGATAGACCAGCCTTCACACATTAATGTCTATACAATGTTTTGGTCGCACCAAATAAATCAAGGCGAGTACACTGGATGATAGCGTATCATTACGGAAGGGTTCATTTAAACTATTTTATGAAAAACGTTTTTATAGTATTTTTCGTTTGAATAAGTGTAAATTATATCAAAAATCGTAACTCTTAGATAGGTGAATTTTTAAAACATACCTACGAAGGATTTTAAAGTTAAAACAGGTTTTGCAATACAGATTATAAACATATTAATGTAATATTGAAAGGTTTTTTATTTTGTTCTTACAAAACTAAGGAATAAATGATACTTCATTACATTGATACACAATAATATAGAAGAATTAAAACAGTAACCATAATAAATATTTATTGTTCTCGACAATTATTTACAATTATACAACAAGGATTACAACATAAAGTAACTAACACCCAAAATTGAACTGTTTGACAGTTTAATAAATCAGTTTATCAGCAGTTTTTAATTTATTGAAATCGTATTTCGTAGTGGTCGAATGTCTATATATTTCTCCAAAATATCGAACCCCTCGTCTTATACCTATACTATGCTTATGTTAATATAACCTCACTTGTGAAATGACCAATTATCTCTCTTATTCCATGTATTTTCACAAACTACACATATTTTCTCCATCATCATCTAAGCACTCAAATAAACAAATGACAATACAAAACCAAATAAAAGCACAATTATAATTAAAATCATATTGACAGATCTCAAAAAGTAGTTCGAGGTTGCCAAGCTAAAAATTTGCTGACTATTACCATTTGATATTGATAGAAAATGAAAAATCTTATCTGAAAAAAATAACGAGCTGAACTGTAGGCTGGTCATACCTATTTTAAGTGCTTTTCTTACCTTTAAAGATGTAAAATACTGCAAAAATCCTAAATCATAATTACGATTATTGTTATACGAGATTTGGCATCATGTAAGAAGAGTCTCGTCTTAAATATGTTGGGGACAACCAAAATCTAAACAAGGCTTGTCTATCTTTAATACATTATTGGTGTCAATTAATATCAGTCTGATTAACAAATTTGTGTCAAACAGTTGATAAAAATGAATTGTTTATTTATGACTATATCAAAAGGTATCCCGTTTTTATAATTAGTATCTAAATGATGTTGATTAAAATATCACATACTTGTTCAATGTTTGGAATATTTTGCATTTGAATAATAATTTTACATGACATATATTTTTAACCTGTGTAATCAATTTGTCAGATTTACTGTCATTAAGTCAGAGGACTGGTCTTGATGGTTAGAGATACAAAAATTTGTGAATAGCAAAAATAGGGTAGGTATTCTTATAAAATAACTTATTAACTCTTTGAGTTCATCCATATATCAATTGGGGTTAAAATCCAAAAATGTTCAATGAAACTTGCAATATGTATAATTTAACATCAACAAGGTAGTGTGTGGTGTGTGACACTAGTTTTGGTAAATATTTACCATAATCTGGTTATATAGATAAATAACCTCTAAATACAATCATATTAAAGGTATGTTCAAAAATTTTTGTACTTCTCTTAACTTCATTATTGAACTTTATGTAAGAAGTAATTTTTTGATCTAACATGGTAAGGAGTTATATAGTGTAATGCAATTACAATATGGAGACTCTTTATATATGTAGGTGTCCTATGAAAAGGCACAACAAGATCACTATTTTGTGAACTATTTATTACAATAAAATCGTTATAGTTAGCTCTGACATATCACACATTCAATAGTTATTTAACCAACAAGTGTATTAATAAAAACCATTAACAATCGAGAAACTTTAACGTGCGAATAAAGCGCATGTGTTATTGTTAGAGATTGTTAATCACCCTATTAATACTCATGTTAGTTACAAAACTTTTCTTACGACTGTACAAGTTGTATTTTTTTTCTCAATATTTAAAAACCATGATAATAATATTTCTCCACGACTATTCGATAATGTTTACATTTTACATGTGCTTCTTCAAGTATAATTACGTACATTATTCACCAGTGAATAATAGGTGTGGATAATGAACAGGTCACATTACATGGATAAATAGGAATTCTATTAAATGTTATTTATATACAAATGTTACAATATAATATTTAATAATTTTCACCGCGACCCGCATTCGAACCTTATGCATACAATTCTTCATTTCACAAACTAAGGCCTTTAAACAATTCTGCCATGGAGACATTTATAATAATTTATAAAGCTGTTGTATATGTATGTCAATGTCAAAACTAAATAATTTATAGCTGATTGCAAGAGTTTTAATTATTATACTGAATTTAAATTGAAATTACTAGAAAATAGAGATAATATGGAAAGCGAATCAGACTCTGAAATAAATGTTACCCCGCCAAAAATCTGAGAAGCAGAATAAATAGTATCCTTGAATTTATTGCCGGGAAAAGTCAAATAAATTATATATGAAAGCCTATAATCCCTTCCTAAATTGGAGAGAAGAGAAAAAGAAAAAATTCATTTATAAACAAGTAATTAATAGTGGTGGACAAAATGTAGTATTCTACTCGCATATAATGGCTAATATTCACTTAGATGTTTATGTCTCTTGGTTGGATGATATTTGCCATTTTGTCTGTTTTGAGGTTTTTTTTTCAACCACATGATTAAGTTTGAGAAACCACACCAATTAGATCATTAGAAAAACACACCTACTATGTTGAAAAGTCAGCTTGATATAAGGTATGTTGCAGAAGAAATGAGTAAATTTACTGTTTAGGGATAAACTCTTATTTATACATTAGCAATTTGAAACTGTTTTCAAATAGGTATTGAATCTCTCTAAATGTCCTAGAACATATTTTAAAAAGGTCATCACTGGGAAAGAAATGTCCTATTCTTCCATAATTTTTATTGCATCTTTATAAATATGGTTGACATTGAACATAATAGTCAATATATTCAAATGTATGGATATGATTGAAATAGAAATATTCTGAATTCTAATAATAAATGGTTATGAGTTAAAGCAAAGATGCGGAAAATGTTTGCAATCTAATAATTATTCCAACTTTGAACCAATATGACAATACATGATTAGCAAATTTGAGAAGAAATTTCGATTGATGGTTTCTGTAACAGATCTGCCTGAGGGTTTTAAAAACAAATACCTGTACCAGTTCAAGGCCAGTAGCATTAGATAATTACATTGAAAGTGAAGAGGCATATCTACAAAGCTAGATGAGTTGAGTTTTTGGATTTGAATAGTGAAATATTAACATAGATTTAATGTTTTTACAAAAAGTTTTCTTTATTGATTAAGATTTCTCCTGAGCAGTCGTGTGAATCAGTAGACAAGCCTACAACTGAAAATTCACATAAGATACAAAAAATACTAAAGTAATTGAATTTTTGAGCAGGAATGATAGAGAATACAATGATTATAAGAATACATTTTTCAATGAGGCTTTAACATGTCTGATTTTTTCTGCTAAAAATTCTGGCAGTTCGAACTGACTTGGTTGTTGCCAAATAGAAATGATGTGTGACTGCAGCAACGTGGGATGTTACTACACTATGTGTGTTGGTGAAAAACTACTTGGACCAGGTCTTTTCAGATTGGTGCATAGGACAAAAAAATATTTTCTTCTATGACCTCTGTGGCTAAATCACTTATTACAGACAAAATTTCTTTAATTTTAGACTAAAGTGAAAGTTAAATTTTGCCATATAATTCATATCTGCAGTTTGAGGTTTTCTTCAGATATGAAAATCGGTAAAATTTCAATTTTTTCATAACTTGTAGCAGAGTTGGGATAATAGAGGGAAACTTTTTTTTCTAAGAAAATCTTTCATATTGACAAAGCTTAAATATATAGTTTGTAAAAAACAATTTATAAAAAGTAGAAACTAAACAATTTACCACAAGCACAAAACAAATTTGGGGAATAAGTATAGATTTAAAATATGATATTGAAATATAAAAAAAATATTTCAATATAAATTGTATCATAACAAAGTTTCATTATAATATTCTTGAAGATTGTAGTAAGCCTTCTTTGCTTCTTCGGCACTTTAAAAAGGTTTTTTCCCGATTTCATAGGGTATATGGTTGTAAAACTTTTTACATTCGTAAGTAAATTTTTGAATTTCCTGATGAGTTATTTGCTTCAGTGACTCGTTTTTACAGCAATTTTTAATTTTATTTAAATCACGATTAAAATTGAAAAAATCAGTTATTTAAATCGCCGCAAACCTGCAAACAGTTTTCAAAATAAAAATAGTAAGTCCAAATCTTTTCTCATAAGTCATTGTCTATATGAAGCACACAATCCCTCCCTGCATAGATATCTAACTGCCCTTTTTTAAAACAAACACCTAGTGAAGCAAATGTTGACTACATAATCCCCAGAAAGTAACACCATCATAAGTCAAGTGTCACTATTAAAGAATTATATGTCATTTTTGTTTTGGATGAACTCAGTTCATTAGATATGATTTGTGCATAACATCCAGATATACATTTTTTGTTAATAGTGAAATATTTGCTGGTCTAATTTGAATTATTTATCAATGTAAAATCCTAGAAATTGGGGTTGGTTTTTTCCCCTAGAATACTTGTATTTATTCAAGTACAACCTACCAATATGAATCGTGAGATTTAAATCAGTCAATTTTTATATTAGAATCATGATTTTAATCAAATTACCTCTTTTGTTCTTTATTACAAACCAATACAACAAACAAATTCTCACAACAAAAATATTAATACTATAAAACAATGCCTATAAAAATGAATCTACAGGCTGATTATTTTAAATGGTGCCAGCATTGCAATTTTGAAAACCGTAAAAGTTACGAGTTAGGTTAAATGGGAGTAAAGTTGCCTTTTTAGGGGACCAATGTATTGGTTTTTCCAAAGAATAGCCAACTAACAAGAAGTAAAACTTCGGATAAAAACAAGTTCACAGATGCCATGTTTTCATATGTCATGCGATCACATGTATGCCTCTTGCTTATAGTCTTTACAGACCCAAATTAGATTAGAGTTGGCTTGTAGGTTGAAATTATTTTCTTAAATGATCTATTTCACGTCTATATTGTCAACGAAAAGTGCAGAAATATTACTGCTGGAAAAATATCTATATACAGTAGATCCCCGATTATCCGGGCCAGCCGGGACCGAACCTTTGCTGGATAATCGAAAACACGGATAATCCAAAAGCCTCATTTTGAATTTTTTTAAAATTTATTTAGACAAATACATACGTCAAAGAAACAAAAGAAATGTGATACATGTAACAAAAAATAAAAGTTTTAATATTTATACATAATACTACATATATGAACTGTAATAACGTGAATCCAAATCCAAAATCCCATAAAGTCACATTCTTCCAACAATTGAAGCATAAGGTCTTTCCTATAAAGCCTCTTCATGGTCTCTATAACACTTTGGTCCATTGTCACATTCGGAGGAAAATATGCTATGAATATGTTTCCATCTGCTGACTTTAGTTGCTTTACATAGGGATGCGATGGAGCATTAACCAGTAACAGAGTACAGCCTTGGGTGGAAGATTATTTTCTTGCAGATAAGTTTTAACTTGTGGTATAGATTTTTCGAAAAGCCACTTTTTAAAAATCACTTATCCAAGCGGCCTTTTGATTAAAATAATCAACTGGCAGTCTTTTTACATTTTTAAAAGCCCTCGGATTTTTTTATTTTCCAATGACAGCTAACCTAAGCTTTTGAGTTCCTGTTGCATTAGCACAACATAACACTGTCAAATGCTCTTTGCTTACCTTGAAACCTTAAAAAAATACATATGTACATATGTAACTTTAAAAATCAAACAGTAATACATATGTAAAAATAATAACCTGGTGCACTTGTTTCTGAACCTGCAGCAAGTGTTCTTTTGGGCATTGCTTTCCAATAAAGTCTGATTTCGTCTCCATTATACACTTGCTCGGGTTGTAGGTCGTGTTCCATTATAAGATTTTCCAAATCATAGCAAAATTCTACCATAGCTACATCATCAGCATCTAATTTCTCCACTTGAATAGCAAATTGTCGTATTCCATGACGTTTTTTAAATCTGTATAGCCAGCCGGAAGATGCAGAGAAGTTTCCTTTAATTTTAAACTGTTCATGAAATGTTTGGGCTTGCCTAGTACAAGCATTTATTATGGTTCTTAGTGTATGCCAGATTTAGCTGTCGCTTTCAAGGTTATTTATTTTTGCCCCTCCAACATCAAAGGATTTTCGCCGGGCTTCACTTCTTGTTGTTGTGTATTCTTTGGTTTTTACCAAAACATATCTGAAATGTGTTTAATGCTTAAAAGAACATCAGAGAAATAATGCAGGTTTTTATTTAAAAAAAATCTAAATTGAAATAGGAGCATTTTGTTACCCTTGACTTTTATAGATGGAAGTCATAAATGGTCAACTATGTTATATCCTTGTATTTGGTATTCGAAATAGTGCACAAAATTTAGATACAAGTCCGTATTTTAAAAAAATTTGACGATTTCTTTGGAGACATGAAACGTAGAAAAATTAAGCTATTTACTAAGCTAGCCAATGTCAAACGAAATAAAATTTTCCTTTATAATTTTTTGATATTTTCAAAAATAAATGTGCTACAATAATAAAAAAAATTACATTTTTTGTTTTCCTCAGACAGCTCTTCATATTAATCTGTTTATTTAGCTAATAATGAATTTATGGACGCACTGTATAGTTCTAAAAAGTAAAATCAAGATTTTTTAAAATAATATTTAATTTTATGAATTTATTTTATAATTTTTAATTTTTTCAATAAAAAACTACGTATCTTCTGGGACCTAATATTCACTATTCCGTTTTTTTTTTATGGGAAAGGAAACCACATTAAGTTTTTTTTTAAATCTAAATGTGCGAAGTCCTGCTAATATATTATTTACAAGTTTTTTTACAAAATTATTTATTTTAGACACAAAATGAATATCGGTAATTTTTCATATCTTATTTAAGTTTAGTTTGACCTCGGAAAGAGTTTTTTTTCTTCGATAACGTTTACACTTTCTATTACAATATACATCGGCGTGTATGTAAATTCGCCCTTATCTAACAGGATCTGAACAAGATCGACTAAAATATGCAACATTTCCGTTCGAAACGAAAACATTTCCCGATACGGTGACCAAAGTTCATTTTGCGTTTAATTAACTTGAGAAGTTCGTTCATTAAACACGGCCGCACAAAATGAGAAAGTTCAATCCGAATATTTCTTATTCCGTAGAACTCGACAGCCTCGAATGCATTTTAAATGACATTTTTTTACGTGTACCAGAGACGAACTCGCCAAATTTACTACAGAAAAATTTTACTTCAACTATTTATTTTGTGTCATTAAAAAATTACTAATAGATTCCTTCCCAATCATGATGTCACGCGGCAAGTTCGTACAGGGTTGCCAAAAAATTTTTTTGTAGATTTTAAAATATTTACTATTAATTTATTTTATTGATGAATAATTAATTAATATTAATCATTTATCTTCTGTATGTTCCTTGTGGTATATCCATATTTTTTTTGTTTTTTTTTTCGGAAAATAAACCACTATAAAAAATGTGGTAACGTGAAATAATTAAGTAATAGTTTCAAGGTCGGAGAATTTTCAAAGAGGCTTAAAAGGTGGCTACCATTTTTACATTAACTTTATACGATATGTCAATTTAAAAACTTACAATCGGCTTTATCTCATAAACAAAATGATCATATCAAAAAATTGAGACAACTAATCTCGATCAACTTTCTACGTCCCACATACCCCAACAGATCATCATAAATATATTTGCAAAACGTAACTGTTATATTATTTCGGTTTTAAACTGTCAGTGGCAGTCAAATTTATGACTTTGAAGGATCAAATACACTTTATTGACAACAGCCATTGAACGTGTTTACCGTTCATCAATGCTCAGTGGTTGGATGTAAACGAAAGCGATAGTTCGCCAATATCTAGCCTAGACAAGGATAGTCTCCCAGCTGCTAAGTAATAGTGCGCATACAAAACATGGAAAAATGGTAATTCAAGGTTTGAAATTCAGAGACCCAAAGATGAATCATGATTGAATTTCGTCACAAAAAGCTTTAATTCTAATAGCTCAACATACATGATTATTTTTATATTTTTACGGTATAAATTTTTCGGTTACTTTTAAAAACTATACCTATACCTGCATTTTCAACAAAATCTTCCTCTCCTCATGCATGCACGATTATATATCTTGAGCCCTCGTCTGTTTTTTTGCACGAGTTGATACAGTAATTTTTTGCCATGTTTTTCTCATCTGAACTTTGCTAAAAATCCACGTCTCATCCAAAACCTTTGATTTATATAAGTTGATACCTTCTTCTTCAGAATATTTTCTAATAAACGAATTGTTTTTGTCGATACATGCTTTCTTTCGCCGTACATTTTAGGCACCACTTATCGTTAAATTTTTATTTCAGTAACTTTCTTTGAGAGAGTTCTTTTGAATTCGGCATCATTAAGAGTCTTCATTTTTTGTTCTCCAAACAGTTCTTGGTGATATTCCAATGCCTCAATAGATCGGTTTTTCTAAAAAATCGTTGCCTTTCCGTATGAACATCTTTTCTTCGTCGGTAATTAATTGGACCATATTTATGTTTTGTGATCGGCTTGCAACCTGCAATCTGCAATCTAGCACCGAACATAGACAAGGCAAGAAGGGTCACTCTAAGCTCCTCCCCCAAAGTCGTCTTTCTCGCTTCCTCTGTGATACTACTCTTTCTCAGCAGAATTCAGCTACGTCTATAAAGTTAGCACAGCCAAATGAGCACAATCGATTTTAATTAGCACAACGATTTAGTGCTTTTTTTGTGCTAATTATTTGCGCAATTTTTAATTTTTGTGCTTTTACCATTTCGTTAAAATCGATGGCTGTGTCAGCTTCAAAAGAAGCTAGCACAGCCATATATGATAAAAATTATTTATTTTGATTTTTTCTGGCACATCGATTTAGTGCTAATTATGTGCTTTCAGAATATGCTATAGAAAAAAAATTCGGATCACGATTGGTCAAAAAACCACCCCCAGCCCGACGAGGCGCAAGAATAAAGTCCTCGAAATTCTCAGCACAATCGAACTTGAATAGTCGATTTTAAATGCATTAATAATGGACTTTCAAAATACTTATGTAGAGTTTTATTGCTCGGGGTGGTTTTTTGCCATAAAGGGTTGAGCAACAAAAACTCTACATAGGTATTTTGAAAGCCCATTATTAATGCGTCAGAAATCGATTATTCAAGTTCGATTATGCTGAGAATTTCGAGGACTTTGCTCTTGCGCCTTGTCGGGCTGGGGGTGGTTTTTTACCAGAAAGGGTTGAGCAATAAAACTCTACATAAGTATTTTGAACGGCCATAATTAATGCGTTCGAAATCGACTATTCAAGTTCGATTGTGCTGAGAATTTCGAGGACTTTGCTCTTGCGCCTTGTCGGGCTGGGGGTGGTTTTTTACCAGAAAGGGTTGAGCAATAAAACTCTACATAAGTATTTTGAAAGCCCATTATTAATGCGTCAGAAATCGATTACTCAAGTTCGATTGTGCTGAGAATTTCGAGGACTTTACTCTTGCGCCTTGTCGGGCTGGGGGTGGTTTTTTACCAGAAAGGGTTGAGCAATAAAACTCTACATAAGTATTTTGAAAGCCCATTATTAATGCGTCAGAAATCGATTACTCAAGTTCGATTGTGCTGAGAATTTCGAGGACTTTACTCTTGCGCCTTGTCGGGCTGGGGGTGGTTTTTTACCAGAAAGGGTTGAGCAATAAAACTCTACATAAGTATTTTGAAAGCCCATTATTAATGCGTCAGAAATCGATTATTCAAGTTCGATTATGCTGAGAATTTCGAGGACTTTGCTCTTGCGCCTTGTCGGGCTGGGGGTGGTTTTTTACCAGAAAGGGTTGAGCAATAAAACTCTACATAAGTATTTTGAACGGCCATAATTAATGCGTTCGAAATCGACTATTCAAGTTCGATTGTGCTGAGAATTTCGAGGACTTTGCTCTTGCGCCTTGTCGGGCTGGGGGTGGTTTTTTACCAGAAAGGGTTGAGCAATAAAACTCTACATAAGTATTTTGAAAGCCCATTATTAATGCGTCAGAAATCGATTATTCAAGTTCGATTGTGCTGAGAATTTCGGGGACTTTGCTCTTGCGCCTTGTCGGGCTGGGGGTGGTTTTTTACCAGAAAGGGTTGAGCAATAAAACTCTACATAAGTATTTTGAAAGCCCATTATTAATGCGTCAGAAATCGATTACTCAAGTTCGATTGTGCTGAGAATTTCGAGGACTTTACTCTTGCGCCTTGTCGGGCTGGGGGTGGTTTTTTTACCAATCGTGATCCGAAATTTTTTTCTATGGCATATTCTGAAAGCTCATAATTAGCACTAAATCGATGTGCCAGAAAAAATCAAAATTAATAATTTTTCATATATGGCTGTGCTAGCTTCTTTTGAAGCTGACACAGCCATCGATTTTAACGAAATGGTAAGAGCACAAAAATTGAAAATTGCGCAAATAATTAGCACAAAAAAAGCACTAAATCGTTGTGCTAATTAAAATCGATTGTGCTCATTTGGCTGTGCTAACTTTATAGACGTAATTCAGCTTCCACTTGATGCGTAGGTGGGATATACTGGTGTGCTTAAAAAACCACTGTTATATTAACGTTAATGCAGTTTTATTGAACATAACACCTGAGCTGTTAGAAAACTGTAAAACAATAATATCGGAACGTTGCTCTTAAAACTATTTACAAGTGATAGAAATATTTCTAGCACCGACGGAAATGCGTTGGTTTATGTTACTGGTTATTTGCTTAAAAAAAGTTTGTTGCAACGTTCGTGTCCTTAAACTATAAGGAAAAACATCATTTACCAAATGAAGCGACAGTATCCTTTCAGTCGAAAGCCTATTCTGGTTTTAAAAAATTCTGCGGTCTAAATGTGCCTCCTCTAAACATTCTAGAATTTATAATAAATTTAGAGAACTTTTTTTTCATTTTCAAATCAAAAGAAAAAAAGATTTGTTTAAAAATATAAATTTTATACATGCATGTAAAGATTTTCCTATGAATATTTCATATCGATATATATTAGAATGCGACTATATTTTACGTTAAAATTTGTTAATGGTGAAATTAAAGAACGAATAAAAGAAAAAAAATAGAGCCAAATAGGTATAAAATTAAAAATTTTACAGAATTTATAATAAATGTATTTATGTATATTATAATATTTGTATGTTTGCCTTATTTCTTTTTCACTTTTATATTGAGATTGGTACTTGAAATTAGTACCTATAAACTTTGCTTTCTAATTTATCAAGTATTACACCTCTACTTTTTAACCAATAAGATTCCTTAATTTTGACTAGTTACCATGGCAACTAAAAAAATTTCCGGAATTTTTTTCGAGGCGCCACGAAGTGGACATTTTTTTACAGTTGAAAAGGTAAACATATGATCTACAACCATTAAATAATGTAGATATACCTGTGAATAATGCAAAATTTCTATGAGAATTTTACAACTTTTCGTCACAAAATTCAACTAACTGTTTCCATACACTTGATTTTGATTTTTTCCAAATTATGGTGTGAAATTTTCTTACCGAATACCACGCAAGCTTAAATTATTCCTGGAAATTTTCTTTCGGGCACGAATATTTTAAGAAAATTATCTCTCGTCGCTTCGCGAGTCGGGATAATTTTCAAAATATTCGTGCCCTCAAGAACATTTCCGGAAATAATTTAAGCTCTTGTGATATTATAAGTGATAATTGTATTGTAGAAAGCGAAAGGGCCCTGCGATAATTGCACAGCTCATATCCATGGCAATTAATAACGTCAGTTTGACAAGTTGACAGTTTATACGGGAAATATTAACCCGAATTACACTCGTGCATCAAAATAACACAGTTTATGTGCTTCAAACTATATCTCGAATCGTATATGTCAGTTTGTTTAATGTATAGAAAAAGAATTATTAAATTATATTAAGTAAAAGTGTTTTAGTGTGATGTCACTCGGCAGGGGGGTGCCATGAAAATGTTGCAAAAATGGTAAAACCAAAGTTTTTATCTAACAACAAATGATTTTTGTTTTTAAAAAAATTCAATATTTAATTTGGTATTTACTGATACACCTTGTATAATTTTTATTTATATCACTGGACAGCATTTCTTAAAAGCTTTCCCATGATATACGTGGGGCTTTGAAGGTTGATAAGTGTGCGTTGTCTTTTTAATTTTTTCTGAAAATACTTTTTACTGATACATCATTAAAAAAAAATTCATGAGTACGTCTCTGTAACTGTCTCATTTTCTTATTTCTCTCGATAGCCCAAAAACAATTACTTTTTTTTTGGTCTTTCCCTCGTTGGCGTGCTTCGAAGAAAACTTGAGATTTATAACTTTGTTCATACTTTTCGAATACATTTTTAAAGAATAAAGAAGTTTTTTTTTCGTGATGTCTTAATTTAAACTTTATTATTTATCCATAGCATCGGGAAGATGGATGGAGGTTGATTTATACTCTGTTCTTGAAATGGGTTAATAATAATTTGCTACACAGCTACAATGCTCTTGATCGATTTGCTTCAAGACTATAGCGTCTATGTCGTCTACATGGATTAAGCTAACAATATTTTGATGTGTTTGTCCAATTAAATCAAATGGTTGACAAATAGTACTTCTTATTATAGTCTATTTTTAAATTATTCGAATGGAACCTTTAGTTTAGAAGTTGCGAGGGGTACAAAATGCTAAAAATAAGAATAAGTCTGGGTATGACCCTACGCTTAGTTCCATTGAGAAATGGCCGTCACCGAATAAAGCTGGAGCGGCTCGCTAGTTTTTGGTAAAAAAACCCTCACAATATTCCTCTCTACCAACAAAATTTTTTTTTGTCGTTTTTCCTTGCTTTTTTTATTATGAAATATTCAACATTATTTATCTACAAATTTTTTTAATAATTTATATAGGTACCAATAATCTTATCTATAATAAATACCAACTATTTATCATTATCTAATTTCTTATTTATGAAGTCGTTATCGTGTTGAAAATTAAAAATAATTTCACTTAAATCCCCAGCAAACAAAAATTATTTACCTATCGGTTGTACGTTTTTTTTGCGATCGGTAATCATCGAAGGTATAAAAAGTGTGATGCAATTGCAACGTTATTTTTATAACCACACCTATGTTGGGACAAATGTACACGAAAAGACCGAAGGTTTAATGAACATTCCATTCATTTGTTGTTTTTTTTAATTCGCCTATAGCGTTGTGGGATGAAGTTTATAAAGTCATTTGTCCACGACTATTTGATAATTATTACATTTTACGTGTGCTTCTTTAAGTATAATGACGTTCATTATTGACTAGTGAATAATAGGTGTGGATGATGAACAGGTCACATGGTATTAATATACCAATTTCACGATATAACAAATAAAATATCACCTCGTCCAGGATTCGAACTCTACGCCTACAACTCTATACCACTCCGCTACGAAGACTTGATAATTTATCAACCACTGGTTGTCACAGAATAACTATTCCTAATTTTCAGAAATGGCAGAAGGCTCTTAAATAAACATTTTTTAATAATAAACTAGTGTCGGGAAATTCTTCAATATCGAGATAAAATGAAATAAAATTGAATCATAGCAACCTTTGAAGAAAAACAAAACTATTTTCGTACTTGTCATTTCACGTTTGTCACAAATTATTTCTTATTAGATAAGTGTGTTTAATTATCATTTTATAGTTGTGAGTAAAATTAATTTGCATCGTTTCAGGTTAAAATATCAGTGTCGGTGAGCATTAAAAAGTTCCAAAAAAAGCCGTAAATCATTTCGAGTCTTGACCCACCCACAACCGAACAATTGATTCTCATTGGCGCAATGTAGCTTCCGATTGGTATATGAAAAATTTACTTCAACTGCCAGTCCACATGGACGCGCAGGGTAGGCTTAGACCATTATTGTTATTTACGAGACATTGTGTTCTGAATAAGTATTATATATCTGTTAGCTGTTCCTGTGATTAAGATTTTGGGTGATTAGAATTAATTTATTTATTAAGACTATTTTGTTGGTAATTATTAAAATTATGGCTTTTTGGCGACCATTCGAAGAGGAAGATATTGTTATAGGTATGTATTTTATAAATATGGACAGGAAATATTTCTCCTTTTATACTGAAAAAATGTATGCAACAAAATTAGGTTCTAATTGTTGATATATTGTGTTTTAGAGCCTGAAATAGTTCCATCTGCTAGTAATGATGTGAGCTGCAGTAAAGATAGTAAGTTGATTGATTGTTGTGTGTACAAAACAAGAATATTATATTCTTAAAATTTTTTACTTTGTTTTGAAAGAGGAGGGATTTGAGACAATAGACAAAAAGAAATTTGGTATGTTTTTGTCGCCATCTAGGCAAAAAGTGATACAAAATATGTACGGGCAACTGAAACAAGAAAATAATGGGTCAAAACATGGAGTTGCTGAAAGAATACACAAATTCACAAAAGTTTCAAAAAGATCCATCATTACAGTTATCGATAAAATAACTAGCAGTCATCGAAAAAAGAGATTACAGAAATCGCTAGTGCATGTGGATACCGAAATAATGGAAAATCATAGAAGAAAAATATATGAGTTTTACGCCAGTAATATCGTTCCTACATTTAAGATGATTAAAGTAAAATTAAAGGAAATTCCTGGTTTTCCTTACAAAGCAGAAAAAACCATTAAAAATATCTTGCACTCTTGTAGGTTTCGGTTTAGAAAATTAAATAACCTTCTAAAAATTATGGAATTCTCGAAAATAATAGAGCTTCGACATTCTTATTTAGAAACAATTACGCATTGTCGACGATTACACAAAAATATAATATATCTCGATGAAACGTGGTATGATACTCATGATGTTATCAAAAAAGGTTGACATGATGGGCCTCCAAAGTGTTCATTAAATGCCCCTTCGAATAGAGGAAATCGAGTTATTATTGTCCACGCGGGTAATGAACATGGTTTCGTTAACAACGGTTTATTATTATCTGCCAAAAATATTTCAAGCTGTTCAGGGGATTACCATCAAAATATGAATGCTGCGTTATTTGAGAAATGGTTCGAGGAACAGTTAATTCCAAACATCCCGGGAGGTTCTGTAATAGTTCTGGATAATGCTCCTTGCAATTCCAGGCAAACTCAAGAAATTCCTAATGCAAAGGCTAGGAAACAAGTAATTGCAGATTTTCTGCAAAAAATGTGTTTCAGCATTCCAACACAGTGTCTAAAAAAGATTGCTAAAATTATTACGAGAGCTCAATTTAAAACCCAAATATCTAGTGGATGAATTTGCCAAGCAGCATGGTCATGAAGTGGTTCGTTTACCCCCTTACTATTGTGTGTTTAATTCCATAGAGTTAATTTGGTCTAATATCAAACAGGGAATAAGAAAAAAAATGTTTCGCCAACTATCTGAAAGTGTGATTAAACTTATTAGAGATATTTTTCTGAAGTGAGCCCTGATGTGTGGTATAATTGCATCAAGCCTGTAATAGTATATTGTGCAACTAGTGGGGAAAGTTCAACTTTTCTCACGAGTGTGGAAGTTTGTGGCACGAGCCCGAAGGGCGAGTTCCGCAAACACACGAGTGAGAAAAGTACTTTCCCCACATGTTGCACACTACTTTTTCTACAACTGCACAAATTTAAAGAATACAAGTAAAGTAACTTAATATTTATTTTTATGGTTAGTAAAACAAACAAAAAATGAGCGGTCGTCGGACCGCCGATAGAAGCTTGCTTCTTATGCACAATAGCATGACCATTTTTCGTAAATTTTTGACAATTATTGGCCATTTTTGACAATTTTTAACAATTATTGACCATTTTGACAGTTTTTTATAATTATTGTCTATTTTTTCAAATTTTGACCATTTTTGACAATTTTTCGAAAATTTTGACAATTTTTGACAATTTACCATTTTTTCAAAATTTTTGATCATTTTTTCAAATTTTAACAATTATTGACCATTTTTGACAATTATTGATCAATTTTTACAATTTTTCAAAAATTTTGACCGTTTTAGACCATTTTTCCAAATATTAACAATTATTGACCATTTTTGTCAATTTTTGAGCAATTTTGACAATTTACAATTATTGACCATTTTTTACATTTTTTTATAATTATTGACCATTTTTTATAATTATTGACAGTTTTTTCAAAATTTAACAATTTTCGATCATTTTTCAAAATTTTAACCTTTTTTGACAGTTTCTGACAATTATTGACCATTTTTGACAACTTTCAAAAATTTTGACAGTTTTTGATCATTTCTCAAAATTTTAACAATCATTGACTATTTTTGACCATTTTTTAAAATATTTGACAATTTTTGACAGATTCTGACATTTCTCCAAAACTTTAACAGTTTTCGAAAGTCACATGGTGTCATACGTGGATCTCACAAGCACTCGGCATTGAATATATTATATTTTCTGTTGTCCATTTAAATGTTTTTTATTATTAATACTAACTAATTAAATCAACTTAAGCTGATGTTTTCGGCAACGACGCGACGGCTTCACGACACAAGTTTCCAGTTACTGATGAAAATACAGTTGAGAAACAAAAAATGTTTACCAATGTTTCTATATTTCCTTTGATCTTTGCCGCTAAATATGAAAACAAGTAACTTATAGGAACTTTTGTTACTGTAACTCTAAATAGTGAGGAACTTGAATAAACTTTTGGCAACATTCAGAAACAAGTTCCAGGAAAAAGCAACATAAACATAATGTTCCTATGTGTTGCTTGGTGCTGGACGTAGCTTTAGGTGGACACACTGTATATTTTAAACAATTCAGCAATAATGTTTCCAAAAAAGTTTATCTCCGAATGGTGGCTGTGTTTTCAAATTCACAAGGAATAGCTACACTTACATCTTATGTTAAGTACGGCCAGAGATCTAAGAAGGTCATAAATCACCCAGCACTTGGGTTATCAGCAGGCGGTCGAGTCTACGCAGAGTTGTACCTGCCCTAGCCATTAAATTTTGTTTTATATTGGGTTAAGATAATTATTAAAAAAAATCGCTTGAATATAATTGAGAAATGTTTATAAATATATAATGTATGATAGGTATATAACACAATAGTATATTATGCAACGATCATGTAATGATGGTTATTAATACACAAGCATTAACCGGGATACGAAACGAGCCAAAGGCAAGTTTCGTTTGTTTAATACGAGTGTATTAATAACCATTACATGAGAGTTTTACACTATTTTTTCTACGAACAAGAAAATTTTGTTTGAATTTAAAATTGCTTTTTTTAAATGTTTTAATATTTTTTTATACAAACAATAAGAAAGAAAAATAAGTTCTTCAACTTAATTTTTATTCTTACAAAATAACCACTATAATAACTATGACCTTAATTTAACTATTAACAATAAACATAAGCGAATTCATATGTAATATTAAACAAGATAAATAATTATAAATTACATTTTAAACTTTTCTTTTAAAAAGTGGAAGGTATCTACCTTTTTGACTAACGCAAAAGATTAAAACACGAATCTCTGAGAAACTGCCAAAAATTCTACAGAAAATATTGGGTCTGCCTTCTTGGTTATTTAAAAATCTAGTTCTATATTAGTCAATTTTTCAGTTTTACAATGAAAATCAGTGTTATAATAAGTATCATTATGAAACTGAAAATTGGCATTTAGGAGTAGAAAAAAAACATCACGATAATGTATGCGATCATAGTTCAGAAAGTTTATAAAATTCAAATTGCTTAGAATTAAATTTAATATTCACACACTTGTGAAGTTCCTGTTTTTTTGCATATAAGAATATGTTAAGTATATTATATTACCACAAATAATGACAATTTATATTTAATTATTTCAGCTACAAACACTCCCTACTAAAATAATTTAATAAATACCACGGCCCACTTATAATAAGCAACAATAAAGCAGAAATGATTAAGAATTTTAAATGCATGTTAATATCTCAAAAAGGCTAAGTTTGGGTATAGGTAAGTGAAAATAAACTCCCTTATTTTTGACCGTAGATTTGATTGAAATAGGAAAATATGCTAGTTTTATTTAAAAAAAATTGAGATAGATATTTGTCATTTGTGAAGTTTCGTTACCTTGACCTTCCTACTAATTAAACGGACAAGCAATTTTTTTTGGTATTGGGCTGTTCACCTAGGTATAAATTTTTCATTAAAAAAAATTAATATCCCGAAAAATATACATTTTAGGAATAGGGTATTTTACACAAAGTGGCATCGAAATTCAACGTAGAATCCGAAAAAATAATATACAGCAATAGATTAGTGCTCATGTCTGTCAAAACATTTTCTATGAATACATTGAGACCCATACATACCAATTGTCACAGGGACGGATCTACGTATGACCTTAATGGGTTCCAGGGGCCCCGAATAATATAATTATAAACCAGTAGAAAAATACAAATCAAAAATAAAACACCCGAGATAACATCAAATTTATTTGTAATATTCCAGAGCAATTTACTTTCGTATGTTTAATTTTCCCGCATAATCCTTTTTTTTTTTTTTAGGAAAATAGCAAATATTTTAATTATTTCGTGGGTCCCCCGGATATCTTGTGCCCAGGGCCCCCAAAGGTCGCTGTCCGGCCCAGAATTGTCATAAAAATCGTGTAGGTGGTTTCCAATATTAAGATAGTGTAAGCTCGTCGTATCACATCATGTATACTGATTATAAGTTTGGAAACAAGCTGCTGTCTAAGCTTAATAAACAATAATCTCCCATCCTTTGTTCTTACTAAAGAAAGCCCTGTGTGACGAATTTTGGACAACCTTAAAATTTACCTGAGATCTTGGACGTTACCTACCTGTAATAAAATTGTTTCTGAAATCCAATACTGTGACCATTTGAAATGGAATGAACAGATTACCCTTGTTTATAAAATAAGATATAAAACGCGTTTTATACGCTTGTCTATTCAAGCCTTATGGGTCTAGTAATTGAAAATTAAATTTTATTGCTTCAGCTTCTAAGTATACAGACTAAAGAGGAAACTTTTCAATATTTTTTAAAATGTATTTCGTGAATAGTGAAAAATTTTTCCTTCTACCGCTAAATCTGGGACAACCTTCAACTTGAAATTGGTTGAAAAGAAATAAATTTTTAGTTTTTTTACTTTCAACTCAACCAGAATCACGTATAGTATTATTATTTTTTCTTTTTTTCTGCGAATAAAGTTATTTTGAAAACTGAACACATAAAAATAAATTACCGAGAAACTTTTGTTTGACGGATTAAAAAGTTGCCGGAACAAAGTTTCTTCCCTGTTACTTCCAACGACAAAATAACTCTCCGATTTGCTTTTGATTTGTGTTTCCTTTAAAGTTCTTGTTCAGTTTTGCCAGAGGCAACTACCCGGAACTTTTCGATGCCTCTATCTAAACGAAAAATACGGGCTTTGCGTCGATTGGGTGACTATTTTTTTTTAAGTGGAACGTTATTGATAATTTTCCGCCAAAAATTTGAGCAGAGTCAATATTTTTTTGTTTCCGTTGTCGTCAAATATAGGTCAAGGAAAATACGTCAAATTTTGATAATAAAAATAAGAAACGTGATGAAAAAATAATTTTTATTTAATTTTATTTATAAATAAAATTATTATTTGATAACAATTTTAATTTTTTTTTATTTACATTAACATGCTAAGAAACTTGCACGTGGGCTATTACAGAAACAATTATGATTATTATCACAAAATATGAAAAAAAGGAGGTTCAGATATTTTTGTGATATCTCATATTTGGGTCCCTTGAAATGTATGAGGCTGAAACTAGCAGCCGGACACCTTATCTTTTGAATTAAGGAACCGCAAGAAGCAATTATTTTCCGCAAAGATGTTATATTTTCTATACGCATCATAGAAATTTGACCCTAATAACCAAAATAAACATCCAGTATCAACGGCTGCTAAAGCCGCCGCCATCTACAATGTTAAAAAATAAATAACTCAATATTGAATTTTTAATTTAATCGATGAAGCATCTAAAGAAAATAATATTTTTGGTCTAAGAAATTATTCGTAAAATGTATAGCATGATGATCAGCTAGTTCATCGCCAGGTATACCATATGTGACCCCCATTAACCTAGCAGAACCATTTCGAAAATTTGAATTTTTGATTATGCCATAATTTGTCGCTAATTTATCGCTCTTTTATTACCACAATTAAAAATTTGTCGCTCGTCGTTTTTTTTAAAAAAACCCACGGTTCTGCTATGTTGATATTAAGCTAGCAGAACCACTTTTTATCTATCAACTTTTGAAAAGAACTGATATTACCATAATTTGTCGCTAATTTATCGCTCTTTTATTACCATAAATAAAAATTTGTCGCTCGTCGCTTTTTCAAAAAAATCCAAGAATTTGCTAAGCTTATACGAGTTTACATCTGCCGATGCACCTCATATTAATCTTTTGGTCAAAAATACTAATACTACCAAACTTGTTGCTAATTTATCATCATAATTAAAAATGGGTCGCTCGTTGTTTTTTTTAATCCATAAGTTTATTCATAAATCTGGCGAATCACTTTGTTCTAACAACAAATACTACTATAATTCATAGCTAATTTAATTTGTTAGATTTAAAGTAATAAAGGGTACAAAGTGGATTTTTTAACACATACTATGAATTAATTTGACCCGACGATATCCCGCTCGTCGGTCAGGTCAAATATTCATGACTTAAAGTCATTGTAAAGGATACCAGTTTATAAGGTTTGAAAATTCGCCAAAATATGTGAATTCAATATATTTTTTGAACATGTTTCTCACGAAATTATGTAAATTGTCAAAATGGTTCATTATAATAAAAACAAATATAAATAAAAAATATTTAATGAAAATTTAAAATAACATAAAATTTCTGACATAAACATAATGAAAACAATGAAAACTTGTTTAATTTTCTAGCCCGCAGGAACGCATGCGCATTTCAAGATCAGTTTGCCTTCTAATTTATCGAGAAGGGCAAGGAAAATCATTGAAAAAGCTATACAGTGTTGAAAAAATGGCTTCTTCAATGATTTTCCTTGCCCTTCTCGATAAATTAACCAATGATCTGTTTTAACAAAGGGAAATTATGAAAAATTAAAAAAAAAACAAGTATTAGTTCCTAATTATTAGTTTGGTAGTATTAGTATTTTTGACCAAAAGATTAATATGAGGTGCATCGGCAGATGTAAACTCGTATAAGCTTAGCAAATTCTTAGATTTTTTTGAAAAAGCGACGTGCGACAAATTTTTATTTATGGTAATAAATTAGCGACAAATTATGGTAATATCAGTTCTTTTCAAAAGTTGATAGATAAAAAGTGGTTCTGCTAGCTTAATATCAACATAGCAGAACCGTGGGTTTTTTTAAAAAAAAACGACAAGCGACAAATTTTTAATTGTGGTAATAAAAGAGCGATAAATTAGCGACAAATTATGGTAATATCAGTTTTTTCTAAAAGTTGATAGATAAAAAGTGGTTCTGCTAGCTTAATATCAACCTAGCAGAACCATGGGTTTTTTTTTAAAACGACGAGCGACAAATTTTTAATTATGGTAATAAATTAGCGATAAATTAGCGACAAATTATGGCATAATCAAAAATTCAAATTTCCGAAATGGTTCTGCCAGGTTAATGGGGGTCCATATGTGAGGTTAATATTAATGAATTTCTTGGACAATGGTATGTTCAGTAAATAATTTCTGAATATATACAGGGTGTCCAGAAACTCTTATGTCAAGCGCAAACTACAGATACTAGATGTGATTTTATGTCCATCTAACCTAATTTACCTTTATTCAAAAGTGATTCCTAAGGGAATTAGTGCCCTTTGAAGATGACTCTGTTAAGTCAGTTTTTAACATAGAGATTCTACAGATAGAGGCAACAAGCCAGCTCGAAGCCCGTCAGCATGTGAGAGAAAGATAGAAAGTCAGAGGTTCATGCTGTCTTTCTCTTATGGCGCGCAGTGCTGCCTGACTATCTGAGAGTATGAGGATATTTTGGCCTCTATACCCCATTTCAATGTTTATTTCCAAACACGTGTCAATAGCGTAGATTTCTGCCTGGAATACAGATGCAAACTTCCTCAACGATGCGTGGATATTGCACCTGGGTCTGGTACCATGGACTCCAGCACCTGTTCCTATGTCAGTTTTAGATCCGTCTGTATACTACACCAACGTTCCTTCCTGTCCAACCCATCCCAGTTTAGCTGGATATGGTATGGTTGGTTGTCGTTATTTGTGGCCAACATGTTATCACTTCTCATTTCAAGAAACGAGTTTGTGATAACATGTGTGATTCTGGAATGACTATGGGTTCCTTTCGTGCCAATTCCCATTGCATTCCAGCCTGTATGCAGCCATTCTTGCTTCCGCCTCAACATGCAGTACAAGAGGCGGAAGATTGACAATGGCTTCCATTGCCGCAGTGGGGCAGCTTTTCATCGCACCCGTTATGCACATAGGGGCAAGTCATTCATTAATCTGGGGTAAATATAATTTTGTGATATTTTATTAAACCCCCCCTTTTTTCAAAATATTTTTGAAGTGTCAGCTAGAGAAAAAAAAAATCTTGATAAAGGTAGCTTAAACGCTTTCGAAACGTTGAAAATAAAAATATTCAAAATTCATTAAAAACAAATCAAATAAAAAATTGTTCTATTAATCATCCTTCGAAACGATTAGAATTTGAAATTGAAAAAACGCGACTCGAGATACCCGATAAATGTATAATCCTGAAAAGAAACACACTCCATATTGTTTTCCAACTCCGTATATCCATCCCTAAACCGTCAGTTTGCAGTAGAATAAAAAAAGAGTCGTCTTTCTCTTCTGGCAAAGCTAAAACGTTTTTATAAAACTTTTCCGACAAACTTTTTGACGTAATACAAACTCCACCAGCGGATCCAATTAAAATGTTTCTACTTTGAAAATTATCCTTCTCGCAGAAAATTATTGTTATCAAAACTTTTTAGTTTGTACGAGCGCCAGAAAGAGAGCGCAAAACTTTTATAAACACCAACGTCGAGCGCGACTCTTACAGTCGAGAGTTGTTTTTTCTTCTTCTTTTCGATTGCGAGTTAAGACCGAGCTCGGCCATGACCGGACTACAGAAAAAACAACGGGAGTTGAAAATATTGAAATAAACTTTCTTGGGGGTTATAAAGCATCTCCCTTTTTCATCACGCTTTTATTAGCTTCAACTAGGGACGGATTTAGGCTTTTTCCACCCAAGGGTTGATAAGAATCTGCGCCGGCACTGTTCGGCAATTCACGCCTCTATCCCCTGTAGTAAGAAGAGAAACATTAATTTTTAGAGGCACTATTATTTTGCTTTATTTTAATTAACTTGAGTACATACTAATAATTTTGTGAACAAAGCATAATTCACTAATCACTTCCATGCTTCCAATCTTCGAAGCATTATTTCGCTAATTTTAAAGCTCTTTCAATTAATTGGCATGGTATGCAAAATAGTTATCCAGAACTTTCGGAGTATATTAAGTATAAAGTTTCTTCACCTAGACTTCATGGAATGCTGCTCACTTGGAAAAGTTATCCACAAAGTATCCTTGTGGACTTGTCATAAGCACTCTTAACGTGGAGAGTTTAGGAACTGAAAAAATAAGGAAACAATATGAATATAAAATTACAGAAAATATTCAAAATCAGACACTTATTACATCAGATATCGAAAATAGTTGGGAAAAAATAAATAACGTCCTATTGGAAGCACCACAGCAAATAATAGGGAAGAAGAGTAAAGAAAAGGAGAAAAAAGAATGATGACCAACAGTGTGAAGAAATAAGAGTACAAAAAAACACGGCAAGATTAAAGTGGATAAATACAAACCAAGGATCGGACAGATAATCAGAAATAGGGCAAATGCAACATACAAAAATAAAAAAAATGACTGGTTAAATAAAAAAATGAAAGAAATAGAGGAAGATAGGCGTAACGACAACCTAAAAGAATTCTACAAAAAGATAAAAGCACCGACCAAATAAAACAAGGGGAATAAAAAATGAAAATGGCGTAACAGTATGTGAAGGCACGGAAATGATAAAAATATGGGAAAAGTATTATAACAGAATGCTTCATGAAGGTGATGTTGAGGACACCAGGGTAACAGAAGACTTGGTAGCAGAATACGAAATCACGTTAAACTACCCCTCTGAAAAAGAAATAGTGACTGAAATAAAAAGAACTATCAACGGAAAAGCTACAGGAGAAGACAAAATAGCAGCGGAGATGTTGAAGTATGGCGGGGAACCGCTTCAGAAGACAATATTCAAACTGATACAACAAATTTGGGCTGGAAATATAACACCCATCCACAAAAAAGGAGATAAGGAAGTCTGCAAAAACTATAGACCAATAACCCTACTTAATACCACCTACAAAATACTTGCAAACATAATAAATCAAAAACTGAAGGCATACCTACACAGTAAAAATAATAGGAGACTACCAAAACGGGTTTAGACCAGGAAAATCAACAGTAACAGCAATACACACCATCGAACAAATCCCTGGAATACTATAATGCTCTACACGTCATTTTTATAGACTTCAGGAACGCATTTGACACAATCATAAGACTGATGAAATAAAACAATTTAATTTGTTAAAATCTTCATTTTTATTTTGAACCAACGTTCAAATTAAAATTAGTGACGCGTTTCGCTACACAGTAGCTTTTCCAAACTAGTGAAGCTACAATGAAAAACTTTTAATTTATATAGTGCCTTAACACGGAATTCTAAGATATTGACAAAATTATTATAATGTATTTAAATAGGGATAAGTACAAAAAGTGTCTAAATACGGGATTCTAAGAAAGTTACAAAGGTATTGAAAAAAGGTACCTGGGAAATTGATCAACAACTATCACATTTTCTAGGTAAAAAGGTTTAATAAGGGAGAATGATTGATATCTATTTGGTCGTTAAGCAGATTACCGGAATATTTGTTTTTGTTAATCTCGAGGGCTTCTAAAAGATTTAATTTAAAGGATTTGGGTTCTACATGCAAAATTTCAAAATTTGAGTCGAAAGTGTGTTGGTTTGTTAATAGATGATTTGAATAGTTGGAATCTAATTTGTTATTGTCATAGCTGCGTTTGTGTTCTGAAATTCTAGTTTTAGAGTTCCTATAAGTTCTACCTATATAAATTTTGTCACAGTTCTCGTTACCACATTTTAATTTATAAACACCTGATTTGTTTAATTTTGAGGATTTAGATTTGTTATTTTTAATGAATTTAGATAGATTGTAGTCGGTTTTAAAGCAAATATTCATATTTAAAGATTCTAAAAATGATTTGATTTTTATGGATGGTGTTCCAAAGTATGTTAAGCTTTTAAATTGATTATTTTTATTTTTATCTGAAGGAAATACTTGTTCTAAAGTGCGTTTCTTTATCTTTTTATTTATGATATTGTCAATTAAGTTTGGATCGTAATTATTATTAACTACTATTTGTTTAATGATATTTAGTTCTTTGTTGAAATTATTAGTGTTTAATGGGACTGTTAAAAGTCTGTGTATCATACTATTGAAGGCTGCTAATTTATGACTGAATGGGTGGACAGAACTATTATGAATTGTAATGTCTGTATGTGATGGTTTGCGAAATATAGAAAAATCATGTTTATTGTTTATATTTGAAATTGTAAGGTCTAAAAAGTTTATAGACTTATTTTCTTCATGTTCTACGGTCAATTTTTATATTGCTATGAATTGAGTTAATATAAGTAATGAAGCTGTCTAGTTGTCTAGTAGTGCCAGATAAGCTCGCTAAAATGTCATCTACATATCGGTGCCAGTACATAAATTTTTTACTAAGGGGTTGTTTATGAATTATTTTTTCTATGTTATCCATGAAAATTTCTGCTAATAGGGGACTGAGGGACCATCTTTACTGCTATAAATATCTCCATTGAAATGAAAATAATTTTGATTTAAGCACACTTTTAATAAATTTATTATATCAGAATGAATTGTAGGGTTAACATTATTATACGTGAGCAAGTTATCAACAAGAGTTGAAGTTTCTTTAGGAGGTATACTAGGAAATAAATTTGTTACATCGAACGATATGAATTTAGAATTGTGAGGTAATTTTATATCTTGAATATTATTAATTAATTCCGTTGAATTTTTAATAGAAAATCGAGGTTTGAAAGAACAATATTTAGAAATTATATCTATGAGAATCTTTGAAACTCTAAATGAAGGTGCTGTGAAAAAAGAAACGACCGGTCTAATAGGGTACCCCTCTTTATGGAGTTTCATTAAAGAATGAAGTTCAGGGTGTTGAGGATTGGGTAAAATTAATTTATATTTTTCTTTGTCGCTAATTATTGATTTCGCGTTATCTACTGCTAATTTTATTTCTTTCTGAAATTTAATAGTTGGGTCTTTTTTAAGAATCTCAAAATTGCCTGTCTGTATAAAATTGTTAGTTTTTAATATATAATCATCTTTATTCTTTAATGAAACTCCATAAAGAGGGGTACCCTATTAGACCGGTCGTTCCCTTTTTCACAGCACCTTCATTTAAAGTTTCAAAGATTCTCATAGATATAATTTCTAAATATTGTTCTTTCAAACCTCGATTTTCTATTAAAAACTCAACGGAATTAATTAATAATATTCAAGATATAAAATTACCTCACAATTCTAAATTCATATCGTTCGATGTAACTAATCTATTCCCTAGTATACCTCCTAAATAAACTTTAACTCTTGTTGATAATTTGCTCACGTATAATAATGTTAACCCTATAATTCATTCTGACATAATAAATTTATTAAAAGTGTGCTTAAATCAAAATTATTTTCATTTCAATGTAGAGATTTATAGTAGTAAAGATGGTTTGATTATGGGCAACCCCCTCAGTCCCCTATTAGCTGAAATTTTCATGGATAATATAGAAAAAATAATTCATAAACACCCCCTCAGTAAAAAATTTATGTACTGGCACCGTTATGTAGATAACATTTTAGCGAGCTTCTCTGGCACTACTAGAAAACTAGACAGCTTCATTACTTATATTAACTCAATTCATAGCAATATGAAAATTTACCGTAGAACATGAAGAAAATAAGTCTATAAACTTTTTAGACCTTACAATTTCAAATATAAACAATAAACGTGATTTTTCTATATTTCGCAAACCATCACATACAGACATTACAATTCATAATAGTTCTGTCCACCCATTTAGTCGTAAATTAGCAGCTTTCAATAGTATGATTCACAGACTTTTAACAGTCCCATTAAACAATAATAATTTCAACAAAGAACTAAATATCATTAAACAAATAGCAGTTAATAATAATTACGATCCAAACTTAATTGACAATATCATAAATAAAAAGATAAAGAAACGCACTTTAGAACAAGTATTTCCTTCAGATAAAAATAAAAATAATCTATTTAAAAGCTTAACATACTTTGGAACACCATCCTTAAAAATCAAATCATTTTTAGAATCTTTAAATATGAATATTTGCTTTAAAACCGACTACAATCTATCTAAATTCATTAAAAATAACAAATCTAAATCCTCAAAATTAAACAAATCAGGTGTTTATAAATTAAAATGTGGTAACGACAACTGTGACAAAATTTATATCGGTAGAACTTTTAGGAACTTTAAAACTAGAATTTCAGAACACAAACGCAGCTATGACAATAACAAATTAGATTCCAACTATTCAAATCATCTTTTAACAAACCAACACGCTTTCGACTCAAATTTTGAAATTTTGCATGTAGAACCCAAATCCTTTAAATTAAATCTTTTAGAAGCCCTCGATATTAACAAAAACAAATATTCCGGTAATCTGCTTAACGACCAAATAGATATCAATCATTCTCCCTTATTAAACCTTTTTACCTAGAAAATGTGATAGTTGTTGATCAATTTCCCAGGTACCTTTTTTCAATACCTTTGTAACTTTCTTAGAATCCCGTATTTAGACTCTTTTTGTACTTATCCCTATTTAAATATATTATAATACTTTTGTCAATATCTTAGAATTCCGTATTTAGGCACTTTTTGTACTTATCCCCATTTTTAATACTTTTGTCAATATCTTAGAATTCCGTATTAAGGCACTATATAAATTAAAAGTTTTTCATTGTAGCTTCACTAGTTTGAAAAAGCTACTGTGTAGCGAAACGCATCACTAATTTTAATTTGAACGTCAGTTCAAAATAAATAATGAAGATTTAAACAAATTAATTTGTTTTATTTCATCAGTAGTATGGATCTTCATCAAGTAAAAGCCTCATCTATTCAACAATCATAAGACACAAGATTATAGAAACACTAAAAATACTAGAAAATCCCAAAGAAGCTTAGGGAATTGGTGGAAATGACCCTGCAAAACACAAAAAGGGAAAGTAAAATTCCAAGGTGAAATTTCAGAAGAATTTAAAATGAATAAAGGTGTAAAACAGGGAGACTCAATTTCTCCAAAACTGTTCAGCCTAGTACTTGAATCAATTTTAAGAATTCAAATTATATCGACGTCTGGAAAAAATATTCAACAAACTTATGAGATGATCAAAATAAAATAAATTCATAACGCTCGGTAAATAGTTTTGTTGTTGTTTTCAACTTTTTGAAGAGCAACAAACACTAGCAGAAAAGTTAATAATGATGATTGTGTTTGTGTTCGGGGTAAAACGGCATACGAACAACAATTCCCAACTTGAGCAACTTATTCATAAGGTTAGCAGTTTTGGAAGTGGATTCCACATAGAGGCGGGATTTATAATATTGTGCAACTTGTGGAATTTCCACCTAGTAGGAATTCCACCATCGTTTCCGAAATAGTTTTCTTCATTGTTAGCGTATGAAATTGCACGGATCCTCCTCCTATGGAGTTCGAGTTCTATTTCACGAGGCGGTTAGTGATGTTAAGTTGGATCTTTAACCGTGAAGTCAAGAGATGAGCGATACTTGTCAAAGGAGCATCGATTTACATAATGTGCCTACTGTTAAAACTTCTCTATTAAGCAAAAAATATGTCAAACATTTTACTTATTGATTAACTTCAATGGCGTGCAAATAAAAAATGTTGAGGGGTTGTTTAACCCTGTATGTTTTGTTTCCATCTGCAATTTGGGTTCTGGTAAACTTCGCGACCCTCGGAATTTTACTCTTAATGAGAGCCCTTGATCAAAAGTTACTATAATTTATAAAATACACTTGTTTATCCCGATGTAAGACATTAATGTTATGAATTAATTGTATCGTCATCGGAATTTTATGTACAGGTCCGTATCTAAAAATAAAGATTGAAGATGGTTTTAAAAAAATAAAACGCTGAAATGAAAATTCAAGTAAGACACATTTAGTTGCATTCAATTTAAAATGAACTGTTCAAATAACTTTTTTCATTATTTTTAGAAATTAACAAAGGTCGAGTTTCTTGGAAACCGGCTGTGATACTGGGGATTCCAATACGTCTGTATATTGCATTTATAAATAGGAAAATGTGTGTTACAATTATCCCCTACCTCTTTTTCTCGGCCCACCCCCTTCCAAGATATCACCCCTAAAAACTGGTGACGAGTGAAATTGAGTTTTGCTTTTTTTCTCAAATTTAAGTAGAGATTGAAAATTTCTTTATTACGGTGCACTCGCAATGACAATCCACCAGTCTTTTCTCAAAATTCCTGTTACAGTATGTGAAAATATCAACACATAAAGTAAGGGTTGATAATTTCACCAACTTTGTAACGGTAAGAGGCGCCAATTTGTAACGGTATGGCTCCAGCTTGAAGGGCTCCGGCTAGAGACTCCTCTCAAGGGTGGTTCGACCCCAAGTTTATGTCGCACCAGGATAACAGAAAGGTTGTAAAAATTGAGGGCGCCACTACCTTTTTGACGTCGATCAAAAATACTAATGAATTAAAAAAACTAAGGCGGAAAAGGTAGAAACGCCTTGTAGAATTTAAAATAAAAGTTAACCAGAAATCAAATAATAAAAAAGTTACTTAAAAAAAGAAAGTTTTAAAACTTTACACCGGGCGATATCTCCCTCAACTTTTATTGTTGAGGATTTAGAAAAAAATGATAAAATAGATTTAAAACAAATTTATATTTTATTCTTCTGCCACAGGAGTACTTAGCTTATGAAGTGTTGTTTCCGCAAAAGGTGATGGTTGAGGAAGGTAGGTAGGTCCTGCCTCTAGGAAGTCTTGAGAAGATGGAGACTATATCTCGAAGAAGATAGGAAGATAAAGATGTCTTGATTAGAACGGTATTCTAGCAGCTGTGTCCTGATCTAGTTCTCTGTATCCTAGCCTAGGGCTTGGATCCTAGTCTAGGGGCTGTGCCTACCACAGCAAAATTCATTAGATAGGAAAGGTATAAAAGCGATAAAAAATGGAGGTCTTTCCTCGAAGAGGGTCGATAGCGGAAAGGGTTGTTCCTCGTGGCGTTGAAAAAAATGGAAGCGACCGTTGGCAGACGTCTATTGCCTTAGCGTTCGGAGTAGGAGAATTTGAGATCACAGAACTATAATTGGAAGTGACTAATGTGACGACGAGCGGTAATCAAAAGGATTTATTCAATGAAATCGAAACAGGTCGATAGACATGTTACAACTTATAATGTAACAGGAATGTCGGAAAAGTACTGGTGGTTAGTCATTACGAGTGCACGCATATTACAAAACTTCTAGTTCCCATCTTCCCTTAAATTTGAAAAAACTCATACTCATCACCTATTAGGGGTGATATCTCTGAAGAGTGTGGGTTGAGGATATTTTGTCATAGGAAAGACCCATCATCATTTTATACGTGCAATCACCTCCTGAATTTTCCCGCATAAATTTAGAAACACCATGTATACAAATTTGTTACGTTCCTAGAACTAACAAGACAGAACAATTGGCATTGACAATATGGTAATTTGTATTAAATATATCAAAAATCTAATAATGAACTCTTCTAAATTCCCCGGCACTTCCGAGTGAACCGTTCAGTCGAGCCGCACCAAAACAATCAAGAAGCAGAAGCTGAACGGACTCCCCAAGTAAAGCTAAGCAGTCCGAGATCGCCCTTTTGTCGCCAAATCCGATGATACACCCTTCCCTCCCATACGAATCCCTCCCGCTACCCCATTTGCCGACGACCCATCGACACCCGACACGGCCACTACCTACCATTCCCTGAAACTCGTCGAGCTAGCTAAACGAAGACATGCCGATGGCGACGTGCTAGCAAGAAACGACGGGGTTAATGTCGTGGAGGGGTTTTCACTAAAATTGAGTTTTCCAAAAAATGTTTCGTATAAAAATCTTGTATATTTTTGGTAAATTATGTTTATGTTTGATACCTCTAATACGTGGAATCTCTCCATAATTGTTATTCAAATACTATGAAAACAAACCATCCGTTCTCCTTCAACTTTCAAGTAAGTTCCAAAAAAATTATGTTTGGTTTAGTTCAAAATATATCGTAGGCTTCTATTGCCCTCTAAATATCCACTTAGCAGAGTTTATTCTTAAAATTTTTCGTAACTACCCCAAGCAAAAAAAAATTCAACATGCCACTTTTGGAAAACTGGGATCCAAGATCTGCCATTCAGAAGAGGTTAGGGGCGAAGAGCAGAAGACATAAAGATTTTCGAAAAGTAAAAAACCAGTCATGGTATAAAGGTATATTTTCTGAAGCAAATTTGCAAGGAGAAACAAGTGAAAGTAGTGATTCGCAGGTTAGAAAAGATAATAAAAAAGAATAATCTGTGTTGACCATCTCGAGTTATTTCCTAGTACAGAAACTGCAAACTTTGTAACTACCATTTTCATTTTGTAACTACCATTTTCGGTCTGACTACCCGTTAGAATATACTCTGCCACTTAGCCTCATTGTGTAGGTCCAATAATCTTTAGAAAGCAATTAATGATTCCCGAACTAAAAAGGGTGCAAACTAAATAAATTAAATAATATATAAAAACAATATTTTTATTTATTAGCAAATAGAATTCAATTGGATTTGTTGAAATTGTACAACGTAAACTCAACAATAAAATACTAAAATATAATAAATATAGACAGTATTGAAGATGAAGGCGACTTTGTTAATGCAGATGTCTCAGCTAAAGCATCGCTTGAATTAAAATTATTTGCCAACAAAGATTTTTTAGCATCAGGATGTAAAAGTTTTCTTGTGAAGGTGACACTACAAGATTTCTCATTATCAGTACGTTTTTTTCTGGAATGCTTCTTTTTATAAGTCGGTCTTATTTTGTTTGTCATAATTTTTTCAAAATATGGTTTTTGTCTGGAATAGTTAAATCCAATTTTTTCAAAGGTGTTTTTTCTCTCGAATAATAAGTCTTGATTTTTCCAAAACTCCGTTTTTTTTTTTCGGAATAGTTGGTCTTATTTTTTCCTAAATATGCTTTCTTGAGTTTGTCAAAATTTTCCAAAACGTTTTTATTAGTCTGTCGCAATTTTTTCAAAATATGCTTTTCCTCTGGAATAGTTAGTCTTTCAATTTTTCCCAAATATTGTTTTACTGATTTTGTTTCAATTTCCTAAAAATTTTGAACTTATGTTGTACGTTTTTGAAATGATTAAAATTGTTGGATCACATGACTCATATTACTATAAAAAAATTAGTCTGCTTTAGACCAGTGTTTTTCAATCTTTTTGAACACGCGACCCCTTTAAGGGTTGAAAAATTCTGGCGACCCCCTTGGGCCTTAGAGAGACAAAAAGTTAGTAATTTAAAAGACTACGTTTGTAACATGTCTATCGACCTGTTTCGATTTTACAGAATAAATCCTTTTAATTAGCGCTCGTCGTCACTAGCCACATCCAATTATAGTTCTGTGATCCCAAACTCTTCTACCCTGACCGTAAGACAATTGACGTTTGCCAACGGACGCTTCCATTTTTTGCACACCGCCACGTTAAACACCCCTTTTTGTTAACGACCACTGAAGGGGACACATCTTTCATATCTCAAGTACCTATCTTATGAATTTTGCTGTGGTAAGCACAGCCCCTAGGCGAGAATATATGCCAAGAATATAACCCTAGGCTAGTATATAACTCAAGAATACAACTCTAGGCTAGGATATAACCCAAGAATTCAACCGGAGAATATAACCCCAAGAATATAGCCAAGGATACAGCCCTAGCTCAAAATACCGCCTTAGAACAGAACACAACAGTTCAGATCAAGAGCTGACTTCTTCTCCAGGAAACCACTTCATCTAAGCTAAGTACCTATAAAAGTACAAATTCCTCTATTAAATTCCGTTGTTCATTTCCTGTGGCAGAATAAATTGTAAATTTGTTTTTAATTCTTTTTTTATTAGAAATCTCCAACTATAAAAGTTGAGGGAGATACCGCCCGGGGTCACTTTTCTTTATTAACTTTTATCTAAATTTTACAAGGCGTTTCTACCTTTTCCGCCTTAGTTTTTTGTAGTTTTCATCGTTAAAAAGGTAGTGGCGCCCTCAATTTTTACAACCCTTCTGTTATCCTTGTGCAGCATAAACTTGGGGTCGAATCACCCTTGACAGGAGTCTCTAGCCGGAGCCCTTCGAGCTGGTGCCCTGTGAGGTACAGCATTTACCGTTACAAATTGGCGCCCAGCTAAAAGCAAACTTTTGCCGTTACACGTTTATGATTTTCTCTATTTTGGTACCTATATTCATTATTAAGACCTACATTCTGCAAGAAGCCGCGAAAGCTTTGAAAGTAAGTACGAGGAAAGTTGGTAAGACTTCATACCTAGGTGAACTGACGTTCTCTTCAATGGTTGACATTAAAAATAAAAGGAGAAATAGACTCCAATTAGAAAATGATTTAATTATTAACATTTCAAAAATACCACCACGATTTGACAAACTTGAAAAATTAACAAGCCCATCCTTCTCACTGAAATTGTGTTTTTACTGTAGTGTAGAACCTTGCATTTTTCCTTTTGCCGGCGACCCCTCGAGTAAGGCTTCGCGACCCACAGATTAAAAAACACTGCTTTAGACTACACACCTGAAGTAAAACTTCTTTCGATCCTATTTTAAAAATTTGCTGAAATAAATTGTAGAATCGCGAGGCTGAAATACGGAAAAGTAACAAGGAGAAAGAGGGAGAGAAACAAGAAAAGGACAGAATATCAAACGCACCCCAATGTCGAGAGTAGAATGCCGCGTATTAGTAGAGGGAGAAAATAGACATGGGAAAAGGAACGCTGCATATGACGCTACGACGCCAGCAACTAGTATGCACTTACCTTCGTGATTCATTATTAGTTGATTGGATCTCACTAGGTTTAAAATCTTGCCTTGAATATGGTGACACACACTTTTTAAGCACAATTTCCGTACGTAATTTCTTCTTAGTTGATGGTCCTGGAGCACCGCTTTCATATTCAGAGTCGGTTTCACTTCCTGCCATAATTTGTTATTATTCACCCGAAAATTCACAAAACTTGATCTTTAAAATGAATTTACAATTTTGTTCACATTAAACGTAACATATTTATTGTATTGAACAAGATATTAATTTATAAAATTGTTCAAGAATGAAATAAAATTACAAAATTATCAAGAAATCATCGTTTGCGTAACACTAGCAAACTCGCAAACGAACTACTGACTGAGATATATATATATATATTTCAGGCACAGGCTATGAGAGGAAGAGTGAAAGAAAATGTGCGCGCGCACTGCTCTCTCGCCCCTACAGTAATATACGAAACGTAACTCTCTTTCTATCTTCACTAACTCATATTTCCCTATCAACTTTCGTTCGCCTCGCCCGATCACACTCTTCGTAACGCTCTCGTTACGCATTCACCAGCTTACTTCCCAAGTCAAGCGTGCGTAAAGGAGTTTTACTTCAAAAGCATCTACATCATCATGATGACATCATTACACATGATGTTGCGAATACAATAAATAATAAAAATTTTACTAGAGTCAATAACTTTTTTTCTAGGATCATTCAATTATGAAATATTGAATTTATTCCTTTTATTTTTACCATGCTATGCTGTATATAAAGTAACAGATTGCCGCTTGACAAAGAATGTTGCCGCGCGACGATCTTTCGAAAGCAGCAATTTTACTTTACGCTCGAAAAACACAAATTTTTTCTACAGTCGCCCTTTTAATAATTAAAACAGTTTTTTATATCATCTTAGGACAATAGGAGTGGATTATGATTTAAGATAGTACTCTGACATTTTAGTTGTCATATTATTTAGTAATGTTAAATATGAAAGTACAATTGTTACAATTATTTATTGCAATTTTTGATTCAGAAGAAATTTCTTCCATTACTGAAGATTGAAAATAAAATTCACAAATGATATAAAAAAAGGTGTAATAACCTTTTTGTGTTTTTCCGGTTTATTATCTATTTAAGTACTTATTTCAATTTCAGTATTTGAATGCTTTCTCTTTATGTCGTTAAAAAGATCTACTGAATTGTTCAGACTTGTCAGAATCTGCAGAGCGCTTATACTTCCTTCCACTGTCGACACTTGATTCGCTGTCACTCTAGGTAGAGGCGTGCCCGAGATATCAACAATGACTTTTGAAATTACTTTTTAATTTCTTTTAAATTATTATATAAATTGCGATAAAAATTATTGTAATGTTGTGAGAAATTAATAAAGCCGATTAAAATGGTTGATAAAGTAGATAGTATGGTATTATCTGGTAACTTGACGTTCATTTATTGTTTTTCGTCGTCATGGCTAATCCACAAAATTTGATTAAATAAGTGAGCGAAATAGATTCCTTTTTATGCGCTAGAGCCTACAGTAACAATCCTCGGCGTTTGTCGACTTTACGATTTTATTTGTATATCGTAATTAGTTATTTTACGCGCGACTGTAGAAAAAATTATTTTTAGTTAGAAATTTCATTGTCTTAACCCCTTTGAGAGTTTGGACTACGAAACGAGCAAGAAAACAGAATCGTAAAACGCTATCGAATCTCCTCGTCCTCGAAAGGGAACCGCCGAAGCGGGAATCTAGAGCATTTTAACAGGAAAAGCAAAAGCACAGTTCGCGGGATTACTCCACCCGGCCGGTTGGTCGAACTCCAGTCACCGGGATCAATCACGGACATTTACCTATGGTTATAGAGCTTTTGTTTCTTATTACGACGGTGTTTTGTTCCAGACTAGGAAATGCTGAAAAAACACAAATAAGTTGAATCATTTCTCAATGTCGTCCACTTAGTTTTTTTTTACAATTTCGAAAGTTGGCAAAGTAAAATATGTATATTTTAAATTTCAAAAATTTTCTTTCAAAATTCTTGCTCTAATGCTAGGTACATAATGACATCCAGGGTTGAGTGCATTGTTTAAGCAATGAATAAAATATACAGTTTTACAGATTTACACAAAAAAATTGAAGATGGCCCAGTAAGGAAGGAACGTTATAAGCAAATTTTAATTACGTGATCTCTTTTTCATTCAGTTTAGACTCCAAATCCCCCCTCTCCCTTGGGTGAGATTTGCTTGGACCCCCCAACCCCTACGTGAGATTGACGCTAAAAATATTTTAAACATAATTTATTTTCATTATTCGGGAAAATAAAAAATTGTTCAGGTATACTATACTTAATTTATTTAAATTAAATAAATAAATTATAATAGCCTTGAGATTTATTTTAACGGGCAAAATGAACACTCAAAATATATTTTTTTAATATCTGTAATATTTTATATTTTTTGAAGTTAACGTGAGATTTTCGATTATCCCCCCTCGGTTTAAATGAGATTTGGGCCCCTCCCCACCTATTCTGAGCTCACGTAATTAATGAAAATTATGTCAAATTAAAAAACATTTCCCACTATTTCCCAAAATAAAAGAAAAACAAAATTTGGAAAATTACATTTTAGCAACTATTTCTGGAACCGTCCCTGTTATTGAAAATTTTACAACGATGGGGGTTTTAACCAGTCCGTTTCTTATTTTCGAGCCTGTGTCAAAAAATTTACCGACAACTGATTTCAAAATAGTGTCTGTCTATTCGAGGGCCAGGAAAACGTATATTGAACATTAGACTGATTTTAAAAAAATAATGAATTTTTTTTCTTAATTATGTCGAAAATATTGTTGGAAATGACAAAAAAAATACTGTGAAAGTTTAAACTCTTAATATTAATATTAAGAGGTGCCGCATCGCAAATTTCGATTTTCCATTTAAATAACATGGGAACAATATTCTCTAGCACTTTGGAATTTTATAACTCACGTGGTGAAAACTCTTCGGAATGACCAAGGTATGTCCTTGTAGAAAATTGAACGCTCTACAAAAAAGGTCTCTTACAATTTTTTGATATATTTATTCCTTCAAAAGCTCAAGTTAAAATTTTTAGGTTAAAATATTTTTAGTTCAATGCAAATAACTTAGGACCTGTGAAAAATATCAAAAACTTTTATAAAGATAAGTTATAGAAAATAGAATGGTCTCCAAAAAATGTCCAATAAAATTTTCTCATAAAGTTTATGGTTGCGTAAAAAAATGGAAAAATATTAAAATTTGTCCTTGGTTCAACTTTGACCTCGAATAACTTTTGAAGGAATAAATATATCAAAAAATTGTAAGAGACCTTTTTTTGTAGAACGTTCAATTTTCTACCAGAATATACCTTGCTCATTCCGAAGTATTGTCACCAACGTGAGCTATGAAATTCCAAAGTGCAAGAGAATATTGTTAGCATGTTATTTAAATGGAAAATCGAAATTTGCGATGCGGCACCTCTTAATATTAATATTAAGAGCTTAAACTTTCACAGTATTTCTTTTTTGTCATTTCCAACAATATTTTCGATATAATTAAGAAAAAAAAATTGGAATCAGTCTATTGAACAATATCCTTAACGACTTATGATAGTTGCGGCCAGCTTCGCCATAAATTACAATCATTTCGTCTTTTGCTTCTAAACTGCGAGATTGTACGAGGGTGTGGTATATAACAACATAGTTGGCGCCTGTCAACAAATATCAAATGTCAAAATTAACTGTCATGTTAAGTTAAAGTTTCAGACCGCTTTAAAGCTGTACCTAAACTGACTTTTCAAATTTGATGAGTCAGGAGTCAATCGAGAAAACTTTCGCGCAATACAATTTTCAGTTTTCTCAACAAGAATGCCTTGCCGAGCTGGTATCTGTTATCGGCAATGAAGCACCACATCAGTCGACAATTTCTTGTTGGTATCGAGAATTCAAACGTTACATTTAATCTTAGCGACGATCCAAGAACAGGTCCACCAACAACGGCAGTCACCCAGGAAAACGTCGATGCAGTAAGTGAGCTAATTCAAGAAGATCGACATGTGACATTTCGTGCAATTGGAGCATCATTGGCCATTTCAAAGACCACAATTCAAAACATTTCACACGAAGAATTATCTATAAAAAAATTAGTTTCTCGTTGCATATGTTGAAGGAAGAACTTTGAAAGCAATTGGTGTCAAAAAACTCTAAACCGAAATAACGCAGGAAACTCAAAAAATATATACACTATTGTCAGTGGTAATGAATCCTGGATTTACTCTTATGAACCCAAAAATAAATGTCAGTCGGCTGTTTGGGTGTTCTAAGATGAACCAAAACCGACGAAAGTTATCCCTTCTTGATGTGTTTCCAAAATTATGGTGGCGTCATTTGTCTCAAAAGCGGGCCTTGTAGCAACAATTCATCTGCAAGATCAAAGGACTGTTACTGCTGATTGGTACATATCGATTTGTTTTCTGGAAGTAATTGCCGAGTTCCGAAAAACCAACCCCTGGCGACGAGTGATCCTCCACCAAGACAATGCAAGTTAACACACAGCTCGAAAAACAATTGAGTTTTTAAAGCAAGAAAACATCGAATTGTTGGACCATTGTCCATACAGTCCGGACCTAAGTCCTAACGACTTTTCAACTTTTCCCAAAAAATTGAGATTGAACTGCGTGGGCAAAGGTTCCAGTCCACAGAATATGCAGTAAACACCATCAAAAACTCTATTTTGAATGTACCGACAAGTGAGTGGAATAACTGCTTCCAGAATTGGTTCGAAATGATGCAGAAATGTTTCTCTTCGTGGATAATACTTTGAAAAACAATAGTGTTTAAAAAGTTATCTCTTGTTTTTTCTAGCTCTATATGGAAAATATAAAAGACTACCCTTGTATCATCTTTAAATTTCACAATAATCAAATATACTTTATAGTCCAGTAAATTAAGGATGAAAAGTAGGCAAATTGTAGAAAAATCCTGCCGGTCCAAGAATTTTCCGTGAAGTAATTGTAATAGTAATTGAACATCCAGAAATTTCACACACCTCATCGCCATTTTGGGGGGTATTCCAGACCCCAAAGTTCCAAAAATTGGTTTTCCGCCAATAGGTATTTCCTAAAATATGGCATTTAGAGAATTTTTATATAGGGGAAAAATGAAGAATAGTTCATTATCTACAAAAATGCTCCTCATGATTTTTTTCGCAAAAACCGATGTTGAAAAATCCATAATTTTGAGGTTTCATGGATTTCTGAAAAACCACTAAACTCGAGAAAAAAATGAGGGCACAACCAAAAAGGAGAAATTCCTAGCTTTAAAATGAGGTATCTTGGAAGACAATCCGATAATGTACAAACTTTTAGACAGTGATTGTTCGCAAAATATTCCCAACCTCGAAAAACAGCAAAAATTTGGAAATGAAAACACCAACTGCAAAATCAAGGGGCAAGAAAAATGGCCAATAAAAATTTCTGAGATCAATAAAGACCTTTAAAGGACCCGTAATAACCAAAAATCGGTCTAATATTAAGAAAAATATGAATAATTTCCCGACACTCGTAGAAAAAGTTATTACAAAATCTTTGACCCATTTTATAAATATGGTGGAAATATAAAAATGGGCCTCGAATCATCGCATATGATAGCTGTGGATTTCCCCTTTCATCCAATTTTGAATCGTAAAAAAATATGCATGTTTACTCGAGATATTAAATAATTTGTTCGCTCAGTCATGAGTAAGTGCAAAGAACCCGCCCTTTCGACTCCGGAGCGGGAGCTCAACATAAGGCAAAAATCATAGGACCATTTTTGTAGATAATGAACTACTCTTCATTTTTCCCCTATATAAAAATTCTGTAAATGCCATATTTTAGGAGATATTGGCGGGAAACCAATTTTTGGAACTTTGGGGTCGGGTCAAAATGGCGATTAGGTGTGTGAAATTTCTGGATGTTCAATTACTAGTCAAACCCTACCTTTCACGGAAAATTCATGGACCGGCAGATATAATCGCTTCTGGGGCCATTAATTTACTGGACTATTTAAAGTAGTAACAAAATTGACAGCATTTGAATACTATTTTAGAGTGTTGACAGTATTTGAATACTATTTTAGAAAATGGCATCTGATAATAAACAAGTTAATTTGCTAGGAAACCAAAAAAGACTATTAACTTTTCTCGCATAACCCATAATTCGTAAATTTTGGAACCAACCAAATGGTTATACATTTTTGAAATTAGTGTTTCAAGAGCCTTGAAATGCGGCATCGCACGTGGTACTTTCTCGTTTAAAAAAAATTGAAGGGATGATTGTCCCGTGAAGAAGGATCAAGAACGGTTATAAACTGCTATGATTATTATAAAAATCGACCTGTGCGAGATTTTTTCCTATTAGGGGCCATCCATAAATTACGTCACACGAATTTTAGGACTTTTTAACCCCTCCCCCGTCCTTGTCACATTTTTAGAACCCCTTCCCCCTGGTGTGACGTCACACATTTTTCAATTTTATGCATGTATTTAAAAATAATGAAAAGAAAAAAATTCTTTTCATTTTTTTCCTTATTTTTATTAAATAATCTTTAATAAAATCATCATAAAGTCAAATATTTTAGATAACAGAAAACGAATTCACATATAAATTTCGCATTTTAGTATTTTAAATTTATTTTAACATGTGACGTCACAAAAGTTTTGAGCCCCCTACCCATTGTCACACAATGTCACATTCCAGTGATACCCTCCCCCCTTTAACGTGTAACGTAAATTATGGATGACCCCTTATATAAAAATAGACGGGTTAAGAGGGGGTAAAATTTATTCCAGCGCACTGTATGAAAATTTTTAAGGTGTTTGACATGATTTTTCACTTTATTAGAAGGTTTTAGCCTTCAATATTTTTTTTTATCAAAACAGTAAGAATTAAGACGGCGTTTTTTATGCCACTTTTTTAACTAGCATTAACGTTAAAGATTTTATGGAATTATTTTGAATAATAAAAAAAAACTTGTTTAAAAATGTTTTAATTATTTATATTTAATGAGAATTCTTAATATAGTCGCAACTAGACATCACTATAAAATATATTTTCCGAAAAATATTCCAATGCTTATAAAAGTATTTCCGTTAATAGTGGAAGATTTTCCGGTACTTAACTTTACAATTTAATAAAATTGATCCGATACAAATCGTTGGGCATTTTAATGTGTATCGTAACGTGATAATAAATTCACAAGTTTTCAGAGCCGGAAATTTGGTCTATGGAATTTTTTTTTTGGAAATTTAGTGAATTGGGAAACAATTTACGTTAATTTGAATAAAAATGAGTTGACTGTTTATCATTACTCAATGTGACTTTAAAAAAACATTTACTACTAATATTGCAGCTTAAAACTGGTCAAAATTTTTTCGTAGCCTGGGAATGCCATAAAACCCCATAAAAATAATTAAAAAACTTACCGTAACAAATAATGCAAATATCATACTACAGGTGGTGAGTGTAGTATGGCTAGGTCAAGTTACTCACGATTGTCAGTTTTTTAATTTTCATGCTGCAGCTGAAAATGCATGGAATTTTTTTAACGCTTATTACCCAATAATGCAATATTATGGTAGGCGACTACCTCAAACGCCATAAGAACAATCATAATTGTAACATAACATGTGTTTCATTCCATGTCCGAATTACATCATTTGGAGATCCATTAGTTTTAATAATTTCTTGGTCGTACTTTCTGACCAAACCATTTCAATGCCGCTGTCTTGGTAATGATATGGCGGTAAACGTAAAACGTTGTGACCCATTGATTCTGAATCGGTCCAAATAATACCCTCTCTTTTGCAACTTTGTTTTTACATATAATTTCTCATATTTGGTACTTCATAGTCTCTCTTAAATATTGATATTTTGAAACTCGACTCAATCTCGTAATTGCCTACTAAACCAACTATAACAGAAATGTTTCCACCAAGAGTGAATGGCGTTATCCATGGTAATTAAACTGGGTTTCTCTAGGTTGGGTTTTAAACCAGTTTTCAAGTTTTCGCTGCTCATATTATCATGGTAGTCGCCGGTTTTTCGGTTACTTTTAAAAACTATACCTACCTACATCTTCAACAAAACCGTCATTGCCCTCTACATGCAGGATTATTTATTTTGAGCCCTCGTCTGTTTTCTTGCACTTAGTTGATGCAGTATTATCTTCTCATCTGACCTTTGCTTTGCTCGTCTCATCCAATACCTTTGGTTTATATAAGCTGGTACCTTTTTCTTCCAAATATTTTCCATGAAACTGTAACCTCTTGTACCGTACTCCATTAAAAATTATTTCGCCGTACATTTTATGCACCACTTGTAAACAACAAATTCGGCTTCATTAAGAGTCTTATTTTTTATCCATACACTTTTTGGCGATATCCCTCTGCAGTTGGTTCGGTCGCTGACTTATTTAAGCTTTTTTAAAATATTGATGTATTTTTCGAAAAATGTTACTCTAATTTACTGGATAAGTCGATTTCCAGGTTTAGACAGCCGCTACGTAGCCAATGATCTTCAAAATAAATGGAAGGAATTCAAATCCCCTCCAAAAACATATTCTTTTACGTATAATGAAAATTATAGATATCGAAGAATAAATATATTATTCTATAGCTTTACAACAAAATTTGGAAAAATATTTTTCAAAAACAGTGACCGTTCAACTAAGAAGAAACAGCTACTTCCCGGGCTATATGTCCCCACAGACATTGAATTACACTTCTAAATCAAACGGGGTCGGTATGATCTACAAGATTTAACAAAATTATAATTAAGTCATTAAAAATATATCCTTAGCAGTGAAAAACTATCTATTGTATAGATATGGATTCTTAGAAATAATTTTTTTTATATAAATGTGTCACTATAAAAAATAAATATACCTTATTGATCTATTAGATAAGACAAGTAATGAAGTTTTGTATTTATATATTTAACAATTTATCAGATTAAAAATCAAATAAAATTATATGAAAATTGTCAAAAACTGTTAAAAATGGACAATTTTTGTCAAAAATGGTCAATAATGGCCAATAATTGTCAAAAACTGTCAAAATTTTTTTTAAAAATTTGAGAAATGGTCAAAAATTGTCAATTGTCAAAAATGGTCGATAATTGACAAAAAATTTTTGAAAAATGGTCAAACATTTTCAAAAATTGCCAAAAATGGTCAATTGTCAAGAATTTAAAAAAAAAATTGAAAAATGGTCAATAATAGTCAAAAACTGTCAAAAATGGACAATTATTGTGAAAAATGGTCGATAATTATCAAAAACAATCAAAAATTGTCAATAATTTTGAAAAATGGTCAAAAATTTTGAAAAATGGCCAATAATTGTCAAAAGATGTCAAAAATGGACAATTTTGAAAAATAGTTAATTATTGTCAAAAAGTGTTGAAGTTTTTGAAATATGGTCAAAAATTTTGAAAAATGGTCCATAATTGTCAGCAATTGTCAATAGTTATCAAAAATGGTCAAAAATTTTGAAAAATGGTCTAAAATTTTGAAAAATGGTCTAAAATTTTGAAAAATTGTAAAAAATGGTCAAAATCTATCAAAAATGGTTAAAAATTGTCTATTATTTTTAAAAACTCTCAAAAATGGACAATTATTGTCAAAATTGGTCAATTGTCAGAAATTGTTAAAATTTTGAAAAATGGTCGATAGTTGACAAAAACTATCAAAAATGGTCAAAAATTTTGAAAAATGGCCAATAATTGTCAAAAGATGTCAAAAAGTGAAGTTTTGTATTTATATATTTAACAATTTATCAGATTAAAAATCAAATAAAATTATATGAAAATTGTCAAAAACTGTTAAAAATGGACAATTTTTGTCAAAAATGGTCAATAATGGCCAATAATTGTCAAAAACTGTCAAAATTTTTTTTAAAAATTTGAGAAATGGTCAAAAATTGTCCATTGTCAAAAATGGTCGATAATTGACAAAAAATTTTTGAAAAATGGTCAAACATTTTCAAAAATTGCCAAAAATGGTCAATTGTCAAGAATTTAAAAAAAAAATTGAAAAATGGTCAATAATAGTCAAAAACTGTCAAAAATGGACAATTATTGTGAAAAATGGTCGATAATTATCAAAAACAATCAAAAATTGTCAATAATTTTGAAAAATGGTCAAAAATTTTGAAAAATGGCCAATAATTGTCAAAAGATGTCAAAAATGGACAATTTTGAAAAATAGTTAATTATTGTCAAAAAGTGTTGAAGTTTTTGAAATATGGTCAAAAATTTTGAAAAATGGTCCATAATTGTCAGCAATTGTCAATAGTTATCAAAAATGGTCAAAAATTTTGAAAAATGGTCTAAAATTTTGAAAAATGGTCTAAAATTTTGAAAAATTGTAAAAAATGGTCAAAATCTATCAAAAATGGTTAAAAATTGTCTATTATTTTTAAAAACTCTCAAAAATGGACAATTATTGTCAAAATTGGTCAATTGTCAAAAATTGTTAAAATTTTGAAAAATGGTCGATAGTTGACAAAAACTATCAAAAATGGTCAAAAATTTTGAAAAATGGCCAATAATTGTCAAAAGATGTCAAAAAGTGTTGAAGTTTTTGAAATATGGTCAAAAATTTGGAAAAATGGTCCATAATTGTCAGCAATTGTCAATAGTTATCAAACATGGCCAAAAATTTTGAAAAATTGTAAAAAATGCTCAAAAACTATCAAAAATGGTTAAAAATTGTTAATTATTTTTAAAAACTGTCAAAATTGGTCAATAATTGTCCAAAATTGTTAAAATTTTGAAAAATGGTCGATAATTGTCAAAAACTATCAAAAATGGTCAAAGTTTTTGAAAAATTGACAAAAATGGTCAAAAGATGTTAAAAATTGTCAAAATTTTGAAAAATAGTTGATAATTGTCAAAAAGTGTTAAAGTTTTTGAAATATGCTCAAAAATTTGAAAAAATGGTCCATAATTGTCAATAATTATCAAAAATGGTCAAAAATTTGGAAAAATGGTGTAAAATTTTGAAAAATTGTAAAAAATGGTCAAAAACTATCAAAAATGGTTAAAAATTGTCAATTATTTTTAAAAATGGTCAAAAATGGACAATTATTATCAAAATTGGTCAATGATTATCAAAAATTGTTAAAATTTTGAAAAATGGTCGACAATTGTCAAAAACTATCAAAAATGGTCAATAATTTTAAAAATGGTCAAAATTTTTGAAAAACTCAAATTTTTTAAAAAACTGTCAAAAATGGCCAATAATTGCCAAAAACTATCAAAAATGGTCAAAAACTGTCAAAAATGGACAATTATTGTTAAAAATTGTCAAAATTTTGAAAAATAGTTGATAATTGTCAAAAATTTTGAAATATGGTCAATAATTGTCAAAAATTTTGAAATATGGTCAATAATTGTCAAAAATGGTTAAAGATATCGAAAAATGTTCCATAATTGTCAATAATTGTCAATAATTATCAAAAATGGTCAATAATTTTGAAAAATTGTCAATTATTGTTAAAAACTGTTAAAAATAGACAATTATCGTCAAAAATTGTCATCATTCTGAAAAATGGTCAAAAATGATCAAAAATTTGGAAAAAAGGTCACTAATTTTGGAAAACAGTCAAAATGATCAATAATTGTCAAAAATGGTCAATAACTGTTAAAATTTTGAAAACTGTTCAATAATTGTTAAAATTTTGAAAAATGGTCAATAATTGTCAAAATTTTGAGAAATGGTCAATAATGGTCAACAGTTGTCAAAATTTTGAAAAATAGTCAATAAATAATACGAGCCGTTTCCGAAAATCGATTTAAACACGTAATTTATAAAATCGATTAATATTACTATAAAAATCGATAACTAAAAATCGATTATAAGAAAATATGAATCGATTTATATAAAAATCGATAACTAAAAGTCGATTATAAGAAAATATGAATCGATTTATATAAAAATCGATTATTTTTTAACCTCCCTAGTCAGTCGATCTTTTTAAGGTTAATCATGATGAATAGCGAAAATGACGATTATTCTAGCACTCCTATTAATTATAACCTAAGAAAATATAAAAAACTGTTTTAATTATTAAAAGAGTGACTGTAGAATAAATTATGTGTGTTTTTCGAGCGTAAAGTAAAATTGCCGCTTTCGAAAGATCGCCAACATTCTTTCTCAAGCGGCAATCTGTTACTTTTCGCTATAAATACATAAATACTATTTTATACAAAAAATCCGTAAAAATATGTCCAAAATCAATTGCAAAAGCTAAAACACGTTAAATTTTTAATCCCATTTCACCCCAACGTGAACCTAAAATTTGCCGTCAAATTGATAAAGACGCGAATTTTCTTTTTTAATCTCATTTTCGTATTTGGACGCGTAACTTCTCCCGTAATTTATCATCTAGCGTTAAAAGTGTTTCGTTTATTTTCGAAGAACCACCGATATCGAATGTAAACGAAACAAAAGATATCCTGCCGTTAATTAAACTATATCTGATGAGATATTAAAAGTTTTTTGGGAGGGAAAAATAAGTTACCCGACGACTCTCAACTCGAGCGAGCGGAGTTCGAAGTCAAAGACGTAAAAGAGTGAGAGAGTGAGAGGGGTAAAGACCGAAAGGCGAACGAAGATGTCGGAAAAGTTTTAAAGAACTCCCGCCGCCTTCGTCACCCGTGAAAAGTTTTCTTCGATAGAACTAAAGTTGTTACAAAAGTGTAAGTTTATATACTTTATGGTAAAAGTTAGTTCACGAGAATTGGCGGTCGATCCGCTCGTTTTGGAAGTTTCAGTGGAACTCCCGGTGCTCGGCCGGTAGAAGTTACTGGAGTTTAAGAAGTTCCCTTGTTTCCTTTTCGAAGAGGGTTAATCGCTATTTTTCACATCTTTAGTTTTTTTTTTCAACGATTTATTAAATTTGATTAAAATTCGATTAGCGGGTTATAATCAACTTTTCGATTTAATTTTAAATCATCCTCAAAGTAACAAATGCGAAGGAATATTTTCTTGAAATTATGCGCAGTATGCCTGAAGGAATACTTACGAAAAAAATGCATGAAATTGTGGAGGAACACAAGATCGCATCTTGCTTGTTTGTGATGCTTTTTTTTTGTCTAAAACAACACCGGACTTGACAACCAGTGACTTTTTCCTGTTCCCAAAACTGAAAAGAACCATTGAAGGACGGAGGATTGCGAAATTCGAATTCCTTTTTTCCGGGGGTAGGCTTAATATAATTTTATTTCATACTGTGCTGTAATAAGCTATTTCCCGGACTCATTTAAGTCCGGGAAATAACTCATTACAGTACCCGGTCCTGGAAGTAACTCATTACAGTACCCGGTCCGGGAAATTTTTACTTCCCGGACTGCTAACACCTACATACAGGGTGGTAACCTAAAATAAAATATTGAAATTTCATTTTTAATACAACACAGTATGAAATAAAATATTGTACGATACACGACCGTGAAATGTTATTAAATTACTCGTCTAGAAATTCCAGGCTCGGCTCCTTCGTCTCTTCGTCCGTAAACATTTAGACTTGTACTTTAATAAGCCATTTCCCGGACTTGTAACGTAAATTACTATTTCCGTCGACCGTGCTTTTTTGAGCTATATTAATTAATGTACACAAAATCATTCATTAATGACCCCTATTAATGAACGATTTTCAATTAATAAAAGATTATGGTATAGGCAACCATACATACAATAATATTTTTTTTAAACTGACTTCTAGTATAGAATTCTTCTAGTTTTTGACTTACCTATCGTTTTTATTATAAACTATAATAAATTATTAGTGTTAAAACATCCAAAAAAGAATTTGAGGAAAAAGGGAAACCGTATCATTTTATCGACGACCTCTGACATTTCAATGTGATGATTATTTTTGAAAGTGCTTACCTACGAATCGAATAAATATTTTTAGTTTTTAAATATTGAGAAAAAATAATACAACTTGTTCAGTCGACGGAAAAGTTTGGTAACTAACTATTTATTTAAATAGTTTTTACGGGTGGGATAAAATTATATAAACTATTATGGCTAATTACTATTGATTTATTTATAAAAACACTCACTGTATTAAACTTATTTTATATACACACTCTACTTAATGTCTACTAATTTATTTTCACCACTTGGATATTACACTATTTATCTTAAATTATTCACTCTTTCATTCACTGTCCGATTACTTCAGTAAACTGTCTGTTCAACTCACTCAAAAACATGGGTATATGTAGTCTTTATAAATTTTCGAAAATTCTTGAATTTTCCACGCTCCTCATATGCGTAAACAAAACGACCTTCCTTGAATGTTCTAAAAAGCGCATTCGCCAAAATGTATAGTTGAGTGACAGGGCCGGTAACAAAAATTCAAGTAGGATATTACAGTTATTAATTTGTAGTTTTATTATAGAAATTAAAAGTAAAATTGTTATGGCTGCAATTTGTAAATTGTATTGGTGTATGTAAAAGATTAGATTCTATATTTTTTTGGATGTTATGAGAAAATCTATTGCTTGTACAGTATTCGCCAGCTAACTTGATGTCCTAAATGCTTTCTAGGGAGCTATTGACGCCGCCCATCCGATAACTGTAATCAGTGCCGTGCAAGTTCTGAGGATACGCTTTCTGTTACAAATTAACACAACTTGTACAATTAATAAAGTAAAGTCCGTCCGGAAATATATGATCCTAACTTAATAAATAATATTTAATTCTTTGTTATAATTATTGGTATATTGATTTTAATAGAAACGGATCTGCTTTATACCTGAATTCCGATTACATAAATAATATTTTAACAATAAGGTACCCATTACAATAACATGTTATTTATCTAATTGAAGATTATAAAGTAACGGCACGATTTTTCTTAGGACTAAGAAATGGTTATTTTCCACTCTTTTCGGAATTTTTCCCTTCGCGAACAATTCTTTCTATTGTAGCCACAGAAGATCCTGTAAAGAATAGGTAGTAGAAATTTTTTTTTCATATCGGATCATAATACAATGTTTTATACATTAGGTACAGCAGAGAAGCTTTCTCGGTATAGCTCGCAAAAATAACTTTAGTAATGTTCTAACTCGATCAGCTTTTTAAGCCAAATTGATTGAAATAATTATTAGTTTTCAATTTTTCTAAGTGTGCAAAATATTCAATATATTTAATGTTTGGTTTTTACCATTTCTGACGTGTTTGAAAAAAAATTTCTAGGTTAGGTTGAAAGCTAATGTTTAACTAAAAAACCAACTACCTATTCCAAAAAATTAAGGTTTAATTTGGCACGTAACATTTTAATCGTAGGATCTAACTTGTAAGTAGTAAGCCACTGGTATGATTATGACAGATATTGGCCATATTTCCTCGCCCCTTACCGATACCGCGTAGCTTCAGATAGGTTTTCCAAACTATATATAGGGCGTTGAACTCGTTACGATTTTCAGGAACAAGTGGTCAGAACTTTTTAAATATGCTGTATAACCTATTACAACCTCATATCATAGCAAAACCGAAGTCAACCGAAGCAGAATTCAAATACAGGATGACCCATTAAAAAAAATGTACCTTTGATCTGGAACGGCGTTCTGGTACGATCTGGTTTGATCTGGTTCGATCTGGTTTGATCTGGTACGATCTGGTTTGATCTGGTACGGCTCTGTTCAATTGCGAATAATTTTAAAATATGAACCTTTGGGCTGACTACAATTAGTCAAAATTAGATTTAAATATTATTGAGGATTTACAAGATATTGGACTGGATCACCCTGTATATTCGGATAGAATGTTTGAGACAGATCAAAATTATTTTGACAATACAAGTTTTAATGTTAATTATTATCAATTTACGGTGTTCCCAAATCTAGTACTTTTTGTTTCATACATTTTATGTATGTAGGTACATAATAGAGAAGAAAAAAGGGGTATTTCTGCGAATATATTTATATTGTTGAAATACTTAATTAGGATATAATTTATATCATATTATCCTCTAATTATTGTAAGCAATGTATATTTATGAATAAATAGTCACTTTTTTAAAACAAACCTCATATAATCATTGTGCGCTATCTATTGTAGATTTTCTTTGGATTCGGTTTAGTCATTCATAAAATGAAGCAAAGTGGTGTTCTGACACGCAATCCATAAAGTGTTATCTTATTATTTTTATAAATAAACATGAATGAAACACGATTAAACTATTTTCGTTGTGAAATATCATACCTACTGTTTACAAGAAAAACGAGAATAAATCGATAACGTAATTTAATTTATGGTGGGTTTATCGACTTCTGTTGGGCATTTATTTTTTCTTATTTTAAGATGGTACTGCCGTTGCCACAAGTGTTAAATGATCGACTCAATTGACCATTAGTCCAACATTTACGAAAACTTTAGGGATTGTTTGGGGTTGGTGCAGGGTGTGTTTGCTGAAGACCCCCTGATATGGAAACTATCTACTCACATTCAGTATGGAGAATTATTATTGTTTTGTAATTGTTATTATCATTATATTATATTATTCCCACTCTACTTGTTTTATTTTATACTTGAATCTTTTTTTTTTAAATGTCCAAAATATTAAATTTCTGTCAGTGTATAATTCCACACTATTGTAATTTAATTTGTATTCCGGATTTAGATGACTCTAAACTTTTTCCTAATTTAAATAAATTGAAAGCTACTTCCCTCGATATTTTCTTCCTCTTGCTACAATTCTAAATCTTCATACTATGAAGCTCTTTATCAATTATTTTTATTCTGTCGAAGATGTTTAAGTCCAATTGTTATTCTACCATGTTCTGTTCTGCATCAATCCCATTCATACTTTCAGTTTATTTTATTTGATTTTTACTTTGATTTATTTTTAAATTACCTTTCAATTCAATTCTCCAAAAATTCCTTCTATTTATTCATATCGCAACGCCCCTCAGTTTTTTTATATAACCCTTCTTTTCAAATTTTAATTTTTCAATTGGTTTATCCTAAATTTTGACAAGCGTTAACATTTGGATTTTGACTTTTTTAAAAAATTGACAAAAACCTGTCATTTCTATGTATTATTACACCCCCGGTTTGAAATACCCTCAACATGTGTAGTTATATTCAACATTTATTCATAGTTCCATCACTTAAATAATCATACAAAACAAGAAGGGGTGTTAAGGTACGTTATAAAGTCGAAAAAATTCAAATCTACTCGCCACCGGCGCAGCAATGTCTAGGAATGGAGAACTATCGATAGTCCCGACTATCGATATTTATCGATAGTGCTATTTTTACTATCAATAATTTTCAATAGTTTTACATCGGTAAAGTTGACATCTCTATCGCTCTGTTTACATGTAATTGTCAAAATTTTGAAAAATGGTCAAGAATTGTCAAAATTTTAAAAGAATGGTCAATAATTGTCAAAAATGATCAATAATTGTCAAAATTGGTCAATAATTGTCAAATATGATCAATAATTATTAAAATTTGATAAAATTGTCAGAAATTTTGAAAAATGGTCAATAATTGTCAAAATTTTGAAAAATGGTCCATAATTGTCAAAATTTTAAAAGAATGGTCAAAAAATGATCAATAATTGTCAAAACTGTCAAAATTGGTCATTAATTGTCAAAATTTTTGAAAAAATGGTCAATAATTGTCAAAAATTGTAAAAATTTTGAAAGAATGGTCAATAATGGTGAAAATTTTGAAAGAATGATCAAGAATTGTCAAAAATTTTCAAAATTTTGAAAGAATGGTCAATAATTGTCAAAAATGGTCAAAATTTTGAAAGAATGGTCAAGAATTGTCAAAAATTTTGAAAAAATGGTCAATAATTGTCAAATATTGTAAAAATTTTGAAAGAATGGTCGAAAATGGTGAAAATTTTGAAAGAATGGTCGAAAATGGTGAAAATTTTGAAAGAATGGTCAAGAATTGTCAAAAATTTTCAAAATTTCGAAAGCATGGTTAATAATTGTCAAAAATGGTCAAAATTTTGAAAGAATGGTCAAGAATTGTCAAAAATTTTGAAAAAATGGTCAATAATTGTCAAATATTTTCAAAAATGGTTGGAAACGGTTTAAAATGGTCAAATTTTTTAAAAATTGTAAAAAACGGTCAATAATTGTCAAAAACTGTCAAAATTGGTTAATAATTGTCAAAAATGGTCAATATTTGTTAAAATTTGGAAAAATGGTCAAAAATTGGTCAATAATTGTCACAAATTGTCAAAATTTTGAAAAAATGATCAATAATTGTCAAAAATTTTGAAAAATAATAAGATTTTTGAAAAATTGTAAAAAATGTTCCAATAAGAAAAAAAATGCTTACAATATTCCGTATCCGAGGGTCGTGAACCTTACCGAATCCGTCTTAGATTCTGACAGTTTAAAATAATGATTGTAATCTCACGCAATACACTCTCTTTCTCTCCCGTGTCTTTCTCTTCCTTCTCTATCTCGCTTTCCCATCTCTCTCTGTCTCATTTTTCTTTCTTTCTCTCCCATCTCTCTCTATTTTTCCTCTTCTCTCTCCAATTTCTCTCTTTATTTCCTATCCCTCTCTCTTTCCTAACTCTCTCTTTCTCTCTCTCCTTCCTATCTCTTTCTCTCCCATCTCTCTCTTTCTGTCTCTCTCCCATCTCTCTCTTTCTGTCCCTCTCCCATCTCTCTATCTCGTCTCTTTCTCTTATCTCTCTCTCCCATACCTCTCTCTCTCTCATATTTCTTTCTCTGTCCTATCTCTCTCTCCTATTCCTATCTCACTCGTCTCTTTCTCTCTGTCCCATTTTTTGATAGCATTTTTATTTCATATCAGCTTTCAAAATAAATTCTTCGCCTAAACATCTCTTTAACTATCGATTGTACCGAAAACTATCGATTTTTTTCGATAGTCAAAAATATCGATAGTTATCGATAAACGATCGATAGTTCTCCAATCCTAGTACTGTCGCTTCAACCTACAACCCTAGCACCTTTCTTGAACGTTTCCGCGCTTTCCAAATGTTGACTGTAGCCGTTAATTCTGTTATCACATACTGTTACACTCCTTTGTTATTTTTTTGTACATTCAATGACGTCATAATTGGATAACCGAACATCGGTAATTTATTCATTACAACTTCATGCAATTGGTGCCAATACCCCCTCGACAGTTTTCGTACTACCCCGCTAGGACTTTTGGTGTAGCCTGGTGCTCCCCTCTTTGTCCCGTTTTTGTGGTAATAGTTACTTATCTCTATTATATTAGGTTCTTTCCAACTGGCGATAGGTTTTAGGTATCGTTCATGCAAGTACTGTATTTATTGTATGTTTGGTTGCCTATACCATAATCATTTATTATTAGAAAATCGTTCATTAATAGGGGTCATTAATGAATGATTCTGTGTACATTAGTCTAGCTCAAAAACTCACGGTCGACGAAAATGGTCCGTTTCGATGGCCACCAAAATTATAATCCTTTAGATCAGTGGTTCCCAACCGGTGGGTCGCGGTAGACATTTGGGGGGGGGGGGTCGCCATTAGGCTTCCAAAAATAAAAAATAAAACATGTCTAAAAAAATTTTCTTTATTCTTTAATTTTAAGGAAAGAAATACTCCGAAGAGTATATAAAGTTTGGGTTTTCAACTATTATTAATAAAGGAATACAGAAGCCGCAATGTGTTTTATGCAAGTGCTGAATCTATGAAACCCTCGAAACCGAAACGTCACTTAGAAACAAAGCATTCAGAACATGTTTCAAAAGACTGGGACTTTTTCAAACGATGTGGAACTCGTTTGCGACATCAGAAACTGGATTTAACAGAAAATTTTCAGCGACCAAATTAAGCTGTAGCATCTTTTGAAATTGCTCTCGAAGTAGCAAAAAATAAACCTCACACAATTGCCGAGAAACTTATCAAATCCTGTCTTTTAAAAGCAGTTAAGTTAATCCTTGGAAAAGCGAGTGAAATGAAAATGCGCAATATATCTTTGTCAAACACTGCAATTGAGATATGCATTTCGGATATGACAGCAGACCGATGTTGCTTCGTATTCCCAATTACTTTTATTCATAAGATTATGTTCACTTGGACAATATTAAAGAAGAGTTTTTGTTTTGCAAAGCCTTCAAAACCACAACCAGGAGTGAAGATGTGATGGAAATGATACGATCTTTCTTTGAAATTAATGAGCTAAAAAGGGGAATTTGTGTGGAGTTTGTACTGATGGTGCTTGGATGTAGGTCGGGCTTTCAGAAAAAAATTGGAGAGCTTGCACCTCAAGCAAAGGGTGATTCACCGTTTTGCTCTTGCTATTAAAACTCTACCGAGGCAAATGCAAGAGGTGCTTAGTCATTAATTAAAATTGTTAATTTTATATAAAATCTAGTGCTCTCAATACCCGTCTTTTCAAAGAACTCTGTAAAGACTTTTACTCAGATCACGAGACTCTTCTGTTTCATACTGCAGTTCGTTGGTTGTCAAAATACAATATTATTGAACGTATCTTTGAGCTTAAAGACAAACTGAAAGTTTTTTTGGAAATGGAAGGAAAGCAGAATTTCTTGCAATATCTTATTGACCCAGCTTGGATCCAAGAGTCGGTTATTTATCGGACATCTTTGGTCAGTTAAACAAACAAAATTTAAAAGTCCAGGAAAAGGACTTGCACATTCTGTATTTTAGAGATTATCTTCAAGCATTTGTTTGTAAGGTTGAAAACTGGCGACGAAAAATAATGCTTGGAAACATTTCAATGTTTGAAAACCTGAGCTGCGTAGTTGAAGCCGCTGTAAAAGAAATTGAGGAGGATCTAAAACAGGAAATTCATCACTACTTTCCTGATGTGTCTTAGCAAGAAACCGCAGTTGTAAGGAACCCATTTAGATATTGCCAAAATTCCAGATGAATTGCAGGATGCATTTTTAGATCTTAGAAATGATTCTACAGCTCATACTCTATTCCAGAAAAAAACTGACTGAATTTTGGTGTGCCGCTTATCGGTCTTATCCCAATATGGCCTTGTTCTCTCTTAGGGTACTAGTACCATTTGCTTCCACCTCTCTTTGTGAAAGTGGTTTCTCAACCCTTTTGCAAATTAAAACAACGGCCAGAAATAAACTTGTTGAGGATGACATTAGACTAGCTTTGACTTGCATTCAACCAAGGATTTTATAACTTGTTACGCATATGCAAGCTCAGTCGTCACATTAGCATTATGCTATTGTACCAAATAAAATAAATAAATAATACTAAATTGTCTTTTTTATATTTATCAAACTATGAAACATCAATATTTATTTATTGGTGGTCGCCAGTTTTAAGCAAATCCAAAAGGGGTCGTGACTGAAAAAAGGTTGGGAACCATTGCTCTAGATTATTATATTTAGGACTACTTCTAAAACATTGTGTATTCAGATACCATCACAACCAAAGGCGATATGAAAGAGATAGTTAGAGCCGCTACAAATGCATTAACGCCCGATATAATTAGAAAAGTAACACATGATAATATTCTTGAAAGAATAAATCCTCGTCTACAAAGGAATGGTGACGTCTTTCAACATTTGTTGAATAAACATGATTTACTTTATCTCTATTACCTATACAGTATTTTTTGTGTACAAATTATTATATTTCATTAAAATCATACTTGATATGAAACTTTTTATTTTAAAATAACCAAGCCATTTTTAAAGTAGTTAAACATATAAACATAAAATATGTTCCACTGCCTTCAACCCAGGATGCATAACTCAAAAAAATAAATTAATCATTTGAAAATTATAAGATATATTATTCTAACGCTTTGCAACAAAAAATATTTTTGAAAAACAGTGACCATTCAACTGAGAAGAAACAACTACTTCCCGGGCTATATGCCCCGACAGATAGAACTCTCGTACGAGAACATATATCATGTACTGATGAGGTGCAAATACGCCGAAACCGGTCTGCAAGTGATGTTGTTCCTTCTAATTGCAAACCAGATTGGTTGGTTAAATCTTGTAGATCATACCGACCCCGTTTGAATTAGAAGTGTAATTCAATGTATTTCGGAGTATATAGCCCGGGAAGTAGTTGTTTCTTCTTAGTTGAATGGTGCCTGTTTTTGAAAAATATTTTTCGAAACTTTGTTGTAAAGCGTTTGAATAATATAGTTATTCTTCGATATCTATTGGTAACACGCTTAACTAAATACGACAATTTTACAGGAAACTGTAATAATACTTTTTTTGTTTTCTTTATAATTCTCTTAATTCATTAAAAAATGTAGTAGTTTAATTTTATTTAACAATTTAATGGAATGGAAAAAAAGGTCGCCAGCCATAAATAAAATTCAGTCAAGTTAACAGAATCCATCGAATTGTTACGAGGTAAATAAAAAATTGAAGGGCTAATTGTCCCGTAAAGAGGTATCAAGTACGGTTCGAAAATGATATATCGATCGATATGATTATTATAAAAATCGCCATGTCCGAGCTGTTTTATTATACAGGGTGATTGATTGTGTGATAAATCTCGCTAGGTTTGTTATTTATGAAAGATACCAAAAAAAGTTTATTATAAATGAGAAATGAGCAAAGTGGTTTAAAAAAATGGACAAAAAATGTAATAATTTACAGGGTGTTCCATTTAAAATAACAAATTCAATATCATCTTCCGATATAACTGGAAGTGCTATAAAAATAATTGTATTTTAGATCAAAATTGTATAATTTTTATGTAATTTTTTAGAAACGTCTAATGGCCGATCGTTCTAAAAAGCTTTGTAATCTACAAATCGTGAATAAATCCATTCAAACTATATTTGAAAAATCCCATTTTTTTGTTGGTTTTATTCGATCTCTATCGTGAGAAATAACAACTTCGATTGCTTCGAATACAATGTACGTCACTGTTGACAAACAAACTTATAAAACCAACCGAGCTACAAACACGAAAGCTGGGTGAAACTATTATTATTATCCGAAGTTTAATTTTGATAAAGTTACGAAATGTGTTCCCAGAATATGGTAAAATATCGTCAAGTTGGATGGTTTACTCTAAAATATTGATTAAGAGCCGCAATTGCTAGACACGAGTGCTGCTGGTAAAACAAATTCAGATGAGCATCCAAATTTCGTGTACTTACTGGATAAAAGTCATTTAAGTGGATTGAAATATTTCAATTATTGGATAAGCATAGGAAAGGAGAAAACGCGCAACGTGTTAAACACTAGTTTTCTATTTAAATTGCCAATTACAGGGTGTTGATATATTTCCGCATTTCGTAGGCTGAACATTATTTTTTTCATTTGAGTACTTAACATAGATCCGGCTCGAAGGACCAATAATGCTCCGTTTATGTTTTAATGATGAACGTTTTTAAAAGTTGAATTTTCTATAAAAACTGGAACTACAAATAACATAACATACTAGAGGAACCAACAGAAGTTGTCCTGTCTTGTCAATAACGTTTTATCAAAATTTGGAATATCGTGAGTATATCGAATCAAGTTACATCCAAATACACGACTGTTCTACCATATTCTCTAAATTCGTTTATTGCCAATAAATATTCAAATCTCCACTTCTTAAGGCGAACAGATTCCATTATGATTTTTCTGCTACTATACTGTATTTCCTTTTCCGTTGGAGCAGAGTGCCTCATTATTTATTCAAAAGTACTGTAAATATAGGAAGAGTCTTTCTTTTTTTCGGGTCGATTTTACCAAAATTTTATCTACACGTCTGGAATCGCCTCAAATACAATAGGGTCGTATAATTCGGCACAATGGTTAAGGATTCATTAAGGTGTTAAGCCAGTGTCGTGCAGGGTTTTTCCGAGTAGGGATGGGTCTTACAGTTTTTTTTATTATGTTGAATAATTTTGTATGAGGATAAATTTATATATTAACATTACAATAGAAAATATATATACACAATGTAACAAAAATAAATATACACAAAACAAACAATTTTATTATTAAAAAATTTCATCACTCTCATCCGAATCAGACATTGTCACTAGAGGTTCTATGGTTTCTTCAACAATATTATCATGGTCCCACATCTTTTGCTCTTCTTTAATAACGTGGTTTACATCATTGATCCAGTTTTCTTTGGTAACAACTTTGATTTTAAAGGTACTAGCAATAAATCCTTTTACTTGAGCCCACATTAATTCTATGGGATTTAATTCGCAATTATGAGGTGGCAAACACTATCAGGCAACTTCACTCTGTTTCCACATTTTCTTTCACTAAGAAGTCTGTAAATTGTCGATTCGCTAATTCCTGTCATATTGGCACACGTAGAAACTATACTTCTAACAGTACTTAAAGGTGCTCGATGCACAAGCGCTTTACTAAATACGACAATTTTACAGGAGACTAATAATTCTATATGTTTCAAGCTAACGGGCTTGTTATCAAATTTCGAATTTTGGTTTGTGACTTGGAGGTGAGGGGTCGCTATTATCACAACTAAAACATTTCCGTAACTGGGAGATATGTATAGTTGTTGATTATAGAGTCATATCAGTCCGGGATTAACACTCGGACGATAACATATACCTTGTACTGATGAGGCGCAATACGCCGAAACCGGTCTACAAATTGTATTGTCCCTTCTGGTTGCAAACCAGAATGGTTGGTTTAAATCTTGTAGATTTACCTACCGCGTTTGACTTAGAAGTGTAATTCAATGTCTGTCGGGGCATGTAGCCCGGGAAGTTGTTGTTTTTTCTTCGTTGAACGGTCACTGTTTTTGAAAAATATTTTTCTAAACTTAGTTGTGAAGCGTAGAATGATATATATTCTTTAAAAAATGATTTAAACCTGAATATAAATCATGACGTTCATAACACAAACAATGTATCGTTTCCGTTCTTAAATTTGAACAATTGTAATATAAAGAATATTTTTCTACTCCTGTTTTATAATATACTTATTAAAAGACTAAAATCTGTATCATAATGATATTCATTATGATACAGATTTTTAAGCCAATAGGAATGCGACATTCGCACAATATTTAATATAGCCATGGATACCTGGTTGACATTTCTGAAATTAATTATATTAGGTGACACTTAATTTGACAGCTGTCAAATAAATTTTTTTGTTGAAGTTCCTTTCATTGTTCTTGTTTTTTATAATAAATGATAATTATTAATTAAATAATTCTTATTAATCGGAGTAGAAAAAATATTGTATGCAACTTTCATGTAATGGCCATTAATACACTCGCATATTATATACGAAACTCGCCTGCGGCTCGTTTCGTATTCTACAACATGCTCGTGTCTTAATGGCTATCATTAAATGATCGTTGCATAAAATACTATTTTATAAATAACCAAAACTAATTAATGTATTAAAATTGTGAATTAAAGTGTATGATGTTAGTTTGTGATTGTTTTTTTTTATTTTCATGACTGTAGCTGGTTGTTTATATCAAAATATCATCAAAATGACTTCAAACAACTTAGAAAATATCCATAAAGATATTGGTATATTGTCTATATCAAAACGTCAAAATCTCAAAAAGGGTGCGCTAATGAAAAAGAGTGCGTTAATGACGTCCATTAACGCATCATTTTTTAACCAAAATAATACATTAATATCGAAATTAATAAACGGTCAACGAAAAAATAAATTAATATATTATTCACTATATTGTTATAATAGTTATTTATGCAACTAGTGCATAAAGTGGTGCTTTTTTCACGACTGGAAAAGTTGACGCATGAGCCGCAGGGCACAGACACTTTATGCATGTGTTGCATACACTATTTTTTCTACAATCAAGCAAATGGACTAAAAATGGCGTCGATTTGAATGTTTATGTTTTTCATGATGACAAAACGCTAAGTAAAATGTCAGATGAGTGCAATCTGCAGAGCCATTAACGGAAATATTTAAAATTGGCGTCAAAAAATAGTATATTATTCAACAAGCATATAATGATGGCTATTATTCACGAAGGTGCGTTTATGTCGCGTGAATATTAGCTATTATATGCGAGTAGAATACGATATTCTGTCCACCACTATTAATTACTGTTTATAAATACCTTTCAAAGGGTACTAGCTCTCTTAGGATGGACTTTTGGTTAAAGGTAAATTAGGTTAGGGTTAGAGGTATTAATCTTGTTTATCAAATATTTTCATATAATTTTATATATAAATTATGTAATTATTATTTGAAAAAAAAAACTAGTATTTATTGCTTTATTGCGCTAATACAATTATCGATGCAATTTAGAAAGCTGTAAAAGCACCCTCTCGTCACCTTGTGAATACATTTAAAACTTTTTTTTCCTCGTTTTGTTTGTATTTTTTACCGTTGTTAGTATCATAATTTATAATGTTTATTAATAATAGCAGGTAAATCAAAATAAGAAAGTTATGCTTAGATTGTAACCCGTTTTTTTTCAATGGTCAAGGCTAAGTTTAGTAAATCGTGTAACATGCAAATTAAACTCGAGTTATTATGAGACAGAACCGGAATTAGAATGTGTAAAATGACGTGGAAAATGTCGAGGAAAATGTCGATGAAGTGATTCGAAGACTTGAGCTCTATCAAACGAATCGGTCAATTTATGTTTAGAATACAAAACCGTGCATTTATTAGAAATTGTTTACTAAGTTAGAGCCGTATTACACAGCAAAGAATTATGCCGAAAATTACTCTGAAATTTACCACGAAAATTCTGTGAGAAATTTCTCCTAAAATTTTTCACATTTTCACATTTTCTTAAAATCTGTATTACACAGGCAATAAATCTTCCAAAAATTTTCGGAGTAATTCATACGATACTCATGCGCAGTCGGGTTATTTTGTTACAGCTGATGTATGCAAACAGTAAACAAACATACTTTCATTAACCTAATTTTATTTATTTTCAATAATAAGATTCATTTTCTTCTCAAAAATAGTGAACAAGAATAAACTTGTAATGTTAGATGTTGCAGAAATTTGTTGTTTGTTCGTTTATAAATTATCTAAAAGCAAATTAAAGAGTGTAATGTCAAGCAATCCGATTATGTGGTTCAGCGCCGATTCTCGCGCACTTTATAAAATTTTGTCTAGAGAATATAGAACATGTTTTATATTTTTACTCCGAACATTTTCGCAAGAATTTTTGGTCGTGTCATACAGCATATTTTATTGACGAAAATTTTCGTGGTAAATTTCAGAGTAATTTTCGGCATAATTCTTTGCTGTGTAATACAGCTCTTAGGAAGCATATCGCTTATTAGAGAGGTATATTAAGCTGCGGCAGCCTTTTCATAGGGCACGATCCGGACTGGGCCCATAATTTGTTGCTATTTTGTTGCTAATTTGTTGCGCAAAAATTAATTTTGTTGCTAATGCCGTTACCGAGAAAAGCGTAATATTAAGCTGCGGCAGCCATACAGCATATTTCAGTAACGAAAATAGCTACGAGTACAGGCTTGACGGCATATTTTGTTGCTAATTTGTTGCTTCAATATGGTATAATTCAAAAATTCCCAAAACAGCCCCTACCCGCCAAACTCACCCCCTTGCTTTTGCGACATTGAGTTGCGGCAGCCATTTTACATATTTCGGTAACGAAAATAGCTACGAATTCAGGCCAGACGGCATATTTTGTTGCTAATTTGTTGCTTTAAGATGGTATCGAGAAGGGCAAGGAAAATCATTGAAGAACCTATACAGTGTTGTAAAAATGGCTTCTTCAATGATTTTCCTTGCCCTTCTCGATAGATTAATCAATGATCTGTTTTAACCGCGTCGCACGGTGTTTACTTAGATAATGCCTGCTCCATGCTCCTACGTCTCTCCCTACACCGTCACCGCTCTTGTCTATTACACACATTACCCGCTGCGCATTCGGTATTGTATAGAATAAATCATATTTCATACATTACCTAAACGTTTTAGGTATTCTATACATTGCCTAGGTATTTTGTATAGAATACCGGATTATACAGATTGCCGGTAACATATAAAATGAATTTGAGGAAAACCGTCAATTTAAATTGGATGCTTTTCATAAAAAATTTACTAAAGGCGGAAAAGTGTGTTTTGCGGGTAGGGGCTGTTTTGGGAATTTTTGAATCATACCATCTTAAAGCTACAAAATATGCCGTCAGGCCTGTACTCGTAGAATAGCTATTTTCGTTACAGAAATATGTAAAATGGCTGCCGCAACTCAATGTCCCCAAAGCAGGGGGTGAGTTTGGTGGGTAGGCCTATTTGAGAATTTTTGAATCACACAATCTTAAAGCAACAAATTAGCAACAAAATATGCCGTCAAGCCTGTAGGCGTAGCTATTTTCGTTACAGAAATATGCTGTATGGCTGCCGCAGCTTAATATTACGCTACGGGGCCACGCGTTTTCTCGGTAACGGCATTAGCAACAAAATTAATTTTTGCGCAACAAAATAGCAACAAATTATGGGCCCAGTCCGGATCGTGCCCTATGAAAAGGATGCCGCAGCTTAATATACCTTTATTAGAGTGCTGTAGCTGTACATTATTACATTTTTGAATTTTGTGAAAAATGTGTGGTCAGTGGTTGTAAATAATGCGCACGATAACAACGGTGATATTATACAAAGTGATAATAATTCCAGTAGTAATTTTTTGCATAAAAAATAACAAAACTAAAAATTTTGCTTACATTACATAGAAAAGAGCAATTTACTTTTGTTCGTACGCATTTGCAAACTGATGGAATATATACTGTAGTTTCCGGAACTCCATAATAATTAATCGGACAATCTCTGTCATATTTAAAACTATAAACTCTCTAGTCGCTGGTAGCGTCGCGTCGAACGACCCCCAAAACTCTGGATTCGGGACCGTACAGAGTCGAAAGTTACAAAACAAAGATAAATGTCGTTATATGGTAGTAACAAAGTTATACGATGGAGAAGGCGGTTACATGCACCAGTAATTGGAGTTAGTTTCCTCGGACGTATAACTTTTGTAAGGCAGTGGCGTTCTCTCGAAGAACGATTTAATTCTTGTCGTAAAAGTACTGGTGTTTTTTATTGAAAATATTTTAAAAAAAACTTATTATTTATAAGTAGTTCGCTCCTATACAGGGTGTGGTAGATAAACTTTCATTTAAAAAGATCTCGAGAGCTGAAGGTGTATGAAAAGTGAAAGTTTGTTTGGTGGGGTTTTTAAGAGTACAATATTTACTGAAAATATTGGCATCTTTTTTCAACTTCCTGTTATACTAGAAGTTGATTATAACTTGGTTTTTTGAACTCTATACCCTGTATATTTTTTTTATTTTAGGAATTTCTATCTAATTTTAAAGAATGTTTGTCGACAGTATACATTTTTGTGTCGACGTGAACGTAAAGTTAACCTAGTGTAATCTTCGACGTACTATTTCAATTGAAACCGAAACTATAGAAGCATTCAAAAGACGCTCTTGTGTGATCCTCTACGGGTATACACAGTCAGATAACGATCTTGTAGGGGGAGGTAACCCTTGGCTGCCCACTTCTAGGTCTTTCACGTTTCCAGTAGCTCGATATCTACGGAGAAGCCGCGAAATGACACTTCTTGGAAAACGTCCGCAACTTCTCTCCGAAGACGACCCTCCTCAATTATACCAATAGCCCTATACTAATTTCATCCGCAAAGCAGTTTATGTCTAGGCATTATTCAAAACAATATTCTAAATTTTAAATCACACTTGACTGAATAAAGTGGAAATAACAACTGATGTAAAATTTTTGAAAATAGCTTAAACTGCCTCAAACTTGAAAATGTTTCAACTTGAAACATAAAAACTAGTCAGATAAGCAAGTTAACATTCAATATATTACAGACAAAACAGTTAATTACAGTTTCCTGTAAAAATTGTCATATTTTAGTAAACCGAGTTATCAATAGATGTCGAAGATAATAATTGAATAGATGAGGCTTTTACTTGATGAAGATCCATACTAAATGATGAAATAAAAACAATTTAATTTGTTTATTTTTGTACTTTATCCCCATTTAAATATATTACAATACTTTTGTCAATATCTTAGAATTCCGTATTAAGGCACTATATAAATTAAAAGTTTTTCATTGTATCTTCACTAGTTTGAAAAAGCTACTGTGTAACGAAACGCGTCACTAATTTAATTTGAACGTCAGTTCAAAATAAAATGAAGATTTAAACAAATTAAATTGTTTTATTTCATCATTCGAAGATAATAGTTTAATACCTCGTTTAATACTATTATAATGCCTTACAAAATTTTTGAAAAATACTTTTCAAAGATCAGAGAACGTTCACTAAGACACAACAACTACTTCTCGGCCTATATGCCCCGACAGACATTGCATTACACTTCTAAGTTAAACGGGGTTGGTGTATGTGCAAGACATAACCAACCAATCCGGTTTGTAATTAGAAGGAACAACATCACTTACAGGCCGGTTTCGGCGTATTTGCGCCTCGCCAGAGCTTCTGGACGGATGACATATACCTTGTACTGAAGAGGCACAAATACGGTCTACAAGTGATGTTGTCCCTCCTAATTACAAACCAGAATGGTTAGTTATATCTTGCAGATATACCAACCCCTTGTAACTTAGAAGTGTAATTTAATGTCTATCGGGGCATATAGCCCGAAAAGTAGTTGTTGGTTCTTAGTGAACAGTCTCTGTTCTTTGAAAAATACTTTTCAAAAACTTTGTAAGGCGTTATAATAGTCTAGACAAAACACTTGATAATTTTTAACATGAATCCAATATTTGTTAACCTCTTCAACGTTTGTGGAGCAGTTTATTTTAGGTATTATTTACCACATTGTGCTATATCGTTAACAACGTAAAATTATTATTTTCAAATGTGATAATACGTTGCCCATTATCTATCCGTATTACTGATCCTTATACCCATCCTGTATAGACTTTCAATATTTAAACTTTTTATATTTTGACATAATAAATCTATTTTTATATACTATTGAAAACAGTCGTAATGTTCTTTTGAAACTACCATTTTCTATACACTTTTTATAATTTTACGAACTATATTATTATTATCGTTAGTATTGTGTTATGATGAGAAAAAATAAAAGACCTTTATTATTATTATTAATATTATTATTATATACTATTGTAAATCGTTTTAATTTTTTTTTCATATCGCACACATATTCCTAAACCGTCACTATCCCAAAAAGCTAATTTAATCAGAAAAAGCATTTTAAAATTTTCAGTTAAAATGAAAACGAAATAATGTTGCTTTATGTGAATAGAGTGTTTAAATTTTTCTGCTAAATTGAAAAAAGTGATTTCTTTAAGCGACTTGATCAGACAAAAGTGAAAAAAGTTGTATTTTACTTTATTTATTTATTTATTTGTTATATAGTGTCTCTTTTCCGTTTATTTTTTACAATATTTTTAGGACTTGCCAAATTATTTAAGAATTTGTCAAAATCGTAAAGCCTCAGCGATTCGACGCAACAAAACTGAAAGTCCCAAAAAGATTCTAATCCACATAAAATAAATAAATCCTATATTGAATAAACCTTAAATAATTAATAAGTACGTTAAAATAGTTTTTTAAACAAAAAAAAAACATATTTATCATAATTTTTTTTAACTTGAAATATACACTTTCTTAGAGGACAGTACCTAATGGACAGCAAACAAAAATAAGCCGTTTTTTAAAAGTAAGGTCATCGAATACTGCAAAAATAAATTTTATTAAATGTTCTAGGAATCAAAAGCAAACATTCAATCCCCTGTTACGAAATGAAGCCTTTCGATCCCCAAAACCTAGGTTGGAATGAATATTATGTACTAGAACAATCTTAGACGAAATTGAATAGATGAGGCTTTTACTTTATGAAGATCCATACTAATGATGAAATAAAACAATTTAATTTGTTTAAATCTTCATTTTTTATATTGAACTAACGTTACGTCTATTAAGCTGCGGCATCCTTTTCATAGGGCACGATCCGGACTGGGCCCATAATTTGTTGCTATTTTGTTGCTAATTTGTTGCGCAAAAATTAATTTTGTTGCTAATGCCGTTACCGAGAAAACGCGTGGCCCCGTAGCGTAATATTAAGCTGCGGCTGCCATACAGCATATTTCTGTAACGAAAATAGCTACGAGTACAGGCTTGACGGCATAGTTTGTTACTTCAATATGGTATAATTCAAAAATTCCCAAAACAGCCCCTACCCGCAAAACTCACCCCCTGCTTTGGCGACATTGAGTTGCGGCAGCCATTTTACATATTTCGGTAACGAAAATAGCTACGAATACAGGCCAGGCGGCATATTTTGTTGCTAATTTGTTGCTTTAAGATGGTATCGAGAAAGGCAAGGAAAATCATTGAAGAAGCTATACAGTGTTGTAAAAATGGCTTCTTCAATGATTTTCCTTGCCCTTCTCGATAGATTAATCAATGATCTGTTTTAACCACGTTGCACGGTGTTTACTTAGATAATGCCTGCTCCATGCTCCTACGTCTCCCCCTACACGGTCACCGCTCTTGTCTATTACACACATTACCCGCTGCGCATTCGGTATTGTATAAAATAAATCATATTTCATACATTACCTAAACGTTTAAGGTATTCTATACATTGCCTAGGTATTTTGTATAGAATACCGGATTATACAGATTGCCGGTAACATATCAAATGAATTTGAAGAAAACCGTCAATTTAAATTGGATGCTTTTCATAAAAAATTTACTAAAGGCGGAAAAGTGTGTTTTGCGGGTAGGGGCTGTTTTGGGAATTTTTGAATCATACCATCTTAAAGCAACAAATCAGCAACAAAATATGCCGTCAGGCCTGTACTCGTAGAATAGCTATTTTCGTTACAGAAATATGTAAAATGGCTGCCGCAACTCAATGTCGCCAAAGCAGCGGGTGAGTTTGGTGGGTAGGGACTGTTTTGAGAATTTTTGAATCACACAATCTTAAAGCAACAAATTAGCAACAAAATATGCCGTCAAGCCTGTACTCGTAGCTATTTTCGTTACAGAAATATGCTGTATGGCTGCCGCAGCTTAATATTACGCTACGGGGCCACGCGTTTTCTCGGTAACGACATTAGCAACAAAATTAATTTTTGCGCAACAAATTAGCAACAAATTATGGGCCCAGTCCGGATCGTGCCCTATGAAAAGGATGCCGCAGCTTAATAGACGTACTAACGTTCTAGTTTGAAAAAGCTACTGTGTAGCGAAACGCGTCACTAATTTTAATTTGAACGTTATTTCAAAATAAAAAATGGAGATTTAAACAAATTGAATTGTTTTATTTCATCATTAGACGAAATATTATTTAAAAAATAAAAGGTCGCTAGGGGCTGTCCATAAATCACGTAGCTCCATTTTTGACAATTTTTACCCCCCCCCCCCCCCATGTAGCTTACCGTAACTTTCGGTCAACCCCCCCCCCTAAGAAACTACGTAGCACTTCAAAATCAAATTTACTATATTACATTAAAAAAAATAATTGTAGACTTTCAATATTATCTTTATTGCTCGAAGATATCGTTCAGTACAAATGGTGAAACAAGCCAATCATGTAAGTTATCAATTACAGGCAAGCTCGATTCTGCATTCTCATCGCTCTCTACTGGAATATTTACAAAATTTAAATCGAGGTCTTCTTCCTCAAACCATTCTAGAATAGGCTCCATCGCATCAAGCTCGCACAAAAGTTCACTGTCTCGTTTTTTAAGTACTTTTTTTACTTTCAGCTTCTCATTAATTATTCTACCATGTATCGTCTTGACATGTACATTTTTCTGTTTTTTTGAAGCATAGTACATTCCACACTCAGTGCAGGTCCTTCCTATTGAAAAAATTTCGTTTTTATTTGCTAAAAGATGCTGTACTAATAAATATAATGAAAGTAAACTTACCAGCAATTTCTGTTAACACTGACGAGCAGTAAAAATCATAGGGAACAGGCAAACCATTAGCTGTTATCGGTTTCATACCGATAGATTGCCTTAGAAACAAGTCACAGAAACTATCTTCACTGCGAACCTCTTCGGGGTTCGGAATAATAAGTGAACCATTTTCTGTTCTTCGAAGTGGAAATGGAGGTGGAAGAAAACCGTTGCTCATCGGAAGAATATCTTTCTACGTACCGAGGTCTACGACCCCCCCCCCCCAACGTGACCCAGCGTAGTCTTAGATTGCACCCCTCCCCCCCCCAAAATTGGCTACGTGATTTATGGACAGCCCCCTATAAAAAAAAACAAAATATTATGTGGAAAGATGACACTAAACAAATAAACTTCTACTCAAATAGTTAATTTCACAAAAATAATTACCGATAAAATGTCTAAACAAAATAATGTTATTTTTCCCGGAATACCATTCATTTTTTGTATTTTAAAATGCCTCAATACTGCCACTAAGCCGAAAATGACACTATTGCTTCGCTTCTCGGTCTTTAATGGATGCTCATATAGCATTTTTTTCATTACTTCACTACTGTCATTTTATTTTTTAAATATTAGTTTGTCGACTCCCGTTTCACATGACATGACAGCTGTGCACAAGTTAACCTCACATTCTATTAAATGGATCGAGATTTAGTTATAATCAAGTAGGCTCTGTATTTTTCTACCTTGGTTAATAATGAACAACTTTACTACCTCAACAAAAGTCAATAAAGTTAGGTTTAGAGGCTAATAGTGAAAAATAACAAATTTTACCTTTATAGTACTGGCTAAACTGACACTAAACGAAAAATGTCACTTTTGCACAAATTATAGCATACAACTAGCTCTGCAAACTTGTCGCTATTGGTTTAATGTCACTGTTGCATGCGGCTAACCTGTAAATCCCACAAAAGCTGTAGTGACACTTGCGCCATCTAGAGGTTTCTGATGCATTATTTTAAAAATTTAGTATAATGACGTTATTGCCGGTAGGGTTTAGGAATTTTTTATTGCAAAAAGTACATTTACGAAAATTTTTGTATGGTGACATTTTTGGATTACATGTGCGATATGTTTCTCTTCATTTTTCTAATTCTATGAAGAAATGCCTGGTGAAAATAGACATAATTTTATTATTTATTTACAAATTTTCTTGGCTATGCATAGAAGATTTTCATTGTTTTTTGTTGTTCTAATTGGTTTAATTTTTGTTTCAGAATCTTCATGTGCAACAATGAAGCGTACCTTAAACCGCGAAAGGTAACCTGAGGGTCGTCATCGCGGAAGAAGTGGTTTAAAATTGAAACAAATCAAAATAATATTAAGGATCGAAAAGTGTTAGTTTAGTGCGTGCGTGTGTGTGATAGTGCGCGCGTGACAGTGCCCTAATTATAGTGCATGTGTGGCTAGTTGCATCCAATGGACAAGAGAAAAATGATGCCCAAAAGGCCTAGGTTCGAGCCACGCGGTCCCATTTCCAACGGACCCATGCAGACCCGACCTCTTGTAGCCTTATTGGACGGTCGCGATTGTTCTATAGAAATGCCAATATTGAAGGACGTGGCGACTGTGGCGTTTTGCGATGCACAGAGCACCAGTGAAATTCACGAAAAAGTGCTCAACGAAGCGGTCGGCGCTCTTATGTGGCACACCATCATTTTAACAAAGGAGGACTTGGAAAAATTCAAGACGTTACGTATTATAGTGCGTATAGGTAGCGGGGTAGATAATATTGACGTGAAGGCCGCAGGCGAACTTGGTATAGCCGTGTGCAATGTGCCTGGATACGGTGTCGAAGAAGTTGCTGATACGACAATGTGTCTCATATTGAACCTGTACAGGCGAACGTATTGGTTGGCCAATATGGTACGGGAAGGAAAAAAATTCACAGGTCCCGAACAGGTAAAGCATATTTTTTAATTTCAAAAATTAGTCAAAAATAGATATATAGGGTGTTTCATTAAGAATTGTCCATATAGTAAGTGGAGAAACCTTAGCAGAAAATATGAAGATTTAAGCCAAAACGCTTAAATAAAATATTCCTCCTAACCGAGATATAATAGGGTATTTTATTTAAAATATTCTAAATGATTTTAGCCCATAGTTTTGACACATGTTTTTTTTCAAAATACACTTTTTGATGAGCTGGAACAGTTACCATTAAACCAAAGAAGAAGTATGTGGTTTATGCAAGACGGCGTCCCTCCACATTTTCCTTTTCCTTTTAGCGGTGCGAAATTATTTAAACAATCAATTTCCTCATAGATGGATAGGGCGAGGGTGTGAAACAAATTTTATCATCATGGTGGTTAAATTATTAACGACACTCATGTGAAATAAGCAATAAATCAAAATTGGATATTTTAAACGTTACCTTTATAGTCTATTTCGGAAAGGTATAGAGTAATAAAATGGGGAATTCCGTCCAGTTCGGCTCAATTTCGGTGTCGGCCATAGGCGTAGGTCTTGAAATAGTATTGTTTGTAATATTAAAATTTCAAGTAATTGCGTAAGAGAATTAGGAAAAGTATGTTTTCTGGCCTGAAGTGTCAATATCAAAATATTGTGTAGGGATTACTTAGGTAGTAGATTATACAGTTACGTTTTGCGTTTAACAGGTACCGTTTAACCTTCTATTAGTGCCTCTGCCTAATTCCAACCCTGTTTCAGATTCGGTTCAACCATGCTCACCCAAAATTTTTAGACCTTTATAAGTATATTTGTTTAGTTTAACGCATCAGTATTTGCTGTTAAGCCGTAAATAGTGTTCACAGTATTATAAGATTAGTAATAAAATGGCGACATTTACACCAACGAAAAGATGTTCCAATAATTCTCCACTATCAGTGAATGAAAAACTTATTATTTTAAATGTACACGATTGCATAAAATACGATGTTCCCGGATGCTTGGAGTTGGAGAGTCCACCGTTTTTAAATTATTGCGGGGGAGAAAGATAGCAGGCCAAGTGGAGCCTCCCAAGAAAAGTCCAGGCAGACCAGTAAAAGTCCTTGACGAAGACACCAAAAGTGTAATTCGAAGAAAAGTTCACTCTTTTTATTTGAAAAAAGAAATACCCACCCTAGATAAGATTTTAATGGAGCTTGGCCAGGATGAAAGTATTCCGTTGATAACTAAAAAACTTTTATGGACCACTTTGAGAAATATGGATTTTGCCTGGGAAAAGTATAACCGTAAAGCACTTTTACTAGAAAGCGATGAAATTGTTTGCTGGCGACGAAAATACTTGAGAAGTATAAAGCAGTATAGAACAGAGCAGAAGAAAATCTTTTATCTTGATGAGACGTGGATCAATAAAAGTTATACAGTACCAAAAATGTGGCAAGACAAAAATTTTCCAGTGCTCGCCAAGCTTTCATGGCAGGACTGTCAACGGGTATTAAGGTGCCTTCAGGTAAAGGGAAAAGACTAATAATCGTCCATATTGGAAGCGAAGAGGGATTTTTAAAAGAAGGTTTGCTAACCTTTCAGTCGTGCCATACGGGAGATTACCACGAGGACATGGATTCGGATGTTTTTGAAGACTATTTTCGTGAAATGATAAAATATCTTCCGGCTGATTCAGTAGTAGTTATGGATAACGCGAGTTATCATTCTCGACGCAAAGAGAAGACTCCAACTTCATCTTGGAGAAAACAAGAAATTATTGACTGGTTAACCACCAAAAGTATTGAATTTGAAGATAATTTGATAAAAAAAGAACTATTAGCTATAGCAAATTTACACAAACATCGTTTTATGAAATAAGCCGTGGAAGATATAGCAGAAAAACGTAACTCTGCTGCGCACACCGCCATATCATTGCGAACTAAATCCTATAGAACTTGTATGGGCGCAAGTGAAAGGATTTGTAGCAAGACACAACTCGACATTCAAAATGAAAGACGTTAAGCTACTGTTTGATCAAGCCATTAAGGAGGTGACACCAGAGAACTGGCGAAAAGCAGTCCAGCATGTCATTAAAGAAGAGGAGAAAATGTGGGATCTTGACTACTTGATCGATCGGACCGTCGACCCGTTAATTATAACGTCAAGAGGAGATGACAGTTCCTCAGATGACGAAGAATATTATGATTTTTTATAATTTAATTTCTGTATAATGTTCAATATAAAATAAGTGTACCTAATACTATGTACATAATACCTAATTTTTATTCTGTTAAAATAAAATTCTTTCCTTTTTACGAGTATCCTGCCGGCACGCCTTTGGCACACTATTTTCAGTGTTTGTGAATGGATAACAATAGGCTAAACCCATATATTGACCCCAAGAAAGAATTTTACAATGAAATCAATGCCAAACTATGAAAGTGGCTTAAATATTCGTTGGGTCACTCTGTGCTCCCTTTGCATACCTAATGAGGTTTTATTACTCTATACCTTTCTGAAATAAACTATAAATGCAAATAACTCGAAAACTTCTAACTCTATCGCATTGAGACAAGAGGATGATATTTACGTAAAAAGTGACGAAGAATAAAAAACATACTGAAACGATTATTACGACAGTGGCGTAGATTGTAGGGGGAGTATCCATCCCTATCGCACGCCTCTGGTAATAGAGGAAAACTATCTTTTACCACTGTTTAAAGTAACCTAACATGTATAAACTCTTTTCCAAGTATGAACAAAAAATATTGGAGTCAAAACTATGGGCTAAAATTATTTAGAATATTTTAAATAAAACACCCTATATCTCGGTTAGGATAAAGATTACAAAAAAATATATTTTTTTTGTAATCTTTGGCTAAGGTTTCTCCAGTTACTATATGGACAATTCTTAATGAAACACCCTGTATATAGTATGTTGTTTCTATACTAGAAGAAATTAAATAGCATTGTCGGTGACTTATTTAAAAAGTAGAGAAATACGAGGTTCGCAGTTGAATGGTGGCGTGTAATTTTTGCAGTTAGGGAAATAATTTTGAAAACTAATGCAATATGTTTTTTAGTTACTTTAGAATCTGTACAACTTATTTTTAATAGGAATACTTAATAATAATAAAGTTTATTAGCAAAAATAGTAAATTGTAAATTATAACTTTCAATATTGTTTTACAGTACAATTACCAATAAACCATAGTACCACAAAGCCATTGGCTGTCTGTGGTATCATTTATATTTTATGTAATCGTAATATATAATATACTTGATTGTATTTCCAAAATATAAATTAAGCTAATGAAATTACTATCTCATATTTCCATATAATCTAACGCTATTATAATTTAACATTTTTTGCATAGAACACACAATTGAAATTACTTAACACGATTTAACAAAATAATCAAGCAGTATAATAAATATGTATTAAAAATATATATAAAAAAAATCAACAATTAACAAGTTAAATGAAAAAGTGAGAAATTAGTTGTCTACTATTGGATAACAAAAATAATCCAACTAATTTTTTTAAATGGTTTGAGGTGTATGAATTTCTAATATTTTCTGGAAAAAAATTATAGAAACGAGGTGCTAAATAAGTTTCTCTGACCAATGGTTTTGTGTGCACTCGGAACTTGTAGATTATTGTTTTCCTAATACGTGTAGTTAAGAATGAGAAATAAGATTAAAGTATTTTTTATGTTTAAATAAAGAGTTCTTAAAAAAAATGTCTGGCGAAGTTCCAATACAGATGCTTCCCGAAAAAGCTGTTCTGAGGGGTAGGTCCTTTCTTTTTTAAATATTATTTAACAAAATATTTCTGCAGTACTTGTTGTCCGTCCCATGTTAAAATACCATAGGACAACCGAGATTCTACCAATGAATACTAGAGCATTTTTAGATGGGATAAATCAAGAACTTATATGATGCTCCCATCTTAAATCACAATCTATCGATACACCAAGATATTTTATATTATTAGTAATTTTAATTTTCATGATGTGTTTTGTATGATCATAATAAATTTCCAATTCACTGTAATCTGGCATCCCATTCCTATAACTACAAACAGGAAGAAACATCAATAATTTTTTTCATGTCTTCTATTTTGGTTTTTAAATCTGACCATGTCTCTCCTGTATAAAATAATACCGTATCATCAGCAAAACTGTATATGGTTCCAGTAATGCTTAGGGTGAGTAAATTATTCAAATATAAAATAAAGAGAATGGGTCCCAGCACAGTCCTTTGCAGAACACCACATTGCATAACTTGCTCTGAGCTTACACAATCATCTATTCTGACATGTTGTGTACGATTATGGAGATATGATTTGAAAAGTTTTAGAGCTGTTCCACATATTCCTGAATCCTCGAAAGCGTCTAACAACTGTTTATGATCTACAGTATTGAACGCCTTGGCAATATCAAAGAATACACCAATTACCGGTTTCGTATGTTCAACAGCTTCATACATTTTTGAAATTAATGCAGATATAGCATCTTCTGTTGATTTGCCTTTCTGAAAACCGAACTGGTTTGAAGATAAAATGTTTTCTCCAATTAGAAATGACTCTAATCCTAATCTGACTTTTAAGATTTTCTCAAATAATTTTGCAAAACTATTAATTAAAGAGATTGGCCTATAGTTTGAAGGACCCCCATTAACCTAGCAGAACCATTTCGGAAATTTGAATTTTTGATTAAGCCATAAATTAGCGACAAATTATGGAAATGGTTCTGCTAGGTTAATGGGAGTGTTTGAAGGTACACTCTTATCACCTTTTTCATGAAGAGGCTTTATAATAGCTACTTTAAATTCAGGGGGGAAAATTTCATTTGAAAGTAATTTGTTGATTAGATAACAAAGTGGTGGGGTTAATTCATTACAAGTTTCTTTAAGTAATCATGTTTATCTTTCATCACTACCAGGAGCTTTATTATTTTTTAAAGAATTTATCATCCGAAGAATTTCTAATTCAGTTGCTGGTTCCAGAAAAATTTAATTTTTATTAACATGTCTCTTTGGACGAAAAAGCGGAGGTTTTCGAATTTGTTTTGCAAGATTTGGTATTGGTTAATGTCTCGGCAATCTCTAATTTGTTTTTAGATTCAGTATTATTCAGCAATGTTATTTCTTTAATATTAGAATGTTTAGGATTAGAATTTGTTATGTTGTTTATAGTTTTGCGGAGATTTTTTTAATTATGTTTTTTTCTTTCAATTTGTCCTTAATGGTATTTAATTTTGTTGAACTAATTTGTTTCTGTACCTATCTAATGAATTTAGATTTATTTAGAGAGAAGGTTATTTTAATGTAGGATGAAGGATGTCTTTATGAACTTTCTGAAAGGAATAACAAAAAATAAATACACTAGAACTACTACATTAAAACTTGAAAGCTGTTAATTATTACAATACATGTTTATTCTGACTCGCTCCCAGATTCACAATCACTACTATCTGCTCCTGGAGTAATAATAATGAGTTCGATAAGAACTTCAACACGTGGGTCTACATCCCACTTTTTCCCACGTACCCAATAAGAATTCTTACTTTTTGTCATTGGTGGGAAAAAATGCATTTTTGAAAACCTCAAAAAGGTAAGAATTCTTATTGGGTACTTTTAACGTTGCTGTCAGATGTATTTGTACCCCCCAGTAGTGCGGCCTATAGTGGATTATTTTTAAATATTTAGAGGAAACAGAGGAAACAGTGATAACGTGTTCACTAGCCATTTCGTGGACTGCATATCTGATGTAAGAACTCTTATGTTGTCAGACAACATCAAGGAGTTAAAACTTTAGCATCGAGTCATCAAAAGCACGTCTATAAAGTTAGCACAGCCAAATGAGCACAATCGATTTTAATTAGCACAACGATTTAGTGCTTTTTTTGTGCTAATTATTTGCGCAATTTTTAATTTTTGTGCTCTTACCATTTCGTTAAAATCGATGGCTATGTCAGCTTCAAAAGAAGCTAGCACAGCCATATATGAAAAATTATTTATAAAAAAACCACCCCCAGTCCGACGAGGCGCAAGAATAAAGTCCTCGAAATTCTCAGCACAATCGAACTTGAATAATCGATTTCTGACGCATTAATAATGGGCTTTCAAAATACTTATGTAGAGTTTTATTGCTCAACCCTTTCTGGTAAAAAACCACCCCCAGCCCGACAAGGCGCAAGAGCAAAGTCCTCGAAATTCTCAGCACAATCGAACTTGAATAATCGATTTCTGACGCATTAATAATGGGCTTTCAAAATACTTATGTAGAGTTTTATTGCTCAACCCTTTCTGGTAAAAAACCACCCCCAGTCCGACAAGGCGCAAGAGCAAAGTCCTCGAAATTCTCAGCACAATCGAACTTGAATAATCGATTTCTGACGCATTAATAATGGGCTTTCAAAATACTTATGTAGAGTTTTATTGCTCAACCCTTTCTGGTAAAAAACCACCCCAAGCCCGACAAGGCGCAAGAGTAAAGTCCTCGAAATTCTCAGCACAATCGAACTTGAATAATCGATTTCTGACGCATTAATAATGGGCTTTCAAAATACTTATGTAGAGTTTTATTGCTCAACCCTTTCTGGTAAAAAACCACCCCCAGCCCGACAAGGCGCAAGAGCAAAGTCCTCGAAATTCTCAGCACAATCGAACTTGAATAATCGATTTCTGACGCATTAATAATGGGCTTTCAAAATATTTATGTAGAGTTTTATTGCTCAACCCTTTCTGGTAAAAAACCACCCCAAGCCCGACAAGGCGCAAGAGTAAAGTCCTCGAAATTCTCAGCACAATCGAACTTGAATAATCGATTTCTGACGCATTAATAATGGGCTTTCAAAATACTTATGTAGAGTTTTATTGCTCAACCCTTTCTGGTAAAAAACCACCCCAAGCCCGACAAGGCGCAAGAGTAAAGTCCTCGAAATTCTCAGCACAATCGAACTTGAATAATCGATTTCTGACGCATTAATAATGGGCTTTCAAAATACTTATGTAGAGTTTTATTGCTCAACCCTTTCTGGTAAAAAACCACCCCCAGCCCGACAAGGCGCAAGAGCAAAGTCCTCGAAATTCTCAGCACAATCGAACTTGAATAATCGATTTCTGACGCATTAATAATGGGCTTTCAAAATATTTATGTAGAGTTTTATTGCTCAACCCTTTCTGGTAAAAAACCACCCCAAGCCCGACAAGGCGCAAGAGTAAAGTCCTCGAAATTCTCAGCACAATCGAACTTGAATAATCGATTTCTGACGCATTAATAATGGGCTTTCAAAATACTTATGTAGAGTTTTATTGCTCAACCCTTTCTGGTAAAAAACCACCCCCAGCCCGACAAGGCGCAAGAGCAAAGTCCTCGAAATTCTCAGCACAATCGAACTTGAATAATCGATTTCTGACGCATTAATAATGGGCTTTCAAAATATTTATGTAGAGTTTTATTGCTCAACCCTTTCTGGTAAAAAACCACCCCAAGCCCGACAAGGCGCAAGAGTAAAGTCCTCGAAATTCTCAGCACAATCGAACTTGAATAATCGATTTCTGACGCATTAATAATGGGCTTTCAAAATACTTATGTAGAGTTTTATTGCTCAACCCTTTCTGGTAAAAAACCACCCCAAGCCCGACAAGGCGCAAGAGTAAAGTCCTCGAAATTCTCAGCACAATCGAACTTGAATAATCGATTTCTGACGCATTAATAATGGGCTTTCAAAATACTTATGTAGAGTTTTATTGCTCAACCCTTTCTGGTAAAAAACCACCCCCAGCCCGACAAGGCGCAAGAGCAAAGTCCTCGAAATTCTCAGCACAATCGAACTTGAATAATCGATTTCTGACGCATTAATAATGGGCTTTCAAAATATTTATGTAGAGTTTTATTGCTCAACCCTTTCTGGTAAAAAACCACCCCAAGCCCGACAAGGCGCAAGAGTAAAGTCCTCGAAATTCTCAGCACAATCGAACTTGAATAATCGATTTCTGACGCATTAATAATGGGCTTTCAAAATACTTATGTAGAGTTTTATTGCTCAACCCTTTCTGGTAAAAAACCACCCCCAGCCCGACAAGGCGCAAGAGCAAAGTCCTCGAAATTCTCAGCACAATCGAACTTGAATAGTCGATTTCTGACGCATTAATAATGGGCTTTCAAAATACTTATGTAGAGTTTTATTGCTCAACCCTTTCTGGTAAAAAACCACCCCCAGCCCGACAAGTCGCAAGAGCAAAGTCCTCGAAATTCTCAGCACAATCGAACTTGAATAATCGATTTCTGACGCATTAATAATGGGCTTTCAAAATACTTATGTAGAGTTTTATTGCTCAACCCTTTCTGGTAAAAAACCACCCCCAGCCCGACAAGGCGCAAGAGTAAAGTCCTCGAAATTCTCAGCACAATCGAACTTGAATAATCGATTTCTGACGCATTAATAATGGGCTTTCAAAATACTTATGTAGAGTTTTATTGCTCAACCCTTTCTGGTAAAAAACCACCCCCAGCCCGACAAGGCGCAAGAGCAAAGTCCTCGAAATTCTCAGCACAATCGAACTTGAATAATCGATTTCTGACGCATTAATAATGGGCTTTCAAAATACTTATGTAGAGTTTTATTGCTCAACCCTTTCTGGTAAAAAACCACCCCCAGCCCGACAAGGCGCAAGAGTAAAGTCCTCGAAATTCTCAGCACAATCGAACTTGAATAATCGATTTCTGACGCATTAATAATGGGCTTTCAAAATACTTATGTAGAGTTTTATTGCTCAACCCTTTCTGGTAAAAAACCACCCCCAGCCCGACAAGGCGCAAGAGCAAAGTCCTCGAAATTCTCAGCACAATCGAACTTGAATAATCGATTTCTGACGCATTAATAATGGGCTTTCAAAATACTTATGTAGAGTTTTATTGCTCAACCCTTTCTGGTAAAAAACCACCCCCAGCCCGACAAGGCGCAAGAGCAAAGTCCTCGAAATTCTCAGCACAATCGAACTTGAATAATCGATTTCTGACGCATTAATAATGGGCTTTCAAAATACTTATGTAGAGTTTTATTGCTCAACCCTTTCTGGTAAAAAACCACCCCCAGCCCGACAAGGCGCAAGAGTAAAGTCCTCGAAATTCTCAGCACAATCGAACTTGAATAATCGATTTCTGACGCATTAATAATGGGCTTTCAAAATACTTATGTAGAGTTTTATTGCTCAACCCTTTCTGGTAAAAAACCACCCCCAGCCCGACAAGGCGCAAGAGCAAAGTCCTCGAAATTCTCAGCACAATCGAACTTGAATTCCCAACAAAAAAAATCTCTAAAATAAATTTTGAACCATTAATTGCTGACTTTTAACCCAAAACCCAATTTTTTTCTCCTCATCCGTTCCCGAGTAACAATGGATATACCATCTTTATTTAAGCTAGCATATCCATTGATGTATCTAGGCAACTGAAGAGAATATCGAAACGGTATATTTTTTTTCCAATTTATTGCTACTTATTGACATATGCGACATATTAGAAGGAAATGCCGAAACATGTCAACTTTTAACTTGAGGGGGGCAGTTTCACCACCTCCCTATTGGAGATATCCCTTATATTCATTCAAATGGCGTTAGGTATCAAGCCATACCTCTTTTAAAAAATCTGGTAAATCTCTATTCAATCATTTTGTTTTGCCTTTGATACCAACCTTCCATTATTATTTAATCGTTGTTTAAAATTTGAAAATAGACTTTATTATTGCCTGAATGTTAACGGTGGTCACTTTGACCACATGATTAAATAACAGTTTTTTCTTGTTAACAGTTGTCTTTTTACTAAGTATTTGTAAATTTTTCATTCTTTAAAGAGTATTTCTGTCATAACATAATACGGGGACATACGAAAAGTCGAAAGACAGCCAATTTTGTACAACGATTGAATAACAATGGAAGGCTGGTATCAAAGGCAAAACAAAATGATTGAATAGAGATTTACCAGATTTTTTAAAAGAAGTATGGCTTGATACCTAACGCCATTTGAAAAAATTTAAGGAGTATCTCCAGTAGGTAGGGGGTGAATCTGACGTTTATGACATTAGCGCTAAAAAGTGTCACCCTCAAGTTAAGTGTTTCGGCATTTCTTGCTAATTTGTCGCATTTCTAAAATATTAAGGGTGGGTCCTTTTCAAATAAACACAGTTTAGGTATAGTAGAAACATATCTATTTTATTTTAAATTTTATGACATTAACGTATTTAACTAAAAACATTGACACATCAACTATAGGATAGATGTATTATTTAAGAATCGTTCTATTACATTCAAAATATTTGCAAAAATGACACATGAAATAATTATACATTATGTGCTAATTACATGTCAAATAACTGGAAAGGAATTACGAATCATTCATTTTTACATAATTAAGAGTTTCTCTTGTAAAAGTGTCGAGGGTGATACACCATTTTATAGGAATTGGCAAATTATTATATAACAATAAACATTTGTAAACTCCACCCTCAGTTACGATTTAAAGGTACAGCAGTCATTTACAATATCTCGAAAACGGAAGCAGCTAGTGGCATGAAGAAGGTGGCGTATTTTAATGCTATTTTGTTGTAAGGCAGTGATGCCAACTTGGGGGGTTTTCTCCCTAAATTTAGATACAAAAAATCTATACAGGGAGTTTTTTGGGGGTATTTTTAGGGATACAATTTTCACATTTATTTTTTGACCTAGCGGGTTAGCGCTAAAATATAGATGCCATTTTTTTTAAAATTTCATAATAACAATTAATTTGTTGGAAATAATTTTAAAAATTTTCAGTTGTCTACTGATTTCAGTTTCATAATTATTAATAATTTATAATTTTTGTAATAAAATTATTTTTTTTAGGGGGATTTTCAGTAGTAATACCCCTAGCTAGGGTCTTGATAATACCGAGATAACTTTGGTCACAGAGAATGCTTGATAATATTATCCTTGAGCAACACCCTTTCAGCATTCTCTATGACAAAATTTTGAGTATTTATCAAGGCCCGAGGAGTATTCGATAAGATAATTTTTTACTTTGTAGATATCAAAAAATTGATCAAAACTCGAGAAAAATATTTTCCATACATATTTTTTTGATTTGATTGTATTTTTTGGTATATTATTAGATATAATATCATTAATTGCATCGTTAGATGCAATACCAAATCTTCGCGACATTTTTAAACCAGTTGTCAGTTTGACGTTTAATTAATTTTTAATAATAAAAACACCACATGTAGGGTATTATCGCTGTAATCCAGAGGTGATTGGATGAAATTTGACACATGACTTGGAATTAAGTAATTTGATTGGTTACTATATTTAGTAAAAAATTATCATGTAAATGTCAGTGGCGGCTCGTGAACTTTTTAAGAGAGGAGGCTGGACATAAAACGTTTTTGAAAAATATACTCTATTCAGCCAATTAATTTAACCTTTGCGCAGCGACCATACCAGCTACTTCAGTGACAAAATTAATTGTTGTAAAATATTAAAATGAAATTATGTATTACGGAAACTTGAAATTTTATCAATGAGATGTTTCAAACGATCACTTGAATAAATTATATCAGTGAATTTATGTTGTAAAATTTGAAAAATAAGATCAGTTTGTTCAAATATTAATTTAAAAGTATCAAGAAAAAACAAAAATTCTTCATTTTCTAAATAAGATTTTAAACCAACAGCAGCATTTAATGAAACCTGATCTGTTGAAAAATCATCACTGTTTAATATAAAATCAAATGTTTCAATTAATTTGTCTTTATTTTTATGGATGGTAAACACTGCACGTGATGTAAAATTCCATCGAGTTGGAGCATTACAGGGAATTCTGTTTCCTACTATGTTATTTAAAAATTCAGTTCGTTTGGTGGATTTGCTAAAAATTTTTGAAAATGACGATAAGTTGGAAAAGAAAATTCTTACTTCCTTAATGGAACTACATGCATTATTTAAAACCAAATTCATGTTGTGAGCGTAACAATGGGTGAAAATAGCCTGAGGCGAAACTGATTTTATTTTTGTTTGAAGACCGTTTAATTGTCCCGCCATTACAGATGCGCCGTCATAAGTCTGAGCAATTAATTTATTCGCAAAGTCAAATCGTTGAAATGTTTCCATAAAAAAATTAAATAAATTGACCGCTGATCTTCCCGAACTAACATCGTAAAACCCTAAAAATCTTTCCACTAGTTTTCCATTTTTTACAAATTTAAAAATTATTGATAACTGCGATTTACACGTTATATCAGTTGTTTCGTCAACCTGCCACGAAAAAAAAAGGGACGTCCAATAATTCATCCTCTATATAATTTCGGAGGACATAATTTATTGAATCAAGAAGTTCGTTTTTGTATTGTTTTTGAGGTGCCTGCAAATACTGAAGAATTACTCATAAAATCGCGAAGCTTTTATTACAAAACAAATCTACCAATTCTCTGAAATTACCTTTATTAACTGAATTTTCAGTTTCATCATGTCCTCTAAAAGCCAAATCTTGGGATGATATATACAACAAGAAATCAATGATTTTTTTTAAAACTTCGCGGTTGTCTTTAACTATATGGTTATGATTTTCTATTTCCCGTGTACGAGCAGAATCAACCACATTAATAATATTTTGTTTACCGGTTAATTTAAACTTAATACTCGATGTAATATGTTCCTGTGATTTTTCATGTCTGTCTAGACCACGAGATAAATTTTTCAAATCATTATAGCCCAAGAGGCCCCAACAGGAAGAATTATCCGTTGTAAATGATAAACAATTCCAGCAATATAATTTATTATGTACTTCAGATCCCGTTAACCATAAATATTTTTTATAATTGTCAGTATTAAATGATCGATTTTGATACTTACCTGACAACAGTAATCCCTTTAAATCCGGTAAAGGCCGTTTATTAAAAAAAAAACACTTTTTTGTCATATGTTAATCCACTAAATGGATTTTCTAAAAAGTCAACAACTAAATCACTAGAACAAGAACTCATTTTAAATTTTAATAATTTACCGAACAAACTAATTCTAACCTTTATTTCGCGTGGCGTCAATTCATAGTTACCCTACTAAAAGAAAAATTTCGATATTTATTTAACAATACCCACCTCTGATGGGGTAAAAAATTCCATCACCTTGAATGCCAAAAAAATAATATTCAAACAACTTCCTTCCACTTCAAAGTGGCAAATGCATTTAATGAGTTCCGAAAATTGACAAAGGCATTTCTGCTTGAAAGACCTTATTATTCAGTGGCAGAATTCTATAATATTCCCTAGACTTTTGAGTTACATTGGCATAATTCAATATTTAGAATGGTACGATATTATAATATTGTATTATGATCCCCCTGAACCTGACACCCTTTTTGACAGAACACTCAACTTTTTTTGGAGTTGGGATCTTTACGAAGAGTTCTAGAGTTCCCGAAGGGAGTTCTGCCATTTTTCCGCCTTTTTTTTTAAACAAATTTTGGGGTGCCAATTTCATGCCGCACCCCTTTTATGGAAATGAAGAGTTCTGATCACGGGATTCACAAAGGGACAAAGAGTTCTAGATGGTTTTCAGAAAGAGTTCTAACATAATTGTTGAGTTATAAGCATTTGAAAAAAGTACGATCGAAAATCACATCCTCCGAATTTGAAGCAGATGATTCCATAGCGCTTATGATATTTTCCTTTTGTACAACGTATACAGCCCCAGAACTCAGGGGTGCTGTCCGAAAAATTACTCCCTAGCCTGTTTATTACATTTGACTATCGTTAAAACCTAGTAATTCTTATTCAAATTTCAAAAAAGGCTGTTACTGATCAGCACCACACGGAACTCATTATATACTCAATACTGCATTCATACAATATTTCCAACCCTAGAACTCTAGGGTGCTGTCAAAAAAATTACTCCTTAGACTCTTTAAGAGAGGTACCCGACGTGAAAATGCAGAAAACCTCATTTTTATTGCAATTAAATGTCCTCGATCATTAGCACCCCACAGAACTTATGATATTTTCCATTTGTACAACGTTTCCAGCCCCAGAACTCGGGGGTGCTGTCCAAAAAATTTCTCCCTAGCCTGTTTATTACATTTGACTATTGTTAAAACCTAGTAATTCTTACTCAAATTGTACAATTTTTTTTTTTTTGGCTTGGACTCACGTCATTCAGCCAGTCGCATCAGGAAAAAAAAATATATACAACCCACGTTGTACAAATGGAAAATATCATAAGTTCTGTGTGGTGCTAATGATGGGGGACATTTAATTGCAATAAAAATGAGGTTTTCTGCATTTTCACGTCACGTCACGTCTTGAAGAGCCTAAGGAGTAATTTTTTTGATAGCACCCTAGAGTTCTAGGGTTGGAAATATTGTATGAGTGCAGTTTTGAGTATATAATGAGTTCCGTGGGGTGCTGATTAGTAACAGCCATTTTTTTGCTATTTAAATAAGAATTACTGGGTTTTAACGTTAGTCATATGTGATAAACAGGCTAGGAAGTGATTTTTTGGACAGCACCTCTGAGTTCTGGGGCTGGAAACGTTGTACAAATGGAAAATATCATAAGCGCTATGGGATCATCTGCTTCAAAATCGGAGGATGTGATTTTCGATCGTACTTTTTTCAAATGCTTATAACTCAACAATTATGTTAGAACTCTTTCTGAAAACCATCTAGAACTCTTTGTTCCTTTGTAAATCCCGTGATCAGAACTCCTCATTTCCATAAAAGGGGTGCGGCATGAAATTGGCACCCCAAAATTTGTTTTTAAAAAAATTACAGAACTCTTTCTGCACCCCTGCGGGAACTCTAGAACTCTTCGTAAAAATCCGAGAACTCCAAAAAAAGTTGAGGGTTCTGTTGAAAAGGGTGACAGGTTCAGGGGGATTGTATTATGATATATTAAATTTGTACATTATATAATTATTATGTTTTGTATTATTAGTATAGTATAGTTAAATATATTTAAAACAATTTACCGGCCAATATTAACATTCGGATGTGAATCTTAGGTATTAACAAAGAGACAAAAGAGTCGAATACAAGCAGTTGAGATGAAGTATCTTAGGCGAGTTAAAGGAGTCACAAAGAAAGACAAACTAAGAAATACGAAAATAAGAGAAGACCTTGACATAGAATCAACACTTAAATTCATTGAAAAGAGACAATTAAGCTGGTGGGGACATTTACAAAGAATGAACGATACAAGACCAGTTAAAAAAGTATGGCAATCAAAAATACAAAAAAGAACGAAAAAGGGAAGACCAAAACAAACATGGGATGGTGTTATGGTAAGCATACTGCAATTAAAAGGAAAAACATGGACAGAGGCAAAAACAATGGCAAAAGATAAAAAACAATGGGCTAAATTTGTACATGAATAAAATTCTATCTGGACCAAAGCATCGATGAAAAAATGGATATATGTCTTAAGCATAATACTATGTAGTTGAAACAAGTATAATTGTAATAGTATACCCTACACCATACACTATGGTAATTGGGTTTTTGATAATATATATATATAGTATAGTATAGTAAGTATTTTGATTTTTTTTATATTTTGTTGTGAATTTTTATTTTTATATTTTATCTATTTTTTAATTATGTCGCTTTGTCCATAAAATTGTAAAATTTTTCATGACAATAAAGCTTAGATATATCTCAATCTCGGGGGTGGTTTTGATTTTCAGCGATTGTTTCAGGATGTTTTATATTGAAGCATCTGGAAGCAACAAAATATGCCGTGGAGCTCGCTTGAGCAACTAATTCTAGGCTCGAGATAGCGAAAAATGGCTGCCGCAGCTTAATATTGCAGTAGCGCGGGTAGTTTTGACTAGCAGGGTTATTTCAGAAATTTTTGGATTGGGATATCTTGAAGCAAAAAGTTAGCGACAAAATATGCCGTATCGCTAACTTTTTCAGCCGCCAAGATCTCGAAAGATGGCAGTCGTAGCTTAATATGGCAATATCAAGGGGTGTATTTGTCGGATAGGAGCCGTTTTTGGGATTTTTGGTTTATACCATCGTAAAGCAACAAAATATGCCGTCAAGCTCGTTAGGATAGCTCTTTTTCGTACCAAGTTGGGGCAGAATGGCTATTGCAGCGTAATTCCGTTGTCGTGAGTTCCCGAGATATAGGCCAAGCAATAGGTAAATATTTTTGACAAAAATCCTAGTAGAAAACGAATAGTGCCATCATATAAAAGACATTACGTAGAATAATTTTGAAATGTTTTGGACAAGCAAATGTTTTCCAGTAATTTGTTATAAACATTTAAGAGGAAAAAAACCTTCCCTTTTTGGTTCTTTTCATATAACGTGAAAAGTATTAAAGCAATCTCAATGGTATGTATGGATAAATCGTAGGTAATTAAAATACGAACAAAATGAGGGCGAGCGAGTTAATCGAATAATTAGGAACCGAGAAAAAACCGGAAGATTAGTATTTTTTTTTAAATTCATATTTTCATCATTTTTCAATTGCAAGAGCTGAAACTTTGTACAAAGGAAGTTCTTCATATGCACTTTATATATGCGAAGATCAGACGCCAGGCGACGGTAACTTTTATCGCAATTACAATTGTAATTTTTTGATTCGATAATTTGCAAAGTGTCTGGATGCGTTATCGTTTGTCCAATTTTAAATTTTAAAGCGGTTTTGAAAAATATAGATATAGAGCCATAAAACATATGTTCGATTTGTGATCAAATGCTGCGAAGTAGGTCAAAAACGCTCGGAAATACGGCCGAAAATGATCCACTTCCGGAAAGTAATGGAGAAGAAGGGTTAGCGGGGATCGAGAAGAGGCATACTATATAGATATACGATCGCACTGGCGAGCGGCGTAACCAGTCATTTTCGACGGTGATCTTGGACGTTTTTGGCCAACTTCGCATTATTTTATTACAAATCGAAAATATACGTTTTGTTGCTCTACATCTACACTTTTCAAAACCGGTTTAAAATTTAAAATCGGACAATCGGCAACGCATCCAGAAACGTCGCCTGGCGTCTAATCTTCGCACATGTAAAGTGCATATGAAGAACTTCCTTTGTACCAAGCTTCAGCTCATACAATTGAAAAATGGCAAAAATATGAATTTAAAAAAAAATGATTAATTTTCTCGGTTCCCAATTATACGATTACTCGCTCGACCCCTTATTTTGTTCGTATTTATCTATATCTACCATTGAGATTGCTTTAGTACTTTCAGAATTAAGGGGGGTGGATAGTTTTTATTGAAATGCTCTGTATATATTTAAGATTATTATTTATGCTTATATCAGCAGTTCGGAGTTGTATACACATTCTTAGAAGAACGTGTCACTCTCATTTTGTATTTAAGTAAATATTCATATACACTGTGTTCATTTGAAAAGGACCCACCCTTAATATTTCAAAAATGGGACATATTAGAAAGAAATGGCGAAACTCGTCCACTTTTACCTGTTTTGGCGCTAATGTCATAAACGTCAGATTCACCCCCTCCCTACTGGAGTCACCCCTTACATTTTTTCAAATGGCATTAGCTATCAAGTCATACCTCATTTAAAAGGTCTAGTAAATCTCTATTCAATCATTTTGTTTTGCCTTTGATACCAGCCTTCCATTGTTATTTAATCGTTGTTTTAAATTGGTTCTTTTTCAACTTTTCGTATGCCCCCGTATTGTGTTATGATGGAAAGACTCTTTGAAAAATAAAAAATTCACAAATAGTAAAAAGTCAACTGTTAACAAGAAAAAACTGCTATTTAATCATGTGTTCAAAGTGACCACCGTTAACATTCAGGCAATAAAAGTTGAAAAAGAGCCAAGTTTAAACAACGATTAAATAACAATGGAAGGCTGGTATCAAAGGCAAAACAAAATGATTGATTTACCAGACCTTTTAAATGAGGTGTGCCGATACCTAATGCCATTTGAAAAAATGTAAGATGTGTCTCTAGTAGGGAGGGGGTGAATCTGACGTTTATGACATTAGCGCCAAAAAGTGTCCCCCTCAAGTTAAAAGTTGACGTGTTTCGGCATTTCCTTCTAATATGTCCCATTTTTGAAATATTAAGGGTGGGTCCTTTTCAAATGAACACAGTGTATATAAGGTACATACGGGGTATTTCCAATAGAGCGAAATGTCAAAGCACTTTTTGATGAAATTGTGGATAAAACGTATTGCATTCGAGTTTTAGTTCTGTTTTATCCACGCAAGAAAGTTTAAACCCATAGAGCGAATGAATTCCGTCTGAGCTTCCAGTGCTTCATCAGTAACATTTTCGCTTATTCTATAATCGCTTACTATACAAATTTTTTCCAATCTTTAATAAAATATTCACCAATTTAAAATTTTGCATTTTTGCCTGCCTCATCATTACCCATATCAATTCTTAACTTATAGTTTTTTGTCGTTTCATCAACAACACAGAAATTGTTTTTATCTTTATAAATTGCCAAATAAATAAACAAATAATGTAAAAGTTAACGCTGCTTTGCATTGAACTCTAAGAAGTTGTTTTATATTTTAACATTTGTGCAATTCAGCTTTTTTATATGGAGATTAAGGATTTTTGTTTCACTTTTCGGCTTTTATTTTTATCACAATGACGGTGCCTTTGAAAAACTTACAATGTAATTGATAATACTAAACTGTATCTAATTGATATTATAGTCTATTTGAAAAAATTTTATAGCACAGTGTTTTTGGCAGCTTTAAGCCGCAGTCTCGAAAATAGTAGCATTAAATGGTAGGAACCGCAGGGTTCGTGGCTGAGGAGTCGCGGGTTCGAATCCCGATAGTTTCGCTTTTTCAATGCTCAGCTTATCCAGAATTTAAAAGCATTCATAGCAGACAAATATAAATATTTTTTGTTCATATTTCTCAGATGGAAAAAAATATTGTGCAGTATGTCCACTCCGAACAAAATTACACCCAATCAAAATACATTAGCATCATAAAATGTAAATTAGTATTAAGTAACTACCTTTATACTTTTTCTAAAATCAATTTGAAGACATGAGAAAAAAGCAAGTAGCGCAAACTCCTCGCAATACGGGGTAACAATAAAAATATGGGTGAGGTGAGTAGTCACCCTGTAGCAGGAATGGACAGACTGCAAGTGGCGCAAGCTCCACAGTACAGCAAGATTTGACGAACAGGAAATGTAACAACAAATTAATGTCCTCAATAACGTTGAATATTAAACACAGTCATCATCAAAATGCAAATAGCAAATATATATATATATATATATATATATATATATACTCTATGTGATACAATAACTTTTAAAATCAATATAAAATAACAGGTAAAACTGGGTAATTGTATACCACAGGTCCTTCTGGTATTTTGAGTCAATTTTTGCAGAAAACTGTTTAAAAAGTCTGTATAATGTATTTTCTGCAAGTTTCAGTAATCGCACCTAAACTCAGCTTGTTATTTGGAATTAAATTATAATTTTTTCCAATCAAAAAATTAAAAATTAGTAGGGTAACCTCAAAATACGAAGAGAGAAATGTATTAGAAATAAGATTATCCTGACAATCTGACAACATCGCAATTATAATAGGACGTTTTAAAACAGATTATTGGTTAATGTATCGATAATAAGGGCAAGGAAAATGATTGAAGAAGGGATAGAATGTTGGAAAAATGGCCGCGTAAATTGAAAAACTGCAACTTTAAATGCCAATAGCAAAGCAACAAGACAAAAACGGAGAGGTGCGTGACGGCAGCACCCCCAAATTCGAATTTTGCAAAAAACCTCATGCCGTTGGATTGCCCAACGTTAGCCCACATTTGCCCAACCAATAAATTATTTTGCCCACCCTCCAAAAAAAAGTTATAGGCAAAACTAATTTTTCTAAAAAAATTAGTTCCAGCACCCCCGTCTTTGAATTTGGCAAAAAGCTTGATGCAGTTGGATTGCCCAACTTTTGCCCCCATTTGCCCATCCAAAAATTTTTTTGCCCACCCCCCCAAAAAAAGTTATGAACAAAACAAATTTTTCGAAAAAAATTTTTTTTTCCGAATTCCACAGAAAACTGCACGCAGTTGGATTGCCCAATGTTAGTCCATATTTGCCCAACCAAAAAATTATTTTTCCCACCCTCCGAAAATAAGTTATGGGCAAAACTAATTTTCTTAAAAAATTATATAAAAAAAACTTTTTACGTAATTTTTCCTCTTTTTTCTTCCTCTTCTTCTTCTTCTTCTTCTTCTTCCTCTTATTTGTTTTTTCTTTTTCTTCCTCCTCCTCCTCTTCTTCATCTTCTTCTTTTCGAGTTTCTCGGGGAAGGAGTTTTCCTTTTCGGGAACTGATTGCATTTTCGGAATGGCCTTACCCGAAAACCCCTTTATGCAAAGTTTCAACGGAATCGGAGACCAAAAAATGTTGCTCTTGACCTTTCACATTAATTCACAAATTAAAGGTTAAATCTAACCTAACAAAACCTAACCCCAACCCTAGTTAGATTTGAAAAAGTTGGGCATGGTTCTTCTTCCTCTTCTTTTTCTTTTTCTTCCTCCTCCTCCTCCTTCTCCTCTTGTTCTTCTTCATCTTCTTCTTTTCGAGTTTCTCGGGGAAGGAGTTTTCCTTTTCGGGAACTGATTGCATTTTCGGAATGGCCGTACCCGAAAACCCCTTTATGCAAAGTAAATAAATCTAACCTAACAAAACCTAACCCCAACCCTAGTTAGATTTGAAAAAGTTGGGCAATCCAACTGCGTATAATTTTCCGCAAAATTAAAATTTGATGGCGTACCAAGAAAAGTCCAATTCTGAAAAATTTATTTTGCCCATAACTTCTTTCTTGGAGGGTGTGCAAAAAAATTTATTTGTTGGCAAATATGGACTAACATTGGGCAATCCAACTGCGTGCAGTTTTATGTGGAATTCGGAAAAAAAAATTTTTTTCGAAAAATTTGTTTTGTTCATAACTTTTTTTGGGGGGGTGGGCAAAAAAATTTATTGGATGGGCAATCCAACTGCATCAAGCTTTTTGCCAAATTCAAAGACGGGGGTGCTGGAACTAAGTTTTTTAGAAAAATTAGTTTTGCCTATAACTTTTTTTTGGAGGGTGGGCAAAATAATTTATTGGTTGGGCAAATGTGGGCTAACGTTGGGCAATCCAACGGCATAAGGTTTTTTGCAAAATTCGAATTTGGGGGTGCTGCCGTCACGCAGCAAAAACGGAGTTGTGTTTAGAGATCCTGATGGTGTACCGAATAAGTGAGTTCAATTTTTTTTGTGAAATCCAAAAGGACCTGTCGTATACAATGACCCAAAACTGAATTACTCTGTGAGATACTCACCTATTCAACTCCTAATATCTTGTATAAAACACCACATTTCTGGCACAAACGAACACTTTTGCTAGTTACTGGGAACTAAAACTGGATCGTTCTTAAAATTCCCTTTACCCTCTCGTAAACTCGAAATTACTTATCATCGGCGTGAAATGTGATACTTAGTTTATCTATTTCAGGCAATTGGTCGTTTTGTCGAGATATACATTTCAGAAATATTGGGGAATGCCATAATTTAATTTATTATACTTAAAACGAACTCTATTTTAAAAATAACGGGGTGAGAAAAAAAAAATGTCTTACATTTGTGATATTTACTTTTGTTGTTGTAACCTAATCTCCAAATATCTTATGAACTGGTCACTCAGGTATATTTATTTCCTTTTCAGATGTGTCATCTCGAGAGAGCGCTTTTCCTGGCAAACGCCCCATCTTTGTTTTTCTTTATATTAATTTAGAAATAATTTACTATTTTCATATTTTTATTTTGCTTTTATTATTATATCTTGTTTACTTTAGTAAATTATTTTTTTAATTTTGCTCGGACTAATCATTTTATACCTTACACAGTTTATTACTTGAATGATTCCTCATGATGATATCACATGGTACCTAACTTTTTTTGACGAAACTTTTTAGTGATTTTGATTAGAAAAGATGATGTAAACATCATTTCTACGTAATATTGGTATTATTTTCGAACATAATAATTTCAAGAAAAACGCAATTGAAAAGTTCATAAGGGAATTTCAAATATTATTTCATTTATGAAGAGCATGCTTTGGACTGTCAGATAATTCCTTGTCGTTGAATTATTTTTGCTGTGAGATTTTAGTCTATTGTTGTTTTTTTTAAAGCTACCATATACTTTTTCGATTGAAATGTCTCGTTTTAATAATTTTACGAATGGATATGATTTGTGTTTACGCACAAGAAAATTTTTGCGGTCGCTTTGCAGCCAGAAGGTATGAATTGTTATATCCAGGCTGAAGACAACCAAATAAATAATATTTTGCAAATCTATTTCATCGTTTTTGTGAAACCGGGTCATTTCACAATAAAAATCGTCCGAAACAAATCACTCCTAATCAAGAAGATGTAATTTTGGTTCGAGTTGATGAAAATCCTGTAGTAAGTTTACGTCAAATGTCAGCAGCAACAGGAGTAAGCTAGTCGTCTATTATTATAATTTAAAAAAATGAAGAAAAGTTCCACCCCAACCACTTCGCTCCTGTCCAAAATTTGCTTCCAAGAGATCCCCCATGACGGTTACAGTTCTACCAACGTATTATCAACAAGCATAATGATCGACATTTGATTAAGAATATTATGTAACCGATAAATCGAATTTTACCAGACGAGGGGGTTTTTAATTGACGAAAATGGGAAGAACAAAATCTGCACGCTCTTAGAGAAAGACATGACAAACTGGATATTTGGTGTGGCATTATAGGTCACTTGGGCCATATGTTTTGCCTCCAAATTTAAATGGAGATTAACATTTATTAATTTTTTGTAAAATACATTTAATGATATTTTGGATAATCTGTCACTGGATATAAGAAGGAAAATGTAATTTATGCAGGATGAAGCTCGATCTCATTTCCCATTAGTTGTTAGAAAACATCTAAGTGACATATTTCCTCAACCATGGATTGGTAAAGGAAGTGATTTTGAATGGGCACCAAGAATTCCTGAGTATAACCTTTAAAAAGGAATACCAATATTATATTGAAATGATGTTTATGCCATATTTTCTATACTAGATTTCCTATTGCATGGGAGTACAAGAAAGGGTCGATAGCCATAAAGCGGCAATAAATCATTGGCGTTACATTTTTCGGTAAAGACTTGAATGGTCCCATTTGTCGGGTTTATTTAATAGTGCAAAAGTTATGCACGTATCATATTATTAGTAAGTAAATATTACAGTATTAAGAGCTGGTTTTACAGAGATCATTCAATTGGGCTACAATGTCAAAACAATTTCTAAAATATTACAATGAATCATATTATTATTAAAATCTACATCTATTGTAAGTATATAAAAACAAATTTTATTTATAATTCTAATCATTGCACTTCTTAATTTCTCACAATTTTGTATGTTGCTTCTTTTTAATAAAGCAAAACTTTTTTAAATAATGATTATCTTTATCTTTGGCTTTTTTTATAGCTTTTAGATCTTTAGGATTCTTTTTTCTAATTTATTAAATACCTACAAATCATACTTCAGTCTATACTTTTATCTAATAGAAAAAATCAAAATATATAAATTTATCGAATATATAAATTTATCCTAATATTTTATTTAACAGAATAAAAAAGATCCATCCCTACTCGGCAAAACCCTTAAACTGACTGCACGACACTGGCCACCGCCTTTTCATATTAATGAATCCCAACCTTTGTTGTGAATTTTACGACCCTATTGAATTTGAGGCGATAGAGGACGTGTCGATTTAATTTTGGTAAAACCGACATTTTTTATCATCTTATTCTACATAGAAAAAAAAGACCCTATATTTATAGTACTTTTGAATAAATAATGAGGCACTTTTCTCCTACGGAAATAGAAATATAGCATAATCAAATTACTAAAAAGTTTCGTCATAAAAGTTACCTGTTGGTTTCATCATAGGCCGGAACTGACTGTTAGATATGGAAGTATTTTAACCAATCAACGTTATGTCATAACTGCAAATTTTGCACTTCTCTGCCAAAATATTTATAAATACATACAAATAGTGCAGCGATTTCAACTCATTTGATAGGTTTCTTCTGTTGTTTCGCTTCCAGTAAACATTGGAATCCCTGGATTATATCCCCAGGATCCCAAGTCAATTTATCCGACTTGAACACTCATTCACGTTAATTATTTTAGGTGCAGTGTAGTTGTATTTTGTGTTTCTTTGTGAGTATATAATTACCAATTAACAAAAAAATCATTATTAAAGACTATTTTCGGGAAATGGTTACGTTGACAATGGATAAAATCTCTTATTTCTCAAATATAAATGATCAATATTAGTTCTGTTTTTTTATCGGTGCCCCATGTTACCTATTTCAAGACGTCTAAGACGTCTAAGTTAGCACAGCCAAATGAGCACAATCGATTTTAATTAGCACAACGATTTAGTCCTTTTTTTGTGCTAATTATTTGCGCAATTTTTAATTTTTGTGCTCTTACCATTTCGTTAAAATCGATGGCTGTGTCAGCTTCAAAAGAAGCTAGCACAGCCATATATGGAAAAATTATTTATTTTGATTTTTTCTGGCACATCGATTTAGTGCTAATTATGTGCTTTCAGAATATGCCATAGAAAAAAATTTCGGATCACGATTGGTGAAAAAACCACCTCCAGCCCGTCGAGGCGCAAAAATAAAGTCGTCGAAATTCTCAGCACAATCGAACTTGAATAGTCGATTTTAAATGCATTAATAATGGGCTTTCAAAATACTTTTGTAGAGTTTTATTGCTCAACCCTTTCTGGTAAAAAACCACCCCCAGCCCGACCAGGCGCAAAAGTAAAGTCATCGACATTCTCGGCACAATCGAACTTGAATAATCGATTTCTGACGCGTTAATAATGGGCTTTCAAAATACCTATGTTATTTTTGTTGCTCAACCCTTTATGGCAAAAAACCACCCCGAGCAATAAAACTCTACATAAGTATTTTGAAAGCCCATTATTAATGCATTTAAAATCGACTATTCAAGTTCGATTGTGCTGAGAATTTCGACGACTTTATTTTTGCGCCTCGACGGGCTGGAGGTGGTTTTTTCACCAATCGTGATCCGAAATTTTTTTCTATGGCATATTCTGAAAGCACATAATTAGCACTAAATCGATGTGCCAGAAAAAATCAAAATAAATAATTTTTCATATATGGGGGTGCTAGCTTCTTTTGAAGCTGACACAGCCATCGATTTTAGCGAAATGGTAAGAGCACAAAAATTAAAAATTGCGCAAATAATTAGCACAAAAAAAGCACTAAATCGTTGTGCTAATTAAAATCGATTGTGCTCATTTGGCTGTGCTAACTTTATAGACGTCATTTCAAGCACGCCTCAGCGTGTTTAAATCGAACTTTCGCAAATATTACTAATAAATGCAAAACCCTTATTCAAACATTATTTAATAATTTTATAAATGAAAATGGATAGTACAGTTGAGATATTAATATTTCAATTTTTCAAATCGGAGGAAACTCTATTTAAATTAATACTGTTAGCATTCTCAGAACTCAATGAAGTTGAACTTTCATCAGTGGCACTCCCAATCATGTTAAAAACATTCTTCTTATTGCTAATGCTATCTTCAACGTAACCAGTCGCCACAACTGCCAATTTCCATCCTACATGTCGTTGGATTTGATCTATTGGCATGCCATTATTTGCCATAATGGTAGGTCTATCAAGTTAGCTTGCCAATGAATCCAAATATAACTTTTGACTAGTTCATTTTTATGCCGCTTTTTTGTCGTTTCCAGAATTTGCCGTTGATTATTTAAACAAAAACGGCATGATAATCAAGTTAGCCATCCACCACCTGGAATATTGCTTCCCTTTGTACGAAAATTCGAACCGAAACCATAGATAATTGCCGTTCAAGAAAATACCAACCCAGATATCGAGGCAGGTTGGCATCTGAAGAAAAACGGGAAAGAGTCTTTAGGGTTATTGTAAAAGCATTAGGCTTGCTTATCAACTTGGCGAGCCACCTCCTGCCGTGCTGCTTTTCTTCGTGGGGCTGTTTATTTTCAATATTCGAATAATTTCCGCTTGATTTGCCGTTTACGAATTGTCGGAATACGTAGAGCAAAGAGGTATAATTGACAACATTGACGTAACACCCACTACACAGTGTAATTTTTATTTTATCACGTAGGTAAATGACGTTTGATTTGCTGTTCTAGAATATACAGAAAGAGAATCTAAAGAATGCTGAGACATTTACGAAAGTAGAATAGATTTTTTTATACGCAGCGGCTTAGCTTTTCTCAAGACTTGTGGTCCCATATTTTCGTAAATATAACGTTGAGACCCAAGAGCACAATTGATTTATAGTCAGAGGTATTAAAATAAACTTTATTGTACATTTTTTATTCCAAATGTAAAGGTACCAATATACTTATGTCTTTAATATTAAGCGTACAATCTATATAAAAAAAATAGATTAGTGTTCTATCAAGTACAATAAATATTTTGGTTTAACTGCAGGATTGGATTGAAGTTTGTCCAATCGACCATCATGTATGTATATTAGGGTGACATTCACTGAGACCTAAAAGATCTATTGTGTCCCCTTACTTCTACCTAGTTCCTGAGGAAAGTCTCAGAGATTAGTAGCTCCTTTAGACCTATTTCCCGGAGGAAATTGGGGCATTAGTTTAGGTGAGTGTCCCTCTTCTATCCAATAGTCTCCTAGATGTTGTGCTTCAAGATTCTGAATTGCTGTGCAATCCGCAAGTATGTGGAAGGAGGTTTCTTCTTCGCAAATTATTAATAATGTAAAATGAAATAAAATACTTGAGTAATAGGCCATAGGCAGATATGAGCTGTCGTACCTGAAATTGAAAAGAGACGAATGAGCAATGAAGTTTACCACAGGTATTTTTATATTAAAGAAAGTAGGTAATCAAAATTTGACATTGGTAACTAAGTGAAATTATTATCTTTAACTAGGAAACAAAATTAATAAAGTTGATTCATGTCAAGAACTTAATGGTCTAATTCCCATAAAAAAGAACTGACCAAATATTAATTCTCCATTCCGTCGACACTGTCAAATATCGGTCGATAAAAACAGGGCAGCAACACTGTCTACAGCAACAGGAATAATAAACAATTATTTTTGTGCCACAGCAGTGACAAAACTAGCACAATGACCGCATTGTCACTAGCCCGTACTGACCACAGTTCGACGCCCCTGGAAAACTGGCCATATAGTCCGGGAAAAATAGCCTGAATATGACCATTTTACATTGTTTCCCTCCTGGTGGCTGATTTTGCTTGACAAAAGGGCAAAATCGATGTAGAATAAGAAGCACTCACTCCGATCTCTGAAGTCGTTGCGGAAACTTGTTTAACGAGGTAGGAAGGGTGTGATTTCAGTAAAAATTAAGTTTTTCGTGCATATGTTTTTGCCGTTCAATTTTACAGAAAAAACGTTGAGAACTTTTTTTTCTCCTCAAAAGATCTACCAAACTAGACTTTGCACGTCAAAAAATATCGATTAGGTCCGAAGTTATGAGCAAAAAACATTATTATTAATAAACAAATTTAAAACCCGATGTTATCATCATAACGTCTTTATATTACACCTAATTATGCCCTCAAATTTGATGTACATTAAGCTGCGGCAGCCTTTTCATAGGGCACGATCCGGACTGGGCCCATAATTTGTTGCTATTTTGTTGCTAATTTGTTGCGCAAAAATTAATTTTGTTGCTAATGCCGTTACCGAGAAAACGCGTGGCCCCGTAGCGTAATATTAAGCTGCGGCAGCGACAGCATATTTCTGTAACGAAAATAGCTACGAGTACAGGCTTGACGGCATATTTTGTTGCTTCAATATGGTATAATTCAAAAATTCCCAAAACAGCCCCTACCCGCAAAACTCACCCCCTGCTTTGGCGACATTGAGTTGCGGCAGCCATTTTACATATTTCTGTAACGAAAATAGCTATTCTACGAGTACAGGCCTGACGGCATATTTTGTTGCTGATTTGTTGCTTTAAGATGGTATGATTCAAAAATTCCCAAAACACACTTTTCCGCCTTTAGTAAATTTTTTATGAAAAGCATCCAATTTAAATTGACGGTTTTCCTCAAATTCATTTTATATGTTACCGGCAATCTGTATAATCCGGTATTCTATACAAAATACCTAGGCAATGTATAGAATACCTAAAACGTTTAGGTAATGTATGAAATATGATTTATTCTATACAATACCGAATGCGCAGCGGGTAATGTGTGTGATAGACAAGAGCGGTGACGGTGTAGGGGGAGACGTAGGAGCATGGAGCAGGCATCATCTAAGTAAACACCGTGCGACGCGGTTAAAACAGATCATTGATTAATCTATCGAGAAGGGCAAGGAAAATCATTGAAGAAGCCATTTTTACAACACTGTATAGCTTCTTCAATGATTTTCCTTGCCCTTCTCGATACCATCTTAAAGCAACAAAATAGCAACAAATTATGGGCCCAGTCCGGATCGTGCCCTATGAAAAGGCTGCCGCAGCTTAATGTACGTTCAAATTTACAAATAACGTGGACGGAATCGAATCTGTAACTTAATTAATTTGCAAATTATGACGTCATAAACAAAGTAATTGATTCTCGCCCCGTACGACATTGCGCATCACCCTTACTTATTGCGTCTGTTCTGTTAGTATATTTCACTGTGATAAGTCATGTGTCGTTATTATTTTTCAGAAATATGCAACTCGGCAACCGTGGGAATGATTATTTAAAACATTAAAACGACCTTAATTGTAAAATGCAATATACCGCATGCTCAATGAATTTTACAATATATTATTACGTACATTGATAGAGCATGAAAAAAGCTTTAATCTGGAAAAATTTTCGTCTAGATTTCTTGAAAAACAACGGAGTGACAAACCGTCAAGGTTTATGGTTCATTGTTCAACAATTTCAGGGTGCAGCGAAAAAAAAAAGATATTCATGATCGGAACACGGAGTACTTTCACTGTTTAAAATATTTATTCTAAGGGGAACAGACAACTAAGCTAAAAGCCATTTCAAAACTTCCAAAGTTCATCCAACGCTATAACTTTTACTATCTGGCTCGTGGCGACGGAGTGGGGGCTCGACTCACTCGAGAAAATTTCTCGCTGCCTACTTTCAAACTCGACCCCGGAGCTGCATTGGTACTTTTCTCGGGAACTATCCAAGATAAATTGTGAACCTTAAACTTCGACGGTTTGTCTCTCCGTTGTTTTTCAAGGAATCTAGACGAATCTTTTTTCAGATTAAAGCTTTTTTCATGCTCTATCATTAAGGTACGTAATAATATATTGCAAAATTCATTGATCCTGCGGTATATTACATTTAACAACTAAGGCCGTTTTAAAAAATCATTCCAACGGTTGCGGAATTGCATATTTCTGAAAAATAATAACGACACATGACTTATAACGGTGAAATCTACTAACAAAACAAACAGCATAAGAAGGGGTGATGCGCAATGTCGTACAGGGCGAGAATCAATTAATTTGTTTATGACGTCATAATTTGCAAATTAATTAAGTTACAGATTCCAGATTTCGTACACGTTATTTGTAAATGTGAGGGCATAATTAGGTGTAAAATAAAGACGTTATGATGATAACATCAGGTTTTAAATTTGTTTATTAATAATAATGTTTTTTTGCTCATAGCTTCGGACCCGAGGGGTATTCCGCAGGGGAATTTTGGTGTACAATTAGGAATTGGTAAGGAATTAGTGGGAAATTAAGGGAATTAGTAGGAAATTAAAGGAATTAGTGGGGAATTACTCGGGAAATTCGGGGAATTAGTAAGAGAATAATGGAATTAGTTGGGAATTTACTACTGAGCAGGTTACTTTAAGATGGGAATGGATGGGATTTTCCTCAGACGGCGATACTCGCCTTTTAAGAGCATTGCCTTTATATACTGATTTGATGTCTCGTATAGCACCTGAATTTGAATAAACAAACAAAACGTCCACAGAAGATACAGAGCTACTTTATTGTTTGCTAGTTCCAGATTGGGAATGGTACCACTGCAGCATTGAGAAAAATGAAGAATGTTATGTAAACAGTAATAAATCTGCCAATTGGAAAATATACTGCTACCTTTGGTCATCTCAGGGACTTCTGATCTCAAAAGTGAAGACAAGATGAATTTTGCATCCGCGGAAAAAATGTGCAGTTTGATAGTAATTGAACAACTGAATAAAAAAATTCCACTAAGAGAAGATAGTGTAGGGTACCTAAAGCTTATGCACTACATCGAATTGTCATTTTTAAATTCCAGCACTGAGTTGCGTACCAGACTGTAAAACATCTGGTATGTTGTATTTTTTACTAGAATCTGGAGAGCCTGGATTAAAGGAAAATAAGACCGGCAACTTTTTGACCAGTAATTGTTACCTTTGCATTGAAATAAATGCACACGCTTTAATTAAACTAATACTGAAGCTTAAAAGCGGTGAGTTAAAACCAGAGATCGGCATTTTTGGTAGCCAAGCATGTGAATCCTTATTTCGGACTACCAGGTCCATGACCTCTACGTATTCTACAATAATAAATTTTAGTATAAAGGATATGCTAAACTGAATTGATAGAATTAAAACAACAATTGATACCATAAACAATCTGAGGGGCACTTTTACATTTCCCAGCGAAGAAAAAAGATTAGGAAACATACTGAAGAAAAAATTCTTGATTTGGATATTAAGCTACAGTTGAAGAAGCTCTACAAAATGTCATAGAGGACATGAAATATTTTGGAATCAATGTAAAATAGAACGATTGGAAATATATGCAGGTAGCGTTGATAAAACGGAAACAAAAATTTAAAAATACACAGGAGAACGAAGACATCGACGAAGTTGACGAAAACAAATAATATTAGTTATGAGGACGATATATTATGGACCTAAATTTCTAATGAAAATCGCGAATGTGATACAGAGAAGTCACCGTATGTAAAGCTCATTGTCGGTAAAAAATCTTCAATTATTAGAAAGTCATCATACTGCTGGCTTTTAGATCAGTCTAACGGTTGGGTAAGTACTGACCGATTATAAAGATTTAAAGGCAGTAAAAGGAAACCTCGAAGAAATCACATTCCAAAAATGTTCAAGCGACCTTGACTATAAAAAGGACTAAACAGAAACTACCCATGAGTGGCACAAGCTCTGACTCCGAAGTGAGAGAACTTGATGACTCCTTGGATAGCTAATGATTTGGAGTATTCAGATGATATGTTGCCATGTAAATCAGAAAATTTATCGAAAATTGCCGAGCTTGACCAGTCGTGGTTTGTTGGTCGGATAATTGAAGATAGAGGAAACGCACATTATAGAATAAAGTTTCTAAAACCAGAGCTCGACTCATTTATTTGTCTCCGAACAGAAGATACCGTCAATAAAGATTTTATTTTTACGCCCCAATTAATTTAATTGGTGGCGGCCTATGCAGACCAACTTAATATTAAGAACAGATATAAAGCATGTAAGAAACAATAATTTATAATTTTTGTTCAATTTATTATACTGGAAAATGTATGTTTAGTTTTATAATATAATTAACCGGTACTTTTACTGTATTTCATAGGTTTTTTGATATAAAAATGAATTGTTTATTTTTCGCAGCTTTTTTATTTTAATGCTTACAGAAAACAAGATAATATGTTTGACTTATTTTACACCATTTTGTGATCTAGAATACGTAACAGATATGGTGAATTAGTAGGTCATTAGTTTGGGAATTAGTGAAATTAGGGGAATTAGTAGAAAATTAGGGGAATTGCTTGATATATTTTAAAGTTAATTAGGAATTATAATATATTGGGGGAATTAGTGAGGAATTATAGGAATTAGTAACAATCCTGTGAATTAGTTAGTGTACACATATTTTTCTGCGGTTTACCCCTCGTTCGGACCTATTCGATATTTTTTGACGTGCAAAGTCTAGTTATAGATCTTTTGAGGAGAAAGAAAAGTTCTCAACGTTTTTTTCTGTAAAATTGAAGGGTAAAAATATGCATGAAAAACGTCATTTTTACTGAAATAACACCCTTCTTACCTCGTTAAACAATTTTCCGTAACGACTTCAGAGGTCGGAGTGAGTGCATCTTACTCTACATCGATTTTGCCCTCTTGTCAAGCAAAATCAGCCATCACAACTCTATATTGCGTGGACTAACAGTAATCCAAACACAAACGCATACACTAACCGCAATGTACTACGCCGAAACAAGCAATATAATATTAATAATCACTTTATTTTCATCACACCTCGTAGTTAAAAAAATATATAAATACATTCTCATATACATTTTAATCAAACAATACAACCCTGTAAACTTGAGAAATAAGGTTGTCTAAATCAGAGTTGATAAAATTGACCATAAAATATTGATTGATAATAATATTTAATTTACTTAAAGAAATAACTTGATTGTGACATATAACAAACGCTAATTGATTGCTCAATTAGAAAAATCATCCTAATCAGCAAACAGCCACTCTCAGAAATTACACTCATTCACTAAGTTTAAATTAAGAATGGAAACTAATCTCAACTTCACACAGCAAAGATTTTTAATAGAATGTTCTTATTCTTTTGCCTTTGATATTTTCCCAAAGCTCGCTTAGGTCAAAGATTACAAAAAAAATATAAGATAGTTCACCTGAAGGCGGTCTGATTCTTCTTAGTGTTTTAAACGATCGCCGCACTCATAAATCATATTTACGGCTCCCTTTTGTTGTAAATAACGACACCGCTAGGTACCAGGGAATTAGAAGAGTATATTTTTTTCCAAACTATACAGGGGTAACTTGAGAAATATATATTCAAATAGGATGATTTATTAAAGGTTTTTTTATATAATGTTTTTAAATGTTAATTATTTCGAAAAAAGTTCAGGATATGAATTTGAAAAGGAAAGTTTAGGTATAAGTAAAAAAATATATTAAAATTTTTAAAATGAATCAATTGACAGATTTTATTCAACATTTTAGTAATTTTGTGATGCTTATTGATGATCTAGCGGTTATTTATACAGAATATCACAAATTAAATTATACATACTTATTGGCCACCAGAATAATAGGACCACTAAAACAATTTTGATCTTTAAATTAGACACTCCATATTTTTTAGATTCACAAGGTTAAAACAGTAAAAACATATTATGCAGCTGCATGATATATTTATTAATAAATTAGATATGTGAATTTTCAAATTTCTATGAATACCCAGAACCTATAAGTATTAAATAACTAACTAATTTATTATTATCAAATATCTTTGTTACAATAGTTTAAAAAAGTTGAATTCCGTATTTGATAATAACTAATTTAATACCCACCTCTCAACGTCTTTGGGACAACGATAAAAGGATATTTCTGGTTTTCCCACCTTGCTGGAATAACCGATCACAGCACAACACACAGGCATTTTAAAACCACAATTATAATATGCGAACAAGAAATTTTACTTCCGGAACGTTTCCCGAAAAACTAAATGAGATACTTCTACAAAGTTTCTAGAGATTGTAGGCACATTTCTGGCCCTTAATTGCTTCTCTATATTTTTATCATTGTTTACATTATAAGTACTTAAAATCAAGACTGCATTCTGAATTCGTGGGAAAGTGATAAACTACCATTTATTATGTATACAACTAAGACTATTAACAAATATCACAAAATATTTATTTTTATAAGTTTTGCTATTGAAGAGGAAAATATGAATATTATTTTTTCCTTATTGCAATAATTAATTAATAAATTTAAAATATCTATAAAACATAAACACGAACAACGAATTCTAAAATACCAGCGCTCGATAGGCGACGACCCGTATAATATGCAAAATTAAATGCAAGTAAGGATTTAGCGACATACTGTAGCATGGCGCCAACCGATAAGTCACCAGACAGTAACCAGCGGTATGAATCCTTTGATCGATAGAATTCGTACGAGTGAACAATCTTATATATATTTTGTAATCTTTGCTTAGGTAATTTATTATCTCCGTATCAAAGATTACAAAACTGACTTTTTAGGAATGTGAATATTTCATGTGTCTGAATGCCGAATGTTTCGTATTTTAAAATTTTATAGATTTTTATATAGGGAGGTTAAAAAAAGTATTCTTACACTTTTGAATTCCATACTGCCCTAAGGTAAACTAAAAAATTCGGCACTTCTAGTGCAAAAACAGTTAGAAATTAAAATTTCTCATCTGTTTACAGACCGATTTTGATGATTTTCTATCTCGGTAAGGTTAGAAAATGACGCAAACGTTTGCACGCAAAATTTGTTACAATGCATGAAATTTCTATAGGTACTTCATTTAAAAATTATTGATATAGCCAAGTTGCTCTTAGTTGACCACTTTCGGATTAGAAGCTTATAGAGCGATAAGGTGTTGTTCGTCAGAAATTTCAGTTAGTTTTTCCGCTAGTATGGCAATTACTTATTAATTATTAAAAATAACGTTTGGGTACTGCTGAAATCTCCCGCGAACAGAACACCTTATCGCTACAGCACAATTTTACAAAGCTACCCAAAAATCGCTTGTTAAAATCGTAAATCAGTGCCGGAGATAAATTAACTTAATACCTATTTTATTAAAATAAAAAGAAAATAGAAGCAAGTATTTCTTCCCCCCCTAACAACATTTATCTTCATTTACATTTTATGAAGTTATTGTATTTTGGTTGGGTCCAGTGTTGTTCAGGGCGCACGTACTGAAAGTCCCGCTATAATTTTTGTAATCTGAGGTATAAGATCTTAAAATAATGGTAGCTTTCAGCTATGAGCAAAATTTTTTCAAATGCTTCCATAAACACTATGATATAAATAATTTTCAAATAGACTATATCATTTACTTATTTGAACATAGTTTATGTTGTATAAATAATTCCGCCTGCGACACTGGATATTTCAATAAGTTGATTATAATAATTATAAAATTATTTTAGTAAACATACAGTGTGTCCGTAAAGAATAAATTCGATATTTCCTAAACAAAAAGCATTTTTGAAAAAATCTGTACCACTAGGACTATGCTTCCATCTTATGGAAAATAAAAGACCACTCAATGCGGATATTTTGATACCAACTTATTCGTCTTGAAAAATAGAATATTTGATAACATTTCGCCAATGTTGTGACTTTTATAATTAACTCACAATTAATGATATTATTTTTAAAATCGCTTACGGAGATTGTATGAGTAAGACAGAGAGAAAATACGTAAATAGACATGTATTACAGATTCCACAAAGTAAGGATATCAGCGGTGATAAGAAATGAATAAATAAAACCATACAGGGCTGAACTGACCTAATTTTATCAGTTAATTTTTATATTTTGTTTTTTCTTTGTAGTATTTTGTAGTGTATTTGTTGGCATCGGTAACTCTTTAAAAAAAAAATAGGATAGGGATGCGGAAAAAATTTTTTTATATGGAAGATGTTAAATGTCTATTAACTGTTAATAGAAAAATGCTTGTGAAATGTGTGTAGGTAATGAACCCGACGTAAAGGGTGATACTAAAAGATAATGTATAATTCTTAGAGTATCCCCTTTTACGCACTCCACCTTCCCCCCACAGGCAGTGCCTGAGGACCTCATTACCTTCTATCCGCGAAGTGTAGCTGAAAAAAAAATTTTTATTGGCCTAAGCCGGTTTTTATATTTTTTTGGTAGCTAAAGTCGCCTTTTTGCTTTATTAAATTTTTTTGATGGCCGAAGCCGGGTTTTGTTTAATTTTTGTATTTTTTTGATAGCCGAAGCCGGGTTTTGTTTAATTTTTGTATTTTTTTTAAGCCGAAGCCGGTTTTTGTGTTATATATATTTTGATGGCGATGAGTGTTTTCCCTTGCGTGACATAAAAAGCACTATTAACTGAAATCTAATTTGCTCATTATATTTCTTCATGATTAGGTATAGTTCGATCAGCAGCGTCAACTACAGTCAACCAGTCTACCTGTTCCATAATTAGGATACGTTAAGCCGTCACTCGAGTTCCCGTCAGGGTGAAAACTGACTAAACTGTCTAAAAGGTGTTTATCGTAATTACGGTAAATTCTCTGAATCATCTGATATCTAGCTATGTATTTATTGCAAATTGTAATAAGTGAAAAGTAAAAGTTTTAAGGGAGGTCCGTTTTCAGATGTATGAAATAAGAAATAGTTATAAATGTCTTATGTTTGGCACTATTAAACGATATTATTTTATATGATATCATTATTGGAATAAAATACGGAATTTTAATTCTACAATTTTATTGCGTACTACTACTGAACTGAGTCATAAATACATACATGTAAAGAAGCTAACCTAACATATAACCTAACCAGAAAGGGTTTACCCTTTTCACTTAGTATTACTTCAAGCATTTTGTGTATCACTATAGCGTACGACAACAAACGTTCGGAAATATGTATATTAATAAACTGCCGTTTCGAAAATGACAACTTAATATAATAGAAAAATATATTCATAGCAATTAGTACTGACAGACCCCCTAGCCACCCCAATAGGTTATTCAACTTTTTCATTAGAATTCAGGATTACGAATAGATATTACGATTTACTGGAATTTTCAAAACTATTTAGTTTACCTGTAAGCGGATTAAATAAACTGGACGGCAATTCGAGTGCGGGATTAAGATATCTGCAAGTGTCGGACGGGAACTCATGTGTATTTTATAGTCATTAAGAATCCTGACGGGAATTCGTTTGTACCGGAATTGTTTACGAAATACGTGTCGGTCAGTTATTAAATGTACCTATTATAATATAGAAAACGTTATAATAAACTGCTATTACAAAATGACAAACTTATGTAAAGACGTTAGATTGTCAATTGAGAGATGTACCTTTTTTACATAATTTGATTGCAATCTATCATATCTTTATACAACTGAAAAATATAATCCTATTATTTTGTTTCAACGAAACTGGTATTCATCGTATGTACAACTATATTCACAAGTCCGCAGCAGGTGGAGTCCTATTGAATGGTTAGATTTTGTAATCGAATCGAAAATTTCTGACAAATGAACTGATTTTGTGGGTTTATTAATTAAATTACAACATTGGCGCAATGTTATCAAATATTCTATTTTTCAAGACGAATAAGTTGGTATCAAAATATCCGCATTTGAGTGGTCTTTCATTTTCCATAAGATGGAAGCATAGTCCTTTCATTATACAGATTAATGTGATGAAGTCAACGGCAATTTATTTAAATGTAACACCCTATACATTTTTCTATTTGTTAACTTTCTGATTTCAGAAATAACGTGTGTGAACTTAGCGTCTCATATCTCAGCATCTCATAATTTAAAAAGAGTTCTTATAGCGTCCAACATAGTTCTAGAGTTCCTAATACTTTATATTAATAGTTCTGTTGAATTCAGTAGCGAAAACGGCTTTTGAAAAAATGAGACGCTGACGACCGGAAGTTAGCGTCCCAAAGTATAAAATCAAAAAAATCGAGCAGAAACGGTTATTCAAAGGATAGTTCTAGAGTTCTTGTTTATTTATATCGATAAATTCTTAGAATTCAAAATCGGACATCTGTGAAACGGTTTTTATAGATTAAAAATCATGCTAGTGAGAAGCTGTCGTACAAAAGCGAGTTCTAGCTCCTGTAAGGATTAAAAATGATCATTAATTGGGGGATTAAAAATGATCATTAATGTCCCAATATACGATTCCCTAAAAAGTTCTAATCGTTAACGGTCTGCAGAATATTTTTAATTATTATTATTGATGAAAAACCATCTCAATAGTGTCGTTCTAGACCGAGTTCTCGCTTTTGTATCGATTCAGAATGATACTGGCGTCCCAAAATACGATTCCCTAAAGAGTTCTGATCGTTAACGCCCTGCAAAATATTTTTAATTATTATTATTGATGGAAAACCATCACAATTGTGGGACGCTGTCGTTCTAGAGCGAGTTCTAGCTTCTGTATCGATTCAGAATGATACTAGCGTCCCAAAATACGATTCCCTAAAGAGTTCTAATCGTTAACGCCCTGAAAAATATGTTTAATTATTATTATTGATTCAAAACCAACACAATAGTGGGACGCTGTCGTTCTGGACCGAGTTCTCGTTTGTGCAATGACTCAGAATAATTATTAGCGTCCCAATATATGATGCCCTAAAGAGTTCTAATCGTTAACGCCCTGCATAATATTTTTAATTATTATTATTGACGGAAAACCGTAACAATTGTGGGACGCTGTCGTTCTAGAGCGAGTTCTAGCTTCTTTCACCATTCAAAATGATAAGTATTGTCCCAATATACGAACTCCTCAAGAGTTCTAATCGTTAACGCCCTGCAAAATATTTTTAATTATTATTATTGATGAAAAACCGTAACAATTGTGGGACGCTGTCGTTCTAGAGCGAGTTCTAGCTTCTGTATCGATTCAGAATGATACTAGCGTCCCAAAATACGATTACCTAAAGAGTTCTAATCGATAACGCACTGCAATTAATTGAATATTATATTCTGCTTATACCATGACAGAATCTCGACCTCAATTTAGTACGACAGCTTCTCGCCATCATGGTGATTTGTCGTCCATAATAAATTGTTTTCAGGGTTTTGTACGAAGCGTCAAAGAAGAACTTTCAAGAGTTCGTACTTTGGGAACCATTACAAAACCTGGAACTCACTTTAGTATGATAGCATCCATCTATCGTGACAAATTTTTATCCATAATAATCTTTCGAAATTTTTTGCAGAGCATTGAAGATTAGAACTCTTCAGGAGTTCGTATATTGGGACACTACTTATCATTTTAAATCGTGAGAGAACCGAGAACTCGCTCTAGAACGACAGCGTCCGACAATTGTTATGGTTTTCCGCCAATAATAATTATTAAAAATATTTTGCAGACCGTTGAAGATTAAAAGTCTTCAGGAGTTCGTATATTGGGAAGCTAATGATTATTCTGAGTCATTGCACAAGCTAGAACTCGCTCTAGAACGACAGCGTCCCACAATTGTGATGGTTTTCCATCAATAATAATAAATAAAAATATTTTGTAGAGCGTTAACGATTAGAACTCTTCAGGAGTTCGTATATTGGGACAATACTTATCATTTTGAATGGTGAAAGAAGCTAGAACTCGCTCTAGAACGACAGCGTCCCACAATTGTGATGGTTTTCCATCAATAATAATAAATAAAAATATTTTGTAGAGCGTTAACGATTAGAACTCTTCAGGAGTTCGTTTATTGGGATGATCGTCTCATTCTGAATCGATACCGAAACTAGAACTGGCTCTAGAAGGACAGCGTCCCATTATTATGATGGTTTTTCATCAATAATAATTATTTGAAATTTTTTGCAGAGCGTTAACGATTAGAACTCTTTAGGGAATCGTATTTTGGGACGCCAGTATCATTCTGTATCGATACAAAAGCGATAACTCGGTCTAGAACGACAGCGTCCCACTATTGAGATGGTTTTTCATCAATAATAATTATTAAAAATATTCTGCAGAGCGTTAACGATTAGAACTCTTTAGGGAATCGTATATTGGGACATTAATGATCATTTTTAATCCTTACAGGAGCTTCTCACTAGCATGACTTTTTATCTATAAAAACTGTTTCACATATGTACGATTGTGAATTCTAAGAATTTATCGATATAAATAAACAAGAACTCTAGAACTATCCTTTGAATAACCGTTCCTGCTCGATTTTTTTGATTTTATACTTTGGGACGCTAACTTCCGGTCGTCAGCGTCTCATTTTTTCAAAAGCCGTTTTCGGTACTGAATTCAACAGAACCATTAATATAAAGTATCAGGAACTCTAGAACTATGTTGGACGCTATAAGAACTCTTTTTAAATTACGAGACGCTGAGATATGAGACGCTAAGTTCACACACGTTCAGAAATACTGCATACATCTGGTCTTAAGTTTATAGTTACAGAGTTACAAAGTGTTAAAAATCATGTTTTTCAACTTTGGGTCGTTTTTTTGACAAAAATCGTTCGAATTGCTACGTTCTTGAAGTATTTTTATTTTTGAATTTAATTAAAAAAATAAACAATAGATTTTTCGCCGTAGCCACAGTTGACAATGTTTCGCTACGCCACTGTCTGGAATAAACAATATTCTGACCTTTATAAACAGTCGGGGAAACACAATATTGGATAATGAACTGACCTTGGTTTGAAGCATAAAAAAATCGATATAACAAATAACTGTTGGTTTTGATTAAGAATTTAAAGGTAGATATATTATGCAAACAATAAAATTAATCGAGATATACAGTGTGGAAAAGCAAAATGGGATAAATTAATTATTTCGTTTACTGTAAAGTGTATCTCAAAATATATCGTCTTAGTTTTTACCTCATTAATCGATTTATTTTCTCATCTTCATTGTATCTAACTGTGATAAGTAACCGGACTTATAGGTATTTTATGACACAGCACCAGAGGCGGACTCCAGATAGAAATAATAGTATAGGTATTTACTAGCAATTTCTTTTCGATGCATCTGTTTTATTGTCTAATTCTGTTTCAATGTCAGAGTCCTCATTTAAATTAATCATGTAAACAGTTTTTAAATAATTCCCTTTAATTAAGAAAAACAAACATTGATCTTCAAAAACTATATTCGAAAATTATTATTTTACAAAGAAATGTAATCACGACCGACTCAAAAGAGAGCAAAGATATATTTTAATTTAATTTAATCAACTGTATGACACTCATAGTGTCATACTAATCTTGTTGAGCACTATCCAAACGATGAGACTTGAAATGAAATCACTACGTTTTTTTCTTCCTGTCAATGTTTTACTGCTTGCAATGTCCATTATCGACGATATTGGCGTTTTTGTAAGTATACATGTTTCTTTCAGAGCAATTTGTTTGAGTAAGCCTCTACTTATTAAAGCATCATACACATTTTTAACTATTTGTTTTGCGTCTAATGACAAGTGCTTACGACTATGACTAGTAGCCGTTGAGCGATCATTTTCCCACGGGCGAAACATAATTATACCGGACAAATTACTCGTATTATACAACGCACAGTAACAGATTCTTAACGACTGATACTTATTATTCTTTAATTCTTATAACACTGGCTGACCCAACCGCGGGTGGGCAGGTAAAAATTTAAAACGTGTTTTCTAATATCAATGAAGATCAGAAAATAAATCGTTTAATGAGGTAACAACCAAGACGATATACTTTACATATTTATAGAACATCTCGAATTTGAATTATAAATTGAAATTCCTCAACGTGAAAATGTGATCCCTAACTTCAACTACTATCTTCGAGTGACAGTTACAACCCTCAATTTTTCAAATGTTATCGTCTTCAAATTTATTGCCATTATTAGTTAATTACCACAAAAAACCATCTGATTATTTACCGAAATTCTCTACAACATACAGAAAACATTTCCCAATTAGGTATTGATTTTAAGAAAGTTTGATGGTATGAATTAAAGGGACATAGATAGCACATAATAACCAGGTATATTAAGCTGCGGCAGCCTTTTCATAGGGCACGATCCGGACTGGACCCATAATTTGTTGCTATTTTGTTGCTAATTTGTTGCGCAAAAATTAATTTTGTTGCTAATGCCGTTACCGAGAAAAGCGTAATATTAAGCTACGGCAGCCATACAGCATATTTCTGTAACGAAAATAGCTACGAGTACAGACTTGACGGCATATTTTGTTGCTAATTTGTTGCTTCAATATGGTATAATTCAAAAATTCCCAAAACAGCCCCTACCCGCAAAACTCACCCCCTGCTTTTGCGACATTGAGCTGCGGCAGCCATTTTACATATTTCGGTAACGAAAATAGCTACGAATACAGGCCAGACGGCATATTTTGTTGCTTTAAGATGGTATCGAGAAAGGCAAGGAAAATCATTGAAAATCATACAGTGTTGTAAAAATGGCTTCTTCAATGATTTTCCTTGCCCTTCTCGATAGATTAATCAATGATCTGTTTTAACCGCGTCGCACGGTGTTTACTTAGATAATGCCTGCTCCATGCTCCTACGTCTCCCTCTACACCGTCACCGCTCTTGTTTATTACACACATTACCCGCTGCGCATTCGGTATTGTATAAAATAAATCATATTTCATACATTACCTAAACGTTTTAGGTATTCTATACATTGCCTAGGTATTTTGTATAGAATACCGGATTATACAGATTGCCGGTAACATATAAAATGAATTTGAGGAAAACCGTCAATTTAAATTGGATGCTTTTCATAAAAAATTTACTAAAGGCGGAAAAGTGTGTTTTGCGGGTAGGGGCTGTTTTGGGAATTTTTGAATCATTCCATCTTAAAGCAACAAATCAGCAACAAAATATGCCGTCAGGCCTGTACTCGTAGAATAGCTATTTTCGTTACAGAAATATGTAAAGTGGCTGCCGCAACTCAATGTCGCCAAAGCAGGGGGTGAGTTTGGCGAGTAGGGACTGTTTTGAGAATTTTTGAATCACACAATCTTAAAGCAACAAAATATGCCGTCAAGCCAGTACTCGTAGCTATTTTCGTTACAGAAATATGCTGTATGGCTGCCGCAGCTTATTACGCTAAGGGGCCACACGTTTTCTCGGTAACGGCATTAGCAACAAAATTAATTTTTGCGCAACAAATTATGGGCCCAGTCCGGATCGTGCCCTATGAAAAGGATGCCGCAGCTTAATATACCTAGAATAACCCACTCACACAGAAGCGACACCTTTCTCCTTATTAAAAACCGTCTCCACAATTAGGTGCTGATGCTCTCATTTCATTGTTTATGGTTGCTGAAAACACCACTTTCCACTCCTATCAATTTTGCATAATTGAAAGTGAATATTGTGAATTGAATTTGCCATTTTGGTGATAATCTCTATAATCTGTTTCCACGTGTTTTTCGATCTACACTTTCGTTCCATTTGTGTAGTTTTCCTGTTCATTTGCAATAGAGTTTGTCAACATATTTTTTTTAGGTTTAATTATTTAAACCGCAGTGTAAGTTAATTTGACAATTTTTTCAGTGCGTGAGAGGTGCTGATACCGTCATCAATTTCAAATCAAAATCGCTTACCCTCTCTTCTGTGTAAATAGTTACCATGTCAGTGTCCTCACTTTATATTTGTGTGACGATGGATATAATCACATTTAAACAAAACGACAGTTAGTTTTCAAGTAAAACTATACATACTTTATTTACCATTATCTTGAATAGATACCTAAAATTACATCATTTCTAAACACTAGCACACATAAGTAAAGTACGACCAGGAATATAAGAAGGTCATAAATCACCAACCACTTGAGTTATCACCAGGCGGTCGATTCTACGCAGAGCTGTACCTGCCCTAGCCATTAAATTTTGTTTCATGATGATGATATTTGGTTAAGATAATTATTAAGAAAAATCGCTTGATTATAATTTAGAATTGTTTATCCCCACAAAAATTTCTTTTATACAAATAGTTGGCAAATATTTCTTCTCAAAATATTATAGTTCAGCAAATTTATAATATTCACACACTAGTGAAGTTGCTGTTTTTGCATATAAGTTAAAGGTATTTATAAACAAAATTACTCTCGAAAATCAGTTTCACTTTCACTATCGTCATCCAAATTGATAATTAACTTTTCTTTGGGAATTTTTTCTATACCCATTTATGACTTTTCCACCCTTTTAATATGGCAAACACACTTGGTGGCCCTGCAACTATCAGGAATGTTTGCAGTTTCTGTTTGAATAAGAGCTACCACAGTTGAACTTTGAGAAGGCTGGAGAAGTATTATTTCTTTGAACTACTGACTTAAGCTGATGCCATATATGTTCAATTGGGTTAAACATACAGTGATAAGGAGGAAGTCTGAGCATCGCATGTCCCAAGCTTTCGGCCAATGAATCACAAAAATATTTCCTCTAGTTTCGGTTCCTGCGTGAAGTATCGTAATGCATTTTCGTTTATTATACGGCGCATTAGTTTGGCACAAGTCGGAAGACTCTACCCAACTTTTGTTTGGAATATCGTGTGTATCGAACCAAGTTTCATCCAAGTACACTACTATTCTACCATATTCTCTAAATTCGTTTAATGCCAATAAATATTCAAATCTCCACTTCTTAAGGCGCACAGATTCCATTATGATTTTTCTGCTACCAGTGAGTTTTTTAAATTTAAAGCCGTTTTGAAAAGAGACTTCCTTTGCAACACTGGATACCAGTATCATTCTTTTTAAGCCGTTGCCAAAAATAATAGAGAGCCTACTATTAAAAATGCCAAACTATTTCATGAGATATTTTAATCCGGATCTGGGAATCTTTTAAGGGACACACACTTTTATTGCTTATCTATATTTCGAACAATAGGTAATAATGAGGGTCGTCGGCTATTGATTTACGACCTTCTTAGATCTCTGGTCGTACTTTACTTAGTTAAAACAAATGCATATCCTATACTACCATACGCATTGACTACTATAAATTTTTAAAAATTTTCGACAAGAAAGTTTTGTCTTTTATCCCTATACATATGTTCATAGATCGAAAATCTTCGTCTACAGATGTAATAGTGGTATTGATTCCCGTGTTTGATTCAGTCTCCCGACAATAGTCTAGAAACATTTTTAAAATTTGAAACCTCTACTGGCTAGGTTATATAAGGGATTAAACTCAAACTGCAGGTAATAAAAATAAATCACCTCATTTAAATATTTTTCTTAAGAAATTGATTATAACCACCCACTGAGTTTACGACTGATACTTTACTTGGAAATGAACCTTCAAGATTGAAAGAAGAATTAATGCAACATTTCTGAATTTAAGGAAAAAATTGCAAAATATGTGGAAAATTTGATAAAATGTAACATTTCTTAATTGCATTTTTTCCGGTCCTTGGTTATAATAGTTGATTGAATGGTTAGATTAACAGAAATGCATATAAAGGTGGATAAAGTTAACAAACCATTTAAGCACAATCAATTTGAAAGGTATTGATATTTTTGTGCACAAATATTTTTGTTTTTATTAAAAGTTGGGCTACCTTAAACTCAAGCTAGCACAACTTTTTTTAAATTATCATCCGGGGAAGTAAGGTTGAAAGATCTACGTAACATCAAATGTTTCCAATAAGAAATATTATGTCCCTAATCGAAAACAGATTGACCCATAATCACTTTCCTAAATTCTCGATTAAATTCCGCTGGAGCTTGCGACACACCTTGCAAGCAAAGCGTAGAGAACTCGAAATTGGAGTCTTTTACCATGTTTTTTTCAGTTTTGCTTGCACAAAAAATTAAAGATATAAAAATTGTAGAAAATCTTATGCCCCATAATATGATGGAAGTGACTTAAAAAAAAAGAATAGTTAATTTGTTTGTAATGAAAAATTTTATAACTTTCAAGTCTCCCAACTTACAGTACACATACATACAGTAATCGCCAGCTAATTTGATGTCCCAGAAATTACCAACTAAGAGAGACAGAGTAATAGTGCCCTGCCTACTCGGCTGCTAATGGTGGTAAAATTTTGACAAACGCCAATTGCATCGAACCTTATCAGGTGTTAAGATTTTCAGTAGCGTAGCGTCACACAGTTATTGTTTCTGCTTTGTACAATAAAGTGTTTGTAAAACCTAGTTGTTAAAATATTATTTATGTACTCAGAATTCAGGTATAAAGCAGATCCGTTTCTATTAAAATCAATATACCAATAATTATAACAAAGAATTAAATATTATTTATTGAGTTAGGATCATATATTTCCGGACGCACTTTACTTTATTAATTGTACAAGTTGTGTTAATTTGTAACAGAAAGCGTATCCTCAGAAATTGCACGGCACTGTTTACAGTTATCGGATGGGCGGTGTCAATAGCTCCCTAGAAAGCATTTAGGACATCAAGTTAGCTGGCGAATACTGTAATAGCTTCTCCATCAATTCACTATTGCATTAACGTACCAATACAATTATCCGGTTTGCGACAAAATGATCCAAAAATTTTAAATTATGCTGGGAATTATACTGTGGACGCAAATGACACAATACTTTTCAGATAGGATATTAATACTTGAGCTACCCCCTTGGACTTTCTAACTGTCGCGCGCGTCCCACCCAAATCATAAGCACGAATTCGGGATATAGGTACCTATAATTTGAAGTTTTGTTATTGCTAATTTATTACGTCGAAAATAAATTTGAATATGATATCTTAAAATGTAAGCCACCATACCCATCCATTGCTTTATCTCTGCAATTAAACAAGATATCGACTCGGAATATTTTTTTACTGATTTATTGCTGTCGATATACTTTCATTCCTCCCTAAATTTATAGCTATTTTCAGTGAAACGAAAAAAAAGTGTTCTATAGTTTATTTCAGAAAGGTAAAGAGTAATAAAATCTCATTAGGTATGCAAAGGAAGCACAGAGTGACCCAACGAATATTTAAGTCACTTTCATAGTTTGGCATTGATTTCATTGTAAAATTCTTTCTTTTTATCAAGTGCAGGTAGTACCACCCGGGTTGGGGTCAATATATGTGTTTAGCCTATTGTTATCCATTCACAAACAGTGAAAATAGAGTGCCAAAGGCGTGCCGGTAGGATACTCGTAAAGAGGAAAGAATTTTATTTTCAGAATAAAAATTGGGCATTATGTACATAGTATTAGGTACACTTATTTTTTATTGAACATTATACAAAAAATACATTATAAAGAAATTAAATTATAAAAAATCATAATATTCTTCGTCATCTGAGGAACTGTCATCTCCTCTTGACGTTATAATTAACGGGTCGACGGTCCGATCGATCAAGTAGTCAAGATCCCACATTTTCTCCTCTTCTTTAATGACATGCTGGACTGCTTTTCGCCAGTTCTCTGGTGTCACTTCGCTAATAGCTTGATCAAACAGTAGCTTAACGTCTTTCATTTTGAATGTCGTGTTGTGTCTTGCTACAAATCCTTTCACTTGCGCCCATATAAGTTCTATAGGATTTTATAGGACTATGTTTTTCTGCTATATCTTCCATGGCGTATTTCATAAAACGATGTTTGTGCAAATTTGCTATAGCTAATAGTTCTTTTTTTATCAAATTATCTTCAAATTCAATACTTTTGGTGGTTAACCAGTCAATAATTTCTTGTTTTCTCCAAGATGAAGTTGGAGTCTTCTCTATGCGTTGAGAATGATAACTCGCGTTATCCATAACTACTACTGAATCAGCCGGAAGATATTTTATCATTTCACCAAAATAGTCTTCAAAAACATTCGAATCCATGTCCTCGTGGTAATCTCCCGTATGGCACGACTGAAAGGTTAGCAAACCTTCTTTTAAAAATCCCTCTTCGCTTCCAATATGGACGATTATTAGTCTTTTCCCTTTACCTGAAGGCACCTTAATACCCGTTGACAGGCCTTCCATGAAAGCTTGGCGAGCACTGGTTATATTTTTGTCTGCCACATTTTCGGTACTGTATAACCTTCATTGATCCACGTCTCATCAAGATAAAAGATTCTCTTCTGCTCTGTTCTGTACTGCTTTATACTTCTTAAGTATTTTCGTCGCCAGCAAACAATTTCATCGCTTTCCAGTAAAAGTGCTTTACGGTTATGCTTTTCCCAGACAAAATCCATATTTCTCAAAGTGGTCCATAAAAGTTTTTTAGTTATTAACGGAATACTGTCATCCTGGCCAAGCTCCATTAAAATCTTATCTAGGGTGGGTATTTCTTTTTTAAAATAAAAAGAGTGACCTTTTCTTCGAATTACACTTTTGGTGTCTTCATCAAGGACTTTTACTGGTCTGCCTGGACTTTTCTTGGGAGGCTCCACTTGGCCTGCTATCTTTCTCCCCCCAATAATTTAAAAACGGTGGACTTTCCAACTCGTCATTCGGCGACATCGGTCGACAGTTTCTTGTACAGTAAATTTCGGGTAATCGTATTTTATGCAATCGTGTACATTTAAAATAATAAGTTTTTCATTCACTGATAGTGGAGAATTATTGGAACATCTTTTCGTTGGTGTAAATGTCGCCATTTTATTACTAATCTTATAATACTGTGAACACTATTTACGGCTTAACAGCAAATACTGATGCGTTAAACCAAACAAAATATACTTATAAAGGTCTAAAAATGTTGGGTAAGGCACCTTGCGGCGCATGGTTGAGCCAAACAGGGTTGGAATTAGGCAGAGGCACTAATAGAAGGTTAAACGGTACCTGTTAAACGCAAAACGTAATTGTATAATCTACTACCTAAGTAATCCCTACACAATATTTCGATATTGACACTTCAGGCCAGAAAACATACTTTTCCTAATTCACTTACGCAATTACTTGAAATTTTAATATTACAAACAATACTATTTCAAGACCTACGCCTATGGCCGACACCGAAATTGAGCCGAACTGGACGGAATTCCCCATTTTATTACTCTATGCCTTTCTGAAATAGACTATAACTTTGAAAAAGCTAAAGTGCTAATTATGTAGTGATTATAATTAGAAAATGGACTTTTTATTATTAAGAGTATGTCAATAATGATTAAACGTTAGTTCTTTAATGTACTTGTTTCATTGGATTTTGTCTATTAACATAATTTTTTCAATTTCTGAACAAACATTAAACGATGAACACTTTTCCAAATATGTTATGGGTTTCCTTCAAGTCGGCAACGTCGTGCGAAAATCATAATTACCACGCCCTCCAACTAACTCAATTGGTGAATATTTATCAAACCTCCGTTGCTAGGTAACCACCTGACTTCCCATTGGCAAGGGCGTGCGTGTGTTATTCCCTCTCACTTCGACAATTGATTGACATTGATTATCCTGTGGCGTTTATAGTGTCAATATTTACCTTCGTATTTTCAGTTTTACTTGGTCTCTTATTATTTCTGATCCATATTGAATTCAAGTGCGATTTTTAACATTATTTGTTTTTAACAAATAGGTACCGTGTTTTGAAAAATACCTTACTTTTAGAGCAAAGCATAAATCAGTTTCTATATAATATAATTATTATATAATAATAATTATTATTTTTAATACTTTTATAAAATAGGTACCGTACGTCATTGGTACGTTTATGACAGATATCGGCCATGTTTCCTCGCCCTTTACTGATGCCCCGTAGCTTCAGATAGACTTACCAAACTATATGTTAAAAAACATTGGTGTTTGGTTTATCGTATGATTTAGTTGTTGTATTATAATGTGGCATTCATTAGCTTGTGCTAATGATGAGAAATCTTGTAGTGACACCTTCACAAGAAAACATTTACCTTCACAAGAAAACATTTACATCCTGATGCTAAATAAGTAATGAAAATTGTTTATGAATCTTTGCTGCAAGAAATTTTATATTCTGTCCTTTTTTTACTGGCAGCTAGACACTCTCATTATAAATGCAAATCTGCGAAAATTTGTATACCGTTGGCCCAAATAAATTTCATGGTAACAAATACGTTTCGATAGGTACGACTTCACGTGTTTTCGAGTTTAATTTTCTACTACACTATGTTTTATCTCTAATAACAATAGACCGATAAAATTATTACAAAGCATCGTTGGTAAAAGTACCGATCAGTGACCTGCCTTCTGCAAACCATCTTTATATATTTATTTATTTATAAAACTTTCCAAGAAACAATACATGTTTATAACAATATCAAATTTAGAATAATAATTATTGTATGTATCACAGTTACACATGTCAAACTAGGGAAACTGCGTCCTGTGCGCGCCCTCGGAATCTCGGACTTTTAAAATATTTTTTGTATCTATAGAAAATATGAAAATGAACTAATTTTTTTTTAATTTTCTGTTGAATTCTAAGGTTCGAGAAGCAGCCACAGGATGCGCTCGAATACGAGGTGACACATTGGGTATAGTAGGACTAGGAAGGATTGGATCAGCAGTAGCATTAAGGGCGAAAGTATTTGGTTTTAACGTTATATTTTACGATCCCTATCTACCCGATGGTATCGAGAAAAGTCTTGGTTTGACACGAGTCTATACCCTGCAAGATCTTCTTTTCCAATCGGACTGTGTGTCATTGCATTGCACACTCAACGAACACAACCATCACCTTATCAACGAGTTCACTATAAAACAGATGAGGCCTGGGGCGTTTTTAGTAAATACAGGTAAGTTGTTAAATTTTATTTTAAAATTTAATTTCTCCCACTTCCAGTTATTGTAATAATTGATCTAATGCCACGGACAAATTCATTCAAAGGTAAGGTTTAATGAGCTTTTTGTAATAGAATTTAGTAGCAAACGTGTTAAAATGAGAATAAAGATATATTTATACTACAAGAATTAAACTGACATTTTTTGCAAGAGCGTAAGTAAACAAATGATGGTTTAAAAAACTAAAAAACACGCTTTTATACAAGTTCGAAGTAAAAAGTAACAAAAAAAATTTTTGTTTACAAAAATATTGATAATTATGGGGTCAATTATTGATAGTTATTCAACATTAGCATAAAACTTCGATTAAATGAACCAACGGTGATTTTCTGCCCTTAATCCCTACTGTATTGTCCCCTCAGTCAAAGCTACCAAACTGAGTGTATTTATTTGAATAAAATCGTAACAATTTTACATCATTATTAAAAAAAAGTCTGAACGTTATTTTGTTTTTTTACTGAATGAAGTCAATGCCGATCCTGCCGTGCTATGGTCTGCTCAACTCTATTTCTATGCTACTATATCATATTATACAGGGTGATTTTTTTGTGGCACATTAAGCATTATGGCAAAACCGATCAGAATAAAAATTTGTAATAAGGGGGTTCCCCGACATTGTTCTATCGAATAATGACACGCTCGTCATTCAGTGAATTCCGGTTATGAAGTGTTTAAAATTTAACGGCACGGATTTCCCTGTATTTTATATTGGTAAATGAAAATTACTTTACTATACTTTAAATTTGATTAAGTATTCCCTATACCCAAACTGCATAGTTTTTGTGATATTTCTATTTTATTATTAAAAAAATCCAATGATACAAAATTCATTCAGATCAATTAACTTACAAATATACTAAAATATATGAAAAAATCAACAATAAAGTTATAAAAGATACTCAACGTGACCACACTCTACATCGATGCAGCCTAGAAGACGATCTTCAAAAAATATTCTTTTTACACCTGATCTTTAACATAACCCCAATAGACAAAAACGACGTTATTTAACTCTGGTGATCTTGGTGTCCAGAGAAGTGGTCCAGCTCGTGTGCAGGAGATCCGTCATGTAGATGCCTCATTTGTTAACAAACGAATAGCAGAGTGTAAATGTTTTTCTAATGTAACTATTTAAAAAAACTACATAAGAAATCTGACCCTCATACACTTGTGGCACTGTTATCGTCTTTTTAAAACTTTTTCTAAAATAACACACTTTTCTAACAAGTTAATAATTGTGAATGAATTTTATATAGCTACTTTTTATTGATTTTTTTATTGGAAATACCATTTTTAATCATAAAATTGAAATATCAATAACTATTCAGTTGGGGTATAGGGAATTCTTAATCAAATTAAAAGTAAAATAGAGTAACTTTAATTTACCGATATAAAATACAGGGTGATTAATTTAAAAAAAATGGTGAAACTGATGTATTCGAATTTGGACTAGCCCTGTATACGGTTTCTTAGATATTTAAGCAGGTCTAGTGAATTTTGATACTAGACGACCATCACGGACGTATGGCTGTGAAAGATTAATTTTAAATTGTACAGTTTAAAGTATACGGGGCGTTGAACTCATTACGATTTTTAGGACAATTGATCAGAACTTTTTAAATACACTTGTTTAGACAACCCCACCTTAGTGCGGACCTGTGTAGCCGATGGGCTGGTGCCCGCCGGCCAGATTCGACACTTGGTCCTAGTAACTCACAGAGTCAGAATGTACTTTTATTTTCATTGTTTAAAATTTAAAATGCATACAATTTGTTTATCTGTTAATTTATATTGTTAATAAATATAGTTTTAAAGTTCATCCAGTGCATAGTTTCAGTCCACTACACACAAACAACTCTATATAACCTATTATTCATATATCATTGCAATAGCGAAGTCAAGCAGAATTAAAATTCCATTTGAAAAAATGTACCTTTGATCTGGCACGGCGTTCTGCAGCGCACTGTACATATGCGACTTATTTTAAAATATGAGCCGTTAGGCTGGCTACAATCGATCAAAGATTTATTTAAATATCTTCAAGGATAGTTCCTCGACTATATCATTATTTTTAGTCCCTCTATCTTCTCCCAAGTTTTTGGTACAAACTTAGTAGGAACCCTGTATAATAGTCGTAAAAGATATGATAGCAAAAAAATTTAGTTGAACGGAGTCTAGCTCGACAGGATCGGCTTTTATTTGATTCAGTAAAAATGCCAAATTTTCTAATAGTGTAAAATTGTTTTATCTTTTTTATACGAATATGAACTATAACTTTTTTCTTTATTTTGACAGCTCGAGGAGGTCTTGTTGACGACGACGCCCTTGCGCAGGCACTAAAACAAGGTAGGATTAGAGCGGCTGCCCTAGACGTACACGAAAATGAGCCATACAACGTATATACGGGGCCTTTGAAAGAATGTCCGAATTTATTATGTACTCCGCACGCTGCGTTCTATAGTGATGCATCAGCTACGGAATTGAGGGAGATGGCGGCATCTGAAATACGAAGGGCGATAATGGGAAGGATACCGGAATGTCTCAGGAATTGCGTTAACAAGGAGTATTTTATGGGACCTGGAGCCTATCCTGAAGGTACAGGTAATACAATTGCTACTAACATATTTTATATAAAAACAGAATCTTTATATCTTTTTTTTTGATCTGAGGGTTATTTTGCAAAAAAATTGATGATGGTACAGTTGTAATGGTATATGTTCAAAACGGGATTTTGCAAGAAGAAAAAAACGTAAATATTGATACTCTGGTTTTTCGATCGAATGTTCCATTTTTCATAGAAACATACCCCAAATTTAATTTTAATCTGGCATCTCATGATTTGTTTACAAGTCATCTGAAGTTGACGTGTCAGTGTTTTATTTAACAATGGGAAAAATTGAAAATCTTCCATTTATTAAATATCTTGAGAGAAAAGGTTTAAGGTCATAGAAAATTCATGCAGACATGGTAAATGTGTAAAATAAAACTGATCCTTCAGAAAGAATGGTTTAAAAGTGGACTGGTTTGTTTAAAGGTTGTCGTACCAGCGATGACGATGATTCACGCAGTGGACGTCCAAAAACTGCAACCACATCAGAAATCATTGAGTAAAAAATACATTGTATGATTAGTGAAAATCCAAGCTTGACTGTGCGTGAAATTTGTAAATACCGTAGACATACCAGATGAACAAGTGATTTGATAACTATTCAGTATCTACCACGATAATACTGAATTAAAACAAGTACAATTACAGTGAAGCTGGTTGTTTAGGTCCAAAACAGATAGAGAGACCACGATCAACAAAAAAGGTTAAGTAAAGCATCAGTTTTTTGGGATGCAAAAGGGATTTGGTTGATTGATTATCTTGAAGGAGGTAATCAGCTGTATAGAAATATTCCTGCAAAAAAAGGTACAGAAGAAAAGAATAAATTCTACTTTCCTCAAGACAATACTCCATTCATAAGCTCAAGGTACCATTGATTGATTGTTTTCTGCAGTACACCAAGTCAAAGTTTAGATTTCTCAGCTTTTTTGTGCTTTTGGTTGTTCTGTTTATGTGAAGAGACCAGTTAGCCTTATTAGACTTAACAGTCTTTTCACAAGATTCTTCTTGGATAAATTCTCCCTTGGATGCTCTAGTAAGCCAGTATCCGAAGGTAATGTGTGAGGCTGCCTCTTTCGATTCCATGCATACCTGACAAACAGTTTCATCCCAGTATATGCCCATGGTATGCATGTCTTTCCTTCGAAGACAATTTACAGAAATTTCAGGTAGATGGAAATGAAGTGCCAAAAGAAAATCAAATTAAAAATACTTCAGAATTGTTGGAAATAGATAACTATACAGGCAATAATGTAAATCTTAATTGTAATCATTTACAATATGCATAATATTTTCTGCTGGTTCACCGTTTTTCTCATTCAAAAAGATGCAGTAAATATCTTATCATTACAATATATTTCATCATAATGTTTTTTGTTATATTGAGATTCACTTGTAATTTTATCAATTGCTATCAAATAAACTATAATTTGTTTGTTGTGTGACCCAAAAAAATCAGATTAGTCGAGGAGACTAAAGATTTTTTTCGGGTGATAAGCAACGCGCTAATATTTCGCAAGTTGCATCGTTTGGATGAAACGCCCAACTTTTTAATTTACGATAATTTGAAAAAAAAACAGTAGCTACTTTTTCTTGAAGCCAAGTTCCCACACCTCCCCCCACCCCCACCAAATTAAAATCACATGGGGATATGTTTTTCCAAAGCAAGCTAATTTTTATACAATTGTTTAATAAATATTTATCAAATCAAAGTTTTATATTACTACAAATGTACCATTGCTAGTTTTTTGTACACACCCTGTAATTTAATAGTGTTTTTATTTTGATTAATTCATTCAATTTTGGAAAACAACTCTCTTGCATAAAATAAATCACTTAACTGCAACCTTGCAAATTTTACAAATAAAAATATTTTTTCATAGAAAATGTTTTCCTCTCCTTTTTCAGTAGCGTTTCAACTGCCTTTATCAAAAATTATTCTGTTTTTAAAATTTTTTTCCTGATACTCTTGAAGATTAAGACTGCAAAAAATTGTCAAATTTTCTCAAGGTCCATTCATAGTAGATAAAAATATATTTCTCTATTCACAATAATTTTTCACGAATTGTTGTTTTTTATATTCTAAAAAAAATTTCTTTTGTGCTACTGAAATCAATTGATGGTTTTACATACCTCCACGTTGCGGTGGATCGTATTGTGGTGCGATCTAGCGGCGCGTTTCGAAAGTAGGTATGAGGTAGAAAAGTAGGTAACCAGAAAGCGTAATTAGTGTGCCGCCATCTACGTTTCACTCAATTGATAATGTCAATGCTGCTATGTTTAAATTATAAACTAGATATTTCTTTGTTCCTGTGAAAAACTAAGACAGACACACCTTAAACCTCAATTTTTTCACTTACATCAATATCACATATATATCTGAATGAACAATGAAATATCTAGTTTATAATTATGGAAACATGGCAATATTGACATTGTTAAGAGTGAAATGTAGATAGCGCCACACTAATTACACATTCTGGTTACATATTTCTGACACGCGCCGCTAGATCGCACTACAATACGATCCACCGCAACATGGAAGATTGTAAAACCATCAATTACAAGTTTGTATTTCAATTAAATTTAAAATTGAAACCTAAAAGGAGAAAATGTTTATATTAATGCGTTTTTATGCTCCTTTCTGGCTTCTCCTACAATATGTTTCTATTATTTTTCACAAATAATTTTTTACGTCTCCTTTTTCAATTCATTGTACCAATGTGCCCGTAACCTTATTAAAATTTTACTACATATATCTAAACTCGAGAAAAATCCTTTTCGAAAAATCAGCAGTTTAAAATCCACTTGAAACTTACTCCACTTTTAAATCCCGTTGAAAAGTTCGCCATTTAAATCGGAATTGCTTTTGTTACATATGGTCATATCAAATACTCGTACTAACATAATTAGTTTTATTAGTATGGTGGTGGTTTTATTGAATTATTTCTTTTTTTTTGCTAATTCAATCTAAGATTTGTATTATTTTTACAATATTTCGATGGTTACACTTTATTTTAATAAATATTTGTTTGTCTACCGAAAATAGGCGACCGTCGAATATTAAATGTATCAGATTTATATTCGAGGTCTTCAAACTGATTTTAGTAGATTGATGAACAGATCTCTGCTAACATTCGAATTTTTTATAAGAATCCACTATCCCACGATCTATGGGGGTTCCCTGATTATTCTCGACCTCTTGGTTGGAACGTCATATACCTATTTTTGGAAAATCAAATTCAATTCAATAAATATCAGTTTGATTACCCAAAAAAGGGACCTTAGGGGATACTATGGGACTTGCTTTATGTTGGAAATCTTTAAACTTACTCTTATCTATGCATTTATTCAGTTTGCAGATTCATGCTAACATTGACCTTCTTTTCTAGAAGCCACTAAATTACGTTTTCACATATATTTCCACGACTATTCATCTCTTAAAATTATGAATTTTTCTGAACTTACCGAGCTTCCTTTAAAACTTTCTCAAGTTTGATATATATTTTCGGAGAACCACATTTAATTTTAATAAATAAACTGCTTCACAAAAGTTGAGGAAGTTCATAAATGCGGATATTGTGTTTTAACAAATTACGATTTTTGCTTACCAAGTGGTTATAAATTGAATGTTTTTTCTTTTATGTAAGCGTTTGTTTGCCCTTTTGCGCAATACGTTTGCAGTTTTAAACAACAATTTGAGGTTGTGTACCTTTTTAATTTTATTATGAATTTAAGTATAGTCCATTCCAAGATATTTCGTTTTAGCCTAACACCAACATGATTATAATTCGATAACAATAGCACAGTATCGTTTCGTACTCGTTTCTTCGAAGAGCGAAACGATAATGGCTAATATTATGATTATTTTACTGAACTAAATAGTTAGTTGTGAATAATATAAAATTAGTTCATTAGTTGTAAGTAGGTAATATATTGACGTAAATAATTACAAAATAAATTTAAGTTATGTTTTAGTAGCTAATTTTTTACCGACTACGGATCTGTTACTGTTTACTGTACAATGAGGAATTTATAAACTTTTACTATTAAATTCGTAAGACCAGATACCGAGCCAACGAAACATTGTGAAATATACTTTACATACGTTAATAACTGCATACTTTCAATAAGGTCGTAGAAGTGGCCTTGATCGATTTGTCTCCAAAGTTGGGGTAAAAAGTCCTCGGACTGTCTGGGGGTGGTTCATGGGAATTCATGCTCTTTGTAGCTGGTCTCAGGCCGGCTCGATGGGATTGAGGTCGGGCGATCGAGGGGGCAGTGCTAATTGCGGGATTCTATGGAAGTCCAAAGCGACTTCGACTACTCTTGCACGATGCGGTCGAGCATTATGGTCTAAAAAGATGAAAGTCCAATAGCAGCATGAAACAAACATTGTTAATAACTTGTACGTAAATCTGAGCAGCAATATTCCCATCAAGCACCAACAATTCTGTACGCCCATTAAAAATGCCTCCCCAAACAACTCTACCACCTCTGAATGGATGAACTTCCTGCACTGCTCTAGGATTTCTAATACACCAACACGTCGACTATCAGAAAATCGTCCATACCGACTCATCTGTGAACAATGCGGACCTCCATTCAGCATTCCAATTCACATGTTCATTGGCCCATGCCAATCGACGAGCATGCATATGAATTTGTGTTGATGGAAATTTTCTCAAAAATTGTCCTGAACGTAAGTTAACCTCGTGTAATCTTCGACATACTGTTTCACTTGTAACCGAAACACCAGAAGCATTCAAAATACTCTGTTGTATGATCTGACAAGGTAATCAGACGCTTTTTACGGGTATACACAGTCAGATCTTGTGCGGGTGCACGGGGGTCGTCCACTTCTAGGTCTTTCTCTCACGTTTCCAGTTGCTCGATATCTACGGAGAAGGCGTGAAATGAAACTTTCACTGACTTTTAAAACGTCCGCAACTTTACTCTGAAGACGACCCGCCTCAATCATACCAATAGTCCTACTAGCTTCATCCGCACCAAGTTTACATCCAGGCATTATTCAAAACAATGTTCGAAATTTTAAATTATAGTTGACTGAATAAAGTGGAAACATTAAACTCTTGTAAAATTCTTGAAAAAACAAAAGAAAACTTGAAGTAAACTTGAAATCAAATTGGAAACAAAAAAACTAGTCAGATAAGCAAGCAAACATTCAATATATTACAGACAAAACCTTGATAAATAAAACAGTTGATATTTTTTAACATAAATCCAATTTTTGTGAACTTCCTTAACTTTTGTGGAGCAGTTTATTAGTTTGGAAATAGTGGTCCGCAGGTGTTCAAAAAAGCAGCGGTAGCTATAAAGATGGAAATAGCTCCGTTCTGACCCATAATTAGTGGCTATTGCATTCCAAATTTCATAATACCGTCGATACGCTTCTTACTTTCGAAGAAAAACGTTTTGAATTATCAAAAAAATGGAAATTTTATTTCGAATCCTAAAAATATGTTTTTAAAAACTTTTTAGTCTCGCCTGCTGGAGTGAACGGTGGTTACTACCAAGGAGGTGCTCTACCAGTCCAACAGGCGCATTCGACAACGCCACACGAAGCACCCCACACAGTAACGCCGAGTGCAGCTGCGCCGCCCACGCCACAACCAGCTCCGCCTGTGGGACCAGTTCCTGTACCGCCCCATGCGCTTGTAAGTAACTACAATTGATGCTTCAATTTTCGGGAACTGTATTTTCTTTTTTTTTCGCAGCCGATGAGTACGCCGGATCCAGCAAATCACCACGCACCCAAACCTGAACCATCAGAGGTACACTAACGTCATCTCAACAACCCAGATAAGAGTTTCTTGAAGGGCAAAGTACTGCTAGGAATGTGTGGAGTGCATGTTGGAAAAAATCACATTATCATTTTTAAAATAATAATAATATATATACGTTCATGTTCTTTCGATTCTGTAAGGTATATATACATATCGTAAAACACACACACGCAAAAACAAACAAACAAAAAAAACATGAAAAACTTACTTTTTACATCACATGCCTTATAAATATAAACAAAAAATGTACCGACCGTGCTCTCGACTCATTCTGAAATACCAGCGGCGTTAGTTCTTTCTTTTTATTCGTTTTTAATTTTAATCGATGTGATTTTTTTTTAAATTATAATTTGATATAATTTTAACAATAATCAAAAATATAATTCGTGTACATAAAAGTGATTTTAATGGAGAATAAAACGATTCGAAGTTGATTGATTGAATGGCAAGGTTTTCAGATGAGTCTGCGACATACAGGGTGAGTCGACTTTGGAATATTTCTTCTTGCTAAATAAAAACAAGGTTAAAAACTTCGATTTTGACTGAATAAAGTGTTAATGAACGTTTTTTCGATAATTGTTCGGGAATTTTGTGAAAATATGCGGAATTTAGTTGGAAATTTCGATTGTAGTTCCAACAAAGCTCTGGTGGTTCGAAGTGTTAATTTACCAGTTTGATCGAATTGATGGAAAAGAATATTCCTTCCGCAAAATCGCAACCGATACGGATTGGAAAAATCACAAATTCTGGAGAAATAGTGCACTTCTTGAAATTATGCTTGTGTCATGGAAACATCCTACCCTCAATGGAAAAATCATAACAAAAATTCACCCGAATCAAAAGTATTGTACATGTAAAAAATTCTTTAGAAAATTGTAAGCGCAATAATAAATTACGGGTTGCTATAAGATAATCGAAAACGCGGGGAAAGGGTCGTACACGCATTGAAAAGCCGCGCAACACTTTAAATATGGTACGCGCTTTTTCAAATATCGTATACGCATCTTTAAAACAATACTCCAAATAAATGAAGAATATAATAATGCAACCACCGCGCACAGAAAATCGCTCGCCTATTAAAAAAATAATACGCGCAATTCTAGATTACGAATGGGGCTTCAACGTAATCTACCTCGCGGCGAAATAGTCGTACTCGCAATAAAAAACGGCGTGTTTAAACATTGGCCAACGCGCAATGAAAACCTGGCAAGTGAAATTTAGTACGTGCATTGGATAAAAATCAGAAAATCTGCAAAATATTAGAACAACTATAATAAGCATTCGCATTTAAAATACCGCAGATGTATCAAAATTGCGCGTAGCTACGCTATACTTCATCGTGCACATGATTTTTCTAGTGCGAGCGGAGTACCGTTTTTTTACTGTCCATTATGTTGAAGTCGATTTTAATTAACTTTGTTGGTTAGCTAATTGCGCAGTATATTGAAAGCGAAGTAGAAAAATTACACATTCAAAATATTCTTGCGCAACTTAAGAAACAAAATTATACAGTTTTCCTTTTAATATAGCTAGCAACCAGATTGCTTCTTATTGTGCAAACGATTTATCTAGTTCGCAGAATTATGTGATGTTCGCAAGAAACGCGCAAAATATAGAAAATATCCTTCCTTACGAATTTGTGCTGATGCTGTATTTATCGCGCAGGAGTATTTTTGTTGCGGTAAAATTTTTCTACTGCGCCAAATACTTGAAGGGATTTTTCCATTGCGCCATTTGCACTATCGGTAGACTTTACATTAAAGTTCCAACCGATTTAGATTTTTCCTAACTTCTTGGTCAATTTTTTCTACATAAAAACGTAAATTCAGTGAGTGTTGAACGCCGTTTGTTCCCAGTAGCCTTGGGAAAAATAAAAAACCACATTCACTGAATTTAAATCAACACTAATGAATAATTCACCTATAGAGGAATAATCCTTGAATATTCGATTTAAATTAATCAATTTAATTACTATCCATGGTATACCAAGGCGTTTTTTTGGAGTTTTCCGATTTGTTTTACAAAATTACCGATTTAACTGAAATATTCAAACATCTGTGGTTGTTATTTTCAAAAGAACACAGTTTACGATGATTTCTGTATCCTTAAGTGTTCCATTTAAATAAACTAAATTTGTGTGGATCATTGACTCGGTTTATAACTGTTTCTTGTATACCAAACTGATTTTTTTGTGAACTATCCGATATTTTTACTGATATTTTAAAACTCTATGGGTCCTTGGGTGTTTCATTTAAGTCAACCAGTGGCATCCGAGTGTTCCATATAAATCAATAATTTTTTTGACGATCACTTGAAGACTTTTGAGTGTTCCATTTAAATCAACCAGGATTATGTCGGTTTTCAGTACCCCAAAAAATTAATTTTTTTTTTCAATAAATACTATAAAAAGGCGTATTTTTTGAGTGTTCCATTTAATTCAACCACTCATTTTTAGGTATCACTAGATTTTTTCGAAACAGTATTTTTAAATTGAAATACTTCAAAAATTCATTCATTGTTCCATTTAAATCAACAAAAATGTTGATTTATTTTTTGAAGATACTTGGGTATTCCATTTAAATTGAACAAGTTCAAGTTGATTTCTGGTTTACCAATTAATTTAAATTTTCTAGTGGAGAAAATACTCGGTCTACTTCAAAAAGGAGAATTCTGGTTTATGTAGATTTTCAGTACAAAAAACCCCCTTATTTTTGAGTGTTCCATTTAAATCAAATGCTTGAAAATATCTTGTGTGTTTAATTTAAATCAAATGCTTGATTCTGTGTTTCATTTAAATCAACCAAATTATATATTTCCACTCGGAAGATCTAATTTTATATTCAAGAAAATATCCAATCTACTTCAATTTTTGAGTGTTCCATTTAAATCAATCAATTTTTTGAGGGTTATTTTAAGATATTTAGGTGTTTCATTTAAGTTTACTAGGCTTACGATTACCGGTACTCCTAAAAATTTGAATTTCCTAAACCGATTTACATTGAATTGTGCATTTATTTTTGAGTGTTCCATTTAAATCAGCCAAATTTACCACAATTTCTGGTACATCAAAACTACACGATGATTTTAAAAAAATCGATTTGACGACATTATTTCTTTAAATTATTAAATCAATCAACAAAGTTTATGACGATCTTTGGAAGTTTTAATTTATTTTGGAAAATTTACAATAATCTAACCATTTTTAATCGAAGTAAAGTAAAACATGACAATTATCCCTTATATCCAAAATATTCAACTTGTTAAGTGTTCCATAACTAGTTAATGTCGTTTTTGTAATAGACCCAGACGTTTTTTTACATCTTAATCAAGAAAATACGCATTTTAATTTAAATTCAGAGTTAATATACTTTTACTAACTTATTATTCATAAGCAATGATACCAAAGTTGTCGAAGCTTCGATATCATCGTTGAACGTTAACGCGTTAAAAGTGCATAAGAAGACATATTTCAAAGAATACCGTTGACTGCGCCTGTCAAATACGTTATCTGATCCGTTGAAGTGCAGTTAAACATTGTACATTTATGTCAAGAAAACTACTTTCTGAGTTTTGTTTTTCCTTGCTAGTGTAGTAGGAAAACCGTATAATTGGATTTTTAATATTATCAACAAAAGTCAGTTTTTTTTTCAAACTAAACATATGCATAACAGAATGGGTCGATAGTTAACTGAAAGGTTTCCCTATGAAAGATGTTTTTGTATTCCAACTGAATTTTGATGTACTAGAATAATTGATTTGTTTTTTTATTTTATCAAAACATTAATCTGGCTTATTTTTCTCGACGGGGACGTTTGCTATTGACCGATTCGGTAAGTTGTAGATTAAAAAAAACAATCAAACATATTCAGGTATGTCTAGTGCAGATCGGTGTAAATCGATCGCATACACTTTTTTCTTTTTACTTTTTATTTTTTTGTGTCCTTTATTACTAAGTGCATTATTAAGTTCAGAGGAAAGCTAAACTGCGGTATTTTTTACGAAGAATAATTATATATTTTTAAGTTTTAGTTGTCATCTGAAAATAAAAGGGTATCGGCCGTTGTCAGAAAGACAAAAATCACAAATTTAAATATAGTTTCAAAATTATTTAAAAACTTTGGAGGTTTTAAACGTTTTTAAAAGAAATGTTACGTTTTTACTTGAGTACACTATTGTGTCATAAAAAACAAGTTTTTTTTGTTTTAAAGTTGATTTAAAAAATATTTTGTTACTATCAGTATTCATACAAAAATTTCGACACTATTTCAGACAAACTACGATGCGGCAATCAATTACAGCTTTGAAGGTCTTGTTCCTTATTTTCAAAAATTATGAGATAATTTAAAAAATTTGGGTCGTCGCATACTCGTGTTTGTTTTTATCGGAAATGGTTGTTTTCAAACCGCTTTTGCTGGAGTGAAATATCGTATCAGTAACTTCAATGTATTGCGGAACTCTTTCTAGTCGACTATGGGGAGTTTTTACTTTTTGTTGAGAGTTCTTCAGTTTCTTGTTATTGAGTCCATGCCTTATTATTGTTGGAAAATCTCTCCGATGTCGAACTTTTATAAATCTATCCAATTTGCATATATTTTTCTTTTTTTTAATTAATAAATTGGTAGTTTTTCAACTTTTGTCATGTTAGAACACTGTCAATTGTTCCTTTTCCCATGACTGATCTACGATTGGAAATATTTTAAATTCAAAAGTTTGTCAAATTCACCTGTCGACTACTCTAGAAGTTATTTTTGGAACACTTCCAGATGTTCATGTTTGAACACTTAGATATTTCTTTTCTCGTTTGGCTTATCGACATGTTTCGAATCCAAAAAGTGTTCCAAGCCAAATTCACCTGTCTACTAAAAGTTTCCATAATGATGTTACACGAAATTCTTCAAATTGAGATATTGAAGGCAAAAACTCATTCTTGACATAAGAATAGTGAACTTCTGGTGATTATTTTTTGTTTACTTTTCTTTTTCATTTTAAAAAGACCTTGTGTTGTCTTGAAACCTGTTGATTGCTGCCAACTTTTGTCATAATGGTACCCTTTCAATTGTACTTCCGTCATGGTGGAACACTTTTAGCTGTTCACATGTTTTTACTCTTGGAAAGTCTTCAGTGTTTTGTTTGAGTCAAAATCTTGTCAAGCGTTGAACCCATAAAACCTGTAAATCATTACTTTCCAACTCTTGTCATGCTGTAACACTTTAAATTGCCCCTCTTCCTATTTAGCTCTTCTACTATTGGAAATATTTCGAATATAAAAAGTGTTCCAAGCAAAATTCACCTGTCTTCAACCCCTATGCATTTAAACAACAACCAATACAAAAATTGTACATCCTAATATCCTAAATTCTGTGTTTTATATTGAACCAATTTTTTCTCTTGAAACTTGTTGCTTTTTCAACTTTTCTCTTGGTGGGACACTCAACTTTTGATATATCGTTCCTTTTTCTATTAAACTGATTGATCATGACGATGGAAAATATTTCGAATTTAAAATTGTTCCAAATCGGTCTACTACTACCCAATAGTCGCGAGAGTTTCTACATTCTGCATTCAAGTCAAAACTTTATCAAATACATTTTTTTTTCAAAACCTGTAAATCGTTACTTTCCTAACTTTTGTCATGCTGGAACACTTATTGGTAACCCATGATAGGTTACAGAAGAGACAGTTTTCTTAGTTGGTAGTAAATAAAATTTAAAAAATGACTTTTGATGACAGACTTTTTAACTTTTTGTTGAAAAAAATTTCAATTATTTGTGATATTTTGTGGTTCAGTAACGGCCATCCTTGTATATGTGTACAATACCTTTTATCTGCAATGTTGTATGAATGAGTAATAGCCCAAGATTTTGCGTTAAGACGTTTTTTAGAAGAAAAAAAAAATAAATTATAGTATAAATTATATGAGAATTAAAGTATAAGTTGATTAAGACATTGTTAATAATGATTATAAAAAAAAACACCAGTGAAGGAAGATTGAAAGTGGACTTTGAAGATACATTTTTAGAGGTGAAATGTGCGGGTTCGAATAAATTTCATATTTGTAGGATATTTAGTGATATTTGTGACTAATTTCAGTAAAAAACATACAAAAACTGCTTTAATTTATTGCGTATTTTTGTTCTTTTATAATCATGGTTATAACATTCCACCCGTTGGTTTTTGGATAGTGTTGTGTAGCACGGAATTAATTTATAGATAAAAAGGCAGCTTGTGTAAGAAGCCCGAAAATGATCCATCCTGTATATTCTGATTATTCTAGATACATTTTTTGTTTTTGTTACACAGCTTCTTTCAATAGAAAATTTCGTATTCACAGTTGTGGTGTTACTGTTTGCTCAGTATATATTTTTATATAAAAAAAAGAAATTTAAAAGGAAAAACAATTTAAAAAAAACTGTTTGCGAAGTAGTAAAATGGTTCACCGACTGATAAATTGGATTTTTGGTAACGAAAGTACGCAATGACGTTTTTATGATATGAACACAATAGTTACAGCATGTGAAATGAAAATTGTAGGGCTATTGGACTTCCACAAAATTTTGAAATAAATATCTTGAAACTTATTGACGTTTTATTTATTTAATATTTCCTCTTGCGGTCAGAGTGTATTATCAGTTTGCGACTGAAAGCGGGACAAACCGTCAGAAATATTACAATTCTGTCATCTCCATAACAAAACACCATTTTGTTATTTGACTGACTTCGACTGTGCACAGCGGAGTTAAAAATTCTGCCAATATTGGAGCTATTCTAACTGCAGCCTTAGTGTGTCTAGTATACCGTATTACCACCTCTGGAATTGATAATGGCCTGACATCTCCTAAGTATACTTAAAAGGCATCGATCAATGACTTCTTGTAGAATCAGATTCCATTGCCCCATCAAGAGATTTTCAAAATCACTATGGTTATGGATATTCGTCATAAATGGTGTTACCGTCTTTGAAGAAAGTGCAACATATGCTCAATATGTTCATGTTGTTGATATGAATTCCATCAGCCAACCAATTGGTCACGAATATTAAAACTAATTGAATGTATCGACCCTGAGTCATTGCAAACTAGGGCCATTTTATGGTACAGAATGATATCGCCCCAAACCATGACAATGCGAGTCCCTCCTATGTACAGGGTTTCTCATTATATTTTGACCCCCACTTACTTTCATTAATTTCGGGAATACAAAAAAAAGTTTCAAATAAAAGTTGTATTATTTTATCTGTACTGACCAAAAATGTAGCAACAGACTGAATTTTTTATAAAGGGAGTGCCAAATAAAATGCATCTTCAATATTTTAAATGGGACACCCTGTATTTTTTTATAGTTTTGAGTAGCCCTGCATTTCAATTACAAATATATAACATTGTGTAGCATTAGTTTTGTTCTATAATGGCGTATGGTACTACTATAAGATAAATAAATTCCACATATAGTTCAAAAACAACTTATATATATGCTCAATGAGCGCTCCATTGTTATCAATGCACAAGTAATATCTTCGTTTCAAATTTTCTAATGCGTCAGATATTGTATTATTATGACCATTTAAATTTTCAAGTTCCGCGCGAACTTTTGCCGTGATAGTATTAATATTTGTATTTAAATCAAAACACACTTTTTCTTTTAAAAACCCCCATAAAAAGCTGTCACATGGTGTTAAGTCGGGACTATTTGGAGGCCATTTAATGGTACCCTTATTGCCGATCCACACATTGATTACATAAATGTTCTTGAATGGCTACGACATTATGTGGCGGTGCTCCATCCTGCTGCCATATCATACTTTTTCATCTGCAGTATAAACCCATTTTGGTATAAGGACTGTCAGCTTATAATGAATTAATAATTGTTTCATTTTTAAATGTCAGTTGCATTACGCCATTATAGAACAAAACTAATGCTACATTTAAAATATTGAAGATGCATTTTATTGGGCACTCCCTATATACAAAATTCAGTCTGTTGCTACATTTTTGGTCGGTACAGATAAAATAATACAACTTTTATTTGAAACTTTTTTTTGTATTCCCAAAATTAATGAAAATAACTGGGGGTCAAAATATAATGAGAAACCCTGTACATATGGAACTCTTAAAAGCGTTGATCCTCTCCATTTCGTTCCTCTCTCGCTAAACAAATTACTGAAAAACATTTGCGTGTCCAAAATATATCAAAATTATAATACTTAATGTCTTATATCCGTTTCCTACAAGAATTTTTGTCAAAAATATTTTCCTATTCGTATCATTTACGTTCTTAAAACATATCTATGTGCGACTGATCAGACTTGAATTACAGAACATCTAGATTACTATTTTAAATGGAACTAACTGTTTATAATTAATTCCACTATTTAATGAAAAACCAATGAACACTTTAAAGTATCATGTATAATTATTTTGATATTTGCATATCATCGTCAGAATGACAGAAATTACATTTTATGTGATGCCTACTTGATGTTTAATATTTTGGCTCAAAGTAAGGGACCAAACAGTAAATTGTACATCTAGATGTTATAAACGAACTACGTAGACAAATCTGACTGGCCGGACATAAATACCGGACGCAGCTGTGAGTTGTATTTTTGACAGCCTATGACATTTGATAACCTCTAATAATGGGCCCTTCCAGTTATTTTTGTATTGCTTTAATTTAAAGTATTTTATAAAAAATGTCCCCGTATTTTTTTTGGAGCAAGATTTCTATAAAAAAAATATCAAAAGTGCGGAAAGCAAGCGCGCGCTTTGAACGTGACGTCACGCACCCCTCCCTCAAGTAGCCTACGATTTTTTTGGCCTCTGCCGTAACAGCGTTTGGCAAGCACAGGCTTGTTTGCTTTGATTTTGATGCAATTCTGACAAAAACTGCCAACATAATTCTAGGCTACATTATTCTTACCTCATGTCTTTGGAATCCACTTAAAAGCATCAACTTCTCAAACGCTCTGTATACAAAACAAAGATTGAAACAAAAATTTAATAAAAACGTTTCATTTTTTTTATAATAAATATAATCTTTGGTCTATATAAAACTTTAAATAAAAAATACCAATTTACAAAAAAAAAGTACATGTAAAAAAAATAGATACCGTTTAGGCATCGAATATTTGTGATGTTTGTTAGACGTAATGGCACTTATGGTAACTAACTAACTATACAACTTCAAAAGCGCTTTTAAAGTTAAGTGTTGAAATTAGACGGCTCAGGTATACAAAAAAATATTTGTAAATTTTGAACGTTTCGAAAAAGATATGCCTACGGGGGTACGTTAGTATAATTCGGTTTTTTAGGAGGTTTAGGAGGGGGAGTTGGAGGTGTATTACTTAATTCCAATTCTATAGTTTCTTCCGCAAAAGTCAGAGTGTTCCGTAATGTTGATGTCCTGTTTGAATACAAAAAACTATAATTTTCGTTGTAAGGTAAACTATTGCTATTTTCACTATCTCTGTTATGTTTTACTGGTAATGGGGGCGGTATCGCGTCCTCTTCGCTTATACTGGAGTCTGTTGTTCCTAAAATAAATCGGTAATTATATTTGAAATTTGTTTTTCTTATATTAAAGTGCCATAAGCTTGAAATGTGAACATGATTTTTATAGCAAATACTCTTCTTGATCTCCAAAAGGCTATGTACTGGGTGTCTGATAAAGAGAAATCCAAAAACCACATAATACTTCTTAATACTTATTTTCCAAGAAAAAGTAAATCTATAACTTTGTATGATAGAAAGTTTCTAAGATATCAGACACTCGATACAATATCCATTTATTAATTCAAATTTAAATTACCGATAGAATCCCTATTACTACTAGTTCCCGAACTTCCAGCCCCTCTAATAGTAATAGAAACACTGTTAGGTCTCGAGTATTGACCACTTGAAGGTCGACTCAACCGTTTTTCTTTTTCTACTTCTGAACGTAGAGGTCTTTTGGGGAGCAGCTAAAACGAAAAACATCACCATTAACAACCCGTCTATTACTACGGCTAGCACATGCGTTTTATGTATGGAACCCGATTTTATAAATTCTTTTTTTGTGAGGGTAAAGGTCAAGAAGTCAAGAAATAATATCATGCAAACAATTCCAATTATTCAAATACTACCATTCCTAGCCCTTCGTTTGCATAGGTCCTCCCAATATTCTATTACCACATAAATTTAAAAAAATCAATCCCACTCGTAAAAAAACTGGTACCATCGGTATTGCTGTATAATTTAAAAAAAAACATCTATCGAATCAGCGGTAACCAACACTACCAAAAGCACAAACAAAGCAGTTTGGGCAGAAAAACTGACTACCAAGTTGACACCTATAGAGGTTTGGAATTGATGAATTCACAGTGACAGTACAGAATAAATAATCGCCAGAACGTACACTCCGTGGTACCGCTTTTGATGAACTTACTACGTTTTCATAAGCGCGCGCAAAGCATTTTCTGTTTTAGGAATACATTTTACAAATCATATTTGTGATGTGGGACATTTCATGAGGGGAGACAAAGGATGAAATGTGAGAAAAAAAACCTAAATGCACTCTATTAAACATTTTATCAATTATTGAGAAATATCGATATAACCCTACAATAAAAATTAATCACACATTTGCAATTGCCTAAATCAAACTTATTCCCGCAAACTAAATAGAAAATAAGAAGAGCTGATAAGATAACTATTCTTAACGACCCTAGTTACTACACTTCACACGAACTATTTCAGTTTAGTATTTCAGCGGCAAGGTCATGAAACAAAATACGAATGCTGACGATGAATTGGCCTTTTGGTTGTTATTTATTCTGTGGTAATTGCAAATATTCGTTGAAAACACATCGCATCATGACAAGAAATCTACAAGCAGTCGTTACTACAATACAAACATGCGTAGCAGTCTCTGGCGCTGTAAAATTAGGTATAGTGTTGTAAGAAGATGGTATCTTAGTTGTCAAAACGAGTGTTGAGTAATGATAGTGTAACGAGTGTTCGTTGGGTTTTCGCAAATGGGTATCGTAGTGTAACACAGAAAAGTGAAATAGAGTGAAGTTTTAGAGTAGCATAAGCTAATTGCATTAAACATACACACAAAATGATTTAAGATTATTGGACACGTTTCGTAACATAATAAAAGGAATAAAATATTAATTTTGCGTATTGCAAAAAGTATTAAAAGCATTGAAATATGATGGTGAATATGTACGATAATTTCAACTTGGATATTTGTCGTCGGTTATAGACGAAAGTATTTAATTACTCGTTTTCGTATTTTTTACTTAAACTACTCAATAGATTTTACAAGTTTATTTCGTAAATTAACTTTTACTTTTTCACTAAAAAAGTTTAGTCATTTTTTTTGTTATTCAAATATGTCATTTATGGATATATTTTTAGAAATTCTTAAAAACCATATCGTAATGGGTTTATTCAATAAAAAAAATTACTCTTATTACCGACCAAAAAATAATATGGCGCCGTTACAAATGAAAAAAAAAACAGAATCTTTGTAGCCTTGAACTGATTTATGTGATAACTTTATTTTTCAATCATACCTCATAATTTGAATATTGAACACAGTTTACCCTCACTACAACAACACTGGCTGCTTTTGAATAAGAGACATTTTGTGGAAATTGATTACATGGTTTTTAGGTTTTCGATCGAAACCGGCCCTGTCTCATAGCTGTGGTGTTTGAAAGGACGATGGCTCGTCGATGTAAAAAAAATCGATTAACCTAATGACTTGTTGATAATTTTTTCTTTCTTTGTTCGAAGAATTTTGACTTAAGATGAATGTTAAAAATCAAAATTTAATAATAACGAGTAATCCTATTTACTCACGGTTTGCCCTTGTGTAACAAAATCCCTAATTACTTGGTTGATTCACTTTTTAAAATTTCCCAATTCAATAGCTCGTTTGTTTTGATACTTTTAAACAGGGTTTGATAGAAATGATATATATCCCTTTCAATACTCCTGAGTGATTTTTGAGACACACATTTTTTTCTTTTATATCTTCTGGTTGAAATAAAATCTCGCTGAGTCCATATTGATTTTTCGAGGAAATGATCTATATTGTATTGGGTAACTCATCTGCAATTATAAATACTTCTTGAAATTTTTGCCGGTTCTTAAAAATTTTCTTATGTATAGTAATATACAAAAAGTTGTTTTAATTAATTATTTTTTCCATCAATTGTGAGCACCGTATTTTAATGCTAACTAATTATTTCTATCTTTTTTGTTAAAATATTTCCAAACTAGCTTTCTAAGAACGTCACGACCTAACAGTTTACTGAAGTAAGGAAAACATTTGTATAGTGAGCTTAGCAATTTTAGAAAATATTCTGACAACCTTGCTCTTTTCTCATGTCTTCAAATTGTCTTTGGAAAGAGTATACCTGATTTAAAAATATGTACGAGGTATTTTCAATAAAAAAGAAGTAATGGATACGCTATTATAAAAGACACATTCCAAAGAAGTTGAAACAATCATTCGATAGCGTAACAAAAATTATAAGAATATACTGTGTATACTCATTTAAAAACGAAATGATGGTGAATCCAGTTAAAATTTTCGTACATCGCCTTAAAAGCATGCAACCAGCCCAACACCTCTAAAATCTACTCACCTCTTGAGTTAATTCAAACACGGTATTCGATTTATTCGTACTCGTATTGTTCAACTCGCTATCCGACGTATACCATTGGGTGGTGCATTTTTCGATGGGCGGACTAATTAAATCGGTCTTACTCGATCTACGTTTTTCTTTGGAAACTTTGTTTTTTTTATGACCGAGACTCGGTGTTCCCTGATGGCTTTTCGACGGAGAATAACTGATACTCTTGTTGTGATAATGTTGCGAAGATTTACTGAAAATAAGTTACAAAATATTAAATATAAAGCAAATAATTTTAATAAAGGATAATATTCAAAATTTGGCTAGCATAAGCAACACCCCTAATTACGAGGGCAGTTTGATAAGTCAGTGACTTTTTGAATTTCCCGTGCAGTAACTTTAAATGCAACACCATTCCCGTCAACTACCATGTATTAATAGATTCCTGTCCAATTTTGAGAAAGAAAGAATTGGGATGACATTCACTGAGACCTAAAAGATCTATTGTGTCCCCTTTCTTAAGGAAAGTCTCAGAGACTAGTAGTTCCTTTAAATCTCCTTCCGAACGAATTATTCGATATCCGCAAGCTTTAGTTTGTGTAAGTGTCCCTCTTCCATCCAGTAGTCTCCTAGGTGTTGTGCCATAGGATTCCGTATTGCTATGCAATCCGCAAGTATGTAGATTGAGGTTTCTTCTTTCATTCCACAGAATCTACATTCTTCTTGCACCACTATTTTGAGCTTTTTAAAGTGCCCATTCAGGCACCTTTTAGTGCAGTTTTACTCTGGCTTAGGCATTCACTTGTTGTAGTCTTCCAGGAGTATCTTAAATTATTTAAGCCCTACTAGATCCTCTCCTCTTTTCTGCGTTGCCTAATTCTTCTGATATTACATTGGAGCTGATACCGCAAAAGAGTTCCGGTCCCCAAAAGGATGTTTCAGTCCCTCTCTTTTCTAGTTCATATGCTATTTCATTTCCTTATATTCCAGTGTGTCTTGAAACCCACAGTAAAGTGACGATGTTTTTCTCGTCTAGTTCACTGAGATTTCTTAGTCATTCTCATACCATTTTAGAACCGATTAAGAAAGATCTCAGTGCTTTAATGGCTGCTTGACTATCCGACATGATGATAAATAATCCTTTGCCTTCTATATCTTTTATCAATATCGAACTGTGCACACTTTCCTATGGCGTGAATTTCCGCTTGAAAGAGACTTGGGTTTTTTCCCAAGCTTTCGGAGTGTTTGGTTCCCGGAAGGAGGATTGATCAAAATTAACGTCTTGTTTAATGTAATAAGCCGAATGGCATGTTACAAACTCAGTAAACCACTTCTCCCAACCATTGAAATTGATGGCGTGGACTCCCCATATAGTATTTACCAAGCCATTTCTTGGTTTAGGTGTTTTTTTTATGCAGTACATGCTTCATCAGCACACAAAATTCACTTTTTCATTTTCACGAGGCTGTCTGTCTTAAATAGCTGTCAAAAACAAACTAAATGACGTAACTTGCTCAAAATTTTACAGAAGTCGATTAATAGATAGAGATAAAACCAAGTTTCCAAAAGCCACTAGCGTCATAGTTGAAAGAGATCGTCAATTATGTCTATATGTATATTAAGTGAGACAGAACTCTACGAAACGATGAGGCTAGTGGCTTTTAGTAAGTTGGTTTTATCTCTAACAGTTAACAAGAGCAGTGCTGCATTTAAAGTAATGTACTTACCAAACTACCGACTACAACTACAAACTACGGTTCTATTAATTCTACTATTCCTAAAATATTTGTAAAAATAAAATATGAAAGTATGAAATTTTTTTCCTATACTCTAAATATATATCGAAACAGGTGAAAATTGAATTTTAAGTGAGATCATTTTTCAAATACAATATACGATTAAGAAAGTTCTTTAATGATATCTGGCTCAACCACCATCACCTTGTTTAAAATTTTGCTCTAATGCAAAGTTTCGCATTATGGTATTAGAAAATGTTTTTATAGCATGCTGAGTTTTGAAATCATGCACTGTTAGTACTTAGAAAATAATTACCATCATATGCCAAATCCCATTTTATTATTATTTTTTTAAACCATTACTATTATTAAAAAAAGCTAATAGATAAAAAAAGGGTGTTAATGTTTAATGAAGAATTTATAATAGGTTATTTTAAGCAAACGTGTTTCTGCTATTCGCCAAATAGTGATTTTTTCTGAAAATTAAAAAAAATCATCGTTAGTGCCGTAGCTATCAAATCTACACAGTTCAAATACTAAAAGTTTCCGGTGCAAAAGGTTGATCGTCAAAAGTAAAACTTGATCTTGAGATTTTAATAAAAATGGCAGCTATGTAAATTGGAAGCATTCCCGACACGTTTTCAATTTAAACTCTCAAATAAAGAAGAAAATCAGTTTTTTGCTTCTTTTACTCTATATTCGCCAGATATAGCACCGTGTGGTTTTTAGCTGCCAAAAGCACAAAAACAATAATAACGGAGGGAAGACACATTTATGGCGGTATATCTGAAGTAAATACCGAAGGAATTTTTAGCTAACAATCTTATTCTTATCCTTGATATTCGCCAGATCTCGCACAGTGTGATTTTTATCTGTTCCTAAATGTGAAATGACCATTGAAGGTATCATATTTTTACAAAATGGAATCTTGAATAAAGTGCATTTTTAATAAATTTAATATTCGCCGGTTAAGGCATCTTCAGAGGCTTCGTCCCAAAAAGTGAAAGTAAATTTCAACCTCACCACTTCTATTCTAATACATTTGTACCCCATTGAACATATAACAACAGTAACGGAAGATATGTTAAAGAGTCTTATAACTGATAAGTTACAACAATAAATGGATTTGTTCAGTCCCCGAACAAGACACTAGCTCACAATATGAATGAATTTTTAGCAAAGAAGCTGATTATTGTCCTTCGCATTCGCCAGATTTTGCACTGTCTTCTTTTTATATGTTCACGATATAATAAGTGCCCTGATGATAGTACATTGTCAATATGTGAATCATATTTAAGGAAAAACCGAAGAGTTGTTGAAGCTGCTTACAGTTTATGAGCTACAAAATTCTTTTGAATAATGGAAGATTTGTAGTAAAACGATTCTTGGTTCTTACAACATAAAAAGGCACAAACTCACAATATGAATGAGATGTTTATGATCCTCCGTATTCACCAGATCTAAACCGGTCAAACATTCAAACAGTCTTCAATCATTAAACAGACTAGAAGAGTAACACACATTCCTTGCCATAGACTTCGTTTGAAGCCAACATATCAATAGAGATACCTCCAGTTGCAGTGCCAAGCTGTTTTGGATTTTTTATTAAAAATTGAGTGTTTACTATATCAGTAGGTTCATATTGGTTCATGTACATGGATATCAATATTCTTTCTCAAAATGTTGAAAAAACGGAGTAATCTAGCAGGATTTTACAAAATTCCATGTTGAAACTTTTAGAAAATTAATAAAAACCGAGTTGCATTTTCTCAATTTATTACATTAAATAATTTCATTTTAACCCTTTACATACGTCTCTGTCAAACAAAATCATCTCTTTCGAAAATTTCATGAAGTCGAAACATTTCTTCTATCTTCTCGTATTTCGCGCGGTTTCTTATGAACCAAAATAACATTTTCTTACAATCACTATGCAAAACACGCTCTTCTACACAAATTTTTATATGCAAAGCAGGCCTTTTCTCAATTTCTTTGATAACCGTTGGAAAAGTAATGCGAAAAGTACACGCTATGTCACTTTTCCGCACCGAAATTTTTGGACAATTCAATATATTCATTATAGTGAATTTCTGGGTGTACAAATTTTAAATTTAAACCAAAAGTAAATAAACTATTTATTTGATTATTCATTTTAATTTATTAATTATAAAAAAATAACCTATTAAGTTTCATTAAAATACCTATAAAATTTTTCTTTCATTAATAAATGTGATTGTAGAAAAAATATTGTGTACAACTTGTACGCAAACCACTTTTCCCACTCGCTAGATTTGCTTTGCGCACTTGTTGTACAAACTACTATTTTTATTTCATAATTTTCGAATTTGCAATGATTTCAGTTGGAGAACCAAATTAAGACAGCTTGGCAGATCAACTAAAATAGCATAAACTATAAACAACACGATAAATAAAACGGGCGAAGGTATAATGTAAAATTTTTAATTTATTCAGTGCATTAAGGATATTGACAAAAGTATTGAAAAGTTTGACCTGGAAATTCATTCACAACAAAGATAGTTCAAGTATGGATCATCATCAAGTAAAAGGCTCATCTATTCAACTTTTTTATTCCTTTAATACCGTGAGATGTCGCTAATGCACTTGTATCGTTATAAACACTTGTGTTCCCAAGGAATTAACGGACATTTATCATATCTTCTATCCCACTTCGATACTTTCGTTCAATTAACATCGTTGACCGTTAACGAATTTCTTTCAAATTAACCAATCAACATCTTTGTTCCCTCGTTTCATATGAATGATAACTTTTTTTTTTCAAAAATTCATTTGCAAGCTAGGTTGCGGCCTCGATGACATATGTCTTGTTAGAGCTGGAAAACGGTAATTACTGCAAGTCTTCAGTTGTTGAAGGTTGTTTTCTACTTTGAGAAAACGGCACATCAGCGGGATAACATGCTGTCTCCAGTCGTTATTTTTGTGGCAGACACGTAGCGTGGAAAAGCGTCAGTGGTTCAATCGAGCAGCTAATATCGAACGAACATTCTACCTATTACAGTATTATTGAAGTCCTTATACAGGTTGCAGTAAAAATATGTAAATGGAAATTTGTCTCAAGTTTTACTTTTGACAGTCTAGCTACTAAAAAACAGCGAGGTCGTACATATATTTTTTTTTATCTAAAAGCAACACTACGGATACGAACCTATTAACCATAGGCGATGCGGTAGCAAAATTAAAATTTGCAGTAAAATTTCTCAACGACGCCACTTGGCTTCTAGTTAAACTGGAAACCCGACTGCGACTGCCAACGTTACTACATAAAAATTATCAAATAAAATAAAAAAAAACAAAAAAAAACACGGGATGATAATAATAATAATAGAAAAAAAGCACATAAAAAGCGAACATAGACGACATTATAGTACATTCAAATAACCACCGATATTTTTGACTTGAAATACTGGTAATTTTTATAAAATATTACAATATTCGTATGTGTGGCTGAAAAATAGCGAGACTAATGTTTCTATTAAAAAATAATTCAAAATCAATCATCGGTAATCTGATTGTCGGTATTGATAGACTTAAGACCGTTCACCTTAATCGTCAGATTTGTTACCATGTGACTTTTCTTTCAACAGGTATCGTGTCAAATTAATAGTTTTCCGTTAAGATTTCAAACCTTATTTATTATGCATACAGAATTGTAAAATGGAGTTAGCGGATTGTCTAATTTTTAACATGCTTTAAAATTAACCAGTTGCTTGCAGAATTGCTCCTAAATTCAGTTAAATACAGGACACCACTGAAAGTCTACGACTAATTCTTTTTGTTATTTATTTTGGGAAATCAAACCACAATATTTTTAATGTTTTTTATTTCAACGTCTAATAGAATAGACTGAGATATTGTTAGAATGTCTTTACAAAAAATATTTTATTTGACATTTTGTCAAAAATATAATACTGTGAATGGACCTTAAAAATTTGACAACAATTTCTTTGAAGCCAAATTATTATTGATTGTCTAGTTGTTGAATTTTTTCATTAGGGTCAGATAAGGACCAAAATTTTATAAAACTCAATTATTCTTGATAACGGTAGCTGGAACGCTACCGAAACGTTGAAATAAAAAACAATAAAAAAGATGGTGGTTTGATTTCCCAAAATAAATAACAAACAGAATAATGAATATACCACAAGGAACATACAGAAGTTAAGTCCACGTCTGTTTTGAATTTTTTTGTATTTGTTTGTTTATTATAATTAAAAAAAATTTCAAAAATTTTGTAAGGCGTTATAATAGTATTAAACTATTATCTTTCACATCTATTGATAACACGCTTTACTAAAATATGACAATTTTTACAGGAAACTGTAATTAAGTAAATAACTACAAAACCGAGATGTTTTTTTGTCAATATAGAATTTTGGTTTGTGGTTAGATGTGGGGATGTTTCTGTTATCGCATTCTTAGTATTTCCTTTATTGATGTGGTTTTAGCGTTGTCTCCAGTCCAAGACTATGCTCTCAGGGCTTCTGGACGGATGACATCTACCTTGTACTGATGAGGCGCAAATACGCCGAAACCGGTCTACAAGTGATGTCCCTTCTAATTACAAACCAGAATATATTGCAGATATACCAACCCCGTTTAACTTAGGAAGTGTAATTCAATGTCTGTCGGGGCATATAGCCCGAGAAGTAGTTGTTGCTTCTTAGTGAACGGTCTCTGTTCTTTGAAAAATGTTTTTCAAATATAATATGTAGTATATAATATGTAGTATTAAACTATTATCTTTGACAGCCAGGAAATCTATTTAATACGATTTTGACCCATGATATTGTCTGCACATATGTTTGAAAGGCTTTCATCTCTTAGTGGTCTTCCCCATTCAACATTATTTTTTGACAAGACAAACAGTAGTTCTATGATAATTGACAATTATTGTAGTAATTATTCTATGACGCATGTTAATTAGAGTTAATTTTTCCAGAGCTATCAATGCTATATACATATTCAGTAAATCGACAAATATATTTATCGATTCCTTCGTCCAAAAAATTTGCCCAAAACGTTCATCTCTTGGTAGATCTACCAGCGCAGCAGTTATAAATGAGCGAGGAACGACAAACGAGTAATGGAGCAGATCGTTTACGAATTGCAAATTCACGTGCTTTTCCAGACCATGTAGTATTTTTTTTATTCAGTGAATCGACAAAGGTATTGATTGCTTCGTCAAAAAATATGCCGGAAATAAAATCTAATCTCAATAATACATGTATGACTGAGCCTGAGACTCAGCAACGCGTCGCCGGGTTTTAGCTAGTTTTTTTTTATAAAAGCAAGTTAGCTTAAATCGATTATTTTCGTCCCCAGAAACTATTAGTTGCTAAATTTACTGTACACCTTTTTGGTACACCCTGTAAGATGAGGAAATTGGGATGGTAACACAACTCTTCTAGAAACAATTATTTATATAACAAAAATGAAAATTTGCAGTGTTGGGTTAAAAAATCATTTCTGTCAGATGTAGTGTACACAATTATTTATCACTTGTATCAGAACGTGCTAAATCCACGGGGTAAAAATATAAAAAATAGTTTCACTTTAAACAGATGTAGCGGAAATGGATAAAAATATCAGTTTTAACTTTAGCAGTAACCAGTTATTTTTGTAACAAAGCGTTACTTTTGTAGTAAAGCGTTATTTTTGTACGAATTTCTATTACAGTAACCGAATAAAGATATCAAGTTACTTTGTAAAAGAAGCAATGTTACCGTTACTTTTCGCCCATTTCAAAAAGTAGCGCGAAGCCCACGAAGTTTGACTAGTCACCTTTTCTTTTTGAACAATTTGGTATATCGAGCAGTATTCCAAGTCGTAATTAATCTTAACGTGCAACACTTGTACAAACTTTATAAAAGAATTGAACTTACTCAGGAGTTATAGTGATATCTGATAATCTAGCGTCACTAGTTATGCTATAGTGTCGTCTCATTTGTACATCGTTTTCTAATTTTACATCACAGTCCTGAAAAAAAAATCGACAAATAAATGGTAGAATTTGTAAAATTTCAACTGACATGAGAGAGGAGCTTTTGTTTTATTCGGTAAATATTATAATATTTATTAAAATTTTTATATTACTTGAGTGTTGGCTTGAAATTTAAATTTTTTACCAAGGATTTCACACAAAAGGAAATTCAAAACATTTTCAATAGAATTTGTATAAAAACTCAAGTTTTGGGATAGATTTTTAAATTTTTTTATTTCCATTAAATATTACAATTTTAATAAATATTAGAATGTTTTTTTCAAGGTATAAATATTAATGAGTTTTTGAATAAGATTTTTTTAATGGAGTTTCTATAAAAAATAAATTTACGTTTGTTGGGGTTGTTTGAAAAGCAAATTGATTTTTTATAAATTGAATATGTTTAAAAAGTTTTTGATACGGATACAAGTTAATAAAAAAAAGATACATTCTACTAACAGATGATAGAATTCTCATAAAAACATGATAAATAGCACAAATTTTTTTTATTTATTTTTGGTTAACTTTCAAAGGAATTCTAATAGAAATTAAATTTAGAGAGAAATTTTTTTCACTTTTAATATTATTTTCGTGAAGTATTGATCAATTTCTCAAAATAACTCCAACGAAATTTGAATTTTATTGGATTTTAATTTATTCAGGTAATTTAAAAATCAAATTGGAATTTTTTAAATAGAATTCGAATAAAAACGATATTTTATGACATAGCAATTTTTTTCACAGTTTTAATGAGAAATTATTAAAGAAATTCTACCAGAAACTGAATTAACAACAAATTGAAGGTAATTTTAAAAGCAAATTGAGATTTTTTTAAAGAATTGGCATATAAGACAAAAATTTATGATTTTCAAAGGTTTCGCATACAACACACGAAAATTTATAATTTTTTAAAGAATTATATTAAAAATTGAATTTACTGCATTCATTTAATAAATATTACCATTTTTGGAATCAATTGACAAATTTGCGTAAAAACATTATAATGTGACGGAGAAATATTTCAATTATATTTATTTTTAGGAAATTTCACAAATTCATTAATTTGATTATTTTTCAAAGGAATTCCCATAAATTAAATTTACAGCAAAAAATATTTTATATTTAGTAAATACTACAATTTTTGTGAAGAATTGATGAATTCCAATGAAATTTGAATTTTATTTCTAGAAAAAATGTGTTAAAGAATTTATCAAGTGTTTGGTAGAATTTGTGCCCAGTACAAAGTTACATTAAGGTTTTTTTCATTATCAGCAAAAATTTGACCATTTTTCCGAAATGGAGAAAATCAAAATATTGTGATTTACTTCCTACTTTAAAAAAATTTATATACCACAACGACCGTACACAGGATAAAGAAATATACATCATACTTACTCTTTTACCGTATTTTCCTTCGACGTCTTCCTTCAACAGAGCAAAACATTCTTCCAAACGTTTCTGCAACGGTTGCAAATTATCAGGTACTTTTTGCTTGTGAATCTGCACACAAAGATCCAACAACGGTATCTGATCGGCTATCAGATCTTTCAACTTTTCTATCAATATTTTATCTTCAGCGTGATGTATTTCATAATCCGATGTAAAAAATACTTCCTCGTAATTTTTTATACCTCCCATAACGGCCGCATCCAAAATACCTACGAAAAATGGATAAAAATAAAGATACCGACATGGCGCAGTCGAATAGAATAATAAAAAAACTTACCGTTTAACGTTAAACTTAACGTATTAATCTGCATGGTTTTATCTTTGTTAGAAACGACTACGTAATTCGTTAAAGTCTTATTGGTCTTTTCCATCGTTTCTATGGCGTTTCTTAAAGGTGAAATTTCATGGACTTGCGTATGTTCTACTGGAAACCATCTCAGTATACCGGGCAAGGGATACGTTGTAGTCAATTCCGTTCTCTCTAAACATCAAATTTGAAAGTTAAATTAATGAAAAAAATATTTATTTCAATAAATGCTTTCAGGTAAACATTAGAGAGAAAATGTACACTTTGAAATGTCTTTTTTTTTCTGAAAATCCCATTTTTTGGTCCTTCGAGCCGGATATGAACCACCGATTTGTGAAATTACTTTTATGGTGGTCGTTATTAGCTCTCAGAAAGTGTATATGTTAGAAAAGCAAAACTGCTTTAATAGTTTACCCTAGCTATCCCTAATTATGCTGAGACACTGAATCCCAAGCAAATTCTCCATGAATGCACCCCTATACCCTACAAACTATCAGGACACATCGCAAAAACATGTTTTTTTAACTTCTTAACCTTTAGCCACACCACGCCTGGCAAGATTTTTTCACGCTAAAATAGAATCTTCGATTTTTCCCTAATCAAAAGCCGGTAAAGGCAAGGGTAACCTTTCAGAGGCGCAGGGGAGGGGTTTATGGGTTATGCCCACCCTAACGGAACCCAGACAATTTTTAAATCAAAATTATTAATCTTGATAAAAAATTAAAAATTAGCAAAAACGCGCTACACCAATGCAAGTCTTCGATTATGAACTGGATAATTCTGGTGCGATAAGAAAATTTACACTTTGGGTTCAGTTTATAAAAGACCAAACAGAAAAGCAGCACATGCAAATCAAAGGAAAAAGTCAGCAGGGCGATAAATACGTTTTTTAGCTTTTGCAATTGATTTTTAACCAATTGTGCAATAGTGCAATACGTCAATATATGCAAATTTAAACTGTGAGTGGGTTTTAATTTATTTATGCTGAGTGTAATAAAAAGAATGGTCATTGGTTCCATTTTTTATTACCTTTTATGCTACAAAAAAATTGGAGGGTCAAAAGGTGACCCCATTAAAAAACCTACAAAAATCGAGATATTGCTTCTTCCCAGGTTTTATTACCTACAACCTGACACGCCATAATAAATTTGTATGGCAAAATATTCAGCGGCATAAAAGTAACGTTAAAAAAATTAGTTAAACTCTTTAACGCCTTACAACTTTTGTGCATAGGTAAGTAGGTTCAATCGACCTATTTTTGTTCCCAGATAAAGTGGTATAATTTATGACCAATCTGTTTTGTTACACCTTGTATAGTCCTGTGCTTCTTCACGATGAACACGTTTGTTTATGGATACAGTCTAGTTGTACAATATCCAATGACGTTTTGCAATCCAATATCTCAAAAACTGTTAACATGACAAATATGAAATTTGGCATCTGAAAACATGTGAAACTCTCCGGATTTAACACTATTCCACTTTAAATAATTTTCAAAATTAAAATTGTGATAAAAAGAACCGTTTTAGTAGGAAAATAAGAAAAGATTGTCAAAAATACTCACCTAACCAAAGATGTGCGAAATCATTTGTACTTTCAATAAGAGAATCTTTTCTTGTAAACGGTCTGGAGAAGGTGAATTTTTGAATGTTATTCACCCTGTAAAATTTAACGATTTGATCGGAAACCGGCTTCCCTGAAAATCTTTGTTTCTTCTCGTCCATTACAGGATCCACTTTGTTTATTTGAATATCTAAAGGTTTGTTAAGAAAAATGAGTTTTTAGTTTTAACGAAAAATATAAAAATAACAAAAGGATACATTGTTTATCCGATCCGACGATTTCTTCTCCGGGCTGCGTTAGTTTGTTCAATAATTCCGCTTTGGGAAACTCATTCAAAATCCTAGCGTTAAAGTCCGCCAATCTTTCGTACTCTTTTCCCCTGTATATGAATACTTTGTTTCGGAGAAATTGGGGGAATCCCCTACCGTAATATCCAACGCGGAAATATTCCGGCTCGGCGCGAGCCTTTTTCATTATGTCGTCGTAAAAAACAGCCATTCTTTGATGTAGATCGCTTAATCGATCGTAATCGAAAGTTTCTTGCTCATATTGCTCTGCCAATTCTTGACATTTTTTAATTGCACACTCCCACATCTACAGAAAAGTCAAATACACTACATTAAATTGAAAATAACGGTGCTACAATTTAGTAAATCTCATTTTGATCGAAAAAAGAGCTGCGACTGGTTAATGTTTGAACATAGAGTAGGTAAATAAAGAAATTTCGATTTCATTCATACTAGTCAAGTCAACTACACTGACCGACAAAAAAAATCCGATACATTTTCAAAAGAGGTTAATTCTTGAATAACTCATTTGTGGTTGTAATTTTGATGTACAGTTAAATTTGAAAATACACGGGATATATAAATGTGAAAATGTATGTTACCCGAAATTTTAAACACCCTGTAGGATGAAACAACTACAATAAGGAGTATCAAAATCAAATTAGTGGTTCAAGAGGTAACTACTTTTGAAAATGTGTAAAATTTATGGTGTCCGGATTTTTTGACGGTCGTGTATATTATAAAGTTCAGTAGTTCGGAAAATTCATGGAGAAAATGGTAAGTTTTACCCATAAAGTATATAAATGGAAAAATCTAAAGGAAAATATGAAAAACTGCTGAAAAGAAGGTAAAAACGATACAAAATTCAGATGTTCGCAAAAATGGAAAATTGACGAAAATAATAGTAAATTTTACCTATTACGTATATTAAGTGGATAAATAGGGAGAAAAATATGAAAAACTGATGGAAAAATAAGTGAAAACTATACAAAAGTTTAACGAAAATATTACCCAAAAAAAATAATAAATATTTATTCAAAGTATATTAAGTTTAGAGGTTTGGAAAATGGAAAATTGATTAAAATAAGGCGGAAATCGGTAGAAAATCTGGGAAAAAATAATACCCAATTTAATCTTAATCTCCAATAATTCAAAATATATCGAGTGCAGCTATCTAGAAAAAATGATGGGAAAAAAGTAAGTTTTACCAGGAAGCATATAAAGCTAATAATCCGAAAAAAAAAATATGAAAAACTGATGAAAAATCTAGATTTTAAAGGCGAATGTTGATACATACCTTTCCTTTACTATAATTTTCAATAATCGTATAGTAAAGTTCCTCCTTAAGTTGTCTATGCTTGTTCGCTTTAAACTTATCTCCTTTCAACAACGAACTTAGTTGCTCGTCTGACCAGCTCAATAATTTCGCGTGTAATTCCAAAGTATAAGCGGCTTCCGTGAAATTTTCACATTCCAGATGAAGATCGAACAATTTGTTCAAATATCTTATGTACATTTCTTTTTTGTTTATTTCCGAATAAAAATCCTAAAACAAATAGAATTGTTTTTTTTTAATCTGCAAGGTAAAGTATTTTATGAAAATTGACGCTGAAAATATGGTTTAAATAGTCCAACTATGTAAAGTTGTATCTCGAAAACTACCCGATCGGACCTTGTGACTATCGGATTTTTTCCCATATACAGGCTGTTTCACGACGAGCTTACACTATCTATATTATATTGGAGACTACTCACACGATTTCTATAAAAATTGGCATACTCCAACAAGTTATGGCGAATTTATGGAAAATATTTACATATACATGCGGTTACACCGTATACCGAAAGTGAACGACAACTTTGTTATATTAAATGTAGCACCCTGTATGTTATTAACTTTTCGAATTCTACATTAAATTTTAATGTCACTTTATGTAGAATACCCTATATCTAAAATTTATACTTATCGAGATTTTAATTTTTTTTATAAAAAATTAACAGGTGCAGACCTCATATTGAAAATTCTGTGTGAACATCCCCAATACCAAATAAAAAACATCTTGTCGGGTTGATTAGTAGGACGATCAAGGTAATTGTCGAAAACTTCTATTTTGTATACAGGGTTAGTAAAAATGTGATGAAAAGTTCAACTTGCCATTTCCCATAGGATTTTTTTTGTGAGCAAAGTTAAATACTTACTAATAAATTAACTGTACAACTCATGGTATTCTCCTTATTCTCGTCTGTAATAATGGTCCGGTACTCCAACAAACTTTCCATTAACCTCGAAACGATTTTGACAAACTTAACGCCTTCGTCCTTCATCGACGTGTGTTTCGAACACAGATCCACCATTATGTCGTGAAACATATTTTTATAATCGTGATCGCCTTTACCGCCTTCGAACAGGGCGTCCAATTTGACGATCATCTCGTTTTCAAAATCGGAAAAATTCCCTTTGATGTGCGACGAATCTCGCTTGGTATCGCCGTAACTTTCAGTTTCGTATTTCGATGAATAAAATTCGCATTGCATCATATCGAAGAATATTTGAATGGTGGCCTTGCGGAGATACGGTTCCGGTATCAGGGTCATTTCTAGGATGAGACCTACCAACGATGGTACGAATTGAACCTTATTTTGACCTGAAACGAAGTCAGATATTCACAAGACGCTGTATCACAGCAAAAAAAATCTTACAACTAAATTCACCCGATTTGGCTCCAAGTGATTTTTTATTCCCAAATTTTAAATTAAATTAAAATTTTGGGTCGAAAAATCTGGTAATCATTTATTTAATAGTAATAGTAATAATTTATTTTTTAATAAAATTCCCGATTTATGTATACAAACCATTGAGATTGCTCTAGTACTTTTTACGTTATATGAAAAAAACTAAAAAAAGTACGATTATTTTGGAGACCACTTGAAACGACAGTTCGAGATCTATGGCGGGAATCTGATAATTTATTAAAAATATATGCACGCCACTGGGCGGCGTTTGCATTCTATTGGTTTAAATATATGTAAGAAAATACCTCATATTTTCTAAGCCTTGTTTTTAATGGTTTTTATTCACCCGCTCTATCATGGCGAGTGTTGATAGAAATGACATAGTTACGAACTGATGACAGTGAAAAATATTAATGTCAAAATTTTGGAATAATAGACATTTAATGTCGTTTCTCTTTTTACAGGTAAGATTTTGTAAATGTTAATGTTTGTAATTGAAATAAAACCTCTTTTTACAGGAGAAACTCAATAGTGTCTTTATTCGATAAAACACAAATTACAGAAGATTACATCTTACATATATCTCTTCGCATTGACTTTAGAAAGAATATACAGAATAATTATAATATATACAGTGTGTCCACTCAAGTTCGCAGCATATGGGAAACATTTTTATTATCAATTTTACGAAAAAAAGTTATTCTCCATAAAAAGTTCTGCATTGTCTGAAACTTAAAGCACAGGCATCGACATTTCCAAATCATATACGAGTTAAATCAGAAAATATGAATTTCACACGATAGTGAAATATTTTTATTTTTGTCCAAATCAAAAATTGTTATCAAGAAAATGTATTTAAAATTGTAAACTATGTTTAAATCTACAGCTATGTCTACATGATGTTTAACACGATGATTTTATTCATATTCCTTAAGGAAACGGGTTTGGTATCAGCACAGCAGTACGGTACAACATGTACATTGGAAGTAGGCAATATCTGGAAAATTAATCTAGAGATATCTAGAGAATTTTTCGCCAGCTAAGTCGCCCGATTTAAGCCTTTGAAAATTTTTTTTAGGTTTCTTGAAAGAGAAAGTATACCAACAAGGGCCGTTTACAAACGTCCTACGTATTATGGAATTATTATTATTATAGCACTATACATATTTAAGTTGTAAAATAATAGTATTTTATGCAACGATCATGTATTAATGGCCATTACATGAAAGTTGCATACAATATTTTTTCTACTCCAATTAATAAGAATTATTTAATTAATAATTATCATATATAGTTACTTTTGAAAATCAAAATTATTTGACAGCTGTCAAATTAAGTGTCACCTAATATAATTCATTTCAGAAATGTCAACCAGGTATCCATGGCTATATTAAATATTGTGCGAATGTCGCATTCCTATTGGCTTAAAAATCTGTATCATAATGTAACGTTTATTCTAATTTATATTTACAGTTAATTTATATTTACAGATTTATATGTAATTCAGTCCTTATTTAATAGTTTATGTCATACACTAAACACACTAATTATAATTTATATGAGAGTCACTTAATAAACACTTATTCGAGGCGCGATTACTTTCCTTCGGTATCAACACTGACTGATTGACTAATTGCCTGCAGCGAAGCTGGTGGCCTATTTATACTCGCACGCCGTAATTCTCGAAATTTCTCGCGGGTGCACTGGATATTTTTCGACGTTCTGGCGGATGCACCGGGTGCGGTGGGTATTCTCGATGTTTCTCGAAGTTTGGGCGGAGGAGCCACATCCGTCTCATACGGGGACCTCACTGGGGGCACCAACTGAGAACACCACCGCAGCAGCCCGCGCAACAATAATGAAAATTTGTATCATAATGAATATCATTATGATACAGATTTTAGTCTTTTATTAAGTATATTATAAAACAGGAGTAGAAAAATATATTTTGTTATGTGCATCAAAATGCTGCAGCATAGAAGTTGGGAAACTTAAGGGTTATCAAATTTTTGATGACAAATGATTTATTTGTTTATTAGACATTAGTTCAAATTTAAATAGATTTTTTTTAAACAATTTTCAATTTGATCAAAAATAAAAGGTAATATTCATATTTTCTGATATACCTCGTATATTATTTGGAAATTTCCATACCTGAAGATTGAATTTTACGTTCTAAATCATGCAGAACTTTTTATGAAGAATAAGTTTTTTTTCGCAAAACTAATAATAAGAAAGTTTTCCATACGATGCGAAGTTAAGATTAATACGAATAGTTGTCTGGATCTAATTTTGCGTCGCGTCTACTATATTTTCCCGGCTTTGCATACCTACCGTGATTTTTATGCTCAAAATTTAAAAATAACTGTTCAAGATGAAATTAACCAAATTTTCTGTTCTTTTCTAGAATAAAACATATCACTACTTACCTAGATTAAACCACATCGATTTGATTTCGAATCCCATTTCTGTCCTCATATCCTTAAACAGATCCAATATCCTCATTTTTTTATTAAAAGAAAACGTTTCTAGTTGCAGCGTCTGTTGAGTCATAAAAGCTATGGCGCAATGAAAAAAATTATTCCAAGCGTCGTGTTCGAATTTTTGAAAAAAGCAATCTCTAATGGTGTGCGAAAAATATCGCAGAGATTTGAGTATGATGCTGTTTTGCAACATCAACATATCGCACCAATCTTTAGGAAACACCGAATTGCTGACGAGTTCTTTGAACACCACCAGAATCTCCATTAAGAAGTCCAATACGTCGAAATTGGTGGAAAAGCTGTTTATGTAATTGTTGTAGTGTTCGTTGGTCATTTGTCTAAATATGTCGATCATTACGGCTACCAAATTACTCTAAAAATATACAAATAAAATGGTATTTTCATAAGAGGATGGTTTGATAAGTTAGTGACTATTGCAGTGTTCAATTTAAAGATACCGCACTGGAAATTTAAGAAGTCACTGATTTACCAAGTTGGTATCGTACTTATACTTACTGCATGTGGATTGTCCCTTTCCATTTTTATGTGGCTCTGTATGACAGTTCTCAAAGCAGACTGTATAATTTCAGATACATCGCCGAAAGTCGATCCGACGTCCTTTCTAAATAATAATTCCATAATATCGCTCATATTCTTTATACACCATTCGACCTACATAATCAAAATTGCAAAATATCGCATTTTAAAACAAAACATAGAACGATCAATTTAATTACAGATAAAGTGCAAGAAAAAGCAATAGATTAATGAATTTTAAAAATATTAAACGTGTAAAAAGCTGTCGATTGGAAAAACAATTGATGTAAATATGACACAAAGATGTATTTAGTATACAGTGTGGAAACATTTATGAAAAATCTAAAAACAATTTTGGAATATAAAATGACAATTTGCAACGAAAATGATATATAAAACAGTACTTTGGATTTAATCGATCACACAACAGATGTTGAATAACGTTAGAAGATAGTTTTTTCAAGATTAGGATGTTGCCAAGACGTTAGTGACGACATCTTCAACATTGTCTCCCGATTAAAATTTTGGTTGTACTGTCTCTCAAAAACTTTTTTCATTTTGTTGTTCCATTCTGTATACGTAGGCTGTTATCTTTCCGCTTTCATCAATTCTAAATATACTTATTTTAATTTCAACTTTATTTCATATGGAATGTTTCTTCACTCTAGTTTTCTTTATGCTTTCCAGTTTGACAGGAGAGACTGGATAGAAGAACGACAGGAAAACTTCGGGCATAAGATGCCATAAGACGAAAGAAAATACACACAGTTGTTACTTAATTGAACAGGCCACTGGACAAGCTGATAATTGAAACCATGACACTGGTCAATAAAGCATAGAGAACTGGAATGAATTGGAGACAGTTCTACACAAACTGACGGAACCCAAAATTCCAAGGTTATCATCATGGCGGGTAGTCATTCATTAAACTCTTGTGTAATCAGTTCTAAAGTGATATGGGAATGCCTAGAACTTGATCATTACCTTACTGTACAAAGAGGGGGGCTGAAACACCCTTTTGAAGGCCGGAACCCTTTTGCGGTATCAGCTCCAGAGATATAACAATGGAGATAATTTAATTGGGTATACAGCTGTTATGAACGGGTATAATAGGAAAATAGTAGATAAGTTAATTAATCGCCATAGGATTAAAAACTCTCTCCATGATACCACTTTATTTAAAAATCAAAATAGTAAAGTAGAAATTTTTATTTCAGTACTTTTTAACCCTTGTTATACACAAGGATTAAAAAACATCTTTCTAAATTTGTCTTACAAATCAAATAATACTTTAAAACAGCTGTTAGGTAACCCTATTGATGAAATAATGGATTTGGAAAAGAGTGGTATTTATGAAATTAGTTGTAATGATTCTGATATGAAATATGTTGAGCAGACTAAGAGATCTGTAAAAGTTCGTTATAAAAAGCATGTAGCTCATTTAAAATATGGGCGTACAGAGAAGTCGAGTGTTGCTGAGCATGTTTTAGATTGTAATCATTCAATAAGTTTAGATAGTGTAAATTTGTTAAGAAATGTATCTAACAATAGAATGTTGGATGCATTTGAAAGCATAGAAATAGTTAAATATAATAATAGTTTGAATAAAGACAAAGGACCTATACCTTATAGTCCGTTGTATAGTTTATTAGGAAAAAACAATTGTATAATTTTTTTCGCGCCAGGATGGTTTGTTCCTGCGGATTAACCTGTCTGGCGTGATAAAAATTTAGTATATATGGATGACGAAGCACCATAGTGTTAGTTTACCTTCAGTCTCTGTAGAAGAAACCTTGGTTATAGAAACGCGCGTAAGATAGAGTAGTGTTTTCACAAGAAGACACTTTTTCTTTAAATATGTTTGAGGAAATGAGGTGTGGCATTTAGGAGTGAAAAAAAAACAAATATGAAAAACAATTACATCATCAACCATTGAACTTAGTCGATACTCTACTCACAAGGGTAGTGCAGATCTGTTTATAACACCAACATGTGTGCATTTATGGTGTTTATAAACGGTTAAATTTTTATTCGTTTAATGATTATAAATTAAAAGCCATCATGAATTTATAACTTTAGTGGCCTCCAGTTCGTTTACGAAAGAAGTACGGCACACATTTTATAAGAAATACCATAATTAATTTTAGCACATCTAATATATCAAAAATTTGGACACTGAATATTTCTTTACTAGCATCAGTGGAAAGAGAACTACCTTTCTTTAGAACGATGTAACATTTTTTTACTACAAAATCCGATGGAAGTCGTTAGTCATATGATATATTTTATACAATCACAGTTACATAGCATTTCCATATTAATGAAATATCTAAATTGTAGATTATGTTTACACACAGGTTCTTTTGTTAGTAAAAAGTGAACTTTATTAAATAACAAGATTGAAAATGAAAACATAACCTATAAATAATATACGCTGCTAGGATACGTAACCTATAAATAAAAAAATAATATGTGCAGATATTAAACGAAGATAGATAGATCGGATTTTGTGGTGACAGAAAAGAATGAACATTAGCGAGTGAAATTCTACCAATAACCTTAAATACATAGCGTGTCGATGTTTTTAATAACCATTAGTCACAATATGATATCGATAAATTAGCAAATAGTAATATACACAAAAAGAAGAATGAAAATAACTATTTTCTAAAATTATAAGTTCACCTCTTCTGGATATCCTACATGCTGATTGACGCAATGTTCCGTAGTACCAAGGAGTTGAGCCACCTTGGCCACCGATCTGTTTTGCCTTCTTCCATCTTGTCTGGTTACACCCTATAATATACCCATTTCACCACTAAACTAATACGCATAAAAACAATTTCAACAACTAACAGAAATTATTATGATAAGGTGGTTAGCACAAAATACACTAAAAAGTTTTTATTGGTCGACAAAAAAGATGTATTGTGAATCAATTGTGTAGCATAATAATTTTAATATCATAGCAAATGAAATAACCTAAGAGTAAGAACCCATTACAAGAAGCTTTTCGGAGAAAATAACAAGACACATCAAAGACACTTCAAATGGGAAGTGTTATGGGTTTGTTGACAAGTTTTTATACTTTTTCAATTTTTGGATATGGACATTATATTTTTTACAGTTTGATTAGTGTAAACAACTTACAGGTAATATATTCAATACAAATTCGTATTGTTGTTCATAATAGCCGTACTCGTATGCCACTTTGCCCTAAAGCTTATGGCATACAACAACGGCTATCCTCTGAAGATCACTATGAATATGTATTAAATATATTATGTATAATACTTTCACCACTTTTGTGGAATCTAATTGTGGATGACTTGATCTGCAGGTTAAATGATCATAGCATATGGACGCAGGGCTTTGCGGACGACTCACCAATGAGAAATTCCCGGAGACAGTTATGAATGTCTTATAAGAAGCTTTACGAATCGTGGGAGACTGGTGCCTTAAAGAGGACCTTTCTGTTGATCCAAAGAAATCCGAACTAGATGCTTTTACGAATAGAAGAGTTCTCCCGCAAGGCAGTACAACTGTCCGGAAAAAAACTAGAAATATTCAAAGAAGTTGAATATCTAGGAGTAGCACTTGATTCCAATTTTAAATGGAGAACACACCTGAGAAAAATTACAACTAGGACAACTAGGCTTTTCTGGCAATTCAGAAGAGTTATGGGGAATGCTCAAAGGCAAGCTCTCCTTGGTATTACCGGGGCAATGAACAGCACGGGGACGGCATCAATAGAAGCCCCAAAAATTTACAAAGTCAAAATAGCCTCTATAAAAAGTTAACAAACTGGTCAACAAATCCATCCACATCATTGTATTGATTTAATGATTAAAATCATGTGTTATTGTTATTTTTACCAGTCTTACAGATCATTATTTTTGGTGATCTATAACTTTAGAGGGAGTTCCGAATGTGTAGAAGAAAATAAAGTAAAATCTAGTCAAAAATGTTCGATTTGGATTTTTCAAATTTTTGTCATAGGTTCGAACCACTATGTTATGGGATAAATAAAAATAAACGTGACGACAACACAGTTCGAAGAAGAAGAAGAAAATCGAGAATAGTGGGACCTTTTATGAAAAGACTTAGCTTATAACTACTTGCATATTTAGCATATTACTCTACAAGGGTAGAAAGTTTGAGATTCCTGCATTGCGCACCATCATGGCGCGCAGTTCTTCAGGGTTCTCAAACTTTTTGCCCGTGTAGTGCATACTATTTTTCTTTATATGTACATAGTTTCTGCTTCGACCGTGAGGTAGAAAGTCTAACATTTATGCATTGGTAGAAGCGCACTTGAGAATTGATTCCTGCACTGCGCCGACGGCATCATGGCGCGCAGTGCAGGAATCTAAATGCTAAAGCGCGCACCTACCAATGCAAAAATCTTAGACTTTCTGCCTCACGGTCGAAGCAGAAACTACGTACTTTCGGCTGCATATAAAGAAAACATATTTTCTGTCGACTTTTAATAATAAAAGTATTCTACTGAAAATATCCACACCAATTGAGAAAAATTAGTATTGGTGGAGCTTATTTTTAATAAAAACAAATAACGTAAGACACCTGCAAAAAATATGAGTTAATATTAAAAAAGTACAATAACCATTCTCTTGATAGATCGTTCTGTTAATAAGTATTTAAATAATATGGAAAATAATTTTGTATTAATTATAATTAAAATAAAATATTTGTCTATCTACTCATGCAATAAACATTTTATTCCAAGTAAACTAGACAAAAACGTGAACATTTAGTACCAGTCAATTTATTTCAAAACAATACTATTGACTGCGCCACTTAAACCTCCAAAAAGAGATAACGATTTCCCTAAATTGATTGTAATACCATGGAGTAGCATGTCGTTCTAAAGCTATCGCCTTGAATTTTAAAATTTGGTACAAAAAATACAATATTTTTTAGGATATTATGAAAACTTTGTTAATGCAGATTTGCTCACTAGTTGTATTGTACATATAAAGATAAGCAATAGTCGGTGTATAAATCTGGAAATATTGGAGGCTTTTTAGCACAATGATGAGACTAAGTAAAATGAGAATCAGTCCATTTTAGTATGGTTGTTCATTAGATGATCGACGATTTCAACTAGGACGGATCAGAATAATAAGTGGCATACATACTGTCCAGATTTATTCTTTTGTTTACAATAAAATATTGGTAAACGCTTTAAAACTATATTTTGCTTGATCCCATTGAAATATTTAGAAGTAAATTCAAGTTTTGGTGGTATAAATGGCGCAGTTGATAGGATAATCTTGAAAAAATTAACGAATATGTTTGGCTTTCGACCAGCGTACCTGAAAGTGCAATAGAAAGGGATGTGTACCGTTTTTGTATATAAACAATTTTTAAATGTCTTATTTGACTCGATTTTTCATTTAGTTTGACAGTTTGTACCACAATAAATAATTTTATATTCAGCATATCATCTAAAATCTAAAACATACCATCAAACTGAATCAAAAGATAATTTTGTTTTTGTCCATAAGTCGAACGAATATTGCATAATATTGTGATCATATATTTTAATCTTGTATCCTGTATAATGTATCACTTTGAATTAGTAGAATCGGAATAAAGTAGGAAATTGCAAAACCAAAGTATTATATTTAAAATCATATAAGTTTAATTGATCGTTATTAAATTTTGAAACACTGCATTTAAAAATATCTATATCTTTTATCAAAAAATTTTTTTCTAGCTCCCATAATATACAGGATATCTAGCTCTGTATAAAACAAAAATATTTCTCCTATAACGGACGAGGTAGAAGAATATTTCAAGTCCCAAAATGTTAGACATATTTATACAGTTTTATAGTTACATTGAAAAATGCTTATCAAAAAATATAAGTATACATCCCATAGTGCTTATTACATGCTCTTTGAAAATTTCAAGCACATCCATCTACAGAAATCGAAACTTTTTAGAAATTTCAATCCAAGATTTCTAAAAAGGAGATGCAAAAAAATAGAAATACAAGAAAAAAAAGTACCTAAAATTGTTTATTTGCTGAAACATTCGGTGGCCAAGGTGTCTCTGGTGCAGAAGATTTTTTTTGTAATCGCTCAATTTTCTGTTTTCAAAATAAGCCTTCGGTTGTAAATAGAACTCAATTTTAATAAAAATAGGAAGAATATTGAAAGTTAAAATAAATATTTGTTTTTTGACCATACAACCAATTTGAAGGATATCGATAAAATCTATGATTTTTTTTTTTCAATTTTGACAACTATTAGAAAGCAACGAAGGCAAATGTAAAATTTAAAAGAGACGTGTTAACATTTTTTGACTCACCCTGTAACCAAATTCAAAGAATATCAATAAAACATCAATTTTATTTAAATTGTGAGAACATATTATTTTGCCATGTCGACAAAATTTGTTAAATTGAAAGTAAAATACAGAGTGAATCATAATTTATAAAAACTGAGTTAATAATTTTTGATTCACTTTGTAGCCAATTTAAGGGATATCACTAAAATCTGTCAATTATCAAAATTTTGACAACTATTAGAAAGCAACAAAGGGAAAAGCTGTTAAATTTAATGTAAAATATAGGATTAATCATTAAAAAAACTGAGTTAATGATAGATATCGAAGATAATAGATACGCCGAAACCGGTCTGCAAGTGATATTGTCCCTTCTAATTGCAAACCAGAATGGGTGGTTAAATCTTGTAGATCATACCGACCCCGTTTGACTTAGAAGTGTAATTCAATGTCTGTCGTGGCATATAGCCCGGGAAGTAGTTGTTTCTTCTAAGTTGTCTAACAGTCACTGTTTTTGAAAAATATTTTTCAAAAACTTTGTAAGGCATTATAATAGTATTAAATCTATTATCTTCGATAACTATTGCTAACAGGCTTTAGGTACTAAATAGACAATTTTACAGGAAACTGTAATACAGTATATGAGTTAATTATGATTGTTAACTCACTCTGTAACCAATTTAAAGAATATCCATAAAATCTATTTGTTTTTTTCTAATTTTGAGAACTAGTAGAAAGCCATGAATGCAAAAACAGTCAAATTTAAAGTAAAATACAAGGTGAGTCATTTAAAAAACAAAGTTAATATTTTTTTGACTCACTTTGTAGCCAGTTTAAAATATATCAATAAATATCATTTTTTTTTAATTTTGAGAACAAGGGTCTTACTTCGATAATTTGGAATATATATGGAATGCGAGGGTGAATAATATACACTACAATAATCAGTTAAAAAGTTTACAAAATACTTTAAAATAAAAAAAGAACAAAGGCGTCCGAAAAAAAAATCGTTGAAAACAGAAAATATTGGAATTACACAAGACATCCATGAAAATGTATGTACATCCTATGAACATTACGATGAAATGTATATACAAAAGTAATAAAAAATGTTTAAAACTGTACAATGTGCATTGGTGAATAAATTTATTTGTACATATCAGTGTGAAAAAAAAAACATAAAGTAACGAAAATTTTCGAAAAAATATAACAATTTGTTATTTAAATAAAAAATAAACTAGTTTAGTTACTTATCCCCCTCTCCTTAAATAATGAATTTTATATACAGAGTGATTCACTAAGAAGATAAAGTAAAGTCGGAAAATACCCCTAGTCTTTTTTCTTTCTCTATTATTTACATATAAAATGTATGAAACAAAAAGTTACTAGATTTGGGCACGTTGTAAATTAATATTAATTGAATTGTCACTAGTAATACCACTAGAGGTCAAATTATTTCCGGAAATTTTTTCTCGCTGATGAATATTCATGAGCTCGAGAGCGAGAAAAAATTTCCGGATTTAATTCGACCTCGTGTGGTATTCGGTAAGAAAATTCCACACCAAATTGTGCTTGAAAATCAAATAATTAAAATTTATTTTTCGATTTCCAGCAACGTCAATTTTTGACGTTTTAGGTTTGGTCGACTTGATTATTTAGTTACCATGGCAACTAAGTGAAACCCTAACCTAAAAATTATTTCAGTTTTGAAGCTGTCAAGCGGCACGACGTAAAAAAGACGTTTAAATTGTTGATTTCTACTCGTTGTAGTTGCACGAAAATACCATCTCAAGACACAACACAGTATATTCTTTAATTTTACATAAGTTTTGAGTAACTACAGTGGTATAAAATTGCTTTTTTGCAAATATAAACCAGAATGTCAAAAAAATATTCTGACATTATAAACGCCAAACAAAATTTCCAGTATAATTCTCTGGTGGGTACCCACCATGAAAAAACTTCTGATAAAATTCATCGGTTGCCAAGGTGATCTGTCAAAAAAACACGTTTTGATTGGTTAAAAATTACAGGTGTGGAATTTTCACTTATAATCTCCCTAGAGCACGAATTATTTCCGGAAATTTTATCGAAGTGCGAATTTTCTTAAAAAATTCGCAACTGAGGAAAATTTCCGGAAATAATTCGTGCTCGTGGGAGATTCGGTAAGAAAATTGTATACCAAAACTTTTTTAAAATAGAAATTAAATTGGTGACATATTATTATTATTTATGACAGCTGTCAAGCCAGAGAGAAATTTCCACTTATTAATTTCCCTCTACGCAGGGAAATTTCCGAAGAAATTAGGTTATTGTCATAGCAACATGTCAAAATGCAGGCATCTGATTGGCTAAAATTAACTGGTATAAAATTTTCAGAATAATTTTGAACTGTCTCAAATATTTTATCCGAATATATGTTGATAGTTTGCAAATTTGTATCGCTTGCAGCAATCAAGGACATACAAAGCATAAATATGGTCAAAAGAATTAGCGACGAAGGAAAGATGTTCATACGGAAAGCCAATGCTTTTTTCGAAAAATACATCGATCTTTCAAAAAATTTAAATAAGTTAGCATCCGATCAAACTGCAGAGGCGTTGGGGATATCACCAAATACTGTATGGAGAACAAAAAAAAAGAAGACTCTTAATTATGCCGAATTCAAAAGAATCTCGCTGAGAAAGTTACTGAAATAACTAGATGTACATGTACACCCCTTATTCTAAGTAGTTTCCGACAAGAGGTGCATAAAATGTACGATGAAACAAATCATGTATCGGTACAGATAATTCGTGAGAGGTTCCGAGAGACAAAATGCTTGATGTACAATGTATCAAAAGAGTGATTATTAACTGGAAACATAAAATTGGTTTCAAGGTTAAACAAACTAATAATAGAACATTTTTAATGGAGCTTCCTGTGGTACGATACAATAAAATACAGTTTCTTAGTAAATATGCCGAAGAAAAAGGAACCTACTGGTTTATATACCAAACGATTTGGATGGGACGTGGATTTTTAGCAAGGTCAGATGAGAAAAACATGGCAATATAATGCTTTATCCACAATCACATTATAATTGCAGTTTTATCCAAACTTATGAAGCATATAAAGTACCACTTTATCCACTAGTGGAATAATGAAAAATACAATCTCAAATTCAACACCCCTCAAAATTTTTACAGATGCGTTGTATTGCATTCGTGTTTTAGTTTTTTACCAACTAAAGAAAATTAAACATTCTTGCGAGGATAAAACACAATCTAATACACTTATACAATAAATAACTATTATTAACTCAGTGCAAGAAAACTGGCGAGAGCTCAAGATATATAATCGTGCATGTAGGAGGAGAGGAGGGTTTTGTTTAAGATGCAGGTATAGTTTTTATAAGTAACCGAAATACCGGCGACTACCATGATAATATATGAACTGTGAAAACTGAAAAATCATTCAAAACCAAATTTATACCCAACCTAAAGGAATTCAGTTCAATTGAAAGACTGGGAAATTGAAAATTTTGTAGTCGTTTCCGATATCGATCCTCTCATAATAACCGACGGTGGCAGTTAATGAGAAGAAAATTTTTTAGATGATGAAGGCAACTATTTATAGGAAATTTTTGGTGAATACAATCAACAACTTTTAGTTTGAAAATATTTTTTTATTAAATAATACTGTGTTTTGCTTTTTTCCACACTAAAAATAAAATGCAGCGTTGCTGAAAAGTCTCACACCAAGTGATTACCTTTGAGACGGATTAAGGGAAAGTTATGAAATTCTAGGACGATGAATGAAACGTTATTCTGCACATTTTAGAGCAGATGTCAAATGTTTTTGACGTCAGCGTTTTGCGAACGGCTGCCATCTTGAATTTTTTTAAACGGCAACCTAGGTCGAGTGAGAAAAAAATAAGCTTCTTTGTGATACGTCATTCGACCTAATTTGCTATTTCAAAAAATTTAAGTTGGCGGACGTACGCTAAGCGCTGATGTCAAAAGCATTTGCATTTGCATGCAGAATAAAGTCTCATTCATCGTCCTAGAATTTCATAACTTTCCCTTTATCCGTTCCAAAGATAATCTCTTGGATGGAGACTTTTCAACAACGCTATATAATCATTTTCGTCGAGGAATTGGAATTGTAGCTTTTGGTGACGAAATTCAATCATGATTCATCCTTGGGTCTCTGAGATATTTTAAACCTTCAATTACTAATTTTCAATGTTTTGTATGTGCACCATTTCTTAGCAGCCGGGAAACTATCCTTGTCTAGGCTAGAGATTAGCGAGCTATCCAGCCTCAGAGCATTGTTGAACCAAATGGCTATTGTCTATAAAGTGTATACTCCGACTATTTCATCCTTTAAATTCATAAATTGGACAACCGCTGACTGTTTAAAACCGAAATAATAAAACACATACGTTTTGTAACTATATTTACAGTATGATCAAACAAAAGGACTAGACCTATTTCCCCGACTTGTTTATGTTTTTTAGTTGATTTCACTCTAATAAAAAAAATATATTTTGTGCGAGTTTAAATTATTGTAAAATCAACAATTTTTGAAAGAAAGTTTGAAATTAAATAGAAAAGTTTGCAGATATTTAACAATGAATAAGAGTTTGATTTAAAAATATTACCGAAGACCGATTTCACGTACAAAAGGGGTTCAAAAAATAAAAGATAGTAACTGGATAGTTTGACGCAGAAAGATCCCACCAACTTACAAAAAAAAATCAAAAATTTCCGATACTTTTTCAACAAATTATAAAAAAATATGACGTGAATAAAAAAAAAGAAGCAAAAAAAGCAAACTTACAACTATGACCCCACTTACCTCCTCTTTCGTTGTAAACAAAGTTTTCACTTGATCGGTTATTATGGGCAACAATATATTACGACAGGGCGGATATAAAAATAATTTACTATGAATAATCTCGTTGATTGTCATCATTTTTTGTTTAGTAAGCCGTCCCAATGGCATATTATTCAACATATCAAATAAAATTGTACTAAAAATTAAACAAATACGTTTAAAAAAAAAGAATAAAAAAATTCTCCTAATGTGGGAAAGTAATAAATCATTATGGAACTATAAGACCCAATGGTCTCCGCCGTATTCCATAGGCGTAGGAGATTCTAATATAACCACTTTTCTAGCTTCTCAAATAAGGTTCTAAGCGCCATTTGCACCGACTCACTGTTTAAATGTACTTAACTAAGTGGAGCTTAAAATGTAAATCTCCTTTAAAAATATAACCCTTACACCATGTCAACTATAGGTCAGCTTAGCTGAGTAGCCATGCAGTTTGGCATCAATGCACATTCTAGGCAATTTTTAGTTTAATTTAAGTAATTGGTAATATTTTTCGATTTCATATGCCATCATTGTCATTATTTGTTTATGGCATTTGTTGTTTGGTTTGGGTGTGATTGTGATTTTTTTATTTATTCGATGAATTATTGCAGTAATTTAGGATCATAAGTTTACAATACAAATACAACCGTTAAGTTGTCCACCCATTTTTATGATTTAAAATTTACATTTTATCACTCTCTCACATTAGGACACAAAATATAGTAGTTAATGATTGTACCTTAATTCTTTGGAATCGAACACTAGCAACATATCGGGTATACTGCTCGGTAAATATTTTAAACAAGCTCCTTGCTCTCGAATTAAACTTTCTATACTGGAAGACATCATGTAGACGATGTTTTGTAGAAGATCTCGCATACTTTCGTCGAAATCGTCTTCAGCGTCATATTCCGGGTAGAGTTCTTTATAAAGAATTCTACTTCTGGCTATGAATTTCATGAAATATTGTAAGCACTTCATGGTTTTGAATATGAGGTCTTTGGATGTGGTCGTTGCGTCGCTGGCTCTACTCACCACTGTTTTTAATACTGATATTAGTTTTCTAGAAAAAAAAGTTCGTTTTAAAGAAATTGAGACGCTTTTTTTAATAGTGAATAATGAAGTTAGAACTTAGTTTTCAACTGTCCATTTAGCGGTTTGGGAATTTTTTCCGAGTTCTGAGGACCAAATTTGAAAATTTTAAATTTTCAAAATACAGGAGGTGTTAATAATACTGAAATAAACGAACATTTTCAAATTTGTACTGACATTTCAAAACATGGATTTAATTGGCATCGTATATTGGCGAAAATTATCTCAGTTTATATACAAGGTGTACAAAAAAAGTATTCCATTAAAACATGATATCATTTTTACAGGAATATTCTATGAATGCAGTCTTAATACTTATTGTAAATTTTTCAAAATAAAAACAATTTATCTTGAGATTTGGGATTTATTCAACGGGGAGCGTTGGAGAAATTCCGTAAAATTTGCAAGTCTGGAAAAAGAAGGATAGATGTTTATATAATTAAAATTGTTTTAATATGAAAAAAATACTTTTTCACAATATATAGAGTGTCCCATAAAAAAAAATCGAAGTTCTAAACAACTTCTGGTATAACCGGCAATATTTTCATTAAATAGAATCCCCACCATACCATATTCCAGACACTTTCAATTAACGAGATCTTTCTAATCGACCCTGTATATAGGATGTCCTAAATACTCTAGTTCTATGGAAACATTATATATCAGGAATTGTTTAGGATACAACTTTACGGTATGAAGCATTAATGGAAAAAGAAAACTTTCTATTACATAAAATAGCCTCAATAAATTTTTATTTTTTATTACCAAAATACTTCAGCAAGACACATTGTTTTCGAACATGATATTATATATTCCGTTTACAACAGTATCGATTTAGAAGGAAATTTTTTCGAAATTCCAGGGCCAAATTGAAAATGTTAGTTTTTTAAAATACAGGGATTGTCAATAATTATTATGAAAACAAAAAAGAAGATACTAAATTGATACGAGATTTCAATCCGACATATTTATACAGAGTGTTGAAGATACGACTTTACCTAAATTACAAAAAGCAGAAAAACAAGTATTTTTTATGGTACTTACTTGTAAGCTAAAGTAGCACTGAAACTTTCTTTGATATACAAATCCAGGACGGGCTCGAAATGTTGATATTTCCAATCGTTACTAACTAAACTGATAATTTCCAATAGACATTCGAAAACTAGAGTATCGTATGTATCAGTCTCCGGATTATCCATTAGAATGTTAAATAAGGCATCGAGGATATCTTGTAAAAATTTTACTACTTCTTCACCGTCGACTTTTCCTAAGGCTCGCAGAGATTCTATTAACGATTCTTTGTGAGAGGCCCAATTCAGAAGACCCAACAATTTCACTAAAAATAATAGAATTAGACAATTTTTTGAAGACTAGTTAGGGAAAAATAAAAGAATACAATCATTCTTGATAACGGCAGAATATTCAAAAAACATTGTGGTAATGTAGCCCAAAATTTGATTTGGTTGCCAAGTTTATTTTTTATCCGATAATATCAGTAATTTCGTATTATTAAATGAGAAAACTCCTGCATATTTCAACCATTTCATATTTGAGCAGCTGCAAATTGCTAGGTTAAGTTATATAATTTTGGCATTTGCTGCGTTGCCTACAACTATAAATAATTTTTTTCTGTAAAAACTAATTATTTTTATAATTTTACGGGTTATACGTCAAAAACATAATAACGAACTATTGGAAAAGAAGTGTTTTCGAATGTACTTTGATTTTTGAAATTTGCAGCATTGTCAAATCTACTATTTATCCGCAATGAGGGTAACTTCAGGTTTCAACAGCAAAAAAAACTAATTCAGAGTTAAAATTTTGATGTAGCACACTTTTAAAGCAACGAAAATCCCGATTTCGAATACTTGCAATGTTGCCAAACTTACAGTTTTACAACACTGTATACAATATTTCAATTATGGAAAATCAGGCTTAGGGTACTTGTATAAAGCTGGCATTTTGACATAAATCTTACGACAATGTCGCCAAAATGATTCCAAAATCGTTAAAAAGTTCACAAAATAAAAAACACTTACCGTTTTGAGTCAACTTTGTCGAACAAATATTATTACAAATACTAAAAGAATCTTTGTTGGACATAATTAAACCGGGTACTTGCGGCCTCTCCTTGCCGTCTTTGACGTCTTCGACTTTCGAAGGCAACGAAAAATATTCCAGACTTTTTTCATCGAATTTCTTATGATCTATTTTATAAACTATGAGATTATGTTTGGCGTCTTTAAGAGTAGTACCGTCGTCTTCCATTAACTTGACATAACACATGCCGAATGGTTTTTCGCTTTTGTCTTTCACTTCGTTCGACGAACGGTGTTTGAATTGAAATTTTAAATGACTAGTTTTGAATTCTTCTATCGGTATGGCTACTTTGAAGGTTTCGTGCCATTGCGGTTTGTCTTCGTGATAGTATATTACGGATCTGTATTCGTCTATGAGACCAACGCCACCGCCGACGCTTATGACGCCCTAAAATTGACGTACATTCATCTACATTACAATAAAAATTGAAAAAACAGTAATAGAAATGGTTGTCAACTGTCAAAAATCAATACTTTCCAAGTTTTCAGGTAAAAAGTTGAAAAACATCATTTGACTGTAGAAAAAAAAACTTGTGTGTCAGCTCCGACGCAACACTGGAGTTTACTCGATATCAATTGTTATAATTCCTTAGTAGCTTTCTTTGGAAATGCAGAGATAGTGTCGCTTTCGATATATTGCAATTTGCAATATGTTGTAAGAAAATGTTAAAAACCCATATCTTTGATATTTTATGGCCGTAGAAAAAAACTTATGTGAATTCGATCGGAAAGTTCTTTGTCGCTTTCAATAAACTGCAACTTACAATCGGTTCTAAGAAAATTATGAAAAAGTCATATTTCTTTAATATCGTGTGGTCGTAGAAAAAATCTTGTGTGTAATTAGATAGGAAAGTTATTTGTCGCTTTCAATAAATTGCAAGTTGCAGACTGTTCTGATAAAATGAAAAATTCATATATTTTTAGATATCATATGGTCGTAAAAATAATATTGTGTGTAATTTGTCCGGAAAGCTCTTGGTCGCTTTCGATAAATTGCAACTTGCTGTCTGTTCTAGGAAAATGTTAAAAACCCATATATCTTTAATAGTGTGGTCGTAGAAAAAATCTTGTATGTAATTCTATCGGAAAGCTCTGTCGCTTTCGATAAATTTCAACTTATAATCTGTTCTAAGAAAATGTTAAATAACCAAATATCTTTAATATCGAGTGGTCGTGAAATAATAATAATTATTATTATTGTCAAGATATTTGTCGCAATTAAAAAATGAATGGTTTAAATTTTTGATATAAATTTGAAAATATTGGTATTATAAAAAAATTATACCTATTGAAGGTTACTCATATACAAATGTCTCAATACAACAAATAAAAAAAATTATCGCCGCGACCCAGATTCGAACCATGCGCCTACAATTCGTAAATTTCTCAACCAGCCCCATTAACCTCTTTGCTATAAAGACAAATAATTTATCAAACAGGCTGTTGTATATAGTGCATACGATGTTGTCAAAATTAAATAAATGACGTTTAACGTAACGCTTTTATTTAACGTTACGCCTCACTTTTAGTTAACACTCGATTTTACTCCTCATAAAATTTTCATACCGCGGGCAAAAAATGAAAATCATTTCTTGGAGGTGAACTCCAAAAATGTGACATGGTAAAATAATTTTGCTAAAAATGTTAGGTTTAAAAAAGGAATATAATATACATTTCTTTCAGGGTAAATGAAAAAAAAAATTAAAATTTGTGAACTAGTAAAATTAAATACTCACGGGTATGGGTTGCCCCTTCTGGTTACAAACTCTAACGATAACCTCAACGTTTTTATCGCTCTTTTTGTTACCTTTACTGAATTCACCAGTTAGTATAGTAAGATAAAGATCGTTTCTAACATCTCCCGGAAGTATAACTTCGGGAAATCCCATTTTTCTTGCTACGGATACATTTCCCAATACCAAATGTGGATTTTCTTCACGAACCTAAAAACAAAAAAGTATAAGTTAAAATCAAAAGAATAATAAATCTTACAACAAACTAAATAACAATGTAGCAAAAGCTAGTCCAGTAAAAATAGCTGTCAACGAAAAACAACTTAAATAAACTGAAAACACTAAAAAAAGTGAAGATGGTTGAGTTCAACTAGAAAATAAGCAGAATTGGCCAAAATTAGCTAAAACCAATAAAAAACACATGAAAATAAATTAAATCTAGTAAAAATCACGAGAATCAACTGATGTAACTGAAAATAAAGTTATCACAAAAAGTATTAGAACCAAAAAAGGAAAAACCTCTCCAACTATTAATATCATGTAAAAACAACTAAAAAATTAGTCAAACTGACTGTATGCAAATAAAGTAAACTCCACCAAAAAACAACTGAAAACAAACAAAAAAACTGAAAATTAGTAAAAGCCTCTGAAATCTTCGAAATAACTAAAAACCAGTTGAAGTCAACTTTAGAAAACTTGAACATATTTTCATTAAATGAAAACTACTCAAACAATTAAATTAACTAAAAAAAAGCAACAATTGAATACAACCGATTGATTGAAAATGATCAATCTCTTCCAAAAATAATCTTATAAAACTAAAAATACTCAAAATAATTTATATTAACTAAAAGCAGCTGAAACAAGCAACAATTAAAAAGAACCGATAAAATAAAAACGATCAAATTCCACCAAAAATAACTGAAAATATCAAGCAACTTCCATCTAAAATAACTGAAAATATCTGAAATAACTAAAAACCAAGTAAAAAATACTCAAAACTATCCAAATTAACTAAAATTTGCTGAAAAAGCAGCAATTAAAAACAACCGATGGAGTAAAAACAATCAAATTCTTCCACCAAGTAAAAAATACTCAAAACCATCCAAATTAACTAAAATTTGCTGAAAAAGAAACAATTAAAAACAACCGATGGAGTACAAACGATCAAATTCTTCCACCAAGTTAAAAATCTCCATGTTAAAAATACTCAAAACTATTCAAATTAACTAAAATTAGCTGAAAAATGCGACAATTAAAAAGAACCGATTAAGTAAAAATGATCAAATTCGACTGAATATATCTGACATTAACTAAAGACCAATAAAAACTACTCAAAACATTTGAAATTAACTAAAATTATCTGAAAAAAGCAGCAATTAAAAACAACCAATCATAGAAACGATCAAATTCCACCAAAAATAACTGAAAATATCTGACAACAACTAAAAACCATGTTAAAAATACTCAAAATAATTGAAATGATATAAAATTGCTAAAAAAAGCGACAATTACAATTAACTGAAAACAAATGAAAACAGAAAAATAAAAAATTCAAACTAACTAAAATCACTTAAATTGCACCAAAATCAACTAAAATCAAAGAAAAACAGTATACATTAAATAAGAACAAGTCAAATAATTCAAAAATTATTGACTACAAATAACTATAACTAGTAAAACTCACTTAAAATCATTCTAAAATTATTGGAAAAACAACCAAAATCAATTAAAAACAAACAAAAGCCAATAAATTCTACCAAAAATAACTAATTCAATATGAAAAAACTTTTCTTACCTGTTTTAAATCACCTCGTAACAGTTTCATGCTAACGAACAAAGAATGATTTTTGCTTTCGAATTTCTCTTTGGTAATACTCTTCCTTAACGTCTGTTCCAAACTGTCCTTTTCGCAATTGATGAACGGTATAGCGAATTCCTGTTCAAGATCCGTTTCCAATTTTCCATTCATATAATTCGTTATGTCAAACGCTGCCACACCGCACGGTCGTCTCATATTTTCGCTGTAATTTTTTTTATAATTTGTACTAACTGAACTCCGTCTGTGATCCAATTCTTTGGTATCCATCGCACCGATTCTTATCACTAGACAAACGAGGTAAATTTTTTCCCTTTCCAAATCCCTTTTACCGAGATCCTGCAATAAAAATAGTTGAAAAAAAATCAACAAAAATTGTTTTTACTTACTGTAAACATGACTCTCAAGTTGTGCATTTGATCTAAATCACTCATTAATCCTTCTTTCGTCCAACGAACAACGTAATTTTCCGTGAAAGACCTCAACTCTTTACCATCGTACAAGGCCATCAAAAGTTCAGCATCTTCAGTCATTTTAAATGTAAAATTTCTCACAGCAACCAAAAATATGTTTGAATACTGTTGTATAGCAGTCTTTGGTTGATTCTCTTTCACTTTTTCTTTCTAAAACAAATTTCAATCAAGATTAGAAATAAAATTTGATGCTTCAATTTATTTTTAAATGAGGCTGATACTGGCAACTGGAGCTAGCAGCTGAAAAAAATATTAAATTTCACAAAAAAAGTAGTAGATTTTATACACATCATAGAAATTTGATAAAACTTTTGAGTTCTTGAGTTAGAAATTTGATAAAATTTTTGAGATCTTGAGTTTTATCAAATTTCTATGATGCATAAAGAATCAGCAACCTTTTTGGTTAAATTTCATCTTGCTATTTATTTAACATTGTAGATAGGCGAGACTTCTTTCATGCATATAGAACATTTTTTGTGGAAAATAATTGTTTCTTGTAGTTCCCTAATCCAAAATTTAATGATGATTGTGTTCAGCTGCCAGTACCAGCCTAATTATATTTTCCACCTACACTATTAGGTATCCAGAATATCTCAACTGAATTATAATCTCGGTTATAATTTGTTAAAGTCACCTTAAAATGATTGTTACTTACTTTTGATTTGCTGCTCATCCTTTCCGTTGCATTTTTATGCAGATAATAAAGTTGAAGTGTACTAGTTTCCTTAGGATTGATAAAATTACCACATTTATCTCTGACTAATAAATCTAAGCCTAAAAGTTTATTGCCTATGTCTATTTCATCAACGGCTTGTCTTATCACTCTCTTCAATTCATCCACTGGTAATGTTCCGCTGATTATTTTACTTCGATGAGATAGCAAATCATAAATCTGTGTTTTCATTTGTTCGAAATTTTTATCATGTTCCTATAAACAAAATGGGGAAGGTTTTAAATTACATTTGAGCATAGGCATAGAGTAATTTTACCACATATAAATGTTTCCAATGAATCCCCCATTCTCTTAATACTAGGGTTATTTCTCTTGTTATTGCTGGTTCTCTCAAAACTGGACCAAAAGCATCAACTTTTTCACAATGTTTCATGTGAATGTAGCTTTTGGGAAAAATACCCTTAACATCTCTGTTACCGATAACATATCCATAATACCAATTTGTTTCTTCCTCCAACACATAGACAGCATCTCCTACTGTTAATTTTAACTTGTAATCTTCTGAACAAATGAAATTATAAATAGCTACAAACAAAAAAATTATATGAAATTAACAGCCCACATCTACAGATAAATTGCTATGAAAAAGAAAAAGACTTTCCCCTAATCATATTATTTATCATCTGATAGCCAATGAAAATTAATTGTTACAATTTTATTAGTCTCTTTGCAGAGTTTAAATTTAAATATAACTATGAGATTGTTATTTAACCCTAATTCCTAAATACTTATTTGAATATATGATAGGGGAAATCATTCTGTAATGAGGATGTAAATGATAACAATTCCAAAGTGATAATTACAACCACTTTTTGTTTTTTCCTTTCTTTATATTATGGTTTACAGAAAAAATATACTTTTGGTTATTTTTAAAAACCACATTTTTAGATAAATAACATTAAAATTATCAGTTTGAAACAAGTTATCTCATCTCTAGACATCTAACACAAAAAATAATTAAATCAAGGTGAAACGAGAATTATCACAATTGGATAATTTTTAAAAATAAATATTCCTAGGTATACTTATGGGTCAACAAATTAATACGGTCACTGGGTGGATAATATTAACCATTATATCTATTTGTAGTAATGATTAATGATTCACACAATTTTAAAAAAATTCAAGGAAGATACACTCATCAACCTTTTTGATATGCAAGTGGGAGGGGCAAATTTATATTGTTTTAATTAATATGATTTAGATGTTACGCAGATGGAATGTAGGTAATTAGAAACGTATTTCAATTACACATACAAAAAGTTAATAATGCGTAAGTAAATATCTCTGCAGGAGATTTAAAATTCAACAAGTTGCATTTAAAAACAAAGTTGTACTGTAAACAAAGCGCTCTAGTTTGTTTTAAATGAATTTATTTACCTATTCCATAACTGTTTTCATTGTTCACCGATTTCCAACTACTCATTTTAACAGAATTAAAAATTTAAACTTATTTTATACACAAACTAATCACAAACAAAAACACTGGAAGACATGTTGAATTATAATTGAACTCAACCTTAACATAAATGAATCAAGGCCTTTATGTTTTAGCCAGTGATCTGTGATGTTAGCGATGCGTAGAGTGTTCTAAGAATTTTATATCTCTATTTCCATCCTTATTAAAATGCTAGTGTAAAATACATTTATAATGATCAGAAACTGACCCGTTCCATTCAAAAGAACGCACCTACGCATTTATTTGAACCAGAGTCGGCCTTAGTACTTATATTGAATATACAAGAAAACTGTTCAAGTTGTATTGTAACATTATTATGTTAAAAATTATAAGTACACAGGGATGTACAAATGTATGTAACCGAGTAAATATCCTTAAAAAATGAATATCCACAAAACTATTTAAATAAATTAATAAAACATTTTTTAAATTGTAATACTTCCTAGAGCCAGCTCTGTCAAGCATTACAGCATTATTCAAAGTACACAAAAGTAAACTTTGCTCTTTGTTTATTTCTGTGCATTAATGTCACTTTGTAACTGTCAATGTCAATTAGAGTCAGAGTGTGCTGTGATCACATCACAGATTGGTGTGATTAGAATTACCTTTTCACGAGAAAGTAAAACATTTGGAAAAGTATATTAGATAAATTCATCTTACTTTTAACACTTGGAAGAATTACAATTCAAATACCGTTTATTTGCCTGTAAACTCATGAGAATTCAAAGAATATGGCTGACGAGGATGAAATTGATATCTTGGGAGATTTCCAGCTAGACCCCGATACAAACTTGTAAGTCTCTCCAGTTGTTAAAATTGCGTAAACTCAAGTCTAACTACCACCTATATTCAGAATTTATTGTCATGTTTGTATTATAATTTAAAATTTATATTAAGAACAATTTTGTGGTGTATAACATACAAATTATTTAATTTTATTTATTTACCTTGATATATCCAAAGCAAGACTTGGAAGCTATTTTAAAACAATAATAATTCGTAAGGTCATTTGAGTTTTTCATAGGTTCTACTCATTTTTGTATGGGTCCAAGTTTTCACAAAACCAGAAGAGAGATCTACAGTCTTAAAACTATATTTACCACTGAAACAATTTCATTAGGAGTTGAGTAGAAATGAAACAACAAACTTGATAATATGTGGTAAAATTTTTTGTAGGTATGATGGAGGACCCTTAATATCTCAAAATTCTGAATTACTAAATTGCGATTACACTATACATCCACAATGGTTGCTAGACAGACCAAGTACCAATCCAGACAACTGGTATGATACAAATGTATCTACAAGCTTAGTAGAAAAACCCCAACCACCTGAAATTGACTCCCTCGGTCACTTATCAACTGAAAATTGTATTACAGATGAAAGTGGTTGGACGGAAAAGGAAAAGAATCTGTTGGAACGAGGAATGGAAATTTTTGGAAAAAGTAATGTAAGATTATCCCAGTTCATCGGATCTAAAACGGCTCCAGAAGTGAAATATTATTTAAAAAATTTTTATTTAGAGAATCATGTCAATAAGAAAGCCAATGAATGTGCTTTAGAGGGTGATATTTTGGATGGTACACAAGTAAGTAGAAATTTTTATTGTCATGTGTGTGGTTAAAAGTATCACAAAATTTATGGAGGTACACCTGTATTTCTTTGATAGAGGTAGACACTAACTAAATATGTATGAGATGGAAAAACCTCTTTCATAGAATAATTCATGTGATTTCTACTTGACTTGATGATACTGATCTGTGTCTAATTTTGAATTAATTTTAGATACCAGCCAGTATTGAAGAAGTCATTGCAGCAGTGAGTACAGCAAAACCAACAATTCAACTTCCTATTCATAGATCAAGGAAAAAGAGTGTCTCAGCATCATTAGAAGTTGGCAATAGAGAACTAAGTAAAGATATGCCACCATCTCCAAATAAAAAATCCAATTTAGTCAATGTTAAAAAATCAAGTGGCTCTGTCAAGTTTAAAATCAAATCCAAATTGAAGGTACCATTTAAATATAACAGAGTTGTAAAACAACAGAGTAGAAATGCTGTTAATGCAAATAATAGCAAAGAGGAAATAAAGAGAGTTGAAATAACTACTGGACGTGGTTTATCAGTCCCTATTTGCAAAGGAGAACAAATAGTAAGTGAATTTACTTTTTGCAAAAATTGCAAAATCGTCAGTGTACTCTAAGAATTACATGTCTTTGGATAGCCAACAGAAGAGGTGATAACACCCTTTTTGAACATTTTCAATAACTATAGTTACGATAAAAGTAATCAATTAAATAAGTAAAAAAATTTGCCATAAACAGGATTCATTTTCAATAACTGACAGCGATAGTCACAGCACCCTTGATTGTATTACAGATATGACATTTAAAAGATCATTTGGACCTAAACATTAATACAGATAAGTAGTCGTACATACTAAACCACACATTTGTAGAAAGTCGAAGCTTCAGTCACTTCGATTTTATGAAAACATACAGGATTTTCAATTTAAACCGTACAATCACAGAAAATTCGCATTTTTTCGTAAATTATAGTGTAAAACATTGAAAGAGAGAGAGAGAGAAAAATATTTTATTGTCATAAAAGTTGAAACCAGTCGACAAATCGTTAAATTTTTTGTCTCTGCCTCTTTGTCTAAAAGTGTCAATGGGTCGGTCATTCTTACTCCCATCCACAATGCACGATAAGTAACTTCATTTTAATTATTGTCACTGAAGAAGTAATCTATAATGGCGTTGAAGAAATGTTAATCACGTTTATATTTTAGATCAAATTGACGCAAACGTCGGAAGATTCCGATACGGAAGTTGAAGTAGATGTCGAACTATCTGACGACGAAACCAAATCTAAAAGTAACTTGATACCGAAACCCACCGTAATTTCTAATGCTATTATTACCAAGGAAAACCCCTCGAACGTATCGCCATCGCCAGTACAAAAAGACGTTTCGAATTGTTTTGATTTGTCGAACGTTAGCGAATCCATTTCTAAAGAATTGACCAATTTGGAAAAACCGAAAAATGAGATTTGTTTAAGTGATAAAGTAACCGATTTAGAAAAAGTATTGAACAACGATTATTTTTCTGGAAATTCTTCTAAAACCCCTGATAGATATTTAAAGGTAGAGTAGAGTAGAGTCCTTTTGAGTCACACCATATATTTGCCGTTTTTTTTTCTAGATACGGAATCATATTTTGCATGGTTGGTACAAGCAGAAACCGAAATATCTTAACAAAACGATAAGTCGGCAAGGGTTGAAAAATTGCGGGGATGTGAACAGTTTTGGGAAAGTTCATTATTTTTTGGAGCAAATCGGAGCTATCAATTTCGGTTGCGGTGAGTAGAAGATTGTTATAATTAATGTATGTGCTGCATTGATATATGGGTTGCAAGACATGCCATTTATCGGTCACAAACAGAAAATTTTTATTTCAGCTTTTGATGAAAAATAATTTTACGCTGCTTATGCAGACTATAAAAAATGGAATCCTAATAAGTCGACATATACAGGGTGTTCTATTTAAATAAAAAAACTGATCTGTGTTTCAAGTATTTATTAAAACTCGAACTAGTTGGGGTTGTTTTTGTTTTTAAATAATTTCACGCTTGATTTGTTTTAGAACAAGTGAATTATGAACGGCCTTTGATTGAAGTTTTGCAAGAAAAATTGACGGCTAGAGATAAGAAGAAACAAGGAAATAAAATTAATCCAAGGGATTTGAGTATATCGAGCAACAGAGTTAGAAATAAGAGAAAATTTAACCATGTAAGGATTTATTTTGAATAATTTCTTTATTTGTAACGATTATTTTTGTTTTGTTTTCGTTTGTTTTAGGACGGAGAAGGAGGATACACTATGTCACACGACGAAGAAGGACGCATAATAAAACATACAATAATAAACGAAGATCCCGTGGTAAAACCGAAACCTTACGTTAAAAAACCAATAATAAGACTTGTCTATTGCCGTCCCTTTAAAAACGAAATATCAGTAAGTATTTTTTATCATAGTAATACGTCAAAAAAGTAGAAAATATGTGTTATTTGTAGCGGTTTCGCTCACTAAATGTTGATTTTGTTGAATTTTACTTTTTATAAACATTCCGTAACGTTATAAATAATTCAATTTCCACGTCAACTCTAAGCATTCTCTAATGTATTTGTATTTATGTTATTATCCGTTTAAGTATAGTGAGTTCTGTACCCCAACACCATCACTTCTCCGCCGCCAAATTGAACTATAGGAGAAACAACATTGAGAGTATCGTTCTCCAGGCCTTCTCGACACTTTTTGACGTCCTTCAGGTGAATGTCGCGTAAAACGAGACTCGTCCGTAAAGAGAACGTTTCTCCAGTCGTCCATTGCCGAATCTACATGAGTTAGAGCAAATTCCAGGCGATGCCGTCGATGACCTGGATCTAATAGAGGACCTGTTAGATTCTGCTCTCTCAACCTTCTGCCTACGGTAGCAGGAAACTAGGGTACCATGAACATCTGCCAATCTTCTAGCTAAAAGCGGAGCAGATACTGTTCGCTCTCGAGGAATCTGAAGACGGAGAAATCGATCTTCACCTGCCCTTCTGGCTCTTCGTCTTCCCTGTCCAGGCCTTCTTGAATAAGAACCAGTTTCTCAAAATCTTTCCATCGCATCGGAATCCGTATGCAGACGTAGATTTTTTTTTTAAATCATCATTTAAACTAGTTGCTGTATCGTCTGAACCAAACATTTACAAACAATTATTAGGATACAAAAAAGTTTCTTAATGAATGTTGCATTTCGGTGGCGCTCCATTTTTGATTACAATTTATGCTACAAAAAAGTAGGGAGGTCAAAAGGGTGTTGTCCCCCTTCGAAAAGCGTGAAAAAATTATTGCTTCTATCAAGGTTTTATTACCTATCCTGACACCAGTAATGACATTTCATGGAAAAATATTTAGCGCCTTGAGAGCAACGTTAAAGAAATTGATTTACAATTTCAACTTTTTTTAACCCCTTATAACTTTTGTACATAGGTAAGTCGGTCAATAGACATATTTTTTACCCCAGATTAAGTGGTATGATTTATGACCAATCTTTTTAACGATCATAATCAAAAATATTTTTCAATTTCCAGCAGCCCTACAAGATTAAAATGAAACTTTTGACTTTATTAACCATGGATTTTCACGCCCATACGTGTTTGTCAGAAATAATGGGACTCGTCGCCGGTTATTGGTCGTTGGAGCAACAAACCATGTTTATATGTCATTACGAACCGTGCCTAAATATTGGTTCGTCGGCCACTCACTGTGATATGTGCCCGATTTCGCAGGCCAAAGCTGCAGATCTGATACACGAAAAGGGTTTACACATCCTAGGGTAAGTACAAGAAAAATATGTGATTCATTTGCACAGCAATAAAATCATTACGATTATTTAACATGGTAAAGGTTTGTTCAGACTTCAAAAAACCGCGCTGTGTGGAATTTGCGCAGTACAAAAATTTTCAGGTGATTAATAGAAAGATCACAATTGCGCAGCAATGACAGACTCGTTCCAGTATCATCAAAATACATGGTGGTTGGTAACATTAAAAGATATAGCCGCATTGATTATCTCTTACATAAAACTTCTTGTGCAAATCTCTCACATATATAAAACTTCTTGTGCAAATCTCTCACATATATAAAACTTCTTGCGCAAATATCTTACGCCTATAAAACAAAAATTGTTTCAATTTAATATTCAAGTGAAATATGTACCAATGTTACACACGCATAAAGGTATTTATTTAAAAAATCGTTACGAATGCATATCAAATTTTATTTCTATTTCTAGATGGTTCCATTCGCATCCAACGTTCGCGCCCGAACCTTCCCATCAAGATTTGGAAACGCAACAATCCGTTCAACGATGGATAGGTGGAAATAAACCTTGTATAGGAATGATAATGTCTCCATTCAGTTTAAACGGCGCCCTTATTGCCTCACCGTATAGATGTATGATAGTTCGTCAAAGAGTCGATACCGGCGTCGAAGATCAGCAGCTGGTTCCGTATAAATTCAAAGTAGACGTTGAGGGTAATTCTTTCGACGTCGAGGAGTTTTTGAAGAATATGTTGAGAGTTGTTAGATTTCATGGCGGTGCTGAGAACAAACAAAGAGTTGACTTCCTGAAACCATATTTTAATAGCCCGAATGTCACGTTTATGGAAAAGGTAAGTTTAAACGAGCTGCGCAATTTTATATAGTATCGTTCATTTTGGTGTGCTGTCATAATTTCAGAATCCATTTATGGACTTGTTTTTGCGATACTGTCGTTAACGTTATATATTTTGGACATCGCACACTTTTCAGGATTTTTCAGGTTACTTCCATTATTTTAAAAATCAATTGATTTTTTAACTTTTGCCTTATAATATTTTTTTGGTGAATTGTGGATTTGTATGTAAAATCGTGTTATTTTTAATGTCACAATTATCAATTACTCTTCCAACTTTGTTTCTGTTGAAACGTTTTGCATTTTAAAAATATTCTCATCTCCCTGCTAGACCATTTCTTTATTTTTATAATTTGCCCTTCAAGTTTTTTGCGGCAACTTTTATACAATCGTTTATTTGCCAGTAAGGACACCTTTTAATATTTAAAATTAGCGTTACAAATTTTAAGCGCATAACGCAATCATTTACAAATATATTTTTGGTGTGAGGCTAAAATTCTTAGACAATTATTCAATTTAGACTGCCTTGTAGGGCTCTTACGCATTCCGCAATTAATTATCAAACCATTCCACGTCTTACTTAGTAAATCGCTTGTTTTTTATGTTGCGTCGTAAGTTTCTGCTCCAGCTTTTATAAAATTGTTTTTTTTTTACAGTTAGAATATCACTTTACATTTTTAATTGGCAATTTGGGCACTTTTTAATATAAATTGCGCAATTTATCAATTTATTATTAAACAATTCCACGACTTATGTAGACCATAGGCCTTTTTTTGAACTTTGCACTGTAGGTTACTGCAGAATTTTTCTGTAAAATCGCTTATTTTGCAGTTAGGAGATTCCTCTATATTTGAAATTTGCGTTGCAAGTTTTTTTGTGCGTTGCGCAATTTTTTATAAAAATGTTTTTTGTGTGAGGTCAACATTTCTTGATAATTAGTCAAGTCTTAACTCTTTTGTGCGCAATTTATTATCATTGTCTCTATATCAAACCATCGATACAACTGAAATAAACAATTCAACTACACCCCAAATGATCACAACGCAACTATCACATTTTTTATAATTGTTTCTTTTCCAGTATATTACGAGCGTTCGTATGCACTTGGCCAAACTGGGGACGTTGGATAAAACAACTTGCGAACGAATTGTCAATGGTATTACGAAGATCTGTAGTTCTGTTAACGTCTCTAAATAATAATTTCTCGTGAAATTTTCATCGTTATTGTTATATAGTTCGAATAATTATTTATTTTTGCAGTATTGTACGTTACTGAATAAAAAGTTTGACAAACGAACTTGTTTTAGTGAGGAAGTAAAAATTATTCAAAATATAAAATATATATATTTGGCTTAAAAAAAACATTCAGAACATTCAATTGATTTTTTGGAATGCTTGTTCCAAATCGGCGATTAAATCTTCAACATCCTCAAGTCCAACGGATATTCTGATGAGACTGTCGGTGATTCCCAATTGGGCCCTTTGTTCCGCGGGTACCGAAGAGTGTGTCATTACGGACCTAAAAAAATAAATCAATCAGAAAATATCATAAAATGCAGTATATTTGTCAACAAATCTAATACAGAGTGAGTTTTAAGTATGGAACACCTCAATTATTTCGGAAACGGCTTGAACGATTTTTATAAATTTTGGTATGTGAGAGTTTTGTAATATGGCCGATCTTATGGTAGTATTCACATTGTTTTCAGGCAATAACAATACCCCAAACAACAATATTTGTCTATAACGTGATCGAGCTCCATCTCACTAAGCGCCTGAGGTGAGACTATAACTAAATACTGTGTTTTCCAGAGGACTGCTTGGAAGGGTTTTATCGGTTTTTATATTTCCAGAAAAACGAAAGAACCATAAGATCGGCCGTAATACATAACTCTCACAAACAAATATAAAAAAAATCGAGTATGCATTTTCAGAGATAACTGTGGCGTTCCATACTTAAAACTGACTCTGTATGTAATGTTTCAACTTTTTGTTTATATCTGTCGGAAATAAATCAATTGGGGCCAACTCTACATTATAAGGAGGATAATTCAAGTCGATCGCTACCAAGACGTTTGCGGTACGATGATGAGTCGTGTCTTTTTGGCGAATGTAAACGGTTCCAACAAAATATTGAACAGTGAAAATTATAGATAAATAGCAACAGTTTATATGATTTTGTGTACAGTTTGCGTAATTTAAAATAAACTTACGGTAACTCGGCCAAACTTTCGTATCCTCCCAAACTTTCTCCAAGCGTAAATATGTGTAAAGCTGACAAAAACGTTTCGGATTTCTTTAGATCGCCTTTTAGATAAAACGAAAAAATGCTGCTGTGTCCACTGGTTTGTTTTTTGAACAGTTCGTGTTGAGGATGCGACGGAAGACCTACGAAAATCCAGAGGTAAGAAAAGTATCTTCATCGATTTTTAGTACAATCGAGCTTCAAAGATATTAGTCCGAAGAAAAAAATAATACATAATTTGTAAACTGTGCAAAATATACATCAATAGAGAACGGCACAATCTTTTAACCAAAGCTGTACAGAACGAAATTTTTTTCGCAATATTGTAAAAACGAATAAAAATATAAACTATAGTATGGAAAACATGAAGCTGAAGCTACGCGGTGTCGGTAAGGGGTGAGCAAACAAGGACGATAATCAATATCAGTCAATAGTCGAAGTGAGAAGGAAGATTACTCGCACGCGCTTGCCAATAGCAAGTCAGGTGGTTGCATAGCAACGTGCCGATCTTCACCAATTGAGTTAGTTCGGATGGTAATATGATTTTCGCACGGCGTTGCCGGACTGAAGAAACTATAACATCTTTGGAGAAACCTTTTAACATTCAGTATTTGAAAAAAAAATGGTAATAGATAAAATCCAATGAAACAAACACATAAAAGCACCAACGTATAATCATTATTAATATATTGTTGATAATCAAGTCTATTTTCAAATAATTACTACTACATACTTAGCACTTTAGCTTTTTTATAGTTAATCGTTGCAATATCGAATGTTTTCGGCCGCATTCCTTCCATAGCTTCAGATATGTTTGCCAAACTATATACTATATCGTTTCTTGTAGTGTATAGTTGTACAATGTCTTCACCAAACTGTACAAATTACGGCACGAATAACTATAATACCGACATAGTTTTGTCCTCCAAAATATACAGACAATAAAATGAGAATAATATGATCAACACAGTTTGGTTTAGTGTAAAGTCTTGAAACTGCACAGTCGAGAAATTCATAAGAATGATGTAAGTGACACAGTTTGATTCACGAATCTGTACAAAGCATAACCACAAAAACATAATAATACATATTCCAGCAGAAGGTTAAAAATATGTAAACAAACGGAGAAGGGCAAAGTTTTTTATTCGTGACATTGTACCAATGATTTGTTCGCCAAACTGTACTGCCGTACAAAGCTAAACCCCCGTATTTGAAAAAAAAACGAAAAATGAGAATTGTGTCTGGTATAAATCAAAATATTAAAAACTCGAATCTTTTCTATGCTACAACCTCGTATCATGCTCAAAAACGCTAAAAAACGATTCTTTTTTACCCATATTTGCAAAAAATACCTTAAATGCTAAGAAAAATTAACGTATTTTTGTTTTACTATAGGATAAACCCGTACTTGCGATCAAATACGTAGATTTTGCTTAGTAAAATTCAAATACGGGCATTACGCGTAGTGTCTACAATATTTCGTGCGTGTTCATGCCTACGTGTTTCTTTCTTATTGTCTTAGTTTGCCGATAATTATCTAGCCAGAAAGCATCGTTTATGTTTTTTCGTATATATTTACCCTGCGATGTAACTGTTACTCTGATGTTTGAATATTTTCAAAAGAAGTATCCTGAGTTTATTTGTTCTTGCGAAAAATATAGGAAAGTCGTTAAGACCAAGAACATATCATTTGCGAAATTTGGCAATGAAGAGTGCGAACTTTGCGAGTCATTTCAACTACACAATCCTGAACATACAACTGACTCCATAAAAGAAGGTTGCGATGTCTGCTCTACGTACTTGGAATGTCCATATTAATGAAGCTAATAATTCTCGGGAGCGATACTCGTTGGATAAGCAAAAGACTCACGACAAAAATACCCTATGCGTGTCAGTCGATTTGCAAAAAATCATAATGCTTCCTAGATTAGAATTGTATAAAAAAGCTATTTTTACCCAGACTTATCGCATATAATGAAAGTTTTGTGCCGGTTGGCACAATTACTGCTGAAAGATTCTCTTATGCCATAAGTGGCCGTAATCATGAAGTACTTTTAAATAATTTTTCATCCATAACAGAGACAGAGACGTTACACATTTTATGTTGTGGTTAGACAATTGCTCAAGCCAAAACAAAAATTGGGCCCTGTTTTCATTTTTAATTCATATAATAAATTATCAAGCCATTTCTGCAGAAACTATCACCCTTAAATATTTTGAGCCTGGACATACCTTTAAATCTGCAGACTCCTTCCACCATCAAGTGGAGAGGAGTCATTAAAAAGGCTAAAAAAAGTTTATGACTTTAAGGATTTCGTGCAAGCCGTTGAAATGTGTATCAAAAGAAGGGTCAATGTTAAAAAAATGGAACTTGAAGATTTTCAACTGTGGAAAAATTTGTCTTCTGTAGCTAAAGTTAAAAAAGAAACTCCAAAACTGTACATTTCTAAAATTACTGAAATATTAGTTAAACATAATGAGTATCAGTTATATTTTAAATGAAATAATAATGATACTACGATTGGAGAAAACTCGAATTTTTGCAAAAAAAAATATTTTGGACATGCCAGACCCATCAATAAAACCACAACCTAACGGGTTTGAAAAAAGTAAAGTGGAAAACATCCTAAAAAATCTTGGTGATATACCTAATACCAGAAAACAGAAAACAATTTTGGCTGGAACTACCCGAAAAAAATGTTTTATTATAAAACAATGTTAATATTTAAACTTAATTATTAGGTATTATTTTTGCACATTTGTGTATCATATTTAAATAAAACTGCTTTATTGCATTGCATAAAATTTGTCGTTTCCTTAGGAATATCCCGGCATTTTTACCTTTTTTCCAAATACTAGTATTTCTCCTAGTACATATCCCAATTAATAAAGCGGTAATCACCGTATTATCAAAATACCGGTATTGCCCTTAGTATGAGGCCTTATTTTTCATAACGATATTCAACGTAAGGGCTTTTATTTTATAAAAGTGATAAAATATAAAGGTTTTTACAGAAGAAAATAAATTTACTTGTATATTTCTTCTACTGTAATACAGGTTCTATAATTTGAAGCCATTATAGCTCAAGCTATATTATACATTAAAGTTTAATTGTCATTTTCCGCCATTTTTATTGTTTTGCAAATACGGGGTTTAGCTTTGGACGGCAGTGTAGAAAAAATAAACCATTTATAAATATGTTCGCAATGCTGGATAGACAAAAATTAATAGCAGTTTTGTCTGAGAAACTACAAGAAATAAAGTTATTGCTCGCGAAACTGTACAAAGAATAAACGAAAAACTGTGCAAAGAAAAAACGGCAAACAGTACAGTGCTCCCAAATTCGTGGCGTATCATTGGGATCTCGAAAACGATGAGAGAAACGGTTAAATTGTGAGAAAGTTGCGCATTTAAGGAAACAATATTTAGGCGCGATCAGATTTCAAACATATTCTTTTGTTTTTGAGATAATTGAAAACAGTGCTTTTGAAATCCGAGAAATCACTTGTTTACAATTCTCTCAAAAACAAGAGAAAATATTTGAAATCTGATCGCGTCTAATTATTGTTCCCTTGAATGCGCAACATTCCACATTAACCGTTTCTCTATCTGTCTTGAATTTGGGGCACACTGTATAAAGAATAAACGAATGTCGAATCAAACGACGGTTTTGTTCTCAGTACAGTCCAAACGATTAAAAAATAAGGTGACACGACCAAAACGGTTTTGTTTACGAAATTGTGCAACCTAGAAATCAATAACAAAAAAACAAGTAACAGAATAATTCGCAACTGTACAGGTAAGACACGAATAAAAACAGGAGTGGCAGTTTTAATTTTAAACTATAAATATAAGACGAATGATGATAAAAACATGTTTAGATAAGTTGTAACGGAGATTTTTAGCTAAAAAAGAAGACTTACAGTCGCAATCACAAAACTGTGGTATACTTTAACGAATAACAGTTTTGTTTAGTTTGTGTTTGTTTAGTTTTGTCGAGGCATCTTACCTGGATGTAAGACTTTTTCTACCATAGGGTGCGCCTCTAAATACTTCGCTATGATCAACCCGCTAATTTTATGTTGTTGCATTCTTAATGCCAACGTTTTGAGGCTCCTATTAACTTGATAACAATCGAAAGGTGAAGGTACGACGCCCATAGCTGAAATAACGTTATCAAAACATATTAATAAAATATAACAATAAATGATGGTATCTACGAACGTACCGTTTTGTAAAAACTTCAATTTATCGTATAGTTCTTTATTATTTGTCGATATAGAACCCATGATAGTATCGGAATGTCCGTTCATGTATTTGGTGAGAGAGTACACTACCAAATCAGCTCCTAATTCGATGGGTCTCTGAAGATACGGAGTTAAAAATGTATTGTCAACGGCCACTAGGATGTTGTGACGCTTGGCAATCTCGGAGGCTTTTTTAATATCGATCACTTTTAATGTAGGATTCGTCGGCGTTTCCAACCAAATTAACTGAAAGATGAAACATATTTACCATCAACAACGATTTAAACACAAAGAAACGAAATAAAGGTTGATGATGGTTTTAAAGAAATGAAACGTTGCACTGACATCGATATGACATCTTCAGCTCATCTTCATTCAATTTTAAACAGAGTGTTTAAATAACTTTTTCATTATTTTTAGGAGTAAACACACTGGCTAAAAAATAAGAAACGGCGAATTTACATTTTCTTGAATTGGAAACCGGACTTGATGCCGGGGATTCCAAAACGTCTCTGTAGTGTACTTATAAATAGGCAAATTTGTTCTAATTACAGCTATCCCCTATCTGCTATTGTTTAGATTTTACCAATACATTGTCTGGATACTCCGTATAAGTGAAAGTGATTCGTCAGCAAAATAGACGTTTTGGTTAATTGGGAATACGAATATTATTGATCTGACATCTGGCAAAGGATTATCATTATGTCCGATAGTCAAGCAGCTCTGAGTTCTTGTGTAATCGGTTCTAAAATGGCATGGAAACGCCTAGGAAAACTCAATGAACTAGACAGAACCGACCGCATCGTCACCTTAACTGTGGGTTCCAGGACACAATGGAATAAAAGAAAATGAAATAGCAGATGAACTAGTAAAGAGAGGGACTGAAACACCCTTTTCGGGGCCGGATCCCTTTTAAGGTATCAGCTCCAATGTAATATTGGAAAAAATAGCCAAAGCCGAAAAGAAGAGGAAATATACGATGAGTTCCATGATACCCTAAACCAAATATATTACAGGTATTCAAAAATTAGACCACCAAAATGGAAGATTCTTAGAGCACCTGATGTGTGCCCGATGCTTTAGATAAAAGCAGCGGAAAAAAGTTTGTTTATCATTCTGGCAAACGAGAAGATAAGGAAACGAGAAGATAAGGAAGACATAGAAAAAGGGTAAAAATGAAATTATTTTAAATGATTTAATATAATAGATTGCAATAGTGCTACGAAAAAGACATTCTATCTTTAAGGCCAAGAAAACAGTGTATTCTGTGTAAAATAATTTAATTTTTAGAATGTCACTTCATTTTCCGTTTCTACAAACATGTGTAGTTAGAAACTATAAAATTTTTGAAAATGTTTTAAAAGTTAACAATAGGGAACCCCAAAACAGGGGAATAATTTAAATTTTAAATTAAATGTAAATTTTAAATTCTTTATGATTGTTTAATCAATGTGTTGTCGACTTTTCAATTTGGTTTCTTGTACATACTTGACGAGTATCGCACTGATGATGGCTTAACAGCCGAAAGCGCTTTGCAATTTTTTAAAAATTAAATTATTTTACACAGAATACACTGTTTTCTTGACTTTCTAGTCATGTGTACGCAGCTATAAAGATATTCACCATTCTATCTTTAGACATTTAATAAAATTTTTTAATCCATTTCAAATAGTTTTATTAACTCATCCTGTATAATGTTGGTATGAATTAGTCGAAACTTCTTTTATTATCATAATATTTGTATACACAAATAAGAAATAGAAATATACAGGATGGCGCATATGATGTAATTATCAGATGTCGGAAGTTTATGCCAACCTGTATAAAATATAACTTACTTTTGTATTGGGTTTGATGGCATTTTCAAGGTTTTTCAGATCAACCAAATCCACCATAGTCGTTTCGATGTTATAATTATTAAAAACTTTGTTGAGTAAACGATATGTACCGCCATATACATCATCTCCCATAATGATATTATCTCCGCTTTTAAAAATTCCAGCCAGAACTGTTGTAGCTCCTAGGCCAGAAGAAAAAGTTAATCCGTACGAAGCGCCATCTAGTTTCGCCAATACGTTCTCTAATACTTCTCTTGTCGGATTTCCGGATCTGCCGTATTCATATTTCTGAAATTCAAATTTAATTCAACTATATTTCTACCGCCATTTCATTTGAAATCGTAACTTACCTTAAATTTAGCCGGACCGAATTGTTTAAAAGTGGTAGACATTACTATAGGAGTCACTACGGCCATCGAATCCCATTGTTCTGCTTCTTGAGAATGATGTATGGCAGCTGTAGCGAAGCCCTTCGGTAAAGGTAAATACCCATCGTGGTCTCCTGATTCTCTTACTTGCGCCATTCTTAAAATAAACTATTCCACTATTAAAATTAATCTAACGATAAGTATGGGGAAATACATAATAGCTATTTGCTAATAAAATAATTTACGTTGTAAATGTTGATAAGGATACTTTTTGCTCTCGTTTAAGATAACTTTTTTTAGTATCAGACCAGGTCTAAGTAAAATTTTAGGTAATGCAAATAATTTCAAACGTTGCAAAACACTACATACACGGTAAGTCATGAGGAACTGTACATAGTGAATCCCGGAAAAAATAGATCTAGAATAAATAGACCCAAGGAGAAAATTACTTTATATGGATTAGTGCTAAGAATTTTTGTAAATCTATTAATATTTCTACAAATAATAAAAATTTTAATTTCACACGACGAGCTTACTCTATCTACATATTGGAAACCATCTACACTATGTTTATGAAATTTGGCATAAAATCCAATATTGTAAATCTTCAAGATATTTAAATAAAATTTTGACCGATTGTACTAGCCTAAAGGCTCATATTTTAATGCCCAGTATACATTAAACTGCACAAACTAAAATTAATCTTTCATAGCTAAACGTCTGTGGGGGTCGTCTAGTATCATAATTCAGTAGAATTTACTGTGGAATCTTCTCATATTACTTTTTTTAAATAAAACTGTTTATAAATAGTGGAATTAATTATTATAAACAGTTGGTTTTATTTAAAAAAAATAATTCAGTAGACTTGCTTCCATATCTAAGAAACCGTATTCAGGGCGAGTCCAAACTCGAATACTTCAGTTTCACAATTTTTTTAATAGATCACCCTGTATTTTTATCGGTAAATGAGTTACTTCACTATACTTTAAATTTGATTGAGTCTTCCCTATACCCAAACTGAATAGTTTTTGTGACATTTCAATTTTATGATAAAAATTTTTATTTCCAACAAAAAATCAATAAAAAGCTGCTACATAAAATTCATTAAATTAGATCCACATCATCATTAGCATTCGTAGTAATTAGGAAGGTAGTAAGTAGGTTATGAAATATTAACAAACATTTTGCTAATTCGTTGGTCGACAAATGTGTTATCTACATGACGGAGCTCCTGCTCACGAGCTGGGCAAGCAGGACCAGTTCTCTGGGCACCAAGAACACCAGAGTTAAATAAAGTTGATTTTTTTCTTTTGGGGTTATGTTGAAGATCAGGTGTTCAAAGTAACTGTCACTACACCAGGCGATATGAAAGATAGAATAAGGCAGGCTTTTCAAAATGTTAATGCACAAATGCTTAGAGATGTAAGTCGATAAGTCGATGTTTGTAGACCGTCTTCAAGCCTGCGTCGGTGTATAGGGTAGTCTCTTTGAGCATCTTTTATAATTTTATTGTTGTTTTTCTTATGAATTTTTGTATATTTGTAAGCCAATTGATGTGAATAAATTTTGTATTGTTAGATTTTTTTAATCATAAAATATCATTAAAAAAAATTGTGAAACTGATTTATTCGAGTTTGGACTCGCCCTGTATACGATTTCTTAGATATGAAAGCAGGTCTAGTGAATTATGATAGACGTATGGCTGTGAAAGATTAGTTGTAAATTGTGCTGTTTAAAGTATAATGTGCTCATTATTATTTCAGGAACAAGTGGTCAGAACTTTTTAAATACACTGTATAACCTATAACAACCTTATATCATTACAATAGCGAAGTCAAGCATAATTCAAATTTGAGGGTGTTTCATTTAAAAAAATGTCCCTTTGATCTGGCACGGCGTTCTGGAAGACGCTGTACAATTGCGACTAATTTTAAAATATGATCCTTCAGACTGGCTACAATCGGTCGACATTTTATTTAAATCTCTTTTTGAGGAATTACAAGATATATGACTTTATCACACTATATATGGGTCACAATAAGTTATGTCGAATTGATAGAAAATATTTTGAAAGACGACACAGTGAGCAGCAACGTATTTTAAATAGAACACCCTGTATATTATTAACTTTTCGGATTCTACGTTGAATTTTAATGCCACTTTGTGTAAAATACCCTATACCTAAAATGTATACTTTTTGAGATATTAATTTTGTTAATGAAAAATTGACAGGTGCAAAGCTTTTTATTAAGAATTCTAGGTGAACATCCCCAATACAAAAAACATTGTTTGTCGGGTTAATTAGTAGGAAGTTCAAGGTAATTGGTGATGTCAAAAACTGCTTTATTGTATACAGGGTTCGTAAAACAATAGTCTTCACTCTCTTAACTTTTGGTTGAATGCAACCAAATTGAGTTACATTTTGAAGTATTCTCTTCACGGTATCACGAGTGGGTTATGGTCTAATTATTATTGTTTAAAGTGTTTTATACAATGCACCAAGTTTGAAGGTAGCGGTTTTTTAGATATATGCCTTAAAACTAACTTGACAGCATCATATTCAAATCAAAGGGCGCAAGCTCCCTTAGGAGAAACTTTTGGATGAAGGTAAATTAGGTTAGATGGACATAAAAACACATCTTATATCTATAGTTTATGTTTGGCAGGAGAGTTAATGGACACCCTGTATAATATTCATTTTTTTAAATTATGGCCTGACCTGACACATCTGATAATTGTGTATTTGTATACAGAAAATTTAAACTCTTCCATATGACAGTTTATCATTTGTCAATCTTAAAAACTTACCAATTTTATTAACTCTGTTTCTAGGGTGCATTTCCAATCAATATTGTCCATAACTTTTAGTAAAAACTTATAGTTTGTGGGGACCAGAATGTTGAGAATCACTATATAACCAATCAGTGAAACCTTCACAGCACATAATTTTTTTTTAAATTCAACTCTTTAAATTTGTTCAACATCTGACACATAAATGCAAATATGCTATTCCAATTGAGATTGCTGGTCATTAATTACCAGGATTTTATTTATAGCAATAAATATTTTTCATTTTTCCAGACCAGTTATGAAGATTATTTTCTTATCAATATAACCTTGAAACTAAATTTGTAGAACTTTGAAGGTCATTATTATTGCTAGCGATACTATTGAGTATTTATCTATATGGCAAATGTGTATTATTAGTCTATGGCGATACTTTGCCATAGGAAACTTTGGCCCGAAGAAATGACGTATATCGTTAAAAAATTAAAAAGTAATTTTTTTGTGTATATATTATAACATAACTAGAAAAAAGACAGAACTTACCTACCAAAGGAAGGAACAGATAAATCTTCAATATAAATAATATGATAATACATTAAATTACAATAAAACATTGAGCAATCATTTGTTAGTGATTTTTGTTAAAACAACCTTTGCAAAAGTGAGAGGTTCCTTCGTATTTATAATATGAGAGGGCCTGTGGTTATCAAATTATCAAAATCTGTTTGGAATTCAAAGTATTAAACTTGATAAACAATCTATTCAAGTTGGTTAAGAAACACCAAAGAAAAATAAATAAATAAAAAATTATAAACTTAAAGATAATGCAATTTCATTCCACATTTGAAAGGTACAAAATGATTTTAATTTTGATAATTGAAATAATTTTTTTTCAATAAAAACTTTACTTGCTGGTAATTAAGAAAAAATAAAAAACATAACTAAGACCAGACAGGCGAACTAGCCTTAATTAGTATTCAATAAACTTTGTAAAATTTTTCAACCACCGTTTTTAATGTAAAACACATGATGTGGTTTGTCTAAAAATAATCTAGATAGGTATACATACATTTCACTCAGAGTTCTTACAAACTTCAACATAAAATAATAAATACCCTGAACAATAATCCAATAATATGTATTTTTTTAACATCCTATTTATGAATAATTATTATCTGGAAATCCCAAGATTTTTCAAAGTCAAAACCGCAGTTTTTAAGATTATGTTAACAAGAATAATCAGGTGGATAGGATAAAAGTAAAATAAATTCACAGTATTTTGATTAGGTGTAAATTTTTAGTTATTTCACTAATTCGTGATTCCGTGAACTATAAAAGGTAATGGACCACGAGAACACCGACTACAGACTAAAAACATTCAAAATTTAGCACTACAAATAATACAAAAAAATCTTGCACAATCATTTGCTACTGATTTTAGTTGAAACAACTTTTGCAAAAGTGAGAGAGGTTCCTTCTTATTTGTCAATAATATGTTGACCGGTTAGTCTAGTTCACATGTACGATTTTCTTCAAAATATTTGTATATTCACCGAAAATTACGATCAAGGTGTCATTCGATTCGGATTGTTATGTAGATAGTTTAAGGAAAGGTTCCAAAAGGGGCCGAAAAAAATTGCAAAAGTTATAAACAATATAGTTAAAAAAAAGTGGGGGTTTAGTTTTTTTTTAATATCTCGAAAACTATTGAAGATTTTCGAAATAAAAAAAAAGATCTAAAAAGATCATTGAATTTACTAAAAAAAAGTTCCGACTCCCGGAACTGTATCTCCAATATTTATAATTTTTACAGAGCCCTGAAAATAGAGCCAAAACCGGGTAGTCTGACTTTCACGCGCGGTCCGTCACTCGGACACAGTAACTTAAAAAATTATTTAAACATATTAAATATGAATATTAAGGAATAATAAAATTCAAGTACTATTGGGATACATAAATAAACAATAATCCGCGGTTAAAAATTTTGTATCCCAATTTTTCCATTATTTATCCATTTGTTAATTAATAATTTTTTCTACATTAAATGTTAACAGAAAAACCGCGATAATTATTAAACTAAAACCTTAAGATTTTTTTTACTTTGTGGAGTTATTCTTAATAGGCTAATAAATAGATCACCGTTGGAAAAATTAAAAAATTTTGATTTTCCACTTTTTTATTAACTATTGAAAATACGTAAAAATTTTAAAAATTACAAAAAAGTAATTAATAATTTTTTTTATATCTTGAATGTTTCGATTTTTAAATGTTAAAAGATACATAAAAATATTTTTCTTTATTTTTCATCACCATTGTTTAAGAAATTGTTATAAACAAATGCATTGTTTAAGAACTAATCAAAATTTTTTTTGCCTAATCTATTAGTTGATACAATTTATGATTTTTAGAGGTTTCTTAAAAAAATTTATTTGTTGCTAAAAAATTCTTTTGTTAATTAACAATCTATTTTTGCGACTGAATATTAAAACTAAGAAACCATTTTTTCTCTAAAAATCATAAACTCTATTGTTCTTTCGGATTATATAAAAAAAATTTTTTGCAAAGCAGCAAATAAATTTTTTTAAGAAACCGTTTTTTCTCTAAAAATCATAAATTCTATCAACCAATAGATTACGCAAAAAAAATTTATTAGTTCATAAACAATGCATTTGTTTATAACAATTTTTTAAACAATGGTGATAAAAAATAAAAAAAATATTTTTATGTATCTTTTAACATTTAAAAATCGAAACATTCAAGATATAAAAAAAAAATTATTAATTACTTTTTTTGTAATTTTTAATTTTTACGTATTTTCAATAGTTAATAAAAAAGTGGAAAATCAAAATTTTTGAATTTTTCCAACGGTGATCTATTTATTAGCCTATTAAGAATAACAAAGTAAAAAAAATCTTAAGGTTTTAGTTTAATAATTATCGCGGTTTTTCTGTTAACATTTAATGTAGAAAAAATTGTTAATTAACAAATGGATAAATAATGGAAAAATTGGGATACACATTTTTTAACCGCGGATTATTGTTTATTTATGTATCCCAATAGTACTTGAATTTTATTATTCCTTAATATTCATATTTAATATCTTTAAATAATTTTTTAAGTTACTGTGTCCGAGCGTGAAAGTCGTACTACCCGGTTTTGGCTCTATTTTCAGGGTTCTGTAAAAATTATAAATATTGGAGATACAGTTCCGGGAATCTGAATATTTTTTTAGTAAATTCAATGATCTTTTTAGATCTTTTTTTTAATTTCGAAAATCTTCAATAGTTTTCGAGATATTTAAAAAAAAACTAAACCCCCACTTTTTTTTACTATATTGTTTATAACTTTTGCAATTTTTTTCGGCCCCTTTCGGAACCTTTCCTTAAACTATCGACATAACAATCCGAATCGAATGACACTTTGATCGTAATTTTCGGTGAATATACAAAAATTTTGAAGAAAATCGTACATGTGAACTAGACTAGGTAGTACCTACCAAATTAGCAAAATATGCTTGGTTTTCAACAATACTTTCAAGTTTGTTAAGAAACAGTAAAGAAAAATAAAGAAAAAATAATAAAGTAAGATGATGCAATGCCATTCCACATTTCTAAGGTACAAATGATTTTAATTTTGATAATATTTAAACACTTAAATAGGTACTTATGATAAATAAAATAAAAATTGAAATATTTTTTTCCAATAAAACCTTTACTTGCTGGTAATTAAGAAAAAATAAAAAACATATCTGAAATGAAACACACAGCAAACTAGCCTTAATTAATATTCAATTAACTCGTTTTTGATGTAAAACATGATGTACCGCTTCGAGCGAGTAAAATTAATCTGGCAACACCGCTCAGCCGCTGGGAGTTGAACGTATTTACGAGGGATATACAGATACATTCAAACAAAAACGGAACATAGGGATTTTAAGCATTGTATCAGAACTGCTTTTGAACTAGTCGACCAACATCCAGCTTCAACAGATTAAAAACACGATTATTACAATCGTTTATTTGGTCTATTTTTATGCCCAAGAATAGTATCTGCTATTGATTTTTTGTTGTTGCTCGAGCTCTCAACGTACGATTATTACGATACCTTAATCATTAAGTACTTGCCGTCCGGAGCTTCTATCAGAAATTTTTCAACCTCTTCTCCGGTGAGCACTTTTGACTTTTTGGGTTTATGGTCGTCATTTTTTCGCTTCAAAAAAGCCAGTAATTTTGGAAATTTGCTGATTTCTATGTTATGCTTGATATTAATTGTTGCTTTTAACATCGAGTAATATGACCATAACGAGGAAGAGCAAAATTTTTTGGATTTCTCGTTGAAATACACCAACAACCAGTGGCGGCTCGTGGTTAATTTGATAGGGGGGCCATAGGTGATGTGACCAAAATCTTAAAATACGGAACGCCACTCCCAATTTCTGCCCAGAAGTCGTTAAAATCGTTAAAAAGCAAAATTTGTGGAGATCATTTCCAAAGCACCAAAGGCAAAATAGTTATTTGTGTATTTAGAGCGTAAAGTAACAGATTGCCGCTTGAGAAAGAATGTTGCGATCTTTCGAAAGCAGCAATTTTACTTTACGCTCGAAAAACACATATCTTAGGTTATAATAGGAGTGCTAGAATAATCGTAATTTTCGCTATTCATCATGATTAACCTTAAAAAGATCTACTGACTAGGAATGTTAAAAAATAACCATTTTTCCAAATTATTGACCATTTTTGATAATTATTGACAATTGTTGACAATTATTGACCATTTTTGACCATATTTCAAAAACTTCAACAATTTTTGACAATTATCAACTATTTTTCAAAATTTTTGACAATTTTTAACAATAATTGTCCATTTTTGACAATTTTTGATCATTTTAGATAGTTTTTAACAATTTTTCAAAAATTTCAACAATTTTTCAAAAATTTTGACCGTTTTTTAAAATTATTGACCATTTTTGATAGTTTTTGACAATTATCGACCATTTTTCAAAATTTTTACAATTTTTGACAATTATTGACCATTTTTGACAATTATCAACTATTTTTCAAAATTTTTGACAATTTTTTACAATAATTGTCCATTTTTGACAATTTTTGATCATTTTAGATAGTTTTTGACAATTTTTCAAAAATTTCAACAATTTTTCAAAAATTTTGACCGTTTTTTAAAATTATTGACCATTTTTGATAGTTTTTGACAATTATCGACCATTTTTCAAAATTTTTACAATTTTTGACAATTATTGACCATTTTTGATAATTATCAACTATTTTTCAAAATTTTGACTATTTTTAACAATAATTGTCCATTTTTGATAGTTTGACAATTTTTCAAAATTTTTGATCATTTTTCATAATTATTGACCATTTTTGATAGTTTTTGACAATTATTGACTAATTTTGACAATAGTTGTCCATTTTTGACAGTTTTTGACAATTTTTGACCATTTTTGATAGGTTTTGACAATTATTGACCATTTTTTTAAATTATTGACCATTTTTCAAAAAAAATTCAAAATTTTTGACAATTGACCATTTTTCAAAACAAATTTAAAATTTTTGACAATTGACCATTTTTCAAAAAAATTTTAAAATTTTTGACAATCGACCATTTTTCAAATTTTTTTAAAAGTTTTTGACAATTATCGACCATTTTTGACAATGATTGATCGTTTTTGACAAAAATTGTCCATTTTTAACAGTTTTTGACAATAATTAAGAATTATTGAACATTTTTACCATATTTCAAAATTTTTGACAATTTTTATATAATTTTATTTAATTTTTAATCTGATAAATTGTTAATTATTCACCAATTGAGTTAATTCGGAGGGCGTGGTTTGATTAAATAAGCGAGCGAAAAAGATTTCTTTTTTGCGCTAGAGCGTATAGTAAGAATCCTCGGCATTTGTCTACTTTACGATTTCATTCGAATATAGTAATTAGTCATTTTACGCGCGACTGTTGAAAAGTTTTTTTTGGACCACGCTTGTTTTATTTAAAAATAATGCTCTCTTAAAAACAACAATATTTTATTCATTTCTATACATATTAAATACGACATTCAATGATAATTAGTCTAAATATTTTTAAAATTTAAGTGAAGCCTTCGATCTTTTGTATTTGCAACAACTTATTACGTCAAAACACAGCTCATTATTCTCATTATTTCGCTTCAAATGCTCTCCTTTAAACCAAAATATAGGGCGGCCTGGCAACCCCTCTACTCTTCTCTTTTCTAATCAGCCGACGTACGTCGATTCATCGTCGATATTAAACCGGGATTTTGACCCATCATATGTAAACTTCGGGCGAGTTTTTCTCATACCGTGAAGATCGTCAGCGCTTGGCAAATTCCGTTCCCATATAACACCTTGAGGTCAACGGTGGACACCAGCCAGCTTTCCAATTGTGGTTATCGCCGAGTACTTGATGCTTGATGCGGAATAACGTTTACACGGGGTCTTTAAAAACGTATATTTTATTTTTTTAAATGCTTATTTAGTTATTTTTTAATGGAAGGTCATTGACCCAATGACCTAATGGAGGAGCCGCCACTGCCAACAACTCGTTTTCATTGTACTGCGTGACGTGTTTTCTCATTGCACCACCTTACAAATGATTCGTACTGTTGTTCATATAGTTTTCTCGATTTTTGTGGTATTAGTTCTTGAGTAATTGCTTCAGCAGCCCGATCTACGTTGAATTCTTCACTTTTATTCATTTTCACTGATTTTCTCTACGTTTACAATGGCGCCGTTTTGACAGGGACTTTGTTTATCATTGCCACAGAAACAAACAGCATACTATGTTTCTTCTGTTAGGGCTTCAAATGTAAGAAGTATTTATTTTTATTAAAAATGTATGTAGAATTACCGGAATTGCAAAAAATAGCGTATACTCCTCTCGACTAAAGTGACATTAATCCCTTAGGTGGATTGAAATCAAACACCACCCGCGGGATTAAATGGGTCACTTTACTCGCTTGGTGCATAATATACTATTAGGTTTAATATTCTGCATATGAAATAATAACTTTTCCCTGCTTTATTCTGAGGGAAAATTGCGAAAAATGTTACTAGGGTAGGAGAATAAAGAAAAAATAATTTCAGGCAATTAATAACGTATTGTTGTTATTTTGTTAGGCCATACTGGAGTTACTCCAAAAAAATAGTAGGTAGTAATATCGATGTCCGTTGAAAAAATTTTTTTTTCTACAGGTGCGTAAAATAACTAATTACTACATTCAAATGAAATCGACAAATGCCGAGGATTGTTACTTTACGCTCTAGAACAAAAAAGGAATCTTTTTCGCTCGCTTATTTCATCAAATTTGGTGGGATTAGCCATGACGACGAAAAACAATAAATTAACGTCAAGTTACCAGATAATACTATTTTATCAACCATTTTAATCGGCTTTATTAATTTCTCACAACATTATAATATTTTTTATAACAATTTATATAATAATTTAAAAGAAATTAAAAGGTGAATTTCAAAAGTCATTGTTATTGTTGATATCTCAGGCACGCCTCTACCTAGAGCGACGGCGAATCAAATGTCGACAGGAGGTATAAGACCTCTGCAGATTCTGACAAGTCTGAACAATTCAGTAGATCTTTTTAACGCCATAAAGAGAAAGCATTCAAATACTCAAATTGAAATAGGTACTTAAATAAATAATAAACCGAAAAAACACAAAAAGGTTATTACACCTTTTTTTATATCATTTGTGAAGTACATTTTCAATCTTCAGTAATGGAAGAAATTTCTTCTGAATCAAAAATTGCAATAAATAATTGTAACAATTGTACTTTCACATTCAACATTAATAAATAATATGACAACTAAAATGTCAGAGTACTATCTTAAATCATAATCCATTCTTATTATAACCTAAGATAATATAAAAAACTGTTTTAATTTTTAAAAGTGCGACTGTAGAAAAAATTATGTGTGTTTTTCGAGCGTAAAGTAAAATTGCCGCTTTCAAAAGATCGCCGCGATCCGCTCCGCGTCGCGCGGCAACATTCTTTCTCAAGCGGCAATCTGTTACTTTACGCTCTAAATACACAAATAACTAGTTCAAGTTGAAAACCTCTTCAAATAAATGGATCAGTGGCGGATTTACCACCAGGCTGAGTAGACTGGAGCCTAGGGCGGCAGATTTTAGGGGCGGCAAATTTGGAACCAACAATTTTATGTCTCACAAAAATAAATGAAAAATCATATTTATATACCTAAATTTTATTAGGTCCACACAAACAATTCAATATGTAGGGAAGTGTGGGCACGGACTAATGATGAGCAAAGTTCGTCTTGGTCTTGCGATTTTGCAATACCAAGACCAAGATCATACATACACTAGCAAGATCAGAACCAACACTGAATTAACAAGAACAAGACCAAAACCAAGACAGAGAATGCAGGACCAAGACCAAAGAGCAAGACTGAACTAAAAATTACAACTTTCGTTTTAAATAGGATACTTATATGAGAATATATGTTTTCGTCGAAACAAAACATTTTGTGTGTTTAAGTTTTCTAGTTATGAATTGTTGATCATTTATAATTTATACCTATGAAAAAATTTTTCCAAAACGTCGTAAGTAGTAAGTTACAAACTATTTGAGCAAGTCCAAGACCGAGACCAAGACTGAATATGCAAGACCAAGACTACAAGTATTTTAGCAAGACCAAGACCGGACAAGCAAGACCGAAGCCGTTACCAAGACTGTCTTGGTATTGGTCTTGGTTCTTGCTTTGCTCATCACTAGGCACGGATGACTTCATAAATATTGCTTTAATTCCATTATTATAAATGCAGGAAGTGTACTCGTATCCATTACGACAATCACCAATTTTGATAAACAGGAATCTGGACCATTGAAAAGATCATGGTTCCTGCAGAAACAGAATTTGCTGAAAGTTTATGCTAACTTATATTCAGCTGTTCGCAATTCGCATATAGCTCTATGTTCACCAGCAACAGGAGTTGAGAAAAGCTTTCTTTGCTGGAAACGAGTGAAAAATTGTCTAAGGTTTACCTTAAGCCAAGAAAACCAAAACGCCTTAACTTTGTTGTACAAAAAATGTACAAAATGGTATTGTGAAACTTTCATACCTTCTGTGATGGAATATGATCGACATTAAAAAAATTTGTTATTAATATGATTGCCAATCAGGGTATCCAATTGTAGAGGTCGGTAAGGGCGGCAAAATTTGAAAAGCCTAGTGGCGGCAAATGTGTAAATCCGTCACTGAAATGGATTTTTATTTTTTTCCACCCTTGGAACTTGGAACGTTTGTCGGTGATTTTCGAATATGGCATGCTCAAGACTACCGGTGTATCAACCTTTTTGCAATTTTTATTTCAACGGACATCGTTGAAGTAAAAAAAAAGTTGAAAATCTTAAAAAAAAAAGTTTTAATTTTTGTCTCCACTGTCTATAATTTTCGAATATGACATGCTAAAGACTATTGATTTGTGAATCTTTCTGCAAATGATCATCAATGGACACATCGATATTTGTAGTTAGAGGAATAAAAATAAAGTTGAAAATCTTTTTGAGAAAATTGGTTTTATTTTTTTATCACCCTTATTGGAACGTTTGTCGGTGGTTTTCGAAGATGTCATGCCAAAGACAATAGTTTATCCACCTTTTTGCCGCCCGTCTCGAAGTATGCTAGGGTTGTGATTCCGAGGCGGGGGTAGCGGCGGGTTTGAGGTGGGTTTGGTTGGTAAGCATCCCCTTGGGGATGAGTCCTACACTGTTTGGGTCCTGGACCCATTTGAACAGGAGTTTCCCATCTCGGCCCGAAAAAAAAAGCTTTTTGCAAATTTTCATCAATGGACATCGATATAAGTACCTAGATACAAGAGTTAAAATAAAATCAGGAATTTTTTTGCCGTTAAAATAGTACGTATGTGAATATAAAATTTGTTTTCAGTAGTAATAACCCAAGGACAATGATAATTGTTCGAAAAAATTTTATAACAGATTTCGAAATCTTGTTGCTTGGAAACAGCCAATAAGCAACAAGCTTGAGTTATCAATGTTCGAGGGTTATTCGAATAGAAATTTTTTTGCTAATTATAGAAAAAAATACATAGTATATTTGCTTCTATAATTTCATTAACGTTCTTGTCAGTATTATGACAAAATCGTGACATTTTGAAATATTAAATATTTGAATCGTCAAAATCGAAATAAATCAAAATGTATCCATGGCAACGTACCTAATAGAGTGAATCCAATGAAATCAGTTAATTGGAGGTCATTTGATTGAACACAACCAATAAGAACAACATTACACTGAAAACAGACCATGGGCTGACAGACAAATTAACTGATTTCATTAGATATCTACTAGAGCAAAAAATGTTCTATATAATATAATTCAGTTAATATTTAATTGAAATAAGTGCTTGAATATAGTCACATCACAGGTTTGGGGGCGTCCATTAATTACGTGAGGTGTTCAGGTCTCAGGGGGGGAGGGGATCGAGCCGAATCTTACCAAATCTAACTTGGGGGAGAGGGGGGGTCCTGGCAAATATCACGTAATTTTTTTCTAGGAGAAAACGATGTAAAATTGCGTCAAAGTTAAGTTACATTAAAATAAAAAACGTGTATTTATGATCTAATTTTATAACTGTGATTTTAGATTATGGTAATATTCCCAAATACTAGTATTTGCTAGTCTTAAATGAAAGTAATCAAGCAAATTGTTTTTTTTTAATCTCACGTAAGATTAGGGGAGGGGGTCGAGAAAAATCCTATTACATCTCACTAAGGGGGAGGGGGGGGGGTCATAAAATCCTCAATAATGCTTCACGTAATTAATAGACGCCCCCTTTTGTTTATATAATTTCATTGCTAGAATTCGGTTCCCTCCCGTATAATTCACTGGTAATGATCAGTTGACTATGATAAACTAGCACATTTGTGCGCTGGTGCCGGCTCAGTCAATTGTCGCAGATTCGTTTTTGGACAGCACACGTAAATTATACATACATTCATGTTAGAATACCTATGATATACATTTCATACAAATTTCAACACAAAATAATAAATTCCCTGAACAATAATCCAATAAATAAAACTTACTTATGAATAATTATTATCTGGAAATCCCAAGGTTTTTCAAAGTCAAAATTATATTAACCGCGGTTTTTAAGGTTATGTTAACAAGAATAAATAAGGTTGATACAATAAAAGTAAAATAAAATCACTGTATTTTGAATGATATTTTAGGCTTTTATGCGTAAATTTTCAGTTATTTCACTAATCCGAACTATAAAAAGTAATGAAACACGAGAACACCGACTATAGACTGAGAAAACAAATTTAAGATTTTGCACTACTTGTAGCTTATAGTAAAACTGTAGGCGTAACATTCGCAATTTGCGAATATCGGGATTGCTCAGAGCCGGATTTAAAAAAATGTGTGCTTCATTACAATTATTATTATTACAAGTGCTGAATGCTAGTTATATTTAAAAAAATAGTAACAAACAAGTTCGAAAGCTACAATATGTGTGACTGAAGTTTGTCCAAAAAAAACAACTATCTTTCACTACCAATAGATTTAAATCAGTAGATACCTATAATTTTACTAACCTTGAAAACATTTTCAGTGGTTTGAATGTTTAAATTACATTACAGAAGTACCTATAGGTACCGACCCAGAAAACAATTTCATAAAATGATCTGCTTTATATCCAAATATTCCTTCTCATATGCCATTTGGGTCATTGCAAAGAACACACTACCTTTTCGATTTCGAGAAAAACATTTGTACTAAATTATTCAGGATGCCCTCAGGATCACTAAACATAATAATAATAATAATAATTACCCCGTGGGGGTGCTGGTCCCCTATCGGGCGCTTCCCCAGGTGATGGATAGGGGAATGCCTTTTAGATATAGAAGGTATCGAGGAAATTAAATACCTCGGAGCGAACCAAAACCAGTTAGTTTCAGGACACGACGGTCTCCATGTAAGGAGCGGTACTCCGACAGGGTCTGTTCTCCATGTAAGGAGCGGCTGAATCAGCACCTGGCAGAAGGTCTAAAATGCGACAATCACGATGTCGAATTGTAAAAATAGATTACACCAGGTGGGTAGAGCTAAATGCTCAGAATCCCACACTGCTAGTGTACCTAGTACATCGGCTGTCTGCTCCAAGGATTCTGGGGGGAGCAATGATTCGATTGTAAATTCCGGGACCTTAAAGCTCAGGAATCCTCAGGTGAATAGACATTGCAACACCTTAAACTCTAGTCGCGTTCAAGTTGGTGCTAGAAGGGCTTGTTCGAAAAATGATTTACCATCTACCTCGGTTAGCGGTAGGCGCAGTGTGACACCGAGTAGGGCTACTGCGAACCACACTCATGAGGAAAACATTATCGATCCTCCTCCACTGGCTTCTGCTGTTTCTGGAGTGACGCAAGTCGGCACATCTACGACCACAAAAGCCGGAAAGCCCAGGAAGCGTATGAAGTGGACTACCGAGCTAAACTCATACATTATGCAATTCTACTTTAAGATCACCAAGATGGAAACTGATATGACGACATACAGATACGCCCTCCACCTTGCATTCGTTTAACATTTTCCAGAATTTCACCATCTCACGGAACAGCGTATTGCTGACCAACGTCGAAGTATTGTGAGAAACAATCTACTACCCGGTCCGACGTTGCAACAAATTCGAGGTTAAGTCCTTCTTGACTTTCAAGATGGAGAGAATGACATAATTACCGATCATGATACACATAAATCGGAGAATGCACAAGGATACCACAATGGCGTTTAGGAAACAAACAATGATTGCGACAAAACCACCGATAATGACTATAATACCGAACTTTGTAAAGCACTAGCGGAATTTAATGGCACCAACCAATACACCGGCCAAAACTACCCAAGCTGCGAACCAATAAGAGCACTAACAGCATACTAGCAGCTGTGAACATGCTAGAGACTGCGAAGCGCTGGAACAACTTCACACTCTCACCTATTGTGGAGCGGTAGCAGTGCTTCGAAGTCACAATCAACAAATCCAATCCCCAAAGAACAATCGGGGTAAAGACTACAAACAGCTCAAGCCTTGGTGGCAACGCCAAGTCCATTGATTACATCAGAAGGGAATTGGGGCAGCTTACAGAGTTTGAAAAGAACTTGAAACCGTCTAGGCGCTTGACAAACAGAGTGAGAAAGATCTATCGAAAAATCAAAACTTGTACATGTCACCCACAACATAAACAACATGTATGTGAATATATCGATTCACTCAGGCGAAAGTTAAAGGCAAAATCAAAACGTTTGTCACGATATGTCAAGTGCACGAAAAGGAAACAACAGAACTACTTATTCAATAACAATCAGAAGTTATTTTACAGGCAACTAAGCGGTACAGTAAACAATCACAACCAAAGTCTCCCAAATAAAGATGAGCCAACGGAGAAGACTGGTCTTCATTATGGTCGAATCCTGTCGAACATAAATCCAACGCTCACTGGATAAGAACTGAGGAGGAAAAAATAAACATTGAACCAATGCCTTTCGTTAACTTGACAACAAGCGAGGTAACCGAAGCTATAAAGAGCACCAGTAATTGGAAGACACCAGGAGTTGACCATGTCCAAAACTTCTGGTATAAGAAGTTTAACAGTCTGCATGAAGCAATGGCAAGATCATTTTCACATATTCTGCAACATCCAGAAGATACACCACGATTTCTGACACTGGGTTCGACCCACTTGCTTCCCAAAACTCACGATCCTACGCAGTATAGACCTATAACATGCCTTCCAACTTATATATAAAATATTAACGTCTTGCATTACTAACCGTATTTACAGACATGCGGATCAAAACAACATCTTGTCGGAAGAACAGAAAGGGTGCAGACGGTATCACCAAGGCAAAGAACAACTCATCATCGATTCGGTAATACTAAAACAGGCGCAGAAGGAACAGCGCAACATATACACGGCTTTCGTAGATTATAGGAAAGCATTTGATAGCGTTCCACATTCCTGGGATTTTCCAGGGCGACTACCTGAGTCCATTTTGGTTTTGTTTGGCAATGAATCCACTCTCCAAACTACTTAACGATGCGGATTACGGCTTTAAAATCAAAGCCAACAGGAACACTAGCTGCACTGTTTCCCACCTCTTATACATGGATGACATCAAAATATACGCATCAAACCTGCGTCAAATTCAACATTTACTTAATGAAAAATTTTCCAGTGGTATACAAATGGGAATTAGATTAGACAAGTGCAAAACCTTGAATATCGAGAAGGGCAAAATCGTTAACGGAAATGTGTTACTACTTACCTAATGGGAACATTATAAATGCCTTGCAAAATGGTGAAACCTACAAATATCTAGGATTTCAGCAAGCTCAGCTACTAGACCAAAAGCAAGCAAAAACCAAAATAAGAGGACAGTTCACTCAAAGCTTAACCACTTTATTGAAATCCCAGTTGAACGCAGGAAATCTCGCCAAAGCAATTAACACTTACGCCATACCGGTCCTGACATACTCATTTGGGATTCTGAAATGGACAAAAACAGAACTGGAAGATATTCAAAGAACAACGCGAACCATGATGACCAAACACAAATGTCACCACCCGACCTCATCAGTTATCAGGATCACACTATCAAGAAAAGAGGGAGGGAGAGCTCTAATGGACATAGTTAATTTACATTACGAACAAATATCCAAAGTCCAAAAATTCTTCATTGGCAAGGCTCAAACATCTAAATTGCATGAGCTGGTCGCGAAAGCAGATAAAAACTATTCCCCCTTAGATCTTGTAAACCCTAATAAGAAACTTGAAATCGTTACAGACACTGACAAACAGGCGGTGTGGGCCCAGAAAGCGCTCCATGGTCGACATCATCGCGACCTCAATCAACCATTTATCGACAAGGAAGCATCAAATAAGTGGCTCTCTGATGGATCATTGTTTCGAGAAACAGAAGGATTTATGATAGCGATCCAAGACCAAGTAATTAATACCAACAATTACAAGAAATTTGTTATAAGAGATCCAAACATCGTGTCGGTCAGTGCAACAAACAACAGAAACGATACAACACATTACGTCGGGATGTTCAGCCATAGCTAGCATTGATTACCTACGCAGGCACAATCAACTTTGCAACATCATCCATCAGAAGTTGGCTAACAAATTTGGATTAGTTAACACCTACACGCCTTATTACAAGTACCATCCGCATTCAGTTCTAGAGAATGCTGATTTTGGACTATACTACGATAGGTCAATTATCACCGATAGACAGGTGACGAATAACCCGCCTGATATTGTAGTTGTGGATAAAAAAGCTAACTCGGTTCTTCTAGTGGATGTTGCTGTACCCAATAACAACAATATTTTAGACAAATACAACGAGAAAATTGCAAAATACACCGATCTTGCAATAGAGGTAGGACAGATGTGGCATGCAGAGAAAGTAGAAGTGGTTCCGGTTATCGTTTCATCTACGGGACTAATCCCTAAAACACTGAACACTGTTTACACTACCACAACACTAACACTTTACACTATCTTACGCGCGTTTCGATAACCAAGTTATCATCTCCGTTTACCTTCAGTCTCTGAAGAAGATAACTTGGTTATCGAAACGCGCGTAAGATAGTGTAAAGTGTTAGTGTTGGTGTAGTGGTAGTGTAAACAGTGTTCAGTGTCAAGTATCGCCAACGGTTCCAGAATTCCCAACTTAGTAATCCCCAAAACTCTTCAAGACAGTCTCACCAAACTAGGTCTTCACAAAAACACATATATCGATCTGCAGAAGGCTGCAATTTTGAATACTTGTCACAATGTCCGTAAATTTCTAAATATGTAATTGCTGTGCCTAATCCCATTCGCGTTTACAAACGCTCGGGATAGGTGAACATTACCAGCAAGAGCTGAACAAGAGTATACTTGAGTTGGAAATAATAATAATAATAATAGGCTTCGTCTCGACAATGAAATGCTAGCCATGGCAGTAAATCTGTTACTTCTCTGCCTAGTTAAACAAATAACTATTTTCAAGACAGTAGAGATTTTAAATAATATTTTTATTTCACAAAACTAAATCGAAAAAAAAATTGATATTAAATAAAGTAATGGTTGATAATTTCATTCCCTATAATGTAACAGGAATGTTGAGAAAATACCGGTGGTTAGTAATTGCGAATGCAGAAATTTACAAAATTTCAAGTTTCCATCTTTACTTAATTTTGAGAAAAACAAATAAAAACTCAATTTTATTCAGGGTGATATCATGGAAGGGGGTGGGATTAGGAGATTTTGTCATAGGAAAGACTTATCATAATTTTATACGGGAAATCCCCTTCTATTTTTCGCTTGAATTTGGGAATACCCTGTAGACATAAATAATTTTTTCATTCTGATTTTAAACATACTAACTTATGATAATGTTATAAACTGCGTATTTTAATTTAATGCCCAAGATTCCTTTAGTTTCTTTATAAAATAACCCTAGCATGTCTTTGCCTTTTTATTCGCAAATGTTTTGTCTTTTAGAAAACATGATTTTTTAAAATTATTAGTTCAGTTAAATTATTTAGAATCGTTCTTTAATAAGTAATTATTTTATTCTTTGCTTTAGGTTTCGTAAAGTATTGGTCTACTCCAAAGGAGTGTGAGTATACAGTAATTCTCAATTTATTCTATCAAATGACATCATATCTCATTATTATCCTGCCTTTTCTTTTTTCAAAAGACATAGGTAAGCTATGTCGTTCTTCATATTTTCTAAATACTAGCCAGCCCTTTTTTTAAAAGTGGTACTTTTTTCCAAAGACATAGGTAAGCTATATCAATCCGAACATTTTCTAAATACTATGCCTTTCGTTAATAAGTTGGTACTTTTCAAAAGACATAGGTAAGCTATGTCAATCCGAATATTTCCTAAATACTGCATCGTATCGTTAACAAGTTGGTACTTTTCAAAAGACATAGGTAAGCTATCTCATACCTCATTTCCTAAATATTATCCAGTCTTTCGTTAACAAGTGGTACTTTTTTCAAAAGACATAGGTAAGCTATGTCGTTCCTCCTATTTTCAAAATACTATCTAGCCCTTTTTTTACAGGTGGTACTTTTTTCAAAAGACGTAGGTGAGCTATGTCGTTCCTCATATTTTCTAAACACTATCCAGACCTTTTTTTACAAGTGGTACTTTTTTCAAAAGACATAGGTAAGCTATGTCAATCCGAATATTTCCCAAATACTGCATCCTTTCGTTAACAAGTTGGTACTTTTCAAAAGACATAGGTAAGTTATGTCATTCCTCATATTTCCTAAATATTATCCAGTCTTTCGTTAACAAGTGGTACTTTTTTCAAAAGACATAGGTAAGCTATGTCGTTCTTCGTATTTTTTGTTCTATTTTTCTTCTGCCCTTTCTCCCCTGTTGGTGTCATTCGGTTTGGAATTGTAAATTATTTTTTAGGGGGGGAATAGTTGCCCAGTATGGGCTTTCAAAATATCGTAGATTTCTAAGTTGGTATATGCAAAGTGGCAATACTTGGCAATTTATTACTAACAATTTTTTTTCAGCGCTTCCTTTTCAGCACACTAACACTTCTCTTACAGGCTTCAAGATGTCATCAAATTTTTTGTAAATTTTTTAATTTTGTTTGATTTTCTGTTCCAGGAATTTTTTTAGGGATGGATTTATTGGGAATATACGGTTAGCATTAAAATTTTTCTTATTAATTTTGTTTTAGAATTCTTATTAGGAAAGGATTTTTTAGGTGACAAAAGTGAAACTTTGCAGTTTGGAGCTACAGAATTTTCATTAATACTTGGTAGTTTTTTTTGCATGATTTTTTCTTAGCTGCGCATGAGGTGTTGTAGGGGGTGGTAAAGTAGTTGTGGTTTAGGGGTATTAGTATAAGTTTGTATGTAAAAATATCTTTATGTTGTAATTAATGTTTAAATTTTTCGGCTCTTATAAAAAAATGTAAATGTTAATATTTTATTGATATTAAACATATCTTTTTTATAATTGCATTTATTTTATCCTGTTTGTAAATGTATAGGTATATCTGCACTTTGCTAGAGTCAAGATAAACTCTGGCTTAGCGCAGCCGGTAGAAGACATCCAGCTTTCAGGGAGGTGCATTTTCTAGTTTTGTCTGTGATTTCGTCCGCCTCTGCAGGGAATATTTTCCATCGGTTGTGAATATTTTAACCGGTTGATTATATTTTCTACCGATAAAGGGAATAACGTCCAGTCGAGAGGGACAAAACTTCCAGCCGTGATGGACAACGATTGCTTATATTTGTTTATAGATACGTATTTAAGTTCATAAGTTTTGTATTGCTTTGGATGTTGTATATGATATTTTGTGTATTATTGTTAAATATTTAACTCCACTTTTACCATAGCTGTTCTCTCCGAATTCCAGAAAAAAATCTTTTTATCTTCTTATTTTACTTTTTGCTTTTACCATTGTCTAAAAAAGTATACGGACTAATTATTTAACAGTTTTTCGTAATTTTGGACTAAACGTATAGATGGCGTATTGAGGAAGGTGGACTCAACGTTTTAGATGACGCCGAATGAAATATTTCACTTCGAATTAGGAAGGATGTCTGTTTATTATGAGTGATTATGTCACTAAAAGCTAGATGCAGCTGACGACACTTCGTATCTGCGAGTCTATTTTCTAAATTTACCTGCAGAACAAAATATTTTTTAAGTTCCTCCGTTGTACCTAGCATTGTATTTATGTTGTGCTTCCTGTTGTAGTTGTGTGGATTGTTTTCCTAAACTTTCTTGAATGTGGATATTTTTGCTGTTATCTTATTTAAAAGTTGAAATTACGTTCACACTATTTAATACCGTTTATTTTAAATCAGAACATCGTAACGCGTATGCAAGAAAAAATCGTCTATTATGAACTGTTCCATGATCAACTGAGCCATATTTTTGCGATCTAGCGTCTTTAAGCGGATTAACAGTATAGCTTAAGCGTGACCTCATAACGGTGTCGTCACGCTTAACTTCGCAAAAATGGAAATATCTAGCGATATTTCGACATATGACAATGACATTTCTCTCACGACACATACATACTTTACTTTGTTTATTTTTTTATTTCTGAAATTCTGAAACTGTAGTAAGCAACATAATATTAATATAGGTATAATAATATTGCTTTTGTTAAAACTTGTGATCTTAGAATTTAGAATGAAAAGGAGGAGAGACTTGGTGGTGCTCAGTGAGGATACAGCTTTTTCGGTGGTCCTTGTAATGAGAAATCAGCTCTCAAGAAGAATAAAAAGTTTGCAAATAATTTCTTCAATTCCAAGAGACTATCACATCAGATCAATTTGTGAGGAAGAAGGGATAAGCCGTTATCTAAATTATGACTTTTATATTTTATTTCGAATGTCTAAAGAAACATTTTTATGAACTATTGAAATTCCATTGGTCCACTCTCTATCAATTTATTCTGTCAATGCTGTCAACTGAATGACAAACAGCAGCTGAACCGCTTCAAAGTTTTCTGGCGCACTCCCGACCACGCCAGTTTCCTCTTCAAGCGTCTTTAAGCGTGACGTCATTACTTATTCGCGAAAATGAAACGCTTTAATCCGCTAGATCGCAAAAATATGGCTCTGATTAATGTCATTGTCATCCTTCATTTTGTCATCACTTTCAACTGTCAATTTTCAATGTCAGTTTAAATAATGAGTGAAAATGGTAAAAATATTAGGAAATATTTTAAGTAATATTAGCAACATAATAAAATATGGTTGTTTAGCGCATTGCACGTTCAAATTTATTGGAGATTTTGTAGTATGTTCAGGCCCATCCATGGAACCGACATTACATTCAGATGATGTTTTACTTACCGAACACATTTCATCTTTAAGAAGTAGAATAAATAAAGGAGACATAGTAATAGCCAAATGCCCCACGAATCCTAATCAGCAGATATGTAAAAGGGTAGTTGCTTTACCAGGAGAAAAAGTTAAAACTGGTTTTACATCATACAAATATGTTCCATTGGGACATGTTTGGTTAGAAGGTGATAATTCCTATAATTCTTTAGATAGCCGATCCTACGGACCTGTACCACAAGGGTTAATAAAAAGTAGAGCTGTTTGTAAAGTTTGGCCTTTAAAAGATTTGACACTGCTGGTAACATAATTTGAATTTTGGATTATAGGTATTTCAATAAATATTGGGATTTGCATAAGACTGATATGCACTAGGTTTGTACTTATATAAGCATTATAATATAAATTTAAAGAAGTTTAAAGTTCAATTTTTTTAGAGATTCCATGTTGATGTTACTTTGAGCATATTGTTTTATACCAGGGAAGATTTGAATAAATATGATCACCAATAAAAATGTTCAGCAGCTATAATTTGTATTTTTCAAGTAAAAACAAAGATTTATAGTAGATCCTTAAACTTGCTGCTGTCCATAATTGACTGGGAGAAAAGTAGGTTAGGTTTGTGGGTCTATTAGGCCCACCACTGCAACTCACAAGAGTCTATTGTGGTTCACACCTATTCATATTTCACAAAAAAAAATTAACTTCTTAACACAACCGATTAGTTTATTTGGTTAGTGTCATTTCAAGTCTGAGGGCGAGAGACTGCCTTACATCAGGTACAGGATTCAAGCTGAGGCAGGGTAGGCACAAAATAGATGCTCCTATATCCTTACCTAGTCATCTCTATTTGGAATTAGAACAGTATAAGGAAGGTCATACTTTACTGTGGGATGCATTATGTCAGAGGTCATTCCCAGAATTCTGCTATTATCAGTGTCCACCAACAATTTGCCAGTCTTCATATAAGCCTGTATTGTGCATTTGGAAATATGCGCAATTCTACGAGTTGTCCATCTAGCCTCTCCAGAAAGATATGGAGAGGAGGTAGGTCCATAATATTTCCATGGCTGCTGACAGTGTAGTTATAATGGCACCAGTAATTGTCAGACACCAGCTTTGTTTGGGATGTTTGTTGTAAAGCTTTTGACCACCAAACAATAGCTCCATATTTGATTGCCCATATAAAATTATGACAAAATTTCTCAGCCCACACCCTTCCTAGATATCACATTTGCTGAGTTTTTATTTATTTTTTATGACTAACCACTGGTATTTTTTCAACTCCTGTTACATTATAAAGGGGTGAAATTTTGAAATCTTTTTTTGAGATTGAATTATGTGAAATGAAAATATTATTTAAAATCTCTGTTGCCTTTGAAAAACTCTTTTTTCCTAGAACCAATAGATTCGGAGAAAAAAATATAAATATCCTGTGTGATACCTTGTTTTAATTATAATGCAATAGTAGATTGGTTGCAATTCACAGGCACATTGGAACTCTTAGAAAAAGCCTGGTCTCAAGCGTCAACAAATCAACGGGATAAGCAGGCTTTCGAGCCTATGGGGTATTTCCTTTTTCTCCATCAACAATTCCAGAGCATGCCCATCTTACAGTTGAAAATAACGAATTGACAAGAACATCCAAGAGTCCTGAAAAACCTAGCACGTCAGGTACTTCTAATGCAATAACTCCATCAAAAGTAATTGATGTATCCCCAATACCAATAACATATCCCTCTAAAGTGAAAAGAAAGCAACATGCTCAAGTTCTGACCACTGCTGAGAATATCGCCAACAACAAAAAAAGCCAAGAGGGAAGCAAAAGCAGAGAATAAGTCGATGTTAAATTTGGTTCGCAATCCTTTCAAGAAACGAATTGCTTTCGAAGATGAACTGCCTTTCCGGAGGTGAATGGGATGAATAGTCATCTCACTATGAAAGTGAAATCGATGAAAGCGAATTTTTCGAAATGGTTGAAAGCGTTAATGTTGACGATTACGTTCTCGTAGAGTTTGTGGGAAAGCTGAAGCCGCTGTACTATGCTGGTGTTGTTACGAAATGCGAAGGTCAAGACATCACTGTTAATTTTATGAAGAGGGGAAAATTCCAGTTTATTTTCTCCCAAGCAAAAGACGAATCAATAATACAAATGAAGAGTATTAAAAAAATACTGCCATCTCCAACAGTACGTCGTGGCCACTTCACATTTCAAGTAATTTTCCCTAAAACCATTACAGCAGTTCAATTGTTTGTTATTCTATAAGTTTTTCGTCGGATTATTCCACTTTAACAAAAATTTTTTTTTACCGACCATATGTAAATTGCCATAAGCAATATCCCCAGCCCTTCTAGCCCATTGGGAATATGACGCAAAATTCAACTTTCATAACCAATTTAATTAATACTAGTTAGCACAATCAGAATCACCTATACTTCCTGCTTATGATACAATAAGGTTGTAGGTAGATAAAAATTCTATGAGCGTGAAAAACTAGTTAGTAATGCTACCTTATGGTTTGGCAAATAGTAATTTTCTAGAAGCTAGATGACTTTATGTTGTAAAATGTCCACGAGTGTCGTCTCATAATTCTTCATTTGCAAGTATTCACCATCGTTTATCAGATTCTGTAAGTTTACAAAAAATTTCAAACACTGGTCGTTCCCAGACATGGAAATGTTAGGGTAGAACAATATATTCTGGATGAAGTAGATAAACACACCCAGAAACAAGCACTAGAAAAATTGCTAACACTCTAAATATCAGCCACACGTGTGTGGGGAGCTTACCACATCCAATGTGTTCAAGTTCTTTTACCCTGAGATTTTCATCAGCGAGTTACATTTTGTGACAGACGAAATCCTAAATTTCTAAATTTTTTTCGATTGATTTTAGAAACACCTTGTATATTCAATAGATTTGTTTGAGTCCTAAGCAACAGATCCTACGACATATCTACAAAGATAGTCTACTTCTGCTGCAAATGGAATAATCTCACAACTCACAATTGTAGGAAAGTGGAGATCGGTCCTTTTCCTAGTGAAGGGAAGTATTTTGGAATCAACTGTGAACATTGTCCAACGTCTTTTGTAGATTATATGCTATCCTTTTAGACATACTTCTTGCCATTATTACAAGATCATCTGCAACGCTTGCAGGGTAGATAAGTGAAGAGAAAGGAATAAATGAAACAAAAACAAATGGTTCAATTGTATACTATATATCAAACAAACTTTTTCAACTGTCTTAACCACAATCCATCGGTCTGGCAATACATACAAAACTTCATATTTAAATTCCTTTTGCCCATTATTCTAAAAACTGTCGTACAGTTGAACGGTTGTTTTGTTTTTTATATATTTTTTTTCAATGATTATTAAGAAAAAAAGTGAAATTGGATTGTGTGATTTCAGAATAAACATCAAGACAACAGCATTTAGATTAGTAAAATTTCTTTTTTATTTCAACATCTTTGTATTAATAATCGTACATAGAGTTTAAAGAAAACAAAAAAAATATATTTATATATTGATAGGAGCGATATTGTCCCAAGTTTTCCAAAATCACGATAACTATTTCTAACTTTTTAAATATTTAGTTACGTTTGCCCTTTGACCCTTAGAGCCATTATACACATATATATCAGAAAGTACATAACTTGAATACAGAAAAAATTTAGTTAAATAGTTTAAAAACTTCCAAGGTTTCTTCTGCTATAAACCTAAAGATATTGTTCAACAAATAGAAGGTTTTAAGCAGGATTTTGAAATAGTGGTAGAGCCCTCGTATTGTTAACCAGAACAAAATTTTTGCCTAATTTGGACTAGCGGTTTAACAATCAAATTAAAATTTCTCCAAAATCAATTGCAGAAGTTAAAGCACCTGTTATACATATGCAGATCAAAGGAAAAAGTCGTCAAAGGAGACGAAAATGTGCTTAAGCTTTTGCAATTGATTTTTGACAAATTTCAACTATTTTTGTTGAATGGACAAGACAATTCGAAGGTTCAACTTGATAGATTTTTTTTATAAAACTCCAAATGGAAGTAGAATTAAAAAAAACTTAATAACCTCCCAAAGTTAATTTGTGGATTAAACCCAAAATATCCTGGTGATTGTACTAGTAATTAAAAAATTTGAACCGACTACTACAATAAACTATAGTCTGTCTTTTTGGCATTGATAGCACAAATCATCAATGATCAACCATAAACCATATGCGCGCCAGTTCTTATTTTAAAAAGTATGCCAATAAGTTGACATTTTGTTTAGAATATTTTCATATGCTTACTCAATGTTAATCTTTCATCGATATAATCCTAAAAATTCAATATCCTAGAGATGAGATAATTATGTCTATAATAACTTTCTATACTGGTTCCGCAGGTAGTTTCACTTTGTATACTGAATATTGACCAAACTTGAAATGAAATTATAGTCCAAATTCATGCACTCAGCTTTGTTTAGTCAGTTAAGCTGTGAAATCGATATGGAACGTTGTTGTTTGTCAATTTATATTTTGTGTTGGCCACCATGCAGAGCTGGGAGTAACGAAACAAAAACTTTACTTTTCAGTAACGCGTTACAAAGTAACTTGAGATCGTCATGTTTTTTCGAATTTACTTTATGCTACCCATGGAGGTCTATTGAATTCTGACTATCTGAACCTAATAACAGGGTGAATGTACTGATTTCTATTAACTAAATACGTATGTCTATGTAAAAACGCTTAGATATTCTTTACTTAAATTAAAATGAGATGTGCCATCAATCCCAAAAACACAAACACACAGACGTACATTCTTGTAAAAACTAAAAGGTAATGTTGTACCAATGGAAATTATATAAGTAACCATTTGCAACTACACTTTTTGGTGCCAATATCATAACCGTCAAATTCACCCCTTCTCTGCTGCCTATACCATCGTTTGAAATGGTAGTTTCCCAGACCTTTCACAAGCCTCCATATGATGTCTTGAAACAGTCTTGCAGAGATTCACCTTCTCCCTTCTGAAAAGGGGATTTGATTGTGGCGTTTCAAACTTTTGATTTAATGCGTTTTTAACCAAATAGAAGATAACGTTTGATTGCGTTTCTGGTCATTTTTGAGTGCAATTCAATGTTCTTGGAATTAATACATATTGGAGGATCGCAAAAATACAATCAGTTCATAAAACAGTGGTAACTAAAACGCGCGTATTTTGTATTTCCCAGTGCTTTTCGAATGGCACTGAAATATCACTTCATGTCTCCTTCGAATGCAAAATTAAATGAAGCATAAAAAATATATTAAAAAATTGGAAATCCAGTCACAGATATTATGCTAGATTGCTTACTTCACTTTACACTCAGTTTTTTGTCAATTTGCACAGACAACCCACGCTAAATTGACACTTAACACTTTTGTGACACAAATAAAAAGGTTAGAGTTTGCGACATTTCGTTTGTTGTTCACCTCGATAGGTTAATTTATTTAGCGCCCTCTAGTGACGGTCTGCGTTCGCGGATAGTGACTAAAATAAATCGTATCCTTCAGAGTCTTTCTGTCATAACATAATAGATAAGATACTTCATTTTAAAACAACGATTAAATAACAATAGAAGGCTGATATCAAAGGCAAAAAATTAGTAGTGAATATCACTTAATCTCTAGAGCCATTTGAAAATATTCAAGAGGTACATATCTCCAGTAGGAAGGGGGGGGGTGAACCCAGTGTATTGCACATTTAACTGTAGCTTTTTTATAAGACGGATGGTTAGCGCAATCTGTTTGATCTGCGCATAATCAATAAAAAAACCTCGGAAGTTGTTAAACTTTAACCAGTACATTAGAAATAAGAAAAAAAAACAACTTTTTTACGGCTACATTTCCGAAATATTTCTAAATATGTAATAAGCATAGATTATACTATATTTATAAGTTATAAAAAGTTATTTTAAAAATGACGCCGAGGGTTTCCATTTACGGACACAACAAAATTTGTTAAATACAAAAACAGAATCAACCCTCGTTTGAACAACATTCGCTTAACAATAAACTAAGAAAAGCAACTTATATAAAAAGAAAAAAAAAAGTGAAACATTGCGAATGTTTTAATGACAGAACGAAATTGAAGTTTAGGTATCAAATTTTTTTCCTACCATATTATTCCTTTCCAAAAAGCGCGATAATTTCCGAAGTAATATATTAAAACCTCAGAAAAATATTTGGATTCTTCTGCAGACACGAACAAAACATGTAAAGTAACGATAACCAAACTTTAGTTTCTGATAAAACTTCATAGGAAAAATTGAGAGAACTTTAAAACCAATAAAATACTACCTTCCTCAAAGATTGAGAGAAAATTAAAGGTAAAGGTTCCGCGAGCCACTTTTTGAAGTTGATATCGACGACTCAACCACATTTTGTAGTTATGCCAACGTCAAAATGTGATTTTATTGACGCGGAAATTTCAGTAGGTGTAGCTACAAAAATACTTTGCAATATAATGGACTCCGATGACGAAGCTTTATTGCTTTTGCTGCTTCACCAGACTCAAGAAAAAAATAGTCCACCCCAACACTAGGAGACTCTGCTTCCTTACTACTTATTCCTGAAAGTTTTCGTGAGAAACTTGTATTTTTCAATTCTACTGCTGAATGCATCACTTTGGTAGACCCAATTTCCTCAATAAACGTGTCCGTGACGAACGGTTTCATCTTATACTGACTACTTGTCGACGATAAGAAAGTGGTTGCATTGCAAGTGGTCCGTGGAAAAAGACGGCACTGCAGGCGACTAGTGGTTAGTGAACGGGCTCGACCTCTCGCGGCGGAAGAAGTTCAATTGTGGTGTAAAAAACACTAAACTTTTTACATTGCCTTAAATGGAACTATAAGCTGACGACAGTAGACCACATTTTGTAGTCGATATCAACTTCAAAAAGTGACCAGTGGAAACGAGGCCAAAGGCTCAGCTACGCTAACACAGTTACACGATGATTTCATAGCGACGTGGATGAACACAATTTGTGTCAAAAACTTATTAAATATAAACAGACTATCAAAGTAGAAGCAGTTTAAGGCTGTCACAGTCTACCATATTTACAAAAAAAAAAAGGGAGAAAGAAAAAAGTGAGTGCTTCCGCTAGTGGAACAAAGGATAATTAAAAGAGCGTTCGTCACATTATACCTATTCCAAATTCCTCGACGTCGAAGATTATGTTTGAATGACGATACGTTCTTTTGACGAGCTTGTTAGGAACACAGAACACAATCTTCAAGTACAAGATCTCTACAGGATCCCTATTTGTCCAATTGTACGGGAACGTCCACAGCATGGCTGTGCATACATAAACCTGACTGTAATAAATAGATGAGGATCATCTACGAAGGTTCGCGTAGCTGTGTATCGGACCGTGTATAGTGCCCTTATATAATTAGTGCTATTATCAAGAACCAGAAAAATTCGTTACCTAAACTTAAATTTCGATGTATCGTTGTTGTATATATCGATATCAAAAAATTAAAGCACCAATTTTACAACATAAAGATTATATATCATTTCATCCTGTTAGGGATAAATTTTCTAATTACACTTCTATATTGTGAGCTAAATGATTGTAATTTAAGAACTACAAAGTGTAGGGGTACGGTATTAAACAGCTACTTAGGGGGGTGATGACCTGGGATAAATCGCATTCTGTGTTTCAATGAGTTTTTTTTCTCAACCAAACAATGCACTGAATAATAGGGCATTATAAACGAATTGTTGTTTACTATTTTTGTTGACATTTAGATCTGTAGTCTTTCTTATTAGTGTCGGCATACATGCGCAATATGAAAATAGGATTTTTGCCGGCTCTAAAAATTAATTCATAATGAAGCACTCAGACTTACTGAAAAGTGATGCAAATGAAATTGAATATCATTTCCTGTCGGTCGCTTTTATTGAAAAGTGGTATTTTCTAATAGTGATGAAACGGAGGTAAGATTTTGCCGAAGGCCGAAGTCCGTAACTTCGGCAATATTTAGCCGGAGTTACTGCCGGAGGTCAGCCGGAGGTTGTCAATTGTCAAAAAATCACAAAACAAACTTGCATCTTGCATCCCTGTGAATAACATAACCTTAAAAGTTCAAATTAATATTGTTTGTTTGAAACTTCGGTGTTGTTAGCTTATTAGATTAGTACATTTTTTACATAAAAAAACTATAACATAACAATACTAAAAATTAGTAAAAATAGTGATTAAAAATGTTGAAACGCTCGAAACAAAAACATAGTGTGATCTGGAAACATTTCAAAATCAGTGAAAGTGATAAAACTAAAGCAGAGTGCAATTATTGCAAAAAGTAAATTTCAAGAGGTGGTAGTGGCAAAGCAGCTTCTACTACACCTCTTTTTGGACATTTAAAAAGCATTCATCAAGAGGAATTTAATAATCTAACTTATCTAACTGAAGAAAAAGACAAAGTTAAAGAAACTGAAAACAATGAACAAAAAGGAAGCAAAATTCAATTATCATTAGAAAAAGTAATAGATATAAAAAAATATGGGACATTATGGACAGTCGTGCAGTTAAAGTTCATTATAAACTAGCTGAAATGATATGTTTAGATAATCAACCCTACTCAATTGTTACTAATGAGGGTTTTACAAGACTAATGTCTCATGCTTTACCACAGTATAACCTTCCTTCAAGAATTTATTTTTCCAACAACATAATTCCCGATATTTATGGCCGCTTGAGAAATAAAATAAGTGTACTGTTAGAAAAAGCTGAGCACATTTCATTAACCTCGGATATTTGGACTTGCCAAGAAAACAATGAAAGCTTTATAAGTTTGACTGGTCACTGGATAGATCCAATTTCCTTCATAAAATACAATGCTGTTTTGAATTGCGAACATTTTTCTGGATCCCACACAGGTGTAAATATTTGTGCCAAATTTGAAAATTTGCTAGGATCATGGAATTTAACAAAGTCTCAGATACATCTTATAATTAGAGATGGGGGATCCAATATGGTTAAAGGTTGCAATGAATTAGGAGTTGAAAATTTTTCATGTTTTCTACATTCCTTACAATTAGTGGTTATATCATCCTTAAAATCGCAAAGAGCAGTCATTCACACGTTGGCAGTGGCTAGAAAAATTGTGGGTCATTTTTGTCATTCGTCTTTAGCCTGTGACAAACTTAAACAAATTCAAAATGACCTTAACCTACCAAATAAAAAATTAATTCAAGACGTCCAAACCAGATGGAATTCATCATTCTATATGCTAGAGCGCCTTTATGAACAAAAAAGATGCTTATCAATTTATGCTAATGAAAATAACATTGGTAATTTGACCAAAACACAGTGGGATTTAATTGGTTCTCTGCTAACTTTGTTAGCACCATTCGAGGAACTTACAAGACAGCTTAGCAGTACAGACTCATATTTATCTGATGTGATTCCTTCTATTGTAATGCTCAATAAATATTTATCAAAAGTTCACCCATTTGGTCTGGGCACTTTACTACAAACTTCAGTGGAAGAAATTCACAAAAGGTTTGGAGAATACGAGAAAAACGAAAACTGTTCGTTGGCAACAATTTTAGATCCGCGCTACAAAGTGGCCTTTTTTTCTACTGCAGATAGTGCTGATGATGAAAGAGGTGAAAATGTTAAACGGTTGTTATTAGTGGAGGCACTTAAACTTCAACAAGATGAAATATCTAATAATGATGGATATTCAAGTGAATCTTCCAGTAACAGCCTCAGCATTGGGGATTCTCCCCCTTCTTCAAAGCGGAAACGTGATTCAATTTTTGACTGTTACAAAGAAATTGCCCAATCTGCATCGAATATCAAAATCAAAAACCAATATAAGCGCAGCCACACCTAGGTTAAAGAAAAACAAGGATCTGTCAAAGCAAATTTCTGCCTATCTATTACTCCCACTCAATGATAGACAATCGAATCCCATTTCATTTTGGAAAGATAACCAACATGCTTTTCCTGATTTGGTGAAATTGGCAATAAAATTTTATCCTCTCCACCTAGCAGTATTTACTCAGAACGAAGTTTTTCGGAAGCGGGAAACATATATGAAGATAAACGTAATAGACTTACTCCACGAAATGCTGAGAAATTATTGTTTATTCACCATAATCTTCCCCGTCTAAATTTTGAGTACTAGAGAATATACCTATTTTAGTTTTGTCATTTTTTGAATCAGATTTAAAATAAGACGTTTTTTTTTACATTTTTTCTTATTTTTTATTCAAGTTTAAAAAATAATTCCTCCGGCCTATCTCCGGTGCCAATAATGCCGAAGTCGGGAACTCCGGCTTCAGGCCGGAGTCAGTAGGTGAGCCGGACCTCCGTTACATCACTATTTTCTAATCAGCGTTGACACATAATGCATATGACATTGATGTCGCGATATTTTATGTCATTAAAACCGAAATAGATACAATGGGCGCGCTCAGTCGGGCTCAACGGTTGGAACTAAGCACAAAACATGTCGAGTATGCTGGCAGTTCCGTCTGAACGCATTGCTGCAAGTTAGCGGTGGAAGATAACCTAACTTTCTAATAATATTCTTCCAGTTTCATTGAAAAGAATCATTTCTTTCTTTTTTAGGTACTACTCTGTAATCTTCTACGTTTATTTCAAGGTAACTGGGTCTGATGCTCAACAGTTGAGATGCAGCATCCCGTCTGAACGCAACCGCCGAGTCAGCAGTTCAACCGTAGAGCCCTTTTGAATGCGTCCAATGTCATGGAATCAAAAGGTTTGATTTTTTGAGACGTGCGTTGTCGTTTTATTTCTGGACTAGCAAGGCTTGCATTGTGAGTTCGCAATGAAAGAGCTTTGCATGGAGGAATCTTTGAGTTATAATGAACATCGCCCGGATGTGCAGTTACAAAACGAGTAAAAACTACTACTTTTTTCAAGTATTAGATATTATTTCCGATTGTAATCGGCACCAGCACAAATGGATATAATGTAGATCTGTGGTTTATACCAAAACTTTAACAGTTCGTTCAGACGGACAACGTTTCGACAATTGTCGCCCGAATATGTACGTATGAAACTATGCCACTGTACCGTTCGGTATTTTTGTCGTCAAATTGTTGAAACTGAAAATTTTAATGACCAATGTCAAGATCTATGGTGTTTCCTGTTACAATCAGCACATGCAGTGTGGAAACTTGGCGCAATCAGGTTCATCCTAGATTAGTATCAGCTCATACATTTGAAATTTCAATTACGTGCGCAGTAGAAAACGTGTCATTGTTTTCGTTTTCGCCAACACCAACAGATCTAAGTTTTGTTCTTAACAGAAACAACATATGCGCATCGAAATATTCATGTAGATCTACGATTCGTTCAATCCATGCGTAATACTACGTTTTTTCGTAGCGAATCACTTAGTTTCGATATACTGTACGGTCCAAATCACCCCCCCTTTTCATTAAGAAAAAACATTTTCAATATATTCCGTTTACTTCCGGTAAGCAATTTATATTTCGTTTAATAAAAGAAGAATTTGTCGCGATTCTTCGTATGATTTTTTCCATTCAAGTGGTTATAAATAGATTACATTTTTTTTTATTTACTTCGTACGAACAAAAAAAGTTCAGTTCGTTTTTAAAAAAGCTGTATTCGTCTCCATGAGCAACAAGAGCGGCATATTCTGAACTTTAGTTTTACGACTCGACGTATCATTCGAGTAGATTTAAAAAGCTTTATTAGTTGATCGGGTATTTACTATCTTTTGCGCAACTTCGGGCAAATTTTGTTACATTTAAGACACAAATCCGTCGTGGATAATTCTATTTTTTTAACAATAACGTCTTAAGTAGTTTGTCGGGAGTATTTTTATTGAAAACTACATAGTCTGATAAACAAGTTCAAATTGGTGAAAATGCTCGATAGAGCTCCTAAAGTTTGAGCATATCTCGTTTATATGCGCAAGCCGAGCGCGTACTACCGAATTCTTCAAGTCAGTACCTGTCTCAGAGTATAATTTTGCCGAACTTTGTCTATTTAGCTCAAATCCTCAAAATATTTAGTTGTCTATTCATTTTCAGTGGTTACGAATGCTACTCTAGCTTGCCCGGTGCGAGTCTAAGTCTGGAACTTAAGAATCCCTTAATCAACTGGCATACAAAACAAAGTAATTTTGTTATAGGTGTCAGGGCATAAAGGAATTGTCGGAAATGAGATTGCTGATGGTCTCGCAAAAGAAGGAGCTTGTATTCCTTTTATCGGATAATGAATACTAGTTTGTTGATAACAATTTTTAATATGTTGTGAAATAATGGAAAAAAAATTTGTTTAGACATCATTCCGAATCAGATGAGTGCTATATTTTTCGAAGTTCTATCAAGTTTTGACACCAATTTGAACTCGTTAATCAGACTAACAAGTTAATTTGCAATTTCCAGCATTTGGATGTTGAATATTCAAAAAAACTGGGATTTCAATGACGCATCATTTCCTGGTAAAACAAAATAAAATGCCTGTTGTGTGTGTATACATTATATATATAGCGAACCATCCTTAAGACCACCAACCGATTTCGTCGCTATACCATTCTTCGTATAGCGCCGTATCAACAGATCTCTCTTTCTATATCTTTCTTTCTAAACGTATTATAAATACCATAAATATGATCACAGCGGCGCTTAAAGCGCCCTCTTCAGTCAATATATAATAACAGTCGTAACAAACATAGAAAAATATACAAGGCTCTCGAAAAAATCAGTCCATATTTTTTTAAACTTGAACACGTAACTCGAGCAGCGTTGACACCTTCTAAAATACTTTTTACTCTGACCCTGTAGTAAAAAATTGTCTGTTAGCCCATTAAATAACAAAAAAGTAAATCAAAAAATTTACTTCGTATTTATATATAAATATATAACGACAATTTTCGGTATTGATTTGCCGCAACTATTTTAGACTTCGGGCAAATTAACGATTCGTCTGTAAACCGCCGCCGTCCGTTCGCGCCCGAAATTAAAAAAAAAATAAAGAAAAACATCAACTACCGACTATGATCAATTGAATCCATTCTATTCTCGAGACAGCGGACGGTTAATTTTCCGTTGAATTACTTTTTTGTTCACACCTAGTTCGACTAAAATCGTAGTCGAAATAAAAATGCGACACTGTCTCTTACTTCTTGAATCGATTCTGCACCAGAACGATCTCAGTTTATTTCAAAGCGTCTATATTTAAACCTACTTAAAAGACTAAAAAAATGAGGGGGAAAAGTTGCACTTGTTAGTGTTCTATTCACACGCGAAAGGGGAAAAAGAAAACACGAACGTATAAGTAAAAACAAAAAAAAAGGGGAGGAAGGGAAAAAAATTGGAATATTTAATCGGACACGGCAGTTGTAGGTTCGACTTTGCACGGTGCATCTCCTTGTCCTTTATGTTCGACGCTTTTGGTGCAGTCTTCTTTTTTCCCTCCCGATCCGGTGGTCCCATCTTCGGCTATCACCACATCACTCACTGGTACGTCTCTGTAAAAACCCCGCAACAAAAAAAAACATTAATATAGTGTGCACCATCAGTACCATAATTATAAAACAACCACAGATGTCCTTAAAACATCTGTAAATGAGTAATAAATGTGACTAAAACTTGAGTGTAAAATCTTCTTTTCATTAGAATATAAAGTGAGTGAGCCAGTGAAGTGAGTATATCATGCAATAATATAATTAGCAAAAGGAGGTCGATCAACACAATCAGTGCGATTTATAATCGGAAAATAGAGGGAGCACAAAGCGCAAATCGTGGCTGATCAGAAACAATTTAGGTTCTTACGAACATGGATTATGACCGACAACCAGGGTAAGGTCTATGATCCAAACAAAAATAATGCGCTATTTACGATTGACAAAAAAGAAACAAATTTAAAATTGACAAAAAAAGGGATAACATTTACGACTGACAAAAATTGGGAGTACAATTTACAATTAACTAAGTGGGGACACAATTTACGAATGACAAAAGTTGGAGACAAAATTTAAGAATGACAAAAGTTGGGGACAAAATTTAAGAATGACAAAAGTTGGGGGCAAAATTTGCGAATGAAAAAGGTTGGGGACACTTAATTGTGTTGACAAAAAAGGCGACACAATTTATGATACACAAAAGTGGCTAAGCTAAATTTCAATTGGTTCTACTGAAAAATGACAAATTTTTTTTTCACAAAGCAGCAATATGGAGGAAGGGGGTATCATATTTAAGAGTGACAAAAAAGGGGTCGTGGTGGTTTATGACCAATAAAAAAGGGGGACATGGTTTATGATCAACAAGGGAGGACTTCGTTTATGATCGACATAAAAGGGACATGGTTTATGATCGACAAAAATGTCATTTACGAATGACAAAAATTGGGGACACAATTTACAATCAACGAAAATTTGGAGCTTTATTTATGATCGACAAAAAGGGATCATAGTTTATGATCGATAAAAAAAGTGGACATTGGCATATTATCGACAAAAAATAGGGTAATGATTCATTATCGACAAAAAAGAGGGTAACGATTTATTATCGACAAAAAAGAGGGTAATGATTTATGACCGACATAAGAGGAGGACATGGTTTATGATCGTCAAAAGATGACATGGTTTATGATCGTCAAAAGATGACATGGTTTATGATCGACAAAAGAGGAGGACGTGGTTTATGATCGACAAAAAGGGAGAACATGGCTTGTGATTGACAAAAAAGGAAGCACAAATCACGATTGACAAAAAATGGGGTCATAATGTATGACCGATAAAAGTTGGTGTCATGGTTTAAGACCAGACAAAAAAGATGGGCATGGTTTATGAACAACAAAAAAGGGAGCACAATTAATGATTGACAAAAATTGTTTACGATTAACAAAACAGGCGACACAATTTACGATTGACAAAAATGGATCTATGATGGACAAAAAAGGCACAAATTACGATTGACAAAAATTTACCGTTGAAGGAAATTTGGGGCACTATTTATAATAGACAAAAAAGGTGGACATGGTTTATGATCGAAAAAAAAGAGAGCACAAATTACGATTGACAAAAATTTGGGGGACAAAATTCACGATTGACAAAAAAGGAGGACATGGTTTATGATTGATGTAAATGGATGGTGCAATATTCGGTTGAAAAAAATTGGGGACACTAGACAAAAGAGGGGATAATAATTTATGACAGATAAAAATTGGTGTCGTGGTTTATGGCTACCAAAAAAAGGTGGGCATAGTTTATGATCAACAAAATAGGGAGCACAATTTATGACAAAAATTGAGGGGCATAATTTGCGAGTGACAAAACAGGGGACACAATTTACGATTGACAAAAATTGGGAAGCATTATTTATGATCGATAAAAATTGGGTTCATGATTTATTATCAACAAAAAAGAGGAACATGTTTTACAATCGACAAAAATGGGTTACATACTTTATAATCGGAAAAGATGAGGGCCTTGACGAATAAAAAGGGAGACCATAGAATCGAAAATTAAAAAAAAATCCATAATTACAAAATTATTTTCTATTTTTAAATCTACATACCCGCTATCGGTTTTGACAGTTAAAGCGACTCCTTGTTGCTTTTGCCCCTTGTTAGATTTGTTAGTATTGCGCTTTTTGTTGCCCTACAAGAAAACATCAACATTAGTAACTAATAAGCATAAAAACAACAATATAGTAGATGCAAAAAATAACGTATCGCACGAGAGTTTTATTTCTGTTTTCAAATATTCCAAATTTTTTTAAAAGACCTCGTCAAAAATGTCGTCTGAAGGTGGATTTTCTCGATATAGGTAAAAACAATCAATCGTAAAACAAATTGGACGAATAACGCACAATTACGGGTTAAGAATATTTAAAGGCAGCATCTGAATCGATTATTTCATTCCAATAAAAAGGGTAGCAACAGCAAATACCACCCGATGTAGTGCCGTGTGTGGGTGGGCTTAAGTTGACTCGTTGACCGAAAATTTATTCAGAGTTAGTGGAAACAAAATACTAACGAAAATGTTGGTGTTTTGGATTTTTAAATAAAATATATTATTTCATCACTTACAGAACTCATAGTTCATTTTGATTACATAATTGGACTTTTATTTTGTTTTTCACAAGATACAACACAGGCAGCTTTCGTCAAAGGGGGATCAGGGAATCTCAGTTGAAACTGACACATTTTAAACGTGATTATTGACTAAACGAAATGATATAGAAATATGCGGTTAAAAGGAATGAATTGGGGGATAAATACTGTGCGCATGTCAATTTAATATATCACTAGAATGGTGAGACACTGTAAAGTAAGCAAAAGACAATGGGGGACTTCCGTGTAAGTTTCTACCCAAAAACTTCGAAAATTTCCTACCACTGGGGAAGGGAAATTTCAGAACGAATTTGTCATGTTGGGGTTTATACATATCCGTTAGTGAGCCCCTTCGAACTAGGTAATTGGATCCAAATATCGATATTTCAGCCAATCAGACATATTATTTACAAATATCGATATTTCAGCCAATCAGACATATTATTTACAAATATCGATATCTAGGCATGTCAGAGTATCATTCAAGTATTGCAGAAAAAATCATTTTATAGAACCTTTCAATGGTTGATTATATTGAAGCTAAAAAGTGATATAAAACAACTATTCAAGAAATGACCCTATCGACTATTTGAAACTTCATTTTTCATGGGGCCAATTTTGCAATCTGATGTACGGGATGCTGTGCAGAGTTTGAAAAATAAGCCATGTCTAGATTGAGTATATAATTGAACCACTCTTTATCAATGTCTTTCTCGAGGGCATTTGGCCTGATTTTTTTAAAATTACTAAAATTTCACCCACCTTTAAGAAGGGAGATTCTGATAACACTGACACTATAGGCCAATTGCGATTTTACCAGTCCTGAGTAAAATTTTAGAAATATTGAACAAACAGAAGTTAGTTAGCTACTGTGAACATGGTAATATTTTTTCCCCTGCACAATTTGGATTTCGCACGAATAGATCCACAAGCATTACTGGATCTGATTGAGTATGCGACTGAGGCACTTGACATGAAAACAAGTGTTAATATTACATTTTGTGATCTCAGCAAAGCATTTGACTGTGTAGATCCGGACTTACTAATAAAAAAAATGGAATATTACGGGATGAGATCCAAAGAATTACTATTGTTTAGCTCCTATCTCTCAAACAGAAGACAATATGTCCATTGTGATGGTATTAATTTGAGTATTCTTTCTGTTGAAAGAGTTGTTCCGCAGGGCTCCGTTTTGGGACTGGTATTATTGACCTGCCAGCCGCAGTGGAGTATTCTAAATGCCTTTTGTTTGCAGATGATAAAACAATTAGCTCTCGCACGAATTTACCAGAGTGTAGAGAAAGTATGAAATCCGTGAAAAATTGGTTCTCAGCAAACCATCTCAAGCTTAACGAAACTAAAACTCAATCCCTATTAGTAAGTTCTAGTAGATTAGTTGAGAAGTTAGATCACCTGGTATATTTATGTTTAATCCTATATACTTACTTGAATTGACAACCTCTCTGAATTCTTTATGTTCGAAATTGGTATCTCAATTTTATGCACTGCAACAACTGAGATCATTTTTATCATCCAATATTCTAAGTACTGTGTACTTTGCAATTATTGTTCATTCCCACCTAAATTATGGTATATTATTATGGGCAATGCAGCTGGTTATGAAGCAGCATTCCGACTGAAAAAATCTGCTTTGCAAAACATTGACAGAGCAAATTGTAAACCCAGGTTTTAAAGTACAAAGTTCTACCCCTACCTTGTTTGTAAATCTTTGAAGCACCAAATTCATTCATCAGCATCGTGAAAAATTCATGACTCACTCGAATTTACATAATTACTCTATTAGGTCTGCCAACAACGTAGTAATATAAATAAATATTGAAAATAGGTCAACTAATTAATTTGTATATAAAATCAAGGACTGTTTAATGTTAAGATATGTATTTCTTATATTATACAATAAATTTACTTAATAACAATATCTCAATCCAAATACCTGGTTGGAAGAGCCGAGGCGCAGTTTACGGATATTTTTAAATAGAGCAAATCTAAACATGATTAATTCATTCTAAAATTTCCCTTAGCCGGTGGTAAGAAATTTTCGAAATTTTTGGGTTGGCAGCTTGGACCGAAGTCCCTATTGTCTTTAGATTACTTTACAGCGTCTCACCATTCTTGTAGATACTGAACACTGTTAAATGTTCTACATCGACTATACGTTAGATTAATGCTCGAGATGTGAAGTGATTAAGTTGCAGCTTTGATCAAATATACAAAGAAGTATTAAAATTTCACCACCGCAAAATATATTTCCATGCTTAATATTGACTTACCTGATTCTTTTTGGCGTTTACAGGGAAAGAGGGCATTCCAGGTTTACGATTTTGTCCTCTACCCCTTCCGTAATTATTCTGATACCCTCCTCCTCCTTGTGGGTGATTATTACCACTACCGCCGCCGCCTGCACCACCTCGTCCTCTACCATTTCTCGCCGTGTTGTAACCTGCAGGTACCATCGGTCTAACTCCACCTTGATAACCGTAATTAGCTCCCCAAGAGCCAACAACGACGCCGGCGACTTGAAGTTGACCGCCTCTAGCGGAAATCGGTCTTTGACGTAAAGATGGATCTCCTCCACCTCCTCGAGACGACTGAAGATTCAAGTTTGGGAGAATGTGCGGAGGGGGCAGTGTTCGAAGCATAGTTGCTATGAATACGAAAATGAATGTTAGAAATTCTCGGGTTTACGCAAAGTAAAAATATGGTTAAATTTGCGAATATATTTCAAGAAGCTGACGAACGTAAAAAGAATCCGAGATCCAGCGAAAACAATTTTTAACGTAAAAATAAGTCAAACAGTGGTAAATCGAGGGAAACTAGAAATCCCAGAATATCGGGTAAATTTAAGAGAATACGGCAACATCGCAGGTAATTTTCTAAGTAACTAAATTAATGGTCAAATTAGCATCAATTACTTCAAAGTTGTTGCCAAATGCAATAAAACTTGATATCAAATTTAAAAATGGAATATTAGCTTTATGCACCACCTAGTAGTTTTTGAAAATTTTGCAGGAAAATACATTAGAAGGTCTACCACGTTGTAACTCAAATTATTCCGCTATAATTATTGGTAGGTGATTGAAGGAATCCCTGTATTTAGGTAAATTTGAAAAATACGGCAACAGTGTAATCACTAATAACTCTTCTGGGATAAGAAATTATACATATTTTCGAGTCAAAAACAATAACTTGACGTCTAATATGTTCAAATAGTTGTCAAATGTAATAAAAATCAAAATGACTTGTTAAAAACATAATTCACCTAGTGTCCCCCATATATAAAAAGTGTTTACTTACGTCCAGTGAACGGCGATAACGGCACCTTCGCAAATTTAACATCGAGACCTTCCAATATGGCTTTTCTCATCCTTTCGACTTTTACTACACGTTCGATGTAATTTTCACAAACTTCGAGAATATTTTTGGCATGAGCTGATCTAGTTAAAGTATAATGAAACAATTTTCCGTCGAAATATAACCAAGGGCAACACATGAGCCACGGCAGCGGAGCTCCGCATGCATCGTTGGCTATTAAAGCCATATCTACTCCTTTCATGAATAAAGCTGCCAGTTGGACACCACGATTTGTAACGACGTTCAACTGTAAAATAAAAAATGTCGCAATTAGGACGATTCAAAAGGTTATTTTTTTCTAAATCTCGAGCTTATTCGAGAAGTACATCCTAATACATTACATAATATATGAACTACTCAAAAATGTAAACTATGGAATTGTCTTATATAAAGTTTATGTTATAGTTAATTTTATACCCATTTAGAATAAGACCATCCTTATTTATTATTAATAAATCGGTTGAAACAAAAAATTACCAACAAAAATGAACGTCGTAACTAATTTATTAGATGTCACGTTTTTGAAGTTACGTCAAATTTTGATTTCATGTTAATGTCATAACGCAAAATAAGATATAAAAATGCGATATTCTGATGAATCCAAAAAACTTATGCTTAATGTAGTAAACTATTTTCAAAACGATTTAGGATCTCGATTTAAGGCAATTCAAAAAGCGTCCGAAGCACTAAAAGTTCCAGAAAGCACATTATATAATCTTGAAAAACCAAACAGAGCTACAGATTTCGAATTTAGAAGAAATATGTTTGCAAGCGTTTCCCGGAGCAAAACCCGAATTACAAAAAATAACCTGCATTGATTGAGGGAAGTAATTTATAAAATGTATGCGCGAAAGGATAAAATCACAGTAGAAACTATTTTACGGCAATTTATCGAAGAGTCTCCAGAAACTAAGATTTCCAAAGGTTCGTTATATTTGGGAATCAAAAAAATGGGTTTTCATTTCAAAAAACAGGATGGAAGAAAACATTTATTGGAAATGCCTGCAGTCAGATTAAAAAGAATATTATTTTTGAACAAATACCATGCTGCTAAAAGCGAAAAGCTCTTTACACCTGTTTTTCTGGATGAGACATGGGTTTTTAGTAAAAGCGGGGACAGAAGAATGTGGCAAGATGGTACTAAACACAGTGATTTAAAAATAACTGGAAGTGGGACACGATATGTAATTGTTCATGCCGGTAATAAAAAAGGTTTTGTGGCAAATGCATCGTTTATTTTTAAATGCAATAAAAAAACAGGCGATTACCATGATAACATGAACACCGAAAATTTTGAAAATTGGTTTAAACAGCAACTAATTGTAAACTTGGAAGAACCATCGTTAATTATAATGGATAACGCATCGTATCACAGTCGCCTGGATGAAGAAATCCTAAGAAAAAGTTGGAGTAAAACACTCATGTTAGAATGGCTAAAAAAAAAAGAATATTCCTTTTCCAGATCACATTTTAAAGGATGCTGTTTGGAATATAATTGAAAAGCAAGTTTTGCCAGAAAAAAATTATCATTTAGACAAATACGCTGCCGAGCATGGTCATTGTGTTCTCAGGCTACCACCCTATCATTGCCATTTTAATGCCATCGAAATGGTATGGTCAGAAACTAAAAGGCATTATGACCAAGCTATTACGAAAACTGCAAGGTCACCTACTGAAGTCTTAAAAGTATGGAATGACGTTGTAAAAAATGTACCGGAGCAACACTGGCAGAATTACATAAATCATACAGAGAAAATTATTTCTGAAGCATGGGAAGTATAAAACAAACTGGACCTACTAAACATCGAACCTATGGTGATATCTGTATCCAATGAATCCGATGATGAACTATGACTTTCCGAAAGTTATTCTGATTTAGTAACTAATTAAACTTTGCCTTGAAGATCACGTTGTCATTTTTTTAAAATCTAGAATTTGTACTTAATCGAACTCTGAATTGCCATATTTTTTTAAGAAAACTATGTATCTAGTTAATAAAACAATGTTTTTAAAATTAGTGCGCTTCTTTTATATTCTTTTATTATGTCAACATCTTTAGAATTTTATGAATTTCATAAAATTAATTTGTATTATTACAAACCGCCACTGATAATATGAAATTTCAAGTCACTACGCCAATGCAATAAGAAATATGTCAAGCATTTGACATGACAAAGGTCATAACCTAATTTTTTTCATGCGGGTTCAGATGGTTCAAGAAGCCGCATACGTTAAGTTACTAAAACGGCTCGTACCTCTAAATAGGTATTAATTTTACTATACAAACGGGTTACTGAATAAGCAAAAGAATCTATAACCAACATAAATCTTTTGAACTACTCAAAAAATGAAGGTTTTATAGGATTGAAGAATTGTATTTGCTGTCGCTATATGAACCACTGATGTCCACCTAGAAAGCTCTCAACATTTTTTGATCTGCAATATCAAATGTGTTTCATATGAACTACTCAATAAACAATTTCAAATTAAATTACTGATTTATATCTTCCACATGAACTAATTTTCAAACATATAAATAAAAATCAAGGAAGTTATTAACATTCCAAGTCTCTTTTAAAATATGATATCGAACACGTTTTATTTGAACTACTTAAATAAACAGATCAATTTCTTACAAAAATTGATTAAACTTTTTGGCATAATTAGGCTTCCGCCCTTCCCACTTGGGTTACAAACAGAGTCAAATGTTTACACACATTACTGTAATAAAAGTAGGCACATTTAAACCACCCAATAACAATATAATCCTAGAAAACTCTACAGTTTCAAAAATTTCTTTCGAGTAAAATTAGGCTTTTTGCTCTTCCCACTTGTTTCACAAACACTCCCGATTGTTTAAGCACATTACTGTATTAAAAGTAGGTGCATTTAAACTACATGAAAAACTAAACAATCTAGAACCTTTCCCATATTCAAATTACTTCTTAAATTAATAAAATCAAACAGGTTCTATTTGAACTACTTAATTTTCATTAGAATTCTCACACTTCCCATTTCTCCACTCTGCTACATTGAAAATTGGAACATTTGAACTAATCATTAAACAAATTAAATTGGAACTGAACAAGAAAGTTTATGAAAACTTTATAAAAGTAAAGATTTTCGACCTAGTAAATTGAACACTTTCAAGAATTAATTTTCTGTCATGAAAATTGGACTAATCACAATGACAACTTCATTTTAGAATGATCTCAGACCTTTTTTAAATCAAATGAAAAAGATGTAAATTTGAACTACTTGATGCCATATTCAGCTGTCAACATCCGCGTCGCTAGAAATTTCTCTACTTTCAAAGGTTTTTAAAACAATAAAACTATTTACATTTGAAGTAGTCGATGTCATATTCATCTGTCAACATCCATCTTGCTAGAAAGTTCTGGTATCGAAAATTGATACATTTGAACTAAATCGTTTAAAATAAAATGTCTTACCGTCAATTCTTGCAAATATTGAGGATTCATTAAATTCGGATTAAATGCGTGACATATAAAGGCATCCAATTCATGACGTCGCATAATCGGTTTCTCTTGAGACATGACATATCTCAAAACGCAAGCCATGATCAACATGTGTTGGGGAACGTATGCTGTATTAAGAATCAACGGAGTATCGGAATTTAAACAAGATAACAAAGCACGCATCCTACGTCGTTTGTCGTCGACCGATGGACCGAACCAAAGTCGTTGAAGCGTCGGTACTGCCCACGGAAGAGGTTCGGCTTTTACTTCTTCTGGACGTTGGTAGGGATTCGAACGACTGTACTTCCATTCTTTTACTATTATTTCAGGCGGATGAGCGTTCTCCGGTACCTCGCCAGATTCTAAAAAAATTAAAATAATAAAATATCTACCAAAAATAATTTGGAAAATAATACAAAACTTTATCTTTCCTGAGACCCACGGACAAATTTTTAAATTGGCGACAACGTAATTTTTTGAAATATTCCACAACTTTTTAAACAAAAAAAATCTGTAGAAAATATTTCAAAAAAAGTAAAGTGAAATGATTATGAAAAAAAAAAACAGTTGTAGTAGCAAAATTGGCCCCTGTGAAATACCTTTATCGGGGGTAATATCCCTAGTGCATTTAATTTTTCCGGGAAAATTCGGAAGAACGAGTTTCTAAGTAAGTTGTTTCAACAAATAGCATGAGCGAGAGTGGTTTTAAAACTCCGAGTCGAAGACGAGGATTTTTCAACTTTCGCGAATGCTATTTGTTGAAACAGATTACTTAGAAACGAGTGTTCCAATTTTTCCACAGGAAAAATTAGATGCAAGAGGGATATTTGGTAAGATTATTTCCTGAGTTGAATAAACTTGCATGAAATTTTTTCGATTTTTTTTTCCGGAAAAACTGCTGACAGCTAAGTTGACAGTTGTTAAGTAATTTTTCCACTTAAAATTTATATTTGACATACCAATTCTTGATAGCGATTGGTCAAAATTAATAGGAAGGAAATAATCAAAATGAATAATTATTATTTGAATTTCAAAAACGGTTTCTACACCTGGGCTAATCTCAGGAAAAAATCGTTGAAAACTCTAGAAAAAAGAGTTACTTAAGCGAACTTTTATGTAGAAGGTAACAGCTATGGTTCCAAAATTAAACATCCAGTCCAAAAAAAAAGGAATTATTTTCTACATCACAACTGATTGTATGAAAGAAATGTCGAAAACACTTTAAAAAAGGTTGAAGGGAACTTAAATTTAAAATAAAACAAGTATGGTTCCAAAATTGAGTATTGTGGTACTCCTTTGCTAAAAACAGGAATTCTTTGGTATATCAGACTGATTGTATGAGAAAACTGTAAAAACTCTGGAAAAAAAAGTTTAAGCGAACTTTTATTCAGAAAAAAAAATTGTGATTCCTTAATTGAACATTGTGGTACCATACACTAAAATCAGATTATGTGAGACCCAAAAAAGGAATTCTTTGGCATAATTTGACTGATTATAGCTCTGGAAAAAAGAAAAAGAACACAGCCGTGGTTCCAAAATTGAACATTACACCTACGCTAAAAACAGATGATGTGAGACCCAAAAAAGGAATAGTTTGGCATAATTTAGCTGATTATAACTTTGGAAAAGAGTTATGCGAACTTTAATGTAGAAGGAATACAGCTGTGATTCCAAAATTGAACATTGTAGTGCACCTTCGCTAAAACTAGATTATGCGAGACCAAAAAAAAAGGAATTCAAAACCTCGTTGACAAGAAAAAAATATTTAAGTAAACTTTTATTAGAAAGAAAAAACCTGTGGTTCCAAATTTGATCCTTGTGGTACACATTCATTAAAAACTGAGGACATTTGTCAAAGACTTCACTTGAAAATTAAAAAATTAAACAAATTTATCAATTCTAACTACTCAAAATATACTTTAACAGTTACTCACCCTTTTTCTTTGACTGTACGTATCTCAGATGATGCAAATTAAAAAGTACGGCATAAATTCTCTGTCTCAGCGGCTGGTAAATATCATGAATTGGTGGAAATTCTCTATTACTCTCGTCCTCCATCAGACACGGCAGTCTAACTTCTTGCGTGCTCAATGCGTGCAATATTAACGGCGCCATTAATCCTTTTTGATGACGGAGTGAAGCGGTACGCAAAACGTCGGGAGATACCGAGGGCGTAATTAAATTTCCTCCTTTGTCGGCTGAAAATAAAAACGTTTTAATTTCAAATAACAAAGAAAAGGTATACATTTTGCACATATTTTAAAACTATAAAAACGTTGCGAGAGAATTTCATTAATAAATCAATCAATCCCTATATCGGATCCTTGAGGAATACCAAATAATACAATGAATGTATGTATTCTGGGGTGACATTCACTGAGACCTAAAAGATCAATTGTGCCCCTTTCTTTGATTTTAGTTCTTGAGGAAAGTCTCAGAGACTAGTAGTTTCTTTAGTCCTATTTCCCGCAGGAATTTTAGGATATCCGCAGGCTCTCTTCTATCCTGTAGTAATTCATATTAAATATTTTCTAGTTTTCTGGATCTGGTTTTCAACCTAAGACGACTAAATGCCATGCAATATCTTTTGGACGCTGCAGGAGTGTTACTAGTTACATTTATAGCAGGTGAATGTCACCCCAATTTACATACATTTATAGCATTTGGAGTACGTTCCTTGTCTTTGTTTGCCTCATTATAATTATTATATTATTCAACGTATTGAAAGAGTTCAGCATATATTTTTAAGGTATGTAGCTTTTAAGCCTAACAAGCCAACACCATATGGTTATTCCCGCATTGAATCTGAACTTGACATGTTGTTGGGGAATTTGCCTTCTTTTATGATTTGTATTTCTTCAATGAAAACAAACTTTCCATACTTTACACTTTATTTGTGTGTTCCACGCAAGAAAGTTCAATTTTCTTAAGTGAATGAAACGCAACTAAAACACGAATGCAATACAACGATTTATCCATCACAGTCATTTAGAATCAGCTTTCATCAAAAAGTGATTCGACATTTCGCTCCGACAGCAGCTGTAACGTCAAAAATTAATTAAAATGTAATTGATTTAAGATTGTATTTTTCATTATTCCACTAGTGGATAAAGTGGTACTTTATATGCTTCATAAGTGTGGATAAAACTCCAATTATAATGTGATTGTGGATAAATAAATAAAGATTGCTAGGGAATTAAAAAAAATTAACAAACTGGCCGCAATTAATGGATATCAAAAAGAATGGAACAACTAATATAAAGAGATTTAAAGAGAAATAAAACAATTAAATTTGTTCAAATCTTTATTATAATTTGAAGTTTAAATTGAACGTTAGTTCAAATTATAATAAAGATTTAAACAAATTAAATTGTTTTATTTCTTTGTTTAGTATGGTTCTTCATCAAGTAAAAGCCTCATCTATTCAATTTTTATAAAGAGATTTATTTAGAAGTCAAAATGAGCATTCTTATCAAAAATTTTGTATATTATCCCTACTGATTTTACTAGGAGACCCAAAAAACCGTTCTGTTTTCAACCTTACAGCTCTAAAAACATAATTAATTAATAATTCAAACACTAAAGACCCGATAACAGATCTACACACGAAATTCGTCAAAATTTTTCAATACATACCAGATGTTTTAAATTTTGAAACCCTCGGAGAAGTAGCGTCATTGCTAGTCGAATTAATAGAACCCACCGGTAGATTTGCCTTGTTGCTAGAAGTACTGGCGACAGCATTTTTACCCGAAGACACCGAACCGTTGGGTACGCCGTTGAATCTCGAAGAATCCGAAGAATCATCTAAATCTAAGAAAAAAATGTTAATAAAATATTTATTGATGGTTTTACATACCTCCTTACTGCGGTGGATCTATTGTGGTGAGATCTAGCAGCACGTATCGTATATAGGTATTAGGTTTCTACCTAATACCTATATACGATACCTAGAAAAGTAGTTAACCAGAAATTGTAATTAGTGTACTTCACTCACTTAATAATGTGAAAGTTGCCAGGATTCAATTATAAACTAGATATTTCATTGTTCCTGTGAACAACCAAGACACACATCTTAAATATATTTGTGATATTAATAAAAGTGAAAACATTGTGTGTGCCCAATTTTTTTATGTGCTTTAATATCTTTTATGTTTAAAAAAATTAAACAGAGGCGTCACAGATATCTCTAATTTTATGGGCGATTTTCAACAAGATAAAATCGACCAAAACACACACAAATGAAGCGTGCCATATGCAAAACGTCGTAACTGCCACTTTTTCACAAATGCGGATTATTTGCTAAATAGGTAGTATGTGCCATGCTTTACTTGCACAATAAAATTTATATCGATGGCGCTTTGCCCAACGGCTATATAAGGAATTAAATATCAAAACGTAGTAAGTGCCAACGAATAGCTGCTTATTTAACGTAACCTAGCAAGGCATTTGAAGCGGTGTTCGGGTGTACTGTTTTCGAAAAAAATGGATATTCCTGAAGAAATGTTCCAAAAAAAGAAAAAAATTACTGGAAGTGTAAGAGAAGATGTAAAACGCAATAAAAACTCTGGAAATCCGTACCAAACTTTAAAGCAAAAGCGACCAATACCCGTCAAAAGTGTATGCGAAGAGGTAAGTAAACACAAGTTTTTTTTTGAGAGCTCAGTTGCATTAAAATATTCTTTTAGGTAAAGTGTAGCTGTCAGTACTCTTGTAAGCTAATTACTGTTGTTGCAAGAAAAAGAGTGTTTGAGCAGTTTTGGAAACTGGCAGATTATAATGAGCAGCAGAACTTTTTACGTTCCCTTATTAGACCTACTTTAATCAAATGTAGATGACATGGAAATTATGATAACCCCAACCAAAGCAGACGACAACACTCATTTAAATATTTTCTACCACTTCCAGGAGAATCTGAAGTTCAGGTATGTAAAAGTACTGATGAAATAAAACAAATTAATTTGTTTAAATCTTCATTATTTATTTTGAACTGACGTTCAAATTAAAATTAGTGACGCGTTTCGCTACACAGTAGCTTTTTCAAACTAGTGAAGCTACAATGAAAAACTTTTAATTTATATAGTGCCTTAATACAGAATTCTAAGATATTGACAAAAGTATTAAAAATGGGGATAAGTACAAAAAGTGCCTAAATACGGAATTCTAAGATATTGACAAAAGTATTATAATATATTTAAATAGGGATAAGTACAAAAAGTGTCTAAATACGGGATTCTAAGAAAGTTACAAAGGTATTGAAAAAAGGTACCTGGGAAATTGATCAACAACTATCACATTTTCTAGGTAAAAAGGTTTAATAAGGGAGAATGATTGATATCTATTTGGTCGTTAAGTAGATTACCTGAATATTTGTTTTTGTTAATCTCGAGGGCTTCTAAAAGATTTAATTTAAAGGATTTGGGTTCTACATGCAAAATTTCAAAATTTGAGTCGAAAGTGTGTTGGTTTGTTAATAGATGATTTGAATAGTTGGAATCTAATTTGTTATTGTCATAGCTGCGTTTGTGTTCTGAAATTCTAGTTTTAAAGTTCCTAAAAGTTCTACCGATATACATTTTGTCACAGTTGTCGTTACCACATTTTAATTTATAAACACCTGACTTGTTTAATTTTGAGGATTTAGATTTGTTATTTTTTATGAATTTAGATAAATTGTAGTCAGTTTTAAAGCAAATATTCATATTTAAAGATTCTAAAAATGATTTGATTTTTAAGGATGGTGTTCCAAAGTATGTTAAGCTTTTAAATTGATTATTTTTATTTTTATCTGAAGGATATACTTGTTCTAAAGTGCGTTTCTTTATCTTTTTATTTATGATATTGTCAATTAAGTTTGGATCGTAATTATTATTAACTGCTATTTGTTTAATGATATTTAGTTCTTTGTTGAAATTATTATTGTTTAATGGGACTGTTAAAAGTCTGTGAATCATACTATTGAAAGCTGCTAATTTATGACTAAATGGGTGGACCGAACTATTATGAATTGTAATGTCTGTATGTGATGGTTTGCGAAATATAGAAAAATCATGTTTATTGTTTATATTTGAAATTGTAAGGTCTAAAAAGTTTATAGACTTATTTTCTTCATGTTCTACGGTAAATTTTCATATTGCTATGAATTGAGTTAATATAAGTAATGAAGCTATCTAGTTGTCTAGTAGTGCCAGTGAAGCTCGCTAAAATGTCATCTACATAACGGTGCCAGTATATAAATTTTTTACTAAGGGGGTGTTTATGAATTATTTTTTCTATATTATCCATGAAAATTTCAGCTAATAGGGGACTGAGGGGGTTGCCCATAATCAAACCATCTTTACTACTATAAATCTCTCCATTGAAATGAAAATAATTTTGGTTTAAGCAAACTTTTAATAAATTTATTATGTCAGAATGAATTATAGGGTTAACATTATTATACGTGAGCAAATTATCAACAAGAGTTAAAGTTTCTTTAGGAGGTATACTAGGGAATAGATTAGTTACATCGAACGATATGAATTTAGAATTGTGAGGTAATTTTATATCTTGAATATTATTAATTAATTCCGTTGAATTTTTAATAGAAAATCGAGGTTTGAAAGAACAATATTTAGAAATTATATCTATGAGAATCTTTGAAACTCTAAATGAAGGTGCTGTGAAAAAAGAAACGACCGGTCTAATAGGGTACCCCTCTTTATGGAGTTTCATTAAAGGATAAAGTTCAAGGTGTTGAGGATTGGGTAAAATTAATTTATATTTTTCTTTGTCGCTAATTATTGATTTCGCGTTATCTACTGCTAATTTTATTTCTTTCTGAAATTTACTAGTTGGGTCTTTTTTAAGAATCTCAAAATTGCCTGTCTGTATAAAATTGTTAGTTTTTAATATATAATCATCTTTATGTAATGCTATTACTGTATTTCCTTTATCTGCTTTAGTAAAAATAAGACTATTTGACTTTGATTTTTGTTGAATAGATTTCGCGACTGATAATTCAAAGTTTGGTTTGTTAAAATTGACGAATTCTTTTTTAACTCAATTCATAGCAATATAAAATTTACCGTAGAACATGAAGAAAATAAGTCTATAAACTTTTTAGACCTTACAATTTCAAATATAAACAATAAACATGATTTTTCTATATTTCGCAAACCATCACATACAGACATTACAATTCATAATAGTTTGGTCCACCCATTCAGTCATAAATTAGCAGCTTTCAATAGTATGATTCACAGACTTTAACAGTCCCATTAAACAATAATAATTTCAACAAAGAACTAAATATCATTAAACAAATAGCAGTTAATAATAATTACGATCCAAACTTAATTGACAATATCATAAATAAAAAGATAAAGAAACGCACTTTAGAACAAGTATATCCTTCAAATAAAAATAATCAATTTAAAAGCTTAACATACTTTGGAACACCATCCTTAAAAATCAAATCATTTTTAGAATCTTTAAATATGAATATTTGCTTTAAAACTGACTACAATTTATCTAAATTCATAAAAAATAACAAATCTAAATCCTCAAAATTAAACAAGTCAGGTGTTTATAAATTAAAATGTGGTAACGACAACTGTGACAAAATGTATATCGGTAGAACTTTTAGGAACTTTAAAACTAGAATTTCAGAACACAAACGCAGCTATGACAATAACAAATTAGATTCCAACTATTCAAATCATCTATTAACAAACCAACACACTTTCGACTCAAATTTTGAAATTTTGCATGTAGAACCCAAATCCTTTAAATTAAATCTTTTAGAAGCCCTCGAGATTAACAAAAACAAATATTCCGGTAATCTGCTTAACGACCAAATAGATATCAATCATTCTCCCTTATTAAACCTTTTTACCTAGAAAATGTGATAGTTGTTGATCAATTTCCCAGGTACCTTTTTTCAATACCTTTGTAACTTTCTTAGAATCCCGTATTTAGACACTTTTGGTACTTATACCTATTTAAATATATTATAATACTTTTGTCAATATCTTAGAATTCCGTATTTAGACACTTTTTGTACTTATCCCCATTTTTAATACTTTTGTCAATATCTTAGAATTCCGTATTAAGGCACTATATAAATTAAAAGTTTTTCATTGTAGCCTCAATAGTTTGAAAAAGCTACTGTGTAGCGAAACGCGTCACTAATTTTAATTTGAACGTCAGTTCAAAATAAATAATGAAGATTTAAACAAATTAATTTGTTTTATTTCATCAGTAGTATGGATCTTCATCAAGTAAAAGCCTCATCTATTCAATTTATGTAAAAGTACCTTGTGTTTAACTTTGGCTATTACACAAAGAAGATTGGAGATACTCAGTCAGCGAATACTCTCCTCCGGCATATCTGTTCAAGACGAACGAGGTGGTAAACGTCCTGCCAGAAACAAAACCCTATGGACACAAAAAATGATTGATTTTATTGCGTCAATTCCTAGCAGAGAAAGCCATTACAGTCGAGAAAAAGTTACAAACCGGAGATACCTTTCTGAAGATTTGAATGTACGTAAGCTATATAATGCCTTTCTTGAAAAACATCGGCTTGATGGATCAAAGCTCCCAGTCTCCCGACAATGGTTTAATGAAATTTTTAAGAAATAATTAAGTTTAGCCTTTGGGTATTTCGACGAGATAGTGCACAAGTTTCCACAAAGTGGCCACACATTCCTATCATGTGATCGGGACTTTGGCTGCATAGACAAAGCCAAGTCTTAAGCCTGAAGTACCTAATGGATTTGGTGCGTATAATGGCAAGTGCGCGTTTGAAAAATCCATTTGTAATTAAATACACCACTAGATTTTTCAACTGGATGGAAATTGCAAAAACTACCCTAGTAACCTCCACCCCGGGCATCTCGCAAGCTGTTATGCTGAAAATATCTAAGGAAAACTTAGGGCAAATTGAAGTTAAAACGTCGTACTCGGAGGTCGCACCATGGCGCAAAGTGAGTGTGTTTAAACCAAAGGTTAACCCACAATATTTTGAAAATTTAAACATTGAACTGGTGGAACAGGTAAATGGAACAAAGAAAAAATTAAAGAAATTAGGAGTATGATCCCTTTCATTTCACCCGTCAATCAAGAATTTTATCAAAAACTGGTTGGAGTCAGGAGGCCCTAAAATGAATAAAAATAAGTTACAACTTATAGGTTTATAACAAACTGTTTTGTATTAGCATTATATTATTAACATTGTATTTAACAAACTGTTTTGTATCGTAAAGTCGTTAGAAAAACAATGCATGTTGATCTTTTGTTTAAAATACGATTTTTACCATCCATTATATGTGTGCAACTTTATTGGCACATACTACGTTTTGATAATTAATTGCCAATAACAAATTTATTACCAATGTTTCCATTAAAGTATGTGTTTTATTACTTGCCTATAGCTAAAATGATATCAGAAATAGCCACAAATATTTTGTATTTCTTAGGAAGCTAAAACAAAACATAATAATGCGCCTCCTGTAAAATTTATAAAATTGCACATACCACCTTTTGCATATGTCACTCTTCAAATATGCGTAATATTATTTTCAAATAACCTTCGTCAAGAGTAGAAAACAACTGACTTATTCATTGGTCCCTTGTTGGGCATGCTTCTTGGAAATTTATTTATAGTTATCTTATTGATGTTAATGTAATCATAGACTGTGTGACTATTTTGTTTTGTTGATTTTATTAATATCACAAATAAACTCACAGACAAAAATATTGATATTTCATTTAATCTTTTCTTAAACAGATTTTGTGTTTTTTATTGCTAATGGCCGCGGCCATGAGAATGTGGGAATTGAGTGATCACCAATGAGTCCTGATGCTAATCCCATAGAACATAATATGAGACCTCCTAAAACGAAAAATTGCAACGACTGTTTAAATTGCTGAATTAAGACAGGAAGAATGTCGAATTTCACAAAAACCAATTAAAAATCTTCTACGGAGCATGCCTAGGAGGTTGCAGGCTAACGTTCGAGCTAGAGGAGGAAATATGAAGTACTAATTTGTAATTATGTTGGTTTAAAGCATTGTTATATCGTCGTTATTATTAATCTTTCTAATTAAATGTTATGACCAAAATAAGGCCATATTATTAGTTTTTTTTTTACGAATCTATGTAATTTAAATGACCATAAGTAAAACACTCCGTGTAAGGCATTTAGCAAAAAAGTGATAATGGATGGCAATTATTTATAAACAGAAAAAAACAAATATGCGATATTTTTGTCTGTGAGTATATATTTGAAGTGGGTATGTCTCGGGTTTCCAAAGGAACAATAAAATATCTACTTTATAATTGAAAAATGGCAACATTGACAATATAATGTGGGTGAAGTGTCGATGGCGGCACACAAATTACAGTTTCTGATTACTTACTTTTTTTACCTCATATCTACTTTCGACACGTGCCTCTAGATCGCCCCACAATAGATCCACCGCAGTATGGAGGTATGTAAAACCATCAATTAGGCAGTGGGTCTTACATTTGCCGTTTTGAGGATTCGTATTTTCTCTATCTAATCCGTTGAAATCTCCGATTACCGAATGCGCAGTAGCTTGTTTGTAACTTTGTAAAGTTTCTCGCTGTAAATTAAAATAAAAAAATTTCAAATCAATCGAAAATGGATTGTGATAAAATAAGAGTAGGTTTTGTTATAACGTACCTCTTGTTCCGTGGTTTCCGATGCGAATCCGGATGTATCCAAATCGTTATCTTCGGATTTAGCATTTGTCGCGTCGTTTTGTTGGACAGGTACATTTTTTTTTGGTTTAGATTTAACCGGTGGCGTACAATATTTTAAAAATCCGTTAGCCGTACCGTTCAAATAATATTGTACGGATTGTCTAAACTTCGAAGCTCGCTTATCTTCCAACGAACCCAGTACGGCTATAACCAAAGCGTCCATATTCGATGGTGATGGTAAATTACCTACGTATTCAGCTAATTTCTTAACATTACTTTCTGCTCCCTGAAATTTGTTGATATAATATATTCAAACATATATAAAAAAATGTACCTGTAACTTGGCATAGAATACTTTTATAGAGGAATTTTAAGGTACCAAACAGAAACAGTTGCTATCCTAGAACCTCTTAAAATATACAAAGAACTTGATGGTAATTCATTTATAAAAATCACCAATTCTTCATGTGCTCTGTCAAGTTTAAAACATTTATATCTAACACAACAAATTAGGACAAAATTGTATTATTTACAGGGTTGTGATGTTTAAAACAAAATGTTTAAAACAAGCGTTTGAAACATGTTTAAAACACCTGAGAAAAAAACATGTTTTAAACAAGGCTGTTTTAAACTGTTTAAAACATGTTTTAAACTGTTTAAAACATGTTTTTTTAACATGTCAAACATTTGTTAATCTTAAATTTATTTTTTTATTACTTTAAAAAAACTTTTCAATACAACTCGGCTTTTTATTAATACATATTTGTAACTGTAACTGACACCTAGTAAAGTGCTTAACAAAAATAAAAATATTCTTTCAAAAATAATATAAAAATAACATAAAATAATATAGACATATTATGCAACATACCAACAAGAAAACTATTCAAAATCAAAACATACTTCATCAATATCAATCGGTGTCTGGAGTCTGGGTATTAAAATGTTTTGAGGTATCTGCCTTCGCACTTTCTTTTATGTTTAAAACAGTTGTTTAAAACTGTTTTAAACATGTTTTTTTTGCAAGGTGTTTTAAACTGTTTTAAACAAAAAAAAAACGGTTTTAAACAAAAAAAACAGCATGTTTTGTTTTTTTTGAAAAAAACGTGTTTTTTATCATCCCTGATTATTTACAACAAAACGGTAAGAAAATATTATTACCATCACATATGGGAATACAAGGAAATGAAGCTCTTAGCTTGTGAATATCCATCTGACAATGCACCTATGCTAAAAAAATTTGTACATATACTTAGACCACAATCATATGAATGAAAACTTAATAGATCAACAATGTCAGTATGTTTCACAAAAACCAGAGAATTAAAAGAAATCAAACCACATGACCTCTCTTCCTCCTTTAAAAGAGACCGGGTTATACTAAACAGTCCATGTATCGGACAAACATACCTAATACACCAACCGGCACCCACCTGTCAAACTTGTCACACTATGATTACAGTGAAGCAACTATTAGAATGTACAATTTATGAAACAGCAAGAAAAGGACACACTAAGAAGTATACTTTCAAATTACAGCAAAAGAGATGAATGATTTAAAACATTCTATTCACAAATAATATGTAGTGAAAAGAGAAAACACATAACCAAAAACTGTATGGTACATTATAAACACTGAATCAAGTAGAAATAAATCAAAAAGTTGTTAAAAGAATATTCTATTAATCCCAATTTAAATGTTTTTGAAAATTTAAATTCTATGTTCTTATCGGAAGTAACAAAAGAAGAACTAATGGAAATCATAAGTAGTCTAAAAAATAAACGATGAAATAAAACAAACATGAATATCTTGATATCACTATCGGTAATACTGAAGTGCAATATATTACCTCATCTGAATTCTTGGGGGTAATATTAGTAAAGAATCTCAGCTGGACTAACCTTAGTTGGTCTTTGTAGTAGACTAAGTAAGGTATGCTTTGCATTAAAATAGATAAAATATGTTGTAGGTCAAAAATATCTAATTTGCTCCTACTTTGGTCTATTCCACTCTTTATTAGATGTATGAAGTTAGCACAACCATTCAAGCACAATAAATTCGAAAGGTATCAATAATTTTGAACAAATTATGTGCACTTATATTTTTGTTCTGCTACCTTAAATTCAAGCTAGCACAACTTTTTTTTAATTATCATCTGATTTCAATGGAACCATTGCTGTTATTTTGTTTAACTTATGTGCACAAATCACGATTTTTGTGCACTCATGTTTTTGGTTTTATTGAAAGTTGTGCTATTGCTTTGAGTTTAAGTCAGTAACTTTTTTTAATTATCATCCGATTTCAATGAAACAATTGCTGCTATTTTGTGCACATATATTTATTTTATATTAAAAGTTATGCTACCTTAATTATCATACAGTTTCAATGAGCTTTGTGCTAGCTTGATTTCAAGGTAGCACAACTTTTGATAAATACAAAAATCGATACTAATGCACATAAATTGCACAAAATTATCGATACCTTTCAAATTGATTGTGCTAACTTTATTCATTTCTCTTTATTGACTTTCGGCAATATTTTTTTGGGCGAGGGGGACCATAGTTATGAACCTTTTGTAATAAAAAAAGAGCGGTGCATATATTGGCAAATTTGAGACATGCTGAGGACAATTTAAAAAATTAGGATTATGTTTGTGAATGTATTTTATTTGTTTTTTAAAATAGAGATAAGTTTGACAAGTATTATAGAGCTGAAGACAGTATAATACAAGGTTTAAAGACAATTTCATTGTACCAATGCACAAAACTACTCTCTTAGAAAAGGGATGTTTTTATAAATGCCTTCAATTTTACAATGTTACCTGTGTATTTGAAAAATATGAAGAAGTTAAGGATATTAAAAAAAAGAATCAATGATATTCTTATCTCTATTGAGCATTACAGTTTAGTAAGTGAAACCATCATTCAAAGTTACTGCTAAAATTATCCACATTCTTAATGAGTAAAAGTATGTTTTTTTCTTTTTAATACTCTCAACACCAATTTGGTATAAATTTTATTTTATTTTTCATTGTACTACTTGTTTCATGACGTGTATCATACAATTTTATTTAAGTCGATATATGTATTTTTATAAGATTGTCCCTGATATTGATAAAGATGAGGAAGTCCTCTGCTACTTAAACTTCAATAAAAAATTTTAAAACTATTATTTTCTATATCTATATGTAACTGGGAAATTTTATTGTCTCCCCTGTTAATAACTCAGATATTGATGCAGGGCATGTTTGAAGTGAAAAATCAATTTTTCAAACAAAAAGAGCACAAGAAAACTATACAATTGGTTAGTAACATAGAGTTTCAAGTTTTCCTTTTTAACTGTTTAATAGAATCAAAAATTTACATACAAAAACATGGACATAAGCAAGAAAACTGCAGCACACATATACAAAAGTATCTTTAGACCAATAATCGAGTATAGCCTTACAATAGACCAGACATGTTTGGAAAACACTACGCAGAGACAACAACCATAATCTATCTATACCAATGTCGGATAGTCAAGCAGCCAATAAAGCACTGAGCTCCTGTGTTATCAGTTCCAAAATGGTGTGGGAATGCCTAGGCAAACTAAATGAACTAGGCGAGAACAATATAGTCACCTTACTGTGGACTCCAGGACACACAGGGATAGAAGGAAATGAAATAGCAGATGAACTAGCAAAGAGGGGGACCGGAACACCCCTTTGGGGGCCGGAACCCTTTTGCGGTATCAGCTCCAATGTAATATTGGAAGAAATAGGCAAAGCCGAAGAAAAGAGAAGATCTGACAATTTGAAAGATCTAGAAGGACTTAGGCAATCAAAGATTCTTCTAGGTGACTACAACCTGTTGAGATCAAATGAATGCATACGTGAGAGTAAAACTGCACTAAGAGTTTTAAAAGGCATCCTTACGGGACATTGTCGCCTGAATGGGCACCTGAAAAAGCTCAAAATAGTGGAGGAAGAAGAATGTAGATTCAGTGGTATGGAAGAAGAAACCTCCATCCACATACTTGCGAACTGCACAGCAATTCAGAATCCTAGGGCACAATACCTTGGAGATTACTGGATAGAAGAGGGACATTTACCTAAGTTGAAGCCTGCAGATATCCTAAAATTCCTCCGGGAAATAGGACTAAAGGAGCTACTAGTCTCCGAGACTTTCATCAGGAACTAAGTAGAAGTAAGGGGGCACAATAGATCTTTTAGGTCTCAGTGAATGTCACCCCAATTTACATACATACATACATACATCTATACCAAACCACGAAAGAACTGCTACTGAAGGATATATTAACAACTATGTCCAAAACATTTTCCACACGGATAATAAAATAATTATGGATAGAATATGCATAGAACAAGATCACACACTCAAAACGAAAATATCCCCATCAGACAATTTGAGAAGTAGTAAAAATGACATTAATGGAAGAAGAAAGTCACCAATATTGAAATTTAAATACATTGACAATTTTTTTTTCTACACACTTTTGTCACGTTTATTAATATTAAGTCTATTATACTGAATAATGTATTATAGGCAGTAGGACCTTGGTCGATTGCCATTTGGTTGTACCAATAAATTATGAAGATTATTATTACAATCAAAAGACTTCCATAAACTAAAAAGAAAAATATTGGGACAAGCTAGAAAATTGTACAAAATTTGTTGACTATGTTGCCTTTCTATAAAATGACCATGCTCTGGTTAACAATGGAAAAAACGGGAACCAAACTTTTTTTATCAAATGTAAAGACACAAGACACATCAAATAGATTACAGTGAAAGCTAGACAGTTTTGTATTTATTTTCTCATTTTATTGATATGAATGCTCTCAATAAATTTAAAAAAGTAACAAACGTTTTCAATGATTAAATTTGGCAAATTTAAAACACACCTTATATGATTCATATTTGAAATTATCAATAATAACAAGTTACTTTGTTGTTTATAAATGAATTACATCAAAACAAAAATATTTGAAAAACTTACATTATCAAAACTAAAATATTTTAAAAACTTACATTTTCAACAGTCACTTTTGTCAAATTCAATTTCTTATACAAATCTTGTAGATCACTTTCGGGCAATAAAAAGTTGCCAAGCAGAGCTGCCATAATACAAACTTGTTCTTGGGTAATTTTTAAGGTCTTTGTCAGTTCACTAATCATATATTCCTTAGTTTCAATAGATCCCTAGAAGAAATATATTAACATATTGTAAATTTTAAGAAATTCCTAATCATACTTTGTAAGTGAGTTTGAGATTTTCAGACGAGAAATATCTTGGTGGGTCAAATGCAGCATATTCGGCATCATCAGCTAATAATCCATGAAATCCATATTCTCTACAATATGCAATAACCTCTTGATGATGATCATCCATAGTACACATCTAAAAATAAAAAATACTTTTAAAATATTTAAAGACGCAAGCAGAGAAATGAAAAAATTTCGCCAAACTATTTATAAGCAAATTTATTATATATAACTAACAATTTCTAACTATAAACACTTTTCATAGTTTTTAAAAGAAATAATGTTTGAAATGATACAAAAGCAATTATAACAACAGGATATAACCAAAATACAACCAAATTGGATGTTATTAAGGTTCACCTCCTACAAGAACAAAATATTGAACATTAAAAAGTTATTCATAAATAAAAAAGAACTTTATATATTATGAAACTGTAAGAAATCCCTAAAATTTAAATGTATTCAGCTTACCACAGTGACTCCCAAGTGTCTTAGAGCCATTCTAAGTGCAGATCTAAGGCAAGTTGGTGGTGTCCACCATACTTTTGGTGGTGGTGTGCCTTTGGTATTAATATGTTTGAGAACCATTCCAACTTTTTGACGAACATTTGCTTGTTCTGCAATCCATTCACTAATTCTACATTGTTCAATCGTGCCATTAAATACCACAGCCAGTTCTATGTTTCCACGTTCAATAGCTTGAGTCAATAATGAGAGAAATTGAACCATGCGATTCCACTGACCTCCACAAGCCCAATCTAAAATGAAAGAGTAAACACATGCAACTAATGTGTAAAATATTCATTACCTGAGAAATATCCTCCATACAGTCTATCCAAACAATTTTCTGCATCTACAATTAGTTTCAGTTTGTTCCCAATTGGCCTAATTTTTCGATTTGTATTATGTGGTTGTTGTCTTTGAGTAACATTTCTAGCTATTTTCAAAAGATCAACAGAGACAGCACCTCCTTCCAAACTAGGACTTTCCAAAAACGTTTGTAGATCGTCAACACCCATTTCCAATATCCTTAATTCTTTCAATAATTAATAACTACTAACTTTGTAGAAAACTAAAAAAATTCCACTAAACAATTACACTCAAAATATACCATTATGAAACGACCGCCATTATAATATCCACAAATGAAGATTTTTGTCTTTTATGGTTTATATATTGAAACGAAACGGTAAAGAGCACTATAATAATGAATTAATGATGAAACAAATTGTTAACGTGATCACATGTAATTATTACTATCCTAGATGTAAACAAATAATCTCATTTCTGGACGCCCTTCATGTTTGCAAACTGCCGGCAAACCTTGTTGGCCATTTTGAAATAATAATTTTGTTTATTAGCAACGATCTGCGATGAAACTAGGCACCTTTATCTGCATAAATTACTGACTGAAACATGTAGTTTTACTGATTATTATTTAAAATAATTAAAAACATTATCCTATTCAATCACTCAAGAACGAAAAATGAAATGTTTGCCGGAAATTAGATACATTGTTGAAGGAACTACGCATGTCAAATTCACAGTGGCGCCGTGGCGGATGTGGCAATACTTGTTTTTCAATTCAAATTAAAGCGGGAATGTTTTTGATCCAATAAATTAATATGGAATTTATCTCGAAATCACTAATTTTAAATAAATAATAACGTTATGACGCATAAAACACGCATAAAACATAAAACCAGAACATCGAATTAAACGATTCGTTTATCCATTTTTCCTTTTTTACAAAACTTTAATTCATCAGTCATATCGTCGGAGTTTATTACTCAGAGACATTTTTTAACTTGAAATTATGTTTGTAAAACATAAGAAACATATTTTTACATTGTACATAGGTTTATTATTCGAGTTGGAATAATGACCTTCAATTTATTGAACACACTTTATGATAGTAGCGACAAGTAGATCTATTTTAGACGAAGACAGGTGAATCAATAGGATGAAATGAACAGAACAGAGCAAACTTAGATTCAGGACCGGCTTCAGGATTTCGATGTAATCAAAAAAGTTTGTAAGATCAGTCTACATTTGGATTTTGTTTTAACGAATGTAGCAATTTTCTATGTTTATTATAAATTACAAATAAACTTTTTTGAAAGAATATTTAAAATATTATGCAAAGCTATAGTTTTTCAATGTCTCCCTTTTCTTGAATAAGATTTTGATTATTTGGTTTATTCAAAATATTGTTGCGAGGTTACCAACTCAAAGCCGGCCTTGTCTCTCGACTATAAATTTTGGCGAATGCGCCCCCCCTGTTCGAGAACATTCCAGGCAAATCGTTTTGCTCACTATTATACCGAGTGTAAATAAATTAGTTGACATTAAGTAGTGTGCATATAAATTAAGTTTAATAAATAAATCAATAGATAGTAATTAGCCATAGTAGTGTGTATAATTTTATCCCACAAGTAAAAACTTTTTAAATAAATAACAAAAAACATTACAATATATTGACATAAATATATATACTTGAGTTGATTGTAGATGATATTATCAACATTCTAATTAACATTTTTTTCCTGGAGCAAAAAATTTTGATTTCAATAATAATAATCTGTGTATCAATTATGTGTATCAAAAATATGAAACTTCTCCATTTTCGAACCTACGAAATAAACGGAAAACTACTAAGTAAACCAAGGAAAGACGTATTTGGCTTATGCGGATTTCACTTAAAAATAAGAAATTTAAAGTTGCTTTAAAATATGTTACTAAAACAGTAAGATAAGATAAGATAAATATGGGGCTTAAGTGCTTCTGAGAGCCTCTCCACTACGACCTTTGCAGATCTATTGTGTATGCCCTCCTGTTATTCTAGAGTTCCTTGTCTAAACCCGTCCTTATTACTAGACGGATGGCGTACCTCAGGTCCTCCATATATTGGGAGGGTTGTGGTTTTTCCTCCCCTATCGTTGAAAACCTCAGCCTAGTCAGGCCTTCGCAGTAGCACAGTATGTGTACTGGGGTTTCCTCATCTTCTTGGCAAAACCTACATATGGTTGTTTCTGCCAATCCGATGTTGTTCATGTGTTTGTTAAGTCTACAATGCCCTGTAAGGAGCCCAACCAGGATCCTGATTGTTTTCCTATTCTGACTCAGTAGATACTCCGTGAATTTTGGCGAGGGTTCCTTGATGAACTCTTTGGCCTGCCTCATTTTTGGCGCCTTGTTCCACCATTCTCGAGACTGATTTTTTATCCAAGTGCTGCTATATGTTTTTTGCAGCGCTTTCGCTATGCCACAGAAAGGTTCTGGGCCAATGGGACAACAACGTGCCCCTTCTCGGGCTAGTGAGTCTGCCTCTTCATTGCCCTTGTGATCTGAGTGGCCACGGACAGTCTATTACGACCGCCCAGCTCTTGTAGCGTCTCCAAGCAGTCCCAAACAAGTTTGGAATTTATCTGCATGGAGCTGATTGCTTTTATAGCCGCCTGGCTGTCGGAGTATATAGCAATGGTCTTTTCCTCAAACTCTTGCCTTAATAGCTCCCCTGCACAGTGCTGTATTGCTGCAACTTCTGCCTGGAATATCGTCATATGTTTACCCAAGCTCAGTGAGACTCTTATCTTTGGCTTGGCTATATATACTCCTGCTCCTACACCTTCCTCGGTTTTTGAGCCATCTGTGTAGCAGGCCATTTCTGCATTAATTGGAGGTCCTTCCTCCCATGCCTGTTATGACTGTTTTGAAGTTTTTTCCGAAGCTATACTTGGGAATCATCTCGTCCGATGGCATCCCCATTATGGGGTCGATATCCAACTCATTGTATAGCTCGTTATACACCTTACCGTGTAGCCTACTAATAGGTGCTTGCCCTCTTGTCAGTCTATTAGTGATTGACCTGGCTTCACCTTGTATGTAGACATGGAGTGGCGGCAGGTTCAGCAAGACTTCTAGTGCGGCTGTTGGGGTTGTCCTCATGGCTCCCGTGGCAGCCAGGCAAGCTTGCCTTTGGATACCACTTAGCTTTTGGATCGCCCCAGCCTGCCGAGTCTTTGGCCACCATACCACCGAACCATATGCTATCATGGGTCTGATGACTCTTGTATATAGCCATATGATCATTTTTGGTTGTAACCCCCAGTTCTTTCCGCACATTCTTTTGCACAGATTGAGGGCTATCGTACCTTTTTGTAATATTTTCTGTAGGTGTTGATTCCATGTCAACTTGTGGTCAAATATGACTCCTAAGTATTTTGCCTCTTGGGCAATTGGAATTTCCACCCTATTAAGAACTGGTGACTTCAGTGCTCTCAGTACTTTCTTCTTGGTGAAAACCACTATTACTAAAACAGTAACGTTTCATTTAATTTTTTTAATAAAATCGTAAAAATAAGTAGGTAATCGCTGCATAAAGCGACCTTTAGTTTATCTGTTTTAAAGTAATCGATAAGGCATATGAACGGTCTTTAACATCCACACAACTCTCTTTCACATGAGTCCAGAATCAGTCGGATAGGTTGAATAGTTAACGAAATATTAAAATTTAAACACTGAAAAATAGTTGGTCTTCCTTCTCGCTTATTATTACAGATACAAAGAAATGTCACTATAGAAAATTATCTGGTATTAAATTGGCTATCAAATGATCATATCAAAGTTATAGCTCATTCTGCGATTTTCTGAGATAATAATAATTTTAAAGATTTGAACATAACAGTAACGCCCCCTAGGGGTGAAATGTTGAGGTTGAAAATAATTTCCAGTAATTTTTCTTGGCCACTTTTACTATCAATCTTTGTTTCCCCACAACCTGGGACAAATACTTTCCGAGATACTGCCGGTTACCTATGGGCCACCCTGTACAATATACAAATACAAATAGATTTTACATTTTTATTCCCATCCGTAAAGCCGCAATGGCGATTGTTAAATTCATTAAGTGATTAATTTTTTCTTAAACTTTCTTAAAAAAAAGTTATCAAAATGAGATTTTAGGTATAAATGAAGAAGATAATGTGAAATTTGATGCCAAAGTTAAAAATAGATTTTTACAATATTTCCACTAAGTCCACTAACTTACCCCTAGATATGAGTTTTGCATATGAAAAATGTTCCATTTCATAGTTAATACTAGAAAAAACACTTTGTTACTTCAGAAGATGTTGATAAAATGACCACCAAGAACTTCCTGACAAATAAATTCTTCTCTGACATTGTGAAGAATCTGTGGCGTTATTCGTAAATAAACCGGAAGCAGTTTTAAACACTTCGGAATTAACATATCCCCAAAGAAAAAAATCTAGGGGCGTGAGGTCTGGCGATCGAGCTGGTCATTCTGTAGGACCTCAACGACCAATCCACCTATCTTGATAATTCTCATCAAAGTAATTTCCGACTTGACTAAAATAGTGAGGCAGGGCACCGTCTTGTTGGAATATCACCTTTTGAAACTCATGTGGATTTTGGATAACAACAGCATCAATAAGGGAAGCAATTGTATTTTGCAACATATTCAGGTACATGGGCCCATTAAGATTTCCTTCCAGAAAAATGGGACCTATAATATAATTTCCCAAAATGCCCGCCCAGACATTAAGTTTCTGGGGGAACTGTATGTGTACCTCCCGGAAAACATGGGTTTTAATCACTCGAGTATACCTACAGTTTTGAGTATTAACTCTTCCGTTTAAAAAAATAGTACTTTCGTCACTAAAACAGATATTCCGCAAATAGTTTTGATTCCCTGTGATTCTTCCTGACATAATCTCGCAAAATTCGAGTCGTCTATCAGGATCATCTTCTGTTAATTCAAGCATAATTTTGATTTGGATGAAATTTGTGGCATTTTAAAATATTTTTGACAGAAGTACGCGAAATATTGCACGCCTCGGCTACGTGCTTCGATGGCTGGTAGGGATTAATAACCATTTCAGTTAAAACCTGGACTTTTACATCTTCCCCAATTTTTGGCCGCCCAGACCTTGGAGCGTCTTCTACCAAACCAGTTTCTTAAAATTTTGAAATTAGCTTACGTACAAATTTTCTACATATTTGGCGTTCAGGATAACATTCATTGAACATACGAACAGCAGAATAGTAATTTCTATTAGTTTTGCCATAAATAAAAATAACCGCTTCAAATTTGTCTTGTAAGGAACGAGCCATTGTAGACAATTTTGAGCTAAAATTTACTGTCAAACCTAAATGCAGGTATTAAAAAACATAACAGCAACAATCAACAATGACACATAGTAGGTAGTACACAAATTAAGAGAAGATTGTTAAAAACTGATATTACTGGTTTTTATTTTGAGACTATTGAACCTCATGTTTTCAAATCTGTGGATTAAATTGAGCATAAAAAGACCTTCAAAATGAGGTATTACTCGACCCCCATTTCCATTTAAAAAAAATTCCAAATGCCCGCCCAGCTGTCACTTTGACATTCAGAGCTGTCACTTTCACATTCAGAGCTATCATTGATGTGTTAAAAAATGCAGAATGGGGTCATATATCATCGTTACAAATTTCATCACTTTATACCCAACGGTTCAAAAGTTACAGGGAAAGGGGGACGGACTTTATGTCCTCACTGTATATGTATAGATGTTGAATAATAATTTTTTTTCGTATCCGTAAAGCCTTACAGTGGAGATTGTTATATTAATTAAATAATTAATTTTTTCATGTATAACTTTCTAAAAAAAAGTCATCTAGATTAAATTTAGGTAAGTATATACGTAAAAAAACTACGTAGAATATGATACCAAATTTGAAAATTGATTTTTATAACTATTTCACCATCCCCTAAGGGCGGGGGTGGGGTAATTAAAGTAGATCAAAATCAAAGATAAACAGCCCTGTATACTTATATACTTCAACCATGATCTAACTAGAAGAATTCCGTGTAGCAAATACATTCAATACAATAATAATTATTGAACAATTCAAAAATTAATAAGGCAAGTCCAATGAAATACGAAAATTGCTACTTGCTTAAATAAAACAACATTCGAGTGCTATTTGTTATTGCCATATCGTGTTCACACTAGATTAGATTAGATTAGATTAGAATTGGAGTGGCTCTTTGTCCTATTCCACTGCGACCTATGCAGATCTATTGTGGTCCTCCCCCATATTTAGAGCTCGATATCTAGCGTTATTCTTTTTATTAGACCTATTAGCCTGGATACCGCCTCCTTTGCGTAGCTATCTGCCCTCGGTTTTTCTTCTTCGAATAGGTGAAACCGCACCCTTGTTAGGCCTTCGCACTCACAGAGTAAGTGCTCCGCGGTTTCGTCTTCTTCCTGGCATAACCTACATAGGCTGTCATCTGCTAGGCCAATTGTGTGCATATGCTTCCTTAGCCTGTCAGCATTCCCACCATCATCCTCATCGTTTCTCGACTTTGACATAGTAGGTCGCGTGACAGTCTGACCGAAGGGGTTTTAAGGAATAGCTTAGCGTGCCTTTGCCCCGGAGTTTCATGCCACCAGCGCAACGCCTGGTTGTTTATCCATTGGTGGATGCTATCCTTGGTGAGGCATTTAGCAATTCCGCAGGAAGGTTCTGGCCCTATCATGACCTCAGTCGCTCCCTGCTTGGCTAATTCATCGGCCTTTTCATTGCCTTTTATTCCTTGATGGCCTGGCACCCAGGCTAGGGTCACTCTATTATGACTACCTAGTCTGTTGAGGGCCTTGCGACACTCCCACACCAGATTTGACGTTGTCCGATATGAGCTTATCGCTTTTAGTGCTGCTTGGCTATCGGAGTAGATGACGATTCTTTGGCTATCTACCTCCCGTCTCATCAACTCTTCTGCACAGCATTGCACCGCCATTACCTCTGCCTGAAAGACAGTGGCATGTTTCCCAAGGCTTAGAGAGATCGTGATCTTCTCTTGTACCCCATATATTCCGGCTCCTACTCCAGAGTCTGTTTTAGAGCCATCAGTGTACCAGTTGAGATTCGCTATTATAGGAGGCTCTGTATCCCAGTCCTTTCTCTCTGGAATGATTACTGTGTATTCATTTTTAAAACTATATTGTGGGGCAATCTGATCCATTGGTATTCCCAGTATTGGATCTACCTTTATTTCTTCATATAGCTTTTTGTAGACCTTACCTTGTCCTTGACTTATCGGAGGAGGCCCCTGTAATAATCTGTGACTTACAGATCTTGCATTTCCCTGAACGAAGATATGCAGTGGTGGCAGGTTCAGTATTACCTCCAGGGCTGCAGTCGGCGTCGTTCTCATGGCCCCTGTGATACTTAGGCAAGCTTGCCTTTGGATACCACTTAACTGCCTTTGCGCCCCAATCTGCAGGGTCCTGGGCCACCAGACTACTGATCCATAGGTTATCATTGGCCTCACGACCTGTGTATATAACCATTTGGTCATGTTGGGATTCAATCCCCAATTCTTCCCACACATCTGCCTACACCTTCCGAGAGCGATTCTGGCCTTGTGCGTGTTTTTTTCGATGTGAGAATTCCATGTAAGCTTCTGGTCAAAGATTACCCCTAGATACTTAACTTCTTTAGCAAATGGAATTTCCACTCCGTTAATTTGTGGCTTTTGTAGACCTTGCAAATTTCTCTTTTTTGTAAACGGTACCAGTGAAGTTTTGTGAGGGTTCACTGTCAGTTCCTCCTCCCTACACCAGCCACTTACTATATTAAGCGCCATTTGGGTGCGCTCTGATATCGTGTTTGGAAACCGTCCTCTTATGACGACAGCAAGATCGTCCGCATACCCTAGGCACTGAATACCTTCATCGTACTAGAAGAGTATTTACAAGAATCGCCCACAAAAGGGGCGATAACACGCCTTCCTGAGGGCAACCCCTCCCCACCCCCGCCGTGATGGTTGCCTCTCCCAGGGTGGATGTGATTATCCTATTCCCTAGATTGACTGCAAGCCACCTGCAGATGATGGGTTCGATCCCTCTTCTTTCCATACACCTGGTTATAGATATTGGAGACGCATTATTGAATGCTGCCTCTATATCCAGAAAAGTAGCTACTGCTATTTCCTTGTCGTCGATCGACTTGGAAAGTAGCCTGTTTAAGTCATCCAGAGCCAGGTCTGTTGACTTGCCTTGTTGGTAGGCATACTGACGCTCGCTTAGAGGGCGAGTTATCAGAGCGTTGTCCTTTATGTACCTATCTACTAGCTTTTCCAAAGTCTTAAGCAGGAAGGACGTTAGGCAAATTGGTCTATATGATTGGGGAGTTTGGTCTGATATTTTACCTACTTTCGGAAGGTAGATGACCTTCACCTTCCTCCATATTACCGGAGTATATTTCCAAGCTAGGCTAGCCTTGAAGATCTTACTTAGCTGCGGCACTAATGCCTCTTTACCCTTCTGCAGTAGGGCTGGATAGATTCCATCCTCTCCCGGTGATTTAAAGGGTTGGAATTCATCTATTGCCCATCTTATTTTATCTGGTCTTGTAATAGCAGTGGCAATTTGCCAGTCTTCCCGACTGGGTCTACCTACCTCTTGGAGATGTCAGGCTACCTCCTGCCGACCTAGATACATGATAGCTCCTGGGAAGTGTGCTATTGTCAGCAACTCCAAGCTTTCCTGAGCCGTTTCTGCATAGTTCCCGTCCGTTTTCTTCAGGAGACTCACCTTTTCATTGGAGCCTTCTTTGGCCAGAACTTTGTGGATTCGGGCGCATTCTGTGGTCTCTGTAATTTCCTCACAGAACCTTCTCCATGAGTCCCTTTTGGCCTTCCGGATCTCCTTATTATAGTGTGTAAACTTACTCCTGTATAGGTCCCAGTTTTGGTTGAGCTTGGCTTTATTGAATAGCCTTTTTACCTCGGTTCTTAATCCCTCTAGGTAATTATTCCACCAAACTGTGTTCCCCTTGCGTTGCCTTGTTCGTTCTGGACAGTTCACTCGGTAGGCATTCAACATTGCCTCGTTAACCTGGTCAACTGCCACTTCTAGGCTTTCTTTCCCTTTAATAGTGACTGTCCCTTCCTTAAGTGACTCTCTGAGGGATTCATCATATCCTTCCCAGTTAGTCTCTCTTGGATTTCTGAACTTAGTCACTATTAGGGCTGATGACTTCAGCTCAAATCTGATATGCCTGTGGTCGGAACATGATGGTTCCTGTGATATCCGCCAAGCCACTATGTTATCACTTATTCTGTTGGTACTCAAAGTCAAGTCTAATACCTCTTTCCTAACCGCTGTGACAAAAGTAGGTTCTGTACCTCTATTGGCAATAAATAACCCTTCCTAAGTATGAATTCATAAAATGACTCACCGTGTTCACACTAAGTTTGAATACTTTATAGTTCATTTCGTAGATACCTAATAATTATTCAATAATCACCTACTTTTAAGTGACAACGAATTGTTGCAAACTATGACCATGAATTTCGAATTTTGTAGATAAATTGTATAAATTGAAAATTGTAACTTTGGCAACAGAGCGTTTACTGGCGATGATATGATTAAAAAAATTGGATAAAATATGGCGCCGATCACACATGGTGGACCTGCAAACACAGTCGCCATCTATCGCTGTTCTCCATTTTTTACAAATTTATTTCCTGTAAGCTTGACTAACTATCTCTAAATTATTATCAACGCCTATGGTTTAAATAAGAGAAGCCACTGATTGTTACAGGCAATGAATAGGTTATGCAAAATCAAAATACGAAAGCATCCCTAAAACAAACACAGGTGTAATCACAAAAAGTAACTGTGATTAAATCTAGTTCGAGAATCAAGTGTATCAATTACATGGTTACATGCTGGGAAACCACTCCATCAAATACCCCCTTTTTGTTTATTCAGGAGATTGGTGGTCGTAGATGGATGAACGTAAGCTGTGACACGTGGCTGGTTGATATTCAACACCAGTTTTTGCCACTAATTTGCTGGATGGAATCAAAGTATATTAAACAAATAGATTTTTGATCTTTTATATCTACAGGGCTTCCTCTAAAATATACAGGGTGTTAAAATAAGCAGCAGAGAAAATGGCGTTTTACCACTATTTTTGACAGAACAACAGCAATGTTGGTTGTTGAGTATAATTAAATTTTAGAAAGTGGTAATTATTAGGTATAATTATTGTAATAAAAAGTGTATTACTGTTTGATTTAGTTACTTTCTACAATAATTTAGACAAAACGAAAATCTTTTTTTATACTGAAATCCTATCTAATTAATTCACGTAAAATAATAGTAGAGGAACCAAATAAATACATTATTCTTTATTCATTTGCATATAATCTACCGCTCAATAATGTTTTATAGAGAAATTTTTTTTAGATCAAAAGCGTTAAATAGCGAAAGTCTCACCGTCGATTATGGATTGAAAGTCATGATAAAACAGGAGGCATCGTTACGACCGAACATTTCCGCGATTAATTTAATAATAAACTGAGGATACCGTACAAATACAATGCTGATGTAGGGAAACCGTATAAAATAGCTCAATAATTAATTATTGACTTTTGCGGGACATGGAACATATTATACCACACGAAAATAAGTTATTGTAGAAAAAAGTATAACGACTACGGAGTCTTTAACTAGATTTATTTTCGTCTAATTAGATTTAGATAACTAGTATGAATAGTGGTATCGAACGCTTACAATCAATTATAGCAAGCATTCTTGGTAGTTTGGTTACTGAATCATAACATACAGAGTGTTTCCAATGTAATATGAAATATTGCTGTGTAAGTCTAAGTTGTTCTAAGCAAATCTATGGTTTTAGCACTTCCTTATATCTAAACAGGCTTATTTCAAAGTCATCAGAGAAGACGAAGAGATAGCCATGAACTAGTCGAGAATAGCATCGTCACATTACTGTACACAGGATACATTGGAATAGAAGGAAATTTAATATTAGATGAACTAGCAAAGAGAGGGGTTGAAACTCCCTTTTGGGGGCCGGAACTCTTTTGCGGCATCAGTAGAACTACCTATCTGCTAGGAATCATGGTGTCTAAGCCAGACCCAGGTAGCAGACTGAAGTCATTTGGACGTTTTTTTTGGTCACTTTTCTGACCAATATGACGTTTTTACTGACGTATAACTGACGTTAAAATGACGTACCTAAGTCGCAAGTAAAATGACGTCAGTTGAGAAAGTTTTTATGACGTCACTTTTGGACTTAATTTAGACTTACCATGACGTTATAATGACGTTTTTAAAACGTAAATTTTCGAGTATTAGGTGTAGGTAGGTACTAAAACAGGACGATTAGTATTTATATCATTTATTTATTATCAATTTATAATATATATTTAAATTGTGAAGTAGTGGGAAGCATACAAATTGATTATTAGACTCCCAATTAGAAAAAAGCATCCTTATTATCTTGAATTATGTTTTCTGTTTGAATAACTTTGTTGTTTGTAGTAATACAGCAACAGTTGGAAATAGAATGAGATTTTATAGATTTTTAGTTCTGTATTAATTTTAAAAATTACCGTAGGTAAAAAAAATATAATAGTACATTTTCAAATACATTTTAATCAAACAATACAACCCTGTAAACTTTAGAAATAAGGTTGTGCAAATCAGAGTTGATCAAATTGTTTATAAAATATTGATAATATTTAATTTATTTAAAGAAATAACTTGATTGTGAGATGAAACAAATGCTAATGGATAAAACTTAATTAGGTACTCAGTGAGAAAACTCAACCTAATTTCCAGAACTATTCCAAACACTAAAATCGGCCAGAACACACACAAACACACAGAGTATCTTTAAACTAAAATATAACTATATTTGGAAAACGGATCTTTTCTGAGTAAGATGTAAATTAAGACTGAACTAAAAAAAATATTCACACAAAGGTTGTTTACAACTTTCTTGAAAAGACCACCATAGCAAATGTTTATATATTTGACCCATAGCTAAGCTAAGGGCACTTGAAGTCATAAACCTTTATATTTTATTTTTTTGTTATGGTGACAAGTATTTTTAAGATACTTATGGCACAATTCACTCAAATTGATAGATAATTTTTATAGGCAATCCATAAAAAAATATATAAGTAAAATCACATAACATATATATTATACAAACAACACAAAAAATAACAAAATTTTAGCACTTTGGCACTTAACTAGACTGAAATATGAAACACATGATGGCGATGAATTAAAAAACTAAACACCACGGCAATTTTGACAGGTGAGCACTGAGCGCAAGAGCACCGAAGTTAGGACCTTAAACCGCGAAATTTAAATGTCAGAAATTCGAATACACAACACAAACACCGAATTTATCTTCGATTATTAAACGTTCAGAGAGATTTAGTTGATTTGAAGGAACCTCTAAGATCATGAAATGGCGTCTACCGCATGAACATTAAATGACCAAAGGTCTAGAGAAAAATTTGACTTTTGAGAAATATCATTAGGAAGACATTTTAACCGTTATTGTTTTCGAAGAATGTTATCATTATACAATTTGCATATTATAAAGTTAATTTTGGTCAAAACGATTAAATACGGAGTGGTCATTTTTATACACCATTAAATGACGTATGCACAACGTCATAAAAACGTTTCTATAGTCACGTTTCTAGTACGTCATTTTATGGTACAATGTCCTAACCGAACATTGCCACCTGAATGGGCAGCTCCAAAAGCTTGAATTAGTGGAGTAAGAATAATGTATATTCTTTGGAATGGAAGATTAAACCTCCACTCAGATACTTGCGGAATGCATAGCAATACAGGATCCTAGGACACAACACTTAGGAGTCTACTGGGTAAAAGAGGGACTCCTACCTAAACTGAATCCTGCGGATATCCTAAAATTATTTCAGAAATTAGGACTTTCCTCAGTAATAGGTCTTTCAGGTCTCAGTGAATGTCAACCCATTATACAAACATACTTATAGGTACATACATAACTTAAATTGAGTAAATGCAAAATGAATATTTTTACCAAATCTTGCAAAAAATGTAAGTTCCTGTTATCGGAATTGTCGGAAATGAGATTGCTAATGGTCTCGCAAAAGAAGGAACTTGTATTTCTTTTATCGGACATGAACCATTTTGTGGTATCCCAAAAAGCCGCATCGTGGAAGAAGTCCGAAAATGGGAAAAAGCACCTACTGGAAAAATACTCCAGGCCTAAGATAGGCAAAAATGTTATCACGACCTTCTGCTCACTACACTAAATTGCCCTTGGAGCTTCAGAAATCTGATCACAGGAATTCTCACTTGACACTATTCACTTTTTTCTCGAGAAACCTTGAATGCAGATCGTTATTTGTGCTTTTTACCCAATAAAATTAGTGGTTTTCTTGACATTAACCCCCTTCTAATTGAACGTCAGCAGGTATGGTTCTAACAGGATGGTGTCCTATATCCCAGCAGGTTAATTGTACGTCAAACATCGAAAGTATTGTTAATGGAAGAGTTAGTTATTCATCGTTATTCGGTAATTCCTTGGCCTCCGCGGTTTCCAGATTTAACCCCACTCGAATTTTTCTTGTGAGGCTACGTAAAGCAAAAGATATATCTCAAAAGCTCTTTTAATCTACTGATCAATTAGTTAGAGAGTAATTATAGATTAATTAAATGTAGGTTCTGTATCAATGAAACTTAAATGTTATCGCAGAGAAAATGGAAAAATTTCATTGTAATTAAACAATATTGAATATCTGAAAATTATTTTTAATCTTTAACATCTCTTCTCAATAAAAATTTTTAATAAGTATGGTTTTTTGTCAAACCTCGTATATGACGGATACAATTTAATATCTGATGGTTGAATTTTAGGTTTCAGAAAATGCAGAACTTTTTATATAGAATACATTTTTTCGATAAAAGTAATATAATAAGTTTTCCATACAGGGTGATTGATTAGTGTGAAAGCTGAGTAGTTCTATTATCAAAAACGTTACCAAAAAAAGTTAAGCATATAAATTGTAGGCAGCTTTAAGCTTCATATTTTAAAATTAGTTACCATGTTACAAGGTGTTCCAAAACTAAGTGCCAGATCAAAGTTAGGTTTTTTTAAATGAAACAACCTATATGTTACTTTAAAACTGAAATCTGCTTCACTTCCCCATGACAACAATATCGTATTGTAATCTGTTCTACAGGGTATTTGAGAAGTTATATCCAATTTTCCGTAAAAATCGTAACAATTGAATGAGAATATATGAATAATAATCCATTGAAGTAAAAGCTTTTAAATGATTATCAAAACTTATAAACAAATGATTGTATTCTAGTCTTTATTAAATCAAATACATGGCGAGTCAAAACTAAAGTACATTGTTTTCTCGGTAATTTTAAATGGATGACCCTATATTTTATATCACTGTCGAAGAGTAATATTACCATACTTCTACTTTTATCAATTAGTTCCGATATCTTAAGTTATTAGTTTTTGAGATATTTTCATTTTTCTGTATCCATTCGGTAAAAAAAATACCTACAGGGAGTATCAATCTTACGACAAAGTTCGGTATATGGGTTATTTTAAGAGATATCAAAAAATGTTATCAAGAAAATTAGTAGATATCTTACAGGTGCATATTTTGAAATTATCTCGAACTATACAGAGTGTTGAATCACTACGTTACAAACCAAACACAGATTTTTTAAATGAGAACCCCTGTATTATACCTACCGAATTCGGATTGCTCACATTTTTTTGAAGTTTTTGATATAAGGTTTTGCTACGTATACAGAGTCCTTTAAAAGGTAAGGACACTTTTATGTGAAGATCGTAGGTAAATCAACGCTCCGTAGCTTACTGTACGTTAAAGAAAAAACATTTATTTTGCCTAACCGAGTTTCGTAATATGGTGCAATATCTCCGTATCCGAAAAAATTTTAATTAATTTCTCTTTTGTATACAGGGTGGACGGAAACTCGAACCTTTCATTTTCTTTCTTCATTCAAATGGAGCATCCTGTATTTTATAGCATAACTTTTTTTTGTTAAGCATTCCCTATACCCAAAGTTTATAAAAACAGAGTTATTTTGTTACTCCATAAGTGTTTCTACTCCTATTTAACTATACAGGGTGTTGATCATGTTACGATTTTGACGAAAAATTGGTTATAAATTTTAAATGCCCTGTTTAACAGATTACAACCTTATATTGTTGTAATGGGGAAGTGAGCAGATTTCAGTTATAAAGTAAAATATAGTGTGTTCTATTTAAAAAAAACCCATAACTTTGATCTGGCACCGAGTCATGGAAGACCCTGTAACATTGTAACTAATTTTGAAATATGAAGCTCAAAGCTGCATACAGATTTTATGAATAACTTTGTTTGGCATATTTTATGATAACAGCTCCACTGACATACATGATTAAATCACCCTAAATGAAGCCAAATACCTAGTTTTCTCTTATATGTAGGTATACCTACGCAACAAAAGTAATTTTCTTTGATATAAATCCGGTGTTAAACTTAACAAAAATATGATGTTTTGTCAATGTTAATAGTTAGTGATGGACAAAATCATAATGGGGAATCAATTATTTTCAATATTTTCATTCTCACAAGGTTTTTTTGTTAGCTACATAAGGGTTGACATAGGACCACAATTCTGTCGTCTTCTTTTTGAAAAACGTGATGAAGTATAGGTTATATGTTATATTGCTTTTATAGTGAATGACTTAGGAGTTGTTTAAATTTACTTCCGATTTATTTTTACGGCTACACACATATATATATATATATATATATATATATATATATATATATATATATAATTACTTACATCAAAATGATCTTCCTTCACAGCAATAGTAACTAGTTGTGTCTGTTTATATTTTCTTCTAGTATCCTCAAACAACAATTTGGAATTCGGAGAGAACTATATAACATCTTAATAATAATTATTAGATTTGTCTATAATATCTCTGTTCTGTTATCTCTCAAGTAACAGTTTAATTCAGAGTGTAGAACAGTACTGTAAAAAAGACAAATAGAAACAACATTTATATTAGCTATGGTAAAAGTGGAGTTCAATATCTAAGAATAACACAAAATATCATGTTTGTTTTGTTACCTAATACACATAACCAAAGCGATACAAAACTGAAATTAAATACCCATCTATAAACAAATATAAGCAATCATTTCCCATCACGGCTTGAAGTTGTCCCTCTCGACTGGAAGTTGTTCCCTTTATCGGTAGAAAATATAATCAACCGGTTAAAATATTCACAACCGATGGAAAATATTCCCCCCCGGCGGAGGAAATCACAGTCAAAACTGGAAAATGCGCCCCCCTGATAGCTGGATGTTCTCTACCGGCTGCACTAAGCCAGAGTTTATCTTTACTCTAGCAAAGTGCAGATAATTATACATTTACAAAACAGGATAAAATAAATGCCAACTTAGCAATTATAAAAAAGATATGTTTAATATCAATAAAATATTAACATTTACATTTTTTTATAAGAGCCGAAAAATTAAAACAAGAATTACAACAAAGATATTTTAACATACAATATTTTATAATTAAAATATTATCACCACTACTTTTCCACCCCCTACAATACATGCACATTTTAAACCCAAGCAGCTAATAAAAAATCATGCACAGAAAACTTTACCAAATATTAATGAAAATTCTTAAGCTCTAAACTGCAAAGTCACTTTTGTAACCTAAAAAATCCTTTCCTAATAAGAATTCTAAAACAAAAAATAAAATTAATAAGAAAAATTTTAATGAAAACCCTAGGACATAAAAAAAGTAAAATTATTAGGTAGGCCTATCAGCAAGTTTAAATATATGCATATATTCCAAATAAATCCATCCCCAAAAAATTCCTGGAACAGAAAATCAAACAAAATTCAAAAATGTACAAACAATTTGATGACATCTCTGAAGCCTGTAAGAGAGTGTTAGTGTGCTGAAAAGGAAGCGCTGAAAAAAATTGTTAGTAATAAATTGCCTAGTATAGCCATTTTGCATATACCAACTTAGAAATCTGCGATATTTTGATAACCCATACTGGGCAACTATTTCCCCTCCTTGTCAACCCATACCCATTCGACAAACGGAAAACACTCAAGCGTACTCACCCATCTGGATGACTGCTCGTTTTGCAAGCGAGGCTTACGGACAACCTAGGTAACGAGTACTTTCTCACAATGTGATACTGCGTGCATCCGTGCAGGAAATAGTCAATCGTAAACATAAAAGTCGGTACATGTGGCTTACTTAACAATTGCAATAAAAAAATAATTCACAATTCCAAACCGAATGACACCAACAGGGGTGAAAGGGAAGAGAAAAACAGAACAGAAAATACAAGGAACGACATAGCTTACCTATGTCTCTTGAAAAGTACCAACTTATTAACGAAAGGCATAGTATTTAGAAAATATGAGGAATGACATAGCTTACCTATGTGTTTTGAAAAGTACCAACTTATTAACGAAAGGCATAGTATTTAGAAAATGTTCGGATTGACATAGCTTACCTATGTCTTTTGAAAAGTACCAACTTATTAACGAAAGGCATAGTATTTAGAAAATATGAGGAAGGACATAGCTTACCTATGTCTTTTGAAAAGTACCAACTTATCAACGAAAGGCATAGTATTTAGAAAATGTTCGGATTGACATAGCTTACCTATGTCTTTTGAAAAGTACCAACTTATTAACGAAAGGCATAGTATTTAGGAAATATGAGGAATGACATAGCTTACCTATGTGTTTTGAAAAGTACCAACTTATTAACGATAGGCGTAGTATTTAGAAAATGTTCGGATTGACATAGCTTACCTATGTCTTTTGAACTTATTAACGAAAGGCATAGTTTTTAGAAAATATGAGGAATGACATAGCTTACCTATGTCTTTTGAAAAGTACCAACTTATTAACGAAAGGCATAGTATTTAGAAAATATGAGGAATGACATAGCTTACCTATGTCTTTTGAAAAGTACCAACTTATCAACGAAAGGCATAGTATTTAGAAAATGTTCGTATTGACATAGCTTACTCATGTCTTTTGAAAAGTACCAACTTATTAACGAAAGGTATAGTATTTAGAAAATTTTCGGATTGACATATAGCTTACCTATGTCTTTTGAAAAGTACCAACTTATTAACGAAAGGCATAGTAATTAGAAATTATGAGGAATGACATAGCTTATCTATGTCTTTTGAAAAGTACCAACTTATTAACGAAAGGCATAGTATTTAGGAAATATGAGGAATGACATAGCTTACCTATGTCTTTTGAAAAGTACCAACTTATTAACGAAAGGCATAGTATTTAGGAAATATGAGGAATGGCATAGCTTACCTATGTCATTTGAAAAGTACCAACTTATTAACGAAAGGCATAGTATTTAGAAAATATGAGGAATGACATAGCTTACCTATGCCTTTTGAAAAGTACCAACTTATTAACGAAAGGCATAGTATTTAGGAAATATGAGGAATGACATAGCTTACCTACGTCTTTTGAAAAGTACCAACCTATTAACGAAAGGCATAGTATTTAGGAAATATGAGGAATTACATAGCTTACCTATGTCTTTTGAAAAGTACCAACTTATTAACGAAAGGCATAGTATTTAGAAAATGTTCTGATTGACATAGCTTACCTATGTCTTTTGAAAAGTACCAACATATTAACGAAAGGCATAATATTTAGAAAATGTTCGGAATGACATAGCTTACCTATGTCTTTTGAAAAGTACCAACTTATTAACGAAAGGTATAGTATTTAGAAAATTTTCGGATTGACATATAGCTTACCTATGTCTTTTGAAAAGTACCAACTTATTAACGAAAGGCATAGTTTTTAGAAAATATGAGGAATGACATAGCTTACCTATGTCTTTTGAAAAGTACCAACTTATCAACGAAAGGCATAGTATTTAGAAAATGTTCGGATTGACATAGCTTACCTATGTCTTTTGAAAAGTACCAACTTATTAACGAAAGGCATAGTATTTAGAAAATATGAGGAATGACATAGCTTACCTATGTCTTTTGAAAAGTACCAACTTATCAACGAAAGGTATAGTATTTAGAAAATGTTCGTATTGACATAGCTTACCCATGTCTTTTGAAAAGTACCAACTTATTAACGAAAGGTATAGTATTTAGAAAATTTTCGGATTGACATATAGCTTACCTATGTCTTTTGAAAAGTACCAACTTATTAACGAAAGGCATAGTATTTAGAAATTATGAGGAATGACATAGCTTATCTATGTCTTTTGAAAAGTACCAACTTATTAACGAAAGGCATAGAATTTAGAAAATATGAGGAATGACATAGCTTACCTATGTCTTTTGAAAAGTACCAACTTAGTAACGAAAGGCATAGTATTTAGAAAATGTTCGGATTGACATAGCTTACCTATGTCTTTTGAAAAGTACCAACTTATTAACGTAAGGCATATTATTTAGGAAATATGAGGAATGACGTAGCTTACCTATGTCTTCTGAAAAGTACCAACTTATTAACGAAAGGCATAGTATTTAGAAAATATGAGGAATGACATAGCTTACCTATATCTATTGAAAAGTACCAACTTATTAACGAAAGGCATGGTATTTAGAAAATACTAAATTCGGATTGACATAGGTTGCTTACCTATGTCTTTTGAAAAAAGTAACAATTGTAAAAAAAAGGTCTGGATAGTATTTAGAAAATATGAGGAACATTTGTAAAAGAAAGGCAGGATGATACTGAGATATGATGTCATTTGATAGAAATTGAGAATTACTGTATACTCACACTCCTTTGGAGTAGACCAATACTTTACGAAACCTAAAACAAAGAATAAAAGAATTTATTGAAGAACGATTCTAAATAATTTAACTAAACTAATAATTTAAAAAAATCATGTTTTATAAAAAACAAACACATTTACGATTAAAAAAACAAAGGCATATAGGGTCATTCTATGAAGAATCATCCTGTATAATAATTTTTTTGCTTGTTACTTCAGCTAAAGGAATCTTGGGCATTAAATTAAAATACGCAGTTTGTAAAATTATTATAAGCTCGACTGTTTATAATCAGCATTAAAAAATATTTTATGTATACAGGGTGTTTCTAAATTTAGGCGCAAAAATTCAGGTGATTTCCCGTATAAAATTATGATATCTAAGTCTTTCCTATGACAAAATCTCCTAATCCCACCCCCTTCCAAGATATAACCCTGAATAAAATTGAGTTTTTATTTTTTTTCCTCAAATTTAAGTAAAGATGGAAACTTTAAATTTTGTTAATTTCGTGCACTCTATCAATTACTCTCAATTACTAACCGCCGGTATTTTCTCAACATTCCTGTTAAATGATAAGGGAGTGAAATTATCAACCCCTACTATCTAGAAAAAAATTTGATATTAAATAAAACAAGGGTTGATAATTTCACTCCCTAACAGGAATGTTGAGAAATTACCGGTGGTTAGTAATTGCGAGTGCACGAAATTTACAAAATTTAAAGTTTCCATCTTTACTTAATTTTGAGAAAAAAGAAATAAAAACTCAATTTTACTCATCCTCTTTTTAGGGGAGATATCTCGGAAGGGAGAGGAGTGAGGAAATTTTTTCATATGAAAGATCTATTATAATTTTATACGGGCAATCACCACCTGAATTTTTTCGCATAAATTCAGAAACACCCTGTATGTAGTATAAAATATCCAAATTGCATAGTATTGTCAATTTATCGAGTTCTCAGTATATTGTTTCGACAAAAAAATACAGTTTGATCTTTTTTTAAATTAAAGAAAATAAAATAGAAACATTAAAAAAGAATTAGTTTATTTAAAATAAGAAAATTTGAGAATACACAAGAGTATATAGCTTATATTTGAAAAAAGTATGTGTAGTAGATACTGTAGGTTTTTATTTTGAGTAAAAGTATAAGACGCGTTTCAGAATTCGATAAAATGCAAATACCTATTAGTTATTAAAAATTGAACATTTGTACAAAAACCAAGATATTTTTCTGATTCTATTTTGCTAAACTTTTATATAAATAAAATGAAGTAATTTTTAAATACCCTATATGTTAATAAACAGAATGGAAGCAGACACATTTTAATTGTCATTTAATATTTCCCATAGGAGCCCCAATACGTGGTAGAAATATCTACAGTTTATCATGACTAACCACTTATAAAAACAATTTGTCATTGCTAGGAATATATACCGGCCGGATTTTTAGTATTTTCAATATTTTGGTATAAAAAAATAGTAAGAGAAAGCAAAAATGGATTATAGCAAATTTAAAATCTAATAAACAATTGTAAAATACTTCGTTTATATATTAAAAATCAATTGTTTATACTGATAAAATTGTTCGTATGTGATTTAAAATATTTAAAAAAACAGTATTACCAATAGCTACCAGTAAATAAAATGAAAACTTACCGTAAATGTATCAGATTATAATCCAAGTAATCGATAAAGGCACTATTCACTAAACTCCACGATACACGTTAATTTCGAAAGATATTTCCGATATTTCCTATTCGAAAGTCAACACGCTACTGAATATAAATCGACAAAATTTATTCGTTAGTCACCCCGTTAAATAAGTAGAGTTGTTTATCATATCTGCGATTAATATATATTTATATATACCGGCCGTCCTAGAAGTGAATATAAAAGTATATTATTTCGAAAACCTTATTTATTCGTCTTTTTGAGTATTTTAATGAAAAAGTAAGAGTAAAAAGGTACACAAGGATATAAATAAAACTGTATTTCTCTTTTTAAGGAAGTTCGAAGAATTTTCAAGAAAATTTTTATTTTTAAATCATTTTTCAGGTTACTTTTTGCATTGTCTAAAAAGATAAATAGCCTGTCATTCTAATGAGCAGAACATAGACCCCAAAAAGAGAGATGCATATATACTGCTCTGTAGCAAAATAGCGTCAGTCAAAATAGCTCAGATGGCAGATGGTTATTCTCTGATCGTTTCTGACAGTTTCTGATTGCGGTTTGGACAGACCTAATGAATAAATCTCGATTTTCACACCATAAAAAATTGTGTTCGCCACTGTCTTACTCTTTCTATTTATGTAAAAATATATTTGAACACTTTTTTGATAAAGCTCCTAATAACGTAGATGTCAACATTCATTAAAATTGACTACTTATCGTTTTGTCCTGGTATCTCACAAATAATAAGTATAAGAAAAAAAGTTCATTGTAACCAATGATTTAAGTTTAAAAAAAACGTAGAGTCCAGTCATGGGACTGCCGACAGAAGTGAAAACACCAAAAAATGAATCCCTTTTAAAAATGTTATCGTAAGCCCATCGTAAATGTAATTTTTTACGAATAAATTAACCCCCTTTAAAAATTCTATCGTACGGTGTAAATGATTACAAATAAATTGATCTCTTTTGAAAAAAATTTTGTACGCCTATGGTAGAAGGAAATTTTTACAATTAACTTATTAATCCCTTATAAAAAAAGTACACATATAAACACAGTATACATATAGCTCATGGAAAGTGTGACGATGATTTATTCAACACTATATTTATACACTTTATTATTAATGGGGTGTTAAACCTAACAAAAATATGATGTTTTCTCACTGTTGATATAGTTAGTGGTGGACAAAATCATAATGGGGAATGAATTATTTTTAATATTTTCATTCTCGCAAGATTTTATGTCGATTTGAAAATTCAACTTTTGGATGATTTAAATAGTTCGCCATTCATGCTTTTTCATACATAACCTAAAAGAGAAGTTAGCTAGGTACATAAGGGTTGACATACGACCAACATTCTGTCGTCTTCAATTTTAAAATCGTCATGAAGTATTATTATGTTATATTGTGAATGACTTAGGAGTTGTTTAAATTTACTTCCGATTTATTTTTACGGATACACACACGTATATAATTACTTACCTCAAAATGATCTTCACAGCAATACTATCTAGTATAAACTGTAAACAAAAACAAAACACTCATATTTATTATAGACTTTGACACTTCTTCAAACTTCAAATTCAAATGGCCTTTTTGTAACTGGCTATTTGTTCATAAAACATCTAAATCAGAAAGTGGCTAGCTTCATCTTTAAGTGCGTGACGTATCTGTAGTGAAAGTTGCCAACTTTTAGGAAATCTTAATTTCCAGTTTTCTCCTAAAATATTCAGTTTAAAAAATTTTTAAATTAATTTTTGCAAAGTAGTACCAATATACTTCAATAAAATACCAAAAGCCGGATATCGGTTTAATACCCCATTCTTTAAAAAGTAATAAATTCATAGTTCCATTATATAAATTTTATACTGAATTGTAACATTTATGTGATTCAAATTCAATAGGACGGTTGTTGAACATTTAATGTAATTTTTACATTCTAATAAAATTAGTTATAGGTAGATTAGTGGTTACAATGTTTTTTGTTGTTTCATAAGTTTATTGTTTTTATTTTTTCAATCTGGTTTTATTTTTTATTAATTATAATTTTGATAAATAAAATTGTCACATATCAGTATCCTTATCATTATAGCCTCCATGATCCTTATAATAAAATGTTAAATTTCGTTACTGAGTGTTCAATTTTTTAATGGTGTTTCACCTGATAACATCCATAAATGGTTTATTTGCACTGTAGCTCCAACCATTGAAAATAGATATATAATATGTCATATCAGGTGAATAAGAATTAAAAAAGGAAACGAAAAACGTCAAAATATACAGGGTGTCCCATTTAAAACAACATAAGTTTGCATTATATTTCCTTAGTAAGCCCCCTAACAAAAAAATTCTGTGCGCCACTGAACTCTTTAATATTATATCTATTAAAAGTTTCCATAACGTTTTTTTATATTTTTCTTAATTAAGAAGTTATAGTACCTTGTAGTTTTCGACAGTTCTCAATAATCGCCCTGTATCTTCCAGCTGCAGGGAGTTACTAAAGATTTAATTAGGCTATCGTTACTTTAACAAAAAAAGAAGTCATAACATCCTAACTGCTTTTCTTCTATCTCTTCTAGTTTACGAGATACCCTGCAAAACACACCAATTTGGGACACCCTGTACATACTAAAATAATTTTCAGGAAATATTCGTGATCATTGTGTGGATATAATCACTATTGGTTATTTTTTTTAATCGAACAAAAGTTATTTAATTTTCTCAAGTACTTACATCGTTGGTTGAGTAGAGTTAAAAATGTTAATCTCTATGGGGAATCACATAGAGATGAGCATCCCATTTAGAGCGACGCGTGACTCTTTATCCTCTTATCTATAGCAAACATCTAATTTTTCGTAATCCACCGGTAATCAAATATCCTTTTAGATAAATTAATATTGTATTCAATACGATGAGAAATCTATTGCTACAAAACCTATGATACAGTACAGAGTAAAATAGATAAATGAAAATGTATAAAGCACTTACTTACTATAACAATCTACATATTATTTTTTATGACGTTAGGTACTTTTAGTTTTATTTCAATAATTTAGTTTGTTTTTAATGGGGATAAAACCACTTTTTTTGAATTTGACAAGCACAAATAAAGCAGAAAAATGTGTAAAATTTGAAATTGGAAATTATCAATTTTTAACATTTTTAGATATTCTTATCAATAAAACATCCACAGGATATGAAACAACTGTTTACACCGCAAACCAACATTCACTTAAGGTATACAGGGTGTCAATTTTAAAACCTACAATGGGCTGTACCTCGTGAACGAAAAGAGATTTTGAAAAAAATTGCAAAACCGTTTCTAGGATAAAGAGGGGGAACTAAAATGACGAGAGAGAACGCACCCCCATCAACCCTCTATGCCCCACCTACCCCTCCTACAAAAATTTAAATGGCAACCCCCTTCTTGTGATACGTCGTTAGAAAGTCCGTAGAAAATTCTTTCCAACGGTCTAAGTCATAATTATACAATGTGTAACAATAAAGCAGAAAAATTTATTTGACAACAAAATGAAAAAGTGTTAAATGTCGAACTACAAAAATGTTAATTAATTTAGTAAATGTTCAAAATTGTTTTACATTGTATTGTAAACACTATTGGCAAATGTTGCTTTAGTAATATCACGACATGCTTGACTAATTCTTCGTCGTAAATCGTCGATTGAGGTTGGTTTAGTTTTATAAATAACCGACTTAAGGTGACCTCACAGAAAAAAATCAGGTGGCGGTAAGTCTGGTGACCTAGGTGGCCACTCAATGGGACCTCTCCTTCCAATCCATCTATTTGGATAATTATTGTCTAACTAGTCCCTAACTGCTACTGCGTAATGGGGAGGTGCTCCGTCTTACAGAAAGTGTAACAAATTTTCCTCTAGAGCTGAATCGCCATCGCCGTCCTGTTGGTTCTCTAATTCATGAACAATTAAGGGCTCAAAAGTGTTCTCCAGCATATCGAGGTACATTTCACCGTTTAAATTTCCCGGTATAAGCAAGGGTCCAATCACAGAATCTCCTAATACCCCTGCCCAAACATTTAGTTTCTCAGGATACTGAGGGTGGTTTTCTGTAAACAGATGTGGATTTTCATCATTCCAATAACGACAGTTTTGTTTATTTACATTACCATTTACTTAGATAAAATGTGCACTCATCACTAAAACAAATATTTTTTAAAAGTCTAGGTTCATTCTTAATTATTTCACAAAACTGAATTCTTCGGTCTGGATCGTCATCGGACAATTGATAGTCCTATTATTGCAGAGACGTGACGAGTTGATAAAGTAGGATCTATTCCAAATTGTCCAAGGACTTCAATTTGAGTTGCTTCATCGAGTATTCTTGCAGCATTCCTTTTTCTATTTGCCACTGGACCCGTCTTTCTAAATTTTGCGACTAAATCACGGATATACACCTGACATACATGTTTTTCAGGATGTCTTTCATTAAACACGTTAGCTGTCTGCAAATAACTTTCGTTCTGGGAGTCAAATATTAAAATTATCTCCACACGTTCAGGTATACTGTAAACTATCGTGATTATTGTAGTTAAATTAACGTACAAAACCTATCACAAATGACAAAAAGGTAAGTTTCAAATAAACCAATAATTTGAGTACAGAAAGGAAAAGGAAATGCAAAACATAATAACAAAATGTGTTGTTTAAAAACTGCAAAGCAAACAAGTTTTTTTTTGGAAATACAATTAATAGAACATTTAACACTTATAGGGACCGTACTTGCACTTTCAAAGCGAAGTATCGTTCCAAAATTAATTGTTACTTTGGTGTCAAATAAATTTTTCTGCTTTATTGTTACACCCTTTATAATTATGACTTAGACTGTTGGAAAGCTTTTTCTACGGGCTTTGGCTTTCTAACGACGAATCACAAGTAGGGGGTTGCCATTTAAATTCTTGTAGGTGGGGAATAGGGGGTTGATGGGGGTGCGTTCTCTGTCAATTCATTTTAGTTCCCCCTCTCCACCCTAGGAACGGTTTTGAAATTTTTTTTGAAATCTCTTTTCGTTCACGAGGTACAGCCCATTGTAAGTTTTCAAATTGACACCCTGTATTAGGTACCCTTTACTATATCATTTTTCGTGTATGATTCACCATTGGATTTTAATACGTTGCCTATGGGATTGACAGGGTACCGGAAGACTATAGTCTGAGCTAGAAGTGTCTATGTCAAATTAGACGAAAAGTGTTTTTTTGTAATAAAATTTAGTCAGAATTTCTCACCCTGTTGTGTGTACTTCCTACGGTGAAATTGGTATTATTTTTCGTTACACTTCTTTGTATCGACTACTTATATTGAATTTCAATATCAAAGACATGGTATCGGATTTCATATTATGTCGAAATTATCGGACGATTTCAATTTGATTTTTTTATTATTGTTGTGGGGTATAAAATGTGGGAAAGTGAAGAATAAAAGTTACTATAGCTTTTTAATAAAAATAAGTATATTAACTTTTCTTTTCAATTATCAAATCAAACAAGTAATGAACAAATTTAAAAACATATATATGACGGTTTAACAAATTATAAGGTTTGTGTCATCAAGAGCATTAATTATAAAAATTGATATAAATGAAAACGAAATTCATTTTTGATCTTATAGAGATACACTCACAGACAAAAATATCGCATATTTTATTTTATGTCCTTATTCATAAAATATTGATATCCATTACCTATCACTTTTTTTTGCTAAATGCATTACACGAGTATTTTACTTATGGTCAAATAAATTAGAGAGATTCGTAAAAAAACTAATGATATGGCCTGATTTTGGTCATAACATTTAGGTAGATAATTAGAAAGATTAATAATAACGACGATATAATAATGCTTTGGGCCAACATAATTACAGATTAGTACTTCGCATTTCCTTCTCTAGCTCTAACGTTAGCCTGCATCCTCCCAGGCATTTTTAATTGGTTTCTGTTGAATTTGCCATTTTTCCTGCCTTAATTCAGCAATTGAATCAGTCGCTGCAATTTTAGCATTTTAGCATCAGGACTCATTGGTGGTCACTCAATTCCGACATCCTCAAGGTACTGGACCACTGCATGGTCACGGGCATTATCAATAAAAAACACAAAATCTGTTTGAAGAAAGAATTAAATCAAATATGCAATATTTTTGTCGTTGAGTGCATTTTATTATCTAATGCCCAAATGCACCAGTTTAGCTTAAATGTAAAGCTTAACAAAGTGCAGCTTACTGATGATTCCAATCTTTCATTGCACCATGTTTTGCCTAGTAAAGCCACGCTTACGTACAATACCGTATGTCTTCACTTTAATGGCACTTTAATGTGCTTAAAATTTCGTGCATATACCTAAGCTTCGCTTAGAATGACGGCACAGCGAGCTTAATTTTTTAAGTCTGGCCTACTTGTTAAGCCAATCGGGCATAAGACACTTAGTACAGCATTGTATAGAAGCTAAGTATACTGTATAGATATGGATTTTTAGATATAAGCTTTTTCATGTAATTGGATTTACCTTAAAAAAAATACCTATATGTAAGTGATCTATTAGATAGGACAAGTAATGAAGTATTGTCAATTATTTGTGAATTGTATAGTTTTAGAATCTAATGTAAAATTTGTCAGAAAAATTTTACCAAATTTACCTGTTGTCCCTTCCATATTGAACGCTTATGATGGCAATGAAAAACCTGCAGGGTTATACAATGTACAAAGTTTGAAGTTTTAACAGTAAATTAGTTAAACCATTTTTTGTTGTTGGATTAATGAATACCCATCTATATTTTTATCACAAAAAAATTCTCAACGCTATTTTCATAATAATCAATAGCTAAGCACGGCCCTTCGTACTACATAAAGCTCGTTTATTGGTTGCTAAGGCTTCCCTTAAATTGGGGTGGAAACTCCGCCCATCGTTTTTGTCGAGGGTTGTGTTTAGAAATGTCAACAAAAAAAGATGAAATTCGTTCACTTCTTCACAGACTCTACATTGGTTTAAAATATAAAGAAGAAAATATTTTTAGATTCCATTTATGGAAATATATAATTTTAGATGAACTTTTAATTTTTACAGCTGATAAAAATATGAAAAGTTTACAGGATGTAAAACGAACATTGATTTCATGATCACTATTATCTACAACAGGCCTCACTTTCTTAACTTTTGCTTGAAAACAACCAAATTGTGTTAAATTCTTTAATATTCTCTTCTCTGTGTGACGGCTGGGTCGGGATCGATCTGGATATCTTGTAGCAAATAAAACACATGTTCTAGTAACAGCTCTGTCACATTCACCATGTATTCATAGTATATTATCTACACTACAAGGGCAGAAAGTTTGAGATTCCTGCACTGCGCGCCATGATGCCCAAGGTGAAGCCGCATATATAAAGAAAAAGTAAATTTAGATAATCTTCACTGTACGATGCAAACTAAAGAATATTTACGTTTTTTTAAGAAATTTTATCCTGAATACCTACCCCGGAGCTGCGGGAATTGGCCACTACGGCCACGTTGGATTTACTTCCCCAGAAATCACGAATTTTATAAGAACAAAATGTCGAGAATCTCTCAATGTTCTTCTGGCCTATTTTTCTAGTAAAACTAGCAATAATTATCCTAAGTTATCGACGCTATGCTAAAATCCACATTAGCCAACAAGGAAAATATATCTAAATTTCCGAAACGTATTGCATTTTTGAAAAAACAAAGCATTGGGTACAAAGTGAAAAATTTCTTCGTGATGCCCCAGATAAAACTTATCTTTTATATAAGGCAAAATGTTTTAATTTATTTGAGCTCTGTTTTATTATTGGAATGGTTGGGCCGCTTGTCGAAGAGACTTACGTAAAATAACGACCAAAAATATTGTTGATCAAGACAACATGTTTGTAATAACCATTCCAAACTAAAAAAATGACAAAAGGCGAATTTATACAGTTACAGACAAACTTTGCGACGGGGAGAATCATTTAGAAATATTTCGACAATATACACCAACTTAAGAATGAAGCATTGTAATCATAATATATTTTTTGTCAATTATAAATTGGGAAAATGTACAGTGGTAAAGTGGTTGACGTGCACACATTTGCGAAGATACCTAGCTTGATCGCAACCACATCTGCAACAATTTTTACTCAATGCCGGCGCAGATATTCTGTCATTTTAACAGGTAAATCACTGCAAGAAAGAAGTTTTGGAAATAGTGCTGCTGGAGCACCTGCATCTGAAGTACCCAAAATCAAAACTTGTCTCTGGAATCTACTTCGACAGCAGGAATTAATATCAATAATTACATAAACTGTACGTTCAATATTATTATTCGATATTGATTTAATTTTGTAGTGTAATTAAAATAGAGAGTTGTTACACTTCAAATCAGAATACATTTTGTTAAAATTTATTAAAATTTTGATCGAGTCTGCAGTTCGAAGAGTAGTAGGTACGTAGCAGAGGCCAGCAAACAGGTGAGTGCATACTTTCATAAAAGGTATGTAGAGGTCGACGAAAAAATCTGATATGCACCTCGTCAAAAAACTGTCTACTGTCTCGCAGACAGTTTTTCGTCCTTGGTACATAAATAACTATTGTGGCATTGAGATCGCAAAATACTTTAATTTCCTTTTTTTAATATTATGTATTATCTTTGATATAAAGAATAAAATAAACCTGTGTTTTATTTAAAATTGCGTAATCTAAATGGTACAAGTTCTCACCCAACAATTCTGAATAGTTAAAATGCTTAGGAATCTTCCTTATTTCGTTCTGGATTAAGAATAATAAAATATTTAAGTAGGAATAGATGCCAGCCATAGAGATAAGTACCTACCGAAGTTAATACTAATTAAATTTTCTTTAAAAAATAAGTTAGTTTTGTTGCACTTACGAACCTCTACTGTTAAGACATTTAAAATATTGAAACCGCTTCTGAATACAAATCAACACCATTGCACTGGGATGTCGGTACGATTTTAATAAGCTTTAAGAAACAGTAGTTGTCTCTTTTAACTCTATTTTCATTATATCATGTGACAACAAAAACGTTCGTCTTTCACATTTTTAGGGCGCTCTTCTTAATGGAGATGGGTTTGCATATTTTATTGCCAAATTATTCCACCCGAGACATGAGAGAATCGCAGATAATAATTTGGTGTACAAGTTAGCTAAAGAAGGCTCTAAAGGAGACCATTTTGTGGAATCACAAAGAATTGCATAAGAGGGAAATTTCGGAACTTGTTCATTATTAGTATTTTTTGTTTACTATCACTAATTGTTTGTAAACTTAATCACTCTCATTGATCCTCACAATTTTACAATTTTTAATTTATTTTACAGTAAAGGTGTAGTCTGTTTTTGTGTATTTCTTTTATCAAACATGATTCTAATTTGACTTTACTATTTTAAAATCAACTGGATTAGCTACCTTACTATTTTGGCTTTGTCTACTCAGTTTATATTTGACTAAATATTTCTCTGCTCTCTGATGAGCTACCTGAAGTTTATATCTTAACTCATTCTGATATTCATCGATATTTATAGCATGGATCGATTTCATTCGTGAGATTCTCGGGTAGGTTAGCACGTCTTCCATACATTAATTCAAATGGTGTATAACCATGATAAGAGTTTGGAGTCGTATTATAACAATAAGCAAATAATTTGCACCATTCATCCCAGTCATCCTTGCTTTCATTTATGAAATGTCTAACATTCTCATTAAGCATTGTATACCTTTCTTCTCTCATTATATCGTTTTCCGTTAGTGTTCTTTCTCTTGATGTTCTTGTTTTTCTTCTTTCCCCTGGAGTTTGTTCAACATTGTCTCCGGCTGTGTGGGGTGTTCCAGTTTTCCATCGCTTTACATCCTCTATAGAATATTCCGTTCCGTTTATTATAAGTTTATTGTATTTAATTGTCGCTAAGTTTCCCTGTTTTCTTGCTTGCCTCGTGGTAAAGGAAGTGTTTCCTCTGTAACTATATTTCCTTGGGATAGTATTCGCTAATTCTCCAATTTGTATCTTTGAGATTCCTTGCTGTTTTTAAAATTTCCATCCATTTGTTTCCGGTTGTCATCTCGATTAACATTGGTCTATCTTTATTTTTACCTTTTCTTATGTCCGCTATGTCATGTTTTGTTTCCAATCGTATTCCAGTTTTTTCTAGAACCTCTTTAACCTTTTGTTCCTGCATTTCTGTGTCTTCTTCCTCGGTTTCCTCTATTTCAAATATTACTAGGTTTTTCTTTCTTAGATTTCTTTCGAGGATCTCTACCTTTTTGTTTTGTAGGCGTATTTCTGCTTTCAGTTTTTCATTGTCTAGTTTCCTCTCCTTATTTTCTGATTTTAATAACCTTCTGCCAAGTACGCGGCTTGTAACTGTTCCGTCAGTTTCTCCATTTCGGAAGCATATCCGACGAGATCTTTATTATTTTGTCTAAGTTTGCTTAGTTGAGCGCTTACCAAACTAGCACTGTCTCCTCTGAGTCCTTTTTTAAGTGTGTCTACTATTCCTCTCAAGAAATTCTCCGTGGTAATCAAAACCCTGGCTTTTCCAGTCAGTCATGTTTTTATAAATAACACAGCATTACTCTCATGCTCTGCTGCGTACACTTGCAATAAGCTAACCGCATCTACAAGGGGGGTAGTGAAAATGAGGGGGATAAGGCCGGTAGAGAAGTGGGAGGTAGAGGATTGGGGGAGAAACATTAAAGTGAGAAAAGCCCCAGGGATAGATGGCCTGAGGGGTGATATGGTGAAGAGGCTGTTGGATGACAATAGGGAGTACTTCTGGGAACTATTCAACAGGGTGCTGAGGGAGGAGGAGTTCCCGGAAGGATGGAAGGTAGCCAGGGTGATACTAATGAAGAAGGTGGGTAGACAGGGGAAGCGGGCGGGGACTATAGGCCTATCAGCCTGCTGTGTGGTATGGGTAAATTGATGGAGGGGATAATAAGGGATAGGATTGAGGAGAAAGTTAGTAGGAATGGGGGTTTTAGGGTAAACCAGCACGGGTTCACGAAGGGGAAATCTTGCATCTCGGCACTGAGCAAGGTGATGGGTTTGGTGGAAAGAGCTAGGGAGGGCAGCTGGAGGAAGAAGAAATTGGCCCTAGTCGTGTTCTTCGACGTCGAGAACGCGTTCAACAGTGTCAGCAAACGGGCAATGTTGAGCGCGTTGCTGAGGCTTGGAGTGGAGCAGGGGTTGGACTACCTGACGGGGCGTGTGATTGTAGACTCCAGAGGGAGGAGATATGAGATGGAGGCTGGAGTGCATCAGGGCTCGGTTCTTGGACCGACGCTCTGGAAGTGTGTGTTTGATGAGGTTTGTGGGATAGTATGTGAAGAGGGATGTGAGATTACGGTGTATGCGGATGATGTGTGTCTGGTATGTACGGCAAAGGGAGAGGCGGAGATAGAAAGAAAGGCGGAGAGAATGTGCAGGAAGATTGTGGAGAAGATAGAGCGGTGCGGACTGGAAGTGGCGGAAGATAAGACGGTGGGGTTGCTAGTGAAGGGACGGAGCAGGGCAAGGGAAGTGGGGGTGATGGTTAAGGGAAGGAGAATTCGCATGGAGGAGTCTATGAAATACATAGGGGTGTGGTTGGATAGCCAATTATCCTTCAAAACCCATATGGTAAAGGCGGCAGAGGCTGGGGAGATTGATGTGTAATGTGAAAGGGCCGGGAGAGTGGAAGAGGAGGGTAATTTGTAGGACGGTAGAGCAGAGTATGCTGTACGGTGCGGAGGTGTGGGGTGAAAGAGCGGGGGTGAATGCGAGGGTTAGGTCACTTCTGCGGGTGCAGAGAGGGATACTGCTGAGGGTGGTGCAGGGGTACAGGGCAGTGGGTGGATTGGCAGCAGCGGTGCTGGCAAGGTCCTACCCATTGGACGTGTTGGCTAGAGCTAGGAGCAAACGCTGGAGGGGTGCGACCAAAGAAGAGGTACGGGAATGGATGGAGGAGGAAATGGAGAGAAGGTGGGAGGAGTATGAGGGCGCGCTAAAAGGAGCGATTGGGAATAGGAGAGATTGGATGGACCGGAAATTCGGGGAGGTGAACTAATTCTTGACACAAGTGCTCACTGGACATGGGTCGAGAGTAGGGTACCTCCACAAGATTGGGAAACGAGAGACTGGTGTGTGCGAGAGGTGTGAAGTGGAGGATGATGTGGGGCATGTGTTTAGATGCTGTAGGAACGAGGCAGTGCTGAAGAAGTTGGAGAGGAAACTAGGGGAAGCGCTGTACTGGGAAAACATGGTGGTGGTAATGTTGAGGGGGGAGGAGGAATGGATGGAGGTGAGTGGAGTAGTAGAGAGCATGGTAAGGGGGAGAGAAGGACTCGATATGGCATGAGAGGCAGGAGTGATAGGAGGGAGAAGATGACGGTGTGAGCGGAGAGTGTGCGAGGGACCGCCGCCTGTCTCGAAGTATGCTAGGGTAGTGATTCCGAGGCGGGGGTAACGGCGAGTTTGAGGTGGGTTTGGTTGGTAGGCATCTCCTTGGGGATGAGTCCAACACTGTTTGGGTCCTGGACCCATTCGACCCATCTCGGCCCGAAAAAAAAAAAAAAACGCATCTACAAAAGATTGTAGTTTGCTCGTATCACCATTGAACTCGTTTGGCAATATCTTACCACCTTAACACCTGAAATGATTTAACTACCTTATCTCTGATTTTGTCAAAATATAAAAAAACATGCATTCTGCTGATCCTCATCTAACTTATGCCAATTCTTATTTATTAAACTAGAGAAATTATTAAATGAATTACTCAAATTATTTATTATATCTATATGACTTTCTGAACTTTTAGGAACCTCATTTTTTAACACTCGCTTTCTATTCTTACGTATATCTTCTAAAATTAAATTCAATCGACTCTCAAATTGATCCCAAGTTACTGAATTTCCATCACTCGAGGACATTTAAAATTAACTGATTCATTAATAATAATAAAAAAAAATAAAATATCAAATATAGCCAAAACATATACCTTTGAAGTTTACAAAAAAATTTCTCACCATCGTAGATATTCAATGTGCTTTGCTGTAGATTTTTTCTCATCTCCCTCTTCATTTGTCTTCTATAATTCTTATACAGGGTTGGGATAAAGTATGGAACCAAGGAAATATCTTTTAAACGAAAAGAACGATATTTATGAAAATTTGCAGGTAAGTGCAATGGAACAAAATGCATCTGATGTAAATTTTTTTGATAATAATATACTTCCGGTTTAACCGGAAATGCCATCAACTTCTTTAATTTAAATGGGACACCCTATATATTTTTACAGATTTTGAAAGAGCTTTTTTTTTTAATTCATACATACTGAGTTTAGTGTAAAAAAATTTGTGAAAACGAGGAATAACTCACTGTTAGTTGTACAATAGGTTTACATTTCATTATTTTAGAATAATGAGAAACAAAATTACTTCAAAGGTTCAAAATGCTCGCCGTTTACTTGCTGACAATATGCCATCCTATTAACAAATTCTTGAGTCACTCTTTCCAAGACTCCTCCACGTATTAGTTCACATTCATCAATAATTATTTGTCTCAATTCCTGTAAGTTTGTTGGTCATCTAACGTAAACACGTGATTTTAGATAAACCCAAAGAAAAAAATCTAACGGGCTAAGATCCGGAGAACGAGCAGGCCACTCTATGAATCCTCCCCGTCTATCATAGTGGGGAGGTGCTCCATCCTGTTGAAACCAAACATTTTGTGGTAATTGCCCATTCTGTTTAAGTGCAGGAATAATTTCGTTATTTAGTAGATCCAAATACTAGTCACCATTCAAGTTTCCGTCGATCAAAAATGGGCCTAGAAGCCTATTTTCGACAATTCCCAAACATTTAACTTCTGTGGATGCTGGGTATGTGCTTCATGAATCCAATGAGGATTCTCATTTGACCAATACCTTGAGTTATGGCGATTAACTGTTCCATTTAAACAAAAAGTTGCCTCATCCGCAAAAACTATGTTAGAAGCAAAATTATCGTCGACATTACAGATGTCCATTAGCCGTTCGCAAAATTCTAGCCGTCGGTCAAAATCATCGTCTGACAATTCTTGAACCAACTGTACCTTATACGGATGATACTTTTCACTTTTTAATATCTTTCCTACAGAACGTCGACTGATACCATGGTTTAGTGCCAAATTTGTGGTGGAAGTTTGAGGTGATTCTTCTAAATCGATTGCAATATTTTGTTTAACAGTTTCGTTCGTTGCAGTCCGCGGTCTTCCAGGTTTTAGCAATTTTTCTACCATCCCAGTTGTATTAAAACGTTGTAATGTTTTAGTTACTGTTGAGCGTGATATAGGATTTTCCTCCGGATGCAAATTATTAAAAATATGACACACTTCTTCATGAGTTCTAACACGATCACAATAACCGATCATCATAAAATTTCAATACGCTCTTTTTCACTCAATTGAACCATTCTAAATTGTAAAATTTATTTCCGTCAATTAGAATTTGACGCTTGGAGAACAAAAGACGTACTAAACAGTACTCGTTTATTTATTACTATGCATACAAACAACATCAATTAGTTTATCTAAATAGTTTTTTGCTCTAATGCAAAAAACTTAAAGGAGGTTGATTAAAGTGCTATATTCCTCGTTTTTACAATTTTTTTTACACTAAACTCAGTATGTATGAATTCAAAATAACAAGCTCTTTCAAAATCTGTGAAAATATATAGGGTATACCATTTAAATTAAAGAAGTTGATGGCATACCAGGTTAAACAGGAAGTATATTATTAACAAAAAAATGTACATCAGATGCATTTTGTTCCATTGCACTTACCTGCAAATTTTCATAAATATCTTTCTTTTCGTTTAAAAGATATTTACTTGGTTCCATACTTTATTCCAACCCTGTATACAGACCATGCGAATTGTAGTACCAAAACAACCACAATGATGTAGATAAGTGTCTTTACCTCTAGATCTGCTTTCACTTCTTCCTTTTGGACTATGAAGTTGCTGTTGACCACTCCATTCTCCGCTTGCTTCGTCGATTTACCACCCATGTTTCACAGAATTCCAATTGTTTGCAGGATCGCCATGTAAAGGTTGAGTCTCCAATGTAAACGTTGGGGTTTAAAGGTGTGGAAAGGCCTCTTAATCGGTGGTTTTGCTGGTCACTCGGAGAGTCATCTTAAGGGAACAAAACTACTACTTCTAGCACTGGGATACGTTCTATTTATTAAACTATTGTATTACGATACATGTATAAGTACCTAGCCGTATAGCATACTTATAATTAAGGATTACTTATTATTTTGAATTGAATAATTCATACTGAATAATCTTGAATTCCATTGTATTGAATTGAATTGAATGATAGTGCGTTGTCGCTTGTATATTTATACGACCAGTCAAGTTAACCATAAGTAAATATAAATAATGCTGTTTATGTTTATTTCATGCTCTGAACTTGACTTCGTACCTATCGACCTTCTTTTTTTTTTATAAGGAGCCGTCCCTCCGCCGGCACCACCTTAGCCTCCTGGGCTTATTGTGGATACTCCTAGTATTCTGACTATTCAGCCAATCCGTTCCCTGTATTAGCTCATACAGGTTCTTTGCTGGTTGGTTGTAGAAGTCTTCTGGAGTCATTTTGGGTCTACCATACAGTTTCTGCCTCCTGTGGTCCAGCGTCTCACAGTTGCATAGTATATGTAGATCTGTTTCAGTATCCTTTTTGCATCTTCTGCATGTAAGGTCTCCGTTATACAGCCCTATTTTGTTCAGGTGCTCCTTTGTGGGAAAGTGTCCCGTAGGTAGCCCCGTTATGGTGCGTAGTTTGTTCCTGCTCATTGAGAGCAGTTCTTTCGCTACTTTTTCTGATGGTTCTTTTATAAATTTCTTTCCATGTATTTGCCTGGGCGTATTCTTCCAGTGTTTATTGTGTTGTTCTTTTACCCACCCTTTCAACCATGACCTAGTTGAGCATCTGGGAATGCCCACAGCTGGTTCGGGTCCGTTCATCAGGGTTGACGATCCTGCTCTTGCGAGTTCGTCAGCTTTTTCATTGCCAGCGATTCCTTTGTGACCTGGGACCCACTCCAGTGTTACACTGTTCCGAGTCGACAGTCTTCTAAGTTCTTCGCCGCATTCCCATACCAGCCGAGATGTTACCTTAGAGCTCTGAAGTGCTTTAAGGGCAGCTTGACTGTCTGTAGATCCTGATCTGCCTGTTGTTGTAGGCTCTCATGTTATTTTCCCTTGCACATGCAAGTATATTTGCTCTACTGAGTGGTGGTGCGTTCTCTTCCTCAAGCTCCTTTCGATCTTTGATGACAATCTCGAAGTTCTTGCGAAAGATATATCTGGTGGTCATGTGGTCTGTTGGCATTTTAAAGATGTCGTCATCCACATGCCTTATTTCTGTGTGTCCTCTCCCATGTGCCACGTCATGTTCTGATACTTTCTCCAGTCGGGTTAGAGCTGCCCTTGCTTCGCACATTATGACACAAAGTAGCGGAGGAAGGTCTAGCATTGTCTCCGACCTTCTTACTTATTTATGTAATATTTATACTTATATAACGTTCTAATGATTTATTGAAATTAGTTTCAAGGGAATTTAATTCTTATTTAAATATTTATTGTTATATTATTATATTAGGCCAAAAGGCATCACACCTGGTAGGCCTAGTGGTAAAATATTTTGTACGACACGCACACGTAGGTACTTCCCATCTCTCAGTAAATACGGAGCAGATTTTTTCGGTGTTTCGGAATTCGGTCCCGCTACCTGCTCACAGGGATTTTGTCCAAATCCAAAAGGGTGATTTCGTAATTCGGTCCGCTGTCGAATCTAACTGGGATTGAGGTTAGGTTTTGTTAGGTTGGTCAAATTAAACAAATAGTAGGTACATGGGACCCAATTCCGAAATCGCATTTCGAATTTAATCCGTTACAGGTAGTCCCTTCCGCAGGTAGCGGGACCGAATTCCGGTGCGTCCGATTTTTTGAATTTTGTGCGGTCAGGTAGAAATATTGCAGATATAGTGCCGTTTATAGCTTTGGAACCCTCAGTGAATTAAGAAATGTATATTTCATATTTTAGATATAATGAAGATAATTTTATCATATTTGAAGTACGGAAGTATATTTCGGTGCATATACGTTCATATATTAATTATTTTTTTCATACTTAACTTTCATTTTCCCTCATTGGGTGGCATTCTCTCATCCGAACACAAAAAAACACCCTAAGCATTACAGCGGTTGATTATTGGTTAAAAATAATCGAACCGACACAGGAACAAGGTAATATATGTCAATAAAATAAGACAAAAGAAAAAAAAGTTTAGTAATACTACCATCACCGAATAATCGAGGAAAGGACTTGAAGGACGTCCACATGAATAAATCCCCGGATCGTACTAAAAAAATGAATACACCCGATCGAATGACTCCATATATATTGACTCCAATGCAGGAGTTTAGATGATATTTACAGGTTGTCATGTTATTAGATTCCGTTGTTTTTGACCGTTATATGGGATTTCTCGGGAAACTGTAGCTCTTTCTAGTATTGCAAACTATTTCTGCTAGATAGCGAAACTCACCACGGTGGTATAATTTTTTACTCCAATGTATACTCTTTCTAAAGTCAATCTAATGTTTACTTCAGTAAAATGCTAGGTCATGACGTTCTTAGAGAAAGCTGGTTTGGAAATATAAAAAAAATACATAGATATAAATTTATTAGTAAGCATTAAAACACGGCGTTTAAAATTGCTGAAAAAAATTATTAATTAAAACAACCTTATGTGTTTTACTAAACTTAAGAAGATTTTGAAGAGTGGGGAACATGCCAGCGTGGCTGATAAAACAAAAAAAAGAACTAAAGTGACCGGATTACAGTATTCTGCTTTGGCACCAACTAATTCGGTTAGTTATTTATGTGTCGTTAAACTTATTTACAACATTAGTAGTTATTCCCGCCAGTGGCACCGTGATTTGTGTAGAGAAGTATTTTATTTTAACTAGATTTATTTTTGTCATAACTATTTGCTGATCGACCAGTAAGTTTTATAAATATAATGTATTAAGTATTAGGAGACCATTTGAGATTATCAATCGCGGGAATCTAATAATTTATAAAATATATATGTACGCCATTGAGCGACGTTTATCATCAATGGGATTGAAAATATCTCTTTTCATATTGGCTTTAGAAAGAGTATACTGTATTCTCAACTTGACTTTTTCATTATGTTGATGTTTGTTATTTGTTGTTTTTTCATATAATTTGTAATATTTAAAAATAAAAATAAAATAAATCTTGGTAATAGTAACAGGAGAGCTATCGAAACGGTGAAAATAAAAATATTTTGGTTTAATTCCTGTTAAAAGCAAAACAAAAATAAGCGGTCGAAGACAAACAATCTTCCGTTCTAATTAAAACAAAATTTTAACTAAAAGTTTAACGGTTATTTGAAAAAACAATAACTATGTTTTATTGTGCCTATAGTGGATAAATTTGTTGTTGACATGCTGTATATGTTGTATCAAATAACGATTATTGCCTTCCGATGCGTAAGAGTATCGAATTCACGATTAAAGTCAGGTGGCTAGCGGGTGGGACGCAATTCATCCACCAAGACCGCAGCAGAAGAAATTGTCACTTCGGAAAACTTGAAATTTGATACCGATAAATGGAAATTGATGGTAAGTAGATATAAAAAAAGTATTTAGACAAAGATAAACAGTATGTTATTTAATATTGATATACAGGATGTCCGGGAAGTATGGTATTAAACATGGGATACTATTTTGTTGGTATTCTGGATTTCAACTATCGTTATAAGAAATTACTAATAACTAAGGATCTTATTTATTTATAGATTTTAATAGTATGGGAGCCCAAGCGGGGATTTCGGGATTTATTAAAGCGCGGCAGATTAACATACAGGGTGATACCTTGTACCCGGTTGAGTACCTCCATCAAATATGAGCCCTATATATATGGCCGCCCGTCAAGGATAAAGGATCAGATTGGTAAAAAAAAGTTGATCATCAGAAATTCTCGAGCGCGTCAGATTAAGGTAGGGCGAGTTAATTACTTGCTGAAAAGTGTGCATTCCACTAATCTGACAATTTTCGAGTGACGTAAAGAAGTGCGAGGGTTACAAACTACTAGTAAAAAAAACGTCATCTTGACATTCTCGAGCGTGACAATTTTTTTGAAGCAAATAATTCAAGGCTAACGGGAAATATATAATCTGACAATTTCCACAAGCCGAAGTAAAAAAAAATTGTCGATAAAGTATAATGCGTGCAGAAAGCGAATGCTTAAAGAAATTCAATTTTTTTATAATTATTTCTTTATACATATATTCCACTTAAAAGATATACACTTTTTTACTTGCATGCTATTTCCTGAGCTTTTCAATTAATGAAGTTCAATGATTTAAAAAAAATGTTTTTTAAATTGTCAAATTGGGTGAATACCTACCTCCAGATAATTGTCAGATTGTGGGGCAGCACGTTTAGGACATTAAGATGAACTGTATATGTCTTAATCTGACGCGCTCGAATATTTCATAATGGCCGCGAGAATGCGTCACATCCGAATCGTCAGATTATTGAATGAGAGCTCTTTTTTAGGTTCACTAACATCATCCCCTTAGAATATCTGACGCGGTCGATTATTATTTTTATTTTCATTATCAATCCGTACGTACGACCACCCCCCAATGAAAATCATCAGATTAACATACGTACATTATAAAAAATACGTGGGTCATAGATGCTATCAATATCTGATGCGCTCGAGTATTTCCTCGAGTGTTTCCATTTCCAGTTTTTTTACATTTTTGAAAATTTATAGACGCTCCACTAATGAAAGGGTATACATTATAAAACATTTTTTTCTTTTTATCATCTAAGATTCGCAACCCAATAGGTCTCGCTCGCGTAAATCCCCATACAGCATCGTGGGCTCCCCTATTATAAACTATTAAACTATTTACTCAATTATACCAAAATAATTATTAGTGATCAAATGAAGGGTGAAGGAAGAAACAAGGAATGTCACATTTGTCTAGAAATAACGATATTTTGCCGTCCAAAAGGTATAATACGTATCTACTATTTGCACTAGAATGGTAGATAATAGACACTTAAGGCAGGACATGCTCGTAAACGTATTGACACGACGTATACCCAATACGGTTACGTATTTAATTGCATCTTAAAACGAGTTAAGGCAATTGACGCCGGGTTTGTCGTCTAACCCAACTTTATTGTTATTGTTATTTAAGTAAAATATGTTAGCAATTTTGGATTTTGGAGCGTTAATAGATGACGAAGAAGATGATGATTTTGATGAGGCCTTGGTTTTACATATTCTTCATGATGAGGAGAACTTGGGCAACAGAGGTCTGCTTTATGGCCGTTTTAACTTGGACAACTTATCCAATTTAGAATGCAAAAATCTATTCAGGTTTACAAAAAATGATCTGCATACATTATCAAGAGGTTTGGGTATACCAGAAACCATAACCACAGGGGATAGAGTAACCATTCCAGGTAGGTACCTAAATAGACTAGTGGATTTAGAACCAATATTTGGTTTATGCAGTACAATCATTTCTAACATTTTTAAATTGACATCATCAATTATATTTAACAATAAAGGCCATTTGCTGGAAAATTTACAAAATATACAATATCTAAACTTGCAAAAGTTTAATGAATATTCACAGGTAAGAGATTTTTGATAGCTTTTAAATACTGCTATCTTATGTTTTTTTTAATGACATTTTTTGCAATTTTTTATGTAGTTTAATTTAGAGAGACCCATACATACATTATCAAGAGGTTTGGGTATACCAGAAACCATAACCACAGGGGATAGAGTAACCATTCCAGGTAGGTACCTTCTTATTTGTATGCAACAAAAAGTTGCTATTCTATTAAAATTAATACTTTTGATAGGTGGTACCTCAAATATTTTTAAAATGCAATAAAGGTAATGCTAATATTCTTAACAGAAAAATTCATTTCTGGGCTATATGCTTTATACTTGTTTCTATTCATAGGAGATGCAATTATATATAACTATAATTTTTTATTGTGCAGGTGTTCATGCTCTCTGTGTGCTTCTAAGGAGACTGGCATACCCAAATAGACTAGTGGATTTAGAACCAATTTTTGGTTTATGCAGTACAATCATTTCTAACATTTTTAAATTGACATTATCAATTATATTTAACAATAAAGGCCATTTGCTGGAAACTTTACAAAATATACAATATCTAAACTTGCAAAAGTTTAATGAATATTCACAGGTAAGAGATTTTTGATAGCTTTTAAATACTGCTATCTTATGTTTTTTTAATGACATTTTTTGCAATTTTTTATGTAGTTTAATTTAAAGAGACCGCATTATTTTCAGGCAATTGCTCAGAAAGGTTGTCCTCTACAAAATTGTTGGGGTTTTATTGATGGGACTGCAAGGCCCATTTGTCGACCAACAATCAACCAGGAGATTTATTATTCTGGACATAAGAAGGCCCATTGTGTAAAATATCAGTCTGTTATTTGCCCAGATGGCATTTATGTCAGCCTCAAGGGAGCTTACGAAGGCCGACGCGATGATGCTGGAATATTTAGAGATTCTGGACTTTATGAGGAGCTTACTCAAAATGCTGTTTTTGGCAGCCAACATTTTGTTCTTTATGGAGATCAAGTTTATGGTCTAAGGGAGCTTCTCCTTAGACCATTTACTGCACATGAAATCGCAGGGCACCAAGATAGACAAAACTTCAACAACATTATGGGTGCCTTACGAATATCTGTCGAATGGGGTTTTAATAAGATCATTCAAGAATTTGCATTTCTTGATTATAAAAAAAAATCAGAAAATTTTATTAAAAGATATTGATGAAATGTATAAGGTGGCAATGATTTTAAGCAATTGTCATACTTGTTTATATGGAGGGGAAACATCTTCTTACTTTCACATAGATCCTCCAGTATTAGAAGATTATTTAGGAAATTATTAATGATTATAGTATTTATCACAAATGAAGTTCAGAAGTTACCAGACAAAATAAAAATAAGTGTCGTTCATTTATTTTTGATTGAAACTACTCCTAAATCACTTATATCATTATTTTTATCTGTATAGAATGTTCTCGATAATAAAGCAACAATCCTAATCAAATCAATAATCATTCAATTGAGTTTTAATAATGAGAACATTTTTCAAGATCCCAATACAAAGCTGCTCCAAATTCTATAGAAATACTACTTCTACTATGCTCTATTATTAAAATGTAAGACATGCTATTATTGGTTAAGATATATCTTTCTAATAAATTTTTAAAACAATTTCAATCGTATCATTTATTTCCTGTGTTAAATAGATATTATAGAGTAAGTATTACTTTAAGTATTACTAAAAAATGCAGTTAAAGTAACTTGTAGAAAAGATTTATTTTCAGATTATAATAATCTAATATAACAAAAATTAAGAATTTGCACTACATCTAGGAACAAAAATAAAATTGATAACATAAATTAAAAAAGTAGGAAAACATCAGGATAAAACTGAAAATGACTGAAATTAATTTTTTTAACTTTTAAATTTGTCACAAATAATCTCCATCAATTTCTGTTCATTTTTAATAATATCTAATTCAGAATTTAGTTTCTTTTCTTCCATCTCTCCTCTTTTTTTCCTCTCCCAACATTCCAGTTCAAATTTTTTTTCATTCAAATGTTGTGCCCTTTCCTGTAAATCTAGTTCTCGACAACGAAGTTCATGTGCCCTCTCGTTTTTTTTAAATAAATAATTGAGAGTTGTCTGTTTTAGACCCCCATTTAACGTCCGCTTTCTTGTTGGAGCTAAATTTAAAATGGCAGTATTAGTTTTGAAAATAAGGTTAATTTTATCAGTCTTACTTGAAAAAAATTTTTTGAGATGACTTGACAACTCTATTAGGAGTGTCATTTAATTTTCTGTTATCGTAATTTTCCTTCCCATCAGTAGCAGTGGCCTTAGACTTATCATCCTCATTATCATTAAAGGCCAAAGTCTCAACTTCAATTTCAGATGTACAATAAACAGTTTCAGTAGGTTCAACTGAAAAAAAGGAATATATGTATATATCTCTACGACAGCCGTAGATTTGCTCAATGCACCTGCTGTGGATCTAGCAGCTATCTATAATAAACACAAGATAAATAACAACACATACATTGTTCTGTAGTTGGTTCTATGCTAGTCGTGGCTATGTTTAAACTAATATTTTGTAAAGCTTCATCTCTTTTCGAAATACCCTTTTGATATGAACTTTCAATTCCAACAGTTTTTTTCCTGTTTGAAAACTCATTTATTAAATCAGAAATGTGCTTTAGTAGGTCATCCATTTCATTGACCTCTTCCTCCGTGCCTGACCTACAGAAGCATGATTTTATTAGGAATAATTTTACAACAGTGTATTGTATACCTACTTGAATCGTTCAATCTTCTCTTTTTTCAAGAATTTACTAACCAAACTCTTTATTCGGTCCCTCAACGTTCGTACCGAAATCAACTTTCCAGTAATTTGAAATATATTTACACTAATTACGTTCCATCTTAAGGGATCTTCATATGGATTTTGTCCAACTACTTCTCTGGCAAGATGCAAGTCATCCTCCACAGAAAAAAACACTCGCTTATTGTGAACTGTTTCCATGATATGAACTAAAACAAACTTTCTGGAATAGAATTTTACGAACATAACATTAAAATTGTAGTAATATACTTACCAGTAAAGAAAGGTTATGTTACACTCTACTTATAATAAAAATAAACAAGTGAAGTAACACGTGAAGAAAATCGTTTAAATTAGAGTGTTCCGAGTGCCTAGCTCGGCTCAATAAACCTACGTTTACGGTATACGTAGAAACACGCAAGTTTACGTTAAACGTATCTAAATACGTCCGAGAAGTACTTACTGCGCACGCGTACCTGTCAAATGCTGCGTTTACGTTTACGTATTAATTACGTCTCATAAATATTCGTATTAAAAATATGGGCGCGAAGGTTATGAACAAGGAATGCCCGTGCGTAAAAGATAAGGAAAAGGAAGGTCCATAAGAACAAAAAACGCATCAACAATTCTATTTTAATCGTTTAGTTTGTTATGAGTGTAGAAATGACGGTGATATTACGAAAAAGAGGAAGAAAACCGGTAGAATGGTGGAGTTTATGAAAAATTAGGACTACAGTCACACGAAGAAGGGCCGCCGTGTAATTGCAAAAGACTAAAATGTTTTGAAACTTTAACCACTATAAAGAGAAAAGAAGTGATAACATATTTTAACAGTTTGGCTTCAAACGATGAGCAAAATGCATAATAATTGGTTTGATTAATGATTCTTGTACCAGTACAGAGGAGTCCCAAAATTTCACGATGCTTCTTTCACCTATAAATTAAGAGTTAAGCGTTATGGTATGGCAACAGATATTAAAGTGTGTTTTAAAGCATTCAAGTAAATTCATGCTATAAGTAGTTAGCAAAATAGAATACCTACAGAAAAATTTAAAAGTTACGGGAACTTCAGGAAAAGACAAACGTGGTAAGCATAGTTCGAAGCACAGAAAATTCTGTCCAGAATCTTTTGAAGATGTGTGTAATCACATATCTTCGTTTCAAACTCGATTATCTCATTACAGCTTGTACGAATCTAAGAAAAAATATTTGCCAGAGAGTTTGAACATTACAACAATGTTCAACTTGTTTAAAGAAAAATATCCGGCCATTAAACTTTCTTACGTAACGTATAGGCACATTTTTAACACAAAGTTTAATTTGTCCTTTGGTTATCCAAGAACAGACACATGTTCAGCATGTGACGAATTCCAGGAGAAATTAAAATCATTAAATAGATGCTGAAGAAATTCGTGAATCAACGATACAAAATAATGTACATAAACGTAAGGCACAGACGTTCTATGATTTTGAAAAGGCTGCTCGCAAAAAGTCAAAGTGATTATATTGCGATTGCAATGGACTATCAAAAAAATGTTTTATTGCCAAACGTGACAACGAATGATATGTACTATCTGAGACAGTTCTCCATGTACAGTTTCAATATTCACGTGATGTCTACAGGCCAATCCATTTTTTACACGTATCCCCAAACAATTGCAAAGAAAGGGCCAAATGAAGTGTTGAATCCTATTCCATTTTATTACTAATTTTATGGATAAAAAAGCAAAGCATTTACACATATTTTGCAATTCAGCAGGTGGCCAAAACAAAAACTATTCCATGTTTCGCTTTATTCATTACGTCATACACAAAACAAAATTTTTGGAATCAATAAAATTAACATTTCCTGAAAGAGGCCATTCCTATATGTAATGTGACAAAAATATGGGGCTTGTGAATTTGAAAACGCACATGGAAATCCCCAATGACTGGTTCGAACTTTTGAGGATTTCAATGATAAGAGAGTCACCATTCCAGGTAATGGAGGAGGAACAAATTATGGTTAAGAAATGGGACGTTTTTTTAAACGAAAAATATGTCCGGAAATGCCCCTATACAGGAAATTAAACAAATAGAATCTATTAGGGAGCATCCAAGGCTTATCAGTTTTCTAACAAGTTTTTACGGTATCTGGACACAAAATGCTATTACTGGAGTAAAGTCCAAAAGAATATCAGCAATCGAAAATGCATTACCAGAAGGAGAGTTTGAACTTCCACCAAATGCTTATACCGGTAAGTCACAGTATCTATAGGTAATAAAAAAAAATTATTATGCTTATTCTACTTTTTTCAGATCTGTTACCAATTCCTGCCACAAAATACCAAAATCTAATGACACGGATAAAGTTTTGTAAACATGATACTCAGGTCTATTACACTGCCCTACCTTACCAGTAAGACTTATTAGCACGTAATTAAAGGGTAAGCAAACATTTTCTTTATTCTTCTAGATAATATTAACAGCGACATATTTTTAGCCTTTCCTTAAGTTCGTGCAATCACAGTTTTGACTAAAATATGCTCAAATACGTGATAGAATTTACTTCTAGTTTAGCAAAAAAAAATATATACTATTTCCTTAATGCTTTGGTTTGAAACTATCTAACCACAAATGCTAAATTCATCTACTATTTTCTCAAAACAAAGAAAATGTGACATTCCTAGTTTTTTCCCTTCACCCTTCAAATGATAATACAAAAAAAAACATTGATGTCATAGGTATTTGTGACGAGAGAGTAGAATATAATTTCAATTTATTGTTAAAAAACTAAATTTCTACAGGGTATCCAGAAACTCTCCTGTCGAACGCAAACTACAGATACAAGATGTGATTTTATGTCCATCTAACCTAAGTTCCTTCTAATGGCGCTAGCGCATTTTGAAGATGGCGTTGTTAAGTCAGTTTTTTAATCATATCTCAACAAACGGCTACCTACAAACTTCAATCTTAGTACGTTAAATAACCCTGCAGTGATGAATTGTTTACTACAAACCCGAGAAAAATCAATTTTAACTTTTTGTGAAACCCTGTTATTATTTTTTGAAAAAATGAAGATTATTAACAAGAATATTATTCAATTTTATAACATATGTTCTACATGACGAATATTTGTTGAAAGACATAAATCCAACCGTTTCTGTAAGAATTGTCTAAATATTGAAAAATTTCTGGGATTATTTTGAATTCCATTACATGCACCCTCTATTCTTTCCCACAGCTGAATACGATTTTGTAAACTAATGATTCTAAAACAAGTCCCAAAAACAAAAATCCTATGTATTGAAATCGAGCGATCTTGCAAGAAAATTGACTAGTCCTCCTTGTCCAATCTATCGATTTCCAAAATAGAGCCAAATTTGAACAACGATTAAATAACAATGGAAGGCTAGTATCAAAGGCAAAACAAAATTATTGAATAGAGATTTGCCAGACCTTTTAAATGAGGTGTGACTTGATACCTAATGCTATTTGAAAAAATGTAAGGGGTGTCTCCAGTAGGGAGGGGGTGAATCTGACGTTTATGACATTAGCGCCAAAAAGTGTCCCCCTCAAGTTAAAAGTTGACGTGTTTCGGCATTTTTTTCTAATATGTCCAATTTTTGAAATATTAAGGGGTCCTTTTCAAATGAACACAGTGTATATTTATTCGTACATGTATTCAATTTTTTTAAAATTAAGAATGAATCGGATGGAATGAGTATATTCATACGGATATTATTATTTTTTTATGATTAAATTTATTACTAAGAATTTTTTTTTAATAATTAATTTATTCTAAATAAACGTGAGTATGATTGTTGTGTGTTCTTAGTGGAACGCACCCTATGGAATTATGATGTGATTGGTGGAATGTATATTGTGATTGGTGAACAAAAGGAGGTAATTATAATTTAAATTCTCAATTTTTATTTTAATAATAGATATTGTAAATTACGTTAAAATAAATCAATGGAAAAGGAAAGCTATTAATTCTTTTTTGAAGTTGTTAATTCAGATGAAGCTGCTGATGAGAATGACAAAGTCGTGGATGAAAATTTATAAAAGGAAGGTGACCAATTTGATTCTTTTGAAAAGTTAGAGATGGAAGTAAAAAATTCGGGGCTTTACTTGAGGGGGTCGATTTTGAAAAAAAAATTTTTGCATTATAAGCACCCCAAATAAGGAATATTTTCGTTCCGAGTTGATATCTTGGCGGGTCTTGTACCCCAAAAAAATGGGGGAGATGGGGAAAATTTAGGGACGAAGAGAGTCCACCCCACTCCACCTGGGCATATTAGAAAAAACATTTTTTTTGACAGCCGAAAAACTTGTATGAATTTCATTTCGGGGTCTCGAATTTTCATGTCTGACCATTTCGGAGAAAGCTATGTGGTCCGAGATGGTACGTTGGGGGGCTTGGAAATCGAAGTCCAGGTTTTTTTGTAACCGTATTAATAATTATAAATTGTTCGTACGGTAACCTTATTAATAATTATAAATTGTTCGTACAGTACCCTTATTAATAAGTAGACTCGGCCATTTGAAATTAAGTTGGCATTTCTGCTGCCTAGACATTGGTCAGATTGCCGCCCGTTCCACACAGCTCTTTTGATACAATTGACAACGACATTTGTCAATTGTTATTACCACTATTTTGCGTGTGTTGTTTATTGTTCAATGTTCATCATCATATTACAACCAAGTTATTTGCTATTTTTATTATTTATTCCATTTGATAAAGAAAATGTATGATTGTTTTTTCTTGTTAATATTAGTTTCCAAGTAAAATCTTATTTTTGTAAATATCTTAACATCAATTTTTACATACATTACAGTACAATATATTTTTCGGTAAGAAATCTCTTGTTTACTTTTAGTTTGTTTAGTTTGTTATTAAAGAATAATTTAAACATACCATTGCATCTTCTACATACCTACTTATGTATACTCAAATTATTAACAAATTTTACATAAACTACTTACTATAACCATATTTTTTCACAATATTGTGACATTTGGTTGATTATTCGATATTTAGACATGCCTTGATTCCTCATTGGCCACGACAACTGCAAGCAGTACAATACATATTTCACGTAATTGTCATTTAGTTCAAAAACTCTGAGGTCTCCTAAAATGCTCCTCCTAGTTTAAAAACAAGGTATAAGTACTGTAAAGATCGTTTAGTAATCAAATAATAATATTGAATGCCAAAAATACAAAAAATTAATATGGATTTTTCTCGAAAACGGTGCGAATTCAAACAGGAACCCATTTTTTTATATCAAAACGAATAGCTTAAAATCCGACTAAAATTTCGTCTAGATTTCATTACAAGGAAAAAGCTTCCACATTAGATACTTTTTATGAATTATTACAGTTTCCTGTAAAATTGTCGTATTTAGTAAAGCGTTTTAACAATAGATGTCGAAGAATACAAATATATTATTCTAACGCTTTGACAAAGTTTTGAAAAATAATTTTTCCAAAAACAGTGACCGTTCAACGAAGAAGAAACAACTACTTCCCGGGCTACATGCCCCGTCAGACATTGAATTACACTTCTAAGTCAAACGGGGTTGGTAAATCTACAAGATTTAAACCAACCATTCTGGTTTGCAACTAGAAGGGATAACATAACTTGTAGACCGGTTTCGGCGTATTGCGCCTCATCAGTACAAGGTATATGTTATCGTCCGAGAGTTAATCCCGGACTGAAATGTGACTATAATCAACAACGGTACATATTGTCCAGTTACGGAAATATTTTGGTTGGGAAAATAGCGACATCTCACCTCTAAGTCACAAACCAAAATTCGAATGAGACAACAATTTTTGGAAAAATTATTTTTCAAAACTTTGTCAAAGCGTTAGAATAATATATTTTTATTCTTCGACATCTATAGATATTTTTTACTTATTTATGGACCAATTTTGTTATTTATTGTATCAAAATTATTCATTTTTTACTCACTCGTGTGTATCTACTGATTGCAGTGTTTATTGATATAGACACAACGCAAAAGTCTAGGGATATTTTTGTAAAATCCTAAAACTAATGAAAGAAATTTTCGTGTTCATATAAAATTGCTTCGACTGTAATTTTTATATAAAAAAAATTGCAAAACAGATAACAATACGTGTCTTAGAATGTTTGGCTCAAGTTTCGTTTAGCCGGTTTATAGGATGATTCTATACAAGAAAGCTAGCACTACATAATTTGATTTTTGCCGCGGAAATTCTTCGTTTCTGAGAAAATTCGAATTTTTAATTTTTCTACTATTAACTAAAATTCGGAACTTTACGGTGTATTTAATAGTTTTTTCGTTATAGAATGACGTAAAAACATTTAATATAACGATGTGAACTAATTTTTATCCGAAAATGTATTTTTATCACAACAATTTTCATTGATTTTTCCGGGTTTAGAAGTGCCGAAATGTGATAGGAAGATAAAAACTACATATTTTTGTTTGATTAATAATTTGCTGTAACTTTTCTATATAACCTTTTCCGCGGAAATTTATCATAAGGGCGGTATAATAGAAAATCTTCAATATTTCGAAGTTTTCCATAGTATTCTCAACTTTTTTACATACTTTCGGGATCGTGGAGTGAAGTGGGGTGCTGGGTGGGGAATATTATATATGTGCGGTTTTTTGCATTTATTGGAGATTTTGACCTTCTTACTGCGCCTTATAATTCACAGAAAAGCAGATTTCGTTTGAAATATTATTTATAGCGATATTAAGTTGATAAGAATAGATATTATTCATTGATTTGTGTTATAGGTCGGGAAGAGGATCACTGCATAGTGGTGAAACAACGCATTTCCGCGGATTTTAATTTTCGTATCGGTGCTTAAAAATAAGTCTACAATATAAAATAACATTAATTTTTCATGTATCTCATTTCGTTACTTCTAAACCGCATTCAAAAAATGACAACAGCGCATTTCCGCTGCAAAATTTTTTCAGTAATATACTCCCTGAGGTACCTAAATGACAAATTTTATTTTTTTTTTTTGGAAAAGATCCTAATAAGGCAGAATCGTATAGGGCAATATCTCTCGCATCTTGTGTTTTTAAAACTTATGAAAGACTGATTAAACACCATCTTGAATATTATTTAGAAAAGAACTCATTAATTCCAATATCACAATTTGGGTATCGAAAGGGCAGCTCTACACAAGAGAATATAGCGAATTTGGTAACAGACATACAAATTGCATTTACCTTCAACAAATCGACTACGGCCTTATTTTTGGATTTTAAAGGAGCCTACGACAACGTTAACTTGGAAATATTATGTAAAAAAATGTGCCGTCTAGAACTTCCAATAACATTATCTAAACACATATTTAATCTCTATTCTAATAGAAAGTTAATTATAAAAATAAACAATGAGTTATCATGTCCCAGAGAAACATCGATTGGGCTCCCACAAGGAAGTATCTTAAGCCCTTTATTGTACATTATTTATACATACGACTTGCAAACATTAATACCCAAGAAAATTAATAATCTCCAATACGCGGATGATATCGTTCTATATTCACAAAACCAAAACATCTCAAATTGTCATACACAACTCTCTTCAGTCATGAAAGCAATACATAGTTGGTCAGAAAAAAATGGAATGTCGATATCTGAATCTAAATCTACAGCTGTAACATATACAAGAAAAAGGTATACCCACCCTAACATCATTCATTTCTCACAATATGCGATACCTCATAAAACCAGCTTTAAATATTTAGGTGTAATCTTAGACAGTAAGTTAAATTGGAAAAAACATATACATTATGTACAAGCAAGAACGGAAAATGCTGTAAATTTATTAAAGACCTTCAGTAAACATAACTGGGGCTCTGATCCAAATATTATATTGCTGTTTTATAGAAGCCTGATTCGATCAATAATAGATTATGGTTCAATTTTTTACGCCACAGCTGCAGAGACCCATCTAAAAAAAATCGAACAACTGAAAAACAAATGTCTTCGGATAAGTATAGGATATTTGTCAAGTACTCCAATTAACGTCCTGGAAATAGAAACCTGTGAGCCTCCACTAGATCTGAGAAGACAATTTTTAAGTGATAAATTTGTTTTTAATTCAAGAGCCAAACAGGCAAAGATTATTAATAAAATCAGTTCATTAACGAACCTTGGCCTAACTTCAAAATATTGGAACAAGAAAAAGTTACCAATACTTGTAGATAGCTTTATACTTTATCGGCACAATACATATTGGATATAAACGCAACAGACAATATCCCAATATGGAAAACAAATTATAAAGCACTTTTTACTCCTCTAAATATTCATATTCGAATCATACAAAGCGTGACGAGCCCATTAATAACCAGGAATATATTCATTCAAGAGATGAACACAAAATGGAAAGATTTTCAACATATTTTCACAGATGGGTCGAAAATACATGGAAAAGTAGGCTGTTCTGTCCTCTATCCTGAAAAAAATATAAAACAAATATTTTGCCTAAATAAATTAATGTCAATTTATACTGCTGAGTTATTGGCTATTAAACAAGCCATCATATTATGTTTAGAGCAAACAGAAAATACTTTTGTTGTATTTACGGATAGCAAAAGTGCCTTAGAATCGCTAAAAATTTTTAAAATCAATATCAAGTCCCATTACTTAATTTTAGAAATCCTTGAACTTAATCTTAAAGCCGTTACCATTGGAAAACACATTCATTTAACATGGGTTAAAGCACACGTTGGAATACCTCAAAACGAAGAAGTAGACCGTTTAGCAAAAAAAGCTACACAATCTGGACTTAATATAGAAACGAAAACCCCTGTGACCGATATGTACTCAATATTGAAGGAAAATCTAACACGTAATTGGCAACAACGTTACTCACAAAGTGAAAAAGAAAAATATTATATGGCTATCCAACCAAAAGTGCGAAGAAAGCCATGGTTTATTAATAGTACAAATAGACAATTGATAAGAACAATCTGTCGACTGAGAAGTAATCATGCCCTCTATCCAGCTTACAGGAAAAAAAATAGTTTATTAGATAGCGAATATTGTTTATGTGATGAAATTGCTGATTCGCAACATATTATATTGGAATGCCCACTTAAAAATTTAGAAATTAATACACTTTATCTAAACTTAAGTATGCAACAATTACAGTTTCCTATAAGTTTAATAAATATACTGACACAAGAGGATAATTCAATCTATAATATCTTATACCATTATATTGTTACGCGAGCTACTGCAATAATATTCTCACTTAGTGCCCCCAGTGAAATCCCCGTATGAGACGACTATGGCTCCTCCGCACAATTTTCGAGAAACATCGGTGCGTCCGCCAGAACATCGAGAATAACCAATGCACCCGCGAGAACGCCGAGAAATTTCGAGAATTACGGCGCGCGAGTATAAATAGGCCACCAGCATCGCTGCAGGCAATTAGTCAATCAGTCAGTGTTGATACCGAAGGAAAGTAATCGCGCCTCGAATAAGTGTTTATTAAGTGACTCTCATATAAATTATAATTAGTGTGTTTAGTGTATGACATAAATTATTAAATAAGGACTGAATTACATATAAATCTGTAAATATAAATTAGAATAAACGTTACAATATAAAAACTACTAACACAACTTTGTGAGTAGCAGCGCTACCTATAAAATAAAATATGTACACCTGAATGATTGAAAAAAAAAAATTAAAAAGAATAGAAAAAAAAATAAAATAAAATAAATGGATAATAATAAATAAATAATAATAAACAAAAAATAATAAAATAAAAGAGTAATTAAAAAAAAAGTAATATTAATGTAGATATTCAGGTAACCTACTAACAATAATTCTACTAACAATAATTGTAAAAAAAAACAAACGATAATATAATGAAAGTACAAAAAATCCAATATAGGTAAAACATTTGCCTGGCCTTTTGGTTTTGTCCAGTGCCATCTACAGATGGAAAAAAACGGCTAAACGAAACTTGACCCGAATGTTTTTCACAAGGGACGAAAAAACTGACATTTTAATGTTTTATTTAATTCCGATTTTAGTCATTTCATACTGAACTTGCTTAGTGGGAGTATCAAAGATATTGTGTTTTTACCATGGAACGGCAACATTTAACATTGGACGGGCTTCCTTCAAGCTGGTGTGCGACAAACCCAAGTAGCCGAACAGTTGGGAGTCTCGCAAAGCTTAATAAGTCACGTCTATTAAGCTGCGGCATCCTTTTCATAGGGCACGATCCGGACTGGGCCTATAATTTGTTGCTATTTTGTTGCGCAAAAATTAATTTTGTTGCTAATGCCGTTACCGAGAAAAGCGTAATATTAAGCTGCGGCAGCCATACAGCATATTTCTGTAACGAAAATAGCTACGAGTACAGGCTTGACGGCATATTTTGTTGCTAATTTGTTGCTTCAATATGGTATAATTAAAAAATTCCCAAAACAGCCCCTACCCGCAAAACTCACCCCCTGCTTTTGCGACATTGAGCTGCGGAAGCCATTTTACATATTTCGGTAACGAAAATAGCTACGAATACAGGCCAGACGGCATATTTTGTTGCTAATTTGTTGCTTTAAGATGGTATCGAGAAGGGCAAGGAAAATCATTGAAGAAGCTATACAGTGTTGTAAAAATGGCTTCTTCAATGATTTTCCTTGCCCTTCTCGATAGATTAATCAATGATCTGTTTTAACCGCGTCGCACGGTGTTTACTTAGATAATGCCTGCTTTATGCTCCTACGTCTCCCCCTACACCATCACCGCTCTTGTCTATTACACACATTACCCGCTGCGCATTCGGTATTGTATAGAATAATAAAATAAATCATATTTCATACATTACCTAAACGTTTTAGGTATTCTATACATTGCCTAGGTATTGTATAGAATACCGGATTATACAGATTGCCGGTAACATATAAAATGAATTTGAGGAAAACCGTCAATTTAAATTGGATGCTTTTCATAAAAAATTTACTAAAGGCGGAAAAGTGTGTTTTGCGGGTAGGGGCTGTTTTGGGAATTTTTGAATCATTCCATCTTAAAGCAACAAATCAGCAACAAAATATGCCGTCTGGCCTGTATTCGTAGCTATTTTCGTTACCGAAATATGTAAAATGGCTGCCGCAACTCAATGTCGCTAAAGCAGGGGGTGAGTTTGGCGGGTAGGGACTGTTTTGAGAATTTTTGAATCACACAATCTTAAAGCAACAAATTAGCAACAAAATATGCCGTCAAGCCTGTACTCGTAGCTATTTTCGTTACAGAAATATGCTGTATGGCTGCCGCAGCTTAATATTACGCTACGGGTCACGCGTTTTCTCGGTAACGGCATTAGCAACAAAATTAATTTTTGCGCAACAAAATAGCAACAAATTATGGGCCCAGTCCGGATCGTGCCCTATGAAAAGGATGCCGCAGCTTAATAGACGTTAATAAGTCGATTATGGCGTCGGTTTAGAGACACTGGGAGTCCAGCCGAGCAACATCCAGGACGTGGTCGTTCTACAACCGCCGCTCAAGACCGGTATTTAGTTTTAACCGCTAGAAGGCAACCGACAATCTCAGCACCCGAGTTGGTTAATGAATTACAGTGTGCACATAATGTGACAATTAGCAGTAATACGGTGAGGAATCGTCTCCATGAAGCCAATCTTCGTAGTCGGTGACCACCTCTGTCTAGAGACAATCGCGCTGCACGATTAACCTGGTGTCAAAAGTTTCTGAATTGGGCTGACAATGACTGAGCTACAGTTTTATTCACCAATGAGTCTAGATTTTGATTTCATCCAGATTCTCGTCGGACGGAGTGGAGACAGCCCGAAAATTTGGAAGGCTTGCGACATGTGCAGGAAGTGTACACTTCCACACAGAGGTGGCACATTAATGGTATGGGGCGGAATCATTATTGACGGAAGAACTGATCTCATTTTCCCACGCGGCTTTCTCACAAGTCAGCAGTATTTGGATACTATTCTCCAACCTGTCGTTCGTCCATGTGCTAACTTTCACTTAATGCATGATAACGCCAAAGATTACAAAATATATATAAGATTGTTCACTCGTACGAATTCTATCGATCAAAGGATTCATACCGCTGGTTACTGTCTGGTGACTTATCGGTTGGCGCCATGCTACAGTATGTCGCTAAATCCTTACTTGCATTTAATTTTGCATATTATACGGGTTGTCGCCTATCGAGCGCTGGTATTTTAGAATTCGTTGTTCGTGTTTATGTCTTATAGATATTTTAAATTTATTAATTAATTATTGCAATAAGGAAAAAATAATATTAATATTTTTCTCTTCAATAGCAAAACTTATAAAATAAATATTTTGTGATATTTGTTAATAGTCTTAGTTGTATACATAATAAATGGTAGTTTATCACTTTCCCACGAATTCTGAATGCAGTCTTGATTTTAAGTACTTATAATGTAAACAATGATAAAAATATAGAGAAGCAATTAAGGGCCAGAAATGTGCCTACAATCTCTAGAAACTTTGTAGAAGTATTTCATTTAGTTTTTCGGGAAACGTTCCGGAAGTAAAATTTCTTGTTCGCATTATTTTAACACCTGTCTTCCAAAAGTAACATTCATAATATTATAATTGTGGTTTTAAAATGCCTGTGTGTTGTGCTGTGATGGGTTGTTCCAGCAAAGTGGGAAAACCAGAAATATCCTTTTATCGTTGTCCCAAAGACGTTGAGAGGTGGGTATTAAATTAGTTATTATCAAATACGGAATTCAACTTTTTTAAACTATTGTAACAAAGATATTTGATAATAACAAATTAGTTAGTTATTTAGTACTTATAGATACTGGGTATTCATAGAAATTTGAAAATTCACATATCTAATTTATTAATAAATATATCCTGCAGCTGCATAATATGTTTTTACTGTTTTAACCTTGTGAATCTAAAAAATACGGAGTGTCTAATTTAAAGATCAAAATTGTTTTAGTGGTCCTATTATTCTGGTGGCCAATAAGTATGTATAATTCAATTTGTGATATTCTGTATAAATAACCGCTAGATCTTCAATAAGCATCACAAAATTACTAAAATGTTGAATAAAATCTGTCAATTGATTCATTTTAAAAATTTTAATATATTTTTTTACTTATACCTAAACTTTCCTTTTCAAATTCATATCCTGAACTTTTTTCGAAATAATTAACATTTAAAAACATTATATAAAAAACACCTTTAATAAATCATCCTATTTAAATATATATTTCTCAAGTTACCCCTGTATAGCTTGGAATAAAATATACTCTTCTAATGCCCTGGTACCTAGCGGTGTCGTTATTTACAACAAAAGGGAGCCGTAAATATGATTTATGAGGGCGGCGATCGTTTAAAACACTAAGAAGAATCAGACGGCCTTCAAGTGAACTATCTTATATATATTTTGTAATCTTTGATAACGCTCCACCACATGTTGCCCGTATTGTAGTAAACTGGTTGGATAACGAGGGTATTGATGTATTGCCATGGCCAGCACAGTCACGTATGGGACATGCTCCAACGACGAATTACTCCACTTATGGGCAACATTCACAATGAGTTTCAATTTCGAGAGCTTCTGAGAGTCCAATGGACACAAATACCTCAGGCAGACATTAACAATGTAATTTTGAGCATGAATGCTAGATGTAGAGCTGTGATAAATCAACGTGGTGGCCATACTTTATTTTAAGTTTATTTTTTATGTTTTTTGTATTTTTTTGACGATTGAAAAAACGTTGGTTTTAAGAATATTTTTTTGTTCAGTTTTCTGTTATTTTTTGCAAAAAAGTTAATGTTTTTGACATATTAAACAAGAATCTAAACTATAAATTTTGTATTAATTTTTCAAGTTGATTACACGTAAAAACACGACTACTTATAAAAATACCCCTATTCTTTTGCGTTGTGTGTATATCGAAAGCCATTGTTTAAATAAATTTATCATAAATTACCTAAAATTTACCAAAAAAAGAAACAACGTTTGCAGTTTTTTTTTGAATAAATATAGAAAATTGAAAAAAAAAATCACAAAATTTCCAAATAAACATTTGTAATCACCTTAATAAACAATTTCATGTCTAAGATCAATGAAGCGTATGTAAGTATGTAGTTGTAAGCGATATACGACACTAATGGCGGAGTGAAGGGGGCGTTAAGGGAAACGGGTGGTTAGCCGATGACGGTATGGGGGTGATCGGTCAATCTGTCTACTTGTTTTTAAAACAGTTCTAATCATTCGGTTCATCTTCGCGCCAGATTCGAACCCTTGAGCGCCATCGTTCAACTCGAAAAGAATAGTGATAGTTTTTTTTTTAATTTTTGATTTTTGTGGTTTATCAGTTACCGAATGGATTAATTTTTGGATTAATTGTTGTATAGTAAGTTTTTTTAATGGTTCATTTAGTTCTAATATCAGTTTTTCTTAAAAATATTAATTAAAACTAAAAATTTATAAAAAATTCATTTCATTAGTCGACCACTTTTTTACTTTTTGGTCCTAACAGTTGTATAGTCGGAGAAATACACCAAGTCATTTTTTCTTTTTCTATTATGAAGATGGTTTTGTAGGTTCAAAACCAATTTCATATCCAACCTAGAGGAACCCAGTTTAATTTTCATGAATAACGCCAGTTACGATTAGAGGAGCCAATTCCATGTTTTAGCTGGTTTAAAACAAAATTACCGAGTTTAAAAATATCGATATTTAGTACCAAATATGAGAAATTATGAAAACAAAGTTGCCAAACCGAATTATGCACCATGGAATAATAGCCCTTCTAGTCGCTTCTCTCAAATAATCCTAACAAGAATTAGACTAGGCCACACTAGACTTACCCACGGACATGTGATCTCCAAGGATCTACCACCAGAATGTGACTTATGTGAAGAACCGATAACCATTAAGCACATAATAGCGGAGTGTCCTATTTATAGTTCAGAACGAACATTGTTCAACATACCTAATAATCTAAATGAAGTGTTTCGTTCGTGTTCAACTGAAAATATTTTAAGTTATTTGAACTGTTTAAAATTTCTGCATTAATTGTAATTGTTAAAGTTAACTAAGGTGTTGATAACAACACGGGCCGCTAATAGCCTACTATGGCTGATGCGGTTTCCCTTTAAATAAGAAAAAAGTTGCCAAAAAGAGAGTGTTATTTGGACTGTTATGCAGAATCAATGGGCTACTAAGTTTTAAGTTGCCAGTACAGCGGCGTTGAAATGGTTTGGTCAGAAAGTAAAAGAATCTATTATTAAGAAATTATTAAGGATCTCCAAATGATGTAATTCGGACTTGGAATGAAACACTTGAAAAATTACCAAAACCCAATGGCAACATTACATGGATCATTGCGACAAAGTAATTGTGAAATATTGGGAAACTGAAAAATGTGTAAGCGCTTGCGATATCGATCCTCTCATAATAACCGAGAGAGGGGCCTCTGTGGTCAGAAGCACTCATTGAATTTGTTAGTTGAAGTTGGTTCGAAGAATGACCCCTGTGATCAGGGGATTCTCTCAAATTTTTGATTATAATTAAATTGATTTACATTGATATTAGCAGGAAGTTTCTGACCACGGTCCTGTTCTAATGTGGCCTGACCGATAAAAGGAAAAACTGGAAATTTTAAAAACAGTTTATTAACTATAGTCGGGGAAATAGGGCTAGTCCTTTTATCTTAGGTCTTTAGTCAAATAACTCTTCTACCACATTGTGGTGTAGAGTGATAATTTTACTCTTTCATAAATTTTCTCCACTTCTTTCTGTCAGTGGCCAGCTTTTTAGCTTCTATCCAAGCTATTCCTTTCCGCTGTAATATTTCCCCTATTGTCTCATCCCAAGTCTTCCTGGGTCTACCTCTCTTTTTATTCTTTTGAATTTTCGCTCCCCATATTCTTTTAGTTAATCTAGTCTCCTCCATACGCTGCAAATGTCCCCACCATCCCAGTTGCCTTTCCTCAATATACTCCAAAGCTGTCTGTGTTTCCAGTTCTTCTCTTATTATTGTGTTTCTTATTTTATCTTTTTTTGTTACTCCTCTTATTCGCATTAGATACTTCATTTCAGCCGCTTGTATTTTACTCTTTTGTGTTCTATTAAGTATCCAAGATTCACAGCCATGCGTTAACACTGATCTTTAAACATATTTAAAGACCTTTAATTTAGTTGTTATTGAGATTTCCTTTTTATTAATGACGTTTTTATTTATAAAATAATTACTTGCTTTTTGGACTCTTCTATTTATTTCGGCTTCCTATGTTCCGCCTTGATCTAACTCTTCTCCAAGATACTGAAATTATTCATTCCACTTGTTCTATACTTTGATCTTCAATATATATTTTTATTTTTTATTTTTTATCACCAATCACCGTAGTTTTAGTCTTATTCGTGCTTATTTTCATACCGTACTCCTTCAATGTTTCATTCCATATGTTTAGGTTTTGTTGTAGTTCACTTTGTGCAAATATTACAATGTCGTCTGCATAGGCTTCATTTGTTGTTTAAATTTTTTGTCTATGTCCTACCGTATATTTTTTACATTTATTATTTGTTTTCTTTATGATTTCATCCATAAGCACAATGAAAAGAAATGGGCTTAATCCTCCGCCTTGTCTAAGTCCACTTTGAGTTGTGAATGCTTCTGATCTTTTATTATGGCTTATAACAGTATTTAGATTATTATCGTATATTTTTTGTACAATTCTTATTGTTTTATTATCTACCTCTCTTTTTTCTAATATTTTCCACATTCTTTCCCTTGATACCATATCAAATGCCTTTTCTAAATCTATGAATATGCAATATATATTTCTCTTCTCTTGTATACATTTATCTACTCTTGTATACATTTCTCTGTCATCAGTTTTATCATAAATACATTGTCTTGTATGCTCCTTCCACCTCTAAACCCACTTTGCGCCTCATCTAGTGTGTTTTCCACGACTTTTCTAATTTTTCGGTCCAATATCTGTTCTAATATTTTCATGTTTGTACGGAGCAACGTCAGTCCCCTGTAGTTACCACATTCCCGTCTATCACCTTTTTCATGTATAGGGACAATTGATGCCATTTGCCATTCTTTCGGTATCTTTTCTTCTTTCCAGAACTTATTATATATTTTTAATAATAGTTCTTCTCCACTTTTACCCATATTTTTGATCATTTCTCCAGTTATTTTGTCGCATCCTGGAGCTTTCCCATTTTTTAACTTTTTAATTATTTCCGTGAATTCATCTATGCATATTTCTTCATCATTATTGTCCAGTATTGTTTGTATTTTTTCTTCATTTGATTTAGTTGTGCTTTCTCCGTTATCTAATAATTCTAGGAAATATTCCTTCCATCTTTCCATTACTTTCATATCTTCTGTAAACATTTCTCCTTTCCTGTTTTTAATATTAGTTATATTTGTATCTTTTCCAGTTCTCCATGATTTTAGCAATTTGTAAAATAGTTTTTTGTTATACTCTTACTATCCTGCTCCATTTTTTCTCCAAGTTGTGTCCATTAATCTTCTTTTGCGTTTTTAACTAATTCTTTGGTTTTCTTTCACTCGGTTTTATAATTTTCATAACCCTCTATTTTCCTAAACCCTAGGTAATTGATTTAGTTTCTAATTTCGTCAGTCCACCATGCAGTTTGTTGTCTATGATTTTGTTTTCTAGTTATTCCACATACTTCTTTTGCCGTTTCTGTGATCGCATTTTTCAATGAGTTCCAAATTATTTCAATGTCATTGTTAAGCTGTTTCTCAACATCCTCTAATTTTTTGCTGAGGTATATTTCATACTTTTCTCCTATTTCCTTGTTTCTTAATTTATACGTTTCTATTGTTTCCCACTCTTCTTTTTGGACTGAGTTTCTATTTTTTCTTTGTTTTCCAGTACATACTCTTTTATTGTGCTCAGTACTACATAATGATCACTGCCTATTTCTGGTCCTCTGTTCACTTTTGTATCTTCTACTACTTGTCTATTGTTCTTTTCTACTAGTATATAGTCTATTATTGATTTTTCTCCTCTACTTTTTACCTCTCTGATGTATTTATGTATATTTTTATGTTCAAAGAACGTGTTTGTTATTACTAATTGGTTTATCAAGCAAAAATCTAACATTCTTTTGCCATTATTATTTCTTACTTGCTCGCCATGCTTTCCTAATATATTTATATACCATTGATCTTCTATGCCCACTCTACTATTAAAATCACCTAATATTATATAGTGTTCCTTTAGCTTCTTCTGTAGCTACTTGTAATTCTTCCCAGAATTGGTCCTTATTTGCTGCTGTATCATCCTCTTTGGGTCCATAAACTACTATAACTGTTTTTTGGATATTTTGATCAATTTTTATTTCTAGTTTTAATATTCTGTCCGATATTGCATCCCAGCCATTTATTTGCTTTTCCAGTTTCTTATTTATTATGCAACCCACTCCTGAAGATGCCCTTTTATCTTGCTTTACTCCGCTATATATCAATATCTTTCCATTTATCATTGTTATAATGCCTTTTCCTTTCTTTTTAGTTTCAGTTATTCCTAACAAGTCCGCTCCCATTTGTACAAATTCATCTTCCAGATCTTTTTCTTTTCCTGTAAAGCCCCTTATACTCCATGTCCCTATTTTTCATTTACTAATTTTACCTTTGATCTGATAATACTGTAAATATATTTACTAAACGTACGTTTTTTATTATTTCGGTTTTAAACTGTTGTAAAATTTATAACTATTGAAAGATCAACACTTTATAGACACCAGCAATAAGGTGCGTTTACCATTCGCTAATCTCTAGCAAATACTAGGTTAGTCTCCCAGCTGCTAAGTAATGGTACGCATACAAAATTTGGAAAGATGGTAATTCAAGGTTTAAAATATTTCGGAGACCCAAGGATGAATAATGATTGAATTTCGTCACGAAAAGCTTTAATTCTAATAGCTTAACGCAAATGATAAATTTTTAGTGTAGAATAAAGCAAAACACAGTATTGTACGAGTATATGAATTTAAAAAATTATTTTCAACAAATAATATCAGTTGACTTTATCATCTATAAAATTTTCTTCTTATGAACTGCCACCGTTATAATGATGTCCCAATCTAAGTGATTCAGTCTGAATTACATCATTTGGAGATCCATTAGTTTAAACAATTTCTTGATCCTAGAATCTTTTACTTTCTGATCAAACCATTCCATTGCCGTTATACTGGCCATGATATGGAGGTACACGTGAAACTTGCACCCATTCCAAATAATACTCTCTTTGTTTTTAGAATTTCCCACATTTGGTATTTCATAAGTCTCCTTTGAATATTTATTTTTTCGGAATTGGCACAATCTAGTGATTTTGTTTTAGACCAGGTAGAACATGGCGTTATCAATGATAATCAAACTGGGCTGTTCTAGATTGGGTATAAATTTGGTTTTGAACCATTTTTCAGAGTTTTCGCACATCATGGTACTTGTTTTTTTCTCGGTTACTTTCAAAAAACATTCTTGCATCTTCAACAAAACCGTCCTCTCCTCCTGCATGCACGATTATAATATCTTGAGCAATTTGTCTGTTTCTTGAACAGTATTATCTTGCAATGTTTTTCACATCTTACCTTTGCTAAAAATCCACGTCTCATCCAAAATCTTTGGTTTATATAAGTTGGTACCTTTTTTCGGAATATTTTCCAAGAAACTGTAACCTCTTCGATCGTACCGCAGGAAGATCCATTAAAATTTTTGTATTAGTTTGTTTAAACTTAAAACCAATTTTATGTATCCAGTTAATAACGGTTCTTTTGCTACATTGTACATCAGGCATTTCTGCTGATACATGCTTTTTTTCGCCGTACATTTTATGCACCACTCGTCTTTAACTACTTAGAATAAGAGGCGTACATCTAGTTCTTATTTCAGTACCTTTCTCAGACAGGGTTTTTTGTTCTCTTCACTGTTTTTGATGATATTCCCCATCCTTTGCAGTTAGTTCGGTCGCTGACTTAAGTATTCAAATTTTTTTAAAGATCGATGTATTTTTTGAAAAAAGAGTTGGCTTTCCGTATGAACATCTTTCCTTTGTCGGTAATTTTTTTGACCATATTTGTGTTTTGTGACCGTCTGCAACTATAATATAGAGACAATTTTTTTTGAATAATATGTTTTATCTTCTTTGATTACTGCTAAAAACACAAACTGTTTGAGACAGTTCAAAATTGTTCTGACAATTCAAGTTTTAATATTAATTTACTACGAGTCCAAATCTAGTAACTTTTTATTACATATTGTAATACTTTTGTTATTTATTTAAATAGTTTTTACTTGTGGGATAAAAATATACACACTACTATGGCTAATTACTATTTATTTATTTAAAGAAACACACACTGTATTAAACTTAATTCATATACACACTTTACTTAATGTATAGTAATTTATTTACACTCAGTTTTTATTTTTACGACTTGAGCATTACACTATTTATCTTCACTATTTCATTCACGATTACTAAGATCTTCTGTAAACTGTCTGTGAACTAACTCTTTACTGTCTGTTTCACTAATTCCGAACTAACTGTTCACGCACTCAAAAACCCGCGTATATATAGTCTTTATCAACTCTCGAAAATTCTACAGTTTTCTACGCTCGTCGTATGCATAAACACAACAATTTACTAGAATGTTCTCGAAAGGGACGCATCCACCAAAATTTACAATAGAGGGACAGGGCCGGCTTTGAGTTGGTGACCTCCCATCAATACATTTTATATGTAACAAATAGAGAACTTGGGGTAATAATCCGACTATATCGCCTGACGGATAATAAGAGAATAGGAAAAAGTGGTAGTATGTCCATATCAATATTTGTTGTGGCAACTCTAATTATATTTTCAAGAGTGGAGTCTTTCTAGCTGTTTCCAAGTTTTGATTTTATATATTTCATGTCAGAGAATGTACGCTCGCAGATATATGTACTTCCGAACATAGAAATGATTTGAAGTCCAAAATATTGTTCTTTATCCAAATGTTTGAACACTTGTATTTCAGTTGCTCCATTAGATTCAATGAATGGGTCAGCCTGAAGGTCGCATAATTCCATTTGATATTTAGGTTCAACGGATATTTATTTAAAATTTGATGTACAGTTTACTATAACTCGCGGGCCGTAAAAAAAGCTTCGCGGCCCGTGGGTCGCCAGTTGCACAGCACTGGATTAGATGAACAATACGGAATTGATCTTTTCCAAGTCATCGTGTCGAATTTCTGTCGCCGGACAACCCCCACACTAAATTATACTATAACCTCAAACCGAATAGTACAACACGATAACACTCCTAACAATTGCCTTTTTACACTTTTAAATCATTATAGTATTCAACTAATACACACTAGTACACAAATTTACCTAACTAAACCAATTAACTTTTGTTCTCGATTTATATTTTAATCAGTAAAAAATGCTATTTCCATCCATCTTTCTGAAGGTTGTCCGTGATCAGCTGACAACGTGGCGCGGGATGACGTCACTTGGAAACGCTTTATTGTACTTGGATATTTATGACAGTTTTTAACGTCAAATTATAAAAAAATGATAAAAAATACTAAACTTGCTCTGTTTCGTCGAGCGGCTTGGATTACTTATGAAGGTGGATAGATTCATTGTTAAAATAACATATAACTTTCGCGTTTTTGTCCACCCTGTACCAATTTGAATCAACTTGTGATGAGTTTTTGGAATCTACTCAGCAAGAGAAATGCGCAAATTGGAAAAAATGGGGTGTTCCATTAAAAAAAAACTGGTACTGACATCATCACTCAAATGTTATTCACCCTGAGCGATAGATATTTTTTAATTGTATATTAAAATCAAGAACCGACATGTTTCGTGATTTTTTCATATAGCTATTTAGCTAATAATGAATTTATGTATTACTTTATGGACGTACTGAATAAACAAGTCTGTAAACGTCAAATCAGTTACAGTTCATGTGCTGTCAAAGGTGACTCTATATTTTTTTTCGAAAAAGGTGTGGACTTATTCCACTAATCAAATTTGTTAGCTTATGGAAAGCGTGAAATAAAGTCAAGATTATGACACTATTTTCAAATATTTTTCACTTTTTTTCACTTTAACCATAAACTGCCGTTTCAGGCGCTAAATATTGGTGAAATACAATACTTTAAAGATAGAGCACGGAAAAAATAATTAATAAATAAATAATTTTTTTAAGAAAAATTTTAAGATATGAAAAGAATAATATTCAAAATAAAGCTGGCACAGGTAAAAACACGCTCTGTATGACTTATCATGAAAATAAAAGAAAATATACCGTTGTAAGCCTTACAAAAATTTATTTATTGAAGAAACTTTACTATTAACTGGGAAATTGCTACACCTCAAATTTCAGGTTTCCAGGTGCGCAAGATTGGTCCTCCCATAATTCCAGAGCATCCCTTCTTCTCAAAATGGATGCTAGTTACGTTCCTAACAACCCCCAGTTCGGGCTTCAACTGGAGTGCAACTGGACAGGAAACTCTTCTGGATTACAACAGGTAAAGAGTTTATTGGTATTTCGTTAATTTATATTTTTTACCTATTTAAAGCTTAAAAAATCACATGAAGATTACAAAAATTAAACAAAAATCATATTTTTCTGTTCAATATTTCAGATTTAGTTAAAGATACAAAGTTGTTTCCCTTTGTAGTGAGTTGTCTTTTTGTAGCTACCACGTGAAGGATATTTTTTATTGACTACATAGTCTATAGTCAAAAGTAATATGACAAAACCTTGAAAAATAGGCGACTAATTTTATTACGTTTAAATTTCGAGTGTATTTTACAATCAACTCGTCGAGATGTAATTTTGGCATTAATAATCTGATTAAAGCCAGGGAGTGTTAGCTCGAGTGCTTAATGCCAAAACTATGTCGAGACAAATTCTAAAATATACGAGAAGTTTAGTATCAATCAAAATAGTAGCTAATCTATCCAAGATCGCTTCATTAATAAAAAAGATTTTTTCTTGAGCCAATAACATTTCTAGACGTATAAGCAAATATTTATTTATTAAACAACTAGTATATTTTAGCTAAAAAAATATTGGCTTCTACCGCCATAAATAGCATATCCTCTTAAACCTTGTGTAGCCCGATAATCTATGGAAAGCAGTAAATGGTTATAGAATCGGATTAAAAAGAGTTCATACTAATTAGAATAAATAATGTTTAAAATCAATATTTTTATTTATTAGCAAATTGATTTCAATTGGATTTGTTGAAATTGTACATCAGCTTTACATTAAAATTAAAAATATAATAAATACACCCTACAGCACATAATTAATTTTTTGGAACTTACTTCTTTTATTTAGTTCTGTGTCACTATTACTATATTCATCTTATTTACTTTTTAATACCATTATAACGCCTTACAAAGTGAAAACCGTTCACTAAGAAGCAACAACTACTTCTCGGGCTATATGCCCTGACAGACATTGAATTACACTTCTAATTTAAACGTGGTTGGTATATCTGTAAGATAGAACCAACCATTCTGGTTTGTAATTAGAAGGGACAACATCACTTGTAGACCGGTTTCGGCGTATTTGCGCCTCATATAGAATTTTGGTTTGTGGTTAGATGTGGGGATGTCGCTATTATCGTATTCTCATTTCCTTTACTCTACTCATTTCCTTTACTGAGGTTAATGTATTGATGTGGTTTCAGCGTTGTCTCTAGTCCAGGATTATGCTCTCAGGGCTTCTGGACGGATGACATCTACCTTGTACTGATGAGGCGCAAATACGCCGAAACCGGTCTACAAGTGATGTTGTCCCTTCTAATTACAAACCAGAATGGTTGGTTCTATCTTACAGATATACCAACCACGTTTAACTTAGAAGTGTAATTCAATGTCTGTCGGGGAATATAGCCCGAGAAGTAGTTGTTGCTTCTTAGTGAACGGTCTCTGTTCTTTGAAAAAGATTCTTCAAAAACTTTGTAAGGCGTTAAACTATTATCTTTGACATCTATCTTCATCTTAATTTATTGAGAAGCCTTCATGATGGAGGGTTCAACATTATTGCTCATACACATAGGAATTTACAACCCTAATACAGTTTTTACAACTGTGCAGAAATGTTACTCACTGCATTTTTTACCAATTCTACTACAGATCGGCTTAAGTTGGAAGAGTATTATTTCTTCTAACATTAGATTTAACCTGGTGCCATATTAGCTCAATGGGATAAATTATGCAATAATATGGGAAAAGACGCAACACTTTATGTCCATTTTTAATTGCAACATATTCTTCATTAGTTTTAAAAGCCTTTAATACTTCTAAAATATCCTGTTTCTTACGCTTTTTCAAAATATTTGTCATTATATATATATGGCTTAACACCTCATGTGAGGTTGCGCCGCTTTCGCTTTCTAAATCCGTTTATCGGGGTGGATCAGTCCCCATCCTCGGTTTATTATTGTATCCGTTCGCTTATTTGCCGCCATTTCTTCCGGTCTCTTGTTTCTTGCTTCCATCTTGTCACACCTGCCCTGATCAAGTCGTCCTCTACCTCTGCCAACCATTTAGATCTGGGTCTTCCACGTCTTCTCTTCCCTCCCGGCTGCCATTGTAGCATAGCCTTTGTTACTGCTTCCTTCCCTTGCCTCCATATATGTCCCAGCCATTTGACTCTTTGAGTTTTAATTTTCTTTATTATGTCTTCTCCATTCAGTTCTTCTAATATTTCTTGGTTCGTTCTCCTTCTATATTCTTGTTCTCCTATCTTCACTGGACCCAGAATTGATCTTAATATCTTGCGTTCGTTTATCCTTAGTTTGTCTTCTTCTGTTTTCGTCATAGTTATAGTTTCTGCTGCGTACATTGTTATTGGCCTTATTATTGTATTGTATATGTTCAACTTTGTTTGCCTAGTCAATATTTTACTTTTTAACAAATTTTTGTTAGCTTGGTACGCTCGATTTGTTGCCATTATTTTTTCTTCGACCTCCGTTCTTCTTTCCCCTTTATTGTCTATCATTACACCCAGGTATTTGAATTTTTGTACTTCTTCGAATTTTTTATTTCCTATTCGTATTTCCCCATTCTGTCCTGTTTTCCCAAATCTCATTATCTTCGTTCTCTTCACATTAATTTTCAGTCCCAACTTCCTTCCTTCCTCCTCAATCTCCCTTAGTAATTTTTCCATGATTTTCCTTTTTTTTGTCACTAGTACTATGTCATCAGCTTAGGCTATGAATTGACTTCCTGTTGTTCTAAGATTTCCCTTATGTAACTTTCTCAAAACAAATTCTAGAGACAGATTGAACAGCGTAGCTGACAGTGAGTCTCCTTGTCTTACACCTTTGTTTATTTCAAATTCTTCCGTTTCTCCTTTTTGTGTCAGGATACTAACCTTTGAATGTCTCATTGTCATCTCTATTAGTTTTCTTAGTTTTTTGCTTACCCCTTGTTCTTTTAAAGCTTTCATAATTTCGTTCCTCTTTAGAGAGTCAAAGGCTTGTTCAAAGTCTAAAAATAACATTTCTATTTCATATTTATGTTCGTATGCTTTTTCCATAATTTGTTTAATAGTGTGTATTGCATCTGTTGTTGATCTGCCTCTTATGAATCCACATTGATATTGTCCTATAATATTTTGAGTTTCAGTTATTAGTCGTCTTTGTATTAGTGATGATAATATTTTATAGGCTACGTTTAATAGTGTAATGCCTCTATAGTTCTTACATTCTTTCTGGTCTCCTTTTTTGTGTATCGTTATGATTTGTCCAGTTTCCCATTCGTTCGGCATTTTTTCCTCTTCCCATATTTTTTTAACCAATCTATATATTCTTTCATGTAACATGTCTCCTCCGTGTTTTATCAGCTCTAAATTGATTCCATCCTTCCCAGGTGCTTTTCCATTACTTCCTCTCTTGATAATATCTCTTATTTCCTCTAATGTTGGTTCTTGTGTAATAATTTCTTCTTCTGCTTCTTCTCCTATTTCATCTTCTATCACTGGTTCATTTAGTAATTCCTTAAAGTACGTTGTCCATATTTCTTTGTATTGTTTTTCATCTTCCACAATTTTTCCTTGTTTGTTCTTTATTCCTTTTAATTTGTTTTTGAAAGTCCTATTATTTTATTTTATTTTTTTAAAAATTTTTTTTGAATTTCTGTTCCATTTCTCTTTCTCTATTTCCTGTATCCTTAAGTCCATCCATTGCCTTTTTCTTTTCCTGATTATTTTCTTGCTATCTTTCCTTAGTGTTTGATATTTTTCTCTATCTTCTGGTTTATTTGTTCTTATCCATTTTAGCCTAGCTTCTGCTTCTGTTTCAGCTATTTTTTGGCATTCGGTATTGTACCATTCTTTTTTGCTCTCCTTCTTCTTTTTACCTATCACTTTTTCCGCTACTACTTGTATTCCGTTTTTTATATTGCACCATTCTTCTTTCATATCATTGCGTTCTTGCCTCCCATCTTCTGTTAAATAATTTTCAAGTTGTTCTACGTATTTCTTTTTTACTAGATTATCCTTTAATTTTTCAATGTCCCATTTTTTTTGTTCACTCTTGAGGTTGTGTCTTCTTGTTTTTAATTTTATTTTTGCCATTACCATGAAGTGGTCTGAGTCTGCGCAGGCTCCTCTATAAGATCTTACATCTTTAATTGAGGATTGCCTTCTTTTGTTTATTAGAATATGGTCTATTTGAGATATTTGTCATTAGTTATAATAAAAACCTGCAGAAAAACTATTTACGAATCTTGGCTGCAAGTCATTTTAATTCAAGCGATGCTTTAGCTGCTTTGACAATGACGCCTTTATGTTCAGTAAAGGATATAATACAAAAAGCAATCGTTTTTACAAAAAGGCGAAGCGTTTCTGGTACATTCAGAACTGTTTATGAAACTGACTTGGATGTATCAGGGAAAATAATATTTCAAATGTATGAAGCAATCAGTACCTACCTACCCTGGATTCCTTAAAAAAACTGACCAATGACGAAAAAGACATTTCTTGTAGCATTTCTTACGATCCAAACTTAATTGACAATATCATAAATAAAAAGATAAAGAAACGCACTTTAGAACAAGTATTTCCTTCAGATAAAAATAAAATAATCAATTTAAAAGCTTAATATACTTTGGAACACCATCCTTAAAAATCAAATCATTTTTAGAATCTTTAAACATGAATATTTGCTTCAAAACCGATTACAATTTATCCAAATTCAATAAAAATAACAAATCTAAATCCTGTTTATAAATTAAAATGTGGTAACGACAACTGTGACAAAATTTATATAGGTAGAACTTTTAGGAATTTTAAAACTAGAATTTCAGAACACAAACGTAGCTATGACAACAACAAATGATTCTAACAATTCAAATCATAGATAAACAAACCAACTCGACTCAAATTTTGAAATTTTGCATGTAGAACCCAAATCCTTAAAATTAAATCTTTTAGAAGCCCTTGAGATTAATAAAAACAAATATAGGTAATCTTCTTAACGACCAAATAGATCAATTATTCTCCCTTATTAAACCTTTTTACCTAGAAGAAAATTCAGTTGTGATGGTTGTGAATAAATTTCCAGGTGAACTTTTTAAATACCTTTGTCAATATCTTAGAATTCCGTATTAAGGCACTATATAAATTAAAAGTTTTTCACTGTATCTTCACTAGTTTGATAAGGCTACCGTGTAGCGAAACGCGTCACTAATTTTAAATTGAACATCAGTTCAAAATAAAATGGAGATTTAAACAAATTAAATTGTTTTATTTTATCGTTTGATAATAATACATACATGCAGGTTCAGAAAATGGGTTTGTTGCTGTCTGTTGCTTTCAGATAAACACATCAGATTCTTCTTTAGATTATCACCAGGACACTGACTCCAACTATTTGACGATTGGTTTGAACATCCACTTTTAAAAAATTTACCACAAAATACGGTGTTTATAATGGACAATAGTCGTCAGGTAAATCCTCCGTACATAATGAACATACTAGAAGAGTGAACCGACGTATTATCTGATGCCAACATAAATAAAGTTAAAGTTTATTTATTCATTTTGTTGGAATCCACAGATGTTCCCATGTCGTATTATTTAAAAGTAATCATTCAATGACTTCAATTTTTTTGTGATTCCTCAATGTCCTTTAATACTTATTAAATCTATAATTGTGTTATAAATGCATATAAGGCGATTTATTTATTCTTTAACAAAATACAATTAAGAATACTTAATTTAATCGTTAAATTATATTCACAAAATGGAGAATCGTTGTGTAGTATGCAAAAAATGTATAAATACTGGTGTTTACAATACCATCGTTTCACAGATATTCAACAAGTTCTGCAGAGTTCTACAGTTCTGAAACTATCAGTGTCGTCTAAGCGTCTAAGTTGGGAATTTTAGAACCGCTGGCGATACTCGACACTGAACACTGTTTACACTACAACTACACCAACACTAACAGTTTGCACTTATCTACATATTACACGTGTTTCGATAACCAAGTTAAGTTTAGAACCTGAAGAAGATGAGATAATGTTGGTGTAGTGGTAGTGTAAACAGTGTGCAGTACCAGTGTCGTATCATTTGATATATGAATACTATTTAGTACAACACGTTCTATTTGGTATTGTTGCATTCTTGGTGTTAATGGAAGTAAATATTTGGGTTCCTCGGGATGCAAATCAACTTCAGCGATGTGAAATATAATTGGGAAGGAATATTCCGCAGTAAGCTATACTTCCTCACACCTCACGGCACTATTTTTGGTGCTGAGTGTATCGATAGTGAAGAACTAAAATATTGGCTTGACTTCACCTATCAATGTAGGCAGATAATATTCCATATTCAGCACAAAGTATCGAGACTTGCAAAGCACCGTCGCCGCAGTCGACCGAAATATGCAAAGGGATGAAATACGACTTGTGGTGTGTGTGCTTGCAATCTTGCATGAACTTGTTTGATTCTTCACCAATATAAATACGAATGCCAAGGAAAAACGTTAGCTTCTGATAGCGTTTCCCTCCTCATATCTTGTCGAAAAAAGTTACAAACCTTTTAACAAAAAAAGGAGTAGATTGAATATCACAGAACGAGGAGATTATTTGCGGTTATTCCTAACAAAACTGAAACCAAATATTGGTAATTTGCTGTCAATCCATCAAGAACATCCTTCCCATTAAAATTATGACTATTTTATGATTATCATTATAGAAGTTACGTTACGTTATTAATGTTTAATTTTAATTATATTACGACTGTTATAACAATAATAATTAATAATGTATTTGAATAAATGCAATACAAGAAACTATACTATTTTTCTTTCTATTTTTTACCACTCGAATGGGAAGTTTTCTAAATAAAATAAGTGAGAATTGATTGGTTTCTTGTGCTGTGAGTAGATTTCAAAAAAGTAAAGTTGGATGGAATCCAACTTTGCGTTTTTGATATCCACTCTGAGCACAATCAATTCAATAATTAACAATATTAACCAATCAATTCTCAATTCTTTTTTTTCGAAAACTGTTAATTCGTGGTTGGAACTCAGCAGCAACGCAAATTTCCATAGTTAGATCTAATCTTCAGATTTTTTGTCGAGTTTTGGGAATATGGAACCAGCAAAATTTTGAAAATGGTCTATGAGAAAAAAAAGTTTGGGAACCATTAGTATATAGTGGGTTATTCAAATAGTCTCTTTAATGATCGAAGGATGAATCATTTTCCTTGTTATAGTAGTACAAACGCAGATATTCAGGAATTTATGATAACTAATGACATATATTTTGAAGAAACATACAAAAAACGAGATCTTCTAGAAATATTCAAGGCTTTTAAAATTTGAATATGTGTGTGATATGCTTGCAATTTAAAATGGATATACAGTGTTGCGTCTTTCCCACTATTATTGCATTGGGCTAATATGGCACTAGGTTAAATCTAATGTTAGAAGAAATAATACTCTTACCACTTTAGACCCTCATCTGTAGTAAAATTGGTGAAAAATGTAATGAGTCACATTTTTGCAAACACTTGGAAAAACTGTAATGTTATGAATGTGGAACATTCTTATATGTGTATGAGTACTAAAATAGTTATTTATGATACAAGTGCGTGAAGTGATACTTTTGCGCACGAGTTGCGAAAAAAGGCACTAGCTACGCTCGTGCCTTTCATTTTCGCAACTCGTGCGCAAAAGTAATTCACGCATGAGTATCATACAATGTTTTATCTACGACCACATTAAAAATAATTTCCCTTAATTATATATTACATAACCTCCATTTTTAATAATTGTGTTTAAATTATTGCCTACCTTCATCATAAGAAATTCATTATCTGGTGCTCCATTTATAAAATCCAAATCTGTTCCTTTGTGAAAATTTTTGATTTTTTTGGTTTATGGCTCTCTGATTGTCGTTTTATGAAGTTAATAAGTTTATGAAATTTACTTATATCAATGTTTAAATTTAGTTAGTTTTCAACATTGAATAATGGGACCATAACATTGATGATTTCCATTGACTTTTCCGAGAAATATGCAATAAGAACATTTTCCGTCTAATTTTTAATTTTTTTAGTGTTACACCAATACAAAAAAAAAGGTGACCGGTCATCGGACCGTCGACAGAAGCTTGCTTCTTATGCACAATAAAATGACCATTTTTGACTAGTTTTCAAAAATTTTGACAATTTTTGACAATTTTTGACAATTTTTGACAATTTTTGACAATTTTTGACAATTTTTGACAATTTTTGACAATTTTTGACAATTTTTGACAATTTTTGACAATTATTGACAATTATTGACCATCTTTTCAAAAATTTTAACCATTTTTGACAATTTTTCCAAATTCTAACAATTATTGACCATTTTTGACAATTATTGACTGATTTTGACAGTTTAGACAATTATTGATAATTTTTGACAATTTTTCAAAAATTTTGACCATTTTAGAACATTTTTCCAAATTTCAACAATTAATGACCATTTTCCAAATTTCAACAATTATTAACCATTTTTGACAATTTTCGAGCATTCTTGACAGGTTCTGACAATTTTTCAAAAATTTTGACCATTTTTAACAATGATTGACAGTTTTTTTATAATTATTGACCATTTTTGCAAAATTTTGACAATTTTTCGAAAATATTGACCATTTTTCAATAATTTTGACAATTATTGAGCAATTTTTCCAAAATTTTTGACCTTTTTGTTACCATTTTTTCAAATTTCAACAATTATTGACCATTGTTGACAATTATTGACCATTTTTGACAATTATTGACCAATTTTGACAGTTTTGACAATTATTGATCATTTTTGAAAAAATTTTGACCATTTTAGACCATTTTTCCAAATTTTAACAATTATTGACCAATTTTGACAGTATTGACAATTATTGACCAATTTTGACAGTATTGACAATTATTGATTATTTTTGACAATTTTCCAAAAATTTTGACCATTTTAGAACATTTTTTCAAATTTTAACAATTATTGACCATTTTTGACAATTATCGACCAATTTTGACAGTTTTGACAATTATTGATTATTTTTGACAATTTTTCAAAAATTTTGCCCATTTTTGACCTTTTTTTCCAAATTTTAAGAATTATTGACCATTTTTGGCAATTATTGATCATTTTTGACAACACTTTTCAAATATTTTGACCATTTTTTCAAATCAACAATTTTTGACAATTATTGATTAATTTTGACAGTTTTGACAACTATTGATCATTTTTGACAATTTTTCAAAAATTTGACCATTTTAGACCATTTTTTCAAATTTTAACAATTATTGACCAATTTTGACAGTTTTGACAATTACTGATCATTTTTGACAATTTTTCAAAAATTTTGACCATTTTAGACCATTTTTCCAAATTTTAACAATTATTGACCATTTTTGACAATTTTTCATAATTATTGATCATTTTTCAAAATTTTGAGAATTTTTGAACATTTTTACAAATTTTAACAGTTATTGACCAGTTTTTTTATAATTATTGACCATTTTTTCAAAATTTTAACAATTTTTGACCATTTTTGACCATTTTTGACAGATTCTGACAATTATTGACCATTCACGTTTCACACTTCTTAATGACACTACAAAATTATTACAATTACAGAACATTTGACAGAAAACAAAACACAAAATTATCTAAGGTAACTTAATAAATATACATAAATATACTTTTTCGCACTCTTTTGGGTGTTATAATGAAACTTCCATTTAAAAAGCATTGTTCTTTTTCGCACGCTTTAGACGTATGTATAAAATGTAATTTCACGTATTTATATGAGTTTGTAAATGCTTAATTTTAATGGTGGTCGTAGATAAAGATAATTGAATTCTATTTTTATTTCATTTAGTTTGAACCCTTTTGAATCCAACCCTTTAACCATTTATTGCATTTATTAGGTAGATAGGTTATGTATGGCAGCAGAAGCCAACTATATATTTTCAACCAAACTATACGCGCACCCACCACAATAGAAACAGCGCATTCACCATTATTTTTCTTGGGCGTCCACCATTATTTTACAAGCGGGCTCACCACTATCTTGCATTATCGTTCTTGCGACACATTCGCAATATTTTAGATTAATTAAAAATTAATCACAATATTTTTATCAAAATAAAATTTATTTCCTTACAGGTTTCCAATTGCACAGACGATTTATCGTCCTGTTGGAACGAAGAAATGGGATCCTTTTCGTTACCTCTCGATTTAGATCCTCTACCTAGTCTATTCAACATATCTCCGTGCAGTAACGGAACTAATGGAAATTATAAGTGAGTACATTATTTTCCTATCTATAAACAACACTTTCGTATGTTAGGAGTAGCAGTGGGCTTTTATTTTATTTATAGTTACAAAACCTACGCGTTTCAGTATTCGGTCTTAAGCTGGTTGTAAAATTTATAACTTTGAAGGATCAAATACTCGGTCGTAGGTACCTACCTAAACTCGTCCTTAAAATCCAATTTAATCTCTTGGTCAATTTCTTACCTAGCATAATATACTTAAACTCGTCCCTGAGTAGTGTAGGTCGACAAAAATAAACAACGAAACTCGTCCACAAAAAATATTTTATTAAGAATAATTGCACAATTGGTTATTTCAACGTTTATAAACTAATGAAATACATTTAACGAAATCAAATCTTGATGTAGTTCCATTTTTATATTCTTCTATTTTCCTTCCAATGCACTGTTTACGTCGTCGTACGGCTGGATCGCGTATTATTGAGGTTTATCCTGACCAGCTCTCCCCACTATCTTGGTTAAAGCAGATCATTGGTTAATTTCATCGAGAAGGGCAAGGAAAAGCATTGAAGTGAATATACAGTGTTGAAAAAATGGCTTCTTCAATGATTTTCCTTGCCCTTCTCGATAAATTAATCAATGATCTGTTTTAGCCAAAATAGTGAGGGGTGCAGGACGGGAAAATAGCCTCTCATACCAAAAACAGTTCACGCAGGCTGGTTACAAATGTTCTTATTTTATCTTCAATAATTTTCTCTTCTTTTAATTTTTTCGTGATTATGTTGTGTTTCACTCCGCGTAATTAGATTTTCTGTACATCGCCAACATATTTCTAATACTTTTCCATAATTTTTATTTCGTATAGGCACCCACCACAAGTAATATATTATTCTCGAATAATGTTCGGAGGGAAAGTAATTTAAAAAAGTGAAACATGATAACAATTTGCCACTACGAGGTAATTTCTAAGAATATAATATAATCCTTTGCTCGGGGAAGAATTTAGTTATGTAATTAATGAATGTTACTTAGCAAGGGATGAATTTAAGGGTAGGATTATCGGTTGCTACCTGCTCGGGGACGAATTTAGGGCCGGCCAAATACTCGGAGTCTACACTTTATAGACAAAAGCCATTGGGCTTGTTTACCATTTGGTTCACCAATGCTCATGGAAAAATGGTAATTCAAGGTTTAAAATATTTCAGAGACCCAAGAATGAATCATGATTAAATTTCGTCACAATCTTTAATTATAATGAGTCAAAAAAACAGTGTATTCTGTGTAAAATAATTTAATTTTTAAAAATTGCAAAGCGTTCTGGCTGTTAAGCCATCATCAGTGCGATACCTGCAAGTAAGTAATAGTAGTTGTAATTTTATAAAAAAGGAAATTAGTAAAGAATTACTTACTTGTCAAGTATATACAAGAAGCCAAATTAAAAAGTCGACAACACATTGACTAAACAATCATAATTTTTTTTTTAAAACTACATTAAATTTAAAATATTCCCCTATTTGGGGTAAACTATTGTTAACTTTTAAACATTTTTATATTTTATATAACTACACGTGTCTGTAGAACAGAAATTGAAGTGACATTACATCAATTTGAAGTTGACAAAAACCAATCTAAATTGAATTATGACAAATGACAGTCTTAGTGAACACAGAACTAAAGTTATAAGAAGTGAGCACAGAACTAACATTCCGATGGGTGATTATCAAGGAACAATTCCAAACAATAAATAGTGTAATTTGGTAATTTCTCAAAACAAAGATGAAAATCGTCTAAACTGAGAAAAAAGATTTGATTTAGAGTGTAATGAGAACCCATTACTCAAATCTCATTCAAAACCGAAAAAGATTAAGGGTCTGATGAGAACCCGTTACCAAATCTCATTCAAAACAGATAACTAACATAACAATCAAAAGAAACACCAAAAAGACAATAAATATTCATAGAAAGAAGTTTGTAAAACTAAATCTAAGCACAGAAAAGACATTTTCACAATAAAAATCTATTTAAATATCAAGAAAATGTTAATGTTGTGGATAAATATGGGTAAATATTTATCCACAACATTAACAGACCTAAACCATACATTCCAGTTCAGAGTACATTAGTTTAACTTTCCATTTGTTTTAAATTTACAAAATTAATGATTAATTAATTGTTTATTTGGAATATTTTTGGACTCTTGTGTGACTTATTTGTTTTTAAATTTTATTTGGTAATTGGTTCTCATTAGACCCTTAATCCATTTTTTCTGGTTTGAATGAGATTCGAGTAATGGGTTCTCATCAGACCCTAATTCAAATCTTTCTCAGTGAGAATTACTTTCATATTAGTTTTGGGATATTCCTATAATACATAATTTAACTATTACTTCTTGAAATAATTTTCTTGATATTTAAATAGATTTTTATTTTCAAAATGTCTTTTCTGTACTTAGATTTAGTTTTACTAACTTCATTCTATGAATAATTATTGTTTTTTGGTGTTTCTTTTGATTGTTATGTTAGTTATCTGTTTTGAATGAGATTTGGTAACGGGTTCTCATCAGACCCTTAATCTTTTTCGGTTTTGAATGAGATTTGAGTAATTGGTTCTCATTAAACTCTAAATCAAATCTTTTTTCTCAGTTTAGACGATTTTCATCTTTGTTTTGAGAAATTACCAAATTACACGATTTATTGTTTGGAATTGTTCCTTGATAATTACTTATCGGAATGTTAGTTCTGTGCTCACTTTGTATAACTTTAGTTCTGTGTTCGCTAAGACTGTCATTTGTCATAATTCAATAGAGGATTTCAGACTAAGGTCAGTGTGACCAACAAAAAGTGGTTTTTATGACAAGAATGACAGTTAATGTCTACCATTCAAAACATAAGATTTTTGCAGGTTTTTATATCTATATTGCTTTATTAAAACAATGAATACACCCCGAAGCGTAAATCTTAAAATTTAAAAGGACGTTTTAGCTGAATTCTCAATGCATCGGTGGCCAGTAATTCTAGGAACTTTCGGCAAATCACCAATTCTCTTCTGTGATTATGTCACTAGTTATGTCAGATGTCAGTGTTATTTGCTTTTGTTGATATTTGTTTAATCGTTTATGTTTATTTTCCATACTTTTGTAGTAGGTCTAGTTAGTTGTATCACTTTATTCTTCTAATTGCTTTTTCCACTGACATCTGACATAACTAGTGACATAATGATAGATGAGAATTGGTGATTTGCCGAAAGTTCCTAGAATTACTGGCCACCGATGCATTGAGAGTTCAGCTAAAACGTCATTTTAAATTTTAAGATTTACGCTTCGGGGGTGTATTCATTGTTTTAATAAAGCAATATAGATGTCCGTAATGATATAAAATCCTATGTTTTGAATGGTAGACATTAACTGTCATTCTTGTCATAAAAACCACTTTTTGTTGGTCACACTGAGTTTAGACTGAACTCCTCTATTTAGATTGGTTTTTGTCAACTTCAAATTAATGTAATGTCACTTCAATTTCTGTTCTACAAACACGTGTAGTTATATAAAATATAAAAATGTTTAAAAGTTAACAATAGTTTACCCCAAACAGGAGAATGTTTTAAATTTAATGTAATTTAAAAAAAAATTTTTATGATTGTTTAGTCCATGTGTTGTCGACTTTTTAATTTGGTTTCTTGTATATACTTGACGAGTAAGTAATTCTTTACAATTTCCTTTTTTTTTAAATTACAACTACTATTACTTACTTGCAGGTATCGCACTGATGATGGCTTAACACTGTTTTCTTGACTTTCTAGTCATGTGTACGCAGCTATAAAGATATTCACTTTAATTCTAATAGCTCAACGTAAATGATACAATTTTATTTTTATATTTTTGGTATTGAATAAAGCAAAACACAGTGTTATATATGAAATATTTAATAAAAAAATATTTTCAAACTAAAGGCTATTGAATGTACAAAATCTGTCACAAAAAATAACATCATATAAAAACGAAAGATCCAACAAATAATATCAGTTGTCTTCATCATCTAAAAAATCTTCTTGTGATGAACTGCCACCGTCGGTTACTATATGAGGGTATCGATATCAAAAGCGGCTACAGATTTTGCAATTTCTCAGTATTTCAAAATTTGTTTTCCGCAATGTTCTATGAATGTAGCTAGCTGGATATGGTATGGTTGGTTGTCGTTAATTGTGGTCACTGCATTCGCAACACACAAAGTGCTCATGCGAAAAATTCTACTTCCCAAACAGGTTAGGTGAATAACTATAATTGTCGTATGTTGACTTCAGTCGCTTCACCCCATCTACTGCAGCCTGGTTCTTGATTATGGATGGTAGAAGGAAGAAGAACCGTCTTGCATGGGGGACAAGTTGAAAAAGTGCCAACCTGTAAAAAGCAAATTATAATTCAAAGATTCACCGAAATGGCGCTCGTGTAGCTAATGGAAATGAAGTGTATTTGGCATGAGAATGTGAATTTAGAATTATATTTCATATGTATATTTGTCTATGATATAATAATTCAAAAATACGCTCTGTAATAAACCGGAAGTATTTCTTTCCTTTTTTAATTTTGTATCTTACTCTAATAATTCATGGCGCTGTTTTTAAAATCTTGCACTATGGCGCCACCTTAATTTGCTCCCTTTCGATGGACACTTTTTAATCCATTCAGATGGTTCTCCTTCCTTCTACCCTCCATATTCTTGATGCATTCTCTGTGAATTTTACGCTGCAATATTTTTAATGTCAAAACTCATTTTTTTCATTGTGGGCCATAATAATAAACAATGACGTAGTAGTATGCGGTTATAGAACTATCATCAGTTTGATAGCCTCTTACTACTCTATTTCAGCCATTTAAAATCGTAGAAAAAGTGTCAGATGACACATGAATAATTGTATTCTCAAATGGATAAAAATTAAAATTATGAAACTTTTTTTTTGTTTCACTCTTTTAACATTCTTAACGACAAAACTAAGGCTCTTGCAATATTGAATATCTAGGTACATCTATAAGTTTGTCACTCCTATAAAAATAGAAACCAAATACCATTTATTTACCATTGTTCTTCCACATTGTCTACCACTCATGTCAAGATCCATTACTTTGCCACCAAAAAGGATCAAAAGATATATGATATCCAACTAGAAAGAAACTGGTCATGTCAAAAAGTAAGCTCAAATCAACAGAAAGATACTATTATAAGTAGCATATTAGAAACTACGAGACTCAATGAAATGTTAATTAATAAAAAGAGTAAAGTTAAAACTATTCGCAACAATCTTTTATCAACAAAAACCATGGCTCTTGTAATATTCAACATCTAAATTCATAGGTTTGTCACTCCTATAAAAATAGAACCAAAACATCACTTTTTTACCATTATTATTCCACGTTGTCTAACACACATCACAAGATCTATTATAGATCTATCTGAAGCTACGGGGCATCCGTAAGGGGGGAGGAAACATGGCCGACATCTGTCATAAACGTACCAATAGCGTACGGTACCTATTTTATAAAAGTATTAAAAATAATAATTATTATTATATAATAATTATATATAGAAACTTATTTATGCTTTGCTTTAAAGTTAAGGTATTTTTCAAAACACGGTACCTATTTGTTAAAAATCGTACTTGAATTCAATATGGATACGAAATAATAAGTTACCAAGTAAAACTGAAAATACGAAGGAAAATATTGACAATAATAACGCCTCTGGATAATCAATGTCAATCAATTGTCGAAGTGAGAGGGAAGAACACGCGCACGCGCTTGCCAATAGGAAGTAAGGTGGTTACCTAGCAACGGAGGTTCGATAAATATTCACCAATTGAGTTAGTAGGAGGGCGTGGTAATTATGATTTTCGCACGACGTTGCCGGCTTGAAGGAAACCCATAACATATTTGGAAAAGTGTTCATCTTTTAATATTCAGAAATTGAAAAAATAATGTTAATAGACAAAATCCAATAAAACAAGCACATTAAAGAACTAACGTTTAATCATTATTGACATATTGTTAATAATAAAAAGTCCATTTTCTAATTATTATCATTACATACTTAGCACTTTAGGTTTTTCATAGTTAAACTTGGCAATATCGAATGTTTTCAACCGCATTCCTTTCACAGCTTCAGTTATGTTTGCCAAACTATACTTTACCACCAATAAAAAGTTTCAAATAACCGGAAAACTATTATAAATGACATGATATCATGTCATTGTCATTTTTTCCCGCAGCTGTACCATAAACGGTTTCTGATATATGGCCGAGAGCCATTCTTATTGGGACACCCGGTACAACATCAAATATAAAAACAAAATAAATAAATAAAGTCTTAAAATACATCATACCACCAAAATTCACGAATAGTATTAAAGAAATTTTAGCTACAGAGTCAGAAATAGCTTTAAAATCTCAGTCAAATAGTTTTCTTTATGAAAAGTTACAAATTGCTAATTTGATTAAAAATATAAAACCTTCAAAGGTTAAACGTCTAACAAAAAATGATATTTCAGCATTAAATTCAATTAAACAAAAAGTAGAAGATTATAACCTCACAATAACAAAATCTGACAAGGGAAATGCCACTGTCATTTTAAAATCCGAAGAATATAAATCTAAAGTTAATAATTTTTTAGAATCTTGTGATGTAAAAATTCTAAGGGCTGACCCAACAAAAAAGTTTTCTAATAATGTTAGAGAGATTGTCAATAGTTCAAAATATGTTTTCAATGATTATGAGAAAAAAATACATGATTAATAAAAATCCTCAGTCTCCACAATTATATGGAACTGTTAAATTACATAAAGTATCGAAACCAATTAGACCTGTAGTTTCTTACGTTGATACTCCTAATAATAAGTTAGCTAAAAAACTAAACAATATACTTAATAGCTATGGAGGTATATCTAAATACTCAATTGAAAATTCAATAGAACTAATCAAAAAATTAAAAACATACAAGTTACAAGATAATTATAAACTTATTTCATTTGATGTTACCAATATGTTCTCTAAAATTCCTCCAAAAGAGTGCATAACACTTGTTAAAAAATTACTAGAGGATAAAAATATCAATCCAGGAATAATATCAGATATACTTAATTTGTTTGATGTATGTATTAATCAGAATTATTTTACTTTTGATAATAAGGTATATATTCAAAATGAAGGTTTACCAATGGGACGCCCTATATCACCAATTTTAGTAAACATTTTAATGGACAGTTCAGAAAGAAAAATCTTTGAATGTAACATTTCAAAAAATATATTATTTTGGTATAGGTATGTAGATGACATATTAGCTTGTTTTGTAGGTAGTGAGCGACAGTTAGATATATTGTTCAATCATATTAATAATTTACATCCAAAAATTAAATTCACATTAGAAGTTGAAGAAAATAACTCAATCAATTTTCTTGATATTAAAATTCAAAGAGTCAATAATATACTTGATTTTTCAATTTACAGAAAACCATCCCATGTCACATAAATTAGCAGCATATAATTCAATGATACATAGAGCATTTTCAATTCCTATGAACAAATATAATTTTGATAGAGAAATTAATATAATTAAACAAATAGCCACATCCAACGGTTATCCATTACATATAATAAATAAATAAATTCATAAAAAAGAGGCATTACAATTAATATTTCCTGAAAAAACTAGGGAAATACAAAATTACAAAACCATCACATATGCTGTTAATATTTCTAATAATATTGCAAAAATAATATCTTGTTCAACAAATACAGCAATTTCTTTTAAAACACAAAACATTGTGAGTAAAAAATTGTTAAATGTAAAAACAAAAATACCCCCATTAAAAAAGTCTGGAATATATAAACTTAAATGTCCAGGATGTAATGCTGTCTATATTGGTCAAACAATTCGAAATTTTGAAATTAGATACAATGAACTCTCACGAGCATACATATTAAAACAGCCAGATAAATCACATTACGCAAAACATCTTCTTGACACAAAACATTCATTAACACCTAACACAGAACTAGAAGTACTGCATATTTGTGATAAGAAACAAGAACTAGATTTCCTTGAAGAACTAGAAATAAGAAGACACTCAAGAGACCCACAATATGAAGTTGTCAATGAACAGATAAATCTAGGGAGCTCTCCACTATTAAATTGTCTTCTTAAGTAACAATTGTAAAGATCAGCAGATATAGTTTTCCTTGGTTTCCTATATCATTGCACAGTTATACTGATCTTAAATGGGAAAAAGATATCCAGGATATCCCCATAGGGCTGATAATACCTAAGCTTTAATATTTGTAAAATCTTCTTCTTTTTTCTATTCATTAACAATCACAAGATAGGTCACTTACTATTTGGTCTAGCCAAAATATTAAACATCAAGCAGGCATCACATAAAATGTAACTTCTGTCATTCTGAAAATGTTATGTCAATATCGAAATAATTATCAATATCTTAGAGTTTTCATAATTTTTTCATTAAATAGTGGAATTGATTAGAAACACTTAGTTTCATTTAAAAAAGTAAAATTTTTCAACTCATTTATTTCTGCTAACTACCAAATACGCTACGTATAATGTGATATAACTACAGATTGTCCTCTCCAATTAGCTAGTTTAGCAGCGAACAATTTGGAATTTTCCACCACCCACACCGACCCATTTTTAGCGTACCTAATAACATCTATAACGGCCTTAGCGCACGAATCGGCGTTTTGCGTCGGCATATTCTTCAAATACTCGCTTAAATCCCTTCCCATTTCCGGCGTCAACATCTTCTTATCCAAACTTTTAACGAAATCAGTCTTCGTAATCCCCGTACACAAAGCCACGATTCTCAGTCCGTTTTTATTCGAGTTCAAATTATGTCCGAAGCTTCTAGTAAATTCCACAATTGCCGAATTCGCCGCCGCGAATATCGGCGACGGTGGAAACGGTTCCAAGCCGAAATTCCCAGTTAAATTCACCACTACAGCATTCGATTTGCTTAAAGCCGCCGCTATTTCTAAATTTACGTTAATCGTACCGTTTACGTTAGTGTTAAGTTCCGTGCACCAATCGGAATCGTTCCAATAACCTGCTGAATGTACGAATATATCCAACTGCCCGAATTCTTGTTTAAGGGAACGAAGCACGTTCGATAAGGATCTTCTGTCTCTTACGTCGCAGTTCTTAAAGAGGGATTTACCATTTCCGTGTGCACAGTTTATATTCTGCACGGCTTCTAGGCCTTTATAAGTGTTCATACCCAACAAAGCGACGTGTTTTACACCGTTGCATAATAGTTGATTAGCTGTTGCGCATCCTATTCCTCCGGTACCACCGGTTATTACAGCCGTTTTGCAGTTTATGTCTAGAAGAGGTTCAGTTTGAGATATTTGAGTGGACGTAGTTCTTCTAAAATTTGTTGTGTTGAAATTTGGACGTATTTTAAGGAGTTTATGTAAAGTTTTGGTAAAAATCATGGTTCTGCCAAAAATGACTTTTTTATTTTGACGTATCTAAACTTCAAACAGACTAAGCGCTCTTTCACACAGTCAGGGGCCGTATTCTCGACAAGTGAACTTTTGATGCGTATGCGCATTTCGAGAGATTCGTCCGTTTTGGTATTCTTGACTAGTGAACATTGATCATGCCCTGCGATCTCTTATTACCACTATTGGACTGCATTTTTAACGCCATCTATCCGCCTGGAAGGTCACTAATAAACTTTATTTTACAGATTGTTGTAATACCGTCATGTGTGGATTAATCAAACCATGCTGTTTGGATGTTTATGCTAAAAATAGTTTTTATATTCCATACATAGCATCTTATTCATGCCGGAATTCGCCATTGTTCAGTGAATGTTAGTGAGTTGTTTTGTGCTTTGTGTTTTTGATAATTTTAAATTTAAAGACTATTTCCTAGTTTTATATTTGCATTTTTTGGGGTAAGTATTAACATGAATAATAAAATTTATTTCAAGAGAGATATTTGAAAGTGATCAGGTTTAAACTATATATGTTTATTCTTATAATTATTTGTGTGGTTCCTTACAAGTCTTCATAAATATAAAAAGGATCAAAATAAGTGGATTTAAGTAAACTTGTCAAAAATTGAAAGTAATGAAGCTACATAAACATTTTTGCTTATATCTTCCAAAGTTTACTTAAATTTATTTTGAACCATTTTATATCTGGTGGAGCATTGACAAGACATCTTAGAAACACTGTATAACTTAAATAATTTTTGTTCCAGAGTATATCCAGCTAGCATATTTGAGTCATGCCTTCACTCTCCTGCTGTGTTAGTGGTTGCTATAAAAGCATCTACTCTAAGCATCGTTTTCCCAATTCTGCCAAGAACAGTAAAACATTTTTTGACAAATGGGTAAATTTATGTGGAAATAGAAGGTTGAAGGAGAAAATGACATCCAAAAACATTTATGACAATTGTAGAGTGTGTGTGCCTTACACTTTTTACCCGAAGATTTTGGTCCAAATAAAGTTCTGAAACGAGGAGTTTGCCCATCGGTCAATTTACCAGGTAAATCCATAATAATAAAAAAACAACTGACTAGCATACATTTATTCAATTGTTTATATTTTCTAGAATCCTTAGAACCAGTAACTGATGATGTTCCTTCCTCAATAATTGAAGCACAACCATCAACCTCTTTGGCTGTACCACAAATTGGTGCTGAATCTGAAACTGAGAGTCCTAGAGGACTTTGAAGTTACATGAAGCTTTAAATGATCAGTTTGCAAAACTGAAAGCTAAAAAAGCACAAGAATTCTGTGCTGTTAATGAGGCTAGTTGTAGCTATTTCGGTTGAACCCGAGCTGAATTTAACAACATATGCTGAACAAGATTTTACTGATGCTGCACTAGCAGACTTGACTACTGCTGTTACTCCAAAAAGAAGTGAGTGATTAATTAATTGATTTATTAATATAGGTGTTTAACAAAGAAATTTTCACAGAAATGGTAGATATTATAGGCAAATATTTTGATTTATTAAAAAACATGGAAAATTATTGCTTAAAAATCCATTTATAAATTTTTATATTATTTACTTATGTCAAGTTTTGACTGTATACTTCTATTAGAATATTGTCTAAAATAGGGTTGAAAATTTAACATTGAAAAATGCTATATCTATATGCAATGTTTATTGCATATTGATATTATTAATTGCTAATGATATTATTTCTTACTATAAAAAGATCTGATTTACTTGCTGAGGTGAATGTCTCAAGGGTTAAAGACAACACCAAAACCCAGACGTCTCTATCGAAGAGCCACCCAATTTAAAAAAAGGGCAACCGAGTTTAGAAGAAGTCATCTGTTGCTGAAAAAAAGGTTGTATGCTGCTGAAACCTTTAAAAAATCTGAACTTTTTGAAAACTGTGTATCCAGTATGGATCGCATTCGCAAACGATTTTTTGAAAGTCAAATTGAAAATGTTGATAAAAAACCAAAAGGAAGAAGGTACACACTCGAAGACAAGGTATTGGCATTAGCTTTATACAAAAAAAGTGGATCTGGGTACAGATTCTTGTCTAAGCTATTTGCATTGCCATCAAGGAAAACAGACATGAAACTCCTTAATAGAATTCCAATTCAACCTGGTATTCATGACGAAGTTTTTGCAGTTCTCAAAGCTGAAACAAAAAACTTTAAAAAGCAACTAGATAAACATTGTATTATAATGTTTGATGAAATAAGCATACAACCAAATCTGCACCCAAATTGGTATGAGGGAAATGTTATTGGCTTTGAAAACCTAGGATTTAAGCAAACGCCAGAGATAGCGAATCATGCTCAGGTAATACTGTTTTGACACCTCACATGTTTTGGATAAGATTATTTCAAACCAAGCACTGATTAACTAAGAAGAAACAACTACTTTCCGTGCAATTTGATGTTTGTCGGGGCATATAACTCGGAAAGTAGTTGCTGCTTCTTAGTTAAGCGGACATTGGTTTGAAATAAACTTTTTTAAAGTTTGAGGTTGGTTTGGTTAGTAGGCATCCCATTGGGGATGAGTCCAACACTGTTTGGGTCCTGGACCCATTCGAACATGAGTTTCCCATCTCGACCCGAAAAAAAAAATTTATGAAGATTATTAGGAAGGCTTATAAAAGAAGATATTCCTGACAGCTGATTAATTGCTAACACTTTTTGGTTCTGTTTACATTTTGTAAGTTTTTAATAAAGCTGTTTATGTAAAAATTATAAAATAAGGTTTTGTTCAATTAAGAATTCTATTTTTATTATTGATGAAATAAAACAATTTAATTTGTTTAAATCTTCATTTTTATTTTGAACTAACGTTCAAATTAAAATTAGTGACGCGTTTCGCTACACTAGCTTTTTCAAACATAAAAATGAAGATTTAAACAAATTAAATTGTTTTATTTCATCATTAGTATGGATCTTCATCAAGTAAAAGCCTCATCTATTCAATTCTATTTTTATTTTCAGGTGGTGAAGCTTGGGGAAAGCAAGATCTGTAGAGGTCTTTGAAAAAATAACAAATAATGAAAAAAGTTATGGAAAGTTGTTGATAATAAACGTATTTGCTTTTTCTTGTCGAGGTAAGCTGTAAAATAAACCCATAATATAAGCAATTTATTTCATAGTTTTTATTTTTTAGATCTAATGTGTAACTTTTAAGTTTAATTAGAAAATAAGGAAAATCACCTGTATTATTTTATAAAAAAAATGTATAATAATTTTTTTCAAAATATTTGTTGAAATAAGTCTTTTAATAAATTGTCCTGGTTAATAAAAAACAGTCGCACAAAGTTTAAACGGCTTTTTGAAACAACCTATTCTACTTTTGAGCCAAAATAAAATAACGGGTTGCTTCAAAAAGTGTTTAAACTTTGTGCGACTGTTTTTATTGTTTTATTTAAGAAAAAAACAATATAGGCATAATTTAAAAAACCCGCCAATATTTGCTTGGTTTGCCATCTAGTAGTAACTAGTAAACTGTGCCTGATCATGCAGGTCTCCTCCTTTATTTTTTCCCCGTAAGTGAATACTAACCTTCCACCATAATAGATGGCGCAGCACTCGACAAAACTTTGTGGGTTCGGACATGAGTACAGGAGAGTCCATTCTTCCCCGTATATAGTATTTATCTATGACATTGATGCGTATACGTTTTCAAAACGAGTGATTACAGCGAGCGCTTTGTATCGTTCGTTTTATAGTTTTGTTGACGTCTATTGATAAAATTATACTTATTTGTTGTCAACTTCGAAGACAAGTATTTTTGAATTGTCAAAAATATATTTTTTTAAATGGATGTCGAAGTGGTACAATTAATGTTGATTGATGCAATGGAAGATGGGCGAAGATATAGACAGCGCGGAAATCCTTTTACTGATTTAAGTAACAAACAATTCATTCAAATGTTCCGCCTCTCCAAAGAATTGGTTCAATAGGTTTTTCCACTGAAGGTATTTTTTCATACATTTCAGGAATTTTTTCATCATTTTGTTCTGATAGCTCTTCTACTATAAAAAATTCATTTTGATGCTCTTATCAAAATTAAAGTCAACTACTGATTCCGCTGTATCTTTATGTTCCTCAATGGAAACCACTTTCACAATATCTATGATATCTTCTTCTATTTTTGTTAGTTCCCCTTCAATTGGTGGTCCACTGCCTGTTCCTTGTGCATGCCTTTTTTTATTACTTACTTTGACCTTCGTTCTGGACTTCAAGTCCTGCCAAGTCTGTAAATGATTATATTATTGTAGAAAATAGATTTGTGCGACTTAATCTCAACTGAACCATTAGTTTTAATGCGTATACGTCAAAAAGCTCACTTGTCGAGAATACGGCCCCAGGGTGTTCGCCACTCTTCACACCAGTGCCCGCCAAGATCCGGAACTCGTGGTGCTGTACTTCAATCACCGAGAGAAGAGTTATTTATAGACAAATAAACTGATTTGTTTGACCTCCCTTTGTTTAATAGTAACATTGTTTATTCATTATTAAGAAGCCTTATTAACGTGAAAACATTGGAAAATTTTAATATGAAAAAATCATTTATTCGAGTGTAATTTTTTTAATGTAAAGAAAGGACTATGCTTCCAGCTTATGGAAAATAAAAGACCACTCAAATGCGGATATTTTGATACCAACTTATTCGTCTTGAAAAATAGAACATTTGATAACATTGCGCCAATGTTTTAATTTAATTAATAAACCCACAATTAATGATATTATTTTTAAAATCGCTTACGGAGATTGTATGAGTAAGACAGAGAGAAAATACGTAAATAGACATGTATTACAGATTCCACGAAGTAAGGATATCAGCGGTGATAAGAAATGAATAAATAAAACCATACAGGGTTGAACTGACCTAATTTTATCAGTTAATTTTTATATTTTGTTTTTTCTTTGTAGTATTTTGTAGTTTATTTGTTGGCATCGGTAACTCTTTAAAAAAAAATAGGATAGGGATGCGGAAAAGATTTTTTTATATGGAAGATGTTAAATGTCTATTAACTGTTAATACAAAAATGCTTGTGAAATGTGTGTAGGTAATGAACCCGACGTAAAGGATGATACTAAAAGATAATGTATAATTCTTAGAGTATCCCCTTTTACGCACTCCACCTTCCCCCCACAGGCAGTGCCTGAGGACCTCATTACCTTCTATCCGCGAAGTGTAGCTGAAAAAAAAATTTTTATTGGCCTAAGCCGGTTTTTATATTTTTTTGGTAGCTAAAGTCGCCTTTTTGCTTTATTAAATTTTTTTGATGGCCGAAGCCGGGTTTTGTTTAATTTTTGTATTTTTTTGATAGCCGAAGCCGGGTTTTGTTTAATTTTTGTATTTTTTTGATAGCCGAAGCCGGTTTTTGTGTTATATATATTTTGATGGCGATGAGTGTTTTCCCTTGCGTGACATAAAAAGCACTGTTAACTGAAATCTAATTTGCAACATTATATTTCTTCATGATTAGGTATAGTTCGATCAGCAGCGTCAACTACAGTCAACCAGTCTACCTGTTCCATAATTAGGATACGTTAAGCCGTCACTCGAGTTCCCGTCAGGGTGAAAACTGACCTGTCTAAAAGGTGTTTATGGTAATTACGGTAAATTCTCTGAATCATCTGATATCTAGCTATGTATTTATTGCAAATTGTAATAAGTGAACAGTAAAAGTTTTAAGGGAGGTCCGTTTTCAGATGTATGAAATAAGAAATAGTTACAAATGTCTTATGTTTGGCACTATTAAACGATATTATTTTATATGATGTCATTATTGGAATAAAATACGGAATTTTAATTCTACAATTTTATTGCGTACTACTACTGAACTGAGTCATAAATACATACACGTAAAGAAGCTAACCTAACCTAACATATAACCTAACCAGGGTTTACCCTTTTCACTTAGCATTACTTCAAGCATTTTGTGTATCACTATAGCGTACGACAACAAACGTTCGGAAATATGTATATTAATAAACTGCCGTTTCGAAAATGACAACTTAATATAATAGAAAAATATATTCATAGCAATTAGTACTGACAGACCCCCTAGCCACCCCAATAGGCTATTCAACTTTTTTATTAGAATTCAGGATTACGAATAGGTATTACGATTTACTGGAATTTTCAAAACTATTTAATTTACCTGTAAGAGGATTAAATAAACTGGACGGCAATTCAAGTGCGGGATTAAGATACCTGCAAGTGTCGGACGGGAACTCATGTGTATTTTATAGTCATTAAGAAACCTGACGGGAATTCGTTTGAACCGGAATTGTTTACGAAATACGTGTCGGTCAGTGTTATTAAATGTACCTATTATAATTTTACTATTATAATATAGAAAACGTTATAATAAACTGCTATTACAAAATGACAAACTTATGTAAAGATGTTAGATTGTCAATTGAGAGATGTACCTTTTTTACATAATTTGATTGCAATCTATCATATCTTTATACAACTGAAAAATATAATCCTATTATTTTGTTTCAACGGAACTGGTATTCATCGTATGTACAACTATATTCACAAGTTCGACTCTGTTTTACCGCAGCAGGTGGAGTCCTATTGAATGGTTGGATTTTGTAATCGAATCGAAAATTTCTGACAAATGAACTGATTTTGTGGGTTTATTAATTAAATTACAACATTGGCGTTATCAAATGTTCTATTTTTCAAGACGAATAAGTTGGTATCAAAATATCCGCATTTGAGTGGTCTTTTATTTTCCATAAGATGGAAGCATAGTCCTTTCTTTACCCGTAAGATATCACATTAGCCTACAAATTATGTGCCAGTTAATACAAAGAATTCTCACCCCACCCTATTATTCACGTTTGGCGCCAGTCAGTGAAATTAGATGAGTTTGTGCACGTTTACAGATTAGTTTTTGTGGTTAAAGTCAAAGATTACAAAATATATATAAGATTGTTCACTCGTACGAATTCTATCGATCAAAGGATTCATACCGCTGGTTACTGTCTGGTGACTTAGCGGTTGGCGCCATGCTACAGTATGTCGCTAAATCCTTACTTGCATTTAATTTTGCATATTATACGGGTTGTCGCCTATCGAGCGCTGGTATTTTAGAATTCGTTGTTCGTGTTTATGTTTTATAGATATTTTAAATTTATTAATTAATTATTGCAATAGGGAAAAAATAATATTCATATTTTCCTCTTCAATAGCAAAACTTATAAAATAAATATTTTGTGATATTTGTTAATAGTCTTAGTTGTATACATAATAAATGGTAGTTTATCACTTTCCCACGAATTCTGAATGCTGTCTTGATTTTAAGTACTTATAATGTAAACAATGATAAAAATATAGAGAAGCAATTAAGGGCCAGAAATGTGCCTATAATCTCTAGAAACTTTGTAGAAGTATTTCATTTAGTTTTTCGGGAAACGTTCCGGAAGTAAAATTTCTTGTTCGCATTATTTTAACTCCTGTCTTCCAAAAGTAACATTCATAATATTATAATTGTGGTTTTAAAATGCCTGTGTGTTGTGCTGTGATCGGTTGTTCCAGCAAGGTGGGAAAACCAGAAATATCCTTTTATCCTTGTCCCAAAGACGTTGAGAGGTGGGTATTAAATTAGTTATTATTAAATACGGAATTCAACTTTTTCAAAACTATTGTAACAAAGATATTTGATAATAAAAAATTAGTTAGTTATTTGGTACTTATAGGTACTGGGTATTCATAGAAATTTGAAAATTCACATATCTAATTTATTAATAAATATATCCTGCAGCTGCATAATATGTTTTTACTGTTTTAACCTTGTGAATCTAAAAAATACGGAGTGTCTAATTTAAAGATCAAAATTGTTTTAGTGGTCCTATTATTCTGGTGGCCAATAAGTATGTATAATTTAATTTGTGATATTCTGTATAAATAACCGCTAGATCATCAATAAGCATCACAAAATTACTAAAATGTTGAATAAAATCTGTCAATTGATTCATTTTAAAAATTTTAATGTATTTTTTACTTATACCTAAACTTTCCTTTTCAAATTCATATCCTGAACTTTTTTCGAAATAATTAACATTTAAAAACATTATATAAAAAAAACCTTTAATAAATCATCCTATTTGAATATATATTTCTCAAGTTACCCCTGTATAGCTTGGAATAAAATATACTCTTCTAATTCCCTGGTACCTAGCGGTGTCGTTATTTACAACAAAAGGGAGCCGTAAATATGATTTATGAGTGCGGCGATCGTTTAAAACACTAAGAAGAATCAGACCGCCTTCAAGTGAACTATCTTATATATATTTTGTAATCTTTGTTAAAGTGCTTTGGACAAAAGTGAGTTTAATAATAGATAATAGCTTAATGTTTAATGAAGATCTTGAGCCAAAATATCACTTTTTGATTCACTATCCTACAATTATTGAGAATATAGGTCCTCGTAAAGGTATGTATCGTCTATTAGGTTTGAAGCATTTCATAAATATGGAAAAGTAATGCTCATGTTGTAACGTCGAGAATTAATATTATTCATACATTGGCTCATAGATACCAGTTAAAACTGTGTTTTAGATTACTTAATAAAACTGATCTTTCTGATAATGAAATTGGTACTACAGTGTGCTTTGAACCACCGATACATATAAATTCAAACACAGATTTATTGAATAGTTTTGAAGTTAACTGGTATAAATTTAATGGTGTACGTTTTTGGAAACAATCTGTTATTTTTATTGGAGAGAATAAAAACAACAAATTTGAGTTTGGTATCATAAAAAAAAATTTGTGCACAAAAAATAAAAACGATGTAGGTATAGGTATTTTATTTGCCAAATTATAACCGATTTAGAGTGAGATGTTAATTTAAAATCGTTAATAAAATATAATTTAGATTTTATTGAAATTCATATCGAAAAATTACCACTTTTACAAACGTTTATACTGCATAAATTACGAAATGATGTCTACGGTATATCCATATCCATATATTTTTAAACAGTATTTTTCACATAAACGCAATCAATTTGGAAATTCTATTTTTCCGTCGACCGTGTATTAACATATGCTATTAACGTTCTCAAAATTAGACAAAATCATACATTAATGACCCCCATTAATGCATGATTTACCTACATTAATCAACGATTTTCTGCAGGCAACCCAACGCACATCTTATACATTATATTTATATTGACAGTTACCTGTGGTGTAGGCAACCAAACATACAATAAAGTCTTTAAAAAATGAATCCTAGTATAGAATACTTCTAGATTTTGACTTACCTATCGTTTTATTTTATTATTCTACAAAATTATGATAATTATTAGTGTTAAGACATCCAAAAAAGAATTTAAGAAAAACGAAAACAGTGACATTTGAACCAGCGACCATCTCTGTGACATTTCAATGTCATTATTTATTTTTGACAGTGCTTACTTATGAAACAAATAAATATTTTTAGTTTTTAAGTATTGAGAAAAACGAATACAACTGATAGAGTCGACGGAAAAGCTTTGTAACTAACACGAGTATTAAAAGGGCAATTAACAATCTCGAACATTAACGCACTCGCTCTGCTCGTGCGTTAAATTATCTCGATTGTTAATGGCCCTCATTAATACACTTGTTGGTTAAATAACTATTAGACTTTTATCTCCTCCATCAGAATTATTTTAATTTAAAAAAATGAATGTTTTTCAAATTTTAAAAATATATGAGATTTTAATTTTAAATGTAGGTACCTATGTGGTTTTAATTTTAAAAATGTATGGTTTTCATTTTAAAAATGTATATGGTTTTCATTTTAATAATGTATGGTTTTCATTTCAAAAATGAATGGTTTTCATGTCAAAAATGTATGGTTTTCTTTTTTAAAATGTATGGTTCCCATTTTAAAAATGTATAGTTCTCATTTTAATAGATCAAAATATTCAGCAGTCCAAGTTTTTTTAATACCTACCCTGCTTTCCTACTAAACTGTTTTATGCATAAATAGATTAAAATAAAATTGAGAGGCTTAATATGAATTTTAAGGGATCTCTACCTTTACTCATCGCAGAATCGATATTTATCAGTGATCTTTTACAAATATTCACGATTTCCTTTTGCCTAACCATTTTCTGATGTGTCAGGGGCTACGGTAATAAAGAATTTACATAAACTTTTTACTGTACTTGGAATACATTCTGACAGAGGCAGAGGCTCCTCTTTTATATCTGATGAAGTTAAAAGGTACCTAAATAAGTTTAACGTGGTGACCAGTCGCATTACCTCTTATAACCCTCAAGGAAATGGCCAAGTAGAAATATATAGTGGTACAATCTGGAAGACACATAAGTCCCGTTTGCTAAAAACCTCTCAATGGGAAATTGTTCTTCAATATGCCCCGCATTGTATCCGCTCCCTTCTTTGTTCTGATACTATTGAAACTCCACAGGAACGCATTTTTCATCAACCCCGGAGGTCACCGAATGGTAAGTCGATCCCATCGTGGTTGTTGATTCCCGGAAAAGTACTTATGCGTCGTCAAATTGTAACCTTAAATGCCTCTGGCTAGAGCACTCCTCCTCGGGGAGTGGAATTCGGCACCAATAAAACTATTTTATATGCTATCACTGGGATGGGGTGTACAATTAATATTAAATTGGACGCCATCAGCTTTTTATCGAAACGATAAGTAAAACTCAAGTTGAGCTTCAGCTTGATCTATTTAGAACTCAGTCAGGCCAACTGAGCTCTAGCCATGTGTCGTCCTATTCAAAACTATATATGTATACTTACTAAAAGTGTTTATATTGTAATTACTATCTATTGATTTATTTATTAAACTTAATTTATATACACACTCTACTTAATGTCTACTAATTTATTTACACTCGGTATATTAGTTCTAATGTATTTTTACCACTTGAATATTACACTATTTATCTTCAATATTTCATTCACTGTCTGATTACTGAGAACTTCTGTAAACTGTCGGTGAACTAACTCTTTGTTTTCGTTTCACTAATTGTCAACTCACTCAAAAAACCCGCGTATATATAGTCTTGATCAATTCTGGAAAGTTCTTGTATTTTCCGCGCTTGTCCTATGCGTAAACAAAGCATATTTTCGAGAACATTCTCGAAACTCGATAGGGGTGCATTTGCCAAAATTTATAGTCGAGGGACAGGGCCGGCTTTGAGTTGGTGACCTCGCAACAATATCATTGTTGATAAACATATCTATTCAATATTATAAAAGTGTTAATCAAGCTATTTCGTGAATGACCTACTAAACTATACGAGGGGCACTGCATTTCTAATAAAAAGAATTGTTGCAAAATTCCCAAGGTCGCGAACCTTACCGGACCCGTGAGTTAGTGTAGATTAAACAATAAAGTATTTTCTACAGATATTTGAGTTGTAAAAATAAATAAGAATTATTATACCGTGTGTAAATAAATTAGTACTCATAATATACAGTGGTTATTATTATACAGGTGCAAATAACAACAAAGAACTTGTGAATAAATTAAAATAAGAACAAACGTTACAATACAATGTACCAAGTTTGAAGTTTGTAGGTAGCGGTTTTTTTTAATATGCTTAAAAACTGACTGACAGTGTCATCTTCAAGGGGTGAACTCCTCTAGGAGGAACTTTTGGATAGAGGTTAAAATCTCGTCTAGTATCTGTAGTTTGCATTTGGCTGGAGAGTTTCTGGACACCCTGTATATTACTTTACCCGTTTTACAAATTACATTTGCATCGTCAGGTATAAATTGAATATTGATTAATAATCATCTATAATTTGTGAAACCAGTCAAGTAATATTATATTATATTTCTGTTGTGGAATTTATCATTCATTGATTTTATTTGATAATTGTTATTTTTTTCTTTTATATTGAACAAATAAGAAACAAAAACACCCTGTTGCGCCTAGCTCTGCCCATCCCAATTTCTCTGCTACTATTTCCTTTACACACACAACAAAAATTCGATGTTTGACTGTATAAATTTTCCTTCTAGAAATATTGTTTTAGAATAGAGCCTTCGATACAAAATCAAACCCCGCTCGTGTTTCGAGACCAAAAACAGCCTGGACCGGACGTAGCAGACGTTTTACTTTCTCTGAAACATGCCGTCGTCCACCCTGGCCAAAGTTCTAATGAAAAATACGAAACTCAACACGTTTATCATCCGCAGATGCTTCTTTCACCTGGAGGATATACCGGCGGTATATGCGACCAGGCTTTTGCTCAACAAACACCAGTTTTTCCAAGTATGTCAGTGAACGTATCAATGAACATGACTATGCATGGATACCATCCGAATAATAGCTGTGGATATTCTTCTACAGAGATTTCTTGTCCACATCAGGTATTTATTTTACATTTTATATTTGATGTTATGTACTAATATATTATGTAGTTTCCTTCCATTCCATACCATAGAAGTCATCTTGATAAAGTAGACAAGACAATAGATGAAACAGATGAAGATAAAATCTCGCTCTTCTTCACAGTACAACACCTTGCTTGAAAGTTCACTTTCTGACGTGTTAGATGCTGCTCAGCTTACTATTGACACAGAATAACTTAATCACACAGAAGCGACACCTTCGTTCTTATTAAAAACAGCCTATATTATTAGGTGTCGATTCTGTTATTTTAATGTTCGTGTGAAAATTTAATTTGCCATTTTGGTAATAATCTCTAAATTTAAAGTGTTACCACGTCATATCATCAAAATTGCGTATCCTAGCAATAGACCATTGCAGAACACGTGACAATTCGGCCATATTGTGCTGAAGGGCAAGCAAATCGATTAGTTAGTGTTTTCGCATCTGCTTAGTTTCAAAATTTAGTTTTCTGGTGTTATTTCCATAATATTTTAAAAAATATGTCTCGAAGTGCGTATTATTGATCTCTAAGTGGTGATATCAAGTGCCGGTACGAAGAAAAAATTCGGATTATAGACAATATTGACCCTTACGCCCTTTCGACCAAATAGCTTTCTTTGCAACCTTTTGAACTACCCAATTTAGTAATAATGGATTTGGTGAACTATTCAATTTTAACTGATATAGTTTTTACACGGGTGCACAGTTAAAAGCTTATAAAAGCTTAAAAGCCTACAAATACTACGAATCGGGTTCAGTCTTGGGGATATCAGCTAAGCAAATTAATGATGATCACCTCACTTCGTTAAAACAGCCGGAAATCGAAAAAAGATACCTTATCTCTTCTCCCCGCATTCCACACTTAACAACACTACAAATCGATGGCATTTTAGATACCTTTAAGGACTAATTGTTAATTAAAGTCAGTTGTTTACCTAAAAACTAAATAGAATGTGTGCCCTCCAGCACAATATGGCCGACCTGCCAGTGACGTCATTCTGGAATAGTCTATAATGTTTTTTTATGGAAATTTTAAAAGGTGTCGCTTCTGTGTGGGATGATTATTCAGTTATATGGTTAAATATATAAGATAAACAATGGACAGAGGGGATTTTACCGCATTTATATTTCAACTCGTTCTAATAAGGGGGCGTTTCTATATGGTTTGTATGTATTTACGTCATTCGTGAATCACCGACATTTACAGTATTCGCTAACTAGCTTGATGTCCTTAATGCTTTCTAGGGAGCTATTGACACCGCCCATCCGATAACTGTAAACAGTGCCGTGCAAGTTCTGAGAATACGACAAATTAACACAACTTGTACAATTAATAAAGTAAAGTCCGTCCGGAAATATATGATCCTAACTTTATAAATAATATTTAATTATTTGTTATAATTATTGGTATATTGATTTTAATAGAAACGGATCTGCTTTATACCTGAATTCTGAGTACATAAATAATATTTTAACAATAAGGTACCCATTACAATAACATGTTATTTATCTAATTGAAGATTATAAAGTTAGGTTCTTATATTTCCGGACGGACTATAATTAAAATTTGTTAGAAACTAAATAATTTCTACCAGGTAGTGATGAGAATAAAAGAAACACAAGATAATGGGAAATTATTTAAGCTATGTATATTTCTAAGAATAGGTATAAACAGTTTTTATCTTTACGAAGAATCTGACTCACTGCCGCTACTGGAATCACTTTCATCTAGAGTAATCACAAGAGGGTTGACGTCATAAAACATATCTGTTTGAAGTTCTCTATCAAAATATGAGTCTTCTATTGTTATGGTATCTTCATCACTTTTTAATGTCTTTAAATAATTAAACACTCTATATATCACTTGACGAGTTTGTCCTTCAGTACATTCACGATTTTCTTCATTAAAGGCTGACATTTTTACAAACACTTTATTGTACAAATCAGAAACAATAACTGTGTGACGCTACGCTACTGAAAATCTTAACACCTGATAAGGTTCGATGCAATTGGCGATTGTCAAAATTTTACCACCAATAGCGGCCGAGTAGGCAGGGCACTATTACTCTGTCTCTCTTAGTTGGTAATCTCTGGGACATCAAGTTAGTTGGCGAATACTGTATTGCGTTATAGGTAAGCCGCTGTTTATAACGTGTCGCGAAAAATCTGACGTTTATCACAGCTCGCAGGCATTATACCAATGAGCACGAGGTAAAATGTAGATATGCCGTCTTTCGGATGAGACGTAAAACCGACGTCCCGAGTCCATGGACGTTTCATGAAATTTTACATTTTTTTCGTAAAGGTACTCAAAATTAAATTTTTATAATAAAAGAAGTGACTTATACACTCCTCAAAAGTTCAGATGGAAGCAGGGCGAGAAGTGATATTCAGTAAGTGATTATTTAGAAAACCTGCACACGAACTCTCTAACTTGATAGAAACAGAAAAATAAAAGCATTGATGGGACCACTGGGGAAACACCGTCTTAGAGCCTGTACAGCCTGCAGCGAAACACTTTAGACTTCTAGAGTGCACCTTAGACTACTAGGGTGAGTAGCATATCACAGCTCGCAGGCATTATACCAATTAGCACGAGGTATAATGTAGATATGCCGTCTTTCGGATGAGACGTAAATCCGACATCCTGAGTCCATGGATGTTGGGCTTGATAAAGATCCCTACCACTGGTTGGAACACTAGTGGATTCAGCAAAATTTCCGGTTAGGGGTAGTGTGCTTCCGGCGTCGGTGCTTAGCCTCAGTTGCAGAAATAGACCGACGTTCAATAACCGAATAAAAAAAAATAGGAAAGGAAAGAGATTTCTTTCTATCGACGAATGCTACCCTCTATGATTCTTTCCTGAAAACTTCGGGCGAACTCGGATATAAAGAAACGGATAATACAGTAGAAACGGTGAAGCTTTTCCATCACGTGACTGTTACGTCAACAACAATATTCATATGAATTAAATCAAAACTTCTGTCAACTCAATAGGAATAATCGTTATGACTAATATTCCAAAGGTCGGCCTTTTGCCAATTGGCAATTAAACAAAAAATTTAACTTTTTTAAATGTATTTATTTTATTTATATGGTTAACATTGATATATTTATTAAAACTATCGATATACTGGGTGAATAAGTTACAAAATCCAAAATTAATATTAACAATGCTGGCTTATTAGTGGAGAGCTGATGTTTTGTAGGATGTCTTGGATTTTATATAAGTAGGTACAAAGAATTTATGTAGTTCATGAAACTGGCGTAATGTTTAGTCTAATGACAGGGTGACATCTAAAACTTTTAAAATTACACTCTCTAAATTGATTATATTAGAACAATTTTTTTTGGATGGGCTATAGATTGTAAATAGAAGATTCCCACACAGCTTGAAGGTCGACGTTTCGATAAATATATTACCATCATCAGGGCAACACATCAAATGGAATCCCTCATATTAAAAGTAAAAAACAGAAATATCTGCAACAGACATCAAAAATAAAATTTAAATACATATAGGTACTAGAAACGGAAAAACACAGACGAATTTTAGAAAAGTTCCAACTAACTGGAACCCAAATCCCTATATATCTAATTAGTGCCTGGTCCTTTACATCAGCAGTTATTAACAAATAAGTAGAAGAGAACTTCAAAAATAATAATGATTCATTGCTTCACACATGTTTACAGCAATGAGTACAAGAGAGTTATATATTATTCATATATGACAAATCTTGCTTTATAGTTCATCCATTTCGGAATCTGAGCTGTCTTCACCAGTATTTATTATCACTGGTTCAATATGTATGTTCACCAAATTTCGTTCTCGAGTAAACCACTCTTCGATTATTTTTTCGGTATGCCTAACACAATTATCCCAAACATTTGCACTGCAATTTTCCAATGCTTCTTTCCACATACTCAAGACCGTTTCATCACCGTATCCGTCTCTGCCAATATACTTATTATAATATGTTTTGCAGTGGGCCCAAATAAGCTCAATGGCATTAAATTCGCAATGGTAGGGCGGTAGCCTTAAGACTTCATGACCTATGCATTTTCTTTCCGGATCATTTTAGCAATTTGTAATAGTTCAGGTCTTGAGAGGTTTTCATTAAAGTCAACACTGTTGGCTTTTAACCAAGTGATAATTTCATCTTTTTTTGACGAAGTGGAAGGTTGCTTCTCTGCTAGTATACTATGATAAGGCGCATTGTCCATTACCACTAACGACGGTTCTTATAAATTCGGAATTAACTGTGTAACCCACTTTGTAAATATTTCACCGTGTTAATCTGACGACGATGATTTAGAGGAAAACACTAAACTGGCATCTTCCACAAATCCTTTGGATGAACCAGCGTGAACAATAATAAAACGTTTACCGTCGAAACCTCCTGGTTTACGTACCTACACTTTTAACATTACTGTCCTGCCAAGAACTTAATTTGGTTCCTTTTGCATATATCCATAAACGTTACGTTACGTTACGTTAAATTACCTACTAATTTTCTAAGATTTTCATATACCACACTATAAGCTGCTGGTGAAAAATCTCACTGTATGGATAATACTACATGCATTATGATGTGTAATCTTAATTATTAAGCCACTATGATCTCACTTCTCTTTTATTTAAAGTGTAAGCTGACTGTAATGCAAGGCTTAAGAACTCCCATGTTCTTGTATTATTGTTTCATATGTTTGTTTACTTACTTTGTTCATACATGTTATATACCTAAGGTATTCCGTACTGCCATTTTGGTTCCCTCGGGTAAATCCTCTGTTTTTAGTTTTAATCGAGGTGTTTGACTGGGTGACGTTGGGAGAGTTGGAATATTTTCCTTATTTTTTTTAAGGGAACATACCGTTTTTACAGATATTTTCAATGCAGTTGCCACTCTCTGAAATATAATATTAAATATATGTTAACTTTAGTATAATATCTCCTGAACAGATGAAATAGGTTGAAAGGGTCCGCCGTTGTTTTTTCCATCTCAAAATATTCAATCAAGTTCATAACAAACTCCTGTGCTCGTGAATTAAGCCATTTTCCAGGCATTTTCTGAAAATAACTGTTGGTTAATATACCGTTACAAGTACAATCAGACACTTGAATCATTCAAATTTGAAAATTATACAGAGATTTACAAATTGTAGAGAATTATAAATACTATTTACCACCAATAAATAAAATAAGCATTGTAATATTCCCGTCTCACGGCAATTTAGGTGTTATGAAATGTCAAAAGTTTACAAGTTGATGATGTATTATATTCGTACTTACTAATGTTAAATGGAATAAAAAGTCAAATTAGTTCTTACAAGAACCGATTTTAACAATAAATACAATTTCAATCCAAAAATTCGCTAAAAACAAGACAGTAAACTAAGCTCGCATAACCTCAAATGCGGTAGTGTCAAATTCAACTTTTAGTACGTCACGTTACGTCAATTATATCGTTGTCTCTTTTTACGATTACTACGGCAAAGTTAAAGAAACTATTACGTATATCTTGTAGCTGGTCTTGCGAAGAAGACAATCGATCGTACGTTGTTATGTTTGATATATATTGATAGAAGAAGATATAATGTAGAAAATATGTGTTGCGTAAATCGTAGATTGGATCACGTGATGGAAAAGCTCCACCGTTTCTACTGAACCTAACTCTCAAACATTTTCAGAATTTTTATTTCTTGTGATGTTTTTGACATTTAGTTGCCAGTAATATCAATTATTTCCATTTCTGATTTTTGTTTTGATGTATTTTTAATCTGCCATTCCATACAGGATGTATAATTTTTTTATCAATCTTTAAAAACTGAAAGTATTCATTTGTTTCATAGCTAGTATTATTGGCATCCCTTACCGTTGCACTTCTTGGTGCGATGGGAAATCGCGTGCCTTCCACAGTCGTCGGTTTAAATCCTATCGATATTACTGTACCGGGTATCTGATTAAGAGATGCAACCCGCTGTATCTCAGAAACTATTTATCGTACAGCTTATCTGAATTACAATCTCACATACGAGAAACTGCTGGAAATTATTTTCAAATTAAAAAATTTTAAAACGACTAACGGCATGTATCATGACAACAGCAAAGATTAATTATTTGAACCTGTTTTCTTCTTTTCGGGTTAAATGCCTTAGCTGCCAGGCCTATTTTGACAACTTGATTGCAGCTAGCCCTTCAGGTGGATGGGTTTGAAACCTCATTTTTTATTTAAGGTCATTCTATAAACTTTCTCTTCTATAGGTTAGTCTGTTTTGTGGGCATAGACAATCCTGAGACGCCCAAGTGAGAGCAAAATAATAGTTCGTAACTCCATGCACTGGTCCACTCTGTTGTAAGGTGCGAGGTGCATGGAGCTGCATGGAGCTAGGCATGGTCCCTGTTCTCTTAACTGTTCAAAGAGAAGTACGCGTACTACAGAGTGGTTTAAAAAATAATAAGACAATTCATCACAAAAAATTGTTCATTTAATGAATATAGCTACAAGTAGGAAAGAGCATAAACATATTATCATTATATTATTATAATTACCTGATCTTCGCTATTTCCATAAAACAAACAAAGTTTTCGCGACATTTCAACTTCTCTGCAAACTGACGGAATTCTAATAATGTCAAACATCGCTAACAAAATAATAAACTAACAAAAGGCATCATATAAAATAACGATAAAGTAAAAGATAACAATTAAAATTAAAATCCACATTTTGTTCAAATAGATAAATGATTGAAATATAATATATATCATTTTGGTTTAATTTCGTCGAGGTTTTTTTATGATTGGATTTAGTTCTCGTAGTTCAGCAGAAGACAATTCTAATATTACATCCCATCCTTTTGCAATTTTTTTTTGTATCTGCTTCTTCTTTTGCTTATCATGCCGTCTTCTTATCGGAGGATGGAGACAAATTCTTTTTTTTCATAGATTACTTTAATTTTTAGTTACAATGGAGTACCACACCTCAAGGTTCAACCCAAAGTTACCAAGGTCAGGGATTATTGAGTCCTTCATACGGAGGAACCACGTATTCGTTTACGGCTGACTTTCGACCACCACAAGATGTACCTGTTGCAACGTCTTCTTACAAACCGATACCTATCAGTTTCTCCTCTCCCAGAAGAAGACACAGTATTAGTTTTATGGAAGAAGATGGACAAAAGCCGAACGTGTGTAGAATATGCGGTAAGAATTCAATAATTTTTGTCTAAAATAACTGAATTACAAAATTCCTTTTATTCGTGCCATAGTATCTATACATATATACATTTTTTTAGGTAAAAGTTACGCTCGCCCTAGTACGTTGAAAACCCATTTACGTACTCACAGCGGTGAAAAACCGTATAGATGTATAGACTGTAACAAATCCTTTTCACAGGCCGCCAATCTTACTGCGCACGTGCGTACGCATAGCGGTGAAAAACCGTTCAGATGTCCGGTATGCGACCGTAGGTTTTCGCAAAGCTCTTCAGTTACTACGCACATGCGCACACATTCCGGTGAGCGACCCTACAGGTAAGTTTTCTTATACAAATGAAGGTTGGTTAGAAATCAAAAACAAATATGCTTAATTCCCAAAATGGTTTTTATTTATTCTTCAGTCTAACCCACTAAATGCTCAATATCCGATACTCCTCAAAAATAATTTTATCCCATCCCTGAAATTAAACTTAGACAGTTCTGAGAAATACACGGCAACTGGTGAGATGGCTCCTTCAGAATAGTCGCTGGGAGCTAGGACTCAAATTCCTTACTGTTCGCAACACTCATGGTTCTTCGGTTTCTAACGAATTCTTTAAACTATTATTCTTGAGCCTTCTTTACTTTGCGCACTCGCTTAGGTAGTGTTAGTTGAGCAGCAAACGCATTTTTGTACGTCATAAGTAACAGCACGCATATATAGGTGCTAAAAAACTCTGAAATTGTAATTGTGTTTGAGAAACCGAGAAAGGATGAGCTTGTAAATTAAATGACAATAAAAAATTTAGAGCTGGTGGAAATAGACGTTCAAAATTTGGGAGCCCAATTCTTGATATCACTCGCTATCGAGCGATTTCGCAGCAAAACGAGCCGATTAACGAGCAGTACCTAGTTAGCGAAGACTAACTATAGTCTGGTCATACTGTAGATATATTTCCAAAACGTATGTGTTCCATAATTTCGGTTTTTAATTGTCAGTTTTTGTCAGATTTATGACTTTGAAGGATCAAATACTCGGAGTCTATACTTTATAGACAACAGCCATTGGTCGCCTTTACCAATTGATTCACTTCACCAATGCTCAGTGGCTGGATGGAGCGAAAGGGGTAATTCGCTAATCTCTAGCCAAGGACTGCTGCTTGGTATTGGAGCATATACAGATTGCGAAAGTCCCTTTCTTACGCTGCGACTTATACAAGTACGACAAGGAAAATATGAGCAAAACTACGTGAAAGAGAGAGAGAAGACTTGTTCTTGTTAGCCCAGCGATCAGTCCCCTCTACCAAAACAGTTGGGCGTGTATTTAGTCCCCTCTACCACAAACTGTTTTGCGTGTGTTCATCGCCCCACTAGTTCAACCGCTGTTGCCAGAAGCTCAGATTAATTTGTAAAAATGATATTTTTGTCACGTTATCGTCAACTTTTTTTCGAGCTGATACACTATTAGGTAAAATTAAACACCTTCATCCGGCAACAGTTTCCTTTACATAGAGAACTCACATTTAAATGTATGTGATCTTTTCGCTACAGAGTTTGGTTAGCGCATGCCCCGTTGTATTTGAAAATAAAACATTTTGCAATGCCCACAGTAAAATACAAAACCTGCGAAAAAGTGCAAATTATAAAATGGTATTTTGGAGGTCATTCGGCTGATGCAATAGTCAATTTGTTTATTGTGACATTTGAAAATCGCCCAATTCCTTCACGAACAACAATTTTGAACATAATTCATAATTTCGAGAAATATGGATGTGTTTCATACTGTAGAAAATGCCTTGGAAGATCCAATCGAACGTCCGATAATCGACGAAACGCAAACTAGAGAATTGAATGTTTGTTTAGCGGTTGAAACAGGACAACCATGTTCTTCAAGACAAATTGCTGAAGAGGTCAACATGGATAAGAGAACTGTACAGAATATTTTAAAACGGAACGGGTACCATTGTTACAAGGTTCAGACAATGCAGGAAATTTTTCCCGAGGACAATATCAAACGAATGGATTTCTGTGAAGAAATGATGGAACGTCAAAATGCTAACGAGAACTTTTTAAAAAATATTTTATTTACGGATGAGTCAACCTTTTCATTACATCAAAAACACAATCCATCCATCACAAGATATTGGTCTCGGGAAAATAAACATCTAAGCATTCCAATCCGAACACAGTATCCGCAGAAGTTAAATGTCCTTTTTTTATTGAGGGGAACTTAAATTCCGCCAAATATTTAGAGTTATTACAAAATCATGTAATTCCTGCAGTTCTCCTTATACTCGATGTTGATCTCAACAGAATTTGGTTTCAACAAGATGGTTGTCCAGTCCATAATTCAAGGATAGTAATGGAATTTTTAAGGTTTACATTCCCCGACAGAAATATTAGTACCAATGGTACAATTAAATGGCCTCCAAGATCACCTGAACTAGCTCCAAATGATTTTTTTCTTTGGGGATTTTTGAAAAATAGCAGTTATCAATAAGAATTTGAAAGAGCTAATAATTTAAATGAATTGAGGGTGAAAATACAGCACGTTTGTGCCAGCATTACGCCAAATAATCTTAGAGATATGAGATCAAATCTTTATGACAGATTTGGTTATTGCCTGTCACAGCAAGGTGGTTTATTTGAGCACTTAATTCATTAGAACCTTTAGAACGGATTTTTAGTTTAATTTTTTCAAGAAGTTCATATTTTATGTTTAGAATAAGTATCTACTTATTTTTTTTTTCAATTCAATTTATTAATGGAATCGATCTTTAGTTTTTTTATATCCAATTACTTTATTATTTTTATCTCAAGAATAAATGTTTTATTTTCAAGTTACAATGGCTAAAATAATATCCTATTGTAGTTAGAAATTAATTGTCAGCTTGGTCAGAAACGATCAAGTTGACAAAAATAAATTTTAAGATGTACAGGTTACGTAATAACGAGTGTATTTTTTTATTTCTTTTACAACCTCACTCCTTCCATGTTGGGAAACTACTGAACCAGAGTGAACGTACTCACAGAGTGGGGAGTCAGTCTCTGCTGCAGCGTTGCCAGTTTAGAATGTTTGGTACTTTCTAAGTAATAAATAATAACTTATTTTGCATTTGACTTTTAACACCGGATAACGGTGTATTTAGTGGGAGAAAATCGAGATTGGTAATATTGACTTTTGAAAAATAAGTGAGATCAACACAAATAAGAATAAAATAATGGAGTTCAAGAAAAAATTTGGACAAATTACAATCTGCAATAAATAAAATCCGTACACTGCTTTCGATTTAACAATTATTGTTGCCGCTTGAAATGCAGTTGAAAATTTTAAAACAACGATAGACAAAAATTAGGAATAATTTTTACAGATAAGTACATTTGGCAACGCAACAGTTAAAATAAATAGGAGGTTACTGAATACACGCCCAACTGTTTTGGTAGAGGAGACGAATGATCATTGGGCTAACAAGTCTTCTCTCTCTTTCACGTAGTTTTGCTCATATTTTCCTTGTCGTACTTGTATAAGTCGCAGCGTAAGAAAGGGACTTTCGCAATCTGTTTATGAAATGGGGAAAACTGGTAATTCAAGGTGTAAAATATTTCGACCCAAGGATGAATGATAATTGAATTTGGACACAAAAAGCTCTAATTCTAATAGCTTAAAGTAAATGATTAAATTTTATTTTTATATTTTTAGTGTAGAATATAGCAAAACACAGTATTATACCTATATGGTATATTTAATAAAAATATATTTTCAAACTAATGGGCTTTGGCAATTTTTTAAGTGTTTCATTTCAAGTCCGAATTACATCAATTGGAGATCCATTAGTTTTAATAATTTCTTGATCGTAGATTCTTTTACTTTCTGAACAAAAAATGTCCATGCAGCTGTTCTGGCAATGATTTGGTGGTAACCGTCAAACTTTGTGATCCATTTATTCTGCATAACAGTCCGAATAATATCTACTCTCTTTTTGGCAATTTTGTTTTTATAATTTCTAATTTCTCATATTTGGTACCTTTTCATAAGATTCCTTAAATATTGATATTTTTAGGCGAAGCCCAATCTAGTAATTTTGTTTTAGACAAACTAGAATATGGAATTGGTTTAACCAATTGTGAGTGGTAATTGGCGTTATTCATTATAATTCACCTGGGTTCCACTAGGCTGGGTATACATTTGGTTTTCGCAGTGCATATTATCATGGTACTCGCCGGTTTTTCGGTTAATTTCTAAAACCGTAGCTACATCTTCAACAAAATCGTCTTCTCCTCCTGCATGCAGGATACAGTTAATAAAGTATTATCTTGACAAGTTTTTCTCATCTGACCTTTGCTAAAATTCCGCGTCTCAAAACCATTGGTTTATTCAAGTAGGTACCTTTTTCTTCGGAATATTTTCTAAGAAACTTTAATCTCTTGGATCGTATCTCTGAATGCTTCCATAAACGAATTCGATACTATTTTAAAGCCTGAAGATTCCTTGGTTTCTTTTGCGGTGGTAACATCCATCAAAGAGTAAAGTGCCCTGCGTTCAAAGTAACCTTCCAATTGTGTATGAAGAAAAGATATTTCGCCAACATATGTAAAAGTAGCAGATCTACATAAAATGCAGCAAATATCACCTTATCCACCATTTCAACTGCTTCTTCTTCTAGTTTACATAAAGCTACGGTACATGTCTTTCATTTTAAACGAGATTACAGCTGATGTGTTAATCGATACAGGTATGGTGTGGCAAGTCTATCTGAAGCTACGCGGCGGGACGAGATAATAAGATACCAAGTAAAACTGAAAATACGAAGGTAAATACTGAAAATATAAACGCCACTGGATAAGTAATATCAGTCAATTGTCGAAGAGAGAGGGAAGAACACACGCATGCCAATAGGAAGTCAGTTGGTTACTTAGCTCATTGGGTGAGAGTGAAAAATCTTCCCTATTCTGTTGCCGATATTTGACAAATTACATCATGTAAAATACGTGCACGTTTTACAGTAAAAAATGGTCAATTAGTGAAAGCAACAGCTCTTTTTGATAGGATTAGTATTGACTTTAAAGGTCCGTTGCCATCAGCCAGTCCAAACAAATAACCTTGAGTGTTGCGAACGGTCAAGAATCGGGGTTTTAAACGATTTTTTCACCAAGGCTACCACGTTATTACTGTATTGTAATTGTATCAGAATAAAATTTCTTAAAAACGGACTAGACATAAAATATGCATTTTGTTTTAGGTGTCGGCTATGCAAGAAAGCTTTTTCCGACAGCAGCACGTTAACAAAACACCTCCGAATCCACAGCGGCGAAAAACCGTACGAGTGCAAATTGTGTCTACTCAGATTTAGTCAAAGTGGAAATTTAAACAGACACATGCGTGTCCATAGCAGCAATGGCATTCCACCATGACACACGCTATTTGGATATCAACTTTAATAATACAAAAACTGACAAAATTTACACATTCTACGGTTGAATAAGGTACTTTACACTGAAATGGTGCTTAATTAAAATTATTAGTGCTGAATATATCTCAGATATATGAAATTGATTACTTTGAGATAGAAAAAAAATCAACTGTAGATACTAAAATTGCTCACTGGTTTCTCTCTTCCACAATGATGGAATATGAATATAAAGAATGCAGTTATTTCTCAAGGCTACGTTCGACGCTCCAGCTCCTGGACCAAGATCTTTGAACGTTCGACTATTCGCGAAAACGTCGAATGGATTTTGTTCGTACGAATGATTTCAACCGAATCGAACGTTACTCGAAAGTTCAATAGCAATAACTTCCAGGCGAACAACTTTGTAGATCTTATGTGACATTTTTTAGGTGATGTGCACTGTAGGGTAGTTTAAAAAGCAACTTCATCTGCGTTCATTTTTGTTCAGTAGTATTATTAAAAAACTTGAGTATAATAATTGCTACGATCAACACCAGGGGCTCCCAACCTTTTTGCACCTGCGTACCACTTGACTTTTTAAGAAATTTTGGCGTACCACCAGACCTAAATAGTTTAATAAACGTATAATATTTAAGTGCTCAAAGGCTTTTTGAATTAAATTCCTGACAATACTTCATATTGAATGGTTAGATATTTGTTTATTTATAACAGCAAAAAATTAATCATCATACAAAATATACTTTTACAGTCTTTAGTGCGAAATTTGTTGTTATTTGCCTGTGATTAAAATATCAACATTAGGAGTAATGGAACTTAACTTCACTATTGAGTCCTCTTCAATAATTATTCTGCTTCTATGTTTATTTTATAAGAGTTAACAGATGGCATCAAAAATAGCAGAGCTTGCCGGAAGATCAAAGGGTACTCGGTTTTACATCCGATCCAGAATTTAATTAAATATTTCTCTTTAAAATAATCCTTCATGTTACTATCTTCTGTAAAATCGATAAAACTTTCTTTTAGTTCCAATTCATTTGGAGAGAAAAAGGATTTCTATCCAGTCCACTTTTGAATAATCTTCAGAGAAATACTTCTTAAAGCTTTTCTGGGGCCTTCCAAGTGAACAATGATATCTGCAACCACATCTGGCATAGGAGATATTTCATTTTCTTCAAAAAATGATGATAGAGTGGGAAATGCAGATAAATTCTCCCCCTGTATTTGTGAACAAAACAGACCAACATTCTCTTGAAGGAGTTTATTTTGTCACTGGCTGTGAGGCTGTTGTGTTTGGTCCACAAAGTCCCAAGTTCAGTGTGTTGAGTTTGTCAAGAATGTCGGCTAGATAAGCCAATCTTGACAACCATTCTTCATCAGCAAACAAGTTTTTCATGTCATGATTTTTTTCACTTAAAAACATAAAAACTTCTGATTTTAGTTCAAAGAGACGGTTCAAAATTTTCCCCCGAGATAACCACCTCACTTCTGTATGCAGGAGTAAAGTCTTGAACGTGCCACCCATTTATTCACACATCAAGGAGAATAATCTTGTGTTTAGAGTCCTAGCCTTTAGGAAGTTAATAACTTTCACAGCATCTGATAGAACAGAGTTAAGATTTTCCGGCACCTTTAGCAGCTAATGCTTCTCGATGGATGATACATTGCGTACTTGTGCATTCAGGAGCAACTTCCTTTATTTTTGCTGCTAGCCCTGTCAAACTTCCTGACATAGCTTTTGCCCCAGCTGTACACAAGCCAATACACTTGGAGAAGCTATTAATAGCATGCTGCTCACATCACTCACGCGTACCACCTGAAACGTTCCCGCGTACTACCAGTGGTACGCGTACCACCGGTTGGGAACCCCTGATTTACACGCTACAACCGCAGGTTATGTTTATTCGTTTTTCTGAACTTCTGCTCTATTCGCATACTCCCATGTGGGACTCATACGACCGATAAATTCATTCGTTTGCAAGTCGAACATTCGAGATTTCGAAAATACTCTTCGAACATAACAAATCCACTCCCATCACAAGAAATAAGAAATACGTAGGAGCATTTGGTCGAACGTTCAAAGATACGGGCCCTGGCGGTCGGGTAGAACAATCATAAACATATACAGTCTTATTCATAGTCAAATCGTTAGTAGCTATCAGTAGCTATAAAATACTCTACATACATTAGTAAATGTGTCGTATTCATAGTCGGTACTTTCTACCCCGGTAAAAATAGACATTCTTGCATAAATTCCCAACAAGCTGAAAATTTGCATGAACGTTAGGGATACCGTTATAATGGAATTGTGAAAATTCCCCAACGCTCCCGTGTGAGAAAAAATTTTTATGCGAGGTCAAAGTTCTCAAAAATGGATTTTTTATCGAAACGGTTAGTTTTATGATAAAAATAGCTTAGACGAAAATTATAGATCATGCAATTCTCTACAAAAATTGGGCGTTACTTTTTTCCTAAGTTTCTCCATTTCTGAGAAAAATCCATTCTAAAGTTGTGGTCTCCGTACTGGAACTGATAATTTGGATCAGATCCGGCAGGTTGGACTAATGGAACTGATCAGAACCGACAATTTATTCAGGTATGCGTATTAGCAGGTATTAGTCCAATCATTGTAGCGTGGCCCGCGCGCGACTGTTCTGCGCCGACTGCCGTGATTCGGGCCACAGATATTCGGGCACAGATCTTAAACGGAAACGTTTGACGGCAGGTAGTCTTTTCTATGGCGTAGGATGGAATGGGACTGGTAGAATTAGCGCTTTGTACATGGACCATAATGAGAGGTTTGGACTAATTGGTATTTTGATTTGTTTTTCGAATATAGGTACTTATGAGAAGTGAATACAAAATCGTCAGCAATTTTATGTGTAGGGGAGCCCGGTGCTGGTTGACGCACTTTTTGTATTTTTATTTTTAGCTTACACATTATTAAGTTTTGGTGTGCTTTTGGTACCAAATAGAAAAGTTTAATGTTTTATCTTGCATCTTAGACAAGAAAAAAATTTTTTTTAGCAAAAGTTTAGGTATAAATTTTTTTGTAAAGATGGATGTCAGGCCCGGGCCGGGGTTGGTTGACGCATACCATGGGGTTGGTTGACGCAGACAAAAAAGTAAAGTAAAACATCTGTTATAATCCAAATTAAAAAAAATATATATTAAATTCTAAAAATGGTAACTCCCAAGGAACAAACATAAAAAAGGTAACTTCCCAAGGAACAAAAGATGCATTCATTCTAAAAAAGGTAACTTAATTAACAAATTTAATATTATAGCTTAAAAAATATATAAGTCATTATTCGCTTTCACAGTTTACACAAACAAAGAAGACTCCAGGTTCCCCAGCACAAGCTTCATGTGCCCACATTTCGCAACTAGTGCACCGGATCCATTTTTCGGATGAAACACTATTTTTATAGCTATCTGTGCAATAAAGGCAAAAGCATTCCTCTTCATCGTCTTTGACTATTTTACTTTTTTTTGTTTTTTTCTCTTTTGCATCGGACTTCTTATTTGAGCAAATATTTCTTTTAACAGACTTTACATTTTTCTCTTGTTCTTCAAGAGCATCTTTTATTGGCGTGTCAGTTAGAATTGCTATCACACGCTTTCTTCTATTAGGTTTAGCGTCCTGCTTTCTAGGTCCGGCTTTTGGTAGCGGTTTCAATTGAAATGGACTTACAGTAGGAGGCGAGCTCTCATTTTTTTCTTGAATAGAACTGTTAGTTGAAATGTTGTTTTCTTTCCCAGGCAGTGGACTTTTTGCTAACACTATATCTTTGGAGTATCCTGGCTGGTTAAGATCATCAGGTTCCTGTGAACACCCCGGTCGTGGTTTTATAATCGAGTTTAGCTGAACTGGAACCACGTCTTTGTCAGCATTAGTTTCTGCGGGATCGGGAGGGTCAGTTGCATATCCTGGTAAAAACGCTTGATCGTCAAAAACGTCTCTATTGAAAGGGTTAGTTCCAGACACCTTGAATCCCGTCATAATATTTTTCGGTGTCGCTGCCAGTGGCAGTGAGTCTCGAACTATTAGAGGGACATCGTATATTGACATCGTGCGTCCGGGATTGCTAGTGATCCAGGAGTCACTGGCTGAATTAACGTAATGTTTTAATGGTCCATAGACAGACCGATCGAGAGGCTGGAGCTTATGTGAGCAATGGGCTGGAAATGACAACGCCGTTACACCTTTACTTTTTAGATAATCAAGGGCAGCTACAGACAAATGCGAATCATGATTGTCTAGCAAAAGTAGTACCGGTCTCTCTTTAGAATAACCAACGTGCTTGACAAAATGCTTAGCAAACTCCAAAAAGTGCTATTTTTTCATCCAACCTGAAGGATTTGCGGTTCCAACTGCTCCAGGAGGGCCATTGGCGAGAAAATGTTCTCTGAAGTTAACCCTTGGAAAAACAAAGAACGGCGGGACAGAATTTCCCGTTGCAGATACCGCCAAAGCCATAGTAACTAAGGTGCCGCGTTCCTGGTAGGTTACGCGTCCCACCTGCTTATATCCACGCCTGCCAACAATTCGGTTAGGCTTTTGCACCGTCGTAATCCCAGTTTCATCCATGTTCCATATTTGTGCTGCTTCTAATTTTAGGCGGTTGAGAACCGTTTTTAAGTTGTCAAAGAACGTTGAAACATTTTCTCTGTTGAAACTAGAAGCGCGAGCTAAGCTGGTTGCTTCTGGAGTTCTTACCGAAAGAGCACGATGTCGTTTCATGTAGTATGTAAACCAATCCTCTCCAGCCATTTTTGTCACGTTCCAGGATTCCGGGTATTTAATGAGCAAAGCAGTGGCATAATCATACGCGAATTTTCTTACTTCTCTGACAGACAATCCAAAAAAATTCAAAAAACCTATTTTTGCGAACTTTGACCTCGCACAAAATTTTTTAAACACACGGGATCGATGGGGACTTCTCACAATTTTATTATAATGGTATCCCTAACATTCATGCCAATTTTTAGCTAGTTGGGAATATATACAAAGGTACCCCTAATTTTTGTACTTGACCGGATTATTTAATAGCCACAAGTTAATATTATATTAGTGGAAAAATATGCGTTGACTAGCTTACTAACTTCATTTTTAATAACACTATGTCATGCCTATTTGGTTCTTGTGTATTTTGTGATGTTTGTTAATTGCTTTTACGCAAGTCTTGAAAATATTATAAACAACGTAATAAAAGCTTTATTATAAAATATAAATTTATTTTAAAATTCAACAATGCCAGTGCCTGTTGAATATAAAAATGAATGAAATGAGGGGAACTACCCAATGGAATGTGTATAAACTGTGAGTTATGTTTAGTAGGCACCCAAACATACCCAAGCACGCTGTGCTAAATAGTTAGTACTAGCGTTAGCATGATGCTAAATACGTCTGTGAATAGTTTATTTGTGATATTCAACCAGTAGATTCTAAGTAGCCACTAACGTTGACCAAGAATAAGGCTGATAGTGTTTTTACCGGCGTATTCGCTCATAGCAACGACACATTTGTTGTTTAAAAATGAAACTTGATACAAATATGGTCCTCCCGTTTTGCAATTATTTGATGCGTCCCTGAGACTGTTCAGAATTTTCTGACAATTTTTAATAAAAACTCCAGCACCAGAAAGTTTCTTCGCTTGACAATTTCCAGCTCTACTTCGTAAGAAGCAGAAATACTGCACTTGTTATCAGTGTCAGATTTAAAAAAAAATGTTGGTAGTTTTAGTTTTTTCTTATAATTCGTAATTATATTGACTCCCCTGAATATTGTAACGTAGTGTCTGTCAGTCTCGCTTGACCAGTGTCGCCACCTTCCGTACCTACAGTTTCGGTAGAAAGTTCGGAAAAAATCGGTAGATTTCGGTAGATTTTTGAAATACATACCTTTTCACATATTTTATGGGTTATTCAAGTTTAAATACCATTTATCCGATACATTGGACATGAAGGTTATTACGAATGAAGCAAAATTGAAAATAGATTTTATTTATTTAAAAATTTAATATTTGAAAAACTAAACTGTTGAACAAAAAATAAATATTCTAACAAAATAAATAGGTATTCATAAAATTAACACCTATTGAACACAACAAATATGCAAAAAAAAAACACAATTATGTTATGGTAAGGAAACTTTCAAAATAATATCGTAAGAGTCATGATTTCCTAGAATATCAGAACATACATTCACTCCATCAAATTTCGGTAGATTTATGTGCTTTTTCGGTAGATCGGTAGATTGAGAAGAGAATCGGTAGATCTACCGAAAAATCGGTAGAGGTGGCAACACTGCGCTTGACCTAATCTTCTTATATACGTGCGTATGGTTTCTCGAATATTCGAGGGTGATCGAGCAAGATCAGTCCGATTTCCAGTAAGTTCGCTGCGATTTTCTATACCTCGCCAGTGTCGTCACACGCAGGCGGCCCGCGAGCTTCATGTTGGACAGCCCTGATCTAGATAAAATGAGAAAAATATTATATGAAAAGAACGATCTAGTGCAACTGAACTGATGTCAATGTTATCATACCGTATTATTTAAAATTATAATTTCATCACCTCATTTTTTATATCTCAATATTTGCCCTTCAATATTTATTATGATATGAATAAGATGAATGAATCATTTTTTTAAGTATTTCGCATTATATATTATGGCCTCATTTATACAGGAGTGGTGGTTATGTAAATCTGAATATCTTTCGGTGATCGTGTCAACGTTGCTTTTTTCAATACCGATATTGACAGCTTGAAATGTCTTATTTTCGGATGAAATATTTCTAGATCGTTTTTAATCGAAATGTTATTGAGATTTAACTAAATGAACTTTGTACAAGTTGTGTAATTAGAAAATGGTGAGACAATGTAAAGTGAGCAGAAAACGCCACTATTGCTAGAGGTATCTGCTGTTGCTAAATATTAAAATAATCGATCCAGATGTTGGTTTTGAATAAAATTGCATGGTCAGAGTTGTCCGTTATCCAAGAGTTCATTTCTTAAGTGAGATATATTCAAAAATTAACAATAAAAACTGACATTAAGGAAAATATGTAATCGTTATTATTGATTAATTAAATTAGAACGATGTTCTATTGTTTCCCTAACGTCAGTTATATGGGAACCTCTAAATAAACAACGATAAATGTATCGAAGTAAATTGTTACACGTGTACCAAAGATTTGATTAGTTCTAGTCATTTTATGTACATAATATACAGGGTGTTTTACGACGAGCATACACTATCTATATATTGGAGACTACTCACACGATTTCTATAAAAATTGGCATAGATGGAGAACAAGTTATGACGATTTATGGAAAATATTTAGACAAACATGTCGGTTATACCGAAAGTGAACGACAACTTTGTTATTTTAAATGTAACAGCCGGTATATTATATACTTTTCCGATTCTACATTAAATTTTAATGTCACTTTGAGTAGAATACCCTATATCTAAAATTTATACTTATCGAGATATTATTTTTTTTCTAATAAAAAACTGACAGGTGCAGACCTTCATATTGAAAATTCTGTGTGAACATCCCCAATACCAAATAAAAAACATTTTGTCGGGTTGATTAGTAGGACGATCAAGGTAACTGTTGACATGTCGAAAACTTCTTTTTTGTATACAGGGTTGTTAATAAAATGATGAGAATTTCAAGTACAAAAATGTTAAATATCTCCATTTTTTTAAATGAAACAACCAAATTGTTATTCTTTTACTTAATTCTAAGGCCGAAAATAAGGTCAGTTTATGTTCACTTCCCTATACCCAATCTTAAGCTTTTTTGAGATATTAACATGTATTTAAAAATTTTAATCATTTCAGCCTTATTATTGCCTAGGCGTAGGCCGTTCACAAAATTTTAAATATGAAGGTCTGCACCTGCCAATTTTTTATTAGAAAAAAATTAATATCTCGATAACTATAAATTTCAGATATAGGGTATTCTACACAAAATGACATTAAAATTTGATGTAGAACTCGAAAAGTTAATAATATACAGGGTGTTACATTTAAAATAACAAAATTGTCGGAAGTAACATGTATGTCAAAATATTTTCCATAAATTCGCCATAACTTTTTGATTACTAACTCCATCTATGCCAATTTTTATAGAAATCGAGTGAGTAGTCTCTAATATATAGATAGTGTAAGCACGTAGTGAAACAGCCTGTATACAAAGATCTCAATGTTGATATTTTCTATTAAAAAAAATTATAATAATTATACATTGTTTATTATTTCAAACCCTTTTCCATTGATTTGAACTAGGCAACTATTCGACCCGAAGAGAGTTTCAAACGGATTAGAAGGCTAGTTAAACAGTGTTTGTTATTGTTTGCATTTTTTTAAAATTCTATAAATGAATTAATTGCGAAAGGCATACGAACTTTCCAAGAAAAAAAATTGTGACCAGCTGAAGAAGTACCGAAGTAGAAACGTCAATAAAATAAAATTGACCCCAGTTTTCCTGGTATAATTCAAATTTTCCGATATTATATGGAACCTTCCTGAAGAAGCAAAAACATTAAATTAACAACAGTGTAAAGAGCACAGAATATATTCTAGAAACAAATTAGCTCCTGGTATCACTTCAGTTTTCCAATATTACTCGGAACCTTCCTGAATAAGATTTTTACCAAACCAAACTTGTGAAAAAATTTTGTACAGTTTTTATTCGTATAGAGTAGAAAACGCACCTTATAAAGAAGCTAGTTTTTTCTATCAATGCGAAACTACCGATACCTTTCCATAGAAGACTTCACCAAAATCATTAAAATAATTAAATTGCTACTTTCTTATTTTTCTTGTACACAAAACAACCAAAAAAAACGAATTATGTATCTAGTACCTTCGTATCTCTCGAGTTTCCTGATGTTATTAGAAACCTCCCTGAAGAAGGTTCGCACCAAAGCAAAAACCCACAGTTTTTATTCCCTTACAGCTCAAAACAACCCAGAAACAAACTATTTTTTTGATAGCATGTGAATTTTCCGATATTTGTAACCTTCATGGAGGAGGCCTCCTCCAAACTAAAAATGTAAAAAATGAATCAACCACCGTTTTTATTCTAGATTTTCCCATATTACTTAGCATCTTCCTGAAAAGGGCTTCCACCAAACAGAAAAACTTCGAAAAATTGAATTAACTAGGTACCTTTTTATTCTTTTACATCTCAAAATACAATCTAGAAACAAATAAGGTATCACTCTAATTTTTCGATATTATTTGAAACCTTTCCGAAGAAGACTTCACCAAAATCTTCAAAAGAATTAAATTGCTACTTTCTTATTTTTCAAGAACACAAAACATAACCAAAAAACGAATTAGTACCTTTGTATCACTCGAGTTTCCTGATGTTTTTAGAAACCTCCCTGAAGAAGGTTGCCACCAAAGCAAAAACAATTTTTTTGATAGTGGAATGTTGTTATCGTATTCTCCATTTTCTCGTCCATCGTTGTGATCTCATTCTCAATATCTGATTTTAGAGACGAAATTTTATTTTCGACTTCAGCGGCAATGTCATTTTTCATTGATAAGATATCGGCAGAAATATCGTTCTTCATGGTAGAAATATTCTCATCTATAGTAGGCATTTTTTCGTCCATATTAGCGGAAATATTGTTCTTCATAGTAGAAATCTCGTCCTTCATATTAGCAGAAATTGACGAGATCAAGGTGGAAGCCTCGTCGTTGAATAAAAATGTATCCGGATTCCGGATCCAAGCCGTCAATTTCTAGTGCTATTTTCAATCTTTCAACCAATTCACTCTTCTTTCCGGACGTTTCCAACTCGCGATTTCCCAATTCTGCTTTAAGTTCCATCACTTTCAGCTCACTGCTTAGTCTCTTAGCCATTTAAATAGTTTTTACTTGTGGGATAAAATTATACACACTACTTTGGATAATTACTATCTATTTATTTAAAGAAACACACACTGTATTAAACTTAATTTATATATACACTTTACTTAATGTCTGCTAATTTATTTACACTCGGTATATTAGTTCTAATTTATTTTCACCACTTGAATATTACTCTATTTATCTTCACTATTTCAATCACTTTCCGATTACTAACTAACGATAACGATAACTAACTTCTGTGAACTAGCTCTTTACTGTCCGTTTCACTAATTCTTTCGAACTAACTGTTTCAATAATTATTCACGCACTCAAAAACCCGCGTAAATATAGTCCTTCTCAAGTCTAGAAAATTCCAGCACCTTCCGCGCTCGCCCTATGCACAAACAAAGCGAATGTTCTCGAAAGGAGCGCAGCCACCAAAATTTACAGTGTCACCCCCTTTTCTTCCTTTACTGGAGTTGATGTGACAAAAAGGGGGGGTTTTCTTAAAAAATATATATTGATTGCCGGTTTCTCAACGGAGAGGGGTCGAGGTAAAATAAAAGACAAATATTTAACGGTTTCACCAAATTATTTTACGTTTACTGAATATTTGATAGTCACTCAGTTTTATGTCCTACAACAGTTTTATAGGTGTAGAATAGGTCTAATAGAAGGTGGCTCACGCCGTTGACCTACTTTCAGCAGTCGCTGTCAAGTGACAATCGAAAGCACGTTGTTAAATATTAAACTAACCTAATACAAAAATAAAATATAAAATTATTATGTTTAAAAGTAATATGTACAAGTGGGCACAGCTGATGGTTAAAATGTACAGTATAAATGACAATGTACTAATATACCAGAGATGGTAGGATGGCTTCCAAGAGTATACTTTTGGATTACACTGAGGTATTTCAATTATTAACTAGGAAATATCTATGAGCAGTTGTCACAATAGGTTACATTTATGTAGGTTCAACTTCCTAACGAATTGTGCAATGAAGTATAACAGTACCTAAGCCCTGATAGAGTTGTTGACAAACTATCTGAGACACCTACAAGCAGCAGGCACAGCACAGTACTATAAACGATCTTACTTGGAATGTATCAGGTGGTGTGTTTCCAATATGTCGCAGGAGCTGGACGAAGGGGGCTGATCCTCTACTGGTAAGTTTTCTGCCACTCGTGTTTCTATTGCGTAACTTATATGGCTATGTTACAGACTAAGAAGAGGTCTATGAAGAAAACTCTCACGCAGTCAGTGAAAAAGATTGAAGATGTTGTTGAAGACTGTTAACGAGAGGGTGGATAAGATGATGTACCAGACGGTGAATAAGACGATGAATAAGAGATCTGAAATACGAAACTCCCATGATGCCTAGGTCAATAAGAGAGAAGAGTGGGTACTTACCATGGATGGAGGGTGACCTCAAAGTAATATCCTTTTTCCTGTTAGGAGGAAATCCGCTAGATGCGCTTAGATAACCACTTAAGGTATCACTAAATTTTCCTAACAGATTACGATTGTAGCTGGGCTAAGTCCGAAATAACTTCGAAAGAGCACAATTCCTGTGACCTCTTGAAAAGCACCAGCACAAGAATGGAGGATTATGGACCAGTCCAAGCCCCACAAGGTCAAGGTCGGTCTTCTTCTATTTATTTACCCTTAGCAACAGGTGAGCAGGTCAAAGGTTAATCTAACAAGTAGCTGTATAGTTCATTGAACTAGACTTAATAGGTCGAAGGCCTCTTTAGAATTTATCAAAGATTAATACATGGTCAGAAAATATAAACATAACCAAATAAAGTTTGGGAAATGATGTTGAACTATTGATTATTAACTATTAACTATTAACTATTTTAGTAAATGGTATTAGAGCCAGATATTCAACGTGAGTGGTGGATTTCCTTTACATTAATAAGTACTATTTATCTTAATAAAATTGTATGGTCAAAGTTAAAAGATCTCTCCTATACCCAATGTTGAATTGAAACCATTACAACATTCGAGAGACAGGATCGGCTTTGAGTTGGTGACCTCGCAACAATAGCATGCAAATTTTCCGATATTTGTAACTTTCCTGGAGGAGGCATCCACCAAAGTAAAAATGTAAAAATTGAATCAACCACCGTTTTTATTCTCCTATGTAACAAAACACAACCTAGAAAAAAGTTTATTGCTCCTCGTATCACTAGAGTTTCCCATGTTACTTAGCACCTTTCTGAAAAGGGCTTCCACCATACAGAAAAAATTGTAAAAATTGGATTAACTAGGTACCTTTTTATTTTTTTATATCTCAAAACACTATATAGAAACAAATAAGGTATCACTCTAATTTTTCGATATTATTTGAAACCTTTCCGAAGAAGACTTCACCAAAATATTTAAAATAATTAAATTGCTACTTTCTTATTTTTCTAAAACACAAAAAATAACCAAAAAAAAAACGAATGAGTACCTGTGTATCTCTCGAGTTTCCCGAAATTAGTAACCTCCCTAAAGAAGGTTCCAAAGCAAAAACCACAGTTTTTATTCCCTTGTTACTCAAAACAACCCAAAAAACAAACAATTTTTTAGATAGCATGCGAATTTTCCAATATTTGTAACTTTCCTGGAGGAGGCATCCACCAATGTAAAAATTTAATCAACCACCGTTTTTATTCTCCTATGTAACAAAACACAAACCAGAAAAAACTTTATTGCTCCTGGTATCACTAGAGTTTCCCATGTTACTTAGCACCTTCCTGAAAAGGCCTCCACCAAACGGAAAAAGTTGGATAAATTGAATTAACTAGGTACCTTTTTATTCTTTTAGATCTCAAAACATAATCTACAAACAAATAAGGTATCACTCTAATTTTTCGATATTATTTGGAACCTTGCTAAAGAAGGCTTCCACTAAATAAAAAACGTTGAAAAAATTGAATTGATTACAGTTACCACTCGAGTTTTTTTATATTATTCATATCCTTCCTGAAGAAGGCTACCACCAAAGCAAAAACGTTGGTAAAATTAAATTGACGACAGTTTTCATTCTTCCAGAGCACAAATCACAACTTAGATAAAAAGAAACTAGGTACTTTTTTTTACGCGAGATTACCGGTATTATTTAGAACGATCCTGAAGCAAGCACCCATCGAAGCAAAAACGTTATAAAAACATTAAATTGATACTGTTTCTATTCTACTAGAGCATAAAACACTGCCTAGAAACAAACTAGCACCTGGTATCAATTTAGTTTTCTGATTTTAGAAACCTTCATGAAGAAGGCTTCCATCAAGCAAAACTGTTGTAGAAAAATAAATTGAATTGATATCATTTTTATGCTACTAGAGCATAAAACACAACCTAGAAACAAATTGGTTCTTGATACATATAACCCGTGTTTTCCAATATTATCAACCTTCCTGAAGAAGGCTTCCACAAAAAAAAATACGTGGAATTAGTTAAATTGACTACAGCTTTCATTCCTCTAGAGCCCAGAACATACAAAACATAACCTAGAAATAAACTAGCTCCTGGTATAACCCGAATTTTCCGATATATTCCAGAGCCTCCCAGAAGTAGGCTACCACTAAAGCAAAAACGTTGAAACAATTGAATTAACTACCAATTTCATTCTCTTGGAATATTTAAATTGACCACAAGAGCTCAAAACACACTATTTTTTGGTAGCACGCAAATTTTTTGATATTCTTTTGTGAGCCTCCCAGGGAAGGTGTCTATAAAAGCAATAAAAATACAACCATCGTAATTCTTTGTTGTTTTTAAGTTAAACAATGTCATTAGAGATGTTTGAATAGAGACGATAACGATTTAAAAATTATTAGTTTTTAATCTTTTTATGAAAGTAAACAATTGAGAAATATATAAAAGATGTTAACGTTCGTTATAAATATGTAGAAAGAAAGTGTTAAAACAACCCTACCAGTGTCGTAAAAAAAATTCTAATGTCTTTCAGATCCGGAAATGATCACGAAACTAACAGTCCCATGTTGGCAGTACCAGCAAAACAATTAAAACAAACAATCGCAGTTACCTCAGGTATGTTTAACCCAGTGTGTTTTTTCATTAATACCGTGAGTACTTTTGGTATAAAGTGTGTCCGAAAATCTGGAACAATAATAAAGACCGGAAAAAATAGTACAATGAAGCAAAGGTAAATCTTTTAAGTAAGTTTTTTAAGGGTTTAATTTCAAATTAACAGCATGACCTACTGGATTCACACATTATTCCAGAAACAGTAAAAGCTGTTTACGAGTCTTTACAAGTTGAATATTTTTCTACACCTAAAGAAGAACATCAATGGAAAAAAAAGTGCAACAAATTTTTATGAGCAGTGGAATTTCCCAAATTGCTTAGGTGCTTTCGACGGAAAACGCATTGCATTTCGTGCCTAGAAAATCCATGGATCATTTTACTACAACTACAAAGGTTTTAATAGTATAGTTCTAATGGCTCTGGTGGATGCTGATTATAATTTTCTTTATATTGATGTGGGATGTAATGACCGAAGAAGTGATGGGGGAGTATATAACAACAGCACTTTATGCTCTGCAATAGAAAACAATACCTTAAACTTTCCACCTGATGATTATTTACCTAACTCACCAACTCATAAAGACACATAAATAATAGGTACATTCCTATTCATTATGATCCGCTATGTTCGCTTAGGTATTTTGTTAAGTCTTTTTTAAGCCTCTCTAAAGAAATATCATAATATGTAAACCAATACATATGACGTTAAGATTTTTCATAAGGCTAATCTTAAGTAAATCCTAAGAAAAATCTTATAATGTAAACCCACTTGAAGAGAAGCCGGCTCAGCAGTATCTAAAAGTACTGAAACTCGTAGGCACCCGTATGTTACAGGTTAAAGGTGTACGAAAATTATATTTTGGAGGAAATAATCCGTACGTAGTTTAGTACTAAACGACTCGCGGCTATGTATCCTGCAATTTATAAATTCTCCATATGGAGTATTACTCATAAAGAAAACCTCTATCCGTTTCACTTTAAAAAAGTATATACGATGCTAGATGGATGGTAATTTCTCTGCTCGAGTAGTTTTTACGAACTAGTTACTGGACAAAATTTATTCTCAAAAATTTTATTTTGCGATCAAGCTATGTTAACTCGCCTTAACTTAATTTTCCACCACTACATATGGTGGTAGAAAGTGTTGCAGAAAGATCAAGATACAGACTAAGTAGAGAGGGAATCATTAAACAAAAATCAGAAAACCTGGGACATGCCAGAAGATGGTATGATGATAAAGTATAACTTTTCAAAGCAATTCATTACGGAATTAAGCCATTGCCAGACTTGGAAATAATGCTATTCAATGGTACACAGACGGCTCAAAAGCAATAGAAGGAACTGGGATAGGAGTGTACGGGCCAGGAACCAAACATTCTGAAAGCTTGGGAAAAAACCCGAGTATCTTTCAAGCGGAAATTCACGCCATAAGAAAGTGTGCCCAGGTCAATATTGATAAAAATAATATAGAAGACAAAGGATTATCATAATGTCGGATAGTCAAGCAACCATTAAATCACTGAGCTCTTGTGTAATGGTGTGGGAATGCATAGGCAAACTCAATGAACTAGGCGAGAACAATATTGTTGTGTTTGCAAATAACAACTTCAAATTGTAAGCAGTTTTTATTTCTTAATTGATCTGACAATCTATCAAAATTGATTGATTCCTACATATCTCATCTAGTCGTAGAGAAATGCTGAGAGCTATCAACAAAATAAAAGTTAGTATGAAGGACATATAGAATCTGTATACTAACAAATATAGTCACCTTACTGTGGATTCCAGGACACACTGGAATAGAAGGAAATGAAATAGCAGATGAACTAGCAAAGAACGGGACTGAAACACCCTTTTGGGGGCCGGAACCCTTTTGCGGTATAAGCTCCAATGTAACATTAGAAGAAATAGGCAAAGCCGAAAAATAGACCATTGGAAAGATCTAGAAGGACTAGAAGGAAAATCAAAGATTCTTCTGGGTGACTACAACCTGTTGTGATCAAATGAATGCATAAGTCAAAGTAAAACTGCACTAAGAGTTTTAACATTAATCCTAACGGGACATTGTCGCCTGAATGGGCACCTGAAAAAGCTCAAAATAGTGGAGGAAGAGGAATGTAGACTTTGTGGCATGGAAGAAAAAACCTCCATCCATATACTTGCGAATTGCACAGCAATTCAGAATCCTAGGGCATAACACCTAGGAAATTACTGGATAGAAGAGGAACATTTACCCAAGTTAAAGCCTGCAGATATCCTGAAAATCCTCCGGGAAATAGGACTAAAGGAGCTACCAGTCTCCGAGACTTTCCTCAGGAACTAAGTAGAAGTAAGGGGGCACAACAGATCTTTTAGGTCTCAGTGAATGTCATGATATACATACATAGGTACATGTTAACTCGAAACGGAATTTTTAATTTACATAGGTAACATCAGTATTCCTACCTACATTGGAGAAAATCAGCACGCCATAAAAGAGACGAACCACCAGCGAAGATTTAGCGTAAATGTCTGGATAGGTAATCGGCAAACAACTACTGGGATCTGTAGAGTTACCTGGCCCTTTAACGGGACAACATTACCTTAACTTTTTGCAAAATTTGGTCAAAAAATTAAATTGTTTTTTCTCTAAAACGGAGCAATGTAGCATATTCAAACAACAGCACATTTTTTTGGAAAATACCTTATAGTTCTTGAATTTAATGCAAAATTTGTCAAAGAATTGATACACAAAAAAATTTAAGCAAATTATCCGTTGCCCCTCCCACGTTGGACGCTTGTGGTGGCAATAAAAAACGCGGGTTTGTAGTAAACAATTTATTACGTCAGGGTTATAGGGCAAGTCCACGTGACGTTACGCCCTGATGAATCTGAAGTTAAACATGCGTTCTATGCACAACACGTGGTTCTTATAGTTATTTTGATGGTGTTTGATGTTTGAGTTAATTTAATTTTGAGTTGGTGCTTTGTTCGACATTGTTTTAATTGTTTAGGTATTTTATCTGACTGTATAATAAAAATGATCATTAAAACACTACAAAACAACAAAAGTACAAATCTAACCAAATAATTGTTTATTGTTTTTGCTGTGGACATGCCCTATACAATGTACCACTTTGTAGGTAGAGGTTCTTTTAGACTGACTTAACCATCTTCAAAGAGCACTAGTTCCCGTAGGAGGAACTTTTGAATAAAGGTAAATTAGGTTAGCTGGACATAAAATAACATCTAGTATCTGTAGTTTGCGTTTGGCAGGAGAGTTTCTGGACACCCTGTATAGTCATTTACTACTAGTTATGTGATACATTTTAAACTGACTACACTGTGTAATAAACTTTAAAAATTATAAAAGAGAAACAAATTGAAAGATTTAACTTAACCGTAACCCCCCACAAAAGACAAACACCAAAACGTGTTGTATTAAGTAATTTATAAAGGTTATGAAATCCCATATTACACGGCAGCGAAGGCATTGCATTCAATCTTATGTAAATGAAAAATATTTGTACAAGTATTATCTTCTCCGTAACATTTGCGACGATAATATGACATTGCAAATGAAAGCAATACACTACAGATGTTTATTTTAAGTTTGATTAGTTTTAACCTAGAAATACGATTTTAATTGTAACTTCATATCTCTACGGCAAACAATACTGTTGTTGCTGTTAAGAACTAAGAGATCGGATTATGTTATCTTTGTGACTACTTGGAATATTTAGGAGGCTATAAAAACACGTTTTTCAAAGATTATACGTTGTTTATTCCGCACTAAAACTAATGAAAAAATAATAATGCAGGTGAAGCAACATATTTTGTAGAAAAATACTTCCGAAAGCGGGGTATTCTAATAAAAACCTATCATTATCAACTATCAACTAATAAATAATATAATATAATAATAAATAGGCAACTCGATACAAAAATCTTAAGTTACGTTCATAGATTAAGAAATACCATGTTTTATGCTAGCCATCTATCGGATTTTAAGCGTACTTATGGCTCTAATTGTAAATCTTCTTTAGGGAGGACCAGAAGATAGCTGCTGTAGGTCGTTACTCCCTTCGTTAACGAATTATAGACCCCTAAAGTTAGAAATTAAAAATAGTTTTTATTTATAATGAGGATTTCACACAAAATACATTATTGGCTTTTCATATATAGTTAAAACGAAGATTATTGATGGACAAAAATTTAATAAAACGTAAATAAACTTACGTGACTGAAAACGCATCGTGACGCGTACGTAAGTACGGACGGCTCTGTCATCTTATTTATCACATGGTGCAGCTGACGGCATTTTTGGAGGCGGACCAAATAAAAAATTGAAGATAAATTTCTCATCACTTATATATCAACGAATTTTTCTAATATTTGCGATACTATATTTTAACAAGAGAGTTTGTGAATTACTATGGTTGTTGGTTCCTTCGTGTCAATTCCCATTGCATTCCCGCCTGTATGCAGCCATTCTCGCTTCCGCCTTAACGTGCAGAGCAAAGGCGGAAGATTTAGAATGGCTTTCATTGCCGCAGTCGGGCTGCTTCTCATCGCACCCGTTATGCACAGACAGACAAGATTCTGAAGTTTTGATAGCTCCAGATGGCTTTCCTCTGATCTGTTTTTGGCCACCAAACTTAAGGCTCAATAGGTGACCATGGGTCTCACTACAGTTATGTACAGCCAGTGAACGATCCGTGGATTTAGTCCCCATGTGTTTCCTATCACCCGTTTGGCAGCCACTAGAGCCATTTTCCCTTTATTGGTATTGTCATGTAGATGTGAATTCCAGGTTAGTTTTGCATCCAGAATTATACCCAGATACTAGACCTCCTGGCTTAGATACAGCTGCACGTTGAAGAGGCTTTGCAGTTTTCGTCTCTCAAGCTTCCTTTTTCTAGTGAAGGAAATGAGCGCAGTTTTCACAGGGTTCACTCCTAGGCATTCCCTCCTACACCATATCTCCACCGTTTCCAGAGCTTGCTGCATCAACTCCGATATAAAATTAGGGTATTTCCCCAGTACAAATATTGTCAGATCATCTACATATCCCTGGGTGTAAAGCCCCTTCTTGTTCAATTCCTCCAGTAGTTCGTCTATGATGAGGTCCCACAGCAAAGGTGAGACTCATCCCTGTGGGAGCCCCTTCATTATCGATACCTCTATGGAATCTCCAATCGTGTGATTAGCTAAACTTTTAAAGGCGTAATAATTTATTACTTCTTCAAATGAAACTGTTTCTAAATTAATTTTAATTTCTTATAAATCTTACAATATAAAACACTTGCATCATCAACTTAGTCCGTACCCGGGCTCCCAACGGTAGTGGAGATATGTTTATAACGCCAGCAAGCATGCATTTAAAACTCACTTTTGAAAGTGAAACAATTTATTACTTTTCTAAATGAAACTAACTGTTTCTAATTAAATAGTGGAATTAATTCGAAGCAGTTAGATTCATTTGAAAAAGTAATATGACTATTCCACAAAGAAGGGTCCAAACAGTAAATTCAATGAAATAATTTATTTTCTAGTTTCTCTCGGAGCATTCTGCGCGGGAACGGTACTTTCTTGGACGTCGCCTGCTCTGAGCCACATCGAACTTATTCCAAATGTGACAAATACGATTTCTCCTTCATCTCCACCCGGTTTTACCGTAAGTTCGAGCGAAGGGGCTGTAATTGCATCAATGCTTACTATCGGAGCTCTCGTAGCAGCAATACCAACGGGATATTTTGCAGACAAAGTGGGAAGAAAAATCACAATTATCGTATTGTCAGCTATGTTTTTTATTAATTGGTGCATAATTAGCTTCGCTAGAAACTTAACCACTGTAGTAGTTGCTCGATTTTTTGCTGGTATAGGCTTAGGTAAGTTGGAATATTCAACGGAAATCCGATAGTCACCATGTGTGGTGAAATTAATGTTGGCTACCCCTAAATTCCTAACTTTTGTTGGTGATAGTTGTAACGTGTCATATTAATCATATAACTGAACAATGATCAGAGCCATAGAAATAGATATAGGATGTTACAATAGAGGAGTTCAGTCTAAGGTCAGTGTGACCAACAAAAAGTGGTTTTTATGACAAGAATGACAGTTAATGTCTACCATTCAAAACATAAGATTTTTGCAGGTTTTTTATCATTACGAATATCTATATTGCTTTATTAAAACAATGAATACACCCCCGAAGCGTAAATCTTAAATTTTAAAATGACGTCTTAGCTGAATTCTCAATGCATCGGTGGCCAGTAATTCTAGAAACTTTCGGCAAATCACCAATTCTCATATGTCATTATGTCACTAGTTATGTCAGATGTCAGTGGAAAAAGCAATCAGAAGAATAAAGTGATACGACTAACTAGAACTACTACAAAAGTATGGAAAATAAACATAAACGATTAAACGAATATCAACAAAAACAAATAACGCTGACATATGACATAACTAGTGACATAATGACAGATGAGAATTGGTAATTTGCCGAAAGTTCCTAGAATTACTGGCCACCGATGCATTGAGAATTCAGCTAAAACGTCATTTTAAATTTTAAGATTTACGCTTCGGGGGTGTATTCATTGTTTTAATAAAGCAATATAGATGTTCGTAATGATAAAAAACCTGCAAAAATCTTATGTTCTGAATGGTAGACATTAACTGTCACTCTTGTCATAAAAACCACTTTTTGTTGGTCACACTGACCTTAGACTGAACTCCTCTAATGACATTTGAAACAACTTTTATTTTATAGTGTTTTCGATTGGTATGCACTGGTAGCGTACCGAGCCGGTGCAGTCAAATATATACTATACTGTCCATCCAAGCAACGGAGTGTTCCAAAACAGTATCATACATAGTGCACGTGATATCTCCGACTCTGTATGGATGTACCAAAGACAATGAATTCTGCAGTTAAATCCGATTGGCCAGCGCGTGGAGGCATGTTTATTTTAGCCAATAGATTCAAAGGCACACTTTGATCACGCATCTATCGTTGTTTGGGTCGCTCTGTTTGTTCGATGGATACAGTATAGTTCTACTAATACTACAACGAGCGTATTTAATATTGTCGCGCATCAAAGATGGAACAATATAAGTCTCAGTGAGTATTTTCCAATCTCTTGGGACCTGAAGATGTGATATTACAGCATTTTATGCATCTTCAACTACAATAACATAATTTTGGTATCCGGTATTTCTCTTTAAAAATATGTTGAAAAATGTCTATTTTGCATCATCGACCTCCTCAGAATATTCACAGAACACGTTGAGAATATCCCCCGGATATGATAATGCAGCCATATTGTTTTGCACTGTCTTGGTACTGACAAATCTCTCGATGCAGAAAAGTCCACACTAAGTGCAAATATTACTGAACCCCAAGTCTAATCGAAAACGAAACGACTTGACGCGAGTGACTTGAAACTGTCAATCGAACTCGCACAATATATTCGGTGCTCACGTATTTCATGGGATGTGAGTGGATTTGTTATGTTCAAGCAGTATCTTCGAAATCTCGAATGTTCGAATTGCAAACGAATGAATTTATCAGTCGTATGAGTCCCACATGGGAGTATGCGAATAGAGTATTATACAGAACGTCAAAAATACAAATAAACTGGGAAAAAATGAACGCTGAAGAAGCTGTTTTTTAAACTACTCTACATACACATCACCTAAAAAATGACTCATAAGATCTACAAAGTTGTTCGCCTGGAAGATAATGCTATTGAACTTTCGAGTAACGTTCGATTCGGGTGAAATAATTTGTATTCTACGAACAAAATCCATTCGACGTTCTCGCGAATAGTCGAACGTTCAAAGCCGGGTCCAGTGCCGCTCTGGTGCAACCAATCGAAAACACTATTAAGAAACTCTTGTTACCGAGACATTTTGGATCTAGCATGGCTACCATGTAGTAGCAGGGATTCGATAGAAAGTGTTAGCGCGAAAACTTAATGCTCTATCGATATCATGTGAATTAGACGCCGTTTCACATAAGAAGAACCCACTTGAAGTTGCAGTCGTATTCGCGAACTTGTTGTCAAAACCAGCGCCATATTGTAAAATTTACATTCGACTTCAAATCAGTAGCGAAACGTTTTCACATTTTGTACGACAACACAAAATCTTAATATTAAAAATGTATTTATCAGGGTCGAGGTATAGTTTAAATAAAACATATTTGGGAATTCTTTGAAGCTTTTCGAGATATTTTCACATAAAATAGACACTGTATATGAAAATACTTGGTATCGTTGAAATATTTACTTTCAATTAACGGTTGGCTATCTTCGATGAAATCGGCCAAAAATTAATACTCCATTACGTTCTTATATTATTAAAAAAGGAAAAAAACACACTGTCGATAATTTTTCCTTTAACACCAACAAGTTTTTTAGAAGGCGTGGTTTTGGATCAAATAAAACACACCATACTCACAGATAAACTAGCTAAACGCCTTAAAATATTCGACAGTAAATGATTTCTTCAAAGACAACATCAAGGCATGAAACGGTCGTTACGAGGCGACATAGATAAACAAGACCGATTTTTGTTTCTGCGCAAGACAGTTGGCAAACTTCACGTGGCTTCTTATTATGTGAAACGGGGTCTAAACAATACCTAATAACTTTAATTTTTAGGAGGAATATGCGTCGTTGCTCCTATGTATATAGGAGAAATCACCCACGCTTCCAGTCGAGGTTTCTTTGGCTCCTTTCTGCAGCTGTTCCTCTCAGGCGGTATTCTCTTCACCAGTCTAGTTGGAAACTTCACCAACTGGATACACCTGGCCATTATCCTGGCGATATCTCCTATCCTACTCGGAGTAAGTTTTGCTTTCATGCCGGAATCTCCAGCTTATCTACTCAGTAAGAATAGGAGAAATATGGCGGAAAGGAATCTACAGGAATTACGAGGTCCTTACTTCGATATTTCCGAAGAAATAAACGACATGGAACACGATTTAATATCTCGTTCGAAAGACAAAGCTGGGTTTAGGGAAGTGGTTACGAATAAAGCGCATATTAGAGCACTAATTTCAGTCGTGGGGGTATTGGCGTTTCAACAGCTATGCGGAATCAACGCAATAGTTTTTTACACACTGAATATATTCAAAGCAGCCGGTAGCGACGTTTCGCCATTTTTATCCGCTTTCATCATAAACCTCACTCAATTTTTAGGTTCCTTCATTCCTATATTAGTGACTGAAAGAGCGAATAGAAAGTTCTTCTTGATGATGTCCTCTATAGGAATGATGATTTGTTTAACGGGCTTAGGTGTATTCTTCCATTTGAAATTAATTTTAGGAAACGTGTCATTTTTGGCGTTTATACCACTGGGTAGTACCGTTCTATTCATGGTGGCGTTTTGTGTAGGATACGGACCGGTACCTTGGATGTTATTAAGTGAATTGTTTGCACCGGAGATTAAAGGTGTCGCTAGTGGAATTGCGATTTTATGCAATTGGATAAGCGCGTTCGTCGTTACGTTTTCCTTTCCGATTTCGACCGCTACCTTCGGAAGTCACGTGACTTTTTATATGTTAGGTTTTGTTATGGGAATAGCGACATTGTTCGTCCACTTCGTTGTTCCCGAAACTAGAGGGAAGACTCTTGCGCAGATTCAACAGGAACTTAACCGATGATTTGACTGATTTTTGTGTAATATTTATTTATAATAAAAATTATAGAAATTTTGTTGTCTTAATTTTTATTCCTTCCAAAATAGGTTACATGTAAGACAGTCGCGTAAGGAGGTGTTCTGTACGATAGGTAATATTATGGAAAATTGAGAATTCAGTTAGATCACAGCAGAGGTTACTTATCTCTGGATCATAAGTACGCTGGAGCATTACCTAGAGGCCGTAGCGGGTCCAAAGGCAAATGGGGACAGTCATCGTAATACGAGAATCACAGATGTTATCACAAACTCGCTTCTTGAAATGAGAAGTGATAACTTGTTGGCCACAATTAACGACAACCAATGATACCATATCCAGCTAAACTGGGATGGGTTGGATGCATGCAGTCAGGAAGGAACGTTGGTGTGGTACACAGACGGATCTAAAACTGACATATGAACAGGAGCTGGAGTCCACGGAGCTAGACCCAGGTGCAATGTCCTCGCATCGTTGGAGAAGCTTGTATCCGTATTCCAGGCAGAAATCTACGCTATCGATACGTGTTTGCAAATGAACATCTAAAGGGGGCCAAAAGATCCTTATACTCTCAGATAAAATCAGACAACATTGAAATCTTCAGCATGTCCCCAGATCAGATCTAGACTGGGCCTGCCTACAAAAACTCTTAACCCTGTCAAACCATAATAGAGTAACTCTTAAGTGGGTCCCGGACACAAGGGTATTGTAGGCAATGAAACGGCAGACACCCTAGCAAAGCTAGGGTCTGAAACTGCATTCACTGGTCCTGAACCAGTATTTGGAATATCAAAAACTGGTTGTACATCTCAGTGGATTCAAACTAAACATCATACGTACTAGCGAGGCACGTGCCAAAACAGGAACACTGCAAACTCCTGGTCAAGAAACCCTCGGAGGCGCTGACTAAAGAAATATTAAACCTCAACAGGGGCCAGATAAGGAAAGTGACGGGATTACTCACCGGTAACTGTACCCTAAGGAAGCACATGCATACAAGGAGAAACCTATCTTTCGGTTGTGCATGAAAGAGGAGGAAACAGCCTCACACATTATCTTCAAATGTGAAACACTGTCTCATTGAAGATATATAGACTCCTAGGACTAGAGCGCCAAAGATAGGATTTATCCAAGAAGGACCTAGTGAAAATACTTTTGAGTCTGGTAAGGGCTACTGATGCAACCAAGAGCACAAAAAGCCTAAATGTTGAGGTGCCGAGGACTCGAAGCCTCTGACTGGTGATGTGGAACTGATCAATCAGTCAATCACCTACAACTCCAGCCGGTTTTACGCAAATAAGATGTTAATAAGACGTTAATGTCTCTTTCTCATACTTGTACCAATTTTTTTGATTACAACTGTACCTTAGATAAAGATTCATGGACTTCGAATGTAGTAGACAGTTTATATTTAATTTCCTTAATGAAACACCCAAGACATATTTTTGCGCACGTCACCGTTCTTCAGCTTATCCTCCAAGGTTACCGTAGCATTTAAAAAAAAGTATACGACGAAAAGGAAACAAACTATAAGATTTGTTTCTTCTTGTGCCTGTAATAATTTGTGAACACAAATAAATTAATCCCTTTTAATATGATATAGAGGTTTTAGAAACATTGATCCCTTATCAGAATTTTATCGCACGCCTACGATAAAAGGAAATTTTTACAAATAAAATAACCTCTTATAAAAATTTTATCGTACACCCATCATGGAAAATGGAATTTTTTACAAATAAATTAACCCCTTTAAATATTATACCGTAATAACATTACCCCCTTTAAAAACTTTATCGTACGCCCATAATACAGACATTTTTACAAATAAATTATTCCCTCTCGTGCTAAATGAGTCCAGCACGCACATTATACAGTCGAGGCGCAAAACGTCACATTAGCATATCGGCCACGCGACTATGGCGCTACCGACCCCAATGCCACTTCCAAAAATCGCTCAACGTGACTAGAGAAGTTTTTAATTCAAAAATTGTACACCTCCTCCGCGGTTTGCTTTCCTGGAAAATAATTCGATTTAATACGTCAAATTTGGCACTTACTTCGTTTTTGAACTGGAAGAAACATTTTAGAGGGTTAAATAAAAGAAAACAATTCGAATTTTTTTTTACTTTTTCAATTTACATAAACAATGTTAGTTTGTTTTCAATCGATGATATAAAAAAATGGTAAAAATGACCATATTTATATATAAAAAAGATACTTTCTGAACGATTTAGAACTAAAAATACAATTCTCCGACAATTAAAAATGTTAATTTTATATCTAAAAAGAATTTCAAAGGTATTCCAGAATTTAACGAAATCGGCGTACGCCACGTCAAGTGTCACGCTAGATCAGAAGTGACAAACCTTTCTTTACGATAAAAAATTCTACCTTATCCAGACCAATTAGTTAAAAAATTTCTGAGCTAACCGCCAAGCGCGAGGGAGTGCCTTCACCCGTTTTTAATTTTTTCAGGAAATTTACTGATATCGAAGAATGTTTTTTTTCAATTGTTTATAACATTTTTTCTAAGCGGGACAAAACTTTTTCAAAAATTTTCTAGATGCATGAATCGAATAACACCCTGGCCATACTTTTTTTTAGAAGGTGAAGTTGAATTCGACAAAATGACACATGCGAACTAGGCTAGATCGGTTAAATTTCCAATAATAATTATCCTGACACGTCAAAAATTTCCGAAAAAGTTGCCGTACAACCAAGCAAAAATCCAGCCTCTGATTGGCTTCCCATGCGAAAACCACAATAAACTAAAAAACAACATCAAACAAAAAATAAAGGAATATTCAAATTCCAGCTGTTAATAAAAGAAAATATAAAAATTGACGATCGGGTACGGTGCGGTTATGTGTGTCCCGGTCCTTATCCGTTCTTAACGTATTTATTCGATAATGTTTTCAAATGAAATTACTTGTTAAAATATTTTATATCACAGGTTGATACCATTTAATATCACTACCTAAACAACCACTAACGAGTTGATGATGTAAAGGACTAAATTTGCACGATACGACGACGTCTTTGTGATAATCGTTCATTTCTATGACAGTCTTAAGTTGCTGAGGATTATCGGGTACACATGAGGATAATTCGTGACAATTGTCATCGAAAGCCAACATTCTAATACCTCGATCGTACGGCGAACAGATCACTCTACCGTCCGCAGAAAAACACAATTCTTTGATAAAACCTTTGCCGACGTTCTTTTCTTTGATGTAATGCGTCATTCTCGGTAGATTCTGGATGATTTTGTTGCTTTGTTCGGGATGTTGTCGAAAGTAGGTGTTGAAAGAGGAATTTACACCTAAAAATAGTTAAATTTAGATAAAGTCTGTTCATAGCTAATTCAATACCAGTCCAGACACTTATGATCAATTTCAAATCTATCCCCACTTCCGAAACGACGCACTCCCCCCGGTACTACTCCGACTGCAAATTGTATTGAAGCTATTGGGTTAAGTGGGCAGTCGCGTCGCGGTGCTAAACGAGTTTTAGACCGGGACTTTGGTAGCTGATATTGAATTAGCTGGGCTTATAGCGTTAAAGCGGAAACTCCGTAGAATGCACACCTCGCATATATTACCCCAAAAGCAACAAGTGCTCTCTGGGCGTGCCGCAGGCTATTTGGGAAAAAGTGAGATCTGAAACCGAAAATGATATACTGGTCATATCTAACGTTTGCAGACCAATTATTACCTACCCTGCTCTGGTTTGGTGAAAAAAAACAATGCAACAAAGAGCAAAAGCAGAGTTGCAAAAAGTGCAACGACTCACCTGCATGAAAATTACGGATGCAGTAACTTTGTTATGGGTAAAGGAATTGTCAGAAATGAGAATGCTGATGGTATCGCAAAAGAATGAGAAGTACGAAAATGGGAAAATGAACTTGATGCTGGAAAACTACTCCAGGCCAGTGAGAAAAATTTTAAATTTTAAGCAAAGTAGGGACTTGTTCAGTCATATTTAAAATTCACAGCTGAACCGGTCTTTTAACAAGTTAGCCACATCACTATAAGTATGAATAGGCTTTATCCAAAATTATAAGCCGTTTTTAAATAATAAATTGAGACAATCAGTATAATCTACTAACCTATAAGACCCGTATTTAAGATGCCCATTGTCGGTAATTGCATAGCTTCCACATTGTTTTGCGAAACTTGACTAAAATCTCTATTGTGGTTACTGTACTCTTCTAAAGATATATAACCCATCCAAAGATCCGTTGGACGGGAATTGGTTTCGTTTTCGGGCTCTGATTCTTGCGGCAATTCTTCGGAAATATACGAAAAAGCATTATCATAGTCTTTGGGATCTCGACTTTGAATATCGTGTACACTAGTCCACTGGAAATATAAAAAAAAAAGTAACAGAAATTATTCAATGTTAAACAGTTAAATTATTTGTAGATTAAGAAATAAACTCGGAAATAAAGGCATATTAATAATGTATTAAATGATCTTCTTTACTAATAAGACAATTTAATTATTGAACAAGTTGATTTTGTATATCATGTTTTATGTCGTCAATAAATATGGCCACAAGGAAGACGGTGGCACAGAAATCTCTAGAATGGTCTGTAATCTCACCAGGACAGAGACAGGCGAAACAGTTCATTAAAGGACATTCGCCAACTTTTACGGCAGACCTAATAAACAAAGATAGGAAAACTGTCCAAGCTGTAGTAGGTATGTTAACAGGGCACTGTAAGCTTAACAGGCATGCAAAGCTAATGGGGTTGACAGACAAAGCCATGTGCAGATTCTGTCACCTAGAAGAGCACATCCTATGCCAGTGCAACTGCCTGGCAAATGTGGGGTTTCTTGTATTAGGCGATGAGAATCCACCGGCAAGAAATTAGATGAAAGATTCAGTCTCGAGGCTGATTGTCTACTTAAAAAGAGTCGGGCTGGAGAATGTAATCTAGATTCAGAGGACCACAATATATCTGAAAAGGACGCAGTGGAATAGGCCGATTAGCGACCCCATTAAATCTAATCTAATAATGTTTTATTGTATTTAATATTTGTAACCTATAAGTACCAAAATATGTAATGAACAGTACTCTTCAATATATTGCAATGCACTAGTGTTTTGCAGTACTCTACAGTGTTACACAATTCCCAGCATCACTTTGCAGTGTTCTATAGTGTCTAACAGTAAACACTGCAGAACATATGTACAAAATATTTTTGGTGAGAGATCCCTCAGTTTTATCTTAATAATATTACAACTTTTTCAGCTAATATTACCAAAAAAGTAACCATTATTATTACATAGGTCTTACCTCTTCATTTTCTTCGCCATTTAAATTTCTAGATACAGCACACCAACCATGAGGATGTATTTGTAAGGAACTAATAACTTCGGCTTCATTAGGAAAATCATCGATAAATTCTATTCTATTTCTTTTTCTTGAAGGTGAAAAAAGGTAATTGTAAATTGTACCAATTGGAAAACATTGATCGCTGATTTGCATCAACCTGTATAGACTTGGCTAAAACAATTAAAAACTGATATTTTGCAATAACAAAACTATTAAATTATACTAACCCTAAATGATCTCAGATCTGTAGCTAAAGTGAGTAAATTTAAATCATGAATGATAATCATGAAACCATTTGTTGTTGATATAACCATTTTTGTACCATCTTCAGTTAATTTCATTCTCATTAAACCATTCATCAAAAAAACTTTGTCATACATCATGTTACTTTCATTAGGACTTTTCAAATTCCATGCATAAATGCTACCATCAAAAGCAGAAGTAACCATCACATTGTCTTTTTCTGACCATTCAATGTTTTTAACCTATAATTTTTTTTGTAAGAACATAAAAATCAATATAATTTATACATACCCAATTTGAATGACCATGAAGGGTTTTCATACAATATTTCAACTTTCGTATGTCCCATATTTTGATTGAAGTATCATCTGAACAAGTAGCAAAGTGTCTGTCATTTAAAAATCTACAAAATACATGTTTGTAATAATCTGTTTGGTATTTGAAAGCCAAATTGTTAGTACCTCACACAATTTACACAATTCTGATGAGCTTCAGTTACAGTATTAATTAATTTTTGGTTAGCAGCATCAAAAGTTAAAACTTGTTTACCTTCACAAGCTGCAACTAACAATTTCCTAAAAAAATTAGCATTATTAATGTTTAAAATGTATTTTATAAAACAAATTACCCATCAAGACTGAATTCCAAATTGAATATACCGCCTAAGTTATTACCAGAAGGATTAATTTGATAACCACCGTCAAACTGGTGAAAACTACTGTATAATTTAAATGCTATTGAGTCATCTAAATTAAACTGGTATTGTCTTAAACCAAAAGATCTTTTCTCTATTCTATCCAAAAAACTTTCACAGCATTTTAAATTGCTTCCTACTCTTTGCGGATCATTTTTAGTGGATTCCATTATTGAACGTAACTTTGCATTTTCTTATTCAATCTAAAATTATCAACCAGTACACTTTATGAATTGGAATTATTTACAAAATAATAACTATTCCTAACTAATTCGTTTTATTGCTTCGTTTATTAAAAATGCTATTCTAACCTTACTAATTTTAGTGATTTTTGACTTCTGACGTTGTCAAACTTGTCACTTTTCCACAGAAATAAACAAAAGTAACCGGTTCCGTTTGTTGATTCCACATGTAGAATCGAGGAGTCGCAATAGCTATTTGTATAACAAGGGAGGATGAAGTTTACTGCCCGACGCGTAGCGGAGGGCAGTAATCATTCAAGGGAGGAAAAGGCACTTTACCCTCATGTTATACATATGATTTTTACGCCTCCCTCAAATAACAAGTCATTTTTAAATAATTTATTTATGAAACTAAAAAATTTATTAAAGAACTAAAACTAAGAAGTAGGCCCAGAATAACTTATAGGCGCGTTATTTTCATTCTTGCATCCTGCATATTTTTAATTGGTGGTAGAGTAATTATTTATACTAATCTTAAATGTGCAGTGGTTATTTGAATACCACTAGAATTGAGAGCTGGAGCCATCGCAGTTTTTTGTGATATTTTCACTAACAACATTATTATTCAGCTGGTATCCCCCGGAAGTACTCGTACTTGGCTGATTACAATCAATTTCCTTAACTTCAGTGACTCCCATAATTTGGTTCGAAATGTTTTGCTTTTTTGCAAGAGATTGCTGCACATACCCTTTTACTTTTCCACCCTAGGGAGGGAAAGTACGACTTTGTTCCTTACAATGAGGCCAGGAAATGTATACTTTGGATAAAGGTAGGCGGAAATAGCTATTTGTATAACAAGGGAGGAAAGTGCTAGTGAGGATGAAGTTTACTGCCCGACGCGTAGCGGAGGGCAGTAATCATTCAAGGGAGGAAAAGGCACTTTACTCCCAAGTTATACATATGATTTTTCCGCCTCCCTCAAATAACAAGACATTTTTAAATAATTTATTTATGAAAGAATTTAAAAAAAAAGTCCTCGCTGGAATTCGATCCAACACCTACAGGGCTATCACGAGCAGTGAGCTGTGCTCCAACGCGTTGCGCTACCAAGACCCGTAGGCAAGTTTTGCGGAATCATGAACATAACGTATTGCTGAAGTCAAATTATTAATGTAAAAATCGTTAAATTAAAATAACAATTTACTGATTTCTCCCATTTTGCAAAATACAGGGTGTTCATAAATTAAACGGTAAAATTTATACTTATATAATAGAATATAGTTTAGGTCGTCAATGCCGTATAAGTTATTTCATTGATGACGTACCATAACCTCACTTTTCCTCCCTAGGAAGGAAAAGTACTTTTCCACCCTAGGGAGGAAAAGTACGATGGTATACTTTGGATAGAGGTAGGCGAAAAAATAGTTATTTGTGTATTTTGAGCGTAAAGTAACAGATTGCCGCTTGAGAAAATATGTTGCTGCACGACGCGGAGCTGAGCGCGACAATCTTTTGAAAGCGGCAATTTCACTTTACGCTCGAAAAACACACATAATTTTTTCTAGTCGCACTTTTAATAATTAAAACAGTTTTTGATATTATTTTAGGTTATAGTAGGAGTGGTTTATAATTTAAGATAGTACTCTGACATTTTAGTTGCCATATATTTTTGGGTTTTTCTGATTTATTATCTATTTAAGAACCTATTTCAATTTAAGTATTTAAATGCTTGAATGTGTTAAAAAGATCTACTGAGTTGTTCAGACTTGTCAGAATCTCCAGATCGCTTAGACCTCCCTCCCCTATCGGCATTTGATTCGCCGTCGCTCAAGGACGAGGCGTGCCCCAGATATCAACAATAACAATGACTTTTGAAATTCACCTTTTAATATCTTTTAAATTATTATATAAATTGTTATAAAATAGTTATTTACGTGTCAAGCTCGGAAAGTGATACTATACAGGGCGAGCATGCAAGTTTCAGGGCGACGCCGAAGGCGGAGCCTTGAAAGCATGTGAGCCCTGTAAATACACTTTCCGAATGTGGCGCGTAAAATATTTTTTGTGCAGCCACTAATAAGTTGACAATAATATAAGAACAGAATATTTATTGCTAACAAAATTTAACTCATTGATTATTAATATTTATGTTGAATGTACAATTATTAAACCGGAACATCGGTCAATCTAGGAATCATAATATTTGTGATCAATAATATTGGATTCGATTCTTGAAGTTCCAGGTTGGTTTTGTGATATTTAAGATACACTTCGAAAATTCTCTCTGGCTAGATGCTGGTATTTTGTCTTTAATGAAAATTTTGACATAAGAGCTCGGGAAAGTAGGTACTTTGCCGAGCAAATCTGTCACTTTATCGAGCAGTTAAGTCAATTTTCCGATATAGACCGGCAACGACGCACTTTCTTAGTTAAAAAATGATCGTAAAAACGCATTTTCTAAAGTGGCAGCATAAAAATTATTATAATGTAGAAATTAATAAAGTCGATTAAAATGGTTAATAAAGTAGATTATATAGTATTATCTGGCAACTTGACGTTCATTTATTGTTTTTCGTCGTCATGGCTAATCCCACAAAATTTGATGAAATAAGAGAGCGAAAAAGATTCCTTTTTTTGCTCTAGAGCGCAAAGTAAAAATCCTCGGCATTTGTCGACTGCACAGTCGTACTTTTAATAATTAAAACACCGTTTTTTGTGGATTATGATTTAAGATAGTACTCTGACATTTTAGTTGTCATATTATTTATTAATGTTAAATGTGAAAGTAAATTGTTACAATTATTCAATTATTTATTGCAATTCTTGATTTAGAAGAGATTTCTTCCATTACTGTAGATTGAAAATTCGGTTGAACAGCCGATGTAGATGTACACGATGAACACAACATAAAAATTTCTTCCATTATTGTAGATGGACAATTCGGTTGAACAACCGATGTAGATGGACACGATGAACCCAAAATCTTCTGGGCTCTGTCAATTTTGTTACTAATAGCGCCTTCTATAAATCCTTCTGCGACACTTGAGCTTTTCCAGCCTCCATGTCGTTTCAATTGGATCAAATTGGCGCCTGTTCAAATGAGTGAGCGTAGGGCGTAAAGTAACAATCCTCGGCATTTGTCGACTTTATGATTTCATTTGAATATAGTAATTAGTCATTTTACGCGCCACTGTAGGAAAAAGCTATTGTGTACCTTTGTACCAGCCCTAGGATTCCGTGTACTATGGAATTCCATAGCGACACGTCGCTTACGATATTTCGTTTTCCGTTCTCTACAGGACCCTTTTCTCGCCTAGTAACAAAGACAACACCTAAAGTGGTACTAACGCTTTTGTATTTTCCACACGACTTGCTGTGGAATGCAGATGGAATGTTAACCTTACTTTTTGTTTGACAATACTAAAGTAAACAGTAAACAAACATTACATAGATAGTAAATGAGTGCGTTCAGCCACGCTAGCGCTAGGCAAGCGCTGAGTAAGCGGAGGGCGAATTTGACCGCTAAGTGACAGCGCTAGCTCTAGCGGTCGCCACTTTTTCCAGCGAATTCATTTTCCGCTAAGTTGGTCAGCGGTTCGTTATGTCAACAACAACAAACAACAATTCTAGCCTCTGAGTTAAAATTTCTGTATTATTTAATTTATTAGTGAATTACTTCCTCGAAATAATTTAAATTTCTTACAGGATTTTCTGCTTCTCCTAATGCTAGTATTTCTACAAATTCTTTTTGTCTTTCAATGGTGGAATCAATTCCACAATATTATTTTCATCCGCAAATTCTTCCAAGATTAAGTAATTTATAAGGTTTTCCATTGAAGGCGCTTTATATTTGGAAAATAGATTTAAAGGTTATGTGATGTATTTATATGTTTGTCACAGAGCATCAAAGCATAGACGTTCAGCGACCTTCAAGACTTTCACAGAGCGCCGCTAACTTTGCGCTAGCGTGGCTGAACGCGCCCAATATTGAATAATATTCAGTTTCTGATATCCTACTGTAATAATTTTTTTGTTTTCAAAATTGTTTGCCAGAACTGACATAATTCAATTGTAATGCTGTAAAGCCAATTGGTGAATTAAGCAGTAAATAGTAACTGATAGATAAGTATAATGGGCATAAAATTAGAAACAATAAACTGATTGTACACTTTATATTTAGGTAAAAGAAGTTACATAGTCTTTAATAACTTCTCTTGCAACTCTTGAACAAATTTCCATAATTTCCACTTGTGAAGGCATTGCCAGGCTGGGAGCCATCAGCTTTTTTTTCATTTTATGGAAAAGAACCTAAAATTTTACATTATTAATTCTGTACCGGAGTAAATTTGTGTTTAATGCATCAACTCTAACTTATATTATGAGCTTTTTAATAGTACATTTGACTTGGCGCATTTCCACCAAGCATTCAATAGATCTTTAAACATGAAAACCTTACATAATTAACAACTTGTATACCATACTTACTTGTACATAGGTGGCATTTTCATCTTTTTCTTTCCAATACTTACCGTACCTTTAAATGTTTACTAAAAAAAGTCGTAAACAGAAAATATTCCTAAAACATTTAGGGGAAATGAAAAAGTTCCTAAAATTTCTTGAAACATTTTTAGAAAGAGTAGTAATCCAAATGCGACATGTTGATAAAACCCGACAACGAACGAACTGATAGCAAGGGGTACACGGAATAGCTTTTTTGCGACACCTTCATTCTACACGTCGAAATCAACAGTCGAATTATACATGTAGAAAACGATAGTTCACGGAATCCCGCAATCGTGGCTTGGTTTCACTCACATAAATTCACTGCATAGACTGGGATCCCGTGTACTATGGAATTCTATAGCGATACGTCTCTTTCGATATTTCGTATTCCGTTCTCTACACGACTTTCCCCTTTCCCAACTAGTAACAAACACCTAAAGTGGTATCGCTTTGGTATTATCCATGGTGTAAATATAGTATATATTTACACCATGGTATTATCCTCACGCCTTGTGACCACGGAACGTAATATATTCACCGACTGTGGAATGCAGAAGGAATGTTAACCTTACTTTTTGTTTGACAAAACCAGAGATAAGGTTACATATGTCTGCCACATACCTACTGTATATTATGGTAAACCTAGTATGGGCACTTTACATTTTCGACTTACGGAACCGTACCAGTATGTAAATTGGGGTGACATTCACTGAGACCTAAAAGATCTATTGTGCCCCCTTACTTCTACTTAGTTCCTGAGGAAAGTCTCAGAGACTAGTATCTCCTTTAGTCCTATTTCCCGCAGGAATTTTAGGATATCTGCAGGCTTTAACTTAGGTAAATGTCCCTCTTCTATCCAGTAATCTCCAAGGTGTTGTGCAGAAGGATTCTGAATTGCTGTGCAGTTCGCAAATGTGGATGGAGGTTTCTTCTTCCATGCCACAGAATCTACATTCTTCTTCCTCCACTATTGTGAGCTTTTTCTGCCCATTCAGGCGACAATGTCCCGTAAGGATGCCTGTTAAAACTCTTAGTGCAGTTTTACTTTTACTTATGCATTCATTTGATCTCAATAGGTTTTAATCACCCAGATGAATCTTTGATTGTCTAAGTCCTACTAGATCTTTCCAATGGTCAGATCTTCTCATTTCTTCGCCTTTGCCTATTTCTTCCAATATTACTAGTTCATCTGCTATTTCATTTCCGTCTATCTCAGTGTGTCCTGGAATCCACAGTAAAGGTGACTATATTGTTCTCGCCTCGTTCATTTAGTTTGCCTAGGCATTCCCACACCATTTTGGAACTGATAACACAAGAGCTCAGTGCTTTAATAGTATTGTATGTTCAAGTTGTCCCATTTTCCTACCCTGGTCTATTCGTTTATTTATACTTGTTTACATATATTTTACTTTCTATTGATAAGGTAGTTTTTGACATTCATATTTCATATTGCCATGGAATAGAACCTGCTTCTGAATTAAAAAATCTCACAAATTTTTCTCGTGCATTAAAAGCCTCTTGGTGGACATTGCCACCTTGTTTTGGTAGGCCAGTTAATAAGCCATCCATTACAATAGCTTGTACAGTAGAAAGACCTAAGCGATAACTAAATGCTATCGTTTAAAAAGAATCCCCCGTTGCAAGGTATCTAAAAAAAATAAAAAATATATAGAAGAGCTTTTTCACCCCTTTATGTTAGTATTTTTTTACATTATTTATACATATTTGTGTGTTTTTACAGATTCTCAAGAGGGCAAACGAAGATGGGAATCTCTTAGAGGGCAATTTAGAAACTTCTTGAATTTCTAAAGCCATTTTTTAATGATAAGGAAAGAATTTCCTCTTTACCTGAATCAGGCACTTCCTCGCAATTTCAATCAAGTGAACTGACCGAGGAATCGGATAATGAAGAGCAAATCCTTGAGCCAAATGCTGAATTTCTATTGGAGTCAAATAAAGATACTTCTCTGACCATGTTCCTCTTACAGCCAATTCTAATGCTACTTCGAGGAAAAATCACTCCAATTTAACCCCAACAACTGCTACAAAAAAATCTACTCTTTTAAAGAAACCTAGGCTAAAACGAAAAACAGATACACCTGAATCATCGGCTGGGGCAACACTGATGACGTATCTTTTGGAGCAGGAAAAAAAAGTTAAAAACCGAGGAAAATAAGGATGAGATGGATTTTTTTTTGAAAGCGTTAAATGCACCATGCGTCGATTTGATAACATAGACAAACACTACGTCAAGCAAAAAATATTTGCACTTGTTAGTGACACTGAAGCAAAGTACATATCAAGTGAGAGAGATCACCAACATCGTGCTGCAGTTATGACTTCCGGCGATTCAACATTCCAAGGCCAGAGCAAGTTATTAGATATATATAGTATGCAGTACCTCCCAAAAGTCCAGGTTTAAATCAAACTATTGGTAATTATTCCAGCCCATCAGCATCAGCCATTCATTTAAATAGGCAATCATATTATCAGCCAATCATTTCGCAATCAACAGGATTTCCTCTGCAATCTCCTCCAAATTTTAACGAAAACACTCGACAGCAGCCACAATATTCCAAATTATTCGTCTGACCTACCCTCAAGATCGGGTTCATCAAGTCTATCTCATGCTGATTCATCCAGGACACCATCATCAACGTCGACACATACTGAATTAGAATCTGCAGCTACTTTTTTGCAACACTTTTCCCCGTTTGATGGATAAAACAATGGAAATTATAAAGTCAAAAAAATTTTTTTTAAGTTACACGTACTTACAACTTTTTTTTTTCATTTTAACAGGTGCACTAGGTATCTACCTAGGAGTATCTAAAAAAAAATAAGTTATGCACATTTTATTTTTTAGAAAAGCAGTTTTTGTTTTTTTTTGTCAGGAATAAATAATCTTTGTCTGATAACCCCAAAATGCGTTTTTATTAGTTTTCCTTTAATGCGTGAAGTTGCTACTTACCTTAAACATACTGAAAGTTTTTGAGCGCGGGGTGCGTTTGAGGGTAAAGATTGCTTTCTAAGTGCGCCGCATTTTTAGTAACATCCTCCTAATCAAAATTAAGTTTCTCGCTTATTATCCAGCCAATTTTAGCAAACAAAAAACCATCAGAAGCAGAAAAGAAAGGGCTATTTTCTTTGTTTTTGGGGTATTTTTTGATTGGAGTGTTTGTTTCGCCGCAATGGCGATAAATATAACAATTGAAAAGTGTTTTTCAAACGCTACTGTTACCGTTTAGCCACAAATCACAGAAATAAAATTAATTGCCCATTTAATCTAATGTAATTTTTAAAAAGAAACTTTTTTTGTTAGTTTCCATTGATATTAGAGGATTCGCTTTCAACCAGTTGATAGAACTCGTCTTGGGGAACGAATTGTTTTTTTAAATTTTTTTAACAAAAATGCTCCCCCACCCTTCCCCCCGTCACGTTTGTATACTGCCGGGTACATTCGACTTAGGAAGGGATACACTATCACATAAATATGTCAAATCATTTTAAAACAAAACTGCTCCCAGGTTGAATGATAGAGACCAAAGTGCACTATAGTTGATTTCTCATGCATTGATCCATGTTTCTATCTTCTCCTGCGGATTTATCTGCTCTTTCGTTTCCTGGCTTGGTACCCACATTAGTCTCATGCCAATTGTTTCTTCCTTGGCTTTTAATAAACTTTCACTAGTTTTTAGTATCATTTGTGAACTTTTTGAGAAGATACTTGGCTTCGTTATTGCTTGTATTGCACTTCTAGTATCTGATATAATAATTGTTGGCATTTCATCTTCTAGGGCCGATTGGATTCCTCTGTATGTAGGTAACTATGGCTTCGGCTCTACATGTATTTGTGTTTTTTGTTAATCATCATTTGTCTTGAATCATAGTATAGGTACACCTATTCCACATTTTCCATTGTTACGGTCCAGTGATGCATCTGTGTATATTATATTGTAGTGGGGGCTTTTTTCTTCTTTCTAGAATATCTATGCATTGTAGAGCAGTGTCCAAGCCTTCCATGATGACTGGTGCCACTTTGTTTCTCCAATAAATTGGTTCTTCATTGTAAATTGTACAGAAGTTGGTAAGTTTAGTCGACATGGTATCGTACTGATCGTCTGCGTTTCAATTTCTAGTATTGTTTCCGCTGTCTCCCCCAGTAATGCATTTGTTGTTGTTGCTATTGCAACTTGTCGAGATTTCCCCAGTTAGCCTTTGATGTCTTGAATATGCACATCACTCCATTTTCTGTGTTCATACCATAGCCTTGCATATGTTTAGCAGTATTTTTGGGTAGGACCCCCAGAATGTTCGAGTTAAGGCTTTCATATTATTTATTGCTCTTATTGCTTTGTTGCTCATATGTTCTATGTGCTTGGTCCACATTTGCCTATCAAATATTACCCGCAAGTATTTGTGCTCCATACAACATTCTATTGTCTGATCATTCACATGTAAGCTTGGTAACTGAGTTCTGGTTATGTTAGGTTTCAAACTCCTCACCATTGTACAATAGTAGGCCTACAAGCCGTTCTCATCGACCCTCTATTGGACAGGTGCGCCACGTTACCACTTCTAGGATTCCAGCCTTGTGCCAAGGATGAACAATAAATAGATAGTGGGTGGGTAAAGGCCATTCTAACGAAGAATACTGTTGAACAAAAACATCAAATTTGTATATTTTATCTTTTATTAGTTGAATTGAATGTAGTGCATATCTATAATTTGTACTTGTACCTAATCATGGAAGTGAAACAAGAACCAGACGATATTTTCATTGAAGAACATAAACTAGAAATCGAAGAGTATTTTATTCCGAATGAAATAGTCTTCAAAAACGATTTCGATTCAATAAAACAGGAGAAGGATGATGATAATATATGAACTGAACTACAAGAAATGATTATTAATGCTAAAAGTTAAACAGGTGATGATCCTGACATAAAGTGCAACTTGGCTGAAATAAATCATATCAAAAAATCAAGAAAAGGTATGTGAAAAATTCATACTTAAATCATAATAATTTAAGAAAAGTTGTTATGCTAAAAGTGAAACAGATGATGATGCCTAGTTTGCACGGCCGCCATTTTGAATTTTCAATATTTAAAAACACCATTTTTTTCAGAAAAATTTCCTTATATTATAACCTTGATTTTGTCATTTTCATTATAATTGCCGCTTAAATAAACAAAATTTCAAGGTAAGGGTGAGCCGACCTATTCACGATTTTAAGAAAATTCAACAGTGTTGAACTAAAATACTGTTATGAGTGAAACATTTTGAACAAAATTTACATTTAAATGGCTTTTCCAGTTGTGTGACTAGGCATGTGACAACGCACGTGTCTATTCAAATTACCTTTTGTACTAAATGATTTTGAACAAATTTCACAGAGGAATGGTTTTTTGCCAGTGTGACAAAGCATATGCAACCTTGATTGAGGGTTTGTTATAAACGATTTCGAACAAACTTCACATTTGCATGATTTTTCACCTGTTTGGCAGTGTCTATGCAACTTTAATCCATAGTTTGTTTTAAATGATTTCAAACAAACTTCACATTTGTATGGTTTTTCTTCGGTGTGACAGCGCACGTGTTTATTCAAATTACCTTTTTCTCTAAACGTTTTTGAACAAATTTCACATTCAAATTACTTTTTTTCAGTGTGACAAAGCAAATGACTAACTAAACTACTCTTAAATGAAAACAATTTTAAACAAACTTCACATTTAAATGATTTCTCGTCAGTATGATAAACCATGTGTCTTTTTAAATCAGTTTTACCTGAAAACAGTTTCAAACAAATTTTACATTGGAATGATTTTTCTCCAGTGTGACAAAGCACATGTCCTACTAAACTACTTTTAACTGAAAACAATTTCAAATAAATTTCACATTGATATGGTCTTTCGTCACAGTGAATACATGTATGTCTAACTAAAGTACTTTTACATGAAAACAATTTGAAGCAAACTTCACATTTAAATCATTTGTTACAGAAAAAAATGTTAAACAAATTTCACATTGGAATGATTTTTCATCAGTGTGACAAAGCATGTGTCTTACTAGACTACTTTTAGCTGAAAACAATTTCAAACAAATTTTACATTGAAAATGTCTTTTGCCTGTACGAATACAAACATGTTGAGCTAAACTAGCCTCAACTCTAAACGATTTTAAACAAATTTCACATTTGAAACGTTTTTCACCACTGTGGTAATAATTTTTGTGAGTCAGTAAACTATTTTCAAATGTGAAGGATTTACAACAAATTCCACATTTCAACGGTTGTTCGTCACTGTGGTAATATATTTTATGAGTTAGTAAGTTACTTTCTAATGTGAACAATTTCAAACAAATTTCACATTCCAACGGTTTTTCACCAGTGTTAGAACAAATGTGTGCAACAAAATTACCTTTATTGAACAATTTTGAACAAAATTCGCATTTGGATGGTTTTTCATCTGTGTGAATACACATGTGATGATCTAACCCACTTTTCTCTGTAAAAAGTTTGAAACAAATTTAATATTTGAATGATTTCTTACTGTTGTGGCAATGAGAATGATGTTTGAAATGACTAAGACGTGAAAACGATTTCAAACAAAATTTACATTTAAAACGTCACGTCACGTCACGAAAGAGATTGTCGTTTATCCGATTGGATGATTCTTTGAATCTATCATAATTTACGTTCAATTTTAAATTTTATACAATGAATAATTCGATTGTTGATATTTGATGTCATGCTGTTATCATTTGACTGTTGTGTATAAAAACGTTTATTCTTAACTATATGTCTTCTTATAGCACGGTGGAAAAGTTGAAGTTTCCTGGTGAACAAATTTCCACATAACTTACAGATTAAAATACCTCCAGGTATTATTCCATTTAACAGGAGTCCCTGTAAATAATAATAAATCATTATACAGGGTATTCCAAAATGTATTGTTATAATGACCAGCTAATTATGTCAAAACAGAGCAACATAGTTGGTTTAATTGGGTTATGTTAAAAGTGAGTAGGTCTATTCAGACCTTCACTGTTATCTATCTAGTATAGCTCACAATTTAAGAAAATATGAAATTTTTCACTTACCCCTTCTCGATTGTTTAATATCATTTATATCAGCCAAGTTGCACTTTATGTCCGCGACATCAGCAATATCACTTTTAGCATTTATAATCGTTTGTTGTAACTCAATTCCTATGATATCGGGCATCCTTATCCTGATTTATTGAATCGAATTTTTTTTAGGACTGTTTCATTCGGAAAAAAATACTCTTCGATTTCAAGCTTATGCTCTTCAATGGAAATATCGTCTGGTTCTTCTTTCACTTCCATAATTAATAATTAGGTACAAATTATAAATATTCACATTTAACACAACTAATCTTCCAAAAAAAAAAAAAGGTTTTGTTAACAATTCTTCTTCTACTATTTCATTGCTCTTCTTCTTTTAGTCTTTTGGCCTCCACCCCTTGGGTACTTAGCCAGCGCAGGTAAAATAGCTTATAATTTAGGAATTTTCAGACAGTTTCATTTAAAAAAGTATTATGAATAAATTCCTTAAGTTTACTTTTGAAGCAAAATACTGTTTGACATTCTTTTATATTATTTGGTAGTTTGCAGACAAGTAGTTCTAGAATAATATAGATCATTATTCATTACCACTCCTAGTATTGTAGGTATGTACATCTTTGTTAAAAGTAACATATTTTTGGAAATATTCTGGTGCAGCATTGTTAACTATTTTGAATACTAGAACCATACTGAAGTAATACAACCTATCTTGAACTAGATGGATCGTACACTGGCTGTACACAACTGTGGTGAGATCCATGGTCACCTATGGAGCCTTAGATTGGTGGCCCAAAACAGATCAAAGGAAAGCCGAACTGGAGCTATCAACTCTTCAGAACTTGCCTGTCCGTGCATAACAGGTGCGATGAGAAGCAGTCCGACTGCGGTAATGGAATCCATACTCAATCTTGCGCCTCTTGCTCTGCATGTTAAGGCGAAAGCGAGAATGGCTGCATACATGCTGGAATGTACGTACGTACTGGAACCATGTGCCAAAGTGGGAACACAAGAAACTCCTGGTCAAAAAACCGCTGATTAATTAAATATTAAACCTCACCAGGGGGAAAAGTGATAGGATTACTCATCGGTCACTGTACCCTAAGGAAGCACATGCATACAATTGGTATATATAGTGATGGGCAAATGTGTGGAAACAAGTACTTGGTTATACCGTTTATGTGAAGACCAGTAGTCCTTATCAGGCTCAACAGTCTTTTCACTAGGTCCTTCTTGGAGAAATCCTCCCTTGAATACTCTAGTCCTATGAGTCTATATCTCCAATGAGACAGTGCTTCACATACGAAGATAATTTGAGAGGCTGTTTCCTCCTCTTCCATCCACAACCGATAGGTAGGTTCCTCCCTATATATGCCAATTGTATGCATGTGCTTCCTTAGGGTACAGTGACCGGTGAGTAATCTCGTCACTGTCCTTATCTGGCCCCTGCTGAGGTTTAATATTTCGTTGGTCAGCGACTCCGAGGGTTTTTCACCAGAAGATTACTGTGTTCCTGTTTTGGCGTGTGTCTCCAGTACGTCTGATGTTTAGTTTGAATCCACCGAGATGTACAACCACGTGCAGCAGATATTCCAAATACTGGTTCGGGATCAGTGAATGCAGTTTCAGATCCCAGCTTTGCTAGAGTGTCTGCCTTTTCATTGCCTACAATACCCTTGTGCCCCGGAACCCACTTAAGAGTTACTCTATTATGGTTTGTCAGGGTTAAAAGTTTTTGTAGGCAGTTCCAGACCAGTCTAGATCTGATCTGCGGATATGCTAAAGATTTCAGTGCTGCCTGAGTATCTGAGAGTATGAGGTTCTTTTGGCCTCTATACCCCCTTTCGATGTTCATTTGCAAACACGTGTCGATAGCGTAGATTTCTGCCTGGAATACAGTTGTAAACTGCCCCAACAATGCGTGGATATTGCACCTGGGTCTGGCACCATGGACTACAGCTCCTGTCAGTTTTAGATCCGTCTGTGTACCACACCAACGTTCCTTCATGACTGCATGCTTCCAACCCATCCCAGTTTAGCTGGATATGGTATGGTTGGTTGTCGTTAATTTTAGCCAACATTACGAAACAGTGAAATAAAATATGACTACCGGGTAAATCGAAACTAAATTAATGTATTAATTGTTCAAACTGGGCACCGTTTACTTCTTGACAATAGGCAAGTGGGTTTGTAAATCCTCTTGTAACATTGACTATTACTCCTGGTGGAATTCTCTGCGTCTCTCGGGTTATTTTTTCGGCTGATTCTTGCAAAGTGTTTGGTCTGTTAACATAAACCTTGGATTTTAAACAACCCCATAGAAAATAATCCAGTTGGTTAAAGTCGGGACTTCGCGCAGGCCATTCATAATTACCCCTTGTTTCAATCCATTTGTTATGAAATATCCTATCTAAACGATCTCGAACAATGCGAGCGTAATGGGGAGGTGCCCCGTGTCCTGCTGAAACTAAATATTATTTGGCAATTGTTCATTCACCTCCAGCACCGGAATAATTTGTATGTCTAAAAGCTCTAAATACCTCCCTCCGTTTAAGTTTTCTTGTAAGAAGAAAGGTCCCTCAATTTTGTTGTTGTAAATACCGGCCTAAACGTTCAATTTTTGGGGATGTTGCGTACGACTCAAGAAAAACTAACTAAATTTAACTAAAAAACTATTAACACAATGCTTTTATTTTTTTATAATATTGAAACGTCAAGCTCGTATAAACTGTAAACAAAAACAAAACACTCGTATATATTATAGACTTTGACAGTTCTTCAAACTTCAAATTCAAATGGCCTTTTTGTAACTGGCTATTTGTTCATAAAACATCTAGATCAGAAAGTGGCTAGCTTCATCTTTAAGTGCGTGACGTATCTGTAGTGAAAGTGGCAAACATTCAGGAAATCTTAATTTCCAGTTTTCTCCCAAAATATTCAGTTTGAAAAAGGTTTAAATTAATTTTTGCAAAGTAGTACCAATATATTTCAATAAATACCAAAAGCCGGATATCGGTTTAACACCCCATTGTGTAGGTGAAGTACCTCTGGATGCTAGATCGGCAGGATTATGTTGACTAGGAATATAATTCCAACTTTCAGTGTTAGTCAGTTGTTGTATTTTTGAAATTCTATTTGCAACAAATTGTTGAAGTCGGGATGGTTCAAGCTTTAACCAAGCTAACAAAACTTGAGAATCGCTCCAATAGATTGTTGGAATTGAATTAGATAAGGCTTTATTGACTTGTTCAGATAACTGTGCACCCAAAAGAGCTGCACATAACTCTAATCTTGGAATTGTTGTGGTTTTATTAGGGGAAACCTTAGATTTCGCACAAAGAAGGTTGCATTCAAATAGAGTTGCACAAGTTTGACTTGAATGTTTGAGATTGACTTGAGTTTGACTTGAAATTAAGTCAAACTCAAGTCAATCTCTCTGACAAATAATTCAAGTCAAATCAAACTGGGCAAAGGTTACAGGTTTGAAAATTCAAACAGATTGTCAAACTAGTTTGAAAGAGTTTGAAAAATAATTTATTTAGTGGATATACCTTAAATGGGTGAAATATTTATGTTAAATATAGAAAGTCAACAAATACATTTATTTGAAACAAAAAGAAAATACATTTTTTTAAACATTTTTTTTAATGAACTCCAACTTGTCACCTCAAAATTCTTCGTGAAAAGTGAAGTTCTTACAAATTAATTGAAAGCAACAATAAATATATATAGATATATATAGATAGTGACCTCTTCCTGCGATCCTTGTGTGATATTTGTTATGGATTCTTGTTGAAGCCACGAATTTAAACACATTAATTAATGTTCTAATAGACTGGTCATTTAATCGGTTTCGTTTTTTTGTTACTGCCAAAGAAGCTCTCGAAAAATAGCGTTCTATGCAGGCTGATGTTGCTGGGGTGACAAGAAAGTCTCTCGCCATTTTTGATAAAGTTGGAAATACAGTTTCGTGACGTTTCCACCACTTTATTATGTCCTCGGTAGTGTCAGCTCGTGATTCAGCTGCGTATTTGTCGATTTCGTAACTCCATGAATTTTCGTCTATATTTATTTTTGGAGATGATTGGAAAATTCCAAACAAGTCTAAATCAAAATAGGTAACTTCATCAGACTTTTTTTCGAACACACTTACTGTACATTCAGTTTGGGTTTGGGGTGACTCTTTGACAGTGTAAGGTGAATAATAATTTTCTTTATAAATTTCTTCAAATTTCTTGATTTCTTTCTCTCAAAATCAAAACGATACAATACATCCAGTTAGTCCTACTGTAATGCTTAACAATTTTATCGCGAGCTGCCTGAAGGGCAAGAATTATTTTTGCATCAAGTTCGTCTCTATTTTCTTTATTATCTAGTTCAATAACCACCACAGGAAGGGTAGAATATTTCTCTCCTTCTCCTTCTCCTTGAAACTTTGAAAATACTCACATGGTCTATCAATAACATTCCATTCTGTAGCATGTATTCGAAAATTTAAGTGTATCGGTATTGTCACAAAGAATATTAATCGAACGTTTGAATTGTAACTCCCAGGACAGCATTTCCAATGTAGAGTTCCATCTAGTTTTTACCTCCAGTTTGGGAATGGTCATGTGTAAATTTAATGAGTCGCAAAATTTTGCGAAGTTTAATCTTAATATTTCGGAGTTTTCAATTTTTTTACAAATTATCTTAACCTTTGCAATTGTTGCAGTATTTTCAGATATTGTACTTTCGTTATCATTAGTATCAGAGTCACGTTGCGCAATATGATATTCAAACTTCAAACTGTTTGAAGAAGTTTGATTTCAAGTCAAACCTAAAGATACAGAAATCAAGTCAAGTCAAACTTTTTTGCCTAAAAAGTTTGATTTTCAAGTCAAGTCAAGTTTGTTGAGTAAAATCAAACTAGTTTGACTTGATGCATCCCTACATTCATATTTATCTTCTACAGAATTGTAACTACGTGTATATATGCATGAAGCATATGCCTTTTGAGATGCGTCCGAAAAGCAATGCAATTCAACTAATTTAAAATTAATAGAAATCACGTTTCTAGGGATTCTTAGATCATTAAAAACTTGTAATTGGCTAGAGAAATCGTTCCAAATTGATAGGAGGTCATCTGTAATTGGTTCATCCCAAGCTAGTTGTTTTGTCTATAAGTGTATCAATATTTTTGCAATAATAATAGAGACTAAGAAGACCCAAGGGATCAAATATTTTTGAAATCTGAGATAATATTAATCTTTTAGTAATTATTTGATTCAGCTTGCTGGAATTTTCAGAGATAGAAAACGTAATTATATCGGATTGGCTTTGCCACTGAACACCCAGTGTCTTGGAAGTTTCTGTTTCTCCTATCTGAAGAATATGATTGGAAATATTTGTGTTTGGAAGTATATCAAGAAGTTCCTGAGAGTTTGAAATCCATTTTCTTAGTTGAAAATGAGCCGAATTGAGAATTGATATAATATCTATACATAGTTTTGAAATTATTGGCTCCTGTCAGAAGGTCGTCAACATAAAAATCATTGAGAAGTATGTGAGATGCTTCTAGAAGTAAATAGCTAAAAAAGGGGCTGCAGCTGTACCATACGTGACGGTAGTCAACTGAAGAATAGATAAGAAATTATGAGGATTGTCTCGCCATATAATTCTTTGGAATGGTTGATGTTCAGGATGGATTATTATTTGACGATACATTTTACTAACATCAGCTGAAACTACATACTTATATTGTCTGAAACGAACAAGTATATCGAAAATATTATTTTGTATTTTTGGACCTATATATTGTAGATCATTTAATGACCAACCACTAGTGGTTTTACAACTTCCATCAAAAACAACACGTAATTTTGTTGTGAGGCTTAATTCTTTGTATACACTATGATGTGGTAAATAATAGCTTTGCGATTCTGTATAATTGGTTAAGGTTACATCTTGTAAATGATCGAGTATCTTATATTCATCAATAAATTGCCTGTAAAGAGATTTTAATAGGTCCAATTCAACTTATTTTCTACTGCATAAAAACGTTTTACTGCAATATCGAAAGAATCTCCTAATAGGTTTGGAGAATATTTGAAAGGAATTTTAATAACAAATTTGCCACTAAATGATCTGGAAGTAGTATCTCTGAACAATGTTTCACATTCAAGGTCGTCTTTGGATACAAAATTATTAAATGGAATTTCTTCAAGTTCCCAGAACTTGCGTAATTGATCATCTTCTTGACAACAATTATTACTTGATAAATGCAAAATGGATGAAGATTTAATGGTTGATTTAGAAATAGGAGCTACACCTGCAATGACCCAACCTAATTTGGTATTTTGCAGTGTTGGCAAATGTTTGCCAAGTTTTATTTGTCCTTGACAAAGAAGATTCCAGAATTCACTTGCTCCAATTAATATGTCAATATCACCGGGTTCATAAAATTGAGGATCAGATAATAGCTTGATGTCACTTGGAATGCTCCAATAGGAGTGATTAACAAAATGAGATGGAGTACTGTTACTAATTGTAGGAACTACTAGATAGTTAATGGAACTGGAGAAATTAAAAATATTTGAGCTGAGCGTGATAGAACATTTTTTGTTTATAATAGATTTAGTTTGGTTTATACCCATAATTGAAATATTAGTATTTGATAATGGTAATTTAAGTCTGTGACAAAATTTTTGAGTGATTAAATTGGATTGGGCTCCACTGTCTAAAATTGCTCTGGCTAAATGTAAATTATTACCAATGTCTTTAACTTGAAAAGTGACAGTGGACAATAATACTTGGGAGGCTGATATTTTGTGTTTAACTAAAAATTGCATTTGATTTTCAGCTGGGGTGACATTAATTATAGTTTGAGGATTGGTTGTATTAGATGCTTCTTTATCGTTGGTTGTGTTACAATGTGAATCGTTATGAAATAAGGTACTGTGTTTTTGAGGACATTTCTTACAGTGCCCTAGTCTACATTGATTTTTGTTATGGCCTGTTCTAAGACAATTTATGCAGAGTCTTAACTTTTTTACCTTATTGAATCGTTCTGCTGGTGATGATTGCAAAAAATCGTTACAAGTATATATAGTGTGATATCCTTTACACAAATTGCATTTAATTGAATTGACTGAAAGATTACATTTTACTTCATTTCTAGAAACAAATGGTTTTTTGTAAGAATTGACTGAATAACTTGAATTATGTGGATAATTTGGTTTCGAAATAGTGAATTGATTTTGCTGCCAATTTTCTAAAGCATCTGCCTTTTTATTTAAGAAATTAAAAAACTCTTTTAATGTAGGCAAATCATTTGTAGGTTGAAACTCTTCCCACTTCTTCTGCAAATTTAAATCTAGTTTAGAATTAATCAATAGAAATATGTTACAGCTTTCCTCATCGCTCAATGTTAAATTTTTTAAGGCATCAAGATGTTTTGACGTTTCATCTATCAATTTTCTATGGAAAATTGCAGATTCTTTTTTAATGTTTTCTGTTTGAAATATAGCCTTAACATGAAGATTTGCTAGTATACGTTTCTTGTCAAATCTTTCACAAAGTGTTTTCCATGCAAGTTCATATTGTTCTTCGACAAAATCAATGCCTTCTATAACTTGTTTCGCGTACCCTTCTAAAGAAGTACTTAAAAAATTGTATTTATTTGAAGTATTTATGGATTCATTATAGTGTACTATCGATAAATAGTTGGTTTTAAAAGTTAACCAACTGTCATAGTTTCCTTTAAATGTAGGAAGTTTAATTTTTGGCAAGAAATTATCAGAATTGTCAATGCTACGTGTATTATTAAAGCTATTATTTTGTAAGTTAATTGTGCTATTCGATTTAATGTAGTGTTTTAATGCTCCGAAAATATCAAAAAAGTAATTTTCAAAATTGTTCCTAAATTGATAATGCTCTTCTAGCTCAGTATTTGTAAATTTTTCCTCTATATCCTATCCTATCCTATCCTATCCTATCCTAACCTTGCTTTAGAGATTCTCTGTTTCGAATCAATTTTTTGAGTGACATGTTAACAAATAATGAATAGAAGTGTGCCTACTTTTAATCGCGTTAGAGGAACTCTTTTATAGTTAAAATCGTAGTCGTGAGTAAATTGGTATTAGATTTCTATTTGCCAATAGTTTTACTGAACATGATGCTCCTCTTCCCAGGCATGTTTGTAAATACTTGAAACTCCCTATCTTAAATGTAGTTTTTGTGTTCATTTAGTCTGATTTTTTATATTGATCTAGCTATATGTTTCACAGATCATACAGAAGATACACCAATCTTGTGTTACCACCACACAATACATTACGGTACAGTAACTGCGTACTGGTCGTTGAAAATAAACTACATGTCGATATAGTAAAAGCAAAAGCTGTACTTCCTTAAGGACCAGAAGTATATAAGAAAATGTGAATTTAATATTAAAATATTTCACCAACTAGATGCAGATTATTAATATTATTAATTGATCGTAAAAAACAACATATTCAAAATTGTCCATAACAACTAATTTATGGTTGATGTAGAACTAGTTCTTGAATAAACAACGTCCATCCTTGAGAATGCAGTATTCGGATAACAAAGTATTGGGCTTACCGGTTTCTTGAGACAAAGAAAAAAGTTGTTTAAGTTTAATATTTAATACTCGTAAGATTCATTCATATTAGCTCAGTGTCAGTGATCAGCAAATAACATAACAAAACAAGTAAGCAATTTTATTTTTTAATAAATAAACCTTCAAAACATGAAAATAAACTAATTTTATTGGTTAATTTTTGTAGTACCTAATAAAGTTATCTCAATTAATTCTTATTAAATTTGCTGTTAATTACCTAATAATATATAGATATATCGATATTTTTACCCTGGATATCATAAGTCAAAAGTAGGTATTATAAAATTCATTTTACTTAAAATTGTCAATGACAAATTTTTTATTACTGACTAATTTGTGATGTGTGTAAAAATTTTTGGGCAATAAAACAATATGATGTATAGTAAAAGGAAAGCTGAGATTTCATTCTAACAGCCAAATTAATTATTTTTTGTTATTTACTTTTGTCTGATGGTAAAAGTTCTGGAGCTTTCTTCTGCTCCGTTCTTTGGTTGACTGCTGGAAGGTCAATTTTTTGAACTTAATGAAATTAACAATTAATTAATAATAGTATTGAACTATTATTTTTTGACGTCTATAGATCACGCCTTACTAATATGACAATTATTTACAGGTAACTGTAATTAAGTAAATAACTACAAAACCGAGATGGTTTTTTGTCGATATAGAATTTTGGTTTGTGATTAGATGTGGAGATGTAGCTGATATCGCATTCTTAGCATTTCCTTAACTGAGGATAATGTATTAGTGTGGTATCAACGTAGTCTCCAGTACAGGATTATGCTCTCAGAGCTTCTGGACGAATAGCATCTACCTTGTACTGATGAGGCGCAAATACGCCGAAACCGGTCCACAAGTAATGTTATTCCTTCTAATCGCAAACCAGAATGGTTGGTTCTACCTTAACAGTTATATAGCATATAGCCCGAGAAGTAGTTGTTGCTTCTTAGTGAACGGTTCTTTGGAAATTTATTTTTCCCCTACTTGTGATACGTCGTTAGAAAGCCCGTAGAAAATGCTTTCCAACGGACTAAGTCATAATTATACAGGATGTCTTTTTTTTAGCATTGGTAACCAAATTTGACTGCATTCTGCTGAAATGTTAGCTACTCATTTCTCTGTATTTAGTTGTATCAAAGCACTTTCTTTAATATAGACCGGTAGCACATGACACAATGTAGGCTTCATTATTTCAAATGGATGCCGTTTTCACCATCGAGTTTCATGTGAAAAACAAGTAGAATAAGGGTATTTCCCAAGACCCAAACTTGATAATCGACGCTACAGTGGACATTGAAAATTTTGTGAATTTTCACAAAACTAGAACAATTAATTAATGGATGCCGTGTAATTGGATGCATTCCTTGGGTACTACTTTATCATAAAAAAACAAGGCATTAAGATCCAAGTGATACTAAGGGTTGATAAGCAAGGGTTAAAAATTTATAAAAAGGTGGAAAAAAAAACAATTAACTATTGTATGCCGAAAAGAGTATATTTTGCTATCTTAGTAGATGTTAAAACTTTAGTGGCATTCATTTTGCGGCGATACTTCAATTGTTAATAATTTTCCAAATATTATGTAAAAGTTATCCTTTAGAACAATTAACTAATGCTTGAAACTTTTTGTACAGTGAAACATTTCTATTCTAATGCTAACTGCAGACTCTCCGTCTTTCATTTTTATGCAGATAATACGTAGATGTATTATTCTTCTAATGGCTGCTTTATGTTATTATGTGAATGAGAATATTAAATCGTTTATATTTTGATCTAATCGATGTTTTCTTTTAATAAATAGTACTTAATCAGTAGTACCTTTATTTTAAGATCCATTGGCCAGAAAAAGTAGCTTGAGCCTATTAGGTATTAATACTATTAACATACAAGACAGTGTCAAAAGTGTAGATGATTTTGATTGACTATATTTGTCTCATGTAATTTACTGTTTGGACCCTTACTTTATGGAATCTAGTCATATCAATGTTATAAATGAAACTCATTGTTTCTAATAATTAATTCCACTATTTCATGAAAAAATTATGAAAATTATGAAAGGATATTGATAATTATTTCGATATTGACGAAGATATGTCAATATCGAAATAATGATCAATATCCTTTCATAATTTTTGCATCAAATAGTGGAATTAATTAGAAACAGTTAGTTTCATTTATATGTCTCATGTTACTTTGAAATTTCTATTTAAAACGTTTTTTTCTAATTATAAGACACTTTTCATCCGTTTCAGATGTTTGCTCAAGTTTTCCTCTTTGCCTGCATGGTAGTAGCACCACTATCCATTTGTCACACAGCGCATTTACCTTCTCCTTGTCCGGAATTGTTCAATTACGAATTGGTAAATAATCAAGGCTATTGGATAGGAAGTCTTATATTAAGACCAGACTACGATCTCCGAGGAATATGGATTAGACTGATATTTGATAAGGAAATCAAGAATTTAACAGTTGATGTAAGTTACTGATTCAGGTTCAAAAAGTTTGATTAGAGGTAGCTGGACTGAACGAAATTACTACCATCAGATATCATAATGAACATCCTAATTTTTGTTTGTAGTAATAAAATTTAATCAAGAAAAAGGAGTCGAAATATTAAAAAGCGTTGTTATAGGTATAGGTACATGCAATATAAAGAAATGTATTCCATGATCAGATTATTGTAATTTCGACATGCTGCTTGCCTAAATACTAGTAGTTCAGCAAATTTTAAATGACACCATAAAGAACAAGTCTATAATGTACTTACGTTTATTTTGTGATGATAACTATCAATTAATTGTCTAGAATATGAATCGAGTGTTAACTGTAATATCTTTTGAAATAATTATCAGAATGTTTTTGTACCCGCATCTGATCAATATTAGATTAATCCTGTACTCTTAATTAATACGGTACCGATCTTTATAAAGCTTGGTTCTTCCTGTTTTCTGATTAGATTCATTGTGACAAAAAAATATTCCGAGCTTAATCTTATACAACTTATATTCTTTCACAATGATCATATTTTGAAATGTGTCCGCGGGATCATTAACTACAATAATTTTCTGAATAAAGAGGTTTTTCTTTTGGGCTATCCTCACACCACTCTTTCCAGAATTTTTCTGGTTTATAAATGATATATAGTGACAAGAGAACCCCAGCAGCAGATCCACATACCATCACTGCATTGGCAGATTTAGTGAAGTTACAAATCCTTTCTGGATATTTTACACCCCTTGTGTAAAGTAATTTCTTTCTGAGCGGATAATCTTGTTAATTTGTAAGACTTTCTGTTATGATATAATAGCTGACCCGGCGAACTTCGTACCGCCATATTTTCCGAATTCCTAAAAGACTTTGTTTTATGACAAAATAAAAAAAATAAACAATAACTTCTGTTTTCAATAGGACCATATATTAAAATAAAGTTAAAATAAAATAATACGACTGTATATATTCATCATATTAACTTGTTTATTGACAAATATTGACACCCCACTTACTTTACGCTACACCGACCGATATTTTGACGCCTTACTGGTGGCATTTTTAACAATAAACACGACCCAACTTCTAAACTCACATACAAACACACAAAACACGATTTAACCTCCAAAGTATCATCAAAACAACATCCGTCAGCCGCGTCCAAAAACCTTTAATTAATTTAACTAATTGATCGATACTTACATTTTTTTTGTATACAAACCTTGCCGTGGCAATAACGAACACAAAAAAAATAATTATCCAATTTGTTGCCGGCCGGCGTTCTGAAGTTATAGTTGTGAGTAAAATTAATTTTCATCGTTTTACAATTTGTCGGCGAGTAAAGAAATCTATAAGTAGAAGCGGAGCCGGTTTCAGACTCATAAGGTGATTTTGCCAAAAATGATTGCCAAATGTCAGAAAATATTTAAAAAAATTAGTTAATCATCCGGTGAGCCTTCCTCACTCGATGTGTCATCCAGCTCAATGACAAATGAATGAACAGGAAAACGTTGTCTATAGGTTTCTTCTACATCTTTTACATGCTTGACGCAGTTATACCACACATCGGGGCTCACTTCAGAACAAATATCTCTAATAAGTTTAATCACAAAATCTGCAATTACTTGTTTCCCAGCCTTTGGTTTAGGAATTTTCTCAGTTTGGTAAGGAGCATTATCCAGAACTATTACAGAACCTCCCGGGATGTTTGGTAGTGATGAGCGAGACTGGTCTTGGTCTTGCAAAAAATGCAAGACCAAAACCAAGACCAGCTAAAGGCTTGCAAGACCAAGACCAAGACCGAGTGTGCAAGACCAAGACCAAGACCGAGTTGTGCAAGACTTATGCAAGACCAAGACTCTTGCAGTCTTGCTTTTTTTAATTTATTCAATAATGTTCCAAATTAATTCTTACAAAATGTGTATTTTAAGTATAGCTAATTTATATAAAAATATGTTTGTTGAACAAATTATTCCACTCACAATATTACCTGTGATATCACATACTAATAAGTGTACCGTGCTAAAACGAGGAACTTGTTGTAAACCCATTTAAAATGAAGGGTTGCCGGTTGATTTATGGGGGGTAGTTAAGAGATAATTTGTTTTCCATATATCTGTTTTTGATGGCCCATCTTGGGTCGTAACAGATCCATAAATAAATTATCGAACAATATCAAAAAACGGCGGCAGATGTACCAATACGTGACAATACTAGACATTTTGGTAAAGGGTCATAAAATGTTTCATAATAATTTTTTTGGATTTTTCCCAACTATAAAATGCAAGACCTGCAAGACTCTTGCAGCAAGACCAAGACCGGACTATGCAAGACCAATACCAAGACCAAGACCACATAATAGGCTGCAAGACCAAGACCAAGACCACGCATGCAAGACCAAGACCAAGACTTATCACTAATGTTTGGAATTAACTGTTCCTCGAACCATTTCTCAAATAACGCAGCATTCATATTTTGATGGTAATCTGCTGAACAGCTTGAAATATTTTTGGCAGATAATAATAAACCGTTGTTAACGAAACCATGTTCATTACCCGCGTGGACAATAATAACTCGTTTTCCTCTATTCGAATTAATGAACACTTTGGAGTCCCATCATGCCAACCTTTTTTGATAACATCATGTGGATCATACCACGTTTCATCGAAATATGTTATATTTTTGTGTAATCGTCGACAATGCGTAATTGTTTCTAAATAAGAATGTCGAAGCTCTATTATTCTCGAGGATTCCATAATTTTTTGACGGCTATTTAATTTTCTAAACCGAAACTCACAAGAGTGCAAGATCTTTTTAACAGTTTTATCTGCTTTGTAAGGAAAACCAGGAATTTCCTTTAATTTTTCTTTAATCATCTTAAATGTAGAAACGATATTGCTGGCGTAAAACTCATATATTTTTCTTCTATGACTTTCCATTATTTCGGTATCCACATGCACTAGCGATTTCTGTACTCTCTTTTTCCGATGAGTGCTAGTTATTTTATCGATAATTGTAATCATGGATCTTTTTGGAACTTTTGTCAATTTGTGTATTCTTTCAGCAACTCCATGTTTTGACCCATTATTTTCTTGTTTCAGTTGCCTGTACATATTATGTATCACTTTTTGCGTAGATGGCGACAAAAACATACCAAATTTCTTTTTGTCTATTGTCTTAAATCCCTCCTCTTCACTTTCAGAACCTTAAGTAAAAAACTTTAACATATATATAATATTCTTGTTTTGTACATATAACAACCAATCAACTTACTATCTTTACTGCAGCTCACATCATTACTAGCAGAAAGGTCGCCAAAAAGCCATAATTTTGATAATTACCAACAAAATAGTCTTAATCAATAAAATAGTTCTAATCACCCAAAAACTTAATCACAGCTAACAGATATATAATTCTTATTCAGAACACAATGTCTCGTAAATAACAATAATAGACTAAGCCTACCCTGAGCGTCCGTGTGGACTCGCAGTTGAAGTAAATTTTCCATAGGCCAATCGGAAGCTACATTGCGCCAATCACAATTAATTGTTCGGTTGTGGGTAGGTAAAGATTCAAAATGATTTACGGCTTTTTTTTGGGACTTTTTAATGCTCACCGACACCTTGCCGTACACTGATATTTTAACCTGAAACGATGCAAATTAATTTTACTCATAACTATATGCGCGTACATACATTACTCAGATTCATTTCTATATATAAGATTATGGAAATATCCGCTCTTGCTCTCTTGCTCATACTACTACGAATATGAATGTCAAGAACGCTTTTTGTGAAATATTTTAAATCGGAACCTCCATTGCCTACAAATGCTTGTTGCAGCAATTATTGCTTATTATTCATTTATGCTCAATATTGTTTGACCTCCAGCTTGTCGGCAATAACAACCATGGTAACTATTATTTAATGTAATAATCTGCCGCCATTCTTAGATTCCAACCCCAGTCTAGAATTTTTTTGATGTAATCCTTGATACTACTTCACCAGAAATTCATGATTTAGCAAGTGAAAGGACGAAATACCAAAACATAAAATTAGTTTTCTTTCTCTTTTTTGTAATACTTTCTTTTCTGCTAGGTATGCTTTTTTGATCAATTGTTATAGGGGATTGTAAATTTTTGTAAAAAGTGGGTACACTAAGGAAATAAAATTAAAAAATGTAGGGTATGTTTGGGAGCAATTGTGGTTAAAATTAACTAAAAACAGAAAAACGTATGCTTTAGGAGTAATTTACAAACCACATGAAATTGGAGATTCTTTGGCAATTTCAATAAAGATTGAGACTGATAAGTTTACATATCTTGGAAATGTTTGATTTGAGATATTGATGATCATACCAGAATTACGACAACTTCTAGAACATTACTTGATTATATTGTAGTTAATAAAAAAATTGTAGTTAATAAGGGAGTTTGTGGACATAGATCTAAAACTAATGTGAAGTGGATAAATGTTTCGAGAATGTATACCTATGAGTTCCGAAAATATTGATGAGGAGCAATTTACGTTTTATCGTATTTTCTATTAGGAAGCTGTTGAGGATAAAATTAGTTATTTGGTAAATTGTTTGGTAGATTTATTTGACAAATATGCACCTATGGTGACTTTAAAAACTACGAAGAGAAAAGATCCTTGGCTAACATTCAATTTGGGGGAAATGATGGATGAAAGAGACAAAGCCTTAAAAAAAATTTAAACGTACCAAACTAGAAGCACATTTTCAGTATTATGAAGATTTTAAAAATTACACAAATTAGGCCATAAAAAGGGGAAAAGTACATCTTTTCAATTCTAATTACATCATTTTAATTCACGTGATCTATGACGTACACTTAGGACCAATATTTCGGTTAATGACAGATAATATTCCTGAAATTCTGAAAAACCAAATAATTATTAAATTGTTATAAATTTAACATTATTGTTCCAACCACTTTTAAATGCAGATGATGATTCATTTGTGTATCACTCTATTTGTAAAATGAAGTCCAATGCTGTGGATTGCGATGGATTGAATGAGAAGTTGATTAAACTTTGTTGTCCTTTGTTAGTCTCATTTATAACACAAATTATAAATTTCTGCTTAAACACCAGTGTGGTTCCTACGATTTGGAAAACGGCCTTTGTGCGTATATTGCCAAAAAAACCTATGCTTTCAAAGATTAACAATACAATTATGCTAATTTAAAGTATCCTGTCAATATCATTAGCATTAATAATGAACCGTTAACGTTAATTGGTAGTGCAAGGAACTCAGGTGTTATCGTAAATGATGATTCACGATTTGAAAAACATGTTGATCAAATGATTAATGGCAACTCTCCAAAAAAAATTAAATTTAACTAATTTGTATAAAAACAAAATTTTAAGGGTACAAGATCCGTGTCTAATATTGATTCATGGCATAAAAAAACGTTGAAGAATATCACATAAGTTGAGGGAAACTAGGTTGTTAAATATGAAAAATAGAATAATAATCCTCTGCAACAGAGTAACATTTAGAACGAATATGCATAATTTAAATTCAATATTTGATTATTATCTCCTCAAAAATTTAAAACAAAAATTTTTAAGCATTCTTTTACTCACCAAATATTTCAATTATATCATTCTGTTCCGCAAGACTTAAAATCTCTCAGTTTTCTACTACTAGACAGGCAAGAGTGGAGCACTTCTAGATTTCGAAGGAGCTTTTGTCAATACATCGATGTAATCAATAAACACATCTCTTAATAAAAGAGGAGGAGACACCTGGAAAAAATTACTACCAGGGCAATTAGGCTCTTCTGGCAACACAGAAGAGTTATTGGCAAAACCTGTGGAATACGACCCGAGGTGGCTCATTCGCTTTACACAACTGTGATAAGTTCCATGATTACCAATGGAACGATAGTCTGATAGGGGGGGATAGAAGTGTCTTCTGCAGTGAATATATCAACTGCAATCCAATGACAAGCTCTCCTTGGTATTACCAGGACAATGTTCAGAACAGGGACGGTATCAATGGAAGCCCTTATTGGCCTTCTTCCTTTGGAACTTTTTGCCAAGGCAGAGGCGATAATAGCAATTCTTAGGCTGAAATTGGAGAGGATTGGGAGAGGATATACCGAACAAAAAATTAAAATATTCACTGACAGCCAGGCTCTGCAGCTATCAGCAATCCAACAAGGTCTAGACTGGTAAAAAACTGTAATAGGCTGACAAAAAACAACACAGTGTCTCTAGTATGGATGCCGGCACATGAGGGGATTGCAGGTAATGAATTAGCGGACCAGTTAGCGAAAGAAGGCTCTAAAGGAGACTTCATAGGTCCGGAACCGTTCTGTGCAATCACAAAGGATTACATAAGAGAGGGAATCGGGATAAGGAGCACCGATTCAAATGGTGGTTGACTGAACAAGGTAGACAAGGAGCTCTCAAGCGTTCTTTTAGTCACTAAATGTTTCAATCATACAATTCTTTTCTGCTTTTGAGATAAATGCAGATCTCTACTTCTGGACAGGCAAAATTATTAATGTTATACTCCTGATATTTAACTTTCTCTCCTTTTATGTTATTTAAGTTTATTTGATTAGTATTATTTATGTTGTGACGTGAATTTCGCCCACCCTTTGGCTCTTACCAACTGGACACGTCACTTTGGACACTCTTGATGTAAAATCTTCTAAACTAATGCTCGGGTGCCAGATTTTTTACGTGGTTTCCTCCACGGCCCCTTGAGCCTTAGCGTCAATAGTTCCCGATAGCCTCAGATGGAGGTTACGGAAAATTCCAAGGGTCTCGGTGAATTCAACACTTCTATAAAACTATAAACCCTCAGACGGCTAGGCTACGGGTTTAGAAAACACTGATTATGTCGGTTAGTATATTACAAGATAGATTCAATATACAAAGGGACAAAATAAATAAATATTCAAAAAAATAATAATTTCCAGAAATATCCTAAATTAAATATTTTCAGCGGCTCCAAACAAAATAAATAGATACAGTGTGCAAATGTGATAAAAATATTTGGTATGGTACGATAAACTAGGTGTAAGCAGGTTAGTTTAGCCATTTAATAACATGTAAAGCGGTATAAGCAAAAGGTGAGCAGAATTAAAGAAAAATAAAACACATATTACAGTAGCAAGCAAAGTATAAGTTTCTTAACGGTATGGAAGGACAAGCGGGATATGTGGGAAGATACTACCAGATCAGTTTAAAAAAAAACAATTTACTAATGAACACAGACTAGATAGTCGAACAAGATGTGGCAAAGGCGTCTTACTCGTCCGAAAACCTTTTTGAATTTATATTTAAAGAACTAGTTTCCAATTATAAAGTATGACCGGTTGAAAGTTGGACAGCTTGTGGCAAAAGCCTCAATTGAAAAAACTTAAAATATCGTGAAAATAAAATAAAAAGTAACACACTAGTTTGGTAGTTAGGAAAACGGATCGACCAATGGCAATGACTACTGTGAACTAAAATAGATAATTAAATAAGATATGGCAACAGCCTCATACTTGCTTGAAAATCTGATTAATTCGTTAACTAAAACTATTTAGAGAAAAAAATAATTTTAAAAAAATTTAAAGTTACAACCGGCTGAAAGTTGGACAGCTTGTGGCAAAAGCCTCTTCTCTGCCCCGCAATCAGTTTTTAAATTTCAAATTATCGGTCTAAATTAATAAAATAAATTGATCAGAAGATAAAGGACAACGGGTCCAAATAATAAGGACTACTGTGATTTAAACTAGATAATCAAATAAGATATGGCGACAGCCGCATACTTCGCATTAATTCGTTAAATAGAACACTTATAAAAAAATTACTAAACTGAAACTTAAAGGAAGTTATTACAACCGGCTGGAAGTTGGACAACGCATGGCAATAGCCTCGCACTCGCCCCACAATCAGTTTTAACTTTCAAATTATCGATCAAAATTACAAAAATATTTGGGTAATTTGGAAAGGACAATAGGTACTATTATCTGAAAATCAAATCCAATTTTCAATTTAAATGGTATATATTATTATGGATTTTGTGGACATATACCAATAGAAATTCAATGTGTCACAATTTAAAATGAATTAGAATAAACAAGTTATAGAAAAAAGTAGAGTTCAATTATCCATAAACAATTTTGATACACCCTGTATGTGCTTATTATGAAATATAGATTTTGATATTCAATAGTTAAAGGTAAATTCATATTAATAATTATTTGAAGCAAAATGTCAATAGTATGTCCAATCGGAATATAATGTTTATATGTCATTGTATTAATTTGGTTTAATTTAAAATATGATATTTTTGATAATATTTAATCTAAGCTACGATGCTACTCTGATTTTATTTATATTAGAAATTTAGTTAGTAATATTGTAAATAACAAGTTTATATAAATGTCATGAAGTGACATAATGAAATTAAATAACCTACTTACCTGATGATATAATATGTTGGTAAGACGTTTTTTAGAAGGAAGTAATATTTTGTTTCAAAAAGCGTTGCTATGAGGAAACTAAGGGGATTGTTGACTGGGAACGAGATAGTGAGAGTTCTGGGGGACGCGAAGAAGAGCGTCAGAAAAGAATTTGGTGTGAGTGAATGTTTCTGGTAGAAAACCAGGAAAAGTGGTTAGCGAGGTGCTAACGAGCAGACAAGTTGTGGAGAATTTCCCACATAAAATAAGAACGTAGAATCTACTAAATTGGTGAGATATCCACTCCATAAATTTTTCATTTGTACTCCAAGTATTTGTACGAGATAGATTAATCTTGTTGATTAATCTGAACGAGGTTCCAGTATCCAGAAACTGAAATAAAATCAAAAATATTATTTATGAATCGTTCATATGAGTTGCGTATTGAGGTTAAAATTTTCACATAATAATCTAAGTGATTTAAAGTGCTTAAATAAGATTAATGTATAGGTTGTATTATTTAGGATAGAAATTTTCATACTTACAGAAGAATTTGATATCAAATCCTTACGAATATTCGCAATATAGCGTTCGCAAATCAATTTTTTTCTTTATTTAGTTTTCTACAGCGGATTCCAGAGAGGAGAACAGCTGATCTTTCATTTGTAACGGAAGCCGCGTTCCGTATTTCTATTCGGTGCGTTGCGAATATTGGTAGTAAAGTATTTCGCAGTTGAGTTATTGTCGAAAAGACAATTTTTTGTATATCGATGTGTGTTGTAATCGCTCGGCATATTAATTGCCATTTTTAATGTTGATTACTATAATTCTATTAAAGAAAATCAGAGTGCATATCTATTTCTTTAGTCACATATGTAAGAGCTTAATATTTAAAAAAAAATGATTGGAACTCCATCTATGCGCCGTTATCTCTACTGACCCTGAAACACGTCCTTGATATGAGCAGTCGAGTCTCTGTCTGAGAAGCCGTGGCATAAATATGATATATTTATTAATTAAAACGAACCACTCCACACAAATCAAAAACAAATAATTAAAATTAATACAAAATCATAATTATAAAACCAAAGCACAAAAAAATATAATAATTGGCTCGCAACGTGGGGCTAATAATAAAAAAAATATAATAATATTTGTATTGAGCATTCAATTCAGAATAAAAATAAAAAAACCCATAAAAACGGAAAATAAATTATTTCTCTATTTCAAAAAAAAACCACCGAATACGATACGGTACTAAATTTCAACAATCAGAATACTGAAACTGTTAACGGAAATCAATTATATATTTTTAAACTGAACAAAATATATTATTCGGCTTTACTAAATCGATTTTACCTTACTTTTGCTTTACACTATGTTTTGATATCAGAATTTACTACTTACTCAAGAACGGTAGAACACTACAAAGTCACTATAACTAAAAAAAAAGTTTTGAACACTTTCGGAAGACACTTTCAAAAAAACAAACGGTAGCAGACTTTATCACGAACAGTAGCAGAGTGCAGACGAGAGTAGAAAGAGCAGAGCCAAAACCCTTCGGTTTTTGAATTTATATTTTAATTCCTACCTACAATTTTTGCCTTATCGGAATTATACGTGAAATTAATTTACTTTAAACTACAAAAAATTTCTAATATACTGGACGGCTTTCGTTTTAATTAAAATAGTTTATGTACCGGACGTCCTCTATTCTGAATTTTTGAAAGTAAAAATTAATAAATTTTTATATTCTTAGTTTCGTATTCATGTGTTTTGAATTACTAATAAAATAAATGCGCTAGCAGAAAGGATCGGAAAGTAAGTAACGAGTTATATAAAACCTATGGGTAAAAATAAAATATACTACGGAGAAAACTAAAAATGAGCTTCAAATCGGTGCCCCACAAAATAACTCGTTACAATGTTCTTATTATTTATGTTATATGTGAGGTTAGGGTTAAATGGGAGAGCATTTCCATATTAGTGGGTAAATAATTTATAAATAAATGTAATAATCGTTTGGAACTAATAAATACTATTATGATTATTATTATTGTCTGAAAACTCAATATTCTTAAAACTCTCGATTATACAGTTTATAATATGTCGCAGTCAATGAGATAAGTCGAATGACGCGTTATGAGCAACAAGAAGGCGTGGCTTGGATCAAAATCAAAGCAGCTTTTGGCAAGAAGTAAGAACTTCACGAGACGCAACTGTCGGTACTTCTTTGCTGCGGAAATACAGTTTTCACATAACATATATGCCAACCTTCTAGTTCGGGAAGCATCAGCATCAATCGGCTTGAAAGGATGAAAATAAACGATGAACTACATAAGTACTCTGCAAGCGCGTTATCTTCACCACAAATTACAGATTAAAAATTGAAGAAAGATGCAAAACGTACTATATATTGATGGAAACTTTAATTTGTTTTACTGGGTTTCCATTGCTGATGAATTTTTGATGTGTAATTTGTGAAGATGGCTATAGTTCTAACAGACGATACCTTATAGCTTTAAGCTTACTCCACGAGTGTCTTCTTCAGACTTGTTTGGTGAAGCTGAACGGTATCATCTGCCTCACACTAATGATTAATTGGTCATTGTTTTAATTGTTTTTTTCAAACTGCTTGAGGTGTCGAAAATAGTATTTAACCTATTCTATTGATAATTTCCATAAAACAATAGTTTATCTTCCAGTATCTCTATAAAAATGATGAATGCAACCATAAATTTTATTGTGTCATTAGGAGAGCTTCATCCATTAAATCATTATTTTGCAAGGAAATCTTGTTAAACGGCCAGGTCCCAGTAGTTGATTGCCAACTACACCTATCCAGACATTTATATATTTGTTGGTTCTTCGTCTCTTTTATGGAGTGCGGACTTTCACCAATGTATGCATAATAATGTGCATTGTGTAAATAAAAAATTTCGTTTGGAGTAAACGTAGCTTCATCGAAAAATAAAATGCTTTTGACCAGTAACCAGTTCGCAAAAACCACCGGAGCAGAGAAATCACAATCCAGCATCGCATGATTAGAGGTTTTCTTTATGAATAATATTCCATGTGGAGGATTTATAAATTGCAGGAAACATAGCTATAAGTCTTCTAGTACTATACTCCGGATTCTGGTCTATTTCGTCCAAAATATCATTTTCGTACACCTCTGTAACATCCGGATGCCTACCAGTTTCAGTACTTTTAGATACTACTGAGCCGATTTCTCTAAGGTGTTGAAAATTATACACGCCATAAAAGAGACGAAGCACCAGCAAAGATATAAATGTCTGGATAGGTGTAGTTGGCAATCAACTACTGGGACCAGTAGAGTTAGCTGGACGTTTAACAGGACAGGATTTCCTCGACTTTTTGCAAAATAATAATAATTTAATGGATGACGTTCTTCTGATGACACAGCAAAATTTATGGTTTATTCATGATGGTTGTCCGGCTCATTTTATTCGAGTAGTTCGTCAACATCTTGACACTACGTTTGGAAATCTATGGATTGGACGAGGAGGGCCAGTCAATTGGCCTGCAGGATCGCCCAATTTTAATCTATGCGATTTTTGTTGTTGGGGATACTTGAAATCATTAGTTCATGCTGTTCCAGTACAAAATCGTATTCAGCTGTAGGAAATAATAGGGTGCATGTAATCAAAATGATTCCAGAATTTTTTCAAGAGCTAGAAGAAAATCGATACAGAAAAGATTGTATTTATGTCTTGGAACAAATGGTCGTCATGTAGAACATATGCTATTACATTCAGTGGTTTTTTTTGTTGATAATCTACATTTCTTTACAAAAAATAAAACAAATGGAAAAATCAAAATTAATTTTTATCGAAAACGGTGCATGATAGCGAATTCAAACAAGAGAACATTTTTTTTGAAAATAAATTATAGTTTTTGAATTTAATGTAAACTCTGACAGAAAACTGATACACAAAAAAATTTACTCGCTGCCCCTCCCTCGCTGAATGCAATAAAAGTTTGTGTTTGGCAGAGTTTCTGGACAACCTGTATATAACACACTACAGTTTCTTGTACTATTGCCTTTTATTGTACTATATTTCAGTAGACCATATTCATAGCCAAACAAACTTGAAATTATTAATTAATCATTTGTTTTTCAGCCTAAGTTTCATATTATATATGACTCTGACGACAAAAAAATGGTGAAACTCCAAAGTCCAGACTTAAATGTTGCAGCCGACGAAAATAAAATTCTGAATATTAAAGTTACGTACGAAGGATCAGAAGTTCCTAGACTAATAGAATATCGATTAAATGCTAGAACAATATGTCTTCAGGCAAACGTGTGAGTATACTATTCCGTTCAAAGAGTGTATATAGCTTTAATTTCAGAACTCGATACGTAACTTTTGTTTTTATTCATATCAAATAATATAATTTGAAAAAAATTAAGAAGCGTTCAATATTGATAAATACCTACTCATGAGCTTGTAAAAAAGTGAATGAAAGTGCCCAGCAACATTGGTCCTTCGAGCCGGATCAGTATATGGAAGAAAAGCGTCCAAGTTGAAAAATGTCAGATTTTTTAGCTACTTATTTTAATCGTCTCGATTACTTCTCTAGACGAACAAATGAAACATTTTCAGTTAAACACAGTAACTTATGGAACAGCCTCAGCTTCATTTCAAGGCCACACGATGTTTAAAACAGATAGCGATAGAAACCTCTGATGTATTTTTTGAAGAAAGTAGAATAATAGCATCCGATTTCTACGTGGATGACCTTTTAACAGGTGCCACAGACCCAGCTGAGCTTCTAATTGTAAGAAAAAATATTAAACCGATATGGATTGGTACTTAAAAAATTCCATATGAACGATTCACGCATACTTCAGGATTTAACGCTGAATGTAAATAACAGTTCACCTCTCATGTTATCTGACAAGTCAACCACCAAAACACTTGGTATTTGTTGGATACCATAATTAGATATTTTCGAATGTAATGCTCAACTCACTTCTCACAATTTAAAGCTTACTAAGCGCACGATTCTATCATTCATTGCCAAAATCTTTGATCCGCTCTTTCAATTCCTCCATTGGAACTTTGTGGTGCTCTTCTACTCGTTAAGTTACTATCTACTTGTCTAGATGCTCTCACTATAAAGATTGATCAGATATTTTTATGGTCAGATTCTACAGTAAATTCGGAACCTCGGAATTGGAAAGTATTAGTTGCTAATCGAGTCTCAGAAATTCAGCGTTTGTCAAAAACAAAAGATTGGAACCACTTTGTTGGCAATCTTTGGTGGCATTGCCCTCCATTTCTTAATCTTAATCATGATCAATGGCCTCTGCATAATCATTGCTGGAAACCAACGACAGGTATTCCAGAATCAATAACGATTTTATCACTTGCAAACACTGTAAATCTAAAATTCGATATACTTAAAAAAATTTCTTCATTGACTATTGATGTATTTACCTATTGCTTGAGATTCATGAACAATACATGGGCTAATCATTCAAATCAAAGATTTACAGTAAATCTGCATTTCCAGGAGACACAAATCGCTACTATAAAGTTAATCAAATTAGTACAGCTACAATCTTTTGAGGATGAGCTGCAAAACTTTAAAAAGAATAAATGCGTTTCTTCAAGGAATAAATTGAAATTGCTAGATCCCTTTCTCGATGACATTGGCGTAGGAGGTAGGTTAACTAATTCCGATCTCCCATATGATGCAAAACATCCCATTTTTTCCCCCAAGAAACACGCATTTACTCAACTTGTCATCGATCATGAACTCATACGAACGCTACAACATGCTGGCATTCAAACTACACTCTCTCATGTGAGACAAAAATACTGGCCAATAAATGGACGCCAATGCGTTAAGCCTTACGTACAAAAATGCGTCACGTGCTTTGAAGCAAATCCAAACACTGTCGAACCTAAAATGGTCAGTTTACCAAAATTACGAGTTACTCCTATTAGGCCATTTTTATCGGTTGCGCATGATTACGCTTATCCATTTGACCTATTGGATGGCAAAACTCGTACTACGAAAATAATCAGAGGTTATATCTGCATATTTGTGTGTCTTGCCACGAAGGCGGTTCATATCGAACTTATATGCGATCTTACTAGCGACGGCTACTCTAATTACTCAAATCGATGCGATTATGAATTCCCCAACTTTATTCCTGCTGGATCCGGATCCGAACGACCTAGAAGCTAACACGCCAGCTCATTTCTTATTAGGACATCCACTCAAGGCACTACCGGAACGAGATCTAACGAATACACCAATCAATCGTATCAAGCGGTACCAACATCTTCAAAAAATGGGCCAGCACTTTTGGTCTCGCTAGGTCAAAGAGTATTTGCATCACCTGCAGCAGCGCACAAAATGGCAATTCAATCAGCAGCACGAGATTAGGAACCTTAGTACTTCTTCACGAAGACAACGTACCGTCTATGCAATGGTCATTAGGGCGTATATTGGAAGTTCATCCCGGCAAGGACGGAATTATACGAGCAGTCAGTGTAAAAAAAAGGACTGGAATAGTGAAACGGGCTATCGTGAAGGTGTCTCTTTTACCTATAGACTGACTCAACAGAAAATTAATATTTTGGAATCTTGATATTTCAAAGGGGGCTACATGTTAATGATTTATGTTATTTTATTTCGTAAAGGGCGGACTTCAATAAAGAAGGAACTGTCAGAATAATTATTTCGATTTTCACAATCTGTCAAACGTTACCTCTGTAATTACTAGTCTATTTCAGAAAGGTATAGAGTAATAAAACCTCATTAGGTATGCAAAGGGAGCACAGAGTGACCCAACGAATATTTAAGCCACTTTCATAGTTTGGCATTGATTTCATTGTAAAATTCTTTCTTTTTTTTCAAGTGCAGGTAGTACCACCCGGGTTGGGGTCAATATATGGGTTTAGCCTATTGTTATCCATTCACAAACACTGAAAATAGTGTGCCAATGGCGTGCCGGTAGGATACTCGTAAAAAGGAAAGCATTTTATTTTAACAGAATAAAAATTAGGCATTATGTACATAGTATTAGGTACACTTATTTTTTATTGAACATTATACAAAAAATACATTATACAGAAATTAAATTATAAAAAATCATAATATTCTTCGTCATCTGAGGAACTGTCATCTCCTCTTGACGTTATAATTAACGGGTCGACGGTCCGATCGATCAAGTAGTCAAGATCCAACATTTTCTCCTCTTCTTTAATGACATGCTGGACTGCTTTTCGCCAGTTCTCTGGTGTCACCTCCTTAATGGTTTGATCAAACAGTAGCTTAACGTCTTTCATTTTGAATGTCGTGTTGTGTCTTGCTCCAAATCCTTTCACTTGCGCCCATATAAGCTCTATAGGATTTAGTTCGCAATGATATGGCGGAGTGCGCAGCACAGTTACACTATGTTTTTCTGCTATATCTTCCACGGCGTATTTCATAAAACGATGTTTGTGTAAATTTGCTATAGCTAATAGTTCTTTTTGTATCAAATTATCTTCAAATTCAATACTTTTGGTGGTTAACCAGTCAATAATTTCTTGTTTTCTCCAAGATGAAGTTGGAGTTTTCTCTATGCGTCGAGAATGATAACTCGCGTTATCCATAACTACTACTGAATCAGCCGGAAGATATTTTATCATTTCACCAAAATAGTCTTCAAAAACATCCGAATCCATGTCCTCGTGGTAATCTCCCGTGGTAATCTCCCGTATGGAAGATTATTAGTCTTTTCCCTTTACCTGAAGGCACCTTAATACCCGTTGACAGGCCTTCCATGAAAGCTTGGCGAGCACTGGTTATATTTTTGTCTTGCCACATTTTTGGTACTGTCTAACCTTCATTGATCCACGTCTCATCAAGATAAAAGATTTTCTTCTGCTCTGTTCTGTACTGCTTTATACTTCTTAAGTATTCTCGTCGCCAGCAAACAATTTAATCGCTTTCCAGTAAAAGTGCTTTACGGTTATGCTTTTCCCAGGCAAAATCCATATTTCTCAAAGTGGTCCATAAAAGTTTTTAGTTATCAACTGAATACTGTCATCCTGGCCAAGCTCCATTAAAATCTTATCTAGGGTGGGTATTTCTTTTTTAAAATAAAAAGAGTGAACTTTTCTTCGAATTACACTTTTGGTGTCTTCATCAAGGACTTTTACTGGTCTGCCTGGACTTTTCTTGGGAGGCTCCACTTGGCCTGCTATCTTTCTCCCCCGCAATAATTTAAAACGGTGGACTTTCCAACTCCAGTCATTCGGCAACATCGGTCGACAGTTTCTTGTACAGTAAATTTCGGGTAATCGTATTTTATGCAATCGTGTACATTTAAAATAATAAGTTTTTCATTCACTGATAGTGGAGAATTATTGGAACATCTTTTCGTTGGTGTAAATGTCGCCATTTTATTACTAATCTTATAATACTGTGAACACTATTTACGGCTTAACTGCAAATACTGATGCGTTAAACTAAACAAATATACTTATAAAGGTCTAAAAATTGTGGGTAAGGCACCTTGCGGCGCATGGTTGAACCGAATCTGAAACAGGGTTGGAATTAGGCAGAGGCACTAATAGAAGGTTAAACGGTACCTGTTAAACGCAAAACGTTCTTAGATTTCTGGTCGTACTTTATATCGAAGCATGCTATGATTATTATAAAAACCGACCTATCTTATTATATAAAAATAGAGAAGTTTATAGGCGGTGTAACACTTATTCCAGCGCACTGTATAAGCTATAAGTTCATATTCTTAGACTTGCAAATATTAATATTATTAAAGTAATTACAAATTCGGTATTTATATTGAATTTCAAGAGGAACTCTACCTACACTAATGAGATTTCTTAACTAAATTCAGAATAAATGATTGTGAGTTTTAAGAAAGTCTAAGTATTAGCACCGAAGATAAACATTAATGCTCTCATCAGCATATTATCTGAGTTTCTAAACATTAACAGAAAAGTACGATTCGGAATAACACATTATCATCCTAATATTAATTAATATCTAGATACATGATAAAAGCTTTGTCGATCTTATTTAGGTGTCAAGTGGTTCAAAGGGTCAAGTCCGTTAGATTGAAACTGAGTGATTCGTAACTACTGCTGACTCTACTATTAGCTAATTGACTTACTTTACCTACTTCACCATATTTTTTCTTCACATCTTAACATGGCTGACAATTTCTTCCCAGAAATCTAATCGTCTGACCATTCGTCATAAAAATGTTACCAATGTATCTACCGCTTGTGTATGATAACAACAATCTACAAAAAAACTTGAATATATAGCACTGTTTTATTACAGCACCCATGCTGATGTATTCAAAGGGGATACTAAATCAGAATATTTCCTACAATCTCTACAAACCAAACGTCCAGTTATTTCACCAAAATATGAATGTGGCGTATCGTACGTATCAAACCAATTTCCATGGCAAGCAGCAGTATATTTACAAGTAGAGAAAGAAGAAGTTTACACATGTGATGCCATTTTAATAGATACAAACTATTTAATAACTGTAGCTCATTGCGTCACTGTCAAAATGGAACGTACAGCTGTTCACAAATCGATTGTAACCATACATTTTGGACAAGGTGGAGAAAACAAAAATGGTTTTGTTCAAAATATTATAGTACATCCAGGCAAGTTGAAACTATCAGTAGCTTTATATGTAGTGACTAACAACTATTTTGAAATAATTTTTCTCATCCTATAGCTTTCAATAAAACTAAAAAAGATAAACCATAGTCTGTCGATAAAATGTTCCACTAAGTCTTTTCATATTTTATTGTCATGTGCTGTTATGTTTCCGTTAGATTTGTCTTCCTCACTTCTGTTTTATGTTTACTCCGATTAACCCAATTTGTCTCCATTTTATTGTCATTTATAATATTTGTCTCCTTACTCATACTCTAAAAAACAGTCCACTCACTCAAAACTCACCATAATTGGTCATAATTTATATAAGTTTTTTTAATTATTTTACCTTATCTTTCATCTGTGCAATTATAGGTTACAAACCTGGTTCCCTTACTGATGATGTCGCAATTTTGCGATTGAGTAATTCTATTGACATTACTAACGACCTTAGACCAATTTGCTTAGGAATCGAATATAAACCCGAGTATAAGATGGTTCTTTCTGGTTATGAACTTGGAAAAGATGGACGAATCGGAAAAGTATTGGATTCAGATGTATTGAGAATCGATTCAAAGAAATGTTCAGCTGTCTCTCCACATTTGCTTGATGTTTTGACTTACGATACTTATTGCGTATCATACAAATCAGGTAATACTTTTAAAACTAATAATGTACATTTCTTATATTAAAAACTTCATTGTGCTCATGTTTAAAAATAATGAGAGTAAGTTTAAATTTAGAAATTTCAATATACAATTAACAAGAACAAAACGATAATTGAAATAGGTTGTTTTTAACCTCTAATATTTCTTAAATAGTCAATGCAATATTTTAGTGCAATGGAAATTGTAATAATTGTTCCAGTTTATTTCTCAGTCTGTCACAAAATTTTCACCAATGATTGTTTTTATTAAAAAAACAGTCAACATTCGAAGAATTTTCCCTGACTCTTAGCTATAGGCGCTAAATCAAAATTAATCCGTAACAGATCCTAATAGATTCACTACAAAGAACATGAAAAATATTCAGTTAAATAAGTTAATGTTTCTAATATTATTATGTTGAAGTGATCGATCTTGAGTGCCGATTGCAAACTAGGGAAAAGTGATGAATAAATGTTCAAGGTCGTTAATTGAACCATATAGTGGTTGATAAGATAATATGTTATAAGAGGTAGCATATTCCCGTGACCGCCAAGATCTCTCGACATTACTGTGTTCGATTTTTATATATGGAGTAGAATTAAAGATTTAGTATTTCAGACAAGACCTACAAATAGAGCAAATCTTATTCAACGAATACAAAACGCAGTTGACAATATTGCCAGGGCTGGAATAGAAGCTGCTCTCTTTCCTACCACACAGATTAAATAACTGCATCGAATTCGAGCAGTATCTTTAGATTACTTTACTAGGTCAATGTAGTTTATTTTTGCTGTTTTTGTAATGTAATTAATTGATGGTTATTGTTACAATGATACTAAGTTTGTCAAAATCCTATTTTTATGTATATCTATTTTTTTTCGTATCTTCGCTTACAAAATAGATGTTGAGATGCGGTTTTCGCCATTTTTTTTTAAATTCCACCCACTTTCAAGAGAGTGATTAAAAATATAGCATCGCATACTCCTGGTCAAAAAACCCTCGGATCGCTGACTAGTGAAATATTGAACCTCAGCAGGGACCAGATAAGGAAAGTGACGAGATTTCTCACTGGTCACTCTCCAAGGAAGCAAATTCATACAATTGGCATATATAGGGAGGAACATATCTGTCGGTTGTGTATAGAAGGAGGAAACAGCCTCACACATCATCTTCAAATGTGAAGGAAGCACTGTCTCATTTCAGATATAGACTCTTAGGACTAGAGTACCCAAGGGAGGATTTCTCCAAGAAGGACCTAGTAAAAAAATGTTGAGTCTGATAAGGGCTAGTTGTCTCTTCACATAGACGGTTCAATGAAGAGCCTAAAAAGCCTAAATGTTGAGGTGTCGAGGTCTCGAAGCCTCTGACCGGTGGTGCCGAAACAATGAATCAATCAAATATGAAGTTAATCAGTAGATTTAGGAAAATGTGATTTTTTAGATGAATTAATCCTCATTTTTAACACTTTTGTTCATACTACAAAGTATATGAAAAAATGAAATTAACTAGTCAACGCGTTTCATCTTCCTTGCAGTTTTTTGAATATCGCCATCAAATATCTTCTCTCATAACATTTAGTTATGATTTTCTATTGACGATGTCAATGAATAATTTACTTCCACAGCTATTCTAATTTAATTCACTTAATAAAGATTTTAAAATTATATTTCTAGTTACTCTTTTCAAGTATAGTTTTTTTTCAGATGACAAATATTGTGTTGGCAGTTCTGGAAGTGGTCTTGTTTCAATTGGTGAGGGAAAAACAACACTACGTGGGCTGGTTTCTTTAGGTGCTAGATTGCAAAACAAGTCTACTTGTAACGATAAAACAAACGTTATTATAATTGATATCGACAGATACCTTTCTTTTATTGACAATGTTATTAATTAAATTCTTTTTCCATAATTTTACTGATGTTGAACTATTCAGTTACTTAATGCTGCTTGATTTATAATAAAAAAATTGGAGTTGATGTTTAATTTTTTTCAATATACCCACACACATTTTTAGATTTATTATTCAGACTAGTCTATAATCAATCTATGGACGTAAATATTTCGAATGGGGATCTAGAAGGGAAGACACAAGAGAGCGAATTCCTATCTCAATAAAGAGCTCTCGAGAATCATAAAATGAAAAAAATTTATAAGTGTATCAGATGAGGAGTAGGTTGGTCTGCACGAATGCATTCACTTTGGAATAAAAGGAAACACAGACGAGGATAAACATGAGAGTCACAAAAGAGGATAGAACAACAGTGAGCTGGATATAAGTATCTCCAAACAAGCCCAGCAGAGGAAAATCGGAGCAGTAGTGAGTAAGCTCTATTGAACTCTTAACAGGAATAAAGGAAGCAAGCGATGCATTTATGCCTAAAACAGAAAATAAGACAAGAAAAGGACTGGGGACAGATGAAATAGCAGCGATCAGAGTGGAATAAACTCAGAGGAAAGAGATCAGGCTGGAACATTCCTTAAAGGAGCTATGAGCACAACAGTTTGAGAAAATCTGTGCGAGACTGTTGAAGAAAACCTATCACATAGTGATGGAAGCGTTATGCATTAAATAATATGGAAAATTATCTGAAATTTTTAATAACGAAATATCTGCTCCAGTGTCTAGTATAAAAGCATCAATCGTACCTGCGATATCAGTTTTAATTTGCACAAAATTTGAAAGAGTTAAATCAAAGTTGTAAATGTAACGACTGTTATCATTAAATTGCTTAAAATTTTGAATTTTCTATCTTGCTGTTTCAAAACCCCAATTCCTTTTGCTCATTATCCTCTCTGTTTTGCGGGAAACATCTGTTTCCAGAAGAAAACCTATTTCTATCTGCCCTAAAATGCAGAACACTTTCTGGTGACTGATTATTGCCTACATCAATCGAAACTAACTTTGTCAGTACTTCCTGCGGGGCTGCAAAATTTCTGACCGCCATAATGGTTTTCACCCGTTCCGAGGAAGAGTTACCTATCAATGATTTAACTGCTGCTTCTGTCATATATTTGATTGCTAATTGTACTGGTATTCCTTCCGCCAAGTATGTAGCTTGCAGTTGCTCTGTTAGCTTTTCTATTTCCGAACCATAGCCAATGGAATCTTTATTGCTTTGCGTGATGTCTACCAACGAATTGTCCGTTGTAATTAGACTTCTGGCTCTTGCAGTTAGCCTAGTTTTGTTTAATAAATGGCACATAAATTATTTTCATGATCTGCTGCGTAAACTTGTAATAATCTCACTGCATCTATAAAAGATTATAGCTTACTCGTATCACCATTAAACTCGTTAGGTAATATTTTACCTGCTAAATTAAAAAAATACATTCATACTTAACGCTATGTACTTATCACATTCACTATCACTTGATTCCTCTAATATCTCCAGATTAATTAAATTATCACAAGTAATTAATTAATAATTAAATGACCTTACATCCATATCTCTAATTCTATCAAAATATTTATAACATATATTCTGATGGACAGTATCTAACTTATCCCAATTTTTATTAAATAAACAAGAAAATGTATTGTAAGAAGTAATTAAATTATTAATAATATCTAATTGAGTTTCTTGACTTTTTGGTATTTCCTTCTTTAAAACTCTTTTACTATATTTAACAATTTCCTCTAAAATTCAATTTAATCTAATCCCGAATTGTTCTCAAGTGATGGACATTTGAAAATAATGGATTCATTATATCGTACATAGATGAGAATTGTAACATGCCGTTCAGCCTTTTACGTTTTTCGTTTTAAAACTATTTTATTCAGTTAATTTTTGTGGCTCATTAATCGCTTCCTCCCAAATTACTACTAAATTTCTAAACATGCCGTGTCCTTGTCGCAACAGTCACTCCAAAATAAAACATCAATTTTTATCAAATTTCCCTTCCATTTTTGCCTTTAGATATTCGAAATTTCAAATTGTCGATTGGAACTCTTTCTTCCCTCTAACTGCCACTAATAAGGCAACAAATACATTTTTTAATTTATTGCTCGGAGAACAATTTGGCAAAGGGCAAAATAACGGAGCTTCATCCTGGAATTGATAGTGTCGTAAGGTTGGCAAGTATTGCCACTGCGAACGGAACAATCAAAAGAGCCTGGTCCAAGATTTGTATACTACCCATTCCTGATGATGGGGACAATATACAAAAATTTGTTATTATTGTGTTTTAAGTGTTCAAAAAAAACTTTCTTCCATGAACATTAGAATACCAATTATTGCTGATTGACAGACTGCAATTAGTTTAAGTTGTTAACATTTTTACCTTGAGAGTTATTCACATTATCAAGCGAGGGGGAATATGTTAAGACTTTTGATTAAAATATTTTGTATCGTAATCTTATACGCATTCTGTTGTCATGAAATCAAGTTTTTTTATTATTACAAAAAACGAGAGGTGTAAATTTTTGATATATGTCAACAAAAATTAAATAAAACTATATAAAACCCAATTTCCCGAGACGGGAAACTACAACCAAAACAAGACATGTTTAGGGATAATTAGTTAAAATTTGTATTTTCAACGTAGTGTCAATTTTCACACGGTGTTTCCAGCTTTCCACCTTTTGCTTTCGTTTTTCATTGCTTTCGCTTCGATTAAAAGCTGGTGGCGCCAAATTTAATATTAACAACACACCCCATCACAGTGATAGCGTATAAAATAGTTTAATTGGTGCCGAATTCCACTGCCTGGGGTGGAGTGCTCTAGCCTGGGATTATTTAGGTTGCAGAATAAAAAAATATCGAAGATCAGAAACTGAATAATACATCTATTGTTTGCAAAAATATATTCCCACCGATATTCATACGTGTAGTGTTCATGTTGCTTGACCAGCTTGTTGTTGGTTCCTCCTAATGTCTCGCTTAAATTGCCTCCTGTAAGTCTTGTAGACGGACCAAATAAACTGCATCACGAGCACTATCACTATTATACATATTAGTGTCTTCACTTCTATGTCTGTCTTCATCTCTTCTTTTTTTCGGTTATTTAACGTCGGTCTATTTTTGCAACTGAGGCTAATCACCGACGCCGGGAGCACTCCACCCCTAACCGGAAATTTTGCCGAATCCACTAGAGTTCCAACCAGTGGTTTTAATATTTATCGAGCCAAACATCCATGGACTCGAGACCTCGGTATTATGTCTCACCCGAAAAACGGCATATCTACATTATACCTCGTGCTCATTGGTATAATGCCTGCTAGCTGTGATATGCTACTCACCCTAGTAATCTAAGGTGTTTCGCTGCAGGCTGTACGGGCTCTACGACAGTGTTTCCCCAGTGGTCACCTATCCAAGTACTAACAGCGCTCGACTCTGATTCACTTTAATTATCGCATCAGAGGCGTTCCACTACAGTGCTGGGTCAACGCCCTTATCTCTTCTTCTTGTATGATGAAGTTACTGTTCAAAACTCCATTTTTCTGGACCTCTTGTTTTGAAGTTTTACCTCCCATCTTTACAGAATGCAGTTAGTTCGCAGGATTGCCATGTGATGTCGTGGGAAGGCCACTTTGTATGGTGGTCCTTTAGGACCTTTGATTGGCTATCTGATCTTCAATAAAAACTACTCCTCACTTCACTGGGATATGTATTATTATTATTTTGTAAATGAAACTAACTGTTTCTAATTAATTCCACTATTTAATGAAAAAATTATGAAAATTCTAAGATATTATTATTACTTTATACATTTAATATAATATGAATTCTATAATTACTATATAATATGAATTTAAGAATCTACCTATCAAACGTATATCTTATTTCAAGAATACACATTCGTCCACCTTTGGATGATATGAAATCAGATAAACATACGTGATAAACTTTACACTTCATCTTGTTCTGTTATGTTATGCACTCTTTTACGTTTATTGTTATTAATTTCTAGGGAATTTATTTCTTATTTTATTTTCCGACAAAAAGGCTTCACATGGTCCGACGTACTGCATTCCCTGACAAGGTTATGGATGAAACCGGACCAACTGTCATTTTCATCACCTGACTATGCTGACCCACATCTCAGCCCTTTCCCTATTTTTTTGGAAGAGACGTTAATTCTCACTGCTGAACATCGATAAATACGCTTGCGTTATATAGCAAAGTGCGCGTAAGGCTTTTCTGTCCCGTTGAAAAGTTTTTACAGCTTAACTGCAGCATGGCATAACCTAATTTTTAACTTTCCTAGCTAATCTTGAGATTGTCTGGGAAATTTAAACGATTCTTTTGCCACTACGAAATTCGTTATTTACGAAGAAATAATTAAAAGTGAAACTGTGAATTTGTGAAGTTTCAATAATGGAGACGTATGTTAATATGTGATTAGATAGTGATACCTACTCATATTTTTAAAATTTACATTTTATTTTAGGGCATAACAAAATCAAAAAGTGCAATGTCCAGATTACAACACATAAATTTAATTGAAAGTGTGAAAATTTCGAATTTGAATATTTTAAAGTCAATGACAGGGAATAATTTTTATATAGTAATTTTGATTTGTGTGATTGTTTAATGTAATGTGTGTAAGAAATATGTATGCATAAATACTACAGTGTGACTGCAAAGAGTATGCTATCAAAAATATGATTTGTAAACATGTGCATTTGGTAGCATCGCGTGAAAGAAATGTGCTAGTATATTTTGTGTTGATTTTCTCACATTGTTTCCACTTTTCTAATCAATAAAATTTTGTTCAACTGTACGAAAATCCTTCATTCAGAGTTAAGCAAGAAGGAGGAATGAGATCCAAACACCATTACCAGACTTGGAAAAAACGCCATTCAATGGTACACAGACTGCTCAAAAGCAATAGAAGGAATTGGGATAGGAGTGTACGGGCCAGGATCCAAACACTCCGAAAGCTTGGTAAAAGCCCCAAGCATCTTTCAAGCCGAGATTCACGCCATAAGAAAGTGTGCCCAGTTCAATATTGATCAAGTATATAGAAGGCAAAGGATTATAATCATGTCGGATAGTCAAGAAGCCATTAAAGCACTGAGTTCTTGTGTAATCAGTTCCAAAATGGTATATGGGAATGCCTAGGCAAACTCAATAATCTAGGCAAGAACAATGGAAATCTCCGAAATGGAGCAACCTGCAGTGAGGTACCTTGACCCGAGAAGCACGAACTGGGAGAAATACAGGAATGACCTTACTAGGGAATGTCAAAAATAAAATAAAAAACAGTGATGACATAGAGCTTGCCTCCGAGGCCATCGAACTCTCTTATCACAACAACTGCTCTGTGGTAACCCGTTCCTCTAGAAAGAAATTAACCTGGTGGAACAAGGAGCTTACCAATCTAAAATCGAGAACTCGCAAACTGTTTAATAGTGCGAAAAGGACAGGAGAGTGGGAAGAATATTATTTCACTCTGACTGCTTACAACAAACAGATCAGGAACGCAAAAAGGGAGTCCTGGACGAAATTCTGTGGTGAGGTAGAAACGGCTCGACTCCAGAAAATTTTTGCCAAAGATTCTGTCCATCCCATAGGCAATATTTTAAAACCTAATGGATCATACACGGAAACTGGTAGCGGTTCATAATACTGCAGGCACATCTACCAGACCCTGTAGAAATAGGAACTGAGCTATCCCCTGGCTCGTGCGAGGAAACAGGATTGGTGTGCTCCTAATAAAGTAATAACCCAGCGCAAATTGAACTGGACTATTAACTCGGTTGAGCCATACAAAGCTCCTGGACCAGATGGAATAATCCCAGCGCATCTATAGCAGGGGCAAATACATCTATCTCCAGTACTTTGTAAGCCCTTCAGAGCATCACTAGCAACTGCAATTGCTTGGAAAAGAGCCCGAATCGTATTTATTCCCAAACCAGGTAAGGATTATTCCCAGGCAAAGTCATTCAGGCCAATAACTCTGTCTTCTTTCATGTTGAAGATAAAGGAGAAACTTATAGACAGGCATGTTAGGGAAAACTTTCTCATTGAAAGGCCACTACATTATAACCAATCAATCGGGAAAATCCTGTGAAACAGCCTTACACCAACTGGTGACGAAAATTGAGGCTGCCCTAGGAAATGAAGAAATAGCTCTCGGAACATTTCTTGATATAGAAGGAATATTCGACCATACCTCCTTCCTCCATGATAGCTGCTGTTGCAAGGCGTGGAGCAGACGACACTACATGTCGGTGGATGAAAAACATGCTTTTCAACAGGACAGCAACGACAACCTTATTTGGAGACTCCATAGAGGTAGCGATAATGAAGGGATGCCCACAGGGTCCCACCTTTGCTGTGGGACCTTCCTCCTGGAGGAATTGAACAAGAAGGGGATATACACCCAGGGGTATGCAGATGATCTGACAATACTTGTACTGGGGGAATACCCTAACGTTATATCGGATCTGATGCAACAAGCTCTGGAAATGGTGGAGATTTGGTGTAGGAGGGAATGCCTAAGGGTGAACCCTGCAAAATTTGCGCCTATTTCTTTCACTAGAAAAAGGAACCTTGATAGACTAAAACTACCAAGCCTCTTCAACGTGCAGCTGTGTCTTAGCCAGGAGGTCAGTATCTGGGCATAATTCTGGACGCAAAGCTAACCTGGAACTCACACCTACTTGACAAAACCAATAAAGGGAAGATGGCCCTAATCGCTGCCAAACGGGCACACAACTGTGGTGATACCCATGGTTGCCTATTGAGCTCTAGTTTGGTTGCCAAAAACGGATCAGAGGAATGCCGAACTGGAGCTATCAAAACTTCAGAGGCTTGCCTGTCTGTGCATAACGGGTGTGATGAGAAGCAGCCCGACTGCTGCACTGGAAGCCATTCTCAATCTTCTGCCTCTTGCTCTACTTGTTAAGGCGAAAGCGAGAATGGCTGGATACAGGCTGGAGTGTAATGGGAATTGGCACGAAGGAACAAACTCCCATAGTCATTCCAGAATCAAAGATATTATCACAAACTCGCTTCTTAAAATGAGAAGTGATGACATGTTGGCCACAATTAACGACAACCAACGTTACCATATCCAGTTAAACTGGGATTGGTTAGAAGCATGCAGCCAGGAAGGAACGTTGGTATGGTACACAGACGGATCTAAAACTGACAATTGAACAGGAGCTGGAGTCAATGGTGCCAGACCCAGGTGCAGTGTCCACGCATCGTTGGGGAAGTTTGCATCTGTATTCCAGGCAGAAATCTACGCTATGGACACGTGTTTCCAAATGAACATCGAAAGGGGGTATAGAAGCCAAAAGATCCTCATTCTCTCAGATAGTGAGGCAGCACTGAAATCTTTAGCATGTCCCCAGATCAGATCCAGACTGGTCTGGGACTGCCTTCAAAAATTTTAACCCTGGCAAACCACAATAGAGCATCTCTGAAGTGGGTCCCGCGACACAAGGGTATTGTAGGCAATGAAAAGGCAGACACCCTAGCAAAGCTAGGGTCTGAAACTGCATTCACTGGACCTGAACCAGGAATATCAAAATCTGCTGCACGTGGTGGATTAAAACTAAACATCAGACGTATTGGAGAAACACGTGCCAAAACAGGAACACAGTAAACTCTTGGTAAAAAAACCCTCTCTGACTAACGAAATACTAAACCTCAGCAGGGGCCAGATAAGGAAAGTGACGGGATTACTCACCGGTCACTGTACCCTAAGGAAGCACATGCATACAATTAGCATATATAGGGAGGGACCTATCTGTCGGTTGTGCATAGAATAGGAGGAAACAGCCTCTCACATCATCTTCGAATGCGAAGTACTGTCTCATTGGAGATATAGACTCCTAGGACTAGAATATCCAAAGGAGGATTTCTCCAAGAAGGACCTAGTGAAAAGACTGTTGAGCCTGATGAGGGCTACTGGTCTCTTCACATGAACGGTATAATCAAGAGCACAAAAAGCCTAAAGGCTGAGGTGCCGAGGTCTCTAAGCCTCTGACTGGTGGTGCCGTACTAATCAATCAATCAGGCAAGAACAATTACTGTGGATTCCAGGACACACTGGAATAAAAGGAAATGGAATAGAAGATGAACTAGAAAGGGGGGACTAAAACACCGTTTTGGGGGTTGGAACCCTTTTGCTGTATCAGATCCAATGTAATATTGGAAGAAATAGTCAAATCCGAAAAAAAGATCTGACCATAGGAAGGATCTAGTAGTGCTAAGAAAATCAAGTCGAAATAATTTTACGTGTTTTACCCTTCAATGATAATACAGAAAATAACGAGAGCAGCCTGTCTAAAATGTCCCCATTAGTCGATTTTTTTAATGATAGGATATATTATCCAAAAAGAGAAATAACTATCGGATAAATCGTTAGTTTTGTGGCGAGGAAGGCTAAAATTGAGACAATTTGTTAAAGGTAATAGACAGAAATGAATGCACCATCAACAAAGGGTGGTACTAAAATTAATGGAAGGTCATCTGAACATCGGTCATGCTTTTTATATGGATAATTTCTGTAATAATCTAGACAGCTCAAACTTATATCACTGGAACATTGAGAAGTCGTGATAGGAAAGGCAACCCTCAGGCTTTAATTTTAAGAAATCTTAACAGCCCTGAAGGAATATGTGCCAAGTGAAAAGACAAACGTGATATATAAATAATATGGTGATAAAATGGTTGCACCAATATCAACACAAGTTCCATAACAGAATATCAATTTAGCATGTCCATTCCATCTCTGATATCATTTTCACTACCATACATATGCTGCTCACATTATATAAGGCTATGGTTTGTACACCAAAATATTAATTTTTTGTATCGCTCTTTCTTCCATTTGCATGTTCCAAGAATATCAGGAAAACTTTCAGTTCAATGTTCTATCAACCCAAATACCCTGTGGCTTATTCCGACGCTGTCAGGAGGGGAGAAGAAAACGCGCGATACTCCATCACAGCAGCTCAGAGACCCTCAGTTCGTCGAGAGACACGATGTCAAATGGAAGTGAGTTTCCAGCCGTGTTGGAATTGAATGTCGGCGGAGTCGCTTATACTACGACTTTAAAATCGGTCACAAACCATCCCGATTCCCTTCTGCATGCCATTTTCACAGGGCGGGAACCGATTCTGAAAGATGCTAAAAATCGCTTCTTCTTAGATCGCGACGGAGTGTTATTTCGATATGTGCTAGATTTTTTAAGAGATGGGAATGTGGTGCTACCCGAATGCTTTAGAGAAAGAGAGAGATTGAAAACTGAAGCAGAAAAATATATGTTACACGGATTGGTAGAGGCAATTACCAGCGATAGTAGAAACAGGCCACCCGGGTCTATCACCGTTGGATACAGAGGCAGCTTCCAGTTCGGTAAAGATGGTCTGGCTGATGTTAAATTTAGAAAATTATCTAGGTGCGTAAAATCATCTTTTGTTTCATACATACACAAATAATGAGTTTATTTTCTTGCGTTTATCGCATAACTTTCGAAATATGGATTGAAATATCAAAAGCATATGAAAATATGATTTCAAACTCATCAAAATCAATGACGATTTTTGAATTTTTTGGAGAAAGTCCTCATGTAGTTATCTATTCTATTGGTCTTTCGATATGTAAATTGTGAATGACTCGGAAGGATTGTTCTTTCTCTTCAAATTGATGTTATCCAGGAAATGGATAACGCTAACGTCTTGATTTAGAAGCGGAGGCTGTTTTTGATTACTGCTTAATATCTGGGTATGGTCTTGTCATCAGCTTCTATATCAACCAGCAAAAAAATGATTTTAGGTATCTCAACCAATAAATCCTATTGAAAATAAGAGGAAACAATGTCATTAATCAATACGTTGAATATTTAGATGTTTGTATTACAAAAATATAATCATATGGAAATGTCGCAAATGTCCCTTCTAAAGGTAACTATAGAAAAATAGACCAATGCAAGTTAACTTAGTTGAGTTTTGATTATTTTCCCTTCCAGCTCTTGGAAAATATCCAGTATTTTCAATTTCACATTTAGTCTGACACTGTATCAATTGATTACCGTTCTGGAAAGACTGAATCAATATTTTACAAGAAAAGGGAGAAATACTGTTTTGAATTAATTTTTGTAATGCCTTTGGTAAGTAACTAATTTCAATTCAGTTTGCCAATCATTTGTCCGTTTGAAGCAGATTTCTAAATAACTCGTCCTTCATATAAAACACTTTTCATGATATACGTCTGCGACCGGTATCGTATGTAGGATTCGATAATTATGAATATTTTCCTGACCAAATATTTATTTCTACAACTTTCGTTATGATATGTTCAGTCTTAACCACAACTCAAAAAAAAAATGTTGCCCTTAATGCAGGTGATCATCAGGGAGTAATCCGTAAAAATTATTATTATTATTATTATATTTAGACAAGGGCAGAGGGACAGGTCCCTATTGTGCCCAAAAAAAAGATAATTACATATGTAACCTACTAGTAGGTGAAGAAAAGAAAAAAAAACTACAATATATACAAATATACCAAAAAAAAAGAAACTATAGGTGCTCTAAAAGCGTTCGATCAAGTCTGTTTTTAAACGAGTTAGTTGATGGTGCAGAAACTGTGGATACATCAAGGTTATTCCAGCTGTCGAAAACCCTGTTTGGTAAGAAGTTTTGTCTTCATCTGACGGCAAAGTTTTCTTTTTTTAGTTTAAAAAGGTGTCCTCTAAGGCGGTCATCTGGATTTAAGGTGAACATCATATCAAGATTACCAAAATTAAATTTTAATATTTTAAAAGTGGTAATGAGGTCTCCGCGGTGCCTGCGAAGTTCAAAGGAAGTTAGGTTGGCCATGGAGAGTCTTTCTTCGTAGGAAGGTCTTCGCGGTCCCAGGGACAGTCGAGTGGCTTTTCTTTGAACATTTTCCAAAAAGATTTTTATCACGAACTAGGTCAGGGTACCACGTTGGACCGGCGTACTCGAGAATTGGTCGGACATAGATAGTATACAGTTTACAAAACGACCGAAACGAAACACTCGAAAAGCACTTGCGAATGAGATACAGTCTGGTGTTAGCGCGCTTACAGACTGAAGTTATATGATCAGACCAAGTTAGGTTGCTATTTACGATAACTCCGAGGTCGTTATAGGAAAACACAGAATTTAATGGTCGGCCGTCTACGAAGTACGGTAGTAGTGGGTTATTTTTACCGAATCGGAGCACTACACATTTTTCAGTGTTCAACGGAAGTAGCCACTGGGAACACCAGATGAAGATGGAGTATAAGTCCAACTGGAGGGTTTGTTGGTTGGTGATTGGATTTGTATATATCTTTGTGTCGTCAGCGTAGAAAGATATTTTGTTAGTTACGTGATAAAGAGAGATCGCTGGTGTAAACCGTAAAAAGCAGAGGACCAAGAACAGAACCCTGTGGTACTCCACTTTCCACCAGTCTATCCCTTGAGAAATCTTCGCCAACTCTTACTCTGAAATGTCTGTCTGTTAGGAAGTCGTCAATCCAGCTAAGTAAAGAGCCGCGAATGCCGAAGTGTTCCAGCTTGTGTAGAAGTCTGCGCTTGGGAACACGATCAAAGGCTTTGGAGAAGTCCAGATAGACAACATCAACTGGCTGCCGATTGTTAAGGGATGATGTCCAGTCGTTAACACAGTGTAGCAAGTTGGTTAGGGTGGAACGGCCGGAGACAAATCCGTGTTGTTGCGTTGGAATCACATTTTCCAGGAGGAGAAATTTGGTCATCTCCTCTGAAATAATGGCTTCCATGACTTTACTGACTACTGGCAGCAGACTAATCGGGCGGTAGTTGTTGGAATCAAGTTTGTTACCTTTTTTGAATATGGGTGTGATAGATGCTAATTTCCAACTGGGGGGTATGGAACTTTGGGTAAAGGACGTCTGCATAATTAACGACTGGGGTGTTGCAAGCGAGTTTGCGCAGCTTTTTAGGAGTTTTGGACTTAGACCATCTAAACCAGGTGATGCGTTAGTGCGAAGTTTCAGTAAAATGGTATATATTTTAGGGCAATAGGACTAGAACCATTTTCAATATCAAATGCTGCTTTTATTCATATGAAAAACGGCATTCTTGATTAGTTTTTAAAAAAGCCAGTCAAAATGTAGTAAAATGGTTAAAACAATAGAAATATGAAGTAAAAATTATAGCTACTGCACCAAAGTTAACATCAAAAACATAGTAATAATAATAAATAGATAGATAGATAGATAGATAGATAGATAGATAGATAGCTTTATTGATGTCCATACATAAAGTACACAGTCACAATTTTACAATTTCACATTAGATAATATCATATAAAATCGACAATCCCTGTATAAAAACTTCAAAAATACAAATAATCATATACGTCGATTTTGTTACAAACATAATATTTATAAGAAAAATTTAATACAAAAACTTAAAAAACATGTTACTCAATTAACAAATCAATGATTAGTGTTAAACCAACGCATTCTTGTGTTCATGGATGTATAAGATTGTCTGTAAAATATACACACAAGGGAGCGGAAGAATTTTTTAAAGAGAGGACGACACGTGGCATCATAATCCGCGTTATCGATTGTGCAAATTGCTGCATTCTGCAATGAAAAAATTTTGTTCGTTGATGAACTGTTACCCCACAATAGTACTCCGTAATTTAGTACATCGTGGTTAGTTGCAAAATACACTGATCTCGTAACTTGCTTATTTAGAGAATAGAGTTGTCTCAGTGCAAACAGCTAGCAAGATAATTTATTTGCCAAAGTATTAATTCGAGGAGTCCAAAGTAACCGTGTATCAAGTGTGATCCCCAAGAGCTTCACTGGTTGTAATGCACATATTCGTTTGTTTAAACTAAACGTAATCTCCTGTGTTTTGGTTAATTCATCTTCAGCTTATTTCTTGAAAACCATTCTTCCACAGCAGAGATACATTCTCTTGTGTCAGGCTCCTCGTCAGCTACGAAAGAAGTATCATCCGTGAACTGTAGACAACAGCAACAACAGTAAATTGGCTGAAAGATCGTTCACATATACTAGAAACAACAGAGAGCCCAATACAAAACCCTTTGATACTCCCCTGTGAATGGGTAATATATCCGAATCTACATTATTGCAGCTAACATATTGTATACGGTTTGACGGATAAGATGAGAAAATATTTACCTGATCCTGTGTAATTCCGTAATACTCTAATTTACTCGATGTTATATTTATATTCATACAGTTAAAGGCATTGGTGAGGTCACACAACACAACGTTAGTAACGTTGTTAGATCCCCAGGGATCTAGAGGATTAGACCTCGATAAAAAATCCGGAATCCCAAGGTGTAAACAATCGTGCTGACGGGATTAATGGCTCACCTGTTAGTGTAGCCCTTAACGATGTCTTGTGGGTATCAGGCAAACTTCACCTGTATTTGAGTCTTACTGCAGTAAAGGAGTGGACATACATATTTCTGCATGGCAAAATCGAATACATTTAAAAACAGATGGAGGAGCTGCTTCTGCTGCTAAAACTATACAGCCCAACATAAACTACACGAACCCAGAGACGGCTACCCAACACCGGTTCTTGGTCGTGAAGATGAGTGAAGGAGATTTCACTAATGTGAATCCCTTCTTAATAAATAAGAGTCAAAGAAAACATCTCGCATATAGAAGCCAAAAGAAAAATGGAAATGAATACCCCTTAACCAAATACATCCTAAGCAAAAGCAGCACAGGAATAACCATATTTAAATCGCGACACTATGCAAGAATTGATCTCAATGTTAATTGATGCAATGAAACAGCACTTTAATACGTTACCGTCTACAAGCTCTTTCCAAAATCCGTATTTTCAACAACCCATTCAATTTTCCATTCCAAGCCAATCAGAGACACAGTCAGTAACATCCAAACGACATTTATCTGAAAGTTCAGACTTAGAATCAATAAGCACTGATTATACATCAAATCAACCAAAAAAAAACAAAAAAAAAACGTTGGCCAGAAAACCGAGAATAAACCCAGTTGAGATGAATGTCGATAACACCACTGATACGGTAAATAATCCCAAGGAAAACCTATAGTGGTTCTTCCAACTACACTGCAAAATAGGTAACCCACTTAGTTTGAACCAGTGCATACATTTACCACGTTTTATTAATTATTTATTTATTTTAATTTTATATATACTCATATATTCACCCTTTATTTTATCTTAACAAATAATTGACATATTATTGTTGCGAGGTCACCAACTCAAAGCCGGTCCTGTCCCTCGACTGTAAATTTTGGTGGCTGCGCTCACCTTTCGAGAACATTCGCTTTGGTTGTGCATAGGGCGAGCGCGGAAGGGACTGGAATTTTCTAGAGTTGAGAAGGACTATAAATACGCGGGTTTTTGAGTTCGTGAATAATTATTGAAACGGTTAGTTCAGAATTAGTGAAACGGACAGTGAAGAATTAGTTTACAAAAGTTCTCAGTGATCGGACAGTGAATAGTGCAGATAAATAGTGTAATATTCAAGCGGTGAAAATAAATTAGAACTAATATACAGAGTGTACATAAATTAGTAGACATTAAGTAGAGCGTGTATATCTATAAATTAAGTAAAATATAGTGTGTGTTTCTTTAAATAAATAGATAGTAATTAGCCATAGTGTGTATAAATTTATTCCACCAGTAAAAACTATTTAAATAAATAATAAAAACATACATTATATACTATTTTATTTATGTATAATACAAAGCATACACATTTTTTTTAAATATTCTATATCATTTTATCTATTTTTATATATATAAATATTCCACCAACTCATCAAATTTACCAATGGCTAATTCAATAACCACACTACACTACAGTAAAAACTACTAAACCTTAGTGAACTACAAATAATTAAAAATCAACATAAATTGTTGGCAATTCCTATCCAAGAAACTCACTTAACACCCAACGAAATATTTTACCTAAGAGGATACCAGAAAAGACGTTGAAGCACAGTACCGATCTCATGGAGGAGTTGCTATTTCCATAATGGAGAATATCCCTGTAAAAACTATAAGGTTGACCAGCCACTTGCAAGCAGTAGCACTACAGATCTCAATTCCAATCAAAATTACATTATGTAATATTTATGCCTAATGGCACTTGGCGACTTCATAAGATCCAAGAGTTGATTGATCAGCTGCCCCCTCCAGTACTGATTATTGGTGACTTCAAAGTCCACTCTCCGACATGGGGATCGGCATCCCTGGACACAAGAGGACGAGCCATATAATCCATAATAGACAATAACAATTTATTAATTAAACCAACCCACTTTATTTTAGATCTGGATACACGTCAATGATCGACCTCAGTATATGCTCACCCTATCTGGCTTCTAAACTACTTTGGGAAACCATAAACGACCTCCACTCTAGTGACCATTTTCCCATAAAAATTAATCTGATTACTCAAGCGCAAGCATTTCCCATAAAAGCAAAATGGCAGGAGAAAAGAGCTAAATGGGAGAAATTTGCAAATTCTTTTGATATCCCAACGCTCCCTAACAATATCAACGATGCAACCGAAATACTCACCAAGTCCATAATAATCGCCGCCGAGGGTAGTATCCCCAAATCCAAACCTTTGATGTTACATCATCCCGTTTCCTGGTGGAATGAAGATATTGCCAGGGCAATAGCAGAAAGGAATAAGTCAAGGAACAGATTCAACATGTAATGATGTTCTCCAGAAACACCGTTCTAGAGACGACTATGGTTCGATACAAAGCAGTTTTTGTCAAGCCAGTGTAGATATAAAAGGACGACCGAGAATCGTAGCAGTCAGTCATATTGACTCGGTAGGTTTCCTTCTTGTTGACTATCCCTCTCCCCGTTCAGCAGAGTATTAACCTGTTTGAATAAACCTGTCCGCACTGAAGGTATTGACTTCAGCGTGTATCTAGAAACCCGTTAGAGTGTGGAAGGTATTGACTTTCGCACTCTACTGAATTTCCCGTCCCTAAGGTATTAACTTAGGGATACTCCGTTGCTTTTACTGTACGAACCTTTAGATATTCTTCCTGTCGAAACTCCACAGTCAGAACACGTTACCTACGACGATGTCCCGACAAAAGAAGTATTTATTTTAGGCTAGCTGTTAAATCTACATATCTATTGTAAATAGCAACTGAATATAGTATTTTTAAGAATAAACTTTTATTTTATATTGGAATGCTGTCTCTGACTGTACGACCATACCCGGCAATACGTAACTACCCTTACGGAGGGTTACAAACAGATATCTTACAATACAAAACCTCATCATCTTTAAAAAGTGCCGCCAGAAGAATAATTCAACAAGCCAAAAAATTATCGTGGAAAGAATATGTATCAACAATAACCCCCCAAATGAATATTGGTGACTGACATATGGAGAAGGATCAAAGTAATAGGAGGAAAAAACACTTTCAATATACCCGAAACTTTAATCTTTGCAAATGGAACAATCGTAACAGAGAATAGTAAAATATGTGAAACTTTTGCCAACCACTTTCAAGAAGCCACAAACTATGATGAAGATTTTAAAAACATAATATACGTAGGTGAAAGAGCTAACTTACATTTTACTACCAACGAGAACTTATTTTATAATACACCTTTTGTACAGGATGAGTTAGAGTACGCACTAGAAAACACTAAGAAATCAGCAGCTGGAAATTACGAAATCTCATACAAGAAAAAAAATCAAAGTCACTTGATCGCTACGATAAAATATGGAAATCGGGTACTTTCCCCTCCAATTAGAAAGTAGCAATAATAATACCAATATTAAAACCTGAAAAACCCCATACAGCTACCGACCCATTTCGTTGACCAGCTGTGTATCAAAGGTCCTAGAAAAAATTATTAACCTACGCCTAACGTGGTGGTTAGACTCGCAATCCTTGTTCTCACCTCTCCAAACAGGATGCTGTAAAAATACTCAACAGCTGATGATTTTGTTTTCTTAGAAGATTACATACAAAATGGTTTTTTCAACAGGGAGCATATGGTAGCAGTAAGTTTCGACCTAGAAAAAGCCTATGATAGAACTTGGCGCCACTCTATCTTAAAACAGCTGCATACATGGGGGCTTAGAGGAAACTTACCTGTACTCTTGGAAAACTTCTTAAAAGATAGGTAAGAATAAGCAGAAACGAATCCTCCAGAAGATTATTGGAAAATAGCATTCCACAAGGTTCGGTGCTCAGCATTTCTCTTTTTGCAGTGGCAATTAATTTTCTTCTTGACAAGATAAACGCAAATATAGAAAGATTACTATATGTAAATGACCTAATTATTTTACAGAAACACAAGTCAATGGACATTATCAATGAACAGATTAACAACGAAAATAACTCCATATTTTATGTGAAGTAGCAAAATCAAAAGGATTTCAGTTCTCTCAAGAGAAAACCAAATGTGTACATTTCTGCCGACTCCGATACCTAGTTATCGACGCACATAGTAAAAATATAAGGACCGGAATAAAATTAAAATATCATAATCCACATGAGTATCAATTATATATAAAAGCTGTTGAAAAAATAAAATAAAATCACTAGAGAACCAGCTAATAATCCATATCAGTTAATTAAATACAGAGTGGAAAGTCTAACTGGAACAAATTCTGTAACTTGATAAATAAAGGTTTATCGCAAAATTCCTGGAACACGTAAATTTTTTTTTCAATGGGGCATATTACAAAGAGATTTGTTTATCTTTTTAATTATCTGGGGGGTTGCAGACACCCCCAACTTTTTTTTAAATGGAAGGGTAGATTGATTAATTTTTTATTTTAAAAGTTTTTCCAATTGCAAATATAATTCCATTTTTTTGTTACTTTTTATAAGCAATGTGTCGGTAAAAAATGAAATAAGGAAATATTTACTGAAATTACTTTAATGCAATAAATGTTCAAAGTGCTCTCCACCTTGTTGCTGACAATATCCTAATCGATTATAAACAGCATTCCGAACATTTTGTAACACTTCCGGCGTTACTTGCTTAATTTTGTCCCTGATTCTTTGTTGAAGCTCGGCGATGTCGTTAGGTTTAGTGGCATAAGCCTTGCTCTTTAGATATCCCCATAAAAAGAAATCTAATGGAGTAAGATCGGGTGATCTTGCTGGCCACTCAATTGGGCCCCTTCTTCCAATCCACCTATTTGGAAACACTTCGTTAAGATAGGTCCGTACATTTTGAGCAAAATGTGGTGGTTGTTGAAACCACATCCGTTGGTCAAATAAGTTGGGATCCAAATTATTGGGGAATAGATTTACTAAAGTAGGCATCAGTTCTTCTTGGAGCATATTAAGGTATGTTTCTCCGAGCACGTTTTCATTGAAAAAAAGGACCTACTATGCGATCCCCAATAATTCCAGCCCAGACGTTTGTTTTTTGAGGCCATTCACACATCCAACGGGGATTTTCGTCAGCCCAATAACGGCAGTTCTGTCGATTGCCGTGCCCGTGTAATGTGAACGTAGCCTCATCAGAAAACAGCACCCATTCCAATGCAATTTGTCCTCCATCGATAGAAGCCGTAATTCGTTTGCAAAATTCGAGTCTACGATCAGGATCATCTTCGTTAAGCTCCTGCAGGTTTTGCATCTTATATGGGTGCTTTTTGGCTTCTCTAAGAATTTTTAAAACGCTTGTGTGACTGACACCATGAACGCGAGCTATTTGCCTAGCTGGAGTAACAGGATTTTCTTCAACTTCCAACAATATGTTCAACTGGGCTTCTTCGTCGACTTTTAAAAGCTTTTGTCGGGGAGCATCCCTTACGTGGCCCTACTCCCGATATCGAGTTTCAATTTTGCTAATCGCACTTCGATTAATTGAAGGTAATTCTGGATGAACTTCACTAAACAAACGAGCGACTTCAGCCTGTGTTCGACTTCTCTCTCCATATTCGATCATCATTAAAATTTCGATAAGATGCGTCTCAGTTAATAGGGCATTTTCTTATTTTTCGTTTTTAATTTACACGTTGAAATGCAAACAAATACTAACAAATCAATCACATTCAGTTCAAATTGACCGAAAAACTATCGAGCAGTTTTTTTATTGGGCTTATCAAGTAAGAATAGTATATTCTTCAACTAGTGTAGAATGATGGCTATTATTCAAGCGGATGAAGTTTCCAAAACGAGCGAGCGCAGCAAGTGAGTTTTGGAATCATCCAAGTGAATAATAGCCATTCTACACAAGTAAAAGACTATACTTTTTCTACAACTGCTATGAAAAGTGACGTATTTTTCATAGCTTACTTAATTTCAAAACCAAATATTGCTCATACTGTGAGAAATAATATTTCTCACGGCACTTTGCCCACGCCACATATATTTATATGGAGAATCAAATAAAAAAAACAAAAACTTAGTAGGCTACTGTCATCTTTAAATACCTACTTAGTTGTCACAAAACTGTCAGATTATATTAGAGAATATGTTAAAAATTTTAAAAAATTTTGAAATATGGTCAAAAATTTGGAAAAATGGTCAATAATTGTCAAAAACTGTCAAAGTTTTGAAAAAATGGTTATTAATTGCCAAATATTTTCAAAAATTTGGAAAAATGGTTAATAATTGTAAAAAACTGTCAAAATTTTGAAAAAATGTTCAATAATTATAAAAGACATTTCAATAATTGTTAAAAATTGTCAAAGATTTGGAAAAATTGTCAAAAATGGTCAATAATTGTCAGAATCTGTCAAAAATTGTCAAATATTTTAAAAATAGTCAATAATTGTTAAAATTTTAAAAAATGATCAAAAACAGTCAAAATTTTTGAAAGTTGTCAAAAATGGTCAATAATTGTCAGAAACTGTCAAAAATGGTCAATAATTGTTAAAATTTGGAAAAATGGTCTAAAATGGTCAAAATTTTTGAAAAATTGTCAAAAATGATCAATAATTGTTAAAATTTGGAAAAATGGTCTAAAATGGTCAAAATTTTTTAATAATTGTCAAAATTGATCAATAATTGTCAAAAATGGTCAATAGTTGTTGAAATTTGAAAAAATGGTCAATTGTCAAAATTTTCAAAAAATGGACAATAATTATAAAAAAATGTCAAAAATGGTCAATAATTGTTGAAAATTGTCAAAATTTTTGAAAAGTTGTCAAAAATGGTCAATAATTGTCAGAACCTGTCAGAAATGCTCAAAAATGATCAATAATTGTTAAAATTTGGAAAAATGGTCTAAAATGGTCAAAATTTTTTAATAATTGTCAAAAATGGTCAATAGTCAATAGTAGTTGAAAAAATGGTCAATTGTCAAAATTTTGAAAAAATGGTCAATAATTATAAAAAACTGTCAAAATGGTCAATAATTGTTAAAAATTGTCAAAATTTTTGAAAAATTGTCAAAAATGGTCAATAATTGTCAGAACCTGTCAAAAATGCTCAAAAATTGTCAAAAATAATTGTTAAAATTTGGAACAATAGTCAAAAATTGTCAAAATTTTTGAAAAATTGTCAAAAATGATCAATAATTGTCAAAACTGGTCAATAATTGTTAAAATTTGAAAAAATAGTCAAAAATTGTCAAAAATGGTCAATAATTTGTTGAAACTTTGAAAAATGGTCAAAAATTGTCAAAATTTCGAAAAAATTGCCAACATTTTTGAAAAATGTTCAAAAATTGTCAAATGTGGTCAATAATTTTCAGAACTTGTCAAAAATTGTCAAAAATGATCAATAATTGACAAAACTGTCAAAATTGGTCTATGATATTCAAAAATGGTCAATAATTGTTGAAATTTAAAAAAATAGTCAAAAATTGTCAAAAATTTTGAAAATATGGTCAATAATTGTCAAAAATTATCAAAATTTTTGGAAAATGGTCGAAAATTTACGAAAAATGGTCAAAAATGGTTATTCTATTGTGCATAAGAAGCAAGCTTCTATCGGCGGTCCGAAGACCGCTCACCTTTTGTTTTTGTTTTACTAACCATAAAAATAAATATTAAGTTACTTTACTTGTATTCTTTAAATTTGTGCAGTTGTAGAAAAAGTATAGTGTGCAACATGTGGGGAAAGTACTTTTCTCACTAGTTGCACAATATACTATTCTCCACGACTATGCATTAAAAAAAAATTCTTCCATTGGGAATAGAACCTTGATCGCCCGCGTAGGAGTCAAGTATCTCTACCAATGAGCTACCGACCACAGTAACTTATTAAAATGTAAAGAACATAAATATAGGTAACCCATATTTTTAATAGAAACCTCTACGTTTTTAAATGAAATTATAACATTATTAGGAATAATAATAGAGATAACATAAATATAGGTACTTAATTTAGATTCATTTTTTTGCAAAATTTATGGTAAAGTTATTACAATTGCTTATTTTGCGTAGTTAGGTATGTATTTGACGTCTTGAAAGAGACGATTTGATTTGTTAATTTTAGCGTGATTTCTGATAATCATAGAATGTGATTGGCTAACGAGAGTGAATTCTTTTTCATTTTTCACTGGTGTGAAGAATTTATATCATTATTCAGCTAAATATGTAAAAATAATTTGTGGAGAAAAAATGTACCTATACATTAAAGTAATTTCAGTAAATATCTCCTTATTTCATTTTTTTTTCGACACATTGCTTGTAAAAAATAACAAAAAAATGGAATTGTATTTTTGAAAAAGCTTTCAAATAAAAAATCAATCAACCTACCCTTCCATTTAAAAAAAAGTTGGGGGTGTCTGCAACCCCCAGATAATTAAAAAGATAAACAAATCTCTTTGTAATATGCCCCATTTAAAATAAAAATTGACGTGTTTCAGGAAATTTGCGATAAACATTTATTTATCAAGTTACAGTATTTGTTCCAGTTAGTCTTTCCACTCTGTATTAAACGCTGTAATTAAATTCTAAAGCAAATTACACTTTAATTACAAATCTTCATTGTTACACAAAAGAACCAAACGAAAAAAACATTTAACTCAACAAAAAAAAACGGTCAAAAAAATTTCAAAAGAATACATCTAACAATTTAGTATTAAGCGGCGGTACGGAAAGTTTTCGAATATACAGTTTATTTGAAAATATTTTACCTTCTTAAATAAAGATTCGGCACCGGAATACACAAATTTTTAATCACTAACTTTTATCACAACTGATGGTTTCTAATGGCAGAAGAAAGCAGAGAGTCGAGGGCAGATTGACGAACCTCTCTCCTATCAATAATTGTTCTCTAATTTCTAATTCATATTCAAATTCCTACCTATACTTTTCGGCCTTAGCGGTGGTAAGGGAATTATACTCAAAATTTATTCACTTACAACAAAAAATTTACATATATCGGAGGTCCTTTCAGTTGGAAAATTTGAAAATCGGAAACGAATAAATCGTATATGGTAGAATTCGAATTTGCGTACCTCGGACTATACTAAAATATATTATAACGGTAATAACGAAAAAAATCAATGCGGTAATAGAAAGGGTCGTAAAGTAAGTAACGAGTTATTTAAAACCTAGTAGTAAAATAAAATACATTACGGAGAAAAATAAAAATGAACTTCAAATCGGTGCCACAATTTTTTTTTAAATACCCTCGAGGATTTACAAGTTATTGGACTTTATCGCACTAGTGAATCACCCTGTATATACGTGAAAATTTGCAGGTGGAGGAAGTTATTCAAAATTGAATTAATTAAGATGAATAGTGTGATATTTAAGTTGTGTAAAAATAAATTAGGAGTGAGTATACCGGGTTTAAATAAGTTAGTAGTTATTCTACACAGTGTGTATAATTATACCGGTGCAAATTAATAACGTGGACAGAGAAGTAAACGAGGAATTAGACCCCACTATTGGACACTGGAGCAACCAAAACCATAATACGGCCAGAGACTATAAACCCCAAAAGAAACAGGCGAGGCTGCGACTACGGACTGCCACATGTTAAAATGCCAACGTTCACGGGGAGACACAGAGACTATTGGGATTTGGTGGAGAAAAGTTGGGGCAAACGGTAATTTCATAATAATACTTCATTTTCTTCCTGACAAACAATGTTTTTATAGAATTAATCACAGCAATGGAAAATTAATCTTAATCTAAATAGTGTAATTGCAGCCGATATCGAGAAAAATGTTAATTTAGAAATGGACGAAATGAATCTACATGGTTTTAGAAATAGGATAATTAAAGTAGGTTTCCGAAGAGGTATCAAATCGAAGACAGTACAGTGCATGCAGCTTTTCAGGAAGATTCCGTTCTACTTGCACGAAGCGAAATCATGATAGTAGCGCGGCTACAGGGATCCATGAAAGAAGGTACGCCGGTTTTGTTGGAACCCTGGAAACACGACGAAGAGGCTGGCCGAGGAGTACTGATTGGAGAGCGACTGATTACGTTAGCGAAGGAAATCCCACTACGTCTTATAAATGTGAACGATTGTAACGTGCCTACCTTCTTACACGTGGCTCCTGCCACAAGAACACGTCACTATGGACACCCTTGATGCAAAATTCGGTTTAAATCTCGGGCGCCAGATTATTAACGTGGTTTGCTCCACGGTCCCTTGACCCTTAGCGTCAAGAGTTCCAGATAGCCTCAGATGGAGGTTACGGAAAATTCCAGGGGTCTTGTTGAATTAACTTTATTTACCTAATTACAATCAAATATGGATTCTCCGATTTATAAATCACGGGTTAATGAAGGAAACAGGGGTTCAGCAGAATTGTATACTACCTACGGTTTAGGGTATACCTACGATCACACAATAGGTCGGTATATAACAAAATAATCAAAAAGAAACTTTTAGTCTATTAATACTCAGTGGTCTATTTTACGAATAATTCTTTAGTGGCAAGCAAATTAACAGGGAAAAGAAAATAAGCTATCTTTACCATATACTTGGTACTTTGACGGACATAACGGTCAGGTTATCAAATACGGTTCAAATCTACCGGATTTAACGGGGTCCCTAATGCACGATTTAGATCTGCCGGGTAATCAGACAAATTGTGGCTAAGCCTCTTCCAAGTCTGATTAACCCTTGAATCCAAATGAAACCGGCAACTATTATTCCGACAATAAGAAAAAAAAATATAAATAATGATTCTACGAAACGGGAAAAGAACGATTTAGATCTGCCGGGAAATCAAACAAATTGTGGCTAAGCCTCTTCCAAGTCTGATTAACCCTTGAATCTAAATAAAGCCGGTAACGATTATTCCAACAAAAAAAATTTTTCCCACGAGTTAAACGGTACCCAGCTATCGACACACAGAGTAAAAATATTTGTACTAGCATAAAATTAAAATATTATAATCCACTTGGATATCAATTTAATATAAAACTACTGAGAACCGAAAGCATAAAATAATTCGAGAATCCACTAATAATTTATATCAGTTACTTACTATTTAATAAACGCTGTAAATAAAATTCGAAATCAAATTACAGTTCACAAATCTTCATTTCCATATAAAAGAAACAAATAAAAAAAACCCAATTTCAATTCATCAACAAAAGAGAAAAAAAAATAGCCGGTCGGAAAATTTTCAAAACCATAAATTTAACAATTTAATATTAAGCGGCGGTACGGAAAGTTTCGAATACACAGTTTATTTGTAAAAATGATTTACCTTATAAAATACAGCTTACACACACAATCGGAATACACTAAATTTTCACAATACTTTTCGGTTTATCGGTTATCGGAAGAAAGTTGAGAAAAGAGTCACGAACGGAATGAATCAGCGCGAATGATTTATTGAGAGCGAAAATGAATGAGAGACGGAATGAATCAGCGCGAATGACTTATTGAGAGCGAAAATGAATTCACCAGCGAATGATTGAGAGCGAATTTATATCCAAAATTCTAGTTACATTTTTCGGCCGTAGTTGTGGTGAGGGAATTAAACGTGAAATTTATCTACTTACAACAAAAAAGTTGTACCTATACTGAACGGCTCCGGCTTTAATTAAAATGGTGTATATACCGGGCGTCCCTTCAATTGAAAAATTTAAATATCGGAAATGAATAAATTGTGTATAGTAGAATTTGGATTTGCGTAACTCGGACTTATACTAAAATATACAACGGTAATAACGAAAAAAAAATCAATGCGGTAGTAGAAAGGGCTGTAAAGTAACGAGTTATATACTCCCTAGTAGTAAAATAAAATATATTACGCAAAAAAATAAAAATTAAACTTGCAAAAAAAAATAACTCGTTTCACGATCATCCAATCACCATAAAGAAGGAGGTACGATCCTTACATGTATAGTTCGTCAAACAACGACATCTGTTAATTCCAACGACAAATTCGAACAGATGATGTCAGTGGTCGACCAATTTTTAAACCGAACAGAGAAAAGGAAAATAAGGAAATTTCTTCTGCAATACCACAGGCGAAGAGAGAGGAAGCTGAAAGCATAATCCGGGAAATGGAAGGAGAAAAGGTGATAGAACCATCAGCCCATGGTAGTGCTGGTCAAAAAAAAAGATGGAATAACGAGTGAATGAACAATATCGTTGGGAACTATCTGCCCAAAGTAGTTTCCAGCCACCAGGGAGATTGGTACCAGTGTCTCTCGCTTTTTGTATTGGCTTATCGATCTGCCGTCAATAAATCCACGGGCGAAACACGTTATAACAAGTTATTTTTTGACGTGATAAGCAACCTCCAATTTGGATGTCGACCTGGAAAATATTACGTAATCCAGTTGAGGAAAAGAATAGAACTTACATGAATTGGTTCACCGAATCTTTAAATTGCTAGCGACAGGATGAAGAAAAGATACGACACGCAGGCCACAGAAGGCAGTTTCAAAGAAAAGGACAATGTATATTTACATAATCCTAGCAGGGAGAAAGGCTCCAAAATTACAAAAATCCTGGGAAGGACCGTACTTCATTAAGAAGATAATCAATGACGTCATCTACCGTTTAAGCAAGATACCCAATGGAAAACCAAGAGTAGTCCATCAAAGCCGGTCGGCGCCATTCGAGGAAGACCATGACGAAGAGAAAGTAGTGAACCAGAATGAACTCGAGAAGAGCCTGATTCTGCTTTCAAAAGTTTATGGGTGCTTGTGGAGGCACCGGCAAAGCATGATACGGTGTCACCACCAAACACTGTTTTGTTAGTTTTATCAGACTATAAATTTATGATATGTGGATCATTTTTTATGAATTCTTTGCTTCCGTTTAGTTTTTTTTTGGTTTTATATTTTACAGTTGTAATTTTTGACGATTGTTATGATGACTAACTTTAATTTTGTGGTTAGTAATTGCGTTGACAGCTCTAATACTGTTTCATATGTTCTGGTTTGTCTGTGATTGCTGACTATACATGCAATGTACTCCAATTTTATTTACTGAAAAGTTTTTTCATATTTTTTTGTTCAATATCTAAAAAGAATTTCAATATTTCATTAGGAATTACTGTCTTTATTTTATTTATTCTTTTTGATATAAGAAAATTATTACTTATTTAAATATTTTTTGTTAAGTACTATTAATAATATTGCAAAACTTATTTCCATAGTACGTACCTGAGAAGGTTGTAACCGTACTCGTCGGTTGTTCGGGACTTAGGCTGATGCCGGCATGAGGCTCTTCTCAAGGGTGGTTCTACTCCATTGTTAGTGTTGAACTAGGTATGTCAGAGGTTGTCACACTATAAGAAGCTTCAGGGCGCCACTACCTTTTAGACGTCGACGAAAGAACAAAATTAATTTAAACAAAAAGAAAACTAAGGTGAAAAAGGTAGAAACACCTTGTAGAAATTAAATTAATATATTTATTGAAAAAATTAAAAACTTACGATATACGATATCCCGGACACGATCCCCAATAGCTCTTATAGCCGGGTGGATAAGAAATCAAAAAAGAAGTTAAAACTTTAATTTTATTCTGCCAGGAACTGAACAAAGACGAAATGAAGCCTGTACTGCTTGGCAAACGAAGGAAGACACCTTTAATGCGCAGAAGATAAACAAAGAACTCAGCTGTGTAAAGGGTAACAATATATGAGCTCTCTGCATGATAGTGGGGGTAGTGGGGGTAGTGGGGCTGGTTTGTCTACGGCGCATCAAAATCTCAGGGGTCTTCCTACGTTTGCCAAGCAGTACTTTTTCTGGTACTTATCTTAAATATCTTCTCCGGGAAGGGTGTGCAGAGAAGTGGACCTGGAGGTATCCGGTGGCTTTCAGCGAGGTCCTTGGGGTATCTTGAAGGTATCTTTGAACTGGCGATATCTTTGAGGTATCTTAACTGCTAACAGTATCCAAGCTGTCAACGGTGTACTAGCTGTCAACGGTATACTAGCAGTCAATGGTGTACTAGTTGTCAACCGTATACTTAGTTATCAACGGTATACTTAGTTTTCAACGGTATACTTAGTTGTTAACGGTATCTTAGTTATCAACGGTATACTTAGTTATCAACGGTATACTCAGTTATCAACGGTATACTCAGTTATCAACGGTATACTCAGTTATCAACGGTATACTTAGTTGCTGTGCTTACCACAGCAATTTAGATGAGAAAGATATAAAAGCGAGAAAAATGGAGGTCTTTCCTAGCTGAAAGTCGACAGCGAAAAGAGGTGTCGCACGTGGCGTTGTAAAAACGGAAGCGACCGTTGGCAGATGTCAATTGTCTTATGGTCTGGGTTGAAGATTGGGGTGGCTATTGAGACGACGAGCGGGAATTAGAGAAATATTTGTGATCTAAATTTGAAAGTTGAAACAGGTCGATAGACATGTTACAAGGTGCTTAGGATATATTAAAATTTAAATGCCCTTACACCTCAGCAGAAAAATCTTACGGTTTTTTTGGTTTGCCGATTTGTTATTTGGATTGATCTTCATCGAATGTGAAGTTGTTGTTTCATATTTACTCCCAATATTGCTGTAGAATTCCATTTTGTCTTCTAATTTGAATTATTTGCTCTTCCACCATAGCAATTTATGTTATAGTATTATTTTCCTTAATCTTTTTTCAATAATATAGTTTTTGTATTAGGTTTTTGGTATATATAGTTTAATAAAACATTATATATTATCGTATTTCATTTTAGCATTTTCCATCTTTACTGTTTTCCATTCTCAATACATTGTTTATTATTGTTTAATAAAGAATAAAATCATTATAATGTATTTTATATTTTACCCCGAATCTAGGAAAAAACTTCAAGAGCAAAAAGAGTTTTTCAAGACAACAGAGATTTTGAAATAATATTTTTATTTCACAAACTTCAATCGCGAAAAAAAGATTTGATATTTAATGAAGTAAGTATTGATAATTTCACCACCCTATAATTTTGAATAAATACCTGTGCGAGTGAACGGAAATTACAATATTTAAAGTTTCCATATTTACTTGAATTTAGGAAAAAATATAAAAACTTAATTCTACACAGCACCTTTTAGGGGGTGGGCTGAGGAAATTTTGTCATGGAAAAGACTCATCATAATTTTATACGGGAAATTTCTTTTTTGACGGTAAAAATTACATCAAATTGTGCACAGAGCAAGAGAACCCCGAATCAAACTTGATTTTACCAAGTAGATAGTTTAGCAAAATCTTTCTTTTTATTTACTTAATTACAGTTACCTGTAAATAACTGTCATATTAGTAAGGCGTGATATTTTTATTGTTTCAGAATTCTGATCTGTGGAAAGGTCGACCTTTGTCGAAGTGTCTTTGGTGAAACCCTAAACGAAAGTCGTGATCCAGATCATGGTCAGTCAGAAAGATATACTTCAAGGTAATTAAAACAAGTTTACAATGTCTAGGAACTATTTTCTAAAATCGTACACTTTGTATCGAACTTAATTGTAATGAAAAGACTGTTATATAATTATTGGTGAAGTCATAACCAGATGTCTCGGCTTAATTGCATCTCGATTATTATTGTCATTATGTAATTACTCTGATTGATTTTGGCTCAACTTAAGAGAATTACAGATTTTATCTTTTAAAAAGGTAGAAGCATAAATAATGTATTCTGCGTTTCGTGAGATACGTGGAATGGATTGATATTTTAATTTGAAGTTGAGCTAAAATCATCAATTCATAATTAATTACAGAGGTATTATACAGGGTGTCAATTTTAAAACTTACAATGGGCTGTACCTCGTGAACGAAAAGATATTTCAAAAAAATTTCGGATTAACTTTCGTTTAGCTGAAATCAGTTATGTAATAAATATTCGTTTATTTACTATTTTTCTAAACAGAAACAGTCGAATTTTTTTTGCGGAAATGCATAATTTTCATTTTTTCGACTTCAGAATAGCTGAAACCAGTTACAAAAAAATACGTTTCTTTTTTACATTTTAGACAATTTTCTAAACATAAACGCGCAAAAAAGTTCTTGCGGAAATATACCATTTTCATTGGTTGATAAAATATCGTAGAATTTAGAATGATTCGAACTATACTCGGCAATTGGACTCCTAACGTTTGTCTCTTGAGATTTTTGAAGCGATATTAAGCTGATAAGAATATATATTATTCATTGATCTGTGCTAAAGGCCGGGAAGATGATTAAACTCAATTTTTACATAGTTTATATTATTTATTATAGTTTATTTATTAGTTTCAGATATTCTAAAGTCGGGAAAATGATGCATTTCCGCAGAAAGTTTTTTTTGATTTTGTGTTTGGGGAGGCATCTATATACTGAAAAAACAAAAAAATTTTTGAAACTTGTGTCAGCTAAAAAAAAATTTCACCCAAAATTTCAATCCGTTTCTAGGGTAGAGAGGGGGAACTAAAATGACATGAGAGAGAACGCACCCCCTTTAACCCCCTATGCCCCACCTACAAAAATTTAAATGACAACCTTCTACTTGTGATACGTCGTTAGAAAGACCATAGAAAAGGTTTTCCAACGGTCTAAATCATAATTATACAGGGTGTAACAATAAAGCAGAAAAATTTATTTGACAACAAAAATAACAATTAATTGTGGAACGATGCTCCGCTTTGAAAGTGCAAGTACGGTCCCTATGTAAGTGTTAAATGGTCTATTAATTGTATTTCAAAAAAATACTTGTTTGCTTTGCAGTTTTTAAACAACACATTTTGTTATTTTATTTTGCATTTGCATTTGCAAATTATTGGTTTATTTGATACTTACCTTAATGTCATTGTCATTTGTGATTAATTATTTGTAAGTTTGTCCGTTCTCTCTCATGTCATTTTAGTTCCCCCTCTCTACACTAGAAACGGTTCTGAAATTTTATTTGATATCTCTTTTCGTTCACGAGGTACAGCTCATTGTAAATTTTAAAATTGACACCCTGTATTATATATGGTCCAGAAAAGGTAGAAGATACCAAATTGTAACGAAACAGATCCGGACTAATTAGATGATAGAAAACGAGTTAGTCATCACAAACCTAATCAGATAGTAGAGATAAGAAAACTAATATGAAGAAAATAAATCCAAAAGGTATATTCAAGGACACAGAAGCAGAACAGCCAGCTTAAGGAGATCTTACTACTATAAACAAAGAACTGAACACGCACGTAAAATATGCGTAAAATAAAAAAGTAATAACAATGTAAAAAAACCGCAACAAACATATAAGTAAGCATAAACAAAGTAGAAAAATTTAACAGTGGCCATTAGAGGTTAAAATGAGAGATACCAAAAAATAGGAAGCAAACCTTGTATAGTATTTTCTTTGGAAATGCGTAGTAAGGGTTGACATTAGACCATAAGATCTCTCACAGCAGACAATTTAAGTTAGTAGATTAACTTGTACGATATGGAATACTAGGCAAAAAAATAGATATAAAAATCTAAGAGTCGCCTTAGACCCATCAAAGATACAACAGTTTTATTAACAATAACCGCACAGAGAACAAGAAATGCAAGACAAGCTATAACAAACCATGTTTTTTTTGTTGAAAGGTAAAAAGATAGGATTAGTATTAGACTAGTCTTTTTATCGCAGTGAATTTAAAATAGTAGACTGGCTTGGATTTTGAAGAAATATCAAAATTTATATTAACAATTACCTCTCACAGAGAAAAATCTACTTCAAGAAATACAACAATGGAGTTACAACAAAAGCTGGTAGGTACTTACTTGAATTTAATAATATACGGTTTGAACAGAAACTGGAACGAAGGAGAGCGTGAACTAATAAAACTCAACTTTCTTAATCTAAGAAAAAGATAAACACTAGAAAATATCATAATGTTATGGTCATTGCAGAGAAACAATTTATATTGTAATCCTATATGTTAAGAAAAATGAGTTAAAAAACTATTTTAAAATAAAACTCAAGCGGCAGTTCGGATGGTTGTCAATTTTGAGAGAAGGAGAAAACAGGTCTGTCAGGACGAGAGTAGCAAAAAAAATTATAATTTAAAAGTAAATTTTGGACTTTTGATTTGGATTTGGAAAACAGTAATCAAAAAAAGCAGCATAATTCATATACGGGATCCCATACAATGTAAGAGAATTTTAATATATTTTACAAAATTTTCAATGGGCCCAATATACAGAGCATTTCAATGAAAACTATCCACCCCACATAATTCTGAAAGCATCACTATTATGAAAAAATGAAAAAACATCAAAAATCATATAAAGTGGGACGTCTTTTTGCTTATATGTAGACGTTATAACTTTAACCCCCTCCCCCTATGGTCACCACTCCCAATTTTTTAAATGTAACACCCTATACATTATTGCTTTGTTGGATTCCTCTACAATAGGATTACAAAAATGTATAATACATAAGTGAAAAGTCAATCAGTTGGGAGTTACGGATAATATTCCAATTTAAACTATGCCTTTACTGCGGCACTAACTCTACTCAATTAATTAAACGATGTTTTGCAAGGGGACAAAATATACCGACCGGAAAACTGGTGTTTGACGTTTTTTAAATAAATGGTCAAGTAAGTAGCTTAGTTTTCATTCGAATATCAACATTTACAAGTACCTATCTACCTTAAAGATGATGTATATACTCTGCAAGATAGAATTGAAATTGCAGGATTATACTACGAAAACAATAAATCTGCAAGAGCCACAGCTAGACAGTTTAATGCTGCTCATCCCGGAAGAACTGCCATACACAAGTATACCTACGAAATTAAATTAATGCAAACATTTTTTGAAACAGGATCGGGTGCCAATAAAAAACACCAACCACAACGAGTAGTTAAGAACGAGGAAGTTGCCGTTTTAGGACAACTTAGGTTAGAAGATCAACAGTCAATATCACAAATTTCTAGTGCAGTGGGTGTTTCTCGCATCAGTGTTTTTAGAATTTTACATAAACACAAATTTCATCATTACAAAATTAAATTAGTCCAAGAGTTACATGAAGACGATTTCGACCGGCGTCTACAGTTTTGTGAATTGATGAGTGAACGACTGCAGGACACTCCAGCTTTATTGTACAATATCTTCTTTTCCGACGAATGTTCATTTGCAGTTAACGGTGGAGTAAACAGACATACTTGTAGATATTGGGCAGAAAATGACCCACACGTAATGCGGGAGTTTCATAGTCAAACACCACAAAAATTGAACTTCTGGTGTGGCATTTTTGGTGACCATATTGTTGGACCATATTTTATTGCGGGAAACTTAAATGGTGAGTCTTATCTACAATCACTCAGAGAAGCTATTGATCCCGAAATAACACGAATACTAGAAAATGATGATACCATGTCAGAAGATTTGCTAGCGTTTCAACAAGATGAGGCACCTCCACATTACGCTTTCGATGTAAGACGGTTTTTAAACGAATCATTTACTGCTCGGTGGATAGGTAGACGAGGCCCAATATTGGAATGGCTATCTAGGTCACCCGATTTAACCCCCCTAGACTTTTTTTATGGGAATGTCTGAAAACTAAAATTTATGCCACTCAGCCAGTATCTATAGATGATTTACGTCAGCGAATTATTCAAGAATGTCGACAAATAAGCCCAGAAATGTTACATAATGTTCGAAACTCATTTGAGGCTCGATTGTAACATTGTATGGAAACCAATGGAAGTCAATTTGAGCACCTTATAAAATAATTTAGTATTATTTTGCTGACTTGTTACTAATTAAAATGTTACTATTAGTAAATTGGAATTAACCCTAACTCCCAACTGATTGACTTTTCACTTATGCATCATACATTTTTGTAATCCTCTTGTAGAGTAGAATCCATCAATACAATAATGTATAGGGTGTTCCATTTAAAACATTGGGAGTGGTGACCATAGGGGGGAAAGTTATAACGATTACATATGAGCAAAAAGAAGTTCCCCCTATATATGGTTTTTGACGTGTTTTCTCATTTTTTCATAAAAGTGACGCCTTCAGAATTATGTGGGGTGGATAGTTTTCATTGAAATGCTCTGTATAAGGAAATTCTTTATAAATTAAAAAAAGATCAGATCTGAATTATACTTTACAAGGAAATGACAATAATTTCGAAGGATTTCTATTAGAAAAAAACATAGAAGAGGAAAATTTACATAGACAGTCAAAATTTTGGCGTAGGAGTCTTTTTTGTTTGGGACTATTTTTTTAAGTTTGTAGTTTCACTGTATCTATTTCTAGTTAATAAGTTATTTGCTTGATTATAATAATCACACAATATTACGTGTTTGGATTAAATCGCAAAACACAACCATGACAATATAGATGATAATCCGGTTATAGATAATCGACCCGTAGTCCATGACAGATGTAGGATTCATTATTTCGAATGGATGCCGTTTTCACGATCATGTTTCATGTTAAAAACAAGTAGAATAAGGCTATACCTCAAGGCCCAAGCTGGATAATCGACGCCATCGGGAAAATTGAAAATCTTAGAATTTTCACGAAACTGTAACAATTAAAATATGAATGACGTGTACTTGGATGCATTCATTGTGTACTACTTTACCACCCGAAAACAACATGGCATACAAATCCAAGTGCTAGTAAAGTTTGATAAGTGTTAAAAATTGATAAAAAAGTGGAAAAAATACAATTAACTTATGTATGCTGAAGAGAGTTTATATTTTGTAATCTTAGTAGATGTTAAAAAAAATTAGTGGCATACATTTTGCGGCGATACTACCATTTGTTAATAATTTTCCAAGTATGATGTAAAAGTTATAATTAATAACATTTAACTTACGGATGCCGTTTGACATACAGGGTTGCAATAAAGTATGGAACCAAGTAAATATCTTTAAAACGATATGCTATTTATGAAATGTTGCAGGTAAGTGCTATGGGGCAAAATGCATCTGATGTACATTTCTTTGTTAATAATAATAATATACTTCCAGTTTAACCGAAAATACCCTCAACTTTTTAAATTTAAATGGGACACTCTGTATCTTTTTGCAGATTTTGAAAGAGATTGTTATTTCGAATTCGTACATACTGGGTTTGGTGGAAATAATTTGTAAAAAGGAGAAATAACTTACTTTTGGTTGTAGAATAAGTAAATTTATTCACCTCAAACTAATGAGAATAATAATTTCAAATGTTCAAAATGCTCGCCGTTCACCTACTGCCGATATGCCTGCCTATTAAGAAATTCTTTAGTCACTCTTTCCAAAACTTCTCCACCTATTAGTTCACATTCATCAATAATTCTTTGTCTCAATCCCTGCAAGCATGTTTGTCGTCCAACGTAAATACGTGATTTTGGATAACCCCAAAGAAAAAATCTAACGGGCTAAGATCCGGAGAACGAGCAGGCCACTCTAAGAATCCTCTACATCCAATCCATCTATGTAGAAAAATTCGCTTCCAGAAAATCCCTAGCCTGCCTATCATAGAAAGGAGGTGCTCCATCTTGTAGAAACCAAACATTTTGTGGTAACTGCCCATTCTGTTGACGTGCAGGAATAATTTAGTTATTCAGTACATCCAAATATTTGTCACCATTCAAGTTTCCGGCTATAAAAAATTTCGACAATTCCTATCCAAACATTCATCTGCTGTGGATGCTGCGTATGTGCTTCATGAATCCAATGAGGATTCTCATTTGACCAATACCTTGAGTTGTGGCGGTTAACTGTTCCATTTTAACAAAAAGTTGCCTCATCGGAAAACAAAATGTTCGTCGACGTTACATATGTCCATCAGTCGTTCGGTCAAAATCATCCTCTGACAATTCTTGAACCAATTGTATCTTATACGTATGATACTTTCCACTTTTCAATATCTTTCCAGAGAACGTCGACTAAAACCATGGTTCAGTGCCAAATGTGTGGTAGAAGTTTGAGGTGATTCCTTTAAATCAATTGCAATGTTTTGTCTAATAGTCCGCGGTTTCGGCAAATCTTTGACCATCTCAGTTGCATTAAAACGTTGCAATGTTTCAGTAACTGTTGAACGTGATATGGGATTTCTTTCAGGATGCAAATCATTAAAAATATGGCACACTTCTTCATGAGTTCTAACACGTTCACCATAACCGATCATCATTAATATTTCAATACGATCTTTTTCACTTAAATGAACCATTCTTAATTGTACCATTTGGCAATTTGTCACTTGGGCAACAGTTATCTACCAGATAGTACTCGTTTAACTCTTACTATTTATTCATACAAACAACATCAATGTGTTTATCTAAATGGTTTTTTCCTCTAATGTAAAATACTTGAAATATGTTGATTAAAGTGCTGTATTCTGTATTTCTCGTTTTTATTGATTTTTTTACACTAAACCCAGTATGTACGTATTCGAAATTACAAGATCTTTCTTTACAGGAATTGATGAATTATTGATGAATGTGGACAAGACTTAGAAAGAGTGACTCAAGAATTTGTTAATAGGCTGGCATATTGTCAGGAGGTGAACGGCGAGCATTTTGAAAATTTGAAATGATTTTGTTCAAATTATTATTCTCATTAGTCAGAAGAGAATAAATTTACTTATTCTTAAATATATTAAATCTTATTATTCTAAAGGTGAGTTATTTCTCGTTTTTACAAATTATTTCCATCAAACCCAGTATGTACGAATTCGAAATAGCAAGCTCTTTCAAAATCTGCAAAAATAAACAGGGTGTCCCATTTAAATTTGAAAAGCTGAGGGTATTTCCGGTTAAACCGGAACTATATTATTAACAAAGAAATGTACATCAGATGCATATTGCCCCATTGCACTTATCTGCAAAATTTCATAAATATCATCCTTTTCTTTTGAAAGAAAGGGGTTCTATTATAATATTGCCTGTATTAGACATTATTTTAAATTACTTTTTAGTCGGCATCCAAAAATGTTCTTCGCACTCTACCCCTAACCAGAAATTTTGCCGAATCCACTAGTGTTCCAACCAGTGGTAGGGATCTTTATCGAGCCTAACCTTCATGGACTCGGGACCTCGGTTTTACGTCTCATCTAAAAGACGGCATATCTACATTATACCTCGTGCTCATTTGTATAATGCCTGCTAGCTGTGATGTGCTACTCACTCTAGTAATCTAAGAAGACGGACATAAGGGTATGGACACAACGGAGATCATCGATCCTGGACCATAGCAAAGCACCCTCGACCCTCGCTCCGACCCACGCCACTCAGTGGTCACATCGAGGCTCGGAGCATCGCATTTTTGCACCAGTTTGGCGAGAACGAGCGTAGCATAAACATGGATTTCTCGACATCCTCTTCATCAGATGAAGAAGATATTATTCTGAGTTCTAATGCTAAAAAGTTGTACCTATATAAAAGTTATCAAAATACGAAAATACATCCCCTAAACAAAAAACGCATGTCGTATGGAGCATTTCACCATCTATATAAAGATTTACGAAAAGACCCTGTCCGTTTTTTTGACTAAATGAGAATAAAAATAGAAACTTTAGATTATATTTTAAACGAATTTGGAGATAAACTAAACAAAAATTACCAGAATTGCCATGGTCAATTGGATCTGAAGAAAGACTCATGGTCGAGGGTCTAAAAAATACTAAGCTCGATTTTTCCCTGGCACGATAATAGATATTAGTATATTTTCTTTGCTTTTATATCAAGTGTGGTCGGCGAATGATGTAGTCAAAGGTTTCTATTTTCATCCTCATATATTCCATAAACTTTGCAGGGTGTTCCCTTAATTGTTTATAAAGATGATGAAATTCCCCAAACATGTATCTTCTTGAATGTATAGGGTGTGCAGAGAATTTGCGTTTTTTTCTGCTGTTTTAACAATATAATATTTAACTGCATTTGAATCTAAAAGTATCTCTTCTTCAGAATCACTCATTTTAAAAAAAATATTTCCAATCGATTGGTTTGATCAACCTCTCAATTGCTTCACGTGTACTACAAAGCGGAGATTGTCGCTATTGTCGAAGCTTCATTATAAACGGCAGATCATAGAAACGAATTTTGCGCAGCTCTTGTCGCTGCCCTTATCGTTTATCGCAGCTCCAACATAAACGCACCCTTAGCTCCGTCATATGCGCGGAGCTAGGGATGGCTGATCCAAACATTTTTATGGATCAGTTCCAACCTGATCCAGTCCAGAGTGATAACTAGTCCAAAGATCAGTTCCAGTTACTAGTCCGTCCGGAAGTTTTGGGAGGGGTAGGTATGCTTTTACAGCGGTAGGTAAACAACCGTAAACGTGTACATACTAGACTTGAACTGATCTTGAACCGCTCGCGTTCAATTCAACGTATCGTTAATGTTGTATTGTACGAGTGCGGGGTACGAATTACGAATTTGAGTATTTACATTTGTATGTTATATCAGTTCAGTTGATTTGAGAAATTGAACCGCGACTGATTTATATGATTTTCCAATGACTTTTCCATTCATTTGTTATTGTTTTTTAGATTTTAATTTATTCTAGGTTTTTGATAGGAATATTTATTTTTTTTTACCAAAGAATTATTTTTATTTGAAATTAGTCGTTTTTTATTTTTTATTACTGAAAAGGGATTATATTTTTTATCACTGAAGAGATTACCTACATGTTTTTGTTAGTTTGTTAAGAAAATATAATTATTATGTTTCTCTATATTTGGTCTTTGGTTTAATTCACCTATCACTAATTTTCACGAATGTAGTTTGCGTTTAGCTTACGAAACCAAAATGTGTACACATAAAATTGCTGACGATTTCTCCAGTTTTATTCACTTCTCCCTATTCGAATAACAAATCAAAATACCAACTAGTCCAAACCTCTCATTATGGTCCGTGTACAAAGCACTATTTGTACCTAATTCTACCAGCCCCATTCCGTCCAATCCATCCTACGCTATAGAAAAGAAAAGACTGCATGCAATACATGCCGTTGAACGGCAGCGTCGGCAGCCGTCCGTTCACCTAGTCTGTCCCCGATCTGTGGCCCGAAATCCCGAATCATCGAATCACAGTAGTCGGCGCAGAACAGTCGCGCGCGGGCCGTGCCACGCTACAATGACTGGACTAATACTCGTACCTGAATAAATTGTCGGTTCGGATCAGTTCCATCAGTCCAACCCGCCGGATCAGGTCCAAGGGATCAGTTCCAGTACAGGTTAGCCATCCCTACGCGGAGCGATGGTCGGCGCTACGATGTTACCACACAGATCTAATATTGTGTATTTATTTTTTATGGTGAGCGGAGCTATGGTGCGATGCTATGGTCGGCGCTCCGTAAGTGGACAGACATAACGGAGCGCTGACCATCGCTCCGACCATAGCATCGCACCATAGCTCCGCTTACCATAAAAAATAAATACACAATATTAGATCTGTGTGGCAACATCGGGGCGCCGACCATCGCTCCGCGCATAGGACAGAGTTAAGGCCTGGTTCATCGTGCCAGGGTAAAAATCGAGCTTAGTATTTTTTAGACCCTCGACCATGAGTCTTTTTTCAGATCCAATTGGTTGACGATGGCAATTCTGGTAATTTTTGTTTAGTTTATCTCCAAATTCGTTTAAAATATAATCAAAAGTATCTGTTTTCATTCTCACGTAGTCAAAAAAACGGACAGGGTCTTTTCGTAAATCTTTATATAGATGGTGAAATTGTATTGTATTTTCGTATTTTGATACCTTTTATATAGGTACAACTTTATAGCACTAGAACACGTCACCTCGAAATATTCAAGCGCGATTAATTTTTTTTTCATTCTGAAGGAAATCCTTTAAGGATTACGGAAAAAATATAATCTGATCATTTTCACATGTCGATGTACCTAAAATCATCAATAAAGCTTGGAGCGTACAGCTACTGAGAACTGTGTATTTCCCATTCCGCGTCTCTCTTTTGTTTTGTTTTTATTACATTCGGTAATTAAAAAAAGTGTTTTTTTTTCAAATTTTCACATTAACAAAATGCCTTCATATAATAATTGTCGGATTATAATATAGGACGACTAGGACATCAAGCTGAACCATCTGTATCAAAATCTGATGCGCTCGAGTATTTAAAGATCACGTTTTTTTACATTTCCGATGAGTTTTGGTCGCGTCCAAATCGTCAGACATTTGATTAGAACATTTTTTTGAGTTCACTTAACATTTCCCCTGAATATCTGACACGCTCGAATAATTTTTTTTTCAATCCCTTTGTACGGCCACCCCCAATTAACAAACCGTTAGATTAATATCTCTTGGTTATCACTGTTATCAGACAGACGTAGGGCGTATACACTATGAATATTTGATGAGCTCGAATATTTCAAGGTGATTATTTTTTTACATTTTTGAAAATTTGTACACGCTCTCCCCCCACCAAAAGGGCATAGTTAATGGAAATATTTTTCGTTTTAGCACCTATTCTTCACATCCCCGGCTCCCCTACTACTATGAGTAACAAATTTTTAGGGTATGTTTAACAATTAATATCAACAGAAACACCTGACCAAACGGAACTATAGTGGCAACCTACCAGGCGAAAGACGGAAAAATTAGGATTGCAGATGTTCGGTGCAGCTTTGGAACAGTACTACGTCTTCCGGTGAAGAGGATAATCTCACTGGAAGTATACAAAGAGTAATTTATTCAATTACTGGGGGAAGACTGCTATAGACATTTAGTTATTAGAGTTCCTTTATTTTAGTAGTTACTTGTGTATTTTCTTTATTTCAAACTAGTAGAGGAGATGGTACAAATATGGGCTACCATTTGGTTTATTTGACATATTTTTGGTGTATATTACGTTCTTTTTTTCTACAGGGCAAGTAGAACCTAACTAACATTATACTGACAGTTATTTAAATTTTTACGGAAGTATTTTTTTAATTTTTTTTTTTTATAAAAATGACATTAAGCATAAGAAAGTGATACAAATATGAACTACAACAGAAAATACCTAGAGATATTAATCTAAGCATTTTATTCAAGTGCAAAAATGAAAAAAATCAGGAAAAATTAACAAAAATAACAAATTATTATTCAGTGCGACAAAAGTCACAAACATAATCATATCTATCAGCACCTGCACAGTCGACATGACACCACAAATTGCACATTAAACCCAGAGTTCACCTTTGCGGTCTTCAGAAAATCTACTTTCACAAAATATGCATTTTGACATAATTTTCCTAGAAATAAAACCTAAAAATAATCTCCCGTTTTTGTTCTTCGAGCGGGCATTTAAACAATGACGTATTAAAGATAGACCAGCCTTCACACATTATTTATTGCCTATACAATGTTTTGGTCGCAACATAAATCAAGGCAAGTACAATGCACGAAAAACGTTTTTATATACTAAATGATGTACGTTATTAATTTTTCTTTTGAATAAGTGTAAATTATATCAAAAATCGTAACTCTTATATTTTATTATTGCTTGGTCCAATTATTTAATTTATTAACAGCTGCGCTTGGTGATCTTCGCCTACAGCCATTATAGCAGTATCGTCAGCAAATGTTGCTATCGTATCGTGATCTAATTTAGGGATACCACTAGTGTATATCAGATAAAGTTCTGGACCTAATACACTGCCTTCTGATACTCCAACTTTGACTTCTTCAAGTTCTGAGTGAGCATCTTCTTGCTTTACTCTGAAGACTCTATTTGTAATATAAGATTCAAGGAGCTGCGAAAGTTGTTTACGTAAGAACTTAATTAATTTACTTAATTACAGTTACCTGTAAATAATTGTCATATTAGTAAAGCGTTATCTATAGACGTCAAAAAATAATAGTTCAATACTATTAAACGCGTTTAATAGTATTGAACTATTATTTTTTGACGTCAACTTAATTAATGATTCAATCAAAAGCCTGTACCTCGTCCAGAAAGACTGCAGTACAAACTTTTTTATGCTTTGTTGGTCACAGAGGTTCAGTGACGTCATCTGGAAAACAATTAATATAATACAATTTTGAATCCTTATTTTAATTATCTATGCTCTATGCAATGTTCAAGCCTCAATCTTAGATAGCGTGTATCAAACCCTTTTACATCATTAGTCAACTGTTTTCAATTTAATTCACCTGAAAGTATGATTTACGAAATTAAAAATATAATTGTATATTATCTGCAATTTTACGACATAATTCAAACCTCTTAGGACATATGTTAAAATTTTAAATCCCAATTGCATCGCGTAAAGTATATTATTCCCAGGGATGGAACAGTCATTATTATTCAATATTTTACACCGTACCCTCGTGAGCATTAAAGTGTACCTTCATACACATAGTTTTCAACTGGGACCGGTTATCTTTTTTTAATCAGATTATCCCTAGGGAATGCAGTAATGCATTAAGTATTCTCACATTAATTGACTTTGATGGAAACCTAGGTATGTGGTGTAATGTTTCATAAATAAATTAAGCACTAAGACTGATTTGCAATCCATAATAAGATAAAGAAAAAATTGGTAGTTTGATTCACTGATCAGATAGATTACGTTAGCGTTTGATATTCTGCGTACTTGTACCTGACCTGTTTATAGATTGGATCAAAATATAATTACGTTGTAGTAAACTAGCTTACAACATAATATTTCCAAAAACTTGCGCCCTCATTTTTTAGACTCGACTAGAATTGCCAGAATTGCCATCATCGTCTCCGCGCTTACAAAAAGTTCCAAAGTGGGAAGGCTTCCATTGATGCCATCCCCGGACACTTCTGTCCTCCTCCACCAGACTATCATTCCACAGGTGACCTTATCACAGTTGTGTAATGCCAGTGAACCACCTCGGGTCGTATTCCCCAAGTTTTTCCCCTAACTCTTCTGCATTGCCAGAAAAGCCTAGTCACCTTGGTAGTAATTTTTTCCAGGTGTGTCCTCCAATTAAGTTTGGAATCAAGGGCTACTCCCAGATATTTAACTTCTTTGGATATTTCTAGTTCTTCCCGCAGTAGGTACTCTACCTTGCGAAAGAACTCTGCTATTCGTGAAAGCAACTAGTTTGGTTTCTTTTGGATTAACTGAAAGGTCCTCTTTAAGGCACTAGTCCTCCACAATTTGTGGTGCTTCTTGTAGGACATTCTTAACTGTCTCTGGGAATTTCCCCTTGGTGACAATCTCTATGTCGTCTGCAATGCCCTGCGTCCACATACCTTGATCATTTAACCTGCAGATTAAGAAGCCATCCACAATGAGAAAGACCACTTATTTTCAAAAACAGTATAATCCTTGCCTTAAAACTTCTATACGAAGGAATTCTATATTTTTATTTGTTTCATAATATGAATAATGCGATAGATTACATAATTTCTATTTCAACCATATAATTTTACGAGCCATTTGTAAAGGCTGCTCTCATTGGTGTAATGCAGTGTGACGTACTAGCCCCTGAACGCATATCGACCCTGAGCCGACCAATAATATAAGTTGGATCATAGTAAATATGGTAACTATGGTTCCGTGTATGACAAAACAAAAGTCAATCAAATTTGAAATACAACACAAAAACGGCAACAATAATCTTACAAACATACGACAAACGGACAAAACAAACAAGATGCAGAGCCAAATACGACTTAGGTCACAGATCACAGAACAGAACGTCAATCTGTGAACAAATGTCATATTCCATCTCCAAAAGTGTTGCCGCACTGACATTGCCTAATTTGTTCTCAAGATCAAAGAAGAATACAAACAAAATATAATCATTCCAACAGACTACTTTGTTGTGAAATGATATTTTTATTATTAGCTGATACTTTGTAGAGGAAAAACCTTTCATGGCATTCGTGTTTACGACAACTTACAGGAAACTGTAATCATCTATTGATAGTACAGACGTTTGTGTCAATTAGAATTTTGGTTTGCGGTTGTAGGTGCATGAAGATGTCGCTGTTATCATAACTTTAACATTTCCTTTACTGGAAGATATGTACTGACTGTGATTTCAGCATCTCGTCTTTACGGTATTAAGCTCACAGAGCTCTCGGACGGAGAATATCTACCTTGCACTCATGAGGCGCAAATACGTCGAAACGCGCTTTACTAAATACGACAATTCACAGGAAACTGTAATAATCTATTTTTCATAAATTAATTTACGATTAACCAAATGGTATCATAATAAATCATCAAGATTCTGACTATTCGGAATGTTTGCAATATTGTAAAACACTATTAATTAATGAGCCAATACTTCAGTACACTGATTTTTTGGAACAGTTATCCTTACCACGGAGACTTAGGGCACAATAGATCTTTTAGATGAGTATATAGGTGAGTATAAAATCATACTTCGGATGGTAGTAGTGCAGCCTTAAATCTAAATGTTCTTACTTGACTATAGAGAAGGCATTGTATGGGTGGTAAAATATTTTTGTCATTCAGTCAAACTTGCTTGATGCGATTATAAAACAATTTATAAGAATAGTACCCAAAACAACAATTGTGATGGTCTCTCTAGAACTTAATTAAATTTCATTGAAGCAGCATCCGAGGAAAAGTTAAAAGCGACTATATTCAATTTTAAAGAGAACTGTAATAAAAGCCTTGATCCCCAAAACCATAGTCATTAATAGTCGAAGCTTAAAGACGATGAAGATTCAGAGAATGAAATAGACTAAAATTAAACGGTTCATACTAATCTAGAATACCCAGAGACAGGTATTCCGATTGTAGACTGTTCTGTAAATTTTGGTGAACAACAAGATCAATCTTTGTTCTGTTCTGTTCAACTTCCAAAAAATAATTTCGACATTCATGCAATTACATTTTTTGAGGATTGTTTACCATGTTTAGTAACACCTTCAAAAGATTTATGCTTGTTTAGGGGGTTTGGTAACTCTTCCAGAAGGCGCAAGTGAATATTTTCTATTAATATTGAATACAATACATTCCATCAGTTGAAATACAAGAATTTGGGATATTTTTTGACACGATTTTGACTGTTCCTAACTGCAAAATGTCAAAGAATTCTCCCGACGTACTATAGTTGTACTGATACTAGATCAGCTGGAAATCTATCCTAGCATAACATAAAATCTAATTTTTTCCTTCGGTTTAAAATTTGTAGAATATAAAAAAACACTTTTTCACGTTTTGAAGCGTGCAAAACAGGTGTTTTTAGAGTAATTGAGTGATAGGATCCCTGACATCCAATTTACAGGTGGAGTTGAAATAAACAAATCAGTTTATTTTCCACAAATAAAAATTATAAGAACTTCATCCGGTTTCTGTACTTTTACTACTTTTAATCTTATCATTACTAAACTGGATATTTTATCATAGCGTTCCATGAACTTCGCTTTATTAACAATTATTCAACGAAGAACTTCTGAAACTGGAATATAACTTTGTTAAAAATGCATATTAGTTCGGTCAAAATAGACATTTCAAACTGCAAAAATTCCCACAAAGCTGAATATTGGTGGAGATTAGTTCTACCTTTTTATGTAGGTACATCTAACCAAAACTTGTATACACAAAATACTAGCTTTTTTCAGTTTTAAGAAAACCATCTCAGTTAGGGACAAATTTTGAAAAACGGTAGCTGGAACCATACCGAACCGTTGAAATAAAATTAATGTTTAATTCCCCATAAATAACAAACAAAATAATTAATATACCACATTTAAGAAGCCTTAATCAAAATAGATCGTGGAGTAGACCTACTGAAAATAACACGCTAAAAAATGCGTAAATGTACATACAATACCTCACGGATGGTGCGGAAATGTGTGCATATTTTTTATAAAACGACTTCTTTAACATGCATATTGTCTATGGGACCATCAATATTTAGCCTTATGGGAAATTCTGCAATTGGAAATAAGTACTTTGATTGAAATAATATGTATATGCATATTTTATCAAAGTATTCAAGTTTCAGAACTTTTTCGTAGAATAATACAAAATATCTAGTTTAGTATTCAAAGAATTAAAAAAATACCTGTAAATGTCGATTTTCTATTATTTAAAGTACAGAAACCGGATAAAATTCTTATAATATCTATCCCTGGAAAATAAACTGATTTGTTTATTCCAGCTTCACCAGTGAATTTGATGTCAGTGTCAGCTTCAAACAGTGAAAAAGTGTTTTCATATCTTGCGAATCCGAAATTTTGAATGGTTAAAAAGCATAGGAAAAAAATTAGTTTTCATTTTTTGCTTGAGGATTGATTTCCAGCTGATCTAGCGTTGAACATATCAGTAGAAATGCCGTACGTCGGAAGAGCCCTTTATCATTTTGCTGTTAGGCGCTATCAAAAACGTGTAAAAAACTATTCAAAGGTCAAGATGAAATGTATGTCATTTAATAGTAAGGAAGCGGGGTACCAGTCAAAATGTAGTTTGTTTCAATTTTTCAGTTTACATTAGCTTATATTTGATCCCAGATAGAATTGACAATTTACTTAATTACAGTTTCCTGTAAAATTGTCATATTTTAGTTAAGCGTATTACCCGTATTACCAATAGATAGAAGATATTAATTCTATTATCTTTGATCTATTACAATTGACAATATTTGCTAGCTGGAAAAGTTACCAAACCCCCTGATATTTCAACCAAAGATCGAGATCCTCAACAAGCCCAAACAGTTTTCTTGAATGTGTTACTAAACAGAGTAAACTAAATAATTCCTATCAAATTTCCATGAATTGAATTAACCTTCTAAGTATTTGGTCTGGTATAGTTTTTATTGTCATAATATTTACTAGTTTTTTTATTTATCCCAACTTTTGTTTTAGATTCTTTCTTAAACATTCTTTCTTGGAACAAGCGTTCGACATGCTCATCGAGCAAGGATTTAAACTGGCAGGTAGTTGTGGTTCAGGTACTGCTGGAGGCGCTGCTGACCTTAAACCAGGAGTTGATGCAGAAGAAAATCGTTGGAATCATTACAATGAATTCGTATTTGTTCGAGAATAGTGTGTAAATTACTTTAAATAGAATGTAGAAAATTTCATCGAAAAATAGTAAATACACTTTACTGAAAATTAAAACGTTTAATCGCAACTAATATTTTCTTTTTGTCTACTGTCAAACAAATATATTTGATATATGAATACTGTGAAATATTAAAGAATTATTATATATATATATATATATATTATGGCAATTCGAATACTCGTTTGACCTTGGGGCAAGTGACGTCATCGAGCCTGGAATTATGTTGGTAGCATTGATCAGAATTGCATCAAAGAGGCCAATCAATAAAGCAAGCAAGTATACTCATTTTTGAGAAAAATCCTATTAGAAAACTGTTGGTGCCATCATATATAAGACACTACATAGTATTTTGATATGTTTTGGACACGCAAATGTTTTTCGTTAATTTGTTATAAACATTTGAAACGTAAAAAGCGTACTTTTTTCAGTTTTATTCATTTAACGTAAAAAGTACTGGAGTAATCTCAACATCAATCAGGAAAATCCTATGAAACAGCCTCACACCAACTGGTGTCGAAAATTGAGGCTGTCCTAGCAAATCAAGAAATAGCGCTCGAAGCATTATAGAAGGAGCGTTCGGCCATACCTCTTTTGACTCCATGATAGCTGCTGTTGCAAGGCGTAGAGCAGACAACACCACATGTCGGTAGATGAAAAACAAGCTTTTCAACAGGACAGCAACGACAACCGTATTTGGAGATTCCATGGAGGTCTCGTTAATGAAGCGATGGCCAAAAGGAGGAGTCTTATCAACTTTGCTGTGTGACCTCATCATAGACGTACTCCTGGAGTAATTGAACAGGAAGGGGCTTTATACCCAGGGGTATGCAGGGGCACAAGGCTAGCGAAGTTGGGGTCTGAAACTGCATTCACTACTTCACTGCGAGTTTATTTAACTCCGATAGCGTTTATCTCGAATCAAAGCAGCTTTCATCAGTTTTGTATATTTTGTCACAATTTGATCTAGCCTTGTGTCTTTCTCTTACACTAAGAGAAGAAAGGAAAGCTTCTTTCATGAGGTAGAATTGGCAATTTTATTACTTCAGCATTATTTGATGTATTAACTATTGGAATAATATTTTATTCCTTCACTTGCCTTTATTTCATGTGCCTTTTTTGTGCTATAGCTCCCATGATTGTTCTTACCCGTAATTTGTTATTCTAGATAAACTATCTGTCAAAATGTCTTTTCCTTGAATTTATTGTATTTCAAAATCATATTTTTCTAAATCACACCTAATTGTCGTTAGTTTGGACGTTGGATCCGTTATCGAAAATAAAAGTTAAATATTTATGAACATATTTTACAATAACCACGAGTTCTCCATACAAAAAATATTCAGAATCCAATCTATCGGTAACGGTTCTTTTAAAATCATAGGTTCATGCAATTCACGGCGCATAAGCTATAGATAAATTCATTCTATCATAAATATGAATTGTTTATTTGTCTGGATATTTTAAAATTGAACAGGTAATCAGAGCAACCTCTGGGACGATTTTTCACAATTGTCACACCAAAAGAATTCAACATTTTTCCGAGAGAAATTGCTTAATGGCGTACAGGTCTATGCAAACTTTGCAATAAATCGTCTGTAGTAGTTACAAAAAGCTACAAATCGTTTTACCTCATCAGCCGTATTCGGTGTTGAATAATGATTTATTACTTGAAATTTCGCTTTGTCTGGAAGAACTTGTCCCAATTTACTCTTTGAGGGTATAATTTAAAAATAAATCTCCTACATAATTAGAAAACTTGTATTTAAATTATTATTTTCCCAAGCTCCACATACGCGATTATGCCCACAAGATATAAAAATACGTTGTCTGCTGTCAATCCAGAAAATGATAGAGAAACAATTTCAGCTTATAATTATTGGCTACTGCCTTTGTAGGACCCGAATCGTTCTGCGGAATTGGCCATGTCTTTAGGGAGGAACTAAAAAGAAAAGAAGAACAATACAGAGTATATCTATAGAACCAAGACTGAACAGTATTTCACTTACAAAATATGATTTGAAGAATATCTAATTCATCTTCGAAAATGTCGTTTTAAAGAAAAGTTTTTCAGGTTAAATCAGCTGTCAACAACGATCTCAAACTGAGTTACACTTAAGTGGCCCAAATCGGGAACGTATGTCCCTTTGCACCATTTAGAATTCAAGTACACATTTCTCAAGTTACGCTTACTTTAAGAAGCACTTAATTTTGTCGTTTGTTGCACAATTGCAGCGTAAGTAGTACTTGGGAAAGAAGCGCTGAACGCATTGCGTACATGGTAACCTTCAAAAATTTAGTAACTTATTAGTGACTTTTCGGTTTTGGCTTTGTATTGAGTGACAGTTGGCCTTCAAATGCTTAAAATGTGAACGGTTAATACTTGAGTTAACCTATGAATATAAAGAAAACATCAAACTTCAAAACTCAGCAATAGTTACCAAATACCCAGCGGAAACATAAAACCTCAACAAGCACCTGCAATCTTAAGCTAAGTTGAACTTAGGCTGTGGTCAGAGTAGCTCCGGTATGGACAGAATTTTTTTTCCGCCGCACACGGCCGAAGACGACCAAATAACAAAATATGTTTTGTTATAGAGGTGATCACAGTGTCACCGTGATACACTGCCGCATTATCAGTACATCGGACGACAGCGGACAAAAAACAAATAAATTTGTTTTTTCCGTCAGTGCTGCTTTTTCATATTTCACATGTATATTAAGTCAATATGATCGATACCGATAAGTTAATAGGTACCATGGGTTTTTGAGAGAGACTTAGAACACAAGGAATAGTAACACTTAGCTATATACCAAAATGTGTTCAATTTAATTCTAAGATATTCAAAAATTAGTATGAAATTCGCCATATCGGTATTTTTCTTCGTAAATGGAAGTGAATACAAAAATATTTTTCGTTATCGAATAATAATACGTTTAGTAGGGAACTAGTTTCCAACAAGTACTGTTCCGAATTGAAATCCGTTGCTCACAGAATTGTAATATTTCTGCCAGTTTGTCCCAATAGCAGTCGCAAACCGGTAGGTATACTTTGTCCAAACTCACAGACAAGCGAATTCGGTAGTATACGGACGATAAAACAATCTGCCGATACCGCAGTCTTAAATGGCCCAAATCGGGAACTTAATAATGCTTGTCAACTAGTTTATGGAATACTTAGTGAGCGATGCAACACAAACTAGTCTTTTTATTTCAAGACTATCTTAAAGTAAACGAAGCAATCGGACATTAGTATTAATATATAAAAATGAAGATTTTGACAAAAGTGAACTTATGAAACCTTTTGCGAGTTTTCATGCGTCTGGCCGAAATTACCGCCGATGGAAAGTGTCTGGTAACATCGATTTTCAACTGTTATAATATTATTTTGTGAAACATACATAGAAATCAAAACTCGGACTTCAAGGAAAATAAGCAACGATTTTATGTACCTTTTGCACCTGGTAAAAGTAAATTGACCGACGGCCCAAGCTAGCAGGTATGTATATATATACCTTCAAAGTATATACTAAACTAATATACAAGACGTTACCCGACATTTCATTTTTATGTTTAAATCTTACAGAACTTTGTTGCTGTTTGGTGTAATCTTCGTGGAAATAAATGTCATTAACGTTTTGAATTGTTTTCAATTTATTTTCAAAACTCCATACGCTTCACAAGAGGAAGTTGACAAAGAATTAGATATTCAGGAAAACGAAAGTATAATAGAAAAATTAGATTACTCAGAATTGGGCAAGACTTTAGTGATTAAAAAGTCCATGTTTATCAACAACTTCAAGACAAACGATTTCAATAATGGAAGATATTTTCAATAAAATGAGGAATGGGCAATATTTCTGTACTATTGATATATTCAAAGCATACCTGCACGTGCCAATAGACGAAGAAAGTGCAAAACTGCAAGCAATATCTCCTCATAGATGAACGTATCTGGCAAAGCGATTAGATTTTAATCATTATATAGGTATGCTAGACCACTTTGTATTTTGTTATTTTGACAGGAAATTCTATTTACAGAAGATGCAGGTATATTTTCATAAATGTCCCTATTTTGGATTTTTGAATCTTTACCCTTAGTGCGATGTCTATTGCTCGATCAAAAGTAATGTTTGTTTTCTTGTAATATTTTTCCACAGATTTCTTCTTCTCTTAAACCAAGAATAAATTGAGCTCGTAAACATATTTCGATCATATCTTTTTCACAATTACCACAGGCGCTGTGTTCTTTAGATTCAACTTTAATGTCACAATAATTTATTTCCTCTTTAAGAGAGGCAACAAATGTGGAGATTGACTCATCTATATTTTGATAAAAATTTGTACTGCTCAGTGAGAACGTTTATTTTAGGTGACAAATGATGGTTCTGTAGTAACAAAATACGTACATTATGTCTTAGTGTTGGGTGAAACAGGAGATGTAAGGCTTGATTAAATTTTATAATATTTACTTCCTAGGCTATTAATGAATATCATAACTTTTGCATTATTTGTAGCTTCGTCGGAAGCATCTATTCCTTTTAGTTTGAAATAGGTTTCTAGGTGTTCCTTATAATGATTAAATAATTCGGAATGTTCATCAAAAGGTTCAAAATTCAAGATTTGATGATCATTTGAAGCATTATTCGTCGGCTGTAATGTCTCCATTAATTTAGTTAAAGTTTCAACCACAGGTTGCCATCTTTTCTTATCGCCGTATTTCTTCGTTTCATCAATCATCGCCAAAATTGTTATGTTCGATTCAGTTGAAGTAGATATAGGAAATACATCTTTAGTGATATGACATATATTTTTTTTATATCTGACAGTAATAATAATATTGACAAAAAAAACATGAAATGCAAAATAACAAAATACAAAGTGGTCTAGCATATATAATAATAGTGTTGTTCGGCATCGTCAAAATCTCAGTGGTACCCATAAAGATGTACCAAGTTCACCAAATATGTTTATTAAAATGGTACCCGTGTCAATGACCATAGATGTCGAGACACATAAATGCCAATAAAAAAAATATTCATTAGGTAAATATTTAAAATGCACCCCTTTATTTTGAAACAGGTGAAATGATTAAATTCTAAATTAACAAAATATGTTATTAAGTACAGACCGTAATTTATCTGCTTTTAAACTACGAAAATCAGGCCATAAATATTATTTCATTGTTTGTTCATGGCTACCCTTCTTAGTCACTTTACTATAAGTATGAACAGACTTTACTCAGGAAATATTTAATGTCTGGCGGCCCTGAGATCCTGGACATTGATGATAACTGATAACTACAGAATACCCTACTCACAGAAAAGTGACACCTTTGCTCTTCTAAAAAAACATCCTCCATTATTAGGTGCCAATGCTGTCATTTTATTGTTTATGTTGGTATGTGAAAAGTAGAAAACGCCACTTGCCACACGTATCAATTTTGCATAAGAAAATGAGAATTTAATTTTTCATTTTGGTGGTAATATCTATTGCAATAGTACCTACTGATTACATAGTTTTTAAGTTTTGTTACTTAAACATTATTACTACACTAGGTGTTATACATTCCAGTTCTGGAAAACATCAGTTTCTAGCACAATGTCTTCTATGTCACATATCTAACAAACAATATTTCAATTTAGTCTAGGTTGTATTTTTTCAATACCTACTCATTCCTTTTCAATACACAAGCTGCTTCCAATTTAACTACCACATCAATTGAATTCGGTTATTCTTCTTGGGTATTTGACAGGTTTCCGAATTCCTGGAGTCATAGTTGGTATAGGTAGTGTTGATGTTTTCATTTGGAATGCTATAGTTCCTAGTAAATTATTTTATAGTAAACCCATATAGGTAGTCCAAGCCATTATTTTGAAACTATAATACCAAACAATCTTTTTCGGGGATAAAATAAGATAAATTTTTTTTTAGTAATAACACATATAAATAATATGGAGAACTCATAAATTGAATTGTAGATGTATAGAATTTAGCGATATTTTACCTTTATGCAAATATAGACTGTAGTGTACGTCACTTTATTGAAAATTATTATGCGAGTTCAAACGGTTAGTTAATCACTGAAAATATATCTGTATTAAAAATTTGTTGCATATTGTATCCTTGTGAAATTTATAATTAAGATTATATCTATACAATAGGAATAATTGTTAGATTAATAGACAATTACAAAAATGTATCACGCATATATGTTTTATAATTACCGCGTAGTCGTTTATTTGCTAAACGTATTGCTCTTGTATCAACTAATTTGGAGAGTTGAATTTCGATGTCTTTTTCTACTGTATTCCATATCAGCATATCTTATCAAATAAAAATTCTCACTTTCCATACTGTTCATTACTCTTTCTTTAGAGAATAGGTGAATTTTTTGAGGCTGTTAACATATATATAAATAATTGAAAACTTAACATGTTTGTTTTAATATCCCTGTTTCCAAACTATCAACGAACTAATATTTTGCAAAAGAATGTGTAGTTATATAGATATCTAGTAGACCATTCTGTTTCCGGACGAGGCATTCGTGATACCCGTTCCGCCTGCCAATTATCATTGGATGGTAAGAGGCGATAACCCGAAGGTTTCTCTCCTCGCACCACTGGGTTGGGGAACTGAATGCTTCCCATTTTGTTCACATAGGGCACTACTGTTGTGTTATTGGTTCGTATAAGAATATTTGAGTTTGTGTAATTTCGGGCGTAACACTTGAGTCCTAAGGTAATGGCTTGTAGTTCAAGTACGTTTATATGTTTTTACTAATCGATATCGGTTCACCATCCGAGTGCAATTTCGCCATTGCAGTAGGCACTCCATCCAGAGAGGCTTGCTTCCGTGCAGATTTCCAGTTCAAATTTATCAGACTGTAAATCATTGTAGGCATCACTAATGTTTTCTTTCTACCATACGAGGTCTTGGTGGACATAATCTGGAATAGTCATTTTGGGTCTGTAGTTAGAGTTATTACCCTACAGGGCTAGAAATTTGGCTCGTTCTAGTGTGTTTGTAAAAAGCCGCCCAGATTTTACGGCCGGGCTATGTCCGAGTACAAGGTGCACACAAAAAATAACATTAGAACTAACAAAGCAGAAAAGAAATCGTATCCTAAATGAAGCTGATTTCTTCGCACACAAAACAGTGTGAGATTTGCTAGTTTTATCGTTACACTGGCATTACGATAAAACTAGCAAATCTAATCTCACACTGTTTTGTGTGCGAAGAAATCAGCTTCCTTTAGGATACGATTTCTTTTCTGCTTTGTTAGTTCTAATGTAATTTTTTGTGTGCTGAATATGAAACCTAAGGATGTGTACCTTGTACTCGGACATAGAGAACTCTTGTCATAGTAAATAACAATAATTAATTGTTTAAATTTTTTTGGAACATTCTTTTAAAGAGTTACCTATTACCAAATTTTTATGGGATGTCATTAGAACGAAAGTGCTCTACAAGTGTCCTCATAAGGTATACGGTGCTGAAGAGAGGCCAAATGGGCGGCAGAAATACTGGTAAAAGAGGCCCTTGAAATTGAAATGCAGAAAATATCTATTGAAGCTAAGTAGTCACCTTTTTGAACCAATCTTGCTGCCGTCTTTGCATCTTCCATTTGTAAGTGTGGTGCATCCACAAATGAATTTAAATCTTTTAGATTTAGTATGTCTCTTTTGTCGTTAGATTTATCTGTAAGAAATGAGATAATTTGGCCTGTACTTGAGTTGCACCGTGCAATGGCGCAGATTTTTAGTAGGTGCGTAATTTCTCATTTTCTGGGGAAAGTTGTAATTTTTAACTTAATTTGTTCCCTTTCTTTTGTGGAGAAAGTTGCTGACCGAGGAGTATATCGTGATTTTTTTTAAAATGGTATTTTGTACAAAATAAATCTGTTTTTATACTTTGGGTATAGGGAATGCTCAACAAAAATACGTAACCGAAGATTCTATTTGTGCTATAAAATACAGGGTGTTCCATTTGAAAGAAGAAAGAAAATGAAAGATTCGAGTTTCCGTCCACCCTGTATACTAAAGAGAAAATAATTAAAATATCGAATACGGAGATATTGCATTATATTACGAAACTCTGTTGGGCAAAATAAATTTTTTTTCTTTAACGTACAATAAGCTCCAGAGCGTTGATTTACCTACGATTTTCATATAAAAGTGTCCATGCCTTTTAAAGGACTCTGTATAACGAAGCAAAACCTTATATCAAAAGCTTAAAAAAAATGTGATCAATCAGAATTCAGTATAATACAGGGGTTCCCATTTAAAAAATCATACGTTTGGTTCGTAACGGAGTTATTCACCACTCTGTATAGTTCGAGATAATTTCAAAATATGGACCTTAGCTAGCCGAGCTTTGTCCTAAGATTGGTACACCTTGTATATAAATGAAAAACTCATGTATTTACATTCTCAATTTTAATTGTATCAATAACAAAATACGGATTGGGTTTAACTACTAAATTTACTGCAAAAAATTACAACAACAATAAGATATCAATATATACAAAATATTAAAGAAATTAAAAAGAATCGAGTAGAACAATAGAATAATGCAATGAATGACTGAAAATCAGTTTTCAGAGTATCATTATTATGATTCCTAAAGATAAACTTAAATATACAATTATGTAGTCCAATTATATCTAAATAATTACTTACATAAAAATATTTTCTCAAATTGTCAAACATGAAAAAGGTTATTTTCTAGACTTTTCACTGGCTTGTCTGCAATCACTTAAAATATTTAGTTTCTTACATTTCCCGCCAACACATATAAAATCATTTTTTAAATAAATTGACTCATATACTCAATTATATATTTTGAATTCAAGATGACAATGAGATTGAACATATTTTTATAATTCCAAAAATATACAAAATCAAACAAGAGTTTGCAAATTATTTAGATTCAAGCAATAAATCAATGAATGTTAATCTTTGTGGATAAATTAGTAATATTGATGAAAAAAATAATAATTGAGTAAACAGCAAAAGGGAAAAAATATGTATTTTCAACCTAGAGGAAGCAACAAAAGTGTGCAGAGATGATAAATATCCGAAACGGCAATCTCAAAAAATAGGGTTCACAAGGACTCTTTCAAGTCAGGTAGTAATTTTGATTTGAGTTTTCTTGGGTTTAAAATATTTTCAAAAACTTGGAAATTGAAAAAGTTTTTTTCTATACTCCTTGCCCAATCATAACTGTTCTAGTATATTAAACAATGCGCTCCCACCGTGGCGCTTACTCGTAATCAATGGTTCAGTTTTGATATGTCATGAATCTAAATAATTTGTTGAAAATGTATAGTATATGCTTTATTGTCATAAAACATACTTTTACGTTAAATATCATCAGAGAGAGATACTACTTGAGGTAGTGGAATGGGTTGATATATTACCATGTTTTTATAAATTAGATTTATTCAAAAAAAGGGGACGTTTTATTTTATAAGTTTCAATTCCTTGTAAATATTAGTTAATATTATAAACAAGGGGCATATTTTTTATTAAAAAAGTCGAAAATGGAAAATATTCATTGTAGTATTTAGAGCCAATATGATTTATATACTTTAACGTTAAGGAAAATTACGATATATTTATGTGTTTTATTTGAAAATCGTGCGTTCTTTTTGAATGAGATTTCAGCACACTTCAGTTAATGTGATCTAAGTAAGCACCAAAAAGAACGACACTCTTCAATTATTGAAACGGGCGATTTGCCGACGCTTCTTCAACTGAAAGATTTAAAATATAAGGCAGATTCGTATCAGCATCATGTAAGTGTAAGTCAGTTTCTAATGAAGTTATTCTAGATGTAGGGTGCTTTGATTAAACATTATGTTCAAATATAGTGGAGATTCAAAGAAATTAAATTAACCAAATCAATTGTATCAACCCTTAATTACGTGAAATCTTTCCATAATTATTAAATAAAATTAATAAATAACAAATTCCCCAACCGAAATATAACATGTAATACTCGACCGGTTTCACATATATCATTTGCACCGTCAGGAGTAAATTGTTGATAGAAATTTATATAAATAAACAAGTAACTAAGATGCCTCGTTTTGATATGTGACCTAGGATATGTCATATTAAGATATATCATGATCTAAAGGTACATTTACATTCAATTACGCGCGTGCTTAATCTCTTGCTTAATTGACATTTCACATAATGATCATTTACATTGGTTCTAAATTTAGGTATAGCATACTATTTAGCAACATAGAAAATACTTTGGGAATAATGGTTGCTCGATTTAGAATTTTTCATAGAGAATTAAATGCAAGTCCCGAAACTGTTGATGCTATTGTTAAGGCAGTCATCTGTTTGCACAATTTTATCAGATCCCAAAAAAGAGATTCTTCTATCTATTGTGATGGAAACTATGCTGACCGGGAGGTAAATGGGAATCTTATTTCTGGTCAATGGCGAAATGAATTGCCCATATCAATGCTTTGCAGAACTCGCAAATAAGGTTTGGAAATAGAAATGCCCCAAGAGATGCTTGGAACCTTAGAAACTTTATCAAAGAATATGTTAATAACGCAGGTAGTCAAATATGCCCCTGGCAGTTTGAATATGTTAGGAGAGCTAATTAAAACATGCACATATATTGTTATTTTTTGGTGTGCTTATGTACAGGGTGATCAGTTAAGGGTAGCGAGCGGCCATATCTCATAAGATATTAGTCGTATAGATTTAGAAAAAAAAATTCATGATAAAAGTCGACAAGAGAAATTGCTGGAATTTATTTTCGAGTTTGTCAAACGTCCGCTAGAGGGCGTAACAACCAACACTAAGTAGAAAAATGGGATTTTTATAGAATTTTGCCTAATGAAAGTATATCGATGATATCATTTTCATATTTACTGACTATTCACCTACACTTTTTGACTAAAATGTTTTGTTCTATCTATCAAAATAAAGCGGTGGGGGAAGTTCAATTGTTTTTTTAAACAAACCAAGATTTCTCCCGTTTCGCTTGACCGATTTTAACAAATTTGGGCTCATATGAAAGAGCATAATTTACACTACAAAACCCTTACTTGGTTTTGACTTTTTGACTTTCGTCTTCGCCGCTAGATGGCGTTAACTGAAATGGTAGCAAATTTTTGAGTTTTTTTCAAAAAAAAACAAATGTAATGGTATATTCATTTTTACATACTTTAAAAGAGGATACATTTTTCTATAATTTAATGAAAAAAATTAATCATCTACCTTTTTTTGAACCGTTGTTATTGAACAAAATATAATTTTATTACATTAAAAAATGGCACGCCACTGCTTTTTATCAAAATAAAAATCATTTTCGTAATCACTTATTAGTTGCTAACAAAAAAACCCCTTGACTCTTTTTCGTTAGACGAACGGTTTTGGATTAAAAAAATCAAATAAATTTACATGGGGCGCCCATATCTCGAAACATACCAATCCAAAACCGTTTGTCTAACGAAAAAAAGTCAGGGGGTTTTTTTTGTTAGGAACTAATAAGTGATTACGAAAATGATTTTTATTTTGATAAAAAGCAGTGGCGTGCCATTTTTTAATGTAATAAAATTATATTTTGTTCAATAACAACGGTTCAAAAAAAGGTACTTAGATGATTAATTTTTTTCATTAAATTATAGAAAAATGTATCCTCTTTTAAAATATGTAAAAATGAATATACCATTACATTTGTTTTTTGAAAAAAACTCAAAAATTTGCTACCATTTCAGTTAACGCCATCTAGCGGCGAAGACGAAAGTCAAAAAGTCAAAACCAAGTAAGGGTTTTGTAGTGTAAATTATGCTCTTTCATATGAGCCCAAATTTGTTAAAATCGGTCAAGCGAAACGGGAGAAGTCTTGGTTTGTTTAAAAAAACAATTGAACTTCCCACACCGCTTTATTTTGATAGATAGAACAAAACATTTTAGTCAAAAAGTGTAGGTGAATAGTCAGTAAATATGAAAATGATATCATCGATATACTTTCATTAGGCAAAATTCTATAAAAATCCCATTTTTCTACTTAGTGTTGGTTGTTACGCCCTCTAGCGGACGTTTGACAAACTCGAAAATAATTTCCAGCAATTTCTCTTGGCGACTTTTATCATGAATTTTTTTTTTCTAAATCTATACGACTAATATCTTATGAGATATGGCCGCTCGCTACCCTTAACTGATCACCCGGTACTACAAATAACTTATTTTTGTAGTCCACTCAATTTTTTACTTAAAAAATAAAAACAATACAATTTCAGTCCAATGGGTAGTTTTATTTCCCATTAGGATTCCCATAGTAAGTATACAATAATATCGGTGAAACAAAAAGAAATCTTGAAATAAGATACAGTGAACATCTTAGTGCTTTAGAAATAAACACTCCAAATTATGCAAAACACTTAATTGAATCAAATCATCACCCCACATTAAATAATACCATTGAACTTTACATAGTTTTTAAAATTATCACGGAATAATAAAAAATATAAAATGAACAGACAAAAACTATACATTCTTCATTTTTATATAGCTTATAAATGTATACTTACTATAAGTAACTGATATTTTACATCATGAAATATCTTAATATTCTGGATTACATATTAAAATGAGGTATCTTAGTTACTTGTTTATTTATATCAATTTCTATAATTTACTCCCGAAGAAGAAAAGGCTATTTGTGAAACCGGTCGAGTAATATGTTATAATTCTGTTGTGGAATTTGTTATTTATTGATTTTATTTAATATAAATTAAATTGTTCCATTTCATCAAGTAACCTCATCTATTCTATATTTTTTCGAAACTGAATGAGTAAACCATTCTGAAGAGTAAGGGTGCCACTGATACATAATTTGAGATATAATTATCAGGCTATTTGGCTTTAATTTTTTTGCATCTAATATATTTGGACAACAACTATTGTCTATTTATCGAGAAGACAAAGTAACAAGATAGTGGGACTTTATTGAAACCAGTGAATTAAACGATTCAAACTAACCAACTTTTATAGTTTTAAGCTATGCTAAAAATATTAGTAATCAAAGGATATTTTACTCTTATCTGGACAAGAGAGGTCCGTTGGACCTGAAACATGTTTTCTTTAAATTTTGATAAACAGATATTTTCAGTTCTATATTTGCTTATTATATACTATTATCCAACCTAATTACTGTTTTCTAAATATTAATACTTTTACCGCAATTAAGAATAAAGCTGAAGCAAGAAATTATAAACAAGAGTGTTGGTAATGAACATACTGGAAAGCAAATTTTATGTCAAAATTGTTTATACATAAAATGAATAACATAATTAGCTTCAATGAAACACGTGTAAGAACCATAAACATTATATTTTAAATCCGAAAGATAAAATTGCGATATTTTAGGTGCTTACATTCAAGGGACTCCATTTGTCCGCTTAAGGTAGTTGTCGTGCGATGGGCCTTGTGTCAGAAAATTTCAATTTTCGTATACTTATTAATAGTCCAGGCATTATACTCCAAAAATCGCCTTTTTGCGATAATCGCTGGTATCAGCTTGAAACTTTGTATAAAGGTTGCAAAAAATACGTACAATAAAATAGTACTAACCCGCAAATGCAAAACCTTGCACGACATTGTTTAAATGACCATATTGTGCTATTTTCTAGTAGAATTACTCGTTCATTCGTGAATATCTTTTTTGCTCTTGATTATGAAGGAAAAATGTTAAATACTTTTTTTTGTCTTCTAAAAACGAACAATATGAAACCAACCGCGTCGAAAAATATTGATTAGATCAAAAGTTATTGATGATTAAGTTTCCATAAACATTAGTTTGATTAAACAATATTAGATTATTTTGTTAACAATGACAATATCCTGTAATTGTGCTTAATTACTGTACTCCGTCAACAGATCACGTGTGCCAAACCCGCAATCGGTAAGTTGAATAGTTAATGAGTTATAGCGTTATAAACAAATTGACGTAGCATTTTTTTACAATAAACCTGTACCACTTTGTCACTTTCCCTGCATGACGCTGATTTTTTCTAAGGTAGATTACGTACGGTGTAATCGAGCGGCGTCGTTATTTTTTCAAAAATTGCAATTGCACGGCAAAGGTAGGGTTTTTCTACAAATAACATAACAAAAAATGTATACTTTGTTTAACGCACACGCATCTACTCAGGTTTCAATATTTCCAGATTTTCGACAACGGGAATAGATTTCTCTCGTCGCGAGGTATGAAATTAAAAAAAAAATCATCCAAATATCTTTATTGGATCCCAAGAAAAGTCGACTTTAAGTAGTACCGTTCAATTTGAATGGCTGCGTCAAGATTTTCAGCGAGTCGGCCGAGCGGCTTGATGGATTTGGATGATTTTTTTTTTAATTTCATACCTCGCGACGAGAGAAATCTATTCCCGTTGTCGAAAATCTGGAAATATTGAAACCTGAGTAGATGCGTGTGCGTCAAACAAAGTATACATTTTTTGTTATGTTATTTGTAGAAAAACCCTACCTTGGCCGTGCAATTGCAATTTTTGAAAAAATAACGACGCCGCTCGATTACACCGTACGTAATCTACCTTAGAAAAAATCAGCGTCATGCAGGGAAAGTGACAAAGTGGTATAGGTTTATTGTAAAAAAATGCTACGTCAATTTGTTTATAACGCTATAACTCATTAACTATTCAACTTACCGATTGCGGGTTTGGCACACGTGATCTGTTGACGGAGTACAGTAATTAAGCACAATTACAGGATATTGTCATTGTTAACAAAAATAATCTAATATTGTTTAATCAAACTAATGTTTATGTAAACTTAATCATCAATAACTTTTGATCTAATCAATATTTTTCGACGCGGTTGGTTTCATATTGTTCGTTTTTAGAAGACAAAAAAAAAGTATTTAACATTTTTCCTTCATAATCAAGAGCAAAAAAGATATTCACGAATGAACGAGTAATTCTACTATAAAATAGCACAATATGGTCATTTAAACAATGTCGTGCAAGGTTTTGCATTTGCGGGTTAGTACTATTTTATTGTACGTATTTTTTGCAACCTTTATACAAAGTTTCAAGCTGATACCAGCGATTATCGCGCTAAACTCTAAATCGCCTGGACTATAAGTATATTATTACACAATTGCCATTAAAAAGTAGTAGTTCACCGTTTCTAGCTCAAGATAAACTAATTTAAGTTCGTATAATTAACATGGGAGCAATGAGCAATTTGTTTACACGTTTTTTAATTCTAGAAAAAAAAACCAAGGATGTGAAGTTTTCCAATTGATACTTGTTCTGCGTTAAAAAATATCATTCTCGAGATATTTAACAATATACATGACGGGAAATCAAACAGAAACATCTTGCAGCATTGGACCCAAGGTATAGTAGTAGATTTTGACTGGTAAATTGAAACAGACAGAGTAAGCACGAGCGACGTTACGGATAACAACTTGTGGAAACTGTTGTAGTATTTGTGTCAATGACGTATCAAAGATTGACTAGCCTTCACACATTATTGCCTTTACAATGTTTTGGTCTCAACATAAATCAAGACGAGTACGATACACGGTAGCGTAGCATTTCGGAAGGGTTCATTTAAACTATATTATGAAAAACAATTTTATGGACTAAATGATGTACGTTATTAATTTTTCGTTTGAATATGTGTAAATTATATCAATAATCGTAACTCATATATAGGTGAATTTTTAAAAACATACTTTCAAAGGATTTAAAAGTTAGAACAAGTTTTGCAATACAGATTATAAACATGTCAATATAATATTGAAAGATTTTTCATTTTATTCTTACAAAATTAAGAAATCAATGAAAGTTTATTAAATTGGTAAACAATAAAATAGAAGAATTAAAATAATTAAAATTATTTATTGTTCTCGACAATTATATACTTAAGAAGTATTACAACGTAAAGAACTAACACCCAAAATCGAACCGTTTGACAGTTTAATAAATTACAGTTTTTAATTTATTGAATTCGTGATGAAGTCGAATGTCTATATATTTCTCCAAAATATCGAATTCCTCGTCTTATACCTACGGTTATGTTAACATAATCTTTCCTGTGAAATGACCGATTATCTTTCTTATTTCATGTATTTTCACAAACTACTCATTTTCTCACCATCATAAATGTCTTCTAAGCACTTAAATAAACAAATTATAATAAAAAACCAAATAAGAGCACAATTATAATTAAGGTTGCCAAACTAAAAATTTATAAAGTATTTTACTATTTGATATTGATAAAAACTGAAAAATCCTAACCGAAAAAAATAGTTAGCTGGACCGTAGGTTGGCCATACCTATTTTAAATGCTTTAAATTTTTTTTCTTACCTTTTAAACGTGAAATACTGCAAAAATCTTGAATATAATCATTAGTTACTATTATTGTTATACGAAATTTGGCATCATGTAAGGATAGTCTCATCTTAAATATGTTGGGGACAACCAAAATGTAACAAAGCTTGTCTATCTTTAATACGACATTGATTTGTGTAGATGTACATGAGAATGATAGAAAATTATGGCGCATTATGCAACAAGCCTATCTCCTCTAACCTTGGATATGAAACAAAACTTTTCGACGATATTGTACCACAACAACTGCCTTGAGTAATATTCAGAGCTTGTCCGGACAAGGGTTAAGGTACTATGATATAAGTAACATGAGGAAAGTTAGGCTCTAGTCCACAGTGCAATCATAAAGCAACATTGAATTACCATACAAAATTGTATCCAAAAGCTATATTTATCACTTTAATTCCAACAAACAAAAATATTTATATAGGGTAGTAATATTTTCCAATTTATGATCAATTCAAGGTATTCGTATCTCCATATGTTGACGCCGTCCCTGGGCGATCGCCATAATACTTTTTTGTCGAGTCTCCGTAAGCGAATATTTAAAGAAACTTCTAATCAATATACAAAATTTAAAATATATGTGTAGTTTCAATAGATTTTGTGGCACAGGATAATTGAGACGTTTTATTATTTTGATGTAAATTATTCCGAATAAAACACCTTAAATCATTGGTGATAGATAAAAATGCCTATAATTTTATAATGCAGTTTAAAAAATCCTTCCAAAAAGTGTCCCTAAGAAACCCCAAAAATCCCACGAATTGTCATCACTGTTGTGGCCGGCGATTGATAGTCTGTTTACACCGCTGGCCCTACTACTGTCCTACGTCACTCGCTTTGGAGGTCGTTTCAAATGATTTTGAATAACACGGAAATTTAAACTATGTTTTCCACGTTAATATTGATTTAAAAAAAAGCCTCGAGAATTAGGATTTTTACACGCCACTTGATGATATTATTGAATATAAAAAAATTGAAAAGTTCCCTATTATTAATGGCAGTGTAAATAGTAGCTGTTGGATACAAATATTTAAATAATTCTTCTTTCCAAGCTAAAATTCCTTTAATAATGCAGGTGTTAAATTACTTTTATAATTAAAATCTGAATTGTCGAGTATAATAATAAAGTAATCTAAATGTTTCCTTTGTATAAAATTATACCTACAGGCTGAACCTTTTTAATAGTACCAGCATTGCAATTTTGGAAACTGTAAAAGTTATGAGATAGGTTAAATGACAGTAAAGTAGCATTTTTAGGAGACCAAAAGGATTTTTTGGCGAGTTACCGTTGATAACCGCTAGTGGTTATATCCCCACTCGTTGCCTTGAACAGTAATTTCAGAGGTTTCGTGAAAACATTGCGGTTATAAAAAGAGGTAACTGAATGACTGTTGAACAGTTATAGTCTCCATAATAAGTTTGTTTTGGTTAATTCCTGTTTTTGATGATGTTTTTTTCAACGACAATAGTTGTCTTATTGCAAATTATTTTTTTGACGATCCTGAAATTCCCATAGATCTACGTTCTCAACATCTAACTGCTGTTCGTCATTGTTGCCAGCTTCTAACACCTCTTTTTCCGCCATATTTGTTTATTATTTGAACTTGTAACCGCATATACCCCACCTATAAAGTTGTGTTACAGAATCTATAACCGTCTTATAAATCATGACGTCAATTTGTGACGTCATTTATGCCTCCCCTGTAACCGTTGCTTCGCGAAAATGGAGCGGTAGCAGATTATCTGTTACCGATTACAAAACGATTACAAAACGGTATCTCGCCAAAAAATCCTTCAAAGCATGTATGAAACGTGTGTTATTTTCAGTTATACAAGAGAAACAAAAAATGTCAATTTTTTATTATTAGCTACAGAACGTTCATTTTTGAAAAATTACCTATGCTTCATCGTGTTATTCGACTTTCAACATGCTTAAAGGCCGCTTGATATGGTGCAATATAACCTGCAATGCAAGACACAAGATTTCTTGATCGAAAGAATGCGCAGTTCAGACCCAGCTGATCAATTTCTGCAATTCGATGCAACTGCAATTTTATCGGTTTGGTGCCATTTCTATTGCTTGTAAGGCGCAATTCTAGGGAGAAATCTAGTTTCTTTTGTGTTACCAACCGACTAACTATTTCCAATCAAGTGATACCTACCTATCATCAGCTGATTGCGGTGACTGACTTTGACATTTGTGATTTGGTAATTGACAGTGATTCACATAGTTTTTTTTCCGAGCTTTTCTCACTTCCGCTATCTTCATTTTAAATAATAATAAAACAACTTTATATATTATGTTTGAATGTCTACTTTTTTCTTTCTACTGTTGGTTTGGATGGCAGCAATGTTGCAATGACAAGAGAATTGCATGATGTCAAACAATGCCGCAATTTATTGCAAATTGTATAAAATTGTATTACTCTATGTCAAGCGGCGTTAAAAAATCATCAAAGAAAGAGTGCAGGTACGTATTTTCAAAAAACCTAAATTGAAATAGGTCCATTTTGTTACTCATGAGTTTTATTGAAGATGGAAATGATAAATGGTCAATTATGCTACATCGTTGTATTTGGCATTCCGAATACTGCACATAATTTACATAAAAAATCCGTATTTGAGGAAAAGAAGATGATTTCCTTGAAGACACGAACGTCATAGAAAAAAATAAGCTATTTACTAAGCTAGCCAATGTCAAACGAAATAAAATTTCCCTCGACTATTTTTTGATATTTTCAAAAATAATGTTATAACCAATAATAAAAAATTGACATTTCCTGTTTTCCTCGTATAACTCTGAAAATAACACACATTTCAGACATGTTTCGGTACCATTACATTGGTCCCCCCAAAAAGGCAACTTAACCTATCTCGTAACTCTTACGGTTTCCAAAATTGCAATGTTAGTACCATTTAAAATATTAACCACTACTTGTTATCCCAAGTAAATTATTCAATGTTGAAATTTATGGCATTTCCATATACTTTCAAATTGAACAGTACAAGGTGCGCAAGAAATTAGAAAATGTGTAGTTGTCATCAAATATTTCATTAAATTTATAAACAATTTTTCCAAGTCAATATTTAGAGTGCATAGATAAAAACAGTCATATACCCGATACTTAATTCCAATCCTTATATAATCTTTTTGCACCTTTAGTTGTAAGAGAAACGACTTACAATCCTTCAAAATTAAACTTTTATCATATATTAAATATTTAGGAATGGTTATGATACAAATTTAAAGCGAGACTGTATCATAAGATTAATCATCGATAATAAATGTATCCTTTACAAATTTTTTCATTCAAAAGAGATTACTCAAGAGTATTGCCCGATTTCACCAACTATTTCCTAAAGTTAGGTAATACCTAAATCGGATTAGCAGTTCCTAAATGCAATTTACGTTTCACCACGCGCTAAGTAATACCTTACTTTAGGAAATGGTTGGTGAGATCGGGCATATGTTATTTAATCCTAATACTCAGACATGTTATACAATTAAAGTAGAATTTTGAACATAAAACAATTGTACTTCTCAACAACGCACTATTAAAAATAAGAATGCCATTTATCGGCACATAATGATGTCACTAAACAAAGGAAACATTATATTGTCACTAAAATGACAAAATTGCAAAAAAATGAACAATGAAATAATAAATTATATAAACATTTTTCATCTTGTTTAACGTTGGTATACTATATTGGTTAGGAAAACACAAATAAACAAAACTATCAGGATTGGTTACATCCAAACTCAACTGGAAAGTTTAATAAAGAGAATAATTACAATAATCAAGGGTTTATGTGTGAAATAACCAGTATGTAATTCAGTTCTTCAGCAGTAGATGGATGCTAAATAAGTAGGTAATCTGAATAAATTAGAAATTTAATTGAAAATTGCTATTAGGAATGGGAAATCAAATTTCTGTCAAATTGTTCTCAATTCTAGAATCCAAAGTAATATGAATTTATTTTCTTTTATATATATACCAGCGATCACTTTACTTCTATTTATACTTGAAAAATGAACAATCCTAATGATAACAGACTTCGCGTAAAATAACACTCTGCAAAATTATTGAGAATTGACAAATATACTAATTACTTATTTAATACTTCTGCGATTGGGTTCGCTAGCAGTAGGTGGAGGCGGGGGTCCTCTTCTGTCCAATTCTTCTAAATAGTTCAATATTAACTGAGTCCTTTCTTCAGGAATGTGGTCCAAAACTAAATACCTCTTGTCGTTCTTTAAAATGTCTTCAATTTCCTGCATGTGTGTTTGATTTTCACGTAAATTTTGTAAAGATTTATGGGTTATTAGCTTAGTCTCGTGTAAAAGTTCCTTGAATTGTCCTTTTGCTAAAATTAATTTGTCTTTAAGGTAATCTTTGAATTCCCGTTCGCACTGGAAATAAAATTGAACATTTATTTATCTGAATATAAATATAATGGGAAACATAAGTATTTTAAAGTAAGAACAAAAATAAAGTTTCCCTGCAAACAATAAAAATTGTCAATTCAATACTATTTGCGACACCTTAATCAGTTTGAAAAATTTCTAAACATTGACCGTTTAACGACAAAGAATCAACTACTTTACGGGCTATAAGCCCCGAGTAGAATTGAATTACACTTCAACGAAAAACGAGATACAATTGCCACCTTTGATTTGTAATTAGAAATGGTTTATCACTTACAGACTGGTAAGGCAGATGAGAGAGAGAGAGAAAGAGAGAACACTTTATTGTCTACGGAAAACTTTCTTATTGACCAATCTTAAACATATAGTTTATAAAAGAAAACAATTTATAAAAAGCAAAAAACAATTCACAAAATATAAAATATGCAAAAAAGAAATTTCACCTTCCATATGCATACACTTCAAATACGAAATTAAAAATATGAAATAAATAAATATTTCAATATAAAAGTAAAGCATGGCAAAGTTTCATTGTAACATTCTTCAAGACCGTGACTGTTTACAATCCTCTATTTAAGAAACTAAACATAAGGGTTTTAATGGATTATGCGTACATATTATAAAAGCAGTCTATGCTGCATTTATTTGCTTACCCTTTCGCTAGAAGTAAACTTCGTATACCTTGGATCTTCCTTTATCATTTTTTTAATTTCTTTCCAAGTGCTTATCAAAGTGACTTCTGTTGTTTCATCCAATAATTCACGGAAATTCTGGCGTTTTCTTTTAACCAATTGTTCCACATGATCGTTAAATAATTTTTCTTTATCTTCTCTTGATAAAGTATCAGCTAAGTCCCACCTGTGATCCTTTCTTAAAATTCTTTTTACTTCTCTCCAGCTCAAGTCTGAATTTCTAACCAGGTCAGCAAGAAGAGCGTTAAAGTGCTGAAAATCATACAATTATTGTCTCAATTTATCAAAATATTACACCTACAGGATTAGATTAAGGTAGCAAAATAAAAAAGTATATTGGTATTGATAATAGGTGAGCATGGCCTGAAAAACATGTCCGGGACAGTTATAAGATTGTAACCCATATAATAGTAAAAACCGAAATCAGAAAAACCTATACCGGCAGATCGAATTTTATCTGTTGGACAAATAATTAAGTGTGGAATATATCATGAAATACATAATAAAGTTGTGAGATCAATTACTGCGTTTTGCATCCAAACGTCTCATATGAAAGAAAAACCTCATAAAATAATTTTAACAATATGTTCATGTAATGTCGGTTGGCGTGAAAAGTGTATTCATTATTTCGGTTATACCGAAAGTGAACGACAACTTTGTTATTTTAAATGTAACACTCTGTATATTATCAACTTTTCGAATTGTACTACTTAAATTTTAATGTCACTTTGTGTAGAATACCCTATATCTAAAATTTATACTTATCGAAATATTAATTTTTTTAACAAAAAATTGACAGGTGCAGACCTTCATATTGAAAATTCTGTGTGAACATCCCCAATACCAAATAAAAAACATCTTGTCGGGTTGATTAGTAGGATGATCAAGGTAATTGGTGACATGTCGAAAACTTATTTTTGTATACGAGGTTGTTAAAAAAATGATGAAAAGTTCAACTTCAAAAATATTAAATACCTTCATTTGTTTAAATAAAACAACCATATTTTTATTAGTTTACTTAATTCTAAGGCCGAAAATAAGGGCAGTTTATGTTCACTTCCCTATACCCAATCTTAAGCGTTTTTGAGATATTAACATGTATTTAAAAATATTAATGATTTCAACCTTATTATTGCGTAGGCCGTGTTATTTATTCTATTATTTTAGTAGGACCTGTCATAATTAAATAGTATTAATTGTCATTACTTGAAGTCAATCGCATCGTACAGTGATAGAAATGGCTCGTTTGGAATTAAACAATGGAGATTATCTAAATTTACTTTTAATACATGGTGAATGTGAATGAGTTGTTACTAGAACATGTGCTACAAGATATCCAGATCGACCCCGATCCATCCGTCACACAGTGAAGAGAATATTATACAATTTAACACAATTTCGTTGTTTTCAAGCAAAAGTTAAGAAAGTGAAGCCTGTTGTAGATAATAGTGATCATGAAAGCAATGATGTTGGATACTATGCTGCTTAGCCCGAAGCGTCATTATGTTGTGGTGTATCTCTTATGATATGATCTCTTCTGATTTCACATGTTTGTTTACTTGTTGTTTTCCATTTATTGAAGTCTTTGTAAAATAATTTATGATGTGTTTTACTATTCTCTCCTATCTTCTTGTCGAATACCTTCCATGACTTATTATTTACTTTCTGAACAATTTCGTTCACTTTTGTAATATATATATTAAAATGACAAAATACATGATTATAGGTATCACAATTATTTTAATATAGTTATAATTCCATAAAAAATTTGTTTACCTGAATAGCTTCATCTCGTTTATGTTGTTCTCGTTCTTTATCTCTGTCTCTCATATGAGTGGCCAAAGTACGTTGAACTTCCTTTTCTCTCTCACGAAGACTAGCTTCAGCTCTGGCTTGTCGGTCTTTCTGATCTTGTGTTTCTCCTTCTTCAGTTTCCTCTTTTTCTACTTCCTAAAATCATATTTTGAAAAAAAACTACTTTATTTTTCCTATTGTTCTTACCTCTTCTTTCATCGACACATCTGTGTCTTGCTCTACTTTGGGTTCTTCTTTTTCTTTCTCCCTATCCTTATCTTTATCCTTAGATTTCTTCTCCCTTTCCCTATCCTTGTCCTTATCCTTCTTCTTATGCTTTTCTTTCTCTCGTTTGTGTTCGCGATCCTTTTCTTTCGCCCTTTTCTTTTCTTCCTTCAATATTTTGCAAAATTCTCTAAACCAATCTTCTCTCAAGCCATGCGAATCAACAGCCTTGTATCTAGCCTCACTGTCTACCTTTCTCTTAACATCCGACCAATGGGAATGCCTGTCAATATCGGGATGTTCTCTCAGCATCGCTATGAAGTCTTTCTTTACCTGTAAACAGTTGGGTGTTATTTGGATAAAAACTCCTGATTAAATATATTACTAGACTAAATGAACATGATTAAATAATTTGCACAATACAGACTATTCAACACTTTAAAAATATAATATTAAATCTGGAAAGAAAAAATTTATTAGTAACCTGAAAAGCTGGAAGAGAAAATGAGTTAGATAGTAAAGTTAGAACATGTCAACTTCATGAGAAACAAAAGTTTAACAGTTCTATTCTTCTGGTACATAATTTTTGAAATTGATAATTTTAAATACGTTAAATTATGTATGACAAACCAAACATTAGTTTATCACTGCATGTACAAAATCAGACACTAAAATTGGAAAAAGCCTTCAAATGGTAGGAAAATGGTAAATCAATTAGTTTTCCAGTTTCTAATACTTAAGCTGTAAACAAAAGAAATCAATTTTCAAAAAACTGAAAAATGAATCTAAAATTTTTATAAAATAGTTCACAACTGAGCAGATAAAGAGACAAATATAAGAAACTGAATTTCAACTCATTATTGTAAATAATTAGGAATTAAGTAAATGACTTAAACAAATTCCTTCTTTATTCATAAACTGTGAAAGAAATTAAAAGGTGACATATTTTACATTAATCAAATAAATGGGTATATTGGCAAAAAATAATTAAAAAAAAAACTAATTGAATAGCAATCAGAATTATATTTTATAAGCTATTGTACTCTGGTTATAAATTCTCACTAATGCATTGTTTTTCTTTTTTTTTTCTTGTTCAGCCAGGGCGTTTTTGAGTGTCTAATTTTTGATTATTTTAGAGCAAAAACAATTTCCATTTATGATTTTGTTGTTGATTGCTTGGAATAGAGGCTCCAGCAAGTTACTGTTGTGCATTGGTTTTCATTATGTTTCAAAAATGGGGACACTGGAAAAGGTAAAAAATCATGAAATTGAAGAATACTTGGCAAAAGTTTTAGAAACAGCTGATGTGTTTTCCGACATTTAAATTTACCAATGGGTGTCAAATAAGAAGAAATGTCAAAAAGTCTTACTTTACTTTTCTCGTTCTAAGTAAAAACAAATATTCGTGCAAAATAGTTATATCCCCCATGTGGTGAAAAACGTAAATTGGAGTTTACTAAAAAGAAAATGCCAACAGAACTAAAATATTTGAAAATTACTGGCAATTGGGAAACAACAACAAAATTTTGTTGACAAGTCTTCAAAACCGATCATTCCTGTATTCAGATCATCTGTAAGCTCAGCCAAGAAATGTTAATCAAAGTTATCATTTTGCAGTACAAATATTGACAAAACTGAAGATGGTTTCTCAAAACAAGATTTGTGAGGCAAACACAATAACCACAATAAAGTTGCAGAATCGATTCGATAGGGTGTTCAATACCGCGCATGGAATGCCATTACTTTCGAAAGAAAATCATCAAGCGAATATATTGTTCCCTCAGTGATGTGTATAGGAATGCCAATTATGCGTACGATATGAAAATGTACAAGGTAGCGCAAAGAAAAACTTATAAATTGAATATTTCAAACATATTGAATAGAAAGAACAGTCCAGAAAAGAGAAAGACGCTGATAAAGCAAACTCCAGCTCAGATAATGTTAAGATTTACAGGCTGTCCTACAACTTCTATTTTTTAATACAAATCCAATCTTAATACTTTTAATTTTACTGTTTCAGACATTTGTAATGGTAAAACAGACGGTTTCTTTTGGCAAGAGAGAGACGCGAACCGATAGAATGATCAAATAAGATCTTATGTATTCCAGTTGATCGAAAACACACTGCTAAATTACGATAGACCGGGATTAGATTATATTCTACTGTGACCACTGCTGCGATCAGAATAAGAATCGGTTTCATTTCAATTTACTTGTTTGCACCCTAAAATTAGATCAATAACACACTTAAATTCAGAAGAGATTGAAGTCTGGTCCAATGTATGTACCAAGTCAGTATGTGGATTGTGGATGCTATTAAATGCGCTAAGAAAAACGGCAAACCCTATGCCATGTGATTTTTATTCATTAAAGCATTTCTCTATAGCTATTGGATTTACGACTAGTCATTTAAAATTTATGAATTAAGAGTTTTCAAACTATTGCAAAACTTCTTTTATACAGGATCAATTTTCCGACACAGTTAAAATAAAAAAAATCTGGACCAGATTACACTAAAATGCTCATTTGCATTTTCACGATTTTTTTATAAATCCTTTAATTAAAGTTTTTTTCAGAGTATTTTTGATAATTCATAAGAGTATTTTTATATTCAATTTATATGATTCATTCTTATTTTATGTATAAGTTATACAATATTCCTGAAAATTATAGTCCATGTGAAATATGCATAAACAATCTAGTTGTAAATAAAATTTCAGTGATGTAGCTCCTATAGTTTTTACTTAACCAACATGAAAAATATTTTTAAAAAAACATAAAAGTCGCCTCTTCCCAGAACAGAAGTTTATTTTTTTTTGACCAGAGGTTATATATGTTTGTAAAAATTTAGAACCATTTAAAAAAGTCCATTACTTTCGTTTGTACCGGATGGACCAATAAGCCATTGTATATATATAATTGATTATCCATCTGCAACTTTAAGGAAAAACATTTCTAGTAAAAGTGTACAGGAGTGAAGATAACTCTCAAGTTTCTAGCTCGACCGTTAGAGGGTGTATTTTATGAAGAAACATTTAAAACCAATTTTCTATAAAATATGCCTAATTTTGCACAAATTCGATTCTGTATATTTTCTTCAACTTTTTTAAATATAGGGTGGGGGGAGTGGTAATGTTTTGATGGATAAATACCTATAACTGGTTTGAATCAACCGATTTTAACGAAAGATTCTAAGTTGAGAATTTTCGAAACCATTGGCAATACTCGACACTGAACAAACAAACTACCACTGTCAGTTTACCTTCAGTCTCTCAAGAAGATAATTTGGATATCGAGACTTGCTTAAGATATTGTAAAGAGTTGGTGTAGTGGTAGTGTAAGCTGTATTCGGGGAAATTAGTCTCATTTGGAAAGTACATGAACCTATTGAACCAGAACAGAAGCGGCGGTCGGTCCGGCCCTGTTCGAGGACGATACCACAATAGGTACTGTGATTATAACAGGAGGTGAGGAGAGGCATCATAGCGGTGACCAGCGAGGCATTTTATACCATATTAAGAGTGTTCAGTTAAATCTATTAATAAACTGTTTTGAGAAAACGGTGTTTGATATGACTAGAAATACTTTTTTCAAAAATACGCCAAATGGAAAATAATTTGAAGATTCAAGTGGACATCAAGTTTTAATGTGTGTGATATTCTTTTCATATATTTTATTCTTTTAAGTTATAATGCAGGGTGAGCCAATACTAGTTACGTATGTTTATGCGTTTTTACGTATATCTACGGTTGGACTCAAGATATCGACATGCGGGTTGCATCATTTTATATATGACAAAATCGGTTCATCCAAATCAAAGTTATAGTTTTTTATTTATTATTTACAAAAACATTCCCACTCACCCCAACACTTTATTTGAATAAATTGAAGAAAATGTACTGAATAAAATTTGTGCCCCTTTAGGCCCATTTCTAGTTTAGTTATTCAACACCTAGTATAATTAGGCGTATTTTATAGGAAACGAATTTTAAAATTTTTTTTCATAGAATAGGCCTTCTAGCTGTCAAGTTAGAAACATGAAAGTTATTTCCAGAGATTTTTTCTGGACACTTTTACTAATAATTTTTTATCCAAAGATATAAGATGTATAGTTTCTGATACTCAGCCGAGAGATCGGCTTATTGATCCGCCCGGTACAAATAAAATATTTGTTTATTTTATTGTAGTTTTATAAAAATAAATCAAACAAGCTTATTTCATTCGTTAACTCTGGTATTTCTGTTTGTTGATCAGAATTTTATACTACAAAAAGAGTGAAAGGGATTACACCCAATTATTGGATTAATGTCAAATATTCCAGTTTAGTTAACAATTTTATTGGTTTTATGAAGATCGATAACAACAAATTATCACGTAACTATTAACCATTCTTATTGCGAACTGACTGTAAACATACCACTTTTAAAACAGATATTTTATTTAATAAGTTAAATTTGAATTTTTTTGAAGTCATATTACTACAAAACTATTGTCATTATGTAGTTAGGTACACAAGATGGTATCGACTGTCTTTATTGACATTGCCAGATACGCAATTTAACGGAACGTAAGCTAAATAAGAATCCTACGGAGACCTATTAAAAAAACCCAGAACTTTTTTTCCAAACGTCTCGATAGCGAAAACATATAACTTGACAAATAATGCAAAAATTGAGCTGTCACTTTATATGCCTAAGCATATAAAACGGAAATAAATTTTTACTATCTAGTTTTTATTTAAATTGATTATAAATAAACAATTTTTTATAAGTGCATTTTGAACAAGTCCACTAACACCAACGTTCTCAAAGTTAAAATTAATAATGGAAGAAATAGCCAGACATAATTGAGGGGGAGATGCCAAGGGGTACAAGTGACAAAATTTCAAAAAATGGGTGATGTGCATAAAATGAAATTAGATACCACTAAAATGATTGTAGGTAAGAGATACAAGTGAATATTGCTACTTGTGGCGTCATCTCTTGGATTGTAATATTAATAATTAAACATTATTTAAAAAGCGTTCATGGCAAAGAGGTACAAGGACACTTGAATCCCTTAACGTGTTAGGCATTGCACATTGTTTTCAATGAATCTCGTGGCCAAATCCAGCAAAAAGTTTTTAGTCAATAAAATGGAGCAAAATGACTCAGAGTATTGCCTCCTTAACGATATAATGAAAGACAATGTGCAAGGCTTACGAAAAATGCAATGGCTTCACTTTGAAAAACAAACACCATACACATTATTTTTTAAGGGTACACTATCAAAAGATTTTCCCTTTAGCACTATTGATATGAAAAAGACTGGTAGGGTATGACGACCTACACGGATTCCAGCAACCATCGAACTTCCGCCTCTCTATAAAGATAAGATAAAACTTCCAAATTACAAAAATTTATTGGATATCACGATTTCTAACTAAATTAAACCATGACACAGCACCAAATCGCCACACCCGTAATAATCCGCAACTTGAAATAGACCCCGAAGAAGGTGCAGTGGATAATCCATCAGAATTTGAGAAAAACACTGATCTATTATCAGATTACGATGAATAAATAAACCGATTCCTTTCTCTCAGAAATAAACGTTTTTCAACAATTTATTGCTTGTTTTAGTTATTCCCAAAATACTTGAGTGGTAAAGGAGAACAAGTACGAATTTTGAAGCAAAGGGGTACAAGTGCAAACATTTTTTCAAAAAACTCATAATTTTTATTAAAAATAATTTCTAAATTTGTAAATGTTTTTAGGGTAAATAGATAAAATGTATACCAATAATCAAAAATACTTTTATTTATCGATTGATTCATTTTGAAATTTATTCTGGAAAAGTATCTTCTCCTGCATTTTTCTCAAGAAAAGCATTTTGTCACTTGTATCCCTTGGCATATAATCCCCTCAATTAAGGTTTCTGTTGTAAACAGATAATAATTTTGGCTGTAACGTTATTGTGACACCTGGTTGACATATTTACATACAAATATAAACAAAAAAACTCTACCACTATGATTCTGGAATTTACTGTTTGAAAAAAAAAAGAAATATATTATTTGGAACAAAAAAACTTTTTGTGCTTCAGCTAATTTGGCTGCCACGCTTCGTTCGGTAATCCACTCATCAGCGTTGGCACAAAAAGTTTTGTTTGCTCCTAATAACATAATCTACTATTATTACATTTTCACTTCAGATATCAACCAACAACAAAACCAGTAAAATTATCAACTTATCTATAATTTAAAAAATTAGTCACCAACATATCCGAATTTATCAGAGATAAGCTATTTGTAAGAAAAGAGACCTGCTTGCAAACCAACATTTGATTGTCCATGTTTATTAGAACAAATATAATCAATGTTTGCGGTCCAGTGGGAAATTCTTAAAAGTTTAATAGGTACCTATGGGCCCATTAAAATTTGTTGTCGGTGTGTCCTCTAGTCCATCATTAGAATTCCGGTTAATCCTCGGGGATGACCTCTCCTATTCTTCGAGTACCAAAGAGACCAATGCCGGGAAGTACTGAAGTAGCCGCCGTTTCGACTTTGTGATCTATAGGGTTTGAATATTTTTAAAACAAGTACAGCCTAAACATGGTTGATGGAATGTTACAAAAGTTAAGAATTAACTGTTAATATATGAAACAAACATACTTTAAAATATTTCAAGACAAAAAGCAATTTTTTAAATATTATTAGGGGTTGAATAGCAATATAAAAAATAAAAAATCATAGAGAAATATCACATTGCTCAAAAAAAGATGTCATAGTCCAAGCCAAATGTAGCTGCAAATTCCCACAAGTATATTAAACTTCAAATCTATAATTGATCCATTAATATATTCATAATAGTCCAGTCATCTTAGGGATCCACTTCGGATTGAGAGATAAGAAGTTGAATTTTTGTATAAATCTTTATTTTTACATTCTAAATGTTTCAATTAATGTGCGCATCTTAAGATACTAAAGTCAATGGTCGCAATAATAATTTTTTTGGAAATATTTCGCTACCTATGCTTGAATCGATAATTTTTAGAAATATCGACATGCATAATAGCATTCTTAATGAGGTGTAATTTTTCTCACACTGTTTTATATCACCAAAATTATAAAAATTTATGGATGTAAATATTACTTTTAAAAACATCTTCTACAACATTAGGTCAAAACCGATTAGAAGATACACGCAACACGCATAGAAAAAACCCAAGCTGCTGTTAACAAATATATTTTAATAGTTCCAGAAATTGTAATTTTTCTAATACCTTACACGTTTAATTTCCGAGATGACAAATTTTAGGTATACCGAATAGAAATTCATAATAGATAGAAATATCACCTTGAAAATCTGTTTTTCGAAAAGGTGGGCTTTCTGTATTTAGGAATAAAAGTAATTCAGATAATTTTTTGTTTCGTCTCAAAACATGTAGTGTATGGCGTGCTCAGCTGTGACAATCTCTGCAAGTAAATTAGAAGGTGAAACGCTTTGACGAGTTCCTCAGAGGTAAAAACCTTAAAAAGGATATAAAGCATATAAAATCTAAGGAAATAATTAAAGCTTTAGAACAATAATGATTACCACCACTGCAAAATTGTGAGCTGTAATATACAAAAGAATAATGACAGGATTGATCAGTGACAAGGTAGTTGCCAGCTATAATCCTTTCGTTTTTGAGAAGGCGGCGCCGGCTATAGAGGCATTTCCGTCCTATTATTTGAATGAAAGTAGGACTAACATAACGTCATTTGTTAATTTTTGTGGTTATTTGTTCACCTCACTGTTTACTATTTTTTGAAAACACCCCTTTGATAACCTACTTGGTCAGTACAATACCACTGTAAACTTTTCCCGAGCCCTTTGAAAGCGTGGAAGACAACGATCAGAGGTGTTGCCAGTTATACTCCCAGTTTTGCACTTTCGGATTCATGCATTTCTGCGGAATACAATACATAATGAAAATTGAATTTCCATTATGTTTTTCGTAATTTTAAATCGACAATTTCTATTACGTTTTTCACAATGGAAATGCGTGTATTAAAATTATAAAATACATAATTTTAATTCTTTAACCGAATATTTACGGAATTGAAATTTTTGAAAGGAAATATATGTTTATTTTATTTTTTTAAATGGTATTATTAAATACCAAAACGGCACGCCAAAGTAATGTTTTAATTTTACGTCCAGTAAGATTTATAGCTAACCGCTTTAAGAGGAGTGAATTATTTTTTTCTCATGGGCCGGCACCAGCCTGTTGGCTTATTGTACTCTACTCCCACATCCAGTCCATACACCCAGTTAGCCCTTACCATCGAGCAGACGAAATAGGTCCATTGAATGTATAAGTGGCAAATTAGCATCTACGAAAATCGTTTTTCTCTTTGACTCCAGTGCCTCACAGTCAAGTGATGAGTGAAGGGTGTAAAACGACCTACCTGCTTTTCAAATCAAAATGGGCGATATACAGCAATGCAAAAACTACAAGAGATAATATATTTGGATTTTTGTCCGCTTAAAAACGTTTTACATATTTGCTAGTTGATGTAGAAATGTAGTTTAAAACTACTGGTTGTTTTCATCAATTTGCAACTGCTCGATAAGCTGCAGGCAACAGCAAGAAGAAATTAAGACAACCTGAAAAATCCTTCTAAATGTCTTCATTTTAGAAATTATTTTACAATTTACACCATTACCTATTTATTTTACAACTGTGAAGAAATAGAAATCATTGTTAAAAATAATATTGAATGTTATAAATGATGAAATTAGCCTTGTCAAACTTTTTAAATAAAAATATTTTTAGAATTTACTCTGTTCTATCCAATAATAATTAAAAATTTGAATTTGTTGAAGAAAATTCCCATTTTCTTGTACTTAGTTCATTATCTTGTGAGATTGAGATCTAATAAGTAATCAACTGGCCGGTCACACACGGGAACGGCGTCGTCGATGTCTACTTGGAGAAAAATCCTTGACAATATATTGTCCTTATTAGTATATCAATGGACATGCCAAAAATAAAAGTAAGAGAGGTGCCCAGATTAGAGATTATACAATAGGATGTGATGGGATCCTCAACATACATCACCAAACCAACTTAAAAAGAAACAGGCGAAATAAGAGATGTCCAAATGATCAAGAATACCCAGTAAAACATAATATGATTTTTTTTTAATTGTAGTAAATATTCCGTTAGATGAAAGAATGTATACTAAATTCCAACTGCTTAGGAAAACTAACTATAGAGTGATATATCCCATTATTAAGGAATTGTTAAACAATGAAATCTAGATAAATAAATGAGAATGCGAGTGGTGTTAAAAGAGAATCGCTAGCATTAAAAAAGGAAGTAAGAATTTTTTAAAAGGTATGCATTAAGAAACCACGGTCATTAAAGGTTTAAGTGTTGTATCAGAGTCAGGAAAAATTGTTTAGATAGCTTTGTAATTTCCAAACCTCAAGAATAACATGATAACTAGTGACACCTTAAAGAGAACCTGATTGAAGTCTGTAAGATTATATAGAGGTGATAGCTATGGCCTCGTTGTACTAAAGTCTGTTGATCGAAAGTTCAGGTGATCTACAGATCAAAATTGATCCACGTTTATTTTTAAAAGCCTTGTTGAACTATTAAGTTTACTGATTAACTTGTGAGTAGTTCAAAAGTTCCTAGCATTTCCATGTCATTTTAGAAGAAGAAATGTCGTTTGTGAACATCAAGTGATTGCCTATACAATCTAACTATTTTATTGATATATCTGCTATTATTCTATAAGACAAAAAGTTTTGTTGTGGTATATAATAAAATAATGGAGAAAAAGTAAAGTGCTGAATCATTTTGCAATTTTTTAATGAGGAATCTAACAACGGGCTTTAAAAATCTGAATCTATCTACAAATTCATTATACCTCCATTTCTCAAAATTATTTGGACGTTCTAGAAATACTCTAGGTACTCGCGGATTCAATTCTATTTGAACTAGTCGTAAAAAATCTTCATCGTCAGTCAGTTCTTCCAAATAATTATCCATGCTAATAATTAAATACAATCTGATATCAACAGCACAAGAAAAGCTCATTTAGACAAATAAATTATAAATGTCCGTTTTTATTCCTAACTTCAATTGTAAAAGCTTGAAATTCTTGAACTTGGCTTGATCGCTCGCTAACAGACGATCACTTTAATTTGTAGATGATCCATAGATCAAATGTAGTACAAGGAGTATTTGATGATAATCTGCGATCAACTTTGATCTTCAATTAAACTAGCTTCGTGTTAATATATTAATTACATTATTTTATTGGTAATCAATAAATCTGCTAAGTTTAAAAACATTAAAATGAGATGGACATCAATAAGTAAAATAGACGTACCTACTATGTTGTATTAAAAGTACTCAATTAATTAACGATTACTGTTTAAGATTAATTACTGTTATTGGATCCATTAAATGTACAATTTAAATATATAACTAATGAATCAACAATAATGTTCAAACTGGATACCAGCCAAATAATAAATGGGACTAATTGTTAGTTCCCTGTATAAACGCTGAAAATATGATAACCAAAATACAAGAGCAGAACCATACCAATCAAAACATTCATCACTCAATCGAAGGCGTAGGGTATATTTAAGATTTAACTCAAACAGTTTTCAATATTACTTCTTAGATCGAGTATTCCATGTGTCCTGTACACTTTATATACACATATACATACCTCACTCCGAAATGCAGGATTTGTAAGTACTAGTACATTTTTTATCAAAAACAAAAATCCCGACTTTCCACAAGACACACACTATTAGGCACACAGTGATGAATTTATACTGGAAATAAAACTAGTAAATAAATAAGTGGCCGGAGGATGATCCCTATATCATAAGTGATAAATGCAAAACTACACAGCAATCGTTTATACAAAAGCATGATTAAAATCTTGTAATTACCTCCAAAGAATGCAGAGAAGTGATTCGTGTTGCAAATTGATTTTAAAAGAGTAATAAAAATATTGACCTGCTATACTACTTTTAACCTTTGGCGATTACTCGAGTTTTGTTTGTTATGTCATTTACAATAAAAATAATATTGATTCTATGTATCTTAAGAAATGTATTTATGACAATTCACGTTACAAAATAATATATTGCAATAAAATTATTTGCATCTGCATAGCTTTGAAAATATTTGAATGAACACCACAGGAATTTAAAAAGTTTGATTGTACTTTGTACACAAAGAAATAGTCATTAGGTATTCAAATTTTTTTTTAAATAAATCAAATAATTTTCTCTAAGAACTTGGTTTTACTAAGTTCGTATCCGGTCATAAGTCATAAAAATAGGAAGTGTCATAGATTTGATAGTGACAGTTAAATACAAACAAATAAATATTAATACTGGTAGTTGAAATAAATCTGGCGTAATCGTCCATCGAGTTCGTTGAGATAACAAGAGCCGGAAAAAAATTTTTAAAAAATTATCATACTTGACGTGTTTTATTATTGATATAATTGTCACTGAAAACCCAAGTTCATATAGGTATACAACATACTATTTAATTAATTTTGATTGTTATATTTTCTTACAATTATAAAATTCAACTCTTCATATTTGTAAACTACAAAAAATTCAGTAATTTTTAAATGAGCACATCGTCGACGGTGATTAGTTCGAAAATACATATAACATAAAATTTGCTATAGCAGAAATGTGGGATAAATCATAAAAACATAAATATATTACAAAGAAGTGGAGGAACCGCAGTACTAGCATGGAAAATTGTAGTCATTGTTATTTATTTTTGTATGTTGCCAGCATGTTGGAAAGACACATTTCACACTCATGTGAGATTTCCAACTAATGGAATAATCTAATTTGGTTACTCCAAAAATAAGTTCAATTTAAAAATGTCGCTGCAATATGTTAGACTACAACATATTTTTTAATCTACAACTAAACCTTTTTGCGTTCAACCCAAATTTCAGGTACATGAACCTGTAGTTTTTTTTAATATCAACTTCCGACTGATAACCAATACTATCAAAATTTTATCATTTTTAACAGGAAGGGAGTCAATATTTGACAATCTGAAACTCTAACACTTTAAGACTGACATAATTATCCATCTAGTAATGAGAACTGTACTGATTATTCTGAATGAAGTAGTCCCAATTAAGAGTGACATGTTTCCAAACCTCTCATATTAACATTCATAGTCTAATTAACTTGTTTGGATCACTTCTAGAATTCACATGGAGATCATTTATATCAGTTAAATAAAAGTCATGCTGTTTTTAATATATGTTATTCCTTAATTACTATTTTACAATTTGTTACTATTGTTTCTGGTATTTATGAATTTTGGATATGACATATTCAATATACTATTATTGAAATTTATCTGCTTCTAAGTTTGGCAATTGTTATTTATAGTAGTTTCATGATAATGGTTTATTTAATTAAATATTGGCAATTACAAAATTTTTCACCCTATGTTGTATAGTATTTAATACATCAAAGTGACAAGTGCAATTATGTCTATTTCAATGAATTCGAAAAATATTATTTTACATAAAATACCAAGGTTTTTAACATTCATTTGTCGATATTGCTGATAATCTTTTCCTACATAACGTAACGCAGCTTTGCATTTAACACTTAAATATTGTTGTTCAATTATAATTGAGTACATTAGAAGTTGAGGGTTGTGCATGAACAGATACCGCATTATGCACAACATTAATACAATCTAGATAAATATAAACATAAAATAAACGTTCAATACGTTCAATTAATAATAATATTAAACTCGTACTGCAAATTAAATTCAACACTGAGTAAAGATATTGTCAGATAAATTTAAAGATGTCACTTCACCCAAAAGCAAAATTACTTATCAGATATTACCGATTAAACTATTAAATATAAAGCAATATAAATACAAAATGCATGTCAATGTACCTGGAAGTTTATCATGTTTTCTTATGTTTTTACATTATGTTACTGTGTATGAATGGTATAGGTATGTGGTTTTCTGTTAAGCAATGATTATCCAAAGATTTGATAAATCGATATGACGATCGTCAATGACAGCTGTCACTCTTTTCCTTCCAGATCTTGCTCGCCTCTCGAATCGATCAGTCTCCAAGTACCGATTCTGTGCATCCTTAACAGTAGTAGAAAAATCAAACCCGATTTGTATATAAAATATCCACATATGATCCTATTTTAAATATTTCAGGATGGTCGGTTTATTCGCGGTCAGTGTATAAAGTGTCCTTAAACCAGTTTGTCACATTACTTTTAGGCCTGAAGATGGTTCTTAGCCAATAATTTGAAATAAATGAACTCACGGAGACTTATTTTAACTGAATTTTAATGACAATAAAGTTACATAGTTACATCTACTTGTATCATTGAAATTATGAGTTTTAAAGAAGTAGAAATTGTGACTAATATTACTGATAAATTTCAAAATCGACACAATCATGTAGTTCATACTTACTTAGAAATCCATTTAAAATCGCATTCGACAAAGAACTATGTGTATCTATTAACATTTGATGTATTATGTCAGTAGCATTTAAGGTAATAAAAACTTAGATTACTGGAGTTCTGTCGATACCTTCATTAGTATTTGTTCATTTAGTTTCGGTCCGATCTCGGTCAGGTAAAATATGTTCAAGTAATATCTGTCTTTGTGCATACACACTATCCATAACAGTCAAGTTCTGCTCGAATCGCATTCCAGTGGCGATGCTAGTATGGATGCACACGTATAGTAAAATTAATACCTATTTAGAGGTACCAGTAAAAAATTAGGTTATGACCTTTGTCATGTCAAATGCTTGACATATTTCTTATTGCATTGGCGTAGTGACTTGAAATTTCATATTATCAGTGGCGGTTTGTAATAATACAAATTAATTTTATGAAATTCATAAAATTCTAAAGATGTTGACATAATAAAAGAATATAAAAGAAGCGCACTAATTTTAAAAACATTGTTTTATTAACTAGATACATAGTTTTCTTAAAAAAATATGGCAATTCAGAGTTCGATTAAGTACAAATTCTAGATTTTAAAAAAATGACAATGTGATCTTCAAGGCAAAGTTTAATTAGTTTCTAAATCAGAATAACTTTCGGAAAGTGATAGTTCATCATCGGATTCATTGGATACAGTGATCACCATAGGTTCGATGTTTAGTAGGTCCAGTTTGTTTTCTACTTCCCATGCTTCAGAAATAATTTTCTCTGTATGATTTATGTAATTCTGCCGGTACATTTTTTACAACGTCATTCCATACTTTTAAGACTTCAGTAGGTGACCTTGCAGTTTTCGTAATAGCTTGGTCATAATGCCTTTTAGTTTCTGACCATACCATTTCGATGGCATTAAAATGGCAATGATAGGGTGGTAGCCTGAGAACACAATGACCATGCTCGGCAGCGTATTTGTCTAAATGATAATTTTTTTCTGGCAAAACTTGCTTTTCAATTACATTCCAAACAGCATCCTTTAAAATGTGATCTGGAAAAGGAATATTCTTTTTTTTGAGCCATTCTAACATGCGTCTTTTACTCCAACTTTTTCTTGGGATTTCTTCATCCAGGCGACTGTGATACGTTGCGTTATCCATTATAATTAACGATGGTTCTTCCAAGTTTACAATTAGTTGCTGTTTAAACCAATTTTCAAAATTTTCGGTGTTCATGTTATCATGGTAATCGCCTGTTTTTTTATTGCATTTAAAAATAAGCGATGCATTTGCCACAAAACCTTTTTTATTACCGGCATGAACAATTACATATCGTGTCCCACTTCAAGTTATTTTTAAATCACTGTGTTTAGTACCATCTTGCCACATTCTTCTGTCCCCGCTTTTACTAAAAACCCATGTCTCATCCAGAAAAACAGGTGTAAAGAGCTTTTCGCTTTTAGCAGCATGGTATTTGTTCAAAAATAATATTCTTTTTAATCCGACTGCAGGCATTTCCAATAAATGTTTTCTTCCATCCTGTTTTTTGAAATGAAAACCCATTTTTTTAATTCCCAAATATAACGAACCTTTGGAAATCTTAGTTTCTGGAGACTCTTCGATAAATTGCCGTAAAATAGTTTCTACTGTGATTTTATCCTTTCGCGCATACATTTTATAAATTACTTCCCTCAAACAATGCAGGGTATTTTTTGTAATTCGGGTTTTGCTCCGGGAAACGCTTGCAGACATATTTCTTCTAAATTCGAAATCTGTAGCTCTGTTTGGTTTTTCAAGATTATATAATGTGCTTTCTGGACCTTTTAGTGCTTCGGACGCTTTTTGAATTGCCTTAAATCGAGATCCTAAATCGTTTTGAAAATAGTTTACTACATTAAGCATAAGTTTTTTGGATTCATCAGAATATCGCATTTTTATATCTTATTTTGCGTTATGACATTAACATGAAATCAAAATTTGACGTAACTTCAAAAACGTGACATCTAATAAATTAGTTACGACGTTCATTTTTGTTGGTAATTTTTTGTTTCAACCGATTTATTAATAATAAATAAGGATGGTCTTATTCTAAATGGGTATAAAATTTACTATACATTTCTTACTTGATAATATTTTACCAGACCAAGATCGAACTGTGATCGACATTAAATCAACAATTTTTCAATTATAACGAAAACATGGGAGTGAAACCGTTTTTTAATCTAACAATATCTTTTTCAGTGTTAAAATTTAGATATATCGATCAATCAATAAAGAAAAGAAAATTATTTAGTGTACTTTTAAAATTACCAAGTGAAAGAACTAACTCGTTCTATTTGAACCATACACATTTTGCAGCCGAGGAAACTGCAAAAATTTGTAGTCCGTGTACCCGTTTATGTAACCCCTCGGCGGAGGCTGGTAGCAAACAAACTGTAGATGACGGTTTCAACTGCAGTGGAAGCTCGTGTATGGAGCGTACACTATTTCTAATTATGGAGAGCAGTTTGCCTAGACGCATCACATTTTTGTGATTTCCTCGACTGCAAAATGTGGCACATGTACGGCCGGCTTTACTTCAAATAAAACTACAATACTAGTATAAAACTTAATTTTATGAAAGACAAAAGCCTTGTAAAATTGGCGGCCATACACAGCTATAATCGGAGTCGATTTTCAATAAAAATTGGAAGAAACATAACGGATTATTTTTGGAAGAAATCTAGCAAAGATAGATCTAAAATCTGTAATTTAAAACTGTGAAATATTTTCCATAAATTTAGAAACAGTTTGTATATCAAAAAATAAATCGTCAAGCTATAACTGCTTTAACCCTTACTACGTACAATCTTTCCATAATTATCAAATAAAGTAAATTAACAACAGATTCCACAACAGTAACTTTTATTACTCTACCGATTTCACATTTGTATCGTCGGGATTAAATTATAGAAATTTACCTGTCGATGCAAATGTTATTTGTGAAACTGGTAAAGCAATAAATGTTTCTGTTGTGGAAATGGTTATTAATTTATTATATTTGATAATTATTCAAACTAGGTATCATACTTTTTGCTCAACACATTGCGTGCCACGCTGTAATCGGGAAAACTTCATCATGGGCCAAACCACGTTTTTCCAATATGTATTAATTATTGAAATAAAAGTTTGTTTGATTCTTTTAGACCCAATGACTATAAACTAAAAACTAAAAAATATATTTTTGGTATTTTCAACAATGTTCGTATGTAACAAATGAAGTGACTGATCGATATATCCTAAAAAATAAATCATTGGTTGAAAAATAGTGACATACCTGTTCACGACGTTGATTTTTCTCTTCCTTCTCGCGTTTTCTAACTTCTATCAAATATTCGTTGAATAAACTTTCACGTTCACGCATTTTTTCAACGCCTTTGAAACGTTCGTCTTTAGCATATTTTTGGGCAAAATCGCTAAATGAGGACCTGAAATAATATCATTTATATATTTTTTGAACAATAATCTTAATAATTTTGTCTACTCGTTGCTTTTTAATTACATAAATAGCAAAATTTTGATCATCTTGTGACAAATTGGAAAAAAAGAAACACATTGACATCCAGGCTATGATTAAAGCTATCAGCAATCTAACAACTAAGTCTAGACTGGTAAAAAACTGTAAAAAATCGTTAAGAGACAAGACAGACTCTCTAGTATGGGAGCCGGGACATGAGGAGATTGCAGGTAATGAATTGGCGGACCAGTAAGCTAAAGAAAGCACTAAAGGATTTGCTCACAAATAGTATTGCAATAGTACCCTAAGTATTACCTGTATATAAAAATGAAGACTTATACTATAAGTAAACTTATGTTATTTTTTTGGGAACTTTGCGTGTCTGGAATATCGATTATTAATTTTATATATTCTGAAATACATACATAAAAATCAGCACTCGGAATTTTAGAAAAGTATATATGTATCTTTAGCACCTGATACCTATAAATTGGTAGGTGCTCTAAGCTAGCAGGTATAACTTTAAAAGTACAATACTAATACTACTCTTTCTGACACATTTTGTTACTTAGAAAATAAGTCACGTCTGGCGGCCCTGTGATCTTTGGCTATTAGTAATTACTTGCAATTAATGTATAATAAGAAAATGTACAAAAATTAAACCTGGTTGCTTGCTCTGGAATCAAGCTATATAGTAATAAAATGTTAAGTTAGTGAATCTGTAGTAACATGTTAGATCTATAAAATTTGAATTTTTCATTTTTATGAACAGTTTCACTTACTTGCCAGTTAAATTTGAGTCACTCAATAATTTTCGGAAAGACTCTTTCTTCTCTCTTAATTTATTCCTTTTCTCCCTCCTTTCTTCCTCTGCTCTTTCTTTGACGTATTTTTCAAATACTTGTTTTCTTTCTTTCGATGTCAATAGTAAATAACGATGATCAAACACAATTTTATGTAACTCCTTTTCCCAAGTGCTAAATGCTGAAACTTGTTTTTCCGTTAACATTTCTTTGAATAATTTAATTCTGGTATCTAAAGGTATCACAGCCCTTTCTTTAGCGGCTCGTACTTCTGCTTCAATGGCGGCTTCTTTGCCAATATCAATTTTTTTGGCAGGTGTTGCGCCGTTACTACCTGTAAAAACAACAAAAAACATTATACAGTTAACAGAACCAAACAAGAGCCCTGGGTGGGCGTGTCCATGTCGCTGTAGTTGTATTCTTGTCATAACAATCGATATTTTGAATCGATGATCAAATATCGATACTATAAGTGTCAACTGTCAAAAGATATGTAAACAAAATCAAACTTGCTAAAAATTTAACCCTAAATATTAATAAAAAAATATGTATTGGATCAAAAATAAAACTACCATCTTTTCTAAATGTATATTTTAAAATTTCATGACTGTAGTATTGTCGTAAAAAAAGGGTCATGTTTGTATTGGAAGCAACAAAATATGAACTGGTTATGTAGCCTATTCCTACATCTATCTGCTTACACATCAGGATCTTTTGGAGTAGAACCGTCGAATTCAGCCATTTGTTAACTTTGTGTTTAATTCCAATTTCGTATATTTAGATTTGTCATTTTTTCCAGTGTTCATTTCTCTAAACAACAGCCGAAAGTTAAAGTGCATAACAGTGTTAATATTGGAATATACACTTCACTGACTTCACCACTACCAATTAGCTAAGTCTTATATATTTGGTTGTTATAAACAAGACTGTATGGCAATAATTTTGTGTGATTTGTCAAATATATATAGTTATTTACATTACAAGCTGCGAAAGCTTACTTTTAGGTGCGAGGTGTATTCAAATAGCCGAGGCGAAGCGAAGCGTAGCCGAGGTTATTTGAATACTTCCGAGCACCTGAAAGGGCTTTTGCAGCGTGTAATGTATTAAACTTTTCATTCTTCCCCCGATTTTATTATTAAAACACACAATTTAAAGTTGCAAAAAATTCTCTGTAGACTGTAATAAAATGGGTAGAAGGCGTGAGTTAACGTTACTTTGGTAACATTCGTGTCAACAAAAACTAATATTTTGACAGTTGTCAAATAATTATTCTTCCATAACGTCTACATCTTTTAAGTTTAATATTTGGCTAGAATCTAGTTAAAAATGAATTCCATTGAAGAAGCAGCAATTATTGCGTGCAGAAGTTTGTTACCGAAAAACCTAAAGACCGTTACAATCAAGCCTATGAAAATTTCATCAAATGGTGTACAACGAAAGATGTGTCCACAATAACTGAAGATGTATTATTGGTATTTAAATCGACAAGCAAGTCAAAATTTCCAGTGACGTTGCTTTCAAACAAGATTTCAATCAACATTTGCCGTTAAATCTTTCAGGAACATACAACAATTGTAATTTTACATTTAATTTCCAATCTAAATAAATATTTGACATTTTATTTGTTCGTTGTCCAGGGCACGAAAGTTTTTCATACTTAGCAACCGATAACCTAGCATGTTTTACTTTCGCTTTCGCTTGCGTATTTAAAATAAAAAAGTCAATTTTCATAGGGGGGAGAATGAAAAATATATTAAATGCTGTTCTACTTCAATTCATTTGCTTTATTCAAACACAACAGTTAGATATTAGAAATTATTATTTAATCAACAACATTGTTAAGTTTCACATTACAAAAGAACCAATTACTAAAATAAAAAGGTAGATATTTCATTAGCATATGTAACAAATTACATTCCAAGTTAAGTCCAAAAAAATGAAATTAATCACAAAATTGATGTGTAAAACCTAGTTATATTTTTTGTAAATTATATTACTTATTCAGTTGAGTTCACAAATAAAAAAATTTATCATTTTTTTAATTTAATACAAACTTATAATCAAAAATTATTACAGGGGTTCCAATTGAAAAAAATTGTAGATGATTTCATTAATTGAAAGTATTATACATTATATTTGAACAGACATTAGATTGCAAGCAAAATTCAACATGTATTACATTAAAATTATTTATTTAGCTAATAATGAACCATGAATGTCTTATATGATATGTTCATGTAATGAATTTATGTGTTATGCACAAGATATTAAAGATGAACAAAATAAAACACTGTAATTTACAAAAATGTTATTCATCAATCATCACTCCCACTTTCATATTCATCACTCTTACTTTCATATTCATCACTCCCACTTTCATCTGATGAACCAGTGTTGACAGTGAAACACATATTTTCCACCACATCATCTAATAGTCCATCATTCCTCCACATTTCCTCAGCTATATGGTCCACATGGTCGCAGTGTTTGTTCCATTCCGCAGAACCAACTTCATCAAAGGCTGCTCGAACTAATTGTTCTATTTGAGCAGCACTTTGAGAAACATTTTTCATTGCCACTTTATGTTTTACGCTACTCCATATTAGCTCAATCGGATTGAGGTCGCAGTGATATGGCGGCAACCGTACCACAGTATGTCCATGTTTTTTCAACAACTCATCCACATAGTATGTTTTAGAATGGTTGAAACGTTTGACAAGATCCAGAAGTTCTGCTTTAAGCATATCATTTGTTGTTGAGATGCCATTTGCTTCAAGCCATTCTCTAATAATATGCTTCCGAGTTGATTGGGTTGGTGGCTTATTAATTTGAACACTGTGATAAGGGGCATTGTCCATAATCACAATACCAGTAGGAGGTAAGTTTGGTATTAGTTGTGTTTCTAACCAGTTCATAAAATTTGTATGGTTCATGTCATCGTGATAATCTCCTGATTTGCTTTTTGACTTGAAAATTAGTAGTCCATTCTTCACAAACCCATAACGTCCACCAGCGTGTACTATTATGTACCGTTGACCAGCTCTGTTGGATGTATACACACCAGGTTCATCTTCCGATTGCCAGCATTTACTAACACCATATGATGGATGGATATAAGTTTCATCCAAATAAGTTATTGGCTTCTTGTTGTGACCCAGAGCATCATTATCCCTCAACCTTCTTAAATAACGAGCCCGCCAAGCTACAATATCATTACGTTCCATCAACAATTTCCTTTTATTGTGGCATTTTTTATACTGAAATCCAATATTTTTTAAATGCTTTCTTAAGGTGTCTGGACCGCCAGAGTAATCTACTTTATTTTTCATTTTATTTACCAGAATATTTATTGTTGGAACTTGTTTATCAACCGTATAGCATTCATGTACGGTTCTTTTCAAAATACCCAAGTCACAATCATCCAATTCTATTTTGTTGGTACCACCACTTTTTTGTTTTTTTGAAGGAGACCCCAGTAAAACACCTTCTTGCAACAGTGATTTCTCCTTTCTGATACGTTTTATGGAGGTAACTGATTTTCCTGTTGCTGCTGCAGCTAATTCTGTGGCTTTTTCCAAAGGGAATGACCACACACCAGCAGCTTTCTGTCTATCAAAAAATTCCACAACGTTTTTAATAATATTGCGAGCTTCACTGTGGACTGTTTTCCTTGATTTTGGGTTCATTTTGTTGGGGAAAATTGAACTGAAAGAAAAACAAACATTAATAGGCCTGATGAACATTAAATGACTGGTTATTGTGTGTTATTCTAGGTTATGTTTATTAATTATAATTATAGTACTTACCTTACTATGTTAAGTTAATTATCAAATTAGTCTTAATAAAGACTGATTGTCCTGTAATTTATGAAGCAAATAATAACGTATAAAAATATAGAAGCAGATTATAAAATAACAGCTGACATCAAATATCAAATAGAATGCAATCCAGTGTTGCCGATGTAAAAATAAATATTATCCGAACTTACAATTCAAATTATCAGAATTTGTCAAAATTACCAAAAGGTCACAGTGTTGTCTAAATAAAAGTCTGCGACCCTAGTCAATATTGAAAATTCCCAGAAACAATAGCTGTTTTATATATTATCATTTCTGAAAAACTATTCGGTTAGCGAAATTGTCTAAAAATCGGATAATTATCCTCAGAATGACAACACTGATACAGACACTAAAATTGATGTATATTGATGAAATCACTCGGTCATATTATTTCGATTATGTTAACAATTACTAATGTACAATCGTTAACATTGGCTCCTGATTGGCTAGTTGCGATGACCTTTGTTTTAGTTCGCATATTTTCCGGGGCTCTTGTTTGCTTCTGAGGACTGTACTACAGATATATTATTGAAATGGGAATTCCATTCCCATAATTAGCAAGAGCATTGAATATTGTCTCTAGTCGAGCGCATCAAGGGGCATTTATATATTATAGAGTCTGAGGTACTGTTGCTTTCAGATCATAGGTACATCTGTGTGAAAATCTCTAAAATGGGGATACCTACAGTTAAGTACCGAAATCCTAGAGGCACGGCCTTGAAGAAATACAGGAATTAAATTGAAAATCTACTAGGGAATATCGAAGAATGTAAAATACAGAGATGATATAGGGCTTGGCTCCGAACAGCTTCGCGAGGCTATTGAACTCTCTTATCACAACAACTACCTAGAGGTAATCCAATACTCCAGTAATAAACTAACCTAGTGGAGGAGTCAGGAGCTCACCACACTAAAACTAAGAACTCTAAAAACTCACAATAGAGCGAAAAGAACAGGACAGTGGGAAGAATATTATATCACTTTCTGCAGTATACAATAAACATATCAGGAAGGAAAGAAGGCACTTTTGGAGGAAAATCTGTGGAAAGGTGGAAACAATCTTAGAAACGTCTTTACTCCAGAAAATCCCAGCCAAACATCCTGTTAATCCCATAGGAAATATATTAAAACCCAATAGGTCATACTCGGAAACTAGCAGTGAGACCCTGGGTATTTTAGTGCAACCACACCAGATTCTGTTGAGAGAGGAACGGATCACCCCGCCAGTGCTCCAACTCAGCCAGCTAGTGCAAGAAAAGAGGACTGGAACACATTCAACAAAGAAAGTAATAAACCACAACAAATTTACCGGGGGCATTGCCTTGGTTAAGCCATACAAAGCTTCGGACTAGATGGCATAAGCCCAGCACATCTGCAACAGGGGAAAATACTAATACCAGTACTTTGCAAACTCTTCAGAGAATCACTGGCAAATGGATATAATCCAACTGCTTTGAAAATAGCCCAAATTGTCTTTATTCCCAAACCAGGAAAATATTATACCCTACCAGTCATTCATGCCAATAGCTCGGTATACAACATCAAAATCCAGTTGGTTTAAACTTCGTTTTTCTGTCGGGTTTGTTGTGCTTTTGTCGTAGTTTCGGACTTGCATGTTGATTTGACCTATTAACGTTTGATTGACAATATCGGACAGATTTATTTTTCTGTTGATAATTTCGTCTATTCCTATGATAGCATCGGATGACACATTTGGCAGGAAAGGAAAGTACTACCTCCCTCAACACGGAAGACTAAGAAGATTTAAGTTCCTCTTTATCTCAATATGATAAGGGATTCTTGGGATCCAATTAAGTTCAACACGCTAAATCAGGGTAGGGTAGTGGGAAGGGGAGAGAGCCTTACCAAGTTCAACACACAATGTAGACTGAAGTCTGTGATTTCGGCTCGGTCTTTTGTATTCATTGCTGCTGCGTAAAAACTGGGAGGTAGTTAAACTTTGTCGTTTTGTTTATTTCTAGATGGTATCGCTGTAGATATCGTTACAATCTTTTATTATAAGATCATGGAGAAACTGATTGATAGGCATGGTAGGGAAAACGTTTTTGCGGAACGGCCTCTACACCAAAAACCAACACCTATCAATCAGAAAAATAGTGTGAAACAGCCTTACACCAACTGGTGTCGAGAATAGAGGCTGTCCTAAAGGACTCCATGATAGCTGTTGTTGCATGGCGTGGAGTAGAAGACACCACATGTAGGTGGATGAAAAACATGCTTCTCAACAGGGCAACAGCGTCAACGTTGATTGTCTAGAGATTCCACGAAGGTCTTTATAATGAAGGATGTCACTGGGAGGGGTATTATCTCCACTGATGTAGGACCTCGTCATAGATGAACTCCTGGAAGAACTCTACACCCAGGGGTATGCAGAAGATCTTCACAAGAAAAAGGAAGTTTGAGAGATTGGAATTGCCAAACCTCTTCATATATTCTATTATTGTTAATTGTTTATTTATCATGTATCAATGTGTAATTCTCTCCAAATTAATAATAATAATAATAATTTATTGATAATAGTGTGTGCTAACAAATATTACAATATATATTACACATGATACAATATAGTGAATTCAAATGTTTTTATCTACACATTTTTTTACAAAACTATCTACATTCACTCCCGACTTTTAAGATTTTTAAGATTTAATATTTTTTCAGTTGATGGGGGAAATGGTTTCAATGTAGTGAGGGTAATCAAGTAAGCAAGCCTTCGCCAAATTAGAATATACCCAAATAGACCAGGGACAGAACTCGAATTTTAATGGGTTGCATTTCAGATGCAAGACAGTATTTGGTAGTATCCTTCCAGGGTATGACTTCTTTATATGCATTTTACGTTTCAAGGGTAAAAGAGTAGGTAGATAGTATTTAATAAAATTCTGTTATCAGTAAGATACCACGTTAGTGGTTGTGAAGCTTAAAAAATCCATACATTTATATTATATTTCATTTAAATTACTTACTTGTAGATACAATGCTAACTTCTTCCAGCTTAGGTTTTTTTGATGGCGTTTCGTCATCGCTTTCGCTTTCGTCTGTTGCATGTTTTTTGGCAGGGGATTTCATTACATCAGGTTTACTAGAAGTAGCAAGAGAGTCAGGAGGGTTAGCTACCATTTTATCTACATCGGATCTCTTCAGTAATTCCTCTGGTCGTTCCCAAACGGATGTTCTAGATGAGGGATTGTAGAAAAATACTCTACCGTCCCCAGTCCACACAACACACCTACAAAAAAGTTTGCGCTACATTTTTGTTAAAAAAAATTAAGAGCAAATAAAAAACTACAAGTTCTTGTTTTCTAAAGTCTTTGTAATAGGTATGTACAGAAATGAGAGAATGCCACCATCCCTCCAACAATTTACTTATATTACTATTTAATTTCATCTATTACTGTGAAAAATTTAGTATTTAGAAAGATATCAAGTACATGTTACTTAAGTACTGTTTCTACAGCGTTGATGAGTACATACCTTAATGTATGATATGTACAAGAATGAATATACTTAAACATCTTTGGTATTTTTATACTTTATTTGTACCTGCCAGTGCTTTAGTTATTCTTCAATTTGTTTAGTTTGTAGCCATTATTGTTTATCATTTATTCATATATAAGACGTCCAAATGATTTTTTTTTGGTTCTAATCTATTTGTTTTCATTTATTAGTTGAAGTCTCATTAGTAACATATAAGAAAAAAGTTATACTTTAAATTCTTGGCTTTCTGAATGACAGAAGAGTTTATTGGATTTTAAATATCACAACGAAGGTTCTATTAGTTTGAAAAAAATTTGGGATTTTTTAGGGGTTTGATTAGTTCAACTTCAAAAAAACAAACTAGAATAGGTTAAAACTGACAGAAATATAGAAAATTCTTCTTCAATGCAAAAAAATCTTACCAAGGCGTTCCTGGTACAGGAGTACTTGAAATAGGTCTTGACTTGTCAGCAGCCTTCGCTTCCTTGGCTTTCTCCTCATCCTCTTTTTTTTTCTTGATCTCATCCTGAAGTTTTTTAATCTTCTCCTCGTTCTCCTTCTCCTGTTCTTCTTTAGTCATCTCACCATTAGTAGAAATTAGTTGAGTCTTACCTGTATCTGTTCCTGTAGAATCTGCAGTTGGTTTTGTAGAGATGCCTTGAGCTGCAGCAAGTTTTGCAGCTGTAAAAAAACAGATTATTGTTTTTAAATGAGGCGAGCCTTCCTCGATAAAAAATCATGTGCAATTATTTTTATATTCTCAATAATATAATTGTATAATATTAAACTATATTTTCTCGCTATTTGAACAAAAAAATACAAATGTCAATTATCTAATTTCATTACATATTTTTTATGACCAATTTTGTTTTTTGGTCAGATAATCAGCACACAATCTCTGTAACTTGATAGAAATAGAAAATAAATAGCAAAGAAAAGAAGTTTCTTTCTATCAACCAATGCTACCATCTGACTTTTTTCCGAAAACTTCGGGCGAGCTCGTGTAGAAAGAAACGAATACTACCCAAGTGGAAAACAATTTCAGAATTTCTATATCTTGTGATGTTTTTGACATTTAGTTGCCGGTATATCAATTATTTCCATTTCTGAGTTTTGTCTTGATGTCTTTTTATTCTGCCATTCAATAAAGGATGTTTAATTTTATATCAATATTTAAAAACCGAGAGGATTCATTTGTTTCATAAGTATTTTTGGCATCCCTTATCGTTGGACTTACCCTTGGTGCGATGGGTTAGCGCGTTCCTTTCACAGTTAGGGTCGTCGGTTCAAATCCTATCGATATAACTACACATTTTATTAATTTTTTTTTTCATGCTTCAACACTAATTATCATAGTTTTGCAGAGTAATATAATAAAAGCGATATGTAAGTCAAAAGCCAGAAAGTAGTCACTAATGAATCATTTTGTGTACTTTAATATAGCTCAAAGATCCATTACCTAAGTTTCTTTAATTAGGTACCAGCCATCTATCTTGAAAGTTAAATAAAAATGAAAAAAAATACTATTTATTTTTAAATAAAAATAAACAATATTCGGAACCAAATGATACCAAAGATTACAAAAAAAATATTTTTTGTAATCTTTATGTACTCAATAATCAACTTAAACAATGGGAAAACGGGATAAGTACGTATATAGGAAGAGAGAAAGACCTTTTCAGCCATTTCTATTTCTATCTGCCGAATATTCACACGGAACTGCTCGAACATCTCCGAATAGACATACAGAGTAACCTTATAAGAAATTTCCTTTCTATTCTGTTACATAGTTCACGTGCAGGTCAACATTAATGATACATATTTTCTGTATGTGCCTTATGGTATGTAAATTATTCTCTTTGTTATTTTTGGGAAATTGAAAAAAATTGCCATTGAATGAATTTTCTAAAAATAACAAAAAGAATAATTAATGATAAAACAAAGTAAAAACTCACTTTCTAAATCCTTAAGTGGTTGAGGTTTTTCCCAAACTGATTCTGATTTTTTGGCATTGTAGTAGTAAAACCTTCCATCCGGTGCTTTATGCTCAGTCCACTCAGAAGCTTTGGCTATGATTTCTGGATCAATTTTTGACATAACAGCCGCCTCATCTATAGCTGCCATGGCACCAGATACACCTGCTGTAATATATTTACAAGGAGAGTGGAATTAAATAATTTTTGTATTCAATAGAGCTGAGAAATTAAATAATTTTTGTATTCAATAGAGCTGAGAAACAATCAGGATATGTTTCTACTGAATGAATTAAAAGTATAATGTGTTGTTGGATTACAATACCTGAAAACATTGGTGGTATAGGCCATGGTCCTCCAGGCGGTACTGGCCATCCAGGTTGCCCAGGTGCACCAGGCCAAGCTCCAGGAATTCCTGGGGGAGGAAGACCAAAAGGTGGGAATTGGCCAGATGGTGGTCCAAAAGGTGTAAATCCGGGAGGTGGACCCAGCAATGTATGTGGTGGAGGTATTTGTGAAGGAACAGATTTAATAGCATCTTGCTTATTGTCATCAGATCCTAAAACAATACGCTATAATACTGCAATCACTGGACTGTGACATACAAAAATGTATTCAACTTTTACACTCTAAAACGGGACTTGAATCACAAGAACAATTTGCAACATATAGTTAAATCTTCTATATAAATCACTTTTAGTATCAAAAGAAGATTTTGTATTGTAAGCAGTGATTTGTTCAACAAAACTCGTGAAACAGTCAGTATGAGATAATATTGTGTATCCAATACTACGGATGATAAATAAAAATTAGGTTAATGAAGGAAAACGTAATAATTGACTGATCTGAAAACAAAATCTGTTGTCACAAAAATTCCGAAAGTAACACAATTAAAATTAAATTAAAAGTTTTTTTAAACTGTTTAACTGTTTTTCAATTATTTCAAACAATTTGAGGCAATTGCAAGAGTCAAACAAATTACTATTAACTCTTATTTTATGTTGCGAATTCAATGGATAGATTAAACAGTAATAATTTTTGAAATATTCTTGTACTCATTTTAAAATCATTGATGAAATGAATGTTGATTTCTTCACCAATTTTATGTTAATGTCAATAAAAACTATAGTTTTATGGTTACCTTCTGGTTTATTAGATATATTAGCTTGTGCTAAGGCAGCCTGAGCTGCTGTAGATGTATTCTGAGGTATACCAACTGTGGCAGCTTGTGCCATAGCTTCTACTTGATCCTGTGATATAACTTTAAGATTAGGTCCATCTGGCTTTGTCCATGTGGTTTCTCTAGTACGGGCATTATAATAATATGATTTTCCTTCCGCCGTTTTTGTTTCCACCCAAATCTCATTTATTGGATCTACCTGCTAAAGAAATGAGTATATTGCCTAATATAATTTAAATAGTTTCAAGGCATATTTACAGATGTATTCATTGCATAAACCTTTGAACAAAGAATATACTAGAAGTGTAAGCACACAAATTATCTGCATCTAACATTGAGGTCTAGGATTTGCTTATTTTGTTTGGTCTCCACATATGTCATATCATATTATTTGGAAGTAATGATCATCCAATGACTTCAGTTCTTTTGTGGTTACTTAAAATATGTTCTTTGTACTTATATGATTTGGATAAATGTATAAAAAGCAATTTATTTAGTATGTTTAATTATCGAATGTATAAACAAAAAATAATAACAGACAAGTTTTAGTGTATGTCCAATAAAACCAGAAATAGATGTATAATAAATGACAAGTTTAATTTTACAAGCTATTCATTGCAATTTCTGCATAAATAATATTTGCTTACCACTGATGCTACAGTATTTGACTGAGCTGGACCACCACTGTTTTGATTTGAAGTAGGTCCACTACTAATATTAGCTGAGTCACTAGGCATACCAGTCATATCTTGATCATTTAGTTTAACTTGTCCCGAAACTCCTGGAGGTCCACCTAAAGCAATATTTAAAATAAATTAAAATGCTGAAATGTACTTATGCTTACCATTAAATCACATATTCTATTTAGTACTTACTTGGCCCTCTCATTCCACCAGGACCTCCAGGCCCAGATGGGGCAGTTCCTGATGGTGGTGTCCCATTAAAAGTCATCAAAGGCGGAGGACCTGATGGCGGACCACTCCAATTTGGTCCAGAAAAATTTGGTGGCCCATTAAAGTTTCCATGGAGACCACCTCTTGGTGGTGGACCTCTAAACATAGGACCTCCCCCTCTACCTCTTGCAAAAGGTGGTGGGGGGCCACCAGGTCCAAATCCTCTTCCTCTGAATCGATGTTCTCCTCCTCTTGGAGGACCATTCCAATTTCGAGGAGGTCCTTTCCTGCAAATAGCACCAAAAATTGTTATTTATAGATATATTTTAAATAAAATATAGTTCTGAAAGTATTTTAATCATGCCAAATTACATTCATTATCAACTTTGATAACATGAACTAATCTTATAGCAAATTATTAGACAGGATAATAATGAAATGTAGATATATAAATATCACATATTGTTTTTTATTGACTTTTACCATATATGAAAGGCGTGGAAGACATTTTGCAAACAACCCCTTCTCCCAAATATCTTTCCTGTTGTTAAGAACCATGAACAATAATTGACTGACCCACTTGTTATTCTGGCAAGAGAGACATTTTTTCGGGTAAGCCACAATTTATTGGCACAGCTAGATGTTATGAGAATAACTTGACTTCCACAATCCAAGAGAACCCAAATTGAATGAAAACTTCCTACAGTCTCTTATTATTTACCTGAATGTAAGTCAAAATAGCATTCTAAAGAATCACTTAATCGTAAAAATATGTTTTTGATTTGTTTTAATAGAAGATGCTGATAAATTAGGTGCACACCCTAAGGTAAAGTTTTCACAGAAATTCAATTTTCAAGTTGCAAGAATGATATAGAATTGGTAGGAAAGTATTACTTTATTACTTAATTATTAAATTTAGTATTCATCCATGGCATCCTGTGATAACATAACCAAATGAGAATGATTACTTATTTCTTTCACTTTTAGAGAGGTTGTGTGAAATTTAAATAATACATTAAAATACTCTAAAGAATGGAAAACTACTGCAGTAATAGAAGAAAAAAACTAAGAGACTAGCAATATGATACGATAAATTATGAAATAATATTCAACTTACCCAAATCCTCTACCTCCTCGACCTCGTTGAGGTGAAAAATCTTTTTGTGTATCTATATCACTATCAAAATCTATATCGTCTTCAAAGTTATCTTCTGGATCTCCCTCGATAGAACTAAAATCATCATCCATGTTTAACACTTTCAACGGTAATTGTTTATACCGTATCCAGGAAGCACAATGTCGCTATAATTATTTCACTGCGGGACTAACGATACAAATGGGATCGATATTACCAAGACTATAATTATATTAAAATGTATTAAAGGAGCGAAAAATTGACAAGGATATGCCGGAAAATCGAAGTAAACTACCAATTCAATAAATTCAATTTTAATATTTCATCCCCAACTTCTACTAGAGACGGTCTGTCAACCAGTCACCAGTCAAGCATTTCCTTGTCAATTGTTTCATTATGACAAATGTCATAATGGCATCTGTAGTGTGTTCCGATTGTGGAGGGTAGAAGGAAGGAGCACCATCTTGTATGAGGGGTAGGGATGGGAAGGTCACGAACGACCCGTTCTCAAAGACCGAATCAGTTCCAAGACCCGTGATTGGTTCAATCACGTTCTGTGACCCTATCGTTCGAATGAACTGAACCAAGCCACCGCTGTTGTAGTACATTTATGTTTTAATTCGACAAAAAATACAAACTATTTCAATTTTTGGATTGTTATTTACAAATTCAGTCATTCATCCACTCTAATGAAGGTTCATAAGCAGACGTGAAGTTTAATAAATAAATGAATATGAAAATCTGCATAATAATTTATGCCGTTCATTTCATTCACATCATGAAACGATGGAACAAATAAACAAGGTCATATGAACGAATCTTCAAGAACGGGTCATTTTAATGATTGATCTGGAAGACCCGGGTCACCAAAATGAGCCGGGTCTTACCATCACTAATGAGGGGACAAGTTGAAAAAGTGTCCACCTGTAAACAGCAAATTATAATTCGAAGATTCACCGAAATGGCGCTCGTGTAGCTAATGGAAATGATGTGAATTTAGGGTTATAAACCGACTGAAGTATGCTGGGTTGAAAAATTTAGTATTTTTCGTGACTTGTATAGTTGAGAAATATGAAGTATTTAAAATCTGAACTATTTACGTAGTCAATTACTCTAATAATTCATGGCGCTGTTTTTAAAATCTTTCCACTTGCTACTATGGCGCCACCTTAATTTGCTTCCTTTCGATGACCACTTTTTAATACATTCAGATGGTGCTCCTTCCTTCTACCCTCCATAGTTCCAATCCATCTATGCATCTTGGTTCGTATTCATAGGGATTGTGTTCAACATCCCAGGCACTTGAACTAAACCTTGGTACCATTTCCAATATTTTCTACTTCCATTACATTACTTCGTGTCCTTTATATAGGTCACTAGTATAACTGGGAGTTATTTTGAGTAGTTGTAATGGTTGTATTATTTCCTATCCAAAGTGCTTCTGTCCGAGTCCTTGTAACTTCTCACAGAAGCAGAGTATGTGAGTAGTCTTCAAACGTCTCTTGCTCATTTTCAATAACCTGGTTGAGTGTTTCTTGTCTACTTTGTTCATTAAGCAAATTATCTCCATAACTCTTCTACATTGCCAGAGAAGCCTAGTAGCACTGGTAGTAACTTTTTCCAGGTGTGTCCTCCAATTCAATTTGGAATCAAGTGTCACTTCCTGAACAGTTGTACTTTAGAGTAGGTAGGCTCTTCTATTCGTAAAAACAACTAGCTTAGTTTTCCTTGGATTCACTTAAAGGTCCTCCTTAAGGCACCAGTCTTCCACAATTCGTAGTGCTTCTTGTAAGACATTCTTAACTGTCTCTGACAATTTCCTATTGGTGACAATCCCTAGGTCGTTCGCAAAGCCCTACGCATGTGCCTTGAACATACAACCTGCAGATCAAGTCATCCACAATTAGATTCCACAAAAGAGATGAAAAAAGTAGAACGTGTCGCGGGACACACGGTAGGAACTTTAGTTCCTTTTAATCTTGTATGATCTTTTTAATATTTTTGGAACTTTAGTTCTTTACGTTAGGTTAGGTTGGAGCGAGGGGGGTCGCGCAGCAAAAAATCTAACCGTTAGGTTATGTTACATGCGGTAATGCAGATACCTATAGTCGGTAATAGGTCTGGCGCTGGGGGATCGCGCAGCGAAAAGTCTGACCGTTATGTTATGGCCGTTATGTTATGTTAAGGAATCACAAACATACATCTCATATTTCAGTTATCATAGACCTATTATTTCAATGATCGAATGCACTGACTAGATTTGAATACTTAATATGTACATAGTTCGTACCAATCAACGTAATGATAAGATTTTTTTAAACAATACTATTGTATGTTTTTGTTAAATCTGACCGTTACTTTATGCGGTGTTACATGCGGTATAGTCGGTAATAGGTCTGGCGCTGGGGGATCGCGCAGCGAAAAGTCTGACCGTTATGATATGTTATATTTTTGTTAAATGAAGTTTCATTCAGAGAAAAATAAATTCTTATATTAATATGTGTGTATTTATTTATTAATTCAATCAGTCAATTAAAAATATATATAAGAATATTAAAAAGATCATACAACATTAAAAGAAACTAAAGTTCCTACCGTGTGTCCCGCGACACGTTCTACTTTTATATATATTTTTAATTGACTGAATCAATAAATAAATACACACATATTAATATGAGAATTTATTTTACTCTGAATGAAACTTCATTTAACAAAAACATAACATAACATATCATAACGGTCAGACTTTTCGCTGCGCGATCCCCCAGCGCCAGACCTATTACCGACTATACCGCATGTAACACCGCATAAAGTAACGGTCAGATTTTTTGCTGCGCGACCCCCCTCGCTCCAACCTGACGTAAAGAACTAAAGTTCTAATACTCCACCTTGAGGGAGGTCACCCTTTAGTTGTCCTAACGGTGTACAGGGTATAGTCGGTAATAGGTCTGGCGCTGGGGGACCGCGCAGCGAAAAGTCTGACCGTTATGTTATGTTATGTTTTGGAACATTAGTTTCTTACGTTAGGTTGGAGCGAGGGGGTCAATCAGCAAAAAATCTGACCGTTACGTTATGTTACATGCGGTATAGTCGGTAATAGGTCTGGCGCTGGGGAATCGCGCAGCGAAAAGTCTGACCGCTATGTTATGTTATGTCTTTGTTAAATGAAGTTTCATTTAGAGTAAAATAAATTCTTATATTAATATGTGCGCCGTATTTATTTATTATTTCAATCAGTCAATTAAAAATATATATAAAAATATTAAAAAGATCATACAACATTAAAAGGAACTAAAGTTTCTACCGTGTTTCCCGCGACACGTTCTACTTTTATATATATTTTTAATTGACTGATTGAATCAATAAATAAATACACACATATTATTATAAGAATTTATTTTACTCTGAATGAAACTTCATTTAACAAAAACATAACATTACATATCATAACGGTCAGACTTTTCGCTGCGCGATCCCCCAGCGCCAGACCTATTACCGACTATACCGCATGTAACATAACGTAGCGGTCAGTTTTTTTGCTGCGTGACCCCCCTCGCTCCAACCTAACGTAAGAAACGAAAGTTCCAAAACATAACATAACATATCATAACGGTCAGACTTTTCGCTGCGCCATCCCCCAGCGCCAGACCTATTACCGACTATACCGCATGTAACACCGCATAACGTAACGGTCAGATTTTTTGCTGCGCGACCCCCCTCGCTCCAACCTAACGTAAAGAACTAAAGTTCTAATACTCCACCTTGAGGGAGGACACCCTTTAGTTGTCCTAACGGTGTAAGGGTATAGTCGGTAATAGGTCTGGCGCTGGGGGACCGCGCAGCGAAAAGTCTGACCGTTATGTTATGTTTTTGTTGAATGAAGTTTCATTCAGAGTTAAATAAATTCTTATATTAATATGTGCGAATTTATTTATTAATTCAATCAGTCAATTCAAAATATATATATAAAAATATTAAAAAGATCATACAATATTAAAAGAAACTAAAGTTCCTACCGTGTGTCCCGCGACACGTTCTACTTTTATATAACAAAAGTACTATTCATCAATTACGGAACGCGACTGCTTTCCTAATTTTATCATAAACATAAACCTGCTATAATGTTAATACATATCGAGTTATCGAGTGGTTTGGCACTTTTAACTTTAATTATAAAAGATAAGACCCTTGCGCTCCTTATTCATTAATAAATATAATTGGGTTATAAATCATTGAAAAATGTGAAACATAATAATTATTAATTATATTTCACCCACTCCAAAGAGCAATGAAACATGAAAGTCTTTCGATTCTAAATAAATCGAAATTTCATCGACGACAAAATTCTTCAGCTCATGTGTCAACACACTTTCCCTACAGACACCTGTTGAATAACTAAACTAAAATAATTGAATTAAGTAGTTAGTGGCTTATAGTTGTTTTTGTGTGCTAAATAAAGTGTTTATGTTCGTTTAAAAGACATATTACAAAAAAAATAAATAGTTGATGAACTGTGGCTTATTGCTAATTGTGTATTTTCTCAAGTAGATCAACGGACCATTTTAGATGAATTACTAATTTTTGTGTTAAAAAGAAAATTGAGGATAGTTAAAATAATCATTAGGTAAGAGAAAACATTTAATTATTAACCATAAATTCATAACAGAAAATAATTGTAATAGACTATTATTAAATTTTAGACAATGGAAATTGTAATAAAAACATAATAGGCGCGGCAACTTCTCATTTGTTTTTTACAATATAGACAAGCAGATGACGTGAACAATTAAGAAAAATGTTTAAACTATGAGTAATCACGCCGCACATTTTAACCAAATTTTCCATTTTGAAAAAACAATAATTATACCTACATAGATATGACGCCGATCTTTCTGTAAACGGTACTTTCCCAATACAAGATCTAGACATTATTCAAATGTAACATTTCTATAATGTTATCTGATCTGTATAATTACAAAATAAATTGTTTTGGTCTGTCGTTTGAGGTCTTTAGGGCACTGCTTATATTGAATTAACGGTTGTTTATATATTATAATGTCCACGTTACGCGTTGTCATGGTGACGCGGTGAATATTAAATGTAATATTTATCAATTACATGTAGCAAAAAGGATATTTAACATAAACTTTAATTGTTTGTATAAATCCCTTTACATATTTCAACACTGTATCCCTTGAATCATTTTCCTTTCCCTTCTTGATAAATCCCAATGATCCTTTTAAAAGGTCCTTATTTGCCATGTTGTCAGATTGTCTGCATGATCATTATTTCTAATACTGTTGCTCTCTTTACTAGTTTTGAATTTTTTTTTCAAAAAATAATATAATTTATTATAAAATAATGAGTTACATTTTTGTGCCTGACTGAAACTTGAAAAAAATGCAATCTACAGTCATTTTAAACAGTTTTCTGAAAAAATTGGTTGAAGATACAAGAAGGTTGTATTCTTAACAATTACCTACCCATTTCTTGCTAATTTACTTGATTTATTTATATTTAATAAAAAGGTAATCCATATACAAGTTTATAAACACTATATTTGTAGTTACTAAAGTCTGATTACTTCAAAATTCAATTTTTCGTGTCTTTTCGTTATTTAATTAATTACCCAATACATGAAATAAAAAATATAAATCATTCTAATACTAAACACATTTGTTTGGATTTAAATTCATTGTGGGGTCTGGTGAACTAACAGGTACCATTAAGGTTCCCAACCCTCCCGGATTGCCCGGGAGACTCCAGTAATAATGGTTAATCTCCCGACCTCCCGGGGAACAATAATTTCTCCGGTTTTTCTAATAATTATATACATTCTTCGCTCGCATGGATGAACTGCAAAAAACAAATTTTAAAACTGATGTCAATAACTTTTTTACGAGTTGTTTGACATATTTATAAAATTGGTATAACTTTGAAGATCCAGAATACCAAGCAATGAAAATTTTATCTCTAAAAAAACCAATCACATGGACAGGAATTACTAGATTCCAGGAATTGTTAAATATTGACTTAGATAGTGACAAACTTTATGATGAGGTTGGACGAAGTTGGAAGTTGGAAGAAAATCGAGTGGATTTACGCTGGGTTGACTTCTTTACTAAATCGAAAGATAGAAATCATTGTTCTGAATTGAAAAAAATGCTCATGTTTGTTCTTTCTATTCCTGTCTCTAATGCTTCTTGTGAGCGTGTTTCAGCGTAATGGAAAAAGCATGGAGCAAGGAAATAAATCAAATGAGTATTTCTTTAGTAAAAGCAGAGTTACAAGTACTAACAAACTGACTTTTCATGTAAAAACTTTTATGATTTTGAGATGAAAAACCGACAAATATAGATACTTTTTCACTGATGATAATCTTGTTAAAGGCATTTTAACAAAATAGTTTGTTAAATACGATATGATAAATTAGAGTAACAATACTTTCAATTAAAAAACCTGTGTCAAGAAATACTTTTAAAATTTTTCTGTTTAGTCTAGGAGGTAGGATTATCTTTGCAAGTGGATAGGCATAATGTTGAAGTAACAACAAATTTTGCGTTTTTGGCCACCCTGTACCAATCTGAATCAACTTGTTATGTGATACATTTTTGGAATCAGCTCAGCAAGAGAAATCCGCGGGGGCGTTTGTTTAAAAAACTGGTGCTGACATCATCACTTAAATTCACCCTGTATGATAAATTATTCTTTATAAAAATAGTGAATTAAAAGCAAATGTTGATTTCTTCATATTACTGTTTATTTAGCTAAAGCTGGTTCCAATTTTGAATTCACTTTCATAGGTGAATTATTGTACAATGTTCCAATTTTGAATTCACTTTCATATGTGAATTATTGTACAATGCTGATTTTTCAATTTCAATAAATAGTGGAATTAATTAGTAACAGTTAGTTTCATTTAAAAAAGTAATATGAGTAGATTCCTCAAAGTAAGGGTCCAAACAGTAAATTCAATTAAAGATTTAGTATATTTTTCTCAACAAATTAGATTAATTACATTTGCTGTATAATTATAATATTAATCCCCAAAAATCTTACAACTTTACACAACACTTTTATTTGAAATTTAACTTTTCCAACAAATTAACAAGTCATCAACATACATGAACAAATAAATTGCATCTTTTCCATTTTTCATTGCATACAGACAGTAGCCATATTCACTTCAATTAAAACCTAATTTTTCTAAAAATGTGTCTTAAGACAATCATACCATGCTATGAGATTTCCTTTCGGGATTTCATTCCAATCATTGAATACTTTTTCCAATTTACAAAGTTTATCTCGCTTGAGGTTGTTTCACATATATATTTCTGACATAACTTTTTTAGATACAATTTTATTATAATCTGTGATTATACATAACTGATTAAATGTATATCCAGAAAATTTAACAGAATATAGATTGCGTAAATGAATTGGAACTCTTTTATTGTAAATTATAAAATAACCAATCACATTTCCTACTCTAACATTTTTTAAAATTTTAACATTAATCACCTCTTTTGAAATGATAAAATCTGAAAAAGATTCGTCATTATTTATATATCATGATCTGTCCAGTCACTATCTAACAACCAATTAATTTTTACCTAACTTCTTATTATTATTATTAGGAATTAAAGTTCTGTTGTAAAGCTATTCATATTGTGTCTGCTTTGCTGGTAACCTCTTTTCTCTAAAGACCAACTACCTCTGGAATAATAATGGTCCTCTCTACCATATTATTGTGGTAGGTCATTTAAGAGAAATATTCTTATGTGTATGACTTCTTTAATGTAAAATGTGTTACAAATTGTTATAAATTCTTGGAATTTTGTTGAAATATTATTTTTTTAGTTATGCTCTCAGTGTGTTAATTAAAATTTATAATAAACTTGGGAGTAATCAACAAAATTGTTGTGTATATGTGATAGTGGCAATTAAAATGTATGACACTTTGACCTCTTGCGCACCAAATTTTATGGCTAAAAAGTTTCTGCAAGTTGACGTGTCGAATGTCAATTAACAAATTAGAGACAATAATGCCAAGAACGTTTTGAAATGAAGAATGCCTATATCCATGATGTTCAAATGCACAAGCAGCCGTACTTCGTCGATTTTCTGAATCTGGTTTGGAACGCTTCAATGAACAATGTTGAAACATACATCTAAGAAATATTATGACGAACTATTATAAAAATTACAAATCAGTTATTAAGACGAAATCCTAATCTTAAATTAATTAACTTTATAACAAATACAAAAACAAGTAGCTTAACAATGTGTTTATAACAAATGAACAAAATGTACCACCTAAAACATTAGATACCATTGCAGTCTTTATTCTAACGATCGACTTAAATTTCTGAATATTTTTACATTAATACTGTGGAATGCTTCTCATATTTTGTTCTTCATATCATTATGTGTGGTTGGCGCTATTTGATGCTCACGATTTTTCACATGAAGAAGTCAATTTTACTTAATAGACCGGGAGCCAGTGACAGATTTCGCGGCTCGATTTCCCAGTGTTTGCCTCTTGGAGGGTTGATAGAAGACCATAAAATATTGAATATAAAAAGGTACTTCACTGATTTACGCATCCTCTTCATAATGAACAATTACAGTTGTTATTTGTTCTTGTTCAATGTGCATGCCATTCCTAAAAATATTTTTTTATTGTAGCAGATGATTGAACCTTTAATATGAAATAACAGAAAATATGTGGTGAATTTCCAAGAAACTTTCAGCATCTCCTTCAATGTCAGTTTGCATAGAGTATTTTTTCGACTAAAAATCATATTTGTATCATGAAGGCAGGCAATTTAACATTACGGAAAAACACTTCAATTTTCATTATGAAAAGGATGCGTGAATCGGTGAAATACTTTTTTACATTCAATCTTTTAGGGTCATCTATCAACAATCCAAGAGGCAAGCACTGGAAATTCGGTCTGCGAAATCTGTCACTGGCTCCCGGTCTATAACCTTTGTGAAAAAGGAAGGAAGGATTGTTTTTCATTCTCCTCCCTCTCGAGGGGAGCGGGCCGCTATAGGCTTTCCGGAGCCTCTTCAGCCAACATTGGAAGGAATAAGGATTGTTTGGTTCAGGGGATGGGAGTGGAGGGAACGGTGGTAGGTGCCTGAGAGGTGTGTACTGACCCAGCATTCGCCTATTGCTACGAGAAAACCTCTGAAAAAACTCATAGCAGGTCAGGCGGACCTGGGATTTGAACCCCGGTCCTTCCGAATGCAAGCCGAGAGCGTAACCACTCGACCACTTGCTCGGTACCTTTGTGAACAAGCTGGTATTAATTTATTAGGTCTCCTCTCCCCACCTATCTGCCAGAAAAATGGGTATTAAGATTATTGTTGCTCAATCTAGTGTGATGTACGTCCATCTTGTAACAACCAGATTCTTTGACGAATATTAAGAGGAACGTTTGTAGTAATTGTAAATTATTCTCTAAATGCTCCAAGTAAACCTGACCATATAGGTACTATTCCACCAAAAAATACCACCTCAAACATTCACAGACCACCTAGTTTGACTATGAGTTGATAACTCAATATTGAAATTTTTATTGTAATCGATGAAGCACCTAAAGATAAAATTTTAGCTCCTACAAAGTTTTCGCAAATTCCCTCTTTAAAGAGTAAAGATGCATATTTAAACATCATAATGTGTATCTTATAGAGACGCTAGACAATGCCGATTTTCTACTGGTCTACTCAGTCTAATTGATGCGTTCAGTTGTCTTTTGCGTAAATTGTACATTTTGCAAGGTACTCTTTCTGGAGGATTTTTTGTGAAATTTTATATTATTTTTTTAGCAGTGTAGATAGCGGACGATTTAGCAGCCGTTAATTCTGAAAGTTTGTTTTGGTTATAAAAGTACTCCAAAATTTTTTTATCATGCGTGTAGTCCGTGTAGACAATGGAACATTTTTTGCGGAAAATATGAAAATAATAATGTTGCTTCTTGCGGTTCCCTAATTCAAAAGGCTGCTAGTTTCAGATGCCAAATCAAAGAATTCCACATGATTGTGGATTTGTTGAGCTCATTTGCAAAAGCAACTCTTTTGGGATAGTTGATGAGATGAGTAATTCATGATGCAACTGGATATCATATGGATGTATTTTGTTTTTACGCAATATTCTTCGGACACACCTTTCACTACTATCCTGCTGGCGCGAGATTTCACGTGTACTATCATGCGAGTTATACCTAACTTTGACACTTTGAGCATCACTTTAAATGAACTATCCTCGTTAACTACAGGTTTTGTCCTTGCCTTTTTTCATAAGCTCCTGAACCTGTACGATTAAAACGATCTACTAACCTTTCCAACGTTATTTCCTCTATTGGTAAATTATTTGTCCTAATAAACAATTTTTCATACATACTCCCAGTACCCATATCAAGTCTGTTAATTCGTCAATAGAGAAATTCACTTCAGTGTTCACAAATTAATAAACAATACAAAATTTCACAGAAGTTTGTTAAACGACACGCTAGTAATTATTACTCAATAATACCTATCTAATCTGTCATCTCTTGACATCATTACGCTGAAAAAAAAATTGCTTAAGATGCCTTAACCTGCGAAAGTGCTTAGGCGGATATTAAATTTTGTTTAATAAAAATGCACTTTGTCTTTATGTATGTTTCAAGTAAGTAATAAGTTGTGCATTTTAACCTCACCACTTCTATTCAAGGGAAGTCATAATATGACCCAGTGCCTCCAGCCCGAGGGTTCGTAAGTTGACCGAGGGTATATATCTATTAGTACCCGTGGTGCATACAAACTTTTATGTCATACCTGTTCGTTTTGAATAATATTTTTTTTTTAATTTAATTTGATTTACTTACCAATTTTTTATTTTTACCTGCGACATTACCTTGACATTATTATTGTCTGCGTTTTTGTTGCTAGGGAGATAAGTATTAAAATGTTTAATGTGTCAAAGCAGTCAAAGTCAGAAATCAAAAATGGAAGAAGATTTTGAAATTCCCGACGAAATTGCAAAAATGGCTGAAAAGGCAACGCAAAACCTGTTTCCGTAATCCCATTCTGTTATTTTGATTTAACGGTATTCAGATGACAATTGAAAAGTTAATGTTAACAGCCTCCGTCTGTTAAGAAATCACTTCTGCACATGATTCTCATCCCAATATTTCTGAAGAAATTTGATTTTGTTCCTCAATTTCATCCATGGTCGTTGTTAAAGCGAACTCCCGAACATAAAAAATTGACGTTGTTTATAATATTGTTGTGATATTGTTAAGCTGACAATTTTTTAAGTGGATGACAGAAAATGCCGTAGAAAACATTAACGAAACTGTGCTGTTGGGGTACTTTAATGATCTTTCCGAAAAAATCTCCCAAAGCTCTCTGTGGGCTAAATATTCGGTGATCAAGAAGACTTTAACGGTAAATAAGAATATTAATATTTGTAATTTTCACAAATTACGCGAGTATTTAAAGCAAAGGTCAAAAGGGTACCAACCAAAAAAATCCACTGTGTTATCTCGAGAGCATGCCCTAAAATTTATTCATGAGGCACCAACTGAAACGTTTGTAATGAACAAGGTCGCATTATTATTTGGAGTATTTGGAAGATGTCGGATGCAAGAACTTGTAAATATGTTAGTTACACATGTAGAAGATAGAAAATTAGTCTTTGTTGTAACGGTGTCAGAAACCAAAACTGACAAAAAACAAGTTTTCACCATTGTCGATGAAGACGAAATGAAGAGTTTGAAATTTATAAAAGATTATATTTCTTTGCGGCCACATGGCTGCTCAGAAAAAAGACTATTTTTAAGCTACAGACAAGGCCGCTGTATTGTACAACCTGTTGGAATAAACAATTGGGAAAATTCCCTGTATTATTGCAAAATATTTGGGTTTGAACAACCCCGAAAACCTTGGCAGGCGTTAGCATTTCCTTACAGAAACTAGAGACCCAGACAATGAATAATGAGTCAACCTTTGCTTCAGGAAATTTAGCTATCAGCTGAACCTTCCAGAATTGTCAATTATATGTAAATACAATCAAATAATATATAAACGTAAATTTATATTTTGTTATTTTGTTAAAGAATAAGTTAAACGAAAACTATTTTTTGCGCCTTAATGCCCGCGCGGACCATAATGTGTACTCTATGCTCGCACGGTCAAAAACATAATAATGTACTGGTATGATATAAAAAAACAATGAAATGATATTTACGGCATGTTTTTTTAGTAGTTTAAAAGTAGGTACGTTAGGTTAATCTGCCACAACAAAAATTATAACGAGTGATGAAATTACTCGAATTTAGTGTATATTTATTTCGGTTTTACAGATTTTATGATTAATATTAGTACCTAACCAATATATGTGGCCCTTCAACTTTTACAGGTGTTCAAAAATAATGACCTAAGTAACAATATATCGGACTTATTGGACATTGTTATGTTGATAACGTTTCAACTCAACACGTAAATTGATACAAGTGGATTTCACAACGGATTGAGCATTCTTAATTATTTACTGTAAGTTGAGACGTGCTTTTATGTAGGAAATTTTGACCATTGTTTATAAATATATCCCAGATTACGTACGTGTTAAACATCATGTTAAAGTTAATGAGTACTTTTAGAATGGTTTCTATCTTTAACTAGATAATAGTCGCTCATAGTTTCGCAGGCATACTTTATTACTGTTAGTATTGCCGATTTAAAAATTTTAATTTCTGTGATGCAATTGTCTCTTTAGTTTCTGATACTTCCAATACACTTTGTGTTAGATTCCATATTTCTAGCGTATTATATTTATTGGACAACACCCAATAATGAATATGTCACCTTACTTTATTTATTAGACAAGGCCCATTAACAAAGACGTCACTTGAATGTTGAACCGAGTTTTGTTTATCTGATCTCTTGTAACATATACACATGACCAAGGGTCGAGGGGATCTGAAAGGGGAAGAGGTCTGGAATATGTAGTCTATACAAAGCCGTCGTATTGAAAAGAGTAAATTCTGATAGTTATATTATTATCGACTTTTATTATACTTTATCCTTTTTGAGTCTTACACTTTTACCGGACATTATTCTTGCGTTTATCTCCGCACTTCTGTTGTTCTTTTCATCAATTAATATTCTCAGGTATCTGAAATGATTTACTCTATGAAAAATATTCTGTATACTCCTGTATTTATAATGGAAATTGGCATATTTTCTGTCTTCGCTTGGTTAAGTACCATGAACGTCAGGTGCGGTTCCGTGGGGGATGAGCTGAGGTTGCCTCCCACGCACGAAAAAAAATTTTTATTTCAACCATTTCCTCTTACCTGAAAATTTGTTAAATAGAGATACAGCCAGATGACATAATATATATTTATCCATATTTGCATATTATAAGCTATCATCAGATAAATTTTCACTTGGGAGGAAATCATTGAAAGCATAATTTTTTTTGTGTTCAAGGGACCAGCTGACGTATGATCCACCATGTTATAGTCAGCTGATTGTTTTTTTCCTCTAGATATTGGGTTAGCAACAATTTAACAAATTTTCAGATAAGAGGAAATTATTGAAATAATTTTTTTCGTGCGTGGGAGGCTACAGCCACTCACACCACCCCCCCTCCCCCCCTGGACCGTAGCTGAAGTTCATGATACAACTCTCTGATGTATTTCACTAATTATCGCTTAAGAGGAACTTGGTCATGTAAATCTGTCCCTGGCTCCTGGACTATTTCGCTACTTCTTTTATTAAGTTATTGAATGTATTTTCCAAGCTTTTTTTATCTCCAGTTATTGTAACGGTTGAATTTGTCACTACGTCTATTGTATTTATTAAGTATTTGTATATAGTAATTACCTGACCGATATTGCCTCTATGTTTCTAACATCATTTGTTCACTACGAAAGTACTTCAGTAGTTATATAATTTCTGTCAGCCCAGAGTTTTAGGGACTACTCTGCCATCATCCTTCCGGTGAAGTGGTGCAGGCTGTAACCACACCTGTCTTCACATCATGACAACAATTTTATATTTTGTCGCTAGGTAATGTAAATAATAAAACGAGCGCCTACTCGGTAGATGTCCGTATAGATAGATTCATGTTAGTTATTTCTTTTTGTTTCTTATAATTCATAATTAAGGGTAGTAAGGGATTTTCTCTTGATGGTTGGTTTCCAAAAGTGCATCGAACGAGAATCTGAATTTTGTTAACTGGGTAGTCATCCCCTGCTGGGATTTATAGGTTCTCGTTCTGAATTAGTTGTGGAATATACGGTTTAGTATTTTGGTTCTACGGGAGTTCGTGTTGTTGAAGAATTCCGTCCTGTTCTGGAAGCCGTTTTCACAAACCCTTATAGGGGATTTATTGCACTAAAACGATTGAAACCGCCAACGTTGAAGTTTTGGAATTGGAGGTGTGTCACATGGTTTTGCTGGTTCATTAGTTGGTTGCCATTCAGTAGAGGAAAATTTTGAGTATTGGACCCTCTTTGGAAAAGGGTTCACCTGTGGGGCCAGGGTATACTTACCACCATCCAGATACACACTTAGGAACATTTGGAGTCTACCTGGTGGATAGATAATGATGTTTTCTGAAGTTTGCTGCTACTTTTCAACAACTTCTTGAAGAAGACCACATTGAGGGTAACCCGGTATCGTGGGTTTTTCTGAGTTATTTTAGGCTTTACGCCAACATGTATATACATTAGCTAGGTAGCTCTTTACTGATTTATTTTATTATGCAATTGTAATGGTTAACATCATAAAAATTCCAGAGACGTAGTAAATTTTTATATTATCTGTTTTGTGTTGATTTGATTTTACTCCAAAGTGTTACGATGGACTTTAAAAGTAAAATTCGTAATAAAGTTTTAAGTGGCCAAAACCGTGAGCTTGTTAGTAATTTAATAAAATTTATGAAGGAACAAGCAGCACAAATGAAACATATTATTCCATTTAACAAAGTAAGTATTTGAATATATTTACCACAATGCATTTTATAGAAGAATAGCATGTAGGTGTACACTTTTTAATTATTAATTTTATTATCACTTAGCAAAATTAGACTTTGTAAATGTAAATTCTTTAAAGGATGATGTCCCAATATTTTTTTAATAGCGCTGAATATTTATTTTAGATCGGTGAACGAGTATCATCTGCTCTTGGTGTTAGCTTGCGAACTGTTGGTCGAATTTCCAGTGAGTCCAAATCAGTGGAAAAACACGAAGTAGCCTCGTTTTCTACTCCACAAAAGAAAAGGCCTGGCAAAAAGACAAAAACAATGCTAGATGACGTTGGCAAGACCCAGTTAGGAAACAGTATTTTAAATTACCATACAGTCATAACTGCTGCTAACATCGCCATTGGTAAAACATCCCCACCAAAAAAATCATCAGTTCCATGGTGGAAAAGAGAATGCGCTGATTCGATAAAAGACTCCAAACATGCATTCAATCGCCACAAACGCCACCCAACGATAGAAAATCTTATTACATTCAAAGAAAAAAGAGCCAAAGCTAGATGGACAGTCAAAAAGTGCAAAAAAGAATCATGGACAAATTTTGTGTCGTCTATCAGCAGCTCCACTCCCAGTAGTACATTGAGGGACAGAATAAGAAGAATTAAAAGTTCCCGTTCCTCCAACAACCAAATAAACCATCTCGTACTCGATAACAAAACAGTAACTAGATCTAATGAAATGGCAAATGTACTGGCATCTGTATATGAAGAAAACTCGAGTAATGTTAACTACCCAGATGATTTCAAATCCTGTAAAGAAGAACTAGAAAACGAAATCATTTCCTTCCAAACGTATATAGATTGTAACTTCTTAAACGACTCCTTAAAGATGGAAGAATTCGAAGATGCTCTGAAGAGCTGTAGAAATTCGACCCCTGGGCCAGATGAAGTCCCCTTCGTATTTACCAGAAAGGGCAAAGTATCACCTATTACAAATATATAATAAGATTTACCTTCATAACTGTTTTCCACAGTCCTGGTCAAAAGCAACTATCATTCCAATTTTCAAAAACAAAAAACCCAAAGCTGATCCGAACTCCTATCGCCCTATTGCTTTAACTTGCACAATGTGCAAATTATTGGAAAAAATAATTAATAACAGATTAATGTGGTTCCTCGAACAAAATAAATGCCTTTCCAATATTCAGAACGGCTTCAGAAAAAATAGATCAACACACGACAACCTTATCCAACTGGAATCATATGTACACGAAAGTCTTGCTAATAAACAAATATGTGTAGCAACATTCTTTGATATAAGCAAAGCATACGATATGGTATCCTTAAATGGTTTGCAGAAAAGGGACTAAGTGGAAATATATTCAACTTTATTTCAAACTTCCTAAAGACCAGACATTTTAATGTTGAAGTAAACGGGGTATTTTCGAGAGAATGTACTCAGAGCAATGGAACCCCTCAAGGTTCCATCCTAAGTGTCACTTTATTTTTAGGAGCCATCAATGACATAGCACTAAAGGTAAAATCTCCTGTACACACCAGTATGTATGCTGATGACCTTGTTATATACATGAGAGGTAAGAGTCTAAAAACAATTGAGCGTAATCTCCAAGAGGCTATATCCACAGTATTCAACGATCTGTCAAACCGTGGATGGCGATTATCGCCCCAAAAAACCAAATGCATAGTATTCAGACGTCGACACAAAATACCTCTACAACCAAATCTATTTATCGATAATCAAAAAATCGAAGTCTGTAAAGAAATAAAATATTTAGGGATGACATTTGACAACCAACTAACCTGGAACCCCCATATTGAAAACTTAAAAAAATCCTGTTTATCTGGGATTAACCTGCTTAAAATTCTATCAAATATCAACTGGGGATGTGACCAAAAGGCACTACTACTCATATATAACAGTTTCGTGAGATCCCGCATAGACTATGGATCCATTGTGGATGCATCCGCTAGAAATCGCACTTTGAAAAAACTAGACGTCATTCAACTTACAGCGCTACGCTTAGCAACAGAAGCATATCGCACAAGTCCAAGGGAAAGCGTTATTGTCAACACTGGAGAAATGCACTTGAGTCTAAGGAGAGAGATGTTAAGCTTATTATATGCTGCAAATGTAATTTCGAGTGAAGACCATCCGTCCAAAAAATATGTTATATCAGATAGATTCAATTCTCTTTATAATAACCACCCCCAGCTCCCAGTACCTTTCTACGAACAAATAAACAGAATCTGCCAAAAGCTCCATTTCTCTCTTCCAACAAAATTCTTTCCTGCTTCTAATGCTGTTCCCCCATGGCTATCTGTTGCACCTAATATCGATACCCGACTTACAAAGTTTAACAAACTCGAAGTACCCACACAAGTTATCACAAACAGCTACAAAGATGTTATTTCGCAATATCACGACTATAACATAATCTACATAGATGGATCAAAGATGGAAAATGGCACCTCATGCGCTGTTGTTACGAACTCCGAGAAAATAGGACTAAGACTACCAGAAGCATTCAGTATATATTCTGCAGAACTATATGCAATTTACAAGGCATTACATATATGCAGAGATCAGCCAACTGGAAATTTTCTTTTGGTCACAGACTCACTCAGTGCAGCAGTTATTTTAGGAAAACTGTATCACACCAATGAACTCCTTGTCCAGATCGACAAACAGATAGCTGAACTTAATAGCAGTCACAAAACGGTATCTGTCCTTTGGGTCCCATCACATACAGGAATATGCGGTAACGAAAACGCTGATAAGGTTGCCAAGCAAACATCAGGAATTTTATCCCTCCCATTTGCAGAGAACAGAATCACCAAACCAGATTTGAAGTGCCTCATTAAGGACTCGTTATTGAATGATCACTGTAACGTGGATAATCTTATAAAATTTCTGAAGGACATTGATATTTACAAGAAAATATAAATAATATGTTATGTAGATAATTATTGAACAAACCATACTGTACCACTGCTAATAACCCAAGGTGGTTGATGCAGTTTATTTCTAAATAAAAAAAAAATTACCATACATCACATAAAACTATACCTACGCTGAAGAAAGTGCATAAAGAATTTGAATATGATGGGTGTAAAGAATCGCTTCGAAAAGAAATGCACCTAATAGGTTTTATATGGAGAAAAATAAGAAACGATCGAAAAGTATTAGTGGAACGTGATTCAATTCGACATTTACCTTAAGGAAAATGAAGCAATATATGGAAAACGGAAGGACAATTGTTTATACAGATGAGACCTATATTCATTCCAGTCATACTCACAATAAAAGCTGTAGTAACAAAGAAAATTTGGGACTCTTAAAACCGACTAGTAAAGGCCCTCGTATGATTATTGTTCATGCGGGCAGTGAAGCAGGATTTATTCCAGGTGCATACATTCGTTGGAAATCAAATTGCAAAACTGGAGACTACCATAATGAAATGAATTACGAAATTTTTTTAAAATGGGTTAAAGAAATGCTAATTCCAAATTTACCTGCGGGTAGAGTTCTTGTGTTGGACAATGCGCCTTATCACAACAAACTTGTTGAAAAAATACTACATCCACAACAAAAAAAAATTAAATGCAGGAATGGCTGAGAAAAAGAGGCATTTTATTTTATAATGGTTTCCTAAAACCAGAGTTATATGCAATTATAAAAGATGTAAGACCTAAATACAAGCGATACTGCATCGATAACGCACGAATTTGATGTAACAAGATTACCGCCATATCACCCCGAACTAAATCCAATAGAATTAGTTTGGGGTGCAATGAAACACTTTGTTGCGGAAAAAAATGTCGATTTCAATTTCAACAGTGGCCGATTATTGCGACGAATTTTTTGAAAATTTTACTCCGGAAATGTGAACATGCAATAAAATTCGAAAAATAATTTAGTGAAAAAGAACCACTTCTAGATGATTTTATAATTAATCTGGAAAATGATTCTGACGAAATTGAGTCTGATTCGGAGGAAGAATATTTTTCAGATAAGGATGAAAGCTTTGAAACTTCCAGAATTTTAAATTTTGAAGAAATTGAAGGTACTTCATCCACTTCATAAATATAAAAATTTGAATTATGGCTGTTGAAAATCGTTTACCCAAATATTGTAAATATAACACCTGCTTAAAAATATTTTAAAACATTAAAATTGTTTGTTATGGATTATATGCTTTTAGACCTTAATTTATTTCCCATTATGTTAAAATAAACCTTAAACAATTATAATTGGTTATACTTTTTTGTCTCATAACTTGTATTATAAACAAAAATATTAAAAAACCCAATATTAAATAAACAAATGTTACTGTAAATTTTAATTAAATAAATAAAAATATAAAATAAATTCGGTATTTTTATTTTTCAATAAATATGTGTAAAAATTTTTTTTGAAATAAAAAATAAAATGTATCTACTTATTACAATTAGGAATTTAACCCAATTTATACGACACTGGTATTGCAAGCCGCCTTACCCACAGATAAACCACCCGTACCGTCGTAAAAATGTCTTCTATCTCTATCCAGGCACTCTTTAACTCTTTCTGGTAGGGCAAAGTTATACTGGTATTAAGAAAAGCATCCGCTAAGGATGGACTGGTTTTTAATCTCCAATATGGCAGAGTGAGATTTAAAATTACTGAGAATATAATGTACTTGAGTTTGCATTACCATGTATTTAATTTATAGTTTATTTCAGAAAGGTATACAGTAATAAAACCTCATTAGGTATGCAAAGGGAGCACAGAATGACCCACCGAATATTTGAGCCCCTTTCATAGTTTGGCATTGATTTCATTGTAAAATTCTTTCTTTTCATCAAGTGCAGGTAGTACCACCCGGGTTGGGGTCAATATATGGGTTTAGCCTAATGTTATCCATTCACAAACTGAAAATAGTGTGACAAAGGCGTGCCGGTGGGATACTCGTAAAAAGGAAAGAATTTTATTTTAACAGAATAAAAATAAGGCATTATGTACATAGTATTAGGTACACTTATTTTTTATTGAACATTATACAGAAATTAAATTATAAAAAATCATAATATTCTTCGTCATCTGAGGAACTGTCATCTATTTCAAGACCTACGCCTATGGCCGACACCGAAATTGAGCCGAACTGGACGGAATTCCCCATTTTATTACTCTATACCTTTCTGAAATAGACTATAATAAATATTATGAAAATTATCCGTGTTCGTAAATTCTAAAAGTCACTAAAAAGCTTTGACTTCAATAGATTATTATTCTTGTTCTCCTATTTAATTAATTAGTTACGATTTTGAAAGAAAATATGATGTATAACATATATACATATATTGTTGTAATAGGGAAAGTGTAGTGGATCTCAGTTTTAAAGTAAAATATAGGATGTTTCATTTAAAAAAACCATAACGTTGATCTGACACCTTGTAACATTGTAACTAATTTAGGACTAACTTTTTGGTATCTTCTATGACAGCAGACCTATTGAGATTTATCATAATCACCCTGTATATACAATAATATACATACCAATAAAGTTGCAACATAATTGGTGAGATTATTTAAAAATGTACGAGGAACAGTTACTAAGTTAGCAACACTGATAAATGACAAAATTCCATATTCGTCAATCCTTTTCTTAGAAATATGGATCAAATGTTGATTTGCACACCCTTCTCTATAGATATGATTGATTAACGGAACATACCTACAAGTTACAACATTTTTTATTATTATATATTGTATTATCAGTAGGTAACTATCGGGTCCGTTATCTTTCGTTGGATCAAATAATCAACCTTACAATTTATTGGTTTCACTGGTGTATTGAATATTTACTAAAACGTACGTCTGTGTATTGAGTAAAGAATGCCAAATTTATGCCTTTAACATGTCAAGAAAACCATATGGTAAGCAAATTCTAATTTCTTGTTTGTTTAATTTTCGCGTGACGTAACATCTTAGGTAAATTTACTAATTTAGATAACAAAAATCATAAGACTGTGATCTGATAAAGTATTCTGTTGTTATAAAACAATGACTTCTACCAGCTTAAAAAATTGCCAAATACAATTTTGAAAAATAAAATCTCTCGTCTATTTTCTAAAAACATCCAAAGCAATCGTATTCCGTAGGCGCCCAAATTACCTTATCTATTATGTTAAAAATGTTGATAACACAATTTTTAGTGATTACATCACTAGTTTTAACTATTAATATATTAGTCAACGAGCTTATTAATAATAGCTAGTTATTGTAGGCGAGTACTTTGCCTATGACATTATTGATTAACGCCATTTTTAATGATTGCATCACTAGTTTTAACTAACAGTATATTGCTAAACGAGCATATTATAATAATAGCCATTACAGGCGAGTACTTTGTCCCGACATTATTGATTCTTTTATTGAGTAAATTATAGCCCGGGTGCTAACGTGAAATTTTCATGGGTCATTTCAGCAAAGTTCTTTTTTTTACATTGTTGTCGGAGTATAGGCCGCTATTTGTGAGCTCTTTTGATCCCTTTTGTACGGTGGATCAATCCGTGTGTTTTGTTCTGCTTACTACAGCATGCGGTGTGAGTTCGCCATCTTTGTGTTTTTTTCCATTCCTTCCTATACTCAATTCTTCTACCCCAGTCACGGATTCCTATTTTCTTCAGGTCATCAATCACTTGATCTTCCCATCTAAGTTTGGGACGTCCCCTGGGTCTGGGGTTTGCGGGTTTCCAATCGGCGATTTTCCTTATTGTATCGTCCTTATTCCTTCTTCGAAGATGCCCATACCATCTTTATAAATTATAATTTTGGTTTTTTTACTGATGCATTTGTCCCTCAGTAGTTTCTGATACATCCAATACACTTCGTTTCCGGCCATTATTCTTGCGTTTATCTCCGAACTTCCCCTCTCCCCTCCCCATGTAGGTATCTGAAATGATTTGTTGTTTCATACCTCATCGAATAATCATGTGTCAGCTGGTCCAAATGCTGGAACGATTCCAAGCATAATTATTAAAATGTATCGGAATATCTTATTGTTACACGAGCATCAGCATTTAATTTACAAACATGAAACATAATTTTGGCATCAGCTTCTTCTTGTGAAGGCATTATCGATCACCTCAAACTTATAGCAGAAATTATAATTTACGCAAAAAGTTTTTCCAAGGAAAAAAGGAGTTGTTTAATTCATTGGCAAGTAAAAATTGATGCAGTTGACGTCGATGGTTCTAAATTCTCTTCTGATTGTTCTATAGATTATCGACGACAAGGCTGTAAAACGCTGATAGCATGATGGAATATGTGATTCTCAGTTAATGTTGTTGGTAATATCTATAAGCTACATATTCCGAAAATTGAGAAAGGCGAAACCATCGGGGAATTGAACCCGGGACCCCTCAGTTACAAGCCCTTACGCTAAGCCCAGCGCTACGACGGTTCGGATCGGTATTATAAGTTACCATTAACCGCGACTGCGTCTTTCATATTACAACTTTCCGTGATATATTGTGCTTTTGACGAATTTGTAATACATTCTTTTTTATTAAAGTAATGTCTGTTAGTTTTAAACAAATCAAACAAAACTCTCTCGACATTTCTATCCATAACACTACCGACCTATTCAACAATAACGAACTAAAATAAATTGACCTAATGATGCTTTAGTTTCAAGAGGACCATATGTTTGGGCATATCAGCTACTTTACGAATATGGTAGAGACCTTTCCTTAACAGGTAGAAAATTTCTGTAGGATTTTTAGTCCTTTCTAAATCGTATTCTGTATATTACAAAACGCAGTCTTTGCTTTTTGAAATAATATTGGAACATTCGAAAAATGTAAACATCACCAAAATTGTTTTCATTTATTCATCGCACAATACATGATATCATTTTACTTCAGTATTCTCTTAATCACATTTTTTATTCAGTAATATGATTTTAGCAAGAATAATATCGAGTAATTTATTAGATTATGTTATAATGAATTGATAATCAGTAGTCAACAAAACATTTCGAAAAACAGTCAGTATAATTATGTATCGTAATTTACTCTTCAAATTCCAGAAAAAGTCTAACTATCCCAAGGGCCTATTTTCAACTGAGTTGGGCCCTAGCACCGTACATTAACAAGAATAGTAGTTCAACTCACCCTTTGGGTTTTGGATGTCGTGTTATAAAGTAAAGCCGCTGTCGCCAGTGAGATTAGCTCGTGGCTCCTATTTACGAGGGTGGTACTCATGGGGTGTTGATCTATAGATTGAGTGTTTGTTACGGGGGCCGGTAAAAACGTACCTTGTTAGAAAACTATTTTTTTTTTTGAATACATGTCTTCTTTTGGTATGTAGCCATCGAAGTTTAACTAGTACTGAATTGTTTACAAAATATTTGACTGAAATAAAACAAGAAGTAGCAGGTATAAGCATTAAACATAACAGACAATTTTTACAAATTGTTTAAAATTGACAACTTTATATCAGGCTTATTTAATTTGTTGCCTTTAAGGTCGCGATTTATAAATTTTATTGTAAAATAAATACGTAATCTAGTATAAAGCGATAACATATAACTTTTGGGAAAATTTGTACAGGGGTGGTTAAAAGGTACATTTTTAAACAACTCTAGCAGATTGTTTCCAATGCCATCTCTGCCAGCCATTTTATTAAAATTACCCATAAATATATTTTCAAGTTGTACTATATATTGCACAATAGTGACAGGGGGTACTGTCAAACCTCCAAAAGGCAAATTTTCTTTCTGGACATAGGCTTTCAATTTAGTGAAAATCGTGGCTCCTGTATCCAATAAGTTTTGTTGGTTAAATTCTTCACAAATTGGACAAGAATGTTGCAACAAACATTTTTTCAAAACATACCCACTAGCATAAACTTTTGCATTACCTTCTGGGCTAGTAAGATTTCGGTAGACTCAGGTAAAAACTTCTAAAGGTGTTTTTGGAGTAGAAAAGTGGAAAATAATATCTTTAAAAGTTTCTGCCGAGTCCGTATTAATGTCTAATAAAACTTCATTAATATCGTTCATGCAATTAGTACTTTCGACTTCATTAAAATATTTCAGAGTGAACAATTTCTTAAACGCTCTACAAAATTGTATGGGTTTTGGGTTTCTAGAATTGCCACAACAATTTCTAATTTGACCAAAGAAATTTTTAAGGCAGTCCTGATTAAGATTTCTGGTCAACAAAAATGTATATTGCTTTGTTTTCAAAATATTCCAAAGAGCTTTTAATGATTTTATGGTTAACTTCCATCCAGATATAAATTTCATTCGGTTTGTAACGCATTTATCCATTTACTATGAGCATATTTTTAATATCTTACCTAGCTTCATCCTTCGGAAATCAAAAAAGAGACATCTAATCCTCTTTTACTCTCCATACGTTTCATAAAAGATCATCTCATATTAAATAACCTCAATGGATCAAAAGACAGTGCTGTTCTATTTACTTGCCAAAGTTCGTCGCAGGTATTCATGACATTCTTATGAAAAAGTTGTTTCATTGCACTCCATACACCGAAATCGAGAGGATTAAATTCTGGGCTACGTGGTGGCCAGCGACCATTCCAGCGTTCAGGAAAGTTAGTATTTAAATTTATATATCTTCTGACTTCTCTCGTATAATGTGGCGGTGCACTATTTTGCATAATCAACATATTTTGTCTCAAATTCAAATTCAGTGGCAATTCTTCCAAAAAATCAATGAAGTCATTTTGCAAGAAATGTAAGTAATTATCACCATTCAAATTATAGGGTAACTCGTATGGCCCTAATAAATAGTTACCAATGAATCCCACACCATACATTTATTTTAAATTCATGTTGGAAATTCCTTTCTCTTTTAACATTGGGATTTTCAACTGCCCAGACATGATTGTTTCTTAAATTAATAACACCACGGCGTGTGATCGTGGTTTCGTCGGTAAATAATATTCTATCAACAAAGGTGTGGTCCAGATTTTGCCTGTTTCGGATATTAGTTGCAAATTGGTATCTTAATGGTAGATCTGCTGGCAATAAATTTTGCACCAGAGTAAAATGGTAAGGGTGATACCAAAGATTACAAAAAAAATATAAGATTGTTCACTCGTACGAATTCTATCGATCAAAGGATTCATACCGCTGGTTACTGTCTGGTGACTTAGCGGTTGGCGCCATGCTACAGTATGTCGCTAAATCCTTACTTGAATTTAATTTTGCATATTATACGGGTTGTCGCCTTATAGAGCGCTGGTATTTTAGAATTCGTTGTTCGTGTTTTATGTTTATGTTCAATAGATATTTTAAATTTATTAATTAATTATTGCAATAAGGAAAAAATAATAATAATATTTTTCTCTTCAATAGCAAAACTTATAAAATAAATATTTTGTGATATTTGTTAATAGTCTTAGTTGTATACATAATAAATCGTAGAGTTTATCACTTTCCCACGAATTCTGAATGCAGTCTTGGTTTTAAGTACTTATAATGTAAACAAAGATAAAAATATAGAGAAGCAATTAAGGGCCAGAAATGTGCCTACAATCTCTAGGAACTTTGTATAAGTATTTCATTTAGTCTTTCGGGAAACGTTCCGGAAGTAAAATTTCTTGTTCGCATTATTTTAACTCCTGTCTTCCAAAAGTAACATTAATAATAATATAATTGTGGTTTTAAAATGCCTGTGTGTTGTGCTGTGATGGGTTGTTCCAGCAAGGTGGGAAAACCAGAAGTAACCCTTTTATCGTTGTCCCAAAGACGTTGAGAGGTGGGTATTAAATTAGTTATTATCAAATACGGAATTCAACTTTTTTAAAACTATTGTAACAAAGATATTTGATAATAATAAATTAGTTAGTTATTTAGTACTTATAGTTACTGGGTATTCATGAAAATTCACATATCTAATTTATTAATAAATATATCCTGCTTCTGCATAATATGTTTTTACTGTTTTAACCTTGTGAATCCAAAAAATACGGGGTGTCTAATTTAAACATCAAAATTGTTTTAGTGGTCCTATTATACTGGTGGCCAATAAGTATATATAATTGAGTTTGTGATATTCTGTATAAATAACCGCTCATCAATACGTATCACAAAATTAATAAAATGTTAAATAAAATCTGTCAATTGATTCATTTCAAAAATTTTAATGTATTTTTTACTTATACCTAAACTTCCCTTTTCAAATTCATATCCTGAACTTTTTTCGAAATAATTAACATTTAAAAACATTATATAAAAAAAACCTTTACTTTGAATATATATTTCTCAAGTTACCCCTGTATAGCTTGGAATAAAATATACCTTTATAATGCCCTGGTACCTAGCGGTGTCGTTATTCACAACAAAAGCGAGCCGTAAATATGATTTATGAGAGCGGCGATCGTTTAAAACACTAAGAAGAATCAGACCGCCTTCAAGTGAACTATCTTATATTTATTTTGTAATCTTTGGTGATACTTCTCCAGGTCAAAGATTACAATATTTTTTTTGTAATCTTTGTCCAGGTGCAGTATTTTAAAAAGTTTTACTGATCCCTAAATCGTAAGATAAATGTCGGGTGCTAACCTGAGGATCATCCTCAATGCGAATCATTATCTCTTCTTCGACAACAGGCGTAATCATTCTTGGTCGGTTTAAGTTGTCATGTTTAGGACGAAATGATCCACTTTCGCCTAAATTCCTAAATAAATTTTTAAACGTTTGATGGTTAGGTTGTTGCCTGTCTGGATATTTTCTCAAATATTCTTGTTTCGCAGCACGACCGTTGAAATTTCGCTGACAGTAAGTGGCAATCATACCTCTCATATCTGTATTAGAGTCATTATTATGTCTGGGCATTTTATTTTTTTCTGTATTTCACCAAAATAAATACGAGCTCAGAATTATAAAACCCACAGATTATCTAAACAATAATTTTCTGTAAAAATCATTTGTGACGTCCACCTATTATGTTGATATTTCTTAGACTACCGCAAACAAGTGTAAGGAGGAAAAAACTTGACTTGAGGAGAATGAGTGATTTGTAAAGATTGATATATTTAATTAGAATTTAACTTTTAATTACTTATTGTGTACTTACATTCAATTGTTTATAATATAGATAATAAAAAAAATCTAAATGTTGAAAATAACTATTTACAAGACACTGGACGTGATGCCTGGATTTAATTGAACAGTCACTATGGACCTGGTCCAAGTAGGTTGAACAACCGAGATGACGTACCTGGAATTAGATAGAAAAACACTCTGAGTATTCAATTTGCCATAAATAATAATTAATTATTTAACTAACGATTAGTATAGTTGAAATCCCCAAAATTAATGAAAGTATTAATAATATACAAGGTGCATCTTATATGTGTTTGAACCGTGATTATGCATATCAGTACTAAAGTAAAGTTAAAACTTCAGGAAAAGTGCAAGGGGCGCAAATTCTCCCCAGTGCATGTAAGGAATATGTGGCACAAACTCTTCACAAACAATATTATAACTACTGCAAGTGGCGCAAACTCTCCACAGTACAGCAAAATAATATTACACTGCAAGTGGCACAAACTCTCCACAGTACAGCAAAATAATAATACACTGCAAGTGGCACAAACTCTCCACAGTACAGCAAAATAATAATACACTGCAAGTGGCACAAAGTCTCCACAGTACAGCAAAATAATAATACACTGCAAGTGGCACAAACTCTCCACAGTACAGCTAAATAAGGTTACACTGCAAGTGGCTCAAGCTCTCCATAATACAGGGGGGTGGAAGGAGATATGGGTGACGTGAGAAGTCACCCAGTATCAGGAATGGACAAACCGCAAGTGGCGCAAACTCTCCACAATATAGTATAGGTACGTGAGTTAAACTGCAAGTGGCACAAACTCTCCACAGTACAGCTAAATAAGGTTACACTGCAAGTGGCTCAAGCTCTCCACAATACAGGGGGGTGGAAGGAGATATGGGTGTCGTGAGAAGTCACCCAGTATCAGGAATGGACAAACCGCAAGTGGCGCAAACTCTCCACAATACAGTATAGGTACGTGAGTTAAACTGCAAGTGGCACAAACTCCACAGTACAGCTAAATAAGGTTACACTGCAAGTGGCTCAAGCTCTCCACAATACAGGGGGGTGGAAGGAGATATGGTTGACGTGAGAAGTCACCCTGTATCAGGAATGGACAAACCGCAAGTGGCGCAAACTCTCCACAATACAGTATAGGTATGTGAGTTAAACTGCAAGTGGCACAAACTCTCCACAGTACAGCTAAATAAGGTTACACTGCAAGTGGCTCAAGCTCTCCACAATACAGGGGGGTGGAAGGAGATATGGGTGTCGTGAGAAGTCACCCAGTATCAGGAATGGACAAACCGCAAGTGGCGCAAACTCTCCACAATACAGTATAGGTACGTGAGTTAAACTGCAAGTGGCACAAATTCTCCACAGTACAGCTAAATAAGGTTACACTGCAAGTGGCTCAAGGGGGGTGGAAGGAGATATGGGTGTCGTGAGAAGTCACCCAGTAACAGGAATGGACAAACCGGAAGTGGCGCAAACTCTCCACAATACAGTATAGGTACGTGAGTTAAACTGCAAGTGGCACAAACTCTCCACAGTACAGCTAAATAGGGTTACACTGCGAGTGGCTCAAGGGGGGTGGAAGGAGATATGGGTGTCGTGAGAAGTCACCCAGTATCAGGAATGGACAAACCGCAAGTGGCGCAAACTCTCCACAATACAGTATAGGTATGTGAGTTAAACTGCAAGTGGCACAAACTCTCCACAGTACAGCTAAATAAGGTTACACTGCAAGTGGCTCAAGCTCTCCACAATACAGGGGGGTGGAAGGAGATATGGGTGACGTGAGAAGTCACCCTGTATCAGGAATGGACAAACCGCAAGTGGCGCAAACTCTCCACAGTACAGTATAGGTATGTGAGTTAAACTGCAAGTGGCACAAACTCTCCACAGTACAGTAGGATTGGATGAATAGGAAATGCAACAACAAATTAATGTTCTTAATAACGTTGAATATTAAAGAACTTTAAACTAAGTAATTATTAAAAATAATTAGCAAATATATATACTCTATGTGATAAAATAACTTTTAAAATCAAATATCAAATAACAGGCAAAACTGAATTACTCTGTGAGATAGACTCACCTATTCAACTCCTGATATGCACCACAATACACACTATATTTTAATAGATTTATTTGGCTCAAGTGAAAACTTTAGTTATTTTCTAGAAACTAAAACTCAAATCGTTCTTAAAATGTTCTTTCCCCTTTCGTGGCCTCGAAGACTACGTGACATTATGATACTTTACTTATCTATTTCAGACAATTGGTTGTTTGTCGAGAAATGCATTTCTGAAATATTAGGGTATACCCATGATTTAATTTATTTTACTTGAAACGAAAACTATTTTAAGAATAACAGGGTGAGAAAAAAAATTGTCGAACACGAGTTATGAAATTTTTCGAATTTAATAATTAAATTATGATCATGCAGCGAATCACTAATATGTGATTATCTCTAAAAACGTTAAGATTTGGGGATAGTAAGAAATATACTTTTTTTTGTTAAAATGATGTGGCTTTAATATTTTTTTACAACAGTATCGCTAATTTAAACAACAAAAAAGCTTAGCGTACAATAACCGGTCCTATTGCTGATAGGTTTACTCCAATCTGTATTTGTTTAGTAGCAAGTCGCTCGACTCTTTTCAGATTACTCACTTCATAAACTAATAGGCATAATGAAAGATTACAAAATAAATATGTAATCTTTTGCATTGTATAGAAAAGGGGTCGGCAACCTTTTAACAAAGAGGTGCCCATGTGCAATTTTAAACAAAGCCAAAAAAAAACTGTATAATTTTTATACGAATAAATAATGTATAAAATTGTTGAAAGTAATAAAGAAGGTAACTAACAATATTTCTAAAAATTTTAATAAAAAATGAAAGATAGCACAGACTTTACTGTTAATCGAAATATATGTTTTTATATAAGGCAACATTTTGTTTAAAATTTGAAACGTTTTCAGTGGGATCCTTATCCTTATGTTTCTCCCGAAAGCTTTTATATTTCTGGTTCATGTCTGGTTACTTTTAATATTACACACGCCTCTGAATTTTCTGTTGTTAGCCGGCTTCGATATGGATTCAAAATGATTTTCATATAAAAAAACACATATAGGACGATCCGAAAACTGAAAGCAAATGCCACTTTTTTATCTAGCAAACTATCCCAACAATTCAGTATTTCGTTTGATTTATCCTGAGGATCACCTTCTAAAACTTTTCTTAGTTCCACAAATTTTGTCTTCCACAACTCGGAGTTCCTAAATTCGATATGCTGAAGCTAGGGCTTAACACGAGACAAGAGTGGGCGAGAGTATGAAAAATCTCGTCTCGATCTCGGCAATTTCGAAATTGAGTCTCGTTCAAGTCTCGGTCTCGTCTTGTTACCGGTTGTCTCGTCTCGCTTAATTTTAAATATTGATAATAAAATCCATAAATAATTTTTTTAAACTATATTTATAACAATCACACTCGTTGAGATTTTAATGTAACTGAAGTCCAAAAATCAAAGCAAACGAGTGAAGGTATAATGAAAATTTTTTAATTTATACAATGCATAAATACGGAATTTTAAGAATATTGACAAAGTATTACATGGAAATAAAGTACAAAACATGCCTAAATACGGAATTCAACGTATATTAACAAAATTATTGAACAAGTTCACCTAGAAATTCATTCACAACAATCTTTCTTCTAGGTTAAATAAGTTTAATAAGGGGGAATCGTTGATATCTATTTGGTCGTTAAGAAGATTACCTGAATATTTGCTTTTATCTATCTCAAGAGCTTCTAAAAGATTTTATTTAAAGGCTTATCATATTAATGAATTTTTAACCATTGTGCCGAATTGTACGACCCTATTGTATTTGAGACTCACCACTTTAAATTTACAATAAAATATTTTACAGATGGTCACCAGATTTTATATATTGTAAAATGTATTGTTCTCTATGTAGACCTTTTCTAATTTTTCTAATAAAAACTTCATAAAAAAAATTTAACGAGACTCTCGGGTTGCGCTGTATGTGGCCTCGGTATCGCCCATACTATTTTCAAAAATGTCTCGTCTCGTCTCGCTTTTTCGAGTGAAGCCCTAGCTGAAGCTCAAAATCTTGAATTTCCATCCATGCGAAAAGAGAATCATCAAAAGGAATGCTAGTAAAATCCATTAAGTCTGGTTTTATCAAGAAGGAGAACATGTGACCATGCTTATCAAAATCTTGACCTCATTCAGCAAATTCTTCTTTCAGTGAAGTCATGTAGCTTAACATTTCCTCATTAAATGCAGCATTATCACAATTATTAAGGTTGGGTGAGTATGTTCTTATATTTGGAAAGTATTTATATGTATGGGAGGTTATATCGCGAATAAATACATCTATTTTCATTTTACTTCCAGGAATCATACAAATCTAGAACATTTCGACCCGATCCTTGCAACTTGAGGTTTAGTTCGCCGAGATGATTTGTAATATCAGTTAGGAACATCAACTTACAAATCCATTCTTTATTATCTAGTTCAGGAAAGACTTGAGCAACAAAAATGACCTAATTTCTCCCAAACATTCCACAAATCTAGAAACCGCGGCTAAGCTAGCGTATAATGCTGTGTAATAGAAAATCTGAATATGCACTTTCCATTTCTTGTAAAAATGACTTGAATTGTTTGTGAGTTAATGAAGAACGACCAGCAATGTAGTTGACAACTTTTAAAACAGTATCCATCACGGATTTTAAGCTTCCTCTCAAGATCTTCGCGCATAAACTTTCTTGATGAATAATGCAATGAAAATTCAAAAGTGGTCGACTAATGCGTGCAGTAAGAAGAGATGCAAATCCCTTATGTGTCCCGATCATAGCGGGTGCGCCATCTGTAGCGCAAAAAGTCTTAGTTAAGTCTAGTCCCCGTTTCTCAAAATGTTTAACGAATTCTGATAGTATATCTTCTCCTCTTGTCGTTCCTTCGAATGGTATCAGACAGATCAGTTCTTCATACACACGGTTATTGTCAAAGTACCGCGCAACGATTGTCAACCAGGAAATGTCATTAATGTCGACACTTTCATCCAACGATATTCCGTTTAATGGCGTCGATCTGTTTTTTCCGTACATTTTCTGCTATTTCAATAACTCGCCTCTCCATAGTCCGCGCTGATGCTTTTATACCTTTAATCCGGACCAGTATTGCTTGTTTATTAGGAAAATCATCAAACAATACATCCGCACTTCTCAGAAACGTTTGCTTCATAAATTCCCTATCAGTGAAAGGTCTTCCCTTTTCTGCCAAAGATTGTGCACTTTTAAAACTGCACTCGGCTGCTTGATCTTTCCCTTGACTAATTTTTGTAAAGAATATTGCCTGCTTTGTATACTGAGCAACTGCTCGTCGGATTGTCTCCATTCTATCATCATTATCCTTAAACCCCGATTCATGTCTTGTTTGAAAATGTCGTTGAACACTAGATGTCCGGAATACTACGCTTACCCGACATAATGCACGTATGGCTCGATTTCTTTGCTGTACAAAACCATAATCACTTGTCCAAGAAATTTGAAAGGGCCGAACGTCTTATTTCTGCTTTTTAGCCGCCATAACACACGTTAATCGCGCACTTGTACGTTACAACTTTTACCACTAAACTTTGATTTCGGAAGTTATCTTTACAATAGCTCCTACTAAACTAACTCTAACTGAATCCACGCTTATATAATGGTAAATGCGCCTCCTAGAAGTTTCCCTTATAACCGTGGCAATGCCGCTCACCGGGCGTTCGAAAAGCCGAGAATCACCTGCTCGCGTCTTCTCTTTTCTAGAAACGTTCCGTCGCGGTGGCGTCGTTCTAGCCTGACCTGTCATCACTTAGCTCGGTCAAGCTACGTTGCCAGCTTGTGTACAGTTCCGTAGATTATTTTGAATTAATAATACAATATGTTTCATTAAAATTTAATCTTTATATTATTGCTTTATTTAAAAATATTATACACCAAACTTCACAAAGTTATGCGTGCAATTTTAAACTGCCAGGAGTGCCAGGTCTGGCGCGTCTGCCGTAGGTTGCCGACCCCTGTGCCGCTATTCTTGAAATTCCCTGAAATTTTTACTCCCCAGGGAAATGTTGACATTTCTATTCTCACAAAATTTCACTCGATTTCAAAAAAGCAGTATTCTTAAAATCAGTGAGGGAAAAAGGAAACAGTGTTGACTAAGTTCTCAAAAATGTACTACCAATCACAACGTACATAATTTTGACAGTATAAAAGTAAACTGTGCTGTTTTTGCCATGAATTTTAACCAAATAAGTAGAAGATGTTTTCAACTTCAACCTAACCTTTTTTGCTTCTCGGCATTTTTAGTTGTGTTTTTGGTTTTGACCATGGAGGCTAGATAGTTTTGACCATGGAGGCTAGATAGTTTTGTCGTTTGTCCATTGTGTCCATTAAAAAATGAGTAGTCAAAAAAAAGTAACTAGTGAACGAAAGAAAATTATCATAGGGTTTCTCAAAGAGAAACCCGAAATGTACATGGAGAGAATGTTGTAACGGATTTGTTTGTGGAAAAACATCTCTTCCAATATTGGTTGGTTGAATTCATCCATATTGCACTAATTTGCCGAAAAACACTGAAACAAGAATAAAATATCCTTATCATTGACAAAAAAACAAGCCAACGATAAGTTTTGAGGTTAAATCTAAATATTTTGACATTATTTTAGCTTTTTCTCTCAGTCTTGACCAATAGAATAAAATTCCCCTAGGGAGTAATAATTTCCCTCATTTTTCGATAGAAATTTTTCAAGAATACGGCATTTGAAAATTTGAGGGAACCACGCCCACTTTCGATCATTTCCCCTCTGAATTTCTATTCCCACAAATTCAAGAATAGTAGCACTGGATAGAAGCTTGATTTATTTGGTAGAAGCGAAGGGCCTAACAGACCAACACTTTAAACACACCCTATGATGCACACCAATAAGCTGTTACTGTATATTTGTGGATGCATCATCAGTGTACAGTAATACTTGCTTAGTAGTATCAAAGATTACAAAATATATATAAGATTGTTCACTCGTACGAATTCTATCGATCAAAGGATTCATACCGCTGGTTACTGTCTGGTGACTTAGCGGTTGGCGCCATGCTACAGTATGTCGCTAAATCCTCACTTGCATTTAATTTTGCATATTAAACGGGTTGTCGCCTATCGAGCGCTGGTATTTTAGAATTCGTTGTTCGTGTTTATGTTTTATAGATATTTTAAATTTATTAATTAATTATTGCAATAAGGAAAAAATAATATTCATATTTTCCTCTTCAATAGCAAAACTTATAAAATAAATATTTTGTGATATTTGTTAATAGTCTTAGTTGTATACATAATAAATGGTAGTTTATCACTTTCCCACGAATTCTGAATGCAGTCTTGATTTTAAGTACTTATAATTTAAACAATGATAAAAATATAGAAAAGCAATTAAGGGCCAGAAATGTGCCTACAATCTCTAGAAACGTTGTATAAGTATTTCATTTAGTCTTTCGGGAAACGTTCCGGAAGTAAAATTTCTTGTTCGCATTATTTTAACTCCTGTCTTCCAAAAGTAACATTAATAATATTATAATTGTGGTTTTAAAATGCCTGTGTGTTGTGCTGTGATCGGTTGTTCCAGCAAGGTGGGAAAACCAGAAATATCCTTTTATCGTTGTCCCAAAGACGTTGAGAGGTGGGTATTAAATTAGTTATTATCAAATACGGAATTCAACTTTTTTAAACTATTGTAACAAAGATATTTGATAATAATAAATTAGTTAGTTATTTAGTACTTATAGATAGTGGGTATTCATAGAAATTTGAAAATTCACATATCTAATTTATTAATAAATATATCCTGCAGCTGCATAATATGTTTTTACTGTTTTAACCTTGTGAATCTAAAAAATACGGAGTGTCTAATTTAAAGATCAAAATTGTTTTAGTGGTCCTATTATTCTGGTGGCCAATAAGTATGTATAATTTAATTTGTGATATTCTGTATAAATAACCGCTAGATCATCAATAAGCATCACAAAATTACTAAAATGTTGAATAAAATCTGTCAATTGATTCATTTTAAAAATTTTAATGTATTTTTTACTTATACCTAAACTTTCCTTTTCAAATTCATATCCTGAACATTTTTCGAAATAATTAACATTATATAAAAAAACCTTTAATATATCATCCTATTACTTTGAATATATATTTCTCAAGTTACCCCTGTATAGCTTGGAATAAAATATACTCTTCTAATTCCCTGGTACCTAGCGGTGTCGTTATTTACAACAAAAGGGAGCCGTAAATATGATTTATGAGAGCGGCGATCGTTTAAAACACTAAGAAGAATCAGACCGCCTTCAAGTGAACTATCTTATATATATTTTGTAATCTTTGGTAGTATTTTTATTCGCGTATTTTTCTACTCCTGTTTCCTGTTACTTTTGCATTACTATTGTATGTTTAAATGTATGTTTTTTATTGTTTTGTATATTTCAGAATATCATAATTCGTTATTTCTATAATTTGTTGATATTCCACTCAACTTTTATATTTTTAATATAATTGATTCCATACGCCAATAGTTTTTTATTGCGTTATTGATTCATGGGAAAATAATTGTAAATGTCCACTCGAGCTGAAATTAATCCTCAAAGTAGGTATACAATGACAACATGTAACTAAATATGCCGGTGAGCCAGTGACTTGTCTGGTTTCATTCAAAACGTGTTACACACTAGAAAAAAAAACATCGTTTAAAATTACGTGCTAAGAAATAAAAACATAAATAAAGCGTGTATTTATTAGCAATAAGTAAATAGTAATTATGTATTGAAATAAAATATGGGCTCGATAGTACATGCCATATTATAGCGTGTTAGAACTGTACTTGCGGAAAACGTGATGTATCATAAATTCATTTGCAAACTCCCTACTGCCGCAGTTGGTGCTGGACTCGACGTTGAGGTATTTGCTAAAGTAAATGCCTTAAACACATTTTAAAATCAATATTTTATTTTTAGGATAATTTATAAAATTGTAAAGCAACATACAATAATTTAAAAAAAAATATTTTGAGGATGCAGAAGCAACTATTCATCGGGTCTTATCGACATAGAATAGGGGAAACAAAAATTTTAAATATAAAAAATGTGCTATAAACCATAAGTCTGTAGTTGAGCAAAAGAAAGGGAATTGGTAATGAATTTTGAAATTTGAAAAACTTCCCAAGACTGGAGAAATTTATTATGCTAGTATTTTAATAAACCTTATGCTCACTTTTGGTAGCCATTTACATCATTTCAAAAAAAACGTACCTGTACCTTGATTTTGGACTTACGACTTTTTACCTTTATTAGAAAAAGCAGGCGATAATGAAAAGAGAGCCTTATAATGCAAAACCAATTTTATTCTCATGAAGAATATAATTGCCAAACGAGAAATTACCAATAAAAACTGAATGTTATCACAAACTTATTGAATAAAACACCAGTACAACAGAAAAATTAATCTCATTCACATTCATCAGAACTATCTTCAACATTTTTTCTTACAAATCGGGATGTTTTTATAAAAATTATGGATTTGCTCAGGAACCCATTGTAAACTTTTCATTAAAAAATCATATTTTTTCTTTGTTATTCCTTTCAATTTGTTACGTAAGCTGGGTAATTCTTCAGGCAACGGTGTTGAATTTCGATTAGATCGGGCGACAATTAAAGTTTTGAATTCATCATCGTTAAAATTTAGCATGTAAAAGACGGTGCTAGGATGACTAGTTTGGACTTTAAAATGAACAATACGTGATATTAAAAAATCTTCTTTTTGGGTATTTTTTTCTTATTAGTAAACGGAGCTTCAGGTTAACCCTTTACCGCATGGCGTGCCATATATGGCACATACCAAAAAATTATTATTTTGTTTCTTAAAAATCGTATAAATTCTGGTTCTGCATGAAAGATCAAAAATGGAACGTTCATAGCTATGCTTAGACAGCAAAGATCCCGCGTCCATCACCCCATCTCCGTTTTGTATACTGTTATCAGTTGTTTTCTACGTGCGAGACGGCTACGCTCTAAATTCTCGGATTGTAAAGTCATTTAGTTTGTAAAAAGTGCTATTTTCATGTGAACTATTAATATGAGTAGATTCCACAAAGTAAGGGTCCAAACAGTGAATTCAATTAAAGTGAACTGATCACACTTGTCACAAGTATCAGCTGAAGATTTTTTAAATGCTAAATTAAACTCCGTGCTAAAGCATTTTCTATAAGCTCAAACTTTAGCTACTTGTTGACTGGGAACACGCTCTTCTTCACATTTGGCTAAGTACAGTTTGTACATTTTTTGTAGATTCAATTCTGGGCCTAAATATTGCCTTCTACTTTTTTGACGGGTGTAGTGACTTTCGTAACATGGGAATGATTGAATGTGTGCTCTTAATCCAACAAAAACTTTCTTCAGGTAGTTTATTGGGTGGCACATATCTCTTGAAACGAACCCACCAGTAGTCTGCTTCTTTGAAGCATTGCGCACAACTGTCTCCAAAATTCCCAAAGTATTTAAAAAATATGTCAAAATGTATCTCAAAAAAATAGTTAATTGTCTTCTTTTTGCATCCTTTACTATTGTCTTTTGGTCTACGACGTTCTGTCGGTTTTGTCTCGACATGTGAGCGAATGAATTGTCTTTTTATATCCCAGTTTTTCTCTTCGCACCAGTATTTCTGAAAAATTTGTTTTCTTGTATCCTCCGATATAATTTCAGTACAGTTTTTCCTGCATGGTGCACAGCCCGATTTAATTGCCTTTGCAAAAATTTTCTTGCCCGACTTTGTCGTATGTTCTGCTCCTTTCAAAGTAGTCTTTGATCTTTTTGTACTCTGCTAGGTGTCCATATCTTTAGTACGTTTTTTTGACTTAGTTTTTTGTAAATCTATTATCTCAGTGTTGACCTGTACTTCCTGGTTTTTTTTTCATGCGCAAATTGTGCTACTTCGTGTTGTTTCTCTTGTGGCTCTACAATGAAATTTTCATCTTGAAAATCTTCCTCACCCTCACTATTGTCGTTACTTGGATGGTAGTTTGGATCCTTGAAACTATCATCACTAACCTCGGTATATTCAAGAGCAGGGTAGCTTGATGTGGACGGTTGATCTGAAAAAGAAGATAGATATCAAATTATAGATATTTTAAAATCGAACAAGCGTATCACTATTATCTGGAATATTACTTATACAATAGTAGCATGCAAAAGTAGACACACTGATATAGAGGTTTAGAATAACAATCTAATCTGTACGGGGTAAAAGGTCGTATCTCCCTTAAATCTACAGCAGATTGGAAAATTCTATAGTTAATAGAAAAGTACACATTAACAAACAAAAAATTAATTGGCTAAAAGTAAGGCGGTAACTCTGGAAATGAAAATCCATATTATATTTTTATGAAAACTGATTTTGACACAGAGGATATTTGTTTAGACATACAGTGACGAGGAAGAACACATATAGAAAACTTTTCTTCATTACTTGTAGAACTGTGGCCCAACGGAAAACCTTTATCTGATCCAAAGCTGAGAGACATTGAAAGCTACATCTTATACCAGACGATGCTAAACCCTTTTATACGAATTTTACGAGCTCTCCAAGAATCATAAAAGACATTAGACTTCGACATAGAGGCAGATGGACTTTAAATTTTAGTTTCTTGTTTCATAATAATTGATTTTTTTGTACCTTAAAAAATATTTTGTTTCGGTTTAGTCGAGTAAAATATTTCAAATATTCACCTTTTTTATTTATCTGAAATATGCCAACCCACATAACCATCTTTTGCCAATATATTTACTCATGTTTTTCTCTAAAATAGTCTAACCCACAATACAATTTTGTAAATTATTCCAAAATTATCATGAAGAAAATCAATGTGACATTTAATTTAATTATTGTATGTTTAAAGGGCGGCTCCGGTACAAAAGAGCGATGTACGATATAGCGACTATAAAATCGCGATATTAAAAAACAGCGACATTACAAAAAAGCGATAGTACAAAATAGCGATATAAAAAAGAGCGATATGAAGTAAAAACAGTGATTGTAATCGTCAATGTCAAATTGAAAATATGGAAAGTCTGTCGCAAAAAAATAAGCCTGTTCTATTCCACGAGGATTATCGTTACCGAAAAGATAAATCGTTTATTGAAACTACTAATTGGAGATGCTCCAAAACGGGTTGCAAAGGAAGGTTGATATGTGAAACTATAACTGGAAAAACAAGAAAAACGACACCTCATAATCGTGCTTCGAATCCGGCGCAACACAAAATTGATCAATATAAAAGCAAAATAAGAACAAAAGCGAAAGAAGCATTAGAGATTCGGCCGAGAAGCATCATCAACTCTAGTTTGAGCAACTTAAGCGCAGAAGAAATGGTGCTATTACCTTCTTATAATGCATCCAAAAAGATTATTAATAGACAAAGGGCATACGATGAAGGAACATCAACAAATTTTATATCTGCATCTGAGGTTAGTATTTTGGGGAAACACAAAATAACGAGCAATGGAGACCTATTTCTTTTGTATGACTCTGGAGAAGATTTAAATTCCAGAATTTTGTTGTTTGGTACACACTCCAACCTAAAATGATGAGCAGAATTTAAAAATTGGGCGGTTGACGGTACCTTTAAAGTTGCGCCACAATGCTTTTTGCAATTATACTCCATTCACACGCTCATAGATAATAAAGCGCTTCCAATGTTGTATGCATTACTAGAAGACAAGAAGTTCGACAGTTACAGCCAAATTTTTTGTAAAATCAAAGAGTTGGAATCAGCAGTCAGTCCTGACAGTATTGTGACAGATTTTGAGTTGGCATCAATTAATTCTTTAAATGCCGTTTTCCCAAATGTTGACCTTGTGGGATGTCATTTTCATCTCTCTCAAAGTCTCTGGAGGAACATCCCAAAAAAAGGTATGACCGCTCTCTACAAAGAACGAGAAGATGTAAGAATGTTTTGCAAAATGCTCTTAGCACTAAGTTTCGTACCCCCAAAAGATGTGCAATTTGCTATGGAAATTATCCAAGATTTTCCCCGTGAGCTGGACCCCATTGTAGCATACTGGGAAGAAAATTATGTCGGAAGGAGGCTTCATCAGGTCAAACCAAAATTTCAAATTACAGTATGGAATGTATACGAGAGGGTGTTAGGGAATCTTCCAAAAACAAACAATTCTATTGAGGCTTGGCATAATGCATTCCAAAATGTCCTAGATTGTCAGCACCCAACGGTGCATAAACTGTTAGATCACATTCAGAGCGAGCAAAAGAAAACAGAAGTATTTGTCACGAGATATTAGAGAAGCTGAGGCAAGAAAAAATATACTATACAAAAAGACCGTTTGAAGAATATTGTTAAAGAATACACATTTAGAAATGTTAAAGAATAACTTCAGGCAATTGCTTTAATTTTAGTACTTTAGATTTGTTTAATGGTATTGTTTTTTTGTTTTCTCTCAATTAATATATGAGTTTATTTATATTTTTTTAAATATGCTTTCCGTTTGGTCATACATGGTGTTACAAATGATATTTCCAGCAAAAGTTCGAAAATTGTAGTACAAGGGGCAGCCGAATATTACAATGACCGAGTCTGACATTCAATTCAACCCGACTTTTGTACACTATTTTTCCTGTGTATGTATTTTATCTAATTTTCGTATATGGTCGTAGGAAAAATAGTTTTCTAAATATTACTTCATTAATTTTTTTTGTAGGCCACCATTTTTAAATATCGCGTTTTTGTACAGTCGCTGTTTTATAAATCGCTCAAATGGGGTCGCTGTTATGGGTCTCGCCATTATGTACATCGCTCTTTTGTACCGGAGCCTTAAAGGGCACATCAATAAACTTTGAGTTCAAATTATCAAAATTTATCATTTGTGGGTTGGACGTTTTCTACTTAACTACGTCCACTTAAAATGCGGAAAAAATCCAAATTATCCCAAGCGAGTATGAACGCTCTGCTATTGCTTGCGACCTCAAACCGTATGGTCGCCCTTGTGATAAGGAAAGTATCCCGTTAAAATAGCCATTATCGCCTTATCTACCTGTGTGCCTACGTGTTTCTTTGTACTGGTGGTTAATTGTGACTTGTTAGACCATGTAAAATTATTTTTGTGTCCACAATATACTTACTATGACTGATGAAGGATACAAGTGGCAATCAGATAATCTGCATTTGTCCATATGTTTATGGTAGCAAATTTTATTGAAAATAGTGAAAATTTGTCTCTTGAAGATATCCAATCTGTTGAAGCAAATAGGTAAATACAAAAGTTGTTATGCACTTTGGTTTTTTTAAATATATGTAAATTCAAAGAAAACTGACCAGGCAGAGTTGGAAATCAGGAGAAGCTGCCGTACATAATTTGGTCTCAGGTCTCGAAAGGAGTCTGGATCATAAAAAAGCAGCACTTGCAGCATTTCTAAACATCGAAGGTGCTTTTGACTTTTGAATAACGGCACATATGCATGACAAAACTTACAACTAAAGGATGTCCTCAAGATGGAGTACTTTCACCACTTCTGTGGAATCTAATTGTGGATTACTGGATCTGTAGGTTAAATGATCACGACATATGGACGAAGGGTTTTGCGGACGACATAGTGATTGTCACCAATGTCGAGAAATTCCCAGAGACAGTTATGAATGTCCTACAAGAAGCACTACGAATTGTGGGGGACTGGTGCCTTAAAGAGGACCTTTCAATTCATAAAAAAAAACAGACTAGTTAATTTACGAATAGAAGAGTTCTCCCGCAAGGTAGAGTACAAGTGTTCGGAGAAAAACTAGAAATATCCAAATAATTTAAATATCTGGGAGTGACCTTTGATTCCAAATTGAATTGGAGAACACCCCTGGAAAAAATACCAGGGCAACTAGGCTTTTCTGGCAATGCAGAAGAGATATGGGCAAAACCTGTGTAATACGACTTAATGGAAGCTCTTATTGGCCTCCCTTCTTATGAACTTTTTGTAAGGGTTGAGGCGATGTTGGGACAATGCTAGATAACCCCATATTTCACATTAGTTTGGATATCATAACACCGGAGAACATTTTCACTGAGCGAGTGAATATTATCATCCCATCTAAGGAACAGGTGATGCACCCAGGTAATTCTGGAGACATCATCTATTGAAACTGGGTAAGAGACATTTGAAGACTGTTACCGACTTGGGGACTGGAGACATTGTAGAAACATCTACGCAAAATGGGAAAAGTAAGTGAACATGTGTGCAGAAAATGTGCACTACATGATGAAACACCTACTTACATATTCTGCTTTTGTGAGAACTTACAAGGACTCCGACGATAGCACCTTGGAGGGGATATAATACAACCATTACAATTACTCAAACACCCCCCCCCCCCAGTCAAAACTAGTGGCCTATATATAAACAAGACATGAAACTTTTAGAATGGAAGTAGAACATGGGAAATGGTTCAAAGATTTAGTTCAAGTAGCCTGGGCGGTTGTGCACAACCCAAACAAAATAGGATCATCTGTCCGTAGCTATAGGAGCTGACGTTGCCCAATTTCAAGAAAGTGACATTTAAAAAATGTGGAGAATAAAATGAGGTTGTGTTTTTTTTTCGTTTGATATAATATCTTAGCTCCTCGCAGTTCGCGGCTCTTACTTTTTCAAGAAGGGGAAGGAAAAATAACCATTCCATTAACCTTTCCCCTTGAAGGTTCATTAAGGTGAAGGGTTGAAGGTGTAGTAAGAGCTACTAAATATAAAACGAAAACAAACACTTAACCACATATTATTCTCCACATTTTTAAATGTCACTTTCTTGAAATTTGGCAACGTCGGCGCCCAGAGCTACGGACAGAAGCTCCTCAAACAAATTGAATTTGAATTAGCGGTTTTCGGTTACAAATATGTAAATAAAAGTCGTGTGGTGACTCCATATTTTATTTATCAACAAATAATCGGCACTGTAGAACGATTTTAGTATTCATTTTTTTTTTCAGTTGAGTTGATTTGGTTTTATCTGTAGCTCGTAATTACAAAATGTTACAAAAAATTAACGGTCACAAAACAAGAACACAGCAGATCATAAATTTTACGAGTATAAACAATACGCTCGGTGTCCCGCATCTTACAGCTGGTCAAAATCATACTGAATGACGTCAGCCGGTTTGGCGCCTTTTGGAGGTCGTTTGAAATGATTTTATATAGCGCGGAACTTTAAACTATGTTTGCCAAGTTATTGATTTTTGAACAAAAATTGGGGGACTAGGTTTTTAGACGTAACTTGATGATATTATTTAATAAAAAAATTGGAAAGTTCCCCTCTGTACTATTTTTTACTGTTTCATTTCATTTTATGAATCCGTTTGACGATAATTAACATTGTTCAATGCACCATTAACAAAAATATATTTAAAAACAATTTATAAATACGGAAAAGAACAAATCTTATCATGTAGTAGGCATTAAAGACTAATTAGGGAAAATTGTCTAACCTGTGATTGGGAATGTGGGAAGCTGATAATATACTAGAAAGTAATTTGTAACTACTTATGATTTCTTGGACTCTAACGACGATAATGCAACTCGAAACATGATTACTAAAGTTTAAAAATTATGTTATATTGTAAATAGTTCAGCTTGGCAAATCTTGCTTGAGACTTCAAATGCGCAAACGAAAAAGAGAGACAACAAACGAAAAATAATGATAACAATATTTGATAGGTGATTGTAGTTCCAGTGGACACCTAATTGTTGTGAAATAATTGAGTAACAAGAAGGAAAGCTAGGTTTTCCATTGGCTACTTGCGTAAAAAGAAGCAGTGGTTTAAAAAAAATTTATAACACTTATTGTAACTTTTTGAAAACTGAAAATTATAACAGTAAATTAAAGGTTAGAAATGGCCCTTGAGGAAGCACTCGTAAAATGTAAACATTATCAAATAGTCGTGGACTAAACATGTAATGCCCCTTAACAATTGGATACTTTCTATATTTACTCCTGACGATGCAACTGTAATTTGTGAAACCGGTTATGTAATATTATGTTATAGTTCTGTTGTGCAATTTGTTATTATTTGAATATTATGGAAATATTCCACGTAGTAAGGGTTGAAACAATTAATTTATATATTTATATTGTATAGATATGACAGATGAAAAAAGAAGAATTCATAATGTTAATGCATGTCAAATTTAGGATAAACCAATTGAAAAATTTAAATTTGAAAAGAAGGATTATCTAAAAAAAATGGAGGAGGTTGCGATATAAATAAGGTTGTTGATATTTAAATATTTGGAGAAAAAAAGTATTTTAACACAAAAAAATCAATTACATAAATCAAAATTATAAGTAAGAATATGGAATTAGTAATATGCAGAACATAAAATGTTGGAAACCCAGTCAGACTTTAAAATTTTTTTTGCCAGAATAGAGTTGAAATTTCATGGTATGAAGAGTTAAAATTGTAGAGAGAGGAAGAAAAAAAACAAGGAAAGTAAATTTTAATTAATAGAAATTTCAAATTAATCTCAAATTATTTAATTCCGGAACAATTCATATTAGGATATTATAAAATTATAAATTTTCAGAAATTATTAATATTTTCGACATTTTTAAAAATTTAAATAATAACGTTTGTGGGGAATGTAAAGTCATAATAATAATAATTATTATATTTAAACAATAATAATTCTTCATAATAAATTTTAAGTAGATAATTTATAGATATATCTAAAGACTATGTAATGTAATACTTTTATTGTATCATTATAATTCAATATAAAAAAAAACCTTCTGGACAATTTTATTTAAAAAAAATATTTTTGAACCACAACCTGAGAAGAGTTAGTAGCTGGCGCATATAAAAAAAATTAAAAACTAATTAATATTAATTAAATTAAAATCAATATAATATATATGTTTTGTTTACCCTATAAAATGGAGATAAAAAGTTGACGAGGGAAAACCGTATTTAGATAAATTTTATCTCACGATAAATATTAGCTTTTTACTGTGTAATATGGATTAAACATACCATCTATATCACGTCTAAGTATAGATATTTATACACCAATTACAAGTGTCAGCATAAGATTATTGAATATATATATATATATATATATATTTTTTGTTTAAAAAAGATATGCAGATGAGAAGTGTGAGGTATAAAATAATTATTCCGAGCAAAATATAATAATGCATTTACAGATAGCAAGTAGTAAAAAATGACTTACTACCTATTTCTAAATTAACATAAAAAAAGGTGAGGTTTTTAAAGGGAAAAGCGCTATTGAGATGATACATCTGGAAAGGAAATAAAAAAAAATATCTGAGTAACCAATTCATAAGAGATATGGAAATTAGGTTATAAAAACAAAAGTAACTGTCACACAAGTATTTATCAATATAGTGTATCTATAGTTTCTATATTTAAAACCAAAATATAATTAGAATGATATATTCTTTAAAAATCTACAAGTAACACATAATAAAGTTGATACGTCTTTCGGGTCGTAGGTATTAAGCTTCGATTATTAAACATACTAGATGAATAACCCGCTATACTGACAACATACTTTGTTTGTAACCAACATCTAAATCGATTATTTCATTCCAAAAACAAGGATAGCAATAAACACATCAAAGGTCACAGATTCCAACAACAGTGCCGTACTGTGTGAGGAAGGGATTATATTGACTGAATAATCATATTAAAAGTTTCGAGTAATACTAGAAATACTTATCTACGCTTTATTTGACACTCGAGGAATAAATTTCAGTTGCCGTCGACCAGATTGGATACAAGCTCTGTTCCTACTCTAAGACATTTTTTTTCACCTGGCCCAACCCTTATATCACTTGGCTAGAACATGATCTAGCTTCCTTCGGAATATTCTAGCTCCCAATGATATTTTTTCATCGCGGAAGTTGATTTGCATTTCTAGGAACCCAAATTTTATTTAAATTAACACCAACAATACCATACAGAACTTATTGTATTTTTATTAGAGTGGGTAAATAGTATTTATATATCAAATGATACGACACTGGTTGTTTCAGAACTGTTCAGAACTTGTTGCTTACGACGTATTGTAAACACCACTATTTACACATTTTTCTCGCAAACTACACAACAATTAACCATTTTGTAAATATAATTTAATGAAAAAAGTGAAAGTTATAATAAGTTGCCCTTAAAGCTTTGGGATCAACGGTCACCCTTGGATGCTAAAAACACCTTCAAAACATACACATGATGGTTGGTCATGTAGATAGGCGATGATAAATCGCCGGTTCTCTTAATCTAGACATCATATAACGATTACTTCCAGTAGAGGATTCCTGTTTTAATCTGACCGTGGAGGAGTCATCGGTTTCAGCGAAAAGTTTGTCATTGTGTGAAATTTGTATTGTAAACTGAAATGAATGAATGAGAAAAGCTGTTTGATTTACATTCGACTATAGCATGTTTGTCAGATATAATGGCTGCTACTATGGGACGAGAAAGGTCAAAACTTTCACTTACAGGATGTATGATTAATTTTCACAGGCTGATGAGTATCCATTTTCGGAAGAGGCGAAGCTTTTTGGGATATTGAAGATTCAACAGACCATTTGAACGAAACTCCAGGTGGCCAGATATTGTTAAATAATTTGCTATCAGACATTTTTGCTTGAAAACCAATTTCAAATGTTCTAGATTCAATCCTTTCATTGATTAAGGGAAAATAACGAATTAACCCTGTAACAGTCAGCTTTTTTTTAACATGATGTATAATATAATTTGTACTGGAGCCTGCAGGGAGGTTGTTGACTATTACATGATGCCCCCTTTTATTACTGCTAGAGGCTGAGATGATGAATCTTTTGAAATACTGGATACCTCAGGAGATGACTCAGTTTGGGTAGAAGATAATGTGGTGGTGGGACGTTTCTTCTGATTATTGTTATTAATTTTGGTGTTCATTTCTTTCACTAAACTGGCATAAATTATTTTCAAATTATGCAAATCTTCTTTTATTTCCACAGATGAAAAATCTTGGATTGAATTTTCGTTGTTTCTCCGAAATTGTTGAGAAACATTGAAGAGGTTATGTTCCATATCTCGTACTGATTTAAGCAACAAATCTGGCTTAAAGACAGCGAATAGATCGGCTACTTCATTGATATAGTCTATCTTATTTTCCAAGAGATTCCATTTACTCTTGTTTTTTAATAACATATCGTATATCTCAGTAATAGTAATAGTGGGAGTGGTATTTATTTTTTCCCGTAATACAAAGGCAAACAAGCCTTTGTGTGCTACTTAACAGCCTTACAGCTCCCACTTGCAGTGTCTTTGTCGAACACACTACTGATCCATAGGCTATCATTGGTCTAACAACCCTTGAGTTGTGTCATTTTTGGGATGAGTCACCAGTTTTTCTGTGTTTTCTTCTTGAGTGAGTGAGTGTTCCATGAAAGCCATTGATCGAAAAGTACTCCTAGGTAATATAATACTTTGTTTCTTTGGCAAATGGAATCACAGTTCCTCCTAGCACTATTAGCTTTAGGCCTTGTGTTTTCTGACCATTGACTGTCAGTCTCTCTTGTATGCACCAATTATCAGCTATATTTAAGGCTGTTTGAATTCTTTCCGATATCACTCCAGCAACTGCAAAACATTGTTGACAAATTTTTCAGGTTTATTCTGCTGAAATGTTAACTACAAATGTATCTGCATTTAGTTGTATTAAAGCACTTTCTCTAATTTTTCATCTTATAGGTAGGTACTATTCAGCTCTTTCAATATTATGTTCGCTGAATCCAATTTTTCACCAGCGGAGTAATGGCGTCATCACCTTCTTAACGTAAATAACCCATAAAAAATTCATCTTCTGTGCGTTTAATTTTTGGTGGAATTGACACCAAGTTTCGACTTCGCTTTCACTACCCCTTCTGCATTCAGTAAATCAACGTAAATGTTTGTTTATATTAAACATGCCAATCCTATCTTGGGTGTTCATGTTTAATGTGTATTTTATTTATAAATAACGGATTCGTCTGCTTTTTTTACCAATTGAGAGAATATTTTTCACTTGTATATTTTATGAAACAATATTTCTCACTAAATGTGAGCCAAGTCTTCTGAGAAGTCGGGTAAAACATTAAATACTGTTTTTACAGTTGCCATTTCGAATCGGATCTGTTGCGTGTGTGGTGTCAGTTTTTGGTGCGTTATGTGGTTTATCTTCAACTTGTAACTCGGACAAATTTATTTAATATATATGTCAAAAAGTTGGCATTAATCTGCTCTACGATAGGAAAAATGAGTATGTAAGTTTGTTTGTTTGTAATGGATAAACTCAAAAACTACTTAACCGATTTTGAAAACTTTTTGTCATATAGAAAGCTACATTATCAGCGGGTAACATGGGATATATTTTATTAAAAAAAATTGAAGATCCCTACGAAAATAACAATTACATTCAAATGATCAAAAATTCGCCTATAAAAGTCACTAGTTTGCGAAGCAATATGTCTATAACTATTATACGGTGCGGATATTAAGTCTTACCCCGCCTAGGAAACGATATTTAAGACAAAGATAAAAAATACTCGAGCCCATCAATTTTTCTTTTAATCGAGGTGTTTTATAACATTCAAAAAATTGTCACCCTTTTACCCCCTATACTTGACAGCTACCCCCTCAGATTTTTTAAATATATGCGATACTTCGTTGGAAAGGATTTGAAAAACAGAGCTCAAAACACTTGCAATTTGGTGACTTTTTGTAGTTAGAAACAGTCCAGACGAATTCACTCAAGATATTGTTTTTCAGCAAGATGGAGTTCCACCTCATTACGCTGCTCGAGTTCGAAATTTTTTAAATAATTTGTATCTGAGAAGATGGATTGGGCGTCGTGGATTCATTGAATGGCCACTAAGATCACTAGATCTGACTCCTCTAGATTTTTACTATGGGGTTACCTAAAATCCAAAGTGTATGTGAGCCATTTAATTTTAAATATATTAATGTAATATATTATTTTTTTGATAATTTTTATTAATTAATTGTTTCATCCAAAATTTAAAAATTATATATTTTTGAGTTCTACTTTGCAAACCCTTTCCATCGAAGTATCGTATGACCCCCCTTGCTATTTAAATAATTTGAGGGGGTAGCTGTCAAGTGTAGGGGGTAAAAGGGTTGACAATTTTTTGTATGTTATAAAACACCTCGATTAAAATAAAAATTGACGGGTTCGAGGATTTTTCATCTTTGCCTTAAATAACGGAGTTTCCTAGGGGGGTAATATCCGCACCGTAGTTAAGTCACAATACTGTGAAACTGTCTGGAACAATCAGGATATTGCAAGATTGGCGGTTTAATCAGTGACTGTTTAACTTATTAAAAGCGGTCTCGCAATCTTCCGTCCATTAAAATTTTGGGTCTTTACGTGTTTATTTATTTAATGGTGAACAAATTTCTGCGAATTCCAGGAAAAAATTTCTATAATAACCTTTTCATTTCTTCCCTTTATCTGATATTTTATGACCCAAATAGGTAACTTCTTTACGAAAAAACATACATTTTTGGGGATTTAATTTAAAATTATGGTTCCTACAAGTTTCAAACACTTTTCTCAAATTTTGAAGATAGTATTTTCCAGAGCAACCTATTCCTATTTGGTCGCCAATATATAAATCGCAATTGTCATCATTCTTTGAAAACTGGTAGGACTTACATTTAGCTCGAAGGATAGACTCCTAAACCTAAATGCTTCGTCTGTGCTGAATGATGTGTAATCTCTGGATGTTTTGTCCATAGGGATTTGATGAAATCCTGTTATTAAATCAGCAATTGAAGTTTGCTCATTAATAAATTTGTTATTTTAAATTCGATTTTACTAATTTTTTTCGAATGATAGGTAAATATATATATATAATCAAGCACATGTTTTGAATAAAAAAAATGGGCATATTACGTCATTTTATACAGGGTGACACAAAGTGTTTTTTTAATCTAACTTTAAAACCACGTGTGGAGTGTCAGAGTTGTTCCACCTTCTAATTTCTTATTCTGTTATCAAGACACATTTCTTCACAATTCTTTTTTATTACAGTAGCTTAGTTTTTTTGTAAATGATACAAGGGTTTATGAAAAACGTTAAATTTTTACATTTTTTCTATGGTAATAACAATAAGATTACGAATTTAATTGAAAACAAAATGAACAACATAAAAGAATTAATACGAAGTCTGGACTTGGAGCAGGCCAATTGACTACAGGGATTTCAAACTCAAACTCTGCTGAATACTAACGTACAATTCTTGCAACATGCGGTAGGGCATTATCATGCATCAGCATGGAATAGTCTCCGATGAACGGTGCAAAAGGAACAATATGTTGCTCTAAAACTTCTTATGTGCCTATCGGCTGACATGCATGGCTCCTGTGTTCATTATTACCAAGTCCGTCCGAGCTTCAAAACTTTCGCCAACCCACACCATCGAAAGAAAGCGGGTTACCTGCTCGCTGGTTACCGGCACCGATCGGCGCCTAAATTTACTTATGGTTGATAAACGTAAGCGCACAGAGACAAAGCAGGCTGAACAGCCAGACAAAGCAGGTGTTCAGCAGGTTGAACACCGTTCGGCGCCGGTATCCAGCGAGCAGGTAACCTGCTTTCTTTCTGTCCATACCCTTATACGATTTGACCTATTCTGTAACATCCGATTTGCGAAACGGTTGACGCGATCGGAACCAAACATTCCGATCCGACGCATTCCCATTCGATTTCATAAAAGTTACAGAATACTTAGGCCTGATTATCACGTGACGTCAGTTCATTGTCCAAATTTTATACGGGAAATTAGATATTTAGACTTCAAATATATCTAAAAACAACTGCCCCAAGTGCTTTCATTTATTTCGTATTTAACTTTGGTATGTTTTTGTTACAGTTGGCAACGTACATTATGAACCAAAGCCAGATCCAGGATACCAAAGAAGATCAAATATGAGTCAAAGGGATGAAGTTCAAAAATTTGAACAGGGCCGTATTCGTGTCCTACAAGAAGAACGTCTTCACATTCAAAAGAAAACTTTTACCAAATGGATGAATTCGTTTTTGCAGAAAGTAGGTAGAATATTGATTAAGATTTGTTAAATTGTTGCTAACCCAATATCTCGAGGACAGAAAACAATCAGCTGACTATAACATGGTGGATTATACGTCAGCTGGTCGCTCGAACACAAAAAAAATTTATACTTCCAATTATTTCCTCTCAACTGGAAATTTATCTGATGTTAGCTTATATGCAAATATGGATAAATATATATATTATTATGGATCTTGTGGACATATACCAATAGAAATTCAAGATGTCACAATTTAAAATGAATTAGAATAAACAAGTTATAGAAAAAAGTAGAGTTCAATTATCCATAAACAATTTTGATACACCCTGTATGTGCTTATTATGAAATATAGATGTTGATATTCAATAATCAAAGGTAAATTCATATTAATAATTATTTGAAGCAAAATGTCAATAGTATGTCCAATCAGAATATAATGTTTATATGCCATTGTATTAATTTGGTTTAATTTAAAATATGATATTTTTAATAATATTTAATCTAAGTTACGATGCTACTCTGATTTTATGTATATTAGAAATTTAGTTAGTAATATTGTAAATAACAAGTTTATATAAATGTCATAAAGTGACATAATGAAATTAAATAGTTACTTACCTGATGATATTAAATAGTTACTTACCTGATGATATAATATGTTGGTAAGACGTTTTTGGAGGGAAGTAATATTTTGTTTCAAAAAGCGTTGCTATGAGGAAACTAAGGGGGTTGTTGACTGAGAACGCGATAGTGAGAGTTTTGGGGGACGCGAAGAAGAGCGTCAGAAAAAATTTGGTGTGAGTGAGTTTATCTAGTAGAAAACCAGGAAAAGTGGTTAGCGAGTTGCTAACGAGCAGACTACGAGAGTCGATAGTTTGCAGACAAGTTGTGGAGAATTTCCCACATAAAATCAGAACGTAGAATCTACTTAATTGGTGAGATATCCTCTCCATAAATTTTTCATTTGTACTCCAAGTATTTGTACGAGATAGATTAATCTTATTGATTAATCTGAACGAGGTTCCAGTATCCAGAAACTGAAATAAAACCAAAAATATCATTTATGAATCGTTCATATGAGTTGTGTATTGAGGTTAAAATTTTCACATAATAACCTAAGTGATTTAAAGTGCTTAAATAAGATTAATTTATAGGTTTTATTATTTAGTATAGAAATTTTCATACTTACAAAAGAATTTGATATCAAATCCTTACGAATATTCGCAATATAGCGTTCGCAAATCATTTTTTTTTCTTTATTTAGTTTTCTACAGCGGATTCCAGAGAGGAGAACAGCTGATCTTTCATTTGTAATGGAAGCGGCGTTCCGTATTTCTATTCGGTGCGTTGCGAATATTGGTAGTAAAGTATTTCGCAGTTGAGTTATTGTCGAAAAGACAATTTTTTGTATATCGATGTTTGTTGTAATCGCTCGGCATATTAATTGCCATTTTTATTGTTGATTACTATAATTCTATTAAAGAAAATCAGAGCGCATATCTATTTCTTTAGTCACATATGTAAGAGCTTAATATTTTAAAAAAGATTGGAACTCCATCTATGCGCCGTTATCTCTACTGACCCTGAAACACGTCCTTGGGGTTGAGCAGTCGAGTCTCTGTCTGAGAAGCCGTGGCATAAATATTATATATTCATTAATTAAAACGAACCACACTACACAAATCAAGAATTATTATTAAAATAATAAAAACACACAAAAAACAAATAATTAAAATTAATACAAAATTATAATATTAAAACCAAACCGCAAAAAAATATAATAACATGTCAGCTAGCTGTATCTCGGAGGAAAGACCGTCAGCTGATACTTTGAAAGGAGTTAGGCGAGAGCATTTATTGCCCATATAAATGCATCAGCTGATGAGGTTTCCCTCGACTTTCCGCTAGCTGATTTTATTAATTACAGCAATGTATTAAAAATCAGCTCCTCATTTAAATATTTTTCTTGGATTGTAACCACCCACTAAGTTTACGACTAATACTTCACTTGGAAGTATAGGCGCAACATTTCTGAATTTATGGAAAAAATGCAAAATATGTGGAAAATTTGAAAAAATGCAACATATCTTACTTTATGAAAAAAATGCTAATTGTCTTGACTGCTACTCCTACTCGTAAGGGCCGTGGTTAGTAGTTAGCTTCTGCCACTCGTACACTGCCTGTCATTTATTGAATGATCTGCTATGAACCGAAATTCTATTTAATTTTATATACATGTTCTATTTCGATACAGTGTTTCCACATAGATGGATATGACGTCGAGGAGCGATAAAATGGCCACCCCGGTCACCGGACTAGACCCCATTAGATTTTATTTTGTGGGAATACCTTAAAAATAAGGTTTACTCTTTGAACATTCACTTTAGAATTAGTTTAATTATTTTTCTTTATTTCTTTGAATGTTGAATATTATTATTAATAGTGTTGCGAAGTCACCAACTCAAAGCCGGCCCTGTCCCTCGACTGTAAATTTTCGTGGCTGCGCGCCTTTCGAGAACATTCGAGTAAATCGTTGTGTTTACGCATATGACGGGCGTAGAAATTCAAGATCTTTCCAGAATTGATCAAGACTATATACGCGGGTTTTTGAGTGCGTAGGAAAATTAGTGAAACGGACAGTAAAGAGTTAGTTCACAGACAGTTTACAGAAGTTCTCAGTAATCGGACAGTGAATGAAATAGTGAAGATAAATAGTGTAATATTCAAGTGGTAAAAATAAATTAGAACTATTACACCGAGTGTAAATAAATTAGTAGTCATTAAGTAAACTGTGTATATAAATTATGTTTAATACAGTGTGTGTTTCTTTGACTAAATAAATAGTAATTAGCCATGTGTAGTGTGTATAATTTTATCCCACAAGTAAAAACTATTTATATAAATAACAAAAACATTACAATAGGATTTAAATTTCAATACTAGAATAAACATTTTGAGGCTTACTGGCTTTCCATTACCACCCAATGTATTCTATATTTTCGTGACAACCCTGCAACACAGATGAAAATATTTTTATTTTTTGTTTTCCATGTATTATACTATTACTTTTATCAATACATGTAATGGCAATACATAATAATTAAAGTGCTGATATCTGTGTAATCCACCATATGCAAAGATCTCATTACTATTAAGTCATGGTCTGACCAGAACGGGCTTTGTTTTAACACTGGGAAAACTTTAGTTTTATCTTACACCTCTCAAAGTTAACAATGACTTGATAATTATTGATTAAGTTTCTTGGTCTCCGTATTGACGGTGCCCTTAAATGGTCTGTAAATGTAGACTTTAGCGACAAAATTATCCTCTGCCTGTTTTGCCATTAGATTTGTCTCTAAACAGCTTGATTATTCTTCTGCTTTAACAATTTACCACTCTGTTAATCGTACTTTCGCTATGGTTTACCTTTTTGGAGGTCTTGTAGTTTGCACGTCTTCGAATCTATTTTCAAATTATAAAAAAGAGCTATTCGATGCCATTTATTGGTTAAGTATTTTAAAAGATACAAAATTTTAACTTTTCCGGCTCTATTTATTTTGGAATCCGTTTGTTTGGTTCGCAAACACTTTGACAATTTAACTGAGAGACCCATTCGTTACCTTACAAGAAGAAGGAAAAGATCTGTCAAAATCAAAAATAGACTATAACAAAATATAGACTGGTAAAACCCGTTTAATGATGGAAAGTGTAGATTTAATGGAAGCTCAACACTTTTGCTGTAGATGGTCCTAGTTTTATGTATTCAGTTAAATTAATTAATTGTTAGACATTGGAATGTAGAGATTCGACTACGGAATTTTTCTGTCATAATTTCATAGATTCATTTCATAATTCCAGTATTAATTTTAATGAGTGAAAATTTGGTAAAGGATGAAATATTTTCTATAGCTATACATATAATATAATCTCCCACTAAAATTTAAGTTTTATTTTTCCCTTGAACTGTTTGTTGTGGTTATTTTGTGAATCCATTTATTTGTGACATTATTGAAGATGGATTTCCAAATTCTGAAATAATACTTACTGAAAAAGTGGCTGGGGAAGTGGAGTTATTAGAGATGAAAGAGGATCTGGCATTGCAAATGATGCACAAAGATTCTTCTATGATTGAATTTTGGAAACTCGTGCCTGAATCAAAATATCCAAACTTAGAGAAAGCTGCTTGTCGCCTATTTTCGATTTTTGGTACAACATATTGCTGTGAATCTTTATACTCCTCCATGAAGTTCGTGAAGTCGAAACATCGTTCACAGTTGACCAATCAACATCTTACGGAATTACTGCGGACAGCTTTAACCAAACCAAATTTTAAAAATTTGATCAAAGATTCTCGTTAAATGCTTAATGTATATTAATAAATATGTTCTTATTGTATTTTATTTTTATTGTAGTTAAAGTTTATTATTAAAATTTTGAAATAATTATATTTTTTTCATAATTGTGTTTTTTGTATTCTTGTAATCTTATGGAAAATATCTAACTACATTAAATAAAAAAAAATTTGAATGTTACGTGTGGCTCTTTATAAAATATAAAAAAACCTGATTGCGACTCTCTGTGCCCAAGCTACATTCATGATAGATTAGGTAAACAACAAAAATAATACTGACAGAACCAAAACGCGTATGAAGATTGACTACGATTTTTTATTACGTCTATTTTATCAGTTAATTTGAAATTATACTTGATTAGAGCTTTATAATTATTTGACAAATATTAACTTTTAAATATATGAAATCGACACCGCATTTTTAAACGAACTACTATAGTTTATTTCAGAAAGGTATAGAGTAATAACACCTCATTAGGTATGCAAAGAGAGCACAGAGTGACCCAACGAATATTTAAGCCACTTTCACAGTTTCGCATTGATTTCATTGTAAAATTCTTTCTTTTTATCAAGTGCAGGTAGTACCACCTGGGTTGGGGTCAATATATGGGTTTAGCCTATTGTTATCCATTCACAAACACTGAAAATAGTGAGCCAATGGCGTGCCGGTAGGATACTCGTAAAGAGGAAAGAATTTTATTTTTACAGAATAAAAATTAGGCATTATGTACATAGTATTAGGTACACTTATTTTTTATTGAACATTATACAAAAAATACATTATACAGAAATTAAATTATAAAAAATCATAATATTCTTCGTCATCTGAGGAACTGTCACAATAAACCCCCACATAGTAATGCAACTCCCATGTTAGAGAGTGGGAGACGGTTTTTAGCGACGCCTGCGACCGGCCGCGTACTAAATGAAAAATATGGATGGACGTTTAAGCAATATCAGGCCACTGATAACAATGAGAAGAATTGGCGCTGAATTTAAATAGATCGAATGGCGGCAAATTTAAATAAAGTAATGGTTAATTGCACAATATTTGGTTAATTGTTTATTTTTAAATTCGTCAAAAATTGTCAGTATTTACATGTTTGGCTTATCGTTAGAACGTTATAAACGTATTTACACAATAAACATGTAAAAATTGACAATTTTCAACAAATTTCAAAAATCAACTATTTTCAAAAAACACCGAACAATATTGCATGGAAAATTGAGAAAATCATTAGTAATGAAAAGGTTGCTAAGCCTCCAAATGGGAAAAAATTTGGAATCAATCAAAACACAAATTATGATAAGAGTATCTTTTATTAATATCATTCATTACATAGTTTAAAAATATTTGATAGTAAAACATAAATTTAATATACCAAATAACACTTACTTACTTACCTTGCAAAAATAAAGCTGGAATGGCTGTTCGCTTGACTCCTCTTTTTCCAACTTCGACTATATCGTCTTGGCTAAAGTGTCTGGAACACACACGAAAATTTTTGTGCACTGTTTCTGGGGCGATACTCGTACATTTTTCATTTCTTATGACTTTCAACCATTCATGAAACATATCCAATTCATTTTTTGGGTTTGGAAAGCGATACTGGCTACTGATTATATCTGTACATCCATCCTGGGACACAACATTTTTTCTTCTTTATCGATAAAGCCATGTTACGATGCACTTTTAACAAGTTTGTGGAAAATGCCGTAAAATTAAAAACTATATAAACACTAAACTAGGTACCAATTATTATTCTATTACTGAATAACAACTACTATACTAAGTGTTCAGATCCTCTGGTTTTTAGGATCTAAACACTATAAGTTTCACGAACTTGTCGCGAGTTACACGAAACTTTAGATTAAGAGCCTGTGTGTCTATTAAATAGAACGTGGAGATTTTTCAATACTTATATTTACTTGAGTCACATGAATAAAACTAGGACCTAATTTCTAAAAACTGTAACTGACATTATAATTAGAATAAAACTAATAATCTTTTTCGACAGTGACACGAGAATGATTTTCACAAGTTGAGTTAACGCACTTAAACTTAGTTACCTACAGGTTTTTCCTACATCTAAACTAAACTACTGAACATTTTTGACACATTGCATAAAATGTCAAATGATCATTACTCTACAGGTTGCTTTAATCTGTAAAGCGATACTAGTGCCATCCCTTGACCGGCCGCGGATTATTTCCTCCTATCTGGTATATTCAAGTTTCTTTACTATGTGGGGGTGTACTGTGGGAACTGTCATCTCCTCTTGACGTTATAATTAACGGTCCGATCGATCAAGTAGTCAAAATCCCACATTTTCTCCTCTTCTTTAATGACATGCTGGACTGCTTTTCGCCAGTTCTCTGGTGTCACCTCCTTAATGTGATCAAACAGTAGCTTAACGTCTTTCATTTTGAATGTCGTGTTGTGTCTTGCTACAAATCCTTTCACTTGCGCCCATATAAGTTCTATAGGATTTAGTTCGCAATGATATGGCGGTGTGCGCAGCACAGTTACACTATGCTTTTCTGCTATATCTTCCACGGAGTATTTCATAAAACGATGTTTGTGTAAACTTGCTATAGCTAATAGTTCTTTTTTATCGAATTATCTTCAAATTCAATACTTTTGGTGGTTAACCAGTCAATAATTTCTTGTTTTCTCCAAGATGAAGTTGGAGTCTTCTCTATGCGTCGAGAATGATAACTCGCGTTATCCATAACTACTACTGAATCAGCTGGAAGATATTTTATCATTTCACCAAAATAGTCTTCAAAAACATCCGAATCCATGTCCTCGTGGTAATCTCCCGTATGGCACGACTGAAAGGTTAGCAAACCTTCTTTTAAAAATCCCTCTTCGCTTCCAATATGGACGATTATTAGTCTTTTCCCTTTACCTGAAGGCACCTTAATACCCGTTGACAGGCCTTCCATGAAAGATTGGCGAGCACTGGTTATATTTTTGTCTTGCCACATTTTTGGTACTGTATAACCTTCATTGATCCACGTCTCATCAAGATAAAAAATTTTCTTCTGCTTTGTTCTGTACTGCTGTATACTTCTTAAGTATTTTCGTCGCCAGCAAACAATTTCATCGCTTTCCAGTAAAATTGCTTTACGGTTATGCTTTTCCCAGGCAAAATCCATATTTCTCAAAGTGGTCCATAAAAGTTTTTTAGTTATCAACGGAATACTGTCATTCTGGCCAAGCTCCATTAAAATCTTATCTAGGGTGGGTATTTCTTTTTTAAAATAAAAAGAGTGAACTTTTCTTCGAATTACACTTTTGGTGTCTTCACTGGCCTGGACTTTTCTTGGGAGGCTCCACTTGGCCTGCTATCTTTCTCCCCCGCAATAATTTAAAAACGGTGGACTTTCCAACTCCAGTCATTCGGGAACATCGGTCGACAGTTTCTTGTACAGTAAATTTCGGGTAATCGTATTTTATGCAATCGTATACATTTAAAATAATAAGTTTTTCATTCACTGATAGTGGAGAATTATTGGAACATCTTTTCGTTGGTGTAAATGTCGCCATTTTATTACTAATCTTATAATACTGTGAACACTATTTACGGCTTAACTGCAAATACTGATGCGTTAAACTAAACAATTATACTTATAAAGGTCTAAAAATTGTGGGTAAGGCACCTTGCGGCGCATGGTTGAGCCGAATCTGAAACAGGGTTGGAATTAGGCAGAGGCTCTAATAGAAGGTTAAACGGTACCTGTTAAACGCAAAACGTAACTGTATAATCTACTATCTAAGTAATCCCTACACAATATTTCGATATTGACACTTCAGGCCAGAAAACATACTTTTCCTAATTCTCTTACGCAATTACTTGAAATTTTAATATTACAAACAATACTATTTCAAGACCTACGCCTATGGCCGACACTGAAATTGAGCCGAACTCTATACCTATACCTTTCTGAAATAGACTATAGCCATATTTATTACGAACAATATTATGCAACTTGAAACAATTTTGTGATCATATCATAAATGTAATATTGCTATTTTCTACTTGGATCGGTACAAAGTAATAAGTACGTATTGTTTACTTTTTCCCATACAGAGGAGAGGTCATCTAGTTCATTGCACAATCAAAGAATTCTTGTGTAAATATCAACCTCGATTATAGATATATAAATTGATTGTACATGCGTAAGAAAAATATATTTCATTACTGTATATAGCGATTTATGTAAGGACTTATTTCTCTGAATGTACTACTCTTTTCGTCGTTCAATATCTACTACTACCTCATAATTTCATTTACGATCGCCTAAACTTATCATATTTTCATGTAGTGACAACTTGAATATGAGGATGGATATTTATCACTATTCTCATTAATGGAAGTGCCAGAAACGGGAGGAGCCGATTTGTCTTATTGACACTTTATTTGAGGAAGATTACTTTGCCAGAATTTCACTTGCTCCAAGTATTGATTTATTAACGTGTGATGTTAACCATAAATAAATTTTGCTCTTCGAAGAAACGAGTACGATACTGTGCTATTGTTATCGGATTAACGACTACCTGCTGTGGGTTTTGGTCTTGAATCATGAAGTCAAAACGAAATATAGTGTAAGCTAGCCCTGTATAGGGATGAACATATCTGTCGGTTGTGCATGGAAGAGGAGGATCAGCCTCACACATTCATTCTCTTCGAATGTGAAGCACTGCTTCATTGGAGTTATAGACTCCTAGCTCTAGAGAGTCCAAGGGAGGATTTCTCCAAGAAGGACCTAGTGAAAAGTATGTTGAAACTGATAAGGACTACTGGTCTCTCCACATAAACGGTACAACCAAGAGCTCAAAAAGCCTAATGGCTGAAGTGCCGAAGACTCGAAGCCTCTGATTGGTGGTGCCGAACTAATCAATCAATCAATAACTTCGAAATGATAACTCTGTGGTAGAAAATAATGAATCTAGATTTTAATGTTGGCTTTGGGCAATTTGTGTATTTACTATTCTAGTAGGTTCATTTATCGGAATCTTTAGTAGTACAGTGTCACGTTTCGGAGTATTTTGAAAAATATAGAATGATCAATAAAATAAAGAACTACCAAATACTATGAGATCTGAAAGTTATATTTTCTATTCGATGTATAATTTAATGAATACAACTCTGGAGATCGTGATAATCATGGAGGTTAACAAGAAACATGTCAAAACTTAATTACACGAGGTGGTTGGGACGAGTGGGATTACTTGATTGTGATGATTGTTAACTTGTGTGATCATGTGATAAAGTATGGAATAATTCTTCATTTTCCAAATTGAAGCCGATCGATTCTTATTTTCAACCATGCATCTTGAAAAAAATTATTTTTAATGGCTTTTATTAGTTTGAAAATAATATGATACAACAATAATAATTTGCTACTAAATGAATCACAACAGGCCTTGAAACTAAATAACTTTTCATTTCCGATAAGTACCTATAGGCGATTTCGGCATGCACGCTTTGGTTGGTAGGGACTTTGGTTAACCAGTTGGTAAGTCCTACGTCACCGGTATGACGTAAAGTACCAATTACAGGCGAAATCGTTTAGTTCTCAGTCGGTACAGCTGATTGATGAAATTGACATTTATGTTGAGTAGGTTATCTGTGATTTATGAATTGCTAACCTTCTTTATCTCTGTGTATTGCGCTCGGAAAAGTTGTTTATTGAGGTTTCCTATATTTTCTTGGAGTTTTGAGTTAAATATATATATTTTTGTGTGGTTAAAGATGGATAAAACAAAGGCGAAGTATTTAACAGGAGAAGAAGCACTGAAGACTTGGTTTCAAGTAACCATTTGAGCATTATTTCCAATGTTAACATAACAGCAGCAGCCCTATCATCATTCCTAACCTAACCTAACCACACAAAAAGTGAAAATGTGCTTACCAGTCCTTAACAATTGGCAATTCTCCCTATTCTCCCAAGCAAAACGACAGCCTCTTGCCATTTATAATAAAATCAACAGATTCCATTATTACTAGACAAAAAAAAAGAAAAAACAGACAAAACTTGAAGAATTTTAGAAAATTGGCCAAAAATACAATTCGTTCCAACGACTTTGTTTATTTACAAATAAAAAGCAAAACAAAAACTACTTTGGACAAGGATAGAAAGCTACCAATTTCAGTAACCGTGCTGCAGATCTCGGTATGTGATTTGACAGACCAAAAAGGGTACCAAAGTTAGCTTGACGTCATCGTTTTTCGAATCGAAATCGATTGGTATGTATTTGACAGACCAAAGTGGGGTACCAAAGCGGGACGAAATCGCCTTTTGATCGGGATCGAGTTATCTCCCGGAGCGGGCGTTATTAATTATTTTCGAAAAGGTTCATGTCCGAGTTGTCTCCCATTCAATTCAGGTATACTTTCTTCAAGAACAATAATTAATTGTGAGGGCAAGGAACATTACACTCTAACAAATCGATACAAAATCATTTTGGAATTTAATAATCAATTACAATAATATTAGAATGGTAGAATTTGTTATTTCTTTAAGATTTAGTTTCACTATCTACCTGTCAATAACGGGAGACAACTCGGCCCTAATATAAATCTACCTGCCGGTCTTAGGAGACAACTCGGCTCCTCCCGTACATACTAGGGGGAATATAAATAAAAATTATTACGGTTTGAAAGTTGCTGACTTAATTCACTTAAACATGTTCTATTTATATTAATTTAGTATGTCATACCAAAGGGTTTTAATTTGGTTAGATACACATGTGATGGATCATTATATTTTATTTGGTTATTGAAGCGATCGTAATTGATATATTTATTCTATTCATGATTACGTTTTTGATAAAAAAGCATTTCAAGGTTTGTTTCGTGATTGAGATAATTTTGTTTTTATTATGACAAGGTAATGACATCATTGTATCAGGGACAACCCTATTGTATTCAATTTTTCATCTTTTTAATCAACCTTTCTAAATACTCATTTATTTATTTTACCAACTCGGTTTCGAATTTGAGGATCTAAACCCTGGAATGTCGAATGTAAAATTAAATATTTTTGTCTTATTTGCATGATTTGTGCTACGGAGTGATGTGGTTTGATTTAGAAGTATTTATTGGATTTTCTACTCTTTCTTATTTTCTTCATAGTTTTTATAATGTGTATGTCTGCAGTAGGGAACTTGACAACATTTTTAAATAGCAAAAATGCGCTATGAATGCAATAATTGTCTGTGTTGGTATTTTAATCAGTAATAGAAATAATTTACTATAAAAAGGGTGGTTTACTCATTATATTGACATTTGTTGTACATAGTGTAGTGTTGTATATTTCCTTCGCTACATTTATATCAAATACTCTAATGTTTCAAATAGTTTTGTATTAATCTTTTTTTTTTTGTAGTTTTTCGGTTTATTTTTTAAATCGTTGTGTACTTCGAGTTATATCTATGGTCATTTAGATAAAATTGAGTGGATGGTTTGTGGGGCCATTTCCATCTCGGCTAATCAGGCAGGTATACTGAATAAAAATCGCCCAAGTCGGCCCGAGTCTAAAATTGACCTGTTTTGGAATGCCCCATTAGGGACCTTTATTACAATACACTTCAGTCAGATTGATTAGATTTTATTAATGTCTACATATAAATATAATAGCTAACTATATTACAACAATTTATACATATTTACATTAAGTTATATACATGAATGATAATATGATAATATTTTAACATAAAACAACTCTTTTTATTTTTATACTCTTCAATTTTTTTTCACCAAAAATTTGTTGTTAGGTTAGTTAGGTTCGGTTCCATTTTGTCTCCCCTGAAGCTAATTTCCGGATTTGTTGCGTAAATTTAAAGTTATTTATCACTAAGAGTGGTTTTCCTCGTTGACTCGTCATTTCTTTAAATTCTGGATGAACAAATGTTGCCATTTTCCGAAGTTAAATTTAAATTGTTTATACACGCACTGGTCAAGAATCTAAATAAAACTAATAACTATTTTCGAAAATTCAGGATAAATGTATTACAACTGACCAGTGTTCATTACTCTGCCACCATTGATAAGAATTCAAAGAAATTGATTGCATAGATTAGGGGTTGAAATTTGTCGTGAGTTTCTACCTGAAAGTGGTTTTGGCCGAGATGGGTATTTCCTAAAGACATTAAAAATTGATGTCAGGTACCTTATTAAATCGGCCGAGATGGCCTAGGCCCGGTTTGTGTCCTTTTGTAATTGATTGATAAGTACGGTACCACCAGTCAAAGGCTTCGAGTCCTCGGCACCTCAGCCTTTAGACTTAACATTAAAATAGACTATGATACTATTATACATTTTTCAGTAATGTTGCTAAAAGCACAATTTTCATTCTTTTCGGGCTCCCAATAATATTTGATATTCAGTGGTCCTAATTATGAGGATTCTATTTAAAGAATTGCAGTTGTTCAGCTTGTTGTGAGTTAAACAGTATTAAGTATTGCGGATTGATTGGTTTTTACGGTACCTCCAATCAGAGGCTTCGATTCTTCGGCACCTCAGCCATTAGGCTTTTTGTACTGTGGGCTGTACCGCTTATGTGAAGACACTAGTTTGTTGTCCTCAACAGGCTTAACAGTCTTTTCACTAGGTTCTTTTTGGAGAAATCCTCTCTTGGGCACTCTAGTCCTAGGAGTTTATATATTTGATGGTCGCTTCTTCAAGAAACTAGTTTGTGATAACATCTGCTATTCTGGGAATGACTGTGGGTGTTGGTCCCTTCGTGCCAATACACAATGCATTCCATCCTGTATGCAGCCATTCTTGTTTCCGCCTTAACGTGCAGAGCAAGAGGCGGCTCCCATTGCCGCTTCTCATCGCACCCGTTATACACAGACAGGCAAATCTCTGCAGTTTTGATAGCTTCAGTTCAGCTTTCTTTAGATCTGTGTTTAGCCATTAGACTAAGGCTCGATATGGATAAAAGAACCAATATTAAAATATAAGTAAAAATTCCTTGTAAATTTCCTACAGATTTAAAATAGTACGTACAAATGCAAATGGCGAAAGCTGATTCCATCCCTCTCAACACACACACTCACAGGTTCGATATGGAACCATGGGTCTCACCACAGTTGTATACAGCCAGTGTACGATCCGTGGATTTAGTCCCATGTATTTCCTATCACCCGTTTGGCAACCATTAGGACCATTTCCCCCTTATTTGTTTTGTAATTAGAACGGTTCCAATTTTGTAAATGACAATTCAGGCCAAATAGAAAAGTTATATTTCATATAATATTTTGTACTTTCCATTTTTACCACCCCGTACAAGTAAAGCAAGAACGAATCCCTAATATTCTTTTGCAATGGAATATTATTGTTACGAGGTCACCAACTCAAAGCCGGCCCTGTCTCTCGACTATAAATTTTGGCGAATGCGCTCCTTTCGAGAACATTCTAGTTCGTTTTGTTTACGCATAGGACGGGCGTGGAAGTTCAAGAATTTTCCAGAATTGATAAAGACTATACGCGGGTGTTTGAGTGAGTTGACAATTAGTGAAACGAAGACAAAGAGTTAGTTCACAGCCGAGATAGGGGACTTACCAAAGGTCAAAGAGATCATACCAAAAATGCTAAGAAGCAAAGAATACTGGGACAAAATGTATAACTTGATTACCGACGTCATGAAGATGAAGGAAAAAGATATTGAGAAACTGAAAACAGATGAAACAACTTGGATGCAGGAGGAACGCCGATGCACGGACTACAGTTTCTTTCCGGTGTTCTTCTCCTCTAACAAGAAAGAGTAGGGTGGTTTAGTGAGGTTAAAGTCCCACACACATCCACAGCATCGCAGTGCCCGCTGTGGAAAAGGCATTAGCTTCCACCCCATCTCAGGGCAAAAAAAAGTAACCAAAAAATACTATTAAGTTATTTCATTTTATCTTTCTCGCATAACTCATAATTCGTAAATTTTGGAACCAAATTGCTATACATTTTTGAGATTAGCGCACTGTAATAAACAAAGAAAGCCCGCAGATAAATTATTGTCAAGGACAACTGAGAACTATTTCCGTACAAAAAATAGCTGGAAAGTCTAATAATTCTAAAATTAACAGTAATTTATTTAATCATGTAAATCGTATCCAAGATATCGATGAACTAAAATTAAATCTGACACGACATTTACCGATTTTCACCTATGTGGTAATTAATAGTGGATTTAATAATTGTAATTGAACTTGGTACTGTATATCATATACATCATGTTTGTGAAGGGAAAATGTATGTAAATTTCAAGAACGCATAACAGACATGATTAATAGGTTCTATACAATAATTAGAAAAATAGATATTAAGCTGTCGTGAGATATTGTTTATCGTAATCTCGGTGCGGATTATATTGAATAATTGATTATTTTATTGATTCTAACAATTAAATTGCTTGGGTCGAAAATACTAGAAACCTTTCACTAGGATAGGGGAATATTGTCTGATGTTAACCTGGGCAGATGTAAACTCGGCCGCTTGAGGATTTATAATCTTCTCAATTAAAAGACGCCCCAAATTACGCTATGTAATCTCGGCCGATGATAACAATGTTGCCAAACATTTTTTAAAATCCAAAAATTAATGAAAAATATATTAATACTGGCAAGTAATCTTCCTCAAATAAATAAAGTGACATGAAAATTTTCTCTTTCCTGGAATTGAGGCAGTCGAGTTTACATACCTGAAATGATGAACGGTCCGGCGTAGTCGATGTGGATCCGATGCCAGTTTTCTTCCGGTCTTTCCGAAGGATGTAGATCTGCTTTTGGTGGGTTGTTTTTCATTGTGGCTCATGACCCACAGGTCTTGACTAGCCTCTCAATGTCTCGGTTGATAGCCAAGCCGTCTTGTCAATTGTTTCATCTTTGGTTGTACCCATATGGGTGCGATGCAGCGCTTCAAGGATTGCAGGCTGTAATGATGAAAGAATCACTACTCTGGAACCTCTGAATACAATGTCATGATCGATAAATTCAGAGTCAGTGATGTGGTTGTTTGGAAGATTGAAGAGCGTTGCAGAAAGTTCTGGATCTTTCGTTGTCTGTAAGCGCAGCTATTGATGGGTCAGTAGAGGTGTTGATATCATAGAGACAGATGACACACACAACTGATGTACTTATTCGTTGATGAAAATATCTGCATGAGGACTGTATTGGATGTATTGGCAGTCGACATTGGTATTTTCAATCCCTTTCTTAAAAACAATTTCGTAGATGAATCCAGAAAGAAATTCAGCGTATCTTTGCAATCTGGCTCATGTCATGAGAGGAAGTTTTGCACTTTGATGAAAAATTCGTTCAGGGGGTCGATTGTCAGTAATCAATTTGAATGGTCTGACAAACAGATACTAATGTAAGTGATCAATGGCGAACGCTATATCTAACGCTTCCCGGTCAAGCTGTGAATAATTCTGAGAACAACGATCTTCCTGCTATTCCATGAGGACTGGCACAGGCTAGCTGAACTGGTAGTGCTGGATTGTATGGAACAAGAACGCGCTCACTGGCGATTTCTCGATTGAGTTTGATAAAAGTAGATTCACATTTGCTGGCCCAGTTGAATTTCACGTCTTTCTTTAGTAGTCTACGCAATGGAGCAGTCATTGTGGAAATGTTGGGCATAATATCATCCCAATACAACGTCTCAAATCCTCAACTGTTTTGGGTCGAGGTAATACCACAACTGCGCTGATCTTTGCTGGTGATTTTGAAATGCTGTTGAATTGAACTACATGGCCCAGGAACTTTATGCGCGTTTGGAATAGACTGCACTTTCGTCGCTTCAGGTGATGATCATATTTTCGTAATTGCTGGAGGCAGGCAATCAGATTAGTCTTGCATTCGTCTTCAGTGGCTCCACCACTATATCATCTAAGTAATATGCGGTCTTGGGTATGGATCGTAAAATTTGATCAATGATTCGATTGAATTCTGCTGGTGCGTTCTTGATTCCGAAAGATAATCGATTCATCCGGTAGATACCTCGATGGGTTGAAATCGTTTGAATTCCACACGAGACGACAGAAGTATGTTGATCCTCGCAAACTGTTTAGTATGTCTTTAATCTTACTTATTGGATAGTGTGAATTCGCCAAACACTCATTGACTCCGATTTTGTAGTAAACGCAAGGACGAAGTCCTCCGTCAGCTTTTGGAATCACTACCAAAGGAGATCCCCAGTCGCTAGTGTTAGTTTTAGTGATGATATTTGTCGCTTTAAGGTCAAGCTCCTTTTCGACTGAATCCCGCAATGAGAAGGGAACATCACGCTCTCTATAGAATACTGGCCTAACTTTTTTACGAAGGGGTAAAGTTATTTTGAAATTGGGGGAACAACCTATCTTGACGGGGAAACTATACAAACCAATGCAGTAGAAAACAACGCAGAGTAGCAGTTGCGCGGATCATAAATATAATGTTGGTCACTAATAATGTTGTTGATAAAATACGTTAAATTTGAGAAGTTGGTAGTAGTTATAAAGGGTATACTATTGAAAACTTTACACACAACTTATTACCTAGGTATCAAAATATAAAAATTGTCGCGACTCATCCATTTTGTTGCTGAGGGACACAGTTTAACGTTAAATAAAGATTTCCCTGAACCACGCATTCAACTTTAGCATCATGTAATATTTTTTTCAATTTTAGTTTATCTGATGTGGAAAAAAATGTAACATATGCTTAGAAATAAGACAATTTGGTATTAATCATTCAATTAATTGTTTAAAAAGTCCACCATGCAATAATAAAAATGTGTAACATTTCGATGAACATTGTTAAGAATTTCGGACTAAGTTGGGAATTTTGGAACCGTCGGCGATACTCGACACTGAACACAGTTTACACTACACTAACACTTTACACTATCCTACGTGCGTTTCGATAACCAAGTTATCTTCTTCAGAGACTGAAGGTAAACTAATACTATGGAGCTTCGTCATTCTTGTATACTAAATTTTATCACAGCAAACTGGTTAATCCGCTGGAACAAACCATCCCGGTCCGAGAAACTTTTCGATTACTTTTTCCCTATAAAACTATACAACGGACTATAAGGTATACCTCTCTATTTTGCCTTTAAATAAAATATTATTAGATTTTTGTATTAGATACTATGAGGCCTATTCCACGGCGACATTTCCAGATATATTGTGGTTCTCTTTATCTAGATTACTTTCCCCAGCCCCAGAGGTCTTAAAATTATTGTGAATTTAAAACATGTTTGTGTAAAATTTTAGGAAATAATGTTTTTCTAATTTTCAGACCCGGATGGAGGTCGAAGACTTGTTCGTGGATTTGGCAGACGGCAGAAAACTTTTAAAACTACTAGAAATAATATCTGGAGAAAAACTAGCAAAACCAAATAATGGAAGAATGAGAGTACATAAAGTCGAAAACGTCAATAAAAGTTTAGCATTTCTACACACAAAAGTCCGATTAGAAAGTATAGGAGCAGAAGATATCGTGGACGGTAACCCCAGACTTATTTTAGGTTTAATATGGACAATCATTTTGAGGTTTCAGATTCAAGAAATTGAAATTCCCGAAGTAAGTATATTCATTTAATCTAAGACTATTTAAATCATGATTTAAAAATATGACATTGTCGTCAATACTAATCTTTTGCTTTTTCGTTATAACCTCTTATCAAAACAAAGAGCACCTTACTGAACAGTTCAAGTTTTTTTATAAAAGTTTAGATTACAGTAGGTCAAAAGTACATTTATAAGTATACATACAGTTTGGACTATGAGAATCAGATTTAGTTAAGCACACTAATAGTTAGTGGAAAAATCTATCTAACATCAAATTTTACCGAGATGGAATATTATGTCCCTAATCAAAAACATATCTACGCAGCTTACAAGCACAACGAACTCTTTTTTTCCAATGATATTCATTTGAGTTTTGCTCGCACAAAAGAATTGTGGACATAAAAATTGTAGCAAATCTTATGCCCTTTACCATGATGAAAGTAGGTTCAGGAAAAAACACTGAATTTTTCAAACATTGTTAAACAATTTGACATTTTGTTTATTTAAGCAACAAGTATAATGAAAATGACAAAATCAAGTTGTTAATATAAGGAAATGTTTCTAAAAAAGCTGGTGTTTTCAAATTTTGAAAATTCTTAATGGCGGCCTCGAAAACTGACTTTATGTATATTTTTTTCAGTGGCTGTTCATTTTATGAACATTAACAATTTTGAAATGTGGTTTGTGGCAATCGACAGGATAAGAGTTGTAGTTTATTGGACCATATAAGCAAAATTTTTAAAATTGTATTTACAAATTTTTTGAACGATTAAACTAAACATTCTTTTTCATGTTTCTTAAAATTAATTTAAACTTTCGTTTCGAATTAATACGATAGGCATTTAAAAATCACACATTTTGAAAAAAAAGACTGCCCTACTTGTGCTTGCAAACGCACTCCAGCGGAATTTATTCGAGTATTTAGGAAAATGATTAGGTATCGATATGTTTTCGATTAGGGACATAATATTCCTTCTAGGAAGGAAAATTTGATGTTTCTGACCTAATTTCCCCGGACTATAATATAAATAAAGAAAGGTGCTGTTTCGGTTTCATACAATCTACGGTTTCACGCGGGGTAGGAACAAACCTATGTTCTCACTTTTAACAACGAAGTACCGGGACTAAAAGTCAACTTGCCCATTTGAAAACTTTTTTCAAGCAACTCGATATGTCAGTCTCTTTATACAGTTGCTCTAACGAGCTGTTCGAACTGTTTACCAACTTTATTGTAATAGGCATGTTTCTTTATTCACCGGTAGATCCACCAATTCACCAACTACGTTTTTATATTCATTGGTGGATTTCAGATTGATGAAATGACGCGTTCATTTATTACTGTTGCATCAACCAAAATTGCAAACCATTCCACCGCTGTTTCGAGGTGGTGGATAAATTTGGTGGTTTACAAAATGACAGCTTATCCTCAAAAAAGTACAGATTTGAAGCGGTTATAGCGAATTATTAAAGAAATGGACGAATAAATAGAAATCAATTTAAAATGTGATAATAAAGTATGACTACACTGACAGAAATTGAAGAAATTTCAAGTGGTATCAGTTGTCAGATATAATGATAAATGATGTAAACAACAACTGCGTTTTTTTATGTGCTACTGGTGACTCTAACATGTCAATGCAGCGGAGACTGACGTCAGTCAACCAATGGTTAATCAATGATGTAAGAAAAACGTGCTTAATTTGAAGTCTTTCCCCAACCGACACTGCATTTCGATTGTTGGTATCTTTTTTGGTAATTGACTACTTCATTAATTCTACTAATTCGTTACAAATTTCAATACTTATCCTATAAAATCCATGAAATTTGGTTGGGTCTTGGTCTAATTCTTTTGATAGTATGAGTTAATAGTACGGATGAGCCCATATTTTTTATTGTTGTTTCTTATGTCTAAAATACATGAGTGCTACAACCACATCTACATAGGAAGACATTTTGAAAACTGAATATTTTTATAGTTGCATTGACGTTCATTTTCAGGCAACTTAACTAAAGCTACAGTTGCGTCGATATTGCGTTGTAGTAAACATTTGCGTTTCGGTAGCTGGAACGCTATGAAAACAAATTAAAAACATGAAAAAGATTGTGGTTTGATTTCCCAAACAATAACAAAAATAATATATACTTAGTTTTTTTTAAACCACAACTTTAATACTCTGTAACCATATGAAACACCCAGTATATCGGAAAATAATTTTTAAATGTGAAGCCTCACTTTATCATTAATTTTTGTTCGTATCCAATAAGGTAACGGAGCCTATTTTTGTATAAAAAATAGTTCGATATCACTCTTTTAAATATGTAATTAATATTTTAATATATTCTTTTAGGATGAAGACAATGAAAGTTCGGAAAAAAAATCAGCCAAAGATGCCCTATTATTATGGGCACAACGCAAAACCCATGGTTATCCAGATGTGAACATCACAGACTTTTCTTCGTCGTGGCGAAATGGATTAGCTTTTAACGCACTTATTCATTCCCACAGACCTGACTTGTTTGACTTTGATTCTTTGAAAAATGGAAAAAATATCGACAACTTAAATCATGCTTTTGATATGGCACAAAATGAATTGGGCATTCCTAGTTTATTGGATGCTGAAGATATCGACACATCAAGGCCCGATGAAAAGAGTATAATGACATATGTAGCTTCGTACTACCACACGTTCGCACGAATGAAACAGGAGGAGAAATCTGGAAGACGTATCGCAAAGGTAAATATCATTGAGCCTAGAATGCTTGTAAAATAAATGAGCATGAACTTACTTGAAATTAATTATGTGGATGGACCCATTTAACATGTATATACAGTTCAGAAACTGTAACATTAGATTGAGTATTAGATACTATTGATCAACAGGACCCGGTCTAACGTTTCAGTCATTCTGGGCAAAAATAAGAATTGCCGCCCACATGTTCATTGGGAGGGGGAATTTAATGAAATTTCAAATAGAAAAAATTTAAAAAAAATGTTTTTTTTATTTTTATTCAAAAACAAAACACATCACATACAAATTAAAACTTAAAAATATCTAACATTAAACTTTTTTACGAACTTTCAAATCTGCAAAAATTTTCAATTGATATCCATTTAGATCTAATCTTTCGGCTATTACGTGCTCAATAGATATAGCTAACTCATTCAGTCGAGGTTGTATGTTGATCTCAATTTTTTTTTAATTAACTTGAGTTTAGAGAAACTTGTTTCTCCACTGGCAATTTTTATTAGTAGATATAGTTGTAAAGCAATACTAAGATTTGGTGCGAGGTTCAAGTTTGTAATAGACTTCAGCACTTTCACTCTTATTCTTTGAAGATTGAACACGAAGGGGATCTCATCCGCCAATTCATTTCCATTTAAATCGGATTAATCGGTGCGAAAGATGCGGTAATCCTAAACTCAACTTGAATATTGTATATTTTTCTTGAAGTGGATAGGAGAATATGTGATTCTTAGATAACTTATTTCCGCCTAATTTATCCTAAGATTAAAGGACCTATTTCAAAATTCAGGTACCTATCCTATGATATTTTTCCGACCGGTCCAAGTACGGTATAGATCGGAGAGTGAATAGAATATTCATTAATCCTTCATCTTGATTATTCTGGTCAGGATATTGGAACAACAAATTAGATTATTGTATTGTCAACGGTCCTTCATCAGTGTGCAAAGTTTCAGTTTAATCTGACATTGAAGTCATTGAAAATTACGATTAGAGATACCGTTACATACATACATACATTAAACTAATAAAAGCGTGATAAAAAGGCTGAGGTGTAAACCTATAAAGACCCATTTATACATAATAATAATAATAAAGGTCTTTTATTTTTTCTCATCATAACACCCTACAGTTACAAATAAATAGTATTAATAAGAGCGAAAAAAAAACGCAACGAAGATCAGGTGACTACCACACCAAATTGATATGGTTTATGGATTATGGTTTTTCATCTTAGGCATTGACTGATCTACAGAATAATTTAATAATAATCCGTAGTTCTAACACTGTTCAATACAAATACAATAATAATAATAATAATAATAATAATAGGTAACACAATTGGACCCTTACTTTGCGGAATCTACTCATATTACTATTTTAAATGAAACCAACTGTTTCTAATTAATTCCACTATTTAATGAAAAAGTTTATGAGAATTCTAAAAGGGTATTGAAAATAATTTCGGTATTTGCATATCTTCGTCAGAATGTTACATTTTATGTTTACTGATCTTAAATGGGAAATACTACTGTAGATATCCAGGATATCCCCATAGGGCTAATAATACCTAAGCTTTAATATTTGTAATATCATATCTTCTTCTTTTTTCTATTCATATATATTAAGTCAATCACAAGATAGGTCACTCAGTAGTTGGTCTAGCCAAAATATTAAACATCAACTAGGCATCACATAAAATGTAATGTAATGTAATATAATGGAATCTTCCAAATTAACTAGAACCCACTTGCAGATGATTTGAAATTTTCCACACATATTTAATATACTTTAGTGGTCTTTTGAATCTTAATTCTGAATTTTCTTATTTCAGATTATCAAACAAATGATAGATGCCGACAAAATGAAACTCACATATGATAAACTAACAACAGATCTACTTGATTGGATCAAACTTAAAATCGTAGATTTAGAAGATCGACAGTTTCCCAATTCTTTAGAAGGAATACAAAATTTGTTCTTACAATTTGGTCACTATCGTACGCAAGAGAAACCTCCAAAATACAAAGAAAGAAGCGAAATAGAGGCTTTGTTTTTCAACATAAATACTCAGTTAAAAGAACTTAGACAACCAGCATTTTATCCTTCAGATGGCAAGCTAGTACAAGATATAGAGAGATCATGGGATACTTTAGAGAAGGCAGAACATAGCAGAGAGGTAGCTTTAAGAGAAGAATTATTAAGACAGCAACGGCTAGAGCAGCTTATGTATAAATTTGAGAAAAAGAGTATTTTACGTGAAGGGTACCTAAAAGAAATGATTCAAGTATTATCAGATCCTCGTTATGGTTCCAACTTAGTACAAGTAGATGCCACTCTTAAAAAACATGAAGCTATTAGTGCTGATATATTAGCTAGAGAAGAGCGTATACATGATTTATCGCAAATGGCACAAGAACTTATTGACGAAAATTACAGAAACTCTACTAGAGTTAAAGAAAGAGAAAAAGAAATTATCAAGCAATGGGAAGAACTGAAAGCTCTACTGGAAAAACATAAAGGAAACTTAAACAAAATGGGCAGTGTTATGTCCATCATTCGTGAAATAGATTCCGTCCTTACAAGCACTGAACAATTGAGGATAGATCTTACTTCTGCTGATACTGGAGCACATTTGGTAGCAGTAGAAGAATTGTTACACAAACATGCCTTACAGAATTTGTTAGTAACTTCGTTGGGAGAAAACGAAAGCTGGTTAAATAGAGTAGGGCAGCAAGTAGCTCAACAAAATCCAAAAGGGGAAGAAGTGCTGAAGAAATTGAAGGAATTGGGTAAAGTGTGTGAGGAAATAAGAGTAAGTAAAAAACATGTTCTGTTAGTAAATTAAACTTTTTTATTATCTACTGCATTCAACTTTCAGGATCTAAGTGCCAAAAGAAAAGCTTTGTTGGAAGAAGCCAGAAATTTTTATCAATTTCTACAGGATCAAGAAGATGAGGAGGCTTGGTTAATTGAAAAACAAAGAATTTGTCAAGCCGGTATTATGGCTAAAGATTTAAGGAGCGTTATATCATTACAACAAAAACACAAAGCCCTAATAGACGAAGTAAAAACTAGAAAGAATAAATTTGATCAGTTAGGTGCCACCAGCAAACAACTAATATCAGACAATCATCCTAGATCCTTAGAAATTCAACAACACTTAGATAAGAATAAGAAAAACTGGGAGTTGTTGGAAAAATTGGTTAGTGATAGAACAAAACATCTTCAAGATGCTGCTGAAGCATATCAATTTTATGCAGATGCCAACGAAGCCGACTCTTGGTTACATGAAAAATTAGCTCTTGTCGGTTCTAATGATTATGGTACTGACGAACTAAGTGCTAAAGCATTGCTACAGAGACATAAGGACTTGGATGGAGAAGTCAAAGCTTACAGCGGTGATATTCAGAGTTTGAATAGCCAGGCTGATAGGCTTATTGCTTCTGGTATTTCTACCTTAGATTTAAATAGTGAACCAGAAGTTACGGAACCTATAGAAGAAGTTAATTATGAAGAAAGGTGAGTGTATTGATAAATCTAGTTCCCATGCTGATTTTAATTGATTGGCTTAGAAGAAAAAAATCTTAGTTCCTATAGTTATTTTCTTAATTATTGATCTATATTATTTACCCCATGAACTCTTCACCCTTTTTAATTTTCTCAATTGGTAATTATACTTATTTATACGTCACTGCACTTGGTGTACGATAAGCTGTACAAATATTTTTAAATGTAAGATTTAAGCCTAAATTTGATATTTTTTAGGATGTTACCAACTGAAGTTTGGGTGGATGAACCTATAGAAAAAACCGAATATAAAGTAATTACCGAAGAGAAGAAAGTTCCTCAAGTTAAAGCTTTGTATCCGTTTAGCGACCATGGTTTAACCATGGTTAAGAATGAGGTTATGTTCCTGTTGAATAAAAGCAATCCTGATTGGTGGTGTGTACGTAAAGCAGATGGATCTGATGGTTTTGCACCAGCAAACTATGTCGCGGAAATTGAACCAAGAATTATTCACATTAATATTAGGAAACCTGAAGTAAGTAATAATAACTTACCTTACCATTGTTAACATTTATCATTGGTGCTTCATACGAGGTTTTATAAACGATTCATTTCTTGTACAGTAGATGACATAAATGGGATATGATCGATAGACACAAATAAACATACATTTATTATTTACTTAATTACAGTTACCTGTAAATAATTGTCATATTAGTAAAGCGTGATCTATATACGTCAAAAAATAATAGTTCAATACTATTAAAAGCTTTACAAAATTAGAAAAATTAATTTCCACAGAGCAGACCGTCCACTAAGAAGCAAGAACTATATGCTATATGCTCCGACAGACATTGAATTACATTTCTAAAGTAAACGGGGTTGGTATATCTGTTAAGATAGAACCAACCATACGGTCTACAAGTGATGTTATTCCTTCTAATCGCAAACCAGAATGGTTGGTTCTATCTTAACAGATATACCAACCCCGTTTACTGTAGAAGTGTAATTCAATGTCGGGGCATATAGGCCGAGAAGTAGTTGCTTCTTAGTGGACGGTCTGCTCTGTGGAAATTAATTTTTCTAATTTTGTAAAGCGTTTAATAGTATTGAACTATTATTTTTTGACGTCTATAGATAACGATTTTCTAATATGACAATTATTTACAGTTAACTGTAATAAAGTAAATTCCTACAAAACCGAGATGGTTTTTTGTCGATATAGAATTTTGGTTTGTGATTAGATGTAGAGATGTCGCTGATATCGCACTCTTAGCATTTCCTTTACTGAGGCTAATGTATTGGTGTGGTATTAACGTAGTCTCTAGCTCTAGTCCAGGATTGTGCTCTCAGAGCTTCTGGACGAATAGCATCTACCTTGTGCTGATGAGGCGCAAAAACGCCGAAACCGGTCCACAAGTGATGTTATTCCTTCTAATCGCAAACCAGAATGGTTGGTTCTATCTTAACAGATATACCAACCCCGTTTACTTTAGAAGTGTAATTCAATGTCTGTCGGGGCATACAGCCCGAGAAGTAGTTGTTGCTTCTTAGTGGACGGTCTGCTCTGTGGAAATTAATTTTTCTAATTTTGTAAAGCGTTTAATAGTATTATACATTTATTAGTTTATTTACCGATTGTTTTCTTTTTAAGGTTGTGAAAACTGTGCAAAAAGTGAAAAAAACGAAATTGATTAAAACCAAGGTTCCAGTCAAAGTTATCAGACAGTTACCTAGTAGAGCACCCAAACGAAAAATAGACGATAACGACAGCGTTCCTAAAAGACAAAAGAGTATCAACGATTCATATGCTCAATTGCAAGATTTAACTGCTAGAAGACAAGCTCTATTAGCAGACGCCGTAAAATTATTTACATTTTACAAAGAATGTGATGATTTTGAAAAATGGATTAAAGATAAAGAACAGCTACTTTCTAGTAATGACCCTGATGATAGTGTTGAGCAAGCAAAGAGGAAGTATGAGGTATGTAAGTGATTTCTGTTCGTTAAAATGAGTAAACACGTCATACTCAACGAACACGTAAGTTTTTTTATTGTCCTTAGTTGTAACCTGAGTAAATAACATTTATAATGATATGAGCAGTTGACTGTTGATAAATCTAAAATAATGAATAAATATCTCTCTTAAACCTCCAATAATGGAGGTTTTATTTATCCAATATCGGATAATTAATCAAATAATTTTTTCAGAAATTCCTTACTGATCTTTCTGCTAGCCAGAAAAGAATGGACGCCTTAGCAGCAGATGTTGCAGCTTTCGAACAACAAAACCACTCGCAAATAGATAAGGTTAGAGTTAGGCATCGACAAATTCAAGCAGCTTGGCAGAAACTAAATAAACTCAAAGCTCAAAAAGAGAAGAGTTTAGAGGGTGCTAGTAGTGTTGAATTATTTAACAAGATTTGTGAAGAAGCTAGTGATTGGATGTTGGAAAAAATGGATCAGTTGGATACCGCAGTTTTAGGTGAGTAAAAAGTTGACTCAATTTTCTTTTGCAATGTAATATTGGAAAAAATAGCAAAGCCGCAAAAAAGAGAAGATCTAACCATTGGATAGATCTAGATACTTCTCTGTGACTACAACCAGATGAGAACAAATGAATGCCCAAGCCAGAGTAAAACTACACTAAGAGCTGTAACAGGTGTCCTAACGGGATATTGTGTTATGGAAGAAGAAGCCTCCATCTACATACTTGCAGATTGCATAGCATCTCCGTGAAATAGGTTCTAAAGGAGCTACTAAACTCTGAGACTCTCCTCAGGAACTAAGTAGAAGTAAGGGGGCACAATAGATCTTTTAGGTCTCAGTGGGGTTTGATTTTTTGTCTTCAGAAGGCTAATGTCACGGTGATAGGTATTGGTAAACAAATATATTATGTCGGTGAATAAAATATTGTATTTTTCAAGGAGTTCAAGTTGATGGAAGTAGTTTTTCACATCTTATTATGTTTGTTTTGCAAATGCTTGGCAAGCTTTTGTGTTGGACAAGCACTAACAATTGGTCATAAAGGTATATTTGGTTTGTAAATTTTTGAAAGTCCTTAAACAGTAACAGTTCCGTAGTCGGTAAAATCTAGATACTAAAACATAAATTCATTAAATTATTTACGTCAATACATTATGTATCTACTTACAACTAATGAACTAATTCTATATTATTTACAACTCACTATTTGATCTAAATCTAGTTCAGTATCACATTTCAGTTGTAAAATAATTATACTATTAGGCAGTATCTTTTCGCTTTTCGAAGAAACGAGTACGATATGATACTGTGCTATTGTTATCGGATTAAAGCCTACCTGCTGAGGGTTTTTCTCTTTAATCAATAATGTTGGTGTTAAGACTATACAACTGTCAAATACATATTTGTTTTCTCTGTACATTTTTAATTTTCCATTATATTCTAGGACACGATTTGAAAACCATCCAAGCTCTTCAAAGAAGACATGATAATCTAGAAAGAGAATTATCTCCCATTGAAGAAAAGGTGAACAAGGTAAACTTGTTGGCCAATTCAGTTCAAAATGCATACCCCAACGAAAAATTAAACGTCACACAGAAACAAAAAGATATTGATGGTCTTTGGAAGAAAGTCAAAGATAAAGCTCTTGAAAGAAGAACTCGTATCGAAGACGCTGTTGGTCAGCAAATATTTACCAACAGTTCAAAACATTTGTTAAACTGGGTAGCAGATACGAAAAACCAATTGAATGCTGATAATGTTGTCAGGGATGTACAAACTGCAGAGTCCTTATTAAAGGCTCATCATGATCTTGCCGAAGATATCAAAGCTAAGGATGACGAGTAAGATGTTTTTTATTAATGTTTCCCATATCATCCTATTTAATTAGATATTTTTAAATAAGTTCACCATTAATAAAAAATTGTAACTTTTCTCTTCATAATTTCTACTGTGTTTTATCGATAGGACCGTTTTTAATCGCACGTTTTAGGATCACATTGAAGCAATCCTCAAGCTCTCCGATTTCTATCACTTACGAAGAACATTCAGTGTTGTTGTTTCAGAGATCTCACGATGCTTTGAAGTTTATTTATTCATCATCAATATTGCACATACCGTTGCAACTTTTACATTTGATATTGATTTTTTTTGTCAATTTGCGGATGGTTTTGTTCAATATATAGTGGTTATATTTTATCCGATCCAGACCACGCCATAATAATGATTCATATTTGTACCCTTTAGACGACCAGTAGCAGGATTCTATTTCACGACACGATTTTATCGAGTCGTTCGATGTTGAATACGATCTTCAATTCAATCGTATCGGATCATCCCATTCTATTTTACGATCGAATTGAAATCGGGTGTTCTCGGATTTGGACAGCAATTTTGATACCCAGTACTTGAAAGTGAAGTTAGTTGAAAACGTTTTTTGACTTTGTTGACAGAATTCATTTGATATTAGGCAGATTAAAAAATTCTTTTTACAATTTTGAACTTTTGATTTTTATATTTGCTAAAATACTATATTAATGTCATTCAAGATACGAGTTGTTCACACTTCTAATATCACATGCGAAAATTGGGATATAATTTTTTCATATCTTAAAATAAATATTCAACAAATCTCAACATTTTCAAGCATACCCTGCTGAAATATTTGGGGTATGCATGTATACTTCATTATCCGCTGTGATCTTTGATATTGTTTTTTTGTCGCATTATAAGTAATTTGAAGAAAATCATCTCGATTGTCTGTATATGTCTATGCCTATTCCTATATGAGTGGCATACTCTAGATCTAAAATTGGTTAGTATCCGCCAAGATGAAGTCGACGTTTATAAACAAATACATTACAAAAAGGAAAAATATATTCCAATACCATAAATTAATGTAACATAATGGTGAAAAGTGGTTCATTCATATATCCGTTTCTAATTTCATATTCTGTATTAATACTATATAGTGAAAATACCATAAAAGTAGAACGAATACAACAAATTTTACGTTTGAGTTATGCAACACCATTTACGTTTAAGCGTAAAAATCAACGACATCGTATCTGCGATATTTTGTATACAGGGATATACGAAATGTTTACTTGTAGAATTTCTTTGTGTCAGGGACAACATTTTTAAAAAAACTTAATTTTTCTTGATAGTTGTAGCTGGAACGCTACAAAACCTTGAAAGTAAGAATTTAAGTATATAAAAAAATATTGTGATCTTATTTCCCAAGGTAATAACGAAAATAATAGTAATTATGCGCCTAGGTAGAAAAGTGAGGTATTATTGTCGAGGTCCATTAAAAACCGAGAAGCGAAGCTTCGAGGTCTTGAAAGGATCCGAGACATTAATGCACTTTTCTACCGTGGCTCATATAGCATTTTTTTCACTACTTCACTAGTGGCATTTTATTTTTTTAAATATTAGTTTTTCGACTCCCCTTTCACATGACATGACATGACAGCTGTGCACCAGTTAACCTCGCATTCTATTAAATGGATTGAGATTTAGTTATAATCAAGTAGGCTCTGTATTTTTCTACCTTGGTTAATAATGAAAAATTTTACTACCTCAACAAAAGTCAATAAAGTTAGGTTTAGAGGCTAGTAGTGAAAAATAATGATTATACTTCAAGGAACATACAGAAGATAACTTATTAATTTATCAATAATTTCTTAGAATTTTCATCAACTTTTTCATTAAATAGTGGAATTAATTAGAAACAGTTAGTTTCATATAAAATAATAACTTATTAATGTTTACTTTAATCTTACAGACAAGCGATGATAGGGGATAAAATGTCCTATGTCGAAATGCTTCGATCATTTGACACTTGTTGTAAAGTGTTCACTCAGTAAGTTTGTTATTGAGAAATGTCGTGACTTAGTGCTAGATAGTTATATATTAACAGCTTAGTATTAGTTTTAAGTTTTTTTGGAATAATAAATCTATCTGATTGTGCTTGATCATAATTGCTAGACATATCTGCATTGTTTTGTTGATTTAATCAATAAATTAGTATGTTGAAGTCTTATTAAAATATAATATTACTTAAAATATAATGCAATATTTGTTTTGTTTTCTATTTCGCGTACTCAAGTTTTATCCGTTTTAAACCCATTCTCTTGAAGTTGCTAGACCATATGATTTGTAGTCACTTTCTGGGCCTTTTTCCTATCCATGGCCCCCATAATTGTTTTTGACTGCTTCGGCATCGCCTTTTGTTTCTATACATTGCACAATGTTGCGATACAATTTTTCAGGCGGTGCGTGCCAGTTCTATTCTATTCTGAAAGAAATGTGGAGATGGCAACGTTGCGCAACAAAATTTTCCAGCCGGAGTGTGTCATGCTTTGGTCTAATGGGCTTTTCAACCAACTTCCCGATTTTAATTTTCTTTGTTATAACAGCTAGTGTATTTTCCTCTTGCGATCTAAGATTCCACCCTTTACGAACATCTCAAACTCCATCGTCCAATATTGTATCGCTCATCGCCTCATCTACATTGTAACCTTCTATTTTTTCTTTTTGCAGCTGGGATCCATTCTGTTTTTAATTCTATATGATTTCATCTCTTCTTACATATTCGTATTTTTTCTTTTATTTTATTATTGTTCCTATGTACCTATCTATCTTGGGAACTACACATCAGTACATATTTCTCTACCTATTATTACCTATGGAAAAACTGATTAGAAGACATTCTATACCGCTCAGTTCCGAGAGGAGATTAGAATTATATTTGCAATATATCCAATTATCGAAAGATGTATTATTTAGAAAATTAATGAAAATAATGATATTCAAATCAATGCTTCATTTAATTGAGATAACAATTCAGTAGAGTAAAATTGTGTGATTATAAACTACCAATATATTTTAATTCAAATCAAAATTCATTCAAATACTGGAGTTGAAAATAAAATGAGTTTGTGGAAGGAAATGTCGATGTTAAATAAAACCATTCATATGATTATAGGTTCAAGCAGGTTACCGGTCTGGGAAAGAAACTACTTAAATCTAGTCCTAACTTGCCGGAAGTCCAAAACACCATAGATAGATTGTTAGCCGAACAGGCAGCCATAGCAAGGGGATGGAAAGAGAAAAATATCTGGTTACAGCAATGCTTAGAACTTCAAATATTCAACAAAGAGGCTGACAACATCGATGCTGTTACTTCAGCCCATCAAGCTTTCTTAGAGTTTGACCAACTTGGGGTAAGTTATGTTTTTTTTGCTGTTGGTTTAAGTTTTGTGTTTGGCTGAATATATTCTGAAGTTCAGTTGTGGTTTACTGCTTATTTACATTTCTACTAGATGGATATAATACCTGCAATTTTTTTAGGTAAATTATAATAACTTACTCATATATACTATCTTTATGTAATTTGACAATTTTTGAAATTATTTCGACAGCAATACACTGTTTGTGCTAACAAATATGAAATAAATGTTCTCAAATTATTGACATATTCAGTACACATTGACGAATCTGGAATCCGTTTTTTAATATCCAAACTTCGTCTAGTTTCCTTAAAAATGAAATTTTGGTCCGAACAACGTTTTTGATTAGTTAATTTGACAAAAATTATCGTACCAACTTTGCTTACAGCTCAGCATGGTATACTTGAAACAACTAATTCACAGGCGTCTGGTATTTAAAAAGAAGTGGAATGAAAATTAAAACTTTCACTTTGTTATAAAATCCCCATTTGTTTTGTATATATCCACTTCAATTCTTATTACATGTTAGTAATTTGAACAGTTATTGTGTTCACAGTGCTTTTTATGGTAAACACTCCATTACTCTTATTCCAATTCTATTAGCACAATGTTGTAATCATTCATATAGAATGTTATAAACTATTTGGTATATAAATGACTATCCCCTTTTGCTACTCCGTAGGTATGTATTGCATTGCTATAAAAGCATTGAATATAGATGTGGAATTAATATTTCCTGTCCCTTTTGGAGTAAGATGTGGTATATTCCATCCTCCCTTGGGGATTTAAATAGATGAAATTTGTTTATAGCCCACCTTATTCCATTTGGCCTTGTTATCTCTGTAGCCAGTCTCCAGTCCAAAGCTTTTGGCTTGCTTTGCGAACTGTCCATGGCTACAGGGTCATTCATACTTTTTCCAGTTGTTTGGTCCATGTTAATATCGAGTCAATTCTCCGAGATATTTAACATACATCAACATGTAAGACACTATGTTCTATTTGGTGGGACTTATATTTAAACCCACCTTTTCCGTCCATTTTGTTATTATGTTCAGAGCCTGTGGCATGCGCTCTCTGACTATGGTATTGAATTTGTCTTGTGATATGATGACCTCAAGACAATGTGGAGTTCATCTTTGAGTCTCCTTCTCAGTTTCTCACACAAACAAAAAATATTTTCAGAATTATTCAGGCATTTTCAGACTTTACGACCTCTCTATATATTAATTTTATAACATTCTTAAGACACAAAGTTTCTACCATTTTTATTGAATATTCGTTTTTAGAGCTCTCTTGACGAAGTTGAGGCTTTGCATAAGCAACACAGAGCTTTTGCTAACACACTTGCTGCCCAAGATGAACGTTTGAACGCTTTTGCCAAAAAAGCTAACTCTCTAATAGCTGAACAGCATTATGATAGTCAAGGGTAAAGTATTTTTTATGTACATTTAAAATAACACTGCTAAAGTAATGCTAATATAAATTGTAAGTTACATATAATTTTGATATTATCTGCAATTACACACAAATATTGAGCATTGAAACATTAAAAATAGCACAACATTTATTAAACAGTACTGTGCACTGTGCATTTATATGTTGATCAGTACTTCAGTGATACTTTTATACGGTTCTAATTACGACGTTCTTTAGAAATTATCTTGTAATCCATTGGATTAAAGTCTCGAAATATTGATACACAATATTTATGTCCAATAGTTATATTTTAACCTCAATATATGAATTTCGGTTTCATGGTTTTAAGAAATAATGTATAAGTACAACAATGTGTCGACTGATTTTGAGTGAACAACTACAAGTAGCTGATTCGTGTTAATATTAACGGACATATTAAGATTATAAAAGCTTTTAATTTAAATATATAAATATATATGAGATCAAAGTGACAAACGTGTGTACTAAGAATGCAGCGAAGAAACAGTTGCTCTGGACTCCGGCATATCCAGTTCTATTATGTTCTGAAGGAAACGTGGAGTTTGCAATGCTGCGCAACGATGGACGACGAAATGTTGCAGCCGGTGCGTTTCCAGCTTTAGTCTTTAAAAATACTTTTATTGTAGTTATTTTTTTTTTCACCCAAACAACTGCTCTTCTTATTTAGCAACTATTGTAATTCATTATAATAACGGCGTTATTGTGAATCCCTATATATAGATGAATACAGATTATAAGATAAAACAACGATTACATCTTATTACTCCGACAATCATTAAATTGAATTGTTCTTAAACAATGACATTTGTAGGTACATTAGCTTGCAATAGAAGTTAGTAGTTAAAAAGTATTTTCACAGTAAATTTATTATATCTATGAAGTAATCTTACACTATCTTGTTTAATTATTTATCATTTATTTATATTTTTCATTTAGAATCGAAGTTCGGTTAAATCAAGTAATTGGAAAAAGGCAAGCCGTTAAAGAAGTCTCCCAGAAAAGAGCCGATACTCTCGCTGCTTCGAAAAATTACCAAGAGTTTTGTGCGGAAGTGTATGACTTACGAGCATGGATGGCTGATAAACTCAGGACCGCTTCAGATGAAAACTACAGAGATCTCTCGAACTTAGAACGTAAAATCCAAAAACACGAAGCATTTGAACGAGAACTAAGGTCAAATGAAGGGCAACTTAGAACTATAAATAAATTGGGTATGGCACTAATTGCCCAAGATAGTTACAGAAAGGCTGAAGTTGGGAAAACTTTACAAGAGTTGAATAACGAGTGGCAAAAATTGGTAGACACTTCTTTGCAAAAGGGAAGAATGCTTAGACAGGCTGTTACGCAACATGAATATAACAAGAATGTTGATGATGTTAATAATAAGTTGAATGAGATTAATGGCAAGTTGGTTAACAGAAATGTAGGAAATGATTTAAGGTAAGCATGTAGTAAGTTGCTGTATTATCCCTTACCCAAGCAATAATTTCTGAAATGTAAGTTTAATGAATCTATAGCCCAATGGATAATTTATTTATTGTGGGAAATGAAATTGAAACTATGAATATGACACAACTAAATGTGTGCACTAGCATTATTTGTCTAAATCCTTTATAAAAACTTTGTATACCTACCTAATTACTTCCCCAAATCAAAATAATTCCATTTAAAAACTAAGAGTAATAGACGTACATTTCACGGATCCCAAAGTGTTTTTATATTGCTAGTAAGGCACCGCTTCTTTCTGTTTTTAGATAATTAATTATTCTGTTGATAGCTTTGGGATACTCAAAAACAATAAGCCAAACTTTTCACACTTGTTTTCTAAATCCATATCAGGTTTATCATCTGGATAAATACAATGTTTGCATCCATTCCATTTAGTTTTTCATTAGAAAATAAAGTAAGATATATAAACTCTGTTGTTCTTGTTGTTCGTTTCTCGCCGTGTTTCCCACGTTGCTGGCGATTCGTTATTCACAGTTGTTGATTGCAAAAAAAAGCTGGATTTATAAACTCTGTTGTTCCCGTTGTTCGTTTCTTGCCGTACTTTCCACGTTGCTGGCGATTCGTTATTCACAGTTATTCCCGTGCCGACTAATTTTTATTGGTTTTTCACAAAGGTGAATAACGATCAACAGTTTATAAATCCAGCTTAAAAGATTATACTTACATATTTCCAATCCAAGCATTTATTTTTGACTATTTCCTGTGATTAAAATTAATTAAAATTTTTGTATAAAGTTGTTTTTCAAAATAGGCTAACTGAATTTTATGGTCCAGCTCTTCATATCCTGGTAAAATGTAATTTTTAAATAACGGTTTATCAAATTTTTTATTAATTTACTCTGAAGTCTGGCATAAGCTTTTACCTCTAGACAGTTGGATTACGGTTTTATGTATTGATAAAAACAAAACAATTGAACTTCTAATCAAATTCAATTAGTGAATGAATATTTGTTATTGAGTCAAAGCTAAAAATATGACGACTTTGTATTGAGTGTAAGGCCAGCTCCACACATGCGAGCCAGCGTTGGCGCTTTTACTGGAAACATTCGATTTCATGTTCATTTGTGGCGTCCACATATTGGAGTAGAATTGGCGCAATCTCAGTTTGTTTACATCAGTGCCAATGTCAACATGTCTGGTGTACAAATTGCTGAGGATGCGACTACCGTGGTAATACATTGCTTGACCATTGGATTCCATAATACTGGTATAGCTACAAGAATTCTAGCACTTTTTCATTATCCCTTTACAACATCTAAAGACTGTTACAAGCGCGCACTTGAGTTGTCAGCAACACGAACATTGGCGCCAATCCCTTTGATGTGTGAGGCAAAAATCGATAGTTGATGGAAACACTCCAATATTCGTGTAATACAACCATTCGGCGCCAACGTTGACTCCCATGTGTGTGTGTGTGTGGAGGAGATATAATGTGTTGCAACTTCAATCGATGTATCGATACTGCAAATGTTTCTTGGGTAATTTATATTGGGTCTTAAGAATTACGGAATCTAACATACATTTTTTTATAGATCTTGTCGGGAGTTAATAAAAGTCCATGATACACTAGAAAATGATTTGGCTCAATGTGCTTCACGTATTGAGGAACTTCAGGCTCAAAGTCAAAATCTACGCGAAGAAGGCCATTTTGATTCAAATGCCATCGCTGAAACGGTCAATGGTATTAAAAATGCTTTAAAAGATCTACATTCTCCTGCTAATGAAAAACGTAGTATTCTCGAGGAATCTTTGGAATTCCATAAATTTGGCTTTATTATTGATGCTGAACTACAATGGATCAATGAACATATGCCATTAGCTACTTCTGAAGAATTGGGTCAGAATTTACATCAAGCTCAAAATTTGTACAAGAAAAATAAAAAATTAGAAGCGGAAATTAATGGACATCAACCTATAATAGACAAAACTATTGATGCTGGGCAAGCTTTGATAGATAAACATCATCCAGAAGAAAATCAGGTATGTACTAAATTCACTTGATAGAAACCGGAGCAACAAACTATTTAAATAATTAGTTTTAATGCATTTGGTATCAATCTGTATTGAGTGGAAATAACATTGTAATGGTCTATTAGAAAAAAAATCGCCTACTGCTTTTCCAATCACACGTCTCTATCAAATCAATGGGTTATTGAAAAATAACCAAAAGATTAATGTTGAATGTTGTTTAAACCATAAAAAAATTGTAAGTTTTTCTTGAAAGTCTGAAACTTGAAACCAACAAAAATGTGTATGATACAAAATAGGTGACTTGACTAAAAGTTTGGTAGTATAATAAATCTGAACAATTGCTTACAAAACAATAGACAAAACAACAAATAAGTAGAAAACTATTTAACGAAGCTTTTAAGTAAGACGTCAGTCGTACATTCTTACCATTCAAAAATTATTGATAATGGCGCCGTAACGCCATCTTGAATGATTATATAATTAGTTGTCAAGGAAACAAATTCTGGCAGTTTTGGTTCACGATTGACAAATTTCTTTTGATAAACCAGCCACATTGAAAAATGTGTAAAGGATTTTAGACGAGTCCTTCATACAAATTTCTTATTCTCAATAAATACAATAATTTAGCGCAGATGTCCAGCGACGATCCAAATTCAACATATTATTGAGTTTATAAAAAAAATGAATATACTTTCATAATTCATTAAAAAGTTACTAATTATCTCGTAAGACGCGTTTGTATCCTATGAATTGATTAGTAAAATGATTTTTCATTAATTCTGATATAGAGAACTGTAGATTTTCAAAAATGTAGTAGGGTCTTGGTTTAATTTACATTTATAAACAATGCAAATATAAATCGTGCGCCTGTAAAAAATGTTTAATACAAACATCGAAAAAATAAAAAAATCATTGATTTTTCCAATATAGGTAAAGGGGGTTTTCTGTATTTAAAAGACCATGTTTATTTATGAAAAGAAACGAATACGAACTTCTAGTTAGAAGACCTGATTATTGATTTATGAGAACAAATTTATTCGTCACCAAAATAAATATTTGTCATCAAACAAAATCCTCTGATTATTTGTTTCAATCCCAGAAAATTTTTTTCAGATTAATACATTTATATCCAAATGTGTAACAGTTTATATCCAAAATAAACGAATAATAGTCGTAACTTATGTCCAAAGAATCTGTATTATGTTCCGAATATTAACTGTGTTCTCAGAATGATGGGGTGTTGGTAATTTCGCCAAAGAAGGTCATAAACTCATTTTATTATAGATAATTTCGCCAAGAAAGATTTTCAGGTATAAAATTCAACATGGAATCTGGCAAAAACTCGCCCTTTTCGGATTATTTATTAGGTAATTCTGTTACTTTGCTATTGGCATTTAAAGTTGCAGTTTTTCAATTTACGCGGCCATTTTTTCAACACTGTACACCTTCTTCAATAATTTTCCTTGCCCTTATCGATAAATTAACTAATGATCTAACAAGTTGTTGGCAGATCTATTATTCTGAGAATAATACTGATTATCATAAAACTTATTACGTTTTCGGGTGATTGTATATACATTTATAGATAATCGTTTTGAAATAATTTGGTGTTAATAGGATGGTGACAGATCTTTCATTCTGAAAACAAATCTATTTGATAATCAAAACCGCATTAGTTTGGTCACCGATAAAATCACACCCTAGATTTATTTTCAAAATTGGAAATGCCAGTTTAGATAGAAAATATTGTTCAAGGTAAAGTCAATGTCTTATCGATGTGAGTATGTTTGTGATGTTTACCAATCATTTTTTACTTTTTTGGTAGATATGTTTCAATTAGTGTCGCTGATTGAAAGTTTTTTATAGTATTCACAAAATAAGAATTATTTCAATTAAATACTATTAATTAATTTATCATTTTTTCGACGTCAAAAAATAATAGTTCAATACTATTATAACGCTTAACAAAATTAGAAAAATAAATTTCCAAAGAACAGACCGTCTATAGATCACGCTTTACTAATATGACAATTATTTACAGGTAAATGTAATTAAGTAAATTATCATTTTTTGTTTACTCCAAACTTAATGTAAACAAAACTCACCTTATACCATTTACTATATGTTAATAATAGTTTGTGTTATTTTTAAGATACAAACATTGTGTGATAATTTGCAAGATGCTTGGCTGGAACTCAAGGACAGAACCAACGATAGATCTCAAAAACTGAATACATCACTGAAGGCACAGCAATTTTTCTTTGAGCTGAATGAAGTAGAATCCTGGTTGAATGAAAAGGACAATGTATTATCCAGTACAGATTTTGGAAGGGACAGGGACTCGGCAACCAAGTTGTTATCTAAACACAAAGTAAATACTAATTACATTGAAATTAGTTATTCAGTATAATTTTAATTAGCTTTTTACATCTTCACAATTTGTTCAAACAAAAATGTTACGACATTGAGTATATTTCAGGCTTTGGAACTAGAACTGGACACATATAACAACATCATCTCTGAGATGGGACACGGGGCTCAAGCTATGATTAAATCAGGCCATCCAGATTCAAAATCGATTAGTGAGAGACAAGCTGCCACCGAACATCTAGCGAGAGCTATACAAAGAAAAGCCGCTGCTCGCCAACAAAAGTTGATGGAGTCGTTGTTCCGTCATGAATATTTTGTCGAATCGCAAGAACTTGAATCTTGGATTGCCGAAAATCTTCAACAAGCTTGTTCTGAAGATTACGGAAAGGATTATGAACATCTATTAGTAAGAAAATTTATTGTTTACTATTCGAATTTTGTAATCTTTTAATGGCAATTTATATTTTTAGCAATTACAAACCAAATTTGATGACCTTAAACTCAGAGTAGAAGGAGGAACAGACAGGTATAAACAATGTGAAGAGTTGGCTCAGAAATTACTAGCAAATGAAACTGCGTATGATACTGATATTCAACATAGGCAAGAAAAATTACAGTAAGTATATCAAACAAATTAAATCAGTTGTTTAGTTGTTTTTGTATTTCAGAACCAACTATGCAAAATTAAAAGTTTGGTTATTACTCCCTTATTCTATTTCAGTATTTTTTATATCAGTTTTTCTTAAATAATCTCTCAGTTAGATGTTTCAAAAATACGCCCCTATTGAGATTATAAACTACTAAAGAAAATTAAATTTTTCATAAAAGTAATAACCAGTCCACGCTTATCTCCCGTACGAATATGTTCTCTCTGTATGTGATAAAATCTAATATGGCTCGGTCGCCTATGTCGCTAGCTTATGATTTTTGGACAAGATATAGAAAAACGAATAGATTTGCATTTAACAGAAGAATACCTTAAAAAATAACTACAGATTATGTTAAAAGAATGAACAGAAGAAATAAAAATGTAAATGGGGAGACAATATTTAAATCAACCAGTACCACAATGATTTCCTTTATATGTCAAAACTTGCCAAAATATATTGTGATAAACAAAGTACTTTATGAAGTAGAAGCGTATCAACAAAAAGTTGTATATGTAAAAGTGAAAGTAAACAAAAATGCGGAGAAAATCATTAGGCCGATACTTGCACAGAAACTGAGGTTAAATGTTTGACATGCTAAGGAGATCAGTATGCAAATAATTAAAAACAATGTAGGGAATTTACTAGACACTACAAATAGTTCTTTTTGTAATATGTCTGTAAATGATACTTTTCGTTCGTTGGGTGTATCTGGTAAATGATCTGATAACAATGGAAATACGTTTGGTCCAAGGTGCACTAAGAGATGAAGGAAATGGCATCTTAAGGGAGAGGTCAGTGTGACTGGATAACCGGAATATGGTTTGAGAGGCGAGCTGTATCGTCGGTTGTGTAGATGTGTTGCGAGGAAAAGAAATAATAAGGGGTTAGGTGGATTGGAAAATATTGAAACACATAAGAAAAAAGGAGAAATTGTCGTCTTAGGGCTAGGGAGGATTCATTAGCTAGAAAGGAAAATCTGAAAATTAAAAAACCAGTTCATTGGACAGCAGTCAATATACTTGAAAGCAGACGACAAAAATAATACTGCAACTGAAGAATCATAGAACAAGCGTTTTGAGAACCTACAGATCGATTATTTGCAATTTTTAGAAATAAAGACAAGATAGTTTCAGCTATAAAATATATGCAACTTTATGATAATAACTGTGGTGAGACGAGTAGAAGTAATAAGCAACATTAACGAGCTGGCTTAGATAACTTTATTTTTCACGCAACTAGATGAATCAACTGGTTTACTACACCTCCCAGATGGCTGTGTTTGTCAGGATGGTTTTTAGTTACTTTATGATAAAAGAAGATTTTTCGAAGTTTATTCCAATGAAGGGACGTACGTTTTTAAGCTTGTTCTAGAAAACTATTCTTTTGCCAGCTTGACTCTTGAAAATCTATAAGTCCAGCAGCGAATTTTGGTACTATTTCACGAGACAATTATTTTTGTATTAGAATACTTTTTTTAAGTACTATTTATTATATAATTTTCCTAGAATATCGTGTTACAGCGTCTGTTTTTTATTTAGACAAACATGGGAATATCTCCAAGATCAACTGAATTCCAGAGAAAGTAGATTAGAAGCTGCAGGTCAAATTCACAGATTCCATAGAGATATTGCAGACGCTTTACAAAGAATCCAAGAAAAAAACGCAACGCTTGGTACAGATTTAGGTCGTAACTTGAATGCAGCACTGACTCTACTTCGTAAACATGAAGCCTTTGAAAATGAATTGGTAGTTTTAGAAGCTCAGCTTCAGGTTCTTATAGAAGATGCATCAAAACTTATGAAATTGTATTCAACTAATAAAATGAACATACAATATCAACAAGAAGTTGTAGTTGAAGCATGGACTGATTTAAAAGAGAGAACAGAACTTAGAAGGGATCAATTACAGGCTAGTGTCGATCTGCAGAAATTCTTAGCGCAGGTCAGAGTTTTGTCGAATTGGGCGAATGGTTTGATATTGACTATGAATGCCGAAGAAAATATTAACAGTGCATCCAAGGTACAAGTTGAAATCAGTGAACATGAAGCTCTTAAAAGTGAAATAGAAGCTAGAGAAGATGATTTCAAAGATGTTGCTGAAAACTTGGCTGCCATGGAACAAACAGGTCTGTTTAATATACATATTTTATAATATTCCTTACAAACTCCTTTGAGCTTGAATATGATATATTGGGTGACTCAACTAAATTTTGACGTTTGAAATTTTTATAAACAGCTTGTATATAAAGAAACGTTCGGGCATGTTAATTTTGCTTTAGAGCGAGTCAAATGTTGGTATGCGCTTGATTTGTTTGTATGGTGTGCGATATGCCCTTTGTAATTCTAATACTATCACTTACATGAGGGATATATTTGCTTCCATATGATGATAATGATTTCAAATTACGTACAGATATTGAATTCATTTCTGTAGGTTTAAAATTTTTATTCATATTCCAAAAATGTCGTGAGAAATGTGAATTAATTTTTAATTTTCACAGGTCATTACGCAGCAGCAGAAGCCATAGAAAAATACAAGCATCTCATCGAAGAAAGAGACCGGCTTCACACCACCTGGCAACTCAGAAAAATTCATTTAGACCAATTATGCGATTTACTCATGTTCTTAAGAGAAACTAAATTAATTGAAGATGCTACCAATGTACAAGAAGCATCTTTATCTTACGTAGATGTTGGAGTAACAGTTGATGAAGTAATTAATCAACTTAAAAAGCATGAAGAATTTGAAAAACTTCTTCAAGTACAAGATAAAAACTTGGGCGCGCTTGTGATTTCAGGAAATAAATTATTACATCAAAATCATTTTGAAAGTGATCAGATAGCACAAAGATTGGCAGACGTCCAAGCAAAACGTAAAAGAATTCATCAATTGAGTGAGACTAAAAGAAAACATCTTACAAATGGCCTTTTATATGCTGAATTTATTAGAGATGTCGCAGAAACTCAAGCTTGGATTACGGAAAAAGAAAAGAATCTGGGTGCTATGACTCCAACAAAACCAGAAGTTTCCGATTTGGAAGATAAAATGAAAGTACTGCAGAAACATCAAGCTTTCCAAGCCGAAGTCGTTGCTAATGCTGGTAGAATTCAAGAAATAAAAGATAATGGTGAAACATTAATTCGTAAAAATCATAAAGCTTCTCAAGACATAGCTGATCAACTAGCCGATTTAGAACACGCCTGGAGACATCTTAATGAGGAAGTAAATCTTAAAGGTAAAGGTCTTGAAGAAGCTCAAGATATTCTTGAATTCAACAATCAGTTAGATAAAATTGAATCCTGGATCAGAGATAAGGAAGTAATGTTACAAGCAGGAGAAACTGGTAAAGACTACGAACATTGCCAACTTTTGCAACGTAAATTAGATGATGTGGACAGTGATATGAAAATCGATGATACCAAAATCAAAGGAATTACTGCTCTGTCGAAAAAGTTAGCTTCTCAAGGATATCACAATATACGAGAAAGAGGAGACAACTTGATTAAAAAATGGCACTCTTTACAAAAAGCTCTTAATGAATACAGAAATAAACTAAAGGAAGCTTCAGAAATCCACTTATTTGATAGAGACGTAGCTGACACTTTAGATCGCATAGCAGAAAAATGTGTGATCATGGAATCTGAAGAAGTAGGAAAGAATCTTGTAGCAGTTGAAGCTTTACAAAGAAAACATGAAGCTCTGGAAAACGAATCAACTGCAATAGAAAACAAGATATTAAATACACATCAAAAAGATGCTTTGTATCTTAGCGACAATTATCCCTATTCGATCAAACATCTGGAAGATACATTGAATGACTTAGATTTACAAATGAAAAAACTAGAAGCAGTAAAAGCAAAGCGTAAAGCATTACTACAAAAAGCACATTCTCAAGAGAAATTTTTAACAGATGCTAAACAATTAGAGCAATGGGTTTTAGAAACCATTAAGCGCATGGAATCACAAGAAAAAGCCAACAGTGTTGCTGATGCTGAAGTCCAATTAGAACTTCACAATGAGCTTAAAGCTGAAATCAATGGAAGAGATAGACCCTTCAAAGAACTTATACAATGTGGGAAAACATGTTCAGAAAAAGACAGTCCTAAAATTATGGAAAATGTTGAGAAACTCCAAGATTTACACAATAAAATTCACAAAGCTTGGGATGATCATAAAAAGAATTTATCGCATTCATATGACGTACAAGTCTTTAATGAACAAGTCAATCAACTTAATAATTGGTTAGCTACCAAAGAAGCTTTTCTAAATAATGAAGATGTAGGAGACACCCCTAGAGCAGTAGAAGCTTTGCTACGAAAACACAACGATTTTGAAATTATGTTAGAAAATCAATTAGGCAGAATAGACGACCTACAACTCGCAGTGAAACGAATCACGTCTGATCCTGACAGAAACCATAATGAAGTTTTAAATAAACTGAATGCTGTGATGATCAGAAAAGATAAATTATTAGCAAAATCTAAACAACGTAAAGATATGCTAGAAAAATCCAAATCGTTACAAGAATTTTTAAGAAACGTAAACGATGTTGAAACTTGGTTATCCCAAAAATTACAAACAGCAGCTGATGAAAATTACAGAGAACCTATCAACCTTCAAAACAAAATACAAAAACACGCTACTTTCGAAGCGGAGGTAATCGCTAGCGGTGAAAGAATTCAAAACATTGTGGAAGTAGGCAAAGACCTTATTACTGCAGACCATTATGCAGCCACTGAAATTGGTATGCGATTAGATGACCTCGAAAATGATTGGAAACATTTATTAGAACTGTCTACACTCAAACGCGATAGATTAAACGAAGCTTATCAAGCTTTGCTATTTTGTAGATCCTTGGAAGAATTTGAATCATGGTTAACCGAGGTAGAATATCAGTTACGAGCTACAGGTACTGATGAATACACAAGTGCTGGTACCCAACTTAAGAGGCTCATAACGTTGGAAAATGACATTCAACGACATGCTGAAAATTCCGAAATGATAAATGAAGGAGCTGAACAGTTTAAAAAAGGTGGTCATTTCCTAGCTGAAGAAATCGATGAAAAAGTTCAGCAAGCAATTACTCGGTATGAGGGACTTAAAGAACCTCTACAAATGAGGAAAGACGAATTGGAATTAACATCCGTGCTCCAGCAATTTACTCGAGATGTGGATGATGAATTACAATGGCTAAATGATAAGGAACCACTTGCTGCTTCACCGGATTTGGGTAACAATTTAACTGCAGTACAAAACTTACAGAAAAAACATCAAATACTTGAAAGTGGATTAGCATCCAGAGGTGCTATTATTGAGGCATTAGTAGATAGAGCAGATCAACTAATTAGATCGAAACATCCTTCTCAATCTACTATTAAGAATAAAACGGAAGAATTGAAAGTTAAATTGGACCAGGTTAAAGATTTGACAAGTATTAGGAGGCTTAGGCTTCAAGATTCTTTGGAAGCACAAGCGGTAAGCAATTTAATAAAAATGTTCATAACAGGTTGACATCGATCACATTTACAGATTTTTCTACCACAACTGGTCTAATGTACCCCTACCAAAATTTATGAAATATTTTTATTTTGTCCTCCATACCTCATAGCTTCCTATTCAAGAGGCCACCGATGTAAACAAACATTAACGCACGACGTACGTCTGTCCACGTGAAAGATGTCCTACCATTGGCACGTTCTATAACGATACTTTTTGGACAATGGCAGGACATCTTTCGCGTGCACGGACGTAAGTCATGCGTTAGTGTTTGTTTACATCGATGGCCTCTTGGATTTGAATAGAGTGTAATCCATTTTTCTAAATATATAAAAACTCACACCTCTTCTCTGAGGCACGTGGTAGTTACTACCGACTTTGCAACAATATCTACTCATTTCTTGTCGTCTCTGTTTTATCCATGAGCGCGAAAAGAGTCGCACCTTCCTGCAAATTAAATTAATTATTCATTTATCATTCGAACTCAAGATTTTATTGGTTTACTATTTCCAATTTTTGTTTGTTTCATTGCCACTCATCAAAACAGTACCTACAATTATATCAAAGCACTGAAATTATCATTTTTAAAAGTATGCTATCGATCATTAATATTCCACTAAACCCTCCAGTTACTAAAATAAATGTAGGGGAATATTAAATGCCCAATTTTAATTCATTTCTTTAATAAATTACATATTTACATACAAATCATTTAATGTTTAACTCATATATATTTTTAGTTTTATCAAGATATATCTGAAGCTCATGCTTGGATTATTGAAAAGAAACCACTTCTTGCCACAAAAGAAGTTGGTAAAGATGAAGACACGGCGAAATCTCTACAGAGAAAACTAGAAACTTTATCGATAGAAGTGAAAACGTTCCAGAAAACAATACAAAAGTTGAGTGACGTTGCAGATTCGTTGATAGACAGGCGACATTTTGATGCCGCTAACATTGAAAAATCAAGGGTACGTACAAACAAATTTGTTATATAGATAATACTTAAAATTCAACACAGTTTGATTGTTGTGAAACTTGTGATTTAATATATTCGTGTTACTGATCCCAAAGCAGTATTACGTGAGAAATTTAGGTAACTCAATCAGATCTATTCAAAGCCTAAAAAACTGTTTCATTTTTACTTTCACAGAGTAGATGAGTAGAATTTTCTGAATTTGTCACAGAAAACAGTTAAATGCTAATTTAATAACGACTTTTTGAAAAACTATATGGTGTAACGAATCTAAATGGGCAACTAACTTGATGGTTAAACTTGGATTTCAGGAGTGGTGGGATATTATTGTCTTGTGCAGCCAGAGATAACCTTGTTATAACCTTCCACATTTATTATTAAAACTTGGATGGTTAGGTATTGTGGATATACATTGTATAGAATTTTCTTTCTATCTAATAACTACTTTTTTTGGTCAAAAAATTTATTGTATTGAGAAATATAAATCAAATTATTTAGATTGATTACAACCGCTGAAATTTCTTAAGATGGATGAATAGGTAGTCCTTTCTAGTAGTAAGCAAAAGTATTCATTTGAATATAATTTTTATTAACAATAGGTTCCACTTTCTCAATTTTTGCCTGGTAACAACCAAGTTGTGTTGAATATTATTCACGGTGTCATGGCTGGATCGTGATCGATCTCGATATATTGTTAACGTAATCTACTCGAATATATAACATGACCGGGAATCAACCATGTGTTGAATTTGAATTGAGGCAATCTTCATCATTTAATTCTAAACAGGTCGGATTATTAACATGCATAGCGATGCAGAGTTTTTAAAGCATTTTTCAAATTATAGAAAAAAACTAATTAACTAACTGTTAATTGATTAATTTGTTTTGCGTTTAAATTGAACTGTGTAATATAATGTGTTATTTAATTCATATATTTTAGTATTTGCCTCGTTCTATATTTGATCTATATCGCATAAAAAAGATTTTGCTTAATATTTACATATTGCTTTTTGTATTTAATTATTTTTTCACTAATGTGCCTTAGCATAATCGCATATATTTTTATTCTCTTATATGTTATTAATAATTGCATTTAAATATTAATATACCTTAATATTTGTTTAAGATGGAATTACAAACAGAGTTTGGCAATTTGAGGAAACTGGTGTCAGAACGAGAAGTCCGTTTAATGGAAGCCTTACAATACTTCGGCTTTGTACAGGAATGTAATGAAGTTCAAGATTGGATGAAAGAACAAATGAATAAAGCTGATTCTGAAGAATACGGTAATGACTTGGAACACATTGAACTTCTAATCCAAGCATTTGATACTTTCCATACAAGTCTGACCAACAGTGAGCCTCGAGTTCAACAGTGCATAGAAAACGGTCATTTTATTATTGACGCGAAAAGCAATTACAGCCCAGATATTCAACAGAAAATTATAGAATTGCAGAACAATTGGGATGATTTGTTAGAGCTGGCAAACGCTCGCAAAGAAGCATTAGCTGGAGCTAAACAAGTACATCTGTTTGACCAAACCGCCGATGAAATAATTTCATGGATTAGAGAAAAAGATGCCGACGTTATTTATGGTGTTTACGTTCCCGACGTTGAGGTATTTAAAACTTTAATTTGTATTTTATACAAATGTTTTGTTTTTCATATTAAATTCGAAGTTTTTCATGGTGCCATTTCAGACCACTGCTACGAAAGCCCTACAGTTTTTCCAATTCTGAATATCTGATCAACACTGTTAATTCTGGAATATTTCTTAGAAATGAAATTTGTTCCATAATATCGACTCAGTATTTTACCTTTTAAAATGAGCATTAAGTTACTATATTATTCTTCTCGCAACATATGTCTTAGCAACCCACTCTTCTAGGTTTGATCCGATTGTACCATTATTGATTTACTTTGGTCGTGTCACCCTTGGTTGCCTTAACATCCTATAATAAATACAGATTTCAGAAGATTTCAGTTTATTCAGTGTTGACATTTTGAAGGTATAAACTTCTCTTGATTCACTTGAATTGTCATAAAGCTCTATAACATGAAAGTTCTAACTTATTTATTAGCTTATTTCATTGGCTATCTTTTTCCTTGTATTTTTGCTTCTGGGTACATGACTATAGCTCAGAATACTCTACTCACACAAAAGCTTTCTTATTAAAATCAGCCTCCATTATTAGTTGCCGATACTACCATTTTACTACCCACGCCATTTTCTACACGTATTAATTCTACATAAGTTAATGTCAATTATCGAATTTGTCATTTTAGTCATAATTTCTACATGGTTTTTACTTTACTCTTTCGTTTCATTTGTGAAGTATTTTCAATATAACTGTTACGTTTAGTTATTTAAACCGCCTTTTTCACAGTGTAAGTTGTTTCGACAGTTTTCTCAGTGCGTAGTAGGTACCGATACTGTCATAAATGTCAATTAATAATCGCTTACCCTAGTAACAATGTATTTCTGATAAGATGTCAAAAGGTGTCGCTTTTCTCTCAGTTTGGTATTCTGTGAATTTATTTATGTTTCATTAAATCAATTATATTTATTGCTAACAATCGACAGAACTTTCTGTAAGCTCAAAATTTTTAGCACATGTTTTCATAGACAATTTGAGAAAACGAACTTGAAATATAATAATATGGATATGTTGACCTGTGTACTTTTTATTTCACAATCTGATATTAACAAATTGATATAGTTCCGCATGTATGTCTTTGTTCACATTTTACTGCTAAGTGTAATTGCAGTCAATAAAACCGTAAATTTTTTTTTAATCAACCTGCTCGGCAACTATGACCCCTTTAACAGGTACGCAATTAACTAATGCAATTAATATGGTACAATATATCATATTGTTTCTTTAATTTAGTCAATATTTTAGATTTAATATGGCCCTGCCAAAACTCCTCCCAGGTCTTGGTTCAAAATGTTCCTGTTATTTTAATAAAATTGTCCAGAAATTTTTTTAACTGAATTATATTGTTACATTTGTGAAATTACATTACATATGGTCTTTAAGTAAAAAAAATATCTATTTAAATTTTGATGTGAAGAATTAGTAGGTATTGTTTTATAATTGTTATTATTGATATTATATTATGTTACACCCACCCCTATCTTTTTATTTAAAATTTAACTTGTTTTTAAATGTCCTAAATATTATTAAATTTTTTTAAATGTGTAATTCCGCACTATTGTAATTTTGTTCCCTATTAAAATAAATTGAAAGTTACTTCCCTCGATAACTATTTCGACTCGCTACAATTTTAATTTTTCATACCATGAAGCTCTTTATCAATTATTTTTGACATTCCTCTTATTCTGTTGAAAATTTATAAATCCAACTGTGATTATAATATTTTCTGTTCTGCATCAACTTCATCTCATTATTTTTAATTTCAGTTTATTTTATTTTATTTTTACTTTTATTTTAAATTTTTCTGACATTCCTTATCATTTCCAAAAATGAATCCCATTTTATTTTATCTCGAAACGCCCTTAAATTTTTCTTTTGAGCACCCGTTTCTCAAATTTAAAATTTTTTATAGGTTTATTCAAAATTTTGATATGCGTCAACATTTGAATTAAACTTTATCTTCTTTTTTAAATAATTGACAAAAAACGTCATTATCTGTCTTATCTAATAGAGGTATATTTATTTTTTAAAGTGACACATTTATATATAAAAGAAAATTTTTACTCCAAACGTTCATATCTATACAATAACATATAGATTTTTGCAACCTTTTTGATTATAATATTTTGAATTGTTTTATTAATTTTCTGTAATTATATATAATTTTTTTTATTTTTTCTATTTAATTTTAATTGTTAATTTATTTCAAAAATTCCTATCTCAGGGTTGGGTTCAATATTAAATTATTTTCAATCGAATTTAGTTTCAAATTATTTATTGAATAATTTAATAATAAATACAAACTTTCAAATAATCAACTGTGCCCGTTTAAAGAAGTGGGATACCATCAGGACCGTACGTTAATTTAGGTAGTGCTCTTAATATATGCTCAATAATATCCTTAACGTCTACAGAGTACCATGAAATATTGATAACATCATTGTAATTATATCCTGGAATTACATTTGGTTTACTTGAATCATACACAGTAGTTGTAATCTGGGCATATCTGGCATTCTATGAAAACTCCAAATATGCGCATAATTGTCATCTGGTAAGACACAAATGAAACAGGAGGAATTAACTTAGGGTTGATTTAAATTATGGATTATGGTATAATGGGTGATACGCTAGAGATAATAATTCGTTTAGTTGGTGGTATAATCCTTCATTCAGGGATATCAGTTGATTCGATAGAATTGCTATCATGTGCTAGTCATAGAACTTGAATAAATACAGATTCGTTTATTTGATATTCTAGATGCGATAGTTACATTCATGAAGGTGATGATTTTAATCGTTAGATACATTGATGATTAATTTTAATATTCACCGAAGGATGGATATGAAATTGTCCAATCTCGAATCTGATCCACCATTCCTTTTTATATATTAATTATTTTGTTTAATTGAACTATATCAAGTCATTATTTTAATTTTCATATTTATAATGCGGAAAATTAAAAAATAATATAAAAATATCTACATAATTCTTAACAATTAAATCTTGGGGTTACAATACAAAAATCATTACAGCAAATAAAATTGAAATATTTTTTTTCCAAAAATTTGGAGTTGTGCACCAGACAAAAGTGTTTTAGACTTCTATTGACGTCGTGAGTGGTATTGATTTTTTGGAACTTCCTCATGCCATAAGGATATTCTTGTACGAACTACTGTTTATGGTAAAGTATTTAAAATGCATATTTCTTGAAGGTGATAGAAGACATGATGCGAAAGCATCAAGCTTTAGAAACTGAAATGAAAGCCATTAAAGATAAAGTTGACTTTGTTGAACAAGAAGGAGATAGATTAATTCTCGAATATCCGGATACCAAAGAACATATTGATGATAAAAGAGAAGATACTGCAAGTGCTTTACAAGATTTACAGGATAAAGTAGAAAGACAGAAGTACTTCTTACAACAATCGGAGCAGCTGCAATCCTACTTTGAAGAATATCATGATCTTTTGTAAGTATTTCATAAATTGTACAAATGCCATTCGAATCCATTAATGTAGATACTGTAGTTTTATTATAATAAAATTTTATTGCTCAGCTTGGCTCGACTTTTAAGAGCTAGGAAAAAATTTCGAATACAACTTGTTGGATTTTCAATTGAAAAAGTAAATAAAATAATTCAAAATTAGAAAAAAAGTCCACTAACACATCTATCATATTTTGTAAAGTGCTTTTTTTCGGTACGTGGTTCCTACCACATGAACACGTCACTATGGGCACCCTTGATGCAAAATTCGATTCAAATCTCGGTCGCCAGATTTTTTAACGTGGTTTGCTCCACGGCCTCTTGATCCTTAGCGTCAAGAGTTCTAGTTAGCTTCAAAAATCCACCAATGAATACGAAAACGCAGTTGGTGAATTGGTGGATCTACCACTTTTCAATTAAGGTTTACTGTCGTTTCCATATATCATTTTAAACTGATTCAACATTCAATTTCTCTGTCATAAACAAATAAGTTCAAATATGTTTCATAAATATTACAAACCACAGTACCTATGATAATAATATGTTTTATTGCAGAGCTTGGATAAATGAAATGCTTGCAAAAATAACTACTCCAGATTTACCTCAGGACTGCAATGAAGCCGAACTTTTATTAGAACGACACAAAGATTACAACACTGAAATTGAAGGCAGGTTACCAGTATTCCAACAATTTCACGAAACTGGTAGAACGTTTATTAAAGACGGCCATCCACTGTCTCAAGAAATTGAAGATAAAATTAAAATTCTTCAACAGAAAGTCGATTTATTAGATAATACGTGGAAGAAAAGAAATCTTATATATCAACAGAATTTGGATTTACAACTTTTCAAACGAGAAGCTCATACATTAGAAAATTGGATGGTAGTTAGAGAAGGTGAGCTCATCCTTAAAAATTTGTAGTTAGTAATTATGAAGTATTTATCTAATACCTTAATATTTTTTTCTGTGTGCAATCTCTTGGTAAGATATAATAAAATAATCCATAAAATGTTAATAGGCACTCTTAAGGACGGTAAGGTTGGAGATTCTATCACACAAGTTGAGGAGTTTATTCGTAAACATCGTGATTTTGAAGAAACCATAAAAGCTCAAGAAGAAAGATTTAACGCTTTGAAACGACAAACTTTACTAGAAGATGCATTTGCTGAGCAAAAACTCGAAGAAGCTAAAGCCAGAAAAGTAGAAAGGGAAAGAATCGAACATGAAAAATTAGAACAAAGAAAAATGATGGAGAAAGCTAGGATAAATGAAATGAGAAGGCAGGAGTCACGGGATACATCGCCGAGGTAATTTTAAGCGTTTAAAATAAAAAAACAAAGTTACTAATATTAACTCTGATCTTCTTTATTTAGGTTTAGCAATTTATCTGATGATATTAGACCGGTTATCAAAATTGATGTACTTGAATATGCCCCACATTCTCCATCCGAAAATAATAACGTATCTGTAAGAAAGACAAATTCGGTAGTGCAAATGTATGAACGAGATAAAGACCGCTTAAGAAGAGGATCCGATGTAAAACGTGCAGAAAGTATGAAAGTTGGAAATACTGCTAAACCTGTCAAGAGAACTCCATCTTTTAATACTAAACGACGCGGTTCGATTCGAGCCAAAAATGCAGGTAAGGAAAATCTACAACATTTTGCGTAAATGAGTGTATGAAATGACTATCATATTTTGTAGAATTGGTATTACCTCCTGTTGAAGCAGAAGCCTTCCTGGAAAGAAAACAACTATTACTGCCTGGTCAAAAACGGGCCACAAACAGAGCGTGGAAAAATTCGTACACTGTTCTATGTGGACAACTTCTTTGTTTCTTCAAAACTAAGGACGACTTTGCTGCCAGTAAAGCAAATGCACCTCCGCTAAATATACACAATGCTTCTTGTACAGTGGCAGACGATTACCAAAAAAGGAAACACACTTTCCGTTTATCTATTACAGACGGATCCGAATTTTTGTTTTCTTCTAATTCCGAAGTTGATATGATGGATTGGATTAACAAGATAACATTTAGAGCGAAATTACCACCAGCACATCAGCTGTTGCATTTTGAAGTTACGAGAGTAAGTAAGGAAAATAACAAACACCCTTTAAATAGATATGCCAGAGCCTTCCTAGTCGAATGAAGTTTGTCCACGAATGAATTTTCCCGTCAAATGCCCTAGGAATAATTAAATTTTGCGATTTGTTATTTAATAATAATTATCATTTTACATATTTTTGGCATAATGAATCTATGCATACCAAGCTTATTTAGTTTATATAACTTTATAATTACCGATTTACATTCACAGAAATTCCGCGATTATTTTCTCTCTGTACTCCTCGACTATTAGATTATACAGGCTGTTGAATATGATTTTATTATTAGAACACCCAAGTCATATTAACTTTCAGATATCAATTGCAGATGCCCAGCGTATTTTACAAATCACAATGTACAATAACATTCTCTTAAATATGTGATATTTATTGTAATAAGAATGTCTTTTACTTGTATACAGTGATAAATTAGATGTTCAATTTATTTATAATAAATAAATTGACATGTTTACAAAAAAATTTCAAAATGGGCTCGTAATTTTTAAAATTTGTCCTAAGAAAAAGAGGCTCATTTAGTTCAGTTTTTAAACGTTGTATGAATATACATAAGTTATACACAGTTTTTAGGAAGAAATCGACCTTATTCATTCTCTACATGTAGTTCGTCATTTATATTTTCTAAATTGATCAGATAATTTTAAGGTAGTAAGGCATTTACATTTTTTTAGGATCCCAACGATTTCGAGATTAGTTCACAGTCTAGTAGAACTTCGAGTCCCGATGTATCTGACGTCGTATTAAGACACGATCCACAAGCTACTAATGGAAGTCTATCTTCAACGCCCAACTATTCAAATAGACACACACTGGGTAAGTATCGATAATAAATTTTCAAACCCTTTTCAAAGGATTTACCGAAAAACATTTTCCACAAATGATTGAGTCCAGCCAAAAAAATTTGGATAATTTTTTTCACCAACTTAATTTGTTATTTTATGGATAAATGAGATACATCAAGATATCTATAATTTGTGATTGTTACTTTCCTGTCAATTTGGCAAGTATTTTGTATGAATACTAGTTTATAATGTAATATTAACCTTTCCCAAATAACTCCCCTTCCACTACCATCCACTCCTCCCTGGATAAAACATCTCCCACGGTTAGACACTACCCTCTGCAAATACAACAAACACGAGTCCCCAAATGAACTCATACGAAAAGTCTTCCTAGAAATTATAAGTAAACACCACTATAACTGAGGACTGTATACTCATGCTTCAAAAGGCCAGACTGGAGTAGGTTGCTCATTAACTATTGCCCACAACCTCATAAGTTCCTCCCTTATCCCTCCTCATTGTAGTGTTCATACTGGAGAGTTGTTTAGTATCCTCCAAGCCCTCAAGTCCATTTCTCCACCCAATAAACATGTTGCAATTTGCACTGATTTTCTCGCTTTGATTAAATCTCTGAATGTCAGCTCCACCGACCATCCCTTGATTCAAAACGTACATGATTCTGGCTATCCTCACACATGGGTATTACCGGCAACGTACTCGCAAAGGAAGCTGGTTCATCCACTACCCCAACAACCAGCATTCAAATTTGCAGAGACCTTAAATCTAAGATTAACTGAAAATCTAGACAAGCATGGCAAAACCACTGGAGAACTCTACATGAAATTCACACTTGGAAAACCAACCTCCCCCGGCCTGTCAAGAAAAAAATGGTCTTCGTCAGAAGACTGCGAATCGACCATACAAAACTGGCTCACAGTTATTTAATGACATCTAGTAATAGACCTGCATGTCAGAACTGCCAATCTCCACTTACAGTGAAGCATGTACTTATCGAATGTCAACTGTACACCGCCAGACAATTCCAGTTAAAGCTCAAATCCAACATCAAATTCACTTGGTACTTCAATGACTCAAGGAAGCGCACCTCTTTAATAAACTAATTTATATTGCTATTTTTGTATGTATATTTATATTTTTTATTATAATTAGCCTGTTTCCTCTAAAGATTTAAAAATAATCCACTAGAGGCCGCACTAGTGGGGGGTACATATGTTTTGATTTTCCATTTGGCAGCAACGTCAAACGTACCCAATAAGAATTCTTTCTTTTTTGAGGGTTTCAAAAATCCATTTTTTCCGCCAATAAAAAAAGTAAGAATTCTTATTGGGTACGTTTAACATTGCTGTCAAATGGAAAATCAAAATATATGTACTCCCCACTAGTGCGGCCTCTAGTGGATTATTTTTAAATCTTTAGAGGAAACAGGCTAATTGCAAAATTGCTCGTATCAATAGCCATAGTTGCTGAGAAACATTAAAATTAAATAAAATAAAAATAAAATTTTGTTAAATTTCAACTGACATTAACATTAGCATAGTTTAAAGCATGTGTTTAAAGATAAATTGAAGCATCGTTAGTTAAATCTTTCTTAGTTACAACGTTTATTGATTCTTTTTAATCTGGAATTTATAACAAGTCATATCACAAATGACATTATCTTCCATGAATGCAAATAAAAATGCAATTATTATTTACCAATAAGCTCAGTTTATGTATAACATCTTGAAGTAGGCTATAGTAACATATGTTTGAAACTTGGCAAATGAGTACATTTTATTTTAAAAGTATTGGTTGAAGCAACAATGTAAGTAACAGCTCGAGAATTAAAAACCATATAGAAAACTAAAACGTACCAAAATTGCTAAGCTTCAAAAGTACATTTGGATAAAAAATTGTTGATATTCTGATAACATGTAAACTGTAATATTAAACCCTATAGCAGGAAGTTCTCCACCACCCATTCCTCCAAGGATGATTGATGTACCACTCGGATATGAATCAAGACTTCATACTTCAGAAAGTAGTGGAAGTGTTAACGGTTAGTTTTGTTTGAAACTCTTTTTTTGGTAAAAACTTTCTTTGAAAACTTGTGATCTTTACAGCCTAAAGCAGGACACGCACTGAATCGACTCGGCTAAATATTAGTGATATGTTAAGCAATATGATCTGTTCTGTATCCAACAAAAATGGTTCATCTAGCGTCATGATTTGATAATATTAATATTTTTTGAAAACTCATTAACCCATCTCTTTTTTTTTAATTCTGAGAAGTATTAATAGATGTTTAGTAAGGGAAATTTTTAATAATTTTCAAGTTTATACCATACCAACCAAATTGGACGTTATTATTAATATGTCTTTAATTTGTCAAAATAAAATCACTCGATTGCGACATGCATGAAAGTTTTATATAGATAAGAATATGTCCTGATTGTGTTTCGTGGTCCTTAAAGTGTGGTAGGTGAACGGTAGAAGCATAAGGAGATTATTGTGTATAGTTTCTCATAAGTAATGAAGTCTGAAATCTTATATGTGGTTGGAGAATAATTGTTGTTGATGGCCAGAAACCTTCACAGATTTGACAAACATCCGAAAATATGTTAATTTTTCGTGTTAGTGAATTTTCTGGGATGATAAGTGACTCATACATTTATTAACAGGAGATAAAATATACTAATGAACTCAAGGAACCGAAAAATAGTGAAAGTGGATCGAAAATGCTATATTCCGTGACGGTGAGATACATTTTTCTAAAACGGCTAAGTCGCCTGGTTTGATTCGAAATAATTATGAATAATACGTTAATATCTCACTTCGCGTGAGCTGGGAATTGCAAGCAATGAAAAAGCAGATATTTCAATAAAGAAAGGGGATGACTTGAAAATAGTATTTGATAGGTCAAGTATTTCGAAATGTGTTTGCATATTTTGATGAGTTCATTTGGAATATCCGAGAGAAGGAAAGAAGTGCCTAACAAAAAGAATTCTAATCCCGATGAAGAAATTGAATATCTTATTTATATAAACACCGAGACCAGAAACACAAAAAAATTGAAGGCTGAAATAATGAAGTTTAAAACCTAATTAAATGCACTAGTTTAATCAATAAATTACCCGTACCTCTCGAACTGTTGATGATGTGAGGTCAACCCATTTACTGGAGATAAAAAGTTCAAGATCAATGAAATCTGCATAACTACTGTGTAGTTTCGTATCTCAAATTACGATTTTTATCCATATTGAAGAAATATGGATACGATACGATAGCTCAGGATTTTTCCGAGTTAACGTATTTAATGAGAAATTTTCACATTTTCTTTAAATTATGAATTTTCATAGATTGTCCCTTACAAAGAGTATTAGCGCAAACATTAGAAACATTCGTTAATTTATAACAGAAAATTAATCTAATTTTCTACCTGGCCCTGTCCCAAAAATGAAGCGTGACGTCAGCAGACGGGATAGCCCTACTTGTCTTAAACATATGGTGAAACTTGATAATCTACATGCTATTTTTTTATTATTTATCTATTACGATAACACAAAAATAATTATTGAAAAAATTACTATTCTCCAGCATAGGACCCAAATCATACTCGTTTAAGATATAGAAAAAGTAGATATTTATTTTGTGCCAATTCCCCCTTGAGAAAAATTGTTGTGAATTGAGCTTTCGGACTCTACACTAAAAAAACCACAAAGAAGGCTAAATAGATATTAATACTTCTCGAACATTTTTTATTAATGTTAACTGGAAATAATGTTTACTGTATACAGTACGTAGACTGCTTATTATTCTCAGATTCCCACTTCTTGATCTTTTGCTTTTGAACTTGGGTTTTTTTAATGCATGTAACTTGGTATGGTTGTACAGGATAATTCTGAAAAACAAATAAATAGTATAATTATGTAAAAAAATATTTTATGATGATAATTGATAGTATGTAATATTTCAGACTTATCCTATGTTACTTGTAGGATTTAAGGTTTTTCTGGTTATTTATACTTATATTTATAAAGAGTTATGAATTCCAAAAATTTTATCACATATCACACGTTATGCTTGTTTCTTTATTGGTAAAGACTACTACATCGAATAGAAGTTAAGTTCAACTCAATATACAGACCATTTCAATGAAAACTATAAATCTGGAGGCGTCACTTTTATGAAAATATACAAAAATACGTCAAAAATCTTATAAAAATGAGGACGTCTTTTCGCTCTTATCTACTCGTTATATATTTAACCCCCTCCTCCCTACGGACGGCCATTTTTTCATTGGAATACCCTGTATCTTTTCAAAAATGTAATTAATTAATAGCAAAAAAATTGCTATTCATCAACCCGATTTTAAAAACATTTTAGTTGTCACTTTGGATTTTTAACTTTAGTATGACATTAGTTTGATAAAATAATCAAAATTTAAACGTGTTGTTTAATAATTCTGTATTTTACTTTTTGATTAACGTTTTATAATCACAAGTTGACGAGGTTTAAGGAAAGCTTGACAAGATAAAGTGTGTACTTTATTTCTCTAAAAAAAAAACACCATACTGCAATCTGAGTTATTAGGTTTGTTCCAACTAGCATTTAGGAACCGTTCTGGAATCGTATCGAGTACTGTATAGTACGCAAACTCGAATTAGGGATGGACACATCAACATTATCACCCCTTCCAGAAGAATCCAAGAACGATACTATAATCAGTTGGAACGCCAAAGAAATACAGCTCTTGCGCGAACGATACCTAGAACGGTTCTATCGCCAGCTGGAATGAACCTATTATATGATTAGAGATGAATAATACAATACAAATTATATATACAGTGTGATTCATTAGTGCGATAAAGTCCAATATCTTGTAAATCCTCAATGATATTCAAACAAAATTTTGACCGATCTTAGCAACCCTGAAGGCTCATATTTTAAAATACCGAACGCCATGCCAGATCAAAGGTACCTTTCTTTAATGGGACTCCCTATATTTCATTTCAAATTTGAATTCTGCTTGACTTCACAATTGAAATGATATATGGTTGTAATAGGTTATCCAGTGTATTTAAAAAGTTCTGACCACTTGTTCCTGAAAATCGTAATGAGTTCAACGCTCCGTATACTTAGACCTGCACAATTTAAAATTAATATTCCACAGCAATAAGTCTGTGATGGGCTAGTATCATGATTTATTTCCATATCTAAGAAGCCATGAAGTCAGATTTTTTATGTACTTTTTCTAAATAGTTAAACTAGAACCACACTCTAAAACGGTGTAACGTAAATTTATGAGACACTAGTAGTATTCGATAACCCATAAACTGGAAGTAGTAGCGTTGATTAATTTTTATTTATTATGGATTGTCAGAGGAGGTAAGCACCCTTTTGACCCCCCAACTTTTTTGAGGGTTACATTTAACAAAATATGGAACGCCACTGGAATAAAAGGTCTATTCTTAAACTTTTTTGCATCCTTGTATTTCTTTGTAAACATTGTAGTTTGCAGGATACACCCAGCCTTTTAAATGTCAATTTCAAAATATTGAATTATTGAAATTATTTAGAATTTCTGCACAACTTTTTTGATCCCCGAATTAAACCGGTTGTTCCCAAACAGAAATGACTTGTGGCTGCAGCAAGATGGTGCGCCACCACACTATGCTGTCTTGGTGAGCAATTACTTGGACAACGTTTTCCCAAATCGGCGGATAGGTCGAAGAAAAACAAATTAGTGGCCATCGAGGTCCCCTGATTTAACTCCTCACGGATTCTTTTTTTGAGGATACTTGAAAAGTAAAGTGTACATAAATACACCATTATTGATGAATTCAAAGAACGGATACGCATTGATATTGCAAAAATAACTACGGAAGTTATAGCGTTCGAGAACAGTTCGATGCACGTCTTTCGCATTGTATTTTAGCAGATGGTAAACAATTTGAGCACTTGCTTTATATTTGGTTGACTTAATTGTTACATAAAAAATTTAATAAACTATTTTTTTGACAACATACAAAAATTAATTACTTAGATATACTTATATGGTTCAATATATATTTAAGAGACCTTTCAATTGTTGTATTGCAAGACCCACTTTTCTATTTAAAAATTTTATTTATTAAAGTTATCACGCTCACATAGATGATGTCAGAAATAAAAAAGTGATCTGACGAAGCGCCAATTTAAAAATGAAAAATCGACGGGTTTCAGGATTTTCTCCTAAAATCACCGGTTTACGAAATAATGATTTTATTGCTTTCATTTGGACTTAACTGTATATTGTATTCTTGTTTATTAAACCCTTTGGTTAATATAATTGGGACGTTTCTCTATTTCTATTGCTTCTCTGTTACGGAGCTTAAAAAATCGAGTGGGAGCTATACTTCTATTTTAAGGAAATATGATAAATGAGGTGTTATGTGATATATTTCTTTTTTTTTTGTAAATGACATAATTAATGGTTGGAAATTTCTTGGTTCTAACATTTTGCACATGTCTAGTGAATAAAGAGGTGGCAGTACTTTATTATAATTGATCTTGGTAGTACTATTTTAAATGAAACTAACTGTTTCTAATTAATTCCACTATTTATTGAAAAAGTAACTTCTGTCATTCTGTCGATGATATGCTAATATCGAAATAACTATCAATAATTCTTTAGAATTTTCATCAACTTTTTCGTTAAATAGTGGAATCAATTAGAAACAGTTAGTTTCATTTAAAATAGTAATATGAGTAGATTCCACAAAGTAAGGGTCCAAACAGTAAATTGGATCTTGGTAGTGTTTTCAATGTATTGTACTATATTAGATTCAAGAAGAATCTACAAAAAACGAGAAGGAATGTTTTATATTAATATTATAATAACTAACATCCAACATGATTTGTAGATTTAGATTATCTAACAATGTGACAAAGTATTAAAAAATTCATCATTTAAAATTCTTTATAATAAATGTAGTATAATATGATTGAAAAGTGTTAGTTTCATTAATAAATAAACAAAAATATTTATATTATATTATTTTCCGTTTCAGATGGGTCTGACAACACTAGTTCTCTATCAAGGCAAGATTGGCAATCCAATTCGTCGACCAGACCCCTTAGTTCTCCGGATTCGAAAAACATGTCCCATCGAATACGAGACTTATTTGTGCGCAAGAAGAGAAATTCGCAAATGTAATAAAATATATATATTTTTATATAACAAAGTCTTATTGTCCAAAATGTATATAAATATTACCTACATATCTTTGTAATACCTACTTAAAACTTGTTGACCAAAATAAAATAAACCTGATCATATACGAAGCACTAACCTGCAACAAAAAAATAAAGAACAAAGTATTTTTGTTATTCGTGTGTATGTAATTTATTCTAATTTTCGATATAACATTGTTGTTTACTAGTATAGTTGATTTTGGCAGTCCAAACATCTTGCCAAACATGAAGTAATAAAATTAATTCGTAATAATCCATAACATTTCGTTTATAGGAAGCTTGGCAACAATTATGAGATATCAATGCAAATACTTATCGAAATGCAATTAGTTGAATATATCATAATCACATTCAGTGTAATCTATATGAATCAAATGATAAAGGACCAAGTATCATATGGATTTATATAAATTAAATAAGAACTCCAAAATAACTAAAAATTAGTATGTTAAACACAGTATTAGAATAAGTACGTTAATTTTATATAGTCTACGTTGTAATATATCTTTAATGAAGAGAAAAAATAATTTTTGTATGTATTAGCAATAATTAAAAAAAATAGAAATAGAACTTCTCAGTATAAACATTCTTTGTTTTCAACAAGATCTTTAATATTAATACACTTTATCCATATTCCAGCACTTTAATAGAATCCTGCAAAAATAATTGTTTGACTTCTGCAAACCCTTTTTTTACTGCAGATGTCATCTCTTTATTATCACACGCAATGTCAGGGAGATAAGTTTGGCGAATAAAACGGGTTGCATGCGAACTCGGTTCACTTCATGAATATCAACCTTTAAGTTTTCTCGGTTCTCTTCAAGAACCTGCTGCAGTTTATAACTTGAATTTGCAAAACAGATCCCCATTTTCTTTTTGCAAACGTCAGCCAGTATGATTACTTAGCATTTTGAAAAACTAACAGTATGATCTTTTTGGTTAAAGTTTTCAGTTTGCACTCTCCATTTTAAGGTATTAAAAAATAAAATTTGCTAGTTGATGGTATGTCTCTCACAATCGCTCCATAAAGGTGACTTCATTGAAATATTTTTTACAGGGTGATTGATTAGTGTGATAAAGCTCAGTAGGTCTGTTCTCATGAAAGATACAAAAAAAAGTTGAACATGAAAATTGTAGGCAGTTTCAACCTTTATACTTCAAAATTAGTTACAATGTTTTCCATAATTCGGTGCCAGATCAAAGTTATGTTTCTTTAAATGAAACACCCTATATTTTACTTAAAAACTGAAATCTGCTTCATTTCCTCATTACAACAATTTGAGGTTGTTATCTGTTATACAAGGTATTTAAAAAGTTTCAAACAATTTTCCGTCAAAATCGTAACAAGTTCAACACCCTGTATAAGAGCTTTTTAGTGATTTTCAAAATTTACAAACACGAATGATTTTGCTAATATTTATTAAATAAAATACAGTGATTCAAAACTCAAGTAAATTATTTTCTCAATAATTTTAAATGGATCACTCTATATTTTATATCATTGCCGAATAGTACTATTACCATACTTTCATTTTTATGATGCTTGATAAAAATAGAAGTAATGGAATTAGACTCCTCGACAATGATATAAAATACAGGGTGATCCATTTAAAATTAATGAGAAAATAATGTACTTGAGTTTTGACTCACCATGCATTTAATTTAATAAATAATTCGCTAAATCATTCGTGTTTGTAAATTTTGATATTCATCAAAAATCTTTGGCTTCAATAGATTTTTATTCTTTTACTCCTATCCAATTATACAGGACGTTGAACTTCTTACGATTTTGACGGAAAATTGGTTATAACTAGGTTGCTTCATTTGAAAAAACATAACTTTGATCTGACATCGAGTTATGAAACACTCTGTAACATTGTAACTTATTTTGAAATATGGAGCTTAAAGCTGCCTACGATTTTCATGTATAATTTTTTTTGGTATCCTTTATAATAACAGACCTATTGAGGTTATAAATGAAACTAACTGTTTCTAATTAATTCCACTATTTAATTAAAAAATTTATGAAAATTATTAAAGGATATTGATAATTATTTCGATATTGACATATCATCGTCAGAATGACAGAAGTTACATTTTATGTGATACCTACTTGATGTTTAATATTTTGGCTAGACCAAATAGTAAGTGACCTATCTTGTGATTGACTTAATATATATGAATAGAAAAAAGAAGAAGATATGATTTTACAAATATTAAAGCTTAGGTATTATTAGACCTATTGAGCTTTATCACACTAACCAATCACCCTGTATGTTAGATCCATCTAAATCACGATCATTAATAGCTATTATTATTTAGAATCACGGTTTAAGGAATAATGATAAGGTACCACTCTTAATTCGCGGAGACGGTTCGTACGAAGTTCATTTCTAATACCTAATACCAAAGGTCAATCATCTCGTATGCAACTGGAAATAAAACTGCCTATTCGCAAATAGATGCTCTACTAGTAATAGCCATCAATATAGCGGGTGTAAATGAGTCATGAGCCTCCCCTGTAACTTTTAAATGAGTCATGAGCCTTCCCTGTAACTTTTAAATGAGTCGATAGATTTTGTTCAAATTTTGGTGGAATGCATTGGGACAAATTTTGAATTTTTTCACATCTGAAGAAAAAATCATATATCATATATAATACAACCCACCAAAATTTGAATAAGATCCTAACTGCCCATTTAAAAGTTGCAGGTGCCGATGGTAACCTGGTGTCAGTTTAAAATGACAGAGCATCGTTAAAAAATTAATTGGAGCATTGTATGGGTATGGGGATTTGTATGGGGAATTGTATAGGGTGTACAACTTGAAAAAATGACTATGAATAACTTATTTTTATGAAACAATGATAGTTTCTGAACAATTATTGAAAATGTCGAAGAATTATGCTGTCTGCATTAGCGATACTTCACCTACTGCGAGTTAAGCATGGCTGAAATGATTTATTTGATAAAGGCTTGAAATTTGAGAACTGAAGAAGTGTGACCTTGTTACCTACTTTATTTGTATTTGTTTACCATATTTTTTGTTCTGGGGACTTTTTAATGTAATCAGAAGCATTTGTCATTTATGACAAAACTTAAAAGTCTTGAAAATTTACTTGTACCTAACTTCATACGAAAGTCAGTGACGTCAAAATGCAAACCGGGGAAATCCCAAAAGCTTAAAATTCCAAATTTTCTTTCGAGTGCTTTTACCTGCCTTGGATTTATGTAAATAATCGATACTGGTTAATCTATTATTGCTTGTATAATGAAAAGGTGCTATTTAGTATTAGTTTCTGATTTCTAGAATAAACATGTCTTTGTTGTACAAAAATGGCAGTGGAATCAGCTTTCATGTGTTCTTAATTCTTATGGTTAACGACAACAAAACTTCTGAAAGACAATTTAACAACGGAGAATTGAGATTATCTATCTTTTCATTTATAAGAGTACATTGAACATCTTTTATATTTTTTTATTTTCTAATGATTTTAAAAGATTAAATCTGTGATAATTTTGACGACTGTGTAAAAGTTCAATGGTATCATTAAATGTGGAGTAATGATTTGATTCAATTAATAGACCGGTTGCCCATGACACATGTAGGCTTCATTATTTCGAATGGATGCCTTTTTCACCATCGAGTTTCATGTGAAAAACAAGTAGAATGAGGCTACTCCCCAAGACCCAAGCTGGATAATCGACGCTACAGTGGACATTGAAAATCTTAGAATTTTCACGAAACTAGAACAATTAACCTATGGATGCAGTGTACTTGGATGTCCTTGGGTACTACTTTTCATCAGAAAACAACATGGCATACAATTCCAAGTGATAAGGGTTGATAAGCGAGGGTTAAAAACAATTAACTTATGTATGAATAATGAAATTTTGATATAAAATGTTGAATATTGAAATTAAAAACGTGTTCCAGGTTTTTTTAAAAAGGCTCTCTGTTTAGGAAAGTATTTATTCCAACCTATACTGTATAATATTTCGGTTGTGGAATTTGTTATTCTTCGATATCAATTTGTTATTGATTTTATTTTATTAATTACTTTAATTTCTTATTGATAATATGAATATTATCTCGCTCTATTGCCTTGAGTGAGTAATACATATTCAAAAGTCTTATGCCATTGGGTTTTTGAAAACTTTGATGTGTGCTCGATCTTTTAGGTACTTTAGTGAAATACTAAAATATGTAATGTAAAAAATGCTTTTTCCCCAGAAAATATATAATAATCCAATAGAAAAAAAATCGCAAAATATTGAAGCTGAATATTAAAAAAAAAATGTAATGTAACGAAAACAATTTAATGATCTGTATGTTTGCTTCTTCTTGCATTCAATTGACCAAAGCATACCAGATGATTAATATGATCAAGCCTATTATTTGTCACATTTTTCTTGAACAGCTACAGTCAAGCCTTGAATTTTTAAAAATGGTGTTGTATATATTTGTGGTATAAATTTGGCTCGGAAATGGAAGGTTTATTGTCATTTGGTGAGGGTGATATGAATGATACTTCTCTCGAGGAAGTTGGTCTTACATAATAGCTTAGAATAATTTCTCGGGTATCCTTCCGAATTAAAAGTATTTCAAGAAAAGAATCTTCTTTTTTTTTCCAATAAAGTACCTTTATGATGTTTTTGGAAAATTAAAATATTTAATAAAAAAAGAACTAAATCTGGCGTTATATATAATAATCCGTGTAAATATTGTGAAGAAAATTACTTCGGACACACTCCAAGATATCTGAAAGTCTGCATGCGATATCTGGAACTATGTGCTTTATCCCAGCATTTCTATAAGACTGGACACAGTATTCACTTGGGCAACACCAAAATACTTGACAAATGTAAGAACTATACAGAAAGACTAACTATTCACCGAAATATCCCAAGAAAATAATCCAATTGATTGAAAACACTAAAAAATTGTGTTCTATTTACTTTATTTGATTTAAAGCTAAAGACAAAACAAAGAAAGTATGCCGTAAATTATACAGTACCTAAGTCAAAACACCGACGAATACTCTTGAAACTAATTACCACAAAAACAGTGATATATTTGCAACAAACTTAAAATGTAGTATTCAAAAATTTTATAACTGACCATTCTAACATCACGGTTTTGTAAAAGCATCAAAATTGCAACGTTGTCTTGAAAAATGGATGTTATTGTTTCAAGAAAGGAGATTTTTAGTTTTAATTTTTGTTTTCCAAATCTGCTATACCAAAGTTTATCAGAAGGAACCAGATACCGTGCTCATTCCACCATTTATGTAGGAACTGCAACATTTTTTAAAGTGTCCAGTTTACTATATAAATTATCTGAAGTTCGAAGACATGTGTAGTTAAAACGGGCCAGAAACAGAACAGGAATGAATAACAAAATAGTAGACATATTGAACATATTTTAAATTGCATGCAATTATAATAAAAATTAAATTCAAAATCAGTTGTTTTCATATACGAAATTTGAATATCAATCAGTTATGTCAACATATCCATAGGTTTGCTATTCATACAAAAGTGCTTTGTTCTATATTTTATTGTTTTAATATATTTTTATTTCATGTTTTATATTTTACAATTGTAATTCTTTTAGTTTTAAATAAAGTTATACCTTTCTTTTTTTGATATGCAGTTAATTTAATTAAAATAGGAGACGATTAATAGTCAAAAAGTGGATGAGACATTTAAAATTTAATTTCGCTGTAAGCTTTTTTTCATTATTTTCTTGGGAAATAAAACCACAATGTTTTTTTTAAATTTTTACTTTGAACGTTTCGGTAGCACTCCAGATACCATTATCAAGAAAAATTCAGTTATTTTAAAATGTGATTGATTGTCTATTTGTCGAATTTTTTTGAAACTGTCAGGTAGGGACAAACAGTTTTGAAAAACTTAATTCTTCTTGATAAAGGTAGCTGAAACGTTGAAAGTGAAAATATAAAAAAAGCATTGTGGTTTTATTTCCCAAAAAAATAACGAAAAAGTATGAATATATCTCTAGGAACCTAAAGAAGATATTTAGCTTCAGCAAAAGGTGAAACTCTCAGTTTTTCCGCGATAAATTTCCTGACGAAACCCTACTGACTGCGCCACTCAAGTTTCTTTATCGAAATACTTTATTTTTAAAAATAACTCTATTACTTCAAACACAAAATAAACAAACTATTGGTGAATTGAAATATAATTTCAATGTAACTGCAACGAATATAAAAATTAGACTAATTAAATTTAATAAAAAACATATAAGCAAATAGTGTATAAATTATCAATCAGCAGAATAAGCATTTCTCTTTTTACTCATATCCGGGTGTTGGGTTAGATTATTATAACATAAGGGTCAATATTTCGCGTATTGGTGATCGTTGAGGGAAGTCTGTAAATAAAACCTTATCTCTAATGTCTGTTGGTCTTTCTAACGCTTGGCCACGGTTTGTATCTTAGCACAACTGAGGATCAAGTACCAAAATAAGTTTTTAGATTTATACACCTCTCACTACAAAAATTTTTTGGAACGCTAAAGAATGTGTGAAAATAACCACTTGGTAAGTTACCGTATATTGGCACAAACTACACTAGAAATTGATCAGTTGAAAATTAAATATAAAACAAACATTTTACTTAATGGAAAAATTTTATTAATCGAATTCGTCTACATATTATTTCTTACAAATGAAACAATTATTAACATTATAATATTATTGATTTATCAATTACATAACATAACAATTACTATGTTAGTGATTATCATCGGTATCGCAATTTTAGTCTTGCAACGGCGACTTTTACGCTTTTGTCAAATTTTGAACACCTAAAAGATTGTATTTATCGTAACAAATAGGTCGCAACACTCATAAACCCGATTATTATTATTTAGAACAAAGAACAAACATACATAATGATACACAATAAAAGTTGAAATGTTTGATTAACATTCCAAATAAACAAAACTGAGAATTGAACTTTACGAATTGACATTTAAAATTATTTCTCCCATTTGTTTTCCATTTCACGCTGCCATTGCCGGGCTTATATGAAAAGGTCACAAGTCCATAAATAACGAATATTGAGCTATTGATTAACTTGTTTTCTATCCAATAAACTCCCCAGTTCATGCAAAATTTATTAGATGTCGCTAAGAAAACGGAGTTAAACCTTTGCACAAGTACCACATCGCTGACAGCAACATGAAATGTGCCCAAGTCCACCAGTTAACGTTCATTTTATATGCATAAGTTCATCAATTTAGGCGGCTAGAAAATGACTAAAGCACAAGTCCATTTAATTTCACAAATTTCAAAAAAAACATATTTATCTTAAAAAGATGTTAATAAAAATGCACCTTCAAAATTAAATATTTACACTATGAGCAATTTTCAAAAATCAGTTTTTTTCATTTCCTGTAAAAAATACATTTTTAGACCTGGATTTTGTGCCCTTTTCATATGAGGCCGACGATATGTATGAAAATAGTCTGCTCCTGGAACGGCTTACATATGAAGTATCAAAAAGTTGGCCTCTTTACTATATAGGCGATCTTAGAATGACATAAAAAAAATACTGGTCATCCTTCATTTTAAGCTACCTACTCGCGTAGCAATATACAGGGTCCAATCTGCAGGATCTCTGCGGATTGTCTTACAGATTGTATTGTGCATTGCAATAATTCCAATTTTTTAACGACTTCCCGATATCGGCTAGTTTGGTGTATCTGCTCGTTTTCCTGATACGTTAGGTTGTTCTTATGTTTGTAATTTTTGTATCAACTCGAACTCACCAAATCTATCGACAAATTGATAATCCAACTTTACTATCACTAGTCCCGCAGATTGGATCCTGTAGATTACTAGATGAGTAGGATACTTTAATTGAATTTGTTACGTTCAGATAAAACGATTTATTACATCAGCGCCACTCAGGTCACATTCTGAACTTCAATTTACTTGTCATGAGGGTCACTTTCTCAGTTTTAACACCATATGAGTTAGTCCATATGAAAAAGTCTCAATGTTTACATGTAATGTAGGTACTTGTCATGAAAATATTAGATAAGGCACAAGCTGAAAATGTTTGTTCTAAATTGAGTTCAAGTTTTCACTTACTTTTAATCTAATAATAATAAAAAGTAACAAATTAAAATTTCAATCGTAAATATTGAGTAATTAAACCATGAATATGAAAATATTATTAAGTACTCAAAATTTGACATTATTCACGATTTCCATGCAGCTGTCGATAGATAATAAACATTTATTTGTTAGTATTTTAAAGTTTCATTTTGTTAAGAGTATAAAAGAAAGTAATATCTAAATTATATTATCGAACTAAAATTAAACTAACTAATATCAAATCATCAAATTGTGTTAAAAAAAGTATGCTGACTCCAAATTTAATTCAATAAAATTTCTGCTTTGGATGAGTAGTAAAGTAACATCTAAAGTACCGTACAGACCGACTTTCCAGCCTAGACCAACGCCAACTTTCCATATTGAAAGCATTTGCATCGATTTACCGTCACCGTAAACACCAAAACTAACGCGTTTGACTATTATAGTTCACATGTGACGTTGGCAATTGTTGGAAAGTCGGTCTGTACGTTAGTTAAAACGTCAAAAAGTAAATGCTAGCGCATTAAAGAAATTTATCTTCTCTCTCCTCTGATTCCCAACTTGAATCACGATTATATTATGATTTCAATGGTTGTTTATTTTCCCACTCGTTTGATTTGCGCTCAATGGAAAAGTATAACTTTGCGCACATGCTGCACAAAATACTTTTTATACAACTACGATTTTCAAAGATAGGATATCCCAACAATATATTTTCTGAAAAGGATTTACTTGTTTTTTCCTCCAATTCATGAATTTAAAGTATTGCTTTTCGTATTTTGTCATCTAAATACCCGGTAAATTATCTGTTACTTCTAAAGCCTTTTCTGCAATATAAGGCGGTGTATTTTCCAAGTTTCAGATGATGGATTCTGATTCATTTTTAGTTACCTACTCAGCACCAGTTGTTAATTCATAAAACATAAACAAATGAATTTTTACGGAAAGAGAAAGCGAATTACTATTGAATGTTTTTGACATAAGTGTGAGCAAAATGAGTACTTTGCGTATACTAATGTTACTTTTCCGCTCACATATGCCCTTTTAATTGCCTATTTTATGAATAAAAATTAGTTTGATAAGTGTTTTTTGAATAGTGGTTGTAGAAAAAAATCTATTACTTCATATGTTCATTCTTTTAATTAGTCTCTTTTCGTAAAATTTAAATTTGGAACTCCGCACCAACCAGCAATAAATTAAAATTTCTAACAACATAAGTTTGTCAATCACAAAAAAAAAACTTGTAATTCGTAATAGATATATTATTTTAATTTCGTATTTTTTATTTTAATAGTCCTTGTTTATAGTAAAAAATAGACAGCTGATTGAAATTTTGTAAGTTTTAAAGTTCCTCAGGAACCATTTTGAGCAACGCCATTTTCTTTTTCGCCACTTTCGAAATTAGTACGTCGATAGGTTTCGTAGTATCGTACAAAGATGGAGCATTGAAGATTATTATGCCTGTGCCAACGATGCAAGCCAACGTGAAAATCCACAAAAAAAGTCTGTCGAGCACCATTGCTACATATTTCCAATCTTCAGCAACCTAAAAATGGATATTTGTTATCGTACCGAACTTTTCACAACAGAAAAATCGACGTACTTGAGCCTTAGAGATAATATAATCAAAGATAGAGAGGCAGAGAGTGAATTTTCAAGCATGCGTATTCAATATAGGTAATACTCACATTTTCAAATGAATCCTTATTCCTAACATGTTGAGCAATAAATCTGGAATCGGCAATTGTTTTTTCCATATCATGGATATCCATCTTGTCGAACGATGGACTAATATCGCTAGTTCCATCGAAGGTGTTCGTCCTACAGCTAGCAGGACTATACAAATCTTCATCACCTCCCGTAAGAGGTAATGGAAACGGAGGTTCTCCAAAACAAGAGCCCAAGCCCCCGCTGTGTGGTACCTCAAACCTAGGGGGTGGGAGACCTATAACAAATCCATAATCTATTTAACTAACACATTTTTCCTGATTCTTAAGAGGTTTTGTTAAATATAATGAGTATAATAAGCAACTTTGATCACGACTTTTATGAGTTTAATTTGAATAATCTTACTAGGAATGTAGCCATACTGGTTGGGAGGGGTATGTAAAACCAAGGGAACATCAAGTCTTGGTGAAACAGCATATTCCGAGGACTGCGAGGTAAAGGGAAAGCTTGATCGCTAATACGCGGACTCGGGATACCTGGATAAATTCAGTTTAAAAACCATTACTTTTGTTGTACGCAGGGCTCTGCGGGAGTGGCTTATATTTACTTAGCTATTCGTGGAAATAACCATGAGTATTCAGAAGACATAGCAGTTTCCTTGCGGGCGACTTATACTTACAAGAAGGGAAACTCCAGATCGGTCCTAGACGTAACATTCGCCGTAACCAAAGGAGGAAGCACCAGACAAAAATAGGCTGGTCCCTCCCTAAGATAGATAGGGAGACATTTCTCCAGAGGATTAGTGCAGAAACGTGTTTGGAGACCCAGCAATCTGCAGAACAGATAACTGAAGCCGTTATGCAGGTCATAACCGATGTGTGCGATGCGTCCGTGCCGCGCAGACCAACAACGTTCCATAGGAGGCACACAATATTTGTAGACGAAGAGAAAAGACAGGGAACTCGCAGCGGACGTAGACCTGCCGAGGCTATCCCCGGAAAATCTTGTCACGACCATGCTCTCGTCACAAGAGAAGTGGGATCAAAACGCTACCTTCATAAGGAAGGCGATTAAAACCAAAGAAGACAAGGAAAGTGTTGCAAAGAACAAGATACAGACTAAGTAGAGAGGGAGTTATTAAAAAAACCCAATTAGTCTTCAAGAATCAGAAGCCCTGGGATTTGCCACCGGATGGAATTATGAAAAATTATAGCTTTTTAAAGAAGTACATTACAGAATACAGTAACAAGAAAGAATGAGATCCCGTCACCATTACCAGAGTTTGGAAGAATGCCATTTAATGATATACATAAACGGAAATGGAATAGCAGATGAACGACCAACCAGAGGCTTGGCACTACTGCTGTAATTGTAATTATCCTTGATTTAGAATGAAATACTCTATTAAGATGTTTGTTCCAAACTAAGTGTATGGTCAGAATTGTGTGTGAGTTATCTAATCGATTACATTTACCTAAAAAAAACTCACCTAAATCAAAGCTATCGAACGAGGATTTCTCGTATGGTTTGCAATTCTCCGTCATCGGAACTTGAATAACGTCAGTCAACATACTGTCTTGACTTTTGTCGTCGTCTTCTTTCCGAGGACGTTCGATGAAGAGAAATTTCGGCAAAAATTCAATAAAAAAAACTTTCACCCAAGGTGCTAGTTTGTGTGTGACGGGCGATCGGAAATTTACATTTAGAACTGCTATGGTGACCACTACGGACAAGGTGCATAATAACATGGTGAAAAGCAAATATTTACCTGAAAAAAAATTACAGACATTACAAACTTTCCTTAAGATAGTTGTCGTGCTACAATATTAACGAAAAGTTATGGTTCTTGTCGGCTCAGACTGTACCCCTAAAGACGCTACACATACCATTCCCATTTTTACATAGTACTAACTATTAGCATTGAAGAAAACATCATAATTTTTGTTCAAGTTTGACATCTCATTTGTTTAATTTGTTGTCTCATCGCATGCTAGCAGTATTAAGAAGCGAGGAGGTGTTATTCTAAATTAAATTTTTTTGGGAATTGTTGAGGTAAACAGCTGTTTAAGATTTGTTCAAAGAACCTGCTTTAACTATTTTTATAGTTGAAAAGTCAATGGCGTCAATTGTGGGATGAGAGTAATAATGTGTCGGGCACTGTAAACTAATAATTTCGACAGTTTCCAGAAGTTGCAGCTAGGCATTGCTGCTTTTGCCTATTCCCTGTTAGTTGAATTACTACTACTATACTCGGGTCCAGTGCAGCCAAGATATGTTTCTGTTCGACTTAGGGGCATGTTTAACAATGAAACGATCAATTTTTTTAATGCAAAACAAATTCATCAATTAACAATAGGGTACTTGCACATTTTTTTGTTTTACCTAATTTATAATCTAGACATAACTAATAGATCATCCACCAAAGGTTTTTTTTTTATTTCTATATTTAAGCGACGGCAAAGATGCCAGTTCAAGATTACATGTGCGGTGACGTCATAGAACAGCATGGTCGCAATATACACGCATGATTATACGCTGTTGAACAGGGAATCGCATGCAGTTTTAGTTTGTTATCAGACAAGTTGGACTAAATGTGGGACTTTACATTGGAAAAGAAGTGTATTAAAAATTAAAAAAAATGGTTATATGAATTAGGCAGGTTAGACGCGAACCCAAAGAATTTACAATGGTTTAAACAATATGTGTATGTGAAGATTATTTTGATGTAAGTACCCAAGTATATAAAACCTACAGTACAATCCCAAAGTAGAGCTTCAAAATATATCTAAATATTAAGCTAATAGGCGCTATTTATTATAACAGTAAACAATAAAATCTATAACTATTAGCTTTTGATAGGAATATATTTAATTAGACTTTAAAATATCTATGTAATATATGATAATTATGGTTATATTGAAATATTTAAAAATCGAATTGACTTTACAGAACCAGAACGGTCAAATATCTCAGCAACGACTTATTGATATAATATTAGGAAATTTGGTATGAAGTGGTTATCAATAGTGCCATATTTAAAAATAATGTTACCAGCTTCCTAAAATTTTTTCGGTAAAGTTTTTAACTTTATTTTTTTCAATGCGATTTTTATTGTAGTTTTTTGCTTATAAGGTTAGTCAAACTAAAGTGTTTTCAATTCTAGAATATATTTTTTCCGCATATTTTAAAGAATGATACCATTTTAATGAAAATGGCACTAGGTGTACTGTTATGGTTATGGTATTCGGTTGTTTTCAAATGCATTTTGAAGACGCCAACTTTCTATAACAAAAGTCCTTATTGTATCATTGATTGAATAGTTCGTAGACTTTAATTATATGGATTTTATATGGGATACAAAATGCATACCTATAATAAACGCGCTCTCAAGCACGTGAATGAAATTGATTAAAAATTTGTTTCAACTTGGAAACTGATAGGGAGAATTATATTAATTGAAAAGTTTGCTATAGTTTATTCATAAATCAGGCGGAGCAATAAATAAATCAATTGGCCAAATTCCATAAGTGTAGGTAATGAATATGAGTTTAACAATGAATCGTTCCGATTTAAAATGTGTTCTTTATAAAGATCTTCATATCTATGCATTTTTAGTTACGTCGGAATGAAATATTTGATCCTCTAGTCTAGAGTAAATACCTTGCGTTTTTGGATAGACAAAAATTCAAAATATGTTCCTTAAACTACAGTTCAGTTCAAGTACTACTTTGTTATAATCTACCGTATCCCTTAAATTAATCCGAAAAACAACTATTAAAGTTGTGATAAGGAGTAGCAGGTAGGTACTCTATACCTTTTGAAACCAGTTCTGTGTAGAATAGTACCTCTGTGAGTGGACTTGTGTGATAGTGATAAGTATGTAGATAATAATGGAGTAGGTACGAGTAAATGGCCAAAAGTCGGATAATTATCAATAAATGAAAAAACTTCGTTGAAAACCAAGAATACTTGTACAAGTGTGGATGATGCAGTTGAATTAACTGCTGATATACTGTGTTTATTTCGAAATCGACAGCCTACAAATTATAACAGGAAAAAACAACTGGAACTCTTCAACCACCTAAAACTTCTTCAGGTCGCCCAAAAATTGAACTGGATGAGTCGCTGAAAATGAGACTAAGACGTAAAGATCACGCTTTTTATTTAAAAAAAGAAATCCCCACTTTGGACAAAATTACTATCTGTTCAAGAAGACAAGGATTAATTACAACTTGGCAGAACTACATTGTGAAAATAATTGAAAGAGGTGGGTGCAAAACATACTTAATAGACAAAACGGAGTTTCCTGGAGAAGACAATATTTGCGAAACATTCGGCAAGCCAGAAGATAAAACAGACAAATATTCTATTTAGATGAAACGTGGATAAATGCGGGATACACGGTTTCAAAATATTAGCAAGATGATAAAGTTATACGCGATCCTGGTCGGTTTATCTACAGGTCTAAATCCACCATCAGGTAAAGGGCAAATACTAATCATCTTGCTCGATGGAAGCTCAGAAGGTGACTTCCACGAGGATATGACCGGTGATGTTTTTGATGAATGGTTTGAGCAAATGTTAGATCTGATTCTATTAACCCTTTCAGCACCATATTAAGATATTATTACGTAGGCAACTATTTTTATTGTTAATTTTTTTTTTGGTACTCATTGTCAATACTACTTGCCTTATAACAGAATCATTTTTAAACTTTACTTAGTTTTAAGCATTCTTTGTACTATTTATTTAAAAAAAATATAATCATATGCTTTGATTAATTTATAATTGATATTTTATTAAATATGAAATAACTGAAAAACACGTGTAGGTATAAAAAACGTACCTATATAACTATGTTGTGACGTGCGTCAACACTTCTTTTTTATTAAAATGTCCAATTTTCTATTAAAATGTCCAATTTTCTATTGAAATGTCCAATTTTCTATTGAAATGTCCAATTTTTTATTAAAATGTCCAATAATGGAGTGCGTTCTCGAACACAACCTTAGACTCTTAACTAAACTCAAACACTATTATACTAAAAAATATTTCATTCTCAGCCCACGTCACTGACTACCGTAATAACTCAATTTTTAATCTCTTGACAATAGAAAAGACCCTAAACTCGTCCTGATACGGAGTGAAGCTACCTGCGCGACACAGAAATAGAAAAAAAATTATTGTTCACGGTAATATTTTAATATTACTTGGATGGTTCATCCTGTATTAGTTTTGCAAGGGCCAAGAAGATTTATTACTCTTCCGCATTTATGAATAAACTTCACCATAAGCGAGACCACCTTGGGAAGGTTTGGGACTAGCATTTTTAATATCCCTCGTCAGTTATTTTTTAAACAACGAGATCGTGCGTATTTATCATTTTTAAAGGAGACTATATATTATAAATAACGATATCAATCACAATATTATTTATATAATTATAATAATTAATAACAATAAATAATCCTACCCTAACCGACCACCCGTTTTTAAGTGCTTGAGCTTGTACTTTGTACTGTAAATTCTGCACGTAGCGTATACCTATTTCTTCCATCTCGTCTGCTGTTCAGTGACGTCGCTCCAATCAAAACGCGTTCTTGGACACACCCGCACGCTCGTTACTTTAAATGACGTTTTAGACGTTCGAGATTAATATTTTCAACAAATTGTTAGATATTCAATATTGTATGATAAAAGAGATTTCAAATTCTATGTGATTAAACTAATCGGTCACTGATGCAAGATGCCTATTAGATTTTTCATGGTTTATAACCGTTAGTATTTTTTCTAGAATTAGAAAGCTGGAATGTAAAATAAACTCTCCATTGCTCTTATATTAATGATCCGAACTTCAATAACGTTTGCTGACGGTTAATCGATAGAAAAATTTAAATTATTTTAAAAATTTTACCCGTCCTACGACAACTACAAAAAGTTTATCATTCCCTAGATTTTTAAAACAATGATTATGATGTAATATTCATTCCAGCCAAGTGACATTTGTTAAGAATGGATTTCCATTTTCTTCCCACCAAGATTTACATTTCAAAAATAATATTTATACGAAATTATACTCTCTGGTAAAAAAAGAAGCTTACCTAGCAGAGGCACTGTTATGGAAGTCGGTGGAATTATTTCCACTAGTAGTAAAAAGAACACAGTGAGGGACAACAAAATAGAAATAGATAAAGATACTTTCTCTCCAGAATCTGACGGCAAGTAAAATACCAAAATGGAAAGAAAAGATATTCCCACGCATGGTATGATCAAATTTACAGTGTAGAATAGAGTTTTTCGTCTCAAGGTAATATAGAAAATGATGTCGGGGTAGGATTCTTCACAGCAACTGTAGTACTTTTCGTTTCGTACTGCTGGTACCTGAAACAACATAAAATTATCATCATTAACCGTAAACACCATGTTTTGAAAATAAACTATTACAACAATGCTGTGAACGTTATTAGAACCAGTAGATCCATTAATGATGCGTAAGTGTTTCTAAAACCTACTGGAGTTGGTTATCAAAACTTTTAAAACTTGTATCTAGTTCAATATATTACTCCCAACCACTGAATATTAGTAGTCATCTTGGCTCTGGGATCTCACGTCTACCTGGGGAAGCCATAAATCCTAGTAAATGAAAAAAACAACAATCAAGAATGGAGGTGAACTGGTACCCTTGAAAAAAAGGGACAGAGGACACTTTGTAAGACTGTTCTGCCTCTGTTGATTTCAAGATATTCAAGATCGATGATGTAATTATTTATTGAGGATCCTTTATCATGTTACCAACAATAGCTATGTACCTAGCTAGCGATATTTATTATTAAAATAGACGTTAAATTGAGGTACCTACATACGTCAAATGGAACGTACATTTTTAACATTCAATTAGGCACAAGTTCCTATATTTTTGTAACAAAGCATTTTGTTTTGAGTTTATCAGCTTTCAATATAATAAGCTAAGGTAAACCTGCGTAAGTGTGAATCGGGGGTAACTGTGAACATATCATTTTAAAATGACAGGAGTACACCGATAGAAGTGCGTTTTTTTGTTCGTAGTAGTATATCATCCTAGAACACTTGCCCGCTAAAAAGAACGCCAGTGCGATAATTGGCGGGCGCGACATAACCTATTTAATTCATGCCATAAAGTGATCACAGTTGATGAGTGCACCGTGTTATTTTTTAAATACAAGGAAAAATACATTTACCAACGTAAGTTATTTTTAATTATTGCTATTGTATTTGTAATATGTTATAGTTTAACACAGTATATATGCATTTTCGGTTTTTTTTTTCGTACTGTTGATAAATATCGTGTTCACACTTACTCCTTAGTATTTCGCATAATGAGGTAAGTGTGAACATTTCATCAGTGCAAGTGTGATCGTACATTTTTGCGGTGTAAAAACTTAATAAAAATTTTTCATTTCAGAATATGCCAAGAGTCTACGTAAGAAAGACTAACAGAGGAGGGGCTTATTCAAAGGAAGATATAAATTTAGCTGCGGCTGAAATTAAACGCGGTGCTCTAACCATACATAGAGCCCATAGATTATATCATATTCCGAAAACCACTCTATTTTATCACCTGAAAGGTAACCGAGGAAAAAATAGCGAGACACAAGGCCGTTCTACAGTGATTCCAAAATAGGATGAAATCAAATTAGCAAATGCTCTTCGCACACTTGAGAAGTGGGGCTTTGGAATCACGAGAAAAGAATTGCTGATGGTTGTTGCAAGTTATGTTGAACAAAATAATATTAAGACACCATCCAAGAACAACATACCTGGTGATGATTGGTTCAGAAACTTCAAAATACGTCACCACCTGAGTATAAAGAAACCCCAATCAGTTGAGTACGCCCGAAAAAAGATGACAGATCCGTTCATATATATATATATATATATATATATATAATATATATAACATTTGCAGCGATACTTGCTAGTCTTGGAGCACTATAGAATACACGTTCTGAATTAAAACTAATCGCTGGTGTCACACTCCTGCTAGCTTCCATTTCTAATCAAATAACATTCTCTACTCCACTCTAATAATTGAATTTTCATTTTGCTCCGTATATACCCCCCTCCTATTACATTTAGTTACTTTCGGTGCACCCTGTATAATTTTTATTTTCCGCGTACTACATGCATCACTGCTCTCTACATGCATCACTGATTTCTACGAAACCCCGATGCTCTGTCATTAGATTTTCTACGAAACCCCGGTGCTCTATCATTACATTTCCTAGAGGTCAACTGCGGTCATTAACCCTGCTCGAATTTTGCCCCGATAGACTGTCATTTTATATCTACTTGCATATTTCGATATTTTGAATCAAACTTAACAGATTTATCACTTCATAACAAGCCCGAACAAATTTGGAACCTAGATGAGAGTTCTTTTTCTCATGATCCTTATAAATCAAAAATTGTTGGTGCAACGGGAAAAGCTTGTTATAGAACCGTGTCAGGTCCGGGCCGGGAAAATACAACTGTTTTAGCTGCTGTATCTGCTTCCGGATTAAAAGCCCCTCCACTCATTATGTATAAGGGGAAGAATATTTGGGATGCCTGGGTTCCAAATGAAGAAGACTCCGGGATCCGGGAATGTCATTTGCTGCCAGCAAAAAAGGCTGGATGGAGACAGACATGTTTTTAAATTACTTTGAAAAAACTCTACTGCCTGCTCTGGGACCACACAGACCTGTTCTGATTATTTATGATGGTCATAGCACCCATGTTAACATTCCTCTAATAGAATTGGCAACTGCCAATAATGTAACAATTCTCAAACTTCCCCCACACACGAGCCTCCTTCTTCAGCCACTAGATATATCAGTGTTCAGATCACTGAAGGGTACATGGGATGAAAGATTAGTGGCTTGGCAAAGGAGAAATGTGGGAATTAAAATACCAAAGAAACAATTTTCGGCAATGATCGGTCAAGCCTGGAAGGACCTCAAGCCTATCACTATTAGTAATGGTTTTGTAAAAGCTGGTATACAGCCATTTGATCGGCAGGTCATATCTGAAGACAAATATGATCCTGAATGTTTAAGAAGCTGGAGAAAACACACCTCAGGTAATGCTGTTGGGAGACGAGAAGAAAACCAAAATGTTGGAGAAAACGAAAATGTCGAAGAAAATCAAAATGTCGAAGACAACCAAAATGTCGAAGGAAACCAAAATGTCGAAGAAAACCAAAATGTCGAAGAAAACCAAAATGTCGAAGGAAACCAAAATTTCGAAGGAAACCAAAATTTCGAAGAAAACCAAAATGTCGAACAAATTCCAAATATAGAAGCTACAACTAGTCGATCCACATCAAAATTATCATTTGAAGAGCTTCTTTTGAAAACAATAAGACACTCTGATAGTGGCCAGGTACAAAAAATAAAAAAAAAGTGGCATGTGGAGCAGAAGTCATCACTGCACCACAGGTATTAGCTAGACTAGAAGAAGAAAAAGCGACTAAGACTAAGAAAGTTTTCCAACAAAAAGTTAATAAAAAGCGTACAATCCAGAAAGAAAGTGACATCGAATCTACAGATGAAGAGGTGGACGATTTCTCTGTAATAATTGATTCAGCAGATGACTTGGACCCAGAGAGTTCTGATACAGAAGAAGAGCTAGATACAGATAAAACTCTGGACAAAAAAATCGAAGAAGATCAAACTAATATCGAAAATGGCAAATGGGTGGTAGTTCAATATGAAACCAAGAAGAGAATAAGGCATTTTGTTGGCAACACTTGAACGAAACTGATGAAGGATGGGAAGTGAAATTTTTAAAATTCGGCAGAAAAACCTTTTCTTGGCCCGATATAGACGATATTGATACGATTAATAAAGAAATGATCATAAGAATCCTGCCAGACCTCAAGAGAGGCCGCAGAGGAGACACATTCATTTTCTCAGTAGATTTGGCAAATTTTAATTTAGGCACTTAAGTTATATTTCATTTTTAAAAGTTCATAACTTTTTAACTATTTTAGATATTAAAGTGTTGCGAAAGCGAAATTGTAGCTTTTTTAACAGTATTTCACACTTGCCCCAAATTATCTGAAAACACCTTATATTGTAGACATCATGAACCGCACCGGACAAAAAAAAAGAAAAAAAAGTGAGTAAAAGTGTTTTGCTTTTAACCAGCAAAACTCAAAAGTCATGTAGACAGATATTCATACTAGCTATGCGTTTTAAATATGAAATTTAAAAGACATGTATTTTAGAAGTTATAATGCTTTAAATTGGCACTAATCAAAAAAGCGTTCACTCTTACCCAGGTTTACCTTATAGAAATCGAGAAGTTACTAAGGGATGTAAAATCTGTCACCGTTGCATTTTATATTGTATAGTGAGCAATATTTAAATGATATTTATCATTATTGGGGGATTTAAAATCGAAAATTGTATGTATTTAAAGAAAATAATCCCGACTTCAAACCTTAAATATCAATAATTATAATTATTTTTTCTTTTGCCTAATATATAAGTGAAAAAAAAGGAAAATAATACCACGTGATTTTGTATCACGGATACTCGAACGTACCTTCATTATGTCCCATTCTACTGATATGTAATAATCCTGTAGGTCGATTCCGACGTCGATTTTATTGGAGTCCTGAACTTGCTTAAGATGCCTCAAGTCAACCTACAAAACACAGAATTTATTACCACACACATATACAGAAAAATCGATTTTTCTTTTAGTCGTAGACAGGTACATTGTGGTTATGGCTCTGAAGAGATTTGTCCTGTTCATTTAGTCCTGCGGGTATTAGCCGGAGAAAATATAAGTACATAGAACCAGTTGGTTGCATCCAGAGTCGTATTCGAATTGAAAAATAAATTTGAATTGAATTTTGCCGAGTTTCGGACGATGGAAAAAATTAATTTATTGAGAAACATACTGTCGTAGCCCACGAGAGCCCTCTTTTAGAGTGCATAGGTCTAAATACAAGAAAGTATTAATGTAGACAGTAGCTCGCTTCGGAATAATTTGAATTTTAAAAGCTTATTCAGCATCACTTTTCCCAAACCCTTGCCGTTGCAATTTCATCCGAATTTTTCGTTAACATTGATTGCAAGAGATAAGCACATTTTTTTCTTATTGTACTGTACTATCAATGATCCTTGTGCTTTTACAAATTTGATCAGTTTACTCAGTGTAGCTGTGCAAGATAAAAATTGTAAGTACAGAGCTTACGAATATAGTTAATTTAAATGGACAGTTGTTTTTTATACCGCTAATTTGCTAAAAAACTTGTTTCAAGTTTCAATGCTGGACTAGGAAATAAAAGGAATATTTTACGATTTTCTTGAAGTAGAAATGGAATTGGAAAGCAAATCCTTGCCAAGACACGTTTTATATTTTTAACAATGTCCTTTTTATACCTCTTGTATTAACTCATAAACGTGCCAGAGTCGTGTTATTGCCCTATCTTGATTCTAGTGAATATTTCAAATGAAGTATACATTTTTATATGCTATTGCGACGGAAAACAATCAATTGTTTATAGGGTGTCTTACGAAAACTTTTATTTAGATATTTCAAACAAATTCAGGGAAATGTACAGGAATGAGAAATTATATTTTATTAGTAGTAGCATTTGTATTTTTTGAATATCTATTACATAAACACTATATAAAATTCATTTATTTTGCCATTATAGTGAATAACAACAAAAAAATTCGAACACAATACAATCATTTTACGTAACAGACTTTCAATGTTGAATAGAAAATTGAATCGATTTAAAAATTCATACCAAGTATCCGTCATAAGTCCACGAGCCAAATTTCATAAAACAGGTTTGTTCATCGAAGGGGAAATACTCCACGTCAATTTCGCAGAATGATTTATAGATGGCAGGCGGCTTCCACACAACTGTGCCCGTATGGTGAAGAATTGCTTTGGTCATTATCGTTACTTCATAGTTTCCATCCGCACTGAAAAATTAAGAAACATACTAATTTTAAGAATTGTTTTCATTGTTTCTGCAGATGTAAATTGCACATTTAATATATTTAGGCAATTATCGTTCGCTTTTGTTAAAACGTTCTGTGGTTAGAGACACAAAACTAAACACCAATTCTGTGGTTAAAACTAACTAAATAGGTGCGAAAAAAAATTTAAGAAAAGTATCCTATTTGATATTTGACATAAAATTGACATTTGAAACATATTAAATTTAGGGAAAACTTTGTTAACAACACCTAACATGGCGGTCATGTCTTTTTTTTGTTCGGTTATTTAACGTCGGTCTATTTCTGCAACTGAGGCGCAGGGAGCACTCTACCAATAACCAGAAATTATGCCGATTCCACTAGTGTTCCAGCCAGTGGTAGGGATCTTTATCGAGCCCAACCTTCATGGACTCCGGTCCTCGGTTTTACGTCTCGTCCGAAAGACTGCATATCTACATTATACCTCGTGCTCATTGGTATAATGCCTGCGAGCTGTGATGTGCTACTCACTCTAGTAATCTAAGGTGTTTCGCTGCAGGCTGTACGGGCTCTACGACGGTATTTCCCCAGTGGACAAACTTCCAAGTACTGACTGCGCTCGACTCTGCTTCACCGTAATTATCGCATCAGAGTCGTTCCACTACAGTGCCGGGTCGACGCCCTGGCGGCCATGTCAAAACAATCATTTTAGCTCAAGAACTCTCTAAAATTGAATGTTCCAAATATGATTCGTGAACATGCTTATAGTATAATAATAATTAGTTAAAAAACTAGCGATTTAGGTGAATTCCACCGTTTAATAGGAGATAATAATTACGTCGGAATAATTCATTAACCTGGTAAGTCCCACCAAATCAAACTTAGTGCCTTACACGAAAAGAAGGGACCCAGTGGGATTCGGCCAATGTGCCACCTGAAACATACGGCACACATCCAATGGTTCTATATCGTAAGTGTCCTACATAATAATTTTTTGTTAGTGGCTTACATTTCTTTATTATTTAGTCCATGAATGTTATAAAAAGTAGCGGGCTTAAGCTGCCTCCTTGTTGTAGCCCTGTATTTGTAGTGAATTTTTGTGATATCATATTGTTTTTTATAATTGCGCTTTTATTGTTCTTATAAATTCTTCTGTGTTAATCTTATAATTTTACCATTTATTTCTCTGTTACAAAACGCCATTTCTTTAATTGCCTTTTCAGTTATCTGTTTTATTGTGAATACATGGTCCTGTGTATTTCTGCCATTCCTGAATCCGCCTGTGTTTCTTCAAGTGTTCTCTCTATCTTCAGTCTGATTGTTTTTTCTATGATCTTTTCCAGTATTTTCATGGCTGTATTTAGTAATGTGATATCTCGGTAGTTATTGCAGTCCTTGTGGTCTCCTTTTTTGAAGATGGGTACTAAGTATTAATGCTTTCTTCCAATCCGTTGGCAAGGTCATCCCATACTCTGTTGTAAATACGCAACAATGTATCTCTTCCTTTCTGATCCATGCTTTTTATCATTTCTGTTGTAATTTTGTCGGACCCGGGTGCTTTTCCATTTTTTAGTTCGTTGATAACTCTTTCTAATTTTTCTTTATCTATTGCTTTGTTAACGTCGGCTTCAACTCCGTCATTGTTCTCTATGTGTTCCTCCAGTGCTTGCGGTCCGTTGAGAAGATCCTGGTAATACTCTCTTCATCTTTCCATAATTTCTCTTTCTTCTGTTAATATTTCCCCATTTTTACTTTTTATAAATTGCGTATTTTGCTTTTTTCTGTTCGTATCGACTTTAACGTTCGGTAGAATAATTTTTGATTTCCTGTGCAATCTCTTTCCATTTTTCCCATTGGACATCTTTAGAGGCTGTTATTAATTCTTTTGTTTACTTCCTTTTTGTTTTGTAATTTTCATAGTTTTCTCTTGTTCTGTTCGCTAGATACTTTTTCCATGTTTTTTTAACCTTATTTGGTTTTTAATTTCGTCCACTAGGGTGTTTGTTGTCTGCTATTATTTTTCTTATTTGTGCCACATACGTCTCCTGCAGATTCTAGTTATATAGGTATCTTTAAAGTAATTCCATTGTTTGTGTCTGTATTTTGTATTCCCAGTCTTTTATTTATCTCTTATTCGTAATTTTTTGCAGTTTTTTTAACTCTTAACTTATATGATTTGATTGTACTACTTTGTATTTTCTGCTGATGCATAGACTTCTGTTTGTTCTGTTTTAATGTATTTTCTTTACATTTAAACATTAAGTACTACAAAGTGATCACTACCAATTTCCGGCCCTCCTCTTACTTTTGTGTCTATTATTGTTTTTCTGTATCTGATTTCTATGACTACGTAATCGATTATTGATTTTTCATTTCTACTTTTAACTTCCCTTGTGTATTTATGTATATCTTTGTGTGCAAAAAATGTGATGGTTATGATCAAATTGTTTATGAGGCAGAAGTCAAACATTCGTTTTCCATTGTTGTTTCTAGTTCCTTCTCCATGTTTTCCAATTATTGTTTCGTATTTGTCATCTCTTATACCTACTGGGTCTTTATAAGCAGACCACGGAATGAAGGTAAAGACATTAGGGTTAAAAAACAGAGGATATCTCATTCTAAATTTACAATTTTAATTTCATATTCAAAATATATGTTTGTACAATATTTCGTATATTTTAACATCCTTTAATTTAAAAAATTGAACTATTGAAATGGTTTTTGAACTTATGGAATATTTTATAAATCGTTATCAAGTACATTTACCTGGGTTTTTATTGAATTACGATTTAAAATCACATGTTGTGATGTTCCTACTTCTCTACAATCGCATAAATAATTTGTTTGAAGATTTATTTTGTGTAGATAAACCGGTTTTAAGGGGTGATTGAGTCTCAACCTACATATCACATATACCATAATTGTATATTTCTTAATTATTTGATCTTTAATCCAAGCCACTGCGTTTAATTCAATAAATGATGTCAAAATAGAAGAATAGATCAATGCTATGGAATATAATGTCTCAAATAATGGAGTTTGTGTATACTTCTCTAGTAACGTTGTTGTGGGTAACTTCATCACTAACCACCAAGGATTCATTAAAATAAATAATGAAGAAATCCAAGCACGTAGCCTCATTACTCCTAGTGGAAGAATAATTTTGTCCAATGTATTCCTCACCATACCACACCACATATCTTTCACAGTTTATTTTCTAAGAATAGGCACCACAACATCAATACCATAATTATTAATACTGTTCTTTTTGGTCTTCATTAAATTTCATGACAGCCTTCGGTCGCTAGGGATAGGAAGTCATTATGACAGGGGTGTTGTTCTATATGTAAGGTTTTTCTAGAGTAATTTTATGTATGTGAGTATACAAATAAACGATATTTGTAACTAAATCTCGTTTCCTTATAATAGGAACCCAACATAACATGGTGGCAGCGGTGGTGCGTGTTTAAAAAACAGAATAAAAAGTGAAAGACTTGTGTTTCTAAGCACCGGATCTATTCCGGCAAATTCTCAATTGGTAAGTATAGAAGAAGATTATGTCGACAACCAAGACGGTCGTGACTCAGGCAATTTCTGTTCCAGTATCTCCACCTCATAAGTTTGATTTTTGGCGGAAACGCTCCGGAGAGATTCATGTCAGTCTCGGGACAAAATTGAAAAGCAAATGGCGTGAAAATAGATGTTTTCTGAATGTTGTTTCCTAATAATACAAACCCAACATATAAAATTCTATTAAATGTTGACAATACTTTCTACGAATTTATATGTAGGTATTGATAATTTATGTTTTCACTGCAAGCAACACGGACATATTTCAAATAACTGCCCTGAAACTTCTCCAACATTTTTTGCAACTCTAAAATATCTTATAAGCCTTCACACAGTACAACATTCTGCATCGATATCACCTGATATGGCATGTGACAGTATTATCATTCCAAGCTCTCTTATCAATCAAGTACCAAAACCAAATCTTATATCAGTACCACCTAATATGACACCTGCTAGTAGGTATTGCTCTTTTCTGTACCACAACAAGAAGTCTAACAGAAAGCGTTATCAAGAGTTGGAAAGTAACTAGCTCTAAGACACCGTTAGTTTTTAATCTTACATCAATCACATCACCACGAGCATCTACAGAATTAAATCAGATATCCGCAACTCTCACACAGCAGCAACCCAAACGCTGTTTAACAGAAATCATAATACCAATCAACTCACCAACTTCACAGCAAATCTATCTTTCTGTATTCTGGGGAAACACATAGAATGTATTACAATCAAAATTACGTGCTGTTGAAACATCAGTAAAGCCTTGATATCATACACTTCTTACTAGAAAAACACAAGTATTATTATCAAGACTGAGCTATGTAACTTCCAATTAACTGTAAAACACATTTCAGTAAACTGCCCAAATTTCAAGCATGCAAGGATGAAAAATAATATTAGCATTAAATTAGAATTAGTACTCGGTGTAAATTGTAATGTTCAAAATCTAATGACATGTCTTAAAGACATAAATGTTATATCCAAATTTCAGCCTAGCAGAATTAAATGTAAATGATATTGTTGTTAATAATCCTAAAAAAGTCAAGAGTTTTCATGAATAGTTTCGGCATATCCGCTGTTCATTATTATAATTTTTATTGTATTTTATGTTGTTATAGAAGCTCTTTTGAGTAAAACAAAAAAAAAAATAACTTTATTAGTAGGTACTAATGTTTAAGTTGGGTAAAATGCCCTTTAGCAAGTAAAATGTTTTCACTTAAGTGACTGCAAGGAATGTGTCGAGTAGTAGGAGTTTTTTAAGTGTGCTTATCAAGGAAGTTCAAGAACAGTTGTTAACACAATGTTAATGGGAGAGCGTTACATAATATTCACTTTTATTATGTATTTTTCACACTCGTTTTAGGAAAGATGATGAAAATTTCGTTTTCTCTTACTCAAAAATAATAATTTTATCGACCAGGCGCATGGTAGGAGACTATAAATTAGCATTAATTGAGTTTAGTGAACGAGGAAATTATTTAGCATGGAATAACATAGAAATTGAACAAAATTATGACTTACTTATTGTAAAGGACGATGTCTGGAAGCCAAATGTGTTCAGAAGGAACATGAAGTGTTTCGACACCACCGTAATCATCAGGATTCCATTTCAATTTGTAGTCGTTCCATTCCTGGAAAGTTTCTGAGTTACAATGTTATTTATTACTCAAGTTTTTGATTATGGTGTCATTACCTGTTCAACCCAAACGTTCGTGGTCATTATTTGGTTTTTCAAGTTCTGAAAAATGAAAAATAATAATTATAAAAACTGCTCTCATATTGCAAAAACGAATAAACTGAATTTGGCAAGTAACAAGGAAAGTATATGAAATATGAAAAATAATCTTTAAATGTTCAATATGTTTGTTCTAGCCTATTTCACTTTTATTCCAAATTATTTTTTAAGCAAAGGATTAAAAATTACTTTTCTAAGATTATTTGTTTGTTTTTTTGTATTGAAAATCCCTAACGAGGAGTTTTCATTCTATCGTTGTACTTAAAATCATAAAATTCATTGTAACTAAGTTGGAAGTTTAAATGAAAATTAAATGGAAGAAAGTCATTTCTGTTCCGTTCCTTTTTCGAATATTTCTACAAAGGGACAAGACAAGGGTTGAAACGCTTTCATGTCAATCATGTAATTAGACAAACGGAAAACGGAGAATATCTTTTAGTAATTATCAAATAAGACTTTGAATAATTTAAGAAGAATGTCGCAGCTTTTCAATTTATTTATTTCATAAAAATATTGAGGGAGAAGAAAGGCTTGATAGTTGTTTGTGAGGAGTTGTAGATTAAAGATTATAAATTGGATTGAGTGTTTTTGGCTACAAACTCTACTGCTTTTTGATTGTCACTTTGGTCGGATGTGTTCCAGAAAGTAGTATGGATCACTAAAGAATGAATATGTTTGAAAATTTGGTACAAAAGTGAATTAGTTTTACCTAGATTATGGTGGATTATATTTAGGATTTTAGAGATAGGGAGAGATTTAGTATGATAGAGTAATTGTGAGAATTTTGCGATGGCTTTATGATCACGACATGATTATCTATAGGAAAGCTATCACAAAGAAGGCGGGTTTTACGGATTAGGAGGTAACTGTAGAAATTGGTAAGTGAAAATGATTCATCCCCATAGAGGCGAAAGAAATGTTCCGCGGTCCGCGGTCAAAAGAATGATTGTTAGGTTTTATGGATAAATCGCGTTCAGAAAAATCGACTCCCACTTTGGGAGTCAATATCAAGTTCTACGAAAATAGGTTAGGATGAATAGTTTTAAGTACGATTTCGTAGTCTCAATCTACCTACTCCTTCTCGAAAAAAGGAAATATTTGCTAACTATTTAGTGGATGAGGAATTTTTGTGGAGATGTGTCCATAATACCAAAGGATATCCTTGTAAGATTTATTTTATGATACACATACTTTCCCCATTCTTTTTCACCTTTTTTACAGCCTTTGACCTTGTCTTGTTTCGTTTCTATAAAATTAGTGATCTCTCTTGATTTTATGTATTTCTCAGTCTTCATCTTCCTCTTTTATTCTTCTCATATCCAATTTACTTATCATTTTGGGTTCATCCAATTGATGTGGCCAAATTTCAGTTGGCTCTTTTCGATAACATTAGGAATCCTCTGATCTGGTCGTTCCTTATTCTTATCTGGTCTTCTAGACAAGTCACTTCTTGAAAATTTCATATCTACTACTTGTATTATGCTCTCAAGAGATTTATTTAGTATCCAGCTTTCGCTTTCATATATAAGTGTTGTTATGAAGATTGGTTCGTCAATTTTGTTCCCCTCCTTATTTCCTTTTTTCTTAAATAATATTGACCTCTTCTGATTTTTTGAGTCTTGGGTACTTTGTAAAATTTGATTTGTTTCACTATCCATTCGCATCTTCCCGTCAGTGGCACAGTCAGTAGAATTCCTAAACACATTTAGAACAAAGATGCCTAACTAAGTGTGGTGGTTCGTGGTTCGTAAGCCTTCAAGGAATATACAAGTTCCAGCTCCAGTTCTTCATGAAGCAGTCGGTCTCTCCGACACCAGGAACACTCAGACAGCTAACCAGGTGTAGCAATGCTCTCGGACAAGGATTTCATCTGCCAAGGAAGGAATAAAAATACCGACGAAAGAAAAATCTCGTTCCATTATAATTTAACATTTGAAATTTTTTTTTTAACCTAGTTCTGTTATCTGGCAACGTGGCAAGTGCGGAAGGAGGTTCGGATAATGGGCTCCGCAATAAAATTTGTAAAAAGTGTAAAAAGACTGTTGTAAATAGTTTAAAATGTGTCAACTGTGAAACTAGCTTTCATGTAAGATGTGCTAAAAATTGCAGCTATGTGAAGTTTACATCCGATGATTTAATTATGTGTTGTGAACCTCACGAATAAGTCGATCAAGCATTCTTCGATGCAATAGAGAATCCCAGTCAGGATAACAAGGTAATCGACGTAAGTAAATTCAAATACCTAATAAAGCATAAAGATCATTTAATAAAATAACTACATAGTAAAATCGATTTGATCAGTCAACAAATTGATTTACTTGAAGAGAAAAACTAATCAGATATAAACGCAGTTTATCAACAAAACAAAGTATGGAGTCATCAAAAACCTTTGGCAAAAAGTGGTGAATCCATTTCTATAGAAAACAAGTCAAATTCTATATTGCCCGAACAAATGGATAAAAATAGCGTTGTTATCCTAGGTTCCTCAAGAAAACCAGCAATATAACAAAGAATGACATTTCAAACACCTTAATGAGAATAAATACTCAACAAAAAGATATCGAAAATCATAAAAATTAAGTAGAAAATCGTTGAGAAGAAAACCCAGAAAACAACTAGGTAAAAACAATGAAATCTCAGTAATTGGAAAGGAATTCAAGGGAGTTCGGAAATTCACAGATTTACATATATAAATAAATGGAGTTAGTTTTAAAGCATTTTGACCCAGATATATCAGAAACTTGGTTTAATGATGACAATATTGATTATATAAGGTTTGATAATTCCTCGGTTGCTACAAAATTTAATCGGATGAGTAAAAAATATGGTGGTGTAATAATTTATGTGAAATCATTCCTAGAAGTGATGAGACAAGATGTTTTAAATAAGTTATCTGAAGAACTAGATACAGTATTTCTTTTAGACTGCTTCAAAATAGTTGTTTGATAAATGTATAGATCCCCGTCGGGAAATTTTAATACTTTCATAGATCGACTTTATAATGCACTAGTGTTTTGTACAAAAAATTTTAATTATTGTATTCTCTGTGGATTTCTTGACTAAATCACGTGAAAAAACTTTATTAATAAATTTAATGGAAAGTTTTGATTTAAATTTGCAAAGTTGTGAGCCTACACGAATATTTACTGATAAGAATATGCATACAACTAAAACAAAACTTGACTACTTCCTAGTTAATGTACCTTATAAATATGAAGAAAAAACTGTAGAATTATTTTTAGGAGACCACTTGGGTCTTGATATGTTACTACACTGTCAACGTGATCAAATGTGTAAATTTTGCTTGAACAAATTCAATAATAATTCCTCCCTGGCTAACGAAACTTCCGTACTGCGATACTTCTTTATTAAATTTCAACAAATATGGCACAAATCAAACTTTAATAAAAACAGCATTTCAAGAAAAAGTGTCCAGACTTAGTGAATACTCACAAATCTATACAGATTCTTCGAAAATGGAAAAGGAGTAGGAATTTCAGTTATTACTCCCAGTGCCGTCATTAAATTTAGGCTACCTGAAATGGCAAGTGTCTACTCTGGAGAACTGTATGCAATCTTTCAAGCCCTTATATATGCAAAAAACCACGAACCGAGTCATTTTTTGATCATTACGGACTCTCTAAGTTCTCTTGAAACCTTTCTCCAAATGTACTCCTCGAATTCCCTAGTACAAATTATCAGAAGAGAGCTGTTTAATCTACAAGAAGCTCATAAAGATATTCGTTTTTTATGGGTTCCGTCACACATAGGAATAATCGGTAACGAAAAGGCAGATCTTGAGGCCAAAAATGCAACTGATGACCCAAATTGTGCTTTAGTGTCAAGAACTACTGTGACAGACTGTAAAAACTTTTTTAAACAGTTAGTCACCAGCTACTGGCAAAACTGCTGGTCTCGATCTCCATCAAAATTGAGGATTGTGAAGAAAAGTGTAGCTGCCTGGAAATTCCTACCAACCAAGAGAAGAGATCAAATAATTTTAAGTCGACTAAGAATTGGACATACTCGTTTCTCCCACGGCTACTTGATGTCTCATATTACGGCCCCAGTGTCGGTAGTGCATGTGCTAGTGGATTGTACCCGTTTTGCTCATCAAAGAACAATGTATAATCTATCGAACAAAATCACAGACATTATCGGTGAAAACTGTGACGTTCAAAAATTGTTACTTTTCTTGAAAGCGGTTAACTTACTGTATAAAATTTAGTAATTATAGTATGTAAATCATTTCTATCAAATGTATTAATTGTTGAGCGCTAATAACCCTAGGGGTTGATGCGCATTTAAAAATTTCAAAATAAAAAAAAAATTCAATAATACCATCATTAGCTTCAGAAATCTCTCTCCAATGTTCTTCATTTAAAAACAGATGGGTTTAGAACCACACATGAATTGTTTAACGATAGCACTATTAATGATATTGAAATTATTTTTAAAGCATTTACTGATACCCTTCTTTATTATGTAAATCTTACTTATCCGGTTTCATCAAATTATATGGCGAATAAAAAACACTGGGTTGATCAGGCAGTATTGAAGAAAGGTAACGATCCTAGAATTATATTTTCGTTAACGAACAATTCACCTAACCCTAATGATCACCTGTTCGATAAAAAGATGAAGAAATACTATGCGGTTGAACTTTCTAAAGCAAGGAAGGGATATTATCAGGCAAATCTTGATAATAAGAGTAAAAAAGATAAACAAAAATATATATCGCGTGATGTTAAACAGAAAACAGGAAAGGATAAACGATTTACCATTGATCCTGTCAAATTAAACAACGAATTAATACAAAATTTTCCTCAAATGCGGAAACTGCAGTTTTAAATCACTTTGGCAATGTCGATGTTAATAACTGCACCAATATGTATATTTACAACACCTTTTATTTTTCTCCAATAATTGAACAAGATGTGCTAGATGCTGTTTGTTCATTGAGAAATGTTAACTCTTGAGTGTATTGATTGCCCCTCAACTAAACTTATTAAAAGTATAAGTTCTGATATTGCACCAATACTGGCTGATATTATTAACAATTGAACTGAAATAGGCAAGCTTCCAAACGATTTGAAAACAGGAATTGTCACGCCTATTTATAAAAAATGCAGTAAACTTGATATGAACAATTATTACGGACCTATAACTGTACAATCTGCTACTTGTAAAATAATAGAAAAATGCGTTTATAAATAAATGCTCTATACCTTGGTTCGTTGGAGAAAATTTTCAGTAGAAAAAAATGCATTTAGGATAACATTGAAAATTTTTTAAATGCGATTTTTGGAACGAGAAATCGACTGCTTGACTGTTTTTTTATAAAATTAGTATTTCACCTTAAAATGACGTGCAGTGAAATTTTTGAAGAAACACTATCAACTTAAAAAATCTTACAAACCACAACATAGTGCGAATATTGAGGTAAAATAGTAGGAAAGTATTAGTTCACTAGGAAAAAATTCAACAATACTATAACCGGAAGTGTTTTGAGTTTATAAAGCGTAAAACTCACAGTAGTGAAAACTTTCGAAAAACCAAAACGTCACTCACAACTTTAATAAATGAATAGTTTCAACGTTATTATGACTTATAGTCGATTCAGAAGGAAGTTTTACAAATAGGTATATGAATTATTTTAAATCGATACCTCTAAACATTAAAGAAAAAACGAAGACAAGGCAAAATCGCGAAATTTGGAATACCTACTCTTTGGGTTGAAACATACAGAAAAAAAATTATCCAGGAAAATTATCACTCTATTCACTCTCAAAACCCTGCAAATCCTAAAATATTGTGAATATTGAAATTTCAAAAGAATTTTCTTAATGGAACAGAAGAAAACAATAATACTATAACCATCAGGGATTTTATTTTATAAATCGTTCATGCAAGTGAGATCCTTCGAAAAACCGAAACAATTCTGTGTACAAGCCCAGAGCGATACTAGAGGTAGGAAATCATCATAAATAAAATATCTGATAGTATGAGAAACAAATTTCATATTTGCCTCTTTTCCTGGCCCATAGAGAGTAGATCGATCACATCGTAACGTTTTTAGTAAACCACCACTTGGACAGCTACGGAATGTGCCAGATCGGACAAGTGAGTTTATGGAATAAATAGCTATGTTCGAGGGTTACAATCCGAGCCAGTTCGGAATTAACTCTGAATTGTCTAGAGCGCATGCCTAGTTACGAACCAGTAATACCTAGTTATTTAATAAACTAGTTTGTTAATGAAGGCGAAACTGTTTAAAGCACGAACGAGCGATAGCGAGTGAGTGCCTTTAATAGTTGATCTTATTAATCGCCTTCATTAACAAATGAGTTGATTACAATATTTTTTCGTTGACCGTAAACTCTTTTTTTGTGACAAAATTCACTTTTCCACAAAGACTATCAGGAGAAAATAATGTCAACTCCATACCAATGACGTAGAATATCATGATGATATTGGTATATTGTCTAATATCAAAATATCATCAAAACGTCAAAATAACAAAAAGAGTGCGTTAATGACGTCCATTAACGCATCCTTTTTTGAATAAAACAATTCATTAATATCGAAATTAATAAACGGTCAATAATTTAAAAACCAAAATATATCGAATAGATAATTTAAATGTCTTCTGTATTTTCTTTGTGGTATATTAATTATTATTTTTGTTATTTATTTGGGAAATCAAACCACAATCTTTTTTATGTTTTTATTTCAACGTTTCGATAGCCTTCCAGCTACCGTTATCAAGAATAATTTTTATAATAAGTTTTATAATATTTTTGTCCCTATCTGACACTAATGAAAAAATTCGTCAACTTGACAATTAATAATATTTTGAACTTTAAGAATGCAAGAAATTTTTAAGGTTATAAGTAGATTATTTTCATAATAAAATATGAATAATAAATAAAAAATAAAAATAAAAACATAAAGAAGATAGAAGAAAACAACTGACATATCGATCAGTTGTACATGAGCAGCCCAACTAAACTTTCAGTCCCTACCAAAGTTAGAGAACTGCTAGGACTGATTCCGAATCGATAACGAACCAATCCGATCTGATCCGCGAACACATTATTAAAAATTCAAAATTCTATTAACCGCGAACGCTACTTTTCAGAATGTGCATTCGCGAACAAATCTAATAACAATACTTACCACATCGATGAGTTGTGAGAGTCTAAGGCCCATTTTAACGGTGAGTCGATCGGAGTTGTTGCCCACGGGCCTGATGAGGCGGTTGTAATTAGAGAGTAGGTCGTCGTAAAGTCTCTTTGCGTCAGGGTTGCCCCAAATTGGGGTTGGAGGGGTTAGTCCACCCAACATCAGCCATGATAGAGTGAGCCACAGCCCCATTTCAAGCCCTAGAACAAAATAGAGTCGAGTCAATCACATTTATTCAATTAATTATTTTAAAATTTATTCACACCATGTTTTTAGGTTACGAAACTTGTCTCTCGCATAAAACTGGAGTCGAAAATTCAATTGATAGCCTCGTCTTCAATTTGTCGGATAAGTCCATAGATAACTTTCGAGATTAAAATACATATTTGGTCGAAAGTCGAGGATATTAGCGTCTCAGAAATTACAATCGACGTTTTATCCAAAGTATTTATCGTTAATTTGGATATATTTTTAGTTAACATTTGCTTGACTTTTTTGCTAGTTTATGTGCTGTTTGACTTTTGTTACTTGTAATAATTTATTCATTCACAATAACCTAAAATAAAATACGGCTCTGCTCAATTTACTTGTCTCTGTACTTTTATTTCCATCAGGCGTGGATGAAATTTGAATAGAGTTTAAAAGGTTTTTATGAAATTAAGTGGCAAAATATTACACTCTAAGCAAAACATGCCTTGCAAAACTGTCCAATGGCAAACTTTTCGATAGAAACCTTTTATTTTACATGGAAACTTCTGTGTTACTATAAAAAAAAAAGGCCAGAATCCTCCGTAAAGCTAAACCTCCTAAAAGTAATTTAACTAGAGACGAAAAGAACGCATTAAAAACTTTAAACGATGTCAAAAATACTCTTCCTGTGAATGAAGGTAACGCCACAGTTCTTGTCGATATTTTGGATTAAAACAACTTAGTATTTACAGAGTTCTACCAAAAAACCTCATTAATCTGTTGTTAGGAAAGCCAATAATCTAATTTCTTAATCCGGATATACAAGAAATATTTCAAGACAAAACCTTTACCTCCAAGGCTATCCGGTTTACCTGAAATCCATAAACCAAATACGACACTAAGACTCATTGTTAACGCAATTGACGCACCCACTTATCATCTAGCAAAATACCTCTCAGATATCCTACAACCATGTAGGACCTTCTGATACATACATAAAGGATTCAATAAATTTTATAAAAAACTAAAGAGAATTTCTCTTACCCCAAATGTTGGTCAATTTTGTTATTGGTCACTAATATCCCTTTGGAAGATGTATTATCACTTATCAATGAATTATTTACTGAAGACATCTCTTTATTTCATTTTGCCCTTACTACGACATATTTTCAATGGAATAATAAAATGCATAAACAAAAAAAGGAGTAGCAATGGGAAGTCTTTTGAGTCCGATTATTTCCAATTTTTATATGGAAAAATTCGAACCAACAGCTCTACAGACTGCCTCCGAATCTCCAAGACATTGGAGCCGATATATTGACGACATCTTTGTTTTCTGGAGCCATGGTGAAAGAGAACTAGATATTTTGCAATAGCATTAACCTCAATGCAATTTACTATGAAAAAAAGGTAAGCAAACAACTAGCATTTTCAGTTGCATATCGTGAGGTAACATGTACAGACACATACCTTTATAAATCTTCTAACCACCACCCAATCCGAAAAAGAGGCTTTATAAAAAGTCTTGTTGACAGAGATCCACGAATCTGTGAACCAGAAAATCTAGAGGAAGAGATAAAACACATCAACCAATCTCCACAGGATAATGGTTATCCTGAAAGAGAAATTGAAAGTATTCTATATCCTAGACTACCTAGAGAAAAAGAAGATAACACAGCAGTAGCCTCTACTTAGCTACCGTACTTATATAGAAGGTATAACCGATCGCATCGGAAATGTTTTAAAAAGATACGATTTTAACTGTTTACAAACCAACATGAAAAATTCAGGAACATCTGAGATCAGCCAAAGACAGAAGAAATCCATAATCTACAGCTGGTGTAAGATAGAATACCTTGTTCCTGTGGAAAAGTGTACACTGATACCACAAAACGGAGCATAAATACTCGTCCCTCGTAACAAAAGAGGAACTGCCATTTAGGACAAACCGACAAATCAGCGGCAGCAGAACATGCTCTACGGGATGAAGAGCATTATATTTTTTCTACAGAACTGAGGTAATATCAACAGATAACCACTATGTTATAGTTATTAACCTTACAAGGCCGATATGTAGCAAATAACGGAAGAGGTTGAATATTGTAATCCGATGCGCAGCCGAGGATTATAACAACTGAATCCGTTATTTGCGTATCGGCCGAGTGTCGTTCAAGACTTTTCGTAATCTCGCTGAAAGATTACATTTTGATTCCGAGGAAAGAACAAACCACGTACCTCGTAATTCTACAGAAAAATCCCAACATCGTATCAGCTTAACAATATCACAACAATATTATAAACGTCAGTTTTTTATGTTCGCGAGTTCGCTTTAACAACGACCATGGATGAAATTGAAGAAACTGAGGAACAAAATCTAATTTCTTTAGAAATATTGGAAGAATCATGTGCAGAAGTGATTTCTTAACGGACGCCGGCAGTTAAAATTCTTAACGGACGGAGGCTGTTAACATTAACTTTTCAATTGTCATCTGAATACCGTTAAATCAAAATAACAGTATGGGATTACGAAAAGATTACATCGTTAAACCATAGAAATACATAGTCACAAAAACAACTAATAATAAAAAAGAAGGATTAAACGTCAACAAAATTTGGCATGGTGTTTTAAAATCCAGTAGGATTTTTCTCAGCTAAGTTAATTTCTAATTTACATCTTTCATGAAGAACTTTGGAACAAAAACAATCCACAAAAGCGCCAAACTACTGGCGCGTTAGTCTTTTTATTCTCATTTAAAGTTGGTCCAGTTGCACCACTACCAAGCACGCTCTTAAAACTTTTCTGTACCCACGTAATAAACATTCTTAGCGTGAGAGTGAAGTAGCAAGTAATTGATTGCTTCCAAGTTGTTTAATCAAACTTCCACATCAATTTTATTCATTCGCCGATGATGCTGATGCTTTTGCCTCCTCCATATAGGTACGACATGAAATTCTAAGCAGTGGCGTACTTATTAAATTAAAAGTTAGCGAAGTTTTAATGCGTTTTCGTTGATATAACAGATATATAGAATGACTTTATGACCTAATTAAAGAGCTCTAAATTGAAGTTGGTGCATTCTGTTAACCATCATTAAAAAAACATTAACCAGTATAACAGATTGAGTTTTTTAAACTCAGGCTCCATTTTAATAACAAAATACAAAATGAAGTAGAGATGTTCACACAAAAATTAAAACTACGTTTTTTAACGAACAGTTCATGTAACTATTCACCAGATGGCGCTAGGAGGTGAAACTTCAAAAATACTGCAATAGTTAATAAGTCATTTATTCGTAATAATACCTACAGCCAATTGAAAAAATATATTAAAAAACTCTTAGATTCTTATACTATTTCTACGGTTTAGCAACATAGTAGGTATTACTATGACGACCAAATTCGGAAATGACCTTCTATGGGATTTATGTTGTATCAGGTATAGAAATGTTCTCCACCCTGAACTGTCTTCTAGACTAGAACATACACGGGGTGTTTCCAAATTCATGCGAAAAAATTTAGGAGATGATTGCCTGTATAAAATTATTATGGGTCTTTCCTATCTAAAATTTCCTCAGCCCACCCCCTTCCAAGATATCACCCCTAAATGGTGCTGAGTAAAATTGAGTTTGTAATTTCCGTGCATTCACAATGACTAAGCACCAGTATTTTTTCAACATTCCTGTTACATTATAAGGGGGTACTTTACAATATCTTGGACAGATATCATAACATCCTTTAGACGACGCTAGTGTGCAAAATCAATCAAGTACCCAATCAAATATTAAAATAGTATATTATAATGTACAAATTAGACCCCTGACCAAGACCAACTCTTTTGCCGAAATTTACAAAATGACGCATACATAATCTGATGTATTGTATAGATATGGATTTTTAGATATAATAGTTATTTATCATACTAGTGCGTGAAGTGATACTTTTGCGCACGAGTTGCGAAAATGAAAGGCACGAGCGTAGCTAGTGCCTAATTATCGCATGAGTATCATACAATGTTTTATCTACACAACATTAAAAATACTTTCCCTTAATTATAAATTACATAACCTCTATTTTTAATAATTGTGTTTGAATTATTGCCTGCCTTCATCATAAGAAATTCATTATCTGGTGCTCCATTTATAAAATCCAAAATATGTTCCCTGGTAACAATTTTTGATTTTTTTGGTTTATGGCTCTCTGATTGTCGTTTTATGAAGGTAATAAGTTTATGAAACTAACTTATATCAATGTTTAAATTTAAATTTATGGTAGTTTTCAACATTGAATAATGGGACCATAACGTTTATGATTTCCATTGACTTTTCCGAGAAATATGCAATAAGAACATTTTCCGTCTAATTTTTATTTTTTTTAGTGTTACACCAATCCAAAAAAATGTGAGCGGTCGTCGGACCGCCGACAGAAGCTTGCTTCTTATGCACAAAAAATGACCATTTTTCGAAAATTTTGACAATTCTTGACCATTTTTGACTATTTTTTTCAAATTTTTACAATTATTGACCATTTTTGACAATTATTGACCAATTTTGACAGTTTTGACAATTATTGATCATTTTTGACAATTTTTCAAAAATTTTGACCATTTTAGACCATTTTTCCAAATTTTAACAACTATTGAGCATTTTTGACAATTATTGACCAATTATGACAATTATTGACCAATTATGACAATTATTGATCATTTTTGACAATTTTTGACCATTTTTTCAAATTTTAACAATTTTTGACCATTTTTGACAATTATTGACCAATTTTGACAATTATTGATCATTTTTGACAATTTTTCGAAAATATTGACCATTTCAGACCATTTTTTCAAATTTTAACAATTATTGAGCATTTTTGACAATTATTAACCAATTTTGACAGTTTTGACCATTATTGATCATTTTTGACAATTTTTCAAAAATTTTGACCGTTTTTCAAAAATTTTGAGAATTTTTAACAATTATTGACCATTTTGACAGTTTTTTATAATTATTGACCCTTTTTTCCAAATTTTGAACATTTTTGACCATTTTTCCAAATTTTAACAATTATTGACCATTTTTGACAGTTTCTGACAATTTTTCAAAAATTTTGACAATTTTCAACAATTATTGACCATTTTTGACAGTTTTTTTATAATTATTGACCATTTCTTCAAAATTTTAACAATTTTTGACCATTTTTCCAAATTTCAACAATTAATGACCATTTTTGACAGTTTCTGATAATTATTGACCATTTTTGACAACTTTCAAAAATTTTAACAATTATTGACTATTTTTGACCATTTCTTGAAATATTTAACAATTTTTGACAATTTTTAACAATTTTTGACAATTTTTGACAATTTTTGACAATTTTTGACAATTTTTGACAATTTTTGACAATTTTTGACAATTTTTGACAATTTTTGACAATTTTTGACAATTTTGACAATTTTTGACAATTTTTGACAATTTTTGACAATTTTTGACAATTTTTGACAATTTTTGACAATTTTTGACAATTTTTGACAATTTTTGACAATTTTTGACAATTTTTGACAGATTCTGACAATTATTGACCATTCACGTTTCACACTTCTTAATGACAGTACAAAATTATTACAATTACAGAACCTTTGACAGAAAACAAAACACAAAATTATCTAAGGTAACTTAATAAATATACAAATAAAAAAGAGTGTTATAATGATTATCCCATTTAAAAAGCATTCCACTTTTTCGCACTCTTTTGGGTGTTATAATGAAACTTCCATTCAAAAAGCATTGTTCTTTTTCGCACGCTTTAGACGTATGTATAAAACGTAATTTCACGTGTTTATATGAGTTTGTAAATGCTTAATTTTAATGGTGGTTGTAGATAAAAGTTTTTTTTATATAAATGTAGGTATGTCACTTTAAAAAAAATATACCTATATGTAATTGATCTATTAAATAAGAAAAGAAACGAAGTAATATCAATTATTTGGAAAAAGAAGATAAAGTCAAATTCACAATAGTAATGCATGTCAAATTTTTGAATAAACCAATTAAAAATTCAAATCCTAAAGAGGGGTTATCAAAAGAAATTGAGGGGCGTTCCGAAATAAATAAAGTTGAGAGATTTTTTGAATATTTTTGAGAAGGGAGGAAACATTTTATTAATAAGATAAAACGTCATAAAGATAAACCGAATTTAAATCAAAATACATATAGCAAAATTATACAAAAAGTAAAAATGGTAGAGCTCCAGTCAACCTTCATCTAAAAGACCCAATTGACAAAATCTTTATGGTATGAAGACTCAAATTATAGCAAGCTGAAGAAAAGCAAGGGAAGTAACTTTTATTTTTTTTAAATAGAGAAAAAATTTGAAATTATTCAACTAAGAAACAAAATTATACTACAATATTGCGAAATTATAAAATTATAGAAACCTTGTAATATTTTGGACGTTGTGAAAATGTAAATTAATATAGTAGCCATTGGGGTATATAAAAATAATAATAATCGTAAATAATAATAAAATTCTTTATACAAAATGTTTTTTAATGCAAAGACGGTGAAATGTAATCTTTTGTACCGTATAATTTAATTAAAAAAATATTATTTGACAATTTTATTTTAAGTCTAGCGATGTTACTGAACCACAACCTGATATATCATAATTATGTTACACGTCAACTTGACAGTATTATAGAATATATGGTAGTATATATTATGACACAGTATGTATAGTTTGGCAAGTCTATCTAAAGCTACGCGGCATCGGTAAGGGGGGAGGAAACATGGCTGATATCTGTCATAAGCGTACCAATGGCGTATGGAACCTATTTTATAAAAGTATTAAAAATAATAATTATTATTATATAATAATTATATCTATATAGAAACTGATTTATGCTTTGATTTAAAGGTATTTTTCAAAACAAATAATGTTAAAAATCGTAATTGAATTCAATATGGATACGAAATAATAAGATACCAAGTAAAACTGAAAATACGAAGCTAAATATACTGACAATATAAACGCCACTGGATAATCAATGTCAATCAATTGTCGAAGTGAGAGGGAATAACACACGAACGCGCTTGCCAATAGGAAGTCAGGTGGTTACTTAGCAACGGAGGTTTGATAAATGTTCACCAATTGAGTTAGTCGGAGGGCGTGGTAATTATGATTTTCGCACGACGTTGCCGGCTTGAAGAAAACCCATAAAATATTTGGAAAAGTGTTCATCTTTTAATATTCAAAAATTGAAAAAATAATGTTAATAGACAAAATCCAATGAAACAAGCACATTAAAGCACTAACATTTAATCATTATTGACATATTGTTAACAATAAAAAGTCCATTTTCTAATTATTATCACTACAAAGCACTTTAGCTTTTTCATAGTTAAACGTGGCAATATCGAATGTTTTCGACCGCATTCCTTTCACAGCTTCAGTTATGTTTGCCAAACTATACTATACTGTGTGTACTGTAGTTTGTACTATGCATAATTGTATTTTATCACTTGTAATAATATTACTGGAAACTGCTTAGCAATACAATTTACTTTCTTTTTTTACATTTTTTTGTCCGGTTCATCCATTTCAAATGAATTTAATTATGTAAATTTAAACCGTTCGGCAAGAATTTTTGTACGAAATATTTCCCATGAAATCAATGCATATAATGATACAATTTCATTTTTCTCGGAGATGCTTAGAATATCGAAAGCATTTTTGTATAAATATTAATCTACCCTTCACTGGGAATCTCGAAAAGCTATTAAAAGCAACTCAAGTTAAACGCAGTCGACGACTTTAATTAAATTTCAAGAAGTATGATCAATCGATCATCAATACCTCAACATTCACACCGCCGAAGTTGATACAGGCCAAGAAGGATGAATTAACTTCATTTTCGTAAAAATGAGAACCCTTTATTTTAATTTGAACTTTACTTCAAAATAAAATGAAGATTTAAACAAATTAAATTGTTTTATTTTATCATTTAAATAAAAAAGTCTTAAAACAAATATATCTTGCTGCCTGGCCTCATTTGTTTGACGTTTCTCGTTAATTTTTTAAAGCGCGTGTAACTTTTTTTTCTACAGCACCGTGTATATCATAATAATATGCTAAAAAAGAACGATGAACAAATAGTTTAATTTAAATTAAAAATAACAGAATTTCTTTAAACATTAGGTACTTATAATTTGAATTAATACAGTTTCCTGTAAAATTGTCGTATTTAGTAAAGCGTTTTAACAACAGATGTCGAAGAATAAAAATATATTATTCTACGCTTCACAACTAGTTTTGAAAAATATTTTTCAAAAACAGTGACCGTTCAACAAAGAAGAAACAACTACTTCCCGGGCTACATGCCCCGACAGATATTGAATTACACTTCTAAGTCAAACGGGGTTGGTAAATCTACAAGATTTAAACCAACCATTCTGGTTTGCAACTAGAAGGGATAACACAACTTGTAGACCGGTTTCGGCGTATTGCGCCTCATCAGTACAAGGTATATGTTATCGTCCGAGAGTTAATCTCGGACTGAAATGTGACTATAATCAACAACGGTACATATTGTCCAGTTACGGAAATATTTTTGTTGCGAAAATAGCGACATCTCACCTCTAAGTCACAAACCAAAATTCGAACGAGACAACAAATCACGTGGATTTGAGACAAAAATGAATTAATACAGTTTCCTGTAAAATTGTCGTATTTAGTAAAGCGTTTTAACAACAGATGTCGAAGAATAAAAATATATTATTCTACGCTTCACAACTAGTTTTGAAAAATATTTTTCAAAAACAGTGACCGTTCAACAAAGAAGAAACAACTACTTCCCGGGCTACATGCCCCGACAGATATTGAATTACACTTCTAAGTCAAACGGGGTTGGTAAATAAAGTCACTGTTTTTGAAAAATATTTTTCAAAACTAGTTGTGAAGCGTAGAATAATATATTTTTATTCTTCGACATCCACTTATAATTTGAATTAATATTGATTAATTGATTCGGGCAATTATTCAAAATTATAGAAGTATTACAATCCAGATTATTATGTAATGAGGTAGACGATGCCACATCTGTTTTGTCGTTAACTGCTGTCACTCCAGATGAAGTTGCGCCGTAATCGGATAGCTTTGTATTTTATATGGGTTCTAAAATTTTGGTTTGTATTGGATTTTTTCTGCTGATTGATCAACTTATCCCTCCGCAACGTTACTAGATTTCCAGCAACCATGTTTTTTTAATTGAAGTAAATCACATCCTGCATCCACTTATAGCTTTGCGGAAGTTCTACACAAACAATGCCCAGTATATTTTTGGGGATCAGGAAAGTTTAGAATTTATTTATTCCCATAACTTGTGTAGTGCACTTTCCGTTCTGGTAGTTAATTAAAAAATCTTGTATTTATTCTGTCCGTTTTTAGTGGACGGAGGTTCATATACAGGGTGTCAATTTTAAAACTTACAATGGGCTGTACCTCGTGAACGAAAAAAGATTTCAAAAAAATTTCAAAACCGTTTCTATGGTAGAAAGGGGGAACTAAAATGACATGAGAGAGAACGCATCCCCATCTACCCCCTATGCCCCACCTAACCCACCAACAAAGATTTAAATTGCAACCCCCTACTTGTGATACGTCGTTAGAAAGCTTTCCAACGGTCTAAGTCATAATTATACAGGGTGTAACAATAAAGCAGAAAAATTTATTTGACAACAAAATGAAAAACTGTTAAATGTAGAACTGCAAAAATGTAAATTAATTTAGTAAATGTTCAAAATGGTTTCCATTGTTTTGTAAACAATAGTACAACCTATTTTCAAACTCCATACGAACGTTAGCAAATGTTGCTTTAGTAATATCACGACATTCTTGACTAATTCTTCGTCGTAAATCGTCGATTGAGGTTGGGTAGTTTTATAAACAACCGACTTAAGGTGACCCCACAGAAAAAAATCAGGTGGCGGTAAGTCTGGTGACCTAGGTGGCCACTCAATGGGACCTCTCCTTCCAATCCATCTATTTGGATGATTATTGTCTAACCAGTCCCTAACTGCAACTGCGTAATGGGGAGGTGCTCCGTCTTGCTGGAAGTGCAAAAAATTTTCATCTAGAGCTGGATTGCCATCGCCTTCCTGTTGGTTCTCTAATTCATGAACTATTAAAGGCTCAAATAGTGTTCTCCAGCATATCGAGGTACATTTCACCGTTTAAATTTCCCGGTATAAACCAGGGACCAATCACAGGATCTCCTAATACCCCTGCCCAATCATTTAGTTTCTCAGGATACTGAGTGTGGTTTTCTCTAAACAGATATGGATTTTCATCATTCAAATAACAACAGTTTTGTTTATTTACATTACCATTTAGATAAAATGTGCACTCATCACTAAAACAAATATTTTTTAAAAGTCTAGGTTCATTCTTAATTCTTTCAGTCATAATTTCACAAAACTGAATTCTTCGGTCTGGATCGTCATCGGACAATTCTTCAATTTTATAGGGGTGAAATTTGTGAAGCTTCAAAAATTTCCGTACCGGCTCATGTGCTAGTCCTGTTATTGCAGAGAGGTGACGAGTTGATAAATTAGGAATTTACTGTTTGGACCCTTACTTTGTGGAATCTACTCATATTAATATTATAAATGAAACTAAGTGTTTCTAATTAATTCCACTATTTAATTACAAAATTTATGAAAATTATTAAAGGATATTGATAATTATTTCGATATTGACATATCATCGTCAGAATGACAGAAGTTACATTTTATGTGATACCTACTTGATGTTTAATATTTTGGCTAGACCAAATAGTAAGTGACCTATCTTGTGATTGACTTAATATATATGAATAGAAAAAAAAAATGGAACTGTTAAATTACATAAAGTATCGAAACCAATTAGATCTGTAGTTTCTTACATTAATACTCCTAATAATAAGTTAGCTAAAAAACTAAACAATATACTTAATAGCTATGGAGGTATATCTAAATACTCAATTGAAAATTCAATAGAACTAATAAAAAAATTAAAAACATACAAATTACAAGATAACTCTAAACTTATTTCATTTGATGTTACCAATATGTTCTCTAAAATTCCTCCTAAAGAATGCATAACACTTGTTAAAAAATTACTAGAGGATAAAAATATTAATCCAGGAATAATATCAGATATACTTAATTTGTTTGATGTATGTATTAATCAGAATTATTTTACTTTTGATAATAAGGTATATATTCAAAATGAAGGTTTACCAATGGGAAGCCCCATATCACCAATTTTAGCAAACATTTTTATGGACAGTTTAGAAAGAAAAATCTTTGAATGTAACATTTCAAAAAATATATTACTTTGATATAGGTATGTAGATGACATATTAGTTTGTTTTGTAGGTAGTGAACGACAATTAGATATATTGTTCAATCATATTAATAATTTACATCCAAAAATTAAATTTACATTAGAAGTTGAAGAAAATAACTCAATCAATTTTCTGGATATTAAAATTCAAAGAGTCAATAATATACTGATTTTTCAATTTACAGAAAACCAACACATACTGATGTGACTATACCATATAGTTCCAATCATCCCATGTCACATAAATTAGCAGCATATAATTCAATGATACATAGAGCATTTTCAGTTCCTATGAACAAATATAATTTTGATAGAGAAATTAATATAATTAAACAAATAGCCACATCCAACGGTTATCCATTACATATAATAAATAAATTAATTAATAAAAAAGAGGAAAAAGTGGCATTACAATTAATATTTCCTGAAAAAACTAGGGAAATACAAAATTACAAAACCATCACATATGCTGGTAATATTTCTAATAATATTTCAAAGATAATATCTTGTTCAACAAATACAGCAATTTCTTTTAAAACAGAAAACAATGTGAGTAAAAAATTGTTAAATGTAAAAACAAAAATACCCCCATTAAAAAAGTCTGGAATATATAAACTTAAATGTCCAGAATGTAATGCTGTCTGTATTGGTCAAACAATTCGAAACTTTGAAATTAGATACAATGAACACTCACGGGCATACAGATTAAAACAGCCAGATAAATCACATTACGCAAAACACCTTCTTGACACAAAACATTCATTAACACCTAACACAGAACTAGAAGTACTGCATATTTGTGATAAGAAACAAGAACTAGATTTCCTTGAAGAACTAGAAATAAGAAGACACTTAAGAGACCCACAATATGAAGTTGTCAATGAACAGATAAATCTAGGGAGCTCTCCACTAATAAATTGTCTTCTTAAGTAACAATTGTAAAGATCAGCAGATATAGTTTTCCTTGGTTTCCTATATCATTGCACAGTTATACTGATCTTAAATGGGAAAAAGATATCCAGGATATCCCCATAGGGCTAATAATACCTAAGCTTTAATATTTGTAAAATCATATCTTCTTCTTTTTTCTATTCATTAACAATTACAAGATAGGTCACTTACTATTTGGTCCAGCCAAAATATTAAACATCAAGTAGGTATCACATAAAATGTAACTTCTGTCATTCTGACGATGATATGTCAATATCGAAATAATTATCAATATCCTTTAATAATTTTCATAAATTTTGTAATTAAATAGTGGAATTAATTAGAAACAGTTAGTTTCATTTATAATATTGATAAATTAGGATCTATTCCAAATTGTCCAAGGACTTCAATTTGAGCTTCATCGAGTACTCTTGCGGCATTCCTTCTTCTATTTGCCACTGAAGCCGTCTCTCTAAATTTTGCGACTAAATCACGGATATACACGTGACTTACATGTTTTTCAGGATGTTTTTCATTAAACACGTTAGCTGTCTGCAAATAACTTTCGTTCTGGGAGCCAAATATTAAAATTATCTTCACACGTTCAGGTATACTGTAACCCATCGTGATTAAATTAACGTACAAAACGTACCAAAATATTTTCGGACCAAACGTACAAATAATTAATCTATCACAAATGACAATGACATTAAGGTAAGTATCAAATAAACCAATAATTTGAGTACAGAAAGGAAATGCAAAACAGAATGACAAAATGTGTTGTTTAAAAACTGCAAAGCAAACAAGTTTTTTTTTAAATACAATTAATAGAACGTACTTGCACTTTCAAAGCGATGTATCGTTCCACAATTAATTTTTATTTTTGTTGTATGACTTAGACCGTTGGAAAGCATTTTCTACGGGCTTTCTAACGACGTATCACAAGTAGGGGGTTGCCATTTAAATTTTTGTAGGTGGGGTAGGTTGGGCATAGGGGGTAGATGGGGGTGCGTTCTCTCTCATGTCATTTTAGTTCCCCCTCTCTACCCTAGAAACGGTTTTGAATTTTTTTAAATCTCTTTTCGTTCACGAGGTACAGCCCATTGTAAGTTTTAAAATTGACATCCTGTATATGTTTTTGTATTACGTGATGTAACTAAAAGCATAGTGTTGGTAGCTTTTACACTATTAACTGCATTAATATTAATATCATTAAGAATTTATCGCAATAATAAAGTAATTCACTTAGTTTAGTTATTAAGTATTTGGAGTCGAGTGCATTGTTTGAAAGTTTCTCATCAGAAGAAAACAGTTTAGGCTTCTGACTGTTGAAACCATCAGATTTTCGTTTAAAAAAGAACATAACTTTGGGATATTTACTGATATCCATATATTTTTAACGATAAAGTGGTTCTCAACATACATAGATCATATCGTCGATGACTTAAATTTTTTTGACAACTTTCCAAAATACGCAAGCAGCACAGTTTCCGAAGATTTATATACCTGATTATCAACTCTCCAATCCATGAATTTTGCATATATTTTTTCATATCTCTTTTTAGATTTTACTGGTGATAAATCCAGACATTTCATCAGGTTTACTTGCGATTTCTGGGGGTGAATTTGGAAAATCTAAATAATTTTCGGAATCAGAAATCATGATAACTAAAAAACTAACAATGCTTTCAGTGCAAACTGACATGTCTAAACAATTAACGAGGAACTTCAAACTAATGAAACCAAAGGCAACTAGATATAATATTTGTTTATTAATAATATACGAGGGCAGGATAATATGATTGAAAATATAAATTTATCGTTGTGAAAATTCCCCTCACTTGCAACGGAAATCACGTTAACGCTGAAGGTATTCTATTATAAAATGACACATTTCGTAAAGGGTTCTAGAAAAAAATTATTTTTAATATACGAAATATAAGACGGAAACCAGTGATTGTAGTGCTAAACGAGTTTATTCAATCATAGCCATCTTAATGTATTATTTTAACTTAAGCGGATATAATGTAAATTAAGATATAATTCCGAAACTATAGGAAATATTACGTGACAAATATTCAGTATTTTTTGAGGATTTCAAAAATAAAAAGTATACAGGTATCCATTGGAAATAAGAAAGCTCATTATATTCTCAGAAAAACGAAAGATCTGATAAAAATGAGAATACTACCATAAGATCGGCCGTACCTATAACAAAACCCTCACCAACCCAAATCACAGCATAAAACAATCAGATTCATGGAAACGATCTGCTCGAAAAATTCGTCCTTGAAGCAGCTACCCTAGCAGTACTCGGTACCTTATTATTGACCAAAAAGATGACTGTGAAAATGACTATACGGTATTGGGTTCAGGGATTGTATAATGTGTAAGTTTTAGATAATTATTTTACTGTTTTATATTGGTGATCACTAGCTCTTAGCTCGTATATTATGTACGCTAGCTAGACGATAGTTTAAAGATAGACCAGCGCTCAAACATTAAATACTGTTGTTATGATGTTATTTATTTTGATTATCATTATTTTTTATTTTTTTTATAATTTATTTTGACTTACCCTTTTTTTAAACTAGCTCACCTATGATTCGTGAACATGAAAAAAAACTCCTACTCTCTTTGTTCGTTTGCGAGTTTGCTCGCGTTACGCGAACGGTGATTTCTCGATAATTTTGTAATTTCATTTCGTTCTTGAACAATTTTATAAATCAATATTCTGTTCAATACATTAAATATTTTAGAAGTTTTACTTCAGTCTTATGGTCTAAAGCACACTCATTTTTTTGAATTTACCCCACCCTGAAGAATATACCGGACATTGTTTTCGATCGTCTGCTTCAATTTCTGCTTCATGCTCTCTTGCTGAAGGTTACATCGAAAATTCGAAAGAGCAAAAGAAAAAATTATCAGAGGCCATTTTTGGTGCTAACAACCAAACAGGATTACAAGTTTACCAAAAAGCATCAACTTCTGATGTTAAAACTCTAGATTATATTGAAATTAATATTGCAAATTGTAGTAATTGGTCTTTTACCATTTATAATAAATAGGTTTGTTGAATAAACTTTTTTGATCTCATCATCACATGTTTCATTATGGTACCTACTTAGTACCTTATGTCATCAAAAGTGAGTGTTGTCATTATGACATGCCATCAGATAAATACTTTTAATTTCCTCATTATTGTACTATACAATGAAGTCGTCTTTAATGAAATAAATCAACAACTACTCAATATTCAAGAACTTCATTAAATGTACCTAATAATATTCTTGGCTTCGTTTCTGCACTTTCAAATATCGAGATCTGATCAACTTGAAAATTAATTTGTTTCAGGTCAGTTGAGAATTCGTATTGGATGAAAACCGTCGATGTCGGCTTTAAGCTCTTTGGCTGCTGCTTTTAGTCTGATTGGTCGATCAGATCGATAGATATGCTCATCGGATCATTTTGTTCTCTTTGTTCACTGGTTTTCGTTTAAATGGCACCGATCTGGAATTTTACAATAGGGCATACAAATAAAATTTTATTTGATAGTTAAAGAATCCTTCAGTCTCGTTTTGTAAAGATTATTATTTTTTTTCTTTAAAGTACCTTCTATTTCACCAGTCTGTAGTGTTTAAAACGGCTGTTTATGTTCAGTTAAAAAAAGTGCCATAACGTTAACTTTATTTCACGCTTTCCATAATCCAATTCAAATGATTAGTGCAATTCGTCGACACCTTTACCGGAAAAAAATATCAAATTACCTTTGACAGCATATAAACTATAACTGATTTGACGTTAGTCTTTATCAATAATTCGATTTGTATGTTTGAAATAATATGTACTCCCGAAGAAATCATAGAAAAGGCAAATGTAGCCACATTAACTGAAAATGAGTAAAACAATTCCTTTATTTAAAAAAGATGATCGTCAATGTGTCGAGAATTACAGAATGATATGTGTACTTAGCTGTTTCTCTAAAATTATTGAATCGGCCGTGGACAAGCGGTTAATTGAATATTTAGACCACAACAAAATAATCTTGTGTTCATTTCCATTGAAAATCTTTGATCGTGGAGAAAGTATGGTGTGCTACTCGATTAGAATGAAAATTCGTAATGCTCGTGGTTCCTCACGCTCGCCTTCGGCTCGCGCTCGGAAATTTCCACTCGCATCGAATTTTCATTCTAACCTTGTTACAGAATATACTATTATACAGGTAAGATGTACTTGATTATATACAAAAGAATTCAGGTTCTTAGACACTTTTACCATTCCTTACATATTTAAACAAATTAGAAAAGCACTCACGAAAAAATTCGACAACTAGACAATCAATATTATTTGGAAGTTTAAGACTGCAAAAAATGGTTGTCAAATTCCATTCAAAGTAGATTATATTGTTGCGAGGTCACCAACTCAAAGCCGGCCCTGTTTCTCGACCTAGCCTAACCTAACCTAACCCACCTGGCAAGAAGTGTCAAAATTTTCACCGACACTCAAGGCATATTGGGCTCAGTGGGACTCCCTTGTCCTGGAAGAAGGCCTATTGAAACAAATCCTTGAAAACGATGATGGTTCCGAAAATAGAACAGTTAGTTATTCCGAGAACAAGAGTAGCCGAGGTATTGAGGAAGTTACACGACACACCATCAGGAGGTCATCTGGGGGTGAATAAAACCCTTCAGCGAGTCCGTGAAATGTTTTATTGGACGAACAGCTCCGACGATGTGAAGGACTGGTGTAAGAAGTGCTACGAGTAATAAACCACATCGCAAAAGAAAGGCACCCATGAAACAGTATAATGTCGGAAGCCCATTCGAAACGATTGCTTTAGACATCGCTGGACGACGACAGAAAATGGTGGTTTACGCGATCCCCAATCATGAAGCCACAACTGTCGCGGATGTATTGGTTAAGGAATTCATCTGCCGATATGGAGTGCCCTTGGAAGTTCAGAGCGATCAGGGAAGGAATTTCGAAAGCCATGTATTCCAGGAAATTTGTGACAAGCTGGGAATGAAGAAGGACCAGGACAACGGCGTTGCATCCACAGTCAGACGGAATGGCCGAGAGAATGAACAGGACTATTGGAGAATACCTGTCCAAAGTAGTATCCAGCCACCAGAGAGATTGGGACCAATATATTTCCCTGTTTGCATTGGCTTATCGATCCGCCGTCAATGAGTCCACAGGTCAAACACCTGCGTAAATCCTATTCGGACGCGAAATGAGGCTTCCTTGTGACCTGGAATTTGCTTGTCGACCTGGAGAAGATCTAGCTGGAGAAGATTACGTGATTCGGTTGAGAAAAAGGATGGATGATGTGCACCAATTGGTCCGTACGAATCTTCAAGTTGCCAGCGACAGAATGAAAAAACGGTAGGCAGTTTCAAAGAAGGGGAGACAAAGTATGGTTACACAACCTGAATAGGAGAAAAGGCTTTTCTCCAAAATTACAAAAATCTTGGGAGGGAAAACCGGAAGTAGTCCACCAAAACCGACTGGCGCCATTCGAAGGAGACATAGAGGAAGGAGTGAACCATGTCCAGGAAGATTCTGACCCTGCCTTCGAAGAATTTATGGGCGCATATGGAGGAACCGGTAAAGCTAGATTTGGAGTCACTACAGAGCAACGACAAGACTTGTTCACGCTCCCGGAAGAAGATTCACTAGCACACGCACGAAATTTGGCAATCTTCTTTCGAAAGAAGTTTGAGCAACTAGAAAAACTTGCAGAACAGATTCCAATCCCTGGCAAGACACTGAGACTCAAACACAATTCACGGTATATCTTCTACCTGGTAACAAAGAACGAATTTCAAGATCGATCCACCTACCGGAATGTGTGGGAAGCGCTACGTAGCCTTTGAGACCATGTGCTGGAATCCAACGTGAAGAAACTAGCTATGCCTAAGATAGAAAGCAACCAGTTGGATTGGCGAGTCATCAGGAATATGATGGTAGTGATCTTGAAAGATACCGGTGTCCACATATTAATCTGCAGCTATACTCCCCGTTATCAGTGTCCAATGAAGACAGAGCCCTGTTATTTCCATACGACCGGAAAGTGTAGAAATGGGACCAGTTGCCGATTTAATCATCCAGTCCCGGCTACACAGAAGTTCCAGGAGGAACTTCCTATTAAGGAGGGGGCAATGTAGCGAGGTCACCAACTCAAAGCCGGCCCTGTCTCTCGACTATAAATTTTGGCGAATGCGCCCCCCTTGCGAGAACATTCTGGAAGACGCTTTGTTTACGCATAGGACGGCCGTAGAAGTTCAAGAATTTTCGATAGTTGATAAAGACTATATATACGCGGGTTTTTGAGTGAGTTGATAATTAGTGAAACGAAGCCAAAGAGTTAGTTCACAGACAGTTTACAGAAGTTCTTATTAATCGGACAGTGAATGAAATAGTGGAGATAAGTAGTGTAATATTCAAGTGGTGAAAATAAATTAGAACTATTGTACCGAGTGTAAATAAATTATTAGTGTGTATATAAATTAAGTTTAATAAATAAATCAATTGTAATTAGCCATAGTAGTGTGTATAATTTTATCCCATCGGTAAAAACTATTTAAATTAATAAACAAAAACATCACAATATTTTAAACACTTTATTATACTTGATATCGGTAGCTGAAAAGCTACCGAAACGTTCAAATAAAAATATTTAAAAGGGTTTGTGGACTAATTTTCGGAAAAATAACAAAAAAAATAATTATTATACCACAAGAAACATACAGAAAATTCTTTTAAATGTTAAAAACATTTTCCAATTTTAATAAAATATTTAAAAAATACCGCCTTTGATTATCAAATTCACGATTTTGAGCAGTTTTTTGTCTTTCCTGTGAAATTTTCTTTATACGAGGTACTGCGGTTTGACCCTCGATTTAAAAATCGTTGATTATGTATAAGGAGCCATTAAACGGGACCTTTACAAAGCATATTATTAATAGAATAGAATGTTTAGAATATTGATAGATTATAAATTTCTCTGCGTCTTTAAAAATTTCATCAACCAAAAGCCTGTTTTTCCTTGTAACAGTATTTTAACCATTAGATAATAATAAAAATGCCTGGAAACCAACTTAATCCGCTAGCATGGAGGTTTGTTATAAGCCCATTGAAATGTTTCGAGCAGGAAAAAAGTAGCGGGAACCTTTTGAACTTCTTTCATCCGCTTAATGTTTAAGAAGGAAAAAAATCCTTATTTGTCAACCTCAAATTTGCAATTACAAACATACCTGAATGACGCAAAATGGCTTTATGGAACACATTAAATAATGTGTATGAACAAATTAAGAAGTAAGTAAACAATTTTAATAATATGTGAAAGATGTTTAATAAAAATTACACATTGTTATACATAAAATTTGCGCGCGCATCACCGTACTCGTGGTAAAACTAAAACTTCTTGAAAAAAAAAATTTTGTGTGGGAGAGAAGCAAGATAGAGAGAACACTTCAAAAGTAATACAACAATATAAAATTTATATAAAAACTATTTATCCAATATTTTTATTTTTATTTTCACTGTTATTGGTTGCTGCTTCTATTGGTAATAATGATATTAATTGTTTGTGAATAAGTGAAATATATGTGCGTAATTCGATATTTTCTGGATAACGTGAAAAAATTGCATCAATTGTAGTTCCGGATTTTATTGTTGATTCGTTGGGTTCGTCATTTATGTACATACCATCTGTTTCGCGAAATTTATCAGTAGCATTTCTACATTTTGAGTTAGTATAAAAATATACATATATACAGGGTGTCTATAAACTCCCCTACCAAACGCAAACACAGATCCCAAATGTGAATTTATGCCCATCTAAACGAATTTATCTTCATTCAAAAGGTCTCCTAAGCGAGCAGGAGGCCTTTGAAGATGACGCTGTTGGGTCAGTTTTTTGAGCATATTTAAAAAAAACCTTTACCTACAAATTCAAAGTTGGTACATTGTATAATCCTGCAGTTATCAATGGTTTACTACAAACTCGCGTTATATTGCCATCACAAGCGTTAAACGTGGGAGAGGCAACGGGTGAATTTGGTTAAATTTTTTGTTTATCAGTTTTTTGACAAATTTCACATTACATTAAATAGCTATAAGGTATTTTCCGAAAATGGGCTTTGTTTGAATTAGATATTATGCACCGTTTTCGAGAAAAATCAATTTCAATTTTTTTATTCTTAGCATTCAATATCATTATGAAGAATATGCTGATATGCATTTAATCTATGGCGAGGTGCAAAGTAACGCACGTGCAGCCGAACGAAGATACGCAGAACGATTTCCTAACAGACGACATCCCAATCGATCAACATTTATGACTCTTCACCAAAGCCTAATATAAATCGGCTCAGTAGTACCTAAAAGTACCGAAACTGGTACGAAAATTATATTTTGGACGAAATAGAACAGAATCCGGATTGTAGTACTAGAAGACTCGTGACTATCTTGCAATTTCTAAATCCTCCATATAATGGAACTTCTATCCGTTTCACATTCAAAAAGTTCATGCGATGAAAACTGGTTACTGGACAAAAAGAACCAAGATCCCAATTTTTTCTAAAAAAATTTATTCTACGAAGAAGCTACGTTTACTTGAAACGGAATTTTGAATTTAGATAATGTACATCATTATGCCTCTATTGGTGAAAATCAGCACGCCATAAAAGAGACGAAGCACCTGAAAATATTTAACATGAATGTCTGGTAGATAATCGGCAATCAACTACTGGGACCAGTGGAGTTACCTGACCGTTTAACAGGATAGAATCACCTTTTTGCACAATACTTACTAGTTTTTGTATTAAGAAAGGTATAATGAAAAGTATCGTTCATTACACATCCATAAATGCTTTTCCCGAGCTTGCACGACTTCCCGTGTTCGGCTACGCCTCATACGGGAACCCGTCGCGCGCACACGGGAAACACTATTTTCTGGACTCCTAATGAAATATACTATTTCGGTAGTCTATATTTAAGATCTTCAAAAGCCTGTTTAAAACCCATATAAAAGTATTATAAAATAATTTTATTCGTCCGGTTTCAAGCCTATTTTAAGGAACGTAGTTTGCACTTGTTCTATGGCATGAGCAAAGCGAATTTCCCATTTTGGAATACCATTGCTCAGTTCTTAGAATTATGGAATCAAATAGATGCAGACCATAATTCAATTTTGACTTTAACCATCACAGGAATTACTGCACCTATGGAATTTTTTTGCTTTTGCTATACTTAGTAGATTCTGACATTATTCGAAACAAAGTGACACGACACCTAGATATGACGATGAGTCTAGCCGGAAGGAGTTCAATGTTAAATGATAAGTACAATAATTCCATTAAAATTATTAAGCTTATTGCTAACATCAGCCTCGGAGTCCACAAAAATCACTTAATCTTCCGCGCATAAAGAGGTCATTGCTATTGTCGACGTAAATGCCAAAAAAATTCAATATCTGCCAAAAGCAATTCAAAACTCAGTCGACTGAGGACTTCCCTCGGAATAACACATTTAACACGAAGGATATTGAAAAACAATTACTACATTATTGTATTGTCGTCGTTGATGAGTGTACAACTTTTTAATTTAATTTGAGAAATGAAAATTATTCATCTATTCTATTACAAAACATGAAATATTTGCTAATTAAATAAAGTTTAACTGAATAAGTACACGAATCCAACATATCTCTAACAAAATAAATTTTCCAAACAGAAACATAAATTTACCAAGAAAAAAAATTGAATTTTGGCGGTATTAGGATCAATACCCCTATCACTGCTATGTAAGCTTATTGCCGATTTCACCAAGAATATCGGATTTAGGAATTACTAAGCGCAATTTACGTTTCACCAAATAATACCTAAAAGTGATGGTAAATACCTAATATTAGGACAGCTTGCTTGCCTCAAGAGTTGGATTTCCCAAAATAATTAATAAAAAGAATAATGAATACACCACGAGAAACATCGAAAAAAACGTCTCGAAAGATTCAGTAGTTCGACACAAACTTAAAATGAAGGGCAGCGAAAACGTCTATTTCGTCCACATAACAATTATTTTGAGTTGCTGGAAAAAACTGATTACTCTATACAAATATGAGAATTGAAGATGCTCTTGAAATTTAAAGTGATATAGGTTAGATTAATGCTTTTTGTTGTTACTTGTTTCAGTAATTTCTGCAATAAAGTGATAAGTTTGAACTTTTATTGTAAAATTGGCTCTACTACTCTATTTTTCTGCAATTTTCACAGATATACTCTCAACTCAACGTTTACTAACAATAAGTTTGTGGAGGAAAGAAATGAAAAAACCGAAGAATAAACAAAGCGAGGTAAGAGACATGAATATAAAAAGTTATATTTATTCTTTTCTCACCTTCTTTCAACCCATTCGGTTTACAAGTTCAAATTAAGCAATTATACGCAAAATTGAATCCAACTCCAATGTTTAGCTAGGTATTTCTTAGCTAAGGATTTCATAGAATGGTGAAATCCGATTTAGGCAAGAATCGAATTTAGGCATTTCTTAGCTTAGAAAGTACCTAAAATCAGGTTGGTAAAATCGAGCACAACACACAGCAACTAGCGACCGAAAAAGTTTTTAGCCATTTCTTTCGCTGTTGTCTAGTTGTGCACATTGATTCTTCTGATGACAATGCTGATTTATTTTTTCTAACGACCGTTGGCATGCTGTATAATAGAATTCGAAGAAAATAGAAATGCAAATATTGGATGCATCCAATGATAAGTGAGAAGAAAAATAGCTGGTCTTATATGAACGTCCAAATATTCCATTCTGGCAACACTCAAATCTTTCTAATCCCCTCGCAAACGCTCATTTCTGTTTCGTCCCATATACGAACACGTACTGATGTGCTAGCAGGTGCATGATGTTTGCACCATTATTTCTCTTTATGCCCGTGCGAGCCATAAAGTGAACTTTATGGCCCGCACGGGCATAAAGAGAAATAATTTTTAGTTTAACTTATTTTTTGGCAACAGATTTTCAGTTGCTTTCTTTGCTTTTTCAATAATTTCGTCAGGAATTCCAAAATCTTCGTTCATTTTGACTTCTAACTACACATATAAAAATTATTGTGATTTTCTGACATTTACGTTTGTCAACATTCACCTAGCAACGATAGTGTCTACTATGATAAAATGGCAATGTTATTAATTCAAACCGGATTTGTATTGAGATTGGATTGCAATAACGAACTAGTATGACATAAAATTTTGTATGTACCGCGGGCATAAACAGATGTGTATACCCTCGGGCGACTTACAAACCCTCAGGGCATAAACATCTATTTATACCCTTGGTACATAAATAACTATTCTACCACTCTCAATTCGTGAAATACCGCCTTTAGGGTGTTAGCCATAACGTTCATTTCCACTAACGTATTGAGATTTGATTCATTTAAATACGTATCAGCAGCTCAGCGTTTTTATTTGTGCACAGAGCATTTCAATGAAAACTATCCACCCCACATAATTCTGAAGGCGTCACTTTTATGAAAAAATGAAAAAACACGTCAAAAATCATATGAAGGCTTTTTGCTCATATGTAGACGTTATAACTCTGCAAGATAGAATTGAAATTGTAGGATTATACAACGAAAACAATAAAAATATTCAGTGTTTTCAGAATTTTGCATAAACACAAATTCCATCCTTACAAAATTTAATTAGTCCAAAAGCTACATGAAGACGATTTCGACCGGCGACTTCAGTTTTGTGAATTGATGAGTGAACGACTGCACGGCACTCTATCTTTATTGTACAATATCTGCTTTTCCGACGAATGTTCATTTGCATTTAAAGGAGGAGTAAACAGACAGAATTGTAGATATTGGGCAGAAAATGACCCACACGTAATGCGCGAGTTTCATAGTCAAACACCACAAAAATTGAACGTCTGGCGTGGCATTTTTGGTGACTATATTGTTGGACCATATTTTATTGAGGGAAACTTAAATGGTGAGTCTTATCTACAATTACTCAGAGAAGCTATTGTTCCCTAAATAACACGAATACTAGAAAATGATGATACCATGTCAGAAGCTTTGCTAGCGTTTCAACAAGATGGGGCACCTCCACTTTAGGCTCTCGATGTAAGACGGTTTTTAAACGAATGATTTCCTGCTCGGTGTATAGGTAGACGAGGGCCAATGTTGGAATGTCCTCCTAGGTCACCCGATTTAACCCCTCTAGACTTTTTTATGGGGATATCTTAAAACCAAATTTTTTGCCTCTCAGTCAGCATATAGATGATTTAGGTCAACGAATTATTCAAAAATGTCGACAAATAACCCCAGAAATGTTATATAATGTTCGAAACTCATTTGAGGCTCGATTGTATCATTGTATGTAAACCAATAGAAGTCAATTTGAGCACCTCATAAATAATTTAGTATTGTTTTGCTGATTTGTTACGAATTAAAATGTTATATACATATATATATATATATATATATATATATATATATATATATATATATAAACAAAAGGGAATTCTTGACGGTAGATAATTCAATAGGTTTTATATATCTTAGGGATTCCGTCGTAAGGAGGGCTGAATTAAACTCTTATTTACTACCCAACGTTTCGAAAATTTTTCTTTTCTTTTTCAAGGCTGAAATATGAACATTTTTTTGGTAGGTATATCTTTTGTAGAATAATTTTTTAAAATCTTACGTGTAAAGTGAGTCAATAATTTACAAAACTAAACTTCTTATTCAGCAAGTAAAACATTCTTTGTATGTAAGAAATTTCATATAATACATTGAAGGCACTATTTTGATGTGGAATGTCAAAACTCAAGTGACATTTTTTAATATTTATTAAGATTGAGTAATAACAGAGTTGTTGTGACTAACTTAATAACTTAGAAGACAGTCTTGATTAATAGTACCATGACTTGTCACTTAATCATGATCCTATTAAAGAAGGAAGTCATATATAGTAAAATTAATACCTATTTAGAGGTACCAGCCGTTTTAGTAACTTAACGTATGCGGCTTCTTGAACCATCTGACATTAACATGAAATCAAAATTTGACGTAACTTCAAAAACGTGACATCTAATAAATTAGTTACGACGTTCATTTTTGTTGGTAATTTTTTGTTTCAACCGATTTATTAATAATAAATAAGGATGGTCTTATTCTAAATGGGTATAAAATTTACTATATATATTATCTATTCGCAATTGTTAAAAAGACACAGTTGTGAGACAATTTACTCTCACTAATTACCTCACTAAAACATCAAGATAACAATAGCAAATGTAGTATGTACAAAACAAGCCTGTTATAACTTATTAGGTAGATGTTTATCGTTATAAATCTGAAATATCAACAATTCTACTATTATTATGGTGATTGTCTAATGAAAGAAGATATGCATAAGTGTGATTTACATGGTTGCTTTCTCTTTTTTTGTTCAATGAATTTTCATCTAGAGCGGTCTCAAACATTTCTAGGCAGGATCTTTTATGATAATTAGATTCTGAATGTATAACCTTGAAAAAGAAAATAAAAATTTTCGAAACGTTGGGTAGTAAATAAGAGTTTAATTCAGTCCTCCTTACGACGGAATCCCTGAGATATATAAAACCTATTATATATATATATATATATATAATCAAAAATCCTTCTACCATATAGTATGGTGTAGGAAGGTAATATCTTTTTATCCATGTACGAATTTCCACCATTCTTTCTTGTTTTTGGCTTTTATTTTTGCTTCATTCCTCGCTAGATTTCTCTCTTTTAAGATTTTATTGTTTTATCCCAGGTGTTTTTCGGTCTTCCTATTTTCCGTTTGTTCTGTGGTATTGCCTGCCATACTTGTTTGACTACTCTGGTATCCTTCATTCTCTGTAAGTGTCCCTACCAACTCAGTTGCCTCTTTTTTATGAATTCCAGTAGAGGTTCTACTTTTAATTCCTCTCCTATTGTCTGATTTCTAATATGATCTCTTCTTGTTATTCCTTTCGCTCTTCTTAGGTATTTCATCTCTGCTGCTTGGATCTTACTTTTCTGCCTGTCGTTTAAAACCCACGACTCGCATCCGTACGTGAGTATTGGTCTGTATATGGAGTGATACACTTTCGTTTTAGTTGTCTTAGAAACTTCGTTTTTGTTGATAAAATTCTTATTCATTGCATAATAGCATTTAATGGCTTTGTCTATTCTCCTGTTAATTTCTAATTCTTGCTTGCCAGTATTTTCGATTACGACCCCTAAATATTGAAAATCATTCACTTGTTCTATTTCCGAATTATCGATAAATATGCTTAGTTCCTGTCGTTCTTCTGTAATCGCCATAACTTTTGATTTTTGCACGTTGATTTTCATTCCATGTTTCATCATCGATTCATTTCATATATTGACATTATTTTGCAGGCTATCTCTTGTGTTTGCCATTATGACAATATCATCAGCAAATGCGCACTCTGCTATTTGGATTCATTGCATATTGCGATAGCCAACATATAGTTTTTCGACACTTTGGCTACACTCTTTTATGATATCATCCATAAATATAATGAATAATATTGGGCTCAATCCACCTCCTTGCCTCAGTCCGTCGTGTGTTATGAATGTATTCGATCTCATATTTTTACTTATTACATAATTTTCCGTTCTTCTATAAAGTGCTTTAATGTTACTTATCAGCTTTTCGTTCACATTTCTTTTATAAAGGCTTGCTCATATCTGCTGCCTAGGTACACTGTCAAATGCTTTCTCTAGGTCCAAAAGGCAAGATATACGTTTTGTGTATTAGCGGTTTTCTTTTCAATTATTTGATTCAATGTAAAAATATGATCTTGGATGCTACGTCCTTTCCGGAATCCACTTTGCGATTCTGTTAGTGCTTGTTCTACTTGTTTTATCAATCTCCGGTTTAAAATTTGCTCATAAGTTTTAATGCGGTACTTAGTAATGTTATTCCTCTATAATTGTTACAGTCCATGGTATCTCCTTTCTTAAAAATTGGTAATATTACACCCATTTCCCAATCCTTCGGTATCTCTTTTTTATTCCATATTTTATTGAATAGTATTCTGATTATTTCCTTTCCTTGTTCTCCTATTTTTTTGATCATTTCAGACGTTATCTTGTCGTGCCCTGGAGCTTTTCCGTTTTCAATCATTTTAAAGCCTCTTCTAGCTCTGTTTTTGATATTTCTTCTTCTTCTTCTTCTTGAAAAGGTATCGTTTCTGCTATATTTCGTGTTTTATTCCCTTTAGTGTTTAGTAAATTACTGAAGTACTCTTTCCATCGTTCCATTATTGCTTCTTCTTTTGTAAGTATCACTCCTGTTGGGTCCTTGATTCCTAAGGTTATCGTTGTTTTTTCCGATCTGGTGCTTTTTAATACCTTGTAAAAAAATTTTGATTATTTTTACTGTTCCATTCCATTTTATTTCCAAAATCTTCCGACGACTTCTTTTTTGCATTTTGCACTGATATTTTGGTCATTTTTCTTTGTTTTTTGTATTCGTCATAATTACTTCCCGTTTTATTTGCCAAATATTTTCTCCAAGCTCTTTTCTTTTCTTGTATTTGCTTCTTAATTTCCGTCGTCCACCATGCTGTTTGTTTTTTCCGATTATTTGTTTTCAATGTGCCACATGAATTTTTTGCCCCCTCTAGTATCGTATTTTTAATTTTTTGCCACAATTCTTCTACATTCATATCTTCAGTATTTCCCATTTGTCTTTCTAATTTCCTATTAACTCCCGTTTCATATTTTTTTGCAATGCTTGGGTTATTTAGTTCATACGCTTTTATTGTGTCATGATCTAGTTTTTCTCTCCTCTTTTGGGTTGGATTAGTGCGTGTACTTCCTTTGATCTTTGCCACTACCAGATAGTGGTCACTTCCTATCTCTGGCCCTCTTTTAACTCACACATCTAAAATGTATTTTTGGCATTCTCTATTTACAACTATGTAGTCTATGATAGATTTTTCTCTTCTGCTCTCTACCACCCTTGTGAATTTGTGTATGTCTTTATGTTCGTAGAACGTATTTGCTATAATTAGGTTATTTAGTTGGCAGTATTCCATCATTCTTTTTCCATTGTTGTTCCTCACGTCTTCTCCGAAACGTCCTATTGTTCTATTGTATTGTATATCAGCTCTTCCCACTCTTCCATTAAAGTCACCTACTACGTAGACATTTCCTACACCGTTTCCTGTTATTTCGTCAAGTTCTTCCCAAAAAGTGTCATTTTTCTTTGCTCTCTCGTCTTCATTTGGGCCATATACTATTAGTAATGACCATATATCCCCGTCGTCTTCCTTCATTTCTACCATAAGAATCCTTTCTGAGTAACAATTCCATTTTTGTATTTTGTGTAATATTTCTTTCTTTATCATGCTACCTACCCCCGCTTCTGCTCTTTCATTCTGCTCGACTCCACTGTATATTAATATGTGTCCGTTATCTAGTGCCATTGTTCCTTTCCCTTTCTTTTTTGTTTCTGTTATGCCTAAAATATCCAGTCCTATTTTTTCAAATTCCTCTTCTAGTTCTTTTTCTTTGCCACTTACGCTTCTTATGTTCCATCTTCCGAGTTTCCATGTCTTTTCCTTGTGAATTGCCTGCTTCGTTATATTTTTCTCATTAACCTTCTTCTTGTTTAGTTTTTTGTCTTCTGTAACTCTTCCTTCTCCTTATTCCATTTCCATTCTTCGCCATTAATTGTTAACTTCCGGAAACCAATTTTAATTTCCTTCCCCTCTTGTTTTTCTATTTTTGCTCACTCGCGGATTTTCCTTACCATTTCTCTTTCTTTTTTGCTTAGGTCCGGGCTTATAAAATATCTTTCATTTCTGATTTCTTTTAGTTTGTGTTTATTTCGCATTATTTTCTCTTTATCCTCATTGCCATTGCATTCTATTAGGCACGTTTTATTCCCAAGTTTTCGTACTGCTTTTATCTTTGTCTGCACCTCTAGTTTTCTTTCAAGAAAGTTACTAATTTTTACTTTTAATTCCTCTTGGTTTGAACTTTGTAATGTTAGCCCATTAAGCACCACATTATTCTCTCTTTTTTCTTTTTCCAACCACTCCACGTTTTTCTTAATATCGTTGAGTTCGTTAGTAATATTTTCTTTCTCCTTTTTTATTATTGCATAATCATTTGCAAGCCTTTTGTTTTCTTCTCTTACTATTTGAATTTCCTCTTTAAGTTCCTTCTGCTCAGCTCTCATGTCTTTGACTGCATTTTTCACATCTAGCATTTCTAATTTCATATCTCTCATTAAATCTAATATTTGATCCAGTTTTCCATCGCTATCTTTTCCCGTCTTCGTAGGTGTTCTGTATGTCTTCTTATTTCTTCTAGAGGCTTCATCATCTTCATCATTTACTCCCGATCTTCTTCTTTTGTTACCCTCATCCGTTGAGTAGTCGCTTTCCATTTTACCTGGAGGCTCGCGGAAAGGATAAGCCCACCTCAACGGTTCGGAAGCTTTCTCCTTATCAAGCCTTCTTTATTTTAAATCTGGCAACACCGCAGTATATTTTGATAAGGTTTCTTCTTTTAATTACTTGTTATCGTTAAAATATCAATGTTTAATCATAGTTTAATAGTTTTTTTTTTCTACTCACACTTAGTATTTTTTACGCACAATTTTATTCCACTGCACTAAATACGTCAAGTTCACACTTCTCTAGCACTTTCCTGAAATTAAATTTCCCAACAATGCCTAAAATCAGGTTAAATTGTAGGAGAAAATTTAATTTGCTTTTGCCCGATTTAGCACAACGTTGCCATACTCTAATTAAAATGTTACTATTAGTAAATTGGAATTATCCGTAACTCTCAACTGATTGACTTTTCATTTATTTATTATACATTTTTGTAGAGGAGAATCTAACAATGCAATAATGTATAGGGTATTCCATTTAAAAAATTGGTAGTGGTGACCATAAGGAGGAGAGGGTTAAAGTTATAACGTCTACATAAGTGACGCCTTCAGAATTATGTGGGGTGGATAGTTTTCATTGATATGCTCTGTATATTTTTATATCAACAACAGAATAACAAAAACTTACAGAATGTTATCAAACAAATTGGTAAATTCTAGCGGTTTCAAATAATCTTCAAACCACCCATTGCCACAAACGCCACGTAGTTCCTATTTTAGTTTCCGGACAAGTTATCTGCATCCAAACACCTTTACAAGTTTATCCGCAACAAGGTACCTAAGTTTTCGAATTCAATTATCGATACTTGAATCGCTTCCTAAAAGTTTCTGAATTGATGTTCTGGGGGGATTTCTATTAATTCAAATTCGGAAACTCAAATTAGATAAAGAATAATTCCACAAAATGTATTAGTTCCCAAAGTTAATTTGTTAGTATGCAAAGCTGCGTGACAATGTAAGCTGCCTAATGGGAAACTTGTTCTCGCGTTCTTACTACTAATAATTTTATTCGCTTTGCAGAAACAAAGTATCAAAAGTTTATAGTTGAAAATACAACGCATGAAGTACTCGTATTAAGGAGGATTGTTTCAGTCGAAAAAATCTGAAAAAATTGGGCAGGATTCGACTACATACTGCTAAACTTCAATCAATACTTTTATTCTTGAGTTAATAAGTTTACCTACTTAATTTTATTTCTATGAAATATTCACTTTATATGATATTAACCACAAACTTAATTTTATTTCTATGAAAAATTCACTTTATACGATATTAACCACAAACTATAAAGTTTCGATTACTTTTTTAAACTAAACTAACTGTTTATAATTAATTCCACTATTTAATGAAAAAACCAATGAAATCTCTAAAATATAATTTATAATTATTTCGATATTTGCTTATCATCGTCAGAATTACAGAAGTAATATGAGTAGATTCCACAAAGTAAGGGTCCAAACAGTAAATTCAAATAAAGTTTTGAGATTATTTTTCAATGACACGATATTTATAGAGATAGGTATTTATCAATGTTGAAGTACACGAAAAAGAAATATCACTGAACAGCATCTACAGCAAGGATCATATCAACTTCTGTTAAGTACTTGGGGTTACATTTGGAAAGAAAATTATTATGGATGGATTGTGAACACCAAATCATAAAAATAAGGAAAACGCCATCAATATTCTAAGAGCATTTACAAAACAATGGTCAGAAGTATTATAGATTATGGTAGTCACCTTTATGGATCAGCAGCAACCGCACATTTAGACAAGATCGAAGTAAAAATACAAATGTCTCAGAATCAACTTAGGATACCTTAAATCAACACATAAACCTATAATAGAAGCTGAAAGTGTCCCACTTAAGGGCCTCCACTTAAGTATAGGAGACAATTATTAATGAGTCAAAAATTTATAATAACAAGTTTATCGAAAAATGCAAGATTCATAAAACCGATACATGATTTGACGATTGGCATCACAAAATCACTCCACTCATTGTCGACAGCGATATCTCGAAATTTTCTGGAATTGTATATGCAAACAACAAGTTACCTTATTATTCAGAATACCTAAATACATTATTCGCAATCAAAATACATACCCCAATCAAGATTTCACTAATATTTTACGCACAAACTGGCCGAAACATCAGTATTTGTATACTGATGGGTCAAAAAGTTGTGTTTCCTTGAAACAAACTCAAATTATTCGGATAAATTTAAACTTTGAGACGTAGCCTCTATATATACTGAAAAACTACACACATAAAAAAATCTAGGGAACAGCATTTAAATTTATTATAAATTTTTTGGTATGGCATATATAAACTTCAAAATGTATGTGGGTGGTACTGGTACCGTTGAACCCATCATCAAAAAGAGATAATTGTTACATACGTTCAGAAAAAAAAGACAAAACAATGAATGTTAATCATTTTAATAAATTTGGTACGATGGTATAAAAAATATTCAAGTCAAAAGTACCTCAATAGGTTGTATGGCCTCCTCTTGCATTAACCACATCCTGGCATCTGTTAGGCATGCTGAAAATGAGGTTGTCGATTTCCAGTTGGTTTGTGGTAGTCTAGAGATTATAAAGACAATCAAAAATCTGTTGTCTCGTGTGAAAAGCTCCTTGATGAAGGAAACGTCTTTATCTCATCGAATCCCAAAGATTTCGATGGGATTGAGATCTGAGGACTGTGCAGGACATGGTAAAACATTGATTTGCACATTTTCCAGATATTCGTTTACTAGGTGTGCGAAGTGTGGACGGACATTGTCATGCATGAGCTGGAAATTCGGGCCGACTTGTGCAGCATATGGACGCACAATGGGTTGCAGAATGTTGTTACGATAACTGGCGGCATTCAAATAGCCTTCCAGTAAAGCGAGGTCAGTTCTTCCTCCAATACGAATACCGCCCCATACCATAACTGTACCACCTTGGTAACTGTACACCTTCTGGACATCGGCAAGACGTTCCAGATTTCCAGGTCGTCTCCACACACGAACTCGACGCGTATCAGGATGAAAACCAAAGCGAGACTCAGCCGTTCTTGATGTCCCCAGTGGATAATCCACAATTAAAAGGGTGCTGAAAGTTGTAGCTCATTTACTGGGCTACCAGCAATTCGAAACCATAGGACGCTGGCGTAGTTTGTGGTAAATGAAAGTCCATTTAAGAAACACACTATAATATTTAACTTAATTATTTTTCTATAAACATTAAACTGAAAGTTGGTAATAATTATGGAAAATGACAAAATTGTCATTGATTTATGTATGTACAGCTTGAAGACATGGCAGCCAGGGGTTGTCCTGATAAATGGCAACTTTATTATGTGGCAGTGTATGACACTCTAACCAAAAGTTTTTTAGCACCAAACGTTCGGAACAATTTAATGTGAAGTGATTCTGAACACCCAGTATAAGTGTTCGTGTGCTCACGCTAATATTATATCGTTAGTTAATTGGGATACCCGAAGCGGTCTACGGGTGTTAAGGTTGAACTCGTGCAACCTGTTTCTCACAGTTTGGCCGCTCCCAAGTACATTGTGTGTACGGTGTAGCTCACTTGTTAACTGACCTGCAGTGATTGTCCGATTTCGTAATACCTGTAAGCGAATAAAACGATCTTGTAAAGGATTCGTTGCTCTTGGACGGCCAAAATGTCTTTCTCTAACATCGCCAGTCCCACGGTATCTTCTCATCAAACAAAAAATAACACTGGGTGACCAGTTAAGGACTCCAGTTACACTTCTATAGTTTCGACCCGCTTCAACCATCCCTACTGCTCTCAATTGCTCTTCGCGGCTTAAATGTCGTCTTCGCATCTTTTTCCGCTAACTGAACACTAATTCGAATAACAAAAATCACTCTAAACTTTGTAAACACCGATACCAACAAGAAAACACTGCTACCATATTTTTGCCAACAGTCCAAAAAACACTTATCAACATTTTATGAATTGTTGACGACTCAAATACTTTATGTGATCAAAAAAAGGCAACATCAAAAATATGTACAAAAAATTTCAATATAATACCGGGACTCTTATAAAAGTTATAACAAATTTAAATATTGTCCCTTAGATTATTTTGATGTGTGTATTTGCAATACTGCAAGCCCTTCAATATATACAAACAAAAAATGGTAAACGTTTCATCATTCTTAAGGATAGTAAAAGTTATACAGATCGATTAACAAATTTGGAGTCTACTTCAAGTTTCAATCACATTGAAGTGGAGATTTTAAAGGCACATTTCGAAATTATCAAACAAAATAAAACACTTACAGTGGCGTGGATAAAAGGAAACTCGGGAAAAGTTATCGCATCAGATGCCTTAGCAATTAACTACAAGCAAAACGATAAATAAAAATTACATCTCCTACACTGATTTGTTGAAAAAAAAAATAGCAAGAAATGTAGAGGCTTAAATTACGTCACAACTCAAAGTAAACTTGCAACAAGAAGTTGGTTTAGTGCAATTAGCAAAAGACATTTTATTGTGACAATTAACAGAACAAGGTCAGGACATGCTCTTACTCCTATATACCAGCATAAACTAGGTGTCGCGGATATTCCAAATTGTGAATTTGGCAAAATAGGTGATTCATTCATTCATTTGGGACGTGCTCAACAGCCCAGGCACTTGAACTGAATCTTTGTACCATTTCCCATGTTATCTACTTCCATTCCAGAAGCTTCGTGTCTTCTATAAAGGCCACTAGTTTGACTGGAGGGATTTTCAGTAGTTGTGATGGTTGTATTAATTCCTCTCCAAAGTGCTTCCGTCTAAGTTCTTGTAAGTTCTCGCAGAACCATAGTATGTGAGTAGGTGTTTCATCATCAAGTTCACATTTTCTGCACATAATTTCACTAACTTTGCCCATATTGTACAGATGTTTCCTCAAGGTGCAGTGTCCAGTCACCAGGTCGGTAACTGTCTTCAAATGTCTCTTACCCAGTTTCAGTAGTCTGGTTGAGAGTTCCTTGTCTACTTTGTTCAGTAAACTCTTTGTATGAAGGTGCCCTTGTGTCACCCTCCATTTGAATTGGTGTTCCCTATCTAGCCAGTTCCCGATTTCCCCTCTTATGCAATCTTTTGTGATAGGTGATATTAACCATATTATTCTAGAATGTCAAAGAAATATGAACAGCATTAACCGACTGTAATTAAAAACAAAGATAATTTTCCCGTAAACATAAACGGCGTTATCTTTAGCAATAACAATAACATATTATTATAAACTGCTCCACAAAAGTTGAGAAAGTTCATAAATTCGGAGATTTTGTTTTAATAATTTACGATTTTTGGCCCCTAAGTGTTTATATGTTATAAATTGAATGTGTGTTTTTCTTTTATGTAAGCGTTTGTTTGCCCTTTTACACAATACGGTTGCAGTTTTCAGCAACAAAAACAACAACTTGAGGTTGTGTACCTTTTTAATTTTACTAAAACTTAAAGTACATACATTGATACGAGCATGGTTTACTCTAATATCAATTACAGCCAAATAACGCCTCTGCATACTTTAATAAGGTCGTTTAAGTAGCCTTGATCGATTTGTCTCCAAAGTTCTTGAAGTGTGTGTGGGGGGTGATTCATGGGAATTCAAGGCTCTTTATTGTAGCTGGTCCCAAGCATGATCGATGGAATTGAGGTCGGGCGATGAAGGGGGCAGTGCCAAATGCCGAATATCATGGAAGTCAAAAGCGTCATTGACCTCTTGCACGCATTATCGTCTAAAAAGAGCAAATTTGGTCCAATAGAGCATGAAACAAACGTTTACGTTGTTAATAACTTGTTGTACGCAAATCCATGTTTCCATCAAACACGAACATTTCTGTACGCTCATTAAAGCAAATGCCTCCCCAAACAGCAGCTGTACCACCTCTGAACAGATGAACCTCCTGCACTGTACTTCAATTTCTGGGCACTAGAGAAAGAGTCCATACTCGAAAACGCCGAATATCAGAAAAACGTCCATATCTAGACTCCTCGGTGAACAATGTGGACCTCCATTCAGCATTTCAATTCACATGGTTTACTCTAATATCAATTACAGCCAAATAACGCCTCTGCATACTTTAATAAGGTCGTTTAAGTAGCATTGATCGATTTGTCTCCAAAGTTCTTGAAGTGTCTGTGGGGGGTGATTCATGGGAATTCAAGGCTCTTTATTGTAGCTGGTCCCAAGCATGATCGATGGAATTGAAGTCGGGCGATGAAGGGGGCAGTGCCAAATGCCGAAAACCATGGAAGTAAGTCAAAAGCGTCTTTGACCTCTTGCACGACGAGGTCGAGCATTATCGTCTAAAAAGAGCAAATTTGGTCCAATAGAGCATGAAACAAACGTTTACGCTGTTAATAACTTGTTGTACGTAAATCCATGTTTCCATCAAGCACTAACATTTCTGTACGCCCATTAAAACAAATGCCTCCCCAAACAGCAGCTGTACCACCTCTGAACGGATGAACCTCCTGCACTGTACTTCAATTTCTGGGCACTAGAGAAAGAGTCCATACTCGAAAACACCGAATATCAGAAAAACGTCCATACCTCGACTCATCTGTGAACAATGTGAACATTCAGCATTTCAATTCACATGTTCAATAGCCAATGCCCAATCGATCATGCATATGCATTTGCGTTAATGAAACTCTTCTCGAAAGTCGTTGTGAGCGTAAGTTAATCTTGTGCGTAGGTAATAAACCCTTGGTCGTTCACTTTCTCACGTATCCAGTTGCTCGATATATGGAGAAGCCGCGTAATGATACTTTCACTGACTTGGAAAACGTCCGCAACTTCTCTCTGAACCCGACCCGCCTCAAGTATATAAAAAGAAATTTTTAGTTCTATGTAAAAACTGTGTAATAATAAATAGAAATAATATATATATAATCAAAATTCATCGGGCTAATTGGTTTTGCCAAAGCCATTTATCTAATAAAAAAAAAGTTCAGTACTCTATTCCACTTCTTTTCACATGGCAAAGAGGGGAGTAATAGTGCCAAGTTTTGCATTGTATATAGGTAAAATACTTTGACATATTAAAGAAAGCTGCGCTGCCACTACTTCCAAAAGATAAGGCAATTTATGGAGTTCTTATAAATGAACTAAATGTTTTAGCTTTTATATTGAACTAAGGATATAAATTCAAGAAAAAGCAATTCAATTTTAGTCACAATTAAATTGAAACATCACTATATCATATATTCAACACTTCTGAATATTAGTTACTGATATGTGAAAAACGATATGGTAGGGAGATGATCTTTTAAAATTTTGTCTATAATATATTTCTTTATCTTTTCGTTTTTACTATCAAAAGTTAGTTGTGGTTATTCAACCATTCCTGTACCTAATAACGGCGGTTTTTTGCAAGAAAATGTCTAAACGCTCCGAATGATACGAAGCGTTGCCCTCAGCTACTACAAATTTTCCTCGCATGCTGGACAAAGCAGTTAGAAGGTGATTAACCAACCACCCACTTTTTAAATAAGTCACCATTCATTCTTTGTGGTAATCTTGGTCATTGTTTAATGTTCGAATAAATAGTACCCATTTTTTCAATAACCAAGTTTTGCTCAGGTACACGAATCTCATATTTTTGTTTGAATTTTTCAATTCTATAAATTTCCTTGAAAATGTCCGTTACATTTTAAAATCCGAATTTGTCAAGAGTGAAAAATTGATTATTTGTAAGTATGGTACATTCTTATTTGTAGTTGCAAGTTTTTCATATTTATGTATTTTTCGAAAGTAGTTGGATTATCAGTTTTCCTTTTTTTGTTACGCTGGTCCGTATTGCCCCGTTTTTTTATAATAGTATGTACAGTCGGAGGTGCCACCTAAAACAATTCAATTTCAGTCATTGTAGGATATCATGCATCAATCTCCTCTTGTCTAGATACAGATATGAAATAGAAACAAAAGTAGGCCTTGGAAAGATAGGTAAAATTACAGACGCAGTTTCACTAATAAAGGTGATTGAGCAGTTCTATACGTTTCAACAGATTAACTAAATGTCAATAATAACCATATTTTCTCACAGAATTACTAATTCATTTATTTATATCGATTGTATTTTCATTAATCGAAATCTGAAAATAGTCGAGTATTTGAGCATCACTTAAAATTCTTAATCTGCTTTCCCCATCTGTCATAATCTGTTCTCAGTCCTTTTGAGATTCGTTTCTTTCTGGAAAGCAACAACTTCTTCATAATTCCCCAAGAGAGTAATCATTGGCATCATCAGGGCCTATCGATTTATGCAATCAAGTATCCTTATACTTTGACTGGCTTTTTCTCCGAGGTTAAGGGGTATTAATCTGATCAAGATAATGTATCGGTAATGTATGTATTAGGATATTGACAATTCAATAAAATAACATTTTGTATGGGCAAGGTGAGTTTAGTTAAAAATTGAAATATTGTTTGGTAGTTGAGCTAATTTAAACTTAAATACATTACATGTGAGAAGTCTAGATAAAGCACAATTTCAAGCAAAATATTCTACTTTTCTGGTCTACACAAGTACAGATTTGAGAGAACTAGAAATAGGAGTGAACAATGATTTTAACAAATATGAGAGATGGTTGATAAGGAATAAACTGCAAATTAATTTGAAAAAAAACTACTGATGTATAGTTGACGTAAAACTTATAGTGCAGAGATCTAATCGTATATCCCCTTTAAGTTATGTTGCGGAGCTAAACTCTGAAAGGTATTAATATTATTTTTGTCTACTTACCAAACATAATCTATATTGTATTTGATGTTACGTAATTGTTGAAAGGGCGTTCGGTTTAAACGGGATACCAGACGTGAACTGAGCCCCGTTTTGTATCCCATTCGATTTTTTTATTTTATTGCTAATAAATATGTAGGTATACTTACAATTTCCTCAGAAAAACACTACACTCTTTCTTGATGTCAGACTACCAACTAATGAGTCAACACGTGTGGCCATCGTAAAATCAACCCCTTTCAAAGATAACTAGTTATAGTTCAGTTAAAGATGTAAAAAATAATAAATTGTTTGAAATTTATATTTCTACTTCTTCTTAATAAAACGAGATATAAGGTAGTATTAATTGTCTGGTATTGTGTTTAAGATATCGATAAATTTATTTAATAATTAAAAATTATTAAATACATTTTAACGATTATTAGTTGAAAGTGTAATATTAAATAAATGTATCGTCAACTAAGCATTTTAGATTATAATGTTGACTTTACTATGACGGTATCCTCGTATTATAGTCAAACAAAAAGCCGACAACTTTAACTTCGCACAATAAGTTTTACGTCAACTATACAAAAAAATATTAATTCAGTTGATGTGCAAATAAAAATAGGGAATGAAATTATAAATAAGGTGGATAGTATGAAGAATTTGAAATTATTTTTCGATGAGTACATAAACTGAATCATACATGGACAACAACAAAAAATGTGTGCCAGTGACTGGAGCACTCTACCAATGTAGGGATTACTTAAACAATGAGACATTGGAACTAATTTATAACACTTATATCCAACCAATTATTCTCAACTACCTAATTCCAGTCTGGGGCACTTGTAGGATAACATTAATGACTAAAACACAGAGGATTAAAAATAAGGTAATGAAGGTTGTTGTGTTCAACTTCCGTTACAGAACACCAACAGATGTAGCTATAACTCCGAAATTATGTTATTTAGGTATACGGAACATTGCATGAAAAATATTCAGTATTTCTTAAGGATTTCAACAGGGAAAAAATATACAGGGTGATCTATTTGAAATAATAAAATTCATCATTATTCCGGAAAAAGGAAAGATCTGACAACAATGTAAATACCACCATAATATCGGCCATATCACAAGATCCTTGCACACCAAAATCTATAAAAATCGTGCAATCGGTTTCCGAGATAATTGTTGGTGAAAAAAGAGGCCATGATAGTACCAAGTGTTTGGGTTGCGATAAAAATTTGAAATTAAAATGGAATCATTTTTCAACCAAACTGTATTTTTTGGAAGAAATTAAATATTTCCTGGAAAAAATGGATACTTCCAAACATTATAGAGCATTTTCTCAAAATCGGTCATCATGTCTATTGTTTTTCGTTTTCAAATCAAAGGTATTGAGTATCAGTTTCCAAAACCGCAACTCTTATACAAATTTCGAAGATCTACTGTTTTTTTGTATTTAAATTCGAATTTCAGGTTGCTGGATAGCCAAAACATATAGTTCTATAAAAAAAAACTAGATGTTTCTTTGAAAATAGCCAATAAAAATGATTTGAAAAAAACCGCAATTCGAATATATTAAAAATTCTTATGGCATACCCATAAGACATGAGCACCAGGTTTTAATACAATATTATCTTTAAACGCCCTGATGCATTAATATACATCAGGTTAGCTGCCATTTCACTTGCTCATGATAGCATTAAATTATGAGATTATGTATGAGATTTATGAGGCAAGATTATTGTTCGACTAACTTGATTTCGTGACAACAATGCAGGGATTCATCATCAAAACCGTTAAGCTTCGTATAGAAGCAAACCCAAAATTAATTCTAGAAAGCTTTGATCTTACGTTTCCCATGCTGAAAATATGTAAGTAATTACTTGTGATTTTCAAATTTATATAGGGGGTTACTAACTAGATATTCTGAAAAAATCAAAATTTGCAACACAAATGAACGTATTTTTGTACACTACTTCTCAATTGAAAGACTATAACCTTCCAAAACCAGTGATTGATGTCTTTATGGCCGTATGTTCCAAACATGTTTAACTAAACTGGTTTAAACAGTTAAACGCACTTACAACCACTTGCACCGTTACTCTCTTAAACGGCGGTTAGTTAACTACCGGTAAAATTTAAGACCTGGTTACAAATTGTTTGGTTTGCACCATGTCGGAGATTCGTAAAGTTAACTAACCTTAGATTACATTTGAAATTGATCTGGCAACCTCGATATTTCAGTTGACGTTTGTCATACGTTGATTAGTTTGACATTGTTGATGTTTCTATTTGTATTTAAAAGTTCAGTAAAGTCGTAAGAAAATTAATAAAAAACTTAAATAATGAGCATTATTTATAAATCAACGTAGTTTCACACTTCCAATGACATAAAAAAAGTCTCGGGGACCTAATTTTACTGCCGCCCAAAAGTTGTTGCTCAGCAGTATAGTAGAAAAATTCAAACACATTGTCTAAAACAAGAAAACCAACCAGACCTCTACAGATGAAAAAAATTGGACTTGGATGAAAATTGAAGAAGAATGCTGCCGCATCTTCATTTGGAATTGGAGGTTATTTTGTAACAACAGGCTTTTAACTCGCGAAAATTGACAGTTTAATTAGACTAGAGCTAAAAGATAATTAAAGTCCGGTTAACACATGGTGCAAGGGTATAATCGCAGTTTAACGTTAAACTGTCATTAAACGTAACGGTGCAAGTGGGCATGTTGCCTTAGTATGAACCGAACGAAGTTTAGTTAAACCTGCAAGAAGTTTGACAACGTCGAAAAATTTAGGGACTTTTTGTGTAAAAAACGTTCGTTGGTGACAATGATTGACGTTTTATATATCTTCTATAATGTAATATTAATCAACATCTAAGACGTCACATACTAAGAATAGGAATTATGCGCCAAGGTAGAAAAGTGAGGTATTATTGCCAAGGTCTTTAATGGATCCGAGACATTAATACACTATTCTAGTGTGGCCCATATAGCATTTTTTTCACTACTAGCATTTAATTTTTTTAAATATTAGTTTTTAAAACTAATAAAAATCGAGTATGAATTTCAAAATTTTCTTATAAATCAAATCATTAATGCTTCTGTCAAATGTAAAACACGTCAGTTTATAATATTTTCATTTTGTATTTGCATCAGTTAACCTCACATTCTGTCAAATGGATTGAGAATTAGTTCTAATCAAGTAGGCTCTGTATTTTTCTACCTTGGTAATATAATAATGAACAACTTTACTACCTCAACAAAAGTCAATAAAGTTAGGTTTAGAGGCTAGTAGTGAAAAAATATGTTTCTTGTCCTTAAGTTAGCTTAGTGATGTGGTTTAGTTTTCGGTACCATATTTTACATAATAAACCCATAAGAACCTTTAGATTAAACCAATGTGACGGTAATTCTTTCAATCGTTTTTCTATCAGACAAAAGGTTAGTTGCAGATTTTCAAAGTCATTTTCTCTCTGATAACATGTTACATGGTAATTTTCGTAATTCACAATTGATTTTGGTCGCTAGACAATTTTTGGTAAACCATGAAGTTCCTTATTCAAAAAATATTTGGCGCTCAAAGCTGTCCATCTCATTTGGATAAACTCTAGGTTAAAACTGACAAAAGTTATTTTCTCCCAATTGGGACTGATAAATTGTATCAAAATAATCAATGTGACTTCTATGTCATTCATATATACATCTAAATCAGACTTAAAAAGGTTCCAAATGGTTTAGAACCATAAAAAAATGTACTACTATTTCGTAATCTGGTAGTGATCCATCTTACTGGGAGTTTTTCATATGCCTTTAAGAGGATATTTTGGAGATGTGCTAAATATCTAATTATCTCCGTTTACATTGCCAATAGTTAAAAATCAACCAATGATATTTCTGTCAAGGTATTCCGTTTATTTTTCTCAGATCAGATGATAATTTTCTTTAATATGGACAATGCTCTAGTTAGATAGCATCTTTTCATTTTCTTCTCATCACACGTATTTTGATCAAAATCGTTTCACATTATCTTTACAGATGGTATCAATTTTTAGGGATCATTACATCTATTGGGAAATATTTTTTTTCCATTTTACGTATCCAACTTCCTCATGTCATGCATTTTTTGGAATTTATAGATTTTCCAATCAAACATATTTTTAAATTGCAGTCGAAGTTGTTCAAGCAAATTGATAGTTATGAAGAATGCCATAACTTTTTATATTTTATTATTTGATTTTGTCCAAAATGGACAATTAAATTATTATTTACTAGTTTATTATCAAGAACTAAACTTGAACTAACTTTTTGCAAAACAACAATCGTGAAGAAAGTGTCCATATAATATTCTTATTATTGCAAAGAAACTTTATAAATGATAAAATATTGCCAATCAAATGAATATTATTATTTACTTAATATACTGTAATTTTTATTGGTAAATATCATGTATTCAACGTATAACTTCACAGAATAATAATAATAATAATAATATACAACCTAACAGTCCAAAAATGTATTTAAAATTCCATTACATGCCTTTTCCTTCATTGATAAATGGGTGTGTTTGACAACTTGTTTGTTTACCTGAAAACTTTCGTGTTCAAAGTCATAACAAGGAGTTTATTTGTATTTTTTTTTATTTTAAACTGTTTGTTTTAAGCAGTAATTATCATAATTTATTTATGTTTATAAAAACCATTTTTTAAGGCAAACTTTCATTTAATATAATTTCTTCACATAGGTATACTTTTATCTCACAAAAATAAGTTAAAAATTTAAGTTAAAATATGTAAACAAAGTTTGGACAAATAATAATTGAGCACATTTATTTACATTTCAATAACAACACATTTTACTAAAAAAATCTTCGGTTAGTGTTAAAATCTTTCTTGATACCGTAAATAATAAACATTCAAATTACTAGATAAGTTTCTGCCATCACGTCAAGCCCCCTTCAGAGTAAACGCCCACTTTACTTCCAAACACTAAAACTTCCAAATCAACTCCAAAAAATTCCGACAAATTATTAAAAACTCAGAAAATTCCTCATGTCTACTTACCTATTTACATTTTTTTCCTAGTACATTGGGAAAAACTCTCAAGGAATTGCGAACTCATCGTATTTTGCCGCGATCTACGAATCTGGACCACGAAGCCGCGACGAACGTTCTCTCCAAAACATCCCTTGATACTGGGGTGCAGCATCGTCCCTTAGCATATCTTCGGGGAGGCGGACTACGGCGAGAATCCCCGAAAACTGCCAGTCAATACCCGGTCGGGGAAGTTTCGTATACCATGGATATACTCAGTGATGAACTTAAAAGAGCTTAGCTTCTTTCGCTGGGAAGCTTTGTCTTAAACCAAATGCAGCAAAAAATAATATATTTTTTCAAATCAAACATTAATTATTGCTTGTTGCGGTATTAAACTCTAGAGTGGGCGAGTGATAAAAGGGCTGCTTCGATTTTTTTCCTCACTGTGTTCTAGATAAATATGTCACTTGATTTTCATAAATTTAAATAGATATAGATGAATAAAAACAGGATTTTTCGTATCTTAAAATTAATTTTACTGACGAATTTGTGACCAGCAAATCCTCCCTATTAAAAAAGAATATCTAGTTAAATTTGCAGCGCTGTACGAACTTAATCCTATCCTGAATGCTTGTAAATTCTGTACAAATTCTAGAGAGGTAACACCGGAATTATCGTTTGCCTCTGGAAATAAATTGGATACCATCTGCAGGACGAATTGAACCGCCACAGGACCAGCATCACCGGTCTCTCTATTAATTCGATGCAATCCGAGGAAATGTGAATGGAAATGCCGCCAATTGAATTGGTATTGGGTGGTGATTGGGTTAAGTTAACGTTTATGTTTGTAGTGAGGAAATGAGGGGAGTCTTGACGTTAAATTAAGTTTGTTTATAAGAGGGGAATTATCAACAAATTATATGAAGCAGCATCGGTTAAAAACGCTCTGGTGATTAAAATTAGTTTGGAGAGTTATAGAATTGATTTGAGGTTTTTAAAATAGTTTTTGCTGAAATTTCAGTTTTTTTGTTAGAAAATACTGAACTTGCTTACGAGAACCATTGAGCCGAGATGATCGAGAAAAAATGCAAGTTGATTTTCGTCCAAATGGACGGTGAAAACGGATAAAATTGATAAAAAATTTAATAATATGATCTGATTTACCCATCGGAAAATCACAAGAATCAGACAAAGCTTAGTGGATTAAACTAAAAAAACTATTACCTAACAAAACATAAAACAAACAGTATTAGTTGTTAGGAACGCCTTACATTCCTGAGCTCTCTGAAAAATATGATTATTTCTTTGAATTTGTTGTAGAAGACTAATTTTTTAGTCTCACCTTGTAAATTGGAGCTTAAAATATATGTAAACCTTCCCACTTATCTTTAAAGTACATACTTTATTTTGTTAAGCTTTCGTTGCATTTCGTCAACTTCATCGGAAGAAAATTGTGATTAAAAAATAACATCAAAAATACAGAATAATTCTATAAAAAACAAATTATGTTTGGATGAAGTTGACGAAGCGCAACGAAAGTTTAACAAAATAAAGTGTGTACTTTAAAGATGAGTACTTTTCTCGAAAAAAACCACAATATATAATCAGAGTTATTATATGAGTAGAGATTAACAATACATTTAATATATATGTATTTTACAGGCTGTTTTACGACGAGCTTACACTATCTATAAATTGGAAACTACTCACACGATTTATATAAAAATTGGCATAGATGGCGAATTTCTGGAAAATATTTTGACATACATGTCACGGTTATACCGAAAGTGAACGATATCTTTGTTATTTTAAATGTAACACCCTGTATATTATTAACTTTTCAGATTCTACATTAAATTTTAAGGAATGAATACCCTATATCTAATGGAGATATTAATTTTTTTAATAAAAAATTGACAGGTGTAGACCTTCATATTGAAAATACCAAATAAAAAACATCTTGTCGGGTAGATTATTAGGACGATCAAGGTAATTGGTGACATGTCAAAAACTTCTTTTCTTAGGAACTTTTCGTCTTAAAATTGAATGACGAATCGCCCACAACAATATTTCAGATTACTTTGGATGTATGTTATGTAAAAGAGGATTCTTATTTAATTTTCCAATCGTTCGGTAATCAATTTCTGACGGATAGATAATTTTAATATCAAAAGTGATCCTTTTTTTCAATAATAAAAACAAAGAAATTCCTTAAGTGGATATAAAAAATTTAATTTAATGTAAATAATCTGAGTAGCGACCAAGAGCGACGTCAATTAATGAAAAAGGACAATTAAATATTTCGGTGCAGTCGTGAGTTTCCTTTCCCATTTGTCCTGCCAAGTGGTAAATGCGGTGCTCTTCCGGTTCAAAGGGGAGAATTCGCTCTTGGGGGTAGCTGGAAAACAATAAAAGGTTAAGTTAAATCATTAAAATATGAAATTATTTGATAAATAAGCATAAATGATGGTCTTTAATGTTGAAATGAGTATTGATTTTCAAGTATTAAGTAAAATTAAATACAATGCTCAATTAAAACGGAGTTTTGTAAATTATAACATGGAATCTGCATAAGATAAAATTTTAGCCTTTTCTTAGACTCTAAACTCTAAATGCTGCTAATCCTAAAACCTCAGACCTCTCTAAGGGTGCGTTTATGTTGGAGCTTTGGTAAACGATTAGAGCAGTGATGAGAACGGTGATAAAAGTAGCAAAAAATTGAATTTCATTGGTATGTGTTTATAGTGGAGCTTCTAAAATCGCGACGACCTTTGAAAACATCTTTTTAAACTGAGTGATTCTGAAAAAGAAATACTTTTTTCTCCGATTGACATTAAACGTCAGTTTTAGTGACATTTATATATAGTAACACTTTTACTGCCTAAACAGTAAAAATGATGTTTAATGCCTAGGCATTAAAAAAATCATTTTTTCTTCTTTTTTTTTTTGAAATCTCCCATACTTTGCTCAGCAACGACAATGATAATGTGATTTAAGCAGGCCCATGGAATCAAACAATCACTTCCACGTCACACATACATAGGCTAACTTCACTGTGCACACTATTATTGTCGATATTTAACATTATATTCATTATCTTTTGGTAGATATTATTATGTATACAATTTAAGGTCTAATCGCCAATAATAATTAAAAAATACGATTCAATTATTACCTATAGCATACGATTCGAAAAAATATTAAAAATTGTTGGTTATAACCGTCATAGAAATGTTTTTATTTTAGTTTGATTTTTCTAAACACACTGTACAAACAATCGGAGAAAAAATTGTTTCACACGGCAGAGAATCAGATTACTGCCTTGGTTAGTATCATTGCCTCGGCTTCGCCTCGACAATGAAATGCTAGCCGCGGCAGTAAATCTGTTACTTCTCTGCCTATAGTTAAACAAATAACTATTATCTTCGAATGTGTTTAAATGTTATATTGCAAATAAAAACCACCAAACGTCTGAATATCCTATAAATACACAGAAATACTTCATCCTATAATTTGTCGGGAACAAACCTATTATGGTCTTTGATCCCACAAAGCTAATGTCGATATCCATATTGATTAAACCTATGAAAGTAAGAAAATACACAGATCAATTATGGTCGCTGCTCTCATCGTTTATTGAAGATTCAACATAAACGCACCCTAATAAAGTCTATTATAATATTTCTGTGTTTTATTTTTCAGCAACCGCTAGTATATCATGCAAATGGATGTTTCTACTAACAGCTTTCATCTCACGTTAAGCCTAAAGTCAGGGCCAAATGCCTGTACACGTCAACAATCAATATTCATCACAGCCAATCAGCGCACAAGCCCTGCCATTCCCATTTTCCCCTTTGCTGAAAACCTCAATGAGAGAAAGTCCATCCTGCTCTCTCAGGAACTACAGCTTTAATCCGTAGCCACCAAAGTGCCTGTATTTACTTTGGAGCTGATACCGTAAAAGGGTTCCAGCCCCCAAAAGGGTGTTTCAGTCCCCCTCTTTGCTAGTTCATCTGCTATTTCATTTCCTTCTATTCCAGTGTGTCCTGGAATCCACAGTACGGTGACTATATCGTTCTCGCCTAGTTCATTGAGTTTTCCTAGGCATACCCATACCATTTTGGAACTGATTACACAAGAACTCAGTGCTTTAATGGCTGCTTGACTATCCGACATGATGATAGTCCGTTGCCTTCTATACTCTTTATCAATATGGAACTGGGCACACTTTCCTATGGCGTGAATTTGCGCTCGAAACGTATTTGGGTGTTTTCCTAAGCCTACGGAGTGTTTGATTCCTGGCCCGCACACTCTCATCCCAGTTCTTTCTATTGCTTTTGAGCCATCTGTGTACCATTGAATGGCATTGTTTCCAAGTCTGGTAATGGTATTTGGATCCCATTCCTTCTTGTTGCTTAATTCCGTATCGAATTTCTTCGAAAAGTTATACTTTACTTTCTACAATCCCTTAAGTACTAGATAGACACAACAAGGTAACTTTGTTGAGGATGCCAGGAATTGTAGGAAATTAGATTGTTGATGTTCTCGCAAAAGAAGGAGCTTGTACGCCTTTTATCGGACCCGATCCCAAAAATACGCAACGCGGAAGAAAAAGGAACTTAGAGCAGCCTACTGGAAAAGTATTCCAGGACAAAGACAGACAAAAAGGTTAATACGACCTTCTTCTCACTACGCTTATTTGCTCTTGGAGCTTAAGAAAATTTCAGAGTAATCACAGGAATTCTCACTAAACACTGCTCACTGAGATATTATCCCTGCAGGATAGCAAAACTGGACAGTGAAACACGCAGATTCTGCATTGATGTAAATGAGAAGGCGGAACACATTATCTGCAATTGCAGGGTAATATCTTCCACCAACACCTTAAATACATGGAGCAAGTCTACTTAGTGCCTAATGGGGTTACAGAGTTAACTCCCAAACGGATAATAGGCTTTCTCAGATGCCTAGATCTCTAGGACTAAAATATAGATGTAGGGTATACAAAAGATGACGCAATAGATCACAATGTGGTAAGGCCCATCGGGCCAATCGACCCCCTTGTAATCTTATCTAATCTAAGTTTTTTACCAGGAATAAGAAAATGCCTAAATTTTTTGAAGCCAAGTAGACCAAGAATCGTACTTACTTGAAAATCACTTTTAAAATAAAGTTTAAGAAATTGTGTTCCTTTGGAGCGAATTTTTGCGAAGCTTCACACAATGTTCGTAAAATGCAAGTACGACCATTGTAACCCATGCTGAAACAATGTAAAAATAATGAGGGTTCTCAATAGTTGCTAAAATAGCAAATGGGTTGGGCTAGGTTAGATAGGATAAAAAAATACTAGTTGAGGGAGATTGATCATTTTCTAAAGATATTAACTGGAGAATCTTGGAATATGATCAATTTGTTTTTAGTAAAACAAGGGATAAAGGAATAACAAAGATTACTGTGATGAATTTCAATAACAATAAAAAACATTTTTCAAGCATCTACTGTTATTGCTCCATGTACCTTGTATTGAATAAAAGCTTTTTGACTTACGATTCCAATATCCTTTCCATTTTACCATATAGATCCCTTCTGTGTCGACGTTTTGCTAGAAATTTAGGTCCTAAAAAATGTCCAAGGGATTTTGTGTCATTTGGTAAATCGTACGCCAAACCCCAAGCCAGACTTTCAGTAAATATACCGCGTGGGTTGACCCAAAGCTGGGACGTCATACAAGCGGCAGCCTTGAAAAAAATGCACAAAACAAAGTTTGCAAATGTTATAATTGCTCAAAAATTAGAATGTATAAAGAATAGCAGTACAAAAGATGTAAAAATATTGGAATAAAAGGGATATAATCACTTCTGTTTGTACCATGTTATTTTACGAACGTATCGAATAAATAGCTTAATGGTCTTTGTAATGAAAAATAAAATTAAACATTCATTCATTCGTTTGGGTAGTGCTCAACAGCCCAGGCACTTGAACTAAATCTTTGTACCATTTCCCATATTATCTACTTCCATTCCAGAAGCTTCGTGTCTTCTATATAGGCCACTAGTTTGAATGGGGGGATTTTGAGTAGTTGTAATGGTTGTATTATTGCCTCTCCAAAATACTTCCGTCTGAGTCCTTGTAAGTTCTCACATGTGAGTAGGTGTTTCATTCCTTAGTTCACATTTTCTACACATAGGTTTACTGACGCTGTGTAGATGTTTCCTTAGGGTACAGTGTCCAGTGACCAGGCCGATAACTGTCTTCAAATGTATTTTACGTAGTTTCAATAGCCTGGTTGAAATTTTCTTGTCTACCTCGCTCAGTAAACTCTTTGTATGGAGGTGACTTGTGTCAACCTTTATTTTGAATTGCTCTTCCTTATCTAGCCAGTTCCTGACTTCCCCTCTTAAGCAATCCTTTGTGGTTCCACATAACGGATTCGGACCGATGAAGTTTCCTTTAGAGCCTTCTTTAGCTAACTGGTCCACACAATTGATCACCTGCAATCCCCTCATGTCCCGTACTACTAGAGACACTGTGTTGTCTCTTGCCAGCGTGTTACTGGATTCTTAACAATTTTTTACCAGTCTAGACTTAGTTGTTGGATTTCTGATAGCTTTAAGCAGAGCCTGGATGTCGGTTCATGTTTTAATTATTTGTCCGGTATTTGTCCCGATGTTTTCATCAATACAGGCTATAGCGGCAATAGTATCTGCTTAAAACACACGTATATCGACCAAGAACATTATCTTTCTATGTCCGTTTCTGCCAGCCAGTGCCATGGTTTGTTTTGGAACCATCAGTGAACCAGATTATGTCTACAGGATTACATGCGTACATCTTCTGTTCCCTAGATGGGATGATGATATTCACTCGCCCAGTGAATATGTTCTCCGGTGTCATGATATCCAAACTCATGTGAAGTATGGGTTCATCTAGTCTTGTCCCAGTTATATCAGAGTGTCCTTCTCGAGCATTGTTCGAAGTCCATATGACTCCCGATTACAGCATTAAAATTTCCATCATCGTCTCCGCCCTTACTAAAAGTTCCAGAGGAGGAAGGATTCTATTGATGTCGTCCCCGTGCTGTTAATTGCCCCAGTAACGTCAAGGAGAGCTTGTCTTTGGATTGCAGCTAATATATTAACTGCAGAAGACACTTCTGTCCTCCTCCACCAGACTATCGTTCCATGGATGATCGTTGGCCTTATCACAGTTGTGTGAAGCCAGTGAACCTCAGGTCGGATGAATAGTTCAATGGTTTTTGTAATGAAAAACAAAATTAAACAGTTTAGTGAGAGTATTTTTTATCAATCAAGTACCTACTGGTTCAGGCTAATTCATTTGAAATTTTCATTTCTCCGTTTCTTTCTCTCTCTCTCTTTATTATCTATCTAAATTTTCAAGAGTATCGGATAAGTTTGAACTTACCGAAACGCTGGCACCTTCAGGAAAAGTCAAATATCTTTTTCTCCTGGATAAAACTTTGTTTTGAAAACTCATTAACTGTGCTGATTCTAAAAGCGGAAATAGTAAACAAAAAGTTAGCAGCAACTTCTTCATTTCATCGGCATAATTCGCTGAAATTGAGTAACTGAATTTGAAATTGGAATTATATACAGTTTCGAGTATCATTTAGAGTATATATGTTAAATGAATGTAACCGTTATTATTTATGTAGTCTTCGATTCATTTTTATTTTATATACAAATAATAATAAGTATAACGTGCTAAAATTACAATTTCTACAAGGGGAATTGAAAAATTACAAAATATTTTCCAGCAACATGATTTTCATTAGTATTTTTTCGTGTCTATTTATTGTTCCAATCTAAGAATTGAAAAATTATAACAATGCATTTTTGCCGTAGAATCGAATCAATTTATTTATATATACATATATAAGTATAGTCACTTTATCGACGCCCTTCGTTCAAACCAAACAGTGTTTCCCAACAGCGAAACCGGATGAAAAATGCGACGAAATTTCTCACCGACATCTTCAATGTTGTTCTATCGTCATTGAAATATTTGGGAAATTGTATTTGAGTTTGAAAAATAGACGTAGGAATCATGTCGCCACAACAAAGCCCTTTTGCGTTTCAGTAAAATAGAGATTCGGAAACTCCAGACGAGGATATCCATGAAAGATAATGATATTACCCATAATTTACCGAAAGATTTTATTTTCTTTGCCGAAAACGCCATTTATGGACTTATAAAACAGTGTTGTAGATGAAGGTTCAAGGTTATTCAATTTTGGCATATATGACGGAAACTTCAAATCCATAATTTGTGTTTGAAATTTAAAGAGCATCGGGAATAACAATCCTATATAAATATTTATATGGGTCTGTTAATAAGGTACGTAATTGTTAATCCTGCTGGAGATTTGGATGATCCAGAAACAATAATTTGCTTCCTGATTATCCTTTATGCTATTATATCAGTATTACGGTAGATATGTTTTTTGAACTTTGGTTCATCTCAAATTGACCACTTTGTTATAAAATATTTAGACCAGAGCAACAGTAACAACCTTGTGGTAATACGTAGCAAGTTCAGGATTACTTTCTCTAAATATGTCCTGTCCATGTTGACTTACAGTCCAAAAAACACCTCAAAGAAGTTTATTTGCTCTGACCAAATTTTGGTTTTTTTAAGATTAGCCGAAAAACACACCATTTTTCTATAATTATGAATGCCACTTGGATTTTCTGGCATGTAATATTTTAGGAATTCATTTGTTTGCAGAGCGATTATTTTATCCGCATCTGTAACTGTATTGAATGGGGATATCAGGAGGGTTAAAATTGATACAACCATTTTTGTTCCTAATCTTTATTTATTAAAACATATCGGACCAAACAGATTGTTGACAACTAGGATATCTTTCAATACATTTGTGACTTTTATTGGTAGCTGCATCGTATTCATCTTCATCTAAATGATCTTCATGCGGCTTTATCCTAAAATTATTTTAATTCAAAATAATGTCAATTAATAGTAGATTTGAGGTTGCAAATCAGATTCTTGTTTTTCTAGCTTATATATCAATAAATGAAGTTCAAGTTTACAACGGTGCCTCAAATGTTAAAATTTGATCATTCCTGATTCCATGGGGTTATTATTTAAAAGGTATTATGACGAGCTATTTTCTTTATAGTTGTCATGGCTTGATTGACCAAAAAATGTCATAAATTTTAACCATAAGTCTAAGCTAAATTTGGGCAAATAGCTCAAAACTGTAGGTTATGATTATCCTGAAGTAACTTGAACAGCCCTGACAAATTGACAAAAATTCCTCAGTTTTGGGTATCAAAATAATTTAAGTAAATTGTTCAAAACTGATTCTAAAGTAACTAATTTTATATAATTAGATTATACTTTACCTAAATATAGTTTTAATTACTTCTTGAAACAAAGTTCCCTTGCCCTTAGGTACTTGACTCACTTCGCACAGAGCTTTTTTGATACAAGCCTTACCATCTTTACCTAAACTAAAACGAAAATTATATACAATTGAAATATTTAAACGGTTCTGAAGTAGTGCTAGAAAACTGAAGGTCTCCAGTATTCAACCAATTACATCGAAACAACGTGAACCATTATACTCTTCTGAATACGCAAGAGCTCCAAACTTGAATGAACATAAATGAAAATACTTGTGCCCGGGAAACGGAACAACTTATCATGTTCAAGAGAGTAAGAATGGAAGCAATTTTAAAAGGTGTATAGGACACTGACAAAGTATTAACATTGATGGATTTATTTGGAATTTAAAATGATTTGTAAAATTAGAACCATTCAAAGGTATAAGAGATCAAAGAGCTAAAGAAGAAATTGAAACAAATTGGAATTTAATTAGCCCAAAAGAGCGTAAGAAAACTTTTTTAGTTTTACCAAAAGAATAAATGCTCGGTACTTATTTTAACAGTTTTATATTTCGGAAGTTGATAATACTGGTATTGAAAAGCGAAATCTGACGTTTGACATTTTTGTGCTAATAATCTTGTGACCGGGAAACACGGTGCTTGAAATGCGGTAAATGTAATCTACACACGGAATCTTGTAACTATCCTATGAAGATCCCAATTCTTTCATAAATTTATTCAAGGACATCCAAAAATATATATTATATCAAATTTCATGGATATAAAAACAAAACAGTTATTTTTTGTGATGTTTTGTAAACACTCAATTGATTTACTTACGCCGTTAACAGCTTTTCTAATTTTCCGTACAGTTCTCTTCTACTTCTTCTATGAATTTGATGATATATGGGATGAATATAATCATCTGGATAATTGAAAGATTGTCTAAAACATATAGCTAAGATTCAGTTTTGTGTAATTTTAAAAATGTATGGACTTATGCTCCACAAAAGTTAGGGAGATTCACAAATATTGGATTTATGTTAAAAATAATCCACTGTTTGATTCACCAATTTTTTGTATGTAATATATTGAATCTTTACGTATTCTTAAGTTTTGTATTTTTATTTTGGTTTCAATTGAAACAGTACAACGAGGATTGCACGAGGTTAACTTACGTTCACGACGATTTAAGAGAAGAGTTCCATTAACACAAATTCATATGCATGCTCGATTGGCTTGGGCTAATGAACATTTGAATAGGAATGCTGAATGGAGGTCCGCATTGTTCGCATATGAGTCGAGGTATGGACGGTTTTCTGATAGTCGACTTGTTCATGTATGGATTCTTCCACTAGTGCTCAGAAATCGAAGAGCAGTGCAGGAAGTTCATCGGTTCAGAGGTGGTGCAGTTGCTGTTTGTGGAGGCATTTGTTTTGATGATCTTACAGAATTGTTACTGCTTGATGGGAACATGACTGCGCAGATTTATGTACAAGTTATTAACACTGTTATTAGTTTGTTTCATGCTGCTATTGGACCAAATTTCTTACAATAATAATCGACCGCATCGTGCAGCAGTAGTGAAAGACGCTTTGGACTTTCATATTATTCGGTATTTGGTACTGTCTCCTCCATCGCCCGACCTCAATCCCATAGAGCATCCTTGGGACCAGCTACAAAGAGCCTTGATCCACCCCCACAGACACTCCAAGAACTTAGACACCTTTTACCCCAAGTTTGGAGACAAATAGATCAAGGCTACTTCAACTTTATTGAAAGTAATCAGAGGTGTTTCAAATTGTTATTTTTGTTGTTTAAATTTGAAAACGTTTTGCGAAAAGGGCAAACAAACGCTTACATAGAATAAAAACATTCAATCTATAACATATAAACACTTGGTCACCAAAAATCATAATTTGTTAAAATACAAACTCCTAGTTTATGAACTTTCTCAACTTTTATGGTGCAGTTTATATTGTTTTGTATAGCTGGGTCCTAGCTCGGGTGATCTGGTTTTTTTAACACGCTTATATTAGCTTCACCTGTATGTGAGTTTGTTAGTTTGTGTGTTTGTGTGTTTGTGTGTTTGTGCGTTTGTCGGGAAATCACTATGTGGCCATGTACATGATTTACACTGTAGTAGTGTGGCCATCCTGAATTGTGTGGCCATTTTTGGGACCCCACAATTTAAAAACCACTTTAATGCATTCTACACGTTATGCTGATTCGAATGGTACCTACTTTATTACATTGACCCCAAAAATGCTGTTATAGGTTGTGCGAAAATGTGTGTTAATCGATGAGATTGGAGCGAACATTGTGTGGTCAAAGTAGTTGATCAGCAAGTGCTGCCCTCTTCAACCTCTTCATTCGGCGAACTTTTTTACACGGATTATAACCTACCTTATGGGACAAGTCGAAATATTTAGAAGTTGTGAATACGTTATTTTACTTTATGGTACAGCGCGGTGTTGCCTCTTCAGTAGTTGCTTGTAACTATTGAATGTTGAATAGGAAGTCCTTGCGTATTTGAATAATGTACGTGTCGGCCCAGACACTTTTGTTTATTAGGAATCTATGGCCCATACATAATCAACCTTAAATGGGTCTGTTGAACACAATAGCAATAGGAATATTCTGAGTATAAAATTTAAAATAAAAAGTGTATTGAAAAAATGAATGTTATGTAATCATAATTATAATGGTCTTCACCAATATAAATTGTTCCTAACAGTCCAGATGTAAGTTGTGGTAATGCAACCTTCCAAAACTATCTTTTTTACTTGTCGGTTTTATCTCTTTTGTAATGACCATCTAGTGATTACGTCGCATATTTTCGATATACATTTATCCTTAGAGCTGAAAAAATATCGTTAACGAAGGTTGTAGACATCACCAGAGATGTATGCCTAAATTTTCAAGACGTTCAAAAAAATCAGCAAACCAAGTATATTTATATATATTATTATATTAAATTATAACTAGCAATAACGTCAGTAACCATAATGGGGAGGAAAAATATAATAATATCGATAGAAATAGAGCAGTCAGTATCAATAATATTATAGGTACAAACTTAAACGACAATCGCTGCAGAACAAACATTAAAATAACAAAAGAAAACAGGAAATGCAGAAATAGTGATAAGATAATAATAGGTACATGGAATATAAGGACAATGTTAAAGCCAGGGAAAATGAAAGAAATAGCAATTGAAATGAAAACATATAAACGTCAAAGTTAATAGTTCAATACTATATATTATATCGCTTCACAAAATTTGAAAAATATTTTTCGAAGGACAAACCCTTTACTAAGAAGCAACAACTACTTCTCGGGATATATATATATATATATATACTAAATATTTTTAAATATCGGGGATTGCAGCCAGTAGTTATGTGATAGCCCTACAAGCAATAAGGTGGAAAGAAGAGGGGAAGGTGGAGAAGGAAGAACATACACTCTCTTATTCAGGAGAAAAAAGTATGGAAAAATTGAATAAAAGAATTGGAGATAAAAATATTGCTCCTTCAAGCTGCAAACAGCAGACTGTCAATAATTACAAAAAATAAACAAGAAAGCCTTACAATAGTAACTATCTACGCACCTACGGTTGACGCAAAGGAAGAAGATAAAGAAGATGTATAAGAAAACATCCCAAGAATTGATACAAAGTTAGTTATAGGTGTAATGCACCAATCGGAAAAGAGGAATACAATGACATGGTAGCCGACAAGAAAATACAATCCCTGACAAACGAGAATGAATCGGAACTCAGTAACTGTGGAACGGTAACAGACTCGTATATTATAAGCACCAAATTCAGATACAAAAGAGAACATATAATAACTTGGGTGAAACCAGGCTCAAAGTAAGGCAACCAAATAGGCCATGCATTAAACAATAAAATGGTTATGCATGGTAGAAGATACTGGATCATTTAGGGGAGCAAATGTAGACTCTGACAAATTTTTGGAAGTAATCAAATGTAAATGAAGATAAATAAATAAAGGGACAGAACAGAAGAAACAATGAAATACTGAAAAACTAAAAAGAGGAACACTCGAACCAAAACTACAAGAAAGCACTTAATGAAAAATCAGAAGAAGAAGAGGGAAACAGAACAAAAATGGAAAAAGTCAAAGAATAGCATTTTAGCAACAGCCTATCAAATTTTTTAGTGGCATCATTAATTTCTAGTTCTAAATATACTTATTTTTAAAATAATGCAATTTTTTACGACATAACTTTCAAAGGTAAATCATTTGTACAGGATACACACTTCTCTAAAAAGTTATGAGTTGCCATTGACTACAAAATGTATTTCGTAATTAAAATCTCTATCATATTAACCTCCATTATGAACAGGCAACAAGCCTCTAATTTCCATATTTAAAATATGAATAATGAAACGCAGGGTTAAAAAAATTTCATAATAAATTGAAAGATACTCAATATTTATCTACAGTTGCTTCAGAAACCAAGTTTGCAACGTCATTATATGTGGATAAATTTTTTTTCCATTCTGACCATGCAAACTTGGTCTGTGAAACAGTTGTAGATAAAGTATTTAGGCCCATGTACTTGGCTGTCTATGATTAGTTGTTTCTGGTCGAAGGTCGATTAAAAAAGACACCTGCTTCGGTGTGTTTACGAAGACCCCACAATGTGGGTATTGTTCATAGTTTTTTGTTCCCGACCGACCGCGATCCTGTTTACAACCGAAAACTAATAAAATACAGCTAATGCGGTGCCTCAAAAGCAAGTTATAAAAATCAGAAAAATGTACACTTTCAGTTTAATACAGGGGAAACGCATGTTTAATATACAATAATTAACTGAATATAATAAAATTGAAACGTGTTAGGTTTCTAATAATTCTGTATGGAATTGATTTATTCTTTTAAATAATAAATCATCCCTAGTCGTTGCAGTATTTGAATAATCTTACTTGGGTACTGCACCTAGGCAAATTCAAATCGAAATTGGTAATTATTTTAGTGAAAAATAGGGATCAAACAAAAATTAGCAAAAATTTAAAAATTTCGTCTTTGAAGGGATTCGAATCATATTTATATAGTAGTAACAACCTCGCTGTCGCAATCATTAGAAATAGGTAACTTTAACAAACCCAACATCCACCGGCTTTATGTCCCTTCCGAGGGACGGCATATTATCCTCTCTATACCTCGTACTTAATGAATGCAACATATTATTTGTTGGAAAAACTTTAACTTACTAATTTGGTTATAAAAATAAATAAAAAACGTGAACTGCCATATCATCTATACATATATAAAAGAAAGTCGTGTTAGTTACACTTTTTATTACTCAAGAACGGCTGAACCGATTTGGCTGAAAATTGGTGGGGAAGTAGCTTAGAACCAGGAGACGGACATAGGATACTTTTTATCCCGTTCCCGTGGGAAAAAACATTACTTACAAAAATTTTACTTTGGACAAAAAATGGCGGGAATTAAAATATAATATAATAATATAATTTTTGTATCATTACTTGGAGATTAGCTAATTGTAAGGATGGCATTTATAAAAAAAAATTATTTAAAAAAGTTCTACTTTGAACAAAAAATGGCGGTAAATTAAAATTCAAAGTTTCTGTGTAGGTATCGTTAAGTTTGAAATGAACAAAAGCTACTCTGACACTCCACTCAGCGGGTGAAAAATATTTAAAAAAATTCTACTTTTGACAAAAAATGGCGGTAAACTAAAATTTTTGTGTAGGTATTAGTCGGAGAGCTAGTAACACGTGTTTGATGCACCTTGAAATTTTGTGCCATAGTATCGACTGGATAAATGAGCAGGTAAGGAAATGTTGGCTTGCCCTACCTGGGAACACCAGGTACTGCGCATGAAAGGTGTAAAAAAATTTTGCCCAAAAAAAGTGTTTGTTTCAGAGGCCAGCAAACAGATATCTAAATTTAAAATCACATAAAATACAAAAATTAATAAGGCAGACACTTTTGAGGGGGTTAACATTTAAAAAAAACACCCTCAATTTGTTTTTTTTTAATACAAAATAAAGTGTTTGATACACAGCACTGATTATTTTGTTCTTAAATGTGATAAACTATAAATGCTATATATTTCATTATTATTATTGTAGTATTCAATTATCTTGAGAGATTAAAAATTTAAAAATGAGTTATTAATAAAAATAAACATATTCTTTTATGTTACTCCAGAATTTAATTTAAAAATGTGTAGTCAGTACAGCTGTACAAGAACATGTGAACAAAAGCCAATGAGAGCGCAGGGAAAGATCGTAGCTAGGCCGGTAATCGGTGCTCTCGCTCACATCCACGACTACACGCTGCATATCTCTTTCTATTTAATATTTATTTTCAAGTTTTCCGATAATTAAACCCCAAAAAAAGTGTCTGCCTTTTTGTAATTATTTTTTATTATATGAAATTAAGACGCTGTTAAAATGTCAACGTGAATCAAACACTTTATTTTGTATTTAAAAAAAAACAGCTTGACGGTGTTTTTATTAAATGTTAATCCCCTCAAAAGTGTCTGCCCTATTAATTTTTGTATTTTATGTGATTTTGAATTTAGATTTCTGTTTGCTGGCCTCCGAAACAAACACTTTCTTTGGGCAAATTTTTTTAATTTCTTTCTCCTATGCGCAGACCTGGTGTCCCCAGGTAGGGCAAGCAAACACTTGCTTACCTTACTTTTTTAAATGAAAATGAGTGTTTCTAATTAATTCCACTATTTAATGAAAAAATTATGAAAACTCTAAGATATTGATAATTATTTCGATATTGACATATCATCGTCAGAATATGTATAATATAATATATACAGGGTGTTTCTAAATTCATGCGACAAAATTCAGGAGGTGATTGCTCGTATGAAATTGAGATGGGTCTTTCCTATAACAAAATTTCCTCACCCCACCCCTTTCCGAGATATCACCCTTAAAAGGTGGTGACTAAAATTGAGTTTTTATTTTTTTCCTAAAATTTCAGTAAACCTAGAAACTTGAAACTTTGCAATTTTCGTGCACTTTCAAAGGACTAACCACGGGTATTTTTTCAATATTTTCAATATTAAAAAAATTATAAATTATGGTGTTTATTTTTTTTCTCTGCAGCTATTGGTTTTGGAAAAAAAATTAAGAATAAATTTTTTTTTTAAATAAAACAAGGATTTTAAGTTAAATTTTATTTCATAAAACTTCATTTCGAAAAAAAGTTTTGATATGAAATAAAGTAAGGGTTGCTAATTTCACCTCCGTATAATGTAACAGGAATATTGAAAAAATACCCGTGGCTAGTCCATTGCGAGTGCACGAAAATTACAGAATTTCTAGTTCCTAGCTTTACTGAAATTTTGGAAGGAAAATAAAAACTCAATTTTAGTCACCACCTTTTAAAGGTGATATCTCGGAAAGGGGTGGGCTGAGGAAATTTTGTTATAGGAAAGACCCATCTTAATTTTATACGAGCAATCACATCCTGAATTTTGTCGCATGAATTTGGAAACACTCTGTATATATAATATGTCAATATCGAAATATTTATCAATATCTTAGTTTTCATAATTTCTTCATTAAATAGTAGAATTAATTAGAAAAACTTAGTTTCATTTGAAAAAGTAATATGAATAGATTCCACAAAGTAAGGGTCCAAACAGTAAATTCACTTACCTACCTGCTCATCTATCCAGTCGATACTATGGCACAAAATTTCAAGGTGCATCTAACACTTCATGAAACACGTGTTACTAGCTCTTGGACTATATCGTTACTTGGAGATCAGCTAATTGTAAGGATGACATTTATAGAAGTATGAAATAAACAAAAGCTACTCTGACACTCCACTCAACGGACAGAGAACGACCGCGTGTATAATATCTTATTTAGTCGAGTTTGTTGGAACACTTTTAACTCGAGAACGGCTGGACCGGACAGTTTCTGTATAGGTATCGTTAAGTTTGAAATGAACAAGTTACTCTGACACTCCACTCAGCGGGCACAAAAGGATCGCTTGACAAGACAATGTTAGGACAGGACAACGTCTGTCGGGTCTACTAGTATCTTCCAAGTTAGTTTTCAAAACTGTTAATCCATATAAAGTCTAATAATTCATAAACCTTCAAGTATTATTATTCTCAGGAAAGGTAGTTGCGAAATTCAAATGATGTGACAACAATGTATGTGTATGACCCCATTATGCTGGTAATATCTTAATTCGCTAAAAAAAGCGTGACCTTGACATAAAAGTGTGTAAGGAAGTGTGTATGGCCGCATAAGGCGTTATACCGTAGTATGTAACCATATCTATCTTTAAGAGGACTGACCCCCTAAGTCTGTTAGCATCAAAGGTGGTGAAAGAAGGAGTGTTTATAAATAATTCAAATAGCTATATATAGATTGGAAAATTCCACACAGGGTACATGTCGAAATTCCATTGTCCCCACAATTCACGTCAGTGTCAAGTGGCCGCACAATGATTTCCCGGTGTGTACGTGTGTGTTTGTGTGTTTGTGTGTTTGTGTGTTTGTGTGTTTGTGTGTTTGTGTGTTTGTGTGTTTGTGTGTTTGTGTGTTTGTGTGTTTGTGTGTTTGTGAGCTTGTGAGCTTGTTTGTAACTCTCCTAGCAAGTGGCTTGTATTACAACTGTTAGTATATCCAAACAATATAAGTACGTTCGTTGGCCGAGCTGGCTAAGGCACGCGTCTTCGATGACGTCGGATTCACCGGTTGTGGGTTCTAATCCCGTTCACGGCTAAAAATATATAGGATGTTTAATTTATAAAGCAGCCTTTAAACTCGATTTTTAGTCACTTTAAACGCTCAGATTAATTCGAAATTCTGCGCACACGGCAAGCTCCGATGACAATACAATATAGTAGTAAAATATGGGGTGTTTCATTTATAATGCAACCTTTAAACTCGATTTTTACCCACTTTAAACGCTCAGATTAATTCGAAAGTTTTTTATATAGTACTAAAAAGTGAAAAATAAATTATAGTTCAAAAAAACTAAAAAGCACGCTTTAGAGGTAATGCTTTGTACAACATTTACACACTAACTCTGCATTTCGGAATAGAACTAGTAAGAAATTGTAACAATTTATATTGAGCACCCCACGCTATTACCACAATGACATTAATTTTCTCGTTAATCATTTTATTCTTAAATTAGGAATTATTTTTACCTTTTTAGTTCGATTACCTCTAAAGCGTGTTTTTTAGTTTTTTTTTAAGTATAATCTATTAATATCTAAAAGTGATTGACTTTCAACTCGCCAGGTTATTTATAATTGTTATTTTTATTCGAGATCCTGCAGTCTTTGATACACTTCCCTGAGATGTCTCGTCAAGGTTTTATACCATCATTTTATATTAATGAACCTTTACATCTAGGATATATTGATTTATATAGCAATAAACCCTAAAAGCACCACTAAGTCTTTTTAATGGAATGATCCCATCCTTTTTGAAATTCTTTTCATTTATATCAATAAAAGAATGTATCGCTTTTGCATTTTATTTAGGAACGAAAGTTCATTTTACGTATTAAAAACTTGTCTTATATTTAGTTCAAGCACATTTCAGAAAATTTTTGGTATCTCGAAACTCACCTGGTATTTCCATTGACCCGAGATATTTTCGGTGACATTTTTCCACCTTTATTAAATTGCATTTTCCTTAACTCGGAGTAACCGTTGTATTTAAAATCTTGTTTCAAACGGAAAGGATCGTAATAGGTTCTGGCAGGTGCTGAATATCTGACGTTTTTATACGTCCATTTGTCGTTAAGACGATTTGATGAACCTTTTCTTTGAGAAGGGTGTTCTGATAAATCAACATCTTTCAATTCCCAGTCATGATGGGGCTAAAACATAAATAAAAACTTGATATAGGTGACTACAACCAGTGAATTCGGCATCGTTTCCATTGAAATTTTAACGAAAATGTTAGCACCAGTGGAAAGATAAGATATAATTATCATTTTTCATAAACTAGGTACTTTAAATTTTTTAACTGATTATATATTAATTATTTCAATATTATCGAGAACATCCAAAAAGTCTGTCTAAAATTAATCGTACCGAAGGATGGCCGCTGCTTTGAATTTTACGACAAACGCAGTTGTATAAATAAAAAGTTACCGGTAGTGTTGTTGGAGGTTCCGTTGTTGTTGGAGCTTCTGTAGTTGTTATTGGAATTTTTCCTATCGACATTAACAATTCGTTAGGTGTTGAAGGCAATTCCCAGGCCAAAGCAGCTGTTAAACCGAAAACATAAATTTCTCCCAATCCTACTGAAGGCATTGTAAGGCAATATACTGAAACATAAACTTAAATGAGTAAAAAATGTAATGTTTATACTGAAACACAACTCAATATGTCATCTTATGTTCTGAGGTTAAATAAATAGTGATAATTTTTACTATTGTAAATTAATTAATAATTGTGCTATTGAAATTAACAATGAAAAGCAGTACTGTAGCCAAGTTGAACCCATTCTTCAGTTTGAAACATTTTCCTAATAACGATTCATCTATATATTTGTGGAGATTGAAATCACATTCGACAATTATTTATGACAGAGATGCATAATGAAATACCTCGTCTAAGTTTATTCCATAAAAGCACTTATCTTCTGATACATAACAAATGCAAGTACACCAACTTTTATTGTTATTCCAGAATATTTAAAACAATGTTACATCATTGTGACAAGTTCTCTCTTTGTTTAGCATAGAATTTGGATCAACTTGTCGTATAGATGCATTTATAGTGGTAGAGGATTACTTCTTTTTCCATCTATAGTTATACTCAAACGGACTTAGAGATTGCTCTCTCACCCCGTATTACATTTAATTTCATAATTCATTATACAAATCCAAGATATTTCTTTTCTAACGCTGTTTCTCAAGTTAACGCAAAGTGTATTATAAAATAATAAAACATTTTACGAACTTCTCGCACACAATAAATAGAAAAAAAAGTTAAAAAAAGTTTAGTACTGACCAAGTTGTAGAGAACTTCCTGGGGGAAACGTCAGATAGCGGCGTTTTCTGGACAAACTCTTCTCAACTCCATTTGAGTGATTTATTCGTTTCCCCATATCTTGTTCCAAACTTTCTTTCGAATCCTTTACAAGGACCATAACAAAAAAAAACATTATAGCGCTCCTGAACATGTTATTGAATTTTTCCGATCGTTTTGAAAAAACATTCAAAGTTCACTAATTATTTTACGGTTGTCTATTACGAGTTTCGTTTAACTGAAAGATGTCGACATTCTGTTTATGTTTGTCTTTTTAATTCGAGGCATTAAGTCTAAGGTCTTTAATGTAATTAGTGGGCTTTTGTTTGTTTAAAAGAAATTAGCACTACTTATTCTAGATACGACGATTAGCTAAATAGTGTGGACAAATGTTCCACGTATGTAGAGCACTGAGGTAATGAAATAGTAAAAAAATAATAATTTGTGGTAAATTATAAACCAATCTTCTCAATTATGACGGTCTGTTTTCTTCTATTTACCATAAAACCAGATAAAACCTTTAAAAGCTATTTGATTTTAATTTTTACGTCTTGTAGGTAATATGCTTTTTTATTGTTTTCAACATTAAATAGCTTAGATGTCAAAGATAATAGTTTAATACTATTTTAACGCCTTACAAAGTTTTTGAAAATATTTTTCAAAGACTAGAGACCGTTCACTAAGAAGCAGCAACTACTTCTCGGGCTATATGCCGCGACAGACATTGAATTACACTTCTAAGTTAAACAGGGATCTGCAAGATACCATTCTGGTTTGTAATTAGAAGGGACAACATCAATTGTAGACCGGTTTCGGCGTATTTGCGCCTCATCAGTACAAGGTAAATGTCATCCGTCCAGAAGTCCTGAGAGCATAATCCTGGACTGGAGAAAACGCTGAAACCACATCAATATATTAACAGTAAAGGAAATGCTAAGAATGCGATAACAGCGACATCCCCACATCTAACCACAAACCAAAATTCTATATTGACAAAAAACCAACTCCGTTTTGTAGTTATTTACTTAATTACAGTTTCCTGTAAAAAATGTCATATTTTAGTAAAGCCTTGATGTATTGATGTGGTTTCAGTCCAGGATTAAGCTCTCAGGGCTTCTGGACGGATGACATCTACCTTGTACTGATCAGGCGCGAATACGCCGAAACCGGTCAACAAGTGATGTTGTCCCTTCTAATTACAAACCAGAATGGTTGGTTATATAGCCCGAGAAGTAGTTGTAGCTTCTTAGTGAACGGTCTCTGTTCTTTGAAAAATATTTTTCAAAAACTTTGTAAGGCATTATAATAGTATTAAACTATTATCTTTGACATCTATTGATAACATTCTTTACTAAAATATACAATTTTTACAGGAAACTGTTATTAAGTAAATTAAATAGCTTGTTCAAAAGATTGAATAAGCACCTAATTACATTGTAAATGTATCAAAATCGTTGTCTTGCTACAAATGTCAATTTAAACTACACATTTCATACAGTAGACGACTGCCTTAGATTAAAAGGAAGCGATGGTTACCTGAATTGAGATTTACTTTGATATCATAAATTGGGGTAGCATATTCGTATTTTGCAAACGATCCAGTGTGCTCCAGTGTTAGGTTGCGTCACAAAATTGAAGTACGAAATGAAAAGAAAACAAAAAAGACAAATATAGTTGATGTTTAATTTTCTTCGGTAGAGATGAAAACTGGTATAGAAACCTTACATATCGCTCTTGTAGTGGTAAATAAATAATTGTTGTGATAATAATGTAAACTGCCATTATTACAAGGAAAAACACCTTTCTCATAGGACATGTACAAAATGTAGAGTCAGCTTTAAAAATCGTAGAACCCTCAAAATACTGTGAATATTGACCTAAACTTTCAGCAGATTGCTCCTAAAAGACCATACTACTAAAAAAGTCAACAAAACTTTATCCGGAAGGATTTAAATAATAAATAAAGTAGAAGCAGTGAAAACCTTCGAAAAATCAAATTATAAAACCAAAAAGAACTCGTAACTCAAGTAAAAAGTAAGTTCAAAAACTGAAACCCTACTTAAAAAAATATGAAACAAGAACATATTCTTATGTGAAATTGTTATATACAAATTAATCAATTTTTTTTTCAATATTTATCGTCTATTAAAAATATAACTTGCATGCAATATATTTTAATGTATTCTATAACTATTCGCAGTGATGTTCAGAGGATATTAAATGTGACGTCACAAAGGCTATAACCAGCGGACGATCAAGAAGATTCTAACGATACCTCACTTGTCAAGCTATAATAAGCTATGATAAGCTATGAGGGAACATATGAACCCTCCTTTTTGCTTCCTGGTAGTCGGGTAATAATTTAATAGTTGCAACGATGTTATGGCTACCAATCATACAGAGATATGAATGAACTTTTGCTTGGAGCATTGGAAAAAGACAATGTCATTTTTTTTAATCCAGGAAAAACTAAAATTTTGTAAAACAAGGTTCACTTAACAGTGTAGTAAGTTTACTTTGAACTGAAGACTTCAGATATTCTGTCAGATTCTAGATTTTCAGGTCCAGGCCCATAAAAATTTTCGAATTTTCAAAATATGTAAGTAGGTATCTAATATGTTCTTTCCTTGCTCTAACATTTTATTAACGATGCCATCTGGACCCGCTGCTTTATCATGTTTTAGGTTATTTATTGTTTTCATAACTTCTTTTTCTGACGGTGTTGTTTGTCATTCACTATGTTACTATAGTTCGTCTTCCTCATCTTTTCATTTTCTTCACTTATCTCATCTGATCTTGTTAGTGTATTTATGAAATACTCCTCCCATTCTTTTTTTGTCTATATTCACCTATTTCTGTTCTGCTTCCTAATGTATTGATATAGTTTCGCATTATTTTTATTTTCACTCTCCATTTTTTCTATTATTTGCTCAACCCATTTAATATTTTTCTTTTATATTAGCACATTTGATTCCTTTCTTATTTCTTTGTATTTCTCGTAGTCTTGCTCTCTGGCTCTTCTTATCCAATCAATCCTTGATGTTTTCTTTTTAACTACGATTTCTCCGCATTCTCCGTCCCACCACTCATTTTTGTTAATTCTGTTTTCGCTTCAAATTACCTTCTCTGCTGCATTAATACTGGCATTTTTGAATCGGTTCCATTTGCTATCAACTTCTGTACCCTCTTTGATTTTAGTTAATTGTGCTTCTATCTCATCCTGATATCTCACTCGTTATTCCCCTATGCTTTTTGTATTCGTCTTTTAATTAGTTTTTTCATTTGCTCTATTTTCCCTACGTTTACTTTTGCTATTACCAGTATGTGATCGAAATCTATATTTGCTCCTCTATACGACCTTATATCGTGAATAAGATTTTCTCTCTTCTTTGATAAGGCAATATGATCGATTTGATTCCCTCTTGTTTTTCCATGCATCATCCATGTGATTTTGTGCTCGTATATATGCTCAAATTTGGTGCCTACTACATACAGATTCATCAACGCTGCTAGATTGCATAATCTCGTTCCATTCTCATTAGTTGTAAATATGAACTGTACGTTTACCTGCTACTTGTTCGAGATGTGTCTCCTTTTCTATTTGCGCATTCAGATCTCCCAGTAATATGACCGTATCATGATTTGGGGTTTCTTCGCAAATTCTTTCAAGCTCCTCATAGAATACGTTTTTGTCTCTCTCATCTGCATCCTCAGTAGGGGTATATACGTTTAATGTTATATTGGCTTCTCTGATTTTTATTCTTATATATGATATTTGTCCGTTTACCTTTGTACATTATCACATTTATTTTGAACTTTTTATTTACCAAGAATCCTGTTCCCCTGTATCCTTGCTGTTTTTCCCTCCGTAAAAAATAGTATGCTCTTCCTTATCTATTCGCCCTTCTCCTTTGCATCTAATTTCTTGCATTGCCATGACTGCTATATCATATTCCTTCATTTGTCTAAAAGCTTCCTCCATTTTTCGTGTAGCCAACAAAGTTATAACGTTCCACGTACTAATTCTTATAAAATTCCGCTTTTTTTCTTTTTGTATTTTTTTATAGTCTATTATTTTTTCGGAATGTTCTGGTAATTTTCTTAATCTGCTCATTTATGCTTTCTGGTGATCTCTATCCTAACCTATCCTATCCCTCTTGAATATATGTCTCCTGACTTGAAATTTTCCCTTCCATATATTTAATGCTATTGATTTCAAGTTTATCGTATTTTAGTATCGCTTTATGCCCTTGTTCTCTGGCTTCCTCAATAATGGGCATGAGGTATTTTCTTTTTTATTGGACTGCCTTTGTATAATCATTATTTATCCATATATTTGATCCTTTTAAATTCTTCGTGTGTTGATATATTTCCATCTTTGTGTCCCATGATTTTAGTTTGATGAATATTGGTCTCTTCTTTCCTACTTTAAACACTCCCAGTCTTTTAATTTCTACTAGATCACTATTACCATCAAAATGCATTCCCACTTTTTCAAGAACTCCTTCAACTTTAGCTGCAACTTCATTTGCCCTTTCCCCTTCTTTGTCATCAATGCCCTGGATCACGTTATTTCTCCTAATTTCATATTCAACTGAATCTCTATTCTTTCCTCTTGTTGTGTAATTATTTTTTTCAATTTTCCGTTTTCTTCTTTTAACTCTATATAATTGCATCTGTGTTCCTATCAAGCTTTTCTTCCAATTCCCTCAGCATTTCATTTATCTTCTTAAACATTCAATGTCTGGTTTATTGCTATTGTTTTTGTGGATTTCTTTTAATTCACTTAATTGATACTATAGTATTCAAGCTTTCTACTCACGGATTTTCGATGAATCTGTTATGAATTTTGTTTTTATTCACTACTCACATACTCTCTCGGTATTGTTATTTATCAGTGCAATTTTCTAAATTAATATTTTCGTTTTTCCCGATATACCTCAATTTTACGATAAGAGTACACTTCCACTGCTATTTACTAGGTTGCCAGGACCAGGACCAGGACTCCATATACAGTGTCCCAAGTTAATGTTTACAGGCAATATCTCGCTTAATTTAAAAGATAATCCAATACTGTAAAAACTGTTGTGAATGGCATCAAAATTCATTCCTAATGACGTATCAGAAACTTTATTTCTCTTAACAGTCCTTTGGCAGCCACCCCTCACTAAATATTTTCAAATGGCACCCGCTGTATATTTTCGGGGGTAATATCCCTAGTGCATTTAATTTTTCCGGAAAAATTCGGAAAAACGAGTTTCTAAGTATACTTAGAAACGAGTGTTCCAATTTTTCCACAGGAAAAATCAGATGCACGAGGGATATTTGGTAAGATTATTTCCTGAGTTAAATAAACATAAATAAATAAACACTATTTGGAATACAACGAGGTAACATACTTATTGGTTTTTTATTATTAATGCCCATTTTGTGCGGATGTTTCCTCAGGGTGCAGTGTCCAGTCACCAGGTCGGTAACTGTCTTCAAATGTCTCTTACCCAGTTTCAATAGCCTGGATGAGAGTTCCTTGCCTACCTTGTTCAGGAAACTCTTTGTAAGGAGGTGCCCTTGTGTCAACCTCCATTTGAATTGGTGATCCCTATCTAGCCAGTTCCCGATTTCCCTTCTAATGCAATATTTTTGGATTCCACAAAACGGTTCCGGACCTATGAAGTCTCCTTTAGAGCATTCTTTAGCTAACTGGTCCGCCATTTCATTATCTGCAATCCCTTCATGTGCCGGCACCCATATTAGATACACTTTGTTGTCTCTTGCAAGCCTGTTAAGGGATTCTTTGCAGTTTTTCACCAGTCTAGACCTAGTTGTTGGATTACTGATAGCTTTAAGCAGAGCCTGGCTACCAGTGAATATTTTAATTTTTTATCTGGTATATCCTCTTCTGATCAATACAGGCTATAGCAAGAATCGTCTCTGCTTGAAACCCAGTCGTATATCGACAAAGGCTAAAGAAAACTCTCATTCTAGGTCCTTTTATACCAGTGCCATGGTTTGTTTTGGAGCCATCGGTGAACCAGATGATTTCTCCAGAATTACCAGGCCGCAACAGATGGAACGGCGATAAGAACAGAGTGAATGTTCAATCTTTATTTATTCATGTTATTTTGTAATCATAAATGAAAAATTCGTGTTTGTAACATGAAAATACACCTGATTTTGAATTGACTGTAACTGACTTTTTTTGCAAAATTACAATCTTTTAATACGAAATAAGGCAGAACGAGAGAAGTCGACCTAAAAATGCACTCGACTAAAAAGACCAGCCAGTGGAAAATATACTATTAGCCATAGTTAAAAGCGAGGATGGTTGAATTTTCCATTTAAAGTGGTTTCATTTCATCAACGCTTTTTTGCTTATAACAGTTTTAATGATGGGAATCTAGAAACAGTTTTTATAAAGCTTCGAAATATTTTAATAATAACCTTTAAGATCAATTGGAAGTTAACATAATAGAAAGAATAAATGAAATCCATTCAATACTTTCGCTCTCGAAAAGACACAGATAAAATAAAAAACAAGAAAAGTAATTTCGTACTTTTTATATTGTTTTCGAGCAAAAATAATTCACTTGGAAGAACAATATTCAACACATATTTAAAATTTATCTACTTTTAAATTTGATTAGAAAAATGCAACAAGTCTGTAATGGATTATTTCTAACCAAAAATATCGAGTGCAATTTAGCTTCCATTTAGATAAGACTCATAAAACTTTTAAATTGAACTTTAAACGTTTTTGATAAGATCCTGTTAGATGGTGCTGCATTCGGCTTACATGGTTTTAACTTTATTTCAATTATAAAGGTCGTATTTATCAAAGTTTATTGTTATTATACTCATAAGGAGTTACCTCTCTTTTCTTAAACACCACTGCATACAAACTTAAGCATAGAGATGGTATCTGTAACAAACAGTATATTACAGACCTAGGCCAGTAAAGTAAGAAATTTCTCAGCTTCGCTTCGGCCGACAAACATCTGTTCGACGGACCGAGGACAGAAATAGTATATTACGGACCAAGACCAGTAAAGTAAGAAAGCCTCATATCACATGTTTGTCGACCTCAGCTTCGCTTCGGCCGACAATTACAGAAATGTCCCAGATCACAATAATTTGTCGAGTTATGAGTATTTTTTGTTTTGAAAAGTGGATTTTCGAAAATTTCATGACTTTATTGGAAGGCGAAATAAGGATTTTATCACAAAACTGATTGTGCCAGTCGATTTTTTGGCCAAAAAAACCCCTCTACGAATTTTTAGCATTTTTTATAATTTTTTTGTCGAAAATTTAGAACAAAGGGGGTAGCTATGGAAATATTTTGCGATACAAATTGATTTTTTCTAACTCCCATAATCCTTGGAAATATGGACTCAAAATTCACTAAAATATGTAAAATTGTCCCCTCTATCGATTGGTGAAGACTAGAACGTTCTATCTTTCCTATTAGTCGAGTTATGAGTATTTTTTGTTTTGAAAAGTGGATTTTCGAAAATTTCATGACTCTATTTGAAGGCGAAATAATGATTTTATCACAAAACTGATTGTGCCAGTCGATTTTTTGGCCAAAAAAACCCCTCTTTACGAATTTTTAGCATTTTTTAAAATTTTTTTGTCGAAAATTTAGAACAAAGGGGGTAGCTATGGAAATATTTTGCGATACAAATTGATTTCTTCTAACTCCCATAACCCTTGGAAATTTGGACTCAAAATTCACTAAAATATGTAAAATTGTCCCCTCTATCAATTGGTGACGACTAGAACGTTCAATTTTTCCTATTAGTCGAGTTATGAGTATTTTTTGTTTTGAAAAGTGGATTTTCGAAAATTTCATGACTCTATTTGAAGGCGAAATAATGATTTTATCACAAAACTGATTGTGCCAGTCGATTTTTTGGCCAAAAAAAACCCTCTACGAATTTTTAGCATTTTTTATTTTTTTTTGTCGAAAATTTAGAAATGGAAATATTTTGCGAATCAAATTGCTTTTTTCTAACTCCCTTAATCTTCGGCAATATCGACTCAAAATTCACTAAAATATGTAAAATTGTCCCCTCTATCGATTGGTGAAGACTAGAACGTTCACTTTTTCCTATTAGTCGAGTTATGAGTATTTTTTGTTTTGAAAAGTAGATTTTCGAAAATTTCATGACTCCATTTGAAGGCGAAATAATGATTTTATCAAAAAACTGATTGTGCCAGTCGATTTTTTGGCCAAAAAAACACCTCTTTACGAATTTTTAGCATTTTTTATAATTTTTTTGTCGAAAATTTAGAACAAAGGGGGTAGCTATGGAAATATTTTTCGATACAAATTGATTTTTTCTAACTCCCATAATCCTTGGAAATATGGACTCAAAATTCACTAAAATATGTAAAATTGTCCCCTCTATCGATTGGTGAAGACTAGAACGTTCTATCTTTCCTATTTGTCGAGTTATGAGTATTTTTTGTTTTGAAAAGTGGATTTTCGAAAATTTCATGGCTTTATTTGAAGGCGAAATAATGATTTTATCACAAAACTGATTGTGCCAGTCGATTTTTTGGCCAAAAAAACCCCTCTTTACGAATTTTTAGCATTTTTTATAATTTTTTTGTCGAAAATTTAGAACAAAGGGGGTAGCTATGGAAATATTTTGCGATACAAATTGATTTTTTCTAACTCCCATAATCCTGAGAAATAGGGACTTAAAATTCACAAAAATATGTAAAATTGTCCCCTCTATCGATTGGTGAAGACTAGAACGTTCTATCTTTCCTATTTGTCGAGTTATGAGTATTTTTTGTTTTGAAAAGTGGATTTTCGAAAATTTCATGACTTTATTTGAAGGCGAAATAATGATTTTATCACAAAACTGATTGTGCCAGTCAATTTTTTGGCCAAAAAAACCCCTCTTTACGAATTTTTAGCATTTTTTATAATTTTTTTGTCGAAAATTTAGAACAAAGGGGGTAGCTATGGAAATATTTTGCGATACAAATTGATTTTTTCTAACTCCCATAATCCTTGGAAATAGGGACTTAAAATTCACAAAATATGTAAAATTGGCCCCTCTATCGATTGGTGAAGACTAGAACGTTCTATCTTTCCTATTAGTCGAGTTATGAGTATTTTTTGTTTTGAAAAGTGGATTTTCGAAAATTTAATGACTCTATTTGAAGGCGAAATAATGATTTTATCACAAAACTGATTGTGCCAGTCGATTTTCCGGCCCAAAAAAACACCTCTTTACGAATTTTAAGCATTTTTAATTTTTTTTTGTCGAAAATTTAGAACAAAGGGGGTAGCTATGGAAATATTTTTCGATACAAATTGATTTTTTCTAACTCCCATAATCCTTGGAAATATGGACTCAAAATTCACTAAAATATGTAAAATTGTCCCCTCTATCGATTGGTGAAGACTAGAACGTTCTATCTTTCCTATTTGTCGAGTTATGAGTATTTTTTGTTTTGAAAAGTGGATTTTCGAAAATTTCATGACTCTATTTGAAGGCGAAATAATGATTTTATCACAAAACTGATTGTGCCAGTCGATTTTTTGGCCAAAAAACCCGTCTTTACGAATTTTTAGCATTTTTTATAATTTTTTTGTCGAAAATTTAGAACAAAGGGGGTAGCTATGGAAATATTTTGCGATACAAATTGATTTTTTCTAACTCCCATAATCCTTGGAAATAAGGACTTAAAATTCACAAAATATGTAAAATTGGCCCCTCTATCGATTGGTGAAGACTAGAACGTTCTATCTTTCCTATTTGTCGAGTTATGAGTATTTTTTGTTTTGAAAAGTGGATTTTCGAAAATTTCATGACTCTATTTGAAGGCGAAATAATGATTTTATCACAAAACTGATTGTGCCAGTCGATTTTTTGGCCAAAAAAACCCCTCTTTACGAATTTTTAGCATTTTTTATAATTTTTTTGTCGAAAATTTAGAACGAAGGGGGTAGCTATGGAAATATTTAGCGATACAAATTGATTTTTTCTAACTCCCATAATCCTTGGAAATAGGGACTTAAAATTCACAAAATATGTAAAATTGGCCCCTCTATCGATTGGTGAAGACTAGAACGTTCTATCTTTCCTATTTGTCGAGTTATGAGTATTTTTTGTTTTGAAAAGTGGATTTTCGAAAATTTCATGACTCTATTTGAAAGCGAAATAATGATTTTATCACAAAACTGATTGTGCCAGTCGATTTTTTGGCCAAAAAAACCCCTCTTTACGAATTTTTAGCATTTTTTATAATTTTTTTGTCGAAAATTTAGAACAAAGGGGTAGGTATGGAAATATTTTGCGAAACAAATTGCTTTTTTCTAACTCCCTTAATCCTTGGCAATATCGACTCAAAATTCACTAAAATATGTAAAATTGTCCCCTCTATCGATTGGTGAAGACTAAAACGTTCTATCTTTCCTATTTGTCGAGTTATGAGTATTTATTGTTTTGAAAAGTGGATTTTCGAAAATTTCATGACTCTATTTGAAGGCGAAATAATGATTTTATCACAAAACTGATTGCGCGAGTCGATTTTCCGGCCCAAAAAACACCTCTTTACGAATTTTTAGCATTTTTTATAATTTTTTTGTCGAAAATTTAGAAATGGAAATATTTTGCGAATCAAATTACTTTTTTCTAACTCCCTTAATCTTTGGCAATATCGACTCAAAATTCACTAAACTATGTCAAATTGTCCCCTCTATCGATTGGTGAAGACTAGAACGTTCTATCTTTCCTATTTGTCGAGTTATGAGTATTTTTTGTTTTGAAAAGTGGATTTTCGAAAATTTCATGACTCTATTTCAAGGCGAAATAATGATTTTATCACAAAACTGATTGTGCCAGTCGATTTTTTGGCCAAAAAAACCCCTCTTTACGAATTTTTAGCATTTTTTATAATTTTTTTGTCGAAAATTTAGAACAAATGGAAATATTTTGCGATACAAATTGATGTTTTCTAACTCCCATAATCCTTGGAAATATAGACTCAAAATTCACTAAAATATGTAAAATTGTCCCCTCTATCGATTGGTGAAAACTAGAACGTTCTATCTTTCCTATTTGTCGAGTTATGAGTATTTTTTGTTTTGAAAAGTGGATTTTCGAAAATTTCATGACTCTATTTGAAGGCGAAATAATGATTTTATCACAAAACTGATTGTGCCAGTCGATTTTTTGGCCAAAAAAACCCCTCTTTACGAATTTTTAGCATTTTTTATAATTTTTTTGTCGAAAATTTAGAACAAATGGAAATATTTTGCGATACAAATTGATTTTTTCTAACTCCCATAATCCTTGGAAATAGGGACTTAAAATTCACAAAATATGTAAAATTGGCCCCTCTATCGATTGGTGAAGACTAGAACGTTCTATCTTTCCTATTTGTCGAGTTATGAGTATTTTTTGTTTTGAAAAGTGGATTTTCGAAAATTTCATGACTCTATTTGAAGGCGAAATAATGATTTTATCACAAAACTGATTGTGCCAGTCGATTTTTTGGCCAAAAAACCCCTCTTTACGAATTTTTAGCATTTTTTATAATTTTTTTGTCGAAAATTTAGAACAAAGGGGGTAGAGCTATGGAAAAATTTTGCGATACAAATTGATTTTTTCTAACTCCCATAATCCTTGGAAATATGGACTCAAAATTCACTAAAATATGTAAAATTGTCCCCTCTATCGATTGGTGAAGACTAGAACGTTCTATCTTTCCTATTTGTCGAGTTATGAGTATTGTTTGTTTTGAAAAGTGGATTTTCGAAAATTTCATTACTCTATTTGAAGGCGAAATAATGATTTTATCACAAAACTGATTGTGCCAGTCGATTTTTTGGCCAAAAAAACGCCTCTTTACGAATTTTTAGCATTTTTTATAATTTTTTTGTCGAAAATTTAGAACAAAGGGGTAGGTATGGAAATATTTTGCGAAACAAATTGCTTTTTTCTAACTCCCTTAATCCTTGGCAATATCGACTCAAAATTCACTAAAATATGTAAAATTGTCCCCTCTATCGATTGGTGAAGACTAAAACGTTCTATCTTTCCTATTTGTCGAGTTATGAGTATTTATTGTTTTGAAAAGTGGATTTTCGAAAATTTCATGACTCTATTTGAAGGCGAAATAATGATTTTATCACAAAACTGATTGCGCGAGTCGATTTTCCGGCCCAAAAAACACCTCTTTACGAATTTTTAGCATTTTTTATAATTTTTTTGTCGAAAATTTAGAAATGGAAATATTTTGCGAATCAAATTACTTTTTTCTAACTCCCTTAATCTTCGGCAATATCGACTCAAAATTCACTAAACTATGTCAAATTGTCCCCTCTATCGATTGGTGAAGACTAGAACGTTCTATCTTTCCTATTTGTCGAGTTATGAGTATTTTTTGTTTTGAAAAGTGGATTTTCGAAAATTTCATGACTCTATTTCAAGGCGAAATAATGATTTTATCACAAAACTGATTGTGCCAGTCGATTTTTTGGCCAAAAAAACCCCTCTTTACGAATTTTTAGCATTTTTTATAATTTTTTTGTCGAAAATTTAGAACAAATGGAAATATTTTGCGATACAAATTGATGTTTTCTAACTCCCATAATCCTTGGAAATATAGACTCAAAATTCACTAAAATATGTAAAATTGTCCCCTCTATCGATTGGTGAAAACTAGAACGTTCTATCTTTCCTATTTGTCGAGTTATGAGTATTTTTTGTTTTGAAAAGTGGATTTTCGAAAATTTCATGACTCTATTTGAAGGCGAAATAATGATTTTATCACAAAACTGATTGTGCCAGTCGATTTTTTGGCCAAAAAAACCCCTCTTTACGAATTTTTAGCATTTTTTATAATTTTTTTGTCGAAAATTTAGAACAAATGGAAATATTTTGCGATACAAATTGATGTTTTCTAACTCCCATAATCCTTGGAAATATAGACTCAAAATTCACTAAAATATGTAAAATTGTCCCCTCTATCGATTGGTGAAAACTAGAACGTTCTATCTTTCCTATTTGTCGAGTTATGAGTATTTTTTGTTTTGAAAAGTGGATTTTCGAAAATTTCATGACTCTATTTGAAGGCGAAATAATGATTTTATCACAAAACTGATTGTGCCAGTCGATTTTTTGGCCAAAAAAACCCCTCTTTACGAATTTTTAGCATTTTTTATAATTATTTTGGCGAGAATTTAGAACAAAGGGGTAGGTATGGAAATATTTTGCGAATCAAATTGCTTTTTTCTAACTCACTTAATCCTTGGAAATATGGACTCAAAATTAGGGCTGAGCGATTATCAAAAAACATAATCGATTATCGATTATATAAAATAATCGATTATTTTCGATTATTCGATTAATCGATGTTAATCGATTAATTGATTAATCGAAAAAAATCGATTAATCTAAAATAATCGATTAATCTAAAATAATCGATTAATCTAAAATAATCGATTAATCGTAAATAATCGATTAATCGAAAAAAATCGATTAATCGAAAAAAATCGATTATTCGAAAAAAATCGATTATTCGAAAAAAATCGATTATTCGAAAAAAATCGATTATTCGAAAAAAATCGATTATTCGAAAAAAATCGATTAATCGAAAAAAATCGATTAATCTAAAATAATCGATTAATTGAAAATAATCGATTAATCTAAAAAAATCGATTAATCGAAAATAATCAATTTTCGAATCATCGAAAATTTATTATTTTTCATTATTCTTGATAACGGCAGCTGGACCGCTACCGAAACTTTAAAAATAGAGTTTCAACAAACATCGTGATCAAGAACTATTATATTTAACTAATTTTTTCCCTAACTCACGCCTTTAAAAAGATTGACAATTTGGAACTTACGAAAATATTTTGAAGTTTAAGACTTAAAAAAATTGTCAAGATTTGCCAGTCGATTTTCCGGTCCAAAAAACCCCTCTTTACGAATTCTTAGCATTTTTTAAAATTTTTTGTCGAAAATTTAGAACAAAGGGGTAGGTATGGAAATATTTTGCGAATCAAATTGCTTTTTTCTAACTCCCTTAATCCTTGGCAATATCGACTCAAAATTCACTAAAATATGTAAAATTGTCCCCTCTATCGATTTTTGAAAAGTGGATTTTCGAAAATTTCATGACTCTATTTGAAGGCGAAATAATGATTTTATCAAAAAACTGATTGTGTCAGTCGATTTTCCGGCGCAAAAAACCCCTCTTTACGAATTTTAAGTATTTTTTATTTTTTTTGTCGAAAATTTAGAACAAAGGGGTAGGTATGGAAATATTTTGCGAAACAAATTGCTTTTTTCTAACTCCCTTAATCCTTGGCAATATCGACTCAAAATTCACCAAAAAATATGTAAAATTGTCCCCTCTATCGATTGGTGAAGACTAGAACGTTCTATCTTTCCTATTTGTCGAGATATGAGTATTTTTTGTTTTGAAAAGTGGATTTTCGAAAATTTCATGACTCTATTTGAAGGCGAAATAATGATTTTATCACAAAACTGATTGTGCCAGTCGATTTTCCGGTCCAAAAAACCCCTCTTTACGAATTTTTAGCATTTTTTAAAATTTTTTGTCGAAAATTTAGAACAAAGGGGTAGGTATGGAAATATTTTGCGAATCAAATTGCTTTTTTCTAACTCCCTTAATCCTTGGCAATATCGACTCAAAATTCACTAAAATATGTAAAATTGTCCCCTCTATCGATTGGTGAAAACTAGAACGTTCTATATTTCCTATTTGTCGAGTTATGAGTATTTTTTGTTTTGAAAAGTGGATTTTCGAAAATTTCATGACTCTATTTCAAGGCGAAATAATGATTTTATCACAAAACTGATTGTGCCAGTCGATTTTCCGGTCCAAAAAACCCGTCTTTACGAATTTTTAGCATTTTTTAAAATTTTTATGCTATGGAAATATTTTGCGATACAAATTGATTTTTTCTAACTCCCTTAATCCTTGAAAATATCGACTCAAAATTCACTAAAAGATGTAAAATTGTCCCCTCTATCGATTGGTGAAGACTAGAACGTTCTATCTTTCCCATTAGTCGAGTTATGAGTATTTTTTGTTTTGAAAAGTGGATTTTCGAAAATTTCATGACTCTATTTGAAGGCGAAATTATGATTTTATCAAAAAACTGATTGTGCCAGTCGATTTTTTGGACAAAAAAACTCCTCTTTACGAATTTTTAGCATTTTTTATAATATTTTTGTCGAAAATTTAGAACAAAGGGGTAGGTATGGAAATATTTTGCGAATCAAATTGCTTTTTTCTAACTCCCTTAATCCTTGGCAATATCGACTCAAAATTCACTAAAATATGTAAAATTGTCCCCTCTATCGATTGGTGAAGACTAGAACGTTCTATCTTTCCTATTTGTCGAGATATGAGTATTTTTTGTTTTGAAAAGTGGATTTTCGAAAATTTCATGACTCTATTTGAAGGCGAAATAATGATTTTATCACAAAACTGATTGTGCCAGTCGATTTTTTGGCCAAAAAAACCCCTCTTTACAAATTTTTAGCATTTTTTATAATTTTTTTGTCGAAAATTTAGAACAAAGGGGGTAGCTATGGAAATATTTTGCGATACAAATTGATTTTTTCTAACTCCCATAATCCTTGGAAATATGGACTCAAAATCCACTAAAATATGTAAAATTATCCCCTCTATCGATTGGTGAAGACTAGAACGTTCTATCTTTCCTATTTGTCGAGATATGAGTATTTTTTGTTTTGAAAAGTGGATTTTCGAAAATTTCATGACTCTATTTGAAGGCGAAATAATGATTTTATCACAAAACTGATTGTGCCAGACGATTTTTTGGCCAAAAAAACCCCTCTTTACGAATTTTTAGCATTTTTTATAATTTTTTTGTCGAAAATTTAGAACAAAGGGGGTAGCTATGGAAATATTTTGCGATACAAATTGATTTTTTGTAACTCCCATAATCCTTGGAAATATGGACTCAAAATTCACTAAAAGATGTAAAATTGTCCCCTCTATCGATTGGTAAAGACTAGAACGTTCTATCTTCCCTATTTGTCGAGTTATGAGTATTTTTTGTTTTGAAAAGTGGATTTTGGAAAATTTTATGACTCTATTTGAAGGCGAAATGATGATTTTATCACAAAACTGATTGTGCCAGTCGATTTTTTGGCCAAAAAATCCCTCTTTACGAATTTTAAGCATTTTTTATTTTTTTTTGTCGAAAATTTAGAAATGGAAATATTTTGCGAATCAAATTGCTTTTTTCTAACTCCCTTAATCCTTGGCAATATCGACTCAAAATTCACTAAAATATGTAAAATTGTCCCCTCTATCGATTGGTGAAGACTAGAACGTTCAATTTTTCCTATTAGTCGAGTTATGAGTATTTTTTGTTTTGAAAAGTGGATTTTCGAAAATTTCATGACTCCATTTGAAGGCGAAATAATGATTTCATCACAAAACTGCTTGTGCCAGTTGATTTTTTGGCCAAAAAACCCCTCTTTGCGAATTTTTAGCATTTTTTATAATTTTTTTGTCGAAAATTTAGAACAAAGGGGATGGAAATATTTTGCGATACAAATTGATTTTTTCTAACTCCCATAATCCTTGGCAATATCGACTCAAAATTCACTGAAATATGTAAAATTGTCCCCTCTATCGATTGGTGAAGACTAGAACGTTCTATCTTTCCTATTTGTCGAGTTATGAGTATTTTTTGTTTTGAAAAGTGGATTTTCGAAAATTTCATGACTCTATTTGAAGGCGAAATAATGATTTTATCACAAAACTGATTGTGCCAGTCGATTTTTTGGCCAAAAAAACCCCTCTTTACGAATTTTTAGCATTTTTTATAATTTTTTTGGCGAAAATTTAGAACAAAGGGGTAGGTATGGAAATATTTTGCGAATCAAATTGCTTTTTTCCAACTCCCTCAATCCTTGGCAATATCGACCCAAAATTAGGGCTGTGCGATTATCAAAAAATATAATCGATTATCGATTATATAAAATAATCGATTATTTTCGATTAATTGATTAATCGAAAAAAATCGATGAATCTAAAATAATCGATTAATCTAAAATAATCGATTAATTGTAAATAATCGATTAATCGAAAAAAATCGATTAATCGAAAAAAAATCGATCAATCGAAAAAAATCGATTAATCGAAAAAAATCGATTGATCGAAAAAAATCGATTAATCGAAAATAATCGATTATTCTAAAATAATCGATTAATTGAAAATAATCGATTAATCGAAAATAATCGATTAATCGAAAATAATCGATTAATCGAAAATAATCAATTTTCGATGATTCGAAAATTTATTATTTTTCATTATTCTTGATAACGGCGGCTGGACCGCTACCGAAACTTTAAAAATAGAGTTTCAACAAACATCGTGATCAAGAACTATTATATTTAACTAATTTTTTCCCTAACTCACGCCTTTAAAAAGATTGACAATTTGGAACTTACGAAAATATTTTGAAGTTTAAGACTTAAAAAAATTGTCAAGATTTGCCAGTCGATTTTCCGGTCCAAAAAACCCCTCTTTACGAATTTTTAGCATTTTTTAAAATTTTTTGTCGAAAATTTAGAACAAAGGGGTAGGTATGGAAATATTTTGCGAATCAAATTGCTTTTTTCTAACTCCCTTAATCCTTGGCAATATCGACTCAAAATTCACTAAAATATGTAAAATTGTCCCCTCTATCGATTGGTGAAAACTAGAACGTTCTATATTTCCTATTTGTCGAGTTATGAGTATTTTTTGTTTTGAAAAGTGGATTTTCGAAAATTTCATGACTCTATTTCAAGGCGAAATAATGATTTTATCACAAAACTGATTGTGCCAGTCGATTTTCCGGTCCAAAAAACCCGTCTTTACGAATTTTTAGCATTTTTTAAAATTTTTATGCTATGGAAATATTTTGCGATACAAATTGATTTTTTCTAACTCCCTTAATCCTTGAAAATATCGACTCAAAATTCACTAAAAGATGTAAAATTGTCCCCTCTATCGATTGGTGAAGACTAGAACGTTCTATCTTTCCCATTAGTCGAGTTATGAGTATTTTTTGTTTTGAAAAGTGGATTTTCGAAAATTTCATGACTCTATTTGAAGGCGAAATTATGATTTTATCAAAAAACTGATTGTGCCAGTCGATTTTTTGGACAAAAAAACTCCTCTTTACGAATTTTTAGCATTTTTTATAATATTTTTGTCGAAAATTTAGAACAAAGGGGTAGGTATGGAAATATTTTGCGAATCAAATTGCTTTTTTCTAACTCCCTTAATCCTTGGCAATATCGACTCAAAATTCACTAAAATATGTAAAATTGTCCCCTCTATCGATTGGTGAAGACTAGAACGTTCTATCTTTCCTATTAGTCGAGTTATGAGTATTTTTTGTTTTGAAAAGTGGATTTTCGAAAATTTCATGACTCTATTTGAAGGCGAAATAATGATTTTATCACAAAACTGATTGTGCCAGTCGATTTTTTGGCCAAAAAAACCCCTCTACGAATTTTTAGCATTTTTTATAATTTTTTTGTCGAAAATTTAGAACAAAGGCTATGGAAATATTTTGCGATACAAATTGATTTTTTCTAACTCCCTTAATCTTTGGAAATATCGACTCAAAATTCACTAAAAGATGTAAAATTGTCTCCTCTATCGATTGGTGAAGACTAGAACGTTCTATCTTTCCTATTTGTCGAGTTATGAGTATTTTTTGTTTTGAAAAGTGGATTTTGGAAAATTTCATGACTCTATTTGAAGGCGAAATGATGATTTTATCACAAAACTGATTGTGCCAGTCGATTTTTTGGCCAAAAAAACCCCTCTTTACGAATTTTTAGCATTTTTTATAATTTTTTTGTCGAAAATTAAGAACAAAGGGGGTATCTATGGAAATATTTTGCGATACAAATTGATTTTTTCTAACTACCATAATCCTTGGAAATATGGACTCAAAATTCACTAGAAGATGTAAAATTGTCTCCTCTATCGATTGGTAAAGACTAGAACGTTCTATCTTTCCTATTTGTCGAGTTATGAGTATTTTTTGTTTTGAAAAGTGGATTTTGGAAAATTTCATGACTCTATTTGAAGGCGAAATGATGATTTTATCACAAAACTGATTGTGCCAGTCGATTTTTTGGCCAAAAAACCCCTCTACGATTTTTTAGCATTTTTTATAATTTTTTTGTCGAAAATTTAGAACAAAGGGGTAGGTATGGAAATATTTTGCGAATCAAATTGCTTTTTTAACTCCCTTAATCCTTGGCAATATCGACTCAAAATTAGGGCTGGGCGATTATCAAAAAACATAATCGATTATCGATTATATAAAATAATTGATTATTTTCGATTAATCGATTAATCGATGTTGATGGATTAATTGATTAATCGAAAAAAATCGATTAATCGAAAAAAATCGATTAATCGAAAAAAATCGATTGATCGAAAATAATCTATTAATCTAAAATAATCGAATGATCGATTAATCGAAAATAATCGATTAATCGAAAATAATCGATTAATCGAAAATAATCGATTAATCGAAAATAATCGATTAATCTAAAATAATCGATTAATCTAAAATAATCGATTAATCGAAAATAATCGATTAATCGAAAATAATCAATTTTCGATGATTCGAAAATTTATTATTTTTCATTATTCTTGATAACGGCAGCTGGACCGCTACAGAAACTTTAAATTTAAATAGAGTTTCAACAAACATCGTGATCAAGAACTATTATATTTAACTAATTTTTTCCCTAACTCACGCCTTTAAAAAGATTGACAATTTGGAACTTACGAAAATATTTTGAAGTTTAAGACTTAAAAAAATTGTAAAGATTTGCCAGTCGATTTTCCGGTCCAAAAAACCCCCCTTTACGAATTTTTAGCATTTTTTAAAAATTTTTGTAGAAAATTTAGAACAAAGGGGTAGGATGGAAATATTTTGCGAATCAAATTGCTTTTTTCTAACTCCCTTAATCCTTGGCAATATCGACTCAAAATTCACTAAAATATGTAAAATTGTCTCCTCTATCGATTGGTGAAAACTAGAACGTTCTATCTTTCCTATTTGTCGAGTTATGAGTATTTTTTGTTTTGAAAAGTGGATTTTCGAAAATTTCATGACTCTATTTGAAGGCGAAATAATGATTTTATCACAAAACTGATTGTGCCAGTCGATTTTTTGGCCAAAAAACCCCTCTTTACGAATTTTTAGCATTTTTTATAATTTTTTTGTCGAAAATTTAGAACAAAGGGGGTATCTATGGAAATATTTTGCGATACAAATTGATTTTTTCTAACTACCATAATCCTTGGAAATATGGACTCAAAATTCACTAAAAGATGTAAAATTGTCTCCTCTATCGATTGGTAAAGACTAGAACGTTCTATCTTTCCTATTTGTCGAGTTATGAGTATTTTTTGTTTTGAAAAGTGGATTTTGGAAAATTTCATGACTCTATTTGAAGGCGAAATGATGATTTTATCACAAAACTGATTGTGCCAGTCGATTTTTTGGCCAAAAAAACCCCTCTTTACGAATTTTTAGCATTTTTTATAATTTTTTTGTCGAAAATTTAGAACAAAGGGGGTAGCTATGGAAAAATTTTGCGATACAAATTGATTTTTTCTAACTCCCATAATCCTTGGAAATATGGACTCAAAATTCACTAAAATATGTAAAATTGTCCCCTCTATCGATTGGTGAAGACTAGAACGTTCTATCTTTCCTATTTGTCGAGTTATGAGTATTGTTTGTTTTGAAAAGTGGATTTTCGAAAATTTCATGACTCTATTTGAAGGCGAAATGATGATTTTATCACAAAACTGATTGTGCCAGTCGATTTTTTGGCCAAAAAAACCCCTCTTTACGAATTTTTAGCATTTTTTATAATTTTTTTGTCGAAAATTTAGAACAAAGGGGTAGGTATAGAAATATTTTGCGAATCAAATTGCTTTTTTCCAACTCCCTTAATCCTTGGCAATATCGACTCAAAATTAGGGCTGGGCGATTATCAAAAAACATAATCGATTATCGATTATATAAAATAATTGATTATTTTCGATTAATCGATTAATCGATGTTGATCGATTAAATGATTAATCGAAAAAAATCGATTAATCGAAAAAAATCGATTAATCGAAAGTGATCGATTAATCGAAAGTGATCGATTAATCGAAAGTGATCGATTAATCGAAAATAATTGATTAATCGAAAATAATCGATTAATCTAAAATAATCGATTAATCTAAAATAATCGATTAATCTAAAATAATCGATTAATCTAAAATAATCGATAATTCTAAAATAATCGATTAATCTAAAACAATCGATTAATCGAAAATAATCGATTAATCGAAAATAATCGATCAATCGAAAATAATCTATTAATCGAAAATAATCGATTAATCGAAAATAATCAATTTTCGACGATTCGAAAATTTATTATTTTTCATTATTCTTGATAACGGCAGCTGGACCGCTACCGAAACTTTAAAAATAGAGTTTCAACAGACATCGTGATCAAGAACTATTATATTTAACTAATTTTTTCCCTAACTCACGCCTTTAAAAAGATTGACAATTTGGAACTTACGAAAATATTTTGAAGTTTAAGACTTAAAAAAATTGTCAAGATTTGCCAGTCGATTTTCCGGTCCAAAAAACCCCTCTTTACGAATTTTTAGCATTTTTTAAAATTTTTTGTCGAAAATTTAGAACAAAGGGGGTAGCTATGGAAATATCTTGTGATACAAATTGATTTCTTCTAACTCCCATAATCCTTGGAAATATGGACTCAAAATTCACTAGAATATGTAAAATTGTTTCCTCTATCGATTGGTGAAGACTAGAACGTTCTATCTTTCCTATTTGTCGAGTTATGAGTATTTTTTGATTTGAAAAGTGGATTTTCGAAAATTTCATGACTCCATTTGAAGGCGAAATAATGATTTTATCACAAAACTGATTGTGCCAGTCGATTTTTTTGCCAAAAAACCCCTCTTTACGAATTTTTAGCATTTTTTATAATTTTTTTGTCGAAAATTTAGAACAAAGGGGGTAGCTATGGAAATATTTTGCGATACAAATTGATTTTTTCTAACTCCCATAATCCTTGGAAATATGGACTCAAAATTCACTAGAATATGTAAAATTGTTTCCTCTATCGATTGGTGAAGACTAGAACGTTCTATCTTTCCTATTTGTCGAGTTATGAGTATTTTTTGATTTGAAAAGTGGATTTTCGAAAATTTCATGACTCCATTTGAAGGCGAAATAATGATTTTATCACAAAACTGATTGTGCCAGTCGATTTTCCGGTCCAAAAAACCCCTCTTTACGAATTTTTAGCATTTTTTATAATTTTTTTGTCGAAAATTTAGAACAAAGGGGGTAGCTATGGAAATATTTTGCGATACAAATTGATTTTTTCTAACTCCCATAATCCTTGGAAATATGGACTCAAAATTCACTAAAATATGTAAAATTGTCCCCTCTATCGATTGGTGAAGACTAGAACGTTCTATCTTTCCTATTAGTCGAGTTATGAGTATTTTTTGTTTTGAAAAGTGGATTTTCGAAAATTTAATGACTCTATTTGAAGGCGAAATAATGATTTTATCAAAAAACTGATTGTGCCAGTCGATTTTTTGGCCAAAAAAACACCTCTTTACGAATTTTTAGCATTTTTTATAATTTTTTTGTCGAAAATTTAGAACAAAGGGGTAGCTATGGAAATATTTTGCGAATCAAATTGCTTTTTTCTAACTCCCTTAATCCTTGGCAATATCGACTCAAAATTCACTAAAATATGTCACAAAATATATCACAAAACTGATTGTGCCAGTCGATTTTTTGGCTGAAAAAACCCCTCTTTACGAATTTTTAGCATTTTTTATAATTTTTTTGTCGAAAATTTAGAACAAAGGCTATGGAAATATTTTGCGATACAAATTGATTTTTTCTAACTCCCTTAATCCTTGGAAATATCGACTCAAAATTCACTAAAATATGTAAAATTGTCCCCTCTATCGATTGGTGAAGACTAGAACGTTCTATCTTTCCTATTAAATAAATAAAATTACATGTCATATAATTGTCGGCCGAAGCGAAGCTGAGGTCGACAAACATGTGATCTGAGGCTTTCTTACTTTACTGGCCTAGGTCCGTAATATACTATTTTCGGCAACCGCCCGGAAAGTACCCACCTCCCGGACGCTTTGTCTGTGAGAAAGTAGCACTTTTCCGGCCTAGTCCGGAAAGTACGTATTCCCCGGACTAGGCCGGGAAGAGTTACATCGTTGTTGTCATTGTACTTAATAACCCAATAATAGTATGAAAATCTAGATAGGTATGCTTTAGAAGAATGCAGTGATTACCATAGCAACCAAATAACGAATTACCAATTTGACATTATAATAGTTGATATTTTGCGTTTTAAAAGTTTCCATGGTTTTTGGTCGCGATTATTGCAATAAATAATGGAAAGCATCAGTGAAAAGGAGATTGAAAATGTGCCTGACGAAATTTCCAATGCAGCAGCTACTGCTACAGCACAATTATTACCTAAAAAATTAAGGTTTAGGTACGAAAACGTTTATAATTTTTTCATGGATGGACATAAATAAATGCAAAACTATTACAGAGGACGTAATTTTGGCTTATTTGGCACAAAAATCAGAAATTTTTAAATCCTCTACCCTGTGGAGCATGTACTCTATGCTGATAAGTACCATTTTAGTGAAGAAAAATGTAAACATAGCCTCGTTCCCGAAGGTTATCGTATTTCTTAAAAGGAAGAACGTTTGTTATAAAGCAAAGACATCAGAAGTCTTCAGCAGCGAGCAGATCAACAAATTTATTAGGGAAGCAGACAATGAAACGTACCTAATGCTAAAGGTAATTTTAACAAAAAATCACGATTGTAGAAAAAAAGTATCAACTTAGTTTATTTTTACTTTCAGGTAGCAACAATTATTGGAGTAGCCGGTGCGTGTAGACGAGAAGAACTAGCAAAAATGTCAATTGATCATATTAACGACAAGGAAGTCATGTTGCTTATGAAAATACCGGATTCCAAAAGACACATTGAGAGAACATTTTGTTGTAATATTTATCTTTACGGCCAACTCATACTCCACACAATAGATTATTTGTAAATTACAAAAAAAGAAAATGTTTAATTCAGCCTGTTGGTATCCACAGTTTTGGAAATTTAGAACTCAGGATTGCAGAATTTTTAAAGCTAACCAATCCTAAAAATTACACAGGCCCTTGCTTTCGTCGAACTTCGGCGACGTTGTTTGCTGATAATGGTGGAAATATCACAAATTTAAAGAGACACGGTGGCTGGAAGTCTACCAATGTCGCTGAAGGATATATAGACAATTCACTTACAAACAAAATCATAATTGCCAAGACCATTCAAAAATTATCACATGAAAACAATCAACATGAATCGGATACCTTACCTTCATGTTCTGACTTCAACAAGAGGGATTTAAATATACCAAACATTTCAAACAAATTGAATCCCTTTAATATTAGCAATTGTTCGAATTTCAATATGAATATTAATATAAACAAGAATTAGAATGTTCCTAATATTGTTCTAAAAATAAATATTACAAAGAAACGTGTTTTATTGATTTGTTATACCACATGGTTGCCGAAAAAAAATGTACGCAACACGCCCGGAAACTGTTTTTTCGGACTCGCAGACTTCCAGGACTCGCTTACGGCTCGTCCTGGAATCTTGTCTACACGTCCAAAAAAACAGTATTGGAACTGGAGAAACCTCAGCACATCATATGAAGATTTACCCTAAAACACTTGAATAAAATAATCCTCCTTACCGAGATTCAGGGTGTTTAAAAAAACCTCACCAGGTCCTGATAATATCCCGACAGTATTTTTAAAAATTTCCGTATTCTGCCAAACAGTATTTACTTAATATATTTAACATTATCTAGAATCAACGAAAGTTCCCTAAAATTTGTAGACGAGCGATAATTATCCCTATTATCAAGCCACAGAAATCTTCACTGTTAGCTGAATCATATATAAACTACTCGAAAAAATTATTAATGGTGGTGTCTACAAGAAAACAACCGATTATTTCCAGAAGAATATGGAAATTAATTAGAAGAGAAGTAACCAGGACGTCAGATTCATTTGGATTTCATCTCGCGTTGGAATCAAAGGAAATGAAGGAGCAGATCACAAAGCACAAGAGGCAGTCTCTCAAAACTAGCTAGACTGTAATCTATCAGTAGCAGCCGATTTGAAATCATACTATATCAAACTATAAAACGCTCATATTGGCATAACTCAGAATCGGAATTAAAATATATTAAATTAAATTTTGGACCTTGGCAGGTGTATACAGAAAACATAAAAAAACAGGTAATTATCACACGACTACGTTTAGGACACACCAGATTTACTCATCAGTTTTTAATTACAAAAGACAATCCTCCTTTCTGTCATATATCACATCACACCACCTTCTAATCGATTGTCCTATGTATAATCTACAATGTATAACCCATAAGATTCCATGGAATATTAGCGAAGTCATTGGAAGTGCGTCGAATCCATCAAAGTGTCATTACTTTTTTAACAATTTTTAATGCACTATACAAAATCTAAACTGTACATATCATAATACAAAGTGTTTCATGTATGATATAACTCAAATTACTTAACATTACTTACATTTATTTGTTAATTTTTTAGGAATGTAACATGTGTAACCGCTAATGACCTTTCGGGTCGGAACAGAAAAAATAAAAAAAATGAATAAAACCATTGAGATTGCTGCAGTACGTTTTACGTTATATGAAAAAAACTTAAAAAAGTACGTTTATTTCGTTTTAAATCTTTATAATGAATTACTGAAAAACCTGTGCGTGTTCAAAATATATCAAAATTATACTACGTAATGTCTTTTATATGATGGCACAATCCGTTTTCTAGTAGGATTTTTGTCAAAAATTACCTAGTGCTTGGCCTATTCGTATCATTTACGTTCTTAACGTTTTGTGTTCTGCTTCTTTGTGACATTTTGTATCTTCCGTCATGTTATGGACACAAACAAAATATCACAAACTCTAATAAATCAGAATAAACCGAAAATACAAAAAAAAAACACGTAGAACCACTCGAGTAAACAAGGCAATATTGGCTGTTTTAATGGTGTAACTTCGTCAATTGTCGCATGGACGCACGTGCAGTACCGAAATCATACGGTTTGACGTCACAATCAAAACCAATGCGTTTACACAAGTTTCAAATAATTTGAATTTATCCGCATTTTTAATTCGTGATAGCGGTTGTTTGTGACCAAAAAATAGTTGCTAGACGTTTTCATGCAATATGTTCTAATGGGATATTTAAAACTGTTATCAAGTTCCCTTTTGTAGAGAAGACAATAAAGTATTTATTCCTACCGCACGCCTCTGGTGATAGAGGAAAACTATATTTTACCATTATTTAGAGTATCTTGATATAATATGTAAATTGTTTGACAGGTATGAACAAAAAATATTGGATGGTGTCAAAACAACGGGATAATATAATTTTGAATATTTATAATTAACCCTGTATCTCGGTAATGAAGCGAATCCATTAGTCGAATAATAAAAAATAAAATCTTACTGCCACCGACAGAACGAAATGTCAATTTATTTTTTGATGATCGCAGTGATTGTGAATAAACCGTTGCATTTAAGTGTTTTAATCACGTTTTATCCACTCAAGAAAATTAAGCGTTCTTGCATTTATAAAACTCTAAAACACTTATACAATACATATCTATATTTAATTATCTCTACTGTGACATATAATTGTCTTTTACTTATTTTATAGTGTGTCATCGATCTCTTAATTCGACAAGTACAAAACTGAATACTTTCGTATTTTGGCATTCCTTTCAAAATCTTACTGAGGATTATGTTTTCGATTAACCATGTAATATATCAAATAGTCAATCCTTTTCAAGTCTCAATTCTTTTATCGTTTTTAAAAGTGATTGATGCTAAGAGATTCAATTATACATTATAGACCAGTTAGACAGCATTAAAGTTATTATACACTGTGTTCATTTGAAAATGACCCACCCTTAATATTTCAGAAATGCGACATATTAGGAAGAAATGCCAAAACACGTCAACTTTTAACTTGAGGGGGATACTTTTTGGCGCTAATGTCATAAACGTCAGATTCACCCCCTCCTTTCTGGAGATACCCCTTGAATTTTTTCAAATGGCATTAGGTATCAAGTCATACCTCATTTAAAAGGTCTGGTGCGCTATCCAATCATTTTGTTTTGCCTTTGATACCAGCCTTCCATTGTTATTTAATCGTTGTTTAAAAATGGCTCTTTTTCAACTTTTATTGCCTGAATGTTGACGATGGTCACTTTGAACACATGATTAAATAACAGTTATTTCTTGTTAACAGTTGTATTTTCACTATTTGCAAATTTTTCGGTCATAACCTAATACGGGGGCATACGAAAAGTTGAAAGAAAGCCAATTTTAAACAACATTAAATAACAATGGAAGGCTGGAATCAAAGGCAAATCAAAATGATTGAATAGAGATTTACCAGACCTTTTAAATGAGGTATGACTTGATACCTAATGCCATTTGAGAAAATTCAAGGGGTATCTCCAGAAGGGAGGGGGTGAATCTGACGTTTATGACATTAGCGTTAGAAAGTGTCCCCCTCAAGTTAAAAGTTGACGTGTTTCGGCATTTCTTTCTAATATGTCCCATTTCTGAAATATTAAGGGTGGGTCCTTTTCAAATGAACACAGTGTATACGGACGTCTTCACCTAAGAGGAGAATATCTCTTTCAATGTCTACACCATTTTCCAACTGTACAATATTTCCAATGTTTGCCAAAGTTCTAAAAGCAATCGATGTAGTCAAATATTCGCGCCTAACAATATTTTCTTGAACACTTTCAATTATAATTAACATTCGTATTTATCCATCACGAGTCTTCAAATGACACACCTACCGATCACCATGTCCATTTATACTGCATATAAACTTCTTGGTATTTTTCAAACAAGTATGTAGAAATAGAACCAGCCACAATGTTCGTATTAGATCTGCGGCATTTGTTGCATCCGTAGGACTTGTCTCTAGGATGATAGCAAAGCATAAGCAAATTTCATTCTTCTTTGATGTATGTGTATGTGAAAATAAAATGGCTCGGAAGCAAGTCAATTAGCCACAGAATTTTGTCATAATCTTATTTAAATATCAATTTTAAGATCATTGATGACATTTAAAAGTAAGTTAAAAGTGTACCGGCTATCTCTGCTTAGAATATGAGTGATATTGAAAGGCAGGAAGGAGTTTCGTTCACAAAGTGACTGAACTAAAATTATTTGATGTGATTCCCATTGTTACCTATGAAGCCTTAGTCTGGTGGCGAAAAACAGATCAAAAGAAAGCTAACTGTAGCTATAAAAACTTCAGAATCTTGCCTGTCTGTGCATAACGGGTGCGATTAGTAGCAGCCGAACCGCGGCAACGGAAGCCATACACAATCTTCCACCTCTTGCTCTGTACGTTAAGGCGGAACAGTGAGTGGGTGCATACAGCCTGGAATACAATGGGAACTGTCACGAAGGAACCAACACCCACAGTCATTACAGAATCACAGATGTTATCACAAATTCGCTTCTTGAAATGAGAAATGATACTATGTTGGCCATAATTACGACAACCAACACTGAGGTATAAAACTAATAGAGGAACAGGAGCTAGAGTCCTCGGTGCTAAGCCTGAATTACGCTATCGACACGTGTTTGTAAATGAACATCGAAAGGGATATAGATGCCAAAAGATCCCAATACTCTCCGATGGTCAAGCAGCACTGAAATCCGTAGAATGCTCCCAGATCAGATTGATACGAGTCTAGGACTGCCTTCAGAAACTCGTAACTCTGGCAAACTACAATAGGGTGACACTTAAGTGGGTCTCGGACACAAGGGTATCGTAGGCAATGAAACGGTGACACCCTGGCAAAGCAGGGGTCCAGCATTTGGAATACCAGAAACTACAGCACTAGGGTGTTCATCTTGGTGAATTCATCAGACGTGCTGGAACCACGTGTCAAGCCAGGAAACAAATCTTGATCAAAGAACCTTCGGAGTCGCTGACTAACGATATAATAAACCTCAGCAGGTACCAAATAAGGAAAGTGCCGGGACTACTCACTGGTCACTGTACCCGAAGGAAACACATACCTACAAACAATTGGCATATACAGGGATGAACCTATCTGTCGGTTATGCATGGAAGAGGAGGAAACAGCCTCACACATTATCTTCGAATGTGTAGCACTCATTGGATATATAAACTCCTAGGAATAGAGCGCCCAAGTGAGTATTTCTCCAAGAAGAACCCAGTGAAAAATCTGTTAAGCCTGGTAAGGACAACTAATCTCTTCACATAAACGGTACTACCAAGAGCTCTAAAAGCCTAAAGGCTGAGAAGCCGAGGACTCGAAACCTCCGACCGGTAGTATCGTACAAGTCCATAAATCAATCAACTATAAGATTGTTTATTTTGCAATTTGTGGTGATGTTGCTCTAATTATGACTCTGGTAGGCCTTGAAACCTTGAAGCGTTTATGAGGTTGACAAAGTTTCCATGGTTTTTCGGTTGTGGTTACATTTTCTTACAGCTCACTTTTATTTTACATAAACCTCTGATTTTTATTATTATTCTTGCCTCTTGGGAATTTTGTCTGGCCTAAATTATAAAACGGAAGTCACTTATAGTTCGGAGGAAATTGGTTCGAAATAAAAATATCATTTTTTAGTGATTGATGACATGGTTGCATTTTTCTGTATACCGACATGTATTTATGTCACCAGAAACTTTTATGTCTTGAAGAAATTGCGGGTAATTTCTTGAAAACACTTCAAAAACTTTGTTGCCTATTCAAAAGGTGATAATATATGTGTGATAGACCATTTACTTTTCAATCTTATGAGATGAGATGAAAGAGAGGCTTTGAGTAGATTTCAGAAGAAAAAATAATATTAATTAGGAAAACACTAGAAATTATTAAAATGGGTTTTTTTATATGGGGAATGAACTGACGTATACACACAAATTTAAATTACCCCATATAGTTTGATTAAATTTTCGTAGACCACAACTTTAAAAAGTCGTGTACAAAACAGAAAACTGTATATAATTAGATGAAATTTCAACAATCAAAAACGAAGCAGATTGAATATCTCGAAGAAAAATTTTTTTGGGAGAAAATGCAAGAACAGGTCGATATTTATTTCAAGGGGGACATTTTCCGATAATATCCTCATCTGTCCTACATCCCTCAGCTCCCCTTCCCTCTGCCACTATTACCAATAAAATTTAAATAGGGAAAGTACTAAAAGTAATTTGACAGAGGGGTGGGGGGGAGTGTGCGACAGTTGAAGATATTTCTCTTCAAGATATTCAATCTGCTTCGCTTTCGGTGCCGCACCCTGTACATACAGATTGCGAAAAATCTTAGCTCGACATACGATTTACACAAGTACGACAAGGATAATATGAACAACACTACTTGAAAGAGAGAGGAGAATTGTTCGCACACGCCTATCTGTGATGGGCGTGTGACAAGGATAATACGAACAACACTACTTGAAAGAGAGAGAAGAATTGTTCGCCCATCTGTGATGGGCGTGATGGGCGTGTGCGAACAATTTTTCTCCCTCTTTCTAGTAGTGCTGTTCATATTATCCTTGTCGTACTTGTGTAAATCGTATGTCGAGCTAAGATTTTTCGCAATCTGTATATATTAGCTTTGTACGTTTGTGTGGGTAGCCTGAAACACACTACAACTGTGCTAGTAGTTGCGTAGTAGGTATGCTAATTTTTTAATAACTTTTCTTATCTGGTTGCTGTTTTTTTTTATAAAATCATCAATTCTGTATATTTTCTTATGAAAGATTGTACTAGACAAGAAAAAAGTTGAAATTAAGCACTAATAAAATTAATTAATTAATTAAATTATAATAACGTCAAACTTCAGCTATAAATCTAAAACCATCCCATGTAATATTTTTAATAAGTGATAGTGAAGTTCCTTATGTTGATTTATAGCCACAAAAAAAGTTTCTTCATAGTCTGTTAATCCAGGGCAAGAAATCGATGTAGTGAAGGCGTGAAAACTGACAATGCCTAACGCTTTTTCTGATAAAAGATAGAATCTTTAGGAAAGTCGGACGATGCCAAATTCCAGCAATAGAAAGTTACTCGAAGGTCGCTGTGGTTTGAAATGCAATTAAAGCGGTAAAACAAATTGTTTAAGGTATTTTTTGAAAATAGTTTCATATAAAACACTACTTTGGAATTGTTTAATAGTTTCTCTAAATTCAATTTGAACCAAGATTGTTTCTTTGGTTGTCGCAGTGATTTTTTATTTTTATTTTATTCCCCCGAAAACACATTTTTATGGAATATATTTGTTAACAAACAAATATATCGAGCTAATAAACTTTTCTTTTTCAATTAGATGAAATAACTGTTTCACTATGGCACACTTCCCATTCCCCATTCAAAAAAAATTAACACCGAACCTCTAACGATTTTTAACGCTCTTGTCCGTTACATTTAAACAAAGAAGTAAAAAGATTCAGATGGTATTGAGAATATGAATGCAAAATTAGTTAGTTTTGTTATCGTTGGAACATTTTATTTAAATTTCGTCGAAGCGCAATTATTAGATACAAGCAAACATCTACAGTCTAGACAAAAACGAGCAATTATTTGGAGTGATGCTGGGATTAATTGGGTTCAGGTGAGATTTACAATTTTTTGTAATAATCTTTTTAACCAGATTATCATAAAAATCGATAAAGATCAGACAACTAAATTCGGTCGAGCTCAATGTTTTTTTGTTGTAATGGTCGGTCACAAAAAAAAACTGAAAACCTTGTAAGTTTTTTCTACGGAGTAAATGTTTTGTTTTTGTAAATACTTTTCTATAGTTTGAATAGCAGTAAATCTTTAAGATAGTACCTCTAACTATAAATCTTTTAGTGCAGATATTTGGTGGTTGGTTATCTCTAAATTTTATCGTTTTCTCAGAACATCGACTTGAATATTATACACCATTGAAGTCGCTTTCTTTTTATTATCTGAATCATATAGTAATTGTTTATTTTAACTATATTCCCGAGGATAATGTAAGTATTTTTTAATACAGAATATCTGCCACTGTCTCTTTAAACAATATGTTCACCTCACACAATGATTTTATCCTTGTGTTTAACAAAATATATGTTCTTTTTCAGTTTATTTTTGGATTGGGTTTACCACTAGAAGTGGAACGTCATGCCATTACAATTGGAGCGGTATTTAAAGCGTTTTATATCCTTCCAACAAATGCTAGTGAATATACCCAACCCAGTCTAACTGTCGTAGAAAGGAGTAAAAGATCTACTTCAAGATGGGTTTTGTATGAAGTTCTGGAGCATATGATAGCTAGGTACGTATGTGTCTTTTTAAAAAATATCATCTCCAAACTGCTGGTCGGAATCGGAGGAAAACTTCTTATGCAGGGTGATTGATTAGTTTGATAAACTTCAGTAGATATGTTATCAGTAGTAATATCCCGAGGTATTGGTAATAAACGAGATACTTTTATGACAATCGAAAGCAACGAGCTTGAGAAATTTGTCATAAGATTATGAGTCATTTCTCAATGTCCGAGGGATATTCGGCGGAAAATTTTTTGACAGAAAAATGTATAACTCAACACAATGAAACATTTATTTATTAAAAGTACAGCTAGTGAAGATACAATTATTAAAATTTAACGTAACATTATATTTGTTGCTGTTCTCTTATAGAAGATCTATTACCACGCATAATATTTATGAACTTGTTGTAATGTTCTTGATCGATATTTAAGTATAGTTTTACAGAATTTTGATTGCTATGACCAGTAATGTTCAGCGATTGTTGTTCTTCTACACCACTTTTTGCCAATTCGCTAACAGCAGTTGATCTATTCGAATGATTTGTTATCTTTTTGTCCCTTTTATTCAAGCCAATTGCCTCAGCAGTAGATTTAGTCTATCCATGTATTGTATTTCTTCCAACAGTCGATTTGGTTTTAAGAACAGTCGTGGTGAGGTAATATTGTCGCCTCGTTTTGATATCAGTTTATGAAAAAGACGTACAGAGCAGCTTTGTCTTTCACTATTGGAAACCAACCATTTGCTTGTACAGCTTTTAGAACCAATTTGGCAAGTTTCACTGAACACCGGATTTACCAGCTTTATCACACTAATCAATCACCCTGTATGTATATTAGTCTGTCAATAAGTTCAAAATTTTGTTAATGCTTGATAAAGCTCCTAAAAATATTAGTGATAGCTCAGCTAGAAAAATGTATTTCGATAATTCTACAGTGTACAAAATTGCAATTGTTATTAACAAGTCAAGATGAAAAAAAGGCATTCAGTTTCCCGCTAATAATTCAAAAAGTATTAATACTTGAAAAATGTAAAAAGGATATTCTTAAAAAGAACGAAACTTCCAATTGAAAACTCACAAGTTCCGGAACTCAATTATTGATAACCTTAATTATTTAACGAAATACCACACAATATACCACCACATAAAATCATTTTTTCATAGTATGTACATTATATCAATTCAAAAATTTCAAAAAATTATGATGTCATCTATCAGTATACTTGGAAGAATAAAGCCCCGATGGAATAAATATAGGATCACGTGAAGTTTTTGAAAGTTTTTTTTTTGCTTATTATAATTTTTTGGAATCTCTGGGTTTGGTTCGAAAACACTTTCACAATTTGACTGAGAGATCAACTCATAATTACCCAGCTAGAAGAAAAAATTTCGATATTTATTTAACAATGCCCACCTCTGATATGGTAAAAAATGCCATCACCTTCGATGCCAAAAAAATATTCAATCAGCTTCCTTCAGAATTAAAAGTGGCAAATACGTTCCGAAGATTGACAAAGGCATTTCTGCTTGAAAGACCTTATTATTCAGTGGCAGAATTCTACTGGACTTTTCAGTTACATTGGCATAATTAAATATTTAGTATGGTGTACGATATTATAATATTGTATTATAATAATATATTAAATTTGTATATTATATTATGTTTTATATTATTAGTATAGTATGGTCAGTATATTTATTTTTTTTATATTTTGTTGTGAATTTTATATTTTATCTATTTTTAAATTATGTCGCTTTGTCCATAAAATTTGTCTCTCTCTCCCTCTCTCTCTCTGAAGTTAACAAAAAATTCAAAATCCAAAAAATGTTAAATCACCGATTTACGAAATAATGAATTTATTCCTTTTAGTTGAACCCCGTATGTAACAAAATATTGAAAAAAATGTTTTTTAAAGTTTTTTAATAAAAGTGCTGTTAATTTACTCATAACAAGTTTTAACTTGATAAATAACAAAATTATTCATTTTTAAAGAACGGTCCAAAAAAAATTTTTTTCTCATATTTTTGATATTCAATTTTTTGTTGAATTTGAAAAATTATCATTTGTTAGTTAACAATAATTGTATTATAACTTTTTGAAAAATCATCAACATTTTTTTTTCAGCGGAGCTTTAAGCTTAATACCCACTTAGACGAAATTCGCGTTTTTTTTGACATATTGTGTCAAATCCAGATTTTTGTCGCACATTCGCGTATTTCATCTATACTCACTAATGCGAAGTTCGCCTACGCGAAAGTGCGGATAAATCGCAAATAAGTTGAAATGATTTTAACTATTTTGCGAATTTCTGTCATTTTCTGATGGTTTGTGCATGTCGTATTTTGTTTTGTGTACATAATACACTACGAGTGACTTATTTTATTTTGTTTGTCTGTATAAACAGAACTATTTTCTTTTAATAAAAATTGCACTAACACCAACAAATAATAATAAAAATTCTAGGTTATGTTATTTCCCTTCATTTATGGCAAACGATACTTATAAAAATCGCAGAAAAGTTAAAATTTCCCGCCGCGAATATTTTTAAATATGGATTTGACACATTATGTCAAAAAAACGCGAATTTCGCCTAAGTGAGTATTAAGCTTTATTCTATCAAGTATTCAGCAGAAAACAGCATAATTTTTTCAATTGATATTATTATTTCATGTGGCAGACTGTCTCCAGGGGTGGTGCGCCTATTCCGTAACGGCTACGAGGATTAAAGTTTGTGTGTTCTAGGTATAACAATGGAGATGGAAAGTCGTGTATTTTGAAAAATATCTGCCAACTCTCACAATTCCCTTTAGAACAGAGATCTGGTCTGCTTGCGGAAATTGTTACTGCTATTTTTAAGTAAGTCAGTATAATGTAATATTCCAAAGAAAATGTTACAACCAATTTTATAGTGCAAAAATTTTGTCAACAGTAAAAACGCAAGAGCTTTTATTATCGGATAAATTTCTCTTTGTAACGAAATAATTTTGCAAGTCAGTGATTTTACGAGAAATTTATCCTTAAAAGAAAAGCTCTAGATAAATTAACGACCAAATAAATGAATGAACAAAATGAACAACAACCAAAATTATCTTTATTGATACAGTTCAATTATTTGAATGAACAGTTATTAAATACACAATAATTGTTTGGTTTCGAGTACTGATTTCAAAATTTTCTTCTCTGGAATATTCTTTTTGATCTTTCTTGTTCGATGCTCGTAAGGAGCTAATAAGATTTTCGTGATGTTCAGACTCAATTTGGAGGTAGGGTTTAATATAAGATTAGAGGTTATCTTTATAAGTTGTTGGTCCCTCACTCCTGCTTTGGCTAACGGGAAAACTGTAATAGCACAGTTTGAATGATTGGTAATTTCATTATTTGTGGTGTCGAGTCCAATTTTAATTGTAGAACTTTGGTCCAAGTAGAAATTGTAATAATACCCAGTGGCACATTTTTGTACCAACCTTTTGAATTTGTATTTTTCCAAATAAAGGGATTTGGAGTTAAAAAAAGTCGTTCAGATGTTATGTTTCATTTCTTTTTGCAACATTAATTTTAACAATCCAACGGGACAAATATCTTTATCCATTTCATTTTTTGTTATATATTTGCTGTCTGCCAATTTTTTCGACCACCTCTTTGATTTTTTTATTCTTTAAAATGGTAAATTTTACAGTTTACAGCTACTCCTCCCCTCCAAGCTAATTCATAAGAAGCTATATGAAAACATATTTTTTGTCTATATTCCACAATTTTGCCATTTTTAGTATATCCTTCTTGTTCAATGCTACAGAAAATACTTTAATTTTCTCTGGAATAGATTGTAATTCTGTCCATTTACTATTTCTTGCATCACGATCACAAGTAAGGTGGACAAAAGGATCAAATTTAATATTGTACACACTGAAATATATTTTTTTAATAATCTTCGCAGTTGAATCCAAATTGATTTAACTGCATATTCTTCATAATCTTCTCCATTCCTCTTCTTTTATGCCCAATCTTTCAATATACCTGCTACTTCTTGTAACGGAGTTTGTAATTTCGGACAGAACTCCATAAATTGTCTCCATATTGACACTTTAGTGTTTTTTGTGGATTTCGGAATTGATTTTTTGTTATTTGTCGAAACTTCATCAAAATGACTCAATTTATCAATGTAGAAAACTGGAAGAGCATTGAAGTAATTTTTTATTTTTCCGTTATACGGGGGGCTGTTCATTTCAAATGGTACCGACAAAGCAAATTTTGGAAACCGTAAGAGTTAAGTGTTATTTTAAGAGTTCTACGAGGGAAACAAAAAATGCAATTTTTTTTATTATTGGCTGCAGCACGTTTATTTTTGAAAAAAGACCTACATCGACATTTAAAATGCTTGAAAAACATCAGAGAAATAGTGCAGGGCCGTATTAAAAAAAACCTAAATTGAAGTAGGAGCATTTTGTTACTCATGACTTTGGTCAACTATATTACATCGTTGTATTTGGCATTCGCAATACTGCACAAAATTTAGATAAAAATACACGTCCGTATTTGAGAAAAAAAAGATGATGATTCCCTTGGAGACCCGAAACGTCGTAGAAAAAAGAAGCTACTTACTAAGCTAGCCACTGTCAAACCAATTAAAATTTTCCTAAAATGATCAGCCCGTATAAAAACCAATTTCAATCAGTTAACACTTTTGATAGTTCTATCTATATTTTTCAGGCCATCTTTAACAGAAGAAGAATTTCTTCATCCTACAAATATGGATTACGTGTCAGCTGAAAAAATTGGAAAGACAGAAGGACACTGCGACTATCATTATCCAAAATGTAAATTAAACTTTTTGGAGCAATATTCTAGATTTTTGAAATAAATTTTCTGTTTGTAATATCTTTATGTATTATTTAATCATTCAATACACAAATACCTATACAGTGAGGACGTTTAGTTTTGACTAAAGTCGATATTACCTAAGCGAAAAGCCGTTTTAAGAAAATCTGAAACGTGTCGATTTGTAATACCAATGCTCTATATTTTACATAAAAATGTTATTATACAGGGTGATACACATTCATGTGATGACGTCACAATTTTTTTAATGTAACACTCTATACTCATACATTTTTCTATTCTCTAATATTCCCTGAAGATCTGATTCCAATAATACTACATACAAATGGACTTGAGTGAATATTTTTACAAAGTTACAGGGTGTTAAAAGTTAAATTTTTTCAACTTTGTCATTTTTTTTACCTAAACTACTAAATATTTGGCAAAACGCAGTTGTCAAAAAATGAGGGAAAAAATAGTTTTTTTTATGGACGCATTTTATATATAATAGTCTAAGAAAAAGTTTATGGTTTAGTTTATCAGATTTAGTAGGTAAGAGTTAATCGATGTCTGTACTTCTGGTAAAAATCCTGAAATAAGTCGATTTTTAATGTAAAATGATGATTTTTCAAATAAAATGTCACCGGTTTTGACGTGGTGACAGAACCGGAGATTTTTTGAAATTGAAATATGGGTGGTGTAATACCTTATGTGAAAGGACTTTTAGTAGGTAATCATCGATAGTTTATTTAATTAACTACTGTTTCTACTGGGCAAAGAAATAATAATTCAATTCAATCAGAGAATTGTCTCACAATAAACCAAATACAATATTTACTTATAACTATACATCAGTGGCTGATTTACCATCAGGATGAGTAGGACCAAAGAATACACCACTTAACAAGAAGCGAAGCTTCCGATCATTTTTTGTATGCGCATGTCTGAAAATCGCCATTTTTATAATAAGATACTTGTCATACTCCACTTTGTTATCTGTCAACGACGGTCTCTCAAGGTCATAAATTTTGGTTACCAAAACATCAAAGAAAATGCCTCGGGCTTCCCTTCTTGTTAGCTGGTGTATTCTTTGCTAGGACGGCAGATTTTAGGGGCGGCAAATTTGAAACCAACATTTTTATGTGTCACAAAAATAAATGAAAAATCATATTTATATACCTAAATGTTGTTAGGTCCACACAATCAATTCAATATGTAGGGAAGCGTGGGCACGGACTAGTGATGAGCAAAATCCGTCTTGGTCTTACGATTCTGCAATTCCAAGACCAAGATCATACATACACTAGCAAGACCAAAACCAAGACCGAATGAACAAGAACAAGTCCAAAACCAAGACAGAGAATGCAAGACCAAGACCAAAGTGCAAGACTGAACTAAAACTCAAAACTTTCGCTTTATGAGAATATATGTTTTCGTCGAAACAAAACATTTTGTGTTTAAGATTTCTAGATATGAATTGTTGATCATTTATAATTTATACCTATCAAAGACTCGTTAAATTTTCCAAAACGACGTAAGTAGTGAGTAACAAACTATTTGAGCAAGACCAAGACCAAGACTGAGTACGCAAGACCAAGATTACAAGTATTTGAGCAAGTCCAAGACCGAGACCGTTACCAAGACTGTATTGGTTCTTGCTTTGCTCATCACTAGGCACGGATTACTTTATAAATATGTCTTTGCTACTCCCATTCTTTAATTCCATCATTATAAATGCAGGAACTGTACTCGTATCAATTACGACATTCGCCAATTTTGATAAACCGGAATCTGAATCATTGAAAAGATCTTCGTTCCTGCGGAAACAGAATTTAGCTGTTCGCATATAGCTCTATGTTCACCAGCAACAGCAGTTGAGAGAAGCTTTCTTTGCTGGAAAAGAGTGAGAAATTGTCTAAGATCTTAAGCCAAGCCTTAAGCCAAGAAAACCAAAACGTCTTGGCTTTGTTGTACAAAATGGTATTGTGAAACTTTTATACCTGCTATGATGGAATGTGATCGACATTATCAGCCGGATTCTTGCTAGATAATCAAATATATTGCTTTTAAACTTTAAGTAAGCATTGTAGGGGTCGGTAGGGGCGGCAAAATTTGAATAGTCTAGTGGCGGCAAATGTGTAAATCCGCCACTGCTATACATAATAATTTTCAGATAAATCAAATGTTAAGAATTCCATCCATTAGCATCTTGACAATAAGCAAATTCACGAATACAGTCTTCTTGCATAGTGCAAATAACTTCCGGAGTAGTTCCATTAACTTGGAGCGTACATTTGCGGCGATCTTTTCATGTTTGCACATGCTTTGGAGTAGGTTTATGTGCAATAGTCAGCCTACTTACTAAGAAGGGATACCTTTTGACATTTTTATAAGAAAGGTATTGTTGCTAGGGTAAGCGATATTGATTTGACATTGATTACAGTATCAGCACCTAACTCGCACTGAAAAAACTGTCGAAATGACTGTAGAAATCATTACCAAAATGTCAAATTCAATTCAGATTCACTTATCGTCGCCTCGAAGTCAAAACCTCGTATCTCAAATTTTGCTCGTATTGAGTTACGGGTATTTTAGGTTATAGAATGTCATACCGCATAAGTGGCAAATACTTGTATCTCGATATTTAGCTATAATGCGGCTGCGCAAATTTGTTTGAAACTCTCGTAGCTCGCATGAAGAATAGAAACCTCGTATCTCATATTGAGGAAATCAAAATTGTTAATTAGTTTGAATCACCGTGTAGATACCATGTCTGATTCAAATAGGTAGTAGGCCTTCAGTATGACAATACCCTGTAACAAAATTATAATAACAGAAAATCATATTGCGTTTTTTGTGTTTTCTGAAAAGTTGCGAATTTTGAGATACGAGGTTTTGACTTCGAGGTGACGTTATGCAAATAATACTGAAGGCTGTTTTTAATTAGAACAAATGTGTTGCTTCTTTATGAGTGGGTTATTCTGTGCCCTAGCAACAATACATTTCTTATGGAAATGTCAAAAGGTGTCCCTTCTGTGTGAGTACAGTTAGAAGTTAGTTATTCTGTGGTAGTTCCTCGGGAGTTTTGACACCTCTGAAACTTTTTATTGTAAATGAAGGTCAATACGTCGCGTTCAACAAGTTTATCTAGGTCGTCGAATAGGATTTTTCAAAAATAATTTTTCATAAAATAGCAAGAATGCGCTTGGGAATATAATTTGGAACAAAAAGATTTGTTGTAGACTGTGGGATATTAAAAAAAATAAGAGGAAATTGAATAAATAGTTATTTAATAGTAGTCGCATTTTTAGTTTATAACAATATTATTTAGTCGTAGCCTATGGTTGTAGTCACTGGAACATCTTGATTACATAATTCTTCGTAATATGAGCACTTACTGAAAAATTTTTTAATAAAAAATGCTTCATTTCCTTCATCCCTGAAACAAAATTATTGATTAGATCCAGATCAAGTTCACATATTTTAAGATAATATTTTTTTCTACAACTGCTATGAAAAGTGACGTATTTCTCATAGCTTACTTAATTTCAAAACCAAATATTGCTCATACTGTGAGAAATAATATTTCTCACGGCACTTTGCCCACGCCTCATACATTTATATGGAGAATCAAATAAAATCGACAAAAACTTAGTAGGCTACTGTCATCTTCAAATACCTACTTAGTTGTCACAAAACTGTCAGATTATATTCGAAAATATGTTAAAAATTTTAAAAAATTGTCCAAAATTTTGAAATATGGTCAAAAATTGTCAAAAATTTGGAAAAATGGTCAATAATTGTCAAAAACTGTCGAAGTTTTGGAAAAATGGTTAATAATTGCCAAATATTTTCAAAAAGTGTCAAAAATTTGGAAAAATGGTTAATAATTGTCAAAAATTGTCAAAAACTGTCAAAATTTTGAAAAAATGGTCAATAATTATAAAAGACTGTCAAAAATGGTCGATAATTGTTAAAAATTGTCAAAGATTTGGAAAAATTGTCAAAAATGGTCAATAATTGTCAGAATCTGTCAAAAATTGTCAAATATTTTAAAAAATGGTCAAAAATAGTCAATAATTGTTAAAATTTTGAATGATGATCAAAGACTGTCAAAATTTTTGAAAGTTGTCAAAAATGGTCACTAATTGTCAGAAACTGTCAAAAATGGTCAATAATTGTTAAAATTTTGAAAAATGGTCGAAAATTGTTAAAATTTTGAAAAAAATTGCCAATAATTATAAAAAAATGTCAAAAATGGTCTATAATTGTTGAAAATTGTCAAAATTCTTGAAAAGTTGTCAAAAATGGTCAATAATTGTCAGGACCTGTCAAAAATGCTCAAAAATTGGCAAAAATGGTCAATAATTGTTAAAATTTGGAAAAATGGTCTAAAATGGTCAACATTTTTGAAAAATTGTCAAAATTGATTAACATTTTTGAAAAATTGTCAAAAATGGTCAATACTTGTTAAAATTTGAAAATATGGTCAAAAATTTTGAAAAAATGGTCAATTGTCAAAAATGGTCAATAATTGTCAGAACCTGTCAAAAATGTTCAAAAATTGTCAAAAATGGACAATAATTGTTAAAATTTGGAAAAATGGTCTAAAATAGTCCAAATTTTTGAAAAATTGTCAAAAATGATCAATAATTGTCAAAATTGGTCAATACTTGTTAAAATTTGAAAAAATAGTCAAAAATTGTCAAAATTTTGAAAAAATGGTGAATAATTATAAAAAAACTGTCAAAAATGGTCAATAATTGTAAAAAATTGTCAACATCTTTGACAAATGGTCAAAGTTTTTAAAAATTGTCAAAAATGTTCAATAATTGTCAGAACCTGTCAAAAATGGTCAAAAATTGTCAAAAATGGTCAATAATTGTTAAAATTTGGAAAAATGGTCTATAATTGTCAAAAATGGTCAATAATTGTTAAAATTCAAAAAAAATAGTCAAAAATTGTCAAAAATTTTGAAAAAATGGTCAATAATTGTCAAAAATTGTCAAAAATTTTGAAAAATGGTCAAAAATGGTCATTCTATTGTGCATAAGAAGCAAGCTTCTATACGACCGCTCACCTTTTCTTTTTGTCTTACTAACCATAAAAATAAATATTGAGTTACTCTACTTGTATTCTTTAAATTTGTGCAGTTGTAGAAAAAGTATAGTGTGCAACATGTGGGGAAAGTACTTTTCTCACTTGTTGCACAATATACTATTTTCTACTAGCGTGCGGAAAAGTCCACTTTTCCGCACTCATTTTAGTGTTGAAAGAGTCGCTTTTCCGCACTATAGTCACTTAGTGCGGAAAAGTAAATTTGTTAAGTTTTTGGGGAGTATACTGAGAGGTTGGGAATCTTCTAGCGTCGCAGAAGGTTATGTAGAAAGCTCATCAAGTTTCCAAAAGGGCCTATCGAATAAATGCAATTGGAGTGTCTGCTCGGGCTAATCTTCGAAACTGCTACACCGATTTTGATTAAACTAGAATAGGCATTATAACAATTCAAATTTTTGAAAAATTGTCAAAAATGATCAATAATTGTCAAAATTGGTCAATAATTGTTAAAATTTGAAAAAATAGTCAAAAATTGTCAAAATTTTGAAAAAATGGTGGATAATTATAAAAAACTGTCAAAAATGGTCAATAATTGTAAAAAATTGTCAACATTTTTGACAAATGGTCAAAGTTTTTAAAAATTGTCAAAAATGTTCAATAATTGTCAGAACCTGTCAAAAATGGTCAATAATTGTTAAAATTTGGAAAAATGGTCTATAATTGTCAAAAATGGTCAATAATTCTTAAAATTCAAAAAAAAATTGTCAAAAATTGTCAAAAATTTTGAAAAAATGGTCAATAATTGTCAAAAATTGTCAAAAATTTTGAAAATGGTCAAAAATGGTCATTCTATTGTGCATAGGAAGCAAGCTTCTATACGACCGCTCACCTTTTCTTTTTGTCTTACTGACCATAAAAATAAATATTGAGTTACTCTACTTGTATTCTTTAAATTTGTGCAGTTGTAGAAAAAGTATAGTGTGCAACATGTGGGGAAAGTACTTTTCTCACTTGTTGCACAATATACTATTTTCTACTAGCGTGCGGAAAAGTCCACTTTTCCGCACTCATTTTAGTATTGAAAGAGTCGCTTTTCCGCACTATAGTCACTTAGTGCGGAAAAGTAAATTTGTTAAGTTTTTGGGGAGTATACTGAGAGGTTGGAAATCTTCTAGCGTCGCAGAAGGTTATGTAGAAAGCTCATCAAGTTTCCAAAAGGGCCTATCGAATAAATGTAATTGATTTGCAGAATACTACAAATTGCTCATTCAATGTTAATATTAATAATAGGTAATTAATTTGTTGATATGTATTTAACAATAAATGTTTCTCCACGATCATCACAGAATTTACCATTTCTGAAATCAAATTTGATTACAGAATGCTGGAATTCTCTCTCTTGAGATTGAAGAAATATTCTGCAACACCTCTGCCCGCATGCAATTTAAATGTATTTACATTCTCTCTCTTGTTATAGAATAATATTCTCACACTGGTTAGCAATAATAACATTAGCCTTGACGCAGTTGATTGTCATCGTAGTGGCAAAACTTGAGTATGTGTCAAAATTATTGCTGTCACATTGTAATATAATTGTTATTGAGTTCTGTAATATAAATTATCTTTTGTTCATTTCCATTCAAAATCTTTGATCGTGGAGAAAGTATGGTCTGCTACTCGGTTAGAATGAAAATTCGTTATGCTCGTGGTTCCTCACGCTCACCTTCGGCTCGCGCCGTATACTTGTCCGCGAGGTATTAACTATTGCATTTGATATTATTTTATTGAAATCTGTTTAATAATATTAATAACTATTAATGATTACATCAGTATCCAGAAGGTAACTAATAAACTTATTAGTTTGTATCTAGTGATATTTTCCGCCCGCTCGTAGAAAAAAACGTTGCCCCAAACACATGCGTAAAGTGCCTTTTCCGCACTTGTACCAATCACTTTCCGCAGTGGTTAGGAAATAGTTATTTACCTAACGTGTTTGGGAAGTAGAATTCTTCGCTTGAGCACTTTGTTTGCAGCACGACCGAAGGGAGTGCTGCATTTAGTCCGAATGCGAAAAATTCCTTCCCAAAAAGTTAAAATATATAGAATAATATATAAAATTTAAATATAAATTTTATTTAATTTATTTTTCCATTGACAGTTGGCAACATGATATATGTATAAATGTCAAATTTAAATTATTTGACACGTTCCACACCTTTCATATGTAGAAACTAAATCCTATATTAATTGCCCCATAAATGTTCGTGTTTTTAATAACTGTTCGTTTTCTGCTATTCCTTAAACTAATTGTTAGAAATTGTTGAAAATAAAATTTGTCAAAACTTTATGTCTTTATGTCTGACACTTTTGTTGCCAACTGTTTAAAGCAAATTATGGAAAAGTAAAAAACATCCGGATTCGTAAAATACACTTTCCCGCACTCCGGCGATAACTGTAAAATATGCATTTAAAAGCAATGAGTAGAAAAATAACTATTTCACTGTTATTGGAGAAATAAAACTCTCTAAAAAAGTTCTTACCTTGCAATTATTCTGCCAAGATCGCAAAAGATGCCACAGGTGTCGGAAAATTCAAAATTGGAAAAAACTTGACAAATATGTTTCATTACACAGGAAAATCCTTGCACAACAGACCTAAAAATCAATATAATATTGAGAAATCAATCAAAAATCAGAAAAAACTACTTTAATTAAAGATTTTCATATTTTTAAAAATCCAGGTAAAAAACATGAAATGCAAAAGAAAACAAAAATTCATGACAAAAAGAAGTGGAGACATAAAAATACTTTAAACTTGAGTGAGTATACAGACATTTGTAAGAATTCAAGAAGTAAGGTTACAATAATATGATATTATTCTAGTAATTACACTAGTAGGGAGTAGTGTTTTATATACAAGAAATTATTAATTTTCAAGAAAAAAAAATGTCAAATAAGAAATAATTTGTTAATATAGATCGAATAATAAATATATTATTCTAATGCTTTACAACAAAGTCTCGAAAAATATTTTTCAAAAACAGTGACCGTTTAACTAAGAAGAAACAACTACTTTCCGGGCTATATGACATTGAATTACAATTCTAAGTCAAACGGGGTGGATATGATCTACAAGATTAACCATTCTGGTTTGCAATTAGAAAGCACACCATACCTTGCAGACCGGTTTCGGCGTATTTGCGCCACATCAGTACAAGGTATATGTTCTCCATCCGAGAGCTCTAAGAGCCTAATCCCGGACTGAATATGACACTAAAATCATAATCAATACATGTCTTCCAGTAACGGAAATGTTAAAGTTGTGACAATAGCGACATCTTCACCTCCAACAGCAAACCAAAATTCGAAAAATTTGACAACAAGCCTATAGGCTTGAAACAATAAAGTATCATTACAGTAATAATACTTTAAATACTTTGTTTTTAAAAAACTTACTCATCAGGAATACTGCTAATATCTTCATGGATGTCCCTTTTGAAAAAAGTATATCTACTTTTTACGTCGTGAGGCATATCAAAATTCATTCTCACTGTATAACCACAAGCAACAACTTGATTGTATGAAAGAGTATTCAATTTGCCATTATAACGAAACTGCAATCATTTCAATGAAGAAAAATATTTTTGAAAAATCAAATAGATACTTACAAAGAATTTGCTGCTTTTCGTAAAAACTACTCTTCTTCTAACTCTACTTTTGGTCAAATTAGTCGAGCAATCGATATTAAAAGTGTATATCGAGATAACTATAAATGCCGTAAGACTGTATTTAAAACTAATCCGAATTCTGAACATCTTAAACATCAATCTTTGTGAAAAATCGTATCGATAATATTATTCAAACAAAGTATAAACAATAGTAACCGTTAAAGGTAACTAGTACTAATTGATTTAAACAATAAGTGTGCTTCAAATTAGTTTTGTAAAGATGTGAATTATTTAAGACAACTATAACTGTAAAATGTCGTATATGATGTGATTAAACTTGTTCAATAGCAAATAATTGCCGTTAAACATATATGAAATGAGATATTGAACAAAATGATTGAGTATCTTGAAAATAATTATGTTAAGAAATCTATCATTATAATTATTGATTTATTCATTTTACTTTAATTTACAGTTTCCCAATAACAAATTAGAAATAGAAAATATCAGTTATAATAAATATACACTGTGTTCATTTGAAGAGGACCCACCCTTAATATTTCGGAAATGCGACATATTAGAAAGAAATGCCGAAACACGTCAACTTTTAACTTGAGGGGGACACTTTTGGCGCTAATGTCATAAACGTCAGATTCACCCCCTCCCTTCAATTTTTTCAAATGGCATTAGGTATCAAGTCATACCTCATTTAAAAGGTCTGGTGGACCTCTATCCAATCATTTTGTTTTGCCTTTGAACCAGCCTTCCATCGTTATTTAATCGTTGTTTAAAAATTGCTCTCTTTCTACTTTTATTGCCTGAATGTTAACGGTGGTCACTTTGACACATGATTAAATAACAGTTATGTCTTGTTAACAGTTGTCTTTTCACTATTTGTACATTTTTTATTATTTAAAGAGTATTTCGGTCACAACCTAATACGGGGGCATACGAAAAGTTGAAAGAAAGCCAATTTTAAACAACGATTAAATAACAATGGAAGGCTGGTATCAAAGGCAAAACAAAATGATTGAATAGAGATTTACCAGACCTTTTAAATGAGGTATGACTTGATACCTAATGCCATTTGAAAAAATTCAAAGGGTATCTCCAGTAGGGAGGGGGTGAATCTGACGTTTATGACATTAGCGTTACAAAGTGTCCCCCTCAAGTTAAAAGTTGACGTGTTTCGGCATTTCTTTCTAATATGTCCCATTTCTGAATTATTGAAGGACCCCTTTTCAAATGAACACAGTGTATATCTATACTAATATAAAATTGGAGTGTCTGCTCGGGCTAATCTTCGAAACTGCTAAACCGATTTTGATTAAACTTTTTATATTATTATTTTTTTCGTTTATAACAATTGAATTTGTTAGAAAGCAATATCTATGTGGTTTTTGTTAACCAAGCTTCGTTTTGATTTTGTTTAAACAGTTTTTCGTTGAAGATAAATTGTAGATCTAGAGATTTTCTTTGTTGGCAATCTACGCGGATATAGTTTATCAAAAGTCAGTGTAAAATCAAAAACAAATTGAAAGGACCGCTTGTCGATGCTTTTGCAAGCGGTTTTTTGAATTTTTTTTGGGATTTCACATTGACTCTAGATGAATTATACAAGTAAGTCTAAAATAAATAAGAGCCAAAAATTAACACTTAATTTGTCCTAGGGATGAAAAAAGGGTCAATTAGGTTGCAACATTTCTAGATAACTCCAGAGATTTTTATTCTTCTTTTTCTTTAGATATTCGCCAGTACAGGACCGACGTAACATTGCTCCCTCATTTCTTGTTATTGGTCCCGAATATTCTGACTGCTGAGGTCTATCTGAAGCCACAGTAAGGAGCTAACCTCTTGATATGGATCACCTTGGTGACAATTGGACACGGTTTAGGTCGTTGATTTTCTTGAGAACGGTGTAGGGGTCTGAACATAGTCCAAATGCTTATGTCTAAAAGAAACTCCGAAGATCTTGACTTGCTTTATTTGATCAAGGAAGAACTGAAAAAATCAGAATACAATATTTTATTACCGGCTGCAGATGCGAAAAGGAGACTTCAAGGATATTTTCTCATTTTGTCAAGTGGTAAGGGAACATGAGATCCTCAGGAAAGAACTCCATAATATATCTAATCTATCACCAGTGGACCGAGCCGTGGATCAACCCATCTACAGCCGATAGGTACACCAAGAAATGGACCGTCCTACAACTTGATGTTTGGTCCATCTAGACAGCCCAGCCCATCACCGGTCCTATCCAGCCGCCACCGACAGATACTCCTCGCCGACCGCCGTCTGATACTACTCATCACCCGTTTCGATCATCTTCCCGGCAACCAATTTGTTTCCGCTGTGGTAAGTCTGGACACTTCTGGAATAACTGTCCGAGCCCTCCGAATATATTCTGTTCTGGTTGCATTAAGAAAGGAGTATTTTCCAGAAACTAATCCGAAGCTGTCCCGAAGAGAGACCGACACAACTTTCGCAAATCTTTGCCACTCATTCCGAACCTCCAGAAGAAATTACCGATTCCCGATCGTATATAGACGTCAAAATAGAGAACTACAAGTTTAAGGCGCTATTAGATACTGGAGCTGCTAAGTCATACACTGGTGTATGACTTAGCTAAGACATTTTCCCAAAGAAAGCAAACTACCTCCTGTCCATCTACGAAGGAACGATTAGCTAATGGAAATGTAGCACCGACATTTATGAGCTAAAATGGAAGATACATGAATATCATTATGGAAAGCTCGTTAGAACATTTTTTATTTTGCTGGACTCCATGTCCTATAAAAGTATAATTCCCGTTTGGAGTTAGGAGCCGGAAAAATATGGGTTAATGATAAACTAGTAAGGCGTTCACAATCAGCCAGTCCTGTTGAAGTATTGGAGGAAGAGAAACCGCCCATGAAAGAAATCTATGCTGCTGTCCCAATAATATGTAATGAAGAAACCAACTTTCGTCCTGCTAAAGACCACTGTTCTAATAATAATGTCTATTACCAAAGTCTCTATGCGTCTTCTCCGATGAATTTAGGGGTTGATAAGGAGCAAACCGTTTCTGAAGTATCTGCGTCCTCCCCGGTGATGTAAGGGGTTGACAAGGAGCGTCCTTTCCTGAAGAATCTTCATCATTCCTGGGAAGTTTAAGGGTTGATAGGAGCAAACCCTTTCTGAAGTCTCTATATCTCATATATATTAAGTCAATCATAAGATAGGTCACTCACTATTTGGTATAGCCAAAATATTAAACATCAAGTAGGCATCACATAAAATGTAACTTCTGTCATTTTAAAGATGATATGCAAATATCGCAATAATTATAAATGATATTTTAGAGTTTTCATTGGTTTATTCATTAAATAGTGGAATTAATTATAAACAGTTAGTTCAATTTAAAAAAGTAATGTGAGTAGATTCCACAAAGTAAGGGTTCAAATAGTAAATCCAGTTCCTACTCTTGACTGATAATATTTGTAACCGTTTTTTTTGTCCTAAACCTCTAAACAAATCAAACATTGTAATTATACCTCACTTCGAAAACAGTTAGATAAATAAATTTACATGTTACCCACATTAGCATACGAAAATTAACGTATAAGATGGTATACGGCAATAAATAGTACCACGAAGGCAACTGTAATGTGTTATTTTAGTCGAAAATACTTTGTATATCAACTGATTTAAATCAAGTGAGTACATTTAACAAATCCTACAATTTTGTAGTTTATTTCATATTGTTTTAATAACGAAATTTAGCATTAATAAAATTGAAAGATATGTTGTTATTCTACAGACAAAATCGACAGAAGATCTAAACATGATCTAGTGTGATAGTAACACATTTTTCCCTAATGTATGCATGCTGATGAAATATCAGTTTATTGTTAAATCGGTGATCTCGGGATTTAAAATTAGCCAATATTAATTGCACCTGACCACTAGCGTTTAGCAGTAATTTCATGAATTCCAAACGCTTAGAGTGAACTGCATAACCGTAGTTAATTCTAAAATAAGGAATGCCATAACAACGTTATCACAATCATTATTTTTAAGAATTCGCTTTTACAGCATTTTGTACAGTTGTTAAAATTTACTTATCCTTTAAAGAAAAATGTCTATCCTGGGGTCCATACTGTTGTTATAATTTGTAGATTTGCTGGCTAATATGGTCCATGTAGCGAATTTAATAATTTTAAGTTACTTTGGATTAACTTTTGGAAAAAGTGATGTTACAATTGTGGACAAAGCCAATGTATTGTTGAGTCGAAGAAAGCGATTTTTAATTTTTCCTGCTGGAAGCAATATGGCGGTAAGTATCTTTAATATATATATATTGTGTATTGAGTATGTGGCAGACGATTTCTATATTTGAATTGTAACAACATATGCATCCTCTTTCAACAGCCGAATGAGCGTTTCTGGATTAATCTCATAATGATTGATAGTCTGAGCCCCATGCACAAGTAAAAATATTTCTATACCATGAAAATCTTATGACTTCGGTACAAAAGAGCGATGTACATAATGGCGAGACCCATAACAGCGACCCCATTTGAGCGATTTATAAAACAGCGACAATTTAAAAACGCGACATAATAAAATAGCGATATACAAATGAGCGACATGATAAAACAGCGACTGTACAAAAACGCGATATTTAAAAATGGCGACCTACAAAAAAAATTAATAAAGTAATATTTAGAAAACTATTTTTTCTTCAAACGTCAGTAAATCTGTCATTTTTCGACTGTGTAGGCGACCGAAAAGTTTCATTTTTCCTCCGCCGGAGCTTTAGTTTTCACTTTCCCGCTGGCGGAGGGAAAAGTGTTGTCATAGCAACAGAGATAGAAACAAGAAAACAAGCGTCAACAAATCATAAATCATAATTTCCGGCGGTGTTCACTGCATTTCTATAAATCACTAATTTAGGAACTAATTGGTTATTATTTAAGTGAACTTACTCGATAAAACTGCTTATCAATTCGGAATTAAAACGCAACCGGAGACGCAATAATTGTAAAAAATAAATTAATATTGTTGACAGTGTCCACTGACAGCTTTATGTTACATTACTATAGCAACAACCTGTGCCTACTCACCGACACCGGTCTAAACCGCCTTGCGAACCCAATTATCTTTAAAAATTATTACTATCAAAAAGAGACGTTTTTGCATTAATTTGTCGACATTTGAAGAAAAAACAGCATATTTTATTTGGAGGAAAAGTTACTTTTCATGACTTGCTCTCTAACACGAGCGCGTCATGAAAAGTATTACTTTTCCTCCATATAAAATAATATACTATTTCCTACGACCATATACGAAAATTAGATAAAATACATACACAGGAAAAATAGTGTACAAAAGTCGGGTTGACTATGAATGTCAGACTCGGTCATTGTAATATTCGGCTGTCCCTTGTACTACAATTTTCGAACTTTTGCTGGAAATATCATTTGTAACACCATGTATGACCAAACGGAAAGCATATTTAAAAAAATATAAATAAACTCATATATTAATTGAGAGAAAACAAAAAAACAATACCATTAAACAAATCTAAAGTACTAAAATTAAAGCAATAATTGCCTGAAGATATTCTTTAACATTTCTAAATGTGTATTCTTTAACAATATTCTTCAAACGGTCTTTTTGTATAGTATATTTTTTTCTTGCCTCAGCTTCTCTAATGCCTGATCGATATCTCGTGACAAATACTTCTGTTTTCTTTTGCTCGCTTTGAATGTGATCTAACAGTTTATGCACTGTTGGGTGCTGACAATATAGGGCATTTTGGAATGCATTATGCCAAGCCTCAATAGAATTGTTTGTTTTTGGAAGATTCCCTAACACCCTCTCGTATACATTCCATATTGTAATTTGAAATTTTAGTTTGACTTGATGAAGCCTCCTTCCGACATAATTTTCTTCCCAGTATGCTACAATGGGGTCCATTTCACGGGGAAAATCTTCTTGGATAATTTCCATAGCAAATTGCACATCTTTTGGGGGTACGAAACTTAGTGCTAAGAGCATTTTGCAAAAAATTCTTACATCTTCTCGTTCTTTGTATAGAGAGCAGTCATACCTTTTTTTGGATGTTCCTCCAGAGACTCAAAATCTGTCACAATACTGTCATAAGAAGGTAATAGCACCATTTCTTCTGCGCTCAAGTTGCTCAAACTAGAGTTGATGATGCTTCTCGGTCGAATCTCTAATGCTTCTTTCGCTTTTGTTCTTATTTTGCTTTTATATTGATCAATTTTGTGTTGCGCCGGATTCGGAGCATGATTATGGGGTGTCGTTTTTCTTGTTTTTCCAGTTATAGTTTCACGTATCAACCTTCCTTTGCAACCCGTTTTGGAGCATCTCCAATTAGTAGTTTCAATAAACGATTTATCTTTTCGGTAACGATAACCCTCGTGGAATAGAACAGGCTTATTTTTTTGCGACAGGCTTTCCATATTTTCAATTTGACAGTGACGATGACAATCACTGTTTTTACTTCATATCGCTCTTTTTTATATCGCTATTCTGTAATGTCGCTATTTTGTCTGTCGCTGTTTTTTAATATCGCGATGTTATAGTCGCTATATCGTACATCGCTCTTTTGTACCGGAGCCAAATCTTATATTTATTACCAAAGAAAATTATTTTAGATTTCGACAGCTGGAGTAAAAGCATTACTAAGGGCTCAACCAACAGGATGGAATATTCTTGGAGAGATGGACTGTCCATTTGCTCTGCCAACTGATACAAGAATATTACGACGATCTAATTGGATTAAAAGAAATAAAAGAGAAATATATTCTACATTGAAAAAAGCATTAACTCTGTAAGTTTTCAAAAAGGGCTCAACGGTTGAGTTGCTGACTCAGCGGATGCGTTCAGAGGGGATGCTGTCTCTCAACTGTTGAGCATCACACGCAGCGGCAAGTTTTTGCGCTTTGTTTACTCAGCGCTGTCAAGGATGACAGAACATTTATTTTGTCATCATTGGCAGTATTACAACTGGAACGACATTTCAAAAATGCTGCTAAATCACGGAGCGTTCAGCCGGCTCAACGGGTGGAACTAAGCACAAAACATGTTGAGTATGCTGGCAGTCAGCGAATGAGCTTCGTCTGAACGCATTGCAGCAAGTTAGCGGTGGAACATAACCTTGCTTTCTAATAATGCCAAATGATATTTCTGTACCTCAGAACCATTGTATCGTAAGTAAAATATCAATTTTCTCCTTTCAGCTGATTATTAGTTAGAACGATATTTTCTATCGAACCACACTATCGTATGTGTACTAGAAAATATATATTAGACACTTTTAGCTTGTCATGAGTTTTTCACGTATCCGTATCCGTATTGGAGTTACGTTGACGTAAAGAAATTGTCAAGAAAACCTTTTTAGCTGAAAACGTTCTGTTTTTAATTGTATAACCTCAAAACTTTTTTAGTTTGTCTGTTTATATTTTTGTAAAAACGTAATATGGGGGCGATATTAAATAATCCAATGCTGCTAGACGAGGACGATGATGATTTGGACGACCTATTTTTGATGCATATTTTGCATTACCAAAATATGTTGGGTTATAATTAAACCAAACCAATATCAAAGAAGAAGAAGAAGACATGTAAAATAGCACTAATAGCACAGAATACTGATTTTGGTCGGGATACGGATACGTTTACGTATACGGAGTAGGGGACGTAACAATACGTTCAACGCATCGGATCGGCTGAGACGTAACGGGTCTACACATGCGCAGTTCGTTACGGATACGGATACGTGAGAAATTTAAGACAAGCTAAAAGTCTCTAATATATAGATTTAGCTAGAGCTATAAGATCGTAAGTCACAAATGTATGTTTGAGCCATACTACCGTATATCCAGATACGATGTGTTGGTTCTAAACTGTAAGCTTAAATGAGTGAACTCAAGTCCATTATTGTCATTCTTTTAATCAGCTGTTGTTATCTCAGTTGAGGCTACAAAGTTGGTGTTCGTTGTTTGACTGAAGTAAGAGATTATTTCAATTAAACATTGCAGACATTTCTAGTACGTTTTAATAAAGGCTAGTGTTTTAACGTGGTTAGTTGACTAATAATAATGACTGGCAGTGCCGGATTTACATACCAGGGGGCCCTAGGGCATCCAAAAATCGGGGCCCCTATGCCCCATATTCTATATAGCTAAACAAGTATAATATAACAAAAATGTATTGCAAGATTTTTTTCACAAAAACATTAATTAATTGAACTGAAACGTATATATTATCATATGATGTTAAAAGTCAGTAAAATAAAATTTAATAAAAATAATTATTTATTAATAAAGTACGCCATTTTCGTGATTTAGAATTTAAAAACAAATGCTTCCAGTCATTAAACCCTTCCTTATATATTCACTGTTTTTTGTGCAATATAATTTACATGGAATGCAGTACACTTTTTTTGTTGCTACGAACGTTGTACACTTTTTCCATTTGGAAGAGTTGTGTAAAAAATGCTTTTATTTGCATATCGACGAGTTATTCCATTTTTGCCCTCATATTCTCGACCGGAATTTGAAAAATCTAAACTATCTATTTTTGTGGTTTAAAGTTCTTTATAATATAGTTAATGTTTTTTTCATTAAGTTGTCACAATTTAGGATCATCCATAAAGTTAAAATCGGAATTTTCAAAACATGTTATAAAAAAAATGACCAGAGTGTTCCGTTGCCGCTGTTTTTTCTTATTGAGTTGTTACTTGATAACTGAATATATATTAGGTAGGACCTAGGCATCAGCCTCAGTTGGAAAAGAAGAAGCAAAAAATTAAACAGTCATAAATAAACTTTATTTTAATAATCTCTTGCGTTTGCTGTGGGGCCCTAGGGCAATTGCCCTTTTTGCCATAAGGCAAATCCGGCCCTGATGACTGGACTATACAACAGTACTGTTTCAAGCAGAGGAAAACTTATAATTTCGTTGGCACAACAACAAAACATGTTTGTATTTCAGAAGAAGCAACCAGTTTTTCAGTGTTTCCATTAATAATCCTAATAATCATGAAAAAACATCCAGGAGCAGCAGCCCTGCGCCTTCTTTAATCGAATTACAGGTTAGCCACTTAAATATCAGCAAAATGTATAACATCTTCGTTGAAGACTTTAGAAAGGATGGCATCAAACCAGAAACAAAATGGTTATTTTCTAAGGTACTCAATGAAGAATTCAATTACTCTTTTCATTTGCCGGATAACGATATTTGTGTACGTGTGACAAGATTGACTGTTGCATAAAAAATGAAAAGTCTGATGAAAACATGATGAAACAGCAAAAAGAGGATCATTTAGAGGAAGCATCTCTTAGATATACTTTAAAAAGAGAGGACAAACTGCCAAGGAAAGTGAAAACATAAAAGTTATTACAGCAGATCTACAAAAGTGCCTCCCTACACCATCATTAACAAATTCACAAAGCTTTTATTTGAGAAAACTATGGACACTAAACTATACAATATATGATACTACAGTTTACTTCGTTATTGCTGTGACGAAGACAAAAAATCTGTTCTATCGGGAAGCTCTACTCCCTCAGTCAAGAATCCGGTGCCTGGAGGAAGAGGAGGGACTGAAATGTCTTTATGATTTTTTGCTTGGACAAGTGAAGAATTAACAAACACACACAAACACGGATAACTGAAGTGGACAGAATAGAAACCTGAATATGATCTTCATGTACATGTGGCTAATGGAAAAGTCCCTAAATTTAGGAATAATAAATCACAAGTTCCTTCTTGCTGGTCACAAACAACAACAAAGAAAAAAGTTCAGAGAAACACTATTTACACAACCAATGACTGGGTAAATTTCTTTTCAACCTGAGAATCGAAGAATCCATTTGTAACCAAAAGAATGGCTTTGGAAAACTTTTTTAATTTTTTACATCTAAAGCAGAAAAATGGTCCACTTATATCAAGAAAAAGGAACACAGATGGATGACCATTTTTGATATCTGAAGCTGCAGTTGCGAAGAGAAGATAAAGGTGGTGTTTACTATAAAACCAATTTCAGTGAACACTTTCGAAAAGTGAATTTACTGTTTGGACCCTTACTTTGTGGAATCTACTCATGTTACTTTTTTAAATGAAACTAAGTGTTTCTAATTAATTCCACTATTTAATGAAAAAATTATGAAAACTTGTGATTGACTCAATATATATGAACAGAAAAAAGAAGAAGATATGATATTACAAATATTGAAGCTTAGGTATTATTAGCCCTATGGGGATATCCTGGATATCTTTTTCCCATTTAAGATCAGTATAACTGTGCAATGATATAGGAAACCAAGGAAAACTATATCTGCTGATCTTTACAATTGTTACTTAAGAAGACAATTTAATAGTGGAGAACTCGCTAGATTCTTCAAGAACTAGAAATAAGAAGTCACTTAAGAGACCCACAATATGAAGTTGTCAATGAACAGATAAATCTAGAAACACCTAGTTTCATTTAAAAAAGTAACTTTCGAAAAGGTTGATTTGAAGAGGAATAAGCGGATAGGCTTAACAATGCCTGAGATTCTACCTCTATTAAGAACAAAAAGAAAAAAAATAAGTAATGAAAAGTTTAGGGATTTAGTTTTTGAGAGCATTCCACATGGAGATGGTGTTGAAGATTTCCCTGAAGAGGATTCAACTGAACTGGAATGAAACAGTATATCGCCTATCTAATATAAACGTGCTTCTTTTGCCGACTGAATTTTATTCAATAGCACAGTGAATTATTATTGAGTAATGTTCACTAGGAAAGTTAAAATAGTATTTTATTATTAGGCCTTAGTGCTATTATTACTGTCACTGTATTACCAATAAAATTATTGAATCAGAACTATTATTAATTATTCTACCATTTTATTAACCCTTATCACCATTTTTATCTTTATGGCATAGGAGCATAATTCCATATCAACTGCTTGTGTTTAGAACCACAACCTCGTAAGTCCATTTATTAGTAAAACCTAACTGAATTAAAGAAAAATTCTTCTACAGATAAAAAAATGGTTGTAGACTTTTGCATCTTCACTGCTAAAAAAGTTATAATAAGGTGAAGCGTGAACAAAGTTAGAATATGTTTTCAGGCTCTCCTGAAAAGTTGACCAGTTGTGACTTACGATACTATGGATCTGGGGTACAGATTTTACTTCTGATCAAAAGGACGTTATAAAATGAAAATTTCAATTGGAAGTATTTTGGAATGTTTCTAGGATTCTATTGTTTTTTTTTCAGTTTTGCTTAGAGACTGATATGTTTTTATGTATAAATAAAGTCCACTCGTCAATTGAGTCAATTCGTTTAGCTTCGTCGTGTTAGATTCCAATTGTAGTGTTAATAGGTTCAATTTTATGTTGACATGTAGATTTTTCAATAAGCAGCAGGAATCTGAAAGCAAAACAAATCAATTCTCAACATAGGGTTTCATAAGATCCAAATTTATTTTAGATTGGTAGTTTGTCTCTAAATTGAATACTGTTGCAGAGTTTTTGTGTATTTCTAAAATTCCAAAAGGGCCTTTAAGCTAAAATTTCCTAATTTGTGTTTAATTTGAGTTTCATTTACGTAAACTTTGTCACCTATTTATATTCTGGTTTGCTTTTAGAGATATGGCTATCAAATCGAATTTTAGCCTTTTCTTTTTGCTTTAAAGTGTTTTCTCTTGCGATTTATAGGATATGCGGTTGTTCAAATCTCTTATATATTTGGTAATCAACTCTTGTTTATTGTACAGTTTTTCAGGGGGGTCTAGAAGAATACGAGGTCGTATGGCGCAAACCAGTGCGTTATGTTCACCGAATTATTGTAAGCGACAATGGGTTTGTTCCAACTGACATGTATGAACCGTTCTGGAATCGTATCGAGTACTGTACTAAAACTTCACAATGCGCAAAAATTATATTACCCCCTTCCAGTTCATACAGTCTTTGTACCGTCCCAAGAACGATACATACAGGCCTATTCTGTATCTAAGTGGCAGTCAAGCAACTTTGACTGACAAGCAACTCTAGATAGTAACTTTTTAACCACTTTCAATCAAATTGCTATTCTGGTGACTACTAGTGGTTAAGAAGAATAATTAGTCACTTTTATAGTGTAAATTGACCTTACTTTTCCAATAACTTATAGAAGCATGTGGAAAGGTATCAGTTTTAGGTGATAGTGATACTCCAGAAGGAGCTTATTAGAACTAGAAACAGAAACTTCTCAGCCTCTCCAGTCTCTAGAAAATAAAGAAATGAGGGTAGAGGAGGAAATTTCTGGCAGTCCCCTTGAAGAAATGATATATATAATAAATACTGATGTTGAAAACCTGCGACTGTAACTGCAAAAAAGCCCCAAAAGGACAAACCAATAGAAATATATCCCAACCCACTCTAATATAAAAACTAAGACTATTAAGTGTTTTGGAAAGAAAGGGGGAATTACAGATGCTTTGAAGGAGTATTCTTCAACAGAAACTTTTTCGAATAGCATTGATAACCTTGCTGTCAGCATAATTAGGCTGGCAGACTCAAATTTTGCTACAGCAGAAGCTTTAAGAGATAAATAATCTTAATTCTGTGCATTTTATTATTAATATGTCGTTAGATATAGGTACTTTGATGTTTTTTTTGTCATATAAAATGTAAAAAAATTTTAAAGTGACCTTCACCCATGTGAAATGGATTGCTCTGATACCTAAATTTCGCTGAATAACTCTGACTCGATCACTAGGAAAATATAAGATTTTATACTATATTTACAATTTTTAGTATATTTTTATACATACTCATTGTGTATTTCATTAATTTCATGATCTAACAAAATGTTCATAATCCACGGATCCATCTTCCTACCACCACACTTCTACCTTTCCCTGACAGCTGCTAACGTTAACAACCACAAATGTTGTGGTTGCTCAGAAACAACTATAAATTAACTTTCGTAACCACTGGGTGCCTCTACAGAATACCAATTGAAGACAAGTTGCAACCTGACCTTGTTCTAAACCACTTGTTTAGTAGCAACTTTGCGATACACAATAGGGCCGATAATCAGTTGTAACGCGAAAGAAATACAACACTTGTGCGAACGATACCTAGAACGGTTCTATCGCCAGTTGGAACAAACCTAATGATTGCAAAAGGTAAAATACTAAACGTGTGTTCATTGAGATGATCTGCTAAATGCACTAGGATCATTTATAGCATGTCGTCTTTCTAAAGACCCATTACTTTGTCGATGACCGACATTTGAATGTGTCAACTTAATATCGAACATATTACAAAGATCTGTCTTTAAACTTTTATTAAATTCCTGGCCAACATCACAATGAATGCGAAGTGGTGCGCCCAAATTTTGGAAATAAACCAAGAGTCCATCAACTCCCGATTCTGCACTTTTATCCTCGAGGGGATATGGTTGAGAAAATTTTGTCTTCGTCTCTTATAGTGAGGGCGTAATTTCTTTGAGGTACTCCTAAAATATCAACGTTAATACGTTTAAAAGGCATTTTAGGAGTTTCGGTTATACCGTGGGACGTCTAAGTTTTTACGACAATCTTTTGCCCCTTGGCATGCGCGACATTACTCAACACAATTTTCGCCATCGCTAGTGAGACCTGCCCTATTATATTTTTGTCGTATTCGTCTAATAGTTTAATCAATTCCACGATGAAGGTGGCTTTTGCCATTGTGGAAATGATCTAGAATAATTAGTATTTCATTCTTTTCCGGCTCTCTAGTGCTATTTTGACAAATTACATCAAATTCCGAAAGTAAAAACGATAGTGTTTCTAATACATATTGGAAATTCAGGATTATTTTCGATGGCACATTTTTCGTATGGTTTAAATAAATTTTGATTTATATAAATGGCAAAGGGATAGTAAAATATTTTCTATTTTGACGGTTACAACTTACCTGATACATTAATTGTTGAAGTGAAAACTTCTTTAGGCGCGTTGAGCACTTTTTTGGGTGAAGAAAAAACATAGATTTTTCGTCATCGTCACGCTTTTATGCAACACACTATACATTGGTCATTCGTCACGCTTTTATGCAACACACAATACTTTTGGTTTTACAACACAATTAACAATAAAGCGAATATAGTGTTGCATAAATCATCGTCACGGTTTCCATGAGCTATATGTATACTGTGTATATATGTGTACTTTTTTTTGTAAAATTTTCAAAAGGGATTCATTTATTGGTGTTTTCACTTCTGTCGGCAGTCCCATGAATGGACTCTACGTTTTTTTTCATAAGAAAAATTGGGGGTTTCTTCTGATATATAATTTATTATTTTGTCATGAGCTGATTATTGGAATATTCTACTTTAGAATGATCAATCAATGATTTTGTTTTATATAGTTCTTCGAAAGAAAGAAACAACGTTCTAGTCAATTTCACTATCATTTAGTTTTTGAGATGACCCTGCATGTTCGAGAGTAGGATAAATTGGGTAAGGTAAATGTTTTAAATATTCTAATCTGATTTAAAGGACGCAATATCTTTTGTCGTTGATTTTTATACGAGAAAGGGCATCGGCATTCTTATTAGATTTTCCAGATTTGGATTCAATTTCGTAGTCGTATTCCTCTAATTTGAGGCGTCATCGTGCCAGATGACTGTCCGAGTCCTTTATCGAGAATAGCCACGTCAGAGGTCGGTGATCAGTTATCAACGTAAATTTTACGGGCATATAAATATAGTCTATAGTTTATTTCAGAGAGGTATAGAGTAATAAAACCTCATTAGGTATGCAAAGGGAGCACAGAGTGACCCAACGAATATTTAAGCTACTTTCATAGTTTGGCATTGGTTTCATTGTAAAATTCCACCCGGGTTGGGGTCAATATATGGGTTTAGCCTATTGTTATCCATTCAAAAACACTGAAAATAGTGTGCCAAAGGCGTGCCGGTAGGATACTCGTAAAAAGGAAAGAATTTTATTTTAACAGAATGAAAATTAGGCATTACATAGTATTAGGTACACTTATTTTTTATTGAACATTATACAAAAAATACATTATACAGAAATTAAATTATAAAAAATCATAATATTCTTCGTCATCTGAGGAACTGTCATCTCCTCTTGACGTTATAATTAACGGGTCGACGGTCCGATCGATCAAGTAGTCAAGATCCCACATTTTCTCCTGTTCTTTGATGACATGCTGGACTGCTTTTCGCCAGTTCTCTGGTGTTACCTCCTCAATGGCTTGATCAAACAGTAGCTTAACGTCTTTCATTTTGAATGTCGTGCCCATACAAGTTCTATAGGATTTAGTTCGCAATGATATGGCGGTGTGCGCAGCACAGTTACACTATGTTTTTCTGCTATATCTTCCACGGCGTATTTCATAAAACGATGTTTGTGTAAATTTGCTATAGCTAATAGTTCTTTTTTTTATCAAATTATCTTCAAATTCAATACTTTTGGTGGTTAACCAGCCAATAATTTCTTGTTTTCTCCAAGATGAAGTTGGAGTCTTCTCTATGCGTCGAGAATGATAACTCGCGTTATCCGCGTTAAACGGTACCTGTTAAACGCAAAACGTAACTGTATAATCTACTACCTAAGTAATCCCTACACAATATTTCGATATTGACACTTCAGGCCAGAAAACATACTTTTCCTAATTCTCTTACGCAATTACTTGAAATTTTAATATTACAAACAATACTATTTCAAGACCTACGCCTATGGCCGACACCGAAATTGAGCCGAACTGGACGGAATTCCCCATTTTATTACTCTATACCTTTCTGAAATAGACTATAAAGTGTTTAACTGCTCACACAATTTTCAGAAGTTCTCTCTCTATCGTGGAGTATTTTGTTTCCGCTTTATCATTTCGGTCGTTGCGATAAAACCGCGGCGATTGCGATTGCGTCGGCAGTCAGAAGTGGTTCTTCAAAGTTTGGATATACTAAAATCGGGATAGTAGTTACGGCATTTTTTAATTCTTGAAACGATTTTTGACATTTAAAGTATATACAGTGTGACTCATTTAGATTGGAAACACATGTAAAATAAGTTATGTACCGATTTGAACAAATTTTTTTTTATTTCAAATAATAAAACATCTACTTCGGGACAAAATTTTAAATGTTTATTCCAATTCCAGTTCCTTCCGTCGGCACTTTCATGTATCACTGATAAAGACATGCCGAAAAACGGTCGTTAAAACACATCTGTATCGTATATACAGGGGTCGCGCGAATAACTACCTTGTTGTTTTATAGATGGAGTGTTTGGTACGGGGGTGATAAAAATATACGTTGTTAGAAAACTACTTCAAAAAACGATATTGTTTGCTATGCACGGTACGTTCTAGTATTTAATTGGGGATATCAAATTATAAGAAATAAACTAGAATCATTGATTAGAATAGCTTTTACTACATTATATAAATAAAATGAAACTAACTGTTTATAATTAATTGCACTATTTAATGAAAATTCTAAAATATTATTAATAATTATTTCGATCTTGGCATATCATCGTCAGAATGACAGAAGTTACATTTTATGTGATACCAAGTTGAATTTTATTGTGTAATATAAACGCATTTTTGTGGATGCGTTTTTAAAAAGATCTTTTAATGTCGCTCTGATACAATTTTTACATGCACACAACATATTCGCGGCATTTTTTTAAAATAAACATCCTGTAATAATGATTAAATAGTTCACAGCAAAGACAGTCTAGCCTGTATACTATTAACTCCGTTCGTACCTTCAAACTACAAAAGACACACGGAATCTGTCTATCGCTCGTTTGAACGAGTTTTCGTACGAATTTCGCTCGTGCGTACACGTACAAACACGCACAAACAATCCCAACCTTAAAAGTACCACCGTACACTAACTAACGACAAGTAAATTCACCTGCGTCGGAACACTACGGACGAGACGGAGAAAAACGTATTTAGTGTGAGCGATCAATTCGTACGACCACGTTCGTACTTATACGTACGATTGAAATTCGTATTCAAACTGAGCGTGGCCTAAAAGTTTCAGGAAATATCAAGGATTGAGAAAGACTACATATACGCGAGTTTTTGAAAGTGAGGAGACAGAAAGTTATTAGTATATTCGGACATGGAATGAAATAGTAAATTTTTAAAATAAATAGTGTAATATTTAAGTTGTATAAATAAATTAGAATTATTATACCGGGTAGTAATGTAAATAAATTAGTAGTTATAATATAAAGTATGTATTATTAGGCAGGTGGAGATGAATCAAATATTAGTTGGTGTTTAAAAACTTGTAAATAAATTAAATAAGAACAAACGTTACAATAAATAATGAAGTTATGAATATTGACATATAGTGCATATAAATATCCAGATAAATATTAATTGTAAAAATAAATTTATTGACACAATTGTTAGTTTTATTTTATAAATTAGAATCCATAGTAAATATAAATTATATCGGGAGTAGATATAAGATACATCAATTACATTCATAAAAACATTATATTATTTAATATTTTTTAGAAATGGTTTCAACGGTACAGCGTGTGTAACAAAAATGATTTGCGATGCTAAAAAGTATGTGCCGATGAAGGGAAAATCCATGATTAAAGATATTTTATTACTTGTTTTTGAGTAAGTATGACATTTGTATAAATAAATTAGGATTTTATTGATGAAATAAAACAAATTAATTTGTTTAAATCTTCATTATTTATTTTGAACTGACGTTCAAATTAAAATTAGTGACGCGTTTCGCTACACAGTAGCTTTTTCAAACTAGTGAAGCTACAATGAAAAACTTTTAATTTATATAGTGCCTTAATACGGAATTCTAAGATATTGACAAAAGTATTAAAAATGGGGATAAGTACAAAAAGTGCCTAAATACGGAATTCTAAGATATTGACAAAAGTATTATAATATATTTAAATAGGTATAAGTACAGAAAGTGTCTAAATACGGGATTCTAAGAAAGTTACAAAGGTATTGAAAAAAAAAAGGTACCTGGGAAATTGATCAACAACTATCACATTTTCTAGGTAAAAAGGTTTAATAAGGGAGAATGATTGATATCTATTTGGTCGTTAAGCAGATTACCGGAATATTTGTTTTTGTTAATCTCGAGGGCTTCTAAAAGATTTAATTTAAAGGATTTGGGTTCTACATGCAAAATTTCAAAATTTGAGTCGAAAGTGTGTTGGTTTGTTAATAGATGATTTGAATAGTTGGAATCTAATTTGTTATTGTCATAGCTGCGTTTGTGTTCTGAAATTCTAGTTTTAAAGTTCCTAAAAGTTCTACCGACTTTTAGGAACTTTAAAACTAGAATTTCAGAACACAAACGCAGCTATGACAATAACAAATTAGATTCCAACTATTCAAATCATCTATTAACAAACCAACACACTTTCGACTCAAATTTTGAAATTTTGCATGTAGAACCCAAATCCTTTAAATTAAATCTTTTAGAAGCCCTCGAGATTAACAAAAACAAATATTCCGGTAATCTGCTTAACGACCAAATAGATATCAATCATTCTCCCTTATTAAACCTTTTTACCTAGAAAATGTGATAGTTGTTGATCAATTTCCCAGGTACCTTTTTTCAATACCTTTGTAACTTTCTTAGAATCCCGTATTTAGACACTTTCTGTACTTATACCTATTTAAATATATTATAATACTTTTGTCAATATCTTAGAATTCCGTATTTAGGCACTTTTTGTACTTATCCCCATTTTTAATACTTTTGTCAATATCTTAGAATTCCGTATTAAGGCACTATATAAATTAAAAGTTTTTCATTGTAGCTTCACTAGTTTGAAAAAGCTACTGTGTAGCGAAACGCGTCACTAATTTTAATTTGAACGTCAGTTCAAAATAAATAATGAAGATTTAAACAAATTAATTTGTTTTATTTCATCAGTAGTATGGATCTTCATCAAGTAAAAGCCTCATCTATTCAATTTAGGATTTTATTTATATGTAAAATGTTGATTTTAGTTACTCTGAAAAAGACTTCAATAATGAAGGAATATGTACAGAAGATTTGGAAAAAACTTGTTCGATATCAATTATGGAACATGTTTTAAATGAAGTGACATCTACTGACGATTGATATCATTCGCGTGTTCCAAGTTTTGTTCTTTATCTTTATTTGAACCAGTAAATAATTTAAAAGATTTAATAGAACTAATTATTTGTATGGCGAAATATAAATGTGTAACGTCTGACATTTCACCTTGGTAATAAGCAACATTAAAATTAAATCTTGAAAAAAATGATTCAAGTATTATTTGAAATAATTGTTGGTAACGAAGAATCATCTTTTTAATGAAAATTGTATTTGATTTAATTAAAACTAGGTGTAATACAATTTTTTATTAAATACATTTTTTAAATTTTTGTTCAATTTGGGGAGGAGAGCGGAGACAATAGACTTATGATAACTAAAATATGGGACGTATACTTGTAATTTCAAAGTATTTAAAAAACGTTGAAAAACTCCCTCAATAACAGTACCACTGTTAGTTGTTGAAACATTTCGATCAGAGTTCATTTCATCTTGAGTTCACCATTTTAAAAAATACGGAATCTCCTCCAAACTTCCTTAGTTCGATGTCGGATGTCGTGTTATTTTGTCCTTGGGGTAAGAATTTCTTCAAGGAAAATTATTTTTGTGGGTTCTCCAAATGTCCAGAAACGTCCAAAAACGGATTGGGGTGAAATTTGTAGGGGGGGGGGGGGTTTGGAGGGTTGAAATCCCAAAACACCTCGCCAATTTCGTGTATTAAACCACTTTTTGGGTGAGTTTTTAGGGGTAGGGAGTGGTTTTTCACCCTTCCCAATTCCTTCATGATCTTTGATGTTTCTCTTCAAAAATGTCGAAAACTGGTAAAAAATTTTGTTTTCGGGAATTTTAAACGTCTGTTGGCTGACAATACCCACCGCTCACGCTCGCGAGAATGTTTCATGGTAATCTATACCGTATTTTTGAGTAAAACCTATAGCAGCAATAAGTCTTGCTTTGAACCTAGTTACTTCTCCGTTAAGTGTCACGTTTTAGAATACTCACTTTGATTTAACAACATTGATGTTACTAGGTCTGTCTACCAATGTCCATATGTGTTGTTTTCCAATAGAGATTCAAATTCATGTTCCATGGTTGCCTTCCATTCTTCAGTGTATATTCCAGAAAAAGTTACAGTAACATTTATAGGTTTCTGTGGTTCTTCAGCTTGACAAACAGTTTGGTAAAGTAAAAAATCGGGAAACTCTGTAACAGTGCGTTTTGGAAAATAATGATTTCCTGTGGAGAATCTTTTCTTCTTCATAGGTACCTATGTACTATTCATTTATAACTTCCATTACTGGCTGTTGATGACTTGCTTCTTCTGATGGTAAATCATAATATTGTTACGTCGGACCTGTACTGAGGATTTGTAGAGGTCCATGAAAAAAAAAAGACATACATCTAGCATCATCTAGAACTGTCATCGAAAAGTCTAGAATATCATCGAAAAGTCGAGAACTGTCTGGAACAGGTGTAAAGTATAAAAGGCGGGACAATTAACATTAGTTAGATTAGTTTTGAAGTGCTTTTCTAAATTAGATTTTAAATTTTCTTGTTGGTGTTCTAAAAGGTCTACTCTATTATTAAGCTGTCCTACCTCTAGCTTTAATGTTTCTTGAATTTGTGTTAGGCCATTCATAATTTCTACATCTGCTTGTCTACGCCTCTCCTTCTGTTTTCTTTTTCTTCATGGACCTATACATATCCTCAGTATATACAGGTCCGACGTAACAATATGAAGGAAATAAGTTGTTCAAAGAAATTTTTTCCATGCTCACTTGTTTATCTATAGTAATATCATTGTAAAATTGATTTTCCCAGAATATAACATCTCGAGCTAAGGATACTTCATGGGTGTGAGAATTGAACAGTCTATATCCTTCAGACTCTGAATACTGAATACCCCACAAAAATCATTTTTTGGCTCTTGGAATATAATTTTTTACGTTTCTCATCTGGTATATGTGAAAATGCTTCACAACAAATTTTTTTTAAAAAGATCTATTTTATGACCATTCCATTTTTCTTCCGGGGTTCCATATGGAAGAACTTTGGTACGATAAACTTTATTTAATATTTATTTAATAGATAAACTGGAGTATTTACTGCCTCAGCCCAAAAACGATGATCACACGGGGAGTCGTTCATTATAGATCTTTATTTCTCCATAATGGTTCGATTTATTATTTCAACTACACCATTTTGTTGCGGGGTGTAGTGAATGGAAAGCTGATGTTATATTCCTGACTTCTTCAAAAAATATTTAAACGAACTATTAACGAATTCAGTTCCATTACCAGTATGAATTATTTAAATTTTTTTATCAGTTTCATTTTTTACCTTCAATTTAAATTCTTATTTTTGTCAACCTTTGTGGAATTTTGCTTAGACCACAATTTATTTGAATTACAACTATCATTACTCCATTTGGTGTCATGTAGCAGTTTCGATTTGATAAAATCGCTAGGTAGTAATTACTACACCAGAATGCTCAATTGACATTACCATAGGTTCATAGCTTTCTGATTAACCTTGTAACATCATAGTACCTACCCAGTAATTCATCGTTAACGGGTTTATTTATAGCACTCAATATTTGCGAGAGTTAACATAATCTTTCATTTTTTGGAAATTTTCTAATTTTATTGAACATAAGATCGAAGTATGGTAATACGTCTATTCAGTCCTTTATCTTGATAGACACATTGAAGTTTCGTCCAAACTTCTTTAGCTGAATTTGATTCTCTTGCATGAGGATAACAGCAGGGTTGAGCCACCAAGCAAATTTTTGTTAAAGCCTTTTGATCTTTTTTAAATTTCAATATTTCAAGTGTTGTATCATTTTCTGGATATCCTATCACACTAAACCAATGGTTTTCATGTTTTAAAAACATTGACATTGCAAAAGACCAGTCAGAATAATTTTCTCCTCCTCGTAACTTCTCAAAATAGGGTAGAGAATTTGAGGAACGTTCTTGAGATACTTCGTTTGGCATTGTGATAAAAATCTGGGCCCATAACCTGTAGAAATTTAATAAAGTTTACTCAGAAAAATGTAGTAAAATAATTTTTTTATTTGACTTTATACAAAATTTTCAAATCTATCCATTCAACTTTTTCATAAAATAACAACTTAATATACTATAAACAGTTTACTAACTAGGAGATTAGGTTTCTTTAATGGACCATTTACGAATAATCTATTTGATGAAGTTCGAAACGGAGTACCATATTATGGAAAATATAAAAGGTTTAGCTAGAATTATCATTTATACATTTAAAATTGTGTGCATATCAGTAAATATACCTAATTTTTGATAAATATTAAAGAAATTTAGCTTCTAATAAAAACCGAACTTTACCAATGGTTATTTTGAAAATTGGAAATCAAATACTGAAACCATTAATAATTGCTCCTATGTTTTAAAAAGTATAGGTATATGCTAGTACTAAGGGCGAAATAGTATATTACAAGTGTAACAGAAGTAAAACAAGTGAGTATTTGATTGAATGATATTATTATTATTTGCATTCATTTAATTTAGGATATTTAAATACATGGTCCTTGTTTCAAGTAATATTATTAAAGACAATATTAAAGGAAGTAGATTGTTGAAAAGCCAGGGAACATGTAATATACATAGTTCTTGCACAAGTATCATCAAAAGTATATGTATACCATATTAGATTTCCAAAAACAGACAAACAAAATATTTCAACAAAGATAATAAATCCCAACGATGAACAACATAGAACTATAAATTATAAATTTCATGTATATAATTTTAAACTATTTCTGGAAAAGCCCGCAATTTTGAAACAATAGAAGTAACTTATTACCCGCTGTTACATTGTTTGAAAATACATTTAACAAGTTTTTTTTTATTTTAGATTCTACTAGAGATAATATTGGAGAACGTTTAAAACGAATTGATTTGTTAACACCAACAGATAGCAGCAATATAAAAATTAGTTATGGTGTTGAATTAAAAGATGGCAAAAGAGATTCTAATGATGCCTTCTCTGTAGCACTTTGGTACAGGAATTTGAAAATATTAATGAAAATCCAATTTGGTTCTGGAAAGGGCACTTTCTTATTTTTTTATTCAATAATATCATTAAGTGGCGTCTAAAAATCCTAACCCTAGATGCTTTTTTATAAATCAATATTAACTTGGAAAACATAGTTTAAAGTTCTGTGTTATTTAAAATAATTTCAAACGACCTCCATAGCGCTCCAAAGCGAGTGACGTAGAACAGTAGCCTTGAGTATAGCTCAAGGACAGTAGTATGCCCAGCTGTGTAATACTCGTGTATTGTTCGCCGGCCACAACAGAGATGCCAATTCGACCATGACCAGACCATGGGCTCTTATCAGTGTAATATTGTTCTGATTGGTTGTGTTCAATCAAATGACCTCAAATTAACTGATTTCATTGAATATCTACTAGAGCAGAAAATTTTTAGTGTAATGATTTCATTGGATATCTACTAGAGCAAAAAAATTTCAAAATAATAAAACGTGTCTCAATTATGCTATGCTACAAAAGTTTTTCTAAATTAGATTTTAAATTTTCTTGTTGGTGTTCTAAGAGGTCTACTCTATTATTAAGCTGTCCTACCTCTAGCTTTAATGTTTCGTGAATTTGTGTTAGGCCATTCATAATTTCTACATCTGCTTGTCTACGCCTCTCCTCCTTCTGTTTTCTTCATGGACCTCTACATATCCTCAGTACAGGACCGATGTAACAATATGAAGGAAATGAGTTGTACAAAGACATTTTTTCCATGCTCACTTGTTTATCTACAGTAATATCATTGTAAAATTGATTTTCCCAGAATACAACATCTTGAGCTCTTGATACTTCATGGGTGTGAGAATTAAACGGTCTATATCCTTCAGACTCTTCTGGATACCCCACAAAAATCATTTTTTTGCTCTTGGAATATAATTTTTTACGTTTCTCATCTGGTATATGTGAAAATGCTTGACAACAAAATTTTTTTAAAAAGATCTCTTCTATGACCATTCCATTATTCTTCAGGGGTTCCACATGGAAACAGACCATGGTCTGTTTTAAGTGTAATGTTGTTCTAATTGGTTGTGTTCAATCAAATGACCTCAAATTAACTGATTTCATTGGATATCTACTAGAGCAAAAAATTTTCAAAATAATAAAACGTGTCTCAATTATCCTATGCCACAAAAGCTGTTAAAGTAGGTACACATATATTTTAAATTTTGTATATTTATGAAAAGTTTCTTTAAATATTCAATTATTTTTTTACTACGGCGTAATATACATATATATACATATATATATATATATATTCTGAAGCTGTAACATTCATCGAAACTGAAGGGATTTTTGTGAACAAATATGGTATTTTTTAGACCTGACCGAGAGATAGTTTCTTGTACTATGCTGGCAACACTTCACGAAGAGATAGTATCCTTAATATATTTCGTATCATTTTCCTTCTTCTGTGTTTTTGTTTTTCTGCTGTTAGTTTATTTGTGACATTTAGAATTTAAAAATAACAATATCAAAACTGGCAACATCATTTTAATGTTTATTATAAGAACATTTAAATAAAAATGCTTTATCTAATGCTTCAAGTTACATGTAGGTACAAAACATTTAGTGGAATATTTTAGTAGTACTTACAGCCATAATTTTAAAAAATGGGCTTACTGTTGTAGAAAGGATGCTAGTATTAACACCAATATGCATTTAGAATCAATGCATAAAATAATAAAGTGTTTTTATTTGGAAAGAAAAACGGTAAAACGGCTTGACAAGAATTTACATATGATGTTCAGAGTATGTGAGAGACAAAAGTGTCGAAATAATTATTAGATTAAGCTAGGGTGACTAAACAAACACGTTTATTATCTCAGAATCACAAGGAAGCAGTTGAAGATAATGAATATGATTTAGAAAAATAATGCAAACTGGAACATTTCTAAAAATGGAAATAGTTTATATACTATTTACCAGTTATTGGAAAATGCTTGTCTGTAAAGCATGTAAACATATGTATTCATGTGAGTGTAAATTTTTTAAAGAAAGAAAAACTATGTGCCAACATATCCTTGGTAATAACCAAATTTGTGAATGAAAAGTCTGGAAATAATCCAAAATTTGATTTTGTTGATAGAGATACTTCAATCTCCAAAAATGTATGAAGTCTCTGGCAAAAAAATCAAGAATAAAAAAAAGGAAGCAATGTATAGCAAATAAAGAATTTGGTCATGAAATTAGATAATTTAGATTTTCACCAGCTTGATTATATTGTTGTATCTAAAATACATCATCATTTATTAATAGTAAATAATCTAGCTAAATGTTCAAAATTTTCAGAAGTTAATTATGAGTTTGAACACAAAAATAAGTCATCCAGGAGATATTGAACTTCAAATTTGGTTTATGTCAACAAAGAAAACGTGTTGAAAGAAAAACAACATGTCTTAAACGGCTGCTGCACAGGAAGTAACAGTAATTCAAGAAAATATGGCACGTGGATTCATTTATTTGCAAATCAATTCTCCCTTTATCAGATCACCAATATTGTTAAGGTAGCATTATTTTGTATTTTTTTATTTCAATATTAAATAGTAAAATTTTTCACCCTGGTGAATATTTTTTTTTACGTTTCTCACATTATTTTATAAAATAACACCAAATATTCATACAATACTTTTTAAATATTTGCAAAACAACATTAAAATTGGAACCTGTTAGTGGGGGGTTCTTCTCTTGGTTAATAAAAATTAGTGTAAAGATTTTTGTGTTTTTATTTTCATTGACCTTATATAATCAAACAATTTGGATCACGCCATATGGCTCCCAACAATTACCTAAAAAAGGCAATCACAGGCGATGCATTTCGAACATTTTTTAATTAGAACTTCAATTATAGAAAAGGGAAAATACTAAAGCACAGGAAAAATATGTAGCAATTTCTATTTTGAATTTGGTCCCGAAATATATCGGATAAATTTGGTTTCTTCAAAACCCTGTCAACGCTGTTAGAGCTTACTCGACATGCTCTCAACCCATACAATTATTTCGCCATAGGAAGCACCGCGGGTCAGATGCCTATCTATATGTAGGTTATCTATGTCATTGTCATATAGGAAGTTTGCAGTTATTACCGCATATCGCCACCATCCAAACTTTTTAGTCGGGATGTACTAACAATATTTCCTAATGCGCCCTAATCAAATAAAACACTATCTAGTGACCACCTATAAAACCACTTCGGTTCCAATGTCTAGCTTGCACATTGCACAGTCTATACAATGCTTATAAGTTTCACACATCATATAAATAGGTTGGGGGAACTTGGTAATAAGCAAATAAGCGGCGAATTCAAGTATCCCAAGCACATACATAACCTAATAAATTAGAAAAAATTTTCCAAGCAAGAATACTCCTTTGCCTATGGTTACCAATTGTGGTGGAGACAACTCATTTTCACAGTTAAAGAGAATAAAAAATGAATTGCGAACAACGTTACAAGAATTGCAATTACTGCAAAATGTGGAGGAGCACCGTCATGCATGAATCACATACGTCCTCTGATTATGAGAGGTACATCTTCCGGAATAACTAGAAAATGAAGATATGTTACACCGTTCAAACGTTGAGGAAGGAAAATGGTCCTAAGAAATAATCGTCGATAATACAAATTCAAACATTGAACGAAAAGGAGCGTTGGAACCGTGCTACAATTGTGGATTTACATAGTCCAATGTGTGGTTATTATAAAAATTCATAATGCCATGTCTTGAGAAATTGGCTTCATCTGATGCAAACAAAACAGTGGTAGCAAAATTGGGATTGTTTGCAATTTTTCTTGAAATCCATTGGCAATACTGTATACGGAGTGGATAGTCCTTAGGTAGCAAATGTTGGACATAATATGGATACAATAACTTTTGTTAAATATTCCAAACAGTTTTGTCACTAACATTTACATACTTTGTTGAGGAATTTTTCTGGTACTTAATTGTTTCTAGATTTTCGTCAATAATTTGATCCATCCAATAATATTCTTTGATTTTGCGAAAACTCCAATTTCTTGTAAACGAAGATAAAATTTAATAAACGTTGCAAAACATGGTAAGCGGCTATTTGGATAAAGCAGGGCATACATACGTCAGGCCTCTAAGGCATTAGGTACCATTGACTAATCCATTTCACCATTAGTAAACAGAGGCATCGTTATCAACTGAGCACAAACAGAAGAAGTGATGCAACAACAAGATTAGAATGGTAAAAAATTTTTTGGCACAGAAATTGTCAAAATTCCAAAGGCCACTGAGAATAAACATGTTCTTTCTCATTAGTTTTGGAAAGCAGTAGCGTCACTAAGGAAAAATTATGTTCGAAATAAATTTCACTCACAGTTAGCGCTCGGTTATTACAAAAAAGTCAACACCCTGTACCTCATTAACGACAAAACTTATCAAACATGTTGATAGGAACTTTTTGTCTTAAAATTGAATGACGAATCGCCCACAATAATATTTCAGATCACTTTGGAAATACCCCGTATATTAGGGTGACATTTACTAAAATGACCCTGATCAGCTGTTGAGATGTTGGCTTTAAACAAAGTGTATAGTTAGGATTGTGAGTTACTTATCTAGAATGTTTAATGATCAAGGGATAAACCAAGAAAATAAATCAATTTACTTATTCTCAGGAAAGTGTATCAGACGATGCACATCCATTTCACTCGAATAAACCCAAAAAAAATACTGGTTAGCATTTTTGTCATTTATTTGTGTTATAGGCAATGTTTTATTTAGGTTATATTATAGGTAAATAGTAGAAATAAATTGTTTGTATATGTTTCCAATGAATAATACAAGAGACACTCGTAAATACAGGAAAATCCAATTTTAGTGTTCAAATTTCCAACTCCCCGTTCTCAATTCGTTAAATTTATATAAAAAAAACTATTTTATTTATATAAATTTCATGATCACTATTATTGCAATATATCGTAAATGTGGATTGAGTTTTAACATTTTTATTTCCATATTATAAGTACATATTTACAAAAGTCCAATATGTAGAATATCGGCGTCGTGATATTAGAAAGTCGTTAATGCTTTATCTAAGATAAGTATTTTTATAAAATAGCAAGATGTCGCCAAATCTAATACGGGATTGACTATTATTAATATTAAGTTCAGAAGCTGCATTTTTATATAATTTATTAATAAAATAATTAATTTTTTGTCGTATCGTTCAGATATCACAAAACCAGCTTATTGCAAACAAAAAGAATTTTCATTTGATTGTACTAATAGGGTGTTCAACTTCAAATTTTGACCCTATATTTTTTTAGGTAATATGAATAAGAGGTAAATGCTGATTAACAGAAAAAAACGGAAACAAAAATTTTCTGAGATTATGAAACTTATAATGCAGATACGTCACTAGTTTAAATGTATGTGAAGTTGTCGATAATCTTCGTTTATTGTTCTATGTTTCAGCTTGTTCATGACAAATAAATAATATGTTGAATGTTGACATTATTTTGACATCTATCACTGTCGTTTACTTGTTAAAGTTGAAGCAATGAATATAGTAAGAGTCTGTATTTGATTGGTTGAAGGATTACTTTCCATTTTTATTTGTAGACTTTGTTATTGTATGTGAATTTTATAAATTATTATGTAACCAGTATTTAGATGAATCATGTTTTGTACCATATTGTGCTAATTGAAAAGTTTATTAAAAAAAACACAAAAAATAGGGATGAATAAAACTGTGATCAAGTATCCCCCAGTTCCCCTACGATTTTTTAATTGAGGATAAAAACAAAACTACACTATTAAAGTTGATTAAATATGGCGCGATATAATTTGTTTCTTTAGAATTAACTATCTGTTGTGCATAAACAAGAAGGAATCTATTTTTAGTTGAACACCCTATTGAGAAGTGCAAGCAATAATGCAATATAAACTTTTAATTTTTTCAATTTAATAAGTTGAAACTTTCTAGACTCTTCAATTATTTCACTTATGGTTGAATACGACATTACTAAGTGGTTTTATACTTCCCTTGTATAAAAAATAACTATGTATACGAGAAATAAACAAAAATATAACAAAAATTTACAGGTACATAATTTTTTTTAAATAGTTTGAGCTAAAAGATTCACGTTGAATGTTCATCACTGACGATTGTGTTACCATTGAGTACTGGACTACCTACAGAATTTGTCATGGGTGATACAGGATGTTTATTTCTTAATTCGAAGACTTGTTGTATCGCATTACGGAAACATAGGAAATTGTAGTCGATTATGCCTAAAATGTAACAAAATAGTCTAAAATGATTGTTATTCATAACAGCATCAATGATATATTCACCTTTATGATCAAAATTATCTTCTCTTAATATACATACTAGGGCTAAAAATTTGTTAACTTCTCTTAAATATAGTACAGTTCCATTATTCAACTTTATTAGACTTGAACTTTGTTCATCAAAAACCGCTGGATATTGTTCTTCTTTGATCCTAAAAAAGTTCAAGAATTATCAACTGAAATACCTGATAGTACAAAAATAATTTAAGGGATTTGAGATTTGGAAATAGAGCAGTATATTTTATTACTAGGAGTAGAGGGCGCTTATTTTGCATTGAACTCAGAAGTTTACCTACTTTCCGAAAGTAATATACAGGGTGTTTCTAAATTCATGCGAAAAAATTCACCCCCTTCCGAAATATCACCACTAAGTAAAATTGAGTTTTTATTTTTTTTTCTCGAATTTTAGTAAACATGGAAACTTGAATTTTATCATTTTAGTTCACTCGGAATGACTAACCACTGGTATTATTTCAACATTCCTGTTACATTATAAGAGGGTGAAACTATATCAACCCTTACTTTATTTAATATCAAATCTTTTTTTCGAGAATGAGTTTTGTGAAATACAAATATTATTTAAAATCTCCGTTATCTTGAAAATTTTTTTGACAGTTCTAACAACCAATAAAATCATAATTTTATTTTTTTCGGATTAATTTAGAAACACCCTGCATGTAGTCACTATTATACGCTTGAAGAAAAATAATATTTTCGATAAAGTAAGTATCAACATAGAGAGGTAAAAAGTAAAGATAAAATGTTGAAATTTACCCATATATGGATGAAACATCTATAACGACATCGATCATATCACAACAAAGCTCATAGCTCTGCATATCAACTGGTGTGGAATCCGTTGCTATATATATTTTAGAAACTACATCAAAGAGGAATGACTTTTCAATTGCGGAATTCTAAAAAGCAGAAAATATATTATATGTATTAAATCAACATCGAATATATCAATTCCAACGCAGTTACTTACTGTATTTAAAATATTTAATAAATTTTCTAGTGCCGGTAATTGTGGTATTAATTTCTGTACAACTTTTGAAAATGCTTCAAAGATTGAATGATCGTATATTGACGTTAGGTGAAAACTGAGGTGAATTTGGTCAAAACCTAAAAGAATAATCAATTATCTTCTCTCACTTCTCATTAAAGTTTTATGAATATTTGATATAATTTAGTACAAGATGCAAAATTGCAAAGTGCAAAATTTATTAGAATGTACTTTATGCTCTAAAATTTAAACAATGGACATTTTTTCAACCACTGTAGGTCAGCGGTGCACCCCTAAAATAACGCATAGAAAATCGAGGTAACCGACCACGAAGAGGTGCCAGGATGAAACCTTAGGTGCATTGAGTTATTGCAAACAAAAAAACCTCATGCAGTAAATTGTTATTAACAAATAAATTGCAAAATAGCAAGAAGCTAACAAATAGATACAGAGAACACATTTTTTATATATTTAACTATAAATTTCAAATTGCGGCATTTTTTTTTCTGTGGACCCTTTGACCATACTAAATGATTTCAGGAGCCACACCTGAAATAGAGTATCTTACTGATTGCCGCGTGTTGAGATCCGACACTCTCGAGCTTTTCTATATCTTTTTAACTGCTTGGTAAGAATTACCCAAGGATTTTCTGGAAAACTTTGGACAAATTTTGACTATTTTCTTCACCGTCAAGATTACATATTTCTAAAATAAATAACAAAAACTACCCCTTGGAGATTAGCTATGTCATTTTCCTATTAGTTGAGTATTTGATTTATCATCAGGATACTTGTTCATAAATTTCAAGTTGCTCTGCCATTTTCTTCACCATCAAAATGACATATTTCTAAAATAAATAACAAAAACTACCCCTTGGAGATTAGCTATGTCATTTTCCTATTATTTGAATGTTTGATTTATCATCAGGATACTTGTTTTAAATTTCAAGCTGCTCCGTCATTTTCTTTAACGTCAAATGAAATATTTTTAAAACAAATAACAATAACTACCACATGGAAATTAGCTAAGTCATTTTCCTATAAGTTGAGTATTTTATGTATCATCAGGATACTTGTTCATAAATTTCAAGTTGCTCTGTCATTTTCTTCACCATCAAAATGACATATTTCTAAAATAATAACAAAAACTACCCTTTGGAGATTAGCTAAGTCATTTTCCTATTAGTTGAGTGTTTGATTTATGATTAGGATACTTGTTAATAAATTTCACCGTCAAAATGACATAATATTTGTAAAATAAATAACAAAAACTACCCCTTGGAGATTAGCTAAGTCATTTTCCTATTAGTTGAGTGTTTGATTTATCATCAGGATACTTGTTTATAAATTTCACCGTCAAAATGACATAATGTTTCTAAAATAAATAATAAAAACTACCCCTTGGAGATTAGCTAAGTCATTTATTTCTTATTAGTTGAGTGTTCGATTTATTTATCATCAGCATACTTGTTTATAAATTTCACCGACAAAATGACATAATATTTCTAAAATAAATAACAAAAACTACCCCTTTGAGATTAACTTAATGATTTTGCTTTCGACTGTAGTTTTGATTTCCTCATCAGGATATTTAACTATAAATTTCAAATTGCGCCATATTTTTTTTCTGTGTACCCTTTGACCAAACTGAATGATTTTTCTTCCCGCTGAATATTTTGTGAATCATCAAGTTACTTGTGTTGTTATTTTTAGGTATTTACCTCATTATTTTCTATGTAGTCAAAATTATATCAACGACGCCACTGATCGTTCGGGAAATGAACTGCCTGCTTTGGGTTATCAACTTCACACCGGTTTACATATTTAAATTCCCCTTTACCCTTTGGAGATTAAGTTAATGATTTTGCTTTCGACTGTAGTTTTGATTTCCTCATCAGGATATTTAACTATAAATTTCAAATTGCGCCATATTTTTTTTCTGTGAACCCTTTGACCACTCTAAATGTTTTCAGGCTCCACACCTGAAATAGAGTATCTTACTGATTGCCGTGTTGAGATCCGACACTCTCGAGGTTTTTTATATCTTTTTAAGTGCTTGGTAAGAATTCCTCAAGGATTTTCTGGAAAACTTTGGACAAATTTTGACTATTTTCTTCCTCGTCAAGATTAGATATTTATAAAATTAATTTAAAAAACTACCCCTTGGAGATTAGCTAAAAGTCATTTTCCTATTAGTTGAGTGTTTGATTTATCGCCAGGATACTTGTTTATAAATTTCACTGTCAAAATTACTAATTTCCAAAATAAATAACAAAAACTACCACTCCTTGGAGATTAGCTGTCATAATGTTTCTAAAATAAATAACAAAAACTACCCCTTGGTAGCTGGTGGCTTGGTGGCTAAGTCATTTTCCTATTAGTTGAGTGTTTGATTTATCATCACTATACTTGTTTTAAATTTGAAGCTGCTCCGTCATTTTCTTCACCGTCAAAATGACATATTTCTAAAATAAATAACAAAAACTACCCCTTGGAGATTACCTAAGTCATTTTCCTATTAGTTCAGTATTTGATTTATCATCAGGATACTGTTTATAAATTTCACCGTCAAAATTACTAATTTCCAAAATAAATAACAAAAACTTCCACCCCTTGGAGATTAGCTAAGTCGTTTTCCTATTAGTTGAGTGTTTGATTTATCATCAGGATACTTGTTTATAAATTTCACCGTCAAAATGACATAGTGTTTCTAAAATAAATAACAAAAACTACCCCTTGGAGATTAGCTAAGTCATTTTCCTATTAGTTGAGTGTTTGATTTATTTATCATCAGGATACTTGTTTTAAATTTGAAGCTGCTCCGTCATGTTCTTCACCCTCAAAATTACATATTTCTAAAATAAATAACAAAAACTACACATTGGAGATTAGCTAAGTCATTTTCCTATTAGATGAGTGTTTGATTTATCATCAGGATAATTGTTTATAAATTTCACCGTTAAAATGACATATTTCCAAAATAAATAACAGAAACTACCCCTTGGAGATTAACTTAATGATTTTGCTTTCGACTGTAGTTTTGATTTCCTCATCTGGATATTTAACTATACATTTCAAATTGCGCCATATTTTTTTCTGTGAACCCTTTGACCATACTAAATGATTTTTCTTCCCGCTGAATATTTTGTGAATCATCAAGATACTTGTGTTGTTGTTTTTAGCTATTTTCCTCATTATTTTCTATGTAGTCAAAATTATATTAACGACGCCACTGATCGTTCGGCATTGTTCGGAAAATGAACTGTCAGCTTTGGGTTACCAGCTTCACACTGGTTTACATATTTAAATTCATATGAGAAAACAATAAACACGCGCAGTCGTATCGTGTTTGATTGTGATAAGAATTATCAAACAATTTATTTCAATTGGAGTACAAAAATCAAATTATCGGACATAATGGAGAATCAACTGGATAATAACAAATTACGCAACAATTTAGTCATTGGAATTGGACACCCTCTATTAGATTTAACTGCAAAAGTACAAAAAGATTTCTTGAAAAAGTACGATTTAAACGAAAATGATGCTATTTTGATTACAGAAAAACAAAAAGATTTGCTTAAAGAACTACTCCAAAAATACGAAGTCAAGTATACCGTTGGTGGTAGTATTCAAAATACGTTAAGAATCATACAGTGGTTAACTAAGGTGCACCATTTGACAACATTTTTTGGTTCAATTGGTAATGACGAATTTTCAAATATCATGTACAAACAAGCAGCACTGGATGGAGTCAATGTACGATACCAACATAATAATGAACAAACTGGTATTTGTATGGTACTTGTCACAGGAAACAATCGATCACTTTGTACAAATCCCGGAAGCTCTAAATATTTCGATTTTCAGTATCTAACAAGAGAAGAAAACAAAATTCTATTACAGACAGCTGAATATTATTATTTAGGCGGCTTCTTTTTAAACGTAAGTTTAATTACTGTAAAAGAAATTGCTAAGTTGACTGAGGAAAATAATCGACAATTTTTATTCAATTTAAGTGCACCCTTCATCTGTCAAATACACAAAGAAGCACTAATTGAACTATTTCCATACATAGATGTACTTTTTGGGAACAGGTCAGAAATTGAGGCTCTCGCCAATAGTTTTCAAATAAATAAAGGAAGTGTGCAAGAAATAATTCAAGTTTTATCAAATTGGAAGAAAATAAATATCAAGAGGACTAGATTAGTTGTAATTACACAAGGAGAAAATGAAGTTATTGTTGGAAAAGAAAATCAACTTCTTAAGTTTTCTGTACCGAAATTAGAAACAACCAAAATTGTGGATACTAATGGTGCAGGAGATGCCTTTGTTGGTGGATTTTTATCTCAATTCATTCAAAAACGAGATATAGAGGCTTGTGTGAAATGTGGAATTTGGGCTGCTTCTGAAATTATACAAAAAGATGGATGTACTTATGACAACAAAACTACCTACAACTATATTAATTGAAATCTACCTATATTACACAATGGTTGTATATAATAATTGTGTTAATAATAAATGTTCTGGCTTGAGAAATATTTGTTTTCTATGTTGTAGGATGTCTCTGATTGTAGGTATAACAGTTGATAAAAACAACTTTTTTACTTAAAAACTGTTTATCAAACATGATGTAATGTATACTATTACATTGTGCAGCACCCCATACTTTTTTGTGTAACAGTACAAAAATATTATAAATAAATTTTTTACTAAAAATTAATCTATTTTCAAAACAATGGAATCAGATGACATTGTGAGGTTATCAGAGAAATTGACATAACCTACAAAGTGCAAAACATCAGACAACTAAAGTAACACGTGTTTCGTTATTCTGGGCAAATTATCCTCTGGGATATTACCCAATAAAGGAGAAAGAAGAAGAAGTAACACGTGTTTCGTGTTTTAAAAGACAGTGCTTTTAAACATTATTATTTTAATACCAATAATTCAGAATTGAATAATGGAGGGCGACAGTATCCGAGAAAATTTACTACTGGGTATGGGAAATCCTTTATTGGACATTTCAGCTGTCGTAGATAAAGCTTTTTTAGAAAAATACGAGCTGAAAGAAAATGATGCTATTTTAGCAGATGAAAAACATAAAAATTTATATGATGAAATATTGGATAAATATGATGTAAGTTACATTGCTGGAGGAAGTGTACAAAACAGTTTAAGAGTAGCTCAATGGTTACTGGGAAAACCAAAAGTAGTTACATTTTTTGGATGTGTAGGAAATGATAGGTACTCAAAAATATTATATGATGAAGCAGCATCTAGTGGAGTAAATGTTAGATATCAATATAAGGACAAAAACCCTACAGGTAAATGAATTTAAATTTCACAATGTAAGGTGGATTAATGTAAAACACTGTTTTCAGGTACTTGTGGAGTTCTATTAACTGGCCACCACCGTTCTCTTTGTGCAAACCTTGGTAGTGCAAATGACTTTACAATTGACCACTTACAAGATGCAGAAAATAAACAACTCATAGACACTGCACAATTTTACTATGTTTCTGGATTTTTTTTAACAGTAAGTCCAGAAGCTGTAATGGAATTGGCTAAAGTGGCTCTAGCAAACAACCGCCAATTCTTAATGAACTTGAGCGCACCCTTTATCTGCCAGTTTTACATTACAGCTCTATCGAATGTCCTACCTTATGTTGATGTAATCTTTGGAAATGAGTCAGAAGCTGAAACATTATCAAATAGTTTAAACTTTGGTACCAAAAATATAGAAGAAGTAGCCTTGAAATTGGCAAACCTACCTAAAGAAAATAAAAATCGAAAGAGGATAGTTATAATAACACAAGGTATTAAACCAACTATACTTGCTTCCAATGGAACAATACAGAAGTTCCCTATTATAGAATTATCTGAAGATAAGATAGTAGACACAAATGGAGCAGGGGATGCTTTTGCAGGCGGTTTTCTGTCCCAGTATATTTTAGGTAGAAGTTTAGAGGTGTGTATCCAGTGTGGAAGTTGGACTGCTGCAGAAATAATCCAGAACAGTGGGTGTAGTTTTAAAGGGAAACCTTCTTTTTGTCCAGAAAATTGAAAATCTATCAAGCCATATAATAAATGGAAATTTTTTTTATAAAGTAACTAATATACTATCCAATAGTAAAACACTAATATAAAAGAATCTAAATTTATATAGAATCTCTTTAAATACTTATTATTTGTTCAATCGGATATACAATAAACCATATTGAAAATACACAAACAATATACTTTATTAATTCTTTTTATTTTAAATAACTGCCAGTGTTTTCATACTTGGAGTTATCTGCTACAGACCAAAGATTACATTTTGTAATCTTTGTACAGACAGTAAGTTTCACAAATGCTGACGCAATATAATTGTAACCCTCTGCTTTTACTTGATGCTTCTTCACAAATTTTTATTAGTTTGTTATGAAGAGCATATCACTAATTATCTTTGTAGTCTTCGAAACAAGTTCATCTTTGTTTACCATTTACAGACAATATTCAAAAAAAGTTCATTTTGGTTCAACATAACATTAATTTGGTATTGATTGAATATTATTTTTTAAGTTGATTGTTACTATTTTCATTATTTTTATAATTAAATTAATGATAAAACGAGTCTAAAACCAAATATGAATAGTAAACAACCATTATTTTTAAAAGAACAAAATATGGATGCAGAGAATATACAAGAAAATTTACTAGTAGGTTTTGGAAACCCATTGTTGGACATATCGGCGTTAGTTGATAAAATTTTTTTAGACAAGTACAAATTAGAAGAAAACAATGCTATTGTTGCAGACGAAAGACATACAAATTTATATAAAGAGCTTATACAAACATATAATGTAAATTACATTGTTGGTGGCAGTGTTCAAAATACTTTAAGAGTAGTACAATGGATTTTGGAAAAACCGAAGATTACCACAAATTTCGGAGCTGTTGGTCATGACAAATACTCAAAAATTATGTATCAACAAGCTAGTTCTAACGGTGTTAATGTTAGGTATCAGTACCATGACAATGAGCCTACAGGTATGTAAAACTATAACTGTTCTTGTTAAAATTATAATTACTACTTTTTATAAATTATTGTATTAAAATGTTTTTTCTTATATTATTTTTATCTTGGATTGTTTTTCTAGTGACAGTAAAAACACAAGAGCTTTTTTTTTATTAGATCAATTTCTTTTTGTAACAATAGTATATTGTGCAACAAGTGAGAAAAGTACTTTCCCCACATGTTGCACACTATACTTTTTCTACAACTGCACAAATTTAAAGAATACAAGTAAAGTAACTTAATTTTTATTTTTATGGTTAGTAAAACAAAAATAACACTAAAGTATCCTATCTCTAAACTGTTGAATAATTTTATTTAAAATTATAATTGATGGTGAAATTTGTACAATTTTGTATGGTCAAACCCGGAACGTCACTTCTTTTCACTAAATTCTCCGTTATATTCATTAATCTGACAGTTTTGTGACAACTAAGTAGGTATTTAAAGATGACAGTAGTCTACTAAGTTTTTGTCGATTTTATTTGATTCTCCATATAAATGTATGTGGCGTGGGCAAAGTGCCATGAGAAATGAGATTTCTCACAGTATAAGCAAAATTTGGTTTTGAAATTAAGTAAGGTATGAGAAATACGTCACTTTTCATAGCAGTTGTAGAAAAAATAATTTTGCAAATTACCAAATTACTGATTGAAAAATGAGTTACAAAAAGAAATCCATCCTTAAAGGAAAAGCTCGAGTGTTTTTTGGCAAGAAAAATGAAAGATCGAACATATGAATGAACAACAACAATAATCATATTTATTGTTAAAATTGAATTATTTCAATAAACAGTTATTAAAGACACAATTGTTATAAATTGTTTACCTACTGATTTCAAAATTTTCTTGTGGTATTCACACATGTGGAATATTCATTTTGATCTTTCCTACTTGAGGCTCGTAAGAAACTAATAAGATTACTGCTTTGGCGAACTATACTAGCATGGTGCGTGGCTTGAATGATTGGTAATTTTATTATTTGTGATGTCGAGTTGCAGAATTTTTGGTCCAAGTAGAAATCATATTAATACCTTTTTGTACCAACCTTTAAAATTTGCATTTTTCCAGAAGGGATTTGAAGTTAAAAAAAGTCGTTCAGAGGTTTCATTTATTTTTTGTTATTAATTTTTGTTTCAGTAATTTTAGCAATGCAACAGGACAAATTCCTTTAATTTCATTTTTGTTTTCCATTTGCTGTCTGTAAATTTTTTCGACCTAACCTTCTTTGAAAATATTGAATTGTATTCAAAACTCCCTGTTGGAGTTCCATCTTGATTTTACAGCTTCTCCTCCCCTCCAAGCTAATTCATAAGAAGCTGTATATGAAAACATATTTTTTGTAATTCCTCTGGTTCCTCTATATTTCACAATTTTGCCAATTTTGGTATATCTTTCTTGTTCAATGCAACAGAACATACTTTTCTTTCCTCTGGAATGCTTGTAATATTTTTAGTTCACTATTTCTTGCATCAGGAGCTTTTTTAAAAGTTAGGTGGGCAAAAGGATTAAATTTAATATTGTGCTCTTCTGTTCTCTATCTGCTACTTCTTGTGATGGAGTTTTTCAGACAGTTTGTAATTTCGAACTTGACAAAACTCCATAAATTGTCTTCATATTGACGCTTTAGTGTTTTTTGTGGATTGCGAAATTGATTTTTCCAAATTTTTTGTTATTTGTTAAGTCAAAACTTCAGCAAAACGACTCATGTTGTATGTTACAGTGTTAAGTATCAACTATACTTAATAATTATAACTAACGGGGCAGACATTTAAGTGACGTAAGCATTAAGGAGGAACAGGCGTTTTCATGGGTGATAAAAAAGGATGTACCTTTTTTATTGCTGTCAAAATGGCAAAACTGTCATCATTAAATGACACATTTTATACAGGGTGCCACAGAATAACTATTTCTAATTTTCAAAAATGACAGAGGGCACTTAAATAAACTTTTTTTGATAGATGTCGAAGAATAAAAATATATTATTCTACGCTTCACAACTAGTTTTGAAAAATATTTTTCAAAAACAGTGACCGTTCAACGAAGAAGAAACAACTACTTCCCGGGCTACATGCCCCGACAGATATTGAATTACACTTCTAAGTCAAACGGGGTTGGTAAATCTATAAGATTTAAACCAACCATTCTGGTTTGCAACTAGAAGGGATAACACAACTTGTAGACCGGTTTCCGCGTATTGCGCCTCATCAGTACAAGGTATATGTTATCGTCCGAGAGTTAATCTCGGACTGAAATGTGACTATAATCAACAACGGTACATATTGTCCAGTTACGGAAATATTTTTGTTGCGAAAATAGCGACATCTCACCTCTAAGTCACAAACCAAAATTCGAATGAGACAAAAAACCACGTAGATTTGAAACAAAAATGAATCAATACAGTTTCCTGTAAAATTGTCGTATTTAGTAAAGCGTTTGACTTAGAAGTGTAATTCAATATCTGTCGGGGCATGTAGCCCGGGAAGTAGTTGTTTCTTCTTCGTTGAACGGTCACTGTTTTTGAAAAATATTTTTCAAAACTAGTTGTGAAGCGTAGAATAATATATTTTTATTCTTCGACATCTATTGTTAAAACGCTTTACTAAATACGACAATTTTACAGGAAACTGTATTGATTCATTAAACTTTTTTTATTAATAAACTAATTTCCGGAAATTTCTGTTGTCAAGATAAACTAGAAATCTTTAAAAACAATAACATCAGGAAAGAGTAGAGTACTTTATAAAAATTGTTCGAAGTTACGACCACCATTTTCGATACATAAGTTATAACACGTGTGTGAACTTAGCGTCTCATATCTCAGCATCTCATAATTTAAAAAGAGTTCTTATAGCGTCCAACATAGTTCTAGAGTTCCTGATACTTTATATTAATAGTTCTGTTGAATTCAGTAGCGAAAACGGCTTTTGAAAAAATGAGACGCTGACGACCGGAAGTTAGCGTCCCAAAGTATAAAATCAAAAAAATCGAGCAGAAACGGTTATTCAAAAGATAGTTCTAGAGTTCTTGTTTATTTATATCGATAAATTCTTAGAATTCAAAATCGGACATCTGTGAAACGGTTTTTATAGATTAAAAATCATGCCAGTGAGAAGCTGTCGTACAAGAGCGAGTTCTAGCTCCTGTAAGGATTAAAAATGATCATTAATTGGGGGATTAAAAATGATCATTAATGTCCCAATATACGATTCCCTAAAAAGTTCTAATCGTTAACGGTCTGCAGAATATTTTTAATTATTATTATTGATGAAAAACCATCTCAATAGTGGGACGCTGTCGTTCTAGACCGAGTTCTCGCTTTTGTATCGATTCAGAATGATACTGGCGTCCCAAAATACGATTCCCTAAAGAGTTCTGATCGTTAACGCCCTGCAGAATATTTTTAATTTTTAGTATTGACGGAAAACCATCACAATTGTGGGACGCTGTCGTTCTAGACCGAGTTCTCGCTTTTGTATCGATTCAGAATGATACTGGCGTCCCAAAATACGATACCCTAAAGAGTTCTGATCGTTAACGCCCTGCAGAATATTTTTAATTTTTAGTATTGACGGAAAACCATCACAATTGTGGGACGCTGTCGTTCTAGACCGAGTTCTCGCTTTTGTATCGATTCAGAATGATACTGGCGTCCCAAAATACGATACCCTAAAGAGTTCTGATCGTTAACGCCCTACAAAATATTTTTAATTATTATTATTGATGGAAAACCATCACAATTGTGGGACGATGTCGTTCTAGACCGAGTTCTAGCTTGCGCAATGACTCAGAATGATGATTAGCGTCCCAATATACGAAATCCTGAAGAGTTCTAATCTTCAACGCCCTGCAGACTATTTTCAATTTTTATTATTGACGGAAAACCGTAACAATTGTGGGACGCAGTCGTTCTAGAGCGAGTTCTAGCTTCTGTATCGATTCAGAATGATACTAGCGTCCCAAAATACGATTCCCTAAAGAGTTCTGATCGTTAACGCCCTGAAAAATATGTTTAATTATTATTATTGATTCAAAACCATCACAATAGTGGGACGCTGTCGTTCTGGACCGAGTTCTGGTTTGTGCAATGACTCAGAATAATTATTAGCGTCCCAATATATGATTCCCTAAAGAGTTCTAATCGTTAACGCCCTGCATAATATTTTTAATTATTATTATTGACGGAAAACCGTAACAATTGTGGGACGCTGTCGTTCTAGAGCGAGTTTTAGCTTCTTTCACCATTCAAAATGATAAGTACTGTCCCAATATACGAACTCCTGAAGAATTCTAATCGTTAACGCCCTGCAAAATATTTTTAATTATTATTATTGATGTAAAACCGTAACAATTGTGGGACGCTGTCGTTCTAGAGCGAGTTCTAGCTTCTGTATCGATTCAGAATGATACTAGCGTCCCAAAATACGATTACCTAAAGAGTTCTAATCGATAACGCACTGCAATTAATTGAATGTTATATTTTGCTTATACCATGACAGAATCTCGACCTCAATTTAGTACGACAGCTTCTCGCCATCATGGTGATTTGTCGTCCATAATAAATTGTTTTCAGGGTTTTGTACGAAGCGTCAAAGAAGAACTTTCAAGAGTTCGTACTTTGGGAACCATTACAAAACCTGGAACTCGCTTTAGTATGATAGCATCCATCTATCGTGACAAATTTTTATCCATAATAATCTTTCGAAATTTTTTGCAGAGCATTGAAGATTAGAACTCTTCAGGAGTTCGTATAATGGGACACTACTTATCATTTTAAATCGTGAGAGAAGCGAGAACTCGCTCTAGAACGACAGCGTCCGACAATTGTTATGGTTTTCCGCCAATAATAATTATTAAAAATATTTTGCAGACCGTTGAAGATTAAAAGTCTTCAGGAGTTCGTATATTGGGAAGCTAATGATTATTCTGAGTCATTGCACAAGCTAGAACTCGCTCTAGAACGACAGCGTCCCACAATTGTGATGGTTTTCCATCAATAATAATAAATAAAAATATTTTGTAGAGCGTTAACGATTAGAACTCTTCAGGAGTTCGTATATTGGGATGATCGTCTCATTCTGAATCGATACCGAAACTAGAACTGGCTCTAGAAGGACAGCGTCCCATTATTATGATGGTTTTTCATCAATAATAATTATTTGAAATTTTTTGCAGAGCGTTAACGATTAGAACTCTTTAGGGAATCGTATTTTGGGACGCCAGTATCATTCTGAATCGATACAAAAGCGATAACTCGGTCTAGAACGACAGCGTCCCACTATTGAGATGGTTTTTCATCAATAATAATTATTAAAAATATTCTGCAGAGCGTTAACGATTAGAACTCTTTAGGGAATCGTATATTGGGACATTAATGATCATTTTTAATCCTTACGGAGCTTCTCACTAGCATGACTTTTTATCTATAAAAACTGTTTCACATATGTACGATTGTGAATTCTAAGAATTTATCGATATAAATAAACAAGAACTCTACAACTATCCTTTGAATAACCGTTCCTGCTCGATTTTTTTGATTTTATACTTTGGGACGCTAACTTCCGGTCGTCAGCGTCTCATTTTTTCAAAAGCCGTTTTCGGTACTGAATTCAACAGAACCATTAATATAAAGTATCAGGAACTCTAGAACTATGTTGGACGCTATAAGAACTCTTTTTAAATTATGAGACGCTGAGATATGAGACGCTAAGTTCACACACGTAGTTATAACGATGTGTATACTGCCGAATTCTTCGAAATAACTGAAGAATTTCTGGACACTAGTTTATTAAAAAAAAATGTTTATTCAAGTGCCCTCTGTCATTTCTGAAAATTTGAATAGTTATTCTGTGACTCCCTGTATAGGAGTTAATTTATCAAGAATTTTAATAATGTGGATGATAAAAATGTGTTATGATACTTATTTAATGTTTTGTATTAGATTATACTTTTTGTTATTACAGGGACATGTGCAGTTCTAATAACAGGTCAAAACCGTTCACTATGTGCAAACCTAGGCGCTGCAAGTAATTTCACAGTCGACCATCTCAAACAACAAGAAAATAAAAGATTAGTAGAGACAGCACAGTTTTATTACATTTCTGGGTATTTTTTAAGTGTAAACCGAGATGCTCAAATTGAAGTCATGAAAATTGCTTTAAATAGAAATCGACCATTAATTTTGAATTTAAGTGCACCAATTGTATGTAAAGTTTATTTCAAATACATAATGGAAACAATGCCATATGTTGATTTGTTGTTTGGAAATGAATCTGAAGCTGAAGCTTTGGACAACTGCATGAATTTAAAAACCAAAAATCTAGAAGAAATAGTTTTGAAGTTATCTCAGTTACCCAAAGAAAATTATCATAGGGAAAGGATGGTAATCATAACACAAGGCACAAATCCTGTTGTGGTGGCATTTGAAAATAAAGTAAACACATTTTCTGTTATTACGTTACCAAAAGAAAATATTGTTGACACTAATGGTGCAGGTGATGCTTTTACTGGAGGGTTTTTGTCTCAATTTATTTTAGGAAAAAATTTACCAACGTGTGTTAGATGTGGTATTTGGGCAGCTACAGAAATTATTCAGAGAATTGGTTGCAGTTTTGAAGGATGCGCCAATTTTATATAAAAAAAAATTGACGTATTTGGCAATAAATCGTTTCTTACCCTTTGCTTTTGACTAATAAAATTTCTTCCTAGTTTGTTTTTTATTTATGTGTGTAAATGAAGTTTTGATATAATGAGGAATTCTCACAATTTCTTTAATAATAAATTTTCATAGACTGGGTCTTACAAAGCATATTATCGCAAAAATTAGAAGCATTCATTATTTATAAGTGAGAAAATGTATCTAAAATTTTATATTTCGTCCCACCCCCGAAAATGCCGCGTGAAGTCAGCGTACGGACAGACGGCATAGTCGGCATACCTAAACATAATGTAGTACAGGTCATTAGTGCTATACGGGCATCGGGTGTCATATCGTTATTGTAAAAAACGACCATTTCTAGACTCATCAGCTGAACGACACCAAACAAAGTGACAGTCGTCCGTTCTTTCACGCCATGAGGCGTTTCAAGTCACGTGGATTTGTATAACACAAAAAATGATTGAAAATATGACTCCATTGCTTGGCCTAACAGTACACAAACTCTGGATATAAATAGCAAAGAAAAAATTTATTTGTATCAACAAAATCTATGACAAGAATTACAGTTACAGAGTTCGCGTGAAGGTATATAGTAAATTTTATACCCATTTAGAATAAGACCATCCTTATTTATTATTAATAAATCGGTTGAAACAAAAAATTACCAACAAAAATGAATGTCGTAACTAATTTATTAGATGTCACGTTTTTGAAGTTACGTCAAATTTTGATTTCATGTTAGTGTCATAACGCAAAATAAGATATGAAAATGCGATATTCTGATGAATCCAAAAAACTTATGCTTAATGTAGTAAACTATTTTCAAAACGATTTAGGATCTCGATTTAAGGCAATTCAAAAAGCGTCCGAAGCACTAAAAGTTCCAGAAAGCACATTATATAATCTTGAAAAACCAAACAGAGCTACAGATTTCGAATTTAGAAGAAATATGTCTGCAAGCGTTTCCCGGAGCAATACCCGAATTACAAAAAATACCCTGCATTGTTTGAGGGAAGTAATTTATAAAATGTATGCGCGAAAGGATAAAATCACAGTAGAAACTATTTTACGGCAATTTATCGAAGAGTCTCCAGAAACTAAGATTTCCAAAGGTTCGTTATATTTGGGAATTAAAAAAATGGGTTTTCATTTCAAAAAACAGGATGGAAGAAAACATTTATAGGAAATGCCTGCAGTCAGATTAAAAAGAATATTATTTTTGAACAAATACCATGCTGCTAAAAGCGAAAAGCTCTGATAATATGAAATTTCAAGTCACTACGCCAATGCAATAAGAAATATGTCAAGCATTTGACATGACAAAGGTCATAACCTAATTTTTTTCATGCGGGTTCAGATGGTTCAAGAAGCCGCATACGTTAAGTTACTAAAACGGCTGGTACCTCTAAATAGGTATTAATTTTACTATACATGGTTGCCTCTTTAGTTTGAAGCTCCTAGTATCAAGCAACACAAATCATAAACAAGCTATGCTGGTTGCCTATATTTTAAATAAATAATTTTTGCTTTTTTTATTATTTGGTGTCATTGACATTAGCCTCAAATTTTGTGTAAACTCCCTTACTACTAATTGACTTCACTATTTAATTATTAGAGCACAATAGTGAAGAGTTGTCCTAAGCACATGTCAACACATTTAACCTCAATTGTCTATTAAAGAATGAATAGAAAATATGATATATATACCTGAATCATTCAAATCATCAGTTGCTCTCTGATGAATGTCTCTTTGTGATTCCATTTTAAAATCATCACCTAAGCCATCAACCTTATGAATGAAGACTTCCAACCTTATATTCGGATTGATTTTATAAGCTTTTGTGACAGTTAAATTAAGCTTGTTCAATGCTTCAATATAATCATCCTGGAAGTAAAATACATTAATTCAGTGATTGAGGTAAATCTACTAGTTGAATTTCGCATATGTTTAATCACTTTGGGCACATTTAATTAAATGTATTGAGTAACATCTAGGTATGTAGATGAATCTTTATAAAAACAATTTATTTGAATTTGATATAAATCATTCGATGGTCGAACAATTCACATAATAGTTTTACAAATGATTTTCAACAAATTGTTTATATTTAATAGATACTATTATTTACTTCAGCTGATCACTTCATTTTTCTATGACCAACCATGAGTAATTCAACATTCAGTAAACCAGTACCAGACAGTTACAAAGGAAGCAGAGATAAATAATAAAATGTCTATAAAGGTGTGTTTATGTTGGAGCTTCAATAAACGATAAGATCAGCGGTATTAGTTAAGCTCTTATCTTTGAGTGATTGCTAAGTGCATCTCGTGCATTGCCCTAATATAAACACCTGCATATAAAATGGATAATTTTCTTAGCTTATCATTTATCGAAATTCCGACATAAATGCACCCTTATGCAAGGAATTGTTTGTACCTGTGCATCAATTACAAAAATCAGTGCTCCACATCCCCCAAAAATCATGTCATAATCAAAACTTGAGTCAAAAAAATCTATTTGTCCTGGAAAATCCCATATTTGAAATTGTACAAAACTAGAATTGTTTATATCATTTTTAACGATTTTATTAGTACTTTCCAAGAAAAGGGTTTCGTTTGGAGACATTTTATGAAAGACTACTTTCTGGATCGAAGATTTACCAGATCTACGTAAGCCCATTAAGAGTATTCTTGGTTTTTGGTCTCCGGAAGAAGACATAATGTCCTGTTCCCCATCGAAAGGTCCATAACCAAAATCTTTTGGAAAAGAACCAGCTGTACCATCGAATGGCACTCCCTCTTCATCGTCTTGATAGGACTAAAAATATAATTAAATAAGTCAGTTAAAACATGGAAAATATGTTTATAAAATACCATTTTAGCCTAATCTAAAAAATCTATTGAAATTAGGAGGCCCTCTTTGGTTATTTAAAAATGTGATTTTAATAATAAACAAACAAGCAATATTCTTTTAAAAAATATTTTAGACATATGACTTATTAATGACAATGACTTTCGACATTATTGACACTCAGCTGTAATAGCACCACAGAATACACCAACTAAGTGTATTCTTTGATAGAAAAACTGACTTCAACCACTGAACTCTATACTAATAGAGTTCACTGATTTCAACAGTTCGGGTAGATTTTCAAATTAATTTCTGAAATTTGATATCTAATATCTGGAAAATATGAATATATGCTCCTAATACCCCAGTGATAATGAGTAAATGTGTCAGTGAACAAAAATTTTAAATATCAAAAAATACGAATAGGCTTAAAATGCCAATATTTGATATCTGCTTCCAAAAATAGTCATATATTTTAGAAATAGAAATATAATCCATTGAATTAAACTTCCATTAGTAGTCTGTGTATCTAATTTGTGAAATTATGTTAAGGCTGCTCCTCCAAGCTAAATAGCTCGTGTGCAATTGGTAGAACGCGTTTACTCAATGAGTAGTTGATTGGTTGGTAGTGGCTATTGTCTATGTTTGGTTCGTTAAAATCAATAAAATGGGCCGCTCTTAAAATTAAATACTACTCGCAGTTTAAATACCATTTTGTTGGTGGGGAAAAGAGGAAAACAATCACGTTATGAATGCTTATCAAAAGTAGTTGGGTACTTTCGGTTAATAAGTCGTTCAAGTTATTAGTTCTATTGAATTGAGTGGTTATTGTTTGTTGCAGTGATATACGTTAAATTAAAAGTGACCAAAATTTAGGTAGCGAAAACAAAAATGATTGAAGAAATTACTCATTCTATATGCAGATTGTGATTCACGAACATGCTGTACCAATAAATATTTAGAACCTAGGTGCATATGCAATTGATCAACATGACATTTGAACTGTGTACATTAACATGATATTTACATAAATACTATATCTCTTATACACATTTTGTACATGAAACTTTTGAATACACTCAGTGCATAAGAACTTTTTAAAACAAGATGTTTACCAATATCGACGAAAGGATATTTAGACAATCAAAACTAGCAGTAGCAAGAAATCTTTTTGATGTAGAAGTACCTCATAGACTAGGTAGTTACGATAGGTTCATTCCTTATAGAGCTAATAATAATTGGGAAACTACTTTTGCTACTATACCAGATCCCAATAAGAATACTCAAACGGGTAAAAAAGCCAGAGAAACTGGAGAAAACGCCAGAGACAGTTCAGTGTATAATATTTTGTTAAGAAACGAACTACTTGGTGAAAATATAGAAGATGTGAAGTCACAGTGTGATGAAAGACAGGCATTAACTCCTGTGAAGAGTAGAAACCTTTTTAAATACGGTACTCCAATAAAGGTAAGATGATTATTGAATTTAGATAATAGAGATATATTTCATTAAATAACTATTTGATAAAATGATAACTGGATACTTTAAGTAGAGTAGTGTAAAAAACAATTAACACAATTTTCAATTTTAATTAATTTAGAATAATTATTGTAATTAGCATATTACAAAATGTCTAATTGTAAAGGTTAATTTTAATATTCCATGAGGTTTATTAATAGCCTAGGTAGCTGACCCCCTACTGAGTACTATTTGTTGATCAGAATTAAAATATGACTATTTGTTAAAGTATTGAAAAAATATTAAATTAGATTCTAAAAAACAGTACATTAGAAAAATCATGATTGTTGATAGGATCAGGATTCTTTTATTAATAGAATTTAGAACAGTATTGTCCCCTCTCTGTCAAAAAAATATTTATTACTAACATAATTCTGAAATATATTATTTGTATTTGGCCACATAGAAACATCACTTTTAATCTGAACATTTACAATTCCCTAAGTACTAATTAAACATCAGTAAGCACTGTTATATCTAAATTTGGCATCAACTTGTATTTTTTTTAGATAACAAAAATTTATCTTTTTATTGAGTAAATTCAAGTATGTTCTTTTCAAAAGCTCTTGATAAAAATAATTTAATCAAATAATGTTTTCAAATGCCATGAAATAATTTTTGTGCATGTTTTAAACATTTTGTTCTTATTATAGGTCTATATCTATATATGTACTTATTATCTTTATCCATTCTGTTGAAAGTCTTTTAATACTTTCACTCTAAGCTACTTATACTAAATTTTAATCCCACATCTTCTGAGCATACACCATTTGGTTGTACTGGAATATTTTCAATACTACCATTTGTACTGGAAGTTAATACTTGTTTGATTATTTGAAATGGAACACCCTATATATTATTCCATTTTTGTATGCTACAATCAATTTTAATACAAGCTTATCAATATATTGGTATTCTAATAAAGCGAGTTCATAATGTGGAAAACAAAGAAATTCTCTTTCAATAGAAAAATTGGAGTCAGAATTAATTTATTATTAAGTATTACTACTGAAACTTGCCAAAAATCAATTAATTTTTTTTTAAAGATGGCAGACTTCTTTGAGTAGGAAACAACTTAAAATATTTATAATTAGTTTTACAATGTTACTTAGTTACTATTTGTCTGACCTAGTTAAGTATATTTTTATTTTGATAAAACATAATATGTGTAGGTACTATTGTGCATGTACATAATATTTAATCTCATTATCAAAATTTACACCTTTTACCTTCACCTCCCACTTTTTATTTTTGAAAATCTGGCAGCCCTAACAAATACTCTTTAGTTTTGTAATTCATCAAAATAATACTAGGGTTCCATTTGAAATTTCCCAGTTTCCACCATTTTTTGATGTTCAAGTTAGCTCTATTTTTATAGTAATAACAAAATACCATTTGTTGACATTCTGTAATTCTGCAGACATATCAATCTGTCACTTTCAAGATCCAATTGAATATATTTAGAAAACTCTTAATTCTAATAATACCAATGTATTGATAAATTTGTATTAAAATTGAACATAGAATCCAAAAATGTATAATAGGGTGTTCCATTTAAAATAAGCAAGCAAGAATGGACTTTCGTTGCTATCATGTCTTATTATGTTGTACTAGTAAACTAATAGGTTATTTTTGTGGTCTGCATTGCCGAAAGTAATATACAGAGTGTTTCTAAATTCATGCAAAAAATTCAGGAGGAAATTGCCCATTTACAATTATGATGGGTCTACCCCCTTCCGAAATATCACCACTAAGTAAAATAGAGTTTTTTTTCTCGAATTTTAGTAAAGATGGAAACTTGAATTTTATTATTTCCGTGCACTCGCAATGACTAACCACTGGTATTTTTTCAACATTCCTGTTACATTTTAAGGGGGTGAAATTATCAACCCTTACTTTATATAATATCAAATCTTTTCTTTGAGGTTGAGTTTTGTGAAATACAAATATTATTTAAAATCTGTTATCTTGAAAATGTTTTGACAGTTCTAACAACCAATCAAATTTTGTTATTTTGTGTCAATTGTAGACTGGTTTTGGTGTATGTGCGCCTTATCAGTACAAGGTAGATGTCATCCGTCCAGAAACCCTGAGAGCATAATCCTGGACTGGACAGTTAATAATTTTTAACATAAAACAATTATTTTTTAACTTTCCTAACTTTTGTGGAGCAGTTTATTTTATTTGCTGACTTCAGTTAGTCAAATGCCTTTGGTCCTAATAAATATTTTATAAAGATTTGAATTTATTTTAAATCATTATTTAAAAAAAACTGTTGAGGTGTTTCTGAAAAGGCAATGACAATAAACCAAAAGTAACTTCCTACACACACGCGCACAAATACGCACACACACACGCAATCCCAAACATGAATAATTGTGTTCATCATTATTTTTAAGCAATGTGAACTTTTTTAACACAATCTTATTGATGTTTCTATTTAGAATTTTTTTGTACAGCGACACAAACAAATCCAATATTTTCATTTTTAAGTGTTGTTGTTTTTTTAATTACAAATAAACATTTACGCGTCAATAATTTCATTTTAATTATTTACACATTATCATTAATTATAATATGATGTACAGCATCAAAATTAAAAAATAATCTAAATATTTCCAAATCTTTTGTTACTTCCTTCAATCTATTGCTTTAACTTTTATTTTTGTCAAGGTTTCTACAATTTTTACATGTTATTGATCAATTTTTACAAATTTAAATATTCAAACACATCCTTTTAACATGTCAGAAGGTTATTTATTTTGTACCTTCAAATAACTAAATTTTATCTTAAATGAGACACCTCGTATATGTAAAATTTCCTAAGTACTTAATTGAGTTATGAACGTTAGGCAAAAACTCGTTAATAACCAATTCTCAATTACTTCAAATTTTCGTATATTTTACTGTCCAAAGTTAAACAGTAATGAAGTCAACAAACTACAAACATCCCATTAACATGTACTTCTAATGTAATTAGAAAACAGAAACTCCATTAAGTAGGACAATGGCATTAAACAATTTATGACAATAATGAAAATACAAAGTATCGACTTTAACCTATTGTAAACTGTTGTAAATAGTCAAATAATGATAATTCAATGACGGAAGAAAATGAGGCTACCCACATTTATTCGATATTACGGTCCTAATGGTGAAATACTCGACTTGATATTGTTTAAAACGGTAAATAATTTGCCTGTAATTACCAAATAATTAGCACCAGATAATTAGCGAAATAGTATTAAATCAAACGGGGGCTTTCACATTTTTTCAAACATAATGTAAAGTTCAACGATACTTTGGACATGTTTATTTTACAATAGAAATTGAAAATTCAAATTTATGAAAAGTTTCATCGAACTAAAGCAGGACTTTGTAGTGGGTGGTTCAATTTGATAGTTCCTGAAGCATTTTTTAATAATTATTTAGTAGGAGTGCATTTTTTATATTATATATACCTACAGGGTGATTGATTAGTGTGATAAAGCTCAATAGGTCTATCATAAAAGATACAAAAAATGTTATTTATAAAAATTCTAGATAGCTTTAAGGTTCATATTTCAAAATTATTTACAATGTTCCATAACTCGGTGCCAGATCAAAGTTATCATTTTTTAATTAGAACTCCCCATATTTACCTGCAAAAGTAAAATCCGCTTCACTTCCCCATTACAACAATATCTGTAATCTGTTATACAGGGCGTTGAACTTGTTACGATTTTGACGGAAAATTGGTTATAACTTTTCAAATACTCTGTATAACGGATTAAAAACTTATATTGTTGTAATGGGGACGTGAAGCAGATTTCAGTTTTGAAGTAAAATATAGGTTGTTTCATTAAAAAAACATAACTTTGATCTGGCACCGAGTTATGAAACACCCTGTAGCATTGTAACTAATTTTGAAATATGAAGGTTAAAGCTGCGTACAATTTTTATAATTAACTTTTTTGTTATCTTTCATGATAACAGACCCACTGAGCTTTATCATCCGGTATATACAGGGTGCGGCACCGAAAACGAAATAGATTGAGAAGACAATTTTTTTGGAGAAAATGCAAAAACAGGTCGATTTTTATTTCAAGGGGGACATATTTTGATCATATCCTCTTATCACTATGTCTGAATACTCCATCTAAATGCCTTTCTAATGATGTGCCGCACATGGTATATTCCCTATTTAAAAATAAGAGGTTGGGGAAAAATCTAGTTTAGTGAACCAACGCGGATTTTGATGAAATATTTTTTTTAATTAATTCGAGGTTTCGCAATTCGCGCGCGCCAATTGCGAAACGTCGATCCGGCGCGCCTTTTTCACAGTATGTTGATGGCTGTTCATTCCATTTTTCCATAACTGATTTCAGTTAAACGAAAGTTGAGCCATATACAGCTCCAGCTATCGGAAAAATAGGTGTATGTTCATGATGTTCATCTTGTTTATATCTTTTATGTCACAATCATGAAATCAAAAATATTCAGCAACTAATTCAAATGGCTAAATATCTCTAATGGCTGAATATGCTATTAGGTACAAGTTGTACGACTAAGAGGAAACAGACCAAAACTGACATGTCAGTCATGTTACATGAAAATGTCAAAATATATCATAATTGTGGAATTAAAAAAAGAATTTACAAGAAATGAATATCAATATTAGTGTTTTTTAAATGTGTGTGTGAGAGGAATATCTTAAAAAGTAATTATAGTGTATTTAATATTGTGCACAAGTTATAATGCATCATTTTAAAACAGTTATAATATGACATTAAAACCAGTGCAGTGAGGATGTGACCTCATCTTCAAAAATTCATAATTCGTTTTTGGCAAGAGAGCGCCGATTTCTTTTTTCATTTTCGTGTTCAGCGACCTCGAATTGATTTAAAAAAAATATTTCATCAAAATCCGCGTTGGTTCACTAAACTAGACTTTTACCCAAAAATCGACGTATTTCCTAATATCCTTAAAATCTAAGGAATACTGCCAAATATCGGGGTGGACTGTTTTCTATGGCCCACGCTGTATGATTTAAAGCCGTTTGTATGCCTGTCCGAGTGCGAAAATCTTCAAAACTACTGAACTGATTTTCATGCAGTTTCCACCAATAGACGAAGTGATGTGCATCCGGAAAGTTTCAATTTATTTTCAAAAAAACTAGAGAAAATAAAAAATCATAAAACTCATTATTTTGCTAGTAAAATAATAGATTATTTCTACGGATTGTGTTGCCGAAAGTAATATAGTTATTATTATACGCTTGAACAAAATAGTTATTTATGTACCAAGGACGAAAAACTGTCTATTATAGTCGAGTCTGCAAATTGCAGGCAAGCGAGACAATAGACAGTTATTCGCCGAGGTGCATATTACATTTTTTCATCAATCTTTACAAAAAATTACTAATTTCCGAATGAAAAATCGACTATTTTTGGAGGCCGCAGACACTTTTCGTCCGCATACTCTTTTCGTCCGCTGTGCAAAAGATAACTTTCATTTATCACTATCCATTCTTGATTATTATGAAAACTAATATTCACACCACGGTCTTATCTAGCGGATTTCGTAAATAATTTATTTGACAACAGCAAATGGCAGTTATTGACACAGTAATTCTCGCACCGTGCCGTATCATAGTAACAACAGCGGACGAAAAGTACTTGACGTCAAAAATAGACGATTTTTCATCCGGAAAATAGTACGTGAAATATCATTTTTTATGCTGCCACTTTAGAAAATGCGTTTTCCGGTCATTTTTTAACTAGGAAAGTGCGTCGTTGCCGGTCTAGATTGGAAAATTGACTTAACTGCTCGGTAAAGTGACAGAACTGCTCGGCAAAGTACCCACTTTTCCGAGCTCTTATGTCAAAATTTTCATTAAAGACAAAATATCAGCATCTAGCCAGAGAGAATTTTCGAAGGGTATGTTAAATATCACAAAACCAACCTGGAATTTCAAGAATCGAATCCAATATTATTGATAACACAAATATTATGATTCCTAAATTGACCGGAACATGAAAGTTTAATAATTGTACTTTGCATAATTGCACATTCCGCGAAAATATTTTTGTTATACATTGTTATACATTTTGAGCAATAAATATTCTGTTCCTATATTATGGGTGGCTGCACAAAAAATATTGTACGCGCCACACTCGGAAAGTGTATTTACAGGGCTCGCATGCTTTCAAGGCTCCGCCTTCGGCGTCGCCCTGAAACTTGCATACTCGCCCTGTAAAGCATCAGTTGACACGTAAATAACTATTTTGTAAAGTTCGACGAAAAAGTAATTTTTCCATAACTTACTTGCACATTTTAACCGAAGGCTCTGCTCTGTATACGTCCTCATTGAACAGGTTTTTATATTTTCCATAAAATTACTTAATTGTTGGACATTTAACGACTACCTTCATAGAAACAATATTTTGGTACGAATATTTTTAATTATTTTTATGTTCTAATCTAATTGAAGCAAAAAAAAATGATTGATGCGATTGTTAAACACACAACTAAATAAATTTTAATGTAATTCTGCAAGGTGAGCAACCACAGTTACATTTTAAACAAGACATTTTCACAATAGATACATTCTTTATATAAATGTGGTAATAATTAAGTAGGTACGTGTGTAATTCAATGTTTATGTTACATTTTCACGTTAAATATTAAAATTATTTACATCTAATTGGATAAGTGGAATTCCGCGGAAATTCTAATTTAAAGTTGTATTCAGTACACATTATAGGTATCTATATCTATTTATATTACTTATTTATTTCTGTTGAATATTTTTAGTATTATACCGAACCAAACTCACCACAGAAATTTTTGTTTGATAGTTAATACGTTTGTCCCAAATAAACATGTTTTCGTTGTTAAATCCATTAATTCGATTGTGATTCGATATAACGATCACAAAACTATACATTCTCATTATCATTTCACATTGTTTCACCACTTTTATCTGGTATATTCAATAAACAGATGGAGATGTACACCATACATGAAGTGCACAACCATTTATGCTCAATCAATTCGAAAGGTATCGATAATTTTGTGCAAATTATGTGTTACGAGTATTTATTTGCACTAATCGCGACTTTTTTAAAGTATATTTCACAATATTTCGTTGACTCGGTATCTGGTCTTGAGGATTTCATAATAAAAGTTTTATACAGTAAACAGTATCAGATCCGTAGTCGGTAAAATTTAGATACTAACACTAAATATTATTTTACCTGCCAAATATTTCAGTTGTAAAATAATCATACTATTAGACATTATCTTTTCGAATAAACTAGTACGATACGATGCTGTACTATTGTTATCGGAATAATGACTACCAGCAGTGGATTTTTCTCATGAATCAATCATCTTGGTGTTAAGTTAAAACGAAATATCTTGGAATGGAGTATACACTTATATATTTTTTAAATTAAAAGTTGTTCTGCTTTAAAATCAACCTTTTTAATGATCATCCAATGTTAATGAAACCATTCCTGTTATTTTGAGCAAATTATGCTACCATAAACACAATCTAGCACAACTCTTTTATTTACTTAATTACAGTTACCTGTAAATAATTGTCATATAAGTAAAGCGTGATCTATAGACGTCAAAAAATAATAGTTCAATACTATTAAACGCTTTACAAAATTAGAAAAATTAATTTCCAAAGAGCAGACCGTCCACTAAAAAGCAACAACTACTTCTCGGGCTATATGCCCCGACAGACATTGAATTACACTTCTAATCGCAAACCAGAATGGTTGGTTCTGTCTTAACAGATATACCAACCCCGTTTACTTTAGAAGTGTAATTCAATGTCTGTCGGGACATATAGCCCGAGAAGTAGTTGTTGCTTTTTAGTGGACGGTCTGCTCTTTGGAAATTAATTTTTCTAATTTTGTAAAGCGTTTAATAGTATTGAACTATTATTTTTTGACGTCTACAACTCTTTTAATTATCCGATTCCCATGAAACCATTGCACCTCCAGCTAAAATAAGAGCATCTGCTCGACGTCTAATGGATGGCAGAAGAGGTTCGAAAAAGCCAGGAGTATAACATTACAGCCTCTTATGATGCGATTTTGAAGATATTATAAATTTAAGATGGGGATTGTGTAAACGAGTGATTTTAAATCTTCATCCCCACACACAAAACTCCGGAGGATTGTGTTCAGATGATCTTGGGGCCATGGGTGTGGAGATCCTCATCCTATCCAACGGTGGCAATCGGTTATTTAAAAAAAGGTTTATCTTGGAAATAAGTGCAAACAACATGTAATTCGAAATTCAAATAACAACCGTCACGTCCGTAACTGTAAACGTGAGCACTTAAAATTAAAATAACGTCAAGCATTGTCACCAACGAACGTTTTTCACAAAAAAAGTCACTAAATTTTCTTTCAGGTTTAACTAAACTTCGGTCGGTGCATACCAAGGCAACATTAACGGCGTTGAATTATTTAAACAAGTTTAGTTAAACGGGTTTAGTACTATAAACGGTGCGTACTGCCATATTAGTCATTTCAGTATTAGTACAAAAGCAGAAATGGTGCTATAACAAAATGAGAATGATAAAAATGACTTGTTTGTTTTTCCGTTGGATTTCAGGAATGACACAGTAATGGTAAGGGCCGCTGAGAATAAACATGTTCTTTCTTATTAGTTTTGGAAACCATTAGCCTCATTAAGGAAAAATTATAGTCTAAATAAATTTCTCTTACCGTCAGATCTCGTTTTTTACATAAAAAGTTAGCATCCTGTATCTCATTAACGACAAAACTTATTAACCATGTTTATAGGAACTTTTCGTCTTGTAATTGAATGACGAATCGCCCACAATAATATTCAGATTACTTTGGAAACTCCCTGTATATGTAAGTGAACTAGAATCAAATCAATCATTAAATGGTTGTGCTCACTTTATCCTCCTCATACACGATGCATCCAGTATATTCATATTTTTAATCCTCCTTGTTTTGTGGAATCAACTTCATTTTTTACCTCTCAAAGTATTTTGGATTGTCGATAGTGCAATGAGGCAATTTATAACATGTTATTTATTGATTTTATTAGATAACTCTATAAATCTATTTCAGTGGAAATTTTTCATGTATCATAAAATGATCATAAAGAAACGTATATGATGTTAATAACATGAGAGTATATTGAATTTTTTGCCATTTTATATCAGTTGACTCAGAGTCAGTTATAGATGAATTCTACAAAATTTGGGATAGTGTTTGTTTTGGGAAACACATTTGTAACGTTGGCAGATTGATTTTTTATCCGTTACTATTAGTTTTAATATTGAGTTACACAATAGAATATAATGGTAATTGTGCAGAACACGTGCTTCTCGATTTTGACAAGAAAATTTTGTGGCAATCTATAGGAATATGTCGGATGGGCATATTTTATAGGATAGGGGTGCTGGGTGGGGTAAAAAACTGTTTAAAATGACTGTAGAATGGATTTTCTGCAAGTTTCAGTCAGCGCACAGAAACTCAACTTGTTACTTAGTATTTAATTATAGGTTAGGTTAGATTTGTGGTGAGTGGGTCTATAAGGCCCTCCACTGCGACTCGGAAGAGTCTATTGTGGCTCATACCTATTCAGATTTCACCAAACAAATTCAGCTTCTTAACAAAGCCTATTCGTTTGTTTGGTGAATGATATTTCAGGTCCGAGGGCGAGAGAGAGACCCTGCCAAACATCAGATACCTGATTCGAGCCGCGGCGGGGCAGGCACAAATTATATGCTCTGCTGTTTCACCATCTTCCAGGCAAAGCCGATAAGTCGGATCTTCCGACAGTCCAAGTCTTATCATATGATGATTCAGATGTCAGTGGCCTGTTAAAAGGCCTATTAGACAACGTAGGTCATGCCTGCTATAGTCAACATTTGTTTGGAGACATTCTTCGAAGAAAGTATAAAAGCCTTTGAATGAACCAATCCTGGTATATTTTGCCAGAAGTCTAAAGCTCTTCTTTCTGTCCAGGTATTTAGTGTTTGTTTGTTTATTGCGATGCCAATTGAAGGTTCTGGTCCTATAAAAACGCGTGCGGCACCCTCCCTTGCAAGAGAGTCCGCCTTCTCATTGCTATCCATGTCAGAATGGCCAGGGATCCAGACCAGCGATACTCTATTGAGGAGAGTCTTTTTTGGCAGTCTAAAACCAGTTTCGACGTTACACGGTAAGAACTAAGTGCGTTCAAAGCCGGTTTTCTCCAATCGGTTTGCTCCAATCTCTCCACACATGAAGCAATGGCGTAAATTTCCGCCTGAAATACGGTTGCATAGGATCCTAGAAAGGTTGAAATTTCTGTCATAGGTCTGCGCCCGTATACACCTGCACCAGAGCCTGAGGCTGTTTTTGATCCATCTGTGAACCAACAAATGTCTGCTCTTAATAATTCATCCTTACGGAGGACCCTTTCGTCTCTATTTGGAATTAAGACGGTATAAGGCAGGTCGTAGTTTACTGTTGGAGGCATTACGTCAGAGGTCATTCCCAGAATACTGTGACTTTCAGTGTCCACTAGAATTCTGCTTTGCTCTGTATAAGCCTGTTTTGTGCATTTACAAATGTGCGCAATTCTATATGTTGTCCATCTAGCCTCCTTTTCCAGAAATATACGGTGAGGAGGTAGGTCTAGAAGGATTTCCATGGCTGCTGACGGTGTGGGACTGATCGCACCAGTAATTGCCAGACAAGCCTGTCTCTGTATGCCAGAGAGCTCCAAGCCCCAAGATTTTCCACGGATCCTGCGACATGTCCACAAGGATAGTCTGTCCTTATGGTCAACTTTTTCCAAGTGAGCGTTCCATGTAAGTTTTATTTTGTAACTAGGATAATCCCCAAATATTTTTCTTCCGCTGCAAATGGAATAAGCTCACCATTGTAGGAAAATGGTGGAAGATCCTCCAATTTCCTTTTCCTAGTGAAGGGGCCCTCTGGCACCAACGTCTTTTGGAGGATATTATATGCTACCCTTCCTGACTTGGTCCTTGCCAGGATGACAAGGTCGTCTGCATACGCTTGCAGTTCCACCCCTCTTCTTTCCAGAGCGCTAAGCAAGTCATCCATCAAGAGTGACCACAGTAGGGGAGATAGAACTCCGCCTTGGGGGAAGCCCCTGGAAACTTTAAAGCTAATGGCCTCATCCTGAAGAGAAGTAGTGGCTGTTCTATCAGTGAGCATGGCATATATCCAGCCGGTATGCCCTTTTCAGCCAAAGCTGAACCAATGGAGGTCGGTAGTGCATTGTCGAATGCTCCTTCGATGTCAAGAAATATGGCCACCGCAATCTCCTTGTTGTTAATGGATTGTGTGATTTTCTCAACAAGGTTGTGTAACGATAGATCTGTTGATTTGCCAGTTTGATAAGCCCATAGGTAGGTGCTCAGGGGGAAGTTATATAAAGCTACCCGCCTGATGTAGCAATTCAGTAATCTTTCAAGTCCTTTAAGCAGGAAAGATGTAAGGCTAACTGGTCTAACCGATTTAGGGTGTGGGCCTGTGCGGCCCACTTTCGGTATGTAAACCACCCTAGCCGCCGACCAACTGGGTGGTATGTAATTCCACGCCAGACTAGCTCTATACAGTTTAATGAGGATGGGTAAAAGTTATTCCAGTCCGTTTTGCAGCAGGGCTGGAAAAATGCCACCCTCACCGGGAGATTTGAAGGGATTTAATTATAATATTTTTCAATAAAAAAATTAGTAGGGTAACCTCAAAATACGAAGAGTGAAAATTATTAGATATAAGATAATCCTGACAAACTGACAACATCACAATTATAATGTGACGTTTTAAAACAGATTATTGGTTAATTTATCGAGAGGGGCAAGGAAAATGATTGAAGAAGTTATCAAAATTGATTGAAAATGGCGCGACATTTGAATTACTAAGTAAACTAATGCCCGTTGTATAAAATGTGAAGGGCGGCGACAAAAAAAATAGTACCTATCAATCTTGGTATTGTAAAGAATATGGAGGTATAAAATGTTTTGTCAAAATCGAGAAGCACGTGTTTTGCACAATGACCAATATAATTTATATACACTGTGTTCATGTGAAAAGGGTCCACTCTTAATATTTCAAAAATGGGACATATTAGAAAGAAATGCCGAAACACGTCAACTTTTAACTTGAGGGGTACACTTTTTGGCGCTAATGTCATAAACGTCAGATTCACCCCCTCCCTACTGGAGACACCCCTTACATTTTTTTCAAATGGCATTAGGTATCAAGTCACAACTCATTGAAAAGGTTTGGTAAATCTCCATTCAATCACTTTGTTTTGTTTTTGATACCAGCCTTCCATTGTTATTTAATCGTTGTTTAAAATTGGCTCTTTTTCAACTTTTATTGCCTGAATGTTAACGGTGGTCACTTTGACGCATCATTAAATAGCAGTTTTCTTGTTAACAGTTGCATTTTTACTATTTGTAAATCTTTTATTATTTAAAGAGTCTTTCTATCATTAACACAATACGAGGTCATACGAAAAGTTGAAAAAGAGCCAATTTTAAACAACGATTAAATAACAATGGAAGGCTGGAATCAAAGGCAAAACAAAATGATTGAATAGAGGTTTACCAGACCTTTTAAATGAGGTGTGACTTGATACCTAATGACGTTTGAAAAAATGTAAGTAGAGAGGGGGTGAATCTGACGTTTATGACATTAGCGCCAAAAAGTGTCCCCCACAAGTTAAAAGTTGACGTGTTTCGGCATTTCCTTCTAATATGTCCCATTTTTTAAATATTAAGGGTGGGTCCTTTTCAAATGAACACAGTGTGTATCGGCGTCAATTAGTGAAATCCGTCATTTCACGTATTGCCGGCAAACACTGTAACTATACTTTTGATTCGCGGCTCTTACTTTTTCAAGAAGGGGAAGGAAAAATAACCATTCCCTTCACCCTTCCCCCTATGGAATGGTTATTTTTCCTTCCCCTTCTTGAAAAAATAAGAGCCGCGAGTATAGTTACGCAGTTTGCCGGCAATACGTGAAATGACTAGGCATTTCCGGGAATGACGGATTTCACTAATTGACGCCGACATATACATTGAATATCGTATTGCCAGAAGCACGTTAAAGGTGAATCAACTCCAAAGAAATTCAACAGTCGAGTAATCTGATCAAAGATAGGTGATAACGACGATCGTGAAATCTCCCTTTACAGCGAAATTATTTATTTTTCATCAAATATTTCAACTCTTGATAAAACTTTCAACGCCCCTCGTAATATTATATATCTATTACGTTCACCGTCGCCGTTTTGACTCACCCTATATCTGATAGTGAAATGTAGGTCAAAATTTTATGATAGTAGTAAATAATTTTCGAATGTATTCAACTTATCTAACATGTGTAAATTGTTTATATACATCGTTCTAATTACAGGCAAGTGTTGAGGTTACAGACATTATTGATCAATAGAGGAAATCGGATTTACGATTATCATAATATTTATTATTGTTCGAAAAAACAGTAATAACAGTTAAAAATTAACATTGAACTGTTTCAAAACTAACATATTACATACCTTTACTACGTCGATTTATGTCACGATCGAATATAATATATACGGGGTAAAAGCGTTTTAAGTGAAACCAATAATTTTTCAAATAAATACATAGCAAAAAGAAGGGGATTTCGTAAGACATAATAGAGGAATGTAGCTTGAGAAATCTAATGAAGTACGATGGTGGCAGCTCAATAAAACTTTTAGGAGCACCAGAAGGTGCAAAATGCTTCGCTCCAGTAGAAACCCTCAAGGTGGCAGCCGTCGAACCACCGTGAAATTAACGCAGGAAATCGTTAACAAAAAAAATGTTATAAAAACTGATATATCATAAATAATATCTTAAAAAATCATCGCCCGTTTTTGTTTATCATTATAATTATTATAGATGAAATAGTGAAAAAAATACGTATTTATCAATGATACAAAACAGATGAAGAAATTATTTTAATTATTTAGGTCGTACAATTTTCAGTAGTCATGTCAAAAGGCAGAGGTAATAATGTGAAAATAATTTGACAGATTTTTGCCAAAAGGCAACATGTTTGAGAAAAGATCTGGAGAAAGATTTTTTCTTTATTGCAATTCTCGTGTGATATTCGTTGGATTATTTTTTGACGTTACAGTAATAAAATTGTTTTCAAAAATAATATTTTCATTTTAACTAAATAAAAATTCTTGTAACCATAAGTAGCATAAGGTAAGTACAAAAATTAATGAGAATTTATTGAAAAACGCAGTTAATCTGACTAGTGTTTTTGTTTCCAAATTGATAAGTTTTTAAGTTTAAGGCTCGGTTTAAGGCAAGTTGTTTGCTTTTGTATTTTCAAGAATTTTACATCAGTTATTATCTATGTTCTTTCGTACTGATTCAACTGATGGAACTTTTGTGATTAAAGTGGAAGTGATTTTGCAATCAGAACACATTCATTCACTGAATGCCCGAAAGAACTCGCTCATTTTGAAGATGTTTTCGTCCACAGATAACATGTCGTTTTGTCATTTGGGGGTTATTTATTTTTTATTTATTTATTGAGTTACGCTGTGTAGAACAAGAAAAACTAACGAAATGGAAAGAAAATTAATATTAGATTCCCTTGTAAATGTATATTAAAAACTTCTAGCTTAAATTTTTGAGGTTAACTTTACCAATGTGATCTAACTGATATAATAAATTCCGCGTTCAGAATAATTACTTATGATCACTTTTAAGGTGTAGAGGGGGAACTGATTGAAAACGAAAGAACGATCGCTTAAACTGATCTACCTGATTTTAGTTACATAGATCACTTCTTTCAGTACGAAAGAACATTACTAATTGTTAGAACTTTATTTACTGTTCAAGTACTTTTTTCAAAAAGTGGCAACACCACGGAAACAATATATATTTGTGTGTCGAGCCAAAAAATAAGTGACAGTGACAAGTAAAATTTCATGATCAAGTAAAGCTTTTTTATTTTATATTACACCATGTAAAATATATTATGTTCATCAAGTAAATACAGTCCACAGTTTCAAGTTTATTATTCAGTAACCAGCAAACAAGTAATTCATAAACACTAATAGTAATGAAAACGAAAGAACGATCGCTTAAACTGATCTACCTGATTTTAGTTACATAGATCACTTCTTTCAGTACGAAAGAACATTACATTGTTTCCACTTTAATCAGTCAACTGTGATTTGAAGTTTAGAATTTTGTTTTGAATAATGCATAGACGTAAACTTGGTGCGGATAAAGCTAGTAGGGCGATTGGTATGATGAGGCGGATCGTCTTCAGAGAGAAGTTGCAGACGTTTTCCTAGTCAGTGATAGTGTTATTTCGCTGCTTCTCCGTAGATATAAAGCAACTGGAAACGTGAGAGAAAGACCTAGACGTGGACGACCAAGGGTTATCACCCCCGCACAAGATCGTTATCTGACTATGTACAAAAAATATTTCCTGTGTTATTTAAATGGGAAATCGAATTTTTTGATTAGCCAAGTCGCTATTGGACTTAAACCTTTTAACCCAGCGGCATAATTGTTTATTTTCTATATACTACCAGATATTCTAGTATAGCAGTAAAAAAAAATAATGGCCTAAAAATGACACCCCCTAATGTATATCCGTAGAGAGCCTCTGAGTACTTGTCGGATCATACAACAACATATTTTGAATGCTTCTGGTGTTTTGGTTTCAATTGAAACAATACAACGAAGATTACACGATGACTTTTAAGGAGAGTTCCATCAACAAAAATTCACAAATGAGTCGAGGTATGGACGGTTTTCTGATAGTCGGCGTGTTCGTCTTCCTCTAGTGCCCAGAAATCGAAGATAAGTGCAGGAAGTTAATCCGTTCAGAGGTGGTACTGTGACCCGTAATTTTGATGGATTTCCTGTTAATTGATTCATGCTTTTGCAAGATGAAACACTACTGTATCCCTAACGATCATTTCACCAGTTTCCTTGAACCACTTCGAAATTATATTCACTCCAATTGTACCCTCCCACGAAACCTGATTTGTCCCAAGCCTATTTACTGTTACTGTAAGAAAAAGCCTGTTAGTTTTAATTTCTTAAGCAATACAACAGGGCAAATATTTGGGTTATTCTTATTGGGTATCAATCATTCACTGTTTGCACATCTTTGAGATCCGCCTTGTGCTGTTTTTGATTTGATTATACTCCATGCGACCAATGATCAACCATCGTTATTTTTTCCTTTTTAAAATAATGTACCAAACATTGTGCACCTTCTCCACTTCGCCATGCCAATTCATATGACGCGATGAGATAAAACTTTTTCTCCACGATCATCACAGAATTTGCCAATTCTGAAATCAAATTTGATTACAGAATGCTGGAATTCTCTCTCTTGAGATTGAAGAAATATTCTGCAACACCTCTGCCCCCATACAATTTAATAATATATTCTAACCGAGTAGCAGACCATACTTTCTCCACGATCAAAGATTTTAAATGGAAACGAACAAAAGATAATTTATATTACAGAACACATTCACAATTATATTAGGTAAACACTCAAAGTGACAGCAATAATTTTGACACTTGCTGAAGTTTTGACACTACAATGACAATCAACTGCGTCAAGGCTAATGTTATTATTGTTAACCAGTGTGTCTACTACTATAGAAGATCTATTACCACGCATAATATTTATGATCTTGTTGTGGTATTCCATAAATATTCCCCAAATATATTTGTGACTGTAGATTGTATTTCTGGGAATTTTTGCGGCAATATGCACATGTGAATATCCCCTGTGCTGATTGGCTAAAACGAGTGCACGTTATTGAAATGTTATGTGTCTATTGGCTGATAGAAACGTCAAAAAATAATAATCTAAACGTACTGTATATTGTTTAAATAATGCAATTGTTTTGAGTCGAACATTTTCTAACCGTGTGTGTATTTGTTCTTGGAAATTTAAAATAAAATCCGATGAACTTGTCACGCTTGCACTTTGTAAATATGTCGATTTATAATAATTATCGCTAACATCGTGTTATTTACGGTCAGAAATGTGATCTAATTTATAATGCAAACGGACGTGAATGCAATTCGGAATGAACGCTCTTTATTTAATTTTAAAAAAAAGTACATAGGAAGTTTTTTTGTTGCGCTACTATGCCGAATTTTACATGGATAAAACAAAAGTCGCCTCGAGAAAAACCTGGAAACCGATATTTTTCAGCTATGCTGTATAATCAAATGAAAATGCTTGTAATTTACACTTTTTCAGATATCTCGGACAGGAAAAAGATATCGACAAGCGGTTTTCGGTATTCTCTTGCTAATTAGGCCTACTTTTATAATGTGCAAACTCCTATTCGATATTTTCCAAAGAAAATTAGATTTAAAAAAATAAATAGCGCCCTCTAGCGTGCATGTTACTCATTAGGTTATGTAACGTTTATTCTAATTTATATTTACAGATTTATATGTAATTCAGTCCTTATTTAATAATTTATGTAATACACTGAACACACTAATTATAATTTATATGAGAGTCACTTAATAAACACTTTATCGATGCGCGATTCCTTTCCTTCGGTATCAACACTGACTGATTGACTAATTTTGACTGCAGCGATGCTTGTGGCCTATTTATACTCGTGCGCCGTAATTCTAGAAGTATCTCGGCGTTCTCGCGGGCGCATTGGATATTCTCGATATTCTGGCGGATGCACCCGGGTGTTCTGGATGTTTCTCGAAGTTTGGGCGGAGGAGCCATAGTCGTCTCATACGGGGATTTCACTGGGGGCACTAAGTGAGAATATTATTGCAGTAGCTCGCGTAACAGTTATATCGAAATTATCACTCTTATGTTGGTGGAAAAGTGGTGTTTTTAAGAAGACTCAGTTTGAAAAAATCGATTAAGTAGAACCGGAGTTACATGCGTTTTTTCATAACAAAGTTCCCACTCTCCCCCATCCCTTATTTGAGTAGATACACTAAAACTTGTAATATCAAATATACGCAGAATTTTTTGTAGAATGCGATGATTGCTTTTGTTGTGCTCCTCAATCAGGTTAATTTTGTAAAATTTGGCTTTATAATTTTTTTTTATTCAATTCCGCCCTCTATCGGCAGACATACAAACTTAAAAATAATTTCCAGGTTTTTCCAGGCCACTTTCGTCATACATTTTTTTCCTGCAGCTGTACTATAAACGGTTTGTGATATATGGACGAGAGACATTCTTATTGGGACACCCAGTACAAGACTTTTTTATTTTTTAGAATGTTTTTAATTTTCATTTTAACCTGCCTCGTATCCACCTTAGTTTATATGGATTTACAGTCCCCTACTATTTTGTATTAAAAACAAAGATATAGTAGGACCGCTTAACGACTATTGTGTGTGGTTTAGGGACAGATTCAACGAAATTAAAAAAGTTGTGAATTGAACAAAATCCAATAAACGTCACTCACTTTTGACTATGTTTTTTGATACTATAGGATAAATAAACTGCTCCACAAAAGTTGAGAAAGTTCATAAATTCCGATATTGTGTTCTAACAAATAACGATTTTTGTTATACATTGATTTTTTTTAAACTCATAACATTGTTAGTAATTTGTACGAAAATTTCACACCTCTACTTTTTAATCAATAAGATGCCTCAATTTTGACTAGTTACTATACAATTATAGTGAAAAATATGAAAAAGTGAAAACGAACAACCGAAATAGTGCACGGTCACACTCAAAAAATCGTACAGACCTTAATAATTGAAATATCGAGCTCAAATTTGGATTGCATACTCATAGATAGTGGTAGAATACGGAAAAAAATTAGCAACATCGTATCTATAAAATTGTGAATACAGGGTGATCCGAAATTGGGAAGTAATTTTTTTTCTGAAAATTTACAACTTGTCTAGATTCTTTATTAGCGACTTTACGACATTTTTATATGGATTTAGACATCTGCGGTTTCGAATTAGTCAATTTTGATATTAAAAACAACAAAAATATGTGGTCCGAAAATCGAAATTTTTCCATACATGCAAAACTTAATGACCGAAAAAGTCGCACTTTTTAAATATTCATTTTACAATATGTTTATATGCATTTTCGGAATCTACGGGATCATATTAAGGGATTTCCATTATTAAATATATGAAAAAACAAAGAGTTATACAAATAGTGAAAAATATGAAAAAGTGTGAAAACGAACAACGGAAATAGTGAACGGTCACACTCAAAAAATCGTACAGACCTTAATAATTGAAATATCGAGTTCAAATTTGGATTGCATACTCATAGATAGTGGTGGTAGAATACGGAAAAAAATTAGCAACATCGTATCTATAAAATTGTGAATACAGGGTGATCCGAAATTGGGAAGTAATTTTTTTCTGAAAATTTACAATTGGTCTAGATTCTTTATTAGCGACTTCACGACATTTTTATATGGATTTATGGAATCTGCGGTTTCGAATTAGTCAATTTTGATATTAAAAACAGAACAAAAAAATGTGGTCCGAAAATCGAAATTTTTCCATACATGCAAAACTTAATGACCGAAAAAGTCGCACTTTTTAAATATTCATTTTACAATATGTTTATATGCATTTTCGGAATCTACGGGATCATATTAAGGGATTTCCATTATTAAATATATGAAAAAACAAAGAGTTATACAAATAGTGAAAAATATGAAAAAGTGTGAAAACAAACAACGGAAATAGTGCACGGTCACACTCAAAAAATCGTACAAACCTTAATAATTGGAATATCGAGCTCAAATTTGGATTGTATACTCTTAGATAGTGATAGAATACGGAAAAAAATTAGCAACCTCTTATCTATAAAATTGTGAATACAAGGTGATCCGAAATTGGGAAGTAATTTTTTTCTGAAAATTTACAACTTGTCTAGATTCTTTATTAGCGACTTAACGACATTTTTATATGGATTTATGGAATCTGCGGTTTCGAATTAGTCAATTTTGATATTAAAAACAGAACAAAAAAATGTGGTCCGAAAATCGAAATTTTTCCATACATGCAAAACTTAATGACCGAAAAAATCGCACTTTTTAAATATTCATTTTACAATATGTTTATATGCATTTTCGGAATCTACGGGGTCATATTAAGGGATTTCCATTATTAAATATATGAAAAAACACAGAGTTATACAATTATAGTGGAAAATATGAAAAAGTGTGAAAACGAACAACGGAAATAGTGCACGATCACACACAAAAAATCGTACAAACCTTAATAATTGGAATATCGAGCTCAAATTTGGATTGTATACTCTTAGATAGTGGTAGAATACGGAAAAAAATTAGCAACATCGTATCTATAAAATTGTGAATACAGGGTGATCCGAAATTGGGAAGTAATTTTTTTCTGAAAATTTACAACTTGTTTATTCATTCGCCTATGCCAATCGAGCATGCATATCAATTTGTGATAAAGAAACTCTTCTCAAAAGTCGTCGTGAACGTAAGTTGACTTCGTGTATTCTTCAACGTACAGTTTCAATTAAAACCGAATTACCAGACCAAATGGAAACGAAAAAACTTTTCAGATAAAGTAAACATTCAATATATTACAGACAAAACTTTTGTGAAGCTGTATACTTGTTATGTTTTATAACTGGGAGTCAATTCTGGTGAACAACGAAGATGGAAATTAATCCAAACAGCTAAATTCGAATTAGTCTTATTTTTTTTGTCATCGGTAACTGAAACATTTCTCTGTAAATATCAATCTTAGTAGTGTATAAAGTTTATATTGCCGTTACCGGAACATTATCCAGGATGTTCTTTGCATACTATTGCATAATCGATTTGTCTACTTGTGAAAAGAAACGTGCAATATCCGCTATCATTGTAACAATCAGTCAGGTATCAGGTTGATATTAAATAATTTTGCAATCGTTTCAACCACGTAGCAAAATAAAAACATATTTGTTTTATTCTTCAACAAATATTTTTTCTTCAATTTTATCAAATATTTAATTTATTTATCAAAATTGATAACATGACGGAATGTCGGTAACAAATCTCGGTGGTTAAATTTTGGTAAACATACATAATGTTGAATGTTTTTTGAAAATATATTTTCAAGTACAGATTTAACATAGGATTAACTGGAAATTGTTTTCCTCCCACCCCTATAGAAACTACACACTTTTCCTTAACATCAGGGAGGAAACTCTTGCTTCTCCCCCTAAGGAGGAAATACCTAATTATTCTCGTATCTGTTTGTACAGTGAATTTACAGGGATGATGATCAGTGCCTGGTCAAGATACTATAAGAAGCTCGTTTCAAAATTTCGTTAGGATGAACGAAACAGATTTTGAAAAACTAATTTGCCTAAATGGGTCAAAAATTGCGAAATTACATAATTCTCAACAATATAAACTAATTTCAATAAAAGTATGTCTGGTACTCGCGTATTCTGCGGAGATTCCTTTGATTTTTACCGACATTATAGTACCGCCGCTAACTTAGCCCAGTATGTGTTTCTGAGGGTGTTTTAACCAGTAGTCTGCTGTGTTCCTGCTTTGGCACGTGGCTCCAGTACGTCTGATATTTTGTTTGAATCCACCGTTTATATCCCAAATGCTGGTTCAGGACCAGTGAATGCAGTTTCAGACTCTAGCTTGTTAGGGTGTCTGCCATTTCATTGCCTACAATACCCTTCTGCAGTGTATACTATTAAGTGTCATCCTATTGTGGTTTGCTAGGGATAAGAGTTTTTGAAGGCAATACCAGACCAGTCTAGATCTGATCTGGGGGCATGCCAAAGAAGTCAGTGCTGCTTGACTGTCAGTGTACCACACCAACGTTCCTTCCTGACTGCAGGCTTCCAACCGAACCCAATTTAGCTGGATATGGTATGGTTGGTTGTCGTTAATTATGGCCAACATGTTATCACTTCTCATTTCAAGAAGCGAGTTTGTGATAACATTTGTGATTCTGAAATGACTGTGGGTGTGGTTCCTTCGTGCCAATTCCCATTGCATTCCAGCCTGTTTGCAGCCATTCTCGCTTCCGCCTTAATGTGACCATGGGGCTTACCACAGTTGTGTACAACCAGTGTATGATTCGTGGATTTAGTCCCCATGTGTTTCCTATCGACCGTTTGGTAGCTATTTTCACTTCATTTGTTTTATCAAGCAGGTGTGAATTCCAGATTAGTTTTGCATCCAAAATTATACCCAGACACTTGACCTCCATACTTAGACATAGCTGCACGTTGAAGAGGCTTGGCAGTTTTAGTCTTTCCTAGTGAAAGAAATGAGCGCAGTTTTTGCAGGATTCATCCTTAGGCATTCCTTCCTAAACCATTTCTCTACCTTTTCCAGAGCTTGTTGCATCAGCTCCGATATAACGTTAAGGAGTTTCCCCAGTACAAATATTGTCAGATCATCTGCATACCCCTTTCTGTTCAATTCCTCTAGGAGTTCGTCTATAACTTAGACACAGCTGCACGTTGAAGAGGCTTGGCAGCATTAGTCTCTCGAGCTTCCCTTTTCTAGTGAAGGGAATGAGCGCAGTTTTTGCAGGATTTACCCTTAGGCATTCCTTCCTATACCATTTCTCCACCGTTTCCAGAGCTTGGGGAAGTATCCATAATTTCCGTCTTTTGTTGGTTTGTTCATGCCGATCCATCTTTCTTATATTCGAATTCATACCAATTGCAGTGGTTATTCAACTGAATTAAAGCATTTTGAGGAAGATTTAATAATAATTATTATGTAATTTAGACGTTATTGTTGATATCTGCCTTATTTTAAGTAAATAAAAACGATTCTATTGAATAATTTCCGATAATCTTGATTTTTCTCGACAAAGGTGCGTTCAAAGTAAATATTGCAGGTAATCTTTCTCGATATCGGTTTATCAGGCATCGTTCAATAATTTCTTAGTGTTCTTTGAAACGAATCTGGAAAAAATATGTTTAAAGTAAATTATTAAAGATGATTAAAATTATTTTCATTTATTTATGGAAGTTTTGTGATTATTTAAAAAAAACATATCTGATTTATTTATTATACGAGGACTGCTCAATATAGTATACAGGGTGATTAATTAGTGTGATGTATATCAAAAAATATTGAATAAAAAAATTGTAGGCAGCTTTAAGATTCATATTTCAAAATTAATTACAATGTTCCATAACTCGGTGCCAGATCAAAGTTAAGTCTTTTCAAATGTAACAACCTATATTTTACTATGTAGAAGTATGGTAATAGTACTCCTCGACAATGATATAAAATACAGGATGATCCATTTAAAATTACTTAGAAAATAATTTACTTGACTTTTGAATCACCATGTATTTGATTTAATAAATATTAGCAAAATCATTCGTTTTTATAGATTTTGAAAATCTATAAAAAGCTTTGGCTTCAATAAATTATTATTCTTCTACTCCCTATTTAATTTTACAGCGCGGTGAACCTGTTACGATTTTGACAGAAAATTAGTTATAAGTATTCGAATACCCTGTATAATACTTCCCCTCATACTGTTGTAATGGGAAAGTGAAACGGATTTCACTTTTAAAGTATGTATGTTTGTAGGTATGTATATTGGGGTGACATTCACCGAGACCCTATAGATCTATTGTGCCCCCCTACTTCTACTTAGTTCCTGAGGAAAGTCTCAAAGACTAGTAGCTCCTTTAGTCCTATTTCCCGGGGTAATTTTAGGATATCTGCAGGCTTTAACTTGGATAAAAGTCCCTCTTCTATCCAGTAATCTCTTAGGACTCTGAATTGCTGTGCAATTCGCAAGAATGTGGATGGAGGTTTCTTCTTCCACGCCACAGAATCTACATTCTTCTTTCTCCACTATTTTGAGGTTTTTCAGGTACCCATCCAGGCGACAATGTCCCGCTAGGATCCCTGTTAAAAGTCTTAGTAGAGTTTTACTTTGACCCAGAAGAATCTATGATTGTCCAAGCCCTACTTCTTTCCAATGGTCAGATCTTCTCTTTTTTTTTCGGCTTTGCCTATTTCTTCCAATATTACATTGGAGCTGATACCGCAAAGGGGTTCCGGCCCCGAAAAGGGTGTTTCAGTCCCCCTCTTTGCTATTTCATTTCCTTCTATTCCAGTGTGTCCTGGAATCCACAGTAAGGTGACTATTTTGTTCTCGCCTAGTTTATTGAGTTTGCCTAGACATTCCCACGCCATTTTGGAACTGATTACTCAAGAGCTCAGTGCTTTAATGGCTGCTTGACTATTCGACATTATGATAATCCTTTGCCTTATATATCCTTTATCAATATTGAGCTGGGCACACTTTCTTATGGCGTGAATTTCCGCTTGAAATATACTTGGGGTTTTTCCCAAGCTTTCAGAGTGTTTGTTTCCTGGCCCATACACTCCTATCCCAGTTCCTTCTATTGCTTTTGAGCCGTCTGTGTACCATTGAATGGCATTCTTTCCAAGTCTGGCAATGGTATTTGGAACCCACTTCTTCTTGTTGCTTCATTCCGTAACGAATTTCATTGAAAAGTTATACTTTTTCATCATAACATCTTGTGGCATGTCCCAGGTTTTCTGATTTCTAAGAAATAAGGAGGTGGATTTTTTTTTAATGATTCCCTCTCTTCTTAGTCTGTATCTTGTTCTTTCTGCAACACTTTCCAACACCATATGTAGTGGTGTGATGTTGAGAATCCCTTCCATGGCTGCCGTTGGACATGTTCTCATTGCTCCTGTAATGCACAAACAGGATAGTCTTTGAATTTTGGTTTTCTCTCGTCGTCAATAGGCTAGTTCTACTACTCCACGCAGTGGCTCCATAATTAAAGCAGCTCAGGATTTTTGGGTTACAACTCCAATTTCTCCCTGCCAGATTCCTGCACACCATTAGAGTCATTTTTGCTTTATATATAATCTCCTGTTCGAGTTTGTTCCACAGGAGTTTAATGTCTAGAGTCAAACTTAGATACTTGACCTCTTGTCTCCATTCAACCTCGCTCTCATTAAGTTTAATGGTTTTGAGGTAGGTTTTGGTGGGGTTGATGTTAAGTCCCACTTGCTATTTTGTATAGTTCAGACGCTTTCGTACGATGTCACAAAGGGTATTTTCGAATTTTCCCCTGGCTGTTAATATCATCGGCATATCCTTGGTAGGATATTCCGAGGTCAGTCAAACCACACAAGAGTTCGTCAACGTCAGGCTCCACGTTAATGGGGATGCTACTCCTTGTGGACATCCTCTGGTTGTACAGATTGAGGCAATCTCTTTGTTCGTCCTCGTCTCTGCTACTCTAGTGGCACTTTTAAAGTAAAATATAGGGTGTTTTATTTAAAAAACCATAACTTTAATCTGGCACCGAGTTATGGAACTCCCTATAGTAATCAAACTAATTTTGAAATATGAAGATCAAAATTATCTAGAATTTTTCTAAATAACTTCTTTGGTATCTTTTATTTCAACAGACGTACTGAGGTATATCACACCAATCAATCACCCTGTGTACCTTTAAAAGTACAATTTTCATTGGTTAATCTTTCAAAAACATCTAAAATTGCTTCTGATTATACTTAACGTGTCTTTAAAATCAGTGTGAAAATACACAAATTTAAACCACACAAATAAAAGATATTTCACAGATTTTTGAGAAATTACACAAGTTTGTATAGATCTTCAAATATTTTTTAATAAGATGTGTGCTTCTCCACATTAATAGAAAATTGTCTGTGTGGTATTCAGGTGTATTACAACCATAGACTTATAAATACCAAAGTCTATAATTACAACAGAGCAAAGGAGGTAATTTTTGTGGAAGCTTTTCAGTGAACGCGGCTATACAGGGTGTCCCAGGAGTTCGTACCAAAAACTTGGGAGGTGATAGAAAGACTAAAAATATTGATGGTATTTCATATAAAAAATTTTCTTTACGCCCTTCGTTAACGAACTATAGGGCTCTAAAGTTGGGAATGAAAAATGGTTTTTTATTTACAATTATTAAATGGCTGATTGGAAAGTTTATAAATGTAGACTGTACCGATTTATTAATAATTTACTAATTATACAGGATGCTTCCTGTAATCGTACATTCAAAATAAATGTGAATGCGCCAATAGGTGTGCAGTGCGACATAAAATTGCCCGTATCTCTTAAACCGTTAATGTTATCGAGATGTCACAAGAGGACTTGATATCTCTAAAAATGTTCACAAAAGCCAATTATTGCATTTATAACTGAAAAAAGTTTTACTTACCAAAAAAATAGCGCATCCACCATTAAACTTAGTCGGTACCTGAGTTCACAAGTATGTTGTAGACTTGTCTATCACGCCAAGAAGTGTGCAATTATGGTGTTTATTAACGGTTAAAATATTACTAATTTCCAATCAGCCATTTAATAATTGTAAATAAAAAACCATTTTTCATTCCCATCTTTAGAGCCCTATAGTTCGTTAACGAAGGGCGTAAATAAAAAATTTTATATGAAATACCATCATTATTTTTCTATCACCTCCCAAGTTTTTGTTACGAACTCCTGTGTTCCTAACAGAAAAGTTCATTTCAAGAACCTTAGCTCATTTGTAGTTTTAATTGAAAGTATGTTATCCTATTTATAAAACATTCGTCAAACGTTACATTTTTGTCGAAATGGCTCGTCCAATATTTATATTTAGACTAAAAAATACATTAAATATTTTCGTTCAGACTCTAGTCAGAGTCGACTTTCTGATACGAAGCAATTAAGATAACTATGAAAAAAAAAACAAATACCAGCTATCGTTAATGTTTCCGATTGTACCTACTTCATTCCATATCATAAAACTGAAAACAAATTGCAAGGGTATCTTTACAGTTCGTATGAAATAAATTAGTCAATGCACAACATGACAAATTATTTGATAAATATTTATGAGTTGGACACTATTATCGGACACAGTTAGATTTGTAGGTCCACCGCTAGAGGACGTAATTGAATTTAAAATAATTAAAAAGCCAAATTTTGCTAAATCTATAGTTTGGTAAGGCTATCTGAAGCTACGGGGCATCGGTAAGGGGGGAGGAAACATGGCCGATATCTGTCATAAACGTACCAATAGCGTACGGTACCTATTTTATAAAAGTATTAAAAATAATAATAATTATACAGTGTGGAAACCACTTATGGAATAAAATTCTTTGTCATTATTTTAGAAAATTATAAAAAATGCCGAGACACGTCAACTTTTGAATTGAGTTGTGCGTTATGTAAACATAAATTTAAATGTACAGGGAAATTCACGCAAGTATATGCCATAGTCGGTGTTGTTTTTTTTTTTAATGAAACACCATGTATATTTGCATATTTTTGAAATCCTCTTAATGAACCGATTCCAACAAACTGAATAATGTATGGTCAATTATGAATTATACAGGGTGAAATTTTAAAATTAATAATTTCTTACACTTGAAATATTGGTACTTTTTTAAATTGGCTAAATATGGATTTATCAAAAATCTAAACTAACTAATTATTAGACGTATTTGTATATTAAACAAAACCTGCTACGCCCATGAATTTTATCATAAATACCTAAAAATTGCCTAAAAACGCCAATAATTAGACAAAATCGGTAAATAATGTGGATTGTTTTCTATTCTGTCAGTTGTTGATGTGTTGACAGTTTATACTGAAAAAGTAAAATCTTTGTCAAACACTCTTTCCTTGTCGACATAACAATGAAATATTTAACTGAGACTCACCGAATTGAGATTTTAATGATGATCGGGTACGGGGATAACTGCAGAAGTCAAGTTGAAGTGGCAAACTTATTTAATCACAGGTATCCCGAATTGCCTAATATTTCACAAAGTACTGTGTCTAAAATTCATGCACAATTCAGAAAACTTGGACATGTCAATCCATTGAAAAGAAATCCACACTTCGTTGAAGATGATGTGAAAGTGGATATTTTGTTAAGTGTCGAAGAGAATGCAACTTCAAGTAGACGTCAAATTGCCCGTGAAAATAATGTTAGTCATACCTACAACTGTTCTAAGATATCTTCATAAAGAAAAACTTCATCCCTACAAATTAACTTTTGTGCAGGAGTTAACAGAAGACGATCCAGATCGTAGAATGGATTTCTGCGAAAGATTGATGAATAAGCTGAACAGAAATGAGATAGCTCTTGGTACCATTCTTTTTTCTGACGAATCAACATTCACATTGAATGGAAAGGTAAACCGACAGAACTGTAGATATTGGTCAGCAGAGAATCCTAATTGGATGCGTGAGACACATACTCAGTACCCTCAAAAGGTGAACGTTTGGGCCGGTATCATGGGCGACCATATTATTGGTCCTATATTTATAGATGGAAATTTGACAGCTGAAAAATATTTAAATATGCTTAGAAATGAAGTTATTCCTGCGTTGGCAAACTTATATCCCAACGCAATAGATCCTAGCTTACCGAATGAAAATGTTTGGTTCCAGACGGGGCAACACCCCATTATGCTTTAATGGTAATAACTTATTTAGATGAAATCTTCCCCAATAAATGGATTGGAAGAAGAGGTACTATTGAGTGGCCAGCTAGATCGCCAGACCTTACGCCGTTAGATTTTTTTCTGTGGGGTTATCTCAAGAACAAAGTATATGCAACACAACCAACTAGCACTGTAGACCTCAAAAACAGGATAACTACAGAAATACGGAATATTTCACCTCAAACTTTAAACAAAGTTAAGGAGGAGTTCTATGGGAGACTGTGCTATTGCCAACAACTAGGTGGACAACATTTTGAGCATTTATTTTAATGTATTAAAATCAAATACATCAGGTATTTTATGTATGTGTTTAATAACTGTAAAAATAAAAATTTCACCCTGTATAATTCATAATTGACCATACATTATTTAGTTTGTTGAAATCGGTTCATTAAGGGGATTTCAAAAATATGCAAATCTACAGGGTGTTTCATTAAAAAAAAACACCGACTATGGCATACTTGCGTGAATCACCCTGTACATTTAAATTTATGTTTACATAACGCACAACTCAATTCAAAAGTTGAGATGTCTCGGCATTTTTTATAATTTTCTAAAATAATGACATAAAGAATTTTATTCCATAAGTGGTTTCCACACTGTACATATATAGAAACTGATTTATGCTTTGCTTCAAAGGTAAGGTATTTTTAAAAACAAATAATGTTGAAAATCGTACTTGAATTCAATATGGATACGAACTAATAAGATACCAAGTAAAACTGAAAATACGAAGGAAAATATTGACATTATAAACGCCACTGGAAGATCAATGTCAATCAATTGTCGAAGTGAGAGAGAAGAACACACGCTCGCGCTTGCCAATAGGAAGCAGGTGGTTACCTAGCAACGGAGGTTCGATAAATATTCACCAATTGCGTTAGTCCGGAGGGCGTGGTAATTATGATTTTCACACGACGTTGCCGGCTTGAAGGAAACCCATAACATATTTGGAAAAGTGTTCATCTTTTAATATTCAGATATTGAAAAAATAATGTTAATAGACAAAATCCAATGAAACAAGCACATTAAAGAACTAATGTTTAATCAATATTGACATATTTTTAATAATTAAAAGTCCATTTTCTAATTATTATCACTACATACTTAGCACTTTAGGTTTTTCGTAGTTAAACGTGGCAATATCGAATGTTTTCGACCGCATTCCTTTCACAGCTTCAGTTATGTTTGCCAAACTATACCTAATTAAGGAGCATGACAAAAACAATATTTAACTGATACTTGGTGTGAATTATAAAAATGTTCAAAAGGTCAACCGTTAACTTCGATGTCTTTTCGAAAACAATCCCCTAACATTCTGCAGCATCTCAGGCATCACGAGTCGTAAATCGGAATGCTTTCTTTCATGTCATCTCGAGTTGTAGCCAGTTCTTTGTACACTTTTTATTTAATAAATCCCCAAAAAGCAGTCCATACTAGTTAGACCATGTGATCTTGGTGGTCATTCAATTGGTCCTGTCCCACCTATCCATTTATTCGTAAACGATTGGTCCAAATATTCCCTGACACCCCGTTGAAAACGGACCGAAGCACCGTCTAATTGTAACCACATGTTATTTCTAATGAACATGGGAACTTGCTGAAGTCGGAAATCTGAATGCTTTCTTTCATGTTATCTCGAGTTGTAGCCAGTTCTTTGTACACTTTTTATTTAATAAATCCCCAAAAAAGCAGTCCATACTAGTTAGACCATGTGATCTTGGTGGTCATTCAATTGGTCCTGTCCTACCTATCCATTTATTCGTAAAAGATTTGTCCAAATATTCCCTGACATCCCATTGAAAACGGACCGAAGCACCGTCTAATTCTAACCACATGTTATTTCTAATAAACATGGGAACTTGCTGAATCAGTTGGGGAAACTCATTTTGTAAGAACTCTGAAATGAATTGTCTCGTTCTTCGAGGAAATAGGGCTCTACAACATAACTGTCAACTCCTCCCCAAACATTTAAACTCCACTTATGTTGAAAACTGTTTACATGAATTTGGTGGGGATTACTTGTATCATAATAGTGAAAATTATTACGATTCACAAACCCATTTCTGTGAAAGGTTGCCTCGTCAGTAAATAACACATTTAAAAAAAAACATTTTCATCTAACAAGTCTTGAGCCTATGTACAAAAATTGTTTTGTTTCTATTTATTATTGATGAATTTGAAAATGGTAGGGGTGATATTTATGTTTCTTTAAACATTTCGCTATGGATTTTCTGTCTATATCTAATTTAGTACTTAGCTCTCCAATACTTATTTTATGGTTCTCTTCGACGGCCAAGCAAATTGCTGATTCATTGTCCTGATTGAGAACAGTTTTCTCTATCGTTGTTCTTTCATATACCACGTTACCGGTTCTCTCAAATATCTCTTTTAATTTAGTGAATTTCCTTAAATCTGGGTGCCACCTTTCAGAATATTGTAACGTTTATTCTAATTTATATTTACAATTAATTTATATTTACAATTTATATATAATACGGTCCTTATTTAATAATTTATCTAATACACTAAACACACTAATTATAATTTATATGAGAGTCACTTAATAAACACTTTATCGAGGCGCGATTACTTTCCTTCGGTATCGACACTGACTGACTGACTAATTGCCTGCAGCGATGCTTGTGGCCTATTTATACTCGCGTGCCGTAATTCTAGAAATTTCTCGACGTTCTGGCGGATACACCGGGTATTCTCGATGTTTCGTATTTTGGATGCTTCTCGAAAATTGGGCGGAGGAGCCATAGTCGTCTCATACGGGGATTTCACTGGGGGCACTAAGTGAGCATATTAATGCAGTAGCTCGCGTAACAATATTTTTTGCATAAACTCGTGAAACTAGAAAGCAATTTCCTAAACTTTCTCCGATTGCCTACACCATATCAACCACTTGTTAGTCATTTTGAGAATCAATTTTAAACACTTTTACAATATTTTAAACTGTCAAGATTTACTGTCACTTTTAAAAAACGTAGCTTTCCAATATCTTTTCATATTGAGTGAATGTGAATTTGATCGTTTTACAAATTACGCCTATTTTTTTGAAAACCAGCCTTATTGAATTTTGACAACAAATTTTTCACCATTCACACGTTTCTTAAAATATCTTGGGATATGAAATAGTATATTGTGCAACAAGTGGGGAAAGTTCAACTTTTCTCACGAGTGTGGAAGTTTGTGGAACGAGCCCAAAGGGGGAGTGCCGCAAACAAACGAGTGAGAAAAGTACTTTCCCCACATGTTGCACACTATACTTTTTCTACAACTGCACAAATTTAAAGAATACAAGTAAAGTAACTCAATATTTATTTTTATGGTTAGTAAAACAAAAAGAGAAGGTGAGCGGTCGTCGGACCGCCGATAGAAGCTTGCTTCTTATGCACAATAGAATGACCATTTTTCAAAATTTTTGACAATTATTGACCATTTTTGACAATTATAGACCATTTTTCCAAATTTTAACAATTATTGACCATTTTTGACAGGTTCTGACAATTATTGACCATTTTTGACAATGTTTAAAAACTTTTACCATTTTTCAAAAATTTTGACAATTTTTTACAATTATTGACCATTTTTGACAGTTTTTTATAATTATTGACCATTTTTCCAAAATTTTGACAATTTTTTCAAATTTTAACAATTATTGACCAATTTTGACAATTATTGATCATTTTTGACAATTTTTCAAAAATTTGGACCATTTTAGACCATTTTTCCAAATTTTTCCAATTATTGACAATTTTTGAACATTGTTGACAGGTTATGACAATTCTTGACCATTTTTGACAATTGACCATTTTTTCAAAATGTTTGTCCATATTTTCAAATTTTAACAATTATTGACCATTTTTGACAATTATTCATCAATTTTGACAATTTTTCAAAAATGTTGATCAATTTTGACAATTTTTCAAAAATGTTGACCATTTTAGACCATTTTTCCAAATTTTAACAATCATTGACCATTTTTGCCAATTTTTGAGCATTTTTGACAGGTTCTGACAATTATTGACCATTTTTGACAACTTTTCAAAAATTTTGACAATTTTCAACAATTATAGACCATTTTTGACATTTTTTTATAATTATTGGCAATTTTTTTCAAAATTTTAACAATTTTCGACCATTTTTCAAAATTTTAACAATTATTGACCATTTTTGACAGTTTCTGACAATTAGTGACCATTTTTGACAACTTTCAAAAATTTTGACAGTCTTTGATCATTTTTCAAAATTTTAACAATTATTGACCATTTTTGACAGTTTCTGACAATTATTGACAATTTTTGACAACTTTTCAAAAATTTTGACAATTTTCAACAATTATTGACATTTTTTTATAATTATTGGCAATTTTTTCAAAATTTTAACAATTTTCGACCATTTTTCAAAATTTTAACAATTATTGACCATTTTTGACAGTTTCTGACAATTATTGACCATTTTTGACAACTTTCAAAAATTTTGACAGTTTTTGATCATCATTCAAAATTTTAACAATTATTGACTATTGTTGACCATTTTTTAAAATATTTGACAATTTTAAACAGATTCTGACAATTATTGACAGTTTTTCCAAATCTTTGACAATTTTTAACAATTATCGACCATTTTTGACAGTCTTATATAATTATTGACCATTTGTCAAAAATGTTGACAATTTTTTACAATTATTGACCATTTTTGACAGTTTTTTATAATTATTGACCATTTTTCCAAAATTTTGACAATTTTTTCAAATTTTAACAATTATTGACCAATTTTGATAATTATTGATCATTTTTGATAATTTTTCAAAAATTTGGACCATTTTAGACCATTTTTCCAAATTTTTCCAATTATTGACCATTTTTGACAATTTTTGAACATTGTTGACAGGTTATGACAATTCTTGACCATTTTTGACAATTGACCATTTTTTCAAAATTTTTGTCCATATTTTCAAATTTTAACAATTATTGACCATTTTTGACAATTTTTCAAAAATGTTGACCATTTTAGACCATTTTTCCAAATTTTAACAATTATTGACCATTTTTGACAGTTTCTGACAATTATTGACCATTTTTGATTACTTTTCAAAAATTTTGACAATTTTCAACAATTATTGACATTTTTTTGTAATTATTGGCAATTTTTTCAAAATTTTAACAATTTTCGACCATTTTTCAAAATTTTAACAATTATTGACCATTTTTGACAGTTTCTGACAATTATTGACCATTTTTGACAACTTTCAAAAATTTTGACAGTTTTTGATCATCATTCAAAATTTTAACAATTATTGACTATTGTTGACCATTTTTTAAAATATTTGACAATTTTAAACAGATTCTGACAATTCTTGACAGTTTTTCCAAATCTTTGACAATTTTTAACAATTATCGACCATTTTTGACAGTCTTATATAATTATTGACCATTTTTTCAAAATTTTGACAGCTTTTGACAATTATTAACCATTTTCCCAAATTTTTGACAATTTTTGAAAATATTTGGCAATTATTAACCATTTTTTCAAAACTTTGATAGTTTTTGACAATTATTGACCATTTTTCCAAATTTTTGACAATTTTTGACCATATTTCAAAATTTTTGACAATTTTTTAAAATTTTTAACATATTTTCGAATATAATCTGACAGTTTTGTGACAACTAAGTAGGTATTTGAAGATGACAGTAGCCTACTAAGTTTTTGTCGATTTTATTTGATTCTCCATATAAATATATGTGGCGTGGGCAAAGTGCCGTGAGAAATATTATTTCTCACAGTATGAGCAATATTTGGTTTTGAAATTAAGTAAGCTATGAAAAATACGTCACTTTTCATAGCAGTTGTAGAAAAAATATATTGACATGCGGTTTTCGTCAATTTTCTACTATTTTGGTCTACTTTCATATTCCATTTAATATTAACAAATAAACTAGATTAAAAAAATAGCGCCCTCTAACGTGCACGTTACTTACTGAGTGGAAAAGGACTCTTCTTAACAAGACCAACTTTGCAAAGTTCTGTTAAGTAGAACCGGAGTTATAGGCGTTTTTTCGTAGCAAAGTCGAGCACCTCGACAATAATAACTCACTTTTCTACCTTGGCGCATAATTACTATTATTAACCAAGGTAGAAAAATACAGAGCCTACTTGATTATAACTAAATCTCAATCCATTTAATAGAATGTGAGGTTAACTTGTGCACAGCTGTCATGTCATGTGAAACGGGAGTCGACAAACTAATATTTAAAAAAATAAAATGCCAGTAGTGAAGTAGTGAAAAAAATGCTATATGAGCCACGGTAGAAAAGTGTATGAATGTCTCGGATCCATTAAAGACCTCGAAGCTTCGCTTCTCGGTCTTTAATGGACCTCGACAATACTACCTCACTCTTCTACCTTGGCGCATAATTACTATTATTATTAAAAAATGTGACGTCTCCTCATCAGTTTACATATGACGTCACAGCGCCATGTGACAACTGACGTTTTGGTGCAAAATTTGAATCTTAAGGTGGATTCATGCAAGCAAAAATTAAAACTTAGATTAATTTAAAACTAAAACTAAGAGCATAAAACCATGTAATGTAATTTAGATCTTCATGCAAGAAACTAAGAAATTAAGATTTAAATTAAAACTAAGTAAGATGGCCATCTTTCAACTAAGAAATTAATTTATTCCATGAACTCGATACAACGCAGGCGTCAAGCCCTGGCCACAGAGTTATTGTTAACATGAGCTTGTATTACAAGTTTGAAAATTTTTATAATTTACAACTTTATTTTTCTTAAAAAAGTTGGTTTACGCTTAATATTTATCTTCAGTTATCTGACAGCTCGACTACTATTGAAAGTTTTGACAAATTATTGAAATTCCGGTTGGTTTATTAATTTCTTAATTTATTTTGCATCCTTGATTATATTAGTTATTAGTCTCTATACTCAAGGGTTGCATGAACAGCTGAATATTCTTAGTTTAACACGTTAAGCGCCATTTGTGTCATTTTGGATACAAGTAACCTTGATCATTTGGGCCACCTGTATCCAAACGGATACAAAGGATTACTTTTACTTTAGTCTGGCTGAATTCAAACAGATGCAACGTGTTCGTTTAAATGTACCAGGGGACTTATAAAGCATGGCCCGTTGGTCCAAAATTTGGTTTTGGCCAGCAGGGAATTTTTTTTGTGATAAAAGAATAATAATTTGTGAAAAAAATATACATTATAATTGAAATACAAAACACAATATTTTTTCTAAGTGCTTTTACAAATACAATTTATAATAACTCATATTTATTGAATTAATTCTGATTTATGGGCAATAAAAAAGCATTTCAAACAATAAAATTTTTCACTAGTACTACATATGTGGTGAGTTTTTAACTTGGGCATATTTCCAAGCATGACTGTTTTTTAGTCTTTCATAGCAAGCAGAACATCTCCTTTTCTTGTTTCAAAGTGGCCAAAAACGTTAATTCATGAAAATGGGCCGCCTGTATCCAGTTGGATACAAGAACTTTTTTATGAAAAAAAAATAATATTTAATACATAAATTATATAAAAACAGTTAAAAAGAGCCTTTTTCATACATTTCTACTAAGTTTACACAGTGGCCCCCAGCGATTTTTTTTTAACACGGTGGCGCTTAACCTGTTAAATTTAATCTTTAATTCGTTTTATTTTAGTTGATGTTGCATGAATCCACCTTTAATATAAAATAATAAATAATGAATGTTTGTGTTTGTATTAGGTACTAATGCACGATTTAAAACACTTTCCTAAAAAAATAATTAGAAGATTAACTAAATTTTCTTGTCGAGTAAGTCTCATCGTAAATTAGAAAAGGTTGGATAACCCTTTTAGTATAAATGCATAGACCATATCGAAAGGTATAATATCTAACTAGATTATTTTCAGTTGTCAATGAACTTGGATATTGCTCATTCTCTAGAGCGACCTCGACTAACGTCACTTCCTCTCCAGATATCCCCTTTACATTTTGATAGGCGACTCCCCAAATATGTAGAAAGAATTTTCGTGTTAATATTCCCTCATTTCCTTTTGATGTAATCACTGTTCCGTGCATAATATGAATTTATAAATGTTAAAAATGTGCAGACATTATGCCTATATCAAAGTGTGTGTGTGTGTGTGTGTGTGTGTGAGAGGTCAAGCCACCCTTTTGTGATACTACCTATTCGATTTTATGCAAAAATTAAAAAATAATAAACTAAAAAAAAACAAAGCGAAAGGAAAACAAGAAACGGAAACGAACTAACGATAAAGTTTGTTGTTGTTTTGTCTTGGTATTACTTTAGGATAATGGTCTGATATGCAAGTGTATACCTTTTACCTGTATTGATAGTATGGCCACCGTGATATATTTAAATACGGGGTCATTTCAGTAGTTTTGACGTAAATATCATTCAGTCGAATTGTCGAAAAATTATTCTATGTTTTTAGTTTCTTCTGAAAAAACTAAAATACATGGTACTTCCAAAGTAATCTGAAATATTGTTGTGGGCGCTTCGACATTCACTTTTAAGACGAAAAAGACATGTGATAAATTTTGTCGTTATAGATTATTTCAGAAAGGTATAGAGTAATAAAACCTCATTAGGTATGCAAAGCGAGCACAGAGTGACCCAACGAATATTTAAGCCACTTTCATAGTTTGGCATTGATTTCATTGCAAAATTCTTTCTTTTTATCAAGTGCAGGTAGTACCATCCGGGTTGGAGTCAATATATGGGATTAGCCTATTGTTATCCATTCACAAACACTGAAAATAGTGTGCCAAAAGCGTAAAAAGGAAAGAACTTTATTTTAGGCATTATGTACATAGTATTAGGTACACTTATTTTTTATTGAACATTATACAAAAAATACATTATACAGAAATTAAATTATAAAAAATCATAATATTCTTCGTCATTTTATTACTAATCTTATAATACTGTGAACACTATTTACGGCTTAACAGCAAATACTGATGCGTTAAACTAAACAAATATACTTATAAAGGTCTAAAAATTGTGGGTAAAGCACCTTGCGGCGCATGGTTGAGCCGAATCTGAAACAGGGTTGGAATTAGGCAGAGGCACTAATAGAAGGTTAAACGGTACCTGTTAAACGCAAAACGTAACTGTATAATCTACTACCTAAGTAATCCCTACACACTATTTCGATATTGACACTTCAGGCCAGAAAACATACTTTTCCTAATTCTCTTACGCAATTACTTGATATTTTAATATTACAAACAATACTATTTCAAGACCTACGCCTATGGCCGACACCGAAATTGAGCCGAACTGGACGGAATTCCCCATTTTATTACTCTATACCTTTCTGAAATAGACTATAACACGTTCGCGGACACAAACGAAAAATGATGACTGCGAAAAACGCATTACAATATTTAATGAACTAGAGAAGTTAGGATCATTTTAAAACTTTACCAGGTACATTTTTCGTACTTTTTCAGGTTCTGCTGGGACACCAGAGAGTGCAGCAGAGAGATTTATATTTAGACGGCGTAAGCCGCTTTGTCCCTGTACTTAGAGCGGCATATGTCGCTTTGTTCACGAATGTGTAGTGTTGACGTTTTTTGTAATAAACGATCTCTGACTGTAAGAGAGATTTATTTCGACCATAATTTTTCCTTATACACTACTGGTTTCTAAAACTAATAAGAAAAAACATGTTTAAGGTCGAAACACACATATCAGCACAGCACCTGACAAGCATCGTCACAGCACCGTCGAGTGGTCAACTCGAAGGTTGTGTATGGGCTCACTTAACGCATCGACAAGGGATCAGCACCGCCGCGATACCCGACTATAGGCTTCACTTTATATTGTCAGAGATATTGTATCAGCATACCACAAGCACGCCGTCCGCAAAATATTCTCTCTGAGAAATGTGTTGTGGTTGAGTCGTTGACGTGCCTTGTCGGTGCTGTGCTGATGTTGTTACATTTAAATACAAATAAGAAATAAAATCTGCTGGTGATGATCAGTCGCTGTTCCTATGATGTGCTGATAAGTGTGTTTCGACATTTATTCTCATTTAATAATTAATCATAATATACATAAAGTTGAACAATATTAGGTTCTAACTGGCATTTAGGAACCGTTCTGAAATCGTATGAAGTACTCTATAGTGCGCAAACTCGAATTAGGGATGGATACACCAAATTTATCACCCCTTCCAGAAGATTGTTTTTGTACCGTCCCAAGAACGATGCTACAATCAGTTGGAACGCGAAAGAAACAAAGCGCTTGCGCGAACGATACCTAGAACGGTTCTATCGCCAGTTGGAACGAACCTATTATTTAAACGATTCGTTTTTGTTTTCATCTGGTGCATCTTGAAAATGAATTGACTGAAAAATGAGTGTAAAAATGAAAAAATACACGATACGACGGCAGTACACGAAATGTCTAGTCTCTTCATGAAAATACGTAAAGATACTATAACACATATACAGGGTGCGGCACCGAAAACAAAACAGATTGAATATCTTGAAGACAATTTTTTTCTGAAGAAAATGCAAAAACAGGTCTTTCGATGATATCCTCAACTGTCGTACATCAACCTAACATAGAAGAAGAAACTTGAATCTGATAACATTCAGAGGGTTTTAACTTGACATAGTGTACATAAATATAAATACAATAGGATTTGAAAAGGCAATTTCATTTATGACACTTGAATTAGCATGTTTCACATTACTCCACATTGTTGTAATCAGTAGTTGTAGATTTCGGTAAATTGTGCAAATTTTTTTGCCTTTTATCAGTGTTGATATGCTAAAACAGTATATTTATAATTCTAAAGGTTAATATACTCGTTTAAAAAGACCATACATTACACGCTTAATTAAAATACGACCTTAAATATTTGGTGCTTTTGGCAGCCGACAAGCGGTCCTTTCAAACTTTTTTATTTCACACTTACTTTAGATCAACCATACGAGCGGATGGCAAAAAGGGAGAAAACGACATTTACAAATTATTGCAAGACTTCGAATGATTATTTTCCCAACTAGTGCGCAAAATTATACTTTTCCGCACGCGTTCCAGAACGGAGAGACACTTGTTTTTTTTTCTAGGAGCGGGCGGAAAAAAGTATACTTTAATTAGATGCAAACGAGTTTATTAGTTACCTTCTGGTTATTGATGTAATCATTAGAAGTTATTGAACATAATAAATAAAATTTCAATAAAATGAAGAAAATAATCATAAAATGCAATAGTTAATATGTTGTGTGCGGAAAAGCTTTTGCTTCATGAATAATATCGTCTGGTACAAAATCATCTTGTTCTGGTGAGCTTTTCGTCGCCTTTAAAATAACATATTTACTTTATTGCAGGAATAGTAGAATCGCAATAGAGACGGAGAATTAAAACAATTTTTGATGGTAGAAATACAGCACAGGTGACCCAAACAAAATCTATGGTTTAAAATGCTATTAAAAATGTTGTGAATTTAAGAATTTTACCTGTGCCGGAGATATATAACAGCTTCGTTCCAACTGGCGTTAGAACCATTTTTGGCTGTATTTCTTTCACGTTCCAACTGATTAAAGTATCGTTCTTGGGACTGCTTGGGACGGTATACAAACTGTTCCTTCTGTAAGGGGTGATAAAGTTTATGTGTCCATCGCAAATTCGAATTTGGGCACTATACAGTACTCGAAACGATTCGAGTACGGTTCATAAATGCCAGTTGGAACAAACCATTAATGACCGACCCTTTTCTTGATCCTTAATGGGCGTAGATTTAGGAACTTTATACAGGTGCGTGACGGCAGCACCCCCAAATTCGAATTTTGCAAAAAACCTTATGCCGTTGGATTGCCCAACGTTAGCCCACATTTGCCCAACCAATAAATTATTTTGCCCACCCTCCAAAAAAAAGTTATAGGCAAAACTAATTTTTCTAAAAAAATTAGTTCCAGCACCCCCGTCTTTGAATTTGGCAAAAAGCTTGATGCAGTTGGATTGCCCAAGTTTTGCCCCCATTTGCCCATCCAATAAATTTTTTGCCCACCCCCCCAAAAAAAGTTATGAACAAAACAAATTTTTCGAAAAAAAATTTTTTTTCCGAATTCCACAGAAAACTGCACGCAGTTGGATTGCCCAATGTTAGTCCATATTTGCCCAACCAAAAAATTATTTTTCCCACCCTCCGAAAATAAGTTATGGGCAAAACTAATTTTCCTAAAAAATTATAAAAAAAAAACGTTTTACGTAATTTTTCCTCTTTTTTCTTCCTCTTCTTCTTCCTCTTATTTGTTTTTTCTTTTTCTTCCTCCTCCTCCTCTTCTTCTTCTTTATCTTCTTCTTTTCGAGTTTCTCGGGGAAGGAGTTTTCCTTTTCGGGAAATGATTGCATTTTCGGAATGGCCGTACCCGAAAACCCCTTTATGCAAAGTTTCAACGGAATCGGAGACCAAAAAAATGTTGCTCTTGACCTTTCACATTAATTCACAAATTAAAGGTTAAATCTAACCTAACAAAACCTAACCCCAACCCTAGTTAGATTTGAAAAAGTTGGGCATGCGTTCTTCTTCCTCTTCTTTTTCTTTTTCTTCCTCCTCCTCCTCTTCTTCTTCTTCATCTTCTTCTTTTCGAGTTTCTCGGGGAAGGAGTTTTCCTTTTCGGGAACTGATTGCATTTTCGGAATGGCCGTACCCGAAAACCCCTTTATGCAAAGTAAATAAATCTAACCTAACAAAACCTAACCCCAACCCTAGTTAGATTTGAAAAAGTTGGGCAATCCAACTGCGTATAATTTTCCGTAAAATTAAAATTTGATGGCGTACCAAGAAAAATCCAATTCTGAAAAATTTATTTTGTCCATAACTTCTTTCTTGGAGGGTGTGCAAAAAAAGTTATTTGTTGGCAAATATGGACTAACATTGGGCAATCCAACTGCGTGCAGTTTTCTGTGGAATTCGGGAAAAAATTTTTTTTTCGAAAAATTTGTTTTGTTCATAACTTTTTTTGGGGGGGTGGGCAAAAAAATTTATTGGATGGGCAAATGGGGGCAAAACTTGGGCAATCCAACTGCATCAAGCTTTTTGCCAAATTCAAAGAACTAATTTTTTTAGAAAAATTAGTTTTGCCTATAACTTTTTTTTGGAGGGTGGGCAAAATAATTTATTGGTTGGGCAAATGTGGGCTAACGTTGGGCAATCCAACGGCATAAGGTTTTTTGTAAAATTCGAATTTGGGGGTGCTGCCGTCACGCAGCAACTTTATACGGTGTTCGTATGTTTAGTTGCTCACTATTTAAACGTTAAAATGCTATACATATTTTATTAAATAATTCGGCTTCAATATAGGAGCCATCCATAAATTACGTCACACGAATTTTAGGACTTTTTAACCCCTCCCGCCGTCCTTGGCACTGGTTGTCACATTGTTAGAACCCCTTCCCCCCCTGATGTCACACATTTTTCAATTTGTATTTAAAAATAATCAAAAGAAAAAAGTTATTTTAATTTTTTCTCTTATTTAACATAAAGTCAAATGTTTTAGATAACAGAGAAAACAAACGACTAGTTAGGAAACAATAAAAGCTAAAGTATTAATAAATATAGATCGAGTTCGTAAATTTTTTATTCACATATAAATTTCGCGTTTTAGTATTTCAAATTTTAACATGTGACGTCACAAAGCTTTTGACCCCCTGCTCCTTGTCACATTCCGGTGATACCCTCCTACCCCTTTAACTTGTGACGTAATTTATGGATGACCCCAATTATGAGGAATTCAAAATAGCAACACAAACCAATGCATTGTTTGGCTACATTCGACATTTTTATTATTAGTAAGAAGCATAATTCGAAGAAAATCAAAGACGGCAAATAATTGTTATTTAAACCTGAATTTACTTTTCCTACATTATATAGGAAAGTGGCTTACTTAGCTGGAAAAATAAATTCCAGCATATAAAAGGTGATTGATTAGTGTGATAAAGATGCCAAAAACATTTAATTATAAAAATTGTAGAAATCTTTAAGCTTCATATTTCAAAATTAGTTACAATGCTACAGGGTGTTCCATAACTCAGTGCCAGATCAAAGTTATGTATTTTTATATTTTACTTTAAAACTGAAATCAGCTTCACTTCCCTATTACCAAAATAGGGGGATGTAATCTATCATTTAGGCTATCTTAAAAGTTATAACCAATTTTCCGTCACAAACGTAACAAATTCAATGATTTGTATAATTGAATAGCAGTAAAAGAATAAAAATCTATTGAAGCCAAAGATTTTTAATGATTATCAAAATTCACAAACACGAATGATTTTGCAAACATTCATTAAATCAGTAATGTTAAATGGATCACCCTGTATTTTATGTCATTGTAGTATATCATACTTTTATTTTGTCAAGCATTTCCCAGCCTGCGGCTCGCGACACAATGGCACCTTTGTGAATCATAGCCATCATTATATGCTTGTTGAATAATATACTATTATTGAAATTTTTTTGAATACTGCGTTAATAAATTTTAACGATTACATCAATAACAATGAGGTAACTTATAAACTTGTTAGTTTGTATCTAGTCATTCTACGCCTTATTGAATATTTTTCTTATTTTCCGCCCGCTCGTAAAAAAAATGTTGTTCCTAGCACAAATAACTATTTCCGCACGCTTGTAGAAAATTAGTTATTTGTGTAACTAGTGTGTAAAGTAACTCTTTTTTGACGAATGTGACTTTTGTTGTACGAGTGCGAGTGCTACAATTACATGAGTCAAAAAGGGAGTTAACACACGAATTACATACAATATTTTTTCCACTACCGAAATTTTTATCAAAAAACAATTTTTAATGTCGTAGTATTATGGTATAGGTAGATACCTGTTCCGTTTTCTAAAAAAAAAATCTAAAATAATATAACTTCCTAAATGTTGAATAAATATAATTTTTGCTCACCGTCTATCTCAGTATAAATTTTTTGAATGTCAGTTTCAATGCCCGAAGAAATGTTAGTCACTAACACCTAACTTATGGGTACCTATGCTAAATTGTCAAATTATAATTTACAATTCTATTATTATTTTCCAGTATTAATTAAATATTTACTAATACTACCTAGGTAGGTACTAGGCTAAATATATATTTCAATATCTATTTAATATCCATTTATTATACAGAGCATTTCAATGAAAACTATCCACCCCATTTAATTTACTGTCAATTCTTTTAATTCATGGCAACGACAAGCTCCCGAAATTCCAAAAACTAAGGCTAAAACCAAAGATTACAAAATATATATAAGATTGTTCACTCGTACGAATTCTATCGATCAAAGGATTCATACCGCTGGTTACTGTCTGGTGACTTATCGGTTGGCGCCATGCTACAGTATGTCGCTAAATCCTTACTTGCATTTAATTTTGCATATTATACGGGTTGTCGCTTATCGAGCGCTGGTATTTTAGAATTCGTTGTTCGTGTTTTATGTTTATGTTCAATAGATATTTTAAATTTATTAATTAATTATTGCAATAAGGAAAAAATAATATTCATATTTTCCTCTTCAATAGCAAAACTTATAAAATAAATATTTTGTGATATTTGTTAATAGTCTTAGTTGTATACATAATAAATGGTAGTTTATCACTTTCCCACGAATTCTGAATGCTGTCTTGATTTTAAGTACTTATAATGTAAACAATGATAAAAATATAGAGAAGCAATTAAGGGCCAGAAATGTGCCTACAATCTCTAGAAACTTTGTAGAAGTATTTCATTCAGTTTTTCGGGAAACGTTCCGGAAGTAAAATTTCTTGTTCGCATTATTTTAACTCCTGTCTTCCAAAAGTAACATTAATAATATTATAATTGTGGTTTTAAAATGCCTGTGTGTTGTGCTGTGATCGGTTGTTCCAGCAAGGTGGGAAAACCAGAAATATCCTTTTATCCTTGTCCCAAAGACGTTGAGAGGTGGGTATTAAATTAGTTATTATTAAATACGGAATTCAACTTTTTCAAAACTATTGTAACAAAGATATTTGATAATAAAAAATTAGTTAGTTATTTGGTACTTATAGATACTGGGTATTCATAGAAATTTGAAAATTCACATATCTAATTTATTAATAAATATATCCTGCAGCTGCATAATATGTTTTTACTGTTTTAACCTTGTGAATCTAAAAAATACGGAGTGTCTAATTTAAAGATCAAAATTGTTTTAATGGTCCTATTATTCTGGTGGCCAATAAGTATGTATAATTTAATTTGTGATATTCTGTATAAATAACCGCTAGATCTTCAATAAGCATCACAAAATTACTAAAATGTTGAATAAAATCTGTCAATTGATTCATTTTAAAAATTTTAATATATTTTTTTACTTATACCTAAACTTTCCTTTTCAAATTCATATCCTGAACTTTTTTCGAAATAATTAACATATAAAAAAAACCTTTAATAAATCATCCTATTTAAATATATATTTCTCAAGTTACCCCTGTATAGCTTGGAATAAAATATACTCTTCTAATTCCCTGGTACCTAGCGGTGTCGTTATTTACAACAAAGGGGAGCCGTAAATATGATTTATGAGTGCGGCGATCGTTTAAAATACTAAGAAGAATCAGACCGCCTTCAAGTGAACTATCTTATATATATTTTGTAATCTTTGCTAAAACCTACAAACCTTAATATTAATATCATTAGGAATTTGTCGAAATAATGAGGTAATCAACTTACTTTAGTCACCAAGTATTTGGAGTCGGGTGCATTCTTTAAGTAATTGTGTACCTTATCGGAAGGAAAACATTTTAGACTTCTTACTTTTAAAACCATCAGATTTTCGTTTAAAAAAACGTAACTTGGGACATTTACTGAAGTCGATATTATTTTTAATCGATAAAGTGGTTCTCAACATCGAAAAGCGTCGTTAGCGAGTGGGAAAAGTGCTTTGCGTACATGTTGTACACAATATTTTTTCTACAACCACATTTAGTAATGAAAGAAAAACAGTAATTTATATAGATATTTTATTTAAACTTATAGGTTAATTTTTTTATAATCAATAAATTAAAATAATTAATCAAATAAATAGTTTACTCACTTTTGGTTTAAATTTAAAATGTGCACACCCAGTAATTCACTATAATAAATATGTTGATTTGTAAAAAAAAGTTGAGAGGTCATAGGTGTACTTTTCGCATTACTTTTCCAACGGTTAACAAAGAAATTAAGAAAAGGCCTACTTTGCGTATAAAAATTTGCTTAGAAAAGCGTGTTTTGCATAGTGGTTGTAGGAAAAATTAATTTACGTGGTGTATTTGGAAAATCTAAATCATCTTCCGAATCAGAAATCACGATAACTTGAAAAACTAACATTGCTTTCAGTGCAAACTGTCAAGTCTAAATTAACGTGGAACGTCAAACTAATGAAACCAGGCAACTAGATACAATCTTTGTTTATTAATAATTCGTCAAACCATTATTTTCGAGGGCAGGAAATGATTGAAAATATAAATCACTAGAGACGAAAGTTGACGTTATGAGAATTTCTCTCACTAGCGACGGGAATCAAGTTTTCACTGAAGGTATTCTATTTTCTATTACAAAATGACGTCTTTTCGTAAAGGGTTCTAGAAAAAATAATTTTTGGACAACTTATCCAGCTTATTAGCCACTTGAACGAGTCGCTAATACGAACATAAAGGCCAAATATAGATCGTTAAAAGTAATCCTTCGTTATTAGTCACTAATAGCTAACGGGTTAGTTCCTGTAAGAAATACGTGCTTATAAAGATACAGAACTGTATTTAGATTTTTTAATGACACCAATAATGCCGTATTGGTTTATAACTACTTAGTAAAAATTAATGTAATAAAGAGAGACGTGATTATAATACCAATATATATTTTATTTGTAGAAATTGGTTGGTCAGATTTAAAAAATTTTCGAATGTTTCTAAATGTGAAAAAGCACCGGCTGAAACATTTTATTGCGAGACATTCTACTGCGCAACATTTTGTTACGACACAAGAAAAAAGTAAACTCGAAACGTACCGGCTGCAAGTATTCTTGAGTAAACAAGCACAAGTAGCTGACCCATCTTGATATTTTCGGATATATTAAGATTATAATAGCGTTTAATTTGAATATACATCTCTACCGATCACAGTGACCAACGTGTGTACTAGAAATGTTGAGAAGAAACATTTGTTCTGGTCTCCGGTAACGCATTTTGTTGCGATAAATTGCGCATCGTTCCGAGACAAAGTTTCATGCGGTGCGCGCCAGTTCTATTGTCCTAAAGGAAATAATGCGTAGCTTGCAATGCTGCGCAGCGTTGCGCAACAAAATTTTGCAGCCCGTGCGTTTCCAGCTTAAAACAACGACAAAAGAACACTTTAATACTGCAGATTCGGGACAAACTGATTTATAATAAAATTTGACCCAATAAAAACCGCTTTAAAATTTGAAATCGGACAATCGACAACGCATCTAGACACGTTGCAAATTATCGCATCAAAAAATTACAATTGCAATTGCCATAAAAGTAACCTGGCGTCTGATCTTCGCACATATAAAGTGCATATGAAGAACTTCCTTTGTACCAAGTTTCAGCTCTTACAATTGAAAAATGGCAAAAATATGAATTTTCAAAAAAAAAAGACAAATTTTTCGGTTTTTCCAAATTTTCTCGGTTCCCAATTATCCGATTAACTCGCTCGACCCATTTTGTTCGTATTTTAATTACCTACGATTTATCGATATTGCTTTAGTACATTTTACGTTATATGAAAAAAAACAAAAAAGGGTGATTTTTTTCGTTTTAATTGTTTATAACAAATTACTGAAAAACATTTGCGTGTCCAAAACATATCAAAATTATACTACCTCTTTTATATCATGGCACCATTCGTTTTCTACTAGGATTTTTGTCAAAAATATTTACCTATTGCTTGGCCTAAGTTGGTTTAAAACGCCTTAGCAAATTGTTTTGTAATTATACATAAAGAAATTGATCGTAAAAAATTTATCAGTGAGAATTTAAAAAAGTAAATTCCAATCACCAGAAAATATAAATGTATCAGGAACAAGTAGGTACAAAAATAATTCAATTACTCTTATCTATGCGCGATCGTAAACATTTACCCATTGCTGTGGATTAAAAGGGCAAAGAAAATATGTTCATAATAATAGTAAATGAACTACGGAATATTTATTCTGTCCTAACCTTGAAATCAATCATTCGTGTAGTAACTTCCATCATTTAAATCTACTTCTATTTTAATCCTTATTAGCCTAGATACCAAGGGTATTTAGCGTATACAAATATTCCTATGTTTTTAATTAATTTAATAATTACGTCAGCAATGAAATATTAATTAAGAAAAACAATATTTTAATGAAAATGTGAGACTTGGCCCTCATCTTTTTTTGTCGAACAAAGTATAAAAGTACGATTTTTCGCTAAATTTAGAGATTCAATATATTTTTGAAATTAGGAACAAAAAAAGGTAAATACACCTTTGCATGATAGTGCGCGATTCGCAAACGACGAATCAAGTACCTACGTTGATGCGCTAAAAATGTCAAACTTCTATAATAGAAACGTAAAAGTAAACACCGAAATTAGAAAAAAAAACCTATATATGTATTGTATTAAAAGGCAATTTTATTATATTTAGTATTTTTTATTTCAGAATGAAAAAACTCCTATTAAGGCCCAATCTAGTCCATATTCGTTATCTCCCCTTAGTACAAGTAGTCAAAGGCTTCTCAGGTCTCCACATAAAGCAACAAGAAAGATATCCAGAATTCCATTTAAAGTCCTGGACGCTCCAGAATTGCAAGATGATTTTTATCTGAATCTAGTAGACTGGTCTGTACAAAACGTTCTCAGTGTTGGCTTAGGCAGCTGTGTCTATTTGTGGAGTGCATGTACAAGCCAGGTAAGTGTTTTTTAAAGGCCTCTCGGACAACAAAAATACATTTTTACGACAGTTTCTTGGATCACCGAGTATCTTTTTTTAATTCCCTCAAAAAATTTACCACAGAACAAAAATTATCAATTTGACGTAATTGTTGGCCTAGATTTATAAAAAATACTAATCGATTTAACATTTTAACAGGTTACAAGATTGTGTGATCTATCCAGTGACGGTAATGTCGTTACGTCAGTGGCGTGGAGTGAACGAGGGCATTTAGTAGCTGTAGGAACCCAATTAGGTTACGTCACCGTATGGGACGTAGCGGTCAATAAACAAGTGAATAAATTAATGGGACATTCTGCTAGAGTCGGAGCTTTGGCATGGAACGGAGACGTTTTAAGTTCCGGTAGTAGAGATAGACTGATTTTACAAAGGGATACAAGAACACCATGTAAGTTAATATATTAAAATCAATGGGTGCTTAGTCTACTTTTATAGAGATTAATTTATAGGATAATTCATATTTATTCCGTGTCAATCTAATTGATTGATACGCCACTGGTTTTTATTGTAACGGATCCTCCGTATATTAACCGTATTGGCAAATTTCCAACTGAAATACGTTCAACGTAATTGAATGATTAAAAAATAATGCTCATTGTGGTTTCTTCATATTTCTAAAAATATTTCGATGCACTTGCAATTTTAATTACATATGAAGTTGTGACACAGTATAAATTAATGTTATTGTAACTGGTACCTGATCTCTGGAAAATGTACTTATAAGCGTCATACCAAAAACTATTTCATTGTGAATATAGCATATTTTTATTCGCCTTACTGTTTGATGGTGTCACTATAATTTCACTGGCTTAGACTATATGTATTTCGTGTTCTTACATATTTACCAAATAATAATATTTCATTTGAAATCCAAACTAACGATTTAATGCACAATTCATAATGAAAATAACAAAATTAGAAAGGTTTACAGTGTACCTACTATTAACTTTAAATTAAATTAACTTAAATAATTGAAACCTAAATTAATTTAACGTAGATGCTCCATTAACTGCCATACACGAATATAAATTATCTTCGAAACGTTGTCTGACGTTTTAGAGCATTTCTGGAGTTATTTGGCAGTTGACATTCGGTAAAAATACGTTCACGTAACTCTTCTAATGAACCTATAGTAAATTTTATACCCATTTAGAATAAGACCATCCTTATTTATTATTAATAAATCGGTTGAAACAAAAAATTACCAACAAAAATGAACGTCGTAACTAATTTATTAGATGTCACGTTTTTGAAGTTACGTCAAATTTTGATTTCATGTTAGTGTCATAACGCAAAATAAGATATGAAAATGCGATATTCTGATGAATCCAAAAAACTTATGCTTAATGTAGTAAACTATTTTCAAAACGATTTAGGATCTTGATTTAAGGCAATTCAAAAAGCGTCCGAAGCACTAAAAGTTCCAGAAAGCACATTATATAATCTTGAAAAACCAAACAGAGCTACAGATTTCGAATTTAGAAGAAATATGTCTGCAAGCGTTTCCCGGAGCAAAACCCGAATTACAAAAAATACCCTGCATTGTTTGAGGGAAGTAATTTATAAAATGTATGCGCGAAAGGATAAAATCACAGTAGAAACTATTTTACGGCAATTTATCGAAGAGTCTCCAGAAACTAAGATTTCCAAAGGTTCGTTATATTTGGGAATTAAAAAAATGGGTTTTCATTTCAAAAAACAGGATGGAAGAAAACATTTATTGGAAATGCCTGCAGTCAGATTAAAAAGAATATTATTTTTGAACAAATGACATGCTGCTAAAAGCGAAAAGCTCTTTACACCTGTTTTTCTGGATGAGACATGGGTTTTTAGTAAACGCGGGGACAGAAGAATGTGGCAAGATGGTACTAAACACAGTGATTTAAAAATAACTGGAAGTGGGACACGATATGTAATTGTTCATGCCGGTAATAAAAAAGGTTTTGTGGCAAATGCATCGCTTATTTTTAAATGCAATTAAAAAACAGGCGATTACCATGATAACATGAACACCGAAAATTTTGAAAATTGGTTTAAACAGCAACTAATTGTAAACTTGGAAGAACCATCGTTAATTATAATGGATAACGCAACGTATCACAGTCGCCTGGATGAAGAAATCCCAAGAAAAAGTTGGAGTAAAACACGCATGTTAGAATGGCTCAAAAAAAAGAATATTCCTTTTCCAGATCACATTTTAAAGGATGCTGTTTGGAATATAATTGAAAAGCAAGTTTTGCCAGAAAAAAATTATCATTTAGACAAATACGCTGCCGAGCATGGTCATTGTGTTCTCAGGCTACCACCCTATCATTGCCATTTTAATGCCATCGAAATGGTATGGTCAGAAACTAAAAGGCATTATGACCAAGCTATTACGAAAACTGCAAGGTCACCTACTGAAGTCTTAAAAGTATGGAATGACGTTGTAAAAAATGTACCGGAGCAACACTGGCAGAATTACATAAATCATACAGAGAAAATTATTTCTGAAGCATGGGAAGTAGAAAACAAACTGGACCTACTAAACATCGAACCTATGGCGATCTCTGTATCCAATTAATCCGATGATGAACTATCACTTTCCGAAAGTTATTCTGATTTAGAGACTAATTAAACTTTGCCTTGAAGATCACGTTGTCATTTTTTTAAGATCTAGAATTTGTACTTAATCGAACTCTGAATTGCCATATTTTTTTAAGAAAACTATGTATCTAGTTAATAAAACAATGTTTTTAAAATTAGTGCCCTTCTTTTATATTCTTTTATTATGTCAACATCTTTAGAATTTTATGAATTTCATAAAATTAATTTGTATTATTACAAACCGCCACTGATAATATGAAATTTCAAGTCACTACGCCAATGCAATAAGAAATATGTCAAGCATTTGACATGACAAAGGTCATAACCTAATTTTTTTCATGCGGGTTCAGATGGTTCAAGAAGCCGCATACGTTAAGTTACTAAAACGGCTGGTACCTCTAAATAGGTATTAATTTTACTATAGCTGCGTTGCGTATATTTTACTTTCCAAATATCCCCATAAAAATTAATCTAAATCTTCAACGTATCGGTTATTATTTTCTATTATGTCTGTTAAGATTGGATCAACTGTGTCTTCGAGCAATTCCAAATACAGTTGATCCGGTGAATCTTTTCCCATGCGTCATGATTTGTACAAACGCAATAAATCAATACATTAAGTAACACGTAGGTCGTAGATTGATGGTTTAATTACGATGTGGCTAAAATGACGATGAACGTTATTTATTATTGTATTGAAGCTGGTGTAATAGATATTTGTAAATATTTTACAGCCATTTAGCAATATGCTACCTAATCATTTAGTTTGAAAAAACTGTTAGTATTCCAGAGTTTTATGGGGCTATTCTGCAAACTTGCTTTTAAGCAAATTTACTTGCGTAAGAGTTAGTATTAATAACAACTTCCTCAGTAGAAACTTTGCAAATCAGTATTGCCCTGTTAGGGTTATGGCTGGCAACCATTACTATTGGGCCGTCCCACCCATACAGTTCAACAATGAAAAATAAAAATCTTTTGGGTTGTAAAAATAAATAATTAATATTTCAAATATGTATATTTAAGACTCGTATATATACAATAGATTTTATTTAATTTTCCTCATAGTCAGAATCAGAGCTATCACCAATATTTATATCTATTGTAATTGGTTGAATGCTAATATCAACTATATTCTGCTCTCGGGCATACCACTTTTGAATAATTTCATGGGTATGCCTAACACATTTTGCCCAAATTTTTTGATTACATTGTCCCAGTGCCTCTTTCCACATATTTATAACAGAACTATCTGAATACCCATCTTTACCAATATATTTATTATAATATGACTTGCAATTTGCCCAAATTAATTCAATAGCGTTGAATTCACAATGATTTGGCGGTAGTCTCAGCACTTCATGACCATGTTCTCGTAGTAACTCATCAATTATATACACGTTTTCTTTTCTATTCATTTTTGCAATTTGTAGCAATTCAGGTTTCGTAAGTTTTGTATGAAACTTAATGTTGTTTGTTATCAACCATGTAACAATCTCATTTTTTGTTGAATTAGTAGAAGGTTGCTTTTCTAAAAGAACACTATGATATGGAGCATTATCCATAACAATAAGAGATGGCCCTTCTAAGTTGGGAATTAATTGAGTACTTATCCATTTCATAAATATTTCATTGTTCATTTCTCCATGGTAATCAGCTACTTTAGATTTTGAACAGAATCATAAACTTGCTTCAGAGACAAATCCTTTGGTAGAACCAGCATGGACAATTATAAAACGTTTACCATCATAACCATCTGGTTTACGTACACTTTTAGTGCTGTTGTCTTGCCAAGATTTTGTTTTATTTCCCTTCGAATAGATCCATGTTTCATCCAAAAATACAAGTTCTCTTGGGTGAGTACTTGAAAGGTTTTCCATATATTTACGCAGAAAATTAGCTCTCAAGGCTGCAATACTGGTCCGCTCCATTAAAGGTCTCCGATTGTCATCTTTGTTATATTTGAATCCCAATGTTTTTAACAAAGTGCTCAGAGATGTTTTGCCAATAGATACAATTTCGCTTTCCCTCAATTTACAATTTAAGGTAGTCAAAGTAACATGCTTCTCTAAAACAAAAACAAAAATTATAGTACAGATTCAATTTGAACAAATACTATATTTTTAATGATATTATGTTTGTTCATTTCATTAATGTTTTAACCTTGACTGTTCAAAAATAAGGTAAATTCAATAGTTGAATTAAATTGTAATGTAGTCACAAAACTACTGAAATCTATATAAATACCTTCCTAAATTTTTCTTGAATATACCATGATTTTAATACTCATTACAAAATACCTACACCTACATTTTACCAAAAAATTCTAATTAAATAGTTTGATATTTACTCTGTTGGTACATATCATATAATGTGTTCCGTACTGCCATCTTAGCTCCCTCGGGTAGATCAGTTGTTTTAGTTTTAGAACGAGTTCTGCTTTTGCCTGGGCTTGAAAGAATTGGATTATTTACTTTTCTTTTTTTTAGAGCATATATTGTTCGTCGAGATATTTTCAAAGCAGCAGCTACCCTCTAACATAAAAAAATTGATTAATAATAAGTATATTGCTAAACAAGCATGCACTTAAATTTACTTAATTACAGTTAACTGTAAATAATTGTCATATTAGTAAAGCGTGATATATAGACACCAAAAAATAATAGTTCAATACCAACCCCGTTTACTTTAGAAGTGTAATTCAATGTCTGTTGGGGCATATAGCTCGAGAAGTAGTTGTTGCTTCTTAGTAGAGGGTCTGCTCTTTGGAAATTAATTTTTCTAATTTTGTAAAGCGTTTAATAGTATTGAACTATTATTTTTTGACGTCTATGCACTTAAATATTTATGTTACCCCACGTTAAATTACCTGGTAGAAAAAATGGACCTACAATATGATATATTCCAATCCAAACATTTACCTTTGGATGTTGATTATGTACTTAATTAATCTAAAGGGCATAGATCAGGAGATTGTGGAGGCAATTCAATAAATCCTCCTCGTTCAATCCAATGTCTCGGAAATCTTTCATTTAAGTACTGACGAACCGCTACAGCAAAATGTGGAGGAGCCCGTCCTGTTGAAATATTAATTGATCTTCAAGGTATCGGTTATTATTTTCTATTGTCTGTTAAGATTGGATCAACTGTGTCTTCGAGCAATTCCAAATATATACCTAGTAAATTACCTGGTAGAAAAAATGGACCTACAATATAGATATATTACAACCCAAACATGTGCCTTTGGATGTTGATTATGTACTTCATGGTAAACTCTTGGATTGAAATCTGCCCAGTAACGATAGTTAAAAAAGTAACGATAGTTATGTCGATTGACAGTCCCGTCGAGATAAAAACAATTTATTTATAAAAAAAAATGTTGAAAAGAAAATGTGGTTCTAGTTGAGCACTTTCAATCATGATTTAACAAAATTGTAAGCGGCGATCATGATCGTCTTCGTTAAGTTCGTGAACGAGATGCATTTTATAGGGATAGAATTTGTTGGCTTTCAAAATTCGCCCGACCGAAGGTACGTTGACTTACTCCAGATAATTCTGCTAGTTTTCTTGTACTAAGAGTTGGATCCCCAACAACTTGTCCTAAAACGGCTACCGCTTCGTTTCTTACTGGGTTTTCAATGTACTGTTTTTTATTTACTACAGATCCTCTTTGTCGCCATTTTTAAATTAGTTCCAAAACGTAGTTACGATTAACGTGTTTGTTTGGGTATTCAACAATTTCTACTCTCTCCTGAATAGAATAAACAATTTTTTTGTTTCACTTGTAGACTTGAAGTACTTAAGACAATAAACTGGAAAAATGCCTAGTAGTTATGGAAACAAAAACTTCTATTTTTATTTTACGAAAACATAGGCGTAGGTAGTAAGTTGATTTTTATTCCAAAGGTAATTGTGCATTAAATTGTTAAATTTGGCATTCGGTATGAAGTGTCATAATTTGAACTGTCACATACGACAGTTGAGCATATGATCGAAAGATGCCCTCTTGACATTATCGACGTGTTTTTGCAATTTCTCCAACAAAAATTTGGCTTCAAAATATTCAATCCGTTTCGGTGCCGCATCTCGTATATTATTTGTCTTTCACCGAAATCGAATTATTATAAATTCAATATTGTTTAATAAACTAATACATTTCTAAAATTATAAATAAACAATATTTTTGCTTTCTGTATTTACATAACCAGATATTTTTTGTTATAGTTATCTAAATTGTTTAATTATTGCAAATAAACTAAATATTGATAAACATTTTATTCATTTGCAATTATTTCAATCTATTAAAAACGGTTGTTTTGCTAACATGGGCTTTTACAGATAAATACATGTTTGTGTATGCATAAATATTTGAAATTCATCAATTATAAACAAATATTTATTATTATATTACTTATCTATTGAAAATAAATTATACTTTCAGTAACTGTTTACAAAAAAGGCAAAGGATAATAAAAAGCGCGACTCAAAAAATGCTTCTACGAGTAGTTCTGAGCATGGAGATAATTTTCGTACACTTTTTTTTAACACTCGTATTCCACGTAAATTTAAATATCACCCGCGTAAAAGTTTTATAACTAAAATAAGTTTATTCAGAAAAAATATTTTTCATTCCATAATACTAGACTCCTCAGAGATCAAGAAACTTGCTATTCTCAAGTTCATTACAGGGTGGTCAGAAAATCTAGTTTCATTATTAGTAATTTGGAAGTATAATATCGTTTCTATTTTAAATCGATTACCCTGTATTGTATTATTTTATCTTGCAAAAAATTTCAATATCGTTCGATGTATATTACATTTCCCTATACCAATCTCAGGCAAATTTGACGTAATTTACATTTATCTCCGGCTGAAATTTTGAGATGTGGTTGGGAGGACCATCAGGAAATGCCAATTGTAAGGATTTTGCTCAAAACATAGGAAACGTCAAAAATGAAACAAAAAATTGATCAAAAAATGTTCATACCTCCGGCTGTGTAATTTTTTTCTCACCTCCGTCAGACGTTTTAGCAAATTTGAATAGAAAACATTATAAGCCCAAATTAAAATCCTTAGACGAACATATCGCTGCGAAAACTTCCTACAACATTCACAGAGTCCGTCCCGCCTGTGACTAATGTTTTTCGAAAATTTATTTTCGCTACAAATTTCAAGTGTAGATGTCTAGACGAAAATATATCTGCAAAATCTTCCTGAAATGTCGCGAAATTCTATTCTGGATCATTTATCTTCTCAAGTGACTTCTCATTTTCGTACAAATACCATATCCATTCTTAATGATTTAGACGGAGGAAAGAAAAAAATTGTTTTTAAATAACTTCAAACTAGTAGCGTGATAAGACAGAGGTATGAACATTTCTTGAGTAATTTTTTTTTATTTTGATTCGTCTGACTTTTCTTATACATACGCTTCGAGCAAAACCCTTACATACACTTTCTAATGGTCTCTCCAACGACTTCTGAATATTTCAGCTGGAGGTACAATCATAGTACCAACTTTCAATAAATTCCGAGCAGTAATTCTAAAACCGACAGTACTACTTAAATAAAATATCAAGAAATTAGAACAAGCAGTTTATTTGTATTTTAATTTTCAGCAAACGTTATAGAACGACGCTTGGTAGGTCATCGACAAGAAGTATGCGGTCTAAAATGGTCTCCTGACAACCAATATCTTGCATCAGGTGGCAATGATAACAGACTATACGTTTGGAACATGCAATCTTTATCACCAGTACAAACTTACACAGATCATTTAGCAGCTGTTAAAGCCATAGCGTGGTCGCCACACCATCACGGGTTGTTAGCTTCCGGAGGTGGAACAGCCGATAGATGTATAAGATTCTGGAACACCCTAACCGGACAACCCATGCAATGTGTAGATACGGGTAAGTAACTATTTATTGAAAATCGAATCAGATATCATAAATATTTTCTTTTAGGTTCTCAAGTTTGCAATTTAGCCTGGTCCAAACATAGTTCGGAGCTTGTATCGACTCACGGTTATTCTCAGAACCAAATACTTGTATGGAAATATCCCAGTCTTACGCAAGTTGCGAAACTGACAGGCCATTCATATAGAGTACTGTATCTAGCCCTTTCACCTGATGGAGAAGCGATAGTCACTGGAGCAGGGGACGAAACTCTTAGGTTTTGGAATGTTTTTAGCAAAGCTAGATCTCAAAAAGAAACCAGATCTGTTTTGAGTCTATATACGGGTATCCGCTAAAACTACTGTAAACATATTCTATTTACTTCCGTGAAGTTTGCACTTTTTTCCCTTTGTACAATTTGTAATTTTATTTATATACATATATTTTTTATGTAACTAATCTACAGACTTTATACTGATTTTGACATAAAGATTCATATTAAATGTGATAATTTAATTGTTTATTTATGACTTTTTTTTACAGCATTACTCGGTGTTTTTATTTCTAATTAATTTTAAATGCAATTGTAATAAGTTAACTCCCAAATTTAAACACCTAGTATAGAAAGTGGGGTTTCTGTGAAATCATATTATCGTTACAAAGTAACTTTTTAGGGTTGTTTTATGTTGAGCTTTTTACTTTATTGAACTCGTAGGCGTAAATAGAGATGTAAAGATGGAAAATGTAAGTAAATTTTTTTTCAGAAGTGGAATTTTTGAATTATAAACCTAATTTCGTAAATCCGCGAAAAGTATCCAGAAAAATTTGAAATTGGAAGCATTTTGTCTAATTTTATAGTCAAATAAAATTAATCTACTTTAATGAACGTGCTTATAGGTGTAATTTATTTGATTTTATTGATTTTCCTAAATTAACCCCCTATTTACTTGAGGGGTTTGTCTGTGTCTCTTTAAAATTACTCTCAGCTTTCACTATTTTCTTCCCTTCCAGATTATTTTCTTTTATCTCGATATTCCACTATCATAGTATCTATCCAAATTTTAAAATATCTTCTGTATAACACACATTGTCAAACTGACTGCAAGCTGAGTAGTTGAAATGTCATCATCTCAATATGTTGACTAATTTCCCATTTATATATAGGTTCACCATGTACTTGCTTCACTTTTTATATCATTAAACTGTTTGGTATACACCATTTACGCCTATGATTAATTTTTTTTAAAGAATCAGAAGGAGTGTAATTTGAATTAACGAAGAATGTTTTTTTGTTGGAGGTTTTAAACCTCGAGTTGAGTCATCAGAATTTAAATAATTGAGTCGAAACTACAAGATGTCTTGAATATTTTTATCTAAACGATTAATAAAAAAAACGTGCTGAAGAAAGATAATTTTATCAACAAAAGTTAAAAAATGTAATTTTTGTAATTCATTGTTGTTTCCTCGTATTTTTTCTTGTTTAATGTTTAATTAACGTTTTCATAGAAGTTGATAATTAGGACATCTTGTAGATTTGTTTATTTTTTCTATGTATTGTATATAATAAGAAACATTTATTGCTGCAATATATTATAAGAAATTGTTGATTTCTTGGCTAAATAAAGACATGTGTATATGTTTCTTCTTCATTGTTCAACCTCTAAATGAACGATTATTTATCCAATCCTTTATTCTTAAACAATATTTAAAAAGAAAAAAAAACGATCAAAATCCTAGATTCTATAAATACTTTAAACCGACTGTAAACGCAGGCTACAAACGGCAACTCCAAAACAGCAACTGCCTGAGGTCGGAACATTGCAGAATGCAACCAGGTAGGTGATCTGTGAATGCAAGAAGAAGAAGAAGAGTGTATCGAGATAAGATGTTGAACAAATTTTTGAGCGTTTTGTTGGAGATGATGACTTTTGTTACTTTATACCAGAAAAAGAAAACGGCTCGCAATGCCTTTATTTACAAATAGGATAGATGAAGGAAGTTACTCATTATAGATTAAAAAAAGTAACTAAAAATATTTAAAAGCTATTGAGTTTAAATAAAACAAAGTTTAATCAAATCATTCCCAACAGTATTCGAAAAACTCATTTAATACTAATAAATTCTGCAGTGAATACTTATTACCTATCGACGACACTACTGGTTGGAGAGCGATGTGAGTATAGTTTGGCTAACTTATCTGAAGCTATGAAAGAAATGCGGCCGAAAACAATCGATATTGCCACGTTTAACTATGAAAAAGCTAAAGTGCTGAGTGTAGTAGTAATTATTTGAAAATGTACTTTTGATTATAAACAATAAATTAATAATGATTATACGTTAGTGCTTTTAAGTGGATTTTGTGTTTCAACTTTTTTTCTTCAAATACTGAATGTTGAAAGGTAAACATTTTTTCAAAGATGTCATAGATTTCTTTCAATCTGGCAACGCCGTGTGAAAATTATATTACCGCGTACACAATTGGTGAAGATCGGTCCGTTGCTATGCAACCACCTGACTTGCTATTGGCAAGCGCGTGCGTTTGTTCTCACTTCGACTATTGACTGATATTGATTGTCTGTCTTGTTTACTCACCCTTTACCGACCCCGCGTAGCTTCAGATAGGTTTGATAAACTATATGTATACTGGGGTAACATTCACGGAGACCTAAAAGATCTATTGTGCCCCCTTTCTTCTACTTAGTTCCTGAGGAAAGTCTCGGATACTAGTAGTTTCTTTAGACATATTTCCCGAAGGAGTTTTAGGATATCCGCAGGCTTCGGTAAGTGCCCCTCTTCTACCCAGTTGTCTCCTAGCATGCTGTATTGCTATGCAATCCGCAAGTGTGTAAATGGAGGTTTCTTCTTCCATTCCACCGAATCCACAATCATCTTGCTTCACTAGTTTGAGCTTTTTACGTGACACCTGTCAAAACTCTTAGTGCAGTCTTACTCTGACTTAGGCATTCCTTTGTTCTCACCTGGTTGTAGTTTCCCAGGTGCCAGATTCTTCATATTTTCTATTTTATTTCTCTTGTTCACTTCTTAATTGCAGTGACGAAGACAAAATATCCGTTCTCGGGAATCTTCATTCCCTCAATCAAGAATCAGGCCTCAGGAGTATATTTGATTGTCTAGGCCCTACTAAATATTTCCAATGGTCAGATCTTCTTTTCGGCGTTTCCTATTTCTTCCAATATTACATTGGAGCTAATGCCGCTTAAGTGTCCTCAAAAGAGTATTTCATCCTTCTCTTTGCAAGTTCATCTGCTTTTTCATTTCCTTCAATTCCAGTGTGTCGGAGAGCGATGGTGCGGTTTACAGTCGTGGGGAGCGATAGTGGCGTCGCGTTCTGAATGCTTTTCATGTAAGCATATGATACCCAGTACTGTGTCCTGCGGCTTCCTTAAAAGCTCTTGCGTTTGACTTTATGTAACCAGGATCCAACTTTTTCATCTCCCTGTTCTGCTAAATTGAAATTTTTGAAAATAAAACTACGACTTTAGATTGAGTATAAATGATTATTTACAAATAAATAAATATAAATCACAATACATTTTTCAGCGTAAAAAATATGATACAGCACAGCCATAAAAAAAGTTTATGATATCAATTTATCCAAAGCTTTGTCTTTATCATTGTCGCATTGAACCAGCGCATTTGAGATATCTTTTTCCGCAAATCCCAAATCTAACAGTTCAGACAATGCCAATAGATGGTCTACAACCTAAAACATCTGTAATTAGTCACTAAAGCTTTTATCAATTCAACAATAATTTATTGTGAAAACTTGCAAGATAAGATAGCGGGTACATATTATGTATACTGGAAATCATAATAACAGTAACTGAAATTTTAAATTTATTTCATATTCAGTTGAAATAAATGTAGCATAAAATATGTAAATTAATTTAATAACACTTTCTAAAGGTGTACATCCCTACTATGGAATCCATAACATGCTGGAATATAAGGAAATAAGAAGTACAGGTGAACTGCCAAATAAAAGGACTGAAACACCCCTTTGTACTATCAGCACCGCTATAATATTGGGGGAAATAGCTAAAAACAAGATCATTGGAAAGATCTAGTAGGGCGGAGATAATAAAAAAATACACCTTGGAAACTACAACCATGTGTAAGACAGAGTAAGAACACTTGTAGTTTTGACATGTGTCCTAAGAGGACACTGCCACCTGATAGGCACCTCAAAAAGCTTAAACTAGTGGGGAAGGAAGAATGTCGATTATTTGGAATGGTAGAAGAAACCTCCATTCACATACTTGCAGAATGCAAGGCACTACAGCACTCCCAGCATGCAGCTCCTGAGGAACTAATGGATAGAAGATTAAAACTGAAGCCTACAGATAGGTAACTTGAAATTCTTTCAAGAAATATGACTAAAGGAACTGTTGGAGAAAAAGGGACACAATAGATATTTTTCAAATATTGGTGAATATTCACCCCAAAAAACAACATTTTCTTTAAAGCATTTCAAATTATTTAGTTGAAATACATATCTAATAACTTATCATTAAATAATCAAAATTTTTATGAATTAATTCAAATGAATATAATATAATCTTTTGCTTTTGCAGAACATTTGATGTCAATCATGTCTGGGCACATGATTTGAGTAAAGGAGGGCCTAAACAGTATTAGTGTTAATCCACATGCATTTATACTGTTTGGTTGATTTTTTTCAATTTGCTGTTATGCATTTCCAGCAAAAGAAAATTTGAAGGAAACAGACAGATTAGGGTCATGTTTGACTAATTTGAAGGTATTCATTATTATTTAGTTTTATTTTGTATTTATATTGTAAATATTTAGATGAATTAAAGTGGTGTGTTAATTTTGTCCAGGAGTTTATAACAACTTCTTACCTTTTTTTCATCATCTCCAAGTATCTGACAAATCCTAGCCACCCTTGGCAATGGGAACCCCATTAAACTTATAGATCTACACAATTCTTGTTGATTCTTAGTTAATAAATGAAATGGATCATCAAGTACATCCGTTTTAATTTTTGGTCTAGGATAAATTGCATCTGTACTCTTAGGTCTTGTAGACTGAGCAACTATTTCATTTCTTATATAAGACTCTTGAGGAACTGATGAACTAATATAAGTATTTTCTATTTCATTTTCTAAGGCTTTAACAATATCGGGAACACTTTTACAATTTGATTTCTTAGTTTCTAAAGCAGCATTTAATGATTGTGGGGAAGTTGTATAATATTCAGGGGGACTAGGTTTATATACATATGCTTGGAATGGATTAGTATCATAATAGTACCCATTTGTTCTTGAATAGTCAGTTACAACTGGCTGCACATAAGATGCAGTATTAGGAATGTTATAAGAATACTGATTACTCATATAGTTAGAAAATGCAGGCTGAACTTGTGTAGTTGGCCTTACATTGGAGAAGTTTGAAAACGCTTGAGTATTAGAACTCTGCTTATAATTAGTTTTATCTCTGTTTAAAACTTGTGCTAATTCCTCCATATCATTAATAGATTTTAATTCCATATTGTCGAAGGGACTTGAAGTATCATTTTCAAAGTCTGATATATTAAAAGGACTTTTATCATTTGTATGAGAATATTGTTGAGTACTATAATTTTGTAGAGGGATTGGTGTAAGGATATTGGAATAGGGATTTGTAATTTGGGTTGGAACAAGAATATCATTATTTACTGAATATGTTCCATAATTTTGACTAATACTTGAAATATTTGTTCCTCCCATATATGATGCATTTGTAGCAGTACAAGAATTAGTAATAGTCTCATTTACAGTCTTAAGCTCTATTTCATCTATTTGCTCTTTGTCCAATAACTCATGTTCATTCATCTTCTTTTCTGAAAAATTATATACATGTAAAAAAATACTTAAACTATATATCTCAAAAACTTACTCAAGTTTTCTACTCTAGCATGCTCAATCCTATCTTTTCGTTCCTGTGCTATTGTTGTCCTATAATTTTTCCATTCTTTCATTTTTAGTAAAGCAGTTTTTTCTAAAGTAAATTCGTAATTTGGTATACTGTCTTGTATTTGTTTATTTAGAGTAAGTCTCTGTGCATAACTTATTGCTAGATTTATACGAGGGGGTGGTTTATACCTTTCAGAAATTTTCACCTTAATGTTATCTGTATAACAATCATGACTTTGCTTAGACATGATAAAAGTAGTCTGAAAGTAAATAATTGTATTAAAATGGGTATGATTCAGATTTAATTATTGGATATCTTTGTTTAACTTACACAGAATAAATTTTAAATTTAAATAAACCTATTAGAACCAAGATAATGTCATGCCACACTAAGAATTAGAAATATAAGTTTGTAACAATAACACTAGTCCCCGGAATTTATCCACTTTAGAAATAAGTAATTAATATTTATTTAAACGAAAATCAAACTTCGTTCATACTGTCAAATTTTATACTTGACTTTTACAATACGAATATGCCACAGAATAAATGGAAAAATGCAAATATACATGACAGTTGACAATCATGTTAGCCAGCTTAAATAAATATTTTGGAAATTTTTAGGCATTTATTAGCAGGTGAGAAAAAATTTGTAATTGCTGATAATTATAATTATACAAGTATTTTACCATTAGTTTGATATTTAATAACTATTTCGAGTAATTTTGTACTTGAAAATTATATGAAAGTTTCATATTATGACTATTTTCAGTTTCCTTTAAATATTACATCAGACCAAATGCGACTATAATATGGATGGCAGCAGTGCACCTAAAAAAACCCTAGTCACTCTTTGGTGACCTCATAAAATTACTAAAAAAATAAATTTTTCTTCATTTCTGTGTGACGGAATTGTAATTTTTGTTGGTGATGTCTGTAGATTCTTGATTACAATTAATTAAAGTAATTTATTGACTGTTTGAATGATCTTAATTACTTCAGTTTCGGTGTGTTGTGTTAATTTCTTATTATGCTTTGACAGCGGCAGAAGAATAGCTACTAGAAGAAAGTTTTGAAATACTCAACAAGTCTGCCACCCAGGAGAAATTTATTTGTACATAAGACAAAAATGACTGAATATAAACTAGTAGTAGTAGGCGCTGGTGGTGTGGGCAAATCAGCCCTAACCATACAGCTAATACAAAATCATTTTGTAGATGAATATGACCCTACCATAGAAGACTCTTACAGAAAACAAGTAGTAATAGATGGTGATACTTGTCTTTTGGATATTTTGGACACTGCAGGGCAAGAAGAGTACAGTGCTATGAGAGACCAGTATATGAGAACTGGTGAAGGTTTCCTCTTAGTGTTTGCAGTAAATTCTGCAAAAAGTTTTGAAGATATAGGTACATACAGGGAGCAAATCAAGCGAGTTAAAGATGCTGAAGAAGTTCCAATGGTTCTCGTGGGAAATAAATGTGACTTGTCTACTTTAGCAGTTGATATGAACCAAGCCAGAGAGGTTAGACAGTTGTTTGATGTTTTATACCTTTAAATAAGTATATTTAATTCATAGAATTTTTGAAAATATCAACTCCCTTACTATTTACTTAATTAACAAGCAGTTTTGCTTATCTCAATAGATCTATGATTAGTTCTTAGTCTTAGTCATTACAGTCAAGGTCTTGCAAATATACATTCCTAGAATATTTTGATTCAACCAATATTACATTAGATATTCAACACAAAAAAACCCAATAGAAATATATTTATTTTTAAATTGACAATAGTAGTTGTTTATGTTTAGGAAAGAAAAAACATTGTCAAGAATTTCTGATAAATAGCTAAAATAAATATTAAAATGTCACAAAAAGGACCAACAAATTGAATTGTTCTTTAAAACACTTATTCTTTGCTTTTCAGATAACTTTGGGTCCAGTAAGGACTATTATTTTAAATATTTTAGTTTATAGATATAATTCTGGAAGTCTGGCATGAATATGATTATACATTTTGTATTTAAAATCGGCAATAAAAAAATGTAATGTGTGTTATAAATTATTGGATATTTTTCACTAAGGGGAAGGAAAAATAATTTTTAATAATATCCATACACAAAGTTTATAAATAAGGGATAGGGTGAATGAATTTATAATTATTTATAAGGAAGGGTGAATTAAATGATCATTTTTTGTTCCCCTTCTTGAAGAACTTTAGTATTGGAAATTTGGCAACAGACAAACATAGGTACTAACTACAAATTTCTTTTATGGGTAGCCACGAGGGCAGCGTAAACAGTATTATACAGGCTAATTAATTTAAACCTTGATAGTTTTATTTCTGTGCTATAGACAGTATAGAATGAAAGGACAAAAATGTATGTTTAAAAAAAATCGTAAAAGCTTGAAACCCCGTTTTGTTATCATAATATTAACTTTGGAACAGTTTAGTTCTTGATATTTTAGAGAGCTGAATAATCCCACCTCTACTTAGCTACAGCTTTCTGATATTTTACAAAAAAAATTTAATGCCACTTATTAATAATAAATATATATACCTTATAAAATATTATATTTAGAACAATATTAGAAAGAAAATAAAGGACTTTTTTCTTGAAGGAAAAAGAAAATATGATTTGAATAGTTTCCTGTGACACATTTAAACTGTGTTTTATTGAAAATATCGGACAAAATAGTTGCCACCGAGATATTGGAAAAAAATCTTTTTTTGAATGTTTTCTGGAAATTCTGAATTTACCGCAAATTTTTTTGACAGAAAATCTTCAAAATAGGTGAGCACTATCGATTTTTGTAAAATCGGCATTGAACTGTGGCTCTTGCAGATTTATTGTTTTCATAGAATAATCCTACAATTTAAATTCTATCTCGCAGAGTATACATCATTTTTACGGTAGATAGGTACTTGTAGATGTTGATATTCGAATGAAAACTAAGCTACCTACTTGAGACTTTATTTAAAAAACGTCAAACACCAGTTTTCCGGTCGCTTTGTCTTTGTCCCCAAGCAAAACATCCTTTACTTAAATTTAGAGTTAGTGCTGCAAGAAGGGCATAGTTTACATTGGAATTATCCGTAACTCCCAACTGATTGACTTTTCACTTATGTATTATACATTTTTGTAATCCTCTTGTAGAGGAGAATCCAACAATGCAATAATGTTCCATTTAAAAAATTGGGAGTGGCGACCGTAGGGGGGAGGAGGTTAAAGTTATAACGTCTACATATAAGCCAAAAAAACGTCCCCCTTTATATGATTTTTCATTTTTTCATAAAAGTGACGCCTTCAGAATTATGTGGGGTGGATAGTTTTCATTGAAATGCTCTGTATATCATTAAAGTACAGTTCCTGCATAACTAATGATATCATTAAATCATGGGAATAGAAAAAATATATTAAGATATTTCTTTTGTCCAGTGAAACACAAACATATTCACTTTTTCATAAATTGCATACATTATATTTATGGAACTTAAACAATAATTATAGCTATAAACCCAACTGAATGGAGAGTACCGGAACTTTACTTAGGATCTCATTATCATTTAAAATATTTTCATAGTAATGAATGAAATTTTGTTGTAGGTTGCCAAACAATATGGCATTCCATTTGTGGAAACTTCGGCAAAAACAAGGATGGGCGTTGATGACGCCTTTTACACATTAGTTCGTGAAATTCGTAAGGACAAAAATAGGAAAAAGGGTCCTCATGGACATGGACATGGTCGTGGGCCTTTTAAGCTGAGGTGCTCAATACTATAGATAGACTGGAATTGTTATTAATGATCTCTATTTCTTGGGAGGATCGAGTGATAATTGTTATAAACTAATTATAACAACTCACTTTGATTTTTAAACTGGCTACAGATTAGAGTGGGTAGAGGATAATGGCCCTTTTGACAGTACTTAGAATTTTTTAGTGTGTTCTTGTAATAGTATAGTTTTATTTTATTGGACATTTTAATGCGGAAAAATGAGATTTTATCAAAGTGAAATATTTATAACTTTTATGTACTTCAAAGGGAAGAGAAAAGTGAATTTAATAAAATATGACCAATTATACAGCAAATATAAATATCCACAACAATTTTTGATTCTCCATTTCTAAATCATTATCAAACACAGCAACAAATCACGAAAATAGTATCCTTCATTCAATTTTATAGAAATCAAAAATTAAATATTTTTCTCTTTTCTGCTATGTTCTGTAAATATTTTTTTGTATTGTTGGTTATTTGTAATTTTTTGTTCTTTTTACACTGTCATAAGACCTTATTTTAGCACTTCCTAATCTGTGGCATTGTTGTGAGTTAATAAGAAAAAAAATGGAGGCGTGAGTGTCTTAAAAAGGAGTGTAATGTGTGACAATGAGTTAACAATATCAAATATTTAGTTTTGGTTTTTTTTTATATAAACATTAAACGTATTATAAAGATATTTTGTATATTGAGAAACTTGGGAAACAACACTTTTTGTGAATGATATGTTTTAATCCCAAACAACAATTAGTTAATGTTACATTAAAATAAGAAATAATAGAGGCAAAAAGCAAAATATTTGATTAAGTAGAAGTATACTTTTATTTCATCTATATCATCAACAAATTTCACAGTTTATATTGAAATGTATGAACTGTTGCCAGTTTATATTAGAATGTATCAAATGTTTCCAGTTTCTCAATATTAAGATTACTGAATAAATTCAGCTTATAAATCTAATAAAAAAGTTCTAAATTGCTGTTACATACTTGTAAAAAAAACAGATTTATGTATAATATTAAGACAATTAAACAAAATTTGCTTCTTTAAAACTATATTCTCTACGCACACTGTTTGTGATGAAATTTTTACACATAATACAATAAGTAGTTGTTAAGGAGGGTGGAGTTTCTGGTAATCTATATCATCAAATCTTACATAGATAAATTGAGTGTTTCTTTACTCTACAATTAACTAAGGGCAAAATATAGGTTAGGTTCTCATGTCTACGAATCATGTACAATCAAAAATAAAAACGAAAGTAGTACTATCAAAAACAGATTTTAATTACCCGCATAATATTAACCATCATATTAAGTGTAAAAATTCAAAATATGTTGATAAATATTGTTTTTAGCCCAAACGGTAATAATAAATTGAAGTATTTTTGTCTTCTTCTTCGTTTTTTTCAATTTTTGATCTTTGCACTTAGTCGATACGAGGCTTGTTAAAAAAAATACTCTATTTTTCTCTAAACATATGATATTTATTTATTTATCAATTTATTCTTTATCTCCTTCAAAGTAATCCCACTCAGATCCACATTTGTGCCAGTGCTTTTTTCAATCCTAGAAGCACTTCTGATATGTGCTTTTTGGTATGGCCTTGAGCTTTTCCAGCGATGAGGTATTTATCTCCTCAATCGTGACAAACTTCCGTCCTTTCATGGGTCTTTCCAGTTTTTGGAATAAGAAAAAGTCGCAGACGGCCAAGTCCGGTGAACAAGGTGACTGAGACATGATTTGGCCAAAAATTGCAAACAAGCAGGTGCGTTGCCGTTATGCAGAAGATATTAATTGTTTCCCCTCAAATCCGAGCGGCAAAACCTTCGCATTTGACCGAACTTGGCGTGCTTTTTCTCACTTTGCTCTTCTAGTCGCTTTCATTGGGTTATGGTTTCGACGTCATAACCTTATAATAATAATAAATGTATTTATTAATATACAAGTACAAAAGCTTTGTCATTAGCAATGATCTTTTCAAGTAAATCTGGATCGTCTCTTGGGGTTGCTCTTGAGACAGTTCCTTTGGCTAGACTTTATGAATTTCGGTAGAAACTTAAATGACACACGTTTCATGACCAAAAAAAATCAATAAATTTCGTCGGTTATTGACGTGCCTGTGCCCCTTATGCGTTGTATCATTGTATTTTTAATTTAATGCGCTTTTTTTTATCCATTTTTTTCGACAGCAAAAAATCGACAAGCACACCAAACACGTCAAATCTTTATACAGTGCGCTGGAATAAGTGTTAAACTTCTCTATTTTTATATAATAAGAAAAAAGCTAGGACAGGTCGATTTTTATAATCATCATATCATGCTACGATGTACCAATTTCGAACCGTACTTGATGCCTCTTCATGGGACAATCATCCCTTCAATTTCCACAAAGTACATCAAGCAACGCCTCGTTAAAAAAAGTCTTGAAATACTGATCTGAAAAATGTATAATACTTAAGTTACAAAATTTACGAATTATGAGTTTTTGGTGAAATATTTTTAATATTTACTTCGTAACAATACAATGGATTTAGTATTCCATTAACTCATTTAATTTAGTTGTTTGATTTACAATTTAATGAAATAACAACAATAACAAGATCGCCAACCATAAAAAAAATTCAGTCAAGTAAACAAAATCCATTGAATTGTTACAAAGTAAATATTAAAACTCTTTCACGCATAACTAATAATTCGTCAATTTTGGAACCAGTGTTCATTTTTGAGATCAGTGTTTCAAGAGCTTTAAACGCGGTGTCGCACGATGTACTTTCTCATTTAAAAATATTGAAGAGATGATTGTCCCGTTAAGAGGGATCAAGTACGGTTCGAAACTGGTATATCGTAGCATGCTATGATTATTATAAAAATAGACCAGCCCGAGCATTTTTCTTATTATATAAAAATAGAGAAGTTAATAGGGCACTGTATATAATAAACTAAAAATGCAAGATGGCCAATAATGACGTAGCCTGCGAAATTTTAAGTCACCTTTTTTTGACATCGGAAAAAGCCTTTAGGATGCGAAGAAAAACAATTGCTTGATCAACCTTTTCTCCTTTGTGCTACTGTATATTTCTAGTATGCTTAGCCAATTTTGCCATAGTCATGCCTAATCAAAAGTGTTTGACCTAAAACCTTAACCAACTACCTATTCCTAAACTACGCAGTTGTTTTATCTACCGAAATAACGAAAAGGAATCGAATCTGTTATATTTCTTATAGGCAGACAGTCTACATACATATCGTTGGGTTATTGCAAAAACAAGATAAGTAACATATTTTTAGTTTTAAGATATTCAAATGTTAAATAAGAAATACTTAAAACAACTATAAATCAGAAGTACAATTTTTCACATATATCAGTATACTAACATCAAATGTAACACTTATAAAACCTGTTTAAAATCACGAAAATTAGATTTATAAAAAAAACTGATTTCTTCGCTTCAAAATTCATTTCAATGATACAATCCAATGCTATATACAACCCAATTTAAGGAATTTTTTGCATAAAAATCTAAAATTGTGCAATATTGTATGTAAGTATATCTAGTTAAAAGGATATCATGCATCACTATTTATTATGTTATTGAAAAATAATCCTCTTTAACAAATACACTATCAAAAATAAAATATAAGCAATGAAATAAATGAATTGGACATGTTCCTTGGTATTAAATGTTACTCTCCAAATTTTTCTATGAAAGTTTTTTCTTAATGTTCTACCAATATTAGATATTTTTACCTTCATATAAACAAAGAACATTACATGTAGCAATTATTAGTCCATAGGTATATCTTACTAAAAACATCTCTTATTAATAAAATGTTGAAAGATTATTATAGCCTTTTTTTTCTCCCCAATTTTTAGACAAAGTACATTCATTAAAAATATCCGATTCATTTGAGTTATAGTGCGAGTAATAGATATAGTTGTAAGTGTGCAGGCAACATCTTCCGTCTGTTATCAAAACGTTCCTTAAGGCTCCACTGTAACCCATAACAGGATTCAACTGTAATCGTTCGTTTACCTATTCACCTACAGGTAAAGTAGGTATAGTATTCAAATTAGCTTAACTTATTGATAGACATATTAGGAAAAACTTTCCCATTATTGAAAAGCCACTACATTACAACCAACTATCAGAAAAATCCTGCGAAAGAGCCTTACACCAACTAGTGTCGAAAATTGAGGCTGTCCTGGGAAATACAGAAATATAGTAAATTTTATACCCATTTAGAATAAGACCATCCTTATTTATTATTAATAAATCGGTTGAAACAAAAAATTACCAACAAAAATGAACGTCGTAACTAATTTATTAGATTTCACGTTTTTGAAGTTACGTCAAATTTTGATTTCATGTTAATGTCATAACGCAAAATAAGATATAAAAATGCGATATTCTGATGAATCCAAAAAACTTATGCTTAATGTAGTAAACTATTTTCAAAACGATTTAGGATCTCGATTTAAGGCAATTCAAAAAGCGTCCGAAGCACTAAAAGTTCCAGAAAGCACATTATATAATCTTGAAAAACCAAACAGAGCTACAGATTTCGAATTTAGAAGAAATATGTCTGCAAGCGTTTCCCGGAGCAAAACCCGAATTACAAAAAATACCCTGCATTGTTTGAGGGAAGTAATTTATAAAATGTATGCGCGAAAGGATAAAATCACAGTAGAAACTATTTTACGGCAATTTATCGAAGAGTCCCCAGAAACTAAGATTTCCAAAGGTTCGTTAAATTTGGGAATTAAAAAAATGGGTTTTCATTTCAAAAAACAAGATGGAAGAAAACATTTATTGGAAATGCCTGCAGTCAGATTAAAAAGAATATTATTTTTGAACAAATACCATGCTGCTAAAAGCGAAAAGCTCTTTACACCTGTTTTTCTGGATGAGACATGGGTTTTTAGTAAAAGCGGGGACAGAAGAATGTAGCAAGATGGTACTAAACACAGTGATTTAAAAGTAACTGGAAGTGGGACACGATATGTAATTGTTCATGCCGGTAATAAAAAAGGTTTTGTGGCAAATGCATCGCTTATTTTTATATGCAATAAAAAAACAGGCGATTACCATGATAACATATGAACACCGAAAATTTTGAAAATTGATTTAAACAGCAACTAATTGTAAACTTGGAAGAACCATCGTTAATTATAATGGATAACGCAACGTATCACAGTCGCCTGGATGAAGAAATCCCAAGAAAAAGTTGGAGTAAAACACGCATGTTAGAATGGCTCAAAAAAAGAATATTCCTTTTCCAGATCACATTTTAAAGGATGCTGTTTGGAATATAATTGAAAAGCAAGTTTTGTCAGAAAAAAATTATCATTTAGACAAATACGCTGCCGAGCATGGTCATTGTGTTCTCAGGCTACCACCCTATCATTGCCATTTTAATGCCATCGAAATGGTATGGTCAGAAACTAAAAGGCATTATGACCAAGCTATTACGAAAACTGCAAGGTCACCTACTGAAGTCTTAAAAGTATGGAATGACGTTGTAAAAAATGTACCGGAGCAACACTGGCAGAATTACATAAATCATACAGAGAAAATTATTTCTGAAGCATGGGAAGTAGAAAACAAACTGGACCTACTAAACATCGAACCTATGGTGATCTCTGTATCCAATGAATCCGATGATGAACTATCACTTTCCGAAAGTTATTCTGATTTAGAAACTAATTAAACTTTGCCTTGAAGATCACGTTGTCATTTTTTTTAAATCTAGAATTTTTACTTAATCGAACTCTGAATTGCCATATTTTTTTAAAAAAACTATGTATTTAGTTAATAAAACAATGTTTTTAAAATTAGTGCGCTTCTTTTATATTCTTTTATTATGTAAACATCTTTAGAATTTTATGAATTTCATAAAATTAATTTGTATTATTACAAACCGCCACTGATAATATGAAATTTCAAGTCACTACGCCAATGCAATAAGAAATATGTCAAGCATTTGACATGACAAAGGTCATAACCTAATTTTTTTCATGCGGGTTCAGATGGTTCAAGAAGCCGCATACGTTAAGTTACTAAAACGGCTGGTACCTCTAAATAGGTATTAATTTTACTCTAGCACTCTGAGGATTTCCTGACACATAGAAGGAGCGTTCGATCATACCTCCTTGACTCCCTAACAGCTGCTGTTGCAAGGTGTGGAGCAGACGACACTATTTGTCGTTGGATGAAAAACCTGCTTTAAACAGGACAGCAATGACATTTTCATTTGGTTATTCTATGGATGCCTCGATAATGAAGGGATGTCCATAGGGAGGAGTATTATCACCTTTGCTGTGAAACCTAGTCATAGACAAACTACTGGAAGAACTGAACAGAAAGGGGCTCTACACCCTGTCATAAGCTAAGTCTCATTGGAGATATAAACTCCTAGGACTAGAGCACCCAAGAGGATTTCTCCCAGGACTTAGTGAAAAGACTGTTGTGCCTGATATCAGTAGGTTTCTTCACATAAACGGTACAACCAAGAGCTGAAGTGCCGTGGACCCAAATTTGGTACCGTGTACTAATCAATATACTTTCAAAATAGTGACAAAATATATTTTTCTAAATAAATTCTAATTGTAAAGTTATTACTACAATAAAAACGGAACTACATATTTTTGTTCAAATGAAAAACAAAATTCTCTTCTTCACTTAATCTTTCCTCACATTGCTTCTTACTCTGAGTCCTCGTTCAAATTTATTTCCACAATTTATATGAAAATGGAAAATTATCTTCAATTGTAATTAATTTTTTTCCCAATCTCTACGACTTTCCTGTCGTATTCCGCAAAAGTATTTCATCTTCAGGTATTTTTCTTCAATTTACACCAAATTAATTCAATCGGATTAGAAATACTGAAATATGGCGGCAATCTCAACACTTAGCGGCCATATGTATCCGCTAACTATATAGTATATTGTGTCACAAAGGCAGTGAGGGACCTACCTTACCGGAAAACCAATCATATGAACACCAAAAAAGGGGCGGAAAGTATTGATTAGCAGCCCAAAGGGTGGAAAATTCTTGACGTTTCACGTAAATTTTTATTAAACGTCAGTGTAAATCAGTTTTTTTTTATTTGGTAGGCGAAAAACAGTTGTGTGTCACACATGCAGGAAACGCTTTAGCAGCACTTAGCTATCAGCTGCCTCCGCTTCGCTACGCTCCCTCGTGCAGCTAAAGCTCATTTTCTGCCCTTGTGACACAATATACTATTCATTATCATTCGTTGTACGCCCGGTCAAATTCGTTCTCGCTTTACAGCTTAAAAACATTGTTTTGCCTTTGGAATAATATTAAAATATTTTGCATAAACGAAGAAATCTGACAGCTGGTGATGTCTTGAACACCTCAATTAAAATTCCCAGCTGAAAATAATAAAATGGGAATGGTAGGTACATAACAAAATAAGACCAATGGAGAAATTAACAATTTTATTTTACACCACTAGATGCCTAATGCAAATACTGTTAACCTTAAACAAATTATGCATCATAAATAAAATATTAAACTAAATTTTAACAATCGAGGATATTCTGTATCTGCGACATTTATCATAATGGACGTCCCATACTAGAGATTCTAAATCGATTGTATATAAGAAAACATCCAAATTGGAAACTTGTTATTGCACGCCAAGTATGGTGGAATGTTGTTTACATTTATCATTTCTGGTAGTTAGCGAACGACTCTGTATATAAAACAGTTGTTAGTTTCGTTATTACTGCCATAGTTACAGCATCTCCCCGATTTAAGTAAGTAATAACAAACTAAATTTTAATTGTTTAACAAAATTTTTCATCTTTCAAACATAATTCAAGGCAATGTTAGAGGTCGGAAATATTGTCTGCAATAAAGAGAAGATAAACCGATCGGTTTATCCTGCGAATAAAGCTTATTTTGTCGTTCTGTAGCTCTGGAATATGCCGCCGCGTATTCTTTATCGAACGTATTGATGTCAATTTGAGCCCTTCCCAATACTTTGCAAGCCAAAAATAATATGTCTCTATATATAGAGTTACATTTAGGATTCACTTCATCTTTTCTATCTTGAGATAATGTTCTTACTGGCTCTGCTAAGTCGCTCACTCGAATGTAGTTTATGACTTGCTGCATAAATCTGTAAAAATAACTTTATAAGACGACCACAAACTAAATATGTTAATGATACTTACGTCTTTGTAATCGAGCTTCTTCCATTTGAATTGAATTGTGAAGAATCCCTTATTTTCCACAGGATATACATCGGAGGACATTCTGTATGTAATGCTGGTTCATCCCAAAAACAACGCAAACGAACTTGGGCTGCCATTTGTGCTAAATATAAACATATTACTAAAGCGAATATCAAAAGAGAAAATAATATCTAAGGTAAAAACCATGGAGATGAAAACTATTAAGCACCTAAAGGTTATGAAGAAGGACTTCAAGAATTATTATCCCTAACATAAAATATCAGTTGACGACTGCCAACGTTTAGGTATCTTGAATTTGTTTCTAATTAAGTATGGGAAAGGAGTGTACGGACCAGGAACCGAACACACTGAAAGTTTGAGAAAAACTTCATGCATTTTTTAAAATGGTATGGGAATGTCTAGAAAAACAAAACTTAATAACCAGGATATAAATAGCAGATCCACTAGCAAAGAGAGAGGCCGAAACACCCTTATGGCGACCGGAATCCTTTTGCGGTATCTGCAACAATCTAATACTGGAAGAAATGTGTAAAACCGAAGATCAGGCCATTGGAAAGATCTACAGTCGATTCGTTCTCAAGAAAAACTGCACGTAAATGAAATCACGTGCATATTTAATGACCTAGGCAAGTGGATAAGGTTGAACAGGGGCGTATTCTGTTCCCCTACTGCTAACATTTCAATGCGAGTCGTCCAATACGCAGCCAACTTAGAATAGATCACGCGTGGTCTTTGTTTATAAGCGGTTTTTCTTGGGACCACCCAGACTATAGTAGGGTTAAGAAAGTCATATATACTCCTGTGAAACTAAGGCCATTGTATATAGTCTAGTTAACAAGAGCCATCAAGGGCACCGAAAATTATTATTTAGGGCTCATTTGATTCGGAATGACATCTAGAAACTTTTTGAAAAATTTGAGGTGGGGCCGATAAAAATTACAAGAGTTATTAACAATTTAGTAAAAAAAGAAGGGTTTTGTTTTTTGCAAATATCAACAATCGGAAAGAAGACCCTTGAAGAGAAGGAAATTTCTTAAACAAATATCCTGCCTCCCGGAACTGTACCACCCGAGTAAAAAAAGGGGTCTGTAGCGTCCGTGCGCGCCCCGTCATTCAGACAGAAAAAAAAAGATTTTAGTTTATTAAATATGAATATTAAGGAATAAAAAAATTCAGGTACTATTGGGATACATGAATAACCAATAGTCCGTAGGCAAATAACTTTTATCAAAAAAAAATCGATTCTTAAAAAAAATTTTGTTGCAAAAAAACGTATTTGCTAATAAACAATTTTTTGTTGTTGTTAAACATTAATATTAAGGAATCATTTTTTTAAATCATTATTTATATTGCTCTTTCAAATAACGAAAAAACTAAATTTTCAAGGAATTTTTTTGGGAGATTTCCAACAAGATTTTGAGTTGGGAGCGAAAAAAAAGAGTCATAATAAACTGCAAATACATATATTTCTAATTCAGACAAGCTTCGACCTTTTATGCTAACCTATTTCTCGACTCGTCGGATAAATAAACGACTCCTTTGATACATTTTGTATTGGTTAGGACCAAACTAATTCGTGAACCTTCCTCGCTTATATTAATCAAGCACATAAATTATAAAAAAAATCTACAAAATTTAGTAACACGTAACTTACGTTCTCTTTCCTTTGGATCAGCTTTCGAAGAAACAAAAAAACCATTACATATACACGTCTAATATAATTAAATAAAAAACAACTCACCTAGCGCAGTAAGTTCCTGTGTCAACGGGTCTGTTCCTTCCTCTACTGGCTCCATAGAAGTCGTGCCTCCATTACCTAACCTATCACAACTATCCAAGTTTAATTTGTTGCTGCTTCCTCTGTTAGAATAAGCTTTGTTCTTTAAAAACAAATTCGGCAAATGGGTTTGAACGTTGATCCTTTCGAACACCCAAATAAGGTTCCAATAAATAATCGGATGTTCATCGACAAACCTCGAATCTGACAAACACAAATCTCCTTCTTGCGTTAAAATGTTTTCCAGCTCTTTTCTTAAAACCAGCGGATTCAAGTACGGAATGCTAAACGGATCACACGGTTCGATATCAAGCCCGGTAATCGAAACTGTTAAGAACGGTACGGTGGGTTTGTTACAATTTTGACAGACGGTGTTCAAGTTTGAGTCTTCCGAAGACCAATTGGCCATTATTTCTTCGTCGTATAAAAGACACGAACAATTGTGACACTGTGAGCATGTCGTTAACGATATGTCAAGTTCGCTTTCTGAAAATAAAAATACCATTAATCATTATAATTGTTGTACTAAAAGTGTTATTAAATTTACCCGTGTTGTCTTCTTTGGGCATTGGAAACAAACTATCTGGTAAACATTCATCATATTCTTTCAAATTGGTAACACTGCCTCTATAACTGCTCATTTCGGTGGATATTTTTCTATGTCGTTCTCCATAATCGCTGCCATCATTGGAATCTCCCTCTCCGCCTTCTATGGCATCTCCAGCTCCTAATCTGTCACTCGTCAAAACTTTGACAGGTGTAGAATTAGTAGACGTCGAAATGGCTTCTTTAATTTCCTCCATCTTCTTAACCATGGTAGTGGCAGCTGATTTAATTGAACTGAGACCACCTTGTATTAGTTCGTTGGATTTTTTACTAGTTAAACTACTTGGACTAGAACAAAAACACTTAAAATGAAAAAAACAATCCATTAAACAACATGCAGCGTTGCCATACATCTTAAATTCTAAAAACACATTAGTATTTGACATAACTTGACACATACAAGTAGTGAGAGGTTGATTAGTCAAGATATTGAAAAATTTGACGTTCTGTGGTATTTTGTATCTAAAGGTATTTATATTTACACGTTATGCATACCGGGTGGCTAAATATGAATATCTTAAGATTAGATTGTAGTACAGCATTGGGAAACAATTTTATAACAAAAATGACATCGAGAAAAACCTGGAAATTATTCACAGACTTGTAGGTCCACCGCTAGAGTGCGTATTTGAATTTAAAAAGCCAAGTTTTGCAAAATTTTCCTAATTAAGGAGCATGACAAAAACAATCATCGTATCATTCGAAAAATTCTGCGTGTATTTAATACTACAAGTTTTTGTCTATCTACTCAAATAAGAGGCTCTACTTAACCAATATTTGCAAAGTTTGTCTTGTTAAAAAGAGCTCTTTATTACCAATGTAATGTTGTATACTCAATGCACCCCACCCCAATAAGTATCATGCACATTAGAGGGCGCTATTATTATTGTTTTTTAAATCTAGTTCTCTTTGGAAAATATTAAATGGAAGCATACAGTATTAACAATTATTATAGTATGTGATCTATGTATAGTAAATATAACAGGGAAACATATTCTCGTAGAAAGTCCTAAATACCAAACTGTGAACTACCCAACACATTTGAAGCCTTAGTTCAGGATAGTAATTATCATAAACTAGTAATATTTTTAAAATTAATGTATTTAATTCAGTGTAATTATCTACTGTACCGTCGCTAATAACCTACTATGGTTGATGTGACTTTTTTTTGAAAAACAACGGAATATGAAAGTATACCAAAATAGCAGCAAATTGGCGAAAACCGCATGTCAATATCTTTTTCCTATCCCCATATATTTCAGGAAACGTGTGAATGATGAGTGGTGAATTCGAATAGGCTGGTTAGCCTCAACGGAAATAAACAATTTTAGTCTTATTAGAAAGGCCTTACTACATTGGCCTATCTGCAGTAATTAATCAAGTTGTCATACTAATATTACCATTCCCGCTGGAGGGCGTTAACTAAAAGGTAATCTTTATCAAAGTTAGATTTGAAAAACAATAAAAATAACGCACCGTAATGTGAATGATACTTATTGAGGTGCATTGAGTATATAACACTTACATTGGTGGTAAAAATCTCTTTTTAACATGACAATATTTGCAAGGATCGGTTAAGTAGTACCGGAGTTATGGGCGTTTTTTTTGTGCCCATTCTACCCCACCGCTTATTTGAGTAGATAGACTAAAGCTTGTCATATCAAATACACGCAAAATTTTTCGAATGATACGATGATTGTTTTTGTCATGCTCCTTAATTAGGCAGATTTTGCAAAATTTGGCTTTTTTATTCAAATACGCCCTCTAGTGGTGGACCTGCAAGTCTTTGAATAATTTCCAGGTTTTTCTCGAGATCATTTTTGTCATAAAATTTTTTTTCGCAATGCGGTACTACAATCCGATCCTAAGATATGGCCGACGGCCGTTCTTATTTGCCCACCCAGTACAAACACTGAATCAATTAGACCGTTCGATTTTTAGGTTAAAATTAATCTTTGAAGTTAATTTCTCCCCATTAAATAATTGTTCCAAAAAAAATAATGAACGATATTTACACAAATTTTCGTCGCCAATGCCAAACTTTTCTATAAACATTGAAATGTAATGAAAGAAGTACTCACCTGAAATTATTTATGGCATTCTCAATGAACTGTTGCGACATTTTCAAATCGGCTTTGCGCAAGGAAAGGCGTGACGGTGAATAGCGGCTAAAATTGTAAACGTCTACTACTCGAGATCTACATTTCAACGTGCAGCACAAGCTTCTTACGCAAGATGCACTACACATATATGCTTACATGCCAATGTAATAAAGTGGAATTTAACGACGACTAAGCAATAATAAAAATAACTTACTTAACACGACCTAAGATATGTATGAAGATTTATTATTTTAATGCGTTTTAATCCACTCTAATTCACTTTTTACATGCTTACTTAGACTAATATATTTGATAGAACAGACAAAATTTTAATATTGGCAAAAAGTTTGCTTTGTTATATTTGGTAGTAAAAATTTGTTGAAAACTGAAGGTTTCTTCTTCCATTCCGTAGAATCTATATACATCCTGATCCACAAGTCTAAGCTTCTTGAGATGTCCATTCAGGCGTCAAAACTGTTATTGCAGTCTTACACTGGCACTCTTTTGATATCACCGGGTTGTAGTTTCCCAGGACTATTTTTGATTGTCTTAGCCCTACCAGATCTTTCTAATGGTCTGATCTTCCCTTTTTTTCGGTTACTACTTATTTCTTCCAATATTAGATTGGTGTTGATGTTCCGGTACCCAAAAGGGTGTTTCCAACTCATCTAGTTAATCTGCTTCCTTCTATTTATGTGTGTCCTGGAACCCACAGAAGGATAACGATGTTATGCTTGTCTAGTTCATTGATAGTTTCTAGGCATTCCCATACCATTTTAGAACTGATTTAGACTGTTTGGTTCCTATCCCAGTCCATTCTATTGCTTTGGAGCCATCTGTATACCACTGAATGGGGCGACGACCCAGCACTGTAGTGGAACGCCTCTGATGCGATAATTACGGTGAAGCAGTGACGAATGCGGTTAGTACTTGGATGGGTGACCACTGGGGAAACATATGTGGAATTACATACCACCCAGTTGGTTGACGGCTAGGGTGGTATATATACCGAAAGTGGGCCGCACAGACCCACACCCTAAATCGGTCAGACCAATTAGCCTAACATCTTTCCTGCTTAAAGGACTTGAAAAAGCACTGGATTGCTACATCAGGTGGGTAGCTTTATATAATTCCCCCCTGAGCATCCACCAATATGCTTATCAAACTGGCAAATCAACAGATTTAGCATTACACAACCTTGTTGAGAAAATCACACAATCCCTTAACAACAAGGAGATTGCGGTGGCCATATTTCTTGACATTGAAGGAGCATTTGACAATGCACTACCGACCTCTATTGGTTCAGCTTTGACTGAAAAGGGCATCAAACCAACCATTACCGGTTGGATATATGCCATGCTCACTAATAGGACAGCCACTACATCTCTTCAGGACGAGACCATTAGCTTTAAGGTTTCCAGGGGCTGCCCACAAGGCGGAGTACTATCTACCCTCCTATGGTCACTCTTGGTGGATAACTTGCTTAGCGCTCTCGAAAGAAGAGGGGTAGAACTGCAAGCGTATGCAAACTACCTTGTCATCTTGGCAAGGACCAAGTCAGGAAGGATAGCATATAATACCCTCCAAAAGACGTTGGACGATGTCCACAGTTGGTGTCAGAGGGAACAGATGTCTGTTAACCCTGGTAAAACTGTAATAGTTCCCTTCACTAGGAAAAGAAAGTTGGAGGATATTCCACCACTTTCCTACAATGGTGAGGTTATTCCATTTGCAGCGGAAGTAAAATATTTGGGGATTATCCTAGATATGAAACTTACTTGGAACGCTCACTTGGAAAAAGTTATCCATAAGGCCAGACTATCCTTGTGGACATGTCGTAGGATCTGTGGAAAATCTTGGGGCTTGGGACCCAAACAAATCTATTGGATATATGTGATGATTGTTAGACCAATGATAACATATGGAGCTATTGCCTGGTGGCCAAAAGCTTTGCAGCGAACGGCCCAAGCAAAGCTCTCTGGTTTACAGAGACAGGCTTGCCTGGCAATTACTGGTGCTATCAGCTCCACACCGTCAGCAGCCATGGAAATCCTTCTGGACCTACCTCCTCTCCATATATTTTTGGAAAGAGAGGCTAGATGGACAACTTACAGAATTGTGCATATTTCTAAATGCACAAATCAGGCTTATACAGAACGAAGCAGAATGCTAGTGGACACTGAAAGTCACAGTATTCTGGGAATGACCTCTGACATAATGCCTCCAACAGTAACCTACGGCCTGCCTTATACCATCCTAATTCCAAATAGAGATGAATGGGTCCTCCGTAAGGATGAACTATTAAGAGCAGACAGCTGTTGGTACACAGACGGTTCAAAAACACCCTCAGGCTCTGGTGCAGGTGTATACGGGCGCAGACCTAGGACAGAAATCTCAACCTCTCTAGGATCCTATGCAACCGTATTCCAGGCGGAAATTTACGCCATTGTTTCATGTGTGGAGAGATTGGAGCAAGCCAATCTCATACATAGAACAATAAAAATTTTCTCATACAGCCAAGCGGCTTTGAAAGCACTTAGCTCTCACCGTGTAACGTCGAAATTGGTTTTAGACTGCCAAAGAAGACTCTCCTTAATCGGAGAACTCAATAAAGTATTGCTGGTCTGGATCCCTGGCCATTCTGGCATGGAAGGAAACGAGAAGGCAAGGGAGGGTGCCGTACGTGTTTCTATCGGACCAGAACCAATAATTGGCATCGCAATAAGTTTTGCCAAACAAATACTGAATACCTGGACTGCAAGAAGAGCTTTAGACTTCTGGCATAATTTACCAGGATTGGTTCATTCAAAGGCTTTCATACATCCTTCGAAGAATGTCTCCAAAAAAATGTTAGACTATAGCGGGCATGACCTACGTTGTCTAACAGGTCTTTTAACAGGCCACTGTCATCTGAATCATCATATGCTAAAACTTGGACTGTCGAAAGATCCGACCTGCCGGCTTTGTCTGGAAGATGATGAATCAGCAGAGCATATAATTTGTGCCTGCCCCGCCGCGGCTTGAATCAGGTATCTGATGTTTGGCAGGGATTCTCTCTCGCCCTCGGACCTGAAATATCATTCACCAAATAAACTAATTGGCTTTGTTAAGAAGCTGAATTTGTTTGGTGAAATCTGAATAGGTGTGAGCCACAATAGACTCTTGCGAGTCGCAGTGGAGGGCCTTATAGACCCACTCATCAAAAACCTAACCTAACCTAACTGGGGAAACACCATTGTAGAGTCCGTACAGCATGCAGCGAAATACTTTAGACTACTAGGGGTAGCATATCACAGCTCGCAGGCATTATACCAATGAACACGAGGTATAATGTGGATATGCCATCTTTCGGAGGAGACGTAAAATCGAGGTCCAGAGTCCATAGATGTTGGGCTCGATAAAGACCCCTACCACTGGTTGGAACACTAGTGGGCTCGGCAAAATTTCCGGTTAGGGGTAGAGTGCTACAGACGTCGGTGATTAGACCGACGAAATAACAAAAAAAATGATGAATGGCATTCTTCTCAAGTCTGGTAATGGTCTTGTTACTGTATTCTGTGTTGAGTTTCTTGAAAAAGTGATAATTTTTCATCATTCCATCCTGTGGCATATCCCAGGATATCCGAATTCTAAAAACCGAGGAGGGATTTTTGTTTGAAAATTGCCTCTCTACTTAGTCTGTATCCCATTCTTTCTGCAACACTATATGCAGTGGTATAAAGTTAAGAACCACTTCCTTAGCCGCCGTTTGACATGTTTTTATTGCTCCTGTAATGCATATACAAGCTAGTCTTTGAATTCTGGAGGTTGTCTCTAGTCGTCAAAAGGTTAGTCCTACTACTACACGCAATGGTTACATAAATATTTACTAAGAGTATTCTCAAATTTCCCCCTGGCTGTTGTGACAATGTCATAGTTATATCCTTGGCAGGATATACTCAGTTAAACCACATAGGAAATCGTCTCTACATTAACGAGGAAGCTACTCCGCCTTTTGGACATTCTCTGGTTGTGCAGATGGCGACGATGCGTTTAGTTGCCTTCATCTCTGCTACTCTAGTGGCGCGCAGAAATTTATTTATTAATACCAGAAATGATATAAATACAAAAATCAGTGGTACAGGCCGATGATAAGGAAAATAATCTACATTTATATGAATATAATTTTGTTTATAAAATATAATGATTGAATTGCATATCTATCAAATAATATTAGTCAACAAACAATGTATCAGTATTTTAATGTTTTCTTATATTTTGAAAATATAAGAAATGTATAAATTAAACATTCTTCATTTGAATTTTTCCAAACTACTATCACTAAAAATATTAAAACACCGATACAATACAAAATCATCAAACGTGTATTAATCATTCTTCTTACCTAAACCCAAGTTTTAAACTAGATCCAAAACTTGCCAAACTCGAAGCCACCGTTGCAGCGGGTACAGTCTCTGACCTGTGTAACTTATTTTGAGTCGGAGGACTTCCCTCGAAAGTAGCCGATCGTTGGACGGACGATCGGAAAAGGACGGGTTCAACTGAAAGGTTGGAATTGCGAATATGCGAGTCTGTTATTTGGGACGGTTGAGTTACGGCGATTTCTTCAGGAGGTAAGGTGAAGGCACCCAACGGATCATTTTCCGTTATAACTTCCCGGGAGACTCTAAAATTAGACGTTGTGTTATGTATCAAAATGAAAATTTTAAGCAACTAACTAGATGTGAAATAATTAAAAATATTCTACATTTAGACACAATCCTAGACTTTTGAAGTGATAGAGTAGTCAAATGTAACACTGTGTTGTATGGCACTTTTGTGCTGAAACCTTTCTGTGCGTCATGGGTGTTGAACAGACAGCGTCCAATGATGACACTGACACACTAGTTACTTCTCTCGCAGATGTTGGCACGCAGTATCGTGGAGCAATGTCAAATCGAGGCAGTTATATGAACTGGTTGATGTTCATACGAATTAGTTCAACTCAAACACAATTTTTTTTTAATGGCTGTGGATAGCTTGATCCATTCAGCCACGAATTTAATATACTGCTTGTTCCAATAGATAGCCTAGGAGGAGGACACATTTTTTTTTCGAAATATCGATTGAAATAATCACTCAAATTTAAAAATGCAAACAATAACTTCTAAATATTTCACTCTAATGACTACCACACGGTAAACTGCAACTATTTATAACATGCTACGCTACTAATGTTGAACATTACCATGGCACCGAAAGTTAAGTTGGTAAGTTGCGCATGATGACGGTGTTTCTTCTCTATTGGATTTAAGTCTAGCAATGTACCTACACATCTTATTTAAATACTCACTTTCCCGGGCTGGTTTTTCCGTTTTCCATATCTTCGGTATCTTCTTTTTCCTCGGTTCCATTATTATTAAAATGCAAGGCCTTTGAACAACTCTTCTTGTTATTAATTTGTATCTGATCGATCAAATTGGCATCCGCTGCACTTTCGGACCTAATCCAAAGTGTTAACATTGTTGACGATATTTGTATCATAATTTGTAATATGTATTTTGATTATTCTTATATAATAATCACGAAATTTTGGTTACTAAGAAAACTTACCTCGATAACAGTCTATGTTCTGAGGGACTATCAGGCGTGGAAATATTATTTGTTCCCGTTTCAGTCGATTTTTCTTGAACATCTTTAAAATTCTGATGTTTTACCAATACTCCATTTTCTATGTTCTCTTCTTCTTCTCCTTCTCCATTAATGGTTTCTAAGCCGTCAACTTCTTCGAGGCCATTCAAACTGCCTTTAATGATACTGGTACCTCTCCTTAGGGGAGGCGGATGGTCTTCTCTAATTGCTTCATGAGAATCCAAAGACGAACGAGAAATTGCTCGGTCAGCCTGGTCCAATAAACTACTTGCTAAAAGATTGATGAATTATGTTTTTATTATTATGATTAAGAGCGTTGCTGAAAAGTCTCGCACCAAGGGAATTATCTTTGAAACGGATAAAGGGAAAGTTATGAAATTCTAGGACGATGAATGAGACTTTATTCCACATATTTTAGAGCCAATGTCAAATGTTTTTGACGGCTGCGTTTAGCGTACGGCCGCCATCTTGAATTTTTTGAATTGTTAATCTAGGTCTAGTGACGTATCAGAAAGAAGCTTATTTTTTTCTCTTTCTAAAAATAATAAAAATGTATCACCTTACTCGGAAATTATAATAGAATTTTAACAAAAATATTAAAATTGTAATTTTAAACAAAACTGGATGTTACAGAAATATTCGTTTGAGTTGCAAATACTTCATCACAATAAGTGCTCAAAATGCTGGCCATTTGTTTGTTGACAATGATACAATCTCTCTTCGAAGCTACAAATAGAATCATTTGTGGAGTCATTCCTGCATTTCGAGACGTATACGATCCTTTAAATCGGTCAAGTTAGTTGATCTGTTAGCATAAACGCGCTCTTTCAGGTAGCCCCAGAGAAAAAAATCAAGTGGTGTCAAGTCTTGCCGGCCACTCAATTGCATCTCTTCAACCAATCCATCTCAAAGCCACTCTGAGGGAAAATTGTATTTAAATATTGCCTAACGTCTCTTTGCTAATGTGTAGATGAGAAATCTTGTTGAAAGTATACGTTCATATTAGGAAATAATCGATTTATTTCAGATATAATTTCATTTTGGAGTAAATCAAGATATTTTGCACCGATAAGCGCACCTTCAATAAAAAAGGATCAAATAGTTTTTCATCAAAACCGCCCATACATTAACTTTTTGTGGACGCTATGTACAAACCGGTGCGGATTAAAATTTGACCAGTACCGGCAATTATGTCTGTTAACAGTATCGTTCAAGCAAAATGTGGCTTCATAACTGTATACCAAAATATCTAAGAAATTGTTTTGCATCCTGATTTTCTCTGTAACTGTTTCACAAAATTGTAATCGTTTATCAAAATCATCCTCAGCCAATTCTTAGAGATTTTGAACTTTATATGGAAAAAAGTTATTTTGATGCAGAATAGTTTGTATAGACTGTCTACAAATACCATTATTTCTTGCCAATACACTTATAGATGTTTTAGGAATTTCTTGAACATCTAAAGTTTTATCTTCATTAGTTGCACTTTTCGGACTACCAGACCTTGGAATGTCCTTTCCACTACCAGTTTCATTAAATTTGTTTATTAATCCCGTCACTGTAGATCTACTTATAGGAGCGCATATCCTTATAGTCTGATCAACAAGTTGAAAAACGTGAAAAATAGACATAACGCTCCTAAAAATATGAACGATAGGTCATTGGATTCGGAATGAACTATAGAAAAATGTTTTTGGAGGATTTAACCGCACGTAAAAAATTGCAATTGTTATAAACAAAATAGGATGAAAAAAATAAGGTATTTGGTTTTTTGTTAATAAATTCAAAACAATTAACACTTAAGAAATTTGAAAAAAATATACTTAAAGAGAAGGAAATTTCCAAAAAAAAGTCGGTACTCCCGGAACTCTATCTCCATTTATAATTTTAATTTAACGCCGAATAGATCTCCGCGAGTCATTTTGGGTATGCGTGAGCCTCGTCAAAGGCAAACAGGTCACATTAAATAAATTTGACAAAATTATGGTGTATTCTGAAAACTTCGAAGAATTCATTGCTGTTGGAAAAAATTATTAAAGTTCATTTTTCAACAAGCTAGGCAATTGTTAATTATTAAAAGTGTTCTTGAACTTGCTTGTTTATTGTGAACTAAATTTTTTTTTAAATAATTGTCAAACTGATTCGCGTCATGGACCTCTTCCTACATAAATACTTAACAAGATCACGTTATAGAAGTTTGAAAAATTTCAATACTTTGTTTATAATAAGTAATATAAGTTAGCAAAAAATGGCAAATCCAAATAATGGAGATATAGTTCCAGTAGTACGGACTTTTTTTTTGGACATTTCCTCCTCTTTAAGGATACTTTTTTCAAATTTCTTAAATATTAATAGTTTTGAAGTTCAAATCACCGCCACCTAGCGACCGTTAAAACCACTGGAATGAAACGATGATATAAGAATTTATTAGGCATCGAATTTCCTTTCAAAATCCATGAAGCGAAACAAAAGTTATAACAGTTGTATTGAGTCAGCTTTCCCATTCACCCCAACCAGTTTTTTTATAAGATAAAGTAAAAAGTACTAGAGAAAACTTACCTAAAATGATATAATGATTACGAATATTTAAATTTTGTTATACTATAACGGTACATTTATTATAGAAAAATGATGTTTTTTGATATTATTGTGAACTACGCCCGCTAGCGGTGGAGTAGAAAACTTGAAAATAATTTCCAGCTGTTTCTCGTATACGAGTTTGTAATACATATTTTTTTCTCTAAGATGTACGATAAAGAGTTTCTGAGATACAGCGGGTTACCTCTCTTAATCAGACACCCGGTACAAGAACCTGTTTTCTACAAATTTTTAGATTATATGGACCAATTTAATAAGTCATGATCTAAATATTTATGATAACGAATCTTTAATAGTTGAAACAGGTAATGATAATATTAATAATAACTAATATGACGAAGACATTACTGTTCATGTAGAAAATCCTGTAATAGGATTACCAATTTCAGATTCAGCTGTAAATATTGTAAAAAATCAGTTAATTTTACTACTATTATAAAACAAAGAATTATAGTACAATTCTTAAATTTATTAATATTATACATGTGCGTTATGTGTTAACTTCCAAAGTTCATAATATTTTATTTAAAAAAATCATTTTAAAAGTTTACAATGAACTTATTTTTATACTCTGACGCTTCAAATTAAATATTCTGTCCGCCTCTGGTTCATTGCCGTTTTCAGTTTATTACCTGAGTTTGTGCTAACAAGGTGATGAAAAAAGGGTATAATAATATTGATATTTGTTGAGATACAAAGCGAACATTTTCGCTTTATAAAGTTTTTCAATTGTTTATATCTCAACAAATATCAATCTTAACAATTCAACTTATTAAATTGAATTTCGTACAAGTTTGTCGTTCACATTTTTTTTATAAATCCAGTCATTTGTAAAATAACTTCAAAAAATGAGAATATTTCAGCAAAATCTGATTGGGTGACCCGTACCATCTCACAGGTACAGATTACAGCTTCGCCACACTAAGCACTTTTGTAGAGCTTTCAGTTCATAGTAAATCACACTTTAGAACAATCCAATAGTATTAAATACGGCTGAGATATATAATTTTTTTAAAGTATGGTACTAGTACTCTTCGACAATGATATATAATATTGGGTGATCCATTTGAAATTACTGAAAAAATAATGTACTTGAGTTTTGACTCGCCATGTACTTGATTTAATAACTATAAGCAAAATTATCCGTGTTTATAGATTTTGAAAATCATTAAAAACCTTTGGCTTTAATAGATTATTATTTTACTCCTATTTAATTATACAGGGGGCGTTGAACCTGTTACGATTTTGACAAAAAAATCGTTATAAGTAATAGGGATGTCAGTTTTAATTTAAAATATAGGGTTTTTCATTTAAAAAACCGTAACTTTGGTCCGGTACCGAGTTATGGAAGACATTGTATCTAATTTTGAAGTATGAAGTTTAAAGCTGTCTACAATTTTTATAAATACCTTTTTTGGTATCTTTAATCATTGTATTGTTGTTTACGTTCATTTCTAACAAAAAAATCATCATCTGTACAAACAGTAATTTAATTTACCTCCTTCAGTAGATGCAGACATATGCCTCGTAGTTTTTTTTCTTCCGGCCCACTTAAAATGAGCAGCTCCCATAACAACGTTTCTCAACTTATTCCATAATAATTGGCTAGAGCTAGAATAAGCTGGCCATTCTGCTTCTAGAACACAGCGATTATACAATCTGAAAAAGCAATTTGCTTCATTACATACCTCTCAAATATTTAGATATGTATACAATAAAAACCACTCAAAATTATTGTAAAAATCCCTCAATATATTTTCTAAACAAAAAACTTACCCGTAAGTCAGAGCATTGGGTTGTATACCGAATTTTTTCATTAAAACTAATAATTTAACAGCCAACAAAGGTCTGGAATGTTCCCCACACAATTGCATCATCAGTCGATAGCAAACTTCATCACAGGCAAACCTCAACTGGGTCGCTCTGACAAGAAGCTCGTAAGATTGTTGTAAAATAGCTTTTTCTTTGCCAGCGTTCAAATGTAACATACTAGGTAGTATCATGAAATAAAGTGTATGACATGTACCGCAGAGACAAGCTGCCCACAAATCAGGTGATCGTACACATTTTCTACAAAATTATGAAACACTTGTAGTTTGTGTTGCTGTAAAAATCAAAAAAGCATACCTGGCTAATTTTTGAGCTGTTTTGATTTCTTGTTTCGTTCTTCTAGCCATCGGGGAACCGGGAGTTATCGTTTGAAATAATGAAGATAAAGGATTTTTCTTTTTACCAACCCCTATTAATAATTCTGCTCTCAAGTTAAAGTGAGTATACTCGTACATTTCACCTTAAAATGATGAAAGTTAAGAGAAAATCTAAGAAAAAGTTGCAAATAACAAAAAATATGAAGAGTTGCTAAATAATAAATATAAAGAATTACCAAATAATGAATGTGATGAGCTACTAAATAATAAATATGAACAGCTACCAAATAATATTAATGAAATTTCGATTCAAAACTTACTACCAGGTACTGTGGGTTCAGGTGGTAAAACAAAAACAGTCCTATCACTTTTGTGCACAGAATCATATTCAATTAAACGAAAACTGTTATTTTCTTCATGACCAATTTTTTCTATACAATCATCAAAGAATGCCAAGCCTTGATCACCATCTGCTACGAAACTTCTTTCTTCAATAAATCTAAACCAAAAGCAGTAATTTCAAGAAAAATAAACTTATTTTTCAGTAAATTGTGTCAGTCAATGAATTAAATAGAAGTTCTACAAAACATTCAGATTCTTTACCTAATAAACATTTGGGTTTTCATGACTAAATTGAAAAACCTGTGGTTTGTCTTATCTCTACTTTTAAGAAAATCACTCAATTGAAACAGAGCTTCTGGATCAGTTGTTCCAACAGTCGGAGCTTTGGTAATTGGCAAAAGATATGATCTATAACCTTTCAATGATAAAACCATAAATTTAAGAAAAGCTTCTTGTATTTCAAGTTCTTGAGCTTGCTGAAATAAAAATGATATAAAACAAATTTAATTTCCTCCAGAACCAAAACTGGTCCTCATGGTACACTTACTTGCTTTTTTCTTCTCTGAAATTCTAACTCTATATCATCTGGATTATTCGCATCTGGTGTGTTATTGGTAGAATTATTCCTTAATTGGTAGTTTAAATAGTCCAAAGTAGATTTCAAAATTTTTGAAGCCTTCTTCGGAAGTAGTTTGATATTCAAGTTTTGTCTTTGAGTTTCAGCAACCTTATTTAAAAAAATATATATGTAATGTAAATTGGAGTTTTTCGGATGATAACACTTACTGTTATTATGTTTGTATCCAAATCTATACAGCTTACGTCAGGAGGGGGGTCGTATAAGTCGAAAAACCGTGAATCTACTCCTATAAGGAAGGGCAAAGGGGCATGCAGAACTTCGACTAGTCCTAAAAATAGATTGCTAAGTGATGCTTTCGCTACTAATTACATAGAATCTGAATACAAATAAAACTCAAATCAATCATGGGTGCTTTCACCCAAATTCAGCAGCTCACAACAGTTGGTGAACGCATTGTTAATTACAGCGTCTATTTGACATTTATATTTTATGGCAACTGTTCCGTTGACATGTAACGTAACACCATTATCTATAAAGTAAATATGAAAATCGTCAAGGAAGCACATCTCCAATCTATAATGAAGGTCATGCAGCGAGTAATCCTACTGGAATTAATGAGAGATGAAGTTAATTTTGATTCAGTAGGGGCAGTTGTAGATTATTTACTTCGGGTAGTCGATATAGTAGAGCCTGGCAGAGAAATCCCTGTTCGAAATTAAATTAATTAAAGCCCTGATGATTTTCATAATCATTTCAGAATGTACATGGCACATGCACGTACATAATTATATAAACAACGGTATTATAACACATCGAAATGTCGAAACAAACGAGTTCTGCGCATGTCAAAGCAAAAGATTAGTTGGAAAGCATGGACAGTTCTGGAATTCTTTTGGCAAAGAGATAAATAGACGAAATGCATAGTATAGCCGGGAACATATATGATAAATTGTTTTTATATTGAGGAATGTGAAAGTCCAATTTCTGTCTGGTATTGATATTGTATTTATTTAGATTTTTGGGAAAAATATAAGTCAGTATTAAACAGTTCTTGATGAAACTGCTGCTGCGCGATAAATTCCTCCAATACTTCTAATTATCTTTTTGAGCAATGAAAGCATCCCCTAAAGAAGATAAACCTCCCCAGAGAGTAATTCCATACCGAATACGTTAATCAACATGCCATGGTAAAACATAATTAATTGCTTTGTCGTTAAAACCGGTCTAAAATTTTCAACTACGTTATTTGAAGAATTTAATTTAGAAGTGAGATACTCGCAATGAGTTTTCCAAGACAGGTACTTATCAATGTGAATTACATTATTATTCAATTGTTTATTCAAAGTATATATGCTTTTTTGACGTTTACGAAAATAGATACATTGTGTTTAGTCAAAATGTAAGTACAAGGAATGCCTTGCAAAACCAGACATCCAGATTATGAAATAGGTGATTGCATTTTACCGCCAATTAAGTGGGATTTCTCTGATCTATCTAAGCCGTATTCATCATGCCATTTTTTATTTTTTTTTGGATGGATTGTTTGGGTTTCATTCTAGTATATCTAGGAAAAATGATCTTTAAAAGCATCAGAACAAATTTTTTTATGCTTAACTTTTAATAACGGGGAACTACTTTAGAAAATTTTGGTTTCAGTGGTTAAGGTAGAGGACACATGTAAGCAAATAGCTAAATGTTTATCGCAACGTCTAACTTCTACAAAATTTGTACCAATTATGGAATAAAACAAACTATTAAAAAATATTTTCTGTGGCATATCAAGATCGGAAACTTACTTATCACTGAAATACCGATAACTTTATGGATACAAAACGTATATAAATAAAATTGCAGCTAGAGTTGGTGAAAATTTTATTTAAATTTAACGATAATCGGATTGATTTCAAACATTTCAAGGATAGGGATAATAAAAAAAATGTAATTATGCATTAATTACCTAATTTTATGGAGATACATATTAGAAATAAAATATTTATTGCATACTCAAACGATTACTATCAGTTAGGTTTGTTTGGGTGCTTTATATACAAAATATTTATTTGGTACAGAATATAGTAACAAAAAGGAATGGGAGCGCAACAAAATTACCAATCTTGGGAAGAAAGGGATCAGATGGTATACATATGGTTCCAAAACAATAGAAGGGAACATTCTGAAAGTTTGGAGAAAACCTCGTGCATATTTTAAGCGGAAATTCACGCCATGGGAAAGTTTGCCCAGTTCAATATTGATAAATGATATAGACGGTAAAAGAATTTGTTGCATTAAAGTGCTGAGTTCTTGTGTAATCAGTCACCCATGATACACTGGAATAAAAGGAAATAAAAGAGTGGATGAACTAGCAAAGAAAGGGACTGCAACACCCGTTTGAGAAACTATGACTGTACTAAGAGTTATGACAGGTGCCCTAACAGGACACTACCACTTAAATGGGCCCCTCAAAAAGTTGAAACTAGTGGAAAAGGAAGAATGTAGATTCTGTGGAATGGAAAAAATCTCCATTTAGATACTTGTGGAATGTTATGCATGGACTATATCATCTCAGGGCACAACACCTGGAAGAATACTGGTTGGAAGAGGAAGACCTTCCTAAGCTGAAGCCTAGGGATATTCTAAACTTGAAGGAATAGAACTAAAGCGACTACTAGTCTTGCGAGAATTTCCTCAGAAGCAGAGTCGAAGAAGGGTACGGTACATATATTTTAGGCCTACATCCCTACAAAATATTTCTCCATTTTTTAAATGTAACAGATAAGATAATGTTAATATATAAAATATTTAAACTCACCAAGTGGACACAACGGAATATACGGACATTGCCATTTGAAAGGGAAAAACATAGTAGATACAGCTTCCGCTACACTCGTCAAAGTATCGGGTCTTAAAGAATGTATCAACACTTTTTGTTCCGTCAACATCAACAATAAAACTTGTAAACAATTTTCCGGTCCCAAGTTGATCAATAATTGCTTAAAACTTGCCGCACTTCTCGGTAAAGGTAAATCTTCAGGTTGAGTTAATATCACTCTATCTTTGTTATTTTGGGGAGACATTTGTAGCAGAATTCTTGGCGATGGAAACGGTACTTCGTCTAGAAGTTGTGTGATGTATCTTTCTACTGGAATAGCTTGTGGTTCACCGCTAGTACCAATACCCTAAAGTGGATAATTTTTTAGTATTATTTTGTTATTATTCATCAAGTGACTTACCTGTAACCACCTGAGCCAAATTTCAAAATCTTCAGAAAATGGCCAATGTGATAAAACACATATGCTTTTATTAACTTGTAAAACACCATCACATTCATCTGTATAATTTAATAATTCCTTCTGTTTCTGAGTTAGCTTTTTCTCTGGGAAACTTTCATAGAAATTCACAGCTGAACCATACACCTTGTGTTTAGCATCGGAAACTGTTAAAACGAAGGTACTGAAAACAGGTTTTGGTTGTGTAGCTTCTTTAGGCCACAATTCGAGAGTTGCTCCCATAGGTAGACAAAATAAATGCACTGAACTCGGAAATGGAAATTCTGGAAGGTCTCCCAAAGGGTATCTGAAAAAAATTATTTGTTAAAAATTAAATACAGAACACAAAAACCCAATGATTAACTATGTTTTACTGTATCAACTAGTCTATACTAGAATCGCGATCTAGATGGAGTATTGAAACAGAATTTGATGGTAGATATACAGCACAGGTGGCCCAAACAAATCTAAGGTTTTTCTAAGACCTGTGTTAAAAATGGTGTGAATTTAAGAATTTAATCTGTGTTTTCTTAATCCTCAATGGGCGAAGATTTAGGGACTTTATACCGTGTTCCTATGTTTTGTTATTTACGATTTAAACGTTATAAAACTGTATTTTATTAAATAATTGTGCTTCAATATGAACCAAAATTTTATTTTTTACATTAAGTATGTTGTAACCATTGTATAAATAAAAAAATATATATTTAAAATACATTAAATAATGTCACGACGAGCTTGCACTATCTATATATTGGAGATGGATGGAGAACAAGTTATGGCGAATTTATGGAAAATATTTTGACATACATGTCACTTCCGGTTATACCGAAAGTGAACGAAAACTTTGTTATATTAAATGTAACAACATGTAAAGCTTCACTTTCTCAACTTTTGCTTCTCTTCACTGTGAGATGACTGGGTCGGGGTCGATCTGTATATCTTGTAGCAAATAAAACACATGTTCTAGTAACAACTCTGTCACATTCACCATGTATTAAAAGTAAATTTAGATAATCTTCATTGTTTAATTCCAAACGAGCCATTTCTATCACTGTACGATGCGATTGACTACAAATAATGACAATTGATACTATTTAATTATGACAGGTAAATACACAGCCTGCTAAAATAAAAGAATAAATAACATGGCCTATGCCTATGCAATAATAAGGCTGAAATAATTAATATTTTTAAATACATGTTAATATCTCAAAAACACTTAAGATTGGGTATAGGGAAGTGAACATAAACTGCCCTTATTCTCGGCCTTAGAATTAAGTAAAACAATAAAAAAATATGGTTGTTTCATTTAAAAAAATGAAGATATTTAACATTTTTGAACTTGAACTTTTCATCATTTTTTTATGAACCATCTATACAAAAAAGAGGTTTTCGACATGTCACCAATTACCTTGATTGGCCTACTAATCAACCCGACAAGACGTTTTTTATTTGGTATTGGGGATGTTCACACAGACTTTTCAATATTAAGGTCTGCACCTCTCAATTTTTTATTAAAACAATTAATATCTCGATTTTAGGTATAGGGTATTCTACACAAAGAGACATTAAGATTTAATGTAGAATCCGAAAAGATAATAATATACAGGGTGTTACATTTAGAAAAACAAAGTTGTCGTTCACTTTCGGTATAACCGGAAGTGACATGTATGTCAAAATATTTTCCATCAATTCGCCATTGTTCTCCATCTATACCAATTTTTTTAGAAATTGTGTGAGTAGTATAAGTAGTGTAAGCTAGTCGTGAAATGTTGTGTTTTTGTACCCCGTAAAAAATAATAAATACCCACACCTGTTATTACGAGCTCCGTCAGTTTTAATACCCCGTCCCAATGCGATTCTACTTTAATTAGCAATTTTTAGGAATTTCGTTTTTGTTAGTTTTTCAAAAGCATATAAAAATAGTATTGAAATGTAACAATTTTGATACAGAATATACAATGTATAAATGGTCATCTTGTAGTTTACATTTTTTATTGTAAAAAACAATTGGTGTAATGATGGTTTCAACTCGTGTTTCAACAAACAAAACAATAATTTGGGAAATATTAAGAAATTAATCAATCATCATATTATATTGTATACATTATTTTTATTGACGTAAATTAAAATGTACTCTTAACATAATCGATCATTAAACAATATCTAAACATAATTGAAAATGCTCAACTAAAATTCTTACGCTATGCAGCTTTTAAGCTGGGACTGATTTGAGGCTCATATCAGAATAATGATTTATCATCATAGATCTGTTAATTTTTCAACTGTTTTATATAAATTAATTAATGGCCGAATTAATTGTCCTGAGTTACTAGCACTCATTAACTTCAATGTTAATGTTTGAAGAACTAAAAGTAGTGAAATATTTAATATTATTTTAATGAAACCATTAAAAGAGTTCTCAGAATTGCCAATGATAATGTGTAATTTTAATGTAGTACTTTTTTATTCTTCTGTTTTTTCTTTTTAAGCCCGTTTGTAATTATCAATGATTTATTACAAGTTTTAGTCATTTTTTTAGGATCCTAATTGTAGGACACTAAACTATGAAACTATAAAATCAAATGTATGCAACACTCAAAGTTTTAATAATTTATTTAGGATGTGAACATGAGTACTGCAGTTGGCGAGAGCCTCTTTAACTTTTAAATGTAGGTTAGTTAGGTATTTTTATCCGTTACAGTCTACAGTTCTAAATAGAAATATGGATGCTGAATTTTTATTATTAACAGCAGCAGTTTTTTTAAGCATCAGCAGAAGCACGCATATATTATGTTTATTTTTATATTGTGCACTTTTTACTTTATAAAGGCAAGGCCTTTCTCTATAAAGTTCGATCAGTGAGGAGACTACTTGAGGAGTTTGCAATCAAAACCAGTTATATCCACTTTTTCCACAAAATCAGGCTTTGACTGTTTCTAATCACATTTCTTAGTTACATCGACTCTCATGCTCATTTTGGATCAAAACAAAGTATAAAGTATTGAAATCAGTAGCTAAAGTTAAGGTTTTGTATCAAAAGCAGATATATCCACCAGCATCACATTTTAACAATTTAGTTTGTTGGCGAGAACCAAGAAATACCAGCTATTATGTATTTTTTTAAATAAATTGTCTCATTTGTGTTCAAAACCAGTTAGGTATATAGTTTTTTTGGCTAATATCTCAAAACTGTTAATTTTGCTCAATTTATGTCAAACTTGATACTATTTTGCAAAAATAAACAACGTTAAAGTGAATATTACCCTATATTTTTGCCCTAAGCTGTCAATTAATTGATAGAAAATAGGACCGGTTCTATAATATAACACGTCAAATAAAAATGAAAAGAAATAGGACAAGTTTTGATGATTTAAAAATTGACAAAAAAATTTATACAAAATGTGTATGTATTGATCAATTATTAAGGATCCTAAAAAATTGACTAAAACTTGTAATGGATCATTGATAATTACAAATTTTTTAATTTTTTTATTCTCATTATAGGTAATTAAATTCTAATATTATGTCTTCCAATTGTATGTTATTTGTTTCGTTTTTTTTAATAATGTAATATTTAGTGTATTTCTTATTATTCTACTTAACATCCACACAATTTTAATTCCAATTGTGTATGGAAATGGTAAGATAAATAAATTATTTAATAAACCTAATTATTTATAATTTTTTCAAAATTAACTACTTTGAATTGGATTATAGATTGGTATCTCATAAAATATTGGATAAAAACCTCTAATTTGTGATTTATGAAATTAAGGCCATAGAAGAAACTTAATTCTACAAATAAAAATTTATTACAAGCATATAACAAAATAAAATATAAAATACGAAAGTATTACAAATCTTTATAGGTGATAAGATACGTATCTAAGAAATTGAAAATTGAATGGGTGTTACTATTAATCTTTTTCTGAAAAATGTGTGATGTGTAACAAAGCTTACTGTTCTTTTATCAATATTTTCAATGATTCAACTAATAATTACATAAAAATTGATCAATTTCTATCTATTTGTAATTATGAACTTAAACTCCATTCCCAGCTAACTTCAAAATCAATAATTAACTAATATACTAAATATTAACTACTTACAGCTAAGTAATAAATATAAAGTGTGTTTATATGTCTTACTTACCTTGATAAAACATCTGGTTTATATGTCAAAAGAGTTGCTCTATTCATAGACTTCTTATAACATAAAAAAACGTCACTACCAACAATACCCTTATTAAGATTTTTGTTAATGCAACAGAAAGCATGAGGTGGTGATTCTCCTTTACTAGCTATCACTACACAAACATCAGTTACAACCAATGCATTGCAAGGCATTGATTTTGGTCCTCTTCGGTAAGTGATAAAAGTCTGAGAGGTTGAGTTATTTACATTTGCAATATTTCCACCCACAGTTTTTTTAACTACTTCTGCATCTTCCATAAGCCATTCTTTACCTTCATACATTACACCTGGAGATAAAAGAAATATGCATATACATAGTGATGTAAAAACTAAAGTACCCTATTACCAGCACTAATATAAATTACCTACAGATTTTGTCTGAATAGTCCTAGAGAATGATTTTTAAATTTTTTTATTAGAATGATAACTAAAGGAATGTACTGAATTAAGTAATATAATAAAAATTTTAATAGGTATAGGCAAATCTCGAGGCAAATATTAGGGAATTATAAAATAATAATAAGTACATCAAAAATGTAAAATATTGTATATATTATGTTACAGTCAATATATGAAATTGGGCATTATATATACTGTTTAGTCGGGATATATATTGCCTGAACTGCTCCACTATATATGAAATACAGCACAAATTATAAACTGACAAGGCATTATATAAATCGCGCATAAAAAGTTAGTCAGTTTATTTTGTTCATTATTTTTAATTGCTAGGAGATTTTATAGTTGTAGTTTTTATCGAGAAGGGCAAGGAAAATCATTGAAGAAGTTATGCAGTGTTAAAAAAATGGCTTTTTCAATGATTTTCCTTGCCCTTCTCGATAAATTAATCAATGATCTGTTTTAACCAAGACAGAAATTCTAAATAGTGGGGCATACAAATAATTATTTTATTTGCCATAGATTAATAATATTTGGGTATAGTACAAAATTCTTTTAAGGTCTTGTTTTTAGATGTAAATATTGAATTGTTCCACAAGCTGCCTAAAAATAAGTACACAGTATAATACGGCCGACGCTGTTTATATAATGACTAGTCAATTTAGGAAATAAATATTTTTTATATAAACGGTCTGATTTGGGCAGTCTGTATATAAACGGTCTGCATGGTATATAAACGGCGTCTTTTCACAAATTGACTGTAACATATATTTTCACAATAACATCCTTAGCTTGATTTCACTTATCTTATATTTTTAAAAGTTTTGGATGTTTTATCTAACAAATTATTTTTAGACCAAGAAATTAAGGAAATACCAATATTTTTCATGATAATACATTTACAAAAAGAACCAACGATACATTTTTTGGAGATACCCAGCCTAAAATGATCAATTTTACAACAACTAAGTACCTAATAAATGAGATACAAAATGAATGAAAAATTGCCAATAATATATAATTGATATTATTGTAATGTGATATTTATATCTGTAGGAAAATTATAATCTTATATATTCTTTACATTATTTTTTACTAACAAGTCTGGAGCTCAAGACTAATTAACTTAGAATGTTCTTAGAACTGACTCAATTTTGTAACCAATAATCATATTTATTCAAGGCCATTATTTCTCATTATTGCAGATATTAGATTTCTATTTTGGAAATTTAAGTATTAAAATCGAAGTTTATATATTCTGAACAGAAAATGCAATGATTTTAATTATAGACAATGGTTTACCTATATCAACTAAAGGAGGTTTGTCTCGCCCTCTTCTTATGCACAAAAAACACTCAATAGTTCTTAAACTGCCATGATTCAAATCTGCACTTAAACCTGTGGGTGTTTTAGTAATAACTTCATAATCATCAGGTTTAGTCTCTCCTAAACTAGGAAAGATAACACTAATATCTGTTATAGGGGGTTGTCCGTGGCTAGATTTTAAATTGCCTCCTTCAGAAAGGGTTGTCTCATCCAAAAGTTCTGGATTTTCTGGTAATCCAGCAACTACAAAATAATCTGCAACTCTTCTGTCATCCATTTTTGATGTGTATTATTCTCTTTTAGGATCCCTAAATAAGGCACATAGCTTAATTAAATAGGATATTTATATGGTTTGTTTTTGTTGTTTTTTTAAATAATTTTCATTCCATTTCTTTAGATGAGTCATCCAACACTTGCACTATACTATTTGTTACACATGATTTGAGCGGATAAATTACGTAAAACAAGTTTCCATTTCAAATTTTTAAACAAAGTATTTATTAATGTGGTATTAATTGTAATGGACTTTTATTATTGACGTTCCTACCACTTCTCGTTTTTTCGTTTTCAGGTTATTTATTTCTGAAGGACATCAAAACTTTGTTTTTCTAACGTCATTAGCGCAGATCCGATCGAGTGTGATCCGATCCAATCAGTGTAAAAAATGGGGTTAGCTTTATTTTTTAGTGTTGTTAATCTATGGCTTTAGAGCCGTTTTACACAGCAAATAATTATGCCAAAAATTATTCTGAAATTTTGAAAATATTCATCAATAAATCTTGCTTATGATACGACAAAAATTCTAGCGAAATTTTCGAAGTAAAAATATAAAACGTTCTATATATTCCAGAGAAAAAATTATAAAGTTCGCGAGAATCGGTGCAGAGCCGCATAGCCTATTTATTTTAAATCTTATTATTGAAAATAAACAATCTTCCTCCCAAAAGACACCAAAATGAATAATCTCCTGTGAAAATGATATTTATTATTCACATATGCAGAGATTTTGGAAAGAAAGTCGTTAATAAAATTTGTGCCTCCTCCTGATTTAAGAGTGAGTGATATTCGATTCCAGCTTGATAAACCAGAAAACAAGTTTGCATCACAGAAATATCAGTGGTTTGCATCGGGTGAAATCTGAATACAGATTTAATAAAATGAAAATGCCTAGGATGAAATTTTGTTTTGGCAGTCCTGTACATTTGTTTATAAATATATTTTTGACAGATTTTGAATGACAGTAAAACCACAGAAAGTTTACTTTTACTTATTTGTTGACTCTTATAAGCTATTTAATTTCTTTTTGGGTGAATACCTAAAGTAATAAATTTTATCAAGTTTATTATTCAATACAGAACGTCTTCCCCAAGCATGCCTCCGAAATTGAAATTTATAGAAGGAGAAAAGGTGTTATGTTTCCATGGGCCTTTAATTTATGAAGCCAAGTGCTTGAAATCAACCATTACCAAAGAAAAACAAGTCAAATATTTTATACATTACGCTGGCTGGAATAAAAAGTATTAGAGTGCAAGGTGTTAAATGTAGTATCAATATATTAATTATAAATATTTTAGTTGGGATGAATGGGTTCCAGAAAGTAGAGTGTTGAAGTTTAATGACGCTAATGTGGCTAGACAGAAGGAAGTTCAAAAAGCACATTCGGCACAACAAAGTAAAACGAGAAAGGTATCCAAGAAAACCACTGTTACTAAAAGTGAAGCAACAAAGGATGGAGATTCTAGAGCTAGTACTCCTGTGGCAGAAGTAACAAAAGGTAACTTTTGAGAATTATTACCGTTATGAGAATATAACGTTTTTAACAAACATCAATTGCATTATGTTACTGAAATAAGTGGAATAATTTGAAGGTATGAATATTTTCAACAAAAAGGAATGAAATAATTCTATAAAAATGTAAATTCATCAAATTGTAGAAGTATATATAGCATCAAACTAGTTTCAAAAGGAATTTTGTTATCTACTTTATTATTGTTGTTAACAGTAATGGTTATCACCTTTTATGTATTATTGATTATCAATTATCATAAATAGTATCTACCCAGACATAAAATAATAATATCAACCTTTTATCCTTCATCAGCATTAATAAAGTTTAAATCAGTATTTTCAAGTGTGAATACATTTAATTTTTTTTGTTAGAGTTGGTCATTAAATTTTCATGGATTGTTCTTCATTTTCACTACTCAATTATTCTTTTGGTGTGTGAGGGCTTTTATGTTCTGAATATGTGATTCAGTAATGGAATAAAATATTAATTTACCTTTTAAATGGTTTGTTAAACAATTTAATTTTTATTAAGTATATCTACCTAATTGTTTTTACTTAAAAACTATATTCAACTTGTATTAATATTTAACATTAATTTGTAATTCCCCTATATGTTTTATTATTTGATTCAATCATAGTGTACCTACACTCAAACTGGCATATTAACATTATTATTCAAATAATCCTGAATATGGAATTATTAAACAGAAATTTGAATGGTAAGTCTATTTCTAGATTTACAAAAAATAATAAACACAATCACTTTTACTGTGAAAATATTTCTTGTTAACCTGTAAAGTATGGAGGGTAGAAGGAAGGAGCACCATCTGAATGTATTAAAAAGTGTCCATCGAAAGGAAGCAAATTAAGGGGGCGCCATAGTAGCAAGTGGAAAGATTTTAAAAATAGCGCCATGAATTATTAGAGTAAGATACAAAATTAAAAAAGGAAATACTACGTAAATAATTGAGATTTTAAATACTGCATATTTATCAATTACACAAGTCACGAAAAATACTAAATTTTTCAACCCAGCACACTTCACTCGGTTTATAACCCTAAATTCACATCATTTCCATTAGCTACACGAGCGCCATTTCGGTGAATCTTCGAATTATAATTTGCTGTTTACAGGTGGACACTTTTTCAACTTGTCACCCATACAAGATGGTGCTCCTTCCTTCTACCCTCCATACTGTAAAGTATATAAAATTCATTTTGCTTAGGATATATAAAAAGAGCCTTAACAAATGTAGGCTGTAGATTAACATTTAACATGCTTAGTATACACTGTTTGATTAGTATTAACTAATGTTCTCCACGAGGTTCTCCATAAATATATTTGAAATATTCATTTATAGAACATTCAACAATATCTTTATAAAATAAAATGATTTTAATATTAAAGGTAAGAAGAAAGAAGCTGCGACGCCCTCTAGTGGCCAGGATTCAAGTTCAGATGTCCCTAAAAAGAAAAGAGGACGTTTAGATCCATCAGTTGAATCTGAGGAACAATTTTTAAGCAAAGTCGAAATTAAAGTTAAAATTCCTGATGAACTGAAACCATGGCTGGTTGATGATTGGGATGTAATTACTAGACAAAGAAAATTATTCAACTTACCAGCTAAAACTAGTGTTGAACAAATATTGGAGAATTATTTAACTTACAAAAAGTCTACAAAGTCTAACAATTCTAGTAAAGAATCTGCTACTATTGAAATAGTAAAAGGTAATAATCTATTTTGGGATTAGAATACATTACTTAAAACTTGACCTTTGTTTTCAGGTATCAAAGAATACTTCAATGTCATGTTAGGCACGCAGTTGCTCTACAAATTCGAGCGGCCTCAATATGCAGAAATTCTCCAAACCCATTCCGATAAACCAATGTCAGAAATATATGGGGCTCTTCACTTATTACGTTTATTTGTTAAATTAGGTGCCATGCTAGCTTATACACCATTAGATGAGAGAAGCATACAATTACTTTTACAAAATGTTCAAGATTTCTTGAAGTATCTTGTTAAAAACAGCACACAATTATTTAATCTCCAAGATTATGGGAATGCCTCTCCCGAATACCACAGAAAAGCTCTGTGATATAAGGAGGATCTAGACTGGGACAGTTGCGATTAGAGCAAAAAGGTCCAAATAAATATCTTTTATTTCACTTCAGGATTTTGCTTAAAATTATCAGTTGCATAGTAAGAATGGTATTTACAAAAACACAGATAAATTTTGACCTTTTTGCACACTGAAAACAGTGGTAACTTTTGTTTCTCACAAATGTGAGCTGAGCTGATTGTACTACTACCGATTTCAGGAATGTAATTCAAAAATAGTCCCATAAAGTCCATCAGATGTACTTAAGATATACCATCTATGTGGTTCTGATTGTCATAAAAAAAGCATGTTATATTTGATTTTATATTGTAATTTCTGGTAAATTTTAAACATTATCCTGAAAAGCTTAAGAGTTGAAACAATAATATCTGACATTTTTGAGTAATTAATAACTATTTGTTCATTTCTATATATGTGAGTTTAAAATTAGTAACATACATAGTTGAATCTTATTGTGAAACAATGGGGAAGACCACTAAAAGATGAAATCCTTTCAAATATATTTCAATGAATAATTATGTTGGTTCAGTGTGCAGACAATAACATGTGTCAAAATCGTATTAAATACGGCGTTTTGAAATAAACATATTAATTCAAAACTGAAAAATGACAGAAACAAGTGGGAGGTGCTATGATGTACTAACCCCTAACATAATCATATCCTCTGGACACTATAGTGCAGTGTTGTCAAGCTTAGTCATCATTGGCTTTTGTAAATCTGTGCTATTTTTTCCCTCCAACATATCAACTAATGATAAAAATGTCATTTCACAACAAATTAATTTTTTGGAATAATTATATTTTGTTTGTATTCTTCTTTATCTCGAGAACAAGTTTGACCATTTTAATTAGTGCGGCAACACTGTTGGTGATGGAATATGACATTTGTTTACAGAAGCACTCTCAGTGTGATTGACGTTTTGTTCTGTGATCTGTAACCCCAGTTGTCTTTGGCTGTGCATCTTGTTTGTTTTATCCGTTTGTGGTCTCAAATTTGATTGACTTTTGTTTTGTCATGCACAGAACCACAGGTATACGGATTTTCTATTTTTTAATCTAAAAAAATACCCCTTGGGTTATCTTCCTGTAATTAAAACTAGTCTTATAAGACTAACCATTAATTTGCATCTAACTTTTCTTAAAACTAGGTACTTATCATCTATAGTCAATCCAATGATGTCGTCTAGATTTTTCTAATATATAGTATTCATTACACTCATGCACTGTACTCTGTTTTACACAAAACACACTACACAAGATCGATTGGCTTGGTTCTTTTTAGTCTTCGGATATGTTGTTGGTCGTCCAGCAGCTGAAGAGCTTCTGCATTCACATGTTGATGGAGCCTGGTTTCATGCTTGCCGGCTAACCTTTTAATCTCTTCCTCGACGGTTGGTATTCGAAGATCTCTGTGAATATCAGAGTTACGAGCATACTAGGGAGCATTCACTATGTTTCATAACACTTTGTTCTGGAATGTTTGGATGCACTTGATATTGGAATCGCAAGCACAGCCCCAAAGCTGGATACCATAAAGCCACACCAGCTTCAAAATCTGATTATAAATCAATAACTTGTTGTAGATTGAAAGCTTGGAGTTTCTTCTGATCAGCCAGTAGTGCTGTCTGTATTTTATGCCTAATTTGGTTGTTTTCTTTTTGACATGTTCTTTCCTCCCGATTTTGGCATCAAGAGTCATGCCGAGGTATTTGGCATTCATCGAATATGGTACAATTGTTCCGTTAATATTTAGAGGATAGGGTTCTGGTACTCTTTTATTGGTGTAGTCAACTTGAATAGATTTAAGTTCATTCAGCTTAATCTTCCATTGTTTGGTCCAGTCTACTACTGCATTGGTTGCTCTCAGCAGTTACCAACAGTTTTCTTGGTTTTTATCCAGTGCAAGTAGAGCAGTGTCGTCAGCGAATGCAGCAATAACTATATCTTCTAATGATGGTAGCTTGCTGGTATATAGCAAATATAGGATGGGTCCAAGGACGCTATCCTGCGGCAAACCCGCTTCTATCTCTTTCAGTTCGGAGTATTCCTCTTCGTGCTTGATTCTAAACAATCTGTCGGATATATATGAGGTTAGGATGTCAACGTATTATTCTGGTAGCATTTTGTTTAGTTTGTATATTAGGCCTTCGTGCCATACTTTGTTGAACGCTTGTGCGACATCCAAAAAGACTGCAGAGTGGACTTGTTTTTCTTCTAAAGCACGTTCAATAATGTTTTTTATTCTATGCACCTGTTCTATTGTTGAGTGCTTTTGCCTGAATCCAAACTGATAATCTGGGATAAAGTTACTATGTTCTATTATCGGTCGCAGTCTTTTTAAAAGTAATTTCTCAAAAAGTTTTGAAACTATTGGCAGAAGAGAAATCGGTCTATAGGATTTGACATCATTAGATTCTTTTCCAGGTTTTGGTAACATGATCACTTCTGCAACTTTCCAGCACGTAGGAACATGTTTCAATCTAAAGGCTGCATTAATAAGGTAGATGATACCCTTTCTAGGCAATTGCTTCATTATCTCGCCATTTATCAAATCGAATCCGGGTGCTTTCTTTGGGCTTAGATTATTTCTTATCTCCTCAGCTACTTCTCTTGGGGTAATGGGAGTGATATTTTCAGATTTTGGGTTGTCAATATTATTCAGAACGTGATCCGTCTACACTTGGGTGGGTGTGAATATATTAGCCAGGTGTTTAGCGAACAAATCTGCTTTTTGCTTATTATCTCTGGCCCATGGTCCATTGTTGTTTCTAATAAGAGGAATTGATGTTACAGGTCTCTTTATTTTTTTCGTTGCCTTCCAGAGAGAATAGTCAGTTTCTTGACCTGTAGAGAGTTTCTGTAAAGAGAATCTTATCGATTCATCCTTTTTTGTATTTCTCTTCTGAGCTCTTCAGTTTTATTATTAAGTACAGTTTTATCAGCCAGTTCTCTCGATTGTTGCCATCTTCTTCTAGCTCTTCGTTTTTCTGCTACCAAGCCTCTAATTTCAAGGATTTTCTATGATAAAATTTATATGATTGGTCGGCTTAAGGTAGATAGGCGTGTAGGGTCTAGTACGTCACACTGCATTACACCAATAAGAGGCAGCCATTACTAATTGCGCGTAAAATTGTATGTTTGAAATGAAAATTATGTAATTTATTGCATTATTCATCTTATAAAACAAATAAAAATATATAATTACTTAATTACAGTTACCTGTAAAAAATTGTCATATTTTAGTAAAGCCTGTTCATTGAAAAATATTTTTCAAGTTTTGTAAAGCGTTATAATAGTATTAAACTATTAACTTTGACGTCTATATATAATTACTTCATATAGTAGTTTTTAGACATGGAGATCACGATTATATTATTTTTGAAAATTAGTGGTCTTTCCCATTTAGTTTAAACAATCGTGTCAATATTTGACTGACATCAAACTACAGTTCCATAATTTCTGAACAATTCCTTTTTGGGTTTATATCACTTTCTGTTATTAATTACAGTAAGGCAGTAGGATCAAACCAAAAGAAAATGTTTTCTGAAGTTCTTGAATGGTTAAGGGTCTTTTTTTCCTTTGTTATTTAACGTCGGTCTTTTTCTGCGACTGAGGCTAATCACCGACGCCGGAAGCACACTACCCTTAACCGGAAATTTTGCCGATCCCACTAGTGTTCCAACCAGTGTTTTAACGTCTCTTCCGAAAGACGGCATATTTACATTATACCTCATGCTCATTGGTATAATGCCAGCGAGCTGTGATATGCTACTCATCCTAGTATTCTACAGTGCACTTTCTAAAGTGTTTCGCTGCAGGCTGTACGGGTTGTACGACGGTGTTTCCCCAGTGGTCACCCATCTAAATACTAACTGCGTTTCACACTGCTTCATTGAAATTATCGCATCAGAGGCGTTGCACTACAGTGCTGGGTCGACGCCGGTTAAGGGTCTTTCAGTGGTTTTTCTATGCTTTAATTATGAAAGTATCTCTATAAAACTCTAAAACAAAAATGTTTTGTAAATTATGGTTACTTCCATTTTAAATGGATCACACTGTAGGCACAAAAAAGATCTGTATATGGTTTGTGAAAGTTGTTACTAGTTTGAGATTCGCACTTTAGGTCATCCTTAATGGTAACTCTTTATTTATTATTTGAAATATATAAATTCTGTGAATTCATCGTACGATTAGACTTTAATCTCATTAAAACTTTAGTGAGGTTATATAATAATATAGGTCGGCTAAAAGCAGTATTAACATTGAAATATTTCTAATAGATCACACGTTATATGAATATATGAGAATACAAACTTGCTGATTTGGGATAGATTGAACCTTTCTTTAAAAAAAATTATATCGTTAAAAAATATTTATAGAAATCTATGGCACCAAAAAGAGTAAATGTGAATATGATAATTTGCTATAATTAAAATTTTGTTAAGAGGCCAAAGATTAATAACGTGTCATAATATTAAAAAGTGTATTGTATTATTATTGGTTTGTTATTGTTGTTTTGTTGTTAAACAGCTTTTCTTATCAGCTTGCTTCAGTCATTTCATTGATATTGTCGGACGCGTTTATCACGTTCTTGTACTTTAGAAAGTACGTTTTGTAGAAAATGCATCAACTATTCTAAAATACCTCGTAGGATTTCAATTAAGTATCTTAAGAATGCATACTGCAAGAAACTTTAAGGTAAATGAGAGTAAAGAGAGTCCAGAGAAAACAGATTGATGGTGTAGGAAGGAGCGGAAACGAAATTGCGCAGAAGCGTTGCTGTTGAAAGATATCTTCCCTTCCCCTTTTTCGTTGATGGCAAAGGCAAATCTGGATAAAGGTGTTGATAGATACGGGAGTGAAAACGAGATAGAAAAATTGAGTACATTTTTCCTAGTTAAGGTTTTTTCCGTGACATGAAGTTACTTTTTATGTCATGACATTGAATATCGCGACATTTTATTTAATGAAAACCGAAAAATTCACAATGTCGTTATGAGAGCGTTCATTTTCGTGCTTTGCCGCGGCACTTGGCACCAGCAGCAACGGTTGCAAATGCATATGTATGACATGTTAATTATTTGGTGTTACGCTTTGATGGTTTTACTATCGAATATAGAAGCTTATAGAAGGGCCGGCCAATGTATAAGACCGATAGTTTTCGAACTGATGGTGCCAGATAGACGAGAAAAATGTTTTGTATTCGGGGGAAAGAGAGAAAGCGCGTGGCTGAAAAATAGTGGCGGTGCACGTGGGATGTGGCTGAAAAATAGGGGCAGAGCACGTGGGATCGGCGAGCGAACAGGCCCTCAACTAGGATTTTGAGTTTGTAAGTCAGCGACGGTGGCGCCATCCAGTGGCTGGCTAATAGAATCTAAAGGATCTGTTAGCCAGCCCCTCAACTGACCTCCCATAAGACCTGCCCTTCTATATAAGCATCTATATTCGTTGGCTTTACATACCTCCATGTTGCGGTGGGTCGCATTGAAGTACGATCTAGCGGCGTGTGTCGAAAGTAGGCTTGAGAAAGAGTAAATAGTGTACCGCCATCTATAATGTCAATGTTAACTATATTTCATTGTTCCTGTGAAAAACCAATACAGATATATTTGTGATATTGAAATAAGTTATAAAATAAAAGACAAATAAAAGTAAGTGTAAGGTCATACAGCAATACCTTGATAAGTTATTTCATTTATTTATTCCTGGTAACAATTGTAACACTTTCTTATCTTTGTCCATAATAGAAGTGTGGCGAATACTAAATAGATAATTTTTTCAACCTAAAACAAACAAAATACACAATTTTATCACTTTTATAAATATCAAAAATATAGTTAGGATGTGTCTTGGTTTTTCACAGGAACAATGAAATATCTAGTTTATAATTGAAACATGGCAATATGGACATTATCAGGTGAGTCAAATGTAGATGGCGGCACACTAATTACACTTTCTGGTTACCTACTTTTTTACCTCATACCCATTTTCGACACGCTAGATCGCATCACAATACGATCCACCGCATCATGGAGGTTTGTAAAACCATAAATTACATAAAAACACAAAGGCCACATAAATTCTAATGTCATGACATAAAAACTCACTATATATCACATGAAAACGAACCTTTTAGGAAGAATTGGAAATTCAACATCCAGTAGCTAGTAGAGTGCTGCGGTATGAAGGGATATAGATATGTATAGTAAAGTCCGTATTGGATAAGCGTGAAGACAAGGAAGAAAAAGTTAAGAAAAACGACTATATTAGAAAGGCGGTAAAGGTGGGAGGTAGATAAAAATGGTTAAGGCGTCTTCAACGAAGAAATGAAAAGTATGTGTTAAGAAATCGATAGTTAAACGTGAAACGAAAAGCAGGATGTTCACTGATTAGATAATCAGCATTTAAATAGATAAGAAACGCATTTAATATTTTTTATTGTCCTATTATCAAAAATCGTATATATGCTTGAAAAAAATAAGCTGACTCGACATTGCATTCATTTAGAAGTGATATCTATAAAGAGAAAAGGCGTTAACGAAGAAAATTGATATATGCTAGCGGAGAAAAGCTGGTTACTACTATCAAAATTGTTTTTAACTGATTCTAATAAATTAATCGCACATTTTAAAACAGAAAGTAACACCTGCTGGTCTTAATAGATTGCAAATGTTGCTTTTACTTTTATGTGTTATGTCCGTTTTGTTAAGTTTATTATCAATTTTGTATTACACAATGTTTCTAATGAGGATTTAGTATCTAGAATTAATTGATAGTTATTGTCAAAATATTATATCCAAATAGACCAATTTTACTACCAAATGATATTTTTTTTAAAATGTCCTTCTATCAGAAATATTCACATATTGAAAGCCTTGTAAAAAAATCTCACATCTGAATTATTTTTTGGTGTTTGGTCATGGGATATTCAATAACCTTAAACGGATAGTTTTAGAAGAAACTATATACCTACTACGAATTATAAGATACACTGGAGTATGTCATTTTATTATACAATTAACGGAATTGATGGAAATAACAATTTTTTTATCAATGCAGGAAACTTATTAATCATAAAAACCACGAGAAGGTTGGAGAAAATTATTCAAAATATCATGGGATTCAGTTGCACCGTGACAATAAAAAAAGTTTTAGCAAGTAAATTTTGGGGTTCTCGAGGGTATTTTTCGCGATTATAAGGAGTCACAACAATACCTTCTTAACGAAATTTACTTATCTGAAATGTAAAATGCGTAATTCCTGTCTAAGAATGCTAATATAATAAACTGCTCCTCAAAAGTTAAGAAATTTCATAAATTCGGAGATTGTGTTAACAAATTACGATTTTTGGCCTTTTTGCTCAATACGTTTGCAGTTTTAAACAACAATGTGAGGTTGTGTGCCTTTTTAATTTTATTAAAAATTGACGTACATACATTATTAACGATACAGTTTCCTCTAATACCAATTACAACGAAATAACTCTGCATACTTTTGATAAGGTTGTTGAATAGACAGTGTCAGAATAAATGTATCCAAAGTCTCTTTGACCCACAAAAAAAATTCTCCCCCACATTTCAGCTTGATATCACAACAATTGAGCTGGCACATGGGGGGGGGGTCCCCTTTTCCATTTAAAATACATTGAAAAAAATATATTTTCTTTATTATAAATATATTAATTTTCGTTTGAATGTTCTTGCGGGAAATTAAATTCTCTACAAAAAATTGCTCTTTAAGTTTTTTCCTAAACTTGATGGGAAAAAAGTTACAGTATATTTGTGAACTTCCCTATCTTTTGTGGAGCAGTTTATTTACATTTATAGAACAAAAATTAAATATGTATTTAAAGGAATTTTTTATTTTCGCGAATCGAGCCACTGAATATACCTAATAGCAATATATTAACGCAGTAATAAATTCAGCTATCCGTGTGTATATGTTTGCAAATCTTATTTGTATGATATCTTATTTTTTATATTTCTTTTCTTTTGAAAATGTCTATTATTAATATAAAAATTATAGAAACACTCTGTATAGTTACATATGAAAGTCTCGTATAAGTAATCAAAACATTGATGAGGTCATCTAATTAGATTTTTTTTAAAATTTTTATTAGAAATTTTCGTATTAATTGAAAGTATTGTAACTATGTCAGATTTAGGGACTTGATAGTTGAATTGTAGAGTCATCGTAACGGGCTCGGAGAAAGAGGAATTATAAAAATATTACTTTCGCCCAATGTCATTAGACAATCGCCTTCAGCTTGAACAAATTGTGAAGGGAGTATAAAAGCACAATTTCTTGATCGAATCCATCAGTTCACGTTTTGTGAGAGTCGTTTTCAAAGTTTTTTTGATAACATGTACAAGGTGAGATCTTTTCGAAAATTAAATTTTTTCATCAAGGCTAATATGTTTTTTCGAATTTTCTTTATTCTAAAAAAAACACGTTAATATAATTAAAAACTGTTTTTATTTGAATGCATTACAGTTTTGTATTTAATTTTTTTGTGATACAGTATATATATAATAGTTATAAAAAATATATATAAACTTTATTTAATTTTTTTTAATTAATTTTCAATATTTCAAGCGAAAGCACTAGCTTACTGAATTTTCAAATAAATATCACGTTCTCCCTCAGTTATTAAAAATTCAAACATTAAATTAATTTTTAAAGGTTTTCTTTCATTTACTGTCCATTTCGGTATTTTTTAAAACAGCCGGCATTTGTGTGCGGCAAAACAACCTATATCTATATGTTCTGCATTCGATAATTGTATGTCAATTTAATAAAAATATTGCTGGAATCAATAATAATTAAAAAACAATAAAAAACGTACCTAATATTTATAAATCGTTTCAAGTACCAGTCTATTTTCAATTTAAAACTTTGTTCAAAAGATATAATGATTGTAAAAACAATTTCAATACCTACCTATTTATTTCAAAAATTAATATTGACTTCGACTTACCTACCTTATGTTTCTTTTTAAAGCAACGTTTTAACTAAAAATGGTACTCTTATAACAATTTTTTTACCGATTTTTTCAGTATCTGCTTTTTGCATCCCTAGTTGGATTGGGAACGAGTTATCCAGGCATTATAGACTCAGGTAAGATATCTGACCATTATATGCTTGGTAAAAAATTTAATAAGATAACTACAATAATCGGGCCTCTTTTTTAATTTTATATTTTTAGTAGTTGGCACATTTCTAAATAGGTAACAAATTGTGGTTTTTGAGTATAGCGGGTGTAAATGAATCATGGACCATCCCTGTAATTTTTAAATTAGTTGTTTTGTTCGAATTTTGGTGGGCTGTATTTTGGGGCCAATTTTTGATATTTTCACATCCAGAATCAATATGGCCGACTTCCGGTTCAAAGTCGGCTTCAGAAGCAAGTTGTGCTAGACAATTTTAATTTTCTGCTTTAAATAGACATGATGACAGTCACTGTGCATAACTGAAATAATTATATAGACTACAGAGATTCTAAAGAAGTCACTTATTTTTACATTACAATTATGACTTAATCCAAAATTAACAATCCGCCATCTTAGCTAAAACACCGATTAGAAGCGCGTGACGTCAACTTTTTGAAAAATAATTTGACATTTTGTATATGGTTCGAACTTCCATTTTATTTGCTTGTTTTGCATTTTTTGATGTAATATTTACTCGTTACCTATCAAGAAACTCAGTTTTGTATTACCAAAAGTAGGTACAACCAAGAAATGTTAGCTAACGAACAAAAGGTTTTATCAAGACAAATAGATCAAATTTGTCAAGGAAGAATACCTGGAAGAATTTTGTTCGTCTCTTTTGTTCAGCTGAATTTCGAAATCTTAAAACATCCATGTAAGAATTGCATATATTGGTAGTAAAGACATAATCTAGAACTCAAATCATAAGATACAGTTGCTAGGTCTCTCCTTTTGCAAGATCTAACCGCACATTTTTAATGCAGCGATCACAAATATCTTGTTCGGAATTTTTATCGATCTATTTTTACATTGTGGAACCGCACACCGTCGGATACACATTAGAATTCATGGCAAAATAATCCAAATTATTTAACAAAATCAAATTTTTGAAGTATTTACAGATGTGTGACGTCATAGACAGACGCCATTACTATTCTAGCGTTTTGGCGCGAAATTTAAATTGTATTTTAAAAAATTATATTTTCCCTTTAAAATCATAATTTTTTCAAGAACTAACGTTGATTTTGGTTAAGCTTGATGATAAACTAGGGAAAAACGGTGTACATCAATTTATTGGTACTTTGAATAATTTAAAAAAATACTGTGTGGCCCATGTAAGTTCCTATTGAAAAAAGTGAGTTTCAATAAAAAAACTGTTTTATAAAATCAATCGTTAATAAAAATGAATAATTTGTAGAATATTTTAGGGGTAAAACTTTAGGTACATTGACTCTTCAACGTTCCAACATTTAAAAAAATTAAATAAACATTGCGTCTTTTTTTATAATTAATGGGTAAACTGTTATGTGTTCTTTTTAATTTTGATACCATTTCCGGTTAAACCGGAGGTATTGATTTTGAATGCAAAAAAATTGAAAGTTAGCCCCAATTCAACCCACCAAAAATTTGAATAAAATCTATCTATCCATTAGAAAGTTACAGAGGGTGGTGGCCCATGACTCAGTTAGACCTACCGTTTATCATCATTGTCAGTTATATCGATTGCATGACTTTTAACACCACAGGAAGGAATTCGTGTCCTAATGTAACCCGTTACTTTTTATACACCGTTAAATAATTTATTTTCTTACTTATTGTAAATATTTTTGGCAACGCCAATGGTTTGTTCCAATCGACTGAATATCAACACAAAAAATCAAGAATCGACTTTAATCTGATGTTCATTTAAAATAAAATGAATATGCACAATTTGGCGCACCTAGTTTCAACGGAAACTATCACTTTCATATAAAATTTGTAGATCGGAATTAAAACTTCATCATCTGTGAATTGTTTCTTTTTCTCTTTCACTTCGCCTTATAAAATTAATAACTTTTACTAGAATGTTACATTTTATTGTAAGTTTATTCCAAATAAACACTCAAATATAATATAATATAATTATAAATTACAGTTTCTTATTAGGAAATCAAACACGAATTTTACAAGTTAAAGTGGTTAGCTTTTAGTAGGTAAAATATTTTTAAAGAGCCGTTCATCAATATCAATAATTCTTAACACATTTCTTATTTCTTCATTCAAAATATCAACTCATATACCATCTTCTGTATGTTCCTTATGGTAAATATTTTTTTTGGACATTAAACCACAATGTTTTTTTTATTTTTACTTCAACCTTTCGGTAGCGTTGCAGTTACCGTATATGTATGTACAGTATCCGCCAAAATAAACAGTACCGAAAATAAAAATAAAAATTAATTTTTAATTTCTGTAATGAAGTGTTGAAAATGTTCACCATTTCGACGCAAACAAGCTTCATATCGATTTTGTAAGTCAATAAACATATTTATAAAAAGTGGTTGATGTAACTGCCGAAAAATATTTTGTATTCTTTCCCGTAGTTCGGCAATATTCGCCGGCGGATTTTCCGAGTGAAATATTTTGTCCTTCATTATGCCCCAAATGTATGCGTCAGGTGGCGTCAGATCAGGTGAATGAGAAGGATATTCGAAGTCTGTTCCCCGAGAAATTATTCTATTTTCCGTATGAACGAAAATAATGCTCTACCAAAAACACTTTTTCTTCCGTTGTTAGAACCATTTTTAAATCAAATTTAACTGCAGCGTACTATTAATATATCAACTAATGACAATTAAGTCAAATATGACAAATCCATATTACATAAACAACTCCACAGCACTTTCTGTTTCGGTACTGTTTATTTTGGCGGATACCGTATATTGGGGTGACATTCTCTGAGACCTAAAAGATCTATAGTGCCCCCTTTCTTCTACTTAGTTCCTTAGGGAAAGTCTCGGAGAGACTAGTACCTAGTTCCTTTAGACCTATTTCCCGAAGGAATTTTACGATATCCGCAAGCTTTAGTTTAGGTAAAAGTAGTGTCCTTCTTCTATCCAATAGTCTATGTGTCGTGTCCTAGGATTCTGAATTGCTGTGCAATCCGCAAGTATGAAGATGGAGCAGGTTTCTTCTTCCATACCACATAATCTACATTCCTCTTCCTCCACTATGTTGATCTTTTTCAGGTTTCCATTCAGGCGACAATGTCCCGATAGGATCCCTGTTAAAACTCTTAGTGTATTTTTACTCTGACTTAGTCATTCATTTGATCTCAACAGGTATCTTTGATTGTCTAATATTGTTGTGCCCTGGGAATCTGTATGTGAATGGAGGTTTTTTCTTCCATTCCACAGAATCTACATTCTTCTTGGTCCACTAATTTGAACTTTTTAAGGTGCCCATTCATGTGAAAGTATCGTGCATTTTTACTCTGGCTTAGGCATTCATTTGTTCTCACCAGTTTTCTATGGCGTGAATCTGCGCTTGAAAGTTACTCGGGGTTTTTCCCAAGCTTTCGGAGTTTTTTGTTCCTAGCCCGTACACTCGCCTATCCCAGTCCCTTCAATCGCTTCTGAGCCGCCTGTCTGTATAACATTTAATGGCATTCTTTCTAAATCTGATAATGGTGTTGAGATCCCATTCCAGCTACCGTTATCAAAATTTTCAAGAAATTTGTCCCCATCCGACACAAAAAGATGGACAAATTTTTTAGGGCAATTATCTGAGAAAAATGATTGTGAATAAAGTAATATTTTTCCTGAAATTGCTCAAGAATGCCCACTTTATCGGAGCAACTTCAGACCCCAAAATACACGCTAATCTAGTATTTTAATCCGTTGTTAAGCAACGGAAATGTTTGCTGGCCTAGGCTGTCAGAATCGATCGGTGTCACTATATCGAATTTATGTTAGGTACATTTTAGACAGTAAATAACTTCACACAAACTCACATGAATAATATTTATTGAATATATTATTACAGAACATATGGAACGTTTATTATAACTATTTTTGTATATTTATAGTTATGTTAGGTATGCAGTTTGTACAACTATTAAACTAATACTGAACTCTACTTGAAAAGTTATTTTCTTTGGTCAAAATTCCCCACTCTAAATGTATCTGTTGTGTTACCTGAATAGTCAGCGACATTATGGCTGCTTTCTTCTTCGGTGATTATACTAATAGTATTAGCAGATTTCTCTTTTTCGCTTCCCCCTCTAAGTACTATATCAGCTATATTTGTAAGACTCCTCTATATATCCTTAGGCAGCGGTTAAGCATTTCCATCTCCCTTGTCTCTTAAAGCAATTAAATCTGCCCCAGCTTTAACTAAAATTGTCGCAAACAGACCGAAGGAAACAATGTCCCTGTGTATTCATTTATATATCGCCTATTTGCGAGAAAAACGTGACATTTCGGAAGAGGTTTTTTTTTATCCGATAACCAAAACCGCCGCTTTTAACTTTATTTTCTGCAAAAACGCGGTATTTGATAAGTGAGGGAAAGTGACTCATGTAATTTATTACTGATTTAACGTTAAAAAACAATAATTCACTTGTCATAATTTTTTTAAATTATACATATCGCTTCCTGTAAAATTGCATTTTTCAAGATGCGCGCGTTTTTCTTGCAGAGGCGATATGGAAAATTTAAAAATGCTCTCGCACACGTCGTAGCTACCGCACTCTTCCCACTTTCCTATTTTCTGAGAGGCTTTGATTCACCTAAATCACATTATCACTTTCCGAACTAGTTAGGAAAATAACTATTTTATATATACTGAAGAATATTGATAAAAAATTACAGACTAGATGTTATTACGAAAAAAATATTTCTTAATTCACGCTCGTTTTTATCAAAGATATAATCTACTGTGAATATTCTATGATCTGAATATTGTGGTTTAATTCCCCAAAAAATAACAAAAAAAAATATACCATAATATGTTCATTATTTTTGAATATTGTGTAATTACACTATCATTTTCATATTTTAAAGGAATTCGTCTAAAACCCACACAATTGGATTCATAGGTTAGCTTAGCTAGTCTCTGGCTCTAAAAGCGCATCCGCACTATGCCGATCGGCGGGTTCGTCCAAGCTCTTTGCACAGTCCAAATGAAACTGCAATTTCCAGGGAAGCGTCGTGCCGTTTGTTTTTATTTATATATTCTTTATATATTCTACAGTTCCCTTTCACGGTAAAATTCTATTAACCTTAAAATATTTACATCATTCCACTCTATTTTCAAACTACACACGTACTTATATATTAACCTCTACCAGCAAACTGCCATGCGTCGATGCCGTTAAGGCTCGTGTTCACTTGCAAGTAACTTGCGATAGTTTTTTCAGCAAGTACTTGCGGGTGTGTCTACACTGTATTGTAATTGTTTTCAAAATTATTGTGGCAAATTACTCTAGCAACCTCGTTTGCTTCAAGTTCCTACTGAAACGTGTACACACAGTTGCTTTTTTACCGAAAAAATGTCGTCTCGGCGAGTGGCTGCTGCGGTTGTGACATTGTATACATATACAATTCCCATGTACTTTTATACAATTCACTTGTTCCCTGTCCACTCTTTTTTTTTTGAATTTTTCTCCACTCCTGATTCAGTTGTATTCTCAAGTTATGTAGCTTGCGCTGAATTTCATGTTCAGATGTGTCGAAAAGTTCTGCTAACGTTTTAAATGCGCCTTGCTTTTTCACTCTATTTTTGAAATCTTTGCGAGTATACCTTCCACAATTTTGGGTACAGTTCTAAATTTTCAATCAACTTATAAAAGTTTCATCCCTATTCCATACACGGCGTTCTTCCATTTTTGCAGAAATTATATATTTATTATTTGATTACTTGCTGCAAATATTTCGGGACAGTCTCGAAATTAAAAAAGCAAACTGATTTGCTTAGATCAGCCGTGTACACAACAAGCTCTAGCAAGTAGGCAAGGCAAGAACTTGGCGCGCAAGTAAACTTTCAGCAAAATTTCTCTAGCTCTGCTGTTTACACACGTTGCAAGTTACTTGTGAGAGTTGTCTAAGCAAATTTACTTGCAAGTGGACACGAGCCTTTTAGGTTTGCCGTCGTCGCAGCAAAATGCCGATCGGTTTCCTTTGACCGAGACCGCCAAGAATCGGTTCATACTTGTAATGCAAAGCCGATCGGCATAGTACCGATGCGCCTTCAGGTTAATTATTAGAAAACATTCACGATGAGATTATTTGTCTCTTATCCACAGTTCTCTAGAGACCAATACAATCGTAGTTAGCTTTGTATCAGCTGACCGACATATACGGTAGACTGCGATAATCGGCGTATTCTAGCAATTCTCTAGATGTCGGAATAAACGGTCATCGTATGATACAGAACAAACAGCTATACAATTATCAAGGACATTAAATAACTGCTTTCGTTGTAATTAGATTAAGACTTTTCTAAATTCTACGTCACACTTTCTCTTGGGATGTTTATATTTACTCGGATGTCTTGCATAATTTAAATATGCACATTATAATAATCAATTAGATATTGAATTATGAAATTCATTAACATCATCATTATACAACCTTATTATCTCGAGAGAAATGAAATTTATTTTAAACCGAATACATAATTTTAATATATTTTACTTCCTTACAAATAATTTTATTAGTGTTTATGGTTTAATCGTTTATAATTATGGGATTTAATTTAATGATTAATTAATAAAATGGAAATTAAAACGCGGAGGCTTATCCTAAATTAATATTGATTTGAAATATTTTATTGAATGAATGCGTGCTATGTATGTACCGCAAAAAACTTTTATAATTTAGTAGGTAACATTTAAACATACTTTTTCAGGCAGTAACTATGGGGGTGGTCAAGATTGGCAAGCTGCCCTAGCTTCTGCTGGAGGAGGGGGAGGCCATGATTATGGATCTCTAGATGATGGACAAGGACATGGATCATCTGATGGTTCTATAGGTGGAGATTTCCATCATGGCGTCAGTGTAGTTAGCACTGGTGGAGGCGGCGGAAAAGGCACTATTTTCGATTTAACTAACCACGGTAAGAGACTTTTTCTCTTTTATAAGATATTCATCCTTACGAACAATTTTAAACAATAAACAAATCACATAGGTACAATCTATATTTAATGGACAATAATTATATATGCAGATAGTGTCACACGAATCAATTTTTCCTTTTATCTACAAATTTTTACCAACGTTAACGTATTTATTTCTACATTTTAGGAGGTGGTGGGCATCAAGGAGCCTTCGGTGGTAGTTTTGTTGCCTCTGGTAAATACAGCGCAGGTGGACACGGCGGTGGAGGTTCCGGTGGACATGGATACGGAGTTTCTGAAGGTAATGGATTTGCGGAACACTACAGCGACGTTTTGGGAGCCAGCGAATCAGCTGGAGGATACGACGGAGGTCATACTGGGGGAAGTCATGAAGGTTTAACCGCTTTTCACGGAAGTATCGGTGGGGGGCATGAGTTAGGAGGATACCACTAAAAAATGTTGTCCAAATTGTTTTTGTTGTTGTTGATTTTGTAAATATTTATTTTTATTGTTTTTTTTATAATAAACTTTTGTATAAATATTAGTCTTTCATTAAAATTTTTGCAGCCTGTATTTTATCTTCAATTTTTTTTCTGGGAAATTAAACCACAATGTTTCTGTAGCGTTCCGGCTGTCGTTATCAAGAATTATTCTTTTTATTTCCTAACACTTATTTGGAAAGAAAAATAATAGAAAACAATGTGGTTTAATTTTCCATAAAAACAAACGAAATTACCTTTGATATGCTACAATTACCTGTTCCATCATTTACTCTCCATGTAACTCATCCAACTTCAATCAAATGCATATTCAACTCCTTCTTTCGTTAGTGAATAATATAAAATCTCAAAAAGGTTATTTTTTAATAAATTCATTAAAAGCAGAAAGCTATTACACATTTTTAAATATATTAAAACTAAATCATGAAGTTGCTAAATATTTTGACCAATTCTCATTTGTATCCGGTAAAACCCAACCTGTAGGGATTTTGGAGCCCATTTCATTTATGGGAGAAACTAGGAATGTATCCCAACTCTTCCTAGAACAAGAAAAATAGAACTTTATATTTTAACCTCTAAGAAAAACTCAATAATGCACAAATATAAAGTATATTCTTACCTTATAGCTATAAATGTCTCCATATCCCTCTCCGCTGCGGTTAAGGCCCAGTAAGTAGCATTATCTTGTGGAATAACTTGTCTAGGCCCAAAAAATACAGTGTGCCATTCCTCCAACAGATTTTTTTCTTTTTTTAATTTAGCAGTTTTGGTATCTTCAGTGGCTGTTTGTTCCAATAACAATTTCAAACCTTGTTCTTCTTTAGTGTATGTTTTCAAACACGATTCCCACATATTTTTTAATTTAACTAAAATAATGATATATTATATATTATTAGAAAATATAATGTAAAAAGATTTTTTTCATTAAAGGTAGTTTTCATGCGGTTGACCTAGAGTTAGAAAAGTTTGTATTTTCGTATACTTATCAAGGATATTATGACACATTTACAATTAAAATTTAAAGTCAATAGGGGACATCGGTCCAAGTTGCCAACCTAAAAATTTTGGAATTTTATACCACTGGGGAAGGAAAATTTCGGAACGAATTGGGCATGTTTAAGTTCGCATTTTTTATAAATATCCTTAAATTGAGCCTCGACTCTTCAAAACAAGTAATTGAATCCAAATATCAATATTTGTAAAGATATGTCTGATTGGATGAAATTTATGCGGGAGCACCCGATTGCATGTCAATTGCGACATATCTCTTATCCAATGACGATATTGGTTGATAGATATTATTGACGTAAAATCAGGAACTGCAGCATAAATTTCACCAATCAGACATGATCTTTACAAATATCGATATTTGGATTCAATTGCCTGTTTTGAAGAGTCGAGGCTCAATTTACATACATTTTTAAACAACGCGAACCTAAACATGACAAATTCGTTCTGAAATGTCCCTTCCCCAGTGGTAGAAAATTCCAAAATTTTTGGGTTGGTAATTGCCAGATTGCAATTTGTGGAAACTGTTGACAGTATTTGTGTAGATGTTCATATGAGAATGAAATGTGTAGTATCTCTATGAGTACAATCTGTGATGAAAACTATGGTACATTATGCTACAAGTCCCTCTTCTGTTACCATGGATATGAACCAAAACTATCTGATGATATTGTACCATGACAACTACCTTAAATACATATTTTTTTCATATATCTTGATGGTAAATAAGTAAATAGTATACATACGAACTGTTATATTGAAAGCATTTTGATCTTCCAGAGAAGGCTTTTCACCTCTCTGTAGAGCCATATGATGTCTAATAAATCTAAGCTTAGCTAATGATCCTATCAATGCCATTTGTTTTCTAGCATCTGATTTCTTCTTTGTTACCTCAGCTAGAACACAGTCTGCATCTTTTTTCATATCTTCTTCCTAAATCAACACCGGTAACAAATATATAATTATGAATTAAACAGAAAAAAACATACCATTTTTAAACGTTCATCATCCTCTTTCTTACTGGCTAACCATTGATCAATACTTTTATGCATTTTCTCTTTAGACTGAAATTTTTCCTCCAACTGCTGTTTTTTAAATTCCTTCTTTTTCTTTTGATTTAATCTCTTTTTCTTCCGTTTATCAATTGTTTTCTTTAAAGCAAATATAGCATCTCCATTTTCAAATTTGGAAATAATTTTAGTAAAGTTGTCTTTAATGTTACCTATTTCTACTGTTTTTTGTTTCCATTCAGCTGAAGGAATTTTGTCAAAGTTGCTATCAAGTTCTTGATGTGTTTCACGAAGTTTTTCTAGAAGCTTCAAACAATCTTTCAAGGAATTTTGGGCTTCATGGATACTAATTACACTTACAGCTTAAAATAAATTTAATATTAAAATAGAACAAAGATTACAATTGAAGAACATAGCATATATATTTTAAATTAATATACACTCACCAGCAAAATAATCGTTCCACGCAAAAAATTAATGAAGTTTGCTCATTAATAATTTTTTTATTTTAAACTCGATTTGATTAATTTTTTTCGTATTGTAGGTATATCATTTGTTTACAATTCCTTCATTTATTTATTACAGTAGCTTAATTTTTGTCAAAGATACAAGAGTTTAGGAAAAACGTTACATTTTTCCTATGGTAATAACAATAAATTTACGAATTTAACTGGGAGAATGAAATCAAATCCACCAGGATTGCATTCAAAGCTTAATTGAGAGCATACCAAGACGAATTGCAGCTATTATCCGTGCACGTGGGGGAAACACTTCGTATTAAGTCTTTTATGTTTTTCACTTTGTTTCAAGTTCGTTTTCATTATGTTCGGTAACGTTTTTCCTAAACCCTTGTAATAAATAAAAAAAGGAATTGTAAATAAACGGTGTATCTTAATAACAAAATAATAAATTACAAGGTGAAACAACTCTCGACAATCCACACATGGTTATGAAGTTAGAGTAAAAAAACACTTTTTGTGTCACCGTGTATAAAATGACGTACGCCCAACCAAGAGTTTGATCAAGATTCGAGATTTATTGTTTTAAAAATTCATACAATTATTCACTAATAATTATTATTTACTGAAAAGTAGTCCCTACTTTTTTGTTGAGTGAAGGAAGACTGGAATGTAAACCGCAAACTCACTCATGAATCGACAGGTGCTCATGTATGTAAAAAAAAACGACTCATGACAACAAACGCTTCAAATTAGAGAGTGTGAAATTATTGCATGTTGGCGGGCAATATACTATTCTTTCAACTTCACAGAGTGGACCAAATAATATTTATTCAATTAGCCTGTTCCCTCTGAAGATTCAAAAATAATCCACCAGAGGCCGTACTAATGGGGGGTACATATGTTTTGATTTTCCATTTGACAGTAACGTTAAACGTAGGTACCTAATAAAAATGGAAAATCAAAACATATGCACTGAGGCCTCTGGTAGATTATTTTTAAATCTTCAGAGGAAACAGGCTAATTTATCGAGTATTTTTCAAGGGACCGGGAAAAGATTCAAATTATCGGGAGATTCAAATTAACGAGTGTCAAATTATCGATAGTCGACTGTAACAAATTTATTAATGAGCAAACTTCATCAATTTTTTGAGTGGATTGATTATTTTGCCGGTGAGAATATATTTTTGTATGTCAAGATATGAAGCTGTCAAAAAATATTTAGTGAAGGAATCAATCTACCTTTATTTACTTTAATCTTTGGAATTGGATGATAGATATTATTTTGCTGCAACCAAGAATCAATCCAAATTTCATCATTAGACTGACTGTAAATATTCTGCAAGATGTTAGTTCTTGGGTCAATTATAACAGGCACTTCAATATTAACATGGCGATTAGAAAAATGTTGATACTTTAAAAAATTCATGGTAAAAATTAAGTCTTTAGTAACTAATAGTAATAAAAAAATAACGAATTAATGTCTATTGTTAACACATATGAAGCTCTCCAGTTTTGGGTAATTGAAGTTTAGCCTCATCCAAGATTTTCTGTGCAGTAATATAATCCTCAGAATTTTCTAGGTCCTTTTCAGTATCCAAGATGTTTTTTAAATCGTCGTAAGCTACTGCAAGTCGTCTTTGGCAGTCTGGTACCATCATCAAGCATTCTTTCAATACTTCATCTTGTTTTCTAAGATCATATTCATCTTTACCTAACAAAAACAGTTTCCAATTATTAATGTATCAATTATAATTTAAAGTTAAGTTGAAAAAAGTCTTAATTTCTAATGTTGAAACAATAAAAAAACTTTTTTTCAAATGTCACACACAACTTCTATAACAAATTGATTTTTTCTTCGAGTGTATAGTACCTATATTACTTTCGACAACATAGATTATAGAAATAACTTATTAATTTACTGGTACAATAATAAGAAGAAACAATAGTAATACCTTATTATGGATGTTGTAATTTAGTAAGTAGGAACTGTCATTTCAATACGTATTTAATTTGGCTTCTGTCAGTTTTGAAAATTTTATTGCTAAAATGTCTCAAGAATAACAATGTACTCTTCCGGAATTAGTCAAATTATCTTTATATTTGAAGAAAAAATAGTAAATATTACTTGGAGAAGGTTGCATTATTATTATGCTTCACTCAGGTTGTCACCTCGGCAGTACCTAAACCTCTCGAGATCAAATATAATAATCACCCCCTACTCCTAGCTAATAATATAATATTCTATTCTTTACCCAGGCACATAAATCTGCCAGTTTATATGCTTAAGCCTATAAAATAAAAGTTTTTAATCTAATTTTGATTATACAATTTTTCATACTATGTGCATCTTGAGAAAGTCCACTAACACCAATCCCTACCGTTTAGCTTTCTAACCCGCAGTTTCGAAGGTATACGAAATCTCCCCAGTATTTTTCAATGATGATACAGTGACACCATATTTAAATTTAAACATTAGTGGGTATTGAGTATTAGTTAGAAATATGATACATTGTTTCTTATTAGTATATTATGTAAATAAATGATTTTAAACATTGAATTATAAACTTCCTCTCTATTAGAGATGGGAAGTCAGTGTTCGTGTCCTACAAAATGTAGGGCACCCTTTAATGTACCGTGTACTTGCCATACAATTTTATTGTACTAATAGTACAATCCACCATTACTTCATTGGTTTTAGTTGCTAGTTTGCCGGTTGGGTGCTGGTGAAGATATAATAATTACAGTAAAACAATATTTAGAGGTATTTGGTTTGTACTGGAATCGTTTTGAGTACTGTATAGTGCGCAAACTCGAATTTGGCATGGACACATTAACTTTATCACCCCTTCCAAAAGGTACAGTTTGTATACCATCCCAAGCAGTCCCAAGAAAGATACTTTAATCAGTTGGAACGTGAAAGAAATACAGCACTTGCACGAACGATACCAAAAACGGTTCTAATGCCAGTTGGAACAAAGCTATTATTATTTTATAGATTCTACTACTACACCAATAAATAACCAGTAAGAGTAAGTATGTACTGAACATATTGTACTTGTATGTACTACGGATCATTCTTTCTCGTTCTACTACAAACTACTCCGCCGTGGCCACTAATGTTGACGTAAGTCGCGCTTGGTCTCATCGTACAATAGTACGGCACAATTTGGTGTACTGTAGGGATGCTAGTACAACCAATTGTACTGGTTTTGCCCATCACTACTCTCTGTAACATTTAAAAATATAAAATAGTAAAAATAACTTGGTTGGCCCTTTAATATACTAATGTATAAGATTGGAGTGTTTGTCTGTTCAGGCTAATCTTGGTAGGGTCAGAGAATAGACCATCAAAAAGGGCATAGGTAACTGTTTAAAGTTTTATTTCATTTATGAGAATTGTTAAATTTGTTAACAATTGAAAACGGGCCCTATGGAAGATTTTTGCATAGTTCCAACGAAAAACTGTTTATAGGAATAATGGATTTTCTTAACAGTAGCCAATTCAACAAGTTTAATCAAAATAAGTTTTGTTTATCCTTTTCAGAATGGAGCTCTCCCATGCGTTTCTTCTCTTTCTAAATAACATTTTATTATTATAACATACTAACCTGGATGAAATGTTTTCGAATGTTTAAATATATTACTCACGTTGTAAAACGATTTTTCACATACAGTATATCGAACCATATTTTAAATTTTCTATATCTATATTTTATAAATGAAACTTCTTAAAAACAATACAGCCAAGTTAATAGTCAGTTTTTAATAGTAAACACAAAAATTCAAAGTTACTATAATAGACTCAGCAAACTAATCATGCAGAACTGCGGCTTGGAAACTTAAAGGTGCCGCTAGACGCAAGTGTTCAATAATAACAGACATAATTCAGGGTCAGAGCGGCTTTTTTGTCAACAATAATGGCCGTGGCGGTATTGCTACACCTGGTTGACAAATAAATGCCATATTTACCTACATACTCCCAAAAGTGTTTACCACTATGATTCTGGAATTAACTTTTTGAAAAAAATAGTTTAGGTATATGATTTGGAGCAAAAAAGCTTTATGTGACTCAGCACAAAAAGCTTATTTTATCCTAATAATATAATTTACCACTTTTATCAACCAAATATTCAAAAAACAAGACATGTATATTTTACCTTGTGCTTTCAACTTTTCAATGCGAACTTTCTGTGCTTCAACTTCTCGTTCGTAGACAACCTTTTCTTTGGCTAATCTCTTAACAACCCCAGATTTAATTTTAATAGTACGAATACGTGGATCGGCCATTAGATACTTAATGAGATTGTTAAAGTGGAATCGTAGGTTCTACAAAATGTATTCAATCATTAAAATACTCAATGTCAATGACAAATGAACAAATGGTACCTGACAAACCACGTACGTTTACAATCATAGGTATTCTAAAACAAAACAATTTACATAAATGACAATTGATTATCAGATGAAGATGAATCATCCGTGATTCTTTATTCGTTTCGATTGCCCGAGTATTTTTTCCCTGCACCCTGAGCTTATCTAGCCTGGCTAAATATCCAAGGGGTGGAGACAAAAAAACTAAAAGAAGAAGTTACACCATAGACTATTTATTTGTTCCATAGAGAAATAAAAAAAGTTAATTATGCTGTGTCTATGGTTTAGATTGAGTTGTGCGATCTGTGATTGGTTACAGGATTGTCAAAGGATTGTGGTTACAGGTTAGGGTAAATTATCCCTCAGGATATAGCCCAAAAAAGGAAGAAGAAGAAGGTTAGAGGATAGTTAGGTTACGTTACAGGTGTCACGGACAGAAGTTGTTTTTATGTGTTTTTTATATTCAAAGGGCAGGAGTGACTGCAATGAGGAGGAAATACAAGTGAAAGAAAAATATGAGCTGATAAATTAAAATTAAATCATTTTAACTAATCTTTTTATACAAACAAATCTACTTTATATATATTATAGTCTCCATGAAATCTACATTAAAATGGTAGATGTCTGATGAATAACAATGTTTTATTTTACATAATTCGTCAATTGAATGCTTTTCTGCATTGTTATTTAGATAGTGATTAATAATGGGTAAATAGTATAGAGTTAAACATTTAAATGGTATTAAATACTTTTATATTTCATAGATCAAGAGGAGCCATCACCAAAAAAACCCAGCAAAAAAAGCAAATCTAAAAAATCAAAATCAATTACTTCTGAAGATGGCTCATCTTCAAACGACTTGGTCATTGTGGATGAAATTCCCCCTCCTCTAATGAAGACTAAAATTGTACTTCCAAATAAAAACTCTCCAATACCATCAACAGCAACTTCTAACAAAAAACGTAAGAAACGTGATAGTGCTTCTAGTGATGAAGAAAGGTGGTTAACAGCAATAGAATCTGGTAAATTAGAAGATGTAGATGATGAGTTGAAAAAAATAAAACCAAAAGACCCTGCACTAATGACAGCCAGACAAAGAGCAATGTATGATAGAACAGGAGAAGGTACATCATCTATGTCCACACCTATGTTAATGTCTCTTCCGACAGGATACAAGGTATGGTACTTCTTTAAGTGCTAAATACTCTTTAGTTTTTTAATGTATAGGTGAAGCCATTTATTCTGGAGTTTTCTTTTAGGAAAAAGTAATGACTGCTGAAGCTATACAAAAAGCTGCAATAAAATCATTAAAAAGGAAACAATTAGCAGATGAAAAAAGAGAAAAGGACAAGAAAAAAACAATGGAAAGACTACTTAAAAAGCAAGATTCAAAAGCTGCAAGGCAATCTAAACCTAGAGTAGTAAGAACATCAACCCCATCAATTATATATAAGCAAAACTTTGATATAACAATTATGGCATTTCCAGAAAGATTTGATTTCCCTTTAACAACCAAGGAAGTAGTAAAACCCAATCCTATCTTTTGTAGTATGGGATGTGGGAACCTCAAGAAGTACTCGTGTTCCCAAACTGGTGTTCCATTGTGTAGTTTGGATTGCTATAAACATAACATTTCAAAAGTTATCATATAACAGTTGGAGCATAGTAGTTATGATTGAACTTGAAAGTTGTAACAATAAAGACATGGGTAAAGATACATATGATGGCAAATTTCAAAAAACCTGAGGCATTGCAGACATGCAATTAAAAGGTATTGGAGGATATAGAAAATGGATATAATGTATATACAAAAATAAAAACTGAATTGAAATATTTTATTTATAAGCTATATTAATGATTATATAACTCATGTTCTAATGAACCAATACAATCCTTGAATTTCCCTTAGTTACGACATAATGATGAGTGAATATACCCCTTGACGTTCGCCTCCTGCCATATTGTGATCATTTCCATAGTAACGGGCGAGCCCAATGAAATGTCAGTTAATTCTACTACAAATTCCGAAAACAACAATAAATCAAATATGTATTATAATAATTGTACCTTCAATATTAATATTAATCAATAAAAATAATTAGAATATTATTCGTTATATAATCGTAACGAATACCAACTCGAGCATAGACAATATTTTTCGATTATTTACCTCTTCACTCGACGTATTTCGCGAAACACCACTCGAGCTGCGCTCTCGTGATGTTTCGCCAAATACGTCTCGTGACTCGGTGAATAATCGAATATTGTCTGTGCTCTTGTGATATTATAACTGATTATACTATATAGATAAAGATAATGAGAAACAGATCATAACTGTTTAGTGAATTTTCTGTTCTAAACGGTCCACCAACAAATTTTTTTTAAAGTAAATTTACTTCAATAAATATCAACTATTCAGCAATAGCATTAACATATATTATTGTATATACCAACATTTTATCAGCTGTAAAATTAAATTTTAAACTCCTATATAAAATTGTAAGTGTGTGTCATTATATTTGAAGTAACGTTCAATTTAAACTTGTGACGCATTTCGCTAACATAGTAGCTTTATCAAACTATGTTAGCGAAGCGCATCACAAGTTTAAATTGAACGTTACTTCAAATATAATGAAGTTTTAAACAAATAATATTGTTTTATTTCATCGTTCAGTATGGATCTTCATCAAGTAAAAGCCTCATCTATTCAATGTTTGAGTAATTTGTAAAAAAAATCATAAAAATAAAAAAGCAGGACAACTATAAACACTCAATTAAAACTATAACTTATTAAGTATAAAATAGTGTAGCTCAAAGTAAATAGAAATAATTAAAATTGATTTGGTTTTGCCAGTCATATTCAATAAAAAAAAATGTAGCTGAATTCAAGAGGACCGCACAGGTAAGATTACGGAGTGATGGGAACTGTAGGATATGTTGTAGGTGTCGAAATAAATTATTATTATTATTTATTTATTTACGGGCGAACCCATTTCACAAAAAAGTGATTACAAATCTAAAAAAATACAAAAACATTTTTCATATGAGATTATATAAAATACAGAACATACAAAGGATACAATACATTATAAATAAAAATTTGTAAAATATAAATACAGAAAACACATAACTAAAAAGAACTAAATATCATTAATACAATTAGTTATCTAAGTATACTTGACAGTGTACGTTTAAAACTGGTAAAACCCGCGGAGAAATCAAGTTCAGGATACTGATTAGCACATCTCAGTGTTCATGGTGTAAATGAAAATTGTGCATAATTCGTTCTACAAAACGGAACATGAAAGGAAGTAACCTGCCTTGTCCGGCGACTAGGGACTTTAAAGTTAATTCTGGCTAACAAGTCGGGACACTCGATTAAAAAATTAGTATTTTGAACAATAAAATTAGGTCATGCTGATCTCGCCGTTGTTTTAAAGTGGTAATATTTAAATTTTGCTGGATGGTTTCATAGTCTAAGTATCTACCCATTTTGAATGCTATGTGTCTAAGGAATCTGTGCTGAACACTTTCGATTTTGTCAATATAAAATAGATAATGTGGAGACCACACTGAAGTGCAGTATTCCAAGTGGGGTCTAACTAACGAACAGTAGAGCACTTTTAAAGGATGTATACTAGTAAAATCAACTTTTTGTAATGATCATGTTTTTAATCTGTTAAAGCTTCATATTGGTCAACTGTTTCAAAAGCAGTTTTAATACAATGCTCAAAACCCCTGTGATACATAACGATTTGCATGTGGCCGTATGAAAATACAATAGGTATGCTCACCAAATAATAAATTACCAATTTCTTTTGGCTATTGGGTAAGGATGATATATGTACACAAAGTTAATTATAAACATGTAAATAAATGTAAGACAAATTTTTTTTATTTAATACGACAAATTTCATAAATAACTCAAACTAACCAATTCAAAAAATTAATATCTGTATTTTGTAGAATAGTCTTTTGGAGACACTACTAAACCTCTACCTTTTCTAGCTCCCCTATAAACTGTTTCTACAATGTCTATCATTTCTTGTTTATCTTCAAGGGGCCAATTGATCTTATTGTTATTACCAGTACCCAAATCAATCATAATATGCTTGTTTCTGAAGAAAAACATTACTGTACAAGGATCATATAATTCATACATTTTATTGAAATCTGGCACTTCTGTAATGTCCACTAAATAAATCACAGCGAAGTTTTTAACTTTCTCGGCAATACTATACAATACTTCGTCCATTTTCATACATGAGGGATCCCAATCGTGTCCAAATCTAATCACTACCACCCTATCTTCTTCCGATAGAATTGCTTGATCAACTTGCCATCCGTTGTGCAAATGCGCCAACATATAAGACATGATTAAAAATATTTATTTTATACTGCTTAGTATATGTTTTACCAAAGAATACGTATTCTTTGGTTTTACTTTCAACTTTAAAAACCAAAGTTAAATAAAATAAGAATACAATAATAAATATGTGAAACCACAGAAGCGACGTCTTGGTTCTTATTAAAATAACCTCCAATATTAGGTGCTGATACTGTCATTTCATTGTTTATGGTCGTTATGTGAAAAGTAGACAACCCACACCACTTTCTCATAAGTGAATATTGTGAATTCAATTTGGTGATAATTTTCAAAATGTTTCTACGTAGTTTTCTCTTTACTATTTCGTTCCATTTGTCTAGTTTCCTTGTTTACTTGCAATAAACCTGTTTACATACTTTTTAAGTCTAGTTATATAAACTCTTTTTCTCAGTGTAAGATATTTCGACAGTTTTTTAAGTGCGTGATAGGTGCTGTTACTGTCATTCTGTCCAATGTCGCTTACCTTATCAACAATGCATTTCTTTTGGTCTCCATGTTATCTATGGTGACAAATACATAAACATAAACAAGTAGAAACACAACCTTGTGTTGTCAGTAGAAGTAAAATATTATTTTCATTAAATTAAATTTAAAAGATTGATATTTAACATGGCTGGATGCGTCCCTTGCTTCGTAATTCCACTACTTCTGTTTATTTTTCATCGTTATATTCAACCAATAATATTAAAATTCTGGAATCCATGGGAGAAATCTATCATCAAGCAAGATGGAGAAAAAGAAAATTGTACATTTAGTTGTGATTGCAAATGGATGAAAAAATCGAAACCAGAAGATAAAGAAACTCTTATAAACCCTCTTGAAGATAGTTAAAGTGTCTTGAAATATATGTATATATAGAATACAGTCACACTGTATTGTCAAATAATTGGAAATTTGGACTTTGTTTTTTATTTTGTATAACCTGTGTTTATTTAAATTGTCTCTAAACAGCACTTTATTAGGAGATTTTCAAAGTGAAATGTTAATAAAATATTGCACCCCTTCTAGAAAATGACTACTTTTGCATCAGAAGGTGAAATTATAGTTGATATTCTACAGTACTACTGGACACTTACAAAAAAATTTGACCTAAAAATGTCGCGGTTTTCGGGTGTTAACATTGTTCTTTCATAGTTAATAAATTTGTTCATAAATGCATCTTATAGATTTTGTTTTCAATTGATTTGATAGCTTTGTATAAGAGCCGTTCATTAATAAATCTATTTTGAATCATTTTGTTCAATTAAAGTAGTTGCCCTTATCTGCCAGTAATATAATGATAAAATCATCTTTTAGATTTTGTTGTATTGTTTTTTTTCCAATATTACTTTACAACGTACCCTATTTCTTCTCTTTCGTGTTAGGGTAATTCTCTACTTATTTGTTCTACCGAACTTATTATGACAAATTTCGGTATTGATTTTGGGGTCAAAGCAAAATCTTTTAGAAAGAACTTGTATGTTTGAAGAGCTTAAAGTTTTGTTTGATACTTATTTAGTTCTTTTTGGATTTTTTGTTCAAATAATATTATTTGTATTTAGTTGCCGTAATAAAAACAATATCTTGTTCGATATTGAATACTTTATATCCATGGTGCTAAAGGCGTTCTCGCATCATAGCAAAACTTGCCTTTTCCAATATTCTACTTATTTTTCTTCTTCCATATGCATCCTCTTGGTATAACTCCATTATTCCTTCATCGTTAAAGAAAATTAACTAAACATTCAGAGTGTGCCAGCTTCTTATATAGGGTATCTAATTTTATAAAATATTTTGGATAGCCCAGATAGACAGATAACCCATACCTTGTGTATAAATATCTTCTGTATGTTCCTTGTGGTGTATTAATTATTCTTTTCATCATTTTATTGGGAAATAAAACCACAATCTTTTTTTTTTTGAAGCATTTTCATAGGCTATTGCTATTGAATCTCTAAGGTTTAACTAGCTGTATATAGTTGAAAAGGGAAACAATTGAATGATGTATAAAAAAAGTTTATTTATAGAATAATTAACAGAAAAAATCAGTTACTTAATTGAAAACGAAACCAAAATAGATGAGTAATATTCTTTTTATTAAGTTAATTCGTTGAGTGATAAATATAAGAAGCGACGCAACCTCGTAAACGATTTTGTGCCACAAAATGATATTGGCGAAGAGATGTCGCCACTCGCATTTTCTCTAGGAATTTAGTAGTCTTATACTGACCATACAAGAGTTAAGAACTGCAAACGGAATTTCTATCTCTGGACTCTCTCAAGTGTGTAGGTTATCTATGGTTTATTGTAGACGATCATTTTTCATTAACCAAGTGTCTAGGCATTAAAAGATTTTGTTGTGTGTTACGTAGGGAAACTTATTGTTTTTAAAAATGAACATATAAGTTTTTTAAATTTCCTACTAAAAATGAAAATATCCTAGATGAGTGGAAAAAATATTGTGGTAATATAACTATTTGGCATTTAGGAAAGTGCGAATTAGCAAATAAAGTTTTGTGTGAAAAACATTTTAGTTCTTTAGACTTTTTATTATTGTACAACAAAAACGAAAGATTCTAAGGAAAAATGATGTAGCAAAAAGTTATTGTGAAGGTATGTTTTTTTATAATGTTAAGTGTTTTATTCGAATATAGTACATTTCTTATTACTGATATTAATGTTCACCGTTATTTTCATTCATAAAAATGGAAAATTTAAGAACATTTAAAATATGTAGATCCTGTACATGGTTAATAATTTTGTGATGTATGTATGTATGTAAATTGGGGTGACATTCACCGAGACCTAAAAGATCTATTGTGCCCCCTTACTTCTACTTAGTTCCCGAGGAAAGTCTCAGAGACTAGTAGCTCCTTTAGTCCTATTTCCCGGAGGAATTTTAGGATATCTGCAGGCTTTAACTTAGGTAAATGTCCCTCTTCTATCCAGTAATCTCCGAGGTGTTGTCCTCTAGGATTCTGAATTGCTGTGCAGTTCGCAAGTATGTGGATGGAGGTTTTTCTTCCATACCACAGAATCTACATTCTTCTTCCTCCACTATTTTGAGCTTTTTCAGGTGCCCATTCAGGCGACAATGTCCCGTAAGGATGCCTGTTAAAACTCTTAGTGCAGTTTTACTTTGACTTATGCATTCATTTGATCTCAACAGGTTGTAGTCACCCAGAAGAATCTTTGATTGCCTAAGTCCTACTAGATCTTTCCAATGGTCAGATCTTCTATTTTCTTCGGCTTTGCCTATTTCTTCCAATATTACATTGGAGCTGATACCGCAAAAGGGTTCCGGCCCCCAAAAGGGTGTTTCAGTCCCCCTCTTTGCTAGTTCATCTGCTATTTCATTTCCTTCTATCCCTGTGTGTCCTGGAATCCACAGTAAGGTGACTATATTGTTCTCGCCTAGTTCATTTAGTTTGCCTAGGCATTCCCACACCATTTTGGAACTGATAACACAAGAGCTCAGTGCTTTAATGGCTGCTTGACTATCCGACATTATGATAATCCTTTGCCTTCTGTATCCTTTATCAATATCACTTTCTTATGGCATGAATTTTCGCTTGAAAGATACTCGGGGATTTTCCCAAGCTTTCAGAGTGTTTGGTTCCTGGTCCGTACACTCCTATCCCAGTTCCTTCTATTGCTTTTGGGCCATCTGTCTACCATTGAATGGCATTCTTTCCAAGTCTGGTAATGGTATTTGGATACCATTCCTTCTTGTTGCTTAATTCCGTAACGAATTTCTTTGAAAAGTTATACTTTTTCATCATACCATCTTGTGGCATGTTCCAAGAAGTAAGGAGGTTTATTGTGCAATATAAAAATATCAGAGCAGCATAAATAAGAAATTATGATCAGACACTTGAGTAAAAAAAATATTATTAAATAAAAATGTTAACTTTACTGTAGAAAGCCATATCGAAAATATAGATGAAAAGATGGTAAGATTATTAAATTTTTCAACATACATATATTTTTTATAGAAAACAATCTTAATCTCTTGAAAACTTGGATGTCGCAAGATGAAAAGAAATATAAATCTGGGAAATATTTTGGAACTCAAAACATAATATCTGGTCGGTATAGACTTTTTGGAGATTTCGACAGATTTGGACTTATTAATTTTTTTATTGTATTGCAGATACATCTTCAGAAGAATTACTACTAATGAGCTAAGACTTACTAGTTTGTTTTTTACCATATTTTATTTAACCAAATCAATTGTTTCATTGTTTCAACCACTGCTACATGGAATATTTCCATAATTATTAAATAAAATCAATGAATAACAAATTCCACAATAGATATAACATATATTACTTGATCAGTTTCACAAATAACATTTGCATCGCTAGGAGTAAATTTACTTTATTATTATTTTTCACTCCACGATTTAACTCGGCCTGATTTAGCCTAGCTCGCAAGTTCAAATCCGTGATAAATAGTGCTAAAGCTCTTAAAAATATGAGCGATAGCTCATTGGATTCGGAATAATGTCTAGAAAAATGTAATCGAAACATTTTACAGCACGAAAAAAATTGCAAAAGTTATTAACAAATTAGGATGAAAAAAAAATGCATTTAGTTTTTTGTTAGTTAACATTTTTTGTTGTCTTTAACGAAAACGGAAGTCGGATAAAATTTTGTTAATTGACAATTGCCTAACTTGTTAACACATCAACTTTAACATTTTTTTCAACGGGACCTTATTCTTTGAAGATGCAAATTTTTTTTTGGAATTTTTAAATTAATATTCAATACTTGAAACAAATTTGTTTATGTGACGCACTCTCTTCAGACTTTAATTTTGGTGTAGGTATGTTCAATCATAATAAATAAAATATAAAAAATGTTTCATATACCACGTTTTTAGAACGAACTAAAAAGTAAAAAATAATTTTTCTGGCAACTAAAAACTTGTTGCGCATTTTTTGTTTTATTTTATTACTTATTATGTGAATGAATCAATATATTTTTTATTGATAGCTACTTTCCACATTTTTATAGAACTGTCGTTTTATCAATAATTCTCCATTTTTTAAAACATTTTTTCCATATTTTCTTTTATTGTCATCAAATTCTGAATAATGTTGAAAATTTCAAGCCCTTTGGGAAATAAGTTTAAATTCATGTACAAAGTTCCACCCGGACAAGAATGTGAGTTAATAAAAACGTGGTAAAATTAAATATTTTTATGTATGTATCTATCGTTCTCTATTCCTAACTTTGTTTCATATTTCTGTATATCGGACGATATAAATTTGTAAATATTTTATGTAGCCAACTAAAAAAAACTGTTCGCTTTTAAAAGAAATAAATTTCACACAACAGTAGAGCCGTCCGAAACCAGCAATACAGTGTAGATTCAAGGCGATGCAAGAGCAATGAAAAGTTCGATGTTTAAACACCGCGTCGCCTAAATAAAGTACCAATTTTAATGAATTGTGGGGGTTACGCTGAAATCTCCATAAGACACAAAATTTTACATTACGTTATGTCTCTTCTTATATTTATTACTCAACGGTTAATTATAAAATTGGCTAGTTCAAATTTTTACAGTTGTATATTTCATGAACCATTCATTTGGCTCTTCTTCAATAGTTAATAGTGTAAGGTATTAACACTGGAAGTTCTAAAAAAAAATGTTCAAATAACTGTAAAAATAAAAAATATTCATCAATTAAATATACTAGTTACCTGCATATTCTTCTTCATCTTGATGATTTTCAGTTAGATGTTGTTTAAGAAGGAACTGCTTGGAAGTAAGAAAATTACATTTATTGCAAGTAAAAGCTTTCTTGTGGGGATTGGAATGCCAGTCTGAATGACGATTAGCAGAATATTTATATTTTGTTTTGAAATTACAAATTGTGCATTTGTAAAGTGTTTCGGGAAATTCCTCAAGTTTTGTGTTTATCCTGCAAATATGTAAGTAACCAATATTCATAAAGTTTTAATTTTGTCTTGTGCAATTGTGCATTTACAGTATAAGGGAATAAACAGCTTTCTTACCTATGGTAAGATTTTTTATCCTCTATAACATTAATTGTCTCATTTTGAGAAATCTGATTGAAGGTTTCTCTTTTTGAATCAACAGAATGATGATCAACTTTCCAAACTTCAAGCAAATCCATCCTTTCCAGTAAAGGTAAAGGCAGCGATTCAGAATCGGAATCAGTCCCAGAAGGAGGAATATCCGTAAAATGTTCCATTTTAGGTTCTATTATGTATACTTCCTCATCAATTAAGGGTTCTGAATTTATATTTGGCATGAACGAAGCAGGAGCAACTAAAAAGTATAAAATGTTATTGAAAATTATTATTTATAATTATTGTAATCAAGATAAATAATCTAGAATATTAATATTATGGCTTACTTTCATCAACAAATGAATCATCAGATTCTCTATCTGAATCAATTAGAGTATCCCCCACAAAACTATTTACTATTTCTAACCCAGCTTTATTTGATCCTGCTTTCTTTTTTTGAGCACCTTTTTTTATATTCACATTTGGCTTTCGTTTTAAGAGTGTGGTTAATCTGTGATAAATAGAGGTGACTTTTAAAGGTTTGTCAGGGAACTTATTTAACCATTTCTCTTGAACACATTTCCAAGGTCTAAAAAATTACGAATAAAATACCAACTGATAAATTGTAAAATATTAAAGTTTATACAGTTTACATTAAGCTATAAGAGTAAATATTTAAACATGACTTACTTAGGAATAATAATATTCTAATTTGCAACATAAGAGATATTTAAAAAAAAGTTTGTCCTGTATTAATAAAATGAAGTTTTTTACCTGGTACCAACACCTGAATCTTTATTTGTAGCTTCAGAGTAAAATTCTAGTAGATATTGATCATCTCCAGCGGTAAAATTATATTTAGAACATTTGGGAAGCACTGAACATATATATTTTATTATTATTATTTATACTATTAAATATAAGGAACAATTCATTTTCAAATATTAACCAATAAACTAGCAGATATTGATTTTCATATCAGAAAATTCCAGCCAGAATTTCACTCGTCAATAACTGGATATTCCACTAGTGGTTGCAGTAACTTGATTATTATTTTTAATTATCTATAAATTAACTGGTGAAACACTGCTGTCAGAATAAAATTCAAATATTTTATTTTAATAATTGATTTGGTGATTAGTAGACAAAAACTGTATAATACTTTTAGCTCAGTTTTTAGTCATGTTCATTATTGCTTGAAAACACAATTTGTACTGTGGCCTAATTGTGTTCATAAATCAAATGATCACTCATATTATTACTGAATATTTTTATGAATTAAAATAATTTTTGAAAAGATAATTTAAAATTTTAGAATAGTTCTAAAAAGTTGATATCCAGTTTATAATGAATGTTATGTTAGCGTCAATGAAGCAAGAATTGTTCTTACATTTGATAGTATAGAAATAAGCAATAATATTTTAAGACTATATGATATTTACCATTACACTTTGCTTTTAAATTTGATTCTTTCTTTAATTGAGTTATACCATTAACATATTCTTTCTTTACATGTCTTCTTAAAGAATATCCTTTTTCCATTATTATATCTTTTATTTCAGTGGAAATGTATTGGCTCATCTCTTTTAACACTTCTTCATTTACATCATGTTTAGAAATATTAAACTGTGTTAAATATGCTTTTATTTTGTTATTAGTTTCTATATAATTTTTTTTAAAACTGTAACACACTTGGATATTTTCCCAGCATTGCAAGCACATCACTGGTTGTTGAGAGATATCACATTTCTAAAAATAAATGAATGTGGTAATGTCAATTTTAGCTTACAAATATTTAATCATATATTATATCCCAAGACCTATGAATTTAATCAATTAAACTGTCGAAATATTTTAACATGATTTTGCTTGGCGCCTCGCGGTCTCGGGTTTTTATCAATTTATTGTGCAGGAAACTATTTGCCAAAAAGCAAAATCATGCAAAAAATATTTCGACAGTTTAATCGATTTAAATTTATAGGTCCAGGGTAATACGGCTAGATTATTACCTGAATAACTTAGATTGAAACCAACAATAAATAATTTTATATACCTACTTATGATTATTTTTTTATATGTGAAAATATGACGTTTTCATCAATTTGACAGGGTTAAACGAGTCAGTAGTGGGATTTAATCACTTATTTAAACAGATTTTGTTCAAGAAATGGTGGTGTCTGATTGATTTATTTCATGACGAGGGAAATAATAATTTATAATTCAGATGATAGGTAATAGTTTTGGACTTATATCATTTGAAAAAAATAAGTATAGATAACTCTTTATAGCAAACATGAATCTGAAGCTGTTAATATGAAATAATAAAAAAACTCACCAATGTTATGTTGCAAAATAGAAACATACTGTATATTAAATCATATCTTAAAATGTTAGTACCATTTTCATAAAGAAATATTTTGGGTACATCTATAATTTGTAGACATATTCTGCAGAGATAAATATTTTTTGTTTTTGTTCCTATTCCATTTTTTGTTTCTAGCAAGTATATTAAATCTACCTTTTTGACATTTGAGTTTTTAATCAGTCCTTCAATTTTTTCCTCAGTCTTGTTGAGGGTATTGTTTACATTTTTAATGGTGTTAATGTTACACAGACAGGTTTCACATAACTGAAATACTGAACGATTCTGTTTTAGGCAGGTGTTCTAAAAAATAAGATACAATACATAAAATATGATATAGGAATTTATGTAGGAACATTTCTATATCTTCCATACATTTATTTAGGATGTTGTACTAGAAATGATGAATTAAAACTGATACCTTTAGTAAAATAAATCTATGTCACTAAATGTATATATAAATACTTACCACTGAAGGAAGGAATTTCGTTAAGATATCCAAAACATCGTCTGGATTTGGAATATTTTGGCTTTCGGATTGTAAACATAACCTGCATATATCCATATTTTTCAGCTAATTTATCGGTACATTTTAAATGTTACAATATTATTATTAATACATTATGAACACTATAAAAATTGTTGCTAGTTCTGTAAACTAAATTTGCATACATGGAGATGGAGACTAGACCCTTAGACCACAGCTGAGCAAACCCTCTATCATCAGGCTCATAGTAGGGATGCGCGATACGATCCGATATTCCAGTGTATCGATACTTTTACTTCCGATACTCGATATTTTGTATCGATACTATGCTTTTCGATACATTCCAAGTATCGATACATTTGTACTGTATCGATACCTTGCGATCCGGGATTTTTAGTGGTAGCGGCGAGTGGCGTTATCTACTAACAAAAGCAAATATATTCACGCAACCGTTATTTGTCGTATGCATTTTACTGTATTAGTGTAAAGTTTCGTCGTTTATTTATAATTTTGAGTTATTAAAAATATCTTTTGATAGTTTTGTTGTTATTTAATTCATTTCATCACCACACTTTGCTTTTTGAATAGACCCGCTGGCAGCTGTAAAATCTCGGATCGTTAACGTATCGATACTTTGAGTATCGATACATTAACATTCGATATTCTACTGTATCGATATTTTACGTTCCGATCCGTATCGATACCTAATATCGATACTTTCAAGTGTGTCGCGCAACCCTAGCTCATAGTAGGGATGGCGATCTGAAATCGATTAATCGAAGAATCGATTCTTCGGGCCAAATATATCGATTTTTTAAACATAGGCTACACATAGGCTAACTCCTTTACTAATAGAAGAGTTCTATATAAGGTCAATGTAACCAACACAATAAATTAAAATTATCGAAATGACATAAGAACTGGGGGTCACTGAAAGGGGTCACCATTTAACTTACTTCTTGTTTCTTTCAGATTTTCTCAATGTTTTATATAATATATATTGTACCCAAAAGATAAAAAGCTTGTTTTAAGTTAGGGAATTTTGATTCTTAAGGTTTATGGCCTGTCTGTTAACTGTCAAAGTCAACGTCATTACATTGGTTGTCATAGCCTGGTTTTATTTTTATAAACTTTATTCGTTTGTATATATGTCTTTCCAGTGTATTATAATTTAATTTTGGAAATTTGAAACATACAAAACAAATACCAAGGTAAAACTACGCCTATGTTGCTTACACTGACAATTGACAGTTACCTGTGACATTTGTGGTAAACACTAGAAAGCAAAACACCCTAAATTGAAACGAGCTTTTTATCATTCGGGTACAAGATATATTGCATAAAACATGGTTTATATCTGAAAAACTGAAAAGTTAAGTCAATAGATGAAACCTTTCAATGACCCCCATTTCATATGTCATTTTATTTTATTGTGTTGGCTACATTGACCTTATATAGAACTCTTCCATTCTCAGCAGAGACAACCCTCTGTTCTCAGATCTAATATATTAGTACTGAGCCCGACCGCTGCGATAGCGAAAATGGACCACAGAACTATAGAAATCTGTGACAAGGAGGGAAATTTGCTTTGAATAACTAAAAGAGCGGGTACTATATTTTGTTTATTCCAAGGTGTACATATTTTTTCACACTTAAATGACTGCAAAAAATTCAAATATGTACACCTTGAAATAAACAAAATACGGGAGACTATCTTAAATTCGATTGTTGTTGAATATTTTTCAAAAAATAAAATAATAAATAACAAAATAATACAGTGAGGACCATAAGTATAATTTCATTTTCTACGTAATATATAGTAGAGTTAAATCCTAAAATATATTATTTTATAATTCTAAAATGGCATTTTTAAAGCATATTTTTATACGTTACCCTTAAGTAGGACATCTTATGGACATCACTGTTTACATAACTTTACAAATTTCAATGTTTTTGGAAACTTGGTTTTTAAAGAAAACTTCGACGTTGTTCATACATTTTATATTAAATAAATATATAAATAAGACATAAAAATATATAAATAAATAAGACATAAAAATATATATCTACATAAATAAAATTTACTTATTTTTCCTATTGATTCAATTTAGATAAAATTTATGCGTTTGTACTTTTATTGGGTCAATGAAGAAGGCATTCTTGCACATATTCGAATATTTTTCATATTTGGAGTCTTTGCCTGCCGCTATTTTATTCACTTGTTTGCACCAAAAATAGATGGTGCATCTAATTATTAACCTGCAGGCTTTTTCTCCACATGTCTTGTGATTCACACAATTGAAAACATTGAAGTTCACGTGTTTTTTAATATGTTATACAAGATACCTCCTACATTTTCATATAATGACAAACTCTCGCCAATAAAAACATTTTCCTGGTCTTTCTAATCTGCTATTATCATACTGACGAGCATCAATAAATTGATTCTCATCAGTATTATGGTTCTTACAAAAGTTTTCCATACATAAATTACATTTTAATTGAATTTACTGTTTGGACCCTTACTTTGTGGAATCTTCTCATATTAATGTTATAAATGAATTAATTAGAAACAGTTTCATTTATAACATTAATACATTTTAATTGTTTTTTTTAAATTTTTTTTATGAAATATCCACTGATACCTATATGCCACTGAGAATTTGGATGCCTACCATTGACCTCTTCAGGATGCTGTTCAAATGTAGTAGTTTGATATCCGGTGTAAATTGAAGATCAACTTCAGTGGCTGGCACAGAGGTACTTAAAGCTTCATGAAATGTATGAAGTGCCCCAGTTAAGATATCCTCGTCGCAATTGGAAAATATCGAATGTTTTGCCATAAAATTACTGATTACCAGACTCTTAAATGATGACTGGAAATTATTAACATTTGGCAAAACATTTCGATCTTTTTGGTTAAAACACACTCAAAGGATTCCTCATTTAATAATCTATTCGTTAATCTAAAATAAAGAAAATTGTTAGTAATATAATAAAACAATGTTCATTTGGAGAATGTGATATATAACCACACCCTATAAGTAATCTGATGAAATAATATATTGTTGTATCTATTGCAATAAATAAAGAATGCATACCATATGAACCCCCTCAATGTAAATATGGTGTGTTTTAACGTCGGAACCGACACCAATTTGTTTTGTTTAAAAGAAAAATAACTACTTCATTTCCTGGATAATGTTAATAGATTTATTCCAAAATTCGCAATGGGTCTTATAGTAACACCACCTTTTAGAGGTTTGGACGCAGGAGCTACTGAACAGTTTGAGTTCATGCTATCAAAAAGCTCATAAAAAAAGGATTATGTCAGCAGTATCAGCTGCTGCAGAAAGTAACAAATCTGAAACAAAATATAAAAAATTAGTTTACTGTATAGGCATACATTAATTCTCAATTTCTATCAAATGACATCATATCACAGTATCCGTCTGCCTTTTCTATTTTCAAAAATGTCGTTCCTCATATTTCCTAAATACTATCCAGCCCTTTTTTTACATGTGGTACTTTTTTCAAAAGACATAGGTAAGTTATATGTCAATCCGAAAATTTTCTAAATACTATGACTCGTTAATAAGTAGGCACTTTTCAAAAGACATAGGTAAGCTATGTCAATCCGAAAATTTTCTAAAAACTATGCCTTTCGTTAATAAGTTGGTACTTTTCAAAAGACATAGGTAAGCTATGTCAATCCGAAAATTTTCTAAAAACTATGCCTTTCGTTAATAAGTTGGTACTTTTCAAAAGACATAGGTAAGCTATGTCGTTCCTCATATTTTCTAAATACTAGCCAGCCCTTTTTTTACAAGTGGTACTTTTTTCAAAAGACGTAGGTAAGCTATGTCAATCCGAAAATTTTCTAAATACTATGACTCGTTAATAAGTAGGCACTTTTCAAAAGACATAGGTAAGCTATGTCAATCCGAAAATTTTCTAAAAACTATGCCTTTCGTTAATAAGTTGGTACTTTTCAAAAGACATAGGTAAGCTATGTCAATCCGAAAATTTTCTAAAAACTATGCCTTTCGTTAATAAGTTGGTACTTTTCAAAAGACATAGGTAAGCTATGTCGTTCCTCATATTTTCTAAATACTAGCCAGCCCTTTTTTTACAAGTGGTACTTTTTTCAAAAGACGTAGGTAAGCTATGTCAATCCGAAAATTTTCTAAATACTATGCCTCTCGTTAATAAGTTGGTACTTTTCAAAAGACATAGGTAAGCTATGTCAATCCGAATATTTTCTAAATACTGCATCCTTTCGTTAACAAGTTGGTACTTTTCAAAAGATATAGGTAAGCTATGTCATTCCTAATATTTCCTAAATATTATCCAGTCTTTCGTTAACTAGTGGTAATTTTTTCAAAAGACATAGGTAAGCTATGTCGTTCCTTGTTTTTTTTCTGCCCTTTCTCCCCTGTTGGTGACATTCGGTTTGGAATTGTGAATTATTTTTTATTGCAATTGTCAAGTACGCCACATGTACCGACTTTTATGTTTACGATTGACTATTTCCTGCACGGATGCACGAAGTATCACACTGTGAGAAAGTACTCGTTACCTAGGTTGTCCGTAAGCCTCGCCTGCAAAACGAGCAGTCATCCAGATGTGCGAGTACGGTTAAGTGTTTTCCGTTTGTCGAATAGGTATGGGTTGATAAGGAGGGGGAATAGTTGTAGTTCAAAATATCGTAGATTTCTAAGTTGGTATATGCAAATTGGCAATACTTGGCAATTTATTACTAACAATTTTTTTCAGCGCTTTCCTTTCAGCACACTATAGTTGTTTCGCCATCAGGAGAGAGTATTAAAATTATCGGAAACCAGTAAACCATGGGTGTACATTTATATAATTATATTTATAATGATAGTCTATAAATATTTACTTTAGACTTAGAATTTAAGAGGTTGTAATAAATTATTTTTCATTTTGACAAAAACTAATATTTTTACTTGAAGTTTGATGAAATCTTAACATAATTTTTTTGTTAATAGTATATTATGCAATGAGCACAAAATGATGCCCATTTTGTTGCGAGTTGCATACTATACTTTTTCTATGACAACATATCATAACATAACATCATAACATACGATTTTGTCTTTTGATCTACCTTCCATTCAAAAAAAAGGTTATAAGCGCGTTAATACATACTCTTCGACGTTTTCGGTAATAAATTCAGTGTTGTTACCTTCGCTGCTTCTATTATATTCGGAGGTGTCAAATCTAAGTCAATATCACTATCAGTTTCCATTTTAATTAATAGTTTTTATAGAAAACAACTATGAAATTACTCGTTACCTACTAAAACTTTGACAGAAACGATCTGCTGACATTTCATCAATTTGTCGCTGGACGTCATAATTTGACAAGCCGTAGTCGTCTTGATTTTAGAGTGAACCTATACCTAACACGAAATATTCCATTTCGCATTTGTTGCTTAGCAACTTGCCTAGCAACCGATGCAAAAATGAAATTCTGTACAAAAAGTGCTTGTTTATGATTGAAGTTACGGTTATAAAATGAACATTTATCGAGGTTGTCGTAGAAAAAAAATATTCTAAACTTTCTGAAATATTCAGGTTAATTTTATGTCACTATCTATAACTTTTTTAGCCATTAGAATCTGTTGATTTGATTATGCCAAATAAAGTAATTTATCAATATACATATAACTATACTTAAAAATGTAGTTTTATCTTACCCCTTTTATTAAACCCAGAACCACGCTTATGCATGGATGATTGACCAGTTTCTCGGCGATTACAAAAGGGTCGTCTATTGTTATATCAGGTATACTGGTCGGCACCGCTAAACTAAAAGAAATTTGTTAGTGCTTTATGGTAAAAATTTGCAAATATACTGATTTTTTTTGGGCCACCGCTGCTGTAGTTTGCTTACATAATTAGGTTTTATTACTCTCTTCTGATGGCGACAGAACTATAACACTTCTCTTACAGGCTTCAAGATGTCAACAAATTTTTTGTATATTTTTTAATTTTGTTTGATTTTCTGTTCCAGGAATTTTTCAAGGGATGGATTTATTTGGAATATATGCATACATTTAAACTTGCTGATAGGCCTATCTTTATAATATAATTTTACTTTTTTTATGTCCTAGGGTTTACTTTAAAATTTTTTTATTAATTCTGGTTTTGTTTTAGAATTCTCATTAGGAAAGGATTTTTAAGGATACAAAAGTGACTTTGCAGTTTGGAGCTACAGAATTTTGATTAATATTTGGTAAAGTTTTCTTTGCAAGATTTTTTCTTAGCTGCATGGGGTGTTGTAGGGGGTGGTAAAGTAGTGGTGATTTAGGGGTATTAATATTTTAATTATGAAATTTTGTATGTAAAAATAACTTTGAGTTGTAATTCGTGTTTCAATTTTTCGGCTCTTATAAAAAAATGTAAATGTTAATATTTTATTGATATTACACATATCTTTTTTATAATTCTTAACTTTACATTTATATTTTATCATGTTTTTAAATGTAGCTATATATCTGCACTTTGCTAGAGTAAAGATAAACTCTGGCTTAGCGCAGCCGGTAGAAGCCATCCAGCTTTCAGGGGGGCGCATTTTCTAGTTTTGTCTGTGATTTCCTTCGCCGGCGGGGAATATTTTCCATCGGTTGTGAATATTTTAACCGGTTGATTATATTTTCTCCCGATAAAAGGAATAAAGTCCAGTCGAGAGGGACAACTTCCAGCCGTGATGGACAACGATTGCTTATATTTGTTTATAGATACGTATTTAATTTCATAAGTTTTGTATTGCTTTGAATGTTGTATATGTTGGATATTTTGTGTATTACTGTTAAATAATTAACTCCTCTTTTACCATAACTAATATAATTATTGTTGTTTCTATTTGCCTTTTTTACAGTACCTACTGTTCTGAATTAAACTGTTACTTGAGTCCTTCCTTCCCTGTCCCTTCTAATTGCAAACCAGAATGGTTGGTTGAATCTTGTAGAACATACCGACCCCGTTTGACTTAGAAGTTGTTTCTTCTTAGTTGAACGGTCACTGTTTTTGAAAAATATTTTTCAAAACTTTGTTGTAGAATAATATATTTATTCTTCGATATCTATTGGTAACACGCTTTACTAAATACGACAATTTTACAGGAAACTGTAATAATACTTTATAATATAGTAGTAATTCCCATATTAACTCAATAGGTTTAAAAATAAAGTGGTATGGAGTAAGACATAATACGTTGTGAAAATAACTATTCTATGAAATAATCCACAATATATTTTGTCCCTAGGGATGTTTTTCCATAGCACTACGGTGGAAATGATATGGAAGATACATTAAACATTTTTTTCTTCAGATAACATTCTTCAACACAGTGTCTTGAGATAGATGACAGTGACTCTCAAAATCGATACCGTTATCATCTTTAATGGTTTTATCTGCTCCATTTTTTAATAGAAGGTCGATTATGTCCTTAGAAGCTCCTATAATGGCTACAACAATCAATTAAATCAGTTTTAGTAAAGTTGAGTAATAGGTTTGTTCAAGCATAAATCAGATTTCGTCGCAAGCTATCGAACGCGTTCGCATTCGTTTTTACCGTTCATGCTGTGCAATTACGGATTTCAAACTTTTATGGATATCAAATTGTGGGTTCAAGCAGAAAATGAAGTATGGTTGTGGACACGGAGTTTTTACGGGATTTCAAATTTAGGCTCACTGACTTGCGCATTGTAACAGTTTCTGTTAAGTTAATCTATATTAAATAATTCAATACCGTTTTATGCTTCATTATTTGTATTGTTTTTCCTGCGCTTTTGCTGTTTTTTATGCATTTTAATTGGATAATTAGGTGAATTATATCTATTACTTACTTAATTACAGTTAGCTGTAGAAAATTCTCATATTTTAGTAAAGCGTGTTATCGTCAAAGATAATAGTTTATATCTACCTTACAAAGTTTTTGAAAAATATTTTTCAAAGTACAAAGACCGTTCACTAAGAAGCAACAACTACTTCTAAGTTAAACGGGGCCGAGATGGTTTTTTGTCAAAATAGAATTTTGGTTTGCCGTTAGATGTGGGGATGACGCTTTTATCGCATTCTTAGCATTTCCTTTACTGAGGTTAATGTATTGATGTGGTTTCAACGTTGACTCAAGTCCAGGATTATGCTCTCATTGCTTCTGGACGGATAGGTACTGATGAGGCGCAAATACGCCAAAATCGGTCTACAAGTGATATGTTGTCACTTCTAATTACAAACCAGAATTGTTGGTTATATCTTGCAGGTAACCAACCCCGTTTAACTTAGAAGTGTAATTCAATGTCTGTCGGGGCATATAGCCCAAGAAGTAGTTGCTGCTTTTTAGTGAACGGTCTCTGTTCTTTGAAAAATATTTTTCAAAAACTTTTTAAGGCGTTATAATAGTATTAAACTATTATCTTTGACATATATATCTATTACAGTTCTTTGTGTACTCATGTTCATATGATATAAGAAGAAGAATAGGTACGCGAACCGTTCAAACGAGAGCGAAATCAAAAATACATAAAAATATTATTTGGATAAGATATGCGCAGTTATGAGAATAGATAAATTCATCAAACTATCAGTGATTTCGTTTCTTGAACAAACCTAATGGCACAAGAATACACTCTAACAAAAAAATATCACAGAATTTCCACGAAAATGCTAGAATTAATGAAATTTAACTTACCAGCTCTTAATAGAGGCGTCCAACCTTTGTTGTCTTTCAAATTTGGGTCTTTTATGAGCTTAATACTGAATTGTACGCTTTCCAAATCATTAGAATCGACAGCGACATGAAGAATGTTCATTTCGTTTACGTCTTTGGCGAATACATCGGCTCCTTTGTCTACTAAAAGAGTTGCTATTTGCAATCGTGCCTTTTCCACGGCTATCATTAAAGGCGTTCTTCTGGTGTACATAATCGATTTGTTGATGTTGGCTCCTAGAGATATTAATAAATTGATCATTTGTATGTCTTTTGCTTCGATTGCCTGCACTAAGGGTGTTTTATTTTCTTTGTTTTCGGCGTCTAATAAATGTGGTCTGAAAATATTTTTTTATTAATCAAAGAAGTGATAAACCAAATACCAGATAAAACAAATAGAGTAGTTTTTACGTAGGAGCAGTGAATATAAAAGACCGATCCGAAATCACATAAGGCATTATGTATTAAAAATAAAAACTACCGGGGTGGATAAGAAAAAACACAGCGAAGAGGAACCCCCCGACAAATCAATTGGAAATTTCTCCCACTCCTACGTTGTTCGAGTAGAAAATTTTCTTAGCAGTAGATGTCAGCCGTTAAACTGAAAAAAGAAATAGAATACATCATTTTGTTCACGTTATATTTTAAAAGGAAGTGGTTTGCTATTTCGTTAATTCTTTCATTGTGTAAGAAAAGTATTCAAACTCAAATACATAACAAAAAATCTGTCACTTTCAACTATATCACAATGAGCATGCTCCTGACTAAAAATTTCCTATACTGCCAAATGGACCTTTTCAATAATTTTTTTTATTGTTTTAATTTAAAGTATTTTATGAAAAAATGTCCCTGTGTTTTTTTATTTTTTTTAGCAGGATTTCTATCCAAAAAAAGTTATCAAGAGTGCGGAAAGCAAGCGCGCGCTTTGAACGTGACAACATGCTCCCCTTTTTAGTGACGCCAAGTAGCCTATGATTTTTTGGCCTCGAACTAGGGATGGCGATTCTTTCTGAAAAAGATCGATTTTTAAATCGATTCGAATCGTAAACAAATGAATCGATACATAAAAAAATCAAGGTATAAAAGATCGATTTCAAAAAAATCGATTTTTTTCAAGTTGTATTTTTTACAATGTAAATATAAATCGATCTTTTTTATTGAAAAACAACAAGAAAGTTACCCCTAAATAAACAATCTCTCTCCGAGATCTCTTATCAGTAAAATTGGGGATTTTTTGAGGGTTCAGGGAATTCGATAATAATAACAATTATTTTTTTATTACCATATTAATATCACAAAGTATCCGATTAGGAATGTATGAGATTAATGGAAAAAAATCATCGATAAAATAAAAATCGATTTTTCTTTATTCAAAATTAATGGATTTGTCGAAAAAATCGATTTGAATAAAAAATAAATCGATTTCTGCGAAAAGATCGTTGATTTTTTTTTAATTGTTTTAAAAATGGACATGCTTTTCGTATATATTCCGATAATAAACCTAAGAGATAATAACGATATTTATCGGATTGAAAAAAAATCAAATAAAATTATATGAAAATTGTCAAAAAGTTTGAAATATGGTCAATAATTGTCAAAAACTGTTGAAAATTGTAAATAATTGTTAAAATTTTGAAAAATGGCCAAAACTTTCCAAAAATAGTCAAAAAATTTGGAAAAATGGTCAATAATTGTTGAAAAATTTGGAAAAATGGTCAGCAATTGTTGCAAAACTGTCAAAATTGGTCAATCATTTTTGAAAAATGGTCAATAATTAAAAAAAAATGATCAATAATTGTTGAAAAATTTGAAAAAATGGTCAGTAATTGTTGCAAAACTCAAAATTGGTCAATAATTGTAAAAAATGGTCAATAATTATTGAAAAACTGTCAAAATTGGTCAATAAATGTAAAAAGTGATCAATAATTTTTTTAAAATGATCAATAATTTTTAAAAAATTTGGAAAAATGGTCAATAATTGTTGCAAAACTGTCAAAATTGGTCAATAATTGTTAAAAAAGTGGTCAATAATTTTTAAAAAATGATCAGTTATTGTTGCAAAACTGTCAAAATTGGCCAATAATTTAAAAAAAATGAACAGTAATTGTTGAAAAACTGTCAAAATTGGTCAATAATGGTCAAAAACTGTTAAAAATTTTATAATTTTTGTCAAAAACTGTCAATAATTGTTAAAAATGGTCAATAATTCTCAATTATTGTCAAAAACTGCTGAAAATTGTCAATAATTGTCAAAAATTTTGAAAAGTGGTCGATAATTATCGAAAATTTTAAAACAAATATGAAAAATGGTCATTAATTGTCAATTATTGTCAAAATCTGTTGAAAATTGTCAATAATTGTTAAAATTTGAAAAATGGTCAGTAATTGTTGCAAAACTGTCAAAATTGGTCAATAATTAAAAAAAACGGTCAATAATTGTTGAAAAACTGTCAAAATTGGTCAATAATTGTGAAAAATTGTCAATAATTTAAAAAAAATGGTCAATAATTGTTGAAAAACTGTCAAAATTGGCCAATAATTGTAAAAAATGGTCAAAAATTGTCAAAAAGTATGGAAAAACTGTCAAAATTGGTCAATAATTGTCAATTAATTGTTAAAAATGGACGATTTTTGTCAAAAACTGACAATAATTGTTGAAAAATGGTCAATAATTTTGAGAAATGGTAAATAATCGTCAAAAGGTGTCAACATTTTGAAAAATAGTCAATAGAGAGCCGTTTTAGAAAATCCACTCCTTAAACACACGTAATTTATACAAAATCGATTAATATTACTCGAAAAATCGATAATTAAAAATCGATTATAACAAAATAATAATCGATTTATATAAAAATCGTTTAATTTTTCAAACATCCCTACTTATAGAGTTCCCTATAAGCTTTTTTGAAAAAAAAGCAACAGTGTCTGTCGAGTCAACTGAGATCCGAGCGGTTCCGCTCTCATTACTACTTGCGATGTTGCCGGGGCAATTGAAAAAAAAAGCCGATCTACTAAAAACACCAAAAAAAATCGAAAGTCGATTTTCAAGGGTGAAATATCGATTCACTGAATCGATTCATTACAACATATCCATTTAAAAAATCGATTCATTCGGTCCGAGGAATCGATTATTCGATTAATCGATTTCAGATCGCCATACCTACCTCGAACGTAACAGCATTTGGCCAGCACAGACTTGTTAGTTTTGTGTGCCAAGTAATAGGCAAAAATCCTAGTAGAAAACCGATGGGTGCCATCATATAAAAGACTTTACTACGTAGTACAATTTTGATATGTTTTGGACACGCAAATGTTTTTCAGTAATTTGTTATAAAAATATTTGTTCAACTTTTTTATTAAACATTTATATGGTGAAAAAATATCAGTAAGCTTTCAAATAAACATATTTGTTTTGAGATTTGAGCATTTACTGAGAAGTCCCATTGTTTCTACTAATGCTTTTTTTAATGCGCTTGCCTCTGACCGTTTCTGACTGCTCTACGAGCAAACCTATAGATAGAGCAGGCAAGTCGTTGATGATTCACTCTACCTGGCGCAGAAGACAGAACTAGTTTGTTGTAGGTTCATTGTTTTATAGCCTCACTTTCTTTGTCATAAGTTGTCCATTGCTTGATTTCAGTTTAGAGGTTCCCTTGGGCTTTTTTAGTTTTTTTAGTTATTATTGTAATGTTTTTGTTATTTATTTAAATAGTTTTTACTTGCGGGATAAAATTTAAAGAAACACACACACTGTATTAAACTTAATTTATATACACACTTTACTTAATGTCTACTAAATTTATTTACACTCGGTATATTAATTCTAATTCATTTTCACCGCTTGAATATTACACTATTTATATGCACTATTTAATTCACTGTCCGATTACTAAGAACTTCTGTAAACTGTCTGTGAACTAACTCTTTACTGTCCGTTTCACTAATTCCCGAACTAACTGTTTCAATAATTATTCACGCACTCAAAAACCCGCGTATATATAGTCCTTCTGAACTCTAGAAAATTCCAGTACCTTCCGCGCTCGCTCTATGCACAAACAAAGCGAATGTTCTCGAAAGGAGCGCAGCCACCAAAATTTACGAGGGACAGGACCGGCTTTGAGTTGGTGACCTCGCCTGGCAGGGTCGCCATGTAATATATGGATGCCGGTTGATACGTTGGTAGACTAAAGGTGTGGAAGGGCCTCTGAATAGGTGGTGTTGCATCGCAAGGGAATGAAACAACTACTTCTAGCACTGGGATACGTTTGATTTATTTACTATAATACATTACACTACTTACTAAACTAATGCTATGCATAAGTACCTAGCCGTATAGCATACTTATACGTAATGATTAATGATTACTAATAGCTGACCATTCAACTATATAGAATGTTCTTCCTCAAGTATTCTGCATCGACTTCTTCTTATGATAAATACTGAATGTATATTTATATAACCAGTCAAGTTCGAGTAAAACAGATAAACATATAATTGTTTTGTCTTACTTCACGGTTTGAACTTGACTTTCTATTCAGTAACCTTCTTTATTTATATTTATACAGTGTGGAAACCACTTAAGGGATAAATTTCTTTATGTCATTATTTTAGAAAATTATAAAAAATGCCGAGACACGTCAACTTTTGAATTGAGCTGTGCGTTATGTAAACATAAATTTAAATGTACAGGGTGATTCACTCAAGTATATATCACTCTTTATTAGCAAAAACTTGCTCTTGTACAAGTATAAGTATAAGTAAAACATACGGTATATATCTATAAAAAGTAAAAGACAAAACGAAACACTAAAAACACTCGAGTACAAATTATTTAAAAACATTTTCGATTATAATTATAATGTAGTCATTCTTAATTTATAGGGACATTTGCACGTACGTATTCCTTAATTTCTCTTGTGAATGATCCTAATGTCTGATATTTCTTAAGTTTTGTTGGTAATCTATTAAACAAAACTAGCCCAGAACTAAACAGTGAGTCAATACTCACGTAGTCAGTATTAATATACAGATTAAGTGCACTATTTCTTGTGTTATATGCATGCATGTCCGATATATATGTCATCTGGTCACAAAGATAACTTGGTAGTTTCTTATTCTTAAGTTTAAAAATGATTATTAACAAATTTAACGTCAGTCGTTGTTTAACAGACATAATTGTTAATGTATCCAACATATATTTAATGGAGGTACGCCTATTACATTTGAGTATTGCCCTCATTGCTCTATTCTGCAGCTTTTGCAATCTGGTGAGATTGTTTTTATTAGCAAAATATAGCAGTGTGCTACAATAGTCAAAATGGGGTGATACAATTGATCTATATATAGTCAGTCTTGCGAATTTAGAAATTTTACTAGCTACTCTATTCAGGAAATATATTTTAGTTGCAATTTTTCTCTCTATATACTTACAATGCTCATGTAGATTTAATTCTGGATCTAACATAACTCCCAAATATTTAAACTTAAATACTCTCTCAACACTTTCATCATTTATTGCAATGTTAAATGACTTATTAAGTTTACTGAGATTGCCTTTTTTCCCCAATAGCATAAATTTAGTTTTCTGAATATTGATTTTCAAACCATTATCACATAGCCACTTAAAGATATTAGTTAGGTCCTCATTTAAACATTTCTCTATTTCGTCTCCACTACCAGCAAAGTATAGCATTGTGTCATCTGCAAATAATTTAATTTTACATTTTACAACATGCCTCACTATGTCGTTAATGTAAAGTAAGAAAAGTAATGGCCCCAAAACGGAACCTTGAGGTACTCCCACGTCCACATCTGCCATTTCTGAGAATGAACTCTTAAACTTCACAGATTGTTTTCTATTTTCAAGATATGACGACAACCAATCCAAAACTTTACTCACAAAACCGTACTTACGCAGTTTTAGTAGTAATAGCTCTCTATTAACAGTCTCAAATGCTCTTTTGAAATCTAAAAATACCACACCAACAATCCCCTTCTTAACTAACTCTGTCTTCCAAGAAGACACTAGGAATTGCAACGCAAGTATGCCATAGTCGGTGTTGTTTTTTTTTAATGAAACACCCTGTATATTTGCATATTTTTGAAATCCCCTTAATGAACCGATTTCAACAAACTGAATAATGTATGGTCAATTATGAATTATACAGGGTGAAATTTTTATTTTTACAGTTATTAAACACATACATAAAATACCTGATGTATTTGATTTTAATACATTAAAATAAATGCCCAAAATGTTCTCCACCTAGTTGTTGGCAATAGCACAGTCTCCTATAGAACTCCTCCTTAACTTTGTTTAAAGTTTGAGGTGAAATATTCCGTATTTCTGTAGTTATCCTGTCTTTGAGGTCTACAATGCTAGTTGGTTGTGTTGCATATACTTTGTTCTTGAGATAACCCCACAGAAAAAAATCTAACGGCGTAAGGGCTGGCGATCTAGCTGGCCACTCAATAGTACCTCTTCGTCCAATCCATTTATTGGGGAAGATTTCATCTAAATAAGTTCTTACCATTAAAGCATAATGGGGTGTTGCCCCGTCTTGCTGGAACCAAACATTTTCATTCGGTAAGCTAGGATCTATTGCGTTGGGATATAAGTTTGCCAACGCAGGAATAACTTCATTTCTAAGCATATTTAAATATTTTTCAGCTGACAAATTTCCATCTATAAATATAGGACCAATAATATGGTCGCCTATGATACCGGCCCAAACGTTCACCTTTTGAGGGTACTGAGTATGTGTCTCACGCATCCAATTAGGATTCTCTGCTGACCAATATCTACAGTTCTGTCGGTTTACCTCTCCATTCAATGTGAATGTTGATTCGTCAGAAAAAAGAATGGCACCAAGAGCTATCTCATTTCTGTTCAGCTTATTCATCAATCTTTCGCAGAAATCCATTCTACGAACTGGATCGTCTTCTGTTAACTCCTGCATAAAAGTTAATTTGTAGGGATGAAGTTTTTCTTTATGAAGACATCTTAGAACAGTTGTATGACTAACATTATTTTCACGGGCAATTTGACGTGTACTTGAAGTTGGATTCTCTTCGACACTTAACAAAATATCCACTTTCACATCATCTTCAACGAAGTATGGTTTTCTTTTCAATGGTTTGACATGTCCAAGTTCTCTGAATTGTGCATGAATTTTAGACACAGTACTTTGTGAAATATTAGGCAATTCGGGATACCTGTGATTAAATAAGTTTGCCACTTCAACCCGTACCCGATCATCATTAAAATCTCAATTCGGTGAGTCTCAGTTAAATATTTCATTGTTATGTCGATAAGGAAAGAGTGTTTGACAAAGATTTTACTTTTTCAGTATAAACTGTCAACGCATCAACAACTGACAGAATAGAAAACAATCCACATTATTTACTGATTTTGTCTAATTATTGGCGTTTTTAGGCAATTTTTAGGTATTTATGATAAAATTCATGGGCGTAGCAGGTTTTGTTTAATATACAAATACGTCTAATAATTAGTTAGTTTAGATTTTTGATAAATCCATATTTAGCTAATTTAAAAAATTACCAATATTTCAAGTGTAATAAATTATTAATTTTAAAATTTCACCCTGTATAATTCATAATTGACCATATATTATTCAGTTTGTTGGAATCGGTTCATTAAGAGGATTTCAAAAATATGCAAATATACAGGGTGTTTCATTAAAAAACAACAACACCGACTATGGCATACTTGCGTGAATCACCCTGTACATTTAAATTTATGTTTACATAACGCACAACTCAATTCAAAAGTTGACGTGTCTCGGCATTTTTTATAATTTTCTAAAATAATGACATAAAGAATTTTATTCCATAAGTGGTTTCCACTCTGTATAATAATGAAATGTTCGAACGTTTTGTTGAAATAAGATCAAGGGAATTTAATTCTTATTTTAAATATTTATTATTATATTATTATATTGGGCCAAATGGCATCACAACATTATATTCGTTGATCTATAAGTATTATTTATTGCATTTGCTAAGAACATTTAACGATTTGTGTATAGATGTCCACCCACCAGATTTATGTCTATTTATTAACACCTTACCTGCCACGTGGTACAAACGCTGTACAAACACTATCCTACCCCGACAGCGTTTCTGTTTGGGCCAGTGTTATAACTGTTGTACCCCTGCCTGATTTTTACGTTTAGGGCAGTGATTTGAAAATTGGTACATTTAGCGTATATTTTATCATGGGGGGTTGAATTAGTGAGCCTGATTGACACATTAATGCGATGTCCCTGGGAAAAATTAAACTTATTACATAGAAAAAAATATTTATTTTGGAAGTAAAAAAAACGGAAGAGCTAAAATAAATCCATGTAAAATTATAGTAAGTCATGTAAGTAAAAACAAAAAATTAAATTAATGAGATTTTAAAGTATTGCACTAGAATGTTTATGAAAAAAAAAACCCTTACGCAGAAATCTGCCCAAAGCTTTTGTAATCTTACCTGCTCTTTCTCGAAACTCAAAATTATTTTAGATTATCCTCACAACCTCTCTCTTCGACAGGATTCAACAAGTACAGTGGTAAACGTTGAGTACCTACCACGTGGCCTGAACGGTGAAATTATTGCGTTCAGAGTCAGTGGTACAGACGTTGTACCATTGGCGAAAATTGTTATAAATGACAAAAAATTAATATTTTTTTAATGTTATATGGAAAATCGATATGAAGCGTTTAAAATATTATATGAGAAAATTGAAAATGGGCCCCCGAGGACCGATTTATTCTTTACCATTGGGGAGTTAACGTGTTAAAAACTATTTGTGCGAAGCTCCGAACAAAAGTCTCTTTGATGATCATTGGGAGGTACGTACCTAACGTGGGCAATTTTCCTAACGACTGATGATTTTCCTAATTTAACGTATCGAGTCATGTGCATGATAGTATAAAAAGGACCTTCATCAGTAGCGCCTTTGAAATTAATCCAATTTTCATCGTCCATATCGTCAGTTTTAATGCGAAAATTGTAGCAAGAGCAAGGAGCCAAATTTTCCACTTTGTAACCATCATTTTTACCCCTGTAACAACAAACGTTTGCAGCTGAATATCAAATACACCGTAGATTGAGAGATACGTTCACGATCTGCGCGTAATTCATGAAATAATAGACACTTAAGGCGATGATTAATACGTAAACGTAAACGCAGCATTTGACAGGTACGCGTGCGCAGTAAGTACTTCTCGGACGTATTTAGATACGTTTAACGTAAACTTGCGTGTTTCTACGTATACCGTAAACGTAGGTTTATTGAGCCGAGCTAGGCACTCTGAACACTCTAATTTAAACGATTTTCTTCACGTGTTACTTCACTTGTTTATTTTTATTATAAGTAGAGTGTAACATAACCTTTCTTTACTGGTAAGTATATTACTACAATGTTATGTTCGTAAAATTCTATTCCAGAAAGTTTGTTTTAGTTCATATCATGGAAACAGTTCACAATAAGCGAGTGTTTTTTTCTGTGGAGGATGACTTGCATCTTGCCAGAGAAGTAGTTGGACAAAATCCATATGAAGATCCCTTAAGATGGAACGTAATTAGTGTAAATATATTTCAAATTACTGGAAAGTTGATTTCGGTACGAACGTTGAGGGACCGAATAAAGAGTTTGGCTAGCAAATTCTTGAAAAAAGAGAAGATTGAACGATTCAAGTAGGTATACAATACACTGTTGTAAAATTATTCCTAATAAAATCATGCTTCTGTAGGACAGGCACGGAGGAAGAGGTCAATGAAATGGATGACCTACTAAAGCACATTTCTGATTTAATAAATGAGTTTTCAAACAGGAAGAAAACTGTTGGAATTGAAAAATCATATCAAAAGGGTATTTTGAAAAGAGATGAAGCTTTACAAAATATTAGTTTAAACATAGCCACGACTAGCATAGAACCAACTACAGAACTATGTATGTGTTGTTATTTATCTTGTGTTTATTATAGATAGCTGCTAGATCCACAGCAGGTTCATTGAGCAAATCTACGGCTGTCGTAGAGATATATACATATATTCCTTTTTTTCAGTTGAACCTACTGAAACTGTTTACTGTACATCTGAAATTGAAGTTGAGACTTTGGCCTTTAATGATAATGAGGATGATAAGTCTAAGGCCACTGCTACTGATGGGAAGGAAAATTACGATAACAGAAAATTACATGACACTCCTAATAGAGTTGTCAAGTCATCTCAAAAAAAATTTTAAGTAAGACTGATAAAATTAACCTTATTTTCAAAACTAATACTGCCATTTTAAATTTAGCTCCAACAAGAAAGCGGACGTTAAATGGGGGTCTAAAACAGACAACTCTCAATTATTTATTTAAAAAAAACGAGAGGGCACATGAACTTCGTTGTCGAGAACTAGATTTACAGGAAAGGGCAAAACATTTGAATGAAAAAAAATTTGAACTGGAATGTTGGGAGAGGAAAAAAAGAGGAGAGATGGAAGAAAAGAAACTAAATTCTGAATTAGATATTATTAAAAATCAACAGAAATTGATGGAGATTATTTGTGACAAATTTAAAAGTTAAAAAAATTAATTTCAGTCATTTTCAGTTTTATCCTGATGTTTTCCTACTTTATTTTATTTTTGTTCCTAGACCAAGTACAAATTTTTAATTTATGTTATTAATTTTATTTTTGTTCCTAGATGTAGTGCAAATTCTTAATTTTTGTTATATTAGATTATTATATAATCTGAAAATAAATCTTTCCTACAAGTTACTTTAACTGCATTTTTTATTTAAAAATTCAAAAATTTATTATTTTTAGGTTGTGATAAATACCAAAGTAATACTTACTCTATATTATCTATTTAACACAGGAAATAAATGATACGATTAAAATTGTTTTATAAATTTATTAGAAAGATATATCTTAACCAATAATAGCATGTCTTACATTTTAATAATAGAGCATAGTAGAAGTAATATTTCTATAGAATTTGGAGCAGCTTTGTATTGGGATCTTGAAAAAATTTCTCATTATTAAAACTCAATTTAATGATTATTGATTTGATTAGGATTGTTGCTTTATTATCGAGAACATTCTATACAGATAAAAATAATGATATAAGTGATTTAGGAGTAGTTTCAATCAAAAATAAATGAACGACACTTATTTTTATTTTGTCTGGTAACTTTTGAACTTCATTCGTGATAAATACTATAATCATTGATTATTTCCTAAATAATCTTCTAATAGTGGAGGATCTATGTGAAAGTAAGAAGATGTTTCCCCTCCATATAAACAAGAATGACAATTGGTTAAAATCATTGCCACCTTATACATTTCATCAATATCTTGTAATAAAATTTTCTGATTTTTTTTATAATCAAGAAATGCAAATTCTTGAATGATCTTATTAAAACCCCATTCAACAGATATTCGTAAGGCACCCATAATGTTGTTGAAGTTTTGTCTATCTTGGTGCCCTGCGATTTCATGTGCAGTAAATGGTCCAATGAGAAGCTCCCTTGGACCATAAGCTTGATCTCCATAAAGAACAAAATGTTGGTTGCCAAAAACAGCATTTTGAGTAAGCTCCTCATAAAGTCCAGAATCTCTAAATAAACCAGCATCATGGCGTCGGCCTTTGTAAGCTCCTTTAAGGCTGACACAAATGCCATCTGGGCAAATAACAGACTGATATTTTACACAATGGGCCTTCTTATGTCCAGAATAATAAATCTCCTGGTTGATTGTTGGTCGACAAATGGGCCTTGCAGTCCCATCAATAAAACCCCAACAATTTTGTAGAGGACAACCTTTCTGAGCAATTGCCTGAAAATAATGGGGTCTCTCTAAATTAAACTACATAAAAAATTGCAAAAAATGTCTTTAAAAAAACATAAGATAGCAGTATTTAAAAGCTATCAAAAATCTCTTACCTGTGAATATTCCTTAAACTTTTGCAAGTTTAGATATTGTATATTTTGTAAATTTTCCAGCAAATGGCCTTTATTGTTAAATATAATTGATGATGTCAATTTAAAAATGTTAGAAATGATTGTACTGCATAAACCAAATATTGGTTCTAAATCCACTAGTCTATTTAGGTTCCTACCTGGAATGGTTACTCTATCCCCTGTGGTTATGGTTTCTGGTATACCCAAACCTCTTGATAATGTATGCAGATCATTTTTTGTAAACCTGAATAGATTTTTGCATTCTAAATTGGATAAGTTGTCCAAGTTAAAACGGCCATAAAGCAGACCTCTGTTGCCCAAGTTCTCCTCATCATGAAGAATATGTAAAACCAAGGCCTCATCAAAATCATCATCATTTTCTTCATCTATTAACACCCCAAAATCCAAAATTGCTAACATATTTTACTTAAATAACAATAACAATAAAGTTGGGTTAGACGACAAACCCGGCGTCAATTGCCTTAACTCGTTTTAAGATGCAATTAAATACGTAACCGTATTGGGTATACGTCGTGTCAACACGTTTACGTGCATGTCCTGCCTTAAGTGTCTAATGCAGACCTCTTGTTGAGTCGCATCCTATCGCCAACAACAATCATCATTAAAATTTCAATTCTCAGAATTTTAACAGAAGAGTTTGTATGATAAATTAGATGACAATACATAATTCTAGTTAGGTATTAATGACAGTTTTCAACGTCGAATTAAAAAAAACAAATGGCAAGAAAAAACTTTTTCTGTTGATGTGAGCGGTTAGGATCCCTTATGACAGTGGCAAGATACATTATGTTAATATAACAAACAACTTTTGCATTTTTGTTCACCCTGTACAAATTTAAATTAACTTATGATATATTTTTGGTATCATCCCAGCAAGGGAAATCCGCAAATTGAAAAAAAGTGGGTGCTTTATAAAAAAAAAACGGTGCTGACGGCGTCAGTCAAAGGTTTTTAACCCTGTATGATAGATTATTCTTTAAAAAAAAAGTAAATTAAAATCCAAAATCGACCTGCTCCAATCTTTTCATATTACTGATTATTTCTAATAATGAATGTATCCGATACTTTATGGACGCATAGTATTTAAAAAAAAAGCAAACCTTAATTTATAAAGTTAGTTTGGCCACCATTTTTTATTTCCATTAAACTTAGTATTCTTATGATTTGATCTACTTACCAATAAACAGTTCGCCATTCTCCAATACAATTTAAAATTTGCAGTTTACGGCTGCTTTCCGTGTCAAATAAGTTTTCCCAACTAAGCGTTATATGATTTGGTTTTCTTTCCAACATTTTGATCAATTTACGTTCGTTTTTAACGTTTGTTGCATGAAACATGTGAACGCGTAAATTTCTCCACGTTTTTTCAAAATAATGGAAGTAGGTATTGATTAAACAATCCTTGTTGAATAGCCTACTTTTATACGAATATTCCTAAGGCGCGTTCTCATGAGTCAAGTTTAGTTGATCAACAAAAGTTGAATGAAAATTATAGTGGGATTCTTTCATTCAATAGAGTTGATCAACTTTTTAGTTGATCAAGAAAATATTGACCCATTCAAACTTTTGTTGTTCAAGTGATGAGTCATCACGAATCGCTTTCAAGTTTAAACCTGACTTGTAACGTGAGAACTGGGTATAGTGTAACTAAAGTCAGTGTAATGACATTAAAATAAAGCGATGTTGTCAGATATATTTTCTAAAAGTGTTAGGCTCACTATTCAAATGTTCTACTTACTTCAGTAAACTTTTAGTTCGTGATGTTCTTAGAAAGCTAGTTTGGAAATAATAAAAAAAATACATAATATAAATTTATTTGTAAGCATTAAAATAAGTCGCCTAAAATTACTGGAAAAAGAAAAATTAATTAAAACTACTTTACTATGTTTAAGAAAATTTTGAATAGCTGGCATCGTAGCAACAGTGCACTGGGGAATCGAATCATCCAACTCCAGTATTTGGCATAATATAACGAAGTAACCGGACAGTTATTAATGCGGACAACTATGTCAAAAAAATTTTAAACGACTTCACGTAACTTCAGCCAGGGCAACCAATTGTTTTGTAGAGAAATATTATTAATATAATATATATTTGTTGGTTGAGTTAGTTTAGTTCTTAGTTGTAGAAAAGTATAGTTAATCTAGGGTAGAAAAGTATTATTAATATAATATCTATTTGCTGTTTTAGAAATGTTCGTTGATTAAGTGGCGTGAGTGAATTGTTATTAATATAATATTTATATTTTCGTAGACGTTAGGGTCTATAAATATAAATATAATTTATTACCTAGTAATTAATTAGAATGGCATTTTGGAGACCATTTGAAACGACAGTTCAAGATGATGTAGCGCGGGAATCTAATAATTTGGCGCCACAGACAAATGATACTGATTATAGGGCCGAATTTAAAAACAAAGATTGTTTTAAATATGTACACGTGTTTGAAAATTTCCGATAATGCGGTTATCGCGAGAATTCACGAGTTAACGAAAATCGGGTTTACAGCGATTTATAAAGTAATTAAACTAGGCACTGTTACGGATCAATCTTTAAAGCGAAAAAGACCAAATCAAAAACTGAATAAGGTTTGACAATGCTACGAAAAATGTTATTCAACGGATTGTTTACGGGTTTTACAAGGACAATAAAGTACCAACTTTAGAACTGATTCGTGCTAAATTGCGGGATATTCCTGAATAAAATTATCAATGTTTAGAAACACTACGCGCGGTTTTGTTAAATTGTGGATTTAAATATAAGTAGTTAGATAATCGAATTCAGATTGTCTGGCCAAATGAGCATTATTTACCGAAAATTATATTACAAATTTTATGAGTTTTGTATGCAGGTTAATTTCAATCTACTATATTAATTTGAATGAAAAACATTATTTCACAATATTCGAATTTATAAAAAAAATATTTGCACGCCATTGGGCGGCATTTGACATCAATCGAATTAAAAATATTTTATACAACTTTGTTGATTGTGTATACGGCACACGGTCCTTGTGTTTTTACATACGCTATCATTGAAAATAAATCGATTTAAAAAATGAGCCTCAAGTGGTCTGAAAGTGTTAGGATGAAATTTTTGGAGCTATATCAACAGCATGACTGTATTTGGAATCACCGTTTGGATAAGTATAAAAATAAAGATGCTCGAGAAAATGATTTGGGTTCTATTGTCAAGGAAATGGAAACTTCTAGTCTTACTACAAAATCAAGGTTGTTAGAACCATGTATAAAAAGAACATTCATTGGTTTGCAAGTCTATAAAAAGTGGCATGGGAACAGGAGAATTGTACATACCAAAATTATTTTGGTATAAAAAAGCGGATATATTTCTAAATGGTGTTACAAATACAAGGGAAACTTCATCAAATTTAGTAAATATAGTTTTAATTCCATATTTTTTTACATTAGCTATTAATTATTCATTGTCGTGTATCATACTTCGGCATATTCCTCACGTACATTAGACGCTAATGTTGTGTAATTGCGACTTCCCAAACTAATCTGCAAATTAACTAAACCATTCGTTTCGGTACTTTGTTGCAGGTCACATGGAGGATCATCTCAAGAGAATGAAACAACTACTTCTTGCGCTGGGATATGTTTGGTTTATTTACTAAATACATTAAACTACTTACTAAACTAATGCTATGCATAAGTACCTAGCCGTATAGCATACTTATGCGTAATGGTTACTGATTACTACTAGCTGACTATTCAACTATATAGAATAGTCTTTCTTCCAGTATTCTACATCGACTTCCCCTATGATAAATACTAAATGTATATTTATATAATCCAGTCAAGTTCGAGTAAACCAAATAAACATATAATTGTTTAGTGTTGCTTCACGCTTTAACTTGACAATAACCTTCTTAATTTATTTATATGATAATGAAATGTTCGAACGTTTTGTTCAAGGGAACTTAATTCTTATTTTAAATATTTATTATTATATTATTATATTGGGCCAAAAGGCATCACCGGTATATTGATTTTTATTATCACTTTTTCTAGAATAAATTGTACAGACTAATAAATTGTTGAAAATCTACTCAGGATATGAAACCATCATAAATATAATCGTCGGTGAAATTAACATTGAAAAACTAAAAAAAAGTTATGGAATTAATTATCATATATATCACTAATGTCTTTCAAAACAACATTATTACGTTTGGTCCTCTACTAAATTGTTGCGGCTAATTTAACATCAAAAAAATAATGAGTACCTACTTCATTAATAATGATAAATTTGTTATCGATATAAAATATAATGTTTGTGTACCGATTGCCGACATTTTTCAATATTAATTATCTTTATTCTATCCGAAATATTGATTCTGATATATACAGGGTTTCTTATATTCTTAACCGTAATAGATACGAAGACGATTAAATAGACAAAAATATAACTGTTATGGAAAACATTATATTTGTAAAAAAATCTACAGGGACTCTCTGCATTCTCCAGTTATACAGGGAAAATTGAAAATGTTGCTTTTGGTTTTTAAGCAGAGAATGTTCAAATCGGAAAATATAAAAAAATGGAAAAATGCTTCATTTGATCATAAATTCACTATAGCCATGTTTCTTATATTCTTAACCGTAATAGATACGAAGACGATTAAATAGACAAAAATATAACTATTATGGAAAACATTATATTTGTAAAAAAATCTACAGGGACTCTCCCCATTCTCCAGTTATACAAGGAAAATTTAAAATGTTGCTTTTGGTTTTTAAGCAGAGAATGTTCAAATCGGAAAATATAAAAAAATGGAAAAATGCTTCATTTGATCATAAATTCACTATAGCCATGTAGCAATAGATCTTCGATACTACGTTTCGTGTCTTCACGAGACCAACATAATTTTTTTTAAATACGGACCTCCTTTTTATTGCAGTTATTAGTCAATTTTTTAATGCCAAATTTGGCAATATACCACACTTCAGAATTTGATTACGTCACATCTCAAATAACTAACACTTTCCACTAATGGATCTCAAGCCATGTAAGAATTGCTGGCAAAAAAGCAACGGATGAGAGAGCAAAAATAGCAGTGCCTGGAAGCATGGAAGAAACACTAGTCTCAATTGAAGACGCAATTAAAAACATAAAAACCACAATGTATAAGAAGTGGCAAGAAGAATGGAATAGATACGATGGCTATTTAAAAAAAATGGAAAAAAGTGGACACACCCAACTAATCTAAGTAGAAGAGAACAAGTTATACTATGTAGAATTCGGATTGGACACTTCCGCCTTACACACTGTCATAATTTAACAGCATCAACACGTCTGAAAAAAATTTTCTATCCGAACCTCTCTAGGACATAAACTGTACTTACAGCAAATTCAGTGTTCCTCCAATGTAGCGACTGCTTCAAGCTCGTCTCCGATGCTCTTTGTAGATCTTGATGCACAGTCCTCAATAACACTTTAGTCTTTTTGTTAGGATACCAAATTCACTCAACATGCCTAACTTTCGCCACACACAGTATAAAGTGCAAATAATAAATAAATCGTAAAAATAAAAGGTATGATACCTTTTATACGTAAATTCCATTTTACTCTCCTACTGGCTGCGCTTCAATTTCCTAACCATAGACTGGAGGTTAAAATACATAGTCTGAACAGAGTCATAAAAAATCCATAGTAAACAGTCTAAAGTAGAATTACACAATATGGTTCATGGTTCTATGGTTGGCACGTTATAATCTAGCAAGCTGAGGGCCATTGACACTATAGCATAGGTATATATGACTTCCGAGTTCAAAATAAAGACTACTAAGTTTTCCGGATAAACCACGTTCAGAAAAATAATTTTCTTGACGTTTTGACTTTGGAGTCATTATCAAGAGATAGGAAAGGGTAGGTTAGGAAGGATAGGATTCAGTACGATTTCGTGGTCTTAATCTGTCTACTCCACTAGTCGTACTGTACCCGGCAATGATCTCAGATGACTGAATATGTCTACTCCTCAGAGATAACTGACGAATCGCAGAAAGGTGGGATATTGATTGGAGGTAAATGTTTGCTAGGTATTTGTGGGGTCAGTAATGTCGTTGGTAATCGTTGGCCGTCATCTCTTTTGTTAATACAATTTGGACGTTTCTCCATTTCTATGGCCTGTCTAATAGTAAGGGATTTTAGGGATCGAATTGGGGCCAAGTTTTGGTTTGATAGAATTACCTGTTTTAATTCTATGTTGGGCTAATGCATTATTGGAATATAAATTTTTGACGGACAAGAGTGTTCAGAAATTCTATGGTGGACTCGAAGATTTGTGTGTGTTGGATTTTATGTGGCTAATCGGCAAATTCAACTGCGACCTTTCCAGATCTATTGTGGTCCTCTGAATCCAGATTACATTCTAAAGCCCAACTCTTTTTACTGACCTGACCTGTCAAATATTATTGTCGCTGAGTCGGATGGAGAGGGATACTAAAGTATCAACTACCGAATTGAGTTGGGAGGGATGGTGATGTGAATTGGTATTTAAATAACGGTTGGTGAGAGTTGGTTTTCTATATAAGGAATGTGAGAAACCACTTATAGGGTTTTTGGTGATGAGGATATCCAAAAAAGGTAAACATGAATTCTCCTCCACCTCCATTGTAAACTGTATACTAGGATGTATACCGTTCAGATGAATTAGGAAAGAATCCAATGCTTTCCAATGCGTTTCCTTTCCAGATAACAAAAGTGTCATCAATGTAACGTTACCTACAGGTGGGCTTCAGTTCAAGATATTTAAATGCGATTTGTTCAAAAAGAGCGGAGATCTCATTGGGGCTCCCTTCACTTGCCTAAATAATTTATTTGGGAAGGTGGTGTATGTATTAGACATACAATATTTGATAGGGGGAGGTTAACTTGCGGAATTGGATGTGTTGTTTCCAATATGTCTCGGTAATTGGTATATTAGTGATTAAGGATATAATAACAAAACTGACAAGGGAATCAGAGGAAGAAATATTGTATTTTTCTAGGAGTTCGAGTAGATGGAAAGAGTATATACAGATACATTCAAATAAAAACGGAACATAGGGGTTTAGTGTATTCAATGAATATCAAGTATTGATCTGGACAGCTGGATTCAGAATTACTGTAAAAAAGCCCGGCCCTTCTCCTTCCAAATTTATGTGCGAGGTGTGTCCGAAAGTCCGAAGTGCGAACCAGGTGCGAACTGCGATTTAGTATTGAATAATTATTTGATGGGGGTAGTGAACGCTACATATGGAAACAATATGCTTACGTATTATGTTGTTAAAATCGAAAATTAATTGATAAATTCTCTTTAACAATTAATGTTTCGAGTTAAGATAATATGTTTTGATTTCTTTTGGCCATAACGGCTTGCAAAATAAAAATAAATTCGTAAATAAAACAAAATAGGATTCTTTAAATTGAAACAAAGTTATGGGCTTGGACACTCTCACCGATCGACTGACTGTCTGGCGCTAATTAAGGACCGCCCACAGTTGAAAATACGGAGTGGTGGGAATTGTACGATATGTTATAGGTGTCCAAATAAACGATTGTAATAATCGTGTTTTTAATCTGTTGAAGATGGATGTTGGTCGACTAGTTCAAAAGCAGTTCTGATACAATGCTTACAATCCCTATGTTCCGTTTTTGTTTGAATGTATCTGTATACAGGGTTGCGATAAAGTATGGAACCAAGTAAATACCTTTTAAGCGAAAAGTATGATATTTATGAAATTTTGCAGGTAAATGCATCTGATGTACATTTTTTTGTTAATAAAATACTTCCGGTTTAACCAGAAATACCCTCAACTTTTTAAATTTTAATGGGACACCCAGTATATTTTTGCAGATTTTGGAAGAGCTTATTATTTCGGTTTACTGTAAAAAATTCGTAAAAACGAGAAACACAGCACTTTAATCAACATCTTTTAAGTTTTTTACATTAGGAAAAAAACTATTTAGATAAACACATTTGCATCGTGAAAGAAATCCCATACCACGTTCAACAGTTACTAAAACATTATAACGTTTTAATGCAACTGGGATGGTCAAAAATTTGCCGAGACTTTGGAAGACCGCGAACCCCAACGAACGAAACTATTGGACAAAACATTGCAATTGATTTGGAGGAATCACCTAAAACTTCTACCTTAAATTTGGCACTAAAATTTGATATAAGTCGACGTTCTCTGGGAACGATTGATGCAGTGTTTTTCGATGAAGCAACTTTTTGCTTAAATGGAACAGTTAACCGCCATAACTCAAGGTATTGGTCAAATGAAAATCCTCATTGGATTCATAAAGCACATACCTAGCATCCACAGAAGTTGAATACTTATTTGGATTTGAATTGTCTAAAATAGGATTATAGGCTCACTTTTTATAGACGAAAACTTGAATGGTGAAAAATATTTGGACTTACTAGATAACCAAATTATTCCTGCACTGCAAAATAATGGGCAGTTACCACAAAATGTTTGGTTTCAACAAGATGGAGCACCTACCCACTATGATAGACGCGAATGGATTAAATGTGGAGGATTCATAGAGTGGCCTGCTCGTTCTCCGGATCTTGGCTCGTTAGATTTTTATCTTTGGGGTTACCTAAAATCACGTGTTTTCGTTAGACGACCAACATGCTTGCAAGAATTGAGACAAATAATTATTGATGAATGTGAACTAATACGTGAAGAAGTTTTGGAAAAAGTCACTCAAGTTTTTTGTTAATAGGATGGCATATTGTCAGAAGGTGAACGGCGAGCATTTTGAACATTTGAAATAATTTTGTTGAAAATGTTTGATGTTTGGAATGTATCTCTGTGAATAAGTAACAACTCTAATTTGTTTTTGTTTGCATAATTTTTAAGATGTCCAAATGAGGCTTATCCAATCTTTATATCGAGGAAATTAATCTCAATTTGGCGTAAGTTTTGGACGGTTTCATGAATTATGTTAATTCCTTAAATTGTTGTTCCTTGAGGATGTGGCATGAGTCTTAGCATTTTGCCGGTAACAAAGTAATCCCCTGTTCAGAGAGAGTATATAGAGAGTTGATTCTATCTGCGTTCTTGACTGTAGCAAAAATTTATTGTAAGTAAAGGTTGGAGCTTTTGAGCAAAATAAACCGTTGTAGAGAGGTTTGATTGTTCTGTGAACAACAATGATCGTTGTAAATCGGAAACAGGCACATACGAAATTACATAAAATGAGTATACTGAGATGAAACTTCAATTTTAGAGTTAACAGTTTGGCTAAGGAATTCGAGAATGCATGGGAGTACTATATTTATTTGTACCAACTTCTATTGAAAATGTATAAAGTAATATACTTAGGTAAATAATGAATAAAAACCTACTATAGTTATTAAAGTATATGACTTGAAACTAGCCAATTCAGCGTTTCCCAACCTTTCAGTATTTGGAATCCAATTTTCAATAACAATTTTTATGATGCATATAATAATAAAATAAGACGTATTGAAAATTTTGATCCTAATTAAGTAATAAATTTGAATTTTGGGCAGGAGTGGATGGTGCCTTTTCTCCACTGAAAACAAGATCATTTTGTATATTATTGCCATTTTGCGAAGGCGGATTTTCTGCGGTGGCTGCTTTAAAGACAAAATATAGATCTCGACTGAATATAGACAAAAAACTGAGAGTAGGTATTTGTAATATAAAATCTTATTTTGTAAAACTTTGCTGTGCGCGACTGGCCCAAGGGTCACTAATAATTATTGAAACTACTTTTAATTTAGTACTGATGAGTTTATTATTAGTTTCATTTGTCATTTGACAGTACCTACTAATAAATCATGTTTATAAAAAGTATATTAGTTTAAACGTATACACTACTAATTTTTTGTAATGTCAGAATTAATATCATTTTGCTTTTCTTTATGTAAATTGAATGTGAATGTTTTTTTTAATTTTGATGTTCTGGCACTGGCAAATTCGTATTAAAACTATGCTTTAATTATTTATTATAATACAATCACTGTTGACTCATTAAAAAAACAATCAATGGTATTGAAAAATCGTGTGGTGTTCTGAATTTTTGATCAGCTTTCCTTAACAGGTCATGTGACGAAAGAGAAAGAAGTTCTAGCTGTATGATATAGTGTACCTATTTTAATTTTTTTGTGATTCTTCAGTTGCTACCTATGTGTTATTAGACACTGGTGAGTTATATTTATATATCTAATTATGAATTGCTCTCTCTTTGATGAATATCTTCTCAAAAGTCAAATATCAATTATCAGCAGTAACTTTCCTTATGTCCTAAGTTTGTAAATCCATTTTAATTTGACTTTAAAATTCACTTATGTAGAAACTTCAATTCATAATAAGGTTGGACTCATTGAGTCAAAAATCCTGTTTTCAAATCCTGTTTTCAAAAATATTCACACTATTCCAAAGTTAGTAAAGCAGTGAGCAACTGTATTCTTAGTTCCATTATTGTTCATACTAATCTTTGCTTTATATTTATGGCATATCTTGTGACCATCTATAAGGAATAGATTTCAGAAGAAGTTATAAAGTATGACTTCAAATCATTGTTATTATACCTACAAGAAGCTATTCTATTCCTAGCAAATCGTATATATTCACAGTGGAAATGGAAAATGGCCTTGTTCTCCAACCACTTTACTCACACGCTTATTTATGTCTAAGTGTAAGGAGAACTGCACGAACTCGTTGACGCTGCAGTATTTAGACTGTTTTTGATAGTTCCAAAGGGTATTGGAGTATAAGGTCAATAGACATTCGCCGCTATGAATATTCTTTAATTTATCAACAACTATAGGTTGTAAAGCTACAGTAATTGATGCCTTATTGACTTCTGTTGTTATTAAGTTGGAAATTCTGGAACCGTTTACCTTTTTCCTTCAGTCTCTGAAGAAGATAACTTGGTTATCGAAACGCGCGTAAGATAGTGTAAAGTGTGAGTGTTGGTGTAGTGGTAGTGTAAACAGTGTTCAGTCCTGCGCCCAAACACAGCACATGATAGATAGTTAAAATTTATTCACTAATTTAATATAGAAACACGATTATTATCGTTACTTAGTACTGTTTTTTGGGAATTTACTTGCGCTAAAAGAAATCTACTAATATTCGTTCTTCAAAAATGCACTGACAACCCGCTGACGTTTCTCGAAAGTCAGGTAGGCATTTGGCTGGTTTATCAATGGGGGACTTTGGAGAAAGGAAATTTCATAACGAATTTCTCATATTTATGTTGCAGCTCCTGTATGTCAATAATATCTATCAATCAATATCGTCATTGGATAAGAGATATGTCGCAATTGACATTATTGACATGAAATCAGGTGCTCCAGCATATATTTCATCGAATCAGACATGACCTTTACAAATATAGATATTTGGATTCAATTACCTGTTTTGAAGAGCCGAGGCTAAGTTTACGGATATTTATAAACAATGCGAACTTAAACATGACAAATTCGTTCCGAAAATTCCTTTCCCCAGTGGTAGAAGATTCCAAAATTGTTGGGTTGAACTTGGACCGAATTCATCTTACCTCGCGCACTTCAAAATTACTTTCTCTAGATCTCTAGCAACATTGCATACTCGAAAATAACGATGATACGGCCCTGTCATTTAGATTGGTATAGATTGGAAAGGTATTGGTATTTTATTAATAAAGTTCTGTTATTATTGAATAGGAGGCTTTCAGTGGCTTCATACTTTTACATGGGAATGGTTCATCTTATTGTGTACATAATCAAGGGTCGTATTCATCTTCTATGTAATTATGAATGAATGTAATTATTTACAGATAGTTGTAAAATTTCAAAAACCTTCAGTTCTTATGGAATATATAGAGAAATGGAATTCTTGTCTGAGTATATGAAACAGTTTTATTGTTAAAACAACTCATATTCATATAAACATTACAATCACTAAATATTAACAGGAACAGAACATTTTTTTAAAAACTAACAATTTTGGGTGTAATTAATAATGTATATGTATAATTTTAATAAATTCGAGATTGGTTTATCTTGATAAAATACCTACATATATTTAGGTTTCTCTATAAACATATAATGAACAATTGAATAAGGTATAATTTTCATTACCTCTTGAGTACAACATAGAAACTATTTGTGAAAAAATAGAAGTTGTATTGAAAATCACAAATCAATGGAACGTAAGTATATAACTTCTTTACATATCAGTTATTATTACTACGATTGAAAAAATCTTTATTATACGTTTATATGAATATAACAGTAATTAATGAACATAAAACCATGAAAAAAGCTACATGAAATATACAAAACCGAAGTTATATCGCGAGTTTAGTTGGGTCTTGAGGTTAATACTTTTTTTTCAAAATACCTACAAGTAATTAACCTCCACTTTGAATCTTTTTACAGCGAACGGGCAAAATATACATGGGTACGGTGTGGGACACAGCAAACAGTTCCATCCGATATTTTTTGGTATTAATTTAATTTTAAGAAAATGCTTAAACAGGCCAATTTTTTATTTTCGTTTACTTTTACTGTTTTTTGAGATATTAACCCAATATTCATGGTGATCTACTATCGTGTGATGACGCCATCACCATTTTTTCAATAGTACTCCTTTTACATTATTCTATTTTCTAAATCCCCTCGAAGAGCTGATTTTAAAAATACTACATACATAGAGTCTTGAGTGAGTATTTACAGATTAACAGGGAGTTGAAAATCACATTTTTACAACTTAGATAGTTTTTTTCTGTCAATATTGCTAAATATTTGACAGAACGGCTTACATGTCCCAATCTATACTATTCAAGGGCTGTTCGACTGGACAAGTTATTAGAGGGTGGCCAAAAATTCCTGTATGATTTTTTTACTTATTACTATTGAACAGTATAAGAAAAGTTGAGATAGGCAAGATTGGACACGTAAGCTGTTTTGGAAATATTCGACATGAAGTTGATAAATGTGATTTTTAACACTGTAACTGTAACTGTGTAAATATTCACTTAAGACCCTATGTATGTAGTATTTATGAAATCAGCTCTTTAAGTTGGAAAGAACCTATATAATCAAATTCCCTTCTACCTTTCGGTGTAGGAAGATTTCTTAAAATTTCAAGTTTCTTCAACAAAACTTTTCCATTATTTTCTTTCCCTCTTTCCTTTAATATTTTGGCTATGTTGTTATCCCAGGATTCTTTTGGTTTACCTCTGCCTCTTTTAACAATTACCTTTGATTCCCATACATTTTAACTAGTCTAGTATTCTCCATTCGCTGTAGATGTCCCCACCAGCTCTGTTGCCTTTCTTCTATATAATCTAGCATGGATTTCATTTCTAGTTCCTCTCTCATGTCTACATTATTTAATCTGTCCCGTTTTGTTATTCCTTTCACAGATCTCAGGTATTTCATTTCTGTAGCTTGTATTCTGTTCTTCATTTTTTGCTCCAGTACCCACGTTTCGCTGCCATAAGTAAGTATCGGTCTAAAAACTGTTTGTAATACTGTCATTTTGGTTCTTTTTGATATTTCCTTCTTATTACTAAATCCAGGTTTCAGCATGTGGTAAGTTTTTATGGCTTTTTCTGTTGTTTCCATAATATCCCTTTCCTGGTTACCAGTTCTGTCAATTGTTGTTCCTAAGTATTTGAAGTAGTTAATTTGTTCGATTATACTTTCGTTAATTCGTTTATTCAACCTTTCTTGATTTTTTGCTATCATCATTATTTTTGTTTTATTTGCATTTATTTTCATTCCGTTGAATTTTAGAGTCCTATTCAATATATCTATATATTTTTTTAAGAACTTTCTCTGTATTGGCCATTATAACTACACTCACCGGCCAAAAAACTCGGCCACCTAAAATTTTGCTGAAGTTCGTTGTCCAAGAACTTTCGTAATTTTTCATCTATTTCAATTGTTTTTACGCCAAATTGTAGATAAATTCTTTGGTATTAAAACAAACTCCGGAAAAAGTTCCCAAAAATGTTAATAGCTTATTTATACAGGGTGAAACAAACCCATGTATTTGTAGTCCAATTTCTTAACACCCTGTGGAACATTCCAGGAAATTTGTAGAGTTTACGCTCAGTTTATTTCAAATACCATCAGAATCTTTCAGTTTTCATTTCACCTTGATTTCACCTTTGTAGAGAGGATGATGAACCGGTCATCAACACCTGTGGTTGCTCTTCTTCTACCAGAACCATGTCGCCTATTACAATTCCCTTTTTCCAAATAACGATTCCAAGCATATTGTACTGTAGTTCGGGGTATTTCTAAGACACATATCGTTGACTTCGACCATCCTCAATTAAAGCTTCCATTCTTCATGCATTCTCAGTACAAAACGATTTTGACACATTGAATATTATTCTCGAATATTTATTGACGATAGTTTGGCATACTCCTACTTAATTATTCTGTCGGAAGCCACCTTCGTTTTTGTTCCTTAATCGAGCTTGGCGTGTTTATAAAATACCAGGTTTTTATTTCAATTCGTGCATCTTCAAAAGAAATAAAGATATCAGGGTGAAATAAAAACTGAAAGATGGCGAAAAGGATGGTATTTGTAATAAACTGAGCGAAAGCTCTACACATTTCCCGAAATGTTCCACAGGGTGTTAAAAATTGGACTACAAATACATGGTTTTTTTTCACCTTGTATAAATAAGCTATCAACATTTTTGGAAAACTTTTCTGGAGTTTGTTTTAATACCAAAAACTTTATCTACAATTTGGCGAAGAAACAATTGAAATCGATGAAAAATTATGAAAGTTCTTGGACAGCTAAATTTTAAGTGACCGAGTTTTTTTGTCGGTGAGTGTAGATCGTCAGCACACATTCGCGTATCTTAACTGGTCTAAGTTGTTCCATACCTACAGAAAGCCTCTGTGTATCTGTTTTGGTTTGCTTTATTATGTGGTCCGTGAAAATGAAAAAAGTTGGGCTTAGAGCTCCACCTTGTCTTAATCCCTCTTTTGTCTCAAATGCTCGGTTATTTTTGATTATATGGTTTATGTTTTTTCTGTAAATACTTTTTATTACTCCTATTAGTTTTTTATCAACTTTCCTTACTTCTAGTATGTCCTACATTTTCTTTATACAAACTCTGTCAAAAGCTTTCTCCAAGTCTATAAATACGAATTATGTCTTTGTTTTGCTATTTTTTGTTTTTTTCTATGATTTGCTTAACTGTAAAAATGTGGTCCAACCCGTAACCCACTTTGTGTTTCATTCAGTGTTGGTTCTATATGCATTTTTAATTTCTTATCAATAATTTTTTCTTACACCTTCAGGGCTGAACTTAATAACATTATTCCCCTGTAATTGTTGCACTTTCTAACATCTCCTGTTTTATGTATTGGCAAAAGTATTCCTGTCTGCCAATCTTCTGATATTTTTTCTTCAGACCATGATTTATTACAAACATCTAAAAGCAATTCTGTTCCTTTTCCTCCCAAATTTTTCATCATTTCTGAAGTTATTTCATCGTGACCTGCAGCTTTTCCGTTATTTAATGTCTGTATTGCTTCTATAATGTCATTCAACGTAATAGCATCGCTCGTTCCTTGGTAGTAACTAATCGTTTTTGGAAATATTCCTTCCATCTCTCCATTAATTCAATATCATTTTTTAATATTTCTCCTTTTTGGTCTTTAACTGTTGATGCGCTTACTATTTTATTACCTCCCATTTTTTTATGGTCCTGTAGAACAGTTTTTTGTTGTCCTTAGTGTTTTCTTCCAATTTCCTACCAAAAAGTTCCCAGCTCTTCTGTTTTTCTTATGTGGCTACATTTTTGACTATTTGCCTTTGTTTTCTATATTCCTGGTAATTATGTTTCGTTCTGTGCTCTTAATATTTATTCCATTTTTGTGTTTTAGATTTAATTTCCTGACTAATTTCTTGATTCCACCAAGACGTTTGCCTTTTGGTATTATTGGACCTGAATATTCCACCAACTTGTTTTACTGATTCTAAAATATTGCTTTTTAAATATTTCCATGTTTCTTCTACGCTTTTGTTTAATGAATTTTATATAGCTACCTCATCTTTTAACTTGTTATTGTTTCGTGTATTGTTTGTTTTTCTTTATATTCTTTATTACTTCTGCTAAGTTTGTTTTTCCTTTTAACTTTTTCATGTAATGGTTATTATTTATTTCCTATCCTCGCATTACTCTTACATCTTCTACTAAATTCCTATTATCTTTCTCTACAAGAACGTAATCGATTATAGATTTTTCTGTGTCGGTTTTCCCTTGTTTTGTATACTTGTTGATGTTTTTATGTTGGAAGAATGTATTAGCGACTATATAAGATTATTTATTTTACAATATTCTATTATTCTTGATCCATTATTATTTATTTTGTATTCTCCATGTTTTCAAATTTCTCCATAATTTATTTGATTTTTACCTACTCGTCCATTTAAGTCTCCTACAACATATATATTTCCTTTGGCTGTCTCGATTACTTCATTCATCATTTTCCAAAATTTATCTTTTTCAACCGCTTTCTCGTCATCATTAGGCCCATATTATGCTGATTGTTATTATATCATCAACAATATTTATTTCTATTGTGAGTATTCTTCTGAATGTTTTTCCCACTTTCTCAGTCCTTTTGCAAATCTCGTCGTTTGCTGCTGCTCGTTTTTCTTTCTCTACTCCTGAATACACAAATATGGGTCCCCCTTCTAGTAAGATCTCCCCTTGTTCTTTTTTCTTTGTTTCTGTCAATGCTAAAATATCGATATTTGCCTTGTTGAATTCGTACAGTAGTTCGTGTTCCTTTCTATTTATTCCTCGAATATTCCAGGTTGCAAGTTTCCATATTTCTTTTATACCTTTTTCGATTTCATAGGATCGACCCTTCTTTGTGCCGTTTATTTTGTGTATGTCTGGAATTTTTCTACAGTTTGGCAACAGTGCAAACTATTTATTCGCAGATCCAGTTTCTTTTTTGGGCTTATCTGTAATTAACTTTTCTAGATTCAACAATCAATCGGTATATTATTGTTAAATATATAGGTAAGTTAATATTCACCTAATATCTGCAATTTTCCATTAATCACTTATTACAAAATGTTCAATGTCTCTATTTATTCACTTTCTGTATTTTATTTCGCACAACAACTGTCGAAATTTCGGGTTTATTGTAGATGTGAAATAAAACACGTCTTGTTATTCAAAGGCTTTGTTGCCATCAATCATTAATCTGGCATATTGTACTATTATTATTCAGAGCTGCTGCACTATCATTCTCAGTATACTATGGCTTCATGTTCATCTTAATTGGATGGTGTTATTAAATACAGTGACAAGTCGAAAAAACACAATTTTTTTCCATCCGAAATTCGAGTGTGCCTCCCTAATAATAATAATAATATACACTGGGCAATTGATGATTATCGAAAGGCGTTTGACAGCGTACCTAACTTATGGTTGATACAAATAATAGAGATACAAAATTTGCGATCACGGGTGTTATTTACCCGACCTGTTTGGCATACCGTCTGCTATTTGCCAGAAATTTTCGGACGAGACCTAATTCGTGATCTTGGGTGCTTTATACAAATATGCGATATGCGCACATGCCTAAATTTTATAGTGTTTTGACAAGCTCCCAATTACATTTATTTGCTTATCACACTGAGCTCGTGGTTGATGTGAGAACGTTTGGTAGCTAATTTACACTTTAAAGCTACTGAAGTGTGCTAAATAGTCAATATATAGTGTTTAATGTGTACTCGCCAGTTTTAATGAGATATTGAAAAATATCAACAAGTAAATATTTATTTTGAAGTGTTTGCGACAGAGTAAATATTCACGTTGTTTTCAACGGGTCATTAGCTTACTAAATATACAAGGAATTTAAATTTTATGTGTTCAATAAAACATTTTTCATAGATATTGAATAATAGTTTTATAAGGATGGTGTAGGCAATAACGCCACCTTAAGCTTCACATTTTTGTTTTTTAATGAAAATAACTTATTTTTATAGATCTCAAATATTAAACAGGGTGTTAGGACTGTACTGCAAGTAATAAAACACATATTAAATAAAATTAGGTTAAATTAGGGCCACAGTAATTTTTTTTGTGATCTAATGCGAATTGGCGTTATTGCTAACTCAGTGTAAGCAATAACGCCATATGCGTTTAATACCTAGAACATAGAACTTTTTATTAAAAAATATTAAAAACTAAACGGTTTACTGCAAACATTTCTTTATTATAAAATTAAAACATTAAAACTGAACATAAACATTCTTTGGTTACTTAGTAAACATTTAAAAACTCTTAAGATAACTAAGCACAGTAAGGACAGATGTAACCCTCCTCCTTGTCTTCTCTAGTTAAACCTACACATTCGTCATGCAGGTAGCATTTGCAAGAAAAGCATAAATGCATATCAGCTTTCCTGTCTTCCTTGCAGGCTTTGCAATACCAACTAGCCTTATTTGAACTGTTTTTCTGTAGTTGAAATTTAGGAGCATCTTTCTTGCTAATGGCTTTATCGCCTTCCTTTAGTGTCGATTTTGACGAACTGCACTTGGTTATGTTTTTTGACTCCTTTCTTGTTGGCACTAATGTTTTAACATTCGGATCAGTCTTTTTAAAGAGGTCTTTGGTAATCCTTTGCGCTCTGCTGTTTATTGCTGTATTTCGACGAGTTGTAGGTTTTTGGGTCATATCTGGAGTCTCAAGCATTTCAGAAAAGGTAACGTCTAATTTTTCTTCGGCATTAGAATTTTCGGAATTGCTTTCGGAATCGTTGCCAGTATCACCCTCGAAAGAGCTTTCAAACACTTCCACATTGCTGTCACTGCTGCTACTGTATCGTTTTTTTTCCCAAGCGTCGACGTTTGGGAGCCACACCAGAAGGACCAGGAGATGGTGTATTCTCTCGAATTATCGGAGGTTTTACTGAACGGTTTGTTGATAAAACTTGTTGATTGTCATCCCTTTGGGCTGGCTCAATTTGGTTTATTTCTGGGTCTTCTCTTTCAGTCACAGTACTTGGTGCATAAGCAACCTCTGGCAGTATGTCCGGATTGAAGGGATAAATGCCACAAGCTGAAAATCCGGATTTGATATTTTTTGGTGTCATACAATTATCCCATACAACTGAGAGGATGCTTCCGAAACGTTGCTTAGTTAAGGATCGGTCTCTGCATCTTGACCAAAATTTCATGACCTCATCGTCCCAATAATGTTCAAATGAACGGAATACAGCCTTATCCATGGGTTGCAGTTCATGTGTTGTGTTGCTTGGCAAGCAATATAAAGTTATGCCCAAATCATCTGCAGTTGTTACAATCGAATGGTCTAAATGACACTTGGCCCCATCGAAAATTAGCACGCAAGGTCCAGGCAATCTATACTGGTTAAAGTGATAAAGCCACTTTTTAAATGTTTCAATGGTCATGCTAGCCTTTGGCGTCATTGCAATCTTACTACCTACTGGTAAGGCGTCGGCCCACTCTGGCTTCATTCTTATATCCTTAAAAAGAATATAAAGAGGAATAGAAGATCCCATTGCATTGCCGCATGCAACCAATGTTACATTCTCTGAATGTTCTTTAGCCACAAGGTGAACTCTTTTAGCACTTTTTTTCGCGAGCACACCTTACTGATGATGTAAACCCAAACGGCATCCTTTCTCGTCCATATTGTAAATATGCTCTGGTTTATCCATTATGTCTAAATCGATAAGAAGAGTTCCGAGTTTATTAAAATGGTCAGAAACAATAAATTTGTTTAGCTTTTGAGCCCTCGCTGGATTAATATTTTGAGCTTTGCGCACTCTGATTTCAGGATGCCTCTCAAAAAAATGCTTCAGCCAGAAACGGCCAGCCATTTGTTTTTCAGCACTAAATGGGTTCTTGATATTGTTTGTCACACAAAAATTGTAAACACATCGACGTAATACCTTTGCAGTTAATGGGTATCCTACTTCCGACAGGCGGATTATTCTCCTACAAAGCTCTTCCTCTTGTTCAGGCGAGATGATCGTTTTTCGACCCATTGCAAATTTTGCCATGTTTTCTTTCTGCAGATATTCTCTTAAAGTTCGCCGAGGAATGCCGTATGTGTTACTCGCCATATTCACAGACATGCCATTTTGAGTATCATTTATGGCATTTTGCAGCGATTCTGCGTTCCAGTTACCCCTTAGGCCCTGATTTCTACGTCTGGGCATCTTACGCTGTATGGCGTTATTGCTAACAGTTACATTTTTTAACATAACCTATGTTTACTTAAAGAAAGAAAAAGAAATAAAAAACTTTTTTTTAATTAATGTAACCACAAAAATACCCTGATTAAACATTTAACATAAAAAACTAACTTACCTATTTTGTTTCTGTAACACAGCACTCGATAGGTTTTCAATATTTAATATCAGTCCACAAACAAACGTCCGTCCCATGGAGGCTATACAGTCCGTCCGATGAAAAACACACTGCAGCACTGACGTTTCTCACCACAGAGTAGTAAATCTTTGAACAGGCCACCTATACCTATGGGAGTAAACAACATTTAGCGCCATCTGCTGTTTGGATAAAAAATCTCTGATCTACGACACCATGGCGTTATTACCAGCCTGGCGTTATTGCCTTCACATACCTTACTATTAACGCTGTAACGATAGAATATCTATCGTTATGTTTCGTATTAATTTTCACTATTGAGTTCCAAATAATTTCTTTTTAAACCCTTCATCGACGTCCTTGTCGATAAACATAATATTTTGTAAACCCCTTCTCTACGCTTTGCGTCCATAAAAAAAAAGAAATTCAAAACAATTCTTTCCTTCTCGCAGGTGTTCAAAACAAACAGTTTTGTACACGACACTACTTAAATTTTCTAGAACAAAAATTTATCGTTAAAACATTTCGCCCCGCCTCTATTTTCAAAATCCACGAATGACAATCAGTCATTCTACCGGCAACATATCCCTCACGCTTTTTCGTGCTATTTTGACTTTAGTTGAAAGAGAGTAGTTAATTGGTAGCCTCCGAGAGTGGATAGGCTCCAAGCAGCTCAGACATACCGATTGTAAAGAAACATGTTAAAAAAGTGCATTTTAATAATGTTGTACGTTGAAAGGCTTTATAGGTGAATTCACATATCACCTGAAATATGTAAACAACTCTTTTTACTTGTTTAAGAGAATAAAAAACAAGTTGGCGTCCAGACTATCTTTTATTACTTTACCGGCCCTTTTTCCAATGATGAGTGTCCAACACATCCTAATTTAGGCGAAGATCCATACCCTGAGGTCAATGAAAGACGTCCAGCCGATTCTCTACGGTGATTTGCAAGGCATTCTGTCGGAAACTATCTTTTTACCGTTTATTATCTTCCTCCGACCGATAATGTCGATTTCATCTTACCGTTGATTGAAGAAGAAGTTTCCTGCAGGCATGGTAAATGCATTCTCTTATCTTCACTTATCTTCGTTACAACGCCTCACAAAGTTTTGAAAATATTTTCAAAAACGTGACCGTCCACTTAGAAGAAGCAAATACTTCTCGGGATATATGCCCCAACAGACATTGAATTATACTTCTAAGTTAAACGGGGTCGGTATGGTCTACAAGATTTAACCAATCATTCTGGTTTGTAATTAGAAGGGACAATATCACTTGTAGACCGGTTTCGGCGTATTTGCGCCTCATCAGTACAAGGTAGATATTCTCCGTCTGAGAGCTCTGTGAGCTTAATCCCAGACTGAAGGCGATGCTGGAATCACAATCAATATACTTCAGTAACGGAATTGTTAACGTTGTGATAACAGCGTCATCTTCACCTCCCACCGCAAACCAAAATTCTAATTGACACAAACGTCTGTTTGTAATAGAGAGTTTTTAAGCCTACAAATATAACGGCGATTTATGGTTAACTTTATTAACAATAACGATTACATTGAACAAGAAAAGAAGGGATTTTAAGCCATCTAAAAATAACGTATTCAGTTTGACAGTCACAGATCAAATATAACGACAGTTGACGCTGGTTTGGAGCAATAAATTCTTGACGTTGTCAGATTTTCAGAGAAAATATGCAGCAGCTTTGTTGACAAAAAAAAGTTCTTTATAAAGTATTGTCTTCTGAAATTCCTAACATAAAAAAACTTGTAGTTTCTTTTATATTGAAGAAATTAGGTAGGTTTTTAACAATTACGCGTACCAAAATATACTAATTTTGACAACGTTGTAATTGGAAATATAACCATAAACATAACAACCGTTTTACGGTATTCTCCGTAAATTAGGCAATCCAGCGATCTGTCAAAACGAAACCAATATGGCGGCTGATGGCAAACATTGGTTTTCATCATAAGAGACCTTAGTGGTAAAAGTGTTTAGTTTTGAGATTTTCGGTGTGAATTTGATTTGTTTCTTATTTTGCGAATTTTATTTAGTGCTTGAACTTGAGAAAAATGCCCGTTACTTGCATTGTAGTTGGCTGTGGGTCTCGTCTCGACAGAGATAGAGTTGGATTTTACACGGTTCCTACAGTTTTGAATCACAAGTTTGTAACCAGTAAAAATGATTTATCGAGGAAGAGAAGAGCTCTGTGGTTAGCTGCAATTAAGCGAGATGATCTTACAGATTCGAAAATCAAGTACCAGAGAGTCTGCAGTAGACATTTTATAACAGGTGAGTCTTTGCAAACTTGAGTGCCCACTGAATACGTACATACAAATATTTTGCGTGTAGTGAAAATTTATTAATTATGCATATTTAATTGATGTAATTATTTCCAGGGAAACCTGCTCCGTTAGAAGACGAAACCAATCCTGACTGGGTTCCCTCACAGAATATGGGACACTCATCTCAAAATGTTACGAAAAATTGTGATGCAGTTGAAAGAAAAGTGAGGTTGGACAAGAGAAAAATCAAACAATCTAGAGTAAGTAGTACTGATTTGGCAACACACTGATTTATTTCCATGAAAGCAACATTTATTACACTGTTACATATTTAAAATGTTGTCAACAGAATGAACTCCACTATGAGATAGACAATGACAAAAATGAAGAGGGAGATGAGCAAGAAACAGGCATTTCAATACAGACTGACTTAACCATGGAGGAACTAACATTGGAATTTGAACAATTAAGTTTTGCATCACAAAAATTGGTAAAACTGGAACAGCAACTAACAAATTCGCCATTTGGACTGATAGACAAACAATCCGACGACAATAAATGGAAGTACTACACTGGATTTGACTGTAAATTTGTGAAGTTGGTTATTTTTATGATGGTGGAGAAAGACATTACCACTACACCTACAACTGCTCTTAGTCCGTTCAATCAGCTGCTCCTCACATTTATTAAGTTAAGATTAGATTTACATTTTAAAAATTTAGCATATCATTTTAATATTGCTCCAACAACTGCATCAAAATACTTTGAGAATATGATTGGTATTCTTTATAAGAAATTTAAACCATTAATACGATGGCCAGATCGTTCAGTTTGTCGAAGAAATATTCCATTGTGTTTTAAAGAATCATTCCATGATAAAACCACAGTGATTATTGATTGCTTTGAAATATTCATCGAAAAACCTGCATCTCTGTTAATTCGGCAACAATGTTGGTCAAGGTACAAGCATCATTATACAATAAAATTTTTAATTGGAATAACACCACAGGGTAATATTAGTTACATTAGTGATACTTGGGGTGGGCGTGCTTCTGACAAGCAAATTGTGGAGAGCAGTAATTTTTGCAATTATATTATACCTGGTGATATTGTTTTAGCAGACAGAGGATTTTTAATAAAGGACACAATAGGCATTCTCCAGGCCAAATTATGTATACCTGTTTTTACCAGAGGTAAAGATCAATTACATCCTTTAGAAATTGAGGAAACCAGGCAAATAGCACATGTGAGAATACATGTGGAAAGAGTAATTGGTCTCTTGAAAAACAAGTTTACTATCTTTAAGGGTACTATTCCAACAACGATGGTGAACAGAGGTACTGGAAATATTTGTCTATTGGACAAAATAGTGACTGTTTGCAGTGCATTGGTGAATATTTCGCAACCTATAGTTCCTTTATAAATTAACAATTTGATACTCAAAAAAATTAATATTTATGTATATGTACTTCCTCTAAAAATATTTATACATTCTAAATAAATAAAAATAATTTGAAATCTGTGTTTTTCAATGTAAACCTAGCCCTTATAAATATTTCAGCTAATTGTGGAAATACTCGAGAAAGTCCTATGAAGAGTGTTGTAATATTGAAATTTTAAAAAACTATTCAAGTTCATAGAAAGTAAAACTTTCATGTTACATACTAGGGATCATTAATTAATATTGTGATATTTTTTGAAAATATTGGATATATAGGTTTTTGGTTTATTGAACTTTTTTATTTTCACCAGGATCTCTCGAGAAATTTGGAAATTCCTAATAAAACAATGTTATTTTCAAATTTTTGCTTTATTACAAATTAGACTGATAGATGAGATCAATTAAATCGGTAAATTTTTAGTTACCGGAAATTGCCCTTATTAATTTACATATCAACAACAAACTATATTCAACTGGTCTATATAAAAAGTGAAGAGTAGGGTAGTACTTAACTTTTTTATAATAAATATTGGATCCCTAGCAGTTCGAAATGTACAATTCTTTAATTAAATAAAAAATAATGAGTAAAATTAAATCAACAAAATGTTTAGTACTTAAATAACTATTAAAAACTTGTTTAGAAAAAAAGAAACATTTTGCTACCAACTTGGACTAAAAATAAATTTTATATTTATAAACTATTATATTAATAACATCACAATATTTCTATTAAACAAATGATAATTAACTTTCAATATTATTTTTTTTAATTTGATTATCGCAAAATAATCAACAAAGAAACTCGTCTCGTGTTCTATGCGCGTTCTTTTAGTTACCTAGCCCATGGAATTGAGGCCTTTAGTTTTTTTCTAAAGATAAAATTCTCCAGCAGAAACCCTAATCGGATTCTTTATTTTTTTTTAGTATTTAACAATACTATTAAATTGAAAGTATTTGACTGAATTAGTAAAACAACAAATAAACAACTATATCTTTATTGATAAAAATAATGTTAGATGAGCATCATCTGAAATATTCAACAAACACATTTACTGCAAAACCAAGCACAATCGGGAAATTGTACCAATCCAACACATTCAAAATGAAACCATTTAATCTCGCAATTGTCTTCATCACATTTGATCATTGGTCGTCCGTCATCAACACCATTACAGATGCAGTAGTGGGTAATTTTGGCAGAACCTTCCTTAGCTGTGAAATATTTCCCCAAAAGTTCTGGCATTATCACTTCTGAATGAAATTTCAGTGCAGATTCACAGCCCTCCTCCCAAAATTCCAGATCTGGTAAGATTCTTTCTTTGAAAAATATATTTGGGGACCAAATGACAAAATCACAATACCTCAACTTTGAGATAAATATCTGCATTTGGACTTGGTAATAGTAACTATGATTTTTATCAAGTGTTATTACCCCCTCTTGTTTCACTAAACATGAACTTTTCAAATCCAAATAATCAAATATATTTTGTACCTTATTAATATGTAATAAATAGGGGCATTTAACCTCCAGACACCCCCCTAAACAACACTCACAGTACACCAATCGGTCCGGAGATGCACCAAATTGTGGCCACTTCTTGTTTAGGATCAGTCCCACTTCATTAACTTGGACACATTCATGGTTTTCTTCTTCCATAATCATTTTATACTGTTTCACAGCTTTATTTTCATTAGTTATACCCCACAAAGTTGCTTTTGTATTAAATCTAATTTTTGTGGGGTAACAAATTGATTTAATTAGTGACAGGGAAGGTTTGCTTTTGTTAGTTTTGCATACAGATTTAAATTTGGATGCCGTTATTCTACCAGCTCTCTGTAGGAACCAGTTCTGGCTTTCAGATTGCTTTCTGGTAGCTTCCTCTATGCAAACAATATGTGCCTCTGTCAAAGATAAATCTACCGTTTTTGCCATCATCGTAAGTTCAGAATAACTTTTTTGCATATTACTATGATTATAAATATTCAAGACAGAATCTACAATCTTGGTACTTTCTGCAGATATCCTAGTGGCAAATGGCTCTACTATCCTCATTAAAGGGCAATCATAGCCCAGCTCAGACATTTTCTCCAACATATCACTTAATTCGTCCTCTGATATAGGTGCTACTTCTATCTCTCGTTCTTTATTTTGTTGTTGTCCAGAACGCATTCCCCAGTTCATTTCATGAATTGGTACAATTGGGACATTTTTTGTTAGGGATGGCATTGGCCACAGAGCTTCCAAGTCTGTACATGACATTGCCTCCCTCTTGGTGTTTGCATACTCTGCTGCAAATAATATAGCACCCACATGACTGCATACTTCACTGTTTCCGGCCATGCAAGTACAGTGAGCTGTACAGATGCTCCCATCCTTTTCAATGATGCACCAAACATCAGAAGGCTTTTCATTTGCTTTTTGTGAATGCTTGACCTGAAAAAAAAGTTATGTTGATTAGAACTATTATGAAAGTTGATAAATAATATTCCTAAATCTCAAATCAATGTCCCTTATAACAAACAATAGTGAATAATAGATTTGAAAATATAAATTGCCTCAAGAACTATGAGTAATTTATAGCAATCCTGTTTGAAATGAAAAATGCACTGATTTGACTCAAGATTCAAGATTATCGACAGTTAGATAAAGGCAGCAGTTTAGGAAATGACTTACCTGTCCAACTAAAATATATTTATCATTCTGAATCTTCGTTCCCACCTTCATAACAAAGCCAGATTCAAAATATTTATATGCTTCCAAACTTTTGAATGCCTTCATCTGCCTTTGGGAATAAAAACTATGGGTAAAAACCAAATAGGAAATAATATCCATGTTGGTAACAGGAGGAGCACCATCAATAGAACAATTGAGTTCAGAAATATTCAGATTAAAAGGATCTAAATCACCGATCAACCTTAACTTAATTCTATACCTGTAACAAATAATGCAATGATAAAAATGTATTCAAAAAATGGGGATGTATTTTCAAGCTTACCGTTCACCAACGTCTCTGTTTTTTAACAAAAGTCTCTTAAGGTAATCACTGTCCATCTCAATATCACTATTTAGTAACACTAAAGCTGAAAAAATTGTCAAAAATACACTTTTACTGTCGAACGAGCAAACAGACAATGGTGTTCTTATGGCGATTGTCGTTTTGTGTGCCATCAACCGCCATATTGGGTCACGTGGTTTGGATTGCCTAATAACGAAGTCCGTTATGGTTATTAAAGTTAAGGACTACAAGTTTTCATACTGCGCATGCTCAGAATAACGATAACCATACCTACGTGACAAAAGAAAGGGCTTAAAAACTCTCTAATATCAATAGATTATCACAGTTTCCTGTAACATTGTCGTATTTAGTAAAGCGCGTCACCAATAGAAATCGAATGATAGTTTTATACTATTAACACCTTACAAAGTTCACTTAGAAGAGAAAAATACTTCTCGGGTTAAATGCCCCGACAAACATTGAATTATCCTTCTAAGTTAAACGGGGTCGGTATGATCTACAAGATTGAACCAATATCACTTATAGACCGGTTTTTGTACACATCAGTACAAGGTAGATATTCTCCTTCTGAGAAATAAATCCCAGACTGAATACGATGCTGGAATCACAATCGATACTTATATTCCAGTAACGGATTTGTTAACGTTGTGATGAATTTTAGTCGACAATAGAAACAATAAATGTCCACCAACGAGAACGTTGTTATGGGATATTAGATTAATTATTATTTTGAATTGGATACAGTGAAACATAAATCACCCAATAAGGATATATCATTCAACAAGCCTATAATGATGGCTATTATTCACGAAGATTAAATTGCAACACGATCCGCAGGTGAAGGTTGTAACATCTGAGTGGGTAATAGACGTTATATACTTATGTGTTGGATACTATATTTCATCCACATTTTCTTTTATTCACGATCCTTGTTTGATTTTTGAAATTACCGATAAAGTTATATCGAGTTTCTAGACTTAGGTACAGTTATTGCAGAGAATTAGTAGTTGAATAATAATCATGTCAAAAAAGATAAAATATCAACGTTTTTGAACTGTTTTATTTCACAATATGATATTGTAAATGATCAAATTCAGTTTGTTTGAGAGTGAGAAATAAAATTGAACTTTTTAGAATTAGTACTTCTCATCCCAGCCAGCACAAGTACGTACCTAAAACGTTATCAGGCATCCGAAGTCCCAGGTACGTCCGTTTCAGAACCTTAGCCATCCTCAGGATGTCCTGAGGACATCTTTTGTTACTAAACCATACGCCCCTTGGAAGTCCCAATTAGAACATCCCAAGTACGTCCTCTTATTTTTTCAATGGACCTTCTTAGAATCTCTTTAATGGACACAGGAAAAATCATTATCAATATGTATTTACATATTCAAATATTTATATTGAACATTTATATAAAATAAGGAATAAGAACCACGACACGATAATTTTCAAAATGTTCGATGCCTTCCACCTTTTTTAAGTGAAAAAGAAATAAAAACTTTAAAACTCTCTGAAAAAATTATTCTTTGACACAATTTGATGAAATTCTGATAAGTCACACCATTTTGACAAAAAAAAAATGTAAAAATATCCTGTTTTTCTAAAAAATTGCTGGCAAAAGAATCATAGCAGGCTGGGGTTATCCTCCTCGTCCCTCGTCCTCGTCCTTCCGGCTGAAGTTACTCTTACTTACAGCACAAATTGTAAATAATTGTGGTTTCTAATAATGATGTGTATTATTTTGTAATTTTTTATTCCAACTTGTGCGTCCCCAGGACGTACGTCCCTAATGCGTACAAATTAGAACGTCCCCAGTACGTACAAATTAAGTCTGGGATATTGGGACCAACTTAGGACTCAATATGTATGTCCTAAGGATATCCTGTGCTATCTGGGACGCTGTAATAGAAAGGAGCTCGTGATTGTATGGCCTAATAGACTTCCTATGTTAACATCCGCTATCTGTTATTCGCAAAAAATGAACATTGATGTATGAACTAACATTAGGGTGCATTAATTATTTTTGAATTAGTAGGGTGGATGCTCAGCAGTAAAGCATTGAAGTTTGGATCCAAAGATCCAAATTCGTTTTTGATTTGTTATTTAATTTGATATTACTGCTTTAATTTCGATCGACTACTCATTGATTGGTTTTAATAAGAGAAGTTAATAAAAAAATTATATCACGGAAAAAGTTTGATTCAATAATTTATGTGTTTGAGACTATAAAATACCGATATCCTGTAAATGGGATAAATGGGGGACATCAACCGGAGAATATTTAATAACTGGGTTTAATACTTGTTCAATGGGATAAACAACGGAAACAACACGAATACTTGAAATACGACGTTTCATACTGGGAGCACTGTTGCAGCTCTAGTCCCTTATTCAGTCCTCCGACCCAGTTATTCCTTGAGCAATAATGATTGTATAGTTTTTAAAAAGAATATACGTTGACGATATTTCACTTGTGATCATTGATAGATGATTTCATTTGACTGCACACATCAACAATTCTGTTGTCTGTTGTCTATTTTGAATGGTCTTTTATTTTCAAGTGTATCTACAAATATTGCAAACTATACTAATACAAATTATTTACAAATTTTATTACCAATGGTACGCAAATGAAAAATTAAATTGCTTTCACTACTACGAAAAATTATTTCTTTTAGCATATCCACAATGTCAATAAAGAGTGACATATAACTGAAGCTAACAGTAATCTTGAAATCAGTTGTGTGGGTGAAGAGTGGGTAGATAATATTTTCAACCGAACTAACTGTTTAGCTAAGGTATTAATATTTCTAATTACTTTGTTAATTTTACAGACTGCAAATTGTAGCATAAAGTTTCATATTATTTGTGGGAAAATGTTTGTGCTCCACAAACAAAGATTTTTTCGTTTTTGAGAGTTCCCAACTTAAGGAGAGGAACTGAAATCAAAACTATTCAAAATTATCCCCGGGTGATATAGGCTATATTATATTTTCAAAAAAAAACTAGGAATCCTTACTAAAACTCCAATAATGTAACCCGAGGTGTAAAAAATTGACCTAAAAAATTCCTTACATCGTGTGCGCTGCGAAAACTATTGATGATAGAACAAAATAATGTAGTACGACTTTGCAGAACACAATATTATCTACAAAAAGTGTCGCGACAGCATTTGCCTAGCTATTATAGTTATGTAGTTATGTCACAATAAGTGTTCTTTTATTTTGAAAATTTAATTGAAATGCCGGCGCTAGAAAAGGCTCTTTATTTGTCCCTTGGTATTAATCCTTATCAAAATAAATTACTACTTCATATTCAGAACTGCTTCAATACCTTTATATAACTTTTTGAATTATTCAATTCGGACGTTCCATTCGATAGATATCACGAGTTTAAAAATGTAAGTATTAGAAAAAAGTCGCGTGGTCGGTCGGTGCGGAATCGAATAATTTTCGCTTGAAAATATTTTGAATTCTCTTTAAATTCGTTTAGTAGGTATTAAGGCCAAATACATTTTTTTAGAAATTTTTAATAAATGCAGTACCTATACCCTGACATCGAGAATTTGCACTTTCATTGGTTGTATTCTAGGGCAATAGTGTCAACTAGGAATGATACTGTCAACGAAATTAACAATCTGATTATTCAAAAAGTCCCCGGCCGAATAAAAAATTTTACATATAGATCCACACCGTGTCTAATATCGAAGATCCACAGGAATTTTGAAATTCAGTAAACCCTTCTGGACTGCCATCACATGAATTGACGTTAAAAATTGGAATTACAATCAAGCTTTTGAGAAATTTAAGCCCTCCGAGCATGTGCAATGTTCTTATTAAGGAATTGAAGGACAATTTATTTGTAGCGACCATTATCAACAGCCCGGCAGCTGGTCAACTAGCTCATATACCGAGGATACCGATGATCCTAACTGATTTGCCAATCCCTTTTAAACAGCTTCAATTTCCAGTAAAAACACCTTTCGCGTTAACTATTAACAAGTCCCAAGGCCAAACCCTCGAATTGGTTTTATTACTCTCTGTCTATTTTCAAACAGACTGTAAGGCCCGATGACAAGTCAACGAAATAATGTGAAATGTTCTTTACCTAATTGTATTGAATGGAATAAGCATTTGTTTTGAGTATCTTAATCAAAGAATCGAGTCGTTTTCTCTCATAATTACCCGAAAAGGAAGAGGTCTCAATGAAGTAGATTATGATGGTTTTTAATATTACCGGACTTCATTGCGGTTTCTAGTAAACAATATTTTGACAATAATAGCTCCAATCAATCAATCAATCAATATTTTCTGGGAATATGTTAATTTTCCAGATATGGATAACAGCATCCATAAATATTTTCTTGCTATCGAATGAAGTATCTTTCTTAGCCTCTGTACAAAGTTCATTTGAATGAATCCCACTGCAGAAGTAACATTTTTTCCGAAACTGATTAGCGTGGCTGTTGGCAAAATCGTTTTGGGATACGTAATTTCTAAATTTAGTGCCCCTCGTACAATTAAAATAAAATGTAGGTCATTAATGAAATCCTAGAGTCAGGATAGATAAGTTTATCAACAGAGATATAAAAGTATTACTAAGCATAAATATATATAGTTTTGATATTGATGACTTATTACATTACATTTACATATAATTAGAATTAAAAAAGAATGATACGTTGAAATCCGCTGAGGTTAGTTGTCATGGCCGGAGCTTAAATATATAATATGTGAATAATTATAAAATATAAACTACGAATTACAATTAATTAGAGTTTTAATAATCGCCAAATCAACCATTTACAAAAGTTCAGGTAGGTAACTTTTTTTTCTTGGTGATACAAAAATTCACTTACTTGAAGTATTGAATTGTGAGTGCTTGAAGAGATCATTTTCAATATTTAAATCTTGGATTCTTTCATTTAATTCGCATCTTGAGGAATGTTGTATGTGCTAACATAAGCTAAACTAAGTAGCAGCTGTACACCTTCCATGGAACAGAATTTTACCTTTCAACACTCATAGTTCATTAAATTACAATAAGATAAGAATTTGAGAAGAAAAAAGTCATAGCAAACGATATCCGCTAGTGAAAGTTTTTGAAAAATCTAATATTACAGGGAAGTAGAAATAGCATTCAAGGAAAACCATACTCATTTCAAATTTCAAATGACAAACTTGCAATAGTTGATACTTTACAACTTCAACATACAAGTTTGACCAGAGGCTATAGTACCCATGAATATATGGGTGATCCTTATTCAGATTAGATCGCTAAAGATCGGCTCTATTCAACCACAGAATACGTCCATGCCTACCGATTGACACACCAACAACAGAGATAATTCATATTAATTTCCCTTAGTTTTTCGTAAATTTGCCGTCTTAAATATTCTTCATCTTGGGCTTTCCAGCCTTCATGATAAACCTTCCTAGACAGTAAAGCCCAAAAATCCTCTTTTGGGCGAGCCTGCGGCAAGTTTGGAGGATTATCTTTTTTGGGAGCAAAATGTATGTGGTGTTGTCGAATCCAGCTTTGAGTATCTCTTGAGTAATGTCATGATGCTAGGTCTGGCCAAAACATGATAATTTGGAACAAGGCAATTATCAATATAGCTCTGACTATTCAAAGCTTCACCCCTCAGTCTTCTCACAAAAGGTCGGATTACACCCTTGTTAAAAAGTGCGCACCAGACAAGGATTTTATCTGCAAATTTCGCTTTATGTTTGTATCTAACATTGTCAGGGCAATCCTCTACGTAGTCCGTATAAAATCCATCGTTTCTCTTCATTCCAGAATTACTCGAAGTGTAATACTTTCCGTCATCTAAAATATTGATTTTTTCATTGGCAAAGTGTACCCACCTCAGTTGGCAACAGCATCTTTGTATACGAAGGAGTTGCGCTTGAGAGTATTTTACTTACGTCTCTTCCGATATTTTAGACCATTCCTCCTCAATACCAACGATATTGTACTCTTAGAAGATCTGTATTAACGAGCCTGTCTCCTCTTTGATATTCCAACCTGGTTATTTGCTCTTCTCACCAAGCTTTCTGACCTCTGTGCAGTAAATGCACGTGGTCTTCCACTTTTAGGTATTTTAGGTATTCCCTTCTCGCACTCCGCTATTGTTCTATAAATGGTTCTGCGTGAAAGGTTTTAATTCTGGAATATTCGACAGATTTCAGCTTTGGGTACCCTCTCAACCAACTTGTAGATACTTGTTCTTATTTCTTATTTATACGACATCTTGAAGCGAAAACTTCAAAACCTGACAGTAAACAAAGTAAACAAACTTATGTTTCCACAGGCAACTTGGTATTATTTTGTTTTTGTTAAAATTAAAGCCAATTAATTTTGTGCCAAAACTTTTTGTACATACGTTATATGCGGGGTATAACGAGCAAATCTGCTCAGACTAAACATATACCCAGAAACATACATTGATATGTTTGTCTTTAAACTAAACTAAGTCTTAATGCTCTCTATAAATATAAATATTTCTTTTAGGAAGTTATGAATAAGGAGCTTCACACGGATCAGCCGGCTAGTCACAACCGACAAACAAATTTTACGTTGGATGCAATACAAAATCAGCATACCACAAACCATGCTTTTGAATTATCCAACAATCATCATGCACATCATAATCACGCATTTGAACCATCTAGTAAATCTTCAAAAAGAAAAGTATCTACTGGATCTTCCCACATAGAAGAGACACCAGTTAGAAAAAAAGGTCTGATACAAAAATCAAATTCAGGTGAGCTACTGATCAAACCCTTCTGAATGTTTGAAAAAATGAACTTGACTAATCACTAATAGTCCGGGGTAGTAAGGTCGAAAAATCTACCTAACAACAAATTTTTCTGAGATGGAATATTGTGTCCCTAATCGAAAACAGATCGACCCCTAATCATTTTCCTAAATTCTCGAATAAATTCAGGCTGCAAGCACAACGAAATTGGAGTCTTACGCTGATATCTCTTTCAGTTTTGCTCGCCAAAAAAATTTTAGACATTAAAATTGTAGGAAATATTATGCCCTGAAAGTAGATTAAGAAAAATTTACTTCTAGTATTAAACAACTGGAAATTTTGTTTATTCAAGCATTTTCAAATATTTAATTTACATATTTTTTAACACGAACTACAAAAGAATAAAAAAAAATTTAATACGTCAAAGTTTGCTAGGTACTGATAAAATACTATACACTGTGTTCATTTGAAAAGGACCCACCCTTAATATTTCAAAAATGGGACATATTAGAAAGAAATGCCGAAAGAAACTTTTAACGTGAGGGGGACACTTTTTGGCGCTAATGTCATAAACGTCAGATTCACCCCCTCCCTACTGGAGATACCCCTTACATTTTTTCAAATGGCATTAGGTATCAAGTCACACCTCATTTTAAAGGTCTGGTAAATCTCTATTCAATCATTTTGTTTTGCCTTTGATACGAGCCTTCCATTGTTATTTAATCGTTGTTTAAAATTGGCTCTTTTTCAACTTTTGGTATGCCTCCGTATTATGTTATGACAGAAAGACTCTCTGAAGATTAAAAAATTTAAAAATAGTAAAAAGACAACTGCTAACAAGAAAAAACTGCAATTTAATCATGCGTCAAAGTGACCACCGTTAACATTCAGGAAGTTAGTTAAAGAGATTTTAGCCAAGTATGGAGTAAAACAACGCTTTACTATGCCGTATACACCGCAACAAAATGGTTCTTCAGAAAGAGAAAATAGAACGCTGGTAGAAACAGCTAGAGCTCTTATGCACTCCCATGAAGAAATTCCTCAAGGATTGTGGGCTGAGATGATAAATACAGCTAAATATATTCTCAATCTCAGTGGTTCTTCTAGAATAGAAGGAAAAACACCAATACAATTATGAACTGGGAAGAAACCAAGCCTTAAGCATCTTAGAATTATTGGAACTACATGCTATGCTCATATACCTAAACAACAAAGAAAGAAAATGGATAAAAAGGCCATGAAAGGTATTTTAATTGGCTATGATGGTGTAGATGGGTATCCCATATGGTGTAGAGAAAATAATAAATTAATCAGATCACGTGATGTAACTTTCCAAGAGAACATTCTCCAAATTAAAAGTAATTTCAAATTAGAATTTGTACGACAGAAAAATGAAGAGACTCATGTGGAAAATCGAGATGTTGAGGATAATGATATTCAAACAGAAGAAATCTTGAAGAAGACAGAATTTATAAGTCAAGACGAAGATAATGATGATGGTGAAATAGAAAATTCAGAACCGCAAATAGATGAAACAAGAAATCTACGAAATAGAGCATTAATAAAACCTTCACAACGTTTTGAAGACTTTGTAATGACTTCTTTAGCAAACATAACTGAACCTTCAGAACCATCTTCATACAGAGAAGCTATAGACAGCTCTGAGAAGGAAGAATGGCAAAAGGCAATGCAGATAGAGATGGAATCTTTACAAGAAAACCAAACGTGGACTTTGGAAGAACTCCCGGAAGGAATTAAAACACTTCCATGTAAATGGGTTTATAAAGTAAAGACGAATCCCGACGGCTCCATTGATAAGTATAAAGCTCGACTAGTCATAAAAGGTTTTGCTCAAAAAGAAGGCGTAGATTATGATCAAACATTTAGTCCAGTTGCGATGTATCAACTGCTTTTCTTTATGGAGAGCTAGATGAAACAATATACATGCGTCAACCTGAAGGATTCAATGATAACTCTCAAAAGGTTTGCATATTACACAAGAGTCTATATGGGTTAAAACAGGCGCCTAGGTGCTGGAATCAACGTTTTGTTAAATTTCTAAAGGAATATGGATTTATAATGAGCGAAGCTGATCCTTGTCTTTTCATAAAGCTACATGGAAAAATCAAACTTTTACTTGCTCTTTATGTAGATGATGACCTGTTAGCTTCTAATCATCCTGAGCATACTGCAGATTTTGTTGAAAAACTGAAATCTGAATTCAAAATTACCCTCAAGCTTTCTTTATATTTTCTAGGTATAGAGATATCTACCAAAGACAATGGTTCAATAAAAATACACCAAAAGTCCTATACTAAGAAAATTTTAGAAAAGTTTGGCATGGAAAATTGCAGACCAGTTTCAACACCTATTATTAGGGACTATTCTCAATCAGGGAAAGATCAAGATGAATCTCTAAATTTTCCTTATAGAGAAGCTGTTGGTTCATTAATGTACCTTATGGTATCTACGAGACCAGATATATCTTATGCACTAGGAGTTGTTTCTAGATCGTTGGAACATCCCAGTAAAGAAGATGTTATTAAGGTGAAACGTATATTTAGATACCTTCAAGGAACATTGGATTATGGAATCACTTATAAACCACACCATCTGCAAGGAATCATAAGAATATACAGTGATGCTGATCATGGTGGTGATACACTCACTGGTAGATCAACATCAGGAATTGTTTGTATTTATGCTGCAGGTGCGGTATCATGGTTAAGCCAAAAACAAACTTCAGTAGCAATTTCCACAACCGAATCAGAAATAGTTGCTGCAAGAGAGGCTGCTCGCGAAATAGTTTGGATTAAACGTCTCTTGACAGAAATAACTAACTTATCAGCTGTACCAGAACTTCATATTGACAATGAACCAGCATTGAGGTTAGCTCAAAATCCCAAATTCCATAGACGTACCAAACATATTCGAACAAGGCACTTTTTTGTACGGGAATTGGTATCAGAAGGAGAAATTGTCGTTAAGAAAGTACATACTGAGCATCAGTTGGCTGATATGATGACCAAAGCTCTTCCAAAACCTAGATTAGTACAGCTTTGTACAAATATAGGATTAAACTAACTTAGTGAAGAGAAAAACCACTTAATAATGAGGGAAAGTGTTGAAATATTATCATTTTCTAGGTTTTTCCTTCTAGTTTACTAGTTGTTATGTATTTGTTTATAATATACAAAATGATACTTGTCATATATAATTTTTAATAGTTGTCATCATTATAATTTTTCTTTAAACATAAAAGTCTTTTAATAGAGTATTTCTGTGTTATTGGGTTTGCTTCAACAGATATAACCCACCAATTATACAACTACATTAATCTGAGGAAAACGAAGACGAAGACTCTGATACTAGTGATAACGAAAGTACAATATTTGAAAATACTGCAACAATTGCAAAGATTAAGGTAATTTGTGAAAAAGATAAAACTTCGCAAAATTTTCTGACTCATTAAATTTACACATGACCATTCCCAAACTGGAGGTACAATTCAGATGGAACTCTACATTGGAAATGCAGTCCTGGGCGTTACAATTCAAATGTTCGATTAATATTCTTTGTGACAATACCGATACTCTTTTAAATTTTCGAATACATGATACAGAATGTTATTGAAAGAACATGAAAGTATTTACAATTTTAGAAGGAGATAAATATTCTACCCTTCCTATGGCGGTCATTGGGATCAATATGCTACTCGACAAACTAGAACGATGGGCGCATGAACTAGATAATAAAGAAAATAGATACGATCTTGATGCAAAAATAATTCTTGCCCTTCAGGCAGCTCGCGATAAAATGGTTAAGCATTACAGTAGGACTAACTGGATGTATTGTATCGTTTTGATTTTGGATCCTCGTCATAAAATTGAAACGTTTTCTTTATCGACATGGGGACAATCCTTAAAAGATGAAGCTATCAAGAAATTTATAAAGAAAGTTATTGTTCACCTTACACTGACAAAGAGTCACCTAAAAACCCAAACTGAATGTACAGTCAGTGTGTTCGAAAAACAATCTGATGAAGTTACCGATTTTGATTTAGACTTGTTTGAACTTTTCCAATCATATCCAAAAATAAATAGAAACGAAAATTCATGGAGATACGAAATCGACAAATACAACAATCGATGTGTACTCTTTCCCATCCTAGTTTAAACTTTTCATATTATTATCATTATTGCAATATAGAATAATGAGAACTTTGGTATGGTTGAATTTGTTTTTGGAATATGGATCCAAAAATGTAATAATATACCAATTATCCCAATTAGAAAAAATATGTTGGGATTGCGTGACCGGAAATAAGAGGAAAAACGGAAGTCATTTCATAATAAATTTGAGAATTAGTTTAACTGTTTATAGCTGCCAAATTTCATATTGCAATAATTGGCTTATCTTTTCAAAATACTTTCAACAAACAAGTCTACCGCACAGTACTCATTAAAATGTAATGTATTCGTTAAAATTGTTTATTGTTATAGTCCAAGAGCTAGTAACACGTGTTTCATGAAGTTCATAGATAGATGAGCAGGTAAGCAAGTGTTGGCTTGCCCTACCTGGGGACACCAGGTACTGCGCATAGGAAAAAGGTGTAAACAAATTTTGCCCAAAAAAAGTGTTTGTTTCAGAGGCCAGCAAACAGAAATGTAAATTTAAAATCACATGAAATACAAAAATTAATAAGGCAGACACTTTTGAGGGAATAAAAACACCCTCACGTTGTTTTTTTTAATACAAAATAAAGTGTTTGATTCACGTTGACATTTTAACAGCTTCTTAATTTCGTATAATAAAAAGTAATTACAAAAAAGCAGACACTTTTTTTCGGGTTTAATTATCGGAAAACATGAAAATAAAAATTAATTTCAATAGAAAGAGATAGGCAGCGCGTAGTCGTCATGTGAGTGAGAGCACCGATTACCGGCCTAGCTACGGTCTTTCTCTGCGCTCTCATTGGCTGTTGATCACGTGTTCTTGTACAGCTGTACTGACTACACATTTTCAAATTAAATTCTGGAGTAACAAACAAAAAAATATGTTTATTTTTATTATACTAGATTTCCCATTGCATAGGAGCACAAGAAAGGGTCGATAGCCATAAAGCGGCAATAAACCATTGGCGTTACATTTTTCGGTAAAGACCTGAATGGTTTAATTATTAGTAAGTATTTATTACAGTACTAAGAGCCGATTTTACGGAGACCATTAAATTGGGCCAAAATTATTTAACATAATAAAAAAAAAAACAATAAGACCCATCCCTACTCGGCAAAACCCTGAAACTGACTGCACGACACTGGCCACCGGCTTATCATATTAATGAATCCTTAACCATTATGCCGAATTTTACGACCCTATTGTATTTGAGGCGATACAGGACGTGTCGATTTAATTTTGGTAAAACCGACCTGTTTTATCATCTTATTCCACATAGAAAAAAAGAAAGAATCACCCTATATTTATAGTACTTTTGAATAAATAATGAGGCACTTTGCTCCTAAGAAAATAGAAATATAGTATAATAACTTATTTTTAAATTTTTAATCTTTCAAGATAGTTGAATAGTACAATAATAAAAATGAAAGAAATAGCATTTATTATTATTATTATTATTTTATTGATTTATTATAGTTATAAAAAATATAGGCCGGTAATCTGTGCTCTCACTCACATCCACGTCTATGCGCTGCCTATCTCTTTCTATTGAAATTAATATTTATTTTCATGTTTTCCGATAATTAAACCCTCAAAAAAGTGTCTGCCTTTTTGTAATTATTTTTTATTATATGAAATTAAGACGCTGTTAAAATGTCAACGTGAATCAAACACTTTATTTTATATTAAAAAAACAACAACTTGAGGGTGTTTTTATTAAATGTTAACCCCCTCAAAAGTGTCTGCCTTATTAGTTTTTGTATTTTATGTGATTTTAAATTTACATTTCTGTTTGCTGGCCTCTGAAACAAACACTTTTTTGGGCAAAATTTTTTTACACCCTTTTCCTATGCGCATTACCTGGTGTGGCGACTATTATTTTATTATTGTATATTTACCACTGTAGTGGTATAATTAGTAAGTAATACGGTTTTTTCTTCGGTTTTGACATTTTTAATCACGGAATTGAAGTTATATAGTTAATATAAATAAATAAATAAGCCGAAGAAAACTTAAATTCATCTGCAGCAGTCTATATAACAATGCTGTTAGTTTATTTGACTGTTATGATGCTGGTGAATTCTTTGAGTTCAATTTTTTAAATAAGGCTTTGTGAATATGACATTTCAATGTGGTTTACTATATATAATTTATTAGTTTATCTTCGTTGTTCCCATATGAATCCCATGTGATCAATAGTCGAACCACCTTGGATCTGTATGCTTGGATTTTTGCTGTAGAATTTTTTTCAAAAGATTATTATTTATTCAAAAAATCCCTCTACTGATTTATTATTGTATTTCAGAATATTTTGTAGAAAAAACCTTAAACTCAAGCAGTCCTGAATCAACTACTGGTGCTCAAAATGAAGGGTACGTATCTACAAAAAATATTTTTCTTTCTTAAAAGTCTAACCGTAGAAATAACCTTTAGTTTTTATACATCATGCTAGTGATTAGTAATTAGCAGCTTTCTCTTCCTTAAATCGAATTTCCATATAGTATGGGAACATGGAAAGTTTACCGTGAATGTGTAAGCAAATATAGAGCACTAAATGGATAGGAGAAAAATCAGTTTCTTACCACTGCTGTTCAAATTTATATACCAATATCGCAATCAGATGAGGACAAGATTCAAAAGTCATGACGAAATTAAGAAAGCGATAAGGTACGCCAAGAGATATGAAGACCGGATCATTATAGAATGGAGATATATGAAACGATGGAGGTTACTCATTGGCAGAATTCATTAAAATCAGTCATAGCAACGAAGTATTTTCAATACCATGAGAGATTAGTTTACAAATCACTTGGTTAAAGTCTACCATGAAGAACAAAATGAGATCTCAAAGGGACTAAATGATATTTTGTCTCAAAGACAAAGAATATGGAAGAAAAAAAGTTTATGGATAAAAACACATTCAGCATTCTATTATGCAATAATACTTTTTAAATAAATGTTTATTTCGATAATTTAAATACAAAATATTTACCGAAGAAAAGGCAATTCAACCGTTGGACACGACGAAAGGGAAGCAAGTGAAATCCTTATCTCATTCTAAAACTACTATTTTTGATACAAACAGAACATTACTGTTTAGTCTAGCCTATCAGCAATTTCAATATACTGATGAAATAGTCGTAATACCGTCAAACATAATCTTAACACTAAGTATAACTAAAACATACGTCTCTCTTGGTAGCCCACTTCACATCGATGTTTTCGTTGGTGATGGGATAGCTGTACAATGACACAAAATTCGATCTCGAATTATCAAATTGGTCATCAATTTGAAACAATAAAAAAACAGCAGCAGTGAAGATAGAGCTGATAACCTCAACTGTATGTAGAATTCGATGTACAATATCGTAGTATTCAAATTATGTCATCGTAGAATACACAACATTTTATTATATCCACAAAGAAACTATCTAAATCTTTATCGCTGCGGATTTCGATGCCCTTATGATTATAAAGATACCGCCCTCTTATATCGTCAGAAGTCATTATTATACTAACAAATATACAAAAACAATGATCAAAAGCAGTACCATTGCTATCAATCATTAAATCTGCTCTACTACTTGCAAAGACGTTATTATTTTCAATCCCCTCTAATGTGATTAACGTGGGTGCTATATGACGCAAGAAAACTTATTTGGACACTGAAGTTCATTGCTCTTCAGTAAAAGAGTGCGATGAAGTCGATGGTTAGTCTAGCTTCTTAAAAAAGCAGTCAGTAGCCTAATGGTCACGTTTCTTGCAATAAGAGCAAACAGCTTTAACCTTATTATGATTCGTGGTGCTTCGGTCCAATCCCAAACCAAAAAAATTATTAAATTTTGGTATTTTTGGACAATATTAACTCGAACGATCCCGCACGATAACGCACGGACTTGTTACTTAAACTTTTAGAAGAAGTGTAGGTATGACATATTTCCAAATTGGAATCTTCTTCTGATAATTTATTTGAACCAGATAATTTATAGTTGCCCAACAAAGAAAGGAGTTCGACTCTACATTAGTTTTAAGCGTTGGTGTTTTGACGTGAATATTAGTAATATCCCCAATAACAAATTTGAACGACGGATAAATAAAAATTTATCGAGATGAGAAAAAAAATGGTATACTCGTTATAGGATTTCTTTGCTGGTGTATTGGCTAGTCTTGCGAAGCAGTTCCGTCTGGTAGGATAAAGACTCGACAATTCCTTGATGAATCTCTCCCGAGACTTATCCATCAAATTCCACAAATCGAAACAGCCTTTGGCTTCCTCAGAAATTCCGGTCGCACTAATCACAACATTTAGCCGCATCATAGTCGTCCCAATTTGGTTCGAAAAGTGGTACATCAACACTTGTAGATATCGATCTGCACCTTCCAGAGAAAATGACTATGGTATAAGTGAGTAATTTTCAATAGTTTTATTCCTTGAAATCTATAAGGAAACTAAACATATGTTTTACAGTTTGTAAATAACTGTATCCCTAACTATTGAAACTCATTAATGGTCGGAAAATGTGAACATTACCATCGTTTGCTAAGTGCAGGTACTTGATAAATGAGAAATGCTTTTATTGACAAGCACATATATAGAAATTCTTAGAAAAATGAATTTGTTGAATACCATACTCTCAATTTTCCCCTGAACTACATTGTTGCCTTCATTTTATTACAAAAGCAACTTTCCATTTAGATCGAAGATAATAGAATTAGTACTATTATAACGCCTTATAAAGTTTTGAAAAATATTTTTCAAAAAAGAATGACCTTTCAACCAAGGAGTAACTGCTTCTCGGGATATTTGCCCCGACAAACATTGAACTACACTTCAAAGCTAAACGGGGCTGGTATATCTGCAAGATATAAACAACCATTCTGGTTTGTAATTAGACGCATTACTAAAATATGACAATTTTACAGGAAACTGTAATTAAGTAAAAAACTTTCCATTTATTCCAACATTATTAGTTATCAAAACAAAGACATAATTTATCATTTTATTTTATTTATTGTACCAGCTTATTGAAACACTAATTGGTTATTCGAAATAACATTCTTCTAGTTCATCTTGGTGGTACGTAGTATGTACAAAACTCAACTCTTCAGAAGATATTAAGAAAGAATATCAACCCAAAATGTGGAAAAGAGTCTGTCCACATCCATATTGTCTTTCTTATAGGAAAGTGACAAGAATTGCAGCTTTAACGTTAATAGGATTTTTAGCTTGGATTGTTTTATACGCCATTGTTGGTGACATTGCAGCACCACCCAAAGGTCAAGTATATCAACTTATCATCCTCAGCATATTTTCATATTTTGGAGGATGGTTATTTGGATTAACCACTTTACCTGCATTGGTAGGAATGTTATTCACAGGAATAGCGATGCAGAATTTGAATATTGTAAATATTGATGCTTCATTTTCTCAGCTGAATAAACACTTAAGGTAAGTTGACATTTTGCATATTTCCTATAAATCACCACTGCATTTTTATCATATAGAGGGAGCTTCAGTCCGTTCAGACCAGCAAAGTGTATAATCGTATTATGCAAAATATATCATCGTAGGATGCAAAATATGTCATCGTAGGATACAAAATATATCACCGTAGAATACAAAATATATCATCGTAGTTATTGTATGTATGTATGTATATTGGGGTGACATTCACTGAGACCTAATTGATCTATTGTGCCCCCTCACTTCTACTTAGTTCCTGAGGAAAGTCTCAGAGACTAGTAGCTCCTTTAGTCCTATTTCCCGGAGGAATTTTAGGATATCTGCAGGCTTTAACTTAGGTAAATGTCCCTCTTCTATCCAGTAGTCTCCAAGGTGTTGTGCCCTAGGATTCTGAATTGCTGTGCAGTTCGCAAGTATGTGGATGGAAGTTTCTTCTTCCATGCCACAGAATCTACGTTCTTCTTCCTCCACTATTTTGAGCTTTTTCAGGTGCCCATTCAGGCGACAATGTCCCGTAAGGATGCCTGTTAAAACTCTTAGTGCAGTTTTACTTTGACTTATGCATTCATTTGATCTCAGCAGGTTGTAATCACCCAGAAGAATCTTTGATTGCCTAAGTCCTATTAGATCTTTCCAATGGTCAGATCTTCTCTTTTCTTTGGCTTTGCCTATTTCTTCCAATATTACATTGGGGCTGATACCGCAAAAGGGTTCCGGCCCCCAAAAGGGTGTTCCAGTCCCCTTCTTTGGTAGTTCATCTGCTATTTCATTTCCTTCTATCCCTGTGTGTCCTGGAATCCAAAGTAAGGTGACTATATTGTTCTCGCCTAGTTCATTTAGTTTGCCTAGGCATTCCCACACCATTTTGGAACTGATAACACAAGAGCTCAGTGCTTTAATGGCTGCTTGACTATCCGACATTATGATAATCCTTTGCCTTCTATATCCTTTATTAATATTGAACTGGGCACACTTTCTTATGGCGTGAATTTACGCTTGAAAGATACTCGGGGTTTTTCCCAAGCTTTCAGAGTGTTTGGTTCCTGGCCCGTACACTCCTATCCCAGTTCCTTCTATTGCTTTTGAGCCGTCTGTGTACCATTGAATGGCATTCTTTCTAAGTCTGGTAATGGTATTTGGATCCCATTCCTTCTTGTTGCTTAATTCCGTAACGAATTTCTTTGAAAAGTTATACTTTTTCATCATACCATCTTGTGGCATGTCCCAGGTTTTCTGATTTCTAAGAAGTAAGGAGGTGTTTTTTTTACTTAGTCTGTATCTTGTTCTTTCTGCAACACTTTCCACCACCATAGGTAGTGGTGTGAGGTTGAGAATAACTTCCATGGCTGCCGTTGGGCATGTTCTCATTGCTCCTGTAATGCACATTCAGGCTAGTCTTTGAATTTTGGAGAGGTTTTCTCTCGTTGTCAATAGGCTAGTTCTACTACTCCACGCAATGGCTCCATAAGTGATAATTGGTCTCACTATGGCAGTGTACATTCAGCTCAGGATTTTTGGGTTGCACCCTCAATTTCTCCCTGCCAGATTCCTGCACACCATTAGAGCCATTTTAGCTTTGTATATAATCTCCTTTTCGTGTTTGTTCCACAGGAGTTTACTGTCTAGAGTCAAACCTAGATACTTGACTTCTTGTCTCCATTCAACATCGCTCCCATCAAGTTCAATGGTTTTGAGGTTGAGCTTTCTTTTCTTAGTGAAGGCTATTAAGATGGTTTTGGTGAGGTTGATGTTAAGTCCCACTTGCCTACACCAGCTATTTGTATAGTTCAGACCCTTTTGTACGATGTCACAAAGGGTATTTTCGAATTTTCCCCTGGCTCTTATGACAATATCATCTGCATATCCTTGGCAGGATATTTCGAGGTCAGTCAAACCACACAGGAGTTCGTCAACCGTCAGGCTCCACATTAATGGGGATGCTACTCCTCCCTGTGGACATCCTCTGGTTGTACAGATGGAGACCATGTCTTTACTCGTCCTCGTCTCTGCTACTCTAGTGGTGAGCAGTTCCGACATCCATTTGGATGTTGTGCTGTCACCTCTTCTATTTAATGCTCTTTTGACAGCCTCATGAGGAGTATTGTCAAAAGCTCCTTTTATATCCAAAAAGGCGGATACTACGGCTTCTTGGTTGTCTAGAGCACCTCGGATATCCTCCGTCAGTTTTACCAGTGCTGTCTCCGTAGATCTGCCTGCCCGGTAAGCATGCTGATGCGGGTGGAGAGGTAGTCTCTCTAGGATTTCCGCTCTAATGTAATTGTCAATAGCTTTTTCCATCGTTTTGAGCACAGGATTTGGTGTTTGTTGTGTCCCTTTTTCCAGCTTTTGGGATGAAGGTTACTATTGCCCTTCTCCATGCTTCTGGTATATAACCCAGTTCTAAGTTGCTTCGACTGATCCTAACCAAATGTGGTAGAATTTCGTCTTGTCCTTGCTGGAGCAATGCTGGTAAAATTCCATCAGCTCCCGGTGCCTTGAATGGTGAAAAGGTGTTCATAGCCCATTTTAACCTTTCGCTACTACAAATGTGCTTAGCCATTGTAGTACTTTCTCTCTAAGGTCTGATATGACCTCCGAGAGGACTATCTCCCCTATTTGGGCTACTCCCAGGAAAATGAGTTTCAAGTAAGGGTCTCACTCTTTCTTCCTCTACTTTTTGCCATGACTTTGTAGAGTCTTGCAGCAGCAGGTGTTGTGTTTATATCTTCACAGAATTTCCTGAAGCTATTTCTTTTAGCTTTTCTAATTTCCTTACAGTAGGTGTTTCTCACCTCGGTGTATCTCTGCCAGTCTCCGGTGAGTTTTGCTCTATTAAAAAGGTTCCGGGTTTGAGATCTTAATTCTGACTGATGTTTATTCCATCAGGGTGCATCTCTGCTGCTTCGTTGTTCTTGAAGAGGGCAGCTCGATTCAAATGCATCGATTATTGCCCTGTTCAGGTCCTCAAGCTCATTTTCCAGATCGAGATGGTGCTTAGCCCTCCTTTTTCTCTGGATATGTGCTAGGTTTTGTTTCAGACAGGTGTTATCGTAGTTATGTAAGAAATATTCGTTTATTTAGTATTTGGAACCTTTTCCAAACAGAAAGACTCGAATTTTTTTTTGCGGAAATGCATAATTTTGATTTTTTCGACTTCAGAATAGCTGAAACCAGTGACAAGAAAATACGTTTCTTTTTTACATTTTAGACAATTTTCTAAACATAAACACGCAAAAACTTCTTGCGGAAATATACCATTTTCATTTATTGATAAAAATAGGCGTGTACAAAACCGTTTGAGAATAGATATTATTCATTGATCTGTGTTAAAGGTCGGGAAGAGGATTAAACTCAATTTTTACTTTGTGTATATTATTTATTATATTTTATTTATCAGTTTCAGATATTCTAAAGTCGGGAAAATGATGCATTTCCGCAGAAATTTTTTTGTGATTTTGTATTTGGAGAGGCATCTATATACTGAAAAAATTTTTTTTTTAAACTAGTTTCAGCTAAAAAAAGTTCACCCGAATTTTTATATTATGTAGCCACTAATTATTATAAGTATAACTCTTAAATTTTAATATTTTAAAGAGTAACTTTATTGAACTTTTATTCATTTTAGTGCATTTGCTTTAGTAATTATACTCACTAGAGCAGGCTTAGATCTAGATCCTAAAGCAGTTAATAGACTGAAATTTAACGTTTTGAAGTTGTCTATTATTCCATGGACAACAGAAGCTGCTATTACTGTTATTTTATCAAGATATTTATTAGACATTGATTGGAAATATGCAATACTATTGGGTAAGCTTTTTTCATTTACCGACTTATCTTAGTTAGTAGTAAAGAAAAATCGAGATTTATTAATGTGATTGTATTCATGGTACGTAACTTTTTTCTAGCTTCTACTGCGTGAGTATTTTCATGTATTTCGTTAGTTAATATAAACTTGTTGGTCATAAATAGAATCTTTTCATATTTATTATTCTTATTCAATTTCTATTGATACATTATACATACTTAATCAAACATGAAGGAAGTCGATATAATATAACAAGACTGCCAAGAGTCTTCTTCTTTTACAAAGAACAAAACTATTTTCAATACACTTTTTCGACATTCTTCTCAACGTCATAACTTATTCCAATAAATATAAGAACCAAACATCAATATACTAATTGCTATACTGCACTTAAGTTCAACATGTTTCTTAATGTTTCAAATTAAGATCTACTTAGAGACTTTGTCAGAATGTCAGCGACTTGATCATTAGTGCGCCGTACCGCCGTATCAACTTCAATCAATTTTTAGTTTTGATAACCATTTCGATTTCAGTGTCTTGTATATCATTTTCAGGAATAATTTTTTGATATTGGTAGTTTTCCAAGAAAATGCCAAATTTTAATTTATGCAACAGTTGAATATAGCCGCCATTCGACCAATTTTTGTTTAACACTTTTAGACGTAGGTATGTATTAAAATGAAAAGGTGTAGGGTGATACAAGATAGATATCCTAAATGATTGGTTGATAGAAAATAAATTAAAGTTAAATGAACAAAAAACTAAATGTATGATACTAGGTAGTAAGCAAAATTGTTCTAACTTCAGGCAAGGTCAATGGGTCATTAAAATTAATAATAGTATAGTTGAATACGTAGATGAAATAAAATATTTAGGAGTTATATTAGATTCTCAGCTCAGATTTCATAAACATATTGATTTTAAGTGTACAAAAATAGGAAAAAAAGTTGGATATTTATTTAGAGTTAGTAAAAGTCTTTCACTTTGCTGCAGAAAACTGGTGTACAATACAATCATTTATCCACATTTTAACTATTGTATGTCTTTATTAATATCTTGTTCTAATAGACTGCAAGGCAATGCGCATCTTACTTCGCACAAACAGATATACTTCAATTAATAGAATGTTAAAATCGTTAAGTTTTCTAAATGTATCACAGCTTATAAGGGAGTTCAATTTGGTATTAATTTATAAAATCGTAAATAATCAAGCTCCATCGTATTTTAATACATATTTAAATAAAAGATCTTCGAATATGAATTACAACTTAAGAACAAAAGATAATTACCAAATTGAAAGATTTAACTCTACAATAATGGAGAAAACATTATTTATAGAAGGCTTAAGGTTATATAATAGCTTACCATTAAGTATCAAAACTTCTTCAACTGGAAAACACTTTAAGTCACGATTAAGAAAAATGCATTTTGTAAATTTGTAATATGAAGTCTGTTTGAGTAATAGCTTATTTTTAGCTAAATAAAGTTTTATTCTATTCTATTCTATACAATATATATTAACTCTTATACGACTGAACTGATTTCAACAGACTTGTTCTCATTGGAAAAATCACTTATAATGACAGAAAATTGGACAATTCTCTGGAAATTGGATGCAATAATTGAATTTTTTCCATAAAAATGTATTGAAATATCTAAATAGGCTAGTAAAATCCGTATCTCGTTATCTTATTCTCAGCCCTCAATATCGAAGATAGAACATTTTGTTATGCTATTACACCGGTATTTGTTTTTATTTATTTGTCTTTATCCAAGAATCAATTTTATTATGAAATTCTATAATTTCATGATTTTTAAATAATAGTATTTTTAGTTTAAGAAATTGAAAAAAAAACGTTTAGGTGCATAATAAGCATAAAGGACCGGTTTAAAAATAAAACTAATGCTCGAACTGTTTTTCATCAATCAATGCATTGTAGTAGGAGAGGTGGCACCAATTTTTGGGTAGGTATTTAAGGCAAGCTGAAAATTTGTTCCATACCTCTCCTATTTTACCCCAACTCGGAGCTGCAGACCTGGCTGGTGAGTAGTGGGGCTAAATGAACCCCTAAATTTTTAAAAATATTAATTTATTCTTGCAAAAAATATATTTGAGGCAATTTGAAATTTTTATATATTGTAATTTAATGTTTAAAGAGTTAAGAAAAAAATTAGCCAGACGATTTAGTCGGGGTTTTAGCATTGCCAGACGCGTGCAAAAATATTTTGCAAAAAAATATAAAAAATGTATTTGAGGCAACTTGTGATTTTAATAGGGTATTATTTATAACTAAAAAATAAGATTCTCAAAAAGACAGATCATTTTGGTGGGACTTTCTACCTGCCAGGTGATCTGACTAAATTATGTATACATAATGGGTAGCGCTATAGGCAAGCCGTAGTGTGAGAGAGAGAGAGAGCGTTTATCGGCAGCTGTCTGCGTTCTTGCTTGCCGCGCTACTATTGGCTCTGGCGAGGTCACGTGACTTACAATAGCCATGAGGTTTCTAGTCGAAATTTCGGAGTAAAAAAATAGAAAATATTCTGAATTTGTGCTAAAAACGGTTTGTATAAAAATGATTTTGTTGATTTGTGTGTGTGTGTTAAATGGACATATTTTTTGTGTTATTTTTTTATCATAAAAAATTTGTTATTTAGTCAATTTCAATACAATTCTAAATGTAATGAATTACTTAAATATTTCTCATTACTGCAAAAATATTGGTTTTTTCAAGAAATCATAAGAGACACATTTTTTAAATTGTTTTTTCTGCAACTTTCGTTTTAAAAATTTTTTTCTCCACGATCATCACAGAATTTGACAATTCTGAAATCAAATTTGATTACAGAATGCTGGAATTCTCTCTCTTGAGATTGAAGAAATATTCTGCAACACATCTGCCCCCATGCAATTTAAATGTATTTACATTCTCTCTCTAGTGATAGAATGATATTCTCACACTGGTTAGCAATAATAACATTAGCCTTGACGCAGTTGATTGTCATCGTAGTGGCAAAAGTGTCAAAATTATTGCTGTCACGTAACCGTAACCTAACATAACCACACAATTGTTGAAAATACCCCCAATAATGCACCAGTTTTTTATTTCGAGAACTGTACAAATATAACAATCAATACAAAGTAGAATGTTTCTTGGATTATTGAGTGCTTACCTAATATAATAATTGTGATTCAGTTCTGTAATATAAATTAACTTTTGTTCATTTCCACTTAAAAATATATATTTAAAATCTTTGATCGTGGAGAAAGTATAGTCTGCTACTCGGTTAGAATGAAAATTCGTGATTCTCGTGGTTCCTCACGCTCGCCTTCGGCTCGCGCTCGGAACTTTCCACTCGCATCGAATTTTCATTCTAACCTTGTTACAGAATATACTATTATAGGATTCATATTTTTGCCGCGACATCCAAAATTTAAAAAAAAAAATTTGTGATAGTATTCTAACTCAAAATTTATACAGAAATTTAATATTTTTTTCATGTTCAAATTAATAAAGGCTAACGTATTAAAGAAAGCAATGATTACAAAAATATGAAATCTCAAAATCAGATTTATTGAAATATAAAATAATTATACAACTGAAGAATTATTATAAGTACAAAAATATAAATTTAATTCATTCCACGTCAGAAATAAATTGTGATTTATCTTCTGTGGATTCTCCTTAATCAGAGCTAACAGAATCTTCTTCGGATTCATCTGTGTTCGATTGGGCTACCTCAGCATCATCTGCGAAAAGTAATATATATTTATTTATTTAGTTAGTTCACCCGCAGTAACATTTCCAACATTATTATTTTTATTTTTTTCATGAACAACAGCGTCGAATACTAATTGACAGTCTCCGTCGAACCAGTAAAAATCTAGGGAATCCTCTTTAAGTGTCCATCCATTCCTGTCCGGTGTCAAAGAGCTGGAAGAATCGCGAATATGCATTTCTCCAAATACTCGTTATATATTGCGTTCTTAAGAGATGTTGTTGTATTTCAGCTTTGCACGGAGGTAAAGTAGAGGGATCACAATTTTTCAATGTTTTTTCAAAAGGTTCATCTTCGCAGTGTCGGCTTTGTAAGTCGCTCAAAATTTTTGAAATCGTGCTGCATTTATATTTGATATATTTTTATATCCATAAATTTCGCAAACAAATGCTTCCAAAATAAGCAAAATTTCATCACGCAAATCGGTAATATGCGCAACACCAAGGACTGATAATACTTTTTGATAACATTTATTTTTATCAATATTTTATACGGCCTTATCTTGCCTTTTCGAAAAAATGATGGACTGTACGCATCCTGTTAATGCATGAAAACCTGGTAAACTCGTACATAATTCCATGTGTAATTTTGTTACATTGATGTACCTTTCAGAGTTCCCAGTGCCATGCTCCATAAATAATACTCTACGGCTTTCCTCTAGCGTTACTCACTCGCACCTATACATATTTTGTTAGATCACCTGGCAGGTAGAAAGTCCCACCAAAATGATCTGTCTTTTTGTGAATCTTATTTTCTAGTTATAAATAATACCCTATTAAAATTTCAAGTTGCCTCAAATTCATTTTTTATATTTTTTTGCAAAATATTTTTGCACGCGTCTGGCAATGTTAAAACCCCGACTAAATCGTCTGGCTTATTTTTTTCTTAACTCTTTAAACATTAAATTACAACAAAGCAAAATTTCAAATTGCCTCAAACATATTTTTTGCAAAAATAAATTAATATTTTTAAAAATTTAGGGGTTCACTTAGCCCCGCTACTCACCAGCCAGGTCTGCAGCTCCGAGTTGGGGTATAATAAGAGAGGTATGGAACAAGTTTTCAGCTTGCCTCAAATACCTACCCAAAAATTGGTGCCAGCTCTCGGACTATTGTTGGAGCCGCTCATACGTGGGAATCACAGCAGCATGAATTTCTGCTCGACAGGCTACGAATGATCTCTTGATTTCATATTTTCTCTCGTTGTTGGTAGACTTTAGTAAACAATATCTTTTCACCGACCTTATTGATAGAAGTCCAAACAGGCTAAGTCTGGAGATCGGCGGGGCCTTCTTCGTCCAATCAACCTCTGGTGATATATTAGATCCAAATATTCTCGTACATTTATTGAAAAATGTGCTGGGCAATCGTCTAGTTGCAGAAACATATTTCGCCGTAATTGCAAGGGCACATCTCCTAATAAAATAGGCAAATTGGTTTACCAGTTAATCCATAAACCATATTATGCGAATTAACGTTTCCATTACTTCTAAAAGTGGCCTCATCAGTTCAAATAATTTCGTATAAAAATTCTTTATTTTCCTCAGTCTTGCTCAACATCCAGTGAAAATAATATTCGTCGGTCGAAGTCTTCTTTATTTAAAGCTCGATGTAAAACCACATGATATGGGTGCAGTCTAAAAATATGAAATAACAAACATGTGAAGTAGTATTTTTGGTGACATAAAAACTTCTAGGATCCTTTCAAATGTTTAGAATAGTTGTTCGTGATATAACTGGAGCGCTACCGAAACGTTGAATGTAAAAATATATAAAAAGATTTTGGTTTTATTTCCCAAGAAAATAACGAGAAATGAATATACCACAAGAAACACACAGAAGATATATTAGATTAGGAGTTATGAGGTGGCTACTCTGTCATATTCCACTTTTCTTTTCAGATCTATTGTTGTCCTGTTTATCTAGATTACCTTCCCCATCCCGACTCTCTTAATAAGCATCCCGTTCGCAGGAGATCCCACTTCATTTTATTTCAGGAAAAGATAGAAAGAAAGGAAAATAACAAACTTCAGTAAAGAGAAGAAAAGTGAGCGCCACCTGAAATACTATTAGCAAAGAATACATCAAGTGGTGTATTCTTTGCTATTAGTCTGTTGTTCGCTCACATCAGTCTTTTCAATCGATAAACCTTGGAACATTTTGAAGGAAAGCGAATATGAACAACATTATTAAAATCACAGGTGTGAAAATTATTGATATATACAAATTTATGAAATTCAGGAGCAGCTTTACAATAGTGAATACAAGTGAAATTCAATAATACATTTTACGAGATAAAAACCCAATGGACTGGTTGGTTGGAAGCAATCTCGTACCAAAAAAATGGTAGTTTCCTTTTTCTGAACTCTGAAGATCTCTGACTCCATAGTAGAGAAAATTGTCCAAAATTTATAAGTATATAGTAACATTAGGTATATAGATATATAATTATACAAGACACTATTAAACTAAAATGATGGCTTCTGTTTTTTCGGTTTAAATGTTAGAAAGAACAATTTCATTAATGTACGAGAAACAAAACTACTTCAAATTGGTAAAATGAAGGATATCCAAAATGTTATTCGAAAGTGCAATTTAAGTACAAATTTAGGTTCGTACGAAACAAAAATCATGTATTTTACTGGGTAAAAATAAGAGAAAGCTATATTATAATCACTTGAGAAAAATAGGATATTTTGTTATGTAAAAATCAAAGAAAAATAATATTATGTATGCTATTTTATTAAAAAACGCGCTCTAGCGGCGTTACAAAAAATAAGACATAATCCAAGTAAGAAGGGTTTGATGGATCAATAAATGCTTTTTCCAACAATTTAGTTAGAATCCGTTTAGTCGTTTAGATGAAAACACTCACGTTTGGTGGTCTCATAACAGTTAATCCTTACGCTTGTCGGTGATAAGTTCGATCATTTAGCGAATAACAAATGACTAACAGTGATGTTCGCGGGTTAGAAAAGGAGGAGGATTCGAGCAAGGTATGAGACGCCGAGAACTTTTTATATAAATTTTGTCAAAAACTAACCCTCCGCTGAAGAAAAGAGTTGTTTATATAGATTTGGAAAGTGATAGATTTCATATGATTATTGACTGGAAATCAGTAATGAAAATGAAATCAACTTAAGACAAAAACAAGATCATACACCTTAAATATTCCTGACTTTAGGCAGACATAACATACACATCATTTTTTCATGATCCAAAACGTTATTCATAGATAGATAAATTTTTGTTCATTGTGGTACAAGAAGTGATACACTAAATTTGTTGAAAATTAGCGTAATATTTTTTCCTACGATGAATAATTTTATTGTTAAATAAAATTTGTTTCAGGTAGCATAATCGCAGCAGTAGCCCCCGCTGTTGTAGTTCCATGTCTGTTTAGGCTACGTTCCAAAGGCTACGGAGTTGTCAAGGGCATTCCGACGTTGATTATAGCTGTAGCAAGTATAGACGATGCCCTTTCTGTTGCTATCTTTGGAATAGTACTGGGTATTATCTTTAATGGATCTAGTATCACGGAAGGAATCATTTTCGGGACACTTTCGATTCTAGCTGGTAAGACATTTTAACGTCGAAATAAACTGAAATGATGATGATGATGTTTTTCAATTTACAAGGGACCAATGTTCAATCGGTTTTTGTTCCATTCCATGGATATTACCAACTGTACCGATTAGGTAAACACAATGAAAACTAACTAACCAAAAATTTTTACTTCATTAGTATTGGCAATTTCCATTTTCCTCTTAGATGAACTCACCTATTTTGGAGAGCATCCAATTCACGTTAATCGACGCCATTTTTATGACATTTAGAGCAACTTAAATAACACATTTTTTGGTTTTTGCTTGCTTGTAGAAAAAATAGTGTATGCAACATATGCATAAAGTGTCTTTTTTCACTTATGGAATTGACGTCAATTTTTCCATTCGTGAAAAAAGCACCACTTTATGCACTTGCTGCATTAATAACTATAAATACACACCCCTGTATGTTATCAACTTTTCGAATGTTATACAGATACATTCAAATAAAAACGGAACATAGGGGTTTAGTGTATTGTCCGATCTAAATAGTCCACCAACAAAACATTTCTATAAGTTCACTCCAATGAATATCAAGTATTGATCTGGACAGCTGGATTCAGAATCACTGTAGAAAAGCCCGCCGCTTCTCCTACCAAAATTTGTTAGTTATGTGCGAGGTGTGTCCGAAGTGCGACCTGCGATTTAGTATTGAATAATTATTTGATGGGGTTAGTAAACATCGCTACATATGGAAACAATTTGCTTACGTTTTATGTTGTTAAAATCGAAAATTAATTGTTAAATTCTCTTTAATCGAAAATAATCGTTTAATCGAAAATAATCGATTAATCGAAAATAATCAATTTTCGATGATTCGAAAATTTATTATTTTTCATTATTCTTGATAACGGCAGCTGGACCGCTACCGAAACTTTAAAAATAGAGTTTCAACAAACATCGTGATCAAGAACTATTATATTTAACTAATTTTTTCCCTAACTCACGCCTTTAAAAAGATTGACAATTTGGAACTTACGAAAATATTTTGAAGTTTAAGACTTAAAAAAATTGTCAAGATTTGCCAGTCGATTTTCCGGTCCAAAAAACCCCTCTTTACGAATTTTTAGCATTTTTTAAAAATTTTTGTCGAAAATTTAGAACAAAGGGGTAGGTATGGAAATTTTTTTGCGAATCAAATTGCTTTTTTCTAACTCCCTTAATCCTTGGCAATATCGACTCAAAATTCACTAAAATATGTAAAATTGTCCCCTCTATCGATTGGTGAAGACTAGAACGTTCTATCTTCGCTATTTGTCAAGTTATGAGTATTTTTTGTTTTGAAAAGTGGATTTTCGAAAATTTCATGACTCCATTTGAAGGCGAAATAATGATTTTATCACAAAACTGATTGTGCCAGTCGATTTTTTGGCCAAAAAAACCCCTCTTTACGAATTTTTAGCATTTTTTATAATTTTTTTGTCGAAAATTTAGAACAAAGGGGGTAGCTATGGAAATATTTTGCGATACAAATTGATTTTTTCTAACTCCCATAATCCTTGGAAATATGGACTCAAAATTCACTAAAATATGTAAAATTGTCCCCTCTATCGATTGGTGAAGACTAGAACGTTCTATCTTTCCTATTAGTCGAGTTATGAGTATTTTTTGTTTTGAAAAGTGGATTTTCGAAAATTTCATGACTCTATTTGAAGGCGAAATAATGATTTTATCAAAAAACTGATTGTGCCAGTCGATTTTCCGGCCCAAAAAACCCCTCTTTACGAATTTTTAGCATTTTTTATAATTTTTTTGTCGAAAATTTAGAACAAAGGGGTAGGTATGGAAATATTTTGCTAATCAAATTGCTTTTTTCTAACTCCCTTAATCCTTGGCAATATCGACTCAAAATTCACTAAAATATGTAAAATTGTCCCCTCTATCGATTGGTGAAGACTAGAACGTTCTATCTCTCCTATTAGTCGAGTTATGAGTATTTTTTGTTTTGAAAAGTGGATTTTCGAAAATTTCATGACTCTATTTGAAGGCGAAATAATGATTTTATCACAATACTGATTGTGCCAGTCGATTTTTTGGCCAAAAAAACCCCTCTTTACGAATTTTTAGCATTTTTTATAATTTTTTTGTCGAAAATTTAGAACAAAGGGGGTAGCTATGGAAATATTTTGAGAAACAAATTGATTTTTTCCAACTCCCATAATCCTTGGAAATATGGACTCAAAATTCACTTAAATATGTAAAATTGTCCCCTCTATCGATTGGTGAAGACTAGAACGTTCTATCTTTCCTATTAGTCGAGTTATGAGTATTTTTTGTTTTGAAAAGTGGATTTTCGAAAATTTCATGACTCTATTTGGAGGCGAAATAATGATTTTATCACAAAACTGATTGTGCCAGTCGATTTTCCGGCCCAAAAAACCCCTCTTTACGAATTTTTAGCATTTTTTATAATTTTTTTGTCGAAAATTTAGAACAAAGGGGTAGGTATGGAAATATTTTGCTAATCAAATTGCTTTTTTCTAACTCCCTTAATCCTTGGCAATATCGACTCAAAATTCACTAAAATATGTAAAATTGTCCCCTCTATCGATTGGTGAAGACTAGAACGTTCTATCTTTCCTATTAGTCGAGTTATGAGTATTTTTTGTTTTGAAAAGTGGATTTTCGAAAATTTCATGACTCTATTTGAAGGCGAAATAACGATTTTATCACAAAACTGATTGTGCCAGTCGATTTTTTGGCCAAAAAAACCCCTCTTTACGAATTTTTAGCATTTTTTATAATTTTTTTGTCGAAAATTTAGAACAAAGGGGGTAGCTATGGAAATATTTTGCGATACAAATTGATTTTTTCTAACTCCCATAATCCTTGGAAATATGGACTCAAAATTCACTAAAATATGTAAAATTGTCCCCTCTATCGATTGGTGAAGACTAGAACGTTCTATCTTTCCTATTAGTCGAGTTATGAGTATTTTTTGTTTTGAAAAGTGGATTTTCGAAAATTTCATGACTCCATTTGAAGGCGAAATAATGATTTTATCACAAAACTGATTGTGCCAGTCGATTTTTTGGCCAAAATAACCCCTCTTTACGAATTTTTAGCATTTTTTATAATTTTTTTGTCGAAAATTTAGAACAAAGGGGGTAGCTATGGAAATATTTTGCGATACAAATTGATTTTTTCTAACTCCCATAATCCTTGGAAATATGGACTCAAAATTCACTAAAATATGTAAAATTGTCCCCTCTATCGATTGGTGAAGACTAGAACGTTCTATCTTTCCTATTAGTCGAGTTATGAGTATTTTTTGTTTTGAAAAGTGGATTTTCGAAAATTTCATGACTCTATTTGATGGCGAAATAATGATTTTATCAAAAAACTGATTGTGCCAGTCGATTTTCCGGCCCAAAAAACCCCTCTTTACGAATTTTTAGCATTTTTTATAATTTTTTTGTCGAAAATTTAGAACAAAGGGGTAGGTATGGAAATATTTTGCTAATCAAATTGCTTTTTTCTAACTCCCATAATCCCTGGAAATATGGACTAAAAATTCACTAAAATATGTAAAATTGTCCCCTCTATCGATTGGTGAAGACTAGAACGTTCTATCTTTCCTATTTGTCGAGTTATGAGTATTTTTTGTTTTGAAAAGAGGATTTTCGAAAATTTCATGACTCTATTTGAAGGCGAAATAATGATTTTATCACAAAACTGATTGTGCCAGTCGATTTTTTGGCCAAAAAAACCCCTCTTTACGAATTTTTAGCATTTTTTATAATTTTTTTGTCGAAAATTTAGAACAAAGGAACTATGGAAATATTTTGCGATACAAATTGATTTTTTCTAACTCCCATAATCCTTGGAAATATGGACTCAAAATTGACTAAAATATGTAAAATTGTCCCCTCTATCGATTGGTGAAGACTAGAACGTTCTATCTTTCCTATTTGTCGAGTTATGAGTATTTTTTGTTTTGAAAAGTGGATTTTCGAAAATTTCATGACTCTATTTGAAGGCGAAATAATGATTTTATCACAAAACTGATTGTGCCAGTCGATTTTTTGGCCAAAAAAACCCCTCTTTACGAATTTTTAGCATTTTTTATAATTTTTTTGTCGAAAATTTAGAACAAAGGGGGTAGCTATGGAAATATTTTGAGAAACAAATTGATTTTTTCCAACTCCCATAATCCTTGGAAATATGGACTCAAAATTCACTTAAATATGTAAAATTGTCCCCTCTATCGATTGGTGAAGACTAGAACGTTCTATCTTTCCTATTAGTCGAGTTATGAGTATTTTTTGTTTTGAAAAGTGGATTTTCGAAAATTTCATGACTCTATTTGAAGGCGAAATAATGATTTTATCACAAAACTGATTGTGCCAGTCGATTTTTTGGCCAAAAAAACCCCTCTTTACGAATTTTTAGCATTTTTTATAATTTTTTTGTCGAAAATTTAGAACAAAGGGGGTAGCTATGGAAATATTTTGAGAAACAAATTGATTTTTTCTAACTCCCATAATCCCTGGAAATATGGACTCAAAATTCACTAAAATATGTAAAATTGTCCCCTCTATCGATTGGTGAAGACTAGAACGTTCTATCTTTCCTATTAGTCGAGTTATGAGTATTTTTTGTTTTGAAAAGTGGATTTTCGAAAATTTCATGACTCTATTTGAAGGCGAAATAATGATTTTATCACAAAACTGATTGTGCCAGTCGATTTTTTGGCCAAAAAAACCCCTCTTTACGAATTTTTAGCATTTTTTATAATTTTTTTGTCGAAAATTTAGAACAAAGGGGGTAGCTATGGAAATATTTTGAGAAACAAATTGATTTTTTCCAACTCCCATAATCCTTGGAAATATGGACTCAAAATTCACTTAAATATGTAAAATTGTCCCCTCTATCGATTGGTGAAGACTAGAACGTTCTATCTTTCCTATTAGTCGAGTTATGAGTATTTTTTGTTTTGAAAAGTGGATTTTCGAAAATTTCATGACTCTATTTGAAGGCGAAATAATGATTTTATCACAAAACTGATTGTGCCAGTCGATTTTTTGGCCAAAAAAACCCCTCTTTACGAATTTTTAGCATTTTTTATAATTTTTTTGTCGAAAATTTAGAACAAAGGGGGTAGCTATGGAAATATTTTGAGAAACAAATTGATTTTTCCTAACTCCCATAATCCCTGGAAATATGGACTCAAAATTCACTAAAATATGTAAAATTGTCCCCTCTATCGATTGGTGAAGACTAGAACGTTCTATCTTTCCTATTAGTCGAGTTATGAGTATTTTTTGTTTTGAAAAGTGGATTTTCGAAAATTTCATGACTCTATTTGAAGGCGAAATAATGATTTTATCACAAAACTGATTGTGCAGGCGATTTTTTGGCCAAAAAAACCCCTCTTTACGAATTTTTAGCATTTTTTATAATTTTTTTGTCGAAAATTTAGAACAAAGGGGGTAGCTATGGAAATATTTTGAGAAACAAATTGATTTTATCTAACTCCCATAATCCCTGGAAATATGTACTAAAAATTCACTAAAATATGTAAAATTGTCCCCTCTATCGATTGGTGAAGACTAGAACGTTCTATCTTTCCTATTTGTCGAGTTATGAGTATTTTTTGTTTTGAAAAGAGGATTTTCGAAAATTTCATGACTCTATTTGAAGGCGAAATAATGATTTTATCACAAAACTGATTATGCCAGTCGATTTTTTGGCCAAAAAAACCCCTCTTTACGAATTTTTAGCATTTTTTATAATTTTTTTGTCGAAAATTTAGAACAAAGGAACTATGGAAATATTTTGCGATACAAATTGATTTTTTCTAACTCCCATAATCCTTGGAAATATGGACTCAAAATTCACTAAAATATGTAAAATTGTCCCCTCTATCGATTGGTGAAGACTAGAACGTTCTATCTTTCCTATTTGTCGAGTTATGAGTATTTTTTGTTTTGAAAAGTGGATTTTCGAAAATTTCATGACTCTATTTGAAGGCGAAATAATGATTTTATCACAATACTGATTGTGCCAGTCGATTTTTTGGCCAAAAAAACCCCTCTTTACGAATTTTTAGCATTTTTTATAATTTTTTTGTCGAAAATTTAGAACAAAGGGGGTAGCTATGGAAATATTTTGAGAAACAATTTGATTTTTTCTAACTCCCATAATCCCTGGAAATATGGACTCAAAATTCACTAAAATATGTAAAATTGTCCCCTCTATCGATTGGTGAAGACTAGAACGTTCTATCTTTCCTATTAGTCGAGTTATGAGTATTTTTTGTTTTGAAAAGTGGATTTTCGAAAATTTCATGACTCTATTTGAAGGCGAAATAATGATTTTATCAAAAAACTGATTGTGCCAGTCGATTTTCCGGCCCAAAAAACCCCTCTTTACGAATTTTTAGCATTTTTTATAATTTTTTTGTCGAAAATTTAGAACAAAGGGGTAGGTATGGAAATATTTTGCTAATCAAATTGCTTTTTTCTAACTCCCTTAATCCTTGGCAATATCGACTCAAAATTCACTAAAATATGTAAAATTGTCCCCTCTATCGATTGGTGAAGACTAGAACGTTCTATCTCTCCTATTAGTCGAGTTATGAGTATTTTTTGTTTTGAAAAGTGGATTTTCGAAAATTTCATGACTCTATTTGAAGGCGAAATAATGATTTTATCACAAAACTGATTGTGCCAGTCGATTTTTTGGCCAAAAAAACCCCTCTTTACGAATTTTTAGCATTTTTTATAATTTTTTTGTCGAAAATTTAGAACAAAGGGGGTAGCTATGGAAATATTTTGAGAAACAAATTGATTTTATCTAACTCCCATAATCCCTGGAAATATGGACTAAAAATTCACTAAAATATGTAAAATTGTCCCCTCTATCGATTGGTGAAGACTAGAACGTTATATCTTTCCTATTTGTCGAGTTATGAGTATTTTTTGTTTTGAAAAGAGGATTTTCGAAAATTTCATGACTCTATTTGAAGGCGAAATAATGATTTTATCACAAAACTGATTGTGCCAGTCGATTTTTTGGCCAAAAAAACCCCTCTTTACGAATTTTTAGCATTTTTTATAATTTTTTTGTCGAAAATTTAGAACAAAGGAACTATGGAAATATTTTGCGATACAAATTGATTTTTTCTAACTCCCATAATCCTTGGAAATATGGACTCAAAATTCACTAAAATATGTAAAATTGTCCCCTCTATCGATTGGTGAAGACTAGAACGTTCTATCTTTCCTATTTGTCGAGTTATGAGTATTTTTTGTTTTGAAAAGTGGATTTTCGAAAATTTCATGACTCTATTTGAAGGCGAAATAATGATTTTATCACAAAACTGATTGTGCCAGTCGATTTTTTGGCCAAAAAAACCCCTCTTTACGAATTTTTAGCATTTTTTATAATTTTTTTGTCGAAAATTTAGAACAAAGGGGGTAGCTATGGAAATATTTTGAGAAACAAATTGATTTTTTCCAACTCCCATAATCCTTGGAAATATGGACTCAAAATTCACTTAAATATGTAAAATTGTCCCCTCTATCGATTGGTGAAGACTAGAACGTTCTATCTTTCCTATTAGTCGAGTTATGAGTAATTTTTGTTTTGAAAAGTGGATTTTCGAAAATTTCATGACTCTATTTGAAGGCGACATAATGATTTTATCACAAAACTGATTGTGCCAGTCGATTTTTTGGCCAAAAAAACCCCTCTTTACGAATTTTTAGCATTTTTTATAATTTTTTTGTCGAAAATTTAGAACAAAGGGGGTAGCTATGGAAATATTTTGAGAAACAAATTGATTTTTTCTAACTCCCATAATCCCTGGAAATATGGACTCAAAATTCACTAAAATATGTAAAATTGTCCCCTCTATCGATTGGTGAAGACTAGAACGTTCTATCTTTCCTATTAGTCGAGTTATGAGTATTTTTTGTTTTGAAAAGTGGATTTTCGAAAATTTCATGACTCTATTTGAAGGCGAAATAATGATTTTATCAAAAAACTGATTGTGCCAGTCGATTTTCCGGCCCAAAAAACCCCTCTTTACGAATTTTTAGCATTTTTTATAATTTTTTTGTCGAAAATTTAGAACAAAGGGGTAGGTATGGAAATATTTTGCTAATCAAATTGCTTTTTTCTAACTCCCTTAATCCTTGGCAATATCGACTCAAAATTCACTAAAATATGTAAAATTGTCCCCTCTATCGATTGGTGAAGACTAGAACGTTCTATCTCTCCTATTAGTCGAGTTATGAGTATTTTTTGTTTTGAAAAGTGGATTTTCGAAAATTTCATGACTCTATTTGAAGGCGAAATAATGATTTTATCACAAAACTGATTGTGCCAGTCGATTTTTTGGCCAAAAAAACCCCTCTTTACGAATTTTTAGCATTTTTTATAATTTTTTTGTCGAAAATTTAGAACAAAGGGGAAATGGAAATATTTTGAGAAACAAATTGATTTTATCTAACTCCCATAATCCCTGGAAATATGGACTAAAAATTCACTAAAATATGTAAAATTGTCCCCTCTATCGATTGGTGAAGACTAGAACGTTCTATCTTTCCTATTTGTCGAGTTATGAGTATTTTTTGTTTTGAAAAGAGGATTTTCGAAAATTTCATGACTCTATTTGAAGGCGAAATAATGATTTTATCACAAAACTGATTGTGCCAGTCGATTTTTTGGCCAAAAAAACCCCTCTTTACGAATTTTTAGCATTTTTTATAATTTTTTTGTCGAAAATTTAGAACAAAGGGGGTAGCTATGGAAATATTTTGAGAAACAAATTGATTTTTTCCAACTCCCATAATCCTTGGAAATATGGACTCAAAATTCACTCAAATATGTAAAATTGTCCCCTCTATCGATTGGTGAAGACTAGAACGTTCTATCTTTCCTATTAGTCGAGTTATGAGTATTTTTTGTTTTGAAAAGTGGATTTTCGAAAATTTCATGACTCTATTTGAAGGCGACATAATGATTTTATCACAAAACTGATTGTGCCAGTCGATTTTTTGGCCAAAAAAACCCCTCTTTACGAATTTTTAGCATTTTTTATAATTTTTTTGTCGAAAATTTAGAACAAAGGGGGTAGCTATGGAAATATTTTGAGAAACAAATTGATTTTTTCTAACTCCCATAATCCCTGGAAATATGGACTCAAAATTCACTAAAATATGTAAAATTGTCCCCTCTATCGATTGGTGAAGACTAGAACGTTCTATCTTTCCTATTAGTCGAGTTATGAGTATTTTTTGTTTTGAAAAGTGGATTTTCGAAAATTTCATGACTCTATTTGAAGGCGAAATAATGATTTTATCAAAAAACTGATTGTGCCAGTCGATTTTCCGGCCCAAAAAACCCCTCTTTACGAATTTTTAGCATTTTTTATAATTTTTTTGTCGAAAATTTAGAACAAAGGGGTAGGTATGGAAATATTTTGCTAATCAAATTGCTTTTTTCTAACTCCCTTAATCCTTGGCAATATCGACTCAAAATTCACTAAAATATGTAAAATTGTCCCCTCTATCGATTGGTGAAGACTAGAACGTTCTATCTCTCCTATTAGTCGAGTTATGAGTATTTTTTGTTTTGAAAAGTGGATTTTCGAAAATTTCATGACTCTATTTGAAGGCGAAATAATGATTTTATCACAAAACTGATTGTGCCAGTCGATTTTTTGGCCAAAAAAACCCCTCTTTACGAATTTTTAGCATTTTTTATAATTTTTTTGTCGAAAATTTAGAACAAAGGGGAAATGGAAATATTTTGAGAAACAAATTGATTTTATCTAACTCCCATAATCCCTGGAAATATGGACTAAAAATTCACTAAAATATGTAAAATTGTCCCCTCTATCGATTGGTGAAGACTAGAACGTTCTATCTTTCCTATTTGTCGAGTTATGAGTATTTTTTGTTTTGAAAAGAGGATTTTCGAAAATTTCATGACTCTATTTGAAGGCGAAATAATGATTTTATCACAAAACTGATTTTGCCAGTCGATTTTTTGGCCAAAAAAACCCCTCTTTACGAATTTTTAGCATTTTTTATAATTTTTTTGTCGAAAATTTAGAACAAAGGAACTATGGAAATATTTTGCGATACAAATTGATTTTTTCTAACTCCCATAACCCTTGGAAATATGGACTCAAAATTGACTAAAATATGTAAAATTGTCCCCTCTATCGATTGGTGAAGACTAGAACGTTCTATCTTTCCTATTTGTCGAGTTATGAGTATTTTTTGTTTTGAAAAGTGGATTTTCGAAAATTTCATGACTCTATTTGAAGGCGAAATAATGATTTTATCACAAAACTGATTGTGCCAGTCGATTTTTTGGCCAAAAAAACCCCTCTTTACGAATTTTTAGCATTTTTTATAATTTTTTTGTCGAAAATTTAGAACAAAGGGGGTAGCTATGGAAATATTTTGAGAAACAAATTGATTTTTTCCAACTCCCATAATCCTTGGAAATATGGACTCAAAATTCACTTAAATATGTAAAATTGTCCCCTCTATCGATTGGTGAAGACTAGAACGTTCTATCTTTCCTATTAGTCGAGTTATGAGTATTTTTTGTTTTGAAAAGTGGATTTTCGAAAATTTCATGACTCTATTTGAAGGCGAAATAATGATTTTATCACAAAACTGATTGTGCCAGTCGATTTTTTGGCCAAAAAAACCCCTCTTTACGAATTTTTAGCATTTTTTATAATTTTTTTGTCGAAAATTTAGAACAAAGGGGGTAGCTATGGAAATATTTTGAGAAACAAATTGATTTTTTCTAACTCCCATAATCCCTGGAAATATGGACTCAAAATTCACTAAAATATGTAAAATTGTCCCCTCTATCGATTGGTGAAGACTAGAACGTTCTATCTTTCCTATTAGTCGAGTTATGAGTATTTTTTGTTTTGAAAAGTGGATTTTCGAAAATTTCATGACTCTATTTGAAGGCGAAATAATGATTTTATCACAAAACTGATTGTGCCAGTCGATTTTTTGGCCAAAAAAACCCCTCTTTACGAATTTTTAGCATTTTTTATAATTTTTTTGTCGAAAATTTAGAACAAAGGGGGTAGCTATGGAAATATTTTGAGAAACAAATTGATTTTTTCCAACTCCCATAATCCTTGGAAATATGGACTCAAAATTCACTTAAATATGTAAAATTGTCCCCTCTATCGATTGGTGAAGACTAGAACGTTCTATCTTTCCTATTAGTCGAGTTATGAGTATTTTTTGTTTTGAAAAGTGGATTTTCGAAAATTTCATGACTCTATTTGAAGGCGAAATAATGATTTTATCACAAAACTGATTGTGCCAGTCGATTTTTTGGCCAAAAAAACCCCTCTTTACGAATTTTTAGCATTTTTTATAATTTTTTTGTCGAAAATTTAGAACAAATGGGGAAGCTATGGAAATATTTTGAGAAACAAATTGATTTTTCCTAACTCCCATAATCCCTGGAAATATGGACTCAAAATTCACTAAAATATGTAAAATTGTCCCCTCTATCGATTGGTGAAGACTAGAACGTTCTATCTTTCCTATTAGTCGAGTTATGAGTATTTTTTGTTTTGAAAAGTGGATTTTCGAAAATTTCATGACTCTATTTGAAGGCGAAATAATGATTTTATCACAAAACTGATTGTGCAGGCGATTTTTTGGCCAAAAAAACCCCTCTTTACGAATTTTTAGCATTTTTTATAATTTTTTTGTCGAAAATTTAGAACAAAGGGGGTAGCTATGGAAATATTTTGAGAAACAAATTGATTTTATCTAACTCCCATAATCCCTGGAAATATGTACTAAAAATTCACTAAAATATGTAAAATTGTCCCCTCTATCGATTGGTGAAGACTAGAACGTTCTATCTTTCCTATTTGTCGAGTTATGAGTATTTTTTGTTTTGAAAAGAGGATTTTCGAAAATTTCATGACTCTATTTGAAGGCGAAATAATGATTTTATCACAAAACTGATTATGCCAGTCGATTTTTTGGCCAAAAAAACCCCTCTTTACGAATTTTTAGCATTTTTTATAATTTTTTTGTCGAAAATTTAGAACAAAGGAACTATGGAAATATTTTGCGATACAAATTGATTTTTTCTAACTCCCATAATCCTTGGAAATATGGACTCAAAATTCACTAAAATATGTAAAATTGTCCCCTCTATCGATTGGTGAAGACTAGAACGTTCTATCTTTCCTATTTGTCGAGTTATGAGTATTTTTTGTTTTGAAAAGTGGATTTTCGAAAATTTCATGACTCTATTTGAAGGCGAAATAATGATTTTATCACAATACTGATTGTGCCAGTCGATTTTTTGGCCAAAAAAACCCCTCTTTACGAATTTTTAGCATTTTTTATAATTTTTTTGTCGAAAATTTAGAACAAAGGGGGTAGCTATGGAAATATTTTGAGAAACAAATTGATTTTTTCCAACTCCCATAATCCTTGGAAATATGGACTCAAAATTCACTTAAATATGTAAAATTGTCCCCTCTATCGATTGGTGAAGACTAGAACGTTCTATCTTTCCTATTAGTCGAGTTATGAGTATTTTTTGTTTTGAAAAGTGGATTTTCGAAAATTTCATGACTCTATTTGAAGGCGAAATAATGATTTTATCACAAAACTGATTGTGCCAGTCGATTTTTTGGCCAAAAAAACCCCTCTTTACGAATTTTTAGCATTTTTTATAATTTTTTTGTCGAAAATTTAGAACAAAGGGGGTAGCTATGGAAATATTTTGAGAAACAATTTGATTTTTTCTAACTCCCATAATCCCTGGAAATATGGACTCAAAATTCACTAAAATATGTAAAATTGTCCCCTCTATCGATTGGTGAAGACTAGAACGTTCTATCTTTCCTATTAGTCGAGTTATGAGTATTTTTTGTTTTGAAAAGTGGATTTTCGAAAATTTCATGACTCTATTTGAAGGCGAAATAATGATTTTATCAAAAAACTGATTGTGCCAGTCGATTTTCCGGCCCAAAAAACCCCTCTTTACGAATTTTTAGCATTTTTTATAATTTTTTTGTCGAAAATTTAGAACAAAGGGGTAGGTATGGAAATATTTTGCTAATCAAATTGCTTTTTTCTAACTCCCTTAATCCTTGGCAATATCGACTCAAAATTCACTAAAATATGTAAAATTGTCCCCTCTATCGATTGGTGAAGACTAGAACGTTCTATCTCTCCTATTAGTCGAGTTATGAGTATTTTTTGTTTTGAAAAGTGGATTTTCGAAAATTTCATGACTCTATTTGAAGGCGAAATAATGATTTTATCACAAAACTGATTGTGCCAGTCGATTTTTTGGCCAAAAAAACCCCTCTTTACGAATTTTTAGCATTTTTTATAATTTTTTTGTCGAAAATTTAGAACAAAGGGGGTAGCTATGGAAATATTTTGAGAAACAAATTGATTTTATCTAACTCCCATAATCCCTGGAAATATGGACTAAAAATTCACTAAAATATGTAAAATTGTCCCCTCTATCGATTGGTGAAGACTAGAACGTTCTATCTTTCCTATTTGTCGAGTTATGAGTATTTTTTGTTTTGAAAAGAGGATTTTCGAAAATTTCATGACTCTATTTGAAGGCGAAATAATGATTTTATCACAAAACTGATTGTGCCAGTCGATTTTTTGGCCAAAAAAACCCCTCTTTACGAATTTTTAGCATTTTTTATAATTTTTTTGTCGAAAATTTAGAACAAAGGAACTATGGAAATATTTTGCGATACAAATTGATTTTTTCTAACTCCCATAATCCTTGGAAATATGGACTCAAAATTCACTAAAATATGTAAAATTGTCCCCTCTATCGATTGGTGAAGACTAGAACGTTCTATCTTTCCTATTTGTCGAGTTATGAGTATTTTTTGTTTTGAAAAGTGGATTTTCGAAAATTTCATGACTCTATTTGAAGGCGAAATAATGATTTTATCACAAAACTGATTGTGCCAGTCGATTTTTTGGCCAAAAAAACCCCTCTTTACGAATTTTTAGCATTTTTTATAATTTTTTTGTCGAAAATTTAGAACAAAGGGGGTAGCTATGGAAATATTTTGAGAAACAAATTGATTTTTTCCACCTCCCATAATCCTTGGAAATATGGACTCAAAATTCACTTAAATATGTAAAATTGTCCCCTCTATCGATTGGTAAAGACTAGAACGTTCTATCTTTCCTATTAGTCGAGTTATGAGTAATTTTTGTTTTGAAAAGTGGATTTTCGAAAATTTCATGACTCTATTTGAAGGCGACATAATGATTTTATCACAAAACTGATTGTGCCAGTCGATTTTTTGGCCAAAAAAACCCCTCTTTACGAATTTTTAGCATTTTTTATAATTTTTTTGTCGAAAATTTAGAACAAAGGGGGTAGCTATGGAAATATTTTGAGAAACAAATTGATTTTTTCTAACTCCCATAATCCCTGGAAATATGGACTCAAAATTCACTAAAATATGTAAAATTGTCCCCTCTATCGATTGGTGAAGACTAGAACGTTCTATCTTTCCTATTAGTCGAGTTATGAGTATTTTTTGTTTTGAAAAGTGGATTTTCGAAAATTTCATGACTCTATTTGAAGGCGAAATAATGATTTTATCAAAAAACTGATTGTGCCAGTCGATTTTCCGGCCCAAAAAACCCCTCTTTACGAATTTTTAGCATTTTTTATAATTTTTTTGTCGAAAATTTAGAACAAAGGGGTAGGTATGGAAATATTTTGCTAATCAAATTGCTTTTTTCTAACTCCCTTAATCCTTGGCAATATCGACTCAAAATTCACTAAAATATGTAAAATTGTCCCCTCTATCGATTGGTGAAGACTAGAACGTTCTATCTCTCCTATTAGTCGAGTTATGAGTATTTTTTGTTTTGAAAAGTGGATTTTCGAAAATTTCATGACTCTATTTGAAGGCGAAATAATGATTTTATCACAAAACTGATTGTGCCAGTCGATTTTTTGGCCAAAAAAACCCCTCTTTACGAATTTTTAGCATTTTTTATAATTTTTTTGTCGAAAATTTAGAACAAAGGGGAAATGGAAATATTTTGAGAAACAAATTGATTTTATCTAACTCCCATAATCCCTGGAAATATGGACTAAAAATTCACTAAAATATGTAAAATTGTCCCCTCTATCGATTGGTGAAGACTAGAACGTTCTATCTTTCCTATTTGTCGAGTTATGAGTATTTTTTGTTTTGAAAAGAGGATTTTCGAAAATTTCATGACTCTATTTGAAGGCGAAATAATGATTTTATCACAAAACTGATTGTGCCAGTCGATTTTTTGGCCAAAAAAACCCCTCTTTACGAATTTTTAGCATTTTTTATAATTTTTTTGTCGAAAATTTAGAACAAAGGGGGTAGCTATGGAAATATTTTGAGAAACAAATTGATTTTTTCCAACTCCCATAATCCTTGGAAATATGGACTCAAAATTCACTTAAATATGTAAAATTGTCCCCTCTATCGATTGGTGAAGACTAGAACGTTCTATCTTTCCTATTAGTCGAGTTATGAGTATTTTTTGTTTTGAAAAGTGGATTTTCGAAAATTTCATGACTCTATTTGAAGGCGACATAATGATTTTATCACAAAACTGATTGTGCCAGTCGATTTTTTGGCCAAAAAAACCCCTCTTTACGAATTTTTAGCATTTTTTATAATTTTTTTGTCGAAAATTTAGAACAAAGGGGGTAGCTATGGAAATATTTTGAGAAACAAATTGATTTTTTCTAACTCCCATAATCCCTGGAAATATGGACTCAAAATTCACTAAAATATGTAAAATTGTCCCCTCTATCGATTGGTGAAGACTAGAACGTTCTATCTTTCCTATTAGTCGAGTTATGAGTATTTTTTGTTTTGAAAAGTGGATTTTCGAAAATTTCATGACTCTATTTGAAGGCGAAATAATGATTTTATCAAAAAACTGATTGTGCCAGTCGATTTTCCGGCCCAAAAAACCCCTCTTTACGAATTTTTAGCATTTTTTATAATTTTTTTGTCGAAAATTTAGAACAAAGGGGTAGGTATGGAAATATTTTGCTAATCAAATTGCTTTTTTCTAACTCCCTTAATCCTTGGCAATATCGACTCAAAATTCACTAAAATATGTAAAATTGTCCCCTCTATCGATTGGTGAAGACTAGAACGTTCTATCTCTCCTATTAGTCGAGTTATGAGTATTTTTTGTTTTGAAAAGTGGATTTTCGAAAATTTCATGACTCTATTTGAAGGCGAAATAATGATTTTATCACAAAACTGATTGTGCCAGTCGATTTTTTGGCCAAAAAAACCCCTCTTTACGAATTTTTAGCATTTTTTATAATTTTTTTGTCGAAAATTTAGAACAAAGGGGAAATGGAAATATTTTGAGAAACAAATTGATTTTATCTAACTCCCATAATCCCTGGAAATATGGACTAAAAATTCACTAAAATATGTAAAATTGTCCCCTCTATCGATTGGTGAAGACTAGAACGTTCTATCTTTCCTATTTGTCGAGTTATGAGTATTTTTTGTTTTGAAAAGAGGATTTTCGAAAATTTCATGACTCTATTTGAAGGCGAAATAATGATTTTATCACAAAACTGATTTTGCCAGTCGATTTTTTGGCCAAAAAAACCCCTCTTTACGAATTTTTAGCATTTTTTATAATTTTTTTGTCGAAAATTTAGAACAAAGGAACTATGGAAATATTTTGCGACACAAATTGATTTTTTCTAACTCCCATAACCCTTGGAAATATGGACTCAAAATTCACTTAAATATGTAAAATTGTCCCCTCTATCGATTGGTGAAGACTAGAACGTTCTATCTTTCCTATTTGTCGAGTTATGAGTATTTTTTGTTTTGAAAAGTGGATTTTCGAAAATTTCATGACTCTATTTGAAGGCGAAATAATGATTTTATCACAAAACTGATTGTGCCAGTCGATTTTTTGGCCAAAAAAACCCCTCTTTACGAATTTTTAGCATTTTTTATAATTTTTTTGTCGAAAATTTAGAACAAAGGGGGTAGCTATGGAAATATTTTGAGAAACAAATTGATTTTTTCCAACTCCCATAATCCTTGGAAATATGGACTCAAAATTCACTTAAATATGTAAAATTGTCCCCTCTATCGATTGGTGAAGACTAGAACGTTCTATCTTTCCTATTAGTCGAGTTATGAGTATTTTTTGTTTTGAAAAGTGGATTTTCGAAAATTTCATGACTCTATTTGAAGGCGAAATAATGATTTTATCACAAAACTGATTGTTCCAGTCGATTTTCCGGCCCAAAAAACCCCTCTTTACGAATTTTTAGCATTTTTTATAATTTTTTTGTCGAAAATTTAGAACAAAGGGGTAGGTATGGAAATATTTTGCTAATCAAATTGCTTTTTTCTAACTCCCTTAATCCTTGGCAATATCGACTCAAAATTCACTAAAATATGTAAAATTGTCCCCTCTATCGATTGGTGAAGACTAGAACGTTCTATCTCTCCTATTAGTCGAGTTATGAGTATTTTTTGTTTTGAAAAGTGGATTTTCGAAAATTTCATGACTCTATTTGAAGGCGAAATAATGATTTTATCACAAAACTGATTGTGCCAGCCGATTTTTTGGCCAAAAAAACCCCTCTTTACGAATTTTTAGCATTTTTTATAATTTTTTTGTCGAAAATTTAGAACAAAGGGGAAATGGAAATATTTTGAGAAACAAATTGATTTTATCTAACTCCCATAATCCCTGGAAATATGGACTAAAAATTCACTAAAATATGTAAAATTGTCCCCTCTATCGATTGGTGAAGACTAGAACGTTCTATCTTTCCTATTTGTCGAGTTATGAGTATTTTTTGTTTTGAAAAGAGGATTTTCGAAAATTTCATGACTCTATTTGAAGGCGAAATAATGATTTTATCACAAAACTGATTGTGCCAGTCGATTTTTTGGCCAAAAAAACCCCTCTTTACGAATTTTAAGCATTTTTTATTTTTTTTTGTCGAAAATTTAGAACAAAGGGGTAGGTATGGAAATATTTTGCGATACAAATTGATTTCTTCTAACTCCCATAATCCTTGGAAATATGGACTCAAAATTCACTAAAATATGTAAAATTGTCCCCTCTATCGATTGGTGAAGACTAGAACGTTCTATCTTTCCTATTTGTCGAGTTATGAGTATTTTTTGTTTTGAAAACTGGATTTTCGAAAATTTCATGACTCTATTTGAAGGCGAAATAATGATTTTATCAAAAAACTGATTGTGCCAGTCGATTTTCCGGCCCAAAAAACCCCTCTTTACGAATTTTACGCATTTTTTATTTTTTTTTGTCGAAAATTTAGAACAAAGGGGTAGGTATGGAAATATTTTGCGATGCAAATTGATTTTTTCTAACTCCCATAATCCTTGGAAATATCGACTCAAAATTCACTAAAATATGTAAAATTGTCCCCTCTATCGATTGGTGAAGACTAGAACGTTCTATCTTTCCTATTAGTCGAGTTATGAGTATTTTTTGTTTTGAAAAGTGGATTTTAGAAAATTTCATGACTCTATTTGAATGATTTTATCAAAAAACTGATTGTGCCAGCCGATTTTTTGGCCAAAAAACCCCTCTTTACGAATTTTTAGCATTTTTTATAATTTTTTTGTCGAAAATTTAGAACAAAGGGGAAATGGAAATATTTTGAGAAACAAATTGATTTTATCTAACTCCCATAATCCCTGGAAATATGGACTAAAAATTCACTAAAATATGTAAAATTGTCCCCTCTATCGATTGGTGAAGACTAGAACGTTCTATCTTTCCTATTTGTCGAGTTATGAGTATTTTTTGTTTTGAAAAGAGGATTTTCGAAAATTTCATGACTCTATTTGAAGGCGAAATAATGATTTTATCACAAAACTGATTGTGCCAGTCGATTTTTTGGCCAAAAAAACCCCTCTTTACGAATTTTAAGCATTTTTTATTTTTTTTTGTCGAAAATTTAGAACAAAGGGGTAGGTATGGAAATATTTTGCGATACAAATTGATTTCTTCTAACTCCCATAATCCTCGGAAATATGGACTCAAAATTCACTAAAATATGTAAAATTGTCCCCTCTATCGATTGGTGAAGACTAGAACGTTCTATCTTTCCTATTTGTCGAGTTATGAGTATTTTTTGTTTTGAAAACTGGATTTTCGAAAATTTCATGACTCTATTTGAAGGCGAAATAATGATTTTATCAAAAAACTGATTGTGCCAGTCGATTTTCCGGCCCAAAAAACCCCTCTTTACGAATTTTACGCATTTTTTATTTTTTTTTGTCGAAAATTTAGAACAAAGGGGTAGGTATGGAAATATTTTGCGATGCAAATTGATTTTTTCTAACTCCCATAATCCTTGGAAATATCGACTCAAAATTCACTAAAATATGTAAAATTGTCCCCTCTATCGATTGGTGAAGACTAGAACGTTCTATCTTTCCTATTAGTCGAGTTATGAGTATTTTTTGTTTTGAAAAGTGGATTTTCGAAAATTTCATGACTCTATTTGAATGATTTTATCAAAAAACTGATTGTGCCAGTCGATTTTCCGGCGCAAAAAACCCCTCTTTACGAATTTTAAGCATTTTTTATTTTTTTTTGTCGAAAATTTAGAACAAAGGGGTAGGTATGGAAATATTTTGCGAATCAAATTGCTTTTTTCTAACTCCCTTAATCCTTGGCAATATCGACTCAAAATTAGGGCTGGGCGATTATCAAAAAACATAATCGATTATCGATTATATAAAATAATCGATTATTTTCGATTAATCGATGTTAATCGATTAATTGATTAATCGAAAAAAATCGATTAATCGAAAATAATCGATTAATCGAAAATAATCGATTAATCGGAAATAATCGATTAATCTAAAATAATCGATTAATCAAAAAAAATCGATTAACAATTAATGTTTCGAGTTAAGATAATATGTTTTGATTTCTTTCGGCCATAACGGCTTGCAAAATAAAAATAAATTCGTAAATAAAACAAAATAGGATTCTTTAAATTCAAACAAAATTATGGGCTTGAACACACACCGATCGACTGACTGTCTGACGCTAATTAAGGACCGCCCACAGTTGAGAATAGGTAGTAGTGGGAATTGTACGATATGTTGTTATAGGTGTCCAAATAAACGATTGTAATAATCGTGTTTTTAATCTGTTGAAGCTGGATGTTGGTCGACTAGTTCGAAAGCAGTTCCGATACAATGCTTAAAATCCCTATGTTCCGTTTTTGTTTGAATGTATCAGTATATAAATGTCACTGTGTTTGCAATGTTTCTTCTTCCCATGCTCTGTTGCATATTGGCAGCAGCGTAGCTCTTTTTTCACAGTTCCGATATAGCCATTCTGTAGATAAGGCCATAGGAGCCCGGTTACTTCTGGTTTCGACTGTCATTTGTCATGCATTGTTTATGATTTTTATTATTTGTTGATTATTCGACCATCGAAGAGAAACTCAAAACTGATTTTTTGCAAAAACAGGATTTCTTCCCATGTTATTATCAGGAACCAGTTTGTCCCTAACTAACGACAGCATATGGTCAAGTCCTAGTCTAGACATTCGAAAATTATCTCTAAATTCTCCATCAAAATAAACTACTCTGGTGACAAAATTCTGAATTCTGTAGTCATCATCTGAGGCTGTGGACTCTTCATCAGAAATTGACAAAAGAAGATGGTGAAGGTGGTGAAACACAAAAGCAGCCCGATTGTCCATGTTAAAAAACAACTCAAAAATTCCAAAAACTGGAGTAACAAAAATAAAATTTGCGGTCGTTTTGGGAATATATTTAAGGTTATATTTTCGTTTCGTACTTTTACCGGTTTTGTGTCCCGAATACAACTAGATTTTTCAGTTTCATTCTGTCAATCGAAGCGGTTAACCGTGGTTACTGTTAGTTACTTTCGGACCATAGCCTAACTCACTAACGTCAACTGTCCCGCTTATACTTTTCACATGTTCCAGAAAGTTCTCGACCTCCGTGATACTTTTCGATGACAGTTCTAGATGATTCCAGATGTTTGTCTTCTTCTTTTTCTTTATGGACCTTTACATATCTTCAGTACAGGTCCGACGTAACAGTATTGATAAAATTGTACTGAGGAATTCCAGGAAAAACAGTTCGAGGTCGGTGTCGGATATTATTGTTATCTCTAATATAGACTGTTCATCCAAAGTATAATTATTGTGAAAAGCTTTGTGAAGTTGTTTGCAATCTGAACCTCATTAACCGTTTAAATGTTTTTGTGATACACGACATCAAGGTTATAGGACGATAAGATGAAGGAGATTCCTGTCTTTTTGTGGCTTTAAAAGAATACATATTGTTACTTGTTCAAATTGACACAGTCTTCTAAGTTCCCGTTGTTTATTCCTTCATTTTGAATTTCCATTCTTTTGCTCCCATTTTGTTATTTTTTTTGTTTCTGGAAAAGTAGACACATCAAATATGCGCAAGTATTTTGAAAAAAAAGTCTTCTGATCAGGTTCGAAAGAGTGATGAGAATTCTAGAAATTTGCTCCCTCATTTTGGCTGTTAATCTGGCATTGTACAACTGACTTTAAGTCAGAAATACATTTTTTATCAAAATGAAAATATAAATGAACTTATTACTGATGCTAGTATTTATATATTTGATATTTATTTTAAATTTCATCATCAATATTTATTTATTGTTTAAAAAGATTGGTCGGATAGATGTTCAGTAGACTGTTCCATTTCACATTATCATGCTATTTTTTTCTTCACAGGCATGTCAATTGGAGTAATTTGGGGAGTTATATGCAACTTAACTCCTGAAAGGAATGATCCCTTTGCAGCACCTTTAAGAATCCTACTACTCCTAGTAGGAGGTCTAGCAGGGGTTTTCGGTAGCGAGCTCATTGGCTACGGTGGTGCTGGTCCTTTAATCTGCGTAACAGCTGCTTTCGTATCTCTTGCCTACTGGTCCAAGCAAGGCTGGCATATTGAAGAAAATCCTGCAGCAATAGCTTTTGAAATATTTTGGATGATTTTTCAGCCTATTTTATTTGGCATTACTGGGTCTAGAATTAAACTGAGAGAAATGGATGGGGAAGTTGTACTTATGTGTATGGGAATTTTACTAATCGCTGTGCTGCTGCGAATTGGAGTAACTATCTTGGTGGGAATTGGATGTGATATGAATTTGAAAGAAAAAATATTTGTTAGTGTCTCGTGGATAAGTAAAGGTATTGTGCAGGTAAGCTAGTTAATCTGTAGGTATTAAAATTATAGAATTTGTTAACTGGAATGACGAATGGGTTTCAGTGATTGAACTAAATTATTCAATATGAATGAACATGTTTAGCGCACCACACAGTCATTTTAAATCAAAATACTATACACACAAACTATATTGACGGCAAATATAATTAAATTTCAAATACTTTTCACAAATACCTTAGTAAGAACTGTAAGTGCTCTGCCGATATCTGTTGACGTTGAAATTGTTTCGATGTATTTTTAGCTTTATATCTGTTGCCCAAGTAGCATTTGGACGTTGCGGCAGAGTTATATAGCGTTCGGCTAAGTAATCCAACGTTGTAGTAATCACGTCACAACCCAAATTTGCATCCAAACTGGAAATAGAAACTCAAGTCTCTACCGACATCGGCGCTGACTTTTTATGTCTTATATGTGTGTCCAGAAACTCTCCTGCCAAACGGAAACTACAGTTACTAGAGGTGATTTTAAGTCGATTTAGCTCAAATTACTTGAATCCGAAAATGCTTCCTAAGGGAGCTACAGCCCTTTGAAGAAGACGTCCTCACATGAGTTTTCTTCAAATTATTCAAAAATACCGTTACTTAAAATATTCAAACTTGGTATAATCAATAAACAGTTACAAATCAGTCGTTCGCTGAAAATAAATTTTTTTCAGATCCATCACAAGCGTGTCAGTCGGGGGGACCAGCAGGTATTTTTATTAAAAAAATTTTATTCAAGTTTTTTATGTATCCGACACCGAATTTGGAAAATTCAAGATAATTTTCATAAAAAATGTTGTCTTCTTTCAAATCGATATCATGAACCGTTTTCGAGAAAAATAAATTTAAACTTTTTGTGTTCCTTACATAAAATCATGTTGGATTATAAAATTATATCTGTAATATCAAGTTAGCTTTAAAAAAACAACAAATTGTACAGTTACTGGTAACAAAAGTCGTAAGTATTAAGCTGCTTACATCGTTTTGGAAATTTTAAATTAATTTTTTTCGTGAGGGTATAAAACAACAATCAAAATTAAAAAAAAAACAAAGTTAGAGATAATTACCAACAGAAATGAGAGAATTAATTTTACAACAGATGCTCTACATGACGACCGTTTGTCTCAATACACAAATTTATTCTTTTCTCTAAAGATCGTCTAATTTTTGCAGAAATTCCTGTATTATTTATAATTTCATTACAAACGTTTTGAATTCTTTGCCACAGCTGATTACGGGTTTCTATTGGAACAGCATAGACTAATGATTTTAAATAACCCCAAATACAAAAATCACAGGGGTTTAAATCTGGAGATCTTGGGGGCCAATTAACTGGACCACCTCTTCCAATCCATTTATCGTGATAGTTATTGTCGAGATATTGACGAACCTCTCTACTGAAATGAGCTGGGCAGCCATCGTGCATGAACCAAATATTATTTCGAATCATCTGGGGAACCTCATCTATTAAATCAGGTAAAACATTTTGTCCTGTTAAACGGCTAGGAAGCTCTACGGGTCCCAGAAGCTGATTACCGATTACACCTATCCAAACATTTATACTAAATCTTTGCTGGTACTTTTTCTCTACTGTTGCATGAGGATTATCACCAATGTAGGCATAATGATGTGCATTGTGTAAATTAAAAATTCCGTATCTGGTAAACGTAGATTCATCGCAAAATAAAATATTGGAAAAGAAATTAGGAACCTGATTTTTTTTGTTCCGCAACCAGTTTGAAAAATCTATGCGGGCAGGGAAATCACCATCTACCATGGCATGAACTTTTTGAAAATGGAAAGGATGAAGGTTTTCTTTATGAATATGGAAGACTTGGAAATGCCAGGATACGTAGCAGCGAGTCTTCTGGTGCTAACCTCAGGATTATTTTCGATTTCCATCAAAATATCGTTTTTGTATTCCATTGTCACATCAGGTCGTCTACCAGTTTCAGTATTTTTAGGTACTACTGAGCCACTTTCTCTTAATCTTTGGTGTACGGCTACAAATGTTGGGCGAGCAGGATGCCTTCTGTTTGGAAATTTTTCCGCATATCCTCGCTCTGCTGCACGAGCGTTACATTGTACTTCCCCATAAACTAAATGCATATCAGCATATTCTTCATTCGAAAAATAAACCATTTTGATCAAATTAACTATTATTTTTTACCTTTCACACACAATAACAATAATAACTGTTTAGAATCAAAATAATTTGACACATTGTCAGATTTTGTTGATTTTTCAAAGTCAACTTGATATTACAGATACAATTTTATAATCCAGCATGATTTTATGTAAGGAACACAAAAAGTTTAAATTTATTTTTCTCGAAAACGGTTCATGATAACGATTTGAAAGAAGACAACATTTTTTATGAAAATTATCTTGAATTTTCCAAATTCGGAGTCGGATACATAAAAAATTTGAAAATAATTTTTTTTTAATAAAAATACCTGTTGGTCCCCCCGACTGACACGCTTGTGATCTGAAAAAAATTTATTTACAGCGAACGACTGGTTTGTAACTGTTTATTGATTATACCAAGTTTGAATATTTTAAGTAACGGTATTTTTGGATAATTTGAAGAAAACTCATATGAGGACGTCTTCTTCAAAGGGCTGTAGCTCCCTTAGGAAGCATTTTCGGATTAAGGTAATTTGAGCTAAATCGACTTAAAATCACCTCTAGTAACTGTAGTTTCCGTTTGGCAGGAGAGTTTCTGGACACCAAATCCAACGTTGAGCAAAGCAACTTTGTTTTAATTTTAAGTATAATGAAAGAACAGTATAACTTGAGAGTAATTAGTTTTGGAAGAAATGTGAAAGTTTTTCATACTCAACCAAATAATGTATTTTTAACTAACAATCTGATGTCCTATATTTTGAGTCAGGCAAATTATAAGCAATATAATAATATACTTTACATTTTCATTACAAGCAAAACAGAAATTTCCATCGTAGCTCAGTTGTCTGATGAACTATGGCCCATATTGTAGTAAAAAACAAACGCGCCTAAATAATTTTTAGAAAAAGGCGGAAAACAATGAATTATCGACATTGAACACTGTTTACTACACCACTACACTTTACAGTATCTTACGCTTGTTTCGATAACCAGTTATCTTCTTCAGATAATGAAAGTGAACCCAGTAGATTATGGATTCAATTTTTTTTAAAATGGCTGAATCTACAATTCAACAAAAAAAATGTTTACTACAAAATGTTCTTTAGATTGTTTTTTCGCGAATAAATTCGTGTATTAAACAATGGCGGCCAAATCAGTTACATGCCAAAATGGTGGACCTTGTTAAGCGACCTAATCTATACCAATATACGACCTATTTGGACAAGAACATCGTTTTCCCACACCTAATTGTTACCTTTCCTGACTATTTTTCGCTAGACGATCACTTAACGTTCTAATGACGATATGGGAATCCCTTGCCTGTTGAAAGTTTGCTCGACGTCCCATTGCCTAAATAGTCCAACTATCGCAAGGCCAAAAACTTGTAGCATGTGGCACGTTGTTAGAACGTCGTCATGTTCCATATTAATCTGAAGTCACTAAAAGGGTATAAATTAGCGTTATGAGAATGTTGTCTGTCTAGCTAAAAATAACGATTGATTTACTGCTAGATTGTAGTAATTGGCTCGATCGACTTCGAAGTTTTAACATCGGATTAAGTTATGGTCTGAAGTTGCCGGTATACGTTGATGTAAACAACTAAATAAAACCCAAAACCAACATTGATTTGATTATGTCGGAAGTCAGAATCATGCTGCTGGGGTAGTTTCTAAAAAAACCTATAGGGTTCATTATTGTCCTTCCCAAAGAGAAGCATTTCTATTATTTTTTTAATCCCAATATTCGACTAGTCGTATCGGTCCCGTTAGGTATCTTTGAGGTCTGAATCTGTCCACTCCTCATAGACAACTCACTAGTCAAATGTATAGGACTGTAAATGGAGAAAGACTGTTGCTCTTACTCTCTCTATTTCCATAGCTGATTATAGAGAGCTACGGCTCTTGTTAAAAGAAACTGATAGCATGGCCGGTTTTAACTTTGTGTTGAGCTAATGAATGGTTGCAATCTCTAATTCTAACGGGTAGGAATGTTCGGGAAATCAGTTTTGTATTTGTCGGTTGGTTAGACTTACGTACTTCCGAAGAAGTAATTATTAAACATCGTTAACATTAGGTATAAAATAATATTTCCGAATACATTTTCCAGTATTTAATTTCCTATTATTGGATAGTTTTCTCATTGCAAGCTGCATCAGTAATTCAGTGATCTTTTTTTAATTGCAGGCAGCATTAGGTCCGGTAGCACTCTCATTGTTAGAACCCAAGAAAAGTGACGACAAATCTGATGCAGAAAAAATAATGCAATGTTGTATTCTTTCTATAATTCTCACAGCTCCTGCAGGAGCACTTCTTACTACTGTGCTAGGACCAATTCTTCTTACTAAAGAAAAACAACAGAGCTCGGAATCGAGAGTTAGGAGAAAGAGTAGAAGACAATCTTTGCTGAATCCAGATTTATTAATAGACAGAGATATCGATAAAGATAGAGAGCCTGGACACAACGTTACTATAGCTTCCATCGTTGAAGAAGATGGAAAGAGTCCCAAATTCGAAGAATAGTCTATTTAAATATATGTGAACAGCAAAAGCATCTAGGAAAAGCGAATTTTAATAAGGATTTGATTAGGTGATATGAAATTGGATCGTAAAGAAATCGCTTACGAATTAAGTGACACATTTTAAAATAAACTGGCCAATTTAATTCGTGTAAACAAATTTGTAATTTATCTATGCACAAAGTTATTTATTATTAATACTATTATGGGTAATCAATTTCTATACTTACGTACGTGCATTGGAGCATCTTCAAGCAGAATTTATTATTATAAAATTTATGTTTCATCATATCATAATGGAAAACCCTAAGAGGGAGTAAGAAAATATTTTTTATTTTAAATTCAAAATTTATGTTGGTCATGAAGTATAGCCAAACTAGTACAACAGCTACGAATTATTTTGACAGCATTATACAGGTAAATAACAATGCTATTAAGTAAAGAAATGTGATGGAATACTGGGATAAGTTTAATACTTTTTATAATGTCATTTACAGCAGGTGAAAAAGGGGATAAGTTGACACAGCAGAAAAACTTTATTATTAAATGTGAACCAATATTCAAAATGGTTCATTTTAATAGAAAGTCCAAAAATTAGTTGTAAAAATAGCTATATGTAATTAGCTACTGGGTATAAAAATTCACAAAAATACATGCTTTGAAGAAATAGGAATGTGATCAATTAATCAGACTCAAATCGACAGAGCTTTTTGAGTCTATGACATCAATTTCTACCTCTGCTAATGTAACTTTGTCTGATTTAAGAGATTGATAAAAATACATCTGGTTTTTCTGACATACTCCTGGGCTTGCAAGATAACATTTTAATATTTTGCAAGTTTGATAGGTAAGGCATTTCCGTAGCATTTTGGCATTAAAATTAAATTTTGTTTTTTAAGATAAATAAACCAAATGGTATTCAAATTTCTCACATAACTGAAAAATAATGGTTATGGTTATTTCCTCAATGCTTTTATTCATTTCACCACGTGCTTATAAGTTATTAAGAAGCGCCCTAACACACTTAAAAATCTGTGTTCTAATGTTAACGTAGATCCAGAAAGTTCTTCCTTTTTAACCTATATCAAGGAAAAAAGAAACTGCGAGGAGTGCCACGAATCGTATGACTTTAATGCATGATCACATCAAGCCTTACTTGGACTATAAAGGAGGCAATTTAGTAGGTTCAGCATATGACAGCCCAAGGGTTCATAGTGCAGAGTCTGTTATTGCAATGCAAGGATGTCAATAAAATGAACGCTGAGAAATTGTTTGAAATTTTAAAAACAAGGCTGCAACTGCGCTTGCAAAGTAGTGGCTTTCAATTAGTGGCTATTGTTACAAATAATAACGAAATGAATAGTAAGACAGTTGAGAATTTTGCCAAACTGCCTGATAGCATTCATTACTCAAATGAGAAACAAAAACCAGCAATATTACCCAAAAACCAGAGTATCGTTCACCCAAATCTTGCAAGCAGAAGTAAGCCTCCTTTTTATTTGAATGATTCCGTCCACAAATTCAAATGCATCTGCAATAATTATCGTAAAACATTTTGTTTTCCAGATTTTAAGAATAATAAAATACTCCGTTATGCATCTTTCCAGAAAAGTTTACAAAATTGAAAGTGAAAAATTTCTTAAGTTCGGTTTTGGACTCAGTACTAAAGCTTTGTGGCATTCAGTATTTAAACGTCCAAATCTCAAATTACTTACACACATTTTTTAAAGCAATTTTTGCAAACAGTTTACTTGAACTAGACCCTTCTAATAATATTGATAATTATGGTGGTACTGCCATGTTTATAAATATTAGCAAGGGTTGGTGGGATGTGGTTGATGTTAAGACTCCTTTAAAAGGGTCAAGACTAAAAAATGAATTACAGAAGCCTTTAACCAATAATGAAAACGATCTGGGGTGTGTTGACGTTGCTTTGGGAATCTTTACCTAATGATGGGAAACTTACTGCAGAGACTCACGCAGCTTTTAAACATACTACCTATGGATTGATAAAAATGACAAAGTACTGTATTACTGAACTAAATGTAAAGTACTAGTTGCCTGGTAAAGTGCAAACAGATTCATTGGAGGGCAGATTTGGACGTTACCGACAGTTATCTGGATCGCAGTACCACGTGTCCTTGCGACAAATTTTTGAGTCCGAAAAAATGTTTACATGATGAAACTGAAGCAACTTACATACCCTCGGACGACACTTTTAGTTTAAACAAGAGCTTGCCGACCAAGACTTAAGAGCAGTCGAGTCTGATATTCCGGTATTGACTTACATAACTGTGACTATCAGAGCCCTGCTAAAAAGTTGAAATCTAATGCTAAGTCCACACCAAGTACAATTTAATTTTGTATCATGTTTATATGCTACCTTTTTGTACTGTAATAGTAATTTACGTCATAAGTCCGGTAAGTCAAGTATAACAGTACGAATAAGATTTCTAAGGACGTGCCGAGTCCTGAATATCGAAATGAGTACTATAAGAGACTTACCGGATGTATCACGTAACATATTTTATTTCATACTGTAAAAAACTGAATTTTCATTCTTACGTCTCATTATTTCAATAACGTCAATATTTGACATTGTTAGGCGCATTTTTGTATTAAAATCACACTACCACTTCTACATAGCAACGATGTAAATATGCCTGTCAATAAATTAAAATTATTGTTTCCGGAAATTCGAAATGTACAATTAATATGATTATATAACTCATGTTCTAATGAACCAATACAATCCTTGAATTTCCCTTAGTTACGACGTATCGATAAGTGAATATACCCCTTGACGACGTGATATAATCGTTTTGGTGTTTCGCCTTCTGCCATATTGTGATCATTTCCATAGTAACGGGCAAGCTCAATGAAATGTCAGTTAATTCTACTACAAATTCCGAAAACAACAATACATCAAATATGTATTATAATAATTGTACCTTCAATATTAATATTAATCGATAAAAAAAATTAGAATATTATTCGTTATATAATCGTAACGAATACCAACTCGAGCATAGACAATATTTTTCGATTATTTACCTCTTCACTCGATGTATTTCGCGAAAGTGGAAAAATCCTCGTCTTCGACTCGGATTTTTAAAACCACTCTCGCTCATGCTATTTGTTAAAACAAATTACTTGATACTCGTTTTTCCGAATTTTTCCGGAAAAATTAAATGCACTAGGGATATTACCCCCGAATATTTCTAATCCATCGAACCCAGCGATTAAGTAGGTACTTATCTAGTTTTTGTTGTATTTTCTTAAGAAATTAAATTTTGTTAAAAGAGTTTCATTTGCGGTTTTATTGTGTCAAAACTCAAAATTAACAATCCGGTGTTTCTTGGTTACACTTACCGGCTCTGATACTGTAATAGCTCACTTACCGGACTCAAAATGGAGTCAGTAAACCAAATCTTCCAGACAGTATGAAATAAAATATGGCCTAAGTAGGTGGGTAAATACTTTTTATAAATAATGTAGCATTTTTTATTGTTTGCACTCACATGTAATAGGTATAAAGTAAAAAAATTTGATAAAAACCTTGGTTTATTTTTCAAAAATACCAAGTAGCTAGAGATGCATCAAGTCAAACTAGTTTGATTTTACTCAACAAACTTGACTTGACTTGAAAATCAAACTTTTTAGGCAAAAAAGTTTGACTTGACTTGATTTCTGTATCTTTAGGTTTGATTTGAAATCAAACTTCTTCAAACAGTTTGAAGTTTGAATATCATATTGCGCAACGTGACTCTGATACTAATGATACGAAAGTACAATATCTGAAAATACTGCAACAATTGCAAAGGTTAAGATAATTTGTAAAAAAATTGAAAGCTCCGAAATGTTAAGATTAAACTTCGCAAAATTTTGCGACTCATTAAATTTACACATGACCATTCCCAAACTGGAGGTAAAAACTAGATGGAACTCTACATTGGAAATGCTGTCCTGGGCGTTACAATTCAAACGTTCGATTAATATTCTTTGTGACAATACCGATACTCTTTTAAATTTTCGAATACATGATACAGAATGGAATGTTATTGAAAGACCATGTGAGTATTTTCAAAGTTTCAAGGAGAAGGAGAAGGAGAGAAATATTCTACCCTTCCTGTGGTGGTTATTGGGATCAATATGATACTCGATGAGCATGAACTAGATAATAAAGAAAATAGAGACGATCTTGATGCAAAAATAATTCTTGCCCTTCAGGCAGCTCGCGATAAAATTGTTAAGCATTACAGTAGGACTAACTGGATGTATTGTATCGTTTTGATTTTGGATCCTCGTCATAAAATTGAAACGTTTTCTTTAACGACATGGGGACAATCTTTAAAAGATGAAGCCATCAAGAAATTTGAAGAAATTTATAAAGAAAATTATTATTCACCTTACACTGTCAAAGAGTCACCCCAAACCCAAACTGAATGTACAGTAAGTGTGTTCGAAAAAAAGTCTGATGAAGTTACCTATTTTGATTTAGACTTGTTTGGACTTTTCCAATCATCTCCAAAAATAAATATAGACGAAAATTCATGGAGTTACGAAATCGACAAATACGCAGCTGAATCACGAGCTGACAGTACCGAGGACATAATAAAGTGGTGGAAACGTCACGAAACTGTATTTCCAACTTTATCAAAAATGGCGAGAGACTTTCTTGCCACCCCAGCAACATCAGCCTGCATAGAACGCTATTTTTCGAGAGCTTCTTTGGCAGTAACAAAAAAACGAAACCGATTAAATGACCAGTCTATTAGAACATTAATTAATGTGTTTAAATTCGTGGCTTCAACAAGAATCCATAACAAATATCACACAAGGATCGCAGGAAGAGGTCACTATCTATATATATTTATTGTTGCTTTCAATTAATTTGTAAGAACTTCAATTTTCACGAAGAATTTTGAGGTGACAAGTTGGAGTTCATTAAAAAAAAATGTTTAAAAAAATGTATTTTCTTTTTGTTTCAAATAAATGTATTTGTTGACTTTCTATATTTAACATAAATATTTCACCCATTTAAGGTATATCTACTAAATAAATTATTTTTCAAACTCTTTCAAACTAGTTTGACAAACAGTTTGAATTTTCAAACCTGTAACCTTTGCCCAGTTTGATTTGACTTGAATTATTTGCCAGAGAGATTGACTTGAGTTTGACTTAATTTCAAGTCAAACTCAAGTCAATCTCAAACATTCAAATCAAACTTGTGCAACTCTACAAGTAGCTGAGGTGAAGCTGACGAAAGGACCAGTATCCGAGAAAAAAACCAAACCTACAATAGGTCCTGATTAATTCGAATGAAACCAACACCATACGACAGTTCCTGAAAGATATTAAACTTTATGACAAAATTCAATCACCTGATAATTTCAATTGTATCCTGTAAAAGTGACCAAAATAGTCAAGCACGTTAATTTAATGGATACGTTCTATTCTAATATAAATAAAAGAAAGTTTGGGAAAAAACTTTTATTTATCAAACACATTTGTGTTAGTAGTTCAACTGATATTAAGTACACGAAATTGTACACATAAAACAAGGTAGGAAAATATTCAGAAGCCAATAATTTTGTATCGATAAAAAAACGAAATTATTTATAAAATGTATTATACACGACGAATGCAATTTTAAAGTTCAAACTACATAAATTTCTTTCCCGATAACAAATTTTTGTCAAGTAAATTGTTAATAATAATAATTTTAATTTTAATAAATAATTTATTCTTCACCCAAGTTCTTATTTATTCTAATAACAACTAATGTGTACTTTGACATTATTTCAAAATCATTTAAGGATAAAATAGTTCATGTTTTCAATAATATCCAATAAAAAATTATACTTTGACAAATCCAACACAATATGCTTACCTGGAAAAAACAGTTTCATTAACTTGTTGGGTGTCGGAAAAGTTACTGTTGAAAATACAATAATTTATGTAGTAATAAATGGGGTGATAGCAGCAAAAGTGCGTACAGTTTCAAATTTTGTTAACAATCATTTTTATTTTTCAATATTCCACATTGAGATTACTTTTGTGAATGCATCTAACGTTGTCTATACTCAATCGAAAAAAAGTTACAGTCGGAAATTATGTGTTAATAATATTTTCTGGCATAATTTAATCAATAAAATAATACGCTTTTACAATATTAATTCTTAATTTTCACAAAGTTGAGGGAAATACCCCGAATTAAAAAGTATACCTACCAGAATTCTGTGTAACCATTTCCACGTGTTTCCGTAACGTAACATTTTAAATTAAAGTTTAAAATCTATTATTTTCAATGGATGTATTTCTGAAAAACTATTTCCACTTTAGCTGATAATCGATTTCAAATTTTAAAAGGCACTATTAACTTAACGACACACCCTTTTATTTTAATTAATTTATACGTATTGGAATAACAAAAGTATTCTGAACAAAATATGTGTTCTATTTGGAATCGATTTTCAGATTTAAGCTAGGAAATTCACCGCAAGATTAGGTACCTGTTTTATTTTTTATGTTAAAGATTAATTTAAATAGGTATGTGAACGATTGATCAAAAAATTTTACATTGTTTTGTTTTGTTGTATTATTTTAATAATTTCAAGAATTCGTGAATAAGCAATCCTATTGTTAAAAACTGTTCAGCGATTGAAATAGTAAATAGATTGAGATTGTATAATATATTAAAGAAATTGAATAGATGAGGCTTTTACTTGATGAAGATCCATACTGAACGATGAAATAAAACAATATAATTTGTTTAAAACTTCATTATATTTGAACTAACATTAGTTAGTTGTTTTATTTCATCGTTTATTAAAAAAATCATCATCGGTGGAGTTATTAGAATACACGAAGATGCTTTGTTATATTTGATCTTAGTAAATGGAAGGAAATCATCTTCAAATACCCAAGTGTAGGTACTAGTTTCTGCATATAGACAAAAGCCAAAAAATCGGCAAATCTAATTTAAACGTTAATAGTATAATTGAAGTTGCTTTGTGGACTTTAATATGGTAAACTTAATACAACTTTACGAGGAAAGTTTATTTTCCGTTTAAAAGATAAGCAGTCCAAGCCAGGATAAATAGTTTACTTTTTATGTGCAGCGAAGAATGAGAAATCAACAAAACAAATTCTACATTTTTTGAATCTTCACATTGAAATAACCATTTTTTTACTCTGCTACTGTTCTAGGGAGATTAGAATAACGGCCTGTATTATGTTAAGCCATAGACAACGTTAGTAGGATTTTTCAACAACATTGAGTGAAACGAAAAATAAATAAATTAGTTTAAAACACCTAACATTCAACAATAAAAAGATAACAATCCCCGTTGTACCGTGATATGGGAGAAGGTTGAATGTGTGACATCCTCAGAACTCAGAATGCACAGAGCAAACTTATCTCAGTAGGTCACAGTATGTCGGTTTCATAAACTTTATTTGTATGGTTATTAGAAGTATTTTTACTGTTCTCTTCTTCTAAGTTATTTGGTATACTCGTTGAGTTGACAGGATTGGAATTGGTATTAGTTAATAAAGTTTTGGTTGTATTTGGTAGATTGGTGAGTGATCCTGTAATTTGTGAAGTTGAAAGGTGTAGTCCCATTTTTTGGAGTAAATTCGATTCACTGCCTGTCTTCTTCAACAACTGTTCGGGTGCAGGTGGCACTACAGCTATCGTGTTATTTCCTCTTTGGAGTTGTTGCAGTCTTGCGTATTGTTCTTGTAATGCTTTTTGCTTTTTCAGTAATTCTTGATGTCTTTGTTCTAGTTCCTCCTTTCTATTTTTTTTCGATCCATCCTGGGAATTAACACTCTCACAACTACTACTATTACTCGCAGAAATCATATCTATATCAGAAGGAACTGAAATTATATTAGAGCCGATGTTTCTTGGTAGCGTTTGAGATTTTAATTGGTCTTTAATACTTGATCTATTGGGAATACTCCTACGCAAAGTTTGGAGTCCTAAATTTTGAGTGGCCTGTTCAAACTGAGTCAAGGGTTTCTCTACCATGTTTTGTACATTCTGGATATGTTGAAGACCGACAGCAGGTGATTTGGGAGGAATATTAGGTGATGTAGGTGAAGCCAAAGGTGACTTTGAACTAGTTCTGGGTGGCGGTGGTGGAGGTACTCTTTTACCAGCAACTTGTTGCAATAATTCTTGATTTCGTTCTGGTAGAGGAGGTTTGGCAGAAGTTTTATTATCTTTCTGGAGCGGTTGAATTGGAGGACTGTTGTCAGTGTCTGAACCGCTGGGATATGAGTGCAATCTTCTAAGACTTCCAGTAGTGGTGCTTACGGAAAGATTTTGAGTGGGAAGAAAATATGCAGAATCCATGCTACCTTTCCTGCCTATTTCAGATATTTGTGGTGGTCGTACACCTTTAACGGGAATAGCAGGGGGTTCGGATGCATGAGTATCTTGATTTTGAGCAATGGTATGTGGTTTGGAAAATGTTTGAAGCTCATCTAACAGAGCGTCGAGTGCGTTCTCCGGACGTTGGCTACTGTCGGAGGCACTGCTGTCTCCCCCGATGAGGATCTGCCCCAAACGTGATGCGGTAGGGGGCTGTAAGAAATTGCTAATTAGATTCAAGTAATGTTGTGAAATGTAACGTATAGTTCAAATTATGAATGAAAACAATAAACACAAACACAGTATGCACTCTGCACAGCTTTTTGAATAAAACATGCGTATTTGAATTGATACAATTATGTGTATTTGGTTTTAAATAAGACGGTTTCAGAAAAGCAGTGTGAATATATAATAAACATAAGTACTCAAGTAACCAAATATTGAAAAATAGGACTCAGAAGCACCTAATAAATTCCCCAATTTTAATAGTGTATTTAACAATGCAGATGTCGTGTTGAATTTGAAGTTATGATTATCCTTTTAACAAATCATTGTCTTTCTGAATAAATTATGAACATATTTGTTCTTTTAATGAGAACACCAATTGTTTAAGAATATTCTTCGTTATTTCTACTTTGCTTGATTGAAATTTTTGTTTTTCGAAGAAAGCGACCAGTTTATGAGTCAATATATACAATATGCTGTACAGCCGTTTTTGGAAAATTCCAATAAATTGATATGTGCTGCGTTAGCTAGCACGTTTCATTTGGAAAACTTTTACAAATTATATAATCCACAAAACCTCCGTTCACTTCTCCTACGAAATAACTAATATATAATTTTCATTAGTGGATCACTTTTGGATCATTCTCAAGTCTATGAACATTAATCCAAAGTACAGAAATGACACCATTAATATTATAGTTCAACTTCAATAATCAACACATAGTATCTATACGTTTCAACCGAAATCAAAACAGTAATCTACCGCATGGCCAAGGCAAGCCAAATCCGGCCTAAGTTGAGGGCATAAGCAGTACAAGCAAATACTCGCAGATTTCATCGACATAACTGGACAGATAGTAACTATTCCTATAGCGTACAACTATAAGCTACATATTCAAACGTGTCTGTTTGAAATTTCAAAAGATTTTCTATATACTAACAAAATAAAAACTAGCGGGCGTAGTCAGTTTGATATTTCCATTTAGACAAAAGCACTTCATTGAACAGAAAATACAAAATGTGCATTCTTAAAACTGATTAAAAAATTCAGAATAAGTGTTTTCGAAATGTTTACCCAAATCGAGATTTAATCGAAACCCACACTGATTCCTTGGCTAATCACAATCTAGCGAAATTTCAAAATTGAGTGCGTTTGCTTCAGTTTCTCATAAATTGCATTCATCTTAATGACCGAGAAATTGAGAATCACTGCGGTGAATTAATCATACAGTATGATGAAAATGCTCAAGGCAAGTCGCAATGCATAATAATTCACATGAATCCACTGTTGTTAGATCACTGAAAACGAAGCTGATCGCAGATCGAATTCTGCGAAATCATTATAATCCAATGTAACGGGGATCAGGATTTCAACCAAAAGGAATTTTTCTCAGATGAAGCCAGGTCACGTTGACGGTTTACGCTGGACATATCGATACTGAGCAAGTGAAAATATACATTGGATGGGAGACTATCGACACAATATCCTGAAAAGTTGAAGGTTTGGACGAGCATTGTGAACAACCTGATTTTGGTGCCATATTTTTTAATGGAATACTCAACGATCCTTGATAATATAGATCTTATCAGCATTATCTTTTACCACAGCTAAATCAGCTATTTCCAAATAGAAAGTTATTTCTGACGAGTAGGCAAATTAAGACTTCAGAGATACTGAACCTTATCCTTCCCAACCTACCTTTCCTTCCTATCTCTTAATAATAACTACAAAGCGGGAGTCGAGATGTCAAGAAAATTATTTTTCTAAACGCGGTTTATCCAGAAAACCTAGTAGCATTTTAAAAAATTTTAACCGATTTTAGCCAGCCTGAAGGCACATATTTTAAAATTAGTTGCAAATATACAGCATGTTCCAGAACGCCGTGCCAGATCAAAGGTACATTTTTCTAATTGGAACACCCTGTATTTTACTTTGAATTTGAATTTTGCTTGACTTCACTCTTGTATAATGTATATGGTTGTAATAGGGTAAACAGTGTATTTAAAAAGTTATGATCCCCGTATACTTTCAACTGCACAATTTAATATTAATCTTTTACCGCCATACTATATAGTTTGGGTATAGGGAATACTCAATCAAATTTAGTATAGAAAAGTAACTTTCATTTACCGATATAAAATAGAGGCTGATCTGTCTTAAAAAATTGTATACGATGTATACGAGTTTGGCCTCGCCCTATATACGGTTTCTTAGATATGGAAGCAGTTGTAGTGAATTATAGTGTTTATTCGATCAAGACATCTAGTTATTAAAAGGATACTCAGAGTGTTCGGCTCACCTTGAAATTTCTTGTACCTCTATACAAATATAAGAAAAATCAAATTTAATATAGTTACTGAGAGGAACATTCAACAACTATTTTGAAGCAAATGGGTCCTGAGCTATAGTATAGGTATTCACCTATTTTCAATTATGATATTCCAATCTGAACAACAAATAACATTCGAGAGTAAGTTGAGATATTTATGGAAACATATTGAGAACAAAATATTGAAAGTTGTGTGTGGAGCTTGAAATCTATGTAGTGTAATATGATTTATATATAATTTGATGGTTACCTTAAAATCAAAATTATAAGGTGCAATAATAAACATCAATTACTGAATATTGGGTAAGTCCAATTGAAATAACTAAAAAAGAACAAAAAATAGGTAAAATTAGGACAAACATTGATAATCATAATAAGCCTACATGCAAAACAAAATGCAAGTTAAACAATAGACATGTAAACAATATTGGACTCAATAAATAGAGTTCAGATTTTTATATCCTATAAAAAAATCAACGAAAGTGACAATTCAAAAATTCATGCAATTTCTGTAATAGAGACAAGCAACTAATAATAAGCTTCAAAGAGAAATAGCAAATAATAAGCACTTAACATGCATATAGAAAATCTTTCCCTTATAGTAAGGTAGGAGTCTGCCAATCGGAAACCTTGGAAACTACCTAAAAACCTTTTGTTACAAGGTTAAATAAGCAAATAAGCTACATTCTAAACTACGTACGCACTTTAAAGTACATTCAAATACAGAATGCATAAAATATTTTTTTTTGATACGCAATAAAGTGAAATATATAAACAGGGTGTTTTTAAATTCATGCGAAAAAATTCAGGAGATGATTGCTTGTATAAAATTATAATGGCTCTCTCCTATGACAAAATTTCCTCAGCTCACCCCCTTCTTAGATATCACCCCTAATAGGTGCTGAGTAAAATTGAGCGAAACTTGAAATTTTGTTATACCGGTGCATTCGCAATTACTAATCACCGGTATTTTTTCAACATTCCTGTTACATTATAAGGGGGTGAAATTATCAACCCTTACTTTATTCAATATTAAATCTTTTTTCGAGTTTTGTTACAAAAAAATATTATTCAAAATCTCTATTGTCTAGAATAACCTTTTCTACTCTGAAGTTTTTTCCAAGGACCAACAGATTCGGAGAAGAAAAATCATATCCATAATGAATTTTCATAATAATTACATATTATAGACAGACAAAAACCCCCACAATGCTATAGAGCACCGTTAATGTGTGGATTGGTTTATAGGATACTACTAAATTGGGCCATCTGCCTCAGCCATTAAATGAAATTGCTCACAACAGTTTTCTCCTGACTGATCTTTCTGAGGACCCACTTAATATCAGACAAAACATGTGGTTCATGCACGATGGTGCTCCAATACCATGATTTTTCGAGAAGGGCCACAACACTGGCTTCCTCGATCTCCAGAATCAAATCCATGTGATTTCTGGTTATGGGGTTACCTTAAGTCACTAGTTTACAACACACCGATAATTGATATATTTCGAATAGCGTGTGATTCTATGAGAAATATGCCTCAAATATTTGAGCGTGTTCGACCATTGATGAGACATACGATTACGTCCATATATTGTGGCTGGATATGATCATTTGCAGGATTCGTATTTTATTCTTGCATGCTCCATCTTTAATGTTTCCCACTCTCAACACGTAGTTTATTATTTGATAAATAATAAAATCATAATATTCTATTTTCTTCGAATCTATTGGTTCTAGGAAAAAAAAGAGTGCACAAAAAAGTTTTTTTTCTACAATCATTAATAAAAGTGACGTTTTTTTAATCGATTTTCGTACATAAAATATGTAAACAGCTTAAAAAAGTGACATTAGAGTGAGATAAAGTGACATTAGGGTGAGATAAAGTGACATTAGGGTGAGATAATAGTATATTGTTCAACGAGTGACGAAAGTTACATTTTTTTAAGCGAGAGAACAGTTTATCAAACGAGGCGTAGCCGAGTTTGATAATGTTCTCGAGTCTAAAAAAATGCTTTCGACAAGTTCAACACTATACTTTTTCTATGACCTCATAACAAAATTTAAATAATGCAAAAAATCTTTATTAAATTTTACAACACAAATCTATAAATTCTTATTTATTGATAATGTTGTTCTTAACATCAAATATATAGACCATAGAGTCGATGCCTTCAAAGTTTTCGACAATTTTGCAAATTATGCAAGTATCACAGTTTCCGATAACGAATGTACTTGGTTATCAGCTCTCCATTCCATGAATTTATTATAAATTTCTGTATACCTTTTTTTTATTTTTCGGGAAACAAGTCCGCATAGGTTTGCTCCGCTTGATTTCTTATCTCTGGTGGAGTATTTGGAACATCCAAGTCACTTTCTAAATCATAATACATAGCGAAATCACGACAAACACAAACTGAGGTGATTCAATACTGACACTGGTACAGTGACAGCAGGTAACTAGACATTAGTGAAATAATTTTCGCCTCCATGGACGAAAGTTGTAGAAAAAATAGTGTATGCAACATATGCATAAAGTGTCTTTTTTTCACTCATGGAATTGACGAATTTTTCGAATCGTGAAAAAAAGCACCACTTTATGAACTTGTTGCATAAATAACTGTTATTGTACAAAACTCAACCTCGAAAATGGATTTGATATTAAATAAAGTAAGGGTTGATATTTCCACCCCTTTATAATGTAGCAGGAATGTTGAAAAATTACCAGTGGCTAGACATTGCGAATGCACGGAAATTACTTAATTTGAAGTTTCCATCTTTACTCAAAGAGATTTAAAAAAATATCCCAATTTTACTTAGCATCTTTTGGGGGCGATATCTCGGAAGTGGACTGAGGAATTTTTTTCATGGGAAAGACAATTTACAAAGATATGTTTTCTGTAGGGAATTTAATTTCCTTTAAGAATATGTATAGGAATTTTTTTCAGATTGATGATTTACGTGTTCTAGATAAAATTCGCGACTATTGTAAAAAAAACATCAGTCGCTATGATAGATATCTTAATATTATTAAGGGCTCTGACTTTCACCATAATTTTTTTTGGTCTTCATGGATAATAATTTCAGAGTACTTTTTTAAATGAAACTAAGTGTTTCTAATTAATTCCAATATTTATTGAAAAAATTAATGAAAATTCTAAGAAATTATTGATAATTATTTCGATATTGACATATCATCGTCAGAATTAAATAATTATCAATAATTTCTTAGAATTTTCATTAATTTTTTCAATAAATAGTGGAATTAATTAGAAACAGTTAGTTTCATTTAAAAAAGTAATATGAGTAGATTCCACAAAGTAAGGGACCAAACAGTAAATTAAATTTCAGAGTACTGTTTAAAAAAATATTCGATTGTTTTGGCCCAGTCTAATATTATATAGGGTGTTATGGCCCGTATGAAATTATGATGGGTCTTTCCAAGGAGATATCATCCCTAAGAGGATACATTGAGTGATTTTTTTCTCAAATTAAAGTAAAGATGAAAACTTATTCTGTAATTTCCGTGCACTCGCAATGACTAACTACTGGTATTTTCTCACCATTCCTGATTCAGTTTTGACGTTTCGCTTTCCGTTTATTTTAATTTATTCTTATTATTCCACTCACTAACCAAACCCAAGAGAACAAATTAAATAAAGATTATTATCAATTATTGAAAAAAATAAAGTAATATTATTAGTGTGATAAAGCTCAGTAGGTCTGTTATCATGAGAGATACAAAAAAAAGTTGATTATAAAAATTATATTCATATTTCAAAATTAGTTACAATCTTACATAACTTCGTGTCAAATCAAAGTTATGTTTTTGTAATGAAACAACTTATATTTTAGTTTAAAATTGATATCTGCTTCACTTCTCCATTATAACACTATAAAGTTGTTATCTGTTATACAGAGTAGGTATTTGAAAAGTTATAAACAATTTTCCGTCAAAATCGTAACAAGTTCATCACCCAGTATAATTGGATGTAAGTACAATAATGATTATCTATTGAAGCCAGAGTTTTTTAAAGATCTTAAAATTTTATAAACACGAATGATTTTGCAAACATTCATTAAATCAAATACATGGTGGGTCAAAACTCACATACATTATTATCTCAGTAATTTAAAATGGAGCACCATACATTTTATATTATTGTCGAAGAGTACTATCATCATACTTATATTTTTATCGTGCATTCTCCATACCTCAAGTTATTAGTTTTTGAGATATTTTTATTTTTCTATGCAGAGTCATTTAGGTATGTAATAGTTTACCAGATGTTATGTACTTTAATTCAGTGAAAATATTGTTGGTTTTTCGCGTGTTGTTTCTTATTTCTCCATAAGTGAAGTTTTTTCGTAAGTCTAGCATCTGATAAACTATTACATACCAAATTAGTATCTACTTTTCGCAGAAAAATGAAAATATCTCAAAAACTAATAACTTTGGGTGAAAATATACAAAAAGTATGGTAATAGTACTTTTTTACTAAGAGATAAAATACAGGGTGATCCATTCAAAATTGGTGAGAAAATAATGTACCCACTAGGGTTTTGACTAGATTTAATAAATATCTGCAAAATCATTTTCGTGGTAATTAAAAAGCTTCGGCTTCAATAGATTTTTATTCTTCTATTCCTATCCAATTATACTTTTTACGGTTTTGACGAAAAAAGGTTATCTTTTCAAATGCCCTGTATAACAGAACAACCTTATATTGTTGTAATGAGGAAAAAAAACATAACTTTGATCTGGTATCTAGTTATGAAACACCCTGAAACATTGCAATTAATTTTGAAATATGGAGATTAAAGCTGCCTATAATTTTTAGGATTAACTTTTTTTGGTATCTTTCATAATAACAGACCTAATGAGCTTTACCACACTAATCAATCACCCTGTATATATATATATATCCAGGTTTCATCCACACTTTGAAGATGCTCTGCTCATCCGTACAGATAAATTCTGGATGTGTGTGGTGTGATAGATTTGCTAACTATTGATTATCCAAATAACCAATTATTCTGAAGTATAATATAAAGCCCTGCTTAAACAGTGTGTACACCTACGGTTACTCAGTACTAAAACCCAGAGAGTGTGTAAGTATAACGTATATAAGATTAAGTGCGATCAAGCGATGAAACTACCAAAATAAAAATTAGCAAGGGATGAAAAAAATACAATTCATTGCAGATACATTCATTTATGTTGTTATTTATCCTGTAAAATAGTTGAAGAACCCTTTGTAATAAATTTGAGGAGTGCAACCATTCCTGATATGCAGAGAGTTTGACATTTCCAATGACACCTTACTATAAGGAAAAGGTAATTATTGATTTATGTATCTTTATAATTTATTGGTCCAGCACCAAGAAGATAGGTCAAAAGATAAATATGGTAATTTATAAAATCCTAAAATTAAAGTAGGTGACTAAAATAAACTACTATTTGTATAAACCGATTACAAACATTTTCTTTGGTGTTTAGAAATAACTAGTGGCTTCCATATTTTACCGTATAATACTGAAATAAAAGCATGAAAATTATGCATTACAATTTTTGAAATTATAAAAAAATACGTCAATTAGTAATATAAGTTTTTCTCTAGACGCCCTTGAAATAAGTAGTGACTAAGTGCTTGCCAAAATCATTGACAAACAACAACCAGCTAAACTGGTCTGGGACGGAAAGTTGCAGTCAGGATGGAGCGCTGATGTGGTACACCGACAGTTCCAAAACTGAAAGCTCAGTTGAAGTTCATGGTACAGAGCCCAAGTACAACGCTTATGCATCCTTGGGGAAGCTGTATTCCTGGCGTAAATCTACGCTATCGACACGTGTCTGCAACTAAACATTGAAAGGGGTTATAGATGCCAAAAGATCCTTATACCCTCTGACAGACAGGCAGCACTGAACTATTTAGCATGCCTCTAGATCAGACCCAGAGTGGTCTGGAACTGCCTAGAAAAAATCTTGGTTTTGGCTAACCACAATAAGGTAACGCGTAAGCTGATTCCGGAGAACAAGGGAAAGGCAGGTACCCTTGCAAGAAGCTAGTCTGAAATGGAATTCACTGGTCCCGAACCAGTATTCGGTATATCAAAAACTACAGTGCGAGGGGTATATATCGGTGGATTTTAGCAAAACACGTACGATCACATGTACTAGAGTACTGAGCACAGCAAACTTCTGCTCAAAAAATTCTCGGAGTCGCTGACCGATGAAATACTATACCTAAGTAGGAGTCAAATAAAGAAAGTGACACGATTACTCACCGGTCACTGTACTCAAAGGAATCAGATGCTTACCACGAGGGGTGAGCCTATCTATGGAAAGGAGAAGAAAAAGCCTCATACAAAATCTTCGAATGCGAATTGGAGATACAAACCCTTGAGATAAGTGCGTCCAAGGGAAGGTTTCTCCAAGAAGGATCTAGTGAAAAGATAGGATGGGATCGCTTCCTCATGGGAACAGAAGTGGAGGGAGATGACCGTGGGAAAATGGTAGGCTGGATATGGATTGGCGGTAAATGGTTGTTTGGTAGAAGCTGAAATCCTGTATACAATTGGGGAAGCGAAAATAATGAGAAACGCCCAACTTGAATGAACAAAAAATATGACGGTCAACGATTACCAACGACATGGAAATCTTCATTAAACTGCCAACTACCTAACAACCGTTCCCCATCCACCATTTCCCTGCCTATCATTTTCGCATCATCATCTTCCTTCACTTCTCTTCCCCCTAAGTGATCCTATCCTGAGAGGAGTACCTAGGTTAATACCTCAGAGATAACTGCCGGGTGCAGTACGTCTAGTGGATTAAGCCGATTGAGACCATGAAATCGTACGGAACCTTGTAAATACTTGTCATTTTTTTGACCATGGAACTTCTTTTTTTAAACTTTATTTACTTAGTTCTCTTCGATTGAGGTTAATTAATTAAATAATATACTTAGTACAACTAAAATCATTTGATTCGTTCCCCTCTGTTTTAAAGCCTTTTCAAACAATAATGACATATATAACAAATTAATGTGTTACTCACATATATTGTAAATTTAATTCTAAGGTGAGTGCGTATAACACTTCTATATTTTTACTTATTGTTTTTATATAACCAACTAAATTTTATAGTTACAATTATAAATATTTGATTTCATCGCCATATTATTAAATAAATATTTTGAAAAAGCCTCCAAAGAGTGAGATAAGCGTTAAAAAATTGTAATTGAACTATATTATTTAATTAATGAACATCAACCCAAGAAAACTAAATAAGTAGTTATCTTTAATGGTTTAAGAAAATGGAAGATTATTATATAACTTAAATGATTTTGAGAACGATCTATACTAACGATTGGAAGTCAGCAAAGTCTTATCAATGAGATTGAGAATTCATTGCGGCCCGAATAACAGCCCACAGCGACTTTTCCAGTGAGTTTTTCAAGTATAGCACCGCTTAAAAATGTCGATGACCGCCAAGAAAAATGTTCTTGTTATCTTGAACATTTTGAAAACTATTATAACATGAAAGGAGTGGTGAATCCAAAGCTGCTTAGCTGTTCTGTGTTTCAATAGGCTCTACACATTATAATAGTTTAGCAGCATTTAGTAGTCCCGACAAACCAGTAAAACATTCTACCTACACATGCTCTTACCAAAGGAGACTATTATTGTATAGATGTTCACCAAATAATAAAAGGGCAGTTCGTGGATTGCGTGATGATTGGTTGAGAGAACAAGTTTTAGAGTCAAACCTTACATCTTCCGAAGATATGGAAGGCAACTTCTCTCGAAGCCTCAAAAATAAAGAATAAAGCCCTATCTCAACACTCCAGTTCGAGTAACTCGAATTTCAACACAAATGAGATCAAAGCAATTCCAAACTCCACAAATTATCACAGGAACCGTTCTAGTTTTCTTTTAAATTCTTGACTGCAAAGTCCAAATTACCAGAATTTGCAACCCCGCCGCAGTCAACCAGTTTTCAAGTAACTTTGTATCAAAAATATTTGTATTCAATATGGCAGAAACAATAAACAATAATCTACAATTAGAGATTGTCGTCTTGATAGAGACAAAGTTTCCTGTAAATCCTGCAAGAAAATTTGGCACGTTGCAAAAGTTAGTATTAGAATGCGAGATTCAAATGGGTTGAAGTTAAAATAATAAAGGATGTACCAAATAGTTTAACGACGATTGGATTACTGGAAAATATTTTGGTAGCACGGATATGAATTGAAAATAGCTTCTGACAATGCATCGATTTTCAAAATTTAAGAATTTTGAAAATATTGCGAATTCAAAAATTAATTGCTCCAGGACATCCGGCGAAACATAGATTTTAAAACATAGATGAGAAGCGAACATAAATGACAGTCGCCTATTCAGGACAAAGTTCTAAAACATTTTGTTTCGGTACTGCACGACACCACTAGCCTGTTGTGAATCACCTGTAGAGTTGTATTTACGGATACAATTTTCCCTTATCAACCTCAAATCTCGATACAAACTCTCCATACAAACCGGTACATTCATTTCAAGTAAGGGAGAGGATATCCAGACTAGAATTTTCATACATATTGACACATCATATCAGTTCGGAAATGTCGAGAAGAAACTTGGTAAACCCTATTATCTGGTCATTAAGACTTAGGAAGAACATTAAAAAGACATAACCAACTGAATGCTAGTCCAGACAGTAACGTTTGGACCCAGTCAGTCATTCAATGTTCCAATGCTTCCCTCAGCACCGCAAGTAACTAAAATTAATCCATAGTTATTGAATGATCGACCTAATGCGACATCATCACGACCTTGAAGAGAAAGACATCCACTTACTTGGTCCAAAGACTACATGATGACCTAAAATAAGAAATTAATGTGGGTATGAGTAAATAGGAATGGGGGGAGAATTTGTTAATGTTGATCATAAAACAATAAATGTCAGTGTATGGTGAAATAATAAATGTCTATTGTGAAAGATGGGAAAATATTGAGTTCCAATCATCAGTGAAGATCCTTCTCATGATCATAATATCAATTATAATTCGTGTTTTTTTGAAGAAATATTAAGTACACCTTATTTTTACAAGCTTTCGTTGAGCCTCGTCAACTTTATCAGAACAAAATGCCTGATTATATTATAAAATAGTTACTTAATGCGTTCAAATATAAAGATCAATGACATTTATTTTCTAAGCGCATATCTTTCAAATTATGTCCGCTCCATCCTAAGTCACTGTTCATAGACAATGAATAGTAAGTTTACTCGTTGTCGGCACTTTCATGTAGCGCTGAAAAAGACTTGCCGAAAAATGGTCGTTAAAACACACGTGTGTCGTATATACAGGGGTTGCGCGAATGACTACCTTTAAAGCTTGTTGATTTATAGGAGTGTGTAGTACGGGGGCTGATAAGAATGTACGTTGCTAGAAAACTATTTCAGAAAACGATGTTGTTTTGTCATGTGCGATACGTTCTAGTAATTAATTAGAAACATCAAATTATAAGAAATAAACTAAAATCATTGATTAGAATAGCTTTTACTACATTATATAGATAAAATATTTGTAATTCGTCAAAAATGTACAAATATATATAAATATAATAAAACAAATCCACTTGTATACCTTACAATATAAAAATAGAAAAAATAAACTATTTAAAATCGTTATAAATTATACCAGATAAGACTTTTTATAATGGATATCAGCATCAGCTTCAACTGTTTATAGTTGCCAAATTTCGTAAAGCACCTTGTATAGTGCTTAGCCGAAGACAAAAAAGTTTCCACTTCTCGCCTATCGCTTGTATGACCAGTAGAAACTTGGACTATTTTGGATAATTAATAAAAAATAAGCCGTCATCTTTAGCTACGGTATTTAGAAGTAGTTGTACCATTCTTGAAATAGTTCTTATCAGGTATGTTGCGGATATATTAGTAGTTCATTTTTTTTAATTCTTATTGGTCTCGTTTCATTTTCGTATTCAATGGGAATACTTCTCATTTAATCATTTTAAAGTTATCGCCAAGACGAATTTAATATATTTATTTTTGTTAATGTGTCCCTGGAGAATAATAAAAGGTGAATTAAAATTGTATGTACAGAAAATTGAGTGCAAAAAAGGATGAGATGAATAAAGTGCTTGTGTGCAATAAAAGACCAATAAATTATAGAAATAAACGTGTTCTTCAATTCACCACTGTTGGTATATTGTAGACAACCTAACATAAATATACTAATATGCTTCCAATTTTCACAATTTCAGAAAGCGATGAAAAAACGTTTTTCTTTTATAAAAAAGATAAGAAATATCTTCTGAAATATACTTAATAATAATCTGTTGATAAGTCACATTAAAAAAATTAAGTTATACCTATGTTAACAAGGTTTTTCATTCGTTTTATAACTACCATTTTTTTTTCGGATAGTTCTAAACTTTTGGAATTGTGTATAATAATGCAAAGCAAATGCTTGTTTTTGGAATTTACAATGAACGCTAAGTTACTTTGAAATATTTGAGCATTTCTTATGCTCTGATTATTATAATTCTCATGATAGGGAACTGGGTTTTCAGGTGACTGAAAAAGATGATACAGTTGGATTTTCCATTGTAAGAGTTTACTAGAAATGTTTAAAGGAAATTAGTGTTTCACTAACTGTCCTACTTTCTAATCCTCAAATAATGTTATTAGTTAAATATTATTGAGCGTTGTTGTGTTTTACACAGAATTACCTGCAAGGCGTAAGAAGACAGTTCTGAAGTGGAAAGCTTTATTGGTTGATCAGTTCGTTGAGAACTGGGGATCTCAGAAATATGTTTTAACGTCTTTTTACTATTGAGGATAATGCTAATTGGATTGAAGCACTCACGCATTTGCTGTCTTCCGATAATGAAACCACAGAAGTTTCTCCCAAAGTGGATTTTCTTTGTTTACTCTGCTATTAGACTCTTTCAGCAAAAATGTTGAGTGAGCTTTTTCCATTTTGTGTAGCTGCAATCCTAGAGCATCCTGAAGTTTATTTCGCTACCTTGATACCATAATGCCTTCTTGACTATTAGACATGATAATAATATTTTTTTTGTAGTAGTAGTCCACATCAATAGTGCATTGAATTCACTTGGAATTTGAAAAATAACTAGTAGATTGCACAAGCTCTCTGATTCCAGATACAGATATTCCTATTACAGTTTCTTTGTCTCCTGTGCACTATTTAGTAGCGTTCCCATAACTATGAATTCTTGATTCTGTTTCCATTGATTTTACTGCTACGAGTTTCTACAAAAACTCTCGAGGGATTTCTTCCTGATTCTTGAAAAACAGTCTACGCAAAACCTCAATGATTTTGTCTCTAATTTAGTCCTCTTGTGATTCCTTCACTTTAATTATAAAAGGAGAGAGATTGAAATCCATCGCTGTCGTCGGACTTTGCATATACGGGCACCCTGGGAAGTTTACCAATTAGACGATAGTAGTGAGTAGTGTTATAACTATTTCGATCAAGCTCAGTCATTTTATGTTATTACTGACTTATATAACATGCTTTTGATATTTTGCCAGTTTCGTGGTAGTTGCTTCATTAATTATTTGGAACAGTCATCATTTTCCTACTAAATCGTAAGGCTGTACCATTTTAAACACCAAAATTTACAGCTTATCATCAAAACTGGAATTTTTTTTCGCGGGATGTCTTTAGAATGAACAAAAGTACTAAGTTTTCATAATTTTTCACCGTCTTGTCAAAAAATTCCTAATTATTTGGAAGGGCAGAAGGGCTTAAGGCAAATGAATGTAATTCCTCATAGAAAAAATTACAGTGAAGTTTGGAACATTTTAAAACTTTACATTTCTAGCTTTCTCTAAGAAATCACCATACGGTATATAACGTTAAAAAAGTATTTTATTTGGAGGAAATTAATGTACGGTACATTTGTGTTAAAGGTAATATACCTTGACCTACTTTTGTTTTGATTAGCATGCATTTTACAGAATGGAAGCTTAGCATCCACACTGTCTGTGGTTCAAGAGGGTCTAAACGTTAAATCATGTAAGCTCTTCCATTAAAAATTTTTCTGCAAGGTATGGATGTATTTTGCACTTATAGTGGTATCTGTAATAGGAAATACCTAATATTATTACACTTAGGTATTACTTAGTGCGTAAATTGCATTTAGGAATTCTTAAATTCGACTTAGGTATCACCTAACTTCAGGAATTTGTTGGTGAAATCGGGCATGCATGTAATTTTCAATTGTGTTATATACTATATAAGTCCTGACATACTTTGCAAGATAATTGAAAATTTTCTGTAAATGGGCACACATTTCAGATCATTCTGGGCTTTACTTTACAATTATAATAGGAAAATTTTCAGATTAATGGTTAATTAATTCATAATTTATTTGTTCAAAATGCAACTAGATTGTTTGGAAGAATACATGACAATTTTAAATCTAATTTGTTTTAGTGACGCCAAAAAATTAAATGTACTTTCGGTGGTTGGATTTGTGAGAAAATGTGAAAATTCGACAGCATTTTTCTTTAGTGGCCTAAATTTGGAACACATATTCAAGCAGAGATAGTTTCCGTACATTCTAAGTAATTAAGAACATTTTTACGAAAATATTCGAATGTAGGCAAGCATTATATATTCAAAAAGAACGGAAAATTTTACTCGTGAGTGGTTATAGCCTCCTTGAAGTTGGAGCTCCACTTCCAGTCGTACTATAAGCATATAACAAAGAAAATACACTTCATCAATTTTTCCGCATATTTCCTTATATAAAATCGACTAGCAGCGAAACCACACATCTCTTACACATTTCTCTGTAAACATATTTATTCAATCTTAAAACTGTGATACTAATGAAATGTAATCATTGCAGCAGGCTTTAATTTATGCCTTGCATACTTTTGAATTATGTCCCATTCTAAATATTTAACTAAAACGTTATCAAATTAAATGTATAATAAAATTCAATAAATGTTGGTTATTATTAATGGTTGCTCTGTCTTGAATGACCAAAAAAATTACCGGTTTTAAAAATTACTCGATGCGAATTAGAACGTAAATTCAACTTTCTTTTCAATGATTGATAGGAACAATGCAACTCTCTAAATTAAATTCATATGTTCCAAAATGGTTGCCTTTTGAGTGATAAAATATTTCAATTATTATTTTCCTTTTAAGGTTGATAGTTGAATTTTTCTATAAGAAAATTGTGAAATTACTTTTCTTAAGTAGCCTTTGCTTCTTTATGTGAGTCTCACGAAGGTTAATATTTAAACATTTACCTGACAACTACAATTGTATTTATTTGTAATTTTATTTTATTTTTCACAGTACCAGTCCATTCTCTTAAGTGTCCTTCGGCTGTTTTATTGCTTTGTTAGTGTCTCAATCTATCGTGACGCAAAACGTGTCATACCATTCGTTTTCTCCTTTTATTTAAAAACCTTTTTTTGCGTCTTCCTTTCCCAAATTGTCCTTCAACTTTCTTACTTTATTCAGAGTTCAGATACCATCCTGAATATTATATATATCATAGGAGCAGTGAAAATATGGTTAACAGCGGCTATGGAATAAGTTTGCGCCACTACATATATGATATAAAGTGTAAAAAAAAAACAGATACGAACTGATTAAGGAGGGAAGATTGAAACAAAATCCCCCAAAATTCTCACAATGCATTAGCCCAACATAGAATTCAAACTGGTCTTCTATCAATTTGTCAGGAACAAAAAGCATAGCCACAATTTGATCTTTAAAATCTCGTACAAATGGAGAAGCAATAGAAATTGAGAAACGTCCTAGTTGTTTGAACAAAAGATATGATGGCCAACTATTACCAACGACATGGAAATCTTCAACTAGGTACTTAATAAATATTTATCTCCAATTAACATTTCCTTCATCGCTTTCCCACTATCATTTCCCTCCACTTATGTTCCCATAAATACGCGAGTTTCGTCGTATGTCTCTCGACTTGCATTCGGAAGGACCTGCTATGAGTTTTTTCAGAGGTTTTCTCGAAGCAATAGGCGAATGCTGGGTCAGTACACACCTCTCAGGCACCTACCACCGTTTCCTCCACTCCCAACCCCTGAACCCAACCTTATTCCTTCCAATGTTTGCTGAAGACGCTCTGGAAAGGCTATAGCGGCCCGCTTCCCTCGAGAGGGGGGAGAATGAAAAACTATCCTTCCTTTCGTATGACTGGTCAATTATCTCTAAGAAGCAGACACATTGCGACGTTAGAGATAACTAGTATAGCAGATTGGGATCACAAAATCGTACTGAACCCTATCCTTCCTAATCTACATTTCCTAGATCGTGATAGTGTCTCCAAAGCGTGAGTCGAAAAGTTGATGAAATGATTTTTCTGTTTGATGTTTATCCTGGAAACTTACATTCAACGCATGAATAATTTCTTTCTTTAAATATAAATAACAATAGCAAAGGACTGTTTCAATTCATACGTTTGAACAAAACTAAAAAACGACAAGAAAACACTGGGTTCTTGTATGATCAGTTCTGAATTGGTATGGCAATTCCTGGAAAAACTAGCTTAGCAAGAGCAACAACGTCACCCACTATGGGTTCAAGGAAACACTGTAATAAAAAGAAACGAAATAGCAGCTGAACTACCAAAGTGGACCGGAACACTTTTGAGGTATCAGAACCAATATAATATAGGAATAAATAGTTAAAATAAAAAAAGCAGATTGGAACTATAGAAAGATCTAGCAGGGCTGAGACAGTCCAAGATACTCCTGGAGAACTACGACCAGGGAAGATCTAAAGAATGATGAGTTAAAGTGAGACTGCTCTAAAAGTTTGGTGTCGTAACAGAAACCTGAATCAGCTCCTTGAACAAGAGAAAAGAAAAATATAGACTGAAACCTACGAACATCCCGAAATTCCTTTAAGGAATAGGACTAAATGAACTATCAGTCTCTGGTACCTTCACCAGAAACTTAGTTGCAGACGGAGGCACAACAGATATTTTCGGTCTTCCATTTAACTTTGAAACTTCGTCACGTATCCCAAAACCTCTTAGCCCATCAATATAAGACAAAAAAGAGGGCCAACCTCGGAATGAAAGTTAATAAGCTATAAACTCGTTTAAAGCTTTATTTTTTCATTCTAAAGGTTGTCTCAAAAGTCTCATAAAATCTTGTGTCCGCGTCCTAAGATATCGAAGGTCAAAGGTCAAAAAAATCAGATTTTTGCAAACATCTCGCTTCCTGTGGGTTTAATACCATTTGCATTATGAATATCACCCGTTAAAGCTACTGTATTAGCGAAACGCGTCACAAGTTTAAGTTGAACATAGGTTCAAATATAATGAAGATTTAAACAAATTAAATTGTTTTATTTCATCGAGTAATAATGTTATTATTAAATTATTCATAATAATATGTTTTTCTTATGGTTTGTAGACTTAATACGGCGTATTATTTATTGGAACTAACGGTTGATCTTGCACTGCGCGCTCTCCGTCCTGTATCTCAAAAACAGTTTCGTGTATAAAAAAATGGTTGAAACAAAAGTTGTGGAGAATTTTATTGCTGAAATTTTACTTATTTCATATCAGCATATTTACAGAAACATGTGGAAAATGCGTAGTTTCGTCACCAATCCAAAATGTATAGGCTGTTCGTTGTACCGATTGTAGCTCATGATTCAAAATTAATTTAAATCATTTACATACTAATTGCTACAATGTTGATGAAAATAACATTAAGAAGTTATAAATATTTGGAAGTCAAACTTTGACTCGGAATAATAAAAGAAATGATCAAATAGTAACATTTTCAAGAACCCAAACAAAAAAAAACAAGTTTTTAGCTAAATATACATAACCAAAATTCTTTTTGTAAGGAAAGTGTTATAATATCACTCAACATATTTTAGAAATTTAATTAAAAACTTGCTTATAGGAAAGACGCTCTACCCACAACAGTAACGAACATTTTCCGTTAACTATTATATCCATAATCAATGGTAGCACAAAACAGTATAAAATTATTATTTTTTTAAAAATTACTAAAATATATTTTCGCTTTGCACCGACGATTGTAAATATTTCTTGAACAGAATTATTTATTACTTTCAAATTGAGGAAGGGAACGTGATGAATGAAACAAGATGCTTTCTACAGCCAGGGATACGCCTAAGCTAGGTGATTACATTTGTGAAAATTTGTCAATATATTCAAAATGATTTATAATCTAATGGATTTACATATAAAAATGTCCTGTAAAATTATTTTATTATTATTAAAATTTATTTTGAAATGCTATGATGATGATTAGAGTGATAAAGTTTAGAAGATACCGAAATAAGTTAAATATAAAAATTGTAGATAGCGTGTTCATTTCAATAAACTAGTTACAATGTTACAGGGTATTCCATAACTTGGTGCCAGATCTCAGTTATTTTTTTTTAAATGAAACTCCCTATATTTTACTTTAAAACTGAAATCTGCTTCAGGTCAATATTACAAAAATATAAGGTTGTAATCTGTTATACAGGGTATTTTAAAGTTATAACCAATTTTCCGTCAAAATCATAACAGGTTCAACGTCCTGTATAATTCGATAGGATAAGAAGCCAAAGATTTTTAAAAGCTATCTACAATTTTTGTAATCAACTCTTCTTGGTATATTTTATAATGAACTTTATTACAGTATACAAAATGTCCCAATAAAATGACCCTGTATTTTATTGAAGTTTCTGAAAATCCATGAAAAATAAGACAAACTTTTATATCATATTTCAATGTACCTACAAAGTGTTCGGAGTTATGTCGGCTTTTCATAAAATGTGAAGCTTTAAAGAAAAGTCGATATCTACTAATCTCCAAAATTTACAGTTTTCTTATTAGATCATTCAATATGAAATATGGGGCATATTTTGAATGGACTATCATGTATTTCAATAATTCATAATGTTAACCAAATGTTCTCTTGCGAATGGTGTCCTATATCTAAATGTTATAGTTTTTGGTAAATCTCCAGTTTTCTGAAATTTAACCGTAAGCCGATTTTAAACCATTTTCAATTCTCTCGCCCTAAATGTTTGAATCAATCGTCTTGGCATTAGTATAGTTATTGATAAATATGAACATTTGCAGTTGCTTATGTACAACAGCTTTTTTTCTCTATTCGAAAGTAATTGAGTACATAATAACAGAAACACATTTTTAATAAAAGAAATACATGAATACTACAAGGCGAAAAGCAAATCACTAGAAGCTTAAAATGAGAAATTACTGTAATAGATGCTCAAAATGCTTGTCATTTTGTGCAACACAACAAGTTATTTCAGCTTCAAATAATTCATCTAGATTATTTAAAATATCGTCTGGACTAGTAGCGGGCTTAGCATATACAATTATACAATATTCCTAATATAACCACAAATGAAGAAATCGATTTTGATCAATCCTGGTGACCTAACTGGCCTCCTCCGAACCTCCTCCTCTACATATCCATTTATTTCTAAATCTAGATCTTCGTCAAATTGCAGCCACATTTTTTATCGAACGCTTAGTGAGAGGTTTCCGTCGAAGATGCAAAAGTCCTGTTTTACGAAATTCTAATTTTTTTCGTTCTAGGGTTCTACAAAACAGTACAGGCCGATAACAGATTTGCCATAATTCTTCCCCAAACGTTGACACTTCATCAAGTGTTGGCGATCAACAGTACGAAATAAAGTCCGTTTACTCAATATCCAATTTCTACAAAGTACATAAAAAAATTGATCGATTATCATTTTCCTATTCTGTTAAATGATGGTGTAGTTGAAAGTGATATAATTTTCTTAAGTATTCCACATACACTCATTCGACTGATTACTAATTCATTGGAAATTTCACTAAAACTGTTTATGGGGTTTTCCGAAACAACTACATCAAATTCGTTGGCGTTATCCCTAGTAACTGGTTGAGTTCTAATTATCTTTCCGTATGCAAGTCACCAGGAGCCGTATTCTTGACTGATGAAGTCGAGCTTCTCAAAAGAACACATATTTTGGCTTTATTTTGCTTGGTTACTCTGTAACTGCAGTGGCAAAAACAAAATATCTGATCTCTCGGGAAGCTTTACTCCATCGGTAAAGAATACTGCCCCAATAGCACGGAATCTACTCAATGGGATTTCAAAACTTCCTTTTTGGGTGATATCTATCAGGGTACTATTGAGGATACATTCTAGAAGCTAAGAAACAATTCTCTAAACATCACCTAATCCAACTCTTCCGTGAATCGCGTGATGCTTAATTTTTAGTGGCATATAAATTTAAAAATACTACTCGATTGCTCAGAGAATTAACAGACCATAACATCATAAAATGACAATAGCTCGAAAGAGGACTTTTTTAACATTATGGATCAATCAAATACATGCTGGTGTATTTAAAATGAGCCCTATTCCTGTAAATTTGTCACTAAAAAATCAATATCTCTAAAATAGTATATTACACCACAAGGGCCGAAAGAATATTCTGCATCAGGCATCAGGATGCCCGAGGCGAAGCCTGACGAGCAGGACCGAGATTTCAACTTTTGGCCCGTGTAGTGTATACGACTTTTCTTCATATCCGGTCGAAAGTACGTTATTAACTTTAAATGTTTTTGATGCCAGCCCCGACATTTGCGGCACGAGCGAAGCGAGTGCTGCTGGTCGTTACGAGTATAAATACGCATGAGAAATTCTTTCCTCCCGCCGTTATAGAGGGCGAGCGTGTACTTCTCACAGGGAAGAAATGTTGAACTTTCGACCGAGATATGAAGAAAATATACATTTCAGGTATAGGTATTCCATACGGATCAATGACATATCGTAACGCGACAGTTCGTTACCCCACAAATGGTAACGGACAATTCGTAACAGCGTCAGTTTGTAACTACAACTATTCGTAACGGTATAATTCGTAACGCCAGTACTTAGTTTTTTTAGCATTACTGGATTTAGACAAAAATTCATTTTGCATACTTTGTATACTTTCCTACACTAAAAATAGTGGTATTTTTTTCAAGACCACTTTTTACATATTTTCGTTAATATGACAACTAAAGAATATCTATTTTTTTTAAATTTTATCATGAATTCATGTCCCAGACTAAGTTATCCAGGCTATATCTCTTAAACGAATAGATATTTTCGAATGGGACAAACACTGATCTATTCCATTTCTAATACACTTTAATATGGCGTAGAAAAAATCATCCCCTAAATAATCATCCCTTAGTTACAACCCCTAACTTTAAATTTTTTAATAGCACCCTGTACATTTTTTTATAATTTTGGATGTGGTCTTCCATAGTCTATTCAAGAAATTTTTCAAAAATAATATGGGTTCGTAAGTAATCAAGAAACAAGCTAAAAATTCGTAAAGAGGGGTTTTTTTGGCCAAAAAATCGACTGGCACAATCAGTTTTTTGATAAAATCATTATTTCGCTTTCAAATAGAGTCATGAAATTTTCGAAAATCCACTTTTCAAAACAAAAAATACTCATAACTCGACAAATAGGAAAGATAAAACGTTCTAGTCTTCACCAATCGATAGAGGGAACACTTTTACATATTTTAGTGAATGGAAATATTTTGCGATACAAATTGATTTTTTCTAACTCCCATAATCCTGGGAAATATGGACTCAAAATTCACTAAAATATGTAAAATTGTCCCCTCTATCGATTGGTGAAGACTAGAACGTTCTATCTTTCCTATTTGTCGAGTTATGAGTATTTTTTGTTTTGAAAAGTGGATTTTCGAAAATTTCATGACTCTATTTGAAGGCGAAATAATGATTTTATCAAAAAACTGATTGTGCCAGTCGATTTTCCGGTCCAAAAAACCCCTCTTTACGAATTTTTAGCATTTTTTGAATTTTTTTGTCGAAAATTTAGAACAAAGGGGTAGGTATGGAAATATTTTGTGAAACAAATTGCTTTTTTCTAACTCCCTTAATCCTTGGCAATATCGACTCAAAATTAGGGCTGGGCGATTATCAAAAAACATAATCGATTATCGATTATATAAAATAATCGATTATTTTCGATTAATCGATGTTAATCGATTAATTGATTAATCGAAAAAAATCGATTAATCGAAAAAAATCGATTAATCGAAAATAATCGATTAATCTAAAATAATCGATTAATCTAAAATAATCGATTAATCTAAAATAATCGATTAATCTAAAAAAATCGATTAATCTAAAATAATCGATTAATCGAAAAAAATCGATTAATCGAAAAAAATCGATTATTGAAAAAAATCGATTAATCTAAAATAATCGATTAATCGAAAAAAATCGATTAATCGAAAATAATCGATTAATCGAAAATAAGACGGAGCTCCTCCACACAATGCGAGAATCGTTAGCGACCACCTACAAAACCGTTTCGATAACCACTGGATAGTAAACAACTCTCCAGAAATTATGTGGGCGGTACGTTCACCTGATTTGTCAACTCTTGGCTTTTTTTTGGGCAGGGGGTTTACGTTTCTAGGGGGGTATTGTGGTACTATCTATTGCTCAATTTTTTTTGAATAATCCTTAATACAGACTTTATTATTTCTGTCCATTGTTTACAAAGTGGAATTATTTGTTGGATGACATTGACAATTGGCCGTGACAGTCGTGTCTTGGATAAAAGCGATCGTTTGTCATGCCGTGGATTACATAGAGGGAAGTGTAGCACTTTATGACTTGATCTGTGCGGAACACGCTCGGTATAGTGAGCAGTGTAGTTCGGAAGTATGTTTCGGGTAGGTTTCTCTATGGTAGTATTCTGTACTGAAGTTGAGGAAGTGTCAGTCACTTTTTCCGCTGGGTGCTTTCTACTAGATGGCTTGGTTTCCAAAAGTGCATCGAACGAGAATCTAAATTTTGTTAATGAGTCATCCCCTGCTGGGTTTTCTAGGTTCTCGTTCTGTATTAGTTGTGGAATATACGGTATAGTATTTTGTTCTACAGGAGTTCGTATTGTTGGAGAATTCCGTCCTGTTCTGGAAGCCGTTTTCACAAACCCTTATAGGGGATATATTGCGCTCAAACGATTGAAAGCGCCAACGTTGAAGTTTTGGCATTGGAGGTGTGCCACATGTTGTTGATGTTGGTTCATTATTCGTTGGTTGACATCCAGTAAGAGGAAGGTTTTTAGTACTGGATCCTTTTTGGAAAAGGGTTCACCTGGTCAGGGTCAGTGATAAAAGATATTGTTTATCAATGAAAACCGCAAAATGTAGACGAATTAAAAGAAAACATAAGACAAGCATGTCGCCAAATTACTCCTGCAATGATTCAAGCCTTACATTTATTTTTATTGTTCTTTTAAGCTTTAAGGCTTTCTTGATTAATTTAACAAAAATAAAAAAGAAACTGATATTTTCTTGATTACTTATGAACCCATTTTATTTTTGAAAAATTTCTTGAATAGACGATGGAAGACCACATCCAAAATTATGAAAAAATGTACAGGGTGCTATTAAAAAAATTAAAGTTAGGGGTTGTAACTAATGGATGAATATTTAGTGGATGATCTTTTCAACGCCATATTAAAGTGTATTAGAAATGGAATAGATCAGTTTTTGTCCCATTCGAAAATCTGTATTCGTTTAAGAGATATAGCCTGGATAAATTAGTCTGGGACACCCTGTATAGTGATATCACTATATCACTTTGAAGTACTAAAGCTAAGTGTGAATAATAATTAAAACCACACCTAATAATGTATTTATTATAATAATAAATACAATTTATAATTCTAACATCGATAAGGCATAAAATTTTAAAAGTATGTATATTTATTTATTGTGAGAATTAAAACATGCGAGATATATTTCTTAGAAAAGTCAGTCGCCGTTCAACATCATAATCTTGGACGACTGTAACTAAACGCTCTATTATTTGTTTATAGTTCAAATCATTAAATTCAGGAAAAATTCCTGAGACTTGTAATACCTCTATTTTTAGTGTAGGAAAGTATACAAAGTATGCAAAATGCATTTTTGTATAAATCCAGTACTGATAAAAAAAACTAAATGTTGGCGTTACGAATTAAAACGTTACGAATAGTTGTAGTTACGAACTGACACCGTTACGAACTGTCCGTTACCATTTGTGGGGTTACGAACTGTCGAGTTACGATATGTCGTGTCACCATTCCATAAAAAGTGACATTGGAATACGAGTAATTGTTATACTGGGTGTTTCATTCAAAACGACAAAGCTGCAGTCCACTCATATAACCGAAAGAGCCGCGTCTGTCAAAATATTTTCCATAAGTTCGCCATAACCTGTAATCCATATTTACAAATTTCATTTTTCTTTTAATTTTCAAAATATAAATATAGTTTGTGGATCTGGTTTTTATTTTTCATATTGTTTAATATCAATCCAAAATTAATCTGATATACCGTATGGAATAATTGTGCTTTAGAATTTAGTATGTGGTAGTAGTATATATTTTGAGTTGCCAGTTTGCTAATCATGGATAACGAGAATATTTTCCTACTTTTTTTTTCTTGAAATAATAAAACATTCAAAATAACATAAATATATCTGTGTGGAACTTATGGAAGCTACAATCACTGTTTGTGACCGATGGTGAACCTAGTTCAAAATAAGCAAAAGGTTCATGACAATTTCATATGGTTTTTCTTTTTCGTTAAGTTATATAATTCAGGACACTTTTATAACCTTGCATGAAGAAAATTTTATTTTTGCTGTTCAAAATAATTTTCACAAATATGCTCCCAAAGAGACTGGTTGGGAATAGCGAAGGTAACATTGGAAATGCTTGTAAGTTTTTTTTATATTTAATCAATTGCTTTTTAATATTAGTGCATAGTTACATTTTTAGAATGCCGGGAAGAGAATCAATTTATATTAAAGTTCATTCTTATTATTGTATTTACTCTATGATATTGCTTTTTTCGCCTTGCCTTCATAGCTTACTCTTCCTAATTTTCTCAGGATTATATGTTGATAAAGTAAACTCTGATAGTAATAAAGGTAATTCTCTTTTCATATTCTCATTCCAAAGTTTCGGTAGCGTTCCAGCTACAGTTATCAAGAATAATTAAATGTCTAAAAAATGTTGGCCTCTATCTGACACAAATTCGCTAACTAAAATTTTTGTAACTGTCAAATAGAGAATGCTACCGAAACGATGGAATGACAGTTTTAGATTAAAGAAAATTGTGGTCTAATTTCCCAAAAATAATAATGAATTTACCACAAGGACCATACAGAAGATAATAATGAATGTAGTGAAGATAATAATTTTTCGGATTGAGCGGGTTGAAATACTTCTGCCTATCATCAAAAAGTGAGATGTGAGAGCAAACATCTGTAGTGTCTCCATGATTAAGAGCATATCTTGCAACCCACTTTTTTTAATAATGGAAAATTTAATTTAAGTGGTGGGGATTCTTATATGTAGCCCATACTGCGCAAACGGGCAGTGTTGAGCGCGTTGCTGAGGCTTAGAGTGGGGGAGGGTTTGGTTAACCTGGTGGAGGACTACCTGACGGGACGTGTGATAGTAGACACTAGAGGGAGGAGGTATGATACGGAGGCTGGAGTGCCCCAGGGCTCGGTTCTTGGACCGACGCTATGGAAGTGTGTGTTTGATGAGGTTTGTGTGATAGTATGTGAAGAGGGATGTGAGATTACGGTGTAAGCGGACAATGTGAGTCTGGTATGTACGGCAAAAGGAGAGGCGGAGATAGAAAGAAAGGCGGAGAGAATGTGTAGGAAGATTGTGGAGAAGATAGAGCGGTGCGGACTAGAAGTGGCGGAAGATAAGACGGTGGGGTTGCTAGTGAAGGGACGGAGCAAGACGAGGGAAGTGGGGGTGATGGTGAAGGGAAGGAGAATTCGTATGGCGGAGTGAGTGAAATACCTAGGGGTGTGGTTGGATAGTCAATTATCCTTCCGAACACACATGTTGAAGGCGGCAGAGAAGGGGAAAGTGAGGGCAGCATGGCTGGGGAGATTGATGTGTAATGTGAAGGGGCCGGAAGAGTGGAAGAGGAGGATCATTGGTAGGACGGTAGAGCAGAGTATGCTGTACGGCGCGGAGGTGTGGGGTGAAAGAGCGGGAGTGAATGCGAGGGTTAGGCCACTCCTGCGGGTGCAGTGAGGTATATTGCTGAGGGTAGAGCAGGGGTACAGGACAGTGGGTGGAGTGGCAGCAGCGGTGCTGGCAAGGATCTACCCATTGGACGTGATGGCTAGAGCCAGAAATAAACGCTGGAGGGGTGCGACCAGAGAGGAAGTACAGGAATGGATGGAGGAGGAAATGGATAGAAGGTGGGAGGAGTAAGAGGGCGCGCTAAAAGGAGCGATTGGGAATAGGAGAGATTGGATAGATCGGAAATTCGGGGAGGTGAACTACTTCCTGACACAGGTGTTCACTGGACATGGGTCGAGAGTAGGGTACCTCCACAAGATTGGAAAAAGAGAGACTGGAGTGTGCGAGAGGTGTGGAGTGGAGGATGATGTGGGGCATGTGTTTAGATGCTGGAGGAACGAGGAAGTGCTGAAGAAGTTGGAGAGGAAACTAGGGGAGGCGGTGTATTGGGAGAATATGGTGGAGATAATGTTGAGGGGGAGGAGTGGCGCAGTAGAGAGCATGGTCAGGGGGAGAGAACGACTCGATATGGCATGAGAGGTGGGAGTGGAAGTTGGGGAGAAGACGACGATGTGAGCGAGGGACCGCCGCCCGTCTCGAAGTATGCTAGGGTAGTAATTCCGAGGCGGGGGTAACGGCGAGTTTGAGGTGGGTTTGGTTGGTAGGCATCTCCTTCGGGATGAGTCCAACACTGTTTGGGTCCTGGACCTATTCGAACATGAGTTTCCCATCTCGGCCCGAAAAAAAGCCCATACTGCGCATATGCTCTAAACTGTCGAGTGTAGAAAATATTTGATTTTTTTGAGATTTGGTTCCAAAAGTTGTCACTAAGTATATAGTTTGTTAGTTTCCGACGTTAACGTTAGCGTATTCCAAGATTATGTTTATGTCACAAAGCACAACAAAGTAGCATCATTACGTCCTCTTCTCCAAAAACATCAATAATTTTCAATTAACACAATACAAAAAGTGAATAAAATACAAATCCAGCAAGTAAAACTAATACCTTAATATCCAAACTTTTATGTGATTGCCTTATTGCAAACTGACAATCAAATACATCAAAATCACGTATGTTCCAATATATTTTTAATTGGCGTTCTCTTAGATCTTAAATCTGAGCATAAACAGGTCCAATTATCCGTACGCCATACATGTTAAATGATACATCTTACGTCAGCATAAACTCATCATTATTTTGGGTTGCTGCAAATTGACCATACTTACAGCATTCAAAAATATCGAGTATCAATATTAGGTCACTAGTACGGACTGTTATGAAGGGTATAGCTACACATACACATCAAGATACAGCATTTTTACACAATAGTCCGGACTTGACTATATTTAATGAACATAAAAGAATCACCTAGAAGTACCTACCAAGAGAAAATAGACAAATACACACCGTTAGCTATAATAGAAATAAAACTGATATTCAGCAGAACAAAGTCATCATACAACTATTTATACTATCACTGAGTAGAATAATACCTCACATATTCACACAAAATTTGACTAGACTGACATTCGTTCAAGCATACACAGATAGTCGATACATTTCTCAGACTTCGTTCATATATAAGCCATTGTCCGATATGATACTTGGTCGAATGGACCCGTAACATAGAGCTAATCACCTAAAGAACTATAAAATAATAACCAAAATTCAAACGATTGTCAAATGTACATCAAAAAAATACAACAAATCAAATTAAGCAACAACAACTACAGCTAACAACGTCCAAAACCAAATTTCAAGTGAAGATTGTTTAGTAATATAGCTAGTAGTATAGTTTGATGCCTGTCGCAAACGATAAGTTTAAAGATGGTTTAAACGATTTGCTCATTGGTCTCCTTTGCTCATTTGCTTATCTTTCCAAAGCACCCTGGTAAATTGAGATCATTATTGTAAACCATTCTATGGTCTACTTTCCAATTTCATGAGATTTCAGACAATTACCGATTCCCTGGTTACTGTCAGATACGCAGACGCCAGCGCATTAGGCACCAACTTGAAGGATAACATACCGAAGTCAATAATGTTCGTTCAAAATACCTAAAATAGCAAACCGTATAATATATCTAATAATAAAGGGATTATACAATGGATAGGAATAATTTCAATCACAGAATACACATAAAAAAGGGATTTTTTCATTGGGATCGTATGGGAAACAACCGTGAATACAATGGGGTTAAGAACTTATATTTTATCCTTTCATGCCCAATTTCATCATGAAAACTAATATGTGCCTTGCTTAGAATATTTTTTAATAATAAATTTAAATAAGCTGTATAGAATGTTAATAGAACGCGTCCTAAAATTGAGAATCCACAATTCTTTCAAGTGGTTAAGTCCAGATTTGTAGGTGTCCAGATGAAAAAACTGGAATAAATGAGAAAATAAGACCAGAAGCGCACACCAAAAAATTGACGTACAGATGTATACATGTCATATTTGTTGAATAATTTAAGATTTATCTATGGGTGATAATTATGGTGAAAGGTTTGACCTGTCAAAAAGAGTTTTAATCAAAAATTAAAGTAAGATATAATCGATCGTTCTCCAAAAACTGGATGAGCAATAAAACCGACATCACGATCATTGTGATTTAAAACTGGATCGGTTTGAAGTTATTTGGGAAATTACTCAAAAGAATTGAAACTAAAGGTTAAGTAAGCTATGACATTTTTGAATCATCAAATGTTAAGCTAGTCAATATTATTTTATTTTCATATAAATTGATTCTGATAAGCATAGCATGCGGGTTGGTATCACAAAATATACTTCTTTGCAACATTCGATTACCTTGCTGTGCGTCGATGATGGTGTTATTGGTGGTGTTTCGGTAGGTGTAGGAGAAAGACCGTCGCTGGAATTGGTGGCAGGAAGCCTTTGCTCTTGCACACTAGCTAACCTAAAATAATAATTTTTTATTACTCCGATGACAGTTAATTAGTAAATGACGATAAATTACGAGTGCGGGAAGAGACATTTTCCTCACGAGTGGGAAATATTGTAGCACGAATCGGACAATCCCACAAGTGTGAAAAATCACTATAGAACAAGTGATGTACACTATTTTTCCTACGACCTACGATAATTTTAAGAATTCATTTTGAATAATTATAAGAAAATAAATAAGTAATTTGAAATATTGTGGGCGATTCTTCATTCAATTTTTAGACAATAAGTTCGTATGGACATGTGATAAGTTTTGTCGTTAATCAGATACAGGGTGTTAACTTTTTTGTTATAAACGAGCTCTGACTGTGTAAGTGAAATTTGTTTCGACTATAATTTTTTCTTAGTGACGCTACTGGTTTCCAAATCTGACGAGAACATTTTTATTCTCATTTGCTTTAGAATTTTGGACAAATACTGTATCAAACCTGAAATGCAACGCAAAAACAAAGAATAAATTTTTATATTCCCGAGCATTTTCAACTTCTTTATTATGAAAATAAGAGAATTGCACTTTTCAAATATGGATCAAATTTTTGTGCTCCATTTAAATGTAAATATTATACATGGTCATTACTAGACAGAAATTACGCATTTCATAGATAAGTGAATCTAATGAAGTAGGTATATCCAAATATACAGGGTGTTTCTAAATTCATGCGACAAAATTCAGGAGGTGATTGCTCGTATGAAATTAAGATGGGTCTTTCCCATAACAAAATTTCCTCAGCCAACCCCTTTCCGAGATATCACCCTTAAAAGGTGTTAAAAAGGGTTAAAATTGAGGGTTTTTTTTCTAAAATTTCAGTAAAGCTAGAAACTTGAAATTCTGTAATTTTAGTGCACTCGCAAATGACTCACCACGGGTATTTTTTCAATATTTTCAATATTAAAAAAATTATAAATTATGTCTTTTTTTTTTTCTGCAGCTATTGGTTTTGGGAAAAAAATTTAAGAATAAAATTTTTTTTTAAATAAAACAAGGATTTTAAGTTGAATTTTATTTCATAAAACTTCATTTCGAAAAAAAGTTTTGATATGAAATAAAGTAAGGGATGTTAATTTCACCCCCGTATAATGTAACAGGAATATTGAAAAAATACCCGTGGCTAGTCCTTTGTGAGTGCACGAAAATTGCCGAATTTCAAGTTTCTACCTTTACTGAAATTTTAGAAAAAAAAATAAAAACTCAACTTTAGTCACCACCTTTTAAGGGTGATATCTCGGCAAGGGGTGGGCTGAGGAAATTTTGTTATAGGAAAGACCCATCTTAATTTCATACGAGCAATCACCTCCTGAATTTTGTCGCATGCATTTAGAAAGACCTTGTATATTACGCATTAAGCAGCTTTTTGACAACCGACAGTTACTTTTCGTACGAATAGCAACTTTCAACACGAGTGCGATTACAGTCTACCTTCCTACCTTCCTATCATACACATTATACAGTGCTAATTAATTACTTTACCATGTAGTCGTAGGAAAACACCATTTATCTAAAATGTCATTTCTTATGGATGCAGATGAAAAAATCTGGAATTATCCAAAATTCCATTCCCTTGGTTATTTATACTAACCACTTACTTTTCCTAGAACGGTACAAGCTTCAAAATGTATATAGTTTTCCTACCTTTTCAATGTTACAAGAGTACCAGTAAGCTTCTTACACCTTCGAAGAGCGCTTTCTAATCGTTCAGGTTCTTCTTTTAAAAACGTTTCCTCTCTCATAGCTTTTTCCATTTCTGTCGTTAGAAAAACTTTCATGCTGTCTTGCAAGCCAGGAAATCTGTAATTTGAGATATAAGCCGTAAATTTGGATCATTTCCAATGATCATTTTTTCAGATATGTTTCAAAATTGATTAATTTCGTCGAAAATGCATCTCGAAAATTAAAGTTTTATCAACTTGAAATAGTGAAAATATGAAAAAATTGTCAGATATCACAATAATTTATATACAACTGATATTTTAATGTTGTATTGGGATGTTAATAATAGATTCATGGAACAACGTTGGTTACAAATGAAGCAAACATGGATGACATCATTAGTGCATTGTAACAGAGTATTAAAGGAGATAGTTATAATTTGTTAGTAGCGAAGATAGGGCTACATAGACAGAGTAGTGAGGATACAGATTCTTACGTGAGAAATTGATGGAAAGACTGAATGCGGCTTTCATAGCAGAGGAAATGCCCAATAATTTAGCGCAAAAATACACCATGGAAGCAACCGTGAAGTTGTTTTCCAAAATTATCATTCAGAAACAGTTAAAATGGTAATATCCGCAGAGAACTCAAAAGGCACTTCTGAATTGGTTACTGTAGATTCTGCATCAGTCAGGAAATGTATTATTGGGTTATCAGGTACTTAGACGTGAGCACCAAGAAACTGTCTTTAGGGATTTAAGAATTTTCGACATTTTAAGGGAACTTGAGTACATCAAGGTCGAGGGCAGAATAGGAATGGAACTGGACAATATGAGCGTAATAGGTATTATCATAGTGATGTATCGAATGAGGGCAGTAGGTATAACCGAAGTTACGGGGCTGCAGATCGAATGAATACCAGGAACAGCAGGTATTAGAGTAAAAATGTAAGGTTGTGTGCGATTGCTGAGGCACTGCAGGAGAATAGCAGCTCTTAATTGGGCATCTCAAGAATAAAGAAGATAAGTGTGAATTAAATTTTAACACTAACACTTTACACTATCTTACGCGAATTTCGATAACCAAGTTATCTTCTTTGTTGGGCAGACTAAGCAGTTTGTAGTAGTTCGTTTTAAAGAGTATGTAGCTCATTAGAAATATGGGCGTACAGAGATGTCGAGTGTTGCTGAACATGTTTTAGATTGTAATGATTCAATAAGTTTAGATAGTGTAAAATGAATCCAACAATGAAATGTTGGATGCATTTTGAAATATTATATGCTATATATGGTTTAGATTTTGAAATGGGATCATCACTTACAGACTGGTTTCGGGAATTTCTAACTCCAAAACTACATGCGATAACAGAATCCCGCTTTCTGATAAACGTAATTCAATGCTCGTCGGGGCATATGACCCGGAGAGTAGTTGGTTTTTGTCGTGAAATGGCCAGTCTTTCGTGAAATAAATTTTTCAAGAAAGCTCCCAAGGAGGAACAGAACGTCACGTCACGTCACGTCACGTAAAATTAGACAAAATTTTGTTCAATTTTGTAACCTTCATACCCAAGAAAATGATTCAAATGAATTATATACAGGGTGGCCGGACGAAAACGAAACAGAGCCATGATCAGGAACTTCGTCAACGTTTAAAAAAAACGCAGAGAACCGTCGATTTTTGATCAAAGGGAGACGATTTTTTCCGGTATTTTTGACTTCGCTAATTTCACCCTCTAGTGGGGAAAGCATCACCTCAAAATATTTAAATGGTATTAGGGGTCGAGTAAGGTATCATTTTAAAGCCCTTTCAATTCTCTTTATAACAATATTTAAAGTTTAAATTATGTTTAGTTGTTTACTTTCTGCTTAGTTAAATTGAATGTTCAAATTGATGACCACCCGCGTCCATACAATAATAAAGATTTTGTTCGAAACGTTCTCGCACATTCCGAAGAATTTCCGGAGTGATTCGATGGTTATTAAAAAGTATTAGGCCGAATTTTAAAATTTAAAGACTGTTGCAAAGGGAACTGAAAGGACTTTAAAATGATACCTTACTCGACCCCTAATGCTATTAAGAGGTGATGCTTACCTCCGCTAGGGGGTGGAAGAAGCAGAGTCGAATATACCGGAAAAAAGTGTCCCCCTTTGATCAAAAATCGACGGGTCTCTGCGTTTTTTTAAAACGTTGACGCAATTCCTGATAATTTAAATAACTTCCTTAGTTCTTGGTATTTATTTTTGTACGTAACTCTTCAAAACTTTCTCAGTTTTATCTACAAATTTTCGAGCACTTTGAAAGTGGTTGACTGTACCAGATAATGCTGGACATGTATCATCTAGGCTTTGGGCTTGAAAATGTTAGAGGCAATATCTTTCGCAGTTACATGCAAACAAACTTTATTCATTATTTATAAGTAATGTATCTATTTTAACTCAAAACTTATGGTTATTTATATTCTAGTGTCCATGCAAAGACATCAATTCCAATTTTTCGTCAGTTTTCTCATTTTTTTTAGTTCTTAATGTTAAGCAGGTTCACTCAATTCATTAGACATAGGTACATTGTACTTTACTACGAACTTTTGTCCTAAGAAATATTCACCTTAATTTAAGATCAGCAACAGTTTTGGAACTTTTACTCAATACTAAGGCCATATTTTCCACATCAGACATATTCACTCTTGTTTTTCTATTAATAACGTTTCCTCTGAGCTCTTCTACAGTGGATTCAAGGTCACCCAAATCTGTTTCTAATCTTAACATTTCTTGTTTATATAAGTCCTCCTCTCGAGTTAATCTAACACGTTCTTGATCCATACCTGTAATTGAATAAAATTAGTATACCACATGTTTCGTTGTATTTTTACAAATTCTTTTAATTTTCAGAGGACGAAATACATCAATGTACAATTATTACTACCTAAATGTATTTAAATATCTGTCTCCCTTTTTCGACATTGTGTTTATTGATTCTGTTTATTATTTCACTGCAACTGGTTACTGATTTTTGCATATAGTCTCTGTTTCTTTCTCTATTACTTACATATGAAATGTATGAAACAAAAAGAGTAGATTTGAGTACGTCGCAAATTAATATTAATTGTCATTAAAACGAATTGTCAGAACTGTCTCAAACATTATATCCGAATAGAGGGGGACTGGAACACCCTTTTCGAGGCCGGAACCCTTTTGAGGTATCATCTCCAATGTAATATTGGAAGAAATAGTCAAAGCCGAAGAGAAGAGAAGTTCTGACCATTGGAAAGATCTAGTAGGACTTAGACTTCTGGGTGATTCCAACCTGTTAAGATCAAATGAATGCATAAGTCAAAGTAAAATTGCACTAAGAGTTTCAACAGGGATCCTGACGGGACATTGTCGCCTTAATGGGCACCCGAAAAAGCTCAAAATAGAGGAGGAAGAAGAATGTAGATTTTGTGGCATGGAAGAAGAAACCTCCATCCACATACTTGCGAACTGAACAGCAATTGAGAATCCTAGGGCACAACACCTTGGAGATTACTGGATAGAAGAGGAACATTTACCTAAGTTAAAGCCTGCAGATATCCTAAAATTCCTCCGGGAAATAGGACTAAAGGAGCTTCTAGTCTCTGAGACTTTCCTCAGGAACTAAGTAGAAGTAAGGGGCACAATAGATATTCTAGGTCTCAGTGAATGTCACCCCAATTTACATACATATATCCGAATATTATGTAAGGTAGGGTACAAAGACTTGCATGCCTCAGCATAACGGGTGCTATGAAAACAACACCAATATGAAAGCACTGCTGGACCTCCCTCCGATTGAAATATTCATGGATGAGGCAAGAATGAAACTTCTAAGGAAACAAAGCACGAGCAACAAATCGGATCACAATAAGATAAAAGAAAAAGTGGGAGGTAACATTCTCGGAATGGAACCAACGAACCACATGCCTCCTCGATAATTCTTGAACATCAACTTCGAGGTGATTATTAAATAACGAAAGGATTGGATTGCAAGAAATTATAATGTTTTTGTAATCATTACCAGTTAGTGGATATATTCTGTTCATGGTCTAAGACAATTTACTTAATAAATAGAAATATGAATGATACATTTAGAAATACTTTCTACCTGCTTGCCATACTTGTTCCCCACCAGCCATTAGCATAGCTCTTATTTTGATAAATGTGTCTCGAATCGTTTCCTTCACTGAATGTGCTTGAGCTTGAGACATTCTTCTCAAATTTCGGACTTCAGCCCTTAAATCCTTAGCTTTTTTTTGCAGAACTCTCAGTTGATTGTACATTTCTGGTGTTAGTTGTAAGTCCCTATAAATCCTGCTATCATAACTTGGAGATAATGATGACGATTTCCCTGGTGGCACCGGCTTTAGACGGTCCCGTTCTGAAATATTAAAGTGCGTTATTTTATTGGAAAAAGACATTGTGAGGGATCTAGATGAAGTTATATTATAAAAATGAATTATTATTTTATAAATTAAAATCAAATTCTCACCCTGAGATGAAGTCCTTGGTAAAGTTGAAGATTTAATAGCAGGCTTTGATGGCTTAGTATCCGCTGAAGCAAGCAAAACACAAAATGTTAGTAAGCAGACAACATGCTGAAAAAATACTCTCCTATTGCCAGATCAGTTTGTGTGAGGGCTATTATATGGTTTGGATCGTTATATATAGTTTTATATTGATACTCGCATAACCTATTTAGGAAGTGAATATTTCCATCATAGATTTATAAATGAGGTATTCATATGTATATGGGTTTCATGGAACCATAATCAACTGTGTTACGATTTTCATTGTTTCATTGTTTCACTCTTGTAAATGTATACCGCTTGAGTATTTTGTTAATGCAATAGGCAAAAGAAACCTCACAATACGATTTTAGAAAAGTGTATCACAATTATACTGAGTGTTTAGTTCAAGAATACTTATGAAGTAGAGGCTTAATTATATTGTATTCAAAATCGTTCCGGAGTAAATATTTTTTCATATTGAATATGAAATGGTACACAATTTGGATATTATCCCTTATACAAAAGGGAATTGGAAAAAGCAGCCGAAGTATTAAAAATTAATTTTCGTACACACGATAGTTTGACAAAATATTTAATTAATGTAGTTTTTATAAGATACCAACTTTCAATTTCGTACTATTCAACGATGTAAACTGAAAAATAATTTTGTACTCTTACATCAGATATAGTTACAGGCTGAGTTATTATTATCTCAGCCTTTATACATCTTTCCTGAAATATGTGATGAAAATAAATTTTGTTTTGGATAAAATTTGTCCCAGACATGATGAAAATATTTGTTGCCGAGGTAACATGATTATTGGCAAAATATTATTAGAATGCATTGGCATATCTAAGTATTGATCAATTGGAAAAATTAGAAACAGTGTACACCTATCTTTTGAAAATCGGAAAAGTTCATACCCATTCAAATGATCATAAAAAATATGTGCCAATAACTATCGCCTATGATTCCTCCATGAACAAAAATACTTCACCACACGTACTAATGCTGGGATTTTTTTTCCAGTTTGGGAGACGTCCTCTTGCCGAAATATAGACTCGTAGGACTAGAGTACCCAAGGGAGGATTTCTCCAAGAAGAGCATAGTGAAAAGACTGCTGAGCCTGATAAGGGCTACTGGTTTCCTCACATAAACGGTACTACCAAGAGCACAAAAATTCTAAAGGCTGAGGTCTCTAAACTGGTGGTGCAGAACCAATCAATAAATCAAGCAAATTAAAATGCAATACAGTGTCAGTCATCAAATAATAAATAATGTTGATAAAACTATTGAAAATAATGAAATACTGCTCAGGCCAAAAATCTTGTGAATAAAAGATATGTTAGACTTATTTTAGGAGTAATGCAAACAGTAAAAAATTCTTAAACATTTTGCAAACAAAGAACATTACACCCGAGTATTATTAAGCCCAAAGAATTATTTACAGAATTGCAAAAACTATTGTTATGCTACAAATTGCGGCTTCCGTTAAACTAAAATATGAGAATATTTTATACTTCGATTCAATTTTAGATATAACATGTAGACTAAAAAAAAGTAGAATACTTTTTATGTATTCTTATTGATTTATTTTAATATCGAGTTTGAACTGTTTTATTAATTAGAATCAGAAAGCGTAACAAGAAAACCAAGCTCAAAATATTTGTTAAAATTTGAAAATCAGTTATAACCTCTAAGAGAAATTTGTACACGAAGTGAAACTTTTTAATGTCATTCCAATAGATATTATGAATACTCCTTCCTTGAAAGGAATTTATTTAATTAAATATTCGCCCTGTAAAATCATTTTCCAAAATAACGAACTTACATTTCAAGAAAAAACTTTTGGCAAACCTCTCGTACTGAATTAACTTCAGACAAACTTCAACAAAATTAACATGACTTCTATTAAAATAAATTCAAAAAATAAATTAAAAGTCTCAAGAATCTGAATATTCCCAGCGTATGGACCATCATTTTATACACTGGTATAGCATTAGTTATTATTTGGCTACTTTTAAAGAAAAACCGAAGACGAAGGTGCCAGAATAAATATCCATAGAACTAAAAGAAAAGAAAATTCAGCTTCCAGAAGGAGCCTCATTCTAATGGGCAAGGTGTTATTTAGTTCTTTTTCTTAGTGCAGCATAAATAAATTGTTTATTCAGAATGATTTTTTAAATTAGTTTTATGGCTTTGGCATAGACCAATTACCCAGACCCATTTTTCTCAGTAATTCTGAATATATTATGTCTTTCTTTTCATTTATTGTTTTGTTTTATATATTTTTTATTTTTCCTCGATATATTTTTTATCATCTTTTATTATTCTTTTTTTATTTATTTATTTTTTAAACTTTTTGTCAACACAATTGTTGATGTTTGTACTGCTCAAAAATTTTGTTAGTAGCTTACAATTTCATTTTACACCTTATAATGTGATTGTACAAACTGATGTAAACCTGAATGTTATTACTAAATACTAAACAATTAATACTTATCGGTAGGTTAATATCATTTTCAATTATATAGTTGTATAACAAGTGAATGCATTTCTTGTACAATTTACATCCTAAGATCACATGTAGCAAATCTCCGATATTGCTGCATGTGCAATATTTATTATCGTTTATTCCCATATTATTTTTAATACTAATATGTGTAAAAGTAGGCTAGATGGACAACATATATAATTGCGCATATTTCTAAATGCACAAAACAGGCTTATACAGAGCAAAGCTGAATGCTAGTGGACACTGAAAGTCACAGTATTCTGGGAATGACTCCAACAGTAAACTACGACCTGCCTTATACCGTCCTAATTCCAAATGGGTCCTCCGTAAGGATTAATTATTAAGAGCAGACAGCTGTTGGTACACAGATGGATCAAAAACACCCTCAGGCTCTGGTGCAGGTGTATACGGGCGCAGACCTAGGACAGAAATTTCAACCTCTAGGATCCTATGCAACCGTATTTCAGGCGGAAATTTACGCCATTGCTTCATGTGTGGATAGATTGGAGCAAACCAATCTCACACATAAATCAATACAAATTTTCACGGACAGCCAAGTGGCTTTGAAAGCACTTAGCTCTCACCGTGTAACGTTGAAATTGGTTTTAGACTGCCAAAGAAGACTCTCCTTAATCGGAGAACTCAATACAGTATCGCTGGTCTGGATCCCTGGCCATTCTGGCATGGATGGCAATGAGAAGGCGGACTATCTTGCAAGGGAAGGTGCGGCACGCGTTTTTATCGGACCAGAACGTCCAATTGGCATCGCAATAAACAAACACTAAATACCTGGACAGCAAGAAGAGCTTTAGACTTCTGGCATAATATACCAGGATTGGTTCATTCAAAGGCTTTTATACATCCATCGAAGAATGTCTCCAAACAAATGTTAGACTATAGCAGGCATGACCTACGTTGTCTAATAGTCTAATACTGTCATCTGAATCATCATATGCTAAGACTTGGACTGTCGGAAGATCCGACTTGTCGTCTTTGTCTGGAAGATGATGAAACATCAGAGTATATAATTTGTGCCTGCCCCGCCGCGACTCGAATCAGGTATGTGATGTTTGGCAGGGTCTCTCTCTCGCCCTCGGACCTGAAAAATCATTAACCAAACAAACTAATCGGCTTTGTTAAGAAGCTGAATTTGTTTGGTGAATTCTGAATAGGTATGAGACACAATAGACTCTTGCGAGTCGCAGTGGAGGGCCTTATAGACCCACTCATCACAAACCAAACCTAACTTATGTGTTAAATTTTATTATTCAGTCTATAACCTACTTTCGATCTTGTAACTTATTATTATATTGTTTCATTAAATATCTTTTTTTAAAGCCTTTTCCGCGTGTGAAAAGATAAAGAGCACAAGCCCTGTACGACAATTTTAGTATGATATGTATTTTTTCGATATAAGTTGGAATAGATTTGCCATGTACTAGCATTGAAATTAGAAAATCATTTTAAAGTTTGGGAGCTCATCTGTAAGCATCGATAATATTAAAGCATTCCAGTAATCTAAATGAAGCGACATCCGGCTTAGTTATTGTTATCAACTTGTAAATGATGCCGGTGAATAATGCGTTTTTATCTTAGGCTTGAAATTACAAAATGTAACAAAAAACTAACGGTTACAAAACAAGAACATAAATTTTACTATCCCAAACAATACGATCTGTGTCCCACAACCTACAGCTGGGTGCAATCATACTGAATGACGTAAGCCGGTTTGACGCATTTTGGAGGTCGTTTGAAATGATTTTAAAAAGCGCGGAATATTCAACTTTGTTTGCCAAGCTATTATTAATTTTTGAAAAAAAAAATTAGGGAATTAGGTAACTTGATGACATTATTGATTGAAAGAAAATTGGAATGTTCCCTATAGTTTAGTCGTTGATAATAATATTTTCCTTGAAAAAATTAACATACATAGTTATTTCAATTCATATCAGACACGTGTTGTTTTAAAATAAATCCAATCAATGGTTAAAGTTTTTGTTCATGTTCAATGGATAATGTTAGTGAAGAGGATGATTATTTTTATAATGTACTGCTTACGGACAAATTCACTTTTCATTTTTATGATACAGAAAACGGCCACGTGTTCCACACAACAGATCATATACAATCCATAGGTATATCTCTCTCCGGAATGAAATTTTGTTATCCTGACATTCCTGTTCAGGATAATGTGACAAAACTATTAGATCATCGATCACTGGTGAAACTCGTGTTAAAAAAAATCAATTTTTTTTACTATTGGCTGTAACACGTTTATTTTTGAAAATATCAAAAAATGGTGATGGAAAATTTTATTTGGTTTCACAGTGGCTAGCTACATGTCAGACATTTTTTAAAAGAATCTTTGTCGAAAGGTTATAATATCTATTATGGATAACAAAAAAAAATATATTATGTACTTAAATTGAAAACATTCAATTTGAAAATTCGCGGTGTAATGTCTATGGAAGAGATAATAATGTTCTATGATGTATCTTTGACGTACTTCGTATTTTACCAGCAAAAAAAGGATGTTTATTATAAGAGACAAAAAAATTCAAGAAGTGCCATAACGTTAACTTTATTTCACTCTTTCCATAAGCTAACGCAATTGATTAGTGCCATTAGTCCACTCCGATACAGAAAAAAATTGAGTAATCTTTGATAGCACATGAACTGTTAAGTAGGACACACACTGGATCGACTCGGCTCGGGTCTGTATGGAACGGTATTATCGGAACCTTTTAAAAGCCACGTATTGGCTTGGATCAGATCACCAAACATCCGTCAGTTGACAATTTAATATTGTGAAAAAAAAATAGTAAGTTGAAATAAAAATGGATAGTTCATCAGAAGATTCGGATGATGAAAATATGATTGCTGTAGATTGTTATGAAATGAAAAAACACAGCAATTTTCATGAAATGCACACGACTGATGATGTGACACTGACAGTCTGAGTACGCGATCTACATAAAGTACCGATGCCGATGTTACCATCCCGAACCGAAAGGTCTTGACTGTGCCGATCCGAAACAATACTCGCACTCCAATCTATTTGTGTAGGAACATTGTTATTAAACAAGGATGGAATCAAAAGTTTTATTAGGCCGTTCTGTACCGACCCAAGCCGAGTCGATTCAGTGCTTGTCCTTGACGTTCACAGGTTTTTCTTATAATATCAATAATTCAAAAATTGAATAGATGAGGCATTTACTTGATGAAGATCCATACTAATGATGAAATAAAACTATTCAATTTGTTTAAATCTTAATATTTATTTTGAACTAACGTTCAAATTAAAATTAGTGACTAGTTTGAAAAAGCTACTGTGTAGCGAAACGAGTCACTAATTTTAACGCGTTTCGCTACACAGTAGCTTTTTTAAACTAGTCACTAATTTTAATTTGAACGTTAGTTCAAAATAAAAATGAAGATTTAAACAAATTAAATTGTTTTATTTCATCATCAATAATTCAGTTTGATGCAATTTATTAGTTATTTACAATATTCACAAAGTGAAATAAAGCAAAAATTTAGTTGTTGATTTCTCTTAAAATTATTGTCTACAAATTCTCATTCAACCGTTATGCATTTGTTATAAGTAGTAATTTACCGAAGGAGTTCAATAATTAAGGTATTCCAAATATTTATTTTGATTTTATCATTTGTATTGGGATGTAGAGAAAATATTATATACAACACATCCATAAAGCTTTTTTTACTGGTGGAATTGCTTGACGGCTCGTGCGGTCAACGTTCCCATTCATGGTTAAAAGTACCACTTTATGTATTTGTTGCATAAATTACTATTACTCTTAGGTACTTATTGTTTTTGAAAATATATAAAAACACTTACCTGAATGTTGTGGACTATGTTGTTTCGGTGAATTCATATCTGGGGGCTCATCACTGAACGAAACAGATTTCTCAAATGACACTGATTTATCTAAAAATTAGATGCATTAAAGTTTGCACAAAAGATGTGGTGTAAGAGTTTTTCTTATAGAAATTTAGTCAATGGATGGTTAGGTAGTCTCTAGATATGGAAATAGTGGGTTCAACTTTCAAATATGTAGGTACTCAATTAGTTTTTGATATTATTAACGTCTACTATCGGCTATTTCCACTAATTGAAATCTTTGGAATTTTATTAATAAATTACTTTTATTTCTAGTTAATATCAATCATAATCTGTTCAGAATTATCTTTTTATGAAATAGCGAATGCCAAAAATGTCCTGTAGACCATTATTGAAATGGCTAATATCATCCAAACGGCTTTTTTCATCGAATTTCCAAAATGATATCTTTTCGTTTGCTTGGGGTATAAGAAGGGAATTTTTGATAATCAATTCGATATTTTTTGTCATCTCTGCAAACGTTTTGGATGCTTAATCATTAAGATTGGCACGTCAGTGGCTTCAAGGCAATACTACGGATCTATTTCTACCTTTGAAGTGAACATAAACGTGTCCTAAGCATACCGATACTTTTATACAGATAAAGTGCATGAACAGTATTGAAATAAAAAACGAATGTAAAATTCCAGCTTTGGATGTATATAACTCGAAAACAGGAGCCTCTGTATTGAAGAGGTTTATATAAAGTGCAAACATAGTTTTGGCTGAATATATATGCTCCCGTTAGTCCCGGGAAACCCTGTAAGCAGAGTATTTGTCCTCCATTGAATTTAAAAATGATCAAAGTTCCTATTACAACTTTTGTCAAAATTAATGTTGAACAGAAATTTAGGATTATATAGATACAAACAGCTTTTTTCACTGCTTTGGTTTTTGACATACTGGGGTGTCCATCATTTTTAACATATACTCGGCCTTGCTCCACTTATAGACATGTTGAGAGTTGAAATAATTGCAAATTCGTTAAAGCACTTTATTTTTTTTTCGCAAAACATAATACATATTCTTTAATAATTTTTTTTTTCGATAGCAAAAGATCGTCAAACCATTATATCTATCCAAAACAAACTAAAAATGCAAAACGGCTAATAATGTCAAAATTATGTTGAGGATAAATCAGCATAATATACGCTATCCTTAGACAGCGTAGTTCAAAGTGGTATTTATAGTAAAATTTCAACCATGTCTGTTTTCTATGTGAAATTTTCAAGAATAACATATTTTTTATAAATAACCTGCTAAATCCTAGCCACGCTTTGATGTGGCTCAGTGGTATATCATGCCGTATGCATATTAAATTTGAGATAAGATTTTTTTCTAGAAATATTTTTTTACCAAGCAGTCAATTGTCGCTTGTTGATTCATGGAATGTTTGTACTGAAATATTTCATTTTTAAATTAATTTCAATAATGTTACATCTGCTGTCAGACCGAAATGTCAAAGCACTTTTTGATGAAATCTGATTCTAAATGACTGTGATTGTGGATAAAACGTTGTATTGCGTATTTTAGTTGCGTTTTATCATATATAATACCACGAGAGTGAAAATTTTGTCGGCAAAATTTTTCGATTGTCATGAAAGTTTGTTGCTTGGCAATTTTGCGAATGACATTTTTAACAAAACCACGAGCCGTCAGGCGAGTGGTTTTGGATTAAATGTCATGAGCAAAATTACCTAAAAGCAACAAACTTGAATACGACAAGAGAAAAATTTTACCTTACAAAATTTTTAATTGAGTGGTATTCGACATGACTATTTCACGAGAGAAAAACTGAAAAATCATATGTTTAAACGTTTTATTTATTGCAAACTTCAATTATACAAAGCCAAAAAAATAATGACAATATGAAAAAAAAATTACTTATTTATGTAAAAAGTACAATTATTATAATTGTACGTTGTAGCATTATTTTGGGGATTGTTTTGCATCATAATCTTCAAGAATTTTTGCTATAACTTGTTCAGAAGTATCCTTTTCTGACGTATAATTACGTGCGTCCAGAAACATTCTAAACTGTTCCCACGCAGACTTTTTTGTCTTCATTGTATTTCGCGGTATACTTTGCTTAATTGTACTCTTTATTTCATTTATTGAATTATTTCCAAATCTTGTATTATTCATGTTAGTGTGGATTTATGCAGCCACATTTAACATTTAACATTTATCATTTAACAATTAACATTTATCATTTATAAGTTAAACTACTCATTTCACTATAACTCCATTTATGCAGACAATTAACAATTATCATTTATCATTTAACAATTACGAAGTTGGCCAACTTTTAACTTTCTTAAATTAAATGTACCGAATTTTCATGTAGTGCGCAACTAGTACGCAGATCCTGAAGTTAACCTCACTGTTTTCATAGAAAAGCGGTTTACTTAGGGTTATGTTGTGTGTTTGTTCACTAAAAATGGATGATGCCACTCTTATCGATCTTGTTCGACAATTTCCCGTCATTTATGACAAAGGAAGTACACATTTTAAAGACATGAAAATGTAGGGTTATTGTAAATAACTAAAATCTCGGGCTTATGCGCATGCTTACAATTTTCTCCTAATTTATAATTGTGTCTGCATAAACGATGGCAGTTTTACTAATTGTTAAATGATAAATGTTAATTGTTAAATGATAAATGTTAAATGTTAAATGTTGCTGCATAAATCCACACTTAATAATACTTATTTAAATTTTTGAAACAGTTTTAATAATTTTTAGACAGTTAAATAAATAAATAAACAACTTAGTTTCCTTAGAAACCACTAACAAAGATTTTATATTGAATTTTATCACAGAATGATAGAATTTTATACACATAGATTTGATATATTAAACGTCAAAAAATTGCCGCGACAAGACAAAAAATTGCCAGTTCAAAACCTTCAAATTTTGTCAGTTATCAATTTACTCTAGTGAAATAGTCTACTTAAGAAAATTTAAATTTTCTTGCGTGGATAAAACACTTATACAATAAGTGACATGTGACATTAACTGTTCCATTTATCATAGAATTACTATTTGTCTTGTCAAAAAAATAATGTTTAATCATAGAAACGCCACAAAATACGAACAAAATGAGATTATTTATGCAGGCTACATTGCTTTACAAATACGTGCAAAATTTGTTTTCCTCTCATCTTGAAGTGTGGTTTATTTTTTTGAATCACTGTTATATGGAACGAAATATGTACTTGAACTGGCAATGATTTTTATATTCATGGGATTAAAAAGATAATTTGATTAAAATACGAAATTTTTATGGATGTGTGTACACTTTCAACAACATAACAGCATCCTTCAAAAAGCTTGGATATATTTTAATTATTAACATGCTATCATGCAAGAGAGTTAAGGCAAATCATGTATCCATTCGAATTTAAAAAAGACCGCTAATTTATTCATAATTTGAAAAGGGCCAATAAAAAATTTAAAAATGTTGGTATCAATCAAATTCAAGCTCTGTAACAAAAAAAAAATTTGTATGACGTATGTACGTATACAAAAAGAAGCCAGAAGGAAGCCTGGATGTGTCGCTGTTAGTATTCCCATAAAAATATACATTTAACTGCTTGACCAACCACGTGAACAGTCTCATTTATACATAAGAGAGGAAAAAGTGTATACAAGCTTTAAAAAAAGTCATGTTCATTTACTGTGAAAAGTTCAAGCAATTATACCTGAAAAATACGAATTAGATTGGTATTCATGCTTATGTCTCAAGCAATTATTATCATAGAATTTTTTTTGTTTCGATTAACACAATGCAGATTGATAACTTTAATGTATTTGGATAATAATATTATAGTTTTTTTTATAATAAAGGAACTGTGTATTGCTTAAAACTTTTTTTGGAGAACCCACAAGTTTACTAAATTTCTGTACTGAGCTTGAGAGATCTATTGAGCAGTTCAGATTGCCAGATCAGTAGAACCATTCATCGTGATAGAACATTCAAAGGCGAAACTAAAACAACTGTTGAAGCCCTTCTTATATTTATCAGTAATATTTCAGGATTTATCTTAATGCACGAGATAAGTTCCAAAACCCAATGGATTGTTTCATCCCTAATAAAACTATGAAGAGAGTTAAACTTGATCAAAGAAGATAGAAAAGGAAACTTGCACTTCCTTCTCAATCGTAGTAATTGGTTAATACGCTAGAAAATATTAATTTCTTGATTATACAATTCCACCAGTATTCCGTTCCACAGAAATAAAAACATTTCGCAAAAATAACCAGTTATAGGTTTAGAAGTATAGAAGGACAAGTGAATTATTACTAACTACATTATTTTTTGCAACAAGCTAAGATAGCTGTAGGAAGTACCTACAATGGAATCTAGAATACCAGCACATACTTGTCTACTCTGCCGCAATTCACGCGCCGAGTCTTGACGTGTGCAGTGCAGAAAGGGGCGGGTTAGGGACGAGAAAAAGGACTGATTTGGAAAATGAGTTTTTCACGGAGTGATGTATTTTTCACGAATGTGCATTTTTTTCCTAGGCACTCATTTGAAATAATCTGAAGAACCATAATTATATTATAAATGTCAATGAATGTACCAAAATGTGTTTTCCATGTATCTCTGTATCTGTAGAGTGGGGAGGGTGAGTTTAGACCCACAGCACTTAGGCCACATGTGACCCATTGTGTTCCATGTGATTTTAATTTCAGTTTTGGATGTTTAAATTAAACTACGGTAATATATGTATTTTTGTACCCTGCAAAGCAGTGATAGAAATATTTTTCGTATTCCTCAAGGGGAAAACCGAACTACTGCTGATAATAATAATATCTAATTCATAAATAATAGTATTTTTCATAATATATGACTTCGTCCACTATTTCCTGGTATTTATTGGAAGACAAGAAAAAGTCTCATAAACTTATAGTCTAAATGACAGGAAGAATATCGTTGGGGCACAACATCTTATTTTTATTGCTTCAGCAGCACCTTCAATATCTTCTTGAATGCTGACATTTAAAATTATATCGTTGGAATTATCCACATAAATTGTAATTTGAACAAAAAACATGGGACGAAACCGCAAAAATAACACAAAATCAGCAGAACATCAAATTTTGGCTTTTGCTGATAGAAACCCTTGCGGATGTTCGTCTTCTCTTGGGTAAGAGACGGAGAATTAAAATCCCGGGAAAGCTAATTTCACGACCACTTCTCGGGGATAGTCTCATCCCAAAAATTCTCTTGAAGTAAACTAGTTCATTCGTCGCGTGTACGAAAACACAGTAAGGTCACAAAAGTTTCCGTTGTCGAAGGAAAAGCTCGTGAGCTCCATGAAAATGCAGATCCACTTTCTATGTGGAATTGAATTTTCTCTGAGAATATTTTACTTCAAATTATTGAATACACACACCACAAACTTTCTCAAATGCGCTCAGAATATCAAGACCAAATTAAGGCTTTTCTAGCACTCTTGGTTTTCACGTCGATATTCAATCCAAACAATGAAAATATCAACACAATTTTCATGAAAAATGCTCAAAAAGTTTCAGTAGTCGACGCGCTCGAAGATGGCCGCTTATGATATGTTTCAGAATACTTATATTTTGCACCAATTCCATGAAAATAACGAAGTGACATTTTGAAATTACGGATTTAGATTTGCCACAAGCTGAAGAAAAGGTGTTAAAAAACGTAAGGACTGTTATTTGTGTCCGCGAAAAAAGTATCGTATGACAAAATACTAATGCTTGCAGTGAAGGAAGGCAAATTATTTCCAATGTTCAAACCCTTATGTAATAAATGATGAAATAAAACAATTCAATTTGCTTAAATATCCATTATAATTTGAACTAAAGTTCAATTTAAAATTAGTGACGCGTTTCGCCACACAGTAGAAGAACTAAATATCATAAAAAAAATAGCAGTTAATAATAATTACGATCCAAATTTAATTGATAATATCATAAATAAAAAGATACAAAAACGTACTTTAGAACGAGTATTTCCTACAGATAAAAATAAAAATTAAAGCTTAACATACTTTGGAACACCATCTTTAAAAATCGAATCATTCTTAGAATCTTTAAACATGAATATTTGCTTTAAAACCGATTACAATTTATCCAAATTCATTAAAAATAACAAATCTAAATCTTCAAAATTAAACAAATCAGGAGTTTATAAATTAAAATGTGGTAATGACAACTGTGACAAAATTTATATAGGTAGGACTTGTAGGAATTTTAAAACTAGAATTTCAGAACACAAACGTAGCTATCATTTATTAACAAACCAACACACTTTCGACTCAAATTTTGAAATTTTGCATGTAGAACCCAAACCCTTTAAATTAAATCTTTTAGAAGCCCTTGAGATTAATAGAAACAAATATACAGGTAATCTTTTTAACGACCAAATAGATATCAATCATTCTCCTTTATTAAACCTATTTACCTAGAATAAAATTCAGTTGTGATGGTTGTGAATAAATTTTCGGATAAACTTTTTAAATACCTTTGTTAATATTCGTAGAAATCCGTTTTTAGGCACTTTTTGTACTTTATTTCCATTTAAACAGATTACAACACTTTTGTCAATATCTTAGAATTCCGTATTAATGCACTGTATAAATTAGACATTTTTCATTATATCTTCACTAGTTTGATAAAGCTACTGTGTAGCTAAACGCGTCACTAATTTTAAATTGAACTTTAGTTCAAATTATAATGGAGATTTAAGCAAATTAAATTGTTTTATTTCATCATTTAGTATGGATCTTCATCAGGTAAAAGTCTCATCTATTCAACGTTATGTAATACATACATAAGCATTCGGGATGTCAAGCTATTGCCAATTAATTAAAGTGAATTTTCTTGTAATATGTAGTAATAAGATCCACATGACCGTCTATACAGAATGATCTCATATGGCCGTCTATACAGAATGATCTCACATAACCGGTTGAGGATTGAAAATATATTACTGTTTTTCACCAAAGTGACAATGTCACTTAACTGGTTGGTTCGTACAACGAACTTTTCTTCTGGATAAACAGACGTCTGAAAATTTGCCATTCAAATTAAAATATTCACATCTACCGGACCTTCTATTGGCGGCTTTGCTGAGAGAACCGTTGAGAAATTCAAGTTGCACCTATTGTGTGTTTTTGGCGATTCACATACTTCTTGCATTGCAATGACGACTTCATTTTTTGAGTTCACAGCAGTTCTAAATCCTCCCACTTTAATACGTTCAGCTCATTCATTCCGGACATGGTTTACTTACGATGCTTCAATCACTATAAATATATAGAAGCAAGCAATTTGAATCTTTAATGTAAACTAATGATTATTATTTGCCTTTTTCATTATTATTAAGGTCTTTATTGAATTTAATTACATGCTGTGAGTTTATGTGGTTGGAATTTTTTTTTAAATTAAATGTGAAAATGCTAAAAATTCCACGACTGCAATTTTAATAAGGTATCAAATTAAGTGTTTCTTTCGTTGAAATTGAATAAGTGAGAGTGATACTTGCTGGAATGGAAACTGATGGTGATGATTTGGTTTTTTTTTCAAGATATTGAATCAATTATAGTAATTAGATATCAATACCTTATCATTATATATCTTAATACCTTAGTAAAGATACATGTGAACAAAATAAACATCTAACAATGACTGGTCAAGAAGTTAATGACTGTAGTACCATCCAATCTGATAATGCTTCCTTCCCTGATTGCGCAATTTCAATAAAATAAGCAAAGAAAATATCTTCCATTCTCCAAACCATAATTTGAAATCAAACTATATATTTCAGTGTCCTACAGCATGCTGAGCATACTATTTTTTATTGAATCATTATGTCCCTATTAAGTTTAGTAGATAAGTTGAAATAGTCGAAGAAAATTCAGGTTATAATGTTACGAGCTATTGATTTAAATGGCATTCAGTTGAAGTCATGCTTAAAATTAAAATACGAAACTTACGACAGCCACTTTTGCCCAATTTAGGGGCTTTGCTGTCAGATCTGATGTAAGAGTCATCTGCCAAAATAAATAAATGTATTTTTACATAAATGTAACCTCAACTATCGCAAAATGAAAAATAAATAAATAATGCTAAGCAGGGATGAGAATTTCATTTAAAATATTATGTGTGTCATGTCCATTTTAGATTGTATTTAATAAACAAAACAAAAATTATAGTTTCATTGGTTTTGGAATCTAAATAAAAAAAAAACAATTTGAACTCTTTCATTAAATAATGAATCGTTTTCATATAGATGGTATGGAAATTACACAAAATATCGAAGAAATTTCGATCGCATTAATTAGTTTTTCATGTTCTTGTATATATTCTACAAAATACTTCTGTTGACTACAATCGTTGATTAATTAATCAAGGCTACAATATTATTATTTGTTACAGGAACATTTATGAATTCTTGAAACATCCAACATCCATGGTCTCGGGAAAGAGATTTTTAAAATGTATTTTTTCTGTTAATATATTCTTTATTTTAGAGTTTACACATTAGTTTACACATACAGGGTTGGGATAAAGTATGGAACCAAGTAAATATCTTTTAAACGAAAAGAACGATATTTATGAAAATTTACAGGTAAGTGCAATGGAACAAAATGCATCTGATGTACATTTTTTTGTTGATAATATACTTCCGGTTTAACCGGAAATTCCATCAACTTCCTTAATTTAAATGGGACACCTTATATATTTTTACAGATTTTGAAAGAGCTTGTTATTTTGAATTCATACATACTGAGTTTAGTGTAAAAAAATTTGTAAAAACGAGGAATATAGCACTTTAATCAACCTCCTTTGAGTTTTTTGCATTAGAGCAAAAAACTATTTAGATAAACTAATTGATGTTGTTTGTATGCATAGTAATAAATAAACGAGTACTGTTTAGTACGTCTTTTGTTTTCCAAGTGTCAAATTCTAATTGACGGAAATAAACTTTACAATTTAGAATGGTTCAATTAAGTGAAAAAGAGCGTATTGAAATTTTAATGATGATCGGTTATGGTGATCGTCTTAGAACTTATGAAGAAGTGTGTCATATTTTTAATAATTTGCATCCGGAGAAAAATCCTATATCACGCTCAACAGTAACTAAAACATCACAACGTTTTGATACAACTGGGATGGTAAAAAATTTGCTAAAACCTGGAAGACCGCGGACTGCAACGAACGAAACTGTTAAACAAAATATTGCAATCGATTTAGAAGAATCACCTCAAACTTCCACCACAAATTTGGCACTAAACCATGGTATCAGTCGACGTTCTGTAGGAAAGATATTAAAAAGTATCATCCGTATAAGGTACAGTTGGTTCAAGAATTGTCAGACGATGATTTTGACCGACGGCTAGAATTTTGCGAACGGCTAATGGACATTTGTAATGTCGACGATAATTTTGCTTCTAACATAGTTTTTTCCGATGAGTCAACTTTTTGTTTAAATGGAACAGTTAATCGCCATAACTCAAGGTATTGGTCAAATGAGAATCCTCATTGGATTCATGAAGCACATACCCAGCATCCACAGAAGTTAAATGTTTGGATGGGAATTGTCGAAAATAGGCTTATAGGCCAATTTTTTATCGACGGAAACTTGAATGGTGACAAGTATTTGGATCTAATAAATAACGAAATTATTCCTGCACTTCAACAGAATGGGCAATTACCACAAAATGTTTGGTTTCAACAAGATGGAGCACCTCCCCACTATGATAGACGGGTTAGGGATTTTCTGGATGCGAATTTTCCAAATCGATGGATTGAACGTAGAGGATTCATAGAGTGGCCTGCTCGTTCTCCGGACCTTAGCCCGTTAGATTTTTTTCTCTGGGGTTATCTAAAATCACGTGTTCACGTTAGATGACCAACAAACTTACAGGAATTGAGACAAAGAATTATTGATGAATGTGAACTAATACGTGGAGAAGTCTTGGAAAGAGTGACTCAAGAATTTGTTAATAGGATGGCATATTGTCAGCAAGTAAACGGCGAGCATTTTGAACATTTGAAGTAATTTTGTTTCCCATTATTCTAAAATAATGAAATGTACACCTATTGTACAACTAACAGTGAGTTATTCCTCGTTTTTACAAATTTTTTTACACTAAACTCAGTATTTATGAATTCAAAATAACAAGCTCTTTCAAAATCTGTAAAAATATATAGGGTGTCCCATTTAAATTAAAGTAGTTGATGGCATTTCCGGTTAAACCGGAAGTATATTATTAACAAAAAAATGTACATCAGATGCATTTTGTTCCATTGCACTTACCTACAAATTTTCATAAATATCGTTCTTTTCGTTTAAAAGATATTTACTTGGTTCCATACTTTATCCCAACCCTGTATATAACTTCTTTCAAGATCAAAAAGGGGACAGGAAAATAAATTTTCGACAGTTTTTTGACATTTGCGGTCTTTACATTTCGATCTACGTTCATCGGGTATATCTTGTGTGTCCGATTCTTATACGGTAGGTTATAACTTGTTCTCGTCGACTAAAGGATCTGGGGTGAGTCCTTTTTTTCTTGTCAATATTAAACTATATAGTTGGCCTTCGTATGATGACCAACATTATTGTCAGGCGGCTTCTATTTTTCCTTTCACTGCCAGTTTCAAATATTGAGGAAAAATCGACAGGTAGCTGTGAGGCCAGTCTTGCTGCAGCGTCTGATTGTTCGTTACCAGGTTTTTCACGGTGGCTGGGGGCCCAGCCTTTGTGGTCGAAGGCATATTGACTTTCGTCGCCCATGAAACATCAGAGGTTGGTTGAAGGTAGTTGATACCATTCTAAGTAATAGTTGCTTCATTAGTCCTACTCGGCGTCACGGTGCTTTTTCCTCTAGCCGAGGAAGAATGTGACTCACTGATCGAACAGTAATCTCTGCCTAAATCCAGAACACTACAATAGTTTTCGGTGGTACAATGCCGGTTCACCCATTTATTCCAAAGATTGTACATTTTTTTGGAAAATATTCACATTTTATATCTACTGCCAGTTTATTTTTACGAGGTTTACTCCTCGAGAAAGGAGGGGATATGTTAAGAATTGGTACAATGAGTGAATATTTTGGATAGTGGATTGTTACTCCAGTTAGTCGCCTCTCACGACAGGCAGGAAATTCCTTGGTTTGATTTTTTCCACAACTCGGCAGCCTCACATGTTTCACTATTATTATTATATTGTTTTCATGATCACTATCAACTCTGCCTTCCCAAGTTGATGACAAATGAAAATATTTCTATACCAGAAATAATTATCTCTTTTTCGTGCTTCTAAAGACTCCACACATTTGTTCAGAATGTTATATGTAACTTTTCAATATTTCAATTTTTTGCCTGCCAGGTCACCATTCTGTTCAAATTTCATTAACGACTCGTCAAAACAGTATCTCCACCAGACAACACACCAGACGTCCATGTCCCACTATTTTTATCCACCAATGCGAACGCAAAATTTCTGCCGGTGGAGCTGTTGTCAGGTGGAGATATATTTCGACCAGGCGTAAATGAAATTTGAATAGAGGTAAGTTCTTTGAACAAAAAATACTCGATAAAACTGCAGTGCGCGCTAGCTCAATTCTGCCCTGAAGAAAATTTGGAACTCTTAATGTTGACACTGCAGTTCCAGCTTCAATGGAATCATTCAAAATGTGACATTCGAAATTTTAAAATTTTTTTGGCTTTTTACATTGTTTTATTTGACAAACCAATTTATATAAATCTTCTCAATTGTCGTTATATAATATTTTGTGTAATTTACATATTGCATTTAATTTTTTACAAGCTTAAGAGTTTATAGGTGTGAGTTTTATATAAAGAAAACAAATTAAGCGATTAGTGAATACAAACCTGGTAACGAAGTTGAACTGGAACTGGAGTTCTTATCGAACTCATCTCCTGTAGAGGACAAAGTATGTGAAGTTAGCAACATACTAAATACAAGCTTTAAACATTTGTTTTTTCACACACAAAAACCAATTGCATCTACGCTCAATACCTATGTAATAACAATATTTAAATAATACAGCATATTAAACAAAACTAATGTGAAAATGTGGTGAGAAAATATAAAATATTTAATATTTTTTGTTTATTAGCAATCATACATAATAATTATTAGATTGATATTTGTGGCCAGAATTTTTATAAATAGAGCTGTCACTTCATTATTCTTGTTTATGTTAGAACGAAGGACCTCATAAGAATAAAAAGAAAGCAATACAGGATAAAAAAAGAAGCATAGGAAATTTTAAAATGTCAACCTGCACAAAAATAAGAGATGTCCCAGAAAGACACTTGTACGGAAACAATAAAATCAGCAGCTGCAAAATGAACGTTGACCTCAGAGAGGTTAAACAAAAAATATGATGATGATGATATGGAATGAAAATATATGTAAAGGACAAAAACTGATATGTAACCAATCTCAAATCCTGTTGGTCGCGCACCTAAACTAACAAGCAGTACAATGGCTTGACACTCATTTACGACATGTAGTGCTTTGAGCTACTTGAATTTCTTTTCAGTCAGTTTCAAGATAATACGTCTTCGCAATTTTTCGTGAAGAAAAAACTGAGACCCTGGTTAGAGGAGGGTACCTTCATTTGAAAATGAAGACATCCGCTTCGATTTAATTCCATAATGTTTCGTGACAAATGATTATCAAATAAATTCATTATATCTCTGGAATAAAAAAAATTGTTGCAATTTTCCCCAGTTTTTTAGAGAATCTAAACTAAAAATTAAAGCAAGATAAATAGTAAACAAAAGTATCCTTTTCTATTCCTAATAAGTCGGTAAGGATTAGTGGGTAATTTTAATTCCAGCTCTCATACTGTTTAGAAATATCAATATTAAGAATATTCTCCAGTTGATTGCGTGGGTAATCTAATAAAGTTTTCAGTACTTTTGATCACTGAACAAAGTAATTTTGGCGCTCTAGAGTCACTCCATAGTGACAGATCGCAGATAGCGTCTTTTCACTTGGATGTGCATAAACCTACTTTGGATTGTGATCGTAAGAAAATTCTTCATTCACAATCATTTTAGTCAAAGATATAATCTACTTTGGATGGACCTCAAAAAATTTGACAGATTTTTGCCGTCTTAAGCTTTCGAAATGTTTAGAAATTCCGAATCGCACTATGGGCGCTAACAAATCTGTTGCCGTATATAACATCTCAATGAACAAAGAACACCACAAAACGTACATGTCAATGTGAACCGAGAAACTTTGGTCTATCAAATCTAGCCATTGTGTCTAGCCAGGCGCAATCAACTGCAACCCAGCCAGAAATCCCCAGCAGAGGAAATGGACCCCCAAACAGACCTTTAAATAACCTCAACCCCTCTTCAAACCAAAACTAACCTTTTTAACTTTTAAATAGCTAACTCTCTAAATAGCAAAACTATCTTATCTCTGTTGAAGATTTCCCAGCGGCCAACCACTCTAGAAATATTGACAAACCAACCAATCTGTGACATGCCAGTTACCTTAAATTTCTAGTACCACTTGTCCCTTGTTCCTCAGAAAGCCTAATGATTATAGACTTTTGCCCGATTTCACCAACCATTTCCCTGAAGTTAGGTAATACCTAAATCGGATTTAGAAATTCCTAAATGCAATTTACGTTTCTCAACGCGCTAAGAGTGATAATATTAGGTAGATATCCTATCACAGCCATTATACCACTTTTACATTTGGTAGACATGTGATATTTCGTGTGCTAATTCAAGAGTAAATTTTTTGCAAATAATTTAAAGATATAATGGTGGAATTTAGGTGAGTAAAAAATAATAGTGTAAAATAAGCTGTGTACAAAGCTGAGGAGGGTTCGTACGCCGCAATTAATTAAATGAAATATTAAAATGATTTTCAACATCAACTAATGTAAATTGATACTGGAATCAGCAAAAGATGACAATAAACGACCAGATATCGATACACTTAATTAATCTGTTGGAAGAGGACAACTATGCCTTTTGAGACGTTACTTGTATGAACACACAATGGTTCAATAATTTCAGATTAAATCTCAGGAAAATTCCTCTATTTGATTTGGAATAATTTCATTGCCTAATGTAGATATCCACGAGATTAACAAATTCATGCCATATATTATTTCTGGTCATCGGCACAGTAATTTAGTCAACATTCAAAGGCCAAATTTAGGCATCGTATTAACATATGGCAGATAATATTTCCAATGGGAAAAATTTGTTGTCAATTTTTTGAAAATTTTTGAGGTTATAATGATATCCTGAATTGTGGAGAGTGGAAACCGGAATATATGAAGATATAAATGCTGGAAATTATTTTTCCTTCAACTATTGTCTTAAAACCTTGTACGATTAATAACATCATTCGTCCATGCTTAAAGCAATATACACTGTGTTCATTTGAAAAGGACCCACCCTTAATATTTCAGAAATGGGACATATTAGAAATAAATGCTTTAGTTATCAAGTCATACCTCATTTAAAAGGTATGGTAAATCTCTATTCAATCATTTTGTTTTGCCTTTGATTCCAGCCTTCTATTGTTATTTAATCGTTGTTTAAAATTGGCTCTCTTTCAACTTTTCGTATTCCCCGTGTTATGATATGACATAAAGACTCTTTAAAGAATAAAAAATTCACAAATAGATAAATGTTAACAAGATATAACTGTTATTCAATTATGTGTTCAAAGTGACCACCGTTAACATTCAGGCAATAAAAGTTGAAAGAGAGACATTTTTAAACAACGATTAAATAACAATGGAAGGCTGGTATCAAAGACAAAACAAATAATTGTATAGAGATTCCAGACCTTTTAAATGAGGTATGACTTGATACCTAATGCCATTTGAAAAAGTTCAAGGGGTATCTCCAGAAGGGAGGGGGTGAATCTGACATTTATGACATTAGCGCCAAAAAGTCCCCCCCTCAAGTTAAAAGTTGACGTGTTTCGGCATTTCTTTCTAATATGTCGCATTTCTGAAATATTAAGGGTGGGTCCTTTTCAAATTAACACAGTGTATAATATGTTGTTGCGACGTGAGTGATTTCGTCTTTCTACATTACAAAAGAGTAAAACTATGTTAGTTAACCTAACGATATATATACACTGTGTTCATTTGAAAAGGACCCATCCTTAATATTTCAAAAATGGGACATATTAGAAGTAAATGCCGAAACACGTCAACTTTTAACTTGAGGGGGACACTTTATGGCGCTAATGTCATAAACGTCAGATTCACCCCCTCCCTACTGGAGACCCCCTTACATTTTTTCAAATGGCATTAGGTATCAAGTCACACCTCATTTGAAAGGTCTGGTAAATCTCTATTCAATCATTTTGTTTTGCCTCTGATACCAGCATTCCATTGTTATTTAATCGTTGTTTAAAATTGGCTCTTTTTCAACTTTTATTGCCTGAATGTTAACGGTGGTCACTTTGAACGCATGATTAAATGGCAGTTTTTCCTTGTTAACAGTTGTCTTTTTACTATTTGTAAATTTTTTATTCTTTAAAGAGTCTTTCTATCATATCACAATACGGGGGCATACGAAAAATTGAAAGAGAGCCAATTTTAAACAACTATTAAATAACAATGGAAGGCTGGTATCAAAGGCAAAACAAAATGATTGAATAGAGATTTACCAGACCTTTTAAATGAGGTGTGACTTGATACCTAATGCCATTCGAAAAAATGTAAGGGGGGTCTCCAGTAGGGAGGAAGTGAATCTGACGTTTTGACATTAGCGCCAAAAAGTGGCCCCCTCAAGATAAAAGTTGACGTGTTTCGGCATTTCCTTCTTGTCCCATTTTTGAAATATTAAGGGTGGGTCCTTTTCAAATGAACACAGTGTATATACTTTGTACATTTTAAGTTACACTATTATTTACATTTAATGGACGTATTTGTTAATGCATATTGCCAGATAATCAAAGCTACATTTAAAATTCAAACGTAGGTACGTCGAATGATGCAATGTATTTTTAAGTTTATAATTTTGATGCATAGGGTTACTAATATGATATGGCCGTTTTTTGAAATTGAACAACTCAAAATATTATCAGTATAACTAGTTTAAACTGCTATTAGATTTTGATAACACAATTGGTAATTTGATGAATTTTATTTTAATTTGAAAAAATAATGTGGAAACATAATCCTAGTATTATTTTCACTAACCTTGAGGGTTACTATCTGCTCAAATGATTGAATATCTAAGACCTAACAGTTACAATGCTTCCGATAAACAGTGCGAGTAGACAAACACAAGCACAACTATTTTCAAATTATACTTTAGAATGATAAAAAAATACCTCTGTATCCTTCTCTACCTGGTACTTGTAGATGAGAAGGGTTGGGTTGAGTTAGTGCCTTTTGAACTAATCCAGTTAGGTTTGCTAGTTGACGTTCCATATTTTCCACTCGTAATCTACAACATAATTCAATATTTAATTTAAAACATTGAAATGTAAAGCATCGATTTATCTAAATAACATTTGGTTTCTGATTGTGATGACATAAAACAGGAAGAAACAATTTTAAAAAATCGTTAAAAACTGTCAAAATATTTGAAAACTTGTCAAAAATGGTCAAAAATTCTCAAAATTGATCAATAATTGTCAAAAATGGTCGGTAATTGTCAAAAAATGGTCAATCATTGTCAAAACTTTTAGAAAAATTGTCAAAAATTTCGAAAAATGGTCAATAATTGTCAAAAATTGTTAAAAACTGTCAAAATATTTGAAAAATGTTCAAAAATTCTCAAAATTGATCAATTATAGTCAAAAGTGGTCAATAATTGTCAAAAAATGGTCAATAATAGTCAAAACTTTTAGACAAATTATCAAAAATTTCAAAAATGGTCAATAATTGTCAAAAATCGTTAAAAAGTGTCAAATTATTCGAAAGAATGGTTAATAATTGCCAAATATTTTCAAAAATTGTCTAAATATTTGAAAAATTGTAAAAAATGTTCAAAAGTTCTCAAAATTGATCAATAATTGTTAAAAATGGGAATAAATGTCAAAAATGGTCAATAATTGTCAAAACTTTTAGACAAATTGTCAAAACTTACAAATTGTCAAAAATGGTTAAAAAACTGTCAAATTATTTGAAAAAATGGTCAATAATTGTCAAAAATTATTAAAAATTCAGAAATATGGTTAATAATTGTTGAAAACTGTCAAAGTTTTGAAAAAAATGGTTGATAATTGCCAAATATTCTCAAAAATTGTCTAAATATTTGAAAAATTGTCAAAACTGTTCAAAAATTCACAATATTTTGAAAAAATGGTTAATAATGGTCAATAATTGTCAAAAATGGTCAATAATTGTCAAAACTTTTAGAAAAATTGTCAAAAATTTCGACAAATGATCAATATTTAACAAAAATCGTTAAAAACTGTCAAAAAATTTGAAAAATTCTCAAAATTGATCAATAATTGTCAAAAATGGTCAATAATTGTCAAAAAATGGTCAATAATTGACAAAAATCGTTAAAAACTGTCAAAAATGTTCAAAAATTCTCAAAATTCTGAAAAATAGTTGAAAATTGTCAAAAATTGTTGAGTTCTCTGAAAAATTTTCAAGAATTTTGAAAAAATGGTCAAAAATTGTTAAAAATTGTCAATTATTGTTAAAAACTGTCAAAAATGGACAATTATTGACAAAAACTGTCCAAAATGGTTAAAAATTGTCAATAATTTTGGGAAAAGTTGTCAAAAATTCTCAAAATTGATCAATAATTGTCAAAAATGGTCAATAATTGTCAAAATTGATCAGTAATTGCTATTTGCTAGATAAATTGGTGAGGAGGCCGAGCCTCCTTAGCCTCCTTCGAGGAGCCGCCTCTGCTGAGAACAGCTACAGATAGAATGATGGGACGCAGTAGACGTAAGAAATAATAAGGAGATAACGAAAAAAAAAAAATATGAAATTGAGTTTTTTTTTAATCAGGAATTGGCCAGCACTGATCGATACCTGGGATATTCTACGAACCTATTTTCAGACCAACTAAACATTACACAATCCTACCCTAAACTCTGTCCAGGTCAGGTGTAAATACCATAGAGATACTACAGATAGAGGCAACAAGCCATAGGCAGCTGTGTAAGTGGGAATGTCCGTCTGAACTCCGGTGAGAGAGAAAAAGACAAACGTCAGAGGTTTTTCTGTCTTTGTCTCTCGTCTATAGTATAAGTGCCATTAGAGAAAGACAGCCTGAACCTCTGATTTTCTATCTCTCTCTTATATGCTGACGGGTTCCGAGCTGGATTGTTGCCTCTATCTGTAGTATCTCTATGGTAAATACTGATATATTGGCATCGGTCCAGTGATGCACCGATACAGTATATTATTCTGGCATACAGGCATTGGCCCTGAAGTGCGCCAATATAATACATTATGTCTCGCAGGCATTGGTCCTACTGGCGGCCAGAGTGTCCTATTGACATTATTACGACGTCATTTGCCATAGCGGCAACTTCTGTTAAGCAGTTATTGGGCCAGTATGATGCCAACCGAAATTGTTTGCTGAGTAGCTCGAAGCTCTTTTTCTACAACTAAACGAGCTCGATATTTTGATATCATTGCAGCTAAGGCAGAAAATCCTGTTTCGCATAAATATAATGCTGCGAAGGGCATCAGTACTTTCAAAGCTTTATTTGACAAATTATTATATTCTGTATGAATATCCAACAAAAATTGAACCAGAGATACAGTCTGAAATTTATGTTTGAAAGTAGTATCACAAGATAATTCAATCAATTTTTCTCTTTCAATACTTGTCAATCCAAATTCATCATATTCTTCGTCGATAAATGGAGTAATCCACGCAAACTTTGTTAAGTCAAGATCATCAAAATAATTCGAAAATTGAAACAACAATCCATCCAAGAGTTCAACAATAGTTATTTATTATACAAGGGAAAAAAGTATTAGATTTTAGCTCGAGGTTATGTTCCCGACGCGAAGCGGAGGGAGACAAAAAACCGAGAGCTAAATTCTAATATTTTTCCCGTGTATAATACACTTTTGGTTCCGCCGCTGGTTCTATAGGTGAAAAACGCATTAATATTGCTCCCAGTGAAAGTGAGAAATTAAGTGGTCTAAAACGGTTTTTTTGACTTGAAACTGTATCAGGCTGCACAAGATAAGTATTTAGAGTTAAGTTTAGATTAAATAATACGAAAAACTGAATTAAATCTTAAGAAATTATATAATTTGAGAAGTAAATCAAAATAAATTCTTGATTTCTTCAAATTAAGTAGTCGTTAAATTTATTAAAAACAGGTTTTACTACTGATAAGAGCGAACAATTTAGATAAAAAGGCATAAGCGTAGATGATTTTAAAATATAGTCCAAGTGAAAATTGAAAATAGCTTCTTGGGTCAAACGTGAAAGCCAGTGCGCGTATGGGTTAGAGGCTGAATTGAAGTAAGTCTCTAGCGTTAACTGCGGGCGCAACGCGGACATCAATTGACAAAGAGGCATAAAATCATAAGAAATATGACATGAACTTTAGCAACTACAAAAAAGAGACCAAACTAATACCAAATCGACCACCACGTAGTGTAGTTGTTATTGAGAATCCACCGTACCATAACGTGCAGACCGACATTCGCATCTCGTAAAGACGAAATGAAAGAATGGTTACAAATCACGAATATCTAATATTCAGATGATATATTAAAAGTAGATTTATTTAACATTCTAAAAATGTATAAGGTTTAAAATGTACAAAGTTGACAAAATCTTAGATCAAGGTCAGAGTAATCTAAGGTTGCCATCTTATCACCCTGACCTCAATCCTATCGTATTTGTTTGGGCATCCCTTAAGAAATACGTTGCAAATTTAATTTGTCATATATCGAAAATACATGCAATGAATTTCTTAATACCCGGTGAAACTCGACATGTTACCATCTCTTCAGAGCTTATGACACCATCCATTATGCTTTCTGTTATGAAGAAAATTTTTGAACAAATCTAAAACCACGCCTCTAATACCCAAATGTTCCAGCAAAAGATCATGACTTATTGTCTCAAAAGCCTTTGCTAGATCAATAAATACACTTAAACAGCTTTTGCTTGTATCAACTGCATTATAAATACAACAGCATCTTGGGTGCTCCTGTTTTCGCGAAATCCAAATTGTGACTCAGATATTACATTAAATTTATCTAAATATGAAACCAATCGTATTTTAATTAACTTCTCAAAAAGTTTTGCAAAAACTGAGGTTAGCGATATAAATCTATAGTTCGCCATTTCAGTATTTTTTCACCTCTATAAACTGGTTGAATTAACGCATTACTAAAATGTTGAGGTATTTTACCAGTCTGAAAACACATATATTAAATATTTTGCACAAAGGTGCAGAGATACAGTGCTGTTAATTTAACATTGTTCAACTCAAAGATCGGCTGACATATTCACAACAAATGTTACCATCAAAAATACTTTTGAAATGAAATAACGTCAAAACTTAAGTGGTTACAATTTGTTTTGTAAATTGTTACTCACTAAATATGTAATCTTATATATAGTTATATCATGAGATATTTACCGTGTTGCATCGTACGGAGGAACTGATGCTGGTGCTGGAAATGGTGATCTGGTGGATATTCTTGATCCAGTTGCAGGGATTTTCACCCCATATAATGAATACGATTCATCCAGTAGTTCTGTATCACTGAAAATAAAGGTTGATTTTAAAATATTAGAATTAGTGAAACATTTTTTTCCGATATTTCTTTCTGACTACTAATTTTTGGGGTGAAACGGAATCAAAACACTAAAAGCCCGAAGCCTGAAGCCCGGAGACTGGGGTGTCGAGGGTTCGAAACCTTCAGGATTCTTAAAATTAAGTCGGTACTATTAATAACTTTGTTATTCTTGAAGCTACAAAAGTAGCCAATCAAAGCATATCGATTTATTCTATGGTGAATTTCTTGCCGAAAACTCTATAAAAAAGAGTCTGTGAGAAAATCTGAAGATACGTCATTTGTTTGTTTATTTGAGCAAGCAAAAAAATCGTGGGGAATAATCTCCAAAGTAAATTGAAATAGTTCGAAATATCAAACAGAAACAACGGAATTATCAGCTCACTGGGACGGTTTTGGGATGGTGCAGACCTATTGGCGGTCGAAGCCATATATCTCATGATCCATCCAAGGGTGCTGGTATTTGTCCCTGGATCAGTTATAGAACTAGCAGAGTTCAGCAGGCGCATTCAGTTTCACAACCCGTCACAACTAGATAAACAAAAACTTAGTGGTGCGATGATTCCAAGAGCACCAAGTTACAATAAGGCTCCAAAAAAAGTTAAGAGGGACTCTTTGAGAAAGCACTGTGTGAGATAGAAACAATTATCTCGAAAGGCACACCAAATACAATACACTCTCTTAAAATTTATTTGAGAAAGTTCACAAAGACGGGGAAAGATACAATCAGGGAGCTTTTCAGAGTTCAGTTCCCTGGAGCTCGTTAGCTCATGCACCAAATAACCGAGAATTGAAAGAACTCGAACTTAAAACAGAGCATACAAGGACAGTTGGAAGATATATAAAAGGTAGTGAACTTTGACAAAATAAAATAAACTATGAGCTCATTTGAACCGTATACAGAGTGGGCCACAGAAAACAGTCCACCCCGATATTTGGCAATATTCCTTAGATTTTAAGGAAATTAGGAAACACGTCGATTTTTGTTCTAAGGGGGACACATTTTTACGATACAGGCATCTGTCATTTGTCAACCCCTCCCCTTTTAAATAGGGAATATACCATGTGCGTCACATCATTTAGTATTCAGACACAATAATCGTCCACGATTTTTTTCGATATTTAAACCATCTTTGCAAAAAGAAGTCTTAATTAATTTAAAGTACAACACCTCTTAAAAATGAAACGCAACGCCTTTTGATCAAAAGTAAATGTTACAGAAAAAATGACACATTAGCAAACCATAGGCGTTGCGTTTCATTTTTAAGAGGTGTTGTACTTTAAATTAATTAAGATTTTTTTTGCAAAGATGGTGTAAATATCGAAAAAAATCCCAATAATATTATAAATGTTGTCACCCTTGTTCATGTATACTCATACGAAAGAACAATAAAGATCTATCTATCTATCTATATCTATCTATCTATCGAAAAAAATCGAGGACGATCATTATGTCTGAATACTCTATCTAAATGCCTTTCTAATTATGTGTCACACATGGTATATTCCCTATTTAAAAATAAGGGGTTGGTGAAGTGGATGGGAGGGGGTTGACAAATGACAGATTCCTGTATCGTAAAAATGTGTCTCCCTTAGAACAAAAATCGACGTGTTTCCTAATTTCCTCAAAATCTAATGAATATTGCCAAATATGGGGGTGGACTGTTTTCTGTGGCCCACTCTGTATATCGCCGACAATAGACATATTTTAACCAATAACGCTACAGAAAGATGCAAAACGCAAATCCTCTTAGCAGACTCTGCAGCATACTTAGGTGCAGACTTCATATGGCAACAACAATACTACCATAGCAACCTATCGTAAACAACTCTTGGACCGATATAACAATTGAAATTATTACTTTACACAACATGCAATAATTATTTGCTTTCTGTGACGTGGTGGTCAAAATACCATTTAACGTTTTATGAAGCCGGGTTCGCGGGCCCAACATTTCTTCTCAGACATGATAACTATAAATTGCCATTGGACTTCATACCACTTGTTACACACAGTTAATTTGAAATTGGATCAAACTAGTCAGTTTTCCTGTGAATTTGTACATGTAAGGCCTCACCTTCAATAAAATTGAGTAAATAAGGAACCTGTTTTCCTATTCTTGCGCATGTAATATTTATACTTATAGTTACATGCAGAATAATAATATGTAATACTGCTTACCTGATTTCTTCATCAATAACTGGAGTAATAGAGCCTGATCTTGTTCCGTATTGGCTGTAATATGGGTCTTCGTATCGTGAACTTCTTTCAGGGGAAGACATGTAACCATCTAAAAAATTGTATTGTATTCAATAATTACCCAATTATCATAATCAAAGTCAAATATAAATAAATGAAGTTTTTCAAGTATCAAAATCGACATCAAGCAAATTAAGCTTTTGAAAATGTGATGAGATGATATGTATCTATGAAAAAATTTCAAAAATACATTCTGAAAACGATTGCAATTTTTCAACGATATCGGCTATAGTATAACAATTTTCAATTGATGGTGATTCATTGGCAACATCGTTTTGGAATCATCTTACTTTCCACTTATCCACATTGGCGAAGCGCATAAACAATAAAAATTTAGTTCTGAGATTTAACATTGTTGCCGTTAGTCCTCAGTTCAATTTGTAGATCAGTCACCATCAATTGAAAATTGTTGTTGTATAGTTGGGTGTTATTCAGTCGATCCAATATCTCTGTTCCTCTCTTCTATACAAATTGTACCGTGTGTGACAGTCGAGTTGATTTTACAGGTTATCTGTGGATTTCACGTGACAAAAGAGGTTGGGTTGTATTTTTATTAACAAATTTGGAAGTATGGAAACTAAAGCCAATTTTACTATCGCTCGACCTTGCAGACTGGACCCTATAGTGCTACGTGAAAGGAACTTTAGATATGCACAGCATGAAGTATCCAAAATTGTTTCAAGCTATATATAATTTCCCTCGAGTGTTAACTTTTGTACAAGGTATTCGTAGAAAAGAGTCGGTTGTAAGGTTCCTGGATAATAATGGTAGTAGATCATTTTCTCATCTCTCTCTCATCTCTCATCAATTCCCCAGGCTTAGGAAACTTACCAGCTGGAAGAGGCTTCATCCTGTCGGCTGATATTGATACAGCGGGAGAATAAGTTCTAAGAAAAGTAGCTCCTCGTGGAAGGCTAGCTGTTGATCCCATATAATAAGGTGTTTTACCCGCACTACCCTGAAACAAACAATTTAACAGTATTTTTGAAAATGTTCTTATAGTTTAATTTTATGGCAACAAGTGTGATAAATAAAAAATAAAAATAGTACTTTAAGTTTTATTGCTTCAGAAATATACTTTTACAGCAAGGGAGTCAAATCAAGAAAAATAATATACAGTATCTTCTGAACGCTCCTTGTGGTATTATATCCATTATTTTGTTTGACAAACATATGGAATAACATTGTGATTCAATTTTCCATCAAAAACAAACAAAATACTATTATACAGTCACAAACAATTCAAAAAGGGAAAGGAGTGAATACAAAACACTTGGGTACGGTTTAAATATCAGTCCCTCCAAATAAACCATTGTAGCTTTTACACGGAGAAGGAAGTTAGAGGGCTTAGGACATCTGATCCTTCAGGAGACACACATCCAGCTGTCGTGGAAGTTGATCTCGGGTGATTTTAGACTCTGACCTTACCTGGAACCAACAGCTGGTGAAAGAAAAGGAGAAAGCCGAAGGTATATTGATGATAGTCAGACGAGCACAGGGAAAAACATGCGGTACAAACATTATGTATTGGACAAGATAACCCAAAACATATCCGCGGCTGAGTTGAAAACAACACTAACATCAGCCATGGAAGCACTGGCGGACTGGACTTCCCTCCGATTAACATGACAATTATGGGGTAGACAAGAATGGTACTTCTGAAGCACCAAAACACGAGCAACTGATTGGATCTCAATAAGATAAAGGAAATAGTGGGAGGTTATTCCGGAAATGAAACCAATGAACCACATGACTCCTAGATAATTATTTAACATTAACCTCTGCCACTCGAGGATACATACATGACTAAAGATAGAGGTGGAATGAAGACCCCTTGCACCACGGAAAAACATTACAGTTAAAGTTAAAGAAGTATCTAGGAGTTATATGGTCCGTGGGTTTCATTTCGAGAATGTTACTACCAATTATTTACTTTATCTTATTGTGATCCAATCTGTTGTTCGTGTATTGTTTCCTTAAAAGTCCCATTCTTGCATCTCACATGATTATTATGTCAATCAGGGGGAGGTCCAGCAGGCTGATGTTGGTGTTGTGTGTTATTTTCATAGCGCCCATTATATTTACTCAACTCAACCGCGGTTATTTTTTGTATTATCTTTGTCAACCTTACCAAAGATACGTATGTAATCGTGGATTTCACCAACCACAATTTTGTATTTCCAATACATCTTTTTCTGACTTATCCCCTATGTTTTCCCGTGTGCTCGTCTAACTAATATCAATGTATCCCCGGGTTTCTTCTTTACTTTTGTCAGCTGTTGGTTCCATTTATATTTAATTTCCACGGCAGCTGAATGGAGTCTCTTGAAGGGTCAGACACCTAGCTCCTCCAACTTCCTTCTTCGGGTAAAACCTACAATTGTTGATTTGGAGAGACTAATATTCAACCTCTCTTCATCTATCCATGTATTGACCACCAGATTGAGGGCCATTTGCATTCTCTCTCTGGCCGTAGTATTGAATATTCCTTGGCCCATAATGACTATCGTCTGCGTTAAAGTTAACTCACTTTTGAATAAAATGGCCGTATAACTATAAATAATGTAGCTTGGCATCTGTAATTTGAATGAGCAGAGGACAAGTCTCCGCACACCGGCAGGAAATAATTCATAATAATGTACTTGAAGTGTTTATAATGAAAATACATTGATGAAAAACTGAAAAATTGTAACCTTCACTCGCGACAGTCGTAGACAAAAGTATCGCCTTATACCTAGTAAGTACCAAAAGTTAGCGGTTCTCAATACTTGAAAATGTTATTTTTGTAGCACACATGTAAGCTTATACAGGGTGTTTCAAAAAAGGTGACCCGTCTCTAGGATAGGTAGAAAACTGAAAAATAGTTGGGGTTTGCTCAGTAAAAAAATTTCGTAACGCCATCCGTATTCAAGATCAAGGGCGTTGAAGAAAAACATATTATACACATTTGTTACGATTTTGCCGAAACTACTGGCAACATTGTAATGAAATTTTATACGAATATGTTTTGGAAGCTTATACATGAATTTGTTTTTATATCTGACTCTCATAGAGGGCGCTAGTTACACGATTCGTACCAAGTAGTATAGGGCATGTCCACCAACTGACAGTTGACAGTCGCCCACAGGAAAAACAATAAACAACAAGACTAAACTTGTTGTTTAAAGACTTGGGCTATATGTTTAATATAAGTCGACAGTCAGCAAGTGGAATTCTTTTCAGTTTTGAGTACCTTATATATTAAATTAAAATTTCTGATACATTGGCCAGAACGAGAGTGTTTGCATATGAATGTTTTTGCATGTTTCCTTCAACATTTTGGAAAAAAGGTAACTGTAATTATTGATTGCTTTGAAATATTTACTGAGACACCCACAAATAAGAATACAGCAGCACAACATTTTTCTAATTACAAGCACCATAATACTATTAAATTTTTAATAGGTATAGCACCCCAAGGATGTATAATGTTTATTTCTGAAGCATTTACAGGTCGGTGCAGTGATAAGTTTATTTGTTGACAATTAAATTTTTTGGATAAATTAAATCCCGGAGATTTAATTCTTGCTGATCGCGGATTTTTGATTCAGGATCAAGTAAGGCAGTATTTAGCAGAAATACAGATGCCTGCATGTTTGAAAGGGGCCAAACAATTGATGCCGAAAGATGTGGAAGCAACACGTTCATTAGCCAATGTCAGAATTCAGAATACATGTTGAACGTGTAATAAGCCAGTTAAAACAAAAATATAATATCTTAGGAAATGTTGTGCCTGTACAAAAAGAAAAGAAAATTTCTGTTATTAATAAGATTGTAATAGTATGCTGTGCTTTGGTAAACATATGCCCGTCTGTGATTTAGATTAAATGTTTATACATACTTTATTTATTTAAAAAATGTTTATTTTTAATAAGATTGTTATAGTATTGTTGCGAGGTCACCAACTCAAAGCCGGCCCTGTCCATCGATTGTAAATTTTGGTGGCTACGCCGGGGATTCTCTGCCAGCGTGTTTTCTAGAAAATTCGAGTACAACGGTTTTGTTCGTGCATAGCGCGAGCGCCGAAGGCACTAGAATTTTCCAGAACCGATAAGGACTATATATACACGCGAGTTTTTGAGTTAGTTAGCTAGCTAGTTCGAAACAATTAGTGACACGAAGACAAACAGTTAGTTCGAGAGAATTAGTGAATAAAATTGTGAATATAAATAGTGTAATATTCGAGAGGTGAGAATAAATTAGAACTAATATACCGAGTGTAAATAAATTAGTAGACGTTGAGTATAGTGTGTATATAAATTAAGTATAATACAGTGTGTGTGTTTCTTTAAATAAAAAGATAGTAATTGGCCATAGTGTGTATAATTTCATCCCACAAGTTAAAAACTGTTTAAATAAATAAATAAAAACATTACAGTATGCTGTGTTTTGGTAAACATATGCCCCTGTGTGATTTAGATTCAATGGTTATACATACTTTATTCATTTAAAAAATGTTTATTATTAATAAGATTGTTATAGTATGCTGTGATTTGGTAAACATATGCCCCTCTGTGATTTAGATTGACCGTTTATACATACTTTATTTATTTAAAAAATGTCGAGAAAGAAATACCAACCAATTTTGTATTCATTTTAAACTAAACAGATAAACCAAATAATAAAATGATAAAACTTATTATTGTGAAAAATTATTATATTACTATTTTACATGTATTTTTCTACAATAACAATCAAATATTATAACAAGTATGAAATAAGTATTTTAGAAATAAAAACAATTAACCTTTAAACATCTCTCAGTTTTTTTAAATAAAATTAACTGCCCCACATTGTTTACAATACCAAGACCCTTCGGGAATTGATTTAAGCTTCACGCAGCTTAAATGAAACCTTTTAGTTTTACAAAAATTGTTAGTGCACATCACCATTTTGCGTCCACTTTCTGGCATTTTACATGTACACCAAAGGGTCTCTTCATTAACCATTGCAGTTTCTACATCAACTACAGCTTTGGATGAAGACTGTATGGCAGTTAAATCAACTGAGGGTTGTGTTTGAACAGTTACGCCAAAAAGGTACTCTTGGTAAAACTCGATACTGTGTACCGTTTTCGGAATATTTTGATTTGAAAATTATAAGTAATAACCGACGATACAGTCTCAAAGAATTAAGGGTTGTTTCAAAAAATTTCCAACACTTTGGTTTATATTTTATAAATTTTCAAAAAAATATCGTAAGAACTGTTGTGGACATATTCCAAAATGAATGCATATATCGACAATGTTAATTATGCATATTTTAATTGTTTCACAGATGATAAAAGAATTTTTTAGTTACATAAATAACTCTTTTATTAACCTTATATTCAAGCGTTAAACATGGATTTTTGTACAGCAATTAGTCATTTGTGTTCATTGTCGAAATTACCTTTAACTAAACTTGTTTGAATTAGTATACTAGGGATGACTGATCCAAACATTTTTATGGATCAGTTCCAGCCTGATCCAGTCCAGAGTGATAACTAGTCCAAAGATCAATTCCAGTCCAGCCGGCCTTTTTGCGAGGAGTGGGTAGGCTTTTACAGCAGTAAGTAACTACCGTAAACGAGTACATACAAGACTTGAACAGCGCATCGTCAATGTTGTACGAGTGCGAGGTGCGTTCATTTTAGTCCGTTTTAGATCTGTGCCAAACTACAATGATTGGACTAATACTCGTACCTGAATAAATTGTTGGTTCGGATCAGCTCCATTAGTCCAAACTGCCGGATCTGATCCAAGGGATCAGTTCTAGTACAGGTTAGTATACAATACAATAGAAAAGGAACATGTAGTAGTAGACCAAATCGACAGATATATAGAGTAAGTTTAAGATGAAATAATCTGAAGTGAATATTTTTGTATTTCGCAGAGACTTTTTTATTATTCAATTGTCTTCGATATATTGATACATAAAAGAATTGTTGACGTTATTGTTGTAACCTGCCCATGATAAAAATCATGATTTAATTGATGTGAGTACCTAATTCTAATTTATTCACTTGTAATTTAGGAGTCAATTAAGATGGAATGTGAAAGTAGAAAATATAATAGGTACCCAGTTTCACTATGGAACAATATAACTAAATAATCTTCTAGAATGATTAAAAATAAAACAGATATATATATATTGTATTTTCATATCACATGAGGTTTAGATTGAGTATCTATTACCTATTATTTTCCTCTTTTAAAGGTTCAAGACAATAATTGTTTAAATTATGGAATAAAACAATTTAATTTGTTTAAATCTTCATTTTATTAATATAATTTTATTATATTTTATTAATAAAATATTAAATAATAAAATATAATGAAGATTTAAACAAATTAAATTGTTTTATTTCATCATTTAGTAAGGATCTTCATCAAGTAAAAGCCTCATCTATTCAATAATTGTTTACCAGAACTAGATGCAATATTGGGGTGAATAGTAATTTTGTGGTCTGACTTTGAATTTTATTGAACCCTTTTTGAATTCTAACCACTATTGAGATGGATGAACTCTTAATAGTTAACTATTAAATCTTTAAAACTGATAAAATTATGTGCTACGAACGCTCGATGATTGATTGCTTGTTACGTCACTATGTTATGATTTGGAGTTAGCCCGACTGAAATTTGTCAAGGATGGAAGGGTAGGTTCTTTAACATGAGTTAGAATATTTATTTTCACCAAATTTTTTATAGTTTGAAGGCGCCATAAAGAATTTTAATGTAACACCACTATTTATTAAATTAAATAATATGTGAAACCAACATATATCATCCTGTATAAATAATCCGTTGGTATAAGAGTTTATATTCTTGTGATTTCTCTGAAGAAACGAACGGGAGTGACGCGAGTTACCACGTATTTTGGTTTATGTGTGCAGATTTCTAGTGGATCTAGTGCTAGTTGAAAGATTTGTGTCAAGTGCTGTTAGGTGAATGAGAAACATTAAATAATATTGTATTTGGTTGATTCTGTTTTTTACCATATAAACCAAAAATTCAAACTATCATTTGTTTATACATATAAGACAAACTCAAGTGAACTTGTTTTAAAATGAAGGATCTACCACAAGAAAAATATATTTTTATTATAATACATCAACTACATACCTGAAGTTATCATCGAAACATGAATTGAAGTATCGTGCTATCCGTAAGTTAATACATTATATTGTTATTTCTCAGCCTATTATTCATATTTGATAACATATTATTCTATCAACTAACCAGTGCTTCTTGTGATGTGAGTTCAAATGATTGAAATAATTAAGGGGGATTATTTCAGATAATTTGATAGTATGAGTGATATGATTCTGAATATCAATTTCGTAAAATCAATTTTAAATTGTAGTTTTTCACAGTTTTTTTAAAAAGTCCTCGCTTCTAATACCCACCACTGAAGAATCATCCCATATCTAACGTTATAATTATAAGAATATAGGAAGGGGGTACAATTGTATCTCAAGTGATATTTGAAACAAAAATTTCCCATACGTTTTTACAAAACAAATAATTCATAGTTGCTTGAAATTATGATCTACCATTTCCAGTAGTCTGGAAATATACCTTGTTGTAAAGCGTTAGAATAATATATTTATTCTTCGATATCTATTGGTAACACGCTTAACTAAATACGACAATTTTACAGGAAACTGTAATAATACTTTATTGTTTCAAGCCCATGGGCTTGTGAAATTTTTCGAATTTTGGTTTGCGGTTGGAGCTGAAGATGTCGCTACTATCATAACTTTAACATTTCCGTTACTGGAAGACATATTGATTGCGATTTTAGTGCCAAACTCAGTCCGATAACGATGAAATCACATCAATATATTAACCCAAGTAAAGGAAATGTTAAAAATGTGATAACAGCGACATCCCCACATCTAACCACAAACCAAAATGCTAAATTGACAAAAAACCATCACGGGTTTTTAGTTATTGAATTGCACTTCTAAGCTAAACCAACCCCGTTCAATTTCTGTCGGGGCATATAGCTCGGGAAGTAGTTGTTTCTTCTTAGTTGAACCATAGAATACACCAAGTGGTCACTGTTTTTGAAAAAATATTTTTTTAAACTGTTGTAAAGCCTTAAAATAATATCTTTTTTCTTCGATATCTATTGGTAACACAATTTTACAGGAAACTGTATATTTGTTTTAGTTTAAGATGAATCTAGGATCAGGTGTTTGCTTAATGATAATCTACTCCTCAGTTGTAAGGACAGAAGAAATCGTTTACAACAATTCCGACAAATTGTCTTCAAAGCACCAAATTTTAGATCACAACCTCTTTATTAATAAAGTATCATTCACTCAAAATGGTTACATCCAAGTAAGTACCTTCATCATTTTTATAATTAAATATTGCAAATTTTAAGATTCTTATTCTAATTGCTCGACAAAACCTTTACCTTTATTTATTATACTTGCCATTTTTGAGTCGAACTCTGATAGCGGGACAGCTGTGTGCTTAATCTCTGAAGTGTAGCCATTTGTCTAATTAAACAGTAAGCACTGTTTCACTTATGTTAATTGCTCCAATAAAGTTGATTATACTAATGTTGATTTCACCTAGTCACTAATTATTTGATTACTCTTCATTTCGACGTGTGCAGCAGTTCATAGGCGTCCAACAAAAAATTATTCAAATATATATAATGCTACCTATCTGCTATCACAACTTTCTTTATTTCCTCAACGTTAATTTTTACAATACACTTTAAACCACGTCTTTTTTAAATACAGAACTCAAATCTCCAATTCTTCAAAAACTGTTCTGGACAGTTCTCGACTTTTTAATGACAGTTCTAGATGATTTCAGATGTTTTTCTTCTTCTTTTCCTTCATGGTCCTTTACATATTAGTCAGTACAGATCCGACGTAACAATGTTATTCATTAGGGATAGAAAAAACCCACTTTACACAACTTTGAAATTAATAATACTTACTGAATATCCGAATGTTAAAATATTGAGTGGGAAGATCTGTCTTTTAAAGTTTTTTTTTAATCGATGGAATCAATCAACTCAATCTGTTCAAATCTCCACTATCAAACCGAATGTTCACTTCAAAATTGTGACTCTTCACCTTCACCAACGAAACATTGAAAAAGTATTTCTTATGTAGAAATCAAAAGTACAGTTAAATTAGTACTTTGTTCATTTTGTATATTTTTTTAAGGAAATATATAATTTGTGTTTAGGATAGTTACACATTTTACAGGATGACCTAGATGCAGCTTACAACGGCAATATCCGGTCATGTCCTGGAAATTAGGAATAAAATCTTATAATGTTTAGATAATTGGTCATCCTTATCAGGAAATGGTTCGCAGTAAGGATTTAGAAATAAAAAACTTTTGAAAAGGGGCACCAAAAGACAGACAATGTAAAAAGTCACAGAATGTTTTATATAAAAACTCTTATATTTAGTGAAACAAAAGCAGCAATAATTTTTCTTGCATGTCGTCATCGACCTGTTTCGGGTAATAAAAGTATACTTATAGAAAAGTTAGTTGTTTGTTATTTATTTAAAAAGTTTTTACTTGTGGGATAAAATTATACACACTACTATGGCTAATTACTATTTATCAAACTTAATTTATAGGTATACACACTCTACTTAATGTCTACTAATTTATTTACACTCGGTATAATAGTTCTAATTTATTTTTACCACTTGATTATTACGCTATTTATCTTCACTATTTTATTCACTGTCCGATTACTAAGAACTTCTGTGAACTAACTCTGTACTATCCGTTTCACTAATTGTCAACTCACTCAAAAACCCGCGTATATATAGTCTTTCTCAACTCTCGAAAATTCTAGTAGTTTCCGCTCTCGTCCTATGCGTGAGCAAAACGATTTGACTAGAATGTTCTGGAACAGGGGGGGGGGGGGATTCGCCAAAATTTATAGTCGAGAGACAGGGCCGGCTTTGAGTTGGTGACCTCGCAACATAACCATTTCCTATACATTTCTCAATTCTTAAATACATCAGAGATTACCATTTTTTGAAAAGTTCACATCTAAATATTTGACAACACATTACACAAATTATCAATGATAACTAATCTTCTTATAAGTAAGTATATTCGAATTGTTATTATTAGACATGCCAGCCATAGTTTAAAATCTTCAACAAGATGATCTTTAACTTGCAAATTTCAATTTAACTACAGCTACATCATCTCCGTCAATTCGATTTTTGTCAGGTACCTTGAATGGAGAATCAAAACATATGTACCTCCTCACTTGTGCTACTTCTGGTGGATATTTTTCAAATATTAAAGTGAAACAGGCTGTCATTCGCATGTATGTATATTGGGGTGACATTCTCTGAGACCTAAAATATCTATTGTGTCCCCTTACTTATACTTAGTTCCTGGGGAAAGTTCCTGAGGACACTAGTAGCTCCTTTAGTCCTATTTCCCGGAGGAATTTTAGGATATCTGCAGGCTTTAACTTAGGTAAATGTCCCTCTTCTATCCAGTAATCTCCTAGTAGTTGTGCCCTAGGATTCTGAATTGCTGTGCAATTTGCAAGAATGTGAATGGAGGTTTCTTCTTCCATGCCACAGTATCTACATTCTCCTTCCTCCACTATTTTGAACTTTTTCAGGTGCCCATTCGCCATTCAGGCGACAATGCCACGTTAGGATCCCTGTTAAAACTCTCAGTGCAGTTTTACTTTGACTTATGCATTCATTTGATCTCAACAGGTTGTAGTCACCCAGAAGAATCTTTGATTGTCTAAACCCTACTAGATCTTTCCAATGGTCAGATCTTTTCTTTTTTTCGGCTTTGCCTATTTCTTCCAATATTTCAATGGAGCTGATACTGCAAAAGGGTTCTGGCCCCCAAAAGGGTGTTCCAGTCCCTCTCTTTGCTAGTTCATCTGCTATTTCATTTCCTTTCATTCCAGTGTGTCCTGGAATCCACAGTAAGGTAACTATATTGTTCTCGCCTAATTCATTGAGTTTGCCTAGGCATTCCCACACATTTCCTAAGTAACAATGAAAAAATACGCAAATATTTCAATATCCTCGTTATTTTGTCGAGGTCAATGATTTGATGGGAATATTTTTTTTTATTCTCCATCGAATTATTTTAGGATGTTACTGAAAAATCGATTGTTCCTTATTACATTTCAACACTGACTACCAACATCTTAATGATATTAATGATAATCATTTAGGTACATCCTTGGATATTGCGAACATAGCAGCATGAAGAGGATTCACAGAAACACCGTCCTCTGATCTTTTTAGTGTTAATATAAATATCATTCATTAAACTATAGTCTCTAATTTGAAATTTCCAAACTGTGAACTAATATTCTATAGTTTATTAATTAGTACTATAGAAAATATTTTTTGTTAAAACATCAAACTTGTGTAATCTTTTTTTTTAATTATTGCAGTTTCTGAAGTACACTACTGATGTTCCCTATATGACAGGGTACACTTTTTGTATTTGGTTAAGAAGTAACAATCTCACTCACAACCATCCAATATTGTCTTATTCCAGTAAGTATAATTATGTCAAGCTTATATTAGGTTCTGAAACTCAGCTTCAATACTTAGTAGCAATAATAGCTAAGGGAATATTCCGACTAGTGTTGCAAACAAAAAGTAGTTGCATTGATGTTGATTGATTGTTTAGTTCGGCACCTCAGCCTTTAGGCTTTGTGTGCTCTTGGTTATACCATTCATGTGAAGAGATCAGTAGCCCTTATCAGGCGCAACAGACTTTTTACTAGGTCCTTCTTGGAGAAATCCTCCTTTGGATATTTCAGTCCTAGGAGCACATTCGAAGATAATGTGAGAGGCTGTTTCCTCCTCTTCCATGTACAACCGACAGATAGACTCCTCCCTATATATGCCAAATGTATGCATGTGCTTCCTTAGGGTACAGTGACCGGTGAGTAATCCCGTCATTTTCCTTATCTGCACTGGTGTTACCAATCACATAACCAAAATCAAAAACTCGTTTTTCTGCTTCAAGTGGAAGATATGTGGGAGTTAGTAATATTAAGCAGTTTAATCAATTTTAACTAGTGATCTGATATCTAATATTTCTCATCTCTGACCGATTAGGAGTACATTAACATAACAATGAAACTAAACATATTTCCACCTTAAAACATACAGAAAGGATCCTCACACCCCACCCTGCATATTTCAATAGGTATGACACCAACATTTTGATATATAACAGCTATTACTTAAGTAAAGTACGACCAGAGATCTAAGAAGGTCGTAAATCAATATAAGCCGACGACCCTCATTATTACGTATTGTTTGAAATAAGCAATAAAAGTGTGTGTCCCATAAAAGATTCCCAGGTCCGGATTAAAATATCTCATAAAATAGTTTGTCATTTTAATAATAATAGGCTCTCCATTTTGGTTTTTGTTGACAGTTGTGTATTTAAATTTATTTGATAATGAAAAATTTCCTGAGGTTGATTTGCACCCCTTGGTAAGGAAATGTTTAAATGTGTGTAAATAATAAAATTTACTTTACTTACCAGACTTTCAGTGCTAATGGGTTATTCAGGAGATTATAGCGGTAAAGGTCTATTTACCGTTACAAAATAAATTACCTACCAGATTTGGAAAACAAGACTGTTTTAAGAACCAACCGCTTTCCAATTTAAGAAGTAAAAGGGGGAAAGTTAACATTTAGTCATTACCTACCTAATATTCCGTTGTGTCAGTTGTGTCTATTTTAAAGTGCATATATACACACACTGACACACACACTCAACACCATACATTTTCATTAAAAACTGTGTTGATAATGATTTAATTTTTTATGGAACTACAGCAATATTTCACAATCACAAAATAAAATAAAGTGGATAATAAATACTTATTTATAATTTTTAGAAACAGAAGACGACCGCCTTATACGCGTATGGATTGGCCGATATGGAAAAAATATTTACTTAGAAATAAACGATAACTTGGTTTTTGATGTTTCCATAAATATTATTGAAAATCAATGGTATCATATTTGTCAGTCATGGTCTTCATCAAGTGCAATTTGGGTGTTATATTTGAATGGCAAAATAAAGTCGACTGGAAGTCATTCGAAGGCAAGTATAAAAAAACATAGGGGTATGCTCCTGTGGTGATGACGGTAGCGCAACATGAAAAAGTGCTAATATGTTCTTCTTGTAGTGTTGCTGGAGCGTACTATACCAGTGTACCTAATTTTTATTCAATATTTTTTTGGGTGATCTTAATAGTAGTATAGTTACTAATCACCAATGAAAACCTAAATGTGGCGGAAAAGAAGAAACGTAAATGGTCAATATTTTCCACCATAACTAATAATGATTATTATGGTATTGTCAGTATTAACATACCGTAAATAAACAGCGTTAGTACCTTTTCGAAGAAATATAAAATGCTCCTACCGCATATCAAATTAGATATTCCGAAAACATAAAAAAATTTGTGAACATGAACTATTATCATTATCATTGATTCAATAAAATTACCAAAATTTCTCTCTCCCTCTGTTGCCAATGTTATCCTACCTTAGATATCATTTCTCAACCTTAAATTCGCCATTAAATCATTTTATTTCCACATATTATTGAAAACTTGTTACTATTCTGTTTCAAGTGGTTTTCTCATGAGTGAATAAGTTATTGACTGTCATTGTAGAGCGATCTACAGTACCAAGTTGCACTGTAGGTAATTTTGAAAACTATATCCAAATTTAAAATATCTTATTGACAAAAATATCAAAATAATTCAGTATTTGAAGACATAACTTTCGCAAGTAGGTTTTGCTGTGATTGGGTGGGGGTTTGGAAAATCGATAAGATTAAGTCACGTTTTTGATAGGAATATGCAGTAACATGTGTATAATATTTGGTATCTTCTTATTGAAAGTCCGATTTTTCAAAATAAATAAAACCTCTCCATCCCTATTTAATAATTACTGTTCTCGTGGCCTGGTGCAAGATGCTCCCTCTCTATACACTGTATTCATTTAAAAAGGACCCACCCTTAATATTTCAAAAATGGGACATATTAGAAGGAAATGCCGAAACACGTCAACTTTTAACTTGAGGGGGACACTTTTTGGCGCTAATGTCATAAACGTCAGATTCACCCCCTACCTACTGGAGACATCCCTTACATTTTTTCAAATGGCATTAGGTATAAAGTCGCACCTCATTTAAAAGGGTCTGGTAAATCTCTATTCAATCATTTTGTTTTGCTTTTGATTCGAGCCTTCCATTGTTATTTAATCGTTGTTTAAAATTGGCTCTTTTTCAACTTTTATTGCCTGAATGTTAACAGTGGTCATTTTGAACGCATGATTAAATAGCAGTTTTTCCTTGTTAACAGTTGTCTTTTAAATATTTGTAAATTTTTTATTCTTTAAAAAGTCTTTCTATCATAACACCATACGGGGGCATACGAAAAGTTGAAAAAGAGCCAATTTTAAACAACGATTAAATAACAATGGAAGGCTGGTATCAAAGGCAAAACAAAATGATTGAATAGAGATTTACCAGACCTTTTCAATGAGGTGTGACTTGATACCTAATGCCATTTGAAAAAATGTAAGGGGTTCTTCAGTAGGGAGGGGGGGGGATCTGACGTTTATGACATTAGCGCCAAAAAGTGTCCCCCTCAATTCAAAAGTTGACGTGTTTCGGCATTTCTTTTTAATATGTCCCATTTTTCAAATATTAAGGGTGGGTCCTTTTCAAATGAACACAGAGTTTATGTATAACTTCTTTAAATCATTTTCTTCGATGGAGGTTATTAAATTGAGGCACGGTACTTTCACGTGCAAATAGTCAACTTTTTTCAGCGGAATAAATTTTATTCACAGGATAAGTGACAATGATGTCTTTTCACTTACGGATAGCGTTATTCCTCTGATAAATCACCCTAATCCGCCGGATAATTTATTCGACGTTTATGGTTATGAATAAAGATGTATTTGACAAATAAAGCACACCCAACCTAAGATTCCACACTTCTGAGTCCGTTGCATGTTTATACATGCCCAAAGTCCATTATATGTTTAGGTTTAGAGAATTGCGAGTATACTCCGCTTGCAGAAGCTTGTTCAGTTTTTGAGCCATCATTGTAGATGTTGATAGTACCTGCCAGTGGCGTTTCCCTTATTGTGTTTATACTTATTTTGTAAGGATTATTAAAAATGAATCGTGGAGTATTGGGATCAGCGTGACAGATTCCCGCCACAGTTGACATCTCGTTACTACGCATCCTGCGTCTATGCCAAGAATATGGAAGCGATACATGGACACATAGAATAAGGTTTCATGGACATCTCAGCTACCTCTTTGATATGAATATCAAGGGGACTGAGATTAATAATTACCTCCATAGCCCTGGTGGTTGTGGTTCTCAGGGCATCTGTTTTGTTGATGCATGCTATTCTTTGAATTTGATCTAATTTTAGGATTGCTGTGGTTTGTTGTACTTTTGGATCCCAAATAACAGCTCCGTAGGTTATGATGGCCGTAAAGACCAAGGTGACGATCTTAGGGGGTAGTCCCCAAGTCTGTTCCACGGTCCGTAGGCATTGTTCATAAGATTTATATGCTCTTTTCACTCTATTCCCCAAATGAGAATTCCAAGTTAACTTACTATCAAAATTGATAGCTCTGTGGAAAAGTTCGGTTTAGTGTTTTGGAGGTTCAAGATCCATCAGTCTCCTTTTTCTTGTGAAAAGGACCATCTCTGTTTTCCTGGGGTTTACAGACGGAAAGTGATCCTCACACCATTATTCGATTATTTTGAGAGCCACCTTCATTTAGTTGCAAAGTAAGCTCTCAAATCTTCCTTTTTGCAACGTTTGCACACGTTGTAACCATAAACAGTTGCTCGCTCAGACTAGGAAGCCCGCACATGACACAAACACATATATGTGTGATAAAGATCCATACTAACAAATTAGATTGTTTTATTTCATCGTGTGAATATTATATCATTGCATAGAAATACAAATTTAACATTCTTTGTAGATTATAATCTCTCCAAAACACATCAGCAGTATTAATTTTGTCAAATTCTAATAAGCCAGTGGCTAGTAAACTTTTATAGTACCATATTCTGGGAACACAATTCTTCACTAAATGTTCTAAATAAACTTAATCTTATTACTGGGAGAATGTCGGTAATCCTGACGTGAAGTAAAACGATATATCGAAAAATATCCTTGTCACAATATTCCTAATCGCCCAAAATTTATTGCTGTGGATCGACGTTTAAGAGGAACTGGAAGTTTCAAACCTGCAGCTAATCGAACACCGCCTGTAAATATCAATTTTCCCCCCCAAAAAATGAACTATTTTTTTCAAAATCTTGTATTACGCTCATGCTCAAGTAAAAAACTTTTTTAATATTTCTATTGCTTACCCATGGTTATAGAACATTAAATCAATAAGAATTGAGGATTTAGTACTCGTTTTGCCATCTTTTGTCAAGTAGGTTTTTGTCGAAAGTTGAATTTATAGATTCCTGCACACAAGTATATAGATTCCAAAGTGCAATGTATTGTTAAATGATAAAACTCAATAAGTCACAGTTTATTTATGTTTGATATACCTTTATTTAAAATAATAACGATAGTGCGTGTGTGACAGTGTATTATTGTGGTCGTCGTCGCTGTCCTTTAGGGATTAAATTTACACTGATGAAATAAAACAAACTAGTTTGAAAAAGCTACTGTGTAGCGAAACGCGTCACTAATTTTAATTTGAACGTCAGTTCAAAATAAATAATGAAGATTTAAACAAATTAATTTGTTTTATTTCATCAGTAGTATGGATCTTCATCAAGTAAAAGCCTCATCTATTCAATTAAATTTACAAATAACTGAACTGGTTATTGTTGTTATTTGTTCAAAGTTCATAATTCTAATATGAAGATTGTACATTTTCTATTTCAAGTAGATGTTTCTTTAACAATACAGTTATTGCTTATATTTTAACTTTAACCATGTAAATGAGTATTTAAACGCCGTTCTTCTATCAGCGTTTGCAGAAACTGGAATTTCTAAAATGTCAACAATATCTATTAGATAGGTACTCATTATGTAGCTAACATTTCAGCAGATACCAATGTTAGGAAGAGAAATTTCCAATAATCCATTACCTTCGTTATCAGGATAGTATCATGATTTTTTATTCAGGTTTCCTTATAATTTATTGTTGAAATTGTGGTTAACCAATACACATTTTAATGAACAAATCTAATTAACACACATTTTAAAACAAATATAATCATATCTCACAAAAAAGTAACAACAAACGCGTTTTATTAGCAACATATCCAAAATAAGTAAAAAAGCGATATCCTTAATAAAACCGTTCCTGGAGCATTTACTTCACTAGATCTTATTCCTTGTAGACTATAATTCTATAAGAATGTCACTTCAAATAATATTTAATTTTTTTGCAGTTTTAAACTTCAAAATAGTATTTATTGTCTAGTTGACCACTTTTTTTGAGTCAGGTAGGGACAAAAGTTTAAAAAACTTGATTATTCTTGATAACGTTGACATAAAACTATGAAAAAAAGGATTGTGGTTTAAGTTTCCAAAAAGCATAATGAATACAAGGAGCATACACAAGATAATAACAAGTTTATTCATGAAATAATCTGCTTTTCATTTACAATATTTTGTATTCAGTTCCATTTGATTGTATGAAACAAAATTAACAACTTTAAAATTACACTTTTCAATCTTAGAACCATAAATTACAAACCCGTAAAAAAGTGTGTGTTCAAATGATACGGAAAACACCTGCAACTAAAATTTACAAGTACAAAAGTATCTCATGGCAATAAAAAGTAGAAAATCTTGAAAATAGAATGTTGTAGCGAGTTCAACAAACAGTACCTCTTTTGTAGAAAATGTAGTGAGGAATTGTAGACAAAAGCCTTTAGCTCGAAATACAGGGTTTCAAGAATATGACAGAATAGAAGTTTATGAACTCCTGGTACCAGTTTTTGATGTGCTTCGAAGAGACGATAACCTACAAAGAATTATAAATTTTTATCTCTATCCCCCGAAAAGATTTGCAATGAAATGTGTATTCCATCTGCACCGTCTTATAAACTACCGTAATTAAGGGTAACTTGAGACACTTTTTAACTTTGAAGTGAAGTTTACGACATACCTAGAATAACTGAATGTTGAAAAACTATTTAAAAACATTAGTCATATAGGTAACTAGCATATGTTAATAGAATATTCAATTCTATATTGTCATAAGAATTTTTTCTTAATTTTTTAAGCGTGTCTCAAGTTACCCACCAGAATGGGGTAACTTTAGACAGCTATATAAAATCAATGAACGGCTCAAATTATGCGTTGTTGTGGTAGCTTGGGACAATTGAAATATAAATAGACAGTGTTATGTTAACGCGAGAGACAATGAAAATATTTTTGGGGTCAATAAAAACACAAAGAACTTAAAAAATGTATTTAATAATGACTGATTATAGTAATTTAGCTTCACTGAAAATGTTTCATTTCTGGTATTGAAAAAATACCTCGTTTATTCAGCGCTTTAGGAGTCTTAATGCCACCTACAATATCCTGCCAGCAATAATAGAGTTCATCCTTATGTTCAGGCCATTTCCAGTTTTCTCGTATTGTTTTAGTCATTGCACTTATTGTTACGCCTTTATCGTCAAGCTTCTCAATTACCCCAGGATAAAAATTTGAATCATAACGAACTATAACAAAACTTCCAACTTGTTTATTTATTGGCTGCAGAGTAGGACGAGAGGAAATACTCTCTTGATTATTGTCTTCAATATTGTCGTCAATATTGTCTTCAATATTCATAATCTGTTTTGCTCGAAATGAAACCCAGTCATCATCTGAACTGTCGTCAAGAACAACCTCATTATTGCAACTGTCTTCGTCACTTTCACTGGACTCAAGTACTTTACGTGTCTTCTGCCTTTTCTTAGTTAGTTTTTCTTTATTTATGACACTTTGATCTTCCATTAATTGTTTTCTTTTCTTTTTTTCTTGTTTTGGGTTGACTTCCAATATAACGATATCCTCTTCACAGATTCCTCTACCAGCAGGAACATTTAATTTCTTTTCTGTCTGTTTTCTTAAACCATCTATCTCTTTCCTTCTACATTCTTCCAAATATTCTTGAAATGTAGACACCCAGGCGGTGTTGTCATTTTCTTTGTCTTCTTCTACTGCCTTTTTACCTGGAAGTCTCTTCAATACCTCTTCTCGATTTAGTGGAATTAATCCTGCCCCTCTAAATCCACTCATGACGTTTTTTGAAATGATTTCCTTTCCCATTTCCTCCAGGCATTTTTTTAACAAACGAGGAAATGTATCTTTTGGAATAGTTCCACGATTTTTTGCTTTCCATGAAGATAAAGTTTCACGCCACTTGATTTTAAGTGGACGGAAAAATGCTACATCTAACGGCTCAGTCCAGTGCTGTTTGGAGGAAGTAGAATGAAGATAATGTTGTTTTTTTTTTACATTCTTCTATTATATATGGGGATATATGACTCGCTAAATTATCCCCAATCATAACTTTCCTCTCCTCTTTATCTTGCTTCAAGAAATAGGGCAAGGTAGTTTTCCGAAACCAGTCTTCGAAAATCTCCAAAGTAAACCATCCACTCTTACTCCTATTATAAACTGGACCCTTGGGGCCATGTTCGGTCCAGGTATTATAAAGATTCTCAGCTTTATATGTTACATATGGGGGGAGAAGTGTCCCGTTCCCGGCAGCAGCAAACATCACAGAAGTGCTCGACTTTGAGGAGACAATAATCCTTTCAGGATGTCGGCACCCTCTTCTAACAACAATCTTTTTACGGCCTGGGTCGTCTGTAATATTTGTTTCGTCCCAATTAATGACAGAATGAGGAAGAACTCCCTCAAGTGACTGGTTCAACTTTTTTTTGGGTTCGAACCATAACTGACCTGAAATAATGAAACTCTGATTAGTAGGTACGTGGATAGGTAGGTACCCACCAAGATTTTATAGTACATAATTTGTGGTGGGGTACCTTGAGACAGTTGTCTCATGTTAGGCAATCATGGTCAGGTTGTGAATTTATATTTTGTAGCAACCATAAACTTGGAAACGCCGCAATGAAATTCATGATATATCACAATTGATATTAGAGGTTAGCTTTTCCACAACAATTACTTGTTTTCAGATATTAGTCATGAAATTATAATATAAGTTATGTAATGTTTGAAATTTGACAGTTTCAAAGTTGAAGTTTAGTGAAAAATTATGAACTTACCTTAGATAGTATAAAAGGATTCAATTATTATCGGTTGATAACACCACGTTCCACACCTCTTGCGAACAAAACAACATCACCTATGTCAACAGGGTTGCCAACATTACGAAAAATAATGGTGTCTGCAAATTGTCCCAAGTAACCCCATCGTCTCAAGTTACCCCAAATTACGGTACCAATGTTAGAGAAAAATTGTATCAACGATTCATTATTTCCCTGATTACCCGTACTTATTTACGGGACACCCTGTATAATTGTTTTTATTTGATTCGATTTAAACTTTTTGTTTTTGGTTGAAACGACATCAAAATGGTAGTGTTCATACTAAAATTTCATAGAATAACATAAAACTATGTTAAAAAAAGTATGTTAGCTAAAACGAGTCTAGTGTATACAATATACTATAGTGAAAATGTTAAGACAATTAATAGTTAGTGAAGAAGTATGTTCAAATTTAATGATAATAAAAATAATGCAATTATTTAACATTTTACTTCAATCACTAACACTTGATTCTGTTTTAGTTAAGAGGATCTTTCATTAAAGGTGGAGGTGACATTGTTGTTGGACAAGAATACACCGATTTTCATAAAGGTCTAGATGATGGAATAGAAGGTGATATTACCGGTTTCAATTTTGTACTATCTGCTACCACTGATAATCGGAAACACTTTCAAAAAGCACCTCCTAGGCGTAAGTACTACGAACCTGGAATAAAATATACCAAGGTACCCTTTCAGTTTCACATGATTGAAAATGCGAGGCGGGAATATACTGGTGAAGCCGTGGTTGAGTCTAAACGAGATCCAAAAAATGTTTTAGATATTTTTAGAAATATTTTTGCAGTGCCACCTAAAGTAAGAATAGTACAAAAATATCAACCAGTAAAAGCTGGATTGAATAATATATCAACCGACAGATTTTCCCAAAATAAACTGGAAAAAGTGAGAAAATCACTCGGACTGCTTTTAGTGGAATTGAGTTTTGATTGTGGGTATCAAAAAGGTGCTCCAGTAAGTGGTGAAGGAGTTCTTATCAATTGGACAAAAACTCCGGTAAGAGTTTTTGGTGGTGCTGTTTTAAAAAGCATACCTGCATTTTGTTATGAAAATACAGTAAAATATTAATCAGGAGTATAAAATGCGGATGACAATTTTTCAAATCGAAGCAAATTTGGACAATCTGAAGTTAACCAAAATATCATATATTCCAGGCAATCCTTAAGGAGGTGGAGATATTTCAAATACCAGGATTATACATACAATAATTGTTGTCTTAAACTTTAAAATCGAATAATTTGCTTCTATCAAAAGTAACTAGTAGTAGTTGTCTTTTTCCAACCTCTTAATTGAGTATCAGTAAGATATTTTATGTAATTAAGGGCCAATCTTTTCAACTTCGCTAAAAGTTTCAAAAACGAGTTTTTCAGGTGCGTCTGTTTGATTCAGATCCACAAAACTGACCAATGGATAACTGTCACTTTACGAGTAGCTGAAAACAAACCATACTTTTATAATAGGGAGCTCTGCCTATAATGACACTATAGTGAAATGACATAGTGGTGACTCTCGCTCCCAAATGATCCATGGTTAGCTTTGTTCGATTTTACATGCGGCAAAGCTGCACCAATAGTAATGACACGAGTCAGGTGAAGTACGAGCGCATTTGAATCAAACCTTAATGAAGGTTGAATCAATCATTATTACATAATAATTTATATTTAGTGAGTAAAAGTTATTTATTTATTGTTATAGTTTTTTTTAAATAAAGAGTTTGCCTTGGTACATTGTTTCAATAGGTTTGTTCGAAAATTCGTATGAGTTCAGAACTTGATTCAGATCTACTTAAAAGTTATCCGCGAACCTTTAGTTTCGGAATAAACTCCACTTTGTTGGAACGAATTGGGAACAAAATCTCTGAAAAGATATATTTTACCGGTTTATCTTAACATTGTCTACTAATATATAAAATCATAATCACAAGATTTAAAAAAATGTTAATCTGTTAAAAAACATGCCTTATATAAGAAAAAATGGAAGGTAAGTTAGTTATTAAAATATAACAGAGGTTGAATGAAAAGCCCAATAATTTTAGATACTAGAATTGTAAAAAGTATCAGAAATTAGTTCGAAACGAGATACACTCGTTGTTGGAACACAGAACTCAGTAAGGTTCTAAAAGGTTCTGAACTGTGGTTGAAACAAACCTACTACCTATTTGACCAATATTCGATAGTCCACGTACAATACGCATCTCAGAAATTATTGATAACGATATTTTGCCCAAATTTTTGTTTATTTCACCATTGTCCGCATCTTTTTAGTATTTACTTACACGCCTTTTGCAGAATGCGGTTATCATCTCTTTTACTTGAGCTACCGTTTGTCTCAGTTTATAAAACGTATTTCTTTTTAGACAAATCCTATATCGAGGATAACGGTAAAATTTCGGTTCCAGCTCTATTACTAAAAGATATCTTGTTCTCAAGCAACAGTACGCAACATTTTCATAAGGTCTCGACCCACACCAGCTGCTTCATGTATAAGAGTAAAATTTGCTACTTTTCAAAATGCATTGTAATAAAATATTTCGTTTGTGGGGATATGCAGGGTTTTTTTCCTGATAAAAGTGTGTTCCGGAGATTTGCGGAAATTACCAGATGGATTACCATATACCTGTGTATTTGGCAACTTCAGGAAGGTATTACATAAAAAAGTATGCTTTTATAGCAGATTGACTGAAAAATGAAAAATAATTTTTAAACTTCACAAAACGCTGGAGTGCTTTGTTATACAGAGTGAGTTTTAAGTATGGAACGCCTCAATTATCTCGGAAATGGATCGCACGATCTTTATAGATCTTGGTGTGCAAGGATCTTCTGATATGGCCGATATTATGGTGGTATTTACATTGTCAGATCCTTCCTTTCCCGGAAAAATAATGAACTTTGTTATTTCAAATGGATCACCCTGTATATTTTTTGCCTTTTGAAATCCTTAAGAAATACTGAATATTTTTCATGTAATGTTCCCTATACTTAAATGCCATAATTTCGGATTTATAGCTTCATTTACATTATCTTCGCCAAAGTTAAAATAATACATTTGGATAGCTATGATTGAATAAACTCGAATTGAATAGATGAGGCTTTTACTTGATGAAGATCCATACTAATGATGAAATAAAACAATTTAATTTGTTTAAATCTTCATTTTTTATTTTGAACTAACGTTCAAATTAAAATTAGTGACGCGTTTCGCTACACAGTAGCTTTTTCAAACTAGTTTATTATATTATATTATATTATATTACATTACATTGTTTTATTTCATCATTGAATAAACTCGTTTGATTTGAATAATCTTTAATAATTTATATCCTAATAGTAAATTATTAAAAGGTTTAACGAAACTGGTGCAGTAAACGATTTATCCAAATCATGGCACAGAAAACCTACAGCAACTAAAGACAAATCTTTAAATGTTTGTTTCATGTTAGAGGTCCACATTTGAGTAGTGGAAAAATTAGGAATTTTAAAAAACATACAGTAAAGGCGATTACAGCAGATGCTCAAAATGTTGTCCGTTTACTTCAATACAACAAGTCATGCGATTTTTAAAACTTTGCAATATCCCTGACTGCTCAATTCTTCTTATCTCTGTGGTAATAGTATCTTTTGATTCCTGAATATTGGCAGTTTTTTTTATAAACGATGTTTTTTAAGTAACCCCACAGGAAAGAGTCTAAAGGATTCAAGTCGGGTGATCGCGGGGGCCATTCGATAAAACCATATCTTCCAATCCATCTTCTGGGAAACATTATTTAGGTATTGCCTCACCACACGCGCATAGTGAGGTAGAGCACCATCTTGCAGCAGCCAGTTTGGGATATTGTTATTGTCTGAAAGTTTCGAATAATGTAATTTCTACATTGAAATGAAATTGAAAATACTTGGATTTGGAAGTAACCGATCCAACTCAGGTATAATACTATTTTCCAATAAATCTAAATTCGCCGGACCCTTTAAGTTTCTCTCAATGAAAAAGGGGCCAATTATTTGGACGCCTATTATTCCAGCCCATACGTTCAGTTTTTGTGGATGGCGAGTCCTGCAAGCCTGCGAGTCCAGTAAAAGCACTTTTGGGACGTATTACGTACAATATTTTTTTTTAAACGGGAATTGTTGTACCATAAACTTCATATTATTCAGTTTACATTTTTATAACAAGAACTCTTTATTAACTAATTTTAACAATTTTTTTTAACAATCGTTAATTTTTGGTTTACAAATATAAACATTATTTTTGAATAGTTATATTGAACGTACAATTATTAGCATTACTTATCTGTAAGCACGGTATTTCAAAATTATCCGTTGACGTGAGATTTTTTGAACTGCTTACATTATAATGAGTTTCTGAGACAATTTCTGTGTTTGAGTTACCTGCTTTTTGAATTTTGTTAGCTATATCACTCTTATTCTGAACTGAAACCTCAATGTAGCCTTCGGCAACTTGAGATGAACCCCAACCACCTTGTCGTTTTAAGTTTATGATCTCAGCACCTCCGTTAGCTAGCAAAGTCGCCGAACTACGCCTAAAGCAATGCCCTGTGTATTCCTTTGGGTTTGGCAATCTCAAAAATGTAGCTATTTTGGAGGGAGCATTACCTACAGTATGTATGCCTACAGGTTGTTTATCACATTTTCCTTTATTGTAATTAATAAAGAGACGTCGATGAGGAACGTTGGTTGGGCGTAGTGCTATATACTTCCTATACAAATTTAGCTCTTTTTCCCCATTAATAATAAATGATCAGGATTTGTTTGTTTTGGTGTTTGAAATTTTAACCAAAAGCATAGTTTGTTTGTCTTCTATGTCGTCAATTAATATATTAGTGATTTCTTCCCGTCGACATGCACCAGAATAACCCATAATCAACAACACTTTGGTCATTAGATATTGTTCGTCTGAAGCTTCTACTAAAAACTTATCGATATCCTCTTTATTAAGTACTCTAGACTTCTTTGCTTTATACCCTACGGATTTTTTCTTCATAAACGCTGTTAATTTAAAATATTTGCTTATGTCGATATTTCTTCTGGTACGTAACATGACCTTCAGCATCGAATATAAACTCCACAACGAAGAAGATTTCAGCGTTTCTGATTTTTCTGACAAATATGCCAATAACACATCCTCACAAATGCTTATTACCTTCATTTCCAGGTACCACTTTTCAAAAATTTGGTATGTTGTTCATATCGTGTCCGGGACTTCGACGGTAATAACTCAAACGTTGCTTGGGTGGCCGCCTTAACAATTTCACCTGGTATAATTTCATCTTCCATTAATTCACAATCAAATGCATCATTTTGAATGTGCATTTTATAATAAATGTCACGTTTTCAACTAAACGTCAAAATATGTCAAGTTATTTTATAGTTTTAAATAATACAAAACTCGGTTACTATAGAAACCAATTGACCGCTATCTTAGACTAACTATTTTTTTTTACATTAAAGATAGGCCGGAAAGTAAATAAAAATGAGTCCGGTAAAAGCTTTTACCGGACTATCACAATAATTTTCTGGCTCGGTCCGACAAAATGAGATTTTCTGACCTAAAAATAAACCGGAAAGTACTAATTTCTGGCCGGTTTAAAAAAAAAGATATTACACGTTTCTTTTATTGAAACGTCAAAGTTGTTATTGTAGCAGTCATAGCTAATAGTAGGGGAGCCCAAGCGGGGTTTTCGGGATTTACTAAAGCGCGGCAGATTAACATACAGGGGGATACCTTGTACCCGGTTAAGTATCTCCACCAAATATGAGCCCCATATACATGGCCGCCCATCAAGGAAAAAGGATCAGATTAGTAAAAAAAAATTGATCATCAGAAATTCTCGAGTGCGTCAGATTAAGGTAGGGTGAGTTAATGACATGCTAAAAGGTGTATATTCCACTAATCTGACAATTTTTGAGTGACGTAAAGAAGTGGGAGTGTTACAAACTTGTAAAAAAAATCGTCATCTTGACATTCTCGAGCGTGGCTAATTTTTTTTTCATTTTGAAGGAAATAATTAAAGGATAACGAAAAATATATAATCTGACGATTTCCACAAGCCGAAGTAACAAGAATTCATCGATAAAGTTTAATGCGTGCAGCTGCGTGATGCGTATATTCCCCACTCCGCGTTTCTATTCCTCTATCACTTTTTCTCCATCTATTACTCTCTCACTCCGTCCCCACTCTGGTTTGCGAAAAGAAGATTCTACTATTACTATCAGAACTTCTGATACTGATATAGTGGTCATCATGTTGGAGAATATGGAACACCTGCAAGCAACAGTAGAAGACTGGATGGATCTTAGAGTATGGATGGATCGATGTATCCGCTCTTTATAATAAATTAGGCCCAAAAATTTCGCTTTGCATGCGTTCACCGGTTGCGATTTCAACCCGGCATTGTACCGACGAGGGAAAAACGAACCTTCACAATTTCTGATGAATTCAGAAATTTTCCAAAAAGGATGCATGGATTTGGGATCAAAGGAGCATAATGTGCAGGATTCTTTTAACATCATACAGTCTTTTACTTGTCGCTTGTATGGGTTGAAAAAGTTAGACGATGTCAATCAAGCCAGGATTGTCATCTTCAATAATACGTACAAGGTAAAAGACAAATCACAACCCTTCTCCTTGAGTATCCGGAATTGCGATGCGTGCAATTTGCCACCCTGTCAATCGGAGCTACTCCAGCAAGTGTTACGCACAAGATTCATTGCATGCTTGTGGAGTAATGCCCATAATGCAAAAATTATTGATATTTTACCAACGGATTATGGATGGAAAGATGTCGATGGAAAGTTGGGAATGATCAGGTTTGCAGGTGAGTATGAAATCGAGCCTGAAGAGGAAGATGATTCTACAGATGAAGATAATGATTAAAAAAAAATTAATTTTTCATAATTGTTTTCTTATAAGTACATGTACTTTTCTTAAAAGTCATACACTTTTTTATTTGCATGCAATTTCCTGAGCTTTTCAATTAATTAAGTTCAATGTTTTGAAAAAATCGAAATAATTTTTTTTAATTGTCAGATTAGGCGAATTCCTCCAGATAATCGTCAGATTAGGGGACAGCACGTCTAGGACATAAAGATGAATCATATATATCTTAATCTGACGCGCTCGAGTATTTCAAAATGGCGAATTTTTTTTGCACATTCTAATAATGGCCGCGATTTTGCGTCACATTCAAATCGTCTGATTATTGAATGAGAGCTTTTTCTAGGTTCACTTAACATCCCCTTACAAAATCTCTCGATTAAATTTTTTTCTATCTCATTTTCAACCCTTACATATGACCACCCCCACCATGCAAACGATCAGATTAACATACGTACATTATTAAAAATACGTGGGACATGGATATTATCAATATCTGACCCGCTCGAGTATGTCCATACAACAGTTTTTTTTTACATTTTTAAAAATCTATAGACGCTCCCCCACCGATGAAAAGGTTTACATTATTTAACTTTTTTTTCTTTTTATCATCTAAGCTTCGCATCCCAATAGGTCTCTATGACGCTCGAGTAAATCCCCATTTAGCATCGTGGGCTCCCCTACATAAATGTATTATTTTATCTTCGGCGGATATAATGTAAATGTAGCTATAATTCCGAAATTATGGCATTTAGGTATAGGGTATTACTTGAAAAATAATCAGTTTTTCTTAAGGATTTAAAAAGGCAAAAAATATACAGGGTGGTCCATTTAAAATAACAAAGTTCATTATTATTCCGAAAAAAGGAAAGATCTGACAACAATGTAAATACCACCACAATATCTATCGACCATATCACACCAAAATCGTGCGATCGGTTTCCGAGATAATTGAGGCTTTCATACTTAAAACTCACTCTATATATGCTTCTTACAATAGATTAAAAATTATTCTCCACATTTTAGTTCTATCTCATTTAAAAGCTTGCTTATTTAGTTTTTTTCAAAATATTATTTATTTTTGTATTTTTAGTCTAGTGAATTTAAATTCAGTAGTATTCATGCTTTCTTGAGAATAAAAAACGTTCATATGCCATACGGGATTGATAATGAGCTTTCCTAATCAAAATTGGTTGCAAGAACATCATCTCTGCTAAGCCCTCAGCAATTTGAATTAAAATATTAGATAGAAGAGGAAAGATATAATTAAAATTGATCGTTAATCAAAACCTGGTCATTATATTGGAATGAAGTTATCAAAATATTGTATTGTCATCGGTCCTTGATAAGTGTGAGAAGATTCAATTCAATTCGACGGTTGGTCAATGAAAATTACGTAAAAATTCTTTTACATAGATACATACATACGGGTGAAGGTAATAAAAGCAGGATAATAATCAAAGTGAAATAAGAATAATTTTTTTTAATTGTCATCATGACGAAAAAACTAACCGCCGTTCACTGGGTAACTATGTATTACCCCGTAAAAATGATGCATGCATCAAATCTTTAAGACACTCAATTTGTATTTTATAAGTATTATTATTATTATTATTATATTTATATTTGTATTGAATTTTCTGCTATTATCTCATTTTCACAATACATAATAACTTTTTATGTATATTTGAAAAAAAATTAATTATCTTTAACATAAAAGATACAAAGTTAAATTAATTTCAATTGATTGGTTGCTAGTATTTCATGTGAACAAAAATTACCGGAATTGTAAGTAAATTATCTACCTGAATTGTGAGTTGTTAAGTTATAGGTAATAGGTATTGCACTTTACTTTTACCTAAATTACCACAAAGCTCCAAAAACACAATCGATACAAAAAGAGCGAAATTGAACAATTTGGTAACAAGCGCCTATTCACAAACATTTCCATTCACAAAATTATTGATCAAACTTGGGGAATGACGTGATATTGATAGCGACGAAGGTTAGAAGAGCATTTTTGACGAATATATCGTACGCCAATATGACGTAGCTGGGCCGTTTAACTGAAAAGTATGCGGTGACGAGGAGACACCAGAAACATTAATGAATGACGGATACAAATATATCGTTGTCACCATAAAAAAACCAAGTAAAAGACAAATGAAAAATAAAGTTTATAAAATTAGAATAGTTTCATTAAACAGTGTGAACATAAAGTAACGTAACTTGCTAATATTTAGATTTCCGTTAGGTTTACAAAAAAAAAATGTTGAATAAAAGTTGCATCGTTGCTCTAAAATAACTTATTAACATATTTTTTAAATAGTATATTTCCATTTTTTCATAATCTATTAAATTACAAATACAGCCGCCAAGACCGCTACCTTTAATAATTCCAAAGCTACATATATTGGTTTGAATCTAAAATTGTTTATGTCAGAAAAGTAGTAGGTTTTTCTGTCATTAATTGTTTTTAAATGTCATGAATTATTTCTCATTGTCATTAGTGAAAGGTGTTTATTGTAATTAGTTGCTTTTAAAATTGAAGTAAGTTTAGCGAACAGGAAAGAACAATGATTCTTATGATGAGAGGTTACTGTGATCGTAAAAGAACTTATGATGAGGTAGCTCACCTATTTAATGATACTTATCCAAATCGCAACCAAATTACCAAAACTGCAGTTTGGAGGATTGTGAAACTTTTTGAAGAAGTAGGTTCAGCTAAAAATCGCCCTAAAACTGGCCGACGAAAGACCGTAACGAATGATGAAAAATCCTTGGACGTTATGCAAAGTTTTGTAGAAAATCCTTTTACATCCATTCGGAAAACTGCATTAGGACATGATGTTAGTGTGGGATCCGTCTGTAACATTATTAAGAAGAATAAGTTTCATCCTTATAAAGTAACTCTATTACAAGAATTATCTGAAGATGATTATGACCGCAGAATAGAATTTTTTGAAACTATAATGCAAAAGGTAGATGCAGTCCCTCATTTAACAAGTAAGATAGTATTTTCCGATGAAGCCACGTTTATGTTAAATGGTACAGTTAATCGCCACTGGAGTGATACTAATCCTAAGTGGATGCGGGAGCATAGAATACAAAGACCTTCAAAAGTTAATGTTTGGACAGGTATTATCGGCACCACTGTTATCGGACCATTCTTTGTAGAAGGCAATTTGAACGGACCAAAGTATTTAGATTTATTAAGAAATCAAATAGTTCCTGCAATAAGAAATGCAGTTTGTAACAATTTTAATGACACTTGGTTTCAGCAGGATGGTGCATCACCACACTTTAGTGTTGCTGTTCGAAATTACTTAAATGAAGTTTTCCAAGACAGGTGGATTGGAAGAAGGGGCACAATTGAGTGGCCAGTCAGATCTCCCGATTTATCGACTTTAGACTATTTCTTCTATCTATATCTGAAAAATATTGTGTACAAGACAAAACCTGATAATCTGGATGAACTGAGAAATAGAATACTGTTAACTGCCCATCAAATAACAAATCAGCAATTTTATTGCGTAATACCATATCAGCTTATTATAATCGACTTGGATACTGTCAAATAGAAGAAGGAAGACAATTTGAACATCTCATTGAATAAGATGAGTTATTTGTTCCTATTAATTATTTTGGTAATAAAAATGTTCCCGTAAATTATTTTTCCCAATAACTGTAAAACAAATGAGATTCATATTATGCGGTCTTGACGGTTGTATTTGTAATTTAATAGATGAAAAACTGAAAATATATACATAGTGTAGGTACTATTATAAAAATATGTTAACAAGTTATTTTGGAGCAACGGTGCACCCTGTATACTTCTAATCGACTTATGCAGATGATCTGGATTATTTGAAAAAACTTTTATTCAACATTTTTTTTGTAAACTTAACGGAAATCGAAATATTAGCAAGTTACGTTACTTTATGTACACACTGTATTATACCTACGTGAAATTTATGGAAAACATTTTGAAATTATATGCAAATGATGTAGGTACTTAATTGAAATGCTTAAATCAAAATTTGGCTAAAAACATAAAAAACAAACTCAGAATTATGAAATTGATGATAAAATAATCTTAAATTTACTGAATGTAATACATTATATCAAAATTTAAATCAATATAAATTCAAATAATTAAAAACTTTTACATCCAAAACCGAAAAAATATAAACAACAGACCTATTTTCCCAAGATTCACCTCGTTACAAGAAAATTAGATCCCTATTCTCGCAAACAAATTTGATGTCAGTACAACATGGATTTCCGAGAAATAATCAAAACCAAAACTGATCAATAAAAAAAATAAATGAAAAGAGGCGAATAAAACCTGCAATATTATGAAGGATGGAATAGAAACAACAGAAGGAGGGGACACATAGGTATAATAAAGACATAATTGCTGTTCATAAACAAGAAAAAAGTGGGCTAGATAATAAAATATACCAGATGTTCTTTTATAGAAATTGCCGATTTATGAAAAAAGAAACTGTTAAATGAAAAAATGAAATATAAATCAGTTAATCCGAACAAAACAAAACTGAGAATGTACATGGAAATATCCTTCATAACACCTGGGCTATTTTTAATGATTTGTATTGAAATCGGTCAATATACAAGGTGATTCATTAGTGCGATAAAGTCCAATATCCTAAAAATCCTCAAAGATATTCGAATAAAATATACATTTTTTTAAATAGGACACCCTGTATTTTACTTCAAATTCGAATTCTGCTTGACTTCTCTATTGCAATAATATAAGTTTGTAGTAGGTTATACAGTGTATTCGAAAAGTTTTGATCACTTCTTCCTGAAATTCCTAATGAGTTCAACACCCCGTATACTTTAAACTGCACAATTTGAAATTAATCTGCTATACGTCTGTAATGGTCTTCTAGTATCATAATTCACTAGTCCTCCATCCATATCTAAGAAAACGTATACAGGGCAAGTCCAAACTCGAATACATCAGTTTCACAATATTTTTTAAATGGATCACCTTGTATTTTATAACGGTAAATGAAAGTTACTTTACCATACTTTAAATTTGATTGATTTTGCTCTGCCTAACTGAATAGTTTTTGTGATATTTCAATTTTATGATTATTTAATTTCCAACAAAAAAATCAATAAAAAGCAGGTACATAAAATTCATTCACAACAATTAATATGTTAGGAAAGTGTGTTTGTTATTTTAGAAAAATGTTTTATATCAGTGCCACAAGTGTGTAAGGGACATTTTAATCATTTTTTATTTAAATAAATCTTAAATGGATGTTGTTAATTTGTTTACAATTTTGCTCAGATTTATTTTACTTGATAAATCAAAAATTGTTCTATTTTACGCTAAGTAAGAATCAATTTATTAATAGTCAAAGAGAATTTCGTGAGGTATTTAGTAAAAATCCACCTTCAGAAAACAGCATGAAAAAGTCGCACGCCTGCATTTCTGCAAAGTGGTTCACTGGAAAGGAAGAAATATCAAACACGCGATGCTGAGGTATTTTTTTAAAATAAACTTCTGCAAATTCAGAAAATATTAAAATAAACTTATAGTCGAATATCTCTTCGCAAAATGGACTAAAATTGGAAATTATTAAAATAACCTTATAGTCGAATATCTCTTCGCAAAATGGACTAAAATTGGAAATTATTTTGTTTGTTTGTTTCATTTTGTATTCTTTTCACTGTGTTTGGTACATCTGTTACCGTTAAAGTATATAATGCAGTTATTTCATAGAATACCTAGTTATTCCATGAAATAACTGATCGTGTCCGTTAAAGTGTGTAATATGTTAATACTTTGACACTTTAACTAGGTATTCTATGAAACAACTAGGTATTCTATAAATTAACTAATGGGAGACAGTTAAAGTGTAAAATAAACAATATATCTAAAATGAAATAACTAGGTATTCTATAGATAAACTAATGAAAGACAGTTATAGTGTAGGAGATTTTGTAGTTGTAGTTTTTATCGAGAAGGGCAAGGAAAATCATTGAAGAAGCTATACAGTGTTGTAAAAATGGCTTCTTCAATGATTTTCCTTGCCCTTCTCGATAGATTAGTCAATGATCTGTTTTAGCCGCGTCGCACGGTGTTTACTTAGATACTGCATGCTCCTACGTATCTCCCTACACCGTCACCGCTCTTGTCTTTTACACACATTACATGATATCGATTATTTTACACTTTAACGGGCTGCAGATCGTTATTCTTTGAAATAACTAGTTAAACCATGAAATACAAGAGAGTTTTACACTTTAACGGACACGATCAGTTATTTCATGGTATTCTATAAAATAACGGATTTCATACTTTAACGGTAACATATCTAAGAAGATCTTAATTAGTTAAGCTACTTGGGGATGTCAATTTTCATTAAATCTTGGTATTAGTTTTTCAGGTTTTCTTCTTAATTTCTCCAAATGTCGGATTTATAATAGTGAAGAATGCGTCTTTTAAAAACACTTTGTATAAAATAGAGATTTTAAATGTATTTATGGGTATACCCTAATATTTCAGAAATGCAATCTCGACAAAACAACCAATTGTCTGAAACAGATAAATAAAGTATCATAATGTCACGTCGGCGATAAAGTAGTCTTCGAGGCCACGAAAGGGGAAAGAAAATTTTAAGAACGATTCGAGTTTTTAGTTCCTAGTAACTACCTGAAGTGTTCACTTGAGCCAAATAAATCTGTTTGAATATAGTGTGAATTATGGTGCATTGTATAATAAAATATCAGGAGTTAAATAGGTGAGTCTATCTCACAGAGTAATTCAGTTTTGCCTGTTATTTGATATTTTAATTTAAAAGATATTTTATCACATAGAGTATATATATTTGCTAATTATTTTTAATAATTACTTTGTTTAAAGTTCTTTAATATTAAACGATATTAAGAACATTAATTTGTTGTTGCATTTCCTATTCATCCAATCCTACTGTACTGTGGAGAGTTTGTGCCACTTGCAGTGTATTATTATTTTGCTGTACTGTGGAGAGTTTGAGCCACTTGCAGTTTAACTCACATACCTATACTGTATTGTGGAGAGCTTGAGCCACTTGCAGTGTAACCTTATTTTGCTGTACTGTGGAGAGTTTGTGCCACTTGCAGTTTAACTCACATACCTATACTGTATTGTGGAGAGTTTGCGCCACTCGCGGTTTGTCCATTCCTGATACAGGGTGACTTCTCACGTCACCCATATCTCCTTCCACTCCCCTGTATTGTGGAGAGCTTGAGCCACTTGCAGTGTAACCTTGTTTTGCTGTACTGTGGAGAGTTTGTGCCACTTGCAGTGTATTATTATTTTGCTGTACTGTGGAGAGTTTGTGCCACTTGCAGTGTATTACTATTTTGATGTACTGTGGAGAGTTTGTTTCACTTGCAGTGTATTATTATTTTGCTGTAATGTGGAGAGTTTGTGCCACTTGCAGTTTAACTAACATACCTATACTGTATTGTGGAGAGATTGCGCCACTTGCGGTTTGTCCATTCCTAATGACTTCTCTCTTCACCCATATCTCCTTCCACTCCCCTGTATTGTGGAGAGCTTGAGCCACTTTGAGTGTAATCTTATTTTGCTGTAATGTGGAGAGTTCGTGCCACTTGCAGTTTAACTCACATACCTATACTGTATTGTGGAGAGTTTGCACCACTTGCGGTTTATCCATTCCTGATACAGGATGACTTCTCACGTCACCCATATCTCCTTCTACCCCCCTGTATTGTGGAGAGTTTGAGCCACTTGCAGAGTAACCTTATTTTGCTGTACTGTGGAGAGTTTGTGCCACTTGCAGTGTAATATTATTTTGCTGTACTGTGGAGAGTTTGCGCCACTTACAGTAGTTATAATATTGTTTGTGGAGAGTTTGTGCCACATATTCCTTACATGCACAGGAGAGAGTTTGCGCCCAGTGCACTTTTCCTAATAACCCTAAATACTTACAATTAGGCATTTATTTTTGATCAAGTAAAGTTTTAACTTTACTTTAGTACTGATATGCATAATCACAATTCAAACACACTAGATGCACCTTGTATATTATTAATACTTTCATTAATTTTGGGGATTTTAACTATACTGATCTTTATTTGAATAATAATAATTATCTATGGCAAATTGAATACTCAGACTGTTTTTCTATCTAATTCCAGGTACGTCATCTCGGTTTTCCAGCCTACTTGGACCATGTCCATATTGACTGTTCAATTAAATCCAGGCATCACCTCCAGTGTCTTATAAATAGTTATTTTCAACATTTAAATTTGTTTTATTATCTATATTATAAACAATATAATGTAAGTACACAGTAAGTAATTAAAAGTTAAATTCTAATTAAATATATCAATCTTTACAAATCACTCATTCTCCTCAAGTCAAGTTTTTCCCACCTTACAGTTGTTGGATTGATGCTGCCATTGATAGGTGCGAATAGCATGAAACGGTCGTTACGAGGCGACATAGATAAACAAGACCGATTTTGGTTTCTGCGCAAGTCAGTTGGCTAACTTCACGTGGCTTCTTCTTATGTGAAACGGAGTCTTCTGCTACTGTGTAAGCTAGAGGGAGTATTCGTTCATTAGGATTTCTGCAATATCTTCGAAGATTCTTAGAAAAGATAAAATTTCATAAAATGTCTTCGTTAAACAAATATCAAACATAGTGATAAGTTTATGCCGCAATTTACGTGTATACATTTGTCAATCAATGTATAGTGAATTATTCATTTTTAGTGTTTGTCAAAAAATGTTTATTCCGTAGAATTTGCTCTCCCCTCGTATGATAAAATTGACGAAGTATTGGCACGTAGCTGTGGCAACCGTGCAAACGATATCGACTAAGTTTTGTACATCAACTACTTGGCGCTTGGCGCGTAGTTTCACCTCAGCTGCAGCGTTATGTCTAGCACAAATTTCATTGATTTTGTGAACATCAACACCACGTGCGGTATGGACGCGTGCTTCACAGCTTTTGACAAAGACTGGTAAATATCCTTAATGTTAAAATTAATAATCTAGAGAATAAATGATGAATAGTTTGATCCTCTGGAGAAAACCATCTAACCGTATTGGTGGCTTTTAAGAGAGTTACACTTTTTGTAACGGTTATCAATGTTATTATCACCAATACAGGATGTGAGTTTGAGAATTGCAGTTAACTGTAGTTTATAGTCACGATACTTTGTGACAAGAAGAGTAGGTACCTATTTGGTTTTTTACATTGAAATAAATTAAATATTATTTTTAGTTAATAACGCCTATAGGCCCTATATATAATATATACAACGTTTAATAAAAATTATCAAACAGAGTAAATATGTTTGCTTATGCATAACTGTGAATGATACGTTTGTTTTGTGAGATACATAAGATTGATTTGATTTGGTTGTAAAATTCCCATTTTATATGAAGTCATTGAAAATTATTTTTTTATTAAATTTGACTCTTCATTTATAGCACGGTCTACATCATCGACCTGACTATTGAACATGGTTAAGGTGTTAAACATTACCAATCGATAAGCACCAAAAGATCAAAGATCACTGACTCAAAATAAAATTGTAAAATGAATGCCGTATTTCATTCACTGTGCAAAATTATTAATTAGATTTCGTTGTTTTATACCACTCACCAATTATAAAATACATTTTAAAGAACATAATTTTTGAGGTTGAGGTTGAGGAATAATTTTAATCCTCACATCTAGGGAACAAGATTTAAATTTGTTATAACTTTTGTAAGTGCCCCGGTATTATCTTGAAATTTATTCTACATATTTTTGATGTTGCCTTTTTTAATAACATTTGAATCGTCAGCAATTCATAAAATGTTGATAAGTGTTTTTTGTACTTACTGTTGGCAAAAATATGGTAGCAGTGTTTTCTTGTTGGTATCGGTGTGTACAAAGTTTAGAGTGATTTTTGTTATTCGAATTAGTGTTCAGTGGGCGAATAAAGATGGAAAGACGACATTTAAGTCCCGAAGAGCAATTGAGAGCAGTAGGGATGGTTGAAGCGAGTCGAAACTATAGAAGTGTAGATGGAGTCCTTACTCATCAACCAGTGTTGTTTGTCGATTGATGAGAAGATACCGTGGGACTGGGGTTGTTAGAGAAATACATATTGGCCGTACAAGAGCAACGAATTCTATACAAGACCATTTTATTCGTTTACAGACATTACGAAATCGGTCAATCACTGCAGGTCAGTTAGCAAGTGAGCTACACCGTTGCCGTTAACACAATGTCGTTGTGAGCGTCCAAACTGTGAGAAACGGGTTGTACAAGTTCAACATTAACGCCCGTAGACCGCTTCGGGTACCCCCATTAACTGGGGGCGGTATAAGACTAGCATGGGCACACGAACACTTAAACTGGGGACATCAAGAATGACGTACTGTGCTCTTTACGAATGAGTCTCGCTTTGGTTTTCATCGAGATACGCGACGAGTTCGTGTGTGGAGACGACGTGGAAATCTGGAACGTCTTGCCGCTGTCCAGGAGGTGTACAGTTACCAAGGTGGTACAGTTATGGTATGGGGCGGTATTCGTATTGAAGGAAGAACTGTCCTCGTTTTACTGGAAGGTTATTTGAATGCGGCCAGTTATCGTGACAACATTCTGCAATCCATTGTGGGTCCATATGCTGCACAAGTCGTCCCGAATTTCCAGCTCATGCATGATAATGCCCGTCCACACACAGCACACCTAGTAAACGAATATCTGGAAAATGCGCAAATCAATGTTTTACCATGGTCTGCGCAGTCCCCCGATCTCAATCCCATCGAAATTTTTGGCATTCGATGGGACGAAGACTTTTGCTTCATCAAGGAGCTTTCCACACGAGACAACAGATTTTTGATTGTCTTTTTAATCTATAGACCACCACAAACCATCTGGGGGTCGATACCCCCATTTTCAGCATGCCTAACAGATGCCAAGCTGTGGTTAATACAAGAAAAGGCCATACAACCTATTGAGGTACTTTTGACTCTTGAATATTTCTTATACCATCGTACCAAATTTCTTAAAATGATTAACATTCATTGTGTCTTTTTTTTCTGAACTTTTTCAATAATACGATATACATTTTGAACATTCTGGAATTCTTGAACTTGTAGATATCATATGCTATGTAAGGTGATAAGTACGGTCTGTAAAAACGTTATTTAAAAACTCCCTATAATTGCTGCAAAATGTGGAGGAGTACTGTCATGCATTCTGATTAATGAAAAGTTCATATCCTAAAAGAACTGGAAGTTTATTTTTCAGCTAATGAAGGTATGTGGTTATTCCTCCCATATGTGGTTATTATTCATAATACAATGACTTAAGAAGTGGGCTTCATCTGTCAACAAAACAGTAGCAACAAAATTGGAATAGTTTGCAATTTATCTTAAAATCCATTATCAATACTGCATACGAAGCGGATTAGGCAGCACAAACCAAACTTGATATGGATACAGGAAAATGTGGAGGAGTAATGTCATGCATTCTGATTATGAAAAGTTCATATCCTAAAAGAACTGGAAGTTTATTTTTCAGCGAATGAAGGTTATTATTCATAATACAATGACTTAAGAAGTGGGCTTCATCTGTCAACAAAACAGTAGCAGCAAAATTGGAATAGTTTGCAATTTATCTTAAAATCCATTAGCAATACTGCATACGAAGCGGATTAGGCAGCACAAACCAAACTTGATATGGATACAGGAAAATGTATGATAGAATATTCAAAACAGTTTTGTAAATAACAATTCGTGTAAATAACAACTTGTTGAAAAATTTTCTGGTACTCGTTCCTAGGTGTTTGTTAATAATGTAAAGTTGAAGAACTTGATCTTCTAGATGTGGAGTTCTGGCTTGGAATGCTTCGGCATCCCTTTGCCTATATAACAAGCTCCCATCTCTAGATTTTCCAAGTTACGTCGAGCCGTATCGACGCGAACGGAAAGGCACGATTGATTGATTGTATGTCGATTGAGTACTGCTGCTCTCCACTCATTTTGCCTGAAAGATCTTAACGCGGATGTGGATGGTAGGTCTGTGGTATTAAAAAATTATTGCGTAGTAGAATTACAAAGTAACTAAAATACCAACTACGTTGTACATAGTGAAGAAAGTACAACTTGTGAAGTGGTACCTTCAGGATAATTTGGTAAGCGAAATAATAAATTTATTTATTGCTGCTTATGGAGATAGACCTCTACCAATCGCCACAATAGTTAAGAACTTTAAAACTTCGGGATGTGCGTTGCACAATGTAAAAAGTGTTATAATCCCTTTGAACAACGAGTGAGACCAGTCAGTGAGTAACGTCAAATTGGGGATATTGATATTTGCTCCTCCATTGAAGCTTTAACGCATTGAACCTTGCTCCAGTAGAAAACTAAAGGTGAATGCTATTTTATTCACAGGTGAGTGTCGATTTTCTGAATAAGACTTTTCCTGATTGGCTGCTAAGCACAAATGGAATAATTGGATGGTTCGCTAGCACCAAATGACCTTTTTCGTGGAGGTTTCCAAAAGGAGACATTTATAGGCACAATGTTGTCAAGACCAAAAACTTACATGAATTACGGGCAGAAATAAATCATATCTATGCAGACATTTCGCCAGATCGATTTACGGATTAGCGAAGAAATAGGCATGTTTTTTTATTCATCGGTAGATCCACCAATTCACCAACTGCGTTTTTATATTCATTGGTGGATTTCAGATTGAAGAAATGACGCGTTCATTTATTACTGTTGCATCTAACAAAATTCCAAACCATTCCACCGCTGTTTCGAGGTGGAGGATAATTTTGGTGCACAAAATGACAGTTTAACCTCAAAAAAGTAAAGATTTGAAGCGGTTATAGCGAATTGTTAAAGAAATGAACGAATAAATAGAAATCAATTTAGAATGTGATAATAAAGTATGACTGCACTATTAATAGCGTCAAAAATTGAAGAAATTTCAAGTGGTATCGATTGTCAGTTGCCAGATATAATGACGAATGATGTAAACAACAACAACTGCGTTTTTTTATGTGCCACTGGTGAGTCTAACATGTCGGTGCAGCGGAGACTTAAGTCAGTCAACCAATGGTAAATCAATTTAAAAAAACGTGCCTAATATGTATAATAGATTTTGTTTATGTTCAGTACAAAGTGGTATATTTGAGCCAATAATTCATTAAATTTGTAGTAATCACAATATCCTTACATTTCACCCTCGTTTTAAAAGATTTTCTTCGGTTTAGTTTCAATTTCAAGTTCTAGAGTATTTTGTGTGAATGTGTTTCATTTTTAATTGCTATTAAGTCTAAAAAAAATACCTAAAATATATGAATTTTAGGGTATTAGAAAATATTTGCTTATTATTTCCCAATAGTAAAGACAATGACGTTTTTGTAGAGGTGGAAGTGCCTTTCCTCTATGGTCAGTGAAAAATATTTCATCTTCTATTGTATTATTGCTGACTATTACTGAAATGCACATGGCGATATAAACTGGACTATCTTCCGAAAATCGGGAAGTAACTCTGTCAACATAGTTCAATGTTAGTTTTATGATCTAAGAGATATATTATCCATAATTATTAACAACTGCAATTTTAATTAAAGCTTCTTCTGTCCAAGTTTCGTCAAACACATTAATAGTTATAACTATTTCATAGTTTCGTAGTATTTTAAGATTATATCCACAATGTAATGTCGTCTTGTGCTTCGGTTTATCCGCGATGCTGACACCTCATTAACGGTTTTTTTTGTTAGTGGGTGCAAAATAATAATATTTATAAAGAAGAAAAATTCCATTTTCAGGTTCAACAATGAATAGTGAAAATCCGATAATTAAATTATACGTAATCTCTAATCATAAGCCGATTAAATCAAAATCATTTATCTTAAAATTTGCATTATCTGGTTTCGTCTGATGCGTTTTAAAAAAGTTTTATAAACAAGGTTAAGTTGTTGGCAAATGTTTTCCAAATTATTTGAGGGATATATAATTCATATTCATATCATGATAACATTCGAAACATATTTAGGGAAAAATAAATTTAAGTTAGAGAAGTTTTAAATTAATTCAATGTTTTGGATGAATTAGCTTATAAAAGAATTTATTTATTCAACCCTTACACGTGGAATTTTTCCATAATTATTAAAACCGATTGGGCATTTATGTTATATTTCGGTTACAGAATTTGTTCTTTATTGATTTTATTTGATAATTAAATAAAAAAGTTATAAACATTGAAACATTTTCTGAAAAAATTAAAATTGATAGCACATTATACCATTGCCCTTTAAAATTATCGTACCATCTAAATTATGCCTTAAGTTTGAAGTTTTTTTTTTCTCTGAATAAATGAATGGTTTTTAATGATTTTTTTCTTCTCGGTATAGGTTGATTTGTAAGGAAGAAATGTATTGATGGTTTCTGATAAATGTCGACGTTTTACCCATATACGGGGTGTGAAAAGAAGTTGTGTTTTTTCTTCTAATTTTGCAACACCCTGTGGAATTTATCACAAACTATCGCTACATCCCATTTATATTATGTTATAACGGTATCCCTTCTCTACATTTTCGTTCAAGAATCATCTCGATATCTCTGTTACCAAAAAAGATTGACGTAATTTTATTGAAATGTACTTACTAATAAACAAGCATGCTATGAAATACATATAAAAATTTTTGACAGAAGTGTTCAAAACTGCATTCAACAAATTGCTGCTTTGCGTGATTAAGTGTTTATTTGACATGGACCGTATTTCAAGACATCTAAGCCGCGATGAGTCTGTAAAGGCGGTTACTTTAGCCAATGAAGGAATGAGTTATCGGGAAAAAGGCTTGAGGTTAGGAGTTTCTCATACAACAATATCACGTGCCATTCAACGATTTTAAGAGTCAAATAATCAAACGAGACGGCCTGGACAAGCAAGAAGGAAAGTCACCACGCCAAAATCGTTTTATTAGATTTCGTGCTTTAAGGGAACGATTTGTCACAATGAGAAACTTACAGATACGAGTAGCATATGTTCATAATATTCGAATTAGTACTAACACTGTACAAAGTGTAACGTTGTTACTAGTTTCCCGATGTCCGGCAGTATATATTTCAGTTTTTTATTATTATTAAGATCACCCCTCTGTCGTATCTAGTTATTAAATTAGAGTGTTAATATTTAGTTTCGTATATGTGTATTACTTTTAAAACATCTGGTATATTGTACCTGTATGACTTACGGTACCATTCGCGCAAATCAGTCCGCGCATTTCTTAAGATTTTTGAGTAGGAGACCTCCTGAGTGGGGTCGAGAGAAAAATGGATAAAACGGGGGAGCGAGACCAAAAAGAGGACTTTCTGACTTTCTTCAGATCTCTTTTGAGCCGTTGTTAGTTCCAGCCCTTATCCGACCGACCGTTTTTCCGACTGATTTTCGTGCACGAGGTAAGCGAATTTAAGAATTTTGTTCTTTCCGTTATAAATTCACTTGTGACTGGCTTCTTTTGATTTAACATTGATAGACTTTATTTTTGCTTATTGCTTGTTTAACTTTAGTAAAAGTTTTGAGAGGTTCTCAAAATATTTCGTTCAAACTCGACTGCAGCCGTTTATCTGACTGGGAAAATCTTTTCAGGAATCTCAAAGTCTGATCGCTGCCTGAGCAGGTGAATTTTTGAGTGGCTCTGAAAATATTGAACAGAAACCCGGCCGAAGGAAACAATTCGTTTTAATATCCAAGGATATTTGATAAAAGACAACTTGGAATAGTCTCGTACGTGTACGCTGCCTTAGCAGGTGCAAAACTTCGAGGGTTTTCCAAGGCGTTGAGCGAAATAATCTCACGCGTGTTCGCTGCCTGAGCAGGATCACAAAGGAGAGGTTTTCGGATTCTGTCGTCTACCTTGTATTTGATTTAGCACCAACGGCCGTGGTAACGTCAATCTAAAAAAAACAGGTTACGATAACCGTGATAACCTGGAATAATCTCGTACATGTACGCTGCCAAGGCAGGTACAAAATTAGGGAGGTTTCCAGGCGCGTTGATAAAATCTCCATTTTTTTTGAGTTCAGTACAAGAGAGTATCAGTAACCGAGGGTAGTTTATAAATTACCTGGGTTTTGTTTAAACCGGTACACAAATATTAAGAAACGCTTCGCTAAACCCTGTTAGTGTCTTAATAAGGCTTTCTCTGTGTATTTGCCATCTGACCGCTAGTTAAGTTTCAACATTTTCACCCTCATTTAGACATATTAGTAAAGCCTTGCACCTTAGCTTTTGCGTATCTTGTAACACAAATTAAAATATCTATTGCTTGGTGTGTTGCTTTTTGGTTTGAGTAATAACGTAGTTAGCTATTGTAGATACCGTTTGATTTCAATAGGCATTTAGTTATTTAAACATATTACTTATGGGTTCATCCCTATAAAGGAAATTATTTCAAAGTTGAAATAAAAATTTATAATTTCTCAAGCAACTGGTAGTTTCATTTCCCGATAATGGTAAACAATTAAAACCCGTTTCCCACTACGTGTTACGTCGAGGTCAAGAACAACAGACCCCTGGAATTACTTAACCTCCATCTGCTGCTACCCTGGTAACTCTTGACGCTGCATTTTCGAGAGTTCGGTGGAGTAAACCATCCCAAAAATCTGGAGCTCGAGAAAATCTAGGAGATACTGAAGCCCTGAAAATACGTCACAAAAGGCGTCACGCCGAAGATGATTTGCATGCAAGGATTCTAGCCAGAGCACCAAATTTAAACGTAAATAATCGTATAGAAGAAGATTGCAATTTGCCTGAGAGCATCTTGACTGGAATGATGATGACTGGGAACAAGTATTGCTCACAGATGAATCAAGTTTTGTTAATTTAGCTCGGATAGACGTTTAAAAGTAATTCGACGGCCAAATGAACGGTACCTAAGCACAGTACAACATACGACCGACGACTTTATTTAATGGAAGATCTGTAATGGTTTGGGGTGGAATTTCGTTTACAGCAGGAACAGACCTTGTTTCTTTATGAAGAGGATCATTAACAAGTGAAAGGTATATTACAGATATTTTGTCGGACTATGTGGTTCCCTTTGCTCCTTACATAGGAAATAATTTTTTATTAATGCATGATAATGCAAGACCTCATCCTGCCCGTACGGTCCGTGATAAACTATGGACTGGCCACCCTGTAGCCCTGATCTCAATCCATAGAGAATTTGTGGGATCGTCAGTTTAGGAGCCGACATTCACCACCTGTCATTCTGGATGACGTTGAGAGGATGGTAAGAGAGGTTATGAAATTCGACGCCTTATTAAGTATGCCTCGTCGCAGTGAAGAAGTGATTAGTAAGACAATACACGTTATTAGGTGATTTTGAGAGAATTGTAGGATTAAGTAGTGTTTTTTTAGATTTTACCTACTTGTTTAAAATGTTAATAAAAATTCATTACCTTTAAACGTATGTATCTTCTTTGATAAAAGAGATATCGAGATGATTTTCGAACGAAAATGTAGAGAAGGGATACTATTATAACGTAATGTAAATGGGATGCAGCGATTGTTTCTGATAAATTCCACAGGTTGTTGCAAAATTAGAAGAACAAACACAACCCATACATTGGTAAAACGTTGACATTTTATCAAATACACTTCTTCCTTATAAATCAACCTGTACCGTGCAGAAAAAATCATCAAAATCCATCCATTGATTCAGAAAAAAAACTTTAAACTTAAAGCGATGATGCGATAATTTTTGAGGGTAGTGTATATTTGAACTTCTCCTATCAACTGTCCTGATACTCTTAACGATATTCGACAAGGCATATCCCAGTTTATAGTTTAAGTAATTTTTAGAATACGAGTATACCTAATTTATTGAAATTATGTATGTTCCATAACAACTTGGTTTATGGAGAAACATGCTTGAAATTAGCACTATTTCAATTATTATAAATATTATCCTTGGGTGCAACGAAAAACAATGAATGAGTTTGGTGATGGATACCGAATGTTCTTTGGCCTTCTTTCCGGTTTGTAGGCAGCGTACAAACTGCATTTGTCGATTCCCTTCATTTATTTTAACTATTATTTTATTTTATTTAAAGCGAATTTCAACAAACATTCGTTGGTGATCGCTGTCCCGATCAGTACGCATCTTTATTTATGGTTTCTGCTTTAAACATCAACGTCTCATTATTTTCAATAAAATGTGAATATTTGCTTCAGCAGCATTAAAAATTACCTTTTATTATGTATGAAGTTACCAATAAAATTAAATTCTACTGACAAATCGCACACTTTTGTGTATGATGCTCGATAACTACATGGATTCTAGTAATTTTACAAAAGCATGCAACTATATTTTCATTGACTAAGAAACTTTTCATATTTATAGCGAGGGCAGGTACGGATAGTTACAGGTACAGAGTTATGCAATAAATTTTCTATGCACCAAAGAATTTTTTATATTACCCTTTAGTTGCGGCCAAATATATGTACAAAAGGCGGCTCCTGAGACTGATAAATAATAAACTATTCCCACTTTTTTGCTATAAATTGTGTAACGTCTACATAGAATGGAAATAATACATTATTTTATGAAGTATATATTTTTGTTTTCGCGATATGCTTTTACAATTTTCACTTTTACATAAATATTAATATTTATTAAAAATATGAACTGTAAAACCTGTACAGGAAAGCGAACTTCGGGAGGTGTAGGATTTGTTGTTGGATTAGTCTCTTAGCTGAAATATTTTTTGTATATATCTTCAATTTTAAACGGCATACATCGAATGCATTACATTTCAAACAATTCAATTTATAGATATACTTAGTTCCAAGATATTTCGTTTTGACTTATGCCAGGCATGATTGTTTAAAACCAAAACTCACAGTAGGTTGGTTTCTTCGGAAAGCGAAAAGATAATGCTTAATAGTATGATTATTTAACAACTGAAATGTTTGACTGATAAAATAATATAATAAAATAATATTTAATATTTGATATTTGAATTATTCTATTATTTATTTGTCCTTCGGAAGATATATTTCCGAATTTTCATTTTTCAGGTTAAAAGTATTCTTAATCTATCTATCTCTTATCTATTAAATATTTTAATCTGATTATGTCAATATAAAAAGAGCTTTCATTTCCTTTCTCTGACCTGTACTGCACCTACCTACTTTATTTCCAATGCCCTTTTTATATTTATATATACTTCTCCTGTCCAGATTTGTTTTCTTGATAATATTGATTAGAAAGCTAGATAATTTCGTAATTTGGAGAAGTCTGTTGATAAAATTTATAATTTTTATAAAATATTCCAATAAGGTTTGATATGTTATAACTTCTTTAGTTTGTTTAAAAAATATTGTTTCGGCGCAAGATTTTCTTCTTTTCTATCAAGCAAATTTTTTATAAAGTGTAATGGTTTGATATACCGTTAAATTTACTTCATTGAAACTATGGAACAACTGTATATCATTGCAAGATATTGATAGATATAAAGTATAAATTAACTATGAAGTTGTGCTGATTGAATAAACAATTTAATATTGTTTTTTCATTATTATTTTTCCAGATTTTCAATATTTTAAAGTAAAGTAACCTATTCATCCTTTCAATAAACGACTTATGCGCCAACTTTCCTACTCCCATCAAATATGTTCAATACGCTGATGATTTAATTGTCTACTGCCATGGAAAATCCGTTTCCACCATCTGCAAACTTCTACAAAACGCAGTAAATTTGCTGCAAGATAGAGCAAAAAACCTACATATCTCCTTATCTCCAAGTAAATCGAAGATCATAAAGTTTAGCAGAAGATCTCCATCCGGTACACCGCTAATCTTCTTTAATAACTCCCCGTTACCTGCTGTTAATCATTGCAAAATTCTCGGATTGACTTTCGACTCTCGGCTTAATTGGAAACTTCATATCAACACACTCAAAGGCATTTGTCTTAAAAGACTTAATATCATCAAAGCTCTCTGCCACTATCACTGGGGATCCGACGAAAATACTTTATTAAGAGTTTACAGATCCCTCATCCGTTCTAAACTAGACTATGGCAGCTTTACTTACATGTCAGCTTCCAAACCCAACATCGACTCACTAAACTCTGTTCACAATACAGCCCTTCGACTCTCTCTCTCGGTGCATTCCGTTCTAGTGCAGCTGCTAGTCTATACTGTGAAGCAAATGAGCCACCCCTGTTCCTAAGACGTCAATACCTCCTCCTTTCATACGCTGCATCAACATCTTATAACCCTGTTTACCCTTTGTTTACATCAATGTCTCAACATCATCCTTCCAATACTACTTCCAAACGTAGCATAAAATCTAATGCTCACCTCCTTTTCCCATTACTTGAGAATACCGACCTTTCAATGACCACTCCGCTCCTCCAAACTCATATCCCTCCTTGGATTAAACAACTTCCTCTATTCAATACCTCTCTAACCAAGTTCAATAAACATGAATCGCCCAACATACTTATAAAGAAAGCAATCTTGGAAATATTAGAAAAAACACCATATGATGTAGTTCTCTACGCAGACGCCTCAAAAACTTCATTTGGTGTTGGCTGCTCCGTCACAACCAACCGCAAACTAATAGGTTCCTATCGGTTGCCCTGAACATGTAGTGTTCACACTGGTGAGTTGTATAGCATCTTCCAAGCTTTCAAGCAAATCTCTTCTCCTGTCAAGCTCGTCGCCATTTGTACCGATTCACTCTCCTCAATTAATTCACTTAATACTATCTTTACTGACCATCCAATAGTTCAAAACATCCATGACATCTATCAGTCTGTCTGTTATCTGGCTCCCATCTCACATTGGAATTACTGGCAATGAAAATGCTGACCACCATGCCAAAGAAGCCTCTTCATCCATCACCACAACAACGTTCCAGTTTCCAGATGACATAAAACTCTTATACAAAAAGTCCGCCAAGGAGTCCTGGCAAAATTTTTGGCACAACAGCAAAACAGCCCTTAACGATATACAACCATTCATCGGCTGTCTTTCCCTCGATTTCTTAACCAGGAGAGAAGCTGCTGTCATTAGACGATTGCGGATTAACCATACCAGATATACACACGGTTACTTGATGTCTTCTGAAAACCTTCCCGTCTGCCGTTACTGCAATAGTGCTTTAAGCGTTAAGCATATTCTCACCTATTGCCAGGAATACCCCAATACATATAACCGCCTAGACCTAAAACCTAACCTGAAAGAACTTTTAAACTGCACCGCCGAAATTCCAAAGATATTGAAATTCAACAAGATATGAACTAGCATGATATGTTACATATTTTATGTTTTAAGATAGTGTATTTATGTATGTTATGTATATTGTATAGTGCCAATGACTATAGTTGTCGATGCACTTAAATTCCAATAAAAAAAAAGTAAAGTTTCGTGAAGTCAGTCCAGATAATCAATTCAGTAATCGACAAACTGCTTATTTCAATTATTGTTATGTCTCACAGTATACAAATTAAATGTATCTTATGATTCTAAAGACTAAGACCTTTCCAACGTTATATCTTTAACATCAAAGTGTAACCGAATAATATATATATATAATCTAAACCCTTTTTGTACCCGAAGGTGTAAGGGTGGAAATCTATTTCTCCTTTCCATATATAAAATTGCTCCATTGTTTCTTGTTTTTTGCCATCTTTTTGGCTTCTTCCCAACTTTTCCCTCTTTTTTCCAATATTTCAGCAACCACTTGGTTCCAAGTTTTCTTTGGCCTTCCTCTCTTCCTTTTTGTAGTTGCTCGCGCTTCCCAAACATCTTTTACTGGCCTGTTGTTCATTCTTACTAAATGACCAAACCATTTAAGTTTTTGGTTGTCTAGCAAGTCAAGAATCGATTCAATTCCAAGTTCACTTCTAACGTCCTCATTCCTAACTCTGTCTCTCCGTGTTATTCCCTTAACCCTGCGCAAGTATCTCATCTCCATTGCTTGTATTCTACTCTTCGATTTCTGCGTCAGTATCCAGCTTTCACTTCCATAAGTGAGAATTGGTCGATATACTGTCTTGAACACTGTCATTTTCGTTTTCCTACTTATTTCTTTTTTACCAATGAATGCTCTAGACAAGGAATGGTAGAGTTTTGAGGCATTAGTGATCCTTTCATTCAATTCTTCATCTTCGGTTCCATTTCTGTCGATCTTAATACCAAGATATTTAAACAAGTCCACTTGTTGAATTTTTTCATTTTGTAGCCTTATGTCAATTTCTGTGTTTGTTATTCCGGTAGTCATGACTTTTGTCTTCTGTACATTTACTTTTAGATTTCTTTTACTGAGTTCTCTTTCCCATGTTTGTAAGTTTTTTTGGAGGTCATCTTCGCTCGGTGCACAAATCATAACGTCATCTGCAAAAGCACATTCAGACAGGTTGATGGGTTTCAGTCTATTATAGCCTATGTGGATCTTTTTAGTATGTTTTTTCGTAGCCTTGATAATATCGTCCATTATTATAATAAAAAGTAAAGGACTTAACACTCCTCCTTGTCGAAGTCCGTCATTTACTCTAAATTTATCGGATTCTAAGTTATTTTTCCTGACATAGCTATAATTGTTTTCGTACATGCTTTTAATTCTTGTTGAAAGGCTCTTCGGAATCCCTCTTTTGTCTAAGCTATCCCATACTGTTTTTTGTGTGACACTGTCAAGGTCTAGAAAAGCAATATATTTATCTACAGTTTTTGTCTTTTCAAGCATTTGTTTTATTGAGAAAATATGGTCTTGTGTGCTATGACCTTTCCTGAAGCCGCTTTGTGATCCATCTAGTTGCCCTTCCGTTAAGATTCGCAATCTCTTTTCTAAGATAATTTCATATAGCTTGGAAACCACGCTTAGTAATGTTATGCCTCTATAGTTAGTGCATTCTGTTGGATCCCCTTTTTTATGTATGGGCAGTATTATTCCTATTTTCCAGTCCATAGGTACTTGAACACATTTCCAGGCTTCATTAAATACTATTAGAAGTAGTTGCCTTCCTTGTACTCCTAAGTTAATTATCATCTCTGGTGTTATTTTGTCGTGTCCTCCTGATTTACCTCGTTTTATCTTTTTAATTGCCGAATAATATAACACACAAAAATCCATGTGACGTCTCCATCTAATATATTTAATTTATTTGTGCGTTTTTTTATATTTTAGGTGTTTTATTCAATAGTATCTACAGAGTAGGATTTATCTCTCCCAAGGCCCGGGACTAAAAAACCGAGATGGTTTTTTGTCGATATAGAATTTTGGTTTGTGATTCGATGTAGAGATGTCGCTGATATCGCACTCTTAGCATTTCCTTAACTGAGGCTAATGTATTGGTGTGGTATCAACGTAGTCTCTAGTCCAGGATTATGCTCTCAGAGCTTCTGGACGAATAGCATCTACCTTGTCCTGATGAGGCGCAATACGCCGAAACCGGTCGACAAGTGATGTTATTCCTTCTAATCGCAAACCAGAATGTTTGGTTATATCTTAACAGATATTCCAACCCCGTTTACTTTAGAAGTGTAATTCAATGTCTGTCGGGGCATATAGCTCGAGAAGTAGTTGTTGCTTCTTAGTGGACGGTCTGCTCTTTGGAAATTAATTTTTCTAATTTTGTATAGCGTTTAATAGTATTGAACTATTATTTTTTGACGTCTATATATCACGCTTTACTAATATGACAATTATTTACAGTTAAATGTAATTAAGTAAATAAAAAAGTTTTGATGAATAATTTTGGAAAACGTCGTCACAAGATATGATGATGTAGGAGGGGGCCTTGCGAGTCCTCCTCAGACACAGGGCCCGGGGCTATAGACACCCCATGCCCCTAGCTAAATGCGGCTCTGAGTATTTAATATTTTTTCCGGAACTTTTAGATTGTCCATTTTTGTCACAGTGATACCACTTGAGGTATCTCGGACATATCATTGGAGAGATCCTTAAAAAACAAATAACATTAAAGAGCTGATTTGCTATGGCATACTTGACACAAACCTAAAAAAAATTGGCCAAATGTGTTTTCGCAATTTGGATATTTTTTAAGATGTTATTACTTTATTGTGATAGTATATCTACTTTTTATTGTTTCAGTGATAATAAGTTGGATTTACAAGAATTTAAAATACTTTGTCAAGCTTTATTTAGAAACAACAAAGGTGAAACCTATGAATTAACTGATAATGAACTGAGAGATGTTTTCCTAATATTCGATGTCAATAACGATCAATTCATAGACAGGCAGGAATTCACTTTTTGTTGGCATAGCTGGATAAAGATTGTAAGTATAACTTTAATGTGGTAACTGCAATTTTAGGGGTTTTTCAATCGGGCTCTCAAAGTTAGATAAATGAAGAAATACAGAACGTCAACACTTTTCACGAGAGTGCCAATGTGAAAGACCAATATTTAACCAACTTCTAAAAAAGGTGGTTCGAAGTGTGTATAATATTTCTATATATTCGAGCATAACTTCTTTGTTCATGCACCGATTTCTGCATTAGATCCAAGGTTGTCCCATTTTAATATCATGGGTATTGGACCTCGCAGAAAACAGTAAAAAGTGAGCAGGGAATGTGGAGTGTCTGAGGTATTATTAGGCACCAAAACAAGATAGGTACCGAACTATAATCAGGGACGCACTAGTATGTCTCCAAGGTGGTCCCATTTGAATTTAATTGGTATTGGGCTTCGAAGATACTCCAAGAAAATAATCAAAATCAAATGATTACTTTATGAAGATTGAGGTATTGTTAGGTTTATGACAATTCCAAAACAAGATAGCTACGTTACTATAATCAGAGGCGTACAACTATATCTCCAATGTGATCTAATTTCAATTAAATTGGTATCGAACCTCGGAGTTTTCGAAGATTCACCAAAAAATATAAAATCAAATAAGAAATTTATAGTGAGTAAGGTTTATGACATTTCCAAAATAAGATAAGTACCTAACTATAATTAGTGACATTCTAGAGTAGTTCCCAGGGGTCCCATTCCAATTTATTTGATGTGGGACTTTGGACTTCAAAAATAAACCAGGAAAGCAATCATAATTAAATAGGGAATATATAGTGATTGAGGTATTGTGAGGTTCATAACAATTACAAAATAAGGTGGGTACCTGACTATGAGTTGTTTTTCAGTTATTTATATTCACACAACAAAACCACAGTAGCTGCAACCATACCAGGTGTCACATCTATTGCTACTGATATTAAATTTGATAGACATATTGCTTCAAAATATTGAATATTGACTTTCCCTCGGTGTCATTTGTCAAACTTTATGCGATGAGAATATTTCTTCGTCGATCCATAATAAAACAAACACATGTTAATAATAATGCTGCACGTAAAGTTACGCTAGAGCTAAAGCGTCTAGGGACTGCGACCTGTGACTGCATCCGAGTACAGATGACTGCTTCAATACGATTATCTACTAATGATGACGTTGGATTATTTTAGCCGCAGCCGGTATCCAACCAGCAGGTACTGCGCTTGTTCCGGGCTTTGTTAGGTCGTTTTGGGTAGGTACCAAATCAAAATGTAGGTACCAAATCTCATTTTAAATGATCGGCTGCGACCGAAGGGTTTGACAAAGACGCGCTGGCGGCCAGCGCCAAACATTTTAATTATAGCAGATGCATTTTCTGTGAAATAATTCCAAAACTTCTTTAACAGCTTTCAAAAATAACTCTTCGTCGATAGTATGTAGAGAAGGTATAGCGAAAGAACTGAAAAAAAAACAACAGCGCTTGGACTCAAGAAACACATTGGCAGATACAACCATATGCAGGTTTGGCCAAAAATATGAGGAAACCTAAGCGCACATGCAGTGTTACTGTAAAGGTCTGGCAGACGATAGAGGAGGTAACACCTCAACCCTCCTAATATATGTAGGACCTGAGTCTAGTAATAAGGAGCGGTCTAGGCAAGGAACTCTGGAAAACACGAGGGCATACACAATAGATATGAAAAGATGCTATCTTCTTAATCTAATCTAATCTATTATCTAAAAACAAATTAATTGTTTCGGCCCTTACTACTTGGAGGAATTTCTACAGTTTTCTTAATTATGAATTTTTACAGATGGGCCCTTACAAAGCTTATTAGCGCAAAAATTATAAACATTCGTTAATATATCTTTAATTTTTTATTTAATTCCGATTCCAAAAATTCCGCTTGACAGTACGGATAGACGACATAATCGGTAAACCTATTAGCTTCAACACACTCTCAAACTTAATAATCTACTTAGAAGAAATGGTAATTCACACAATGACAGTAATGAGATGCCGGCATCTTATACTGTCATCGGATGTCAAAATCGCTGTGTTTGCAACAAGCCGGCAATAAGCCATTACTAAATATTGAATATGATTGAATATTTTTCGAATAAGATTTGGTAACGGGTTCTCATTAGACCCTTAATCTTTTTCGTTTTGAATGAGATTTGAGTAATGGGTTCTCATTAAATTCTAAATCAAAATCTCATTTTAGATTTTCATGTCGGTTTTAAGAAATTACTAAGTTACATGTATTATTGTTTGGAAAAAAAATTTTTTTTCATTGTAATTACTTGTCTGAATGTTAGTTTTTTGCTCACTTTTGATAACTTTAGTTCTGTTATCACTAAGGTATCATTTGTCTTTATTTGATATTTAAATTTAATTTAATGTTTTTTAAATATTTCATGATTTTAGTCAGTTTGTTGGGAATATTTCTGGACTCTTATGTGAGTTATTTGGTCTTTTGAAGTTTTTGAAATTATATTTGTTAACGGGTTCTCATTAGACCCGGAATTTAGTTTTTTGGCTTTAATGAGTTTTGAGTATTGGGTTCTCATTAGACCCTAATATTGATATTCCTTTAATAACTGTCCTTTTGTTATAAAATTTACTAGAGACATGTTTAATTAATTGTTTATTTGTAATATTTCTTGACTCTTGTGTGAGTTATTTAGTTTTAAATTATTTTTCTTAACGGGTTCTCATTAGACCGTTAATATAATTTTTTGATTGAGATTTGAGTAATGGGTTCTCATTAGACCCTAAATCAAATCTTTCTCATTGAGAATAACTTTCATAATAGTTTTGTGATATTTTTAGAGTACTTAGTTTAACTTTTACATCTTGAAATAATTTTCTTGAAATTTAAATAGTCTTTATTGTCAAAATTTCTTTTTATTTTTTATTTCTTAGTTTTATTTTTATTTATGAATAATTATTGGGGTTTTGGTGTTTCTTTTTACTGTTATGTTAGTTATCTGTTTTGAATGAGATTTTTGACGGGTTCTCATTAGACCCTACATCTTTTTCTTTTTGGAATGAGATTTGAATAATGTGTTCTCATTAAACTCTAATTGATATCTTTTTCTCAGTTTAGATGACTTTCATTTTAGTTTTGAGAATTTACCAGAATACACGATTTATTGTTTGGTTTTGTTCCGTGTTATTTACTTGTCGGAAGGTTAGTTCTAAGCCCACTTTTGATACTTTTAGTTCTATGTTCAGTAATACTGTCATATGTCATAATTTAATTTAATTTAGATTGGTTTGTCAACTTCAAATTAATGTAATGTCACTTCATTTTCCGTTTCTACAAACACGTGTGTGTGCTAGAAACTTTAATTTTTGAAAATGTTTAAAAGTTAACAATAGTGTACCCCAAAATAGGGGAACAATTTAAATTTTAAATTTAATGTAAATTTTAAATTCTTCATGATTGCTTAATCAATGTGTTGTCGACTTTTTAATTTGGTTTCTTGTACATACTTGACGAGTATCGCACTGATGATGGCTTAACAGCCGAAAGCGCTTTGCAATTTTTTAAAAATTAAATTATTTTACACAGAATACACTGTTTTCTTGAATTACTAAATATTGTTGGTATGGTGTAGTAATGGATGGACGTTTATTATTGGCCACAGAGTCAGTTGGTACCGACCCACGTGTATTAGGCCTATAGTACTCATCATCACCCACAAAAAAGTTCGCAAGGTTATGTGTATCCAAGTGAATAGTTATGCAATCAAGGTTAACTATGTACAAATGTACTTGGAACAAGTAAATTCCTCTTTAAATTATTCGAATCGTAAATTTGTTAAGAATTCATGACGGGCATGAAAAGGCTAAGAGTCAGAAAAATGGCGTGGTTTGAGCGAACAGCCCTACGCTCATTCTATTAGTTAGCCACAAATTTTATTTTTTTTATACCAGAAACAATTGGATGGTAGTTTGTAATTTCAATTAAGTTTTGTTTATTTGAAACTGCATTCAACTCCATATAAAGTGGGAGTCGCCAAGGAAAGCAGGGGCGGGTCGCTTGTGCTGCGAAAATTTATAATTAATTCAATGAAACATCTTATCTTCATCAACCAAGTCGTTTCTCGCTTAGTTATAACCTATTCAATAAAACATTAATGCATGATTAATATCGGATTTAACCTTCGATGTGTAAAATGTAATTACCCAGGAAAATAGAACTGCGATCGGGAGTAAATTGAGGTTCATTATAAATTGTATAAACTTTCTCACATAGCAGGTATAATCAATAACATCGCGGGAAAGCTAACGACCTAAATACCACTTAAAAAAGTGGTACAGATTAACAGAGATAATTAGTTTGCATAGTGGGTAGGCTGCCAAAAACAATCAAATTATTAATTGAAACTGTATTTTTTTATTACGGAAATATATATTTCACAAATACCATTCAAGCATGCAGTACCGATTGTGAGATAGTGTAAAATTAATTATTTTCAGAAACATAATATTCTATTAAACACGATTGAAGTTATAACCATCGCAATAATTGTAAATTGTACAATTGATATTATAATTGAAATATTGACAAATGCATGAATTATTCCCCTATTTTCATCAGTTTCTCATCATGCGGGCATAAGTAATGTTTTCACAACAACTGAAGACAAATCTTTGTTTGTGATATGTTAGAAGAAAATTCAAAATTAAGGAGTGGTCAAATATCCAGAAAACTTTAGAGTACATAAACTAAAAGCGGTTACAGTGGAAGCTCAAAATGTTGTCCGTTCACTTCATACATGCCATGCGATCTTTAAAACTTTGCAATATATTTCGCTCAATTAATATTGGCAGGTTTTGTTTTATAAATTATGTATTCAAATCACCCCTCTAAAAATAGTCTGATAGATTATTATCGGGTCATTCTATAAAACCACGTCTGAGAAACAGATCATTTAAATATTGCCACATCTCGCGCGCTATTAAGCTGGTGCTCCATATTGTTGCAGCGCAGGAAATAGAGGAGCTGTGGAGGGAGTGTAAGAAAGAACGAAGACGGATGCTGCGAGGAAGAGGAAGGATAGAGGGAAGAGGGAGATATAAAGAGAAGAAGAAGGAACTGGAGCGTAGAGTGGAGAGGGAAAAAAGAGGGAAGTGGGAAGAGTTACTGGGGGAATTGGAAAACAATCCATGGGGAAAGGCGTATGAGATAGCGGTGAAGAGGATGGGTGGAAATAGAAACGAGGTTCTAGAGGAGGATTGGGAGAAGGAGATCATAGAGAAATTGTTCAAAGGGGGAGAAGGAGGAGTGGGTGGCAGAATTCAGGAAATCCAAGATACAAGGGGGGTAGTGAAAATGAGGGGGATAAGGCCGGTAGAGAAGTGGGAGGTAGAAGATTGGGGGAGAAATATTAAAGTGAGAAAAGCCCCAGGGATAGATGGCCTGAGGGGTGATATGGTGAAGAGGCTGTTGGATGACAATAGGGAGTACTTCTGGGAACTATTCAACAGGGTGCTGAGGGAGGAGGAGTTCCCGGAAGGATGGAAGGTAGCCAGGGTGATACTGATGAAGAAGGCGGGTAGAGAGGGGAAGCGGGCGGGGGACTATAGGCCTATCAGCCTGCTGTGTGGTATGGGTAAATTGATGGAGGGGATAATAAGGGATAGGATTGAGGAGGAAGTTGGTAGGAATGGGGGTTTTAGGGTAAACCAGCATGGGTTCACGAAGGGGAAATCTTGCATCTCGGCACTGAGCAAGGTGATGGGTTTGGTGGAAAGAGCTAGGGAGGGCAGCTGGAGGAAGAAGAAATTGGCCCTACTCGTGTTCTTCGACGTCGGGAACGCGTTCAACAGTGTCAGCAAACGGGCAGTGTTGAGCGCGTTGCTGAGGCTTGGAGTGGAGCAGGGGTTGGTTAACCTGGTGGAGGACTACCTGACGGGGCGTGTGATTGTAGACTCCAGAGGGAGGAGATATGAGATGGAGGCAGGAGTGCCTCAGGGCTCGGTTCTTGGACCGACGCTCTGGAAGTGTGTGTTTGATGAGGTTTGTGGGATAGTATGTGAAGAGGGATGTGAGATTACGGTGTATGCGGATGATGTGTGTCTGGTATGTACGGCAAAGGGAGAGGCGGAGATAGAAAGAAAGGCGGAGAGAATGTGCAGGAAGATTGTGGAGAAGATAGAGCGGTGCGGACTGGAAGTGGCGGAAGAGAAGACGGTGGGGTTGCTAGTGAAGGGACGGAGCAGGGCAAGGGAAGTGGGGGTGATGGTTAAGGGAAGGATAATTCGCATGGAGGAGTCTGTGAAATACCTAGGGGTGTGGTTGGATAGCCAATTATCCTTCAAAACCCATATGGTAAAGGCGGCAGAGAAGGGTAAAGTGAGGGCAGCATGGCTGGGGAGATTGATGTGTAATGTGAAAGGGCCGGGAGAGTGGAAGAGGAGGGTAATTGGTAGGACGGTAGAGCAGAGTATGCTGTACGGTGCGGAGGTGTGGGGTGAAAGAGCGGGGGTGAATGCTAGGGTTAGGCCACTTCTGCGGGTGCAGAGAGGGATACTGCTGAGGGTGGTGCAGGGGTACAGGACAGTGGGTGGACTGGCAGCAGCGGTGCTGGCAAGGTCCTACCCATTGGACGTGTTGGCTAGAGCTAGGAGCAAACGCTGGAGGGGTGCGACCAATGAAGAGGTACGGGAATGGATGGAGGAGGAAATGGAGAGAAGGTGGGAGGAGTATGAGGGCGCGCTAAAAGGAGCGATTGGGAATAGGAGAGATTGGATGGACCGGAAATTCGGGGAGGTGAACTACTTTTTGACACAAGTGCTCACTGGACATGGGTCGAGAGTAGGGTACCTCCACAAGATTGGGAAACGAGAGACTGGTGTGTGCGAGAGGTGTGAAGTGGAGGATGATGTGGGGCATGTGTTTAGATGCTGGAGGAACGAGGAAGTGCTGAAGAAGTTGGAGAGGAAACTAGGGGAGGCGGTGTACTGGGAAAACATGGTGAAGATAATGTTGAGGGGGGAGGAGGAATGGATGGAGGTGAGTGGAGTAGTAGAGAGCATGGTAAGGGGGAGAGAAGGACTCGATATGGCATGAGAGGCAGGAGTGATAGGAGGGAGAAGATGGCAGTGTGAGCGGAGAGTGTGCGAGGGACCGCCGCCTGTCTCGAAGTATGCTAGGGTAGTGATTCCGAGGCGGGGGTAACGGCGAGTTTGAGGTGGGTTTGGTTGGTAGGCATCTCCTTGGGGATGAGTCCAACACTGTTTGGGTCCTGGACCCATTCGAACATGAGTTTCCCATCTCGGCCCGAAAAAAAAAAAAAAAAAAAAAAAAGGTTTTGTTTTATAAATTATGTATTCAAATCACCCCTCTAAAAATAGTCTGATAGATTATTATCGGGTCATTCTATAAAACCACGTCTGAGAAACAGATCATTTAAATATGGCCACATCTCGCGCGCTATTAAGCTGGTGCTCCATATTGTTGCAGCGAAATATTGTTTTTTGGGATATTGTCTGAAAATTACAAATAACAAAATATCTACATCAAAAGGCAACTCGAAATACTTTGGAATACTCGAGCCGATACAGGTATGAATGAAAAATAAATTATTATTTACCCACTATTGGTACAATTGCAATTGGCCTGAAGTTGTTAGGGTTATTCAAATATCCCTTTTTATGTATGGGTATAATTTTGGTTATTTTTAATGCATCAGGCCAGCAGCCCTCCGATATACATTTAATTCAAGATAGGACTAATAAAAAATGAACCCGAAGCGAAACCTTACGTAGATATTCAAGTGTATGAATGGATTCGTCGCATTGTGATTTTATCTGCTTTAGTAACAAAAAATGTATTCAGGTCAGCCGAAGCCAATTCTGAAGCAACATTATCATGAGTTTTATAGTATATCTTTCAGAATTTACTATGTTCCATATATTTTCCTGTTACTATCAGATTCGTGTATCTTACCAGTATAAAAAACACGTTTTTGGTTTTTTATAGCCTTTTTATAAGTTTTACGAGTATTACGGTTTTTAACACAATCAGTAAAAGTATTTGTGTTTCTACGTGTAACATTAAGTTTAAAAACTTCACATCTCATTCCACGAAGAGTATCATTGAACTATTCAAACTCACGCATTTTTGGTTCAAATTTTGTTACGGGGAAACACATGTCCACATTTATTGCTAATAATACTGTTGCGAGGTCACCAACTCAAAGCCGGTCCTGTCCCTCGATTATAAATTTTGGTGAATGCGCTTTCCAGAATCTTCTGGTCTATTGCAGTATTTACGCATATGAGGAGCGTCATAAAATACTAGAACTTTCCAGAACCGATAAGGACTATATATACGCGGGTTATTGAGTGCGTAAACAGTTAGTTAGCTAGTTTGAACCAATTAGTGAAACGAAGACAAACAGTTAGCTCGAAAGAATTAGTGAATAAAATAGTGAATATAAATAGTGCAATATTCGAGAGGTGAAAATAAATTAGAACTATTATACCGAGTGTAAATAAATTAGTAGACATTAAGTAGAGCTTGTATATAAATTAAGTTTAATACGGTGTGTGTGTTTCTTTAAATAAATAGATAGTAATTAGCCATAGTGTGTATAATTTTATCCCATCCGTAAAAACTGTTTAAATAAATAACAAAAACATTACAATACATTCGTTAGCTTATGGGCTATTACATTTGAATCACAATTTTTCAAATTCATATCATGCCAATAAATACCATTTAGTTGGTTAGGAACAATACTGATTCTTTTGTTATTAACTAATCTTTTGTGTGATAATTTTTTACTATTGTGGTAAGATACTCGATTTTAAGAAAAATACCAGTATTATCAGCTAAATTTGGATTATAAATTCCAGTGGAAATTACTTCCGGGCTCATATTGGAAAGGATATTATCCAAGCAAGATCTAGTTGTTGGCGTGATTCTTGTTGGATCATTTATATAATATACATACATACATCATGATGTATGTTAAAACTAAAAAAGTGACGTTTTATCACATAATTAAAGAAATTAATAATAATCATTTTTTATTCAATTAAAACTATTGTATTGCCATCGGTCCTTAATAAGTGTGCAAAATTTCGAATTAATCTGAGCGTTTAAAGTGGGTAAAAATCGAGTTTAAAGGTTGCGTTACAAACAAACAATCATACAAGGTGAAGCTAATATAAAGCGTATAATAATAATTATTTTGTCGATTGTTATTCTAGCCCATACACTTTCCTGTGGGTGTGGGATTCAGACAAACAATGAGGATATTTATGTGACAAATATCCACAATAGGTTGATTTTCGTATTCAAAAAATTTGGATTGATTCGATCGTAACTTTTTGCCATCATTGTATTTGCGAACAACTCTTTAGCTGAATTTATTTGGTAAGAGTGAAATTTATTATTACGTAAAATTTTCATCAAGGATTTTTGTTTGATGATTGAAGATATAGATATAGTTTTTTGTCGACTTTTTCGCATATCATCATATCTCAATTGCATTCAAATCTTAATCCATTCTTTTTCAGATAGATGATCTATTGTCGCTTCCAATAAATACGAGCAATAATGAATTATTCAAAAGTCAAAGTTGATATGCTATGCCACATTGATGTAGCTATACTATTTTAACTTCTTCGTATATACAAGGTGTTTCTAAAATCATTTAAAAAAATTCAGGAGTTGATTGGCCGCATAAAATTATTATGGTGCTTTCCTAGTTAACCGCCCTTAATGTTGCCTTGGTATGCACCGAACGAGGTTTAGTTCAACCTAAAAAAAGTTTGGCAACGTCGAAAATTTAGGGACTTTTTTGTGCGAAAAATGCTTGATGTTATTTGAATTTTGAGTACTCACGTCTACAGTTACTATATTGGGTAGTTCACAAGGTTGCAAATTAAGTTCTTTGGTCGATATTGTCTATAATACAGATTTTTTCATTGTACTGGCCCTTGATATCACCACTAAGAGATAAATAATACGTACTTCGAGACATAATTGCTACAAATTTATCAAAATAACACCAGAAAACTAAATTTTCAAACTAAGCACATCCGAAAACACACAAGGTTAAACGCCAACTAATCGATTTGTTTGCCCTCCAGCACAATATAGCCGACCTGTCGAAGTCACGTGTTCTGGAATGGTCTTTAGATCAGTGTAAAAAGAGAAGTTTCTACAAAATTGGAAATGTCTGCTACCACTTGACAAGCAAAACCAATAGCATGTTATAATATTAACATTTAATTTTGTAGATTGTTCGCCCAATATCGGCAATTTTGATAATCGACGTCCAGAATGACTTTATTTGTGGTACTTTGGATATCCGAAATTGTCCAGCAAAACAAAACGCCGAAGAAATTCTTCAACCCATCAATAATATTTTGGAAACCATCGAATTTGATGCCATCTTTTATTCGTACGATTGGCATCCTAGCGATCACGTTTCATTTATCGACAATATAAATCTCAGAAAGTTACATGAAACCAGTCCAATAACAGATCCAGAGAAAGTACAACTATATGATAGTGTTGTGTTTGAAGGAGATCCTCCAACGACTCAAAGAATGTGGCCTAGACATTGTGTTCAGAATACTTGGGGAAGTGAGTTACATAAGGACCTTAAGGTAAGTGATACTAAACATACTAGTACACTTCATATTTTTTTGTACTAGTGATTATAAGGTCATATATCTATGGAAACTTCAAATATATTTTGATAATTATAAGTTTCATATACTGCACACATCTTTAAAATATGATAAATCATATGGCTAAAATGAAACAATATCTTCGCAATGATTTTGACACATGCACATGTATTAAAGGTCAATACAACAGGAATATCCGGATAAAAATATCAATTTTGTTTTACGGCTAAATGAAAAAAATAAAAATGCTAAACAAAATATCCGACAGTGAAAAATTCAGAACATAGAATATCCGGCCCCACTGCCAATTTCTTACTTTTTAGTTTAATTCACTATACAAAATCAAGTTTTTTTGCCGAATTTTTAGTCTACTCGCTACAAGATAAACTTTTTTTCAAACAAAAACTGCTAAATTATACGAAATCAAAAACCACAAATGCTCACAATTATTGCCGTCGTAGCTTTACAAGAAAACTTTTCGACAAAACTCAAGACTATATTAATGTACCTATTATATAAATTCACGCGATGCTTCAAACTATTTTAAGTTTACAGATTATAGTAAGTAGTTGATGGATATACCATATTCTTGAGTAATCCATCGCTTTGTTCGGAATTTCTTAACTTCTAAGCTGGAAAGTCGAGGAAGAATAGTTTTAGCCGAGTGGTTTTGCGATAGTTTTCAAGCTAGGAGAATTTATCTCAGCGAAATAAATTCAATATGAAGAGTATACAAGAAACCTTTTTCTCCATTTCTCCGGTTTTTCATAAAAGGGATAAAAATACAAAGCTTTGAAGAAAGATCAACAAGATCTTCTGATTCAGCGCTATTGGATTTTTTTATGGATTATTTCAATGGCGGAAGAGCTTGGTTATAAAAACTAAAACAACGAATAGTAGTCCAATAACCATTGAAATTCTGCAAAACGTGTGAGATAATTCCAAGAAGCGAATTTAGAGTTATATGGTCGTTGATAGACACCACTTTAAACATTTTAGTAATTAATTTTAATGAATACTCCTAACTTTTTAATTAAATGTTTACATATTTAATTTGAATACAAAATCGTTACCATAGAGAAAGCAAATCAATCGTTCGACACGACAACTGAAAAACAATTTCTGTTCCGTCTAGCCTGACCACAATATCCATATATAATAATAAAAATGGTCTTATTACCAAAAAAAAAACTATATCTAAGAAAAGTCTCTCTTGATAGCACACTTCACAAAACAAGGATCAAGGTTTTCGTCGTTAATGGGGTGGCTGTGTGTACGCTAACGGGAATTCTAGATAAATATAGGTACATAGGAATGAAGTTTCCTGTTAACTAAGTTCAATTAATGTCTTTTTGATGTGATGGAAAAATGTTGACACACTGCACATACTTCACTTATAATGATTAAGAGGTATCAGTTTGAATTAATTGAATAGTGTGCCATGGTATATTTCCCATTCAAAATTAAGGACGAAACTCACTCAACAGCACAGCACCTGACAAGCATCGTCTCAGCACCGTATGGGTTCACTTAATGCATCGACACGGGATCAGCACCGCCGCGATACCCGACTATAGGCTTCACTTTACATTGTCAGAGATATTGTATTGTACTGTACTAAGCGAAATGTGCTGATAAGTGAGCGTACGACGTCGGCAAAGGATCAGCACACCACAAGCAAGCCGTCCGCAAAATATTCTCTCTGAGAAATGTGTTGTGGTTGAGGCGTTGACGTGCCTTGTCGGTGCAGTGCTGATGTTGTTAGGTAGGCGCGCTTACATTTAAATATACATAAGAAACAAAATCTGCTGGTGATGATCAGTCGCTGTTCCTATGAGGTGCTGATAAGTTGAAGAAAGCGACATAATATGTTTCCCAATTGGATAAAACATCAATACATTTGAATGTTTCTCATCCAAATTAATATTGCCCAGTGAAATTATGTTCTATTTATATCCTTAATTTTGAAAGTCCAATATCCAATAGAATATTATCTCTCAATACAAAATAAATATCAGCTTTCTGATATACACCTCAAATTAAAAACGATATGTAATCAAATGACTTTTTTAGGTGGCGGAAAATGCAATAAAGATATATAAAGGGACTAATCCCGAAGTGGACTCATATTCTGCGTTTTGGGATAACTCAAAATTGACCGATACCAAGCTGGCAGAGCAACTAAAAGTTAGGAATATTACAGACGTGTATGTGTGTGGCGTGGCGTATGATGTATGTGTAGGTAAGAAGATAAATAAATTTCTAGAACATGAATCACGGAATTTGAACTACTAAGTAAAACCATTGTCATTGTGTACGCTTTGAGACCAAACAAATAATAATTGATTTCTGTGGAATTATTTGTTTGGCTATCTATTTATTGTTTTTTTGGTTGAAATTATTAAATTAAATGAGTCGAGAAACCTAATTTACATCATCAACTCATGATATACCACTTATAGATAACAAGTCATAAATTTGCTGCCTAAATAGGTCAGTTATTGTATTTTGAAACTAAAAAACACATGAATAATTTCATTAATTATTCTATTTAATAAAAACAATGCAAGGTAGTTGAATAACTATGAAAAATTATCTGACGGAAACTTCCATATTTCAGACACTGCATAATTCAAAGTAAAAACAATCACATATTCAACTATTACAGCTTCTTGTAGGGTGAACTTTATCCAGTGGCGGCTCCTAGAAGGAGGCTAGGGAGGCTCGGCCTCCTCACCAATTTATCCAGCAAATACAAATTACTGATCAATTTTGACAATTATTGACCATTTTTGAGAATTTTTGACAATTTTCCCAAAATTATTGACAATATTTGACCATTTTTCAAAATAATGACAATTTTTAACCATTTTTGGACAGTTTTTAACAATAATTGACAATTTTTAACAATTTTTGCTAATTTTTGACAATTTTTTCAAATTTTTTGACAATTATTGACAATTATTGACAATTATCAACTATTTTTCAAAATGTTGTCCATTTTTGACAATTATTGATCAATTTTTCAAATATTTTGACAGCTTTTAACGATTTTTGACTATTATTGACGATTTTTCGAAATTTTTGACAATTTTTATAAAAGTTTTGACAATTATTGACCATTTTTGACAATTATTAATCAATTTTGAGAATTTTTGACAATTTTTCAAATATTTAGACAATTTTTGGAAATATTTGGCAATTATTAACCATTTTTTCAAAATTTTGAGAATTTTTGAACATTTTTGACAATTTTTCAAATATTTAGACAATTTTTGAAAATATTTTGGCAATTATTAACCATTTTTTCAAAATTTTGACAGTTTTTAACGATTATTAACCATATTTCAAATTTTTTTTAATAATTTTTGACATTTATTGACCATTTTTTCAAATATTTGACAGTTTTTAACGATTTTTGACAATTATTGACCATTTTTCGAAATTTTTGACAATTTTTTTAAAAGTTTTGACAATTATTGACCATTTTTTTGACAATTATTGATCAATTTTGAGAATTTTTGAACATTTTTGACAATTTTTCAAATATTTTGACAGTATTTAACGATTTTTAACAATTATCGACCATTTTTCGAAATTTTTGACAATTTTTCTAAAAGTTTTGATAATTATTGACCTTTTTTTGACAATTATTGACCATTTTTGACAATTATTGATCAATTTTGACAATTATTGCTCAATTTTGAGAATTATTGATCATTTTTGACAAATATTGATCAATTTTGAAAAATTTTGACAATTTTTCAAATATTTTGAGTTTTTAACGATTTTTGACAATTATTGACCATTTTCCGAAATCATTGACCATTGTCCGAAATTTTTGACAATTTTTCTAAAAGTTTTGGCAATTATTGACCATTTTTGATAATTATTGACCATTTTTAACAATTATTGATCAATTTTGAAAATTTTTGAACATTTTTGACAATTTTTCAAATATTTTGACAGTTTTTAACGATTTTTGACAATTATTGACCGTTTTTCGAAATTTTTGTCAATTTTTCTAAAAGTTTTGACAATTATTGACCATTTTTTGACAATTATTGACCATTTTTGACAATTACTGACCATTTTTGACAATTATTGATCAATTTTGAGAATTTTTGAACATTTTTGACAATTTTTCAAATATTTTGACAGTTTTCAACGATTTTTGTCAATTATTGACCATTTTTCGACAATTATTGACCTTATTTGACAATTATTGATCAAGTTTGAGAATTTTTGACAATTTTTTAAATATTTTGACAGTTTTTAACGATTTTTGACAATTATTGACCATTTTTCGAAATTTTTGACAATTTTTCTAAAAGTTTTGAAAATTATTGACCTTTTTCTGACAATTATTGAACATTTTTGACCATTTTTGACAAGTTTTCAAATATTTTGACAGTTTTTAACGATTTTCAAAAAATGTTGACCATTTTTCAAAATTTTAACAATTATTGACCATTTTGACTGTTTTTCAAAATTAGTGACAATTTTTAACCCTTTTTGGACAGTTTTTGACAATAAATGTCTATTTTTGACAATTTCTAACAATTTACGATAATTTATGACCATTTTTTCAAAATGTTTGGCAATTATTGACAATTGTTGACAATTATAGACCATTTTTCCAAATTTTTGGCCATTTTTTCAAAATTTTTGACAATTTTTCAAAAAACTTAACAATCTTTGACAATTATCGACTAATTTTCAGAATTTTGACAATAAATGTACATTTTTGAAAGTTTTTGACAATTTCTCAAAAATTTTGACCATTTTCTCCAAATTTTGACAATTTTTATGTCCAGCCTCCTCTCTTAAAAAGTTCACGAGCCGCCACTGACTTTATCTGAAATACGTTTAGTTGATTCTTTCTACTGCTAAATATATTGACAACTTCTCTATCACTCTATGGTCCCAGTTCTGCTTCTGCCAATATTTTTGTATTATTTTCAAAAATTGAAATAATTATACCAGTAGCAAATATATTATGAATAAATCAGAATTTAGAAAATAATGTCGAGACGAGAATACCCATTATTTACGTGATTATATAATGTGGTAGTCACAAGATAAGCTATCCTGTTACTAGATACCTGATAGCCAGCTTGCTTCAAAGGTTTTGAAGTCTACAACAGTCGGGAATTGCAAACATTCCCTTGAGCAACTGGCTAGACACAACAAAATAACTTAGTTGTGAGTGCCAGGGCATAAAGAAATTGTCGGAAATGAGATTGCCGATGGTCTAGCACAAGGAGGAACTTGTACTCCTTTTATCGGACCCGAACCATTTTGTGGTATCCCAAAAGGCCCCATCGTGGAAGAAGTCCGAAAATAGGAAAATAATCTTAGTACAGCCTACTGGGAAAATACTCCAGGCAGGCAAAAAGGTTATTACGGCCTTCTGATCACTACGCTAAATTGCTCTTGGAGCATCAGAAATTTGATCTCAAAATAATCACAGGAATTCTCACTGGATGCTTAGAGCCTGATTAGGTTACAGATCTAGTACCAAGACAGGTAATAGGTTTTCTCAAAAGCCTAGATCTCTAGGACTAAAACATAGATGTAGGGTATACACAAAAGATATTTTAGGCTGCAGTGTGGTGGTCCCCCTTGTAATCTAATCTAATTTACAATCTGTTACTACAAATTTTAAAACAATTCATTTTAGCATGCAAGGCTGATGAAGAATGTCACATTACTCTGCGAATATAAACATCATTGTTTAACGTTATTTGGTCTTTTTTATCTTCTGTGTATCAGGTAATAGGATAAACACTTTCCCAAGCGACAGGCGCAAGAAGTTCAAAATCTAAAGAGTAATATAAGATTATGTAGGTAAAGATGAAGTTGATACAATAAAGGGTACTCGAAAAGATAAAAGGAGGACTACCCACAAAACCAAATGACATCCCATCAAACACATTACATGAGGGAAACAAATTATTGCTCGTGGATCAACTCACCTGTTTGATAGAAGTGAAATTTCTTTCAAAATTCAAACATTCTCAGTATTGAAAACCTTGGATTAATTGAAATAACACGAATTTAACTCATCTATTCCACTGTAAAACATAATATATTTTCGATTTAAATGCAGTTCACCTTTGTTGGGATCGAAGAGTCTATGCTAACAATATGGAAACGATACATGGATATCACAGCTCTTTGATATGGATATCGAGGGGAGTGAGATTAAGAATGACCTCCATAGCATTGGTGGGTGTTGTTCTCATGGCACCAGTTATGATTAGACATGCTATTCTTGGAATTTGATTTAATTTTAGGATAGCTGTGGTTTGTTGTACTTTTGGATCTCAAATCACGGTTCCGTAAAAATTCCGACGCTTAGGCTGAAATCATATTTTGTTATATATGTATGTTAATTTGTAATAAGTAGTTATTCATACTATAAAGGATGTTAATATACTTACATCCCATAGTGTATATAAGATTTTTTCTTCTCCCCGCAGAATTTATTCTTGAATTTCTATTGTTTAATTAGATACTTTTCGCATGTAATTATGGACAGCTTTGACCGGTTTCTATAGCGTCATAAGCATTGTTATTTTATCAACAACGTCAAGCTGACGTCAAAAATTAAGAGAAATTGAAATTATTGATTTGTAGTCAAATGGATATAGAAGAATCAGCAAATATCGCTTGTCTGTCGCTGCTGCCAAAAAAATCAAGGAAGAGGTATGAAGCAACGTACCAATACTTCAAGAAATTATGCCAAACAAAGACTGCTACTGCAGTTTCAGAAACCGTGCTTTTGGCGAACTTTCACGAAAAATCTGCTGTATTAAAGTATCCATCAAGCTTATAGTGTGAATATTCCATGCTGAAGTCCATTTCCATAGAGGAAAAGTGGACAATGTTCAGATAAGGCATGAAGTCATAATTGTTACTAGTCCTGATTCCAAAAATGGAATAGTACGTAAATTTACAGTGACTAAAAGTGACGATGAGAAGGTTTGTTATTTTAAAATAGTCCGAAATTACATTGTTATAAGATCCCTCATGACGAATTTTAATCTTCGCTTCTTCATGCGATATCAAAATGGAAAGTGCTTAAACCAGCCTGTCGGGAAAAACTCGATTTCTTCAATTCCAAGTAAAATTGCTAAATTTCTGAACTTTGAGAACTTCAAGTAGTATACTGGACACTTCCATAGAAGAACGTTGTCCACTTTATTAGCGAATACTGGAGTTGATGTATTAGCTCTCAAGCGACATGGCGGATGGAAATCTGCAAATATTGCGGAAAGTTATGTAGCGGAGAGTGTCAACAATAAAAAGGAGGTTGCAAATGAAATTTTATACAATATAACGAAGCCACAAGTCTCCTGCAGTACTTCAAGAGTAACAGAAAACTTGGTTAGAGATGGAGGAATTATGGAGTCAGAAGATTTCATACAAATTGAGAAGAAACGAGAAAACGTTTATCCAAATATAGTAAATAATGTTCATACTTGTAATAATAATAATTGTACTATTAATATTCATATAAATAAATAGAATACACGTTTTTTATGGCATAAATTGTTACCACCCAAGGGTGGTAAGTTGACTTACAACCCTTCGTAAAGGGCGTCGATACCTTTTTGGTAATTGTTACTTACGTCCTACAAAACAGTGTCAAAATGCATTGTTGGGTGTATTGTAAACAACGCATTCCCATTTCGCCCTGTATATTAGTAAACAATGGGGGCTGTTACTTTTTATTGGTCATTTGATAGTCCTTTTAGAAACCTCGATACAAGGTAGGAGCTTGTTCAAGTTCCTCATGATAAATTTTTCTGAAACTGCAGCATGATGAAATCTAATTTTTTTTAAGGTGCCACTGCAATAGATGCAATTTCTTCTGGATTCCGCACAATTCTGTTGGACGATTGCTGTAGAGGAGTAGATCTTCTTGACATTGAAAAAACAAAAAATAATATGATAAAAAACCATGGCGTCGTTGTAAACTCAGATCGAGTAAAAAATATGGTAGAAGGGAACGATAGAAGACCAGAATTAGGATATAAGTTGGCTTTAAATTTGAGAGAGCAACAACAATAGACATAATTATGTTAGTTTGTAAATTTATTGTGGTTATCATGTACTTATTGTAAATTTATTATTATATAGTGTGGACACTATACTAATTGAAAAACATTATTTTTAGGGTATTTTGAACAATCAAAACAAATGATCGACTATATTTTTAATTAAGAATTAATATAAAATTTGGAGTTATAGGGTCATTCCATTTGATTTTGCGACTTAAGATTATATTTTTTATTATATAAAAATATTGACTTGAAATAAACCATCCCTTTTTGTTTGCGCAAATAATCCAAAAATCGGTATCAAAATAAAAACATCTTGTAATATTGCCGATAAATGCAACTGTTAACTTCAAAATCAATCAATATCAAAACGAACATTCGAAACAAAAAAAAATTGTTATTCCATGAATGGTAGATACGCACCTGAAATATAGTTTGTATTGCATAGCATTGTACTTTTTATAAAAAACTAGGAATTCATGTCAAACTTCCAGATAATCTAGATCCTTTCAAGGTAATTCTACCATTGAATCCTATAATATGATCGAATCATTCCAGTACATTGATGTCTACCTACTTTTATGTATTTTTGTTCTAATTGTAATATTTTTTTGCGAATACTATCATACTATTAATTATTACTTTATCATCTTTAGAGTTACATAAAACTGAATCGCTATCTGCTTAGAGGCCACATATCATACACAATTCAAAATTCAATTATATATGTTACAGTGAATATATGAAATTGGGCATTATAATACTGTCTAGCCGGTATATATATTGCCTGATCTGCTCCGCTATATATGAAATTAAAAACTGACTAGGCATTATATAAAACGCGCGTAAAAAGTTGGTCAGTTTATTTTGTTCATTGTTTTTAACCGCCAGGAGGTTTTATAGTTGTAGTTTCTATTGAGAAGGGCAAGGAAAATCATTGAAGAAGCTATACAGAAGAGGAAGGGTGAATGGAATGGTTATTTTTTTTTCCCCTTGTTGAAAAATTAACCAATGATCTGTTTCAACCAAGATAGAAATTCTAAATAGTGGGGAACATCGAAATAATTATTTTATTTGACATAGATTAGATAATAATATTTGGGTATAGTTCAAAATTCTATTACGGACCTGTTTGTAGATGTAAATATTGAATTGTTTCACAAACTGCCTAAACATAAGTACGTAGTATAATACGTCCGACTCTGTTTATATAATGACTAGTCGATTTAAGAATTAAATATTTTTTATATAAACGGTCTGATATGGGCAGTCTGTATATATACGGTCTGCGCGGTATATGTACAATATATACGGCGTCTTTTCACAAATTGACTGTACATATGCAGCATCTGAACGTTGAAACATAGTTGCCTAATTGGACGTCAAGACATATACCTAGTAGCATAACGTTGGGCTAAGCAACCCAACGCTGTGGTGATCACGTTATAGACTGAGAGCCCGAATCATCCCGACCTTCACCGATCTGTTAACCAGATGAAACATATTTTTTATAAAGTTTCAATAATAGTAAATACGCCTATAATAGCTTGCCTATCAAAATACTGACCAGGCTATTTTTAAATTGATTAATCAAATTTTTTGTTTTCACCGATCTGTTATCCAGCCGAATTTTATCCTTACCGTCAGTAAATAATTTAAAAAATATGCTAAGGTACACTTGCTTACTAATTTCTTTACCACATTACCTGGCAAGCGGGTATAGGTAAACAGGTAAGTTGATATAGATAACTATATTAACTATAACTATATTAACCGCGTGAATTATGTATCAAAATATAGGCAATTTTATAAAACTAATCTTACATTACAGCCCTTTTAAAGAAATTTCTGACAATTTAATTGTCGGCCTTTGTTGAATAATAATTGCGCATACGTTTTGGCCCATTCTCACTACAACTTTCAGGCTTTGAAAATATAGAAATGTTTCTAATTTTCAAGGTTATTCACGCGCAACTTTACATATTTTAAGTGATTTAAATTTTGACAACATAATTATTGTATTGGTCGTTCTGTATAATGGACGACTATAAAAATTAGAAGAATAGTCATAACCATACTTTATATTTATATTATATTTTGTTTTGGTTGTAAACTAATTATCTGCTGATTTTAATATTAATGTGATAATAATAATGACAATTGTCAAAAACATCTTGGAAATTTGCAACAAACAGGCTCAAATGTAAGAAGACTGGTTTTTAATTTTGCCTGCAATTTATATTACCTGCAAAAAGGCTGTAATGTAAGATTACTGTAATTGATTTTCAAGAAGAAATCTTCAAAGATTGTGATTAAAGTTGGCTTTTCGTAAAGAACGAAATTTTAAATATGGAAATATTCAACTGAGTAAAGACTCACTAGATTTTATTGGTTATCAGTCACTGCACGTGCTATTCAAAAATCAATGTTTAAAAAAATAAATATAAAGAAAACTTCGAAAAATGTGTCATTGATCATAAGATTAATGACATTGAATGGCAGACTTTAAAAATAAAAATGTTTTGAAAATAGCAGATTAATAAAAAAACAATGAAATGAATAGGTACTTACATTTTTTAATAATTGAAATTAATAATCATTATTTTTCTTTTGTTATAAACGCATTCCTTTATTTGAAATTTAATCCAAAGGAGACAACGAACAGTTCTTAAAAAAAGTAAAAAGTTTCATCTCTAACGTTATACCACCGTGCCTGGTCTGCTTTAACTCAAAAAATTTTGCGTACTATTTATGTTAATTCTATGTGGCACAACTACAAAAAGAGCTATTCGTTACATTTATGGTTTAAGTAGTAGGACGCATTGCGAATTCTATTTTTGAAAATTCAAAATGTTAACTCTTCCTGCTCTATTAATTTTAGTATCCGTGTGTTTGGTTCGAAAGCACTTTCACAATTTAACTGATAGACCAATTCATAGTAACCCTACTAAAAGAAAAATTTCGATATTTATTTAACAATGCCCACCTCTGATCTGGTAAAAAATTCCATCACCTTCAATGCCAAAAAATTAATCAATCAGCTACCTTTAGAATTAAAAGTGGCAAATGCATTTAATAAGTTCCGAAGATTGACAAAGGCATTATTCAGCGGCAGAATTCTACAATATTCCCTAGACTTTTGAGTTACATTGGCATAATTCAATATTTAGTATGGTATAGGTACGATATTATAATATATTAAATTTATAGTCAATATTTTTATTTTTTTATATTTTGTTGTGAATTTTATATTTTTATATTTTTTCTATTTTTAAATTATGTCGCTTTGTCCATAAAATTTGTAAAATTTTTCATGACAATAAAGCTTATCTCTCTCTGTCCCTTTCTCTCCCAAAGTCCTCTGTGATTTTAACGCTATGAATTATTTCTATTAGGTACTATAGAAAAACCAATAAATTTGTTTAAAATTAAATAACTTGAAAATGAAAAGATGAAAAAATGGCCTAAAATTATGTGCGAAATCCAAAAATGTAAGAAATCTCTCATTTGAAAAAATTGAGTTTCACAATATTTTTTTAATAAAATTGTAATAAAAATGCACGACGCTTAATGAAAATAAACATTTTCGATGAATTGTCCTACATCTGACAAACAAATTGTGACAATTTATTGTTTTTTATTTATAAATTGAACTGTAAATAATTCACTCATTAATGTATGGTTATTTGAAAAAAAAATAGCATAAAAAGATAAATATCTCGAAAACGATGGAATATTTAGATAGGACTTATCCTATAAAAATGACCTAAAATTAATCGCAAAATCAGGAAATGTGAAAATATACAGGGTCTTCCATTCAAAATAAGAAATTTTATATCAACTTCCAGTATAATCGGGGTGTCGTAATGTCGAAAAATTCCACTAATACAAAATTTCATAATACTATCTTGTTAGTTTTTGAGAAACGTCTAGTAGTCGGTCGTCGTAAACTGCCCTGTATATGTTTACGGAATTTTATACTTTCTCAGTAAGTTTCCTCAATCCGTTTTTGATGGTAAAAAATAACATGTGACGGTGACGAATTTTCTGTAAAAAACATGTGCTACCTTATATAAGATTGTTATGCTTTGTACTTTAAACTTTTTACTAGTTTTTAGTAGTTACGGAAGCAAAATTAATATAGATACTAAGAAAATTCGTCACTTTATGCCTGGCACCTTTCATAAGATGCATTAAGCTTTTTAGAAGATGTCTATAGACTAAGGGTGTGTAATAAGCTATATGATTAATAATAAATAAAAATTATGTTGACAATTTTTTAATTATCGTTCACCTATTTGAGCCATCAGGGCCAATTAATATATCACCTACACTCACTACATTGGTTATCGGCTTTCTCTAATATTCTATTGGACATTACAATGAATAAAAATAAACATTGAAATTTGTTTAAAGAGAGTTTCATGATTTGCCATATAATTAATACGTGAGTAGCAACAAATTTACCCTAATAACACAGTATTTACCTGGGACATACCATTAAAGTACTACTAGTGTCCCAATGTTTCCGACCTAGGTGGGATGTTCCTAGAATGTTTTTTTTGGTACATAAATACGATTGATAAAATGTAGCATCCTTGGGATGTCCTTAGAATGTTTCTCTTGGTACATATAGGGGGAAGTCGGGTAATTGTGCGCACCATAATACGAAACGAAAATGCTCATTATTTGTTTAAATCTGTACACGTAGCGTTATCTTTTGGTTGTTATTGAAAGTTACGCTGTCATTCGGGCGATTTTCTGCTTAAACGACCGGGTTATGGTGTTTACCGGTTTTTCAGGTTTATGTTTATTAAATTTGTCGGTGTGAAAATAAGCCATAACTTTTTAAATAAAAAAGTTTTTATTTCGGTTCTTAGACTAAGATAATCAGTGTAGTTCGGGTTATTATTGGAGTAATTTACTTGAGGTAAATAACATAAAGTTTTATTTTTGTGAATTTTTATTACCAGCAAGTTTTTGTCCGTTAATGGTGCGCAATGCGCACAATTAGCCGTCCTTTTAAATTTTAAAAGTTCTTATGGTATTAATTTGAAAATACAATGACACGTAGTTTTTATTGTTTCAGATGCCAAAATATACCCGCAAAACAAATAAAGCTAGCTGGGACGCAGATTTAATGAAAAAAGCTATCTTATTTGTTACAAATGGAGGGACAATTAGAGATGCCGGGCGAAGGTTTGGAATACCTGAATCCACAATTCGCAAAAGAAAGAAAGACTATGATAAAGGCAATGACATCCAGGGTCCTCAATTGGGACGACACTCTATTTTTTCGCAGAAACAAGAAGCGGATTTGGCTAGTCATGTATTAAAAATGGCTAAACTCTTTTATGGCGTATCAAGAACTCAACTTCGGCGATTGGCGTATTCCTATGCATTAGCTAATAATATCCCAAACAATTTTAATGCTACAACGAAAATGGCAGGGAAAGACTGGTACTATCAGTTTTTAAAAAGAAACAACGGATTGTCGCTCAGAAAACCAGAACCAACCAGCATTAATCGAATATCCGCATTCAACGAAGCACAGGTTACACAATTCTTTGAGAATTTAAAGAAGCTTTACGAAAAATATCACTTCAAAGATGATAAGATTTTCAACGTAGATGAAACGGGCATTTCAACGGTCCAGAAGCCATCTAAACGTCTTGGTCCCAAAGGAGTGAAGCAATTCGGAGCAAAAACTTCAGGTGAAAGGGGGAAAACGGTAACCGTAATTTGTTGCTTTAATGCTGCTGGTACATGCTACGTACCTCCGATGTTTATTTTTCCCCGAGCTCGGATGACAAGCACATTAGAAAAAAATGGGCCGCCCCATGCAAAGTATAGTTGCTCAAAATCTGGCTGGAGTAACGAACAACTGTTTTATCAGTGGCTTCAACATTTTAAGGAAACTGTTAAACCTTCCAAAGATCAACCCGTTCTGATAATTCTGGACAATCACTCCAGCCATATTTCTGTAGAAATTTATGATTTTTGTAAGCAAAATGGAATAGAATTACTAACCATTCCACCTCATATATCCCATCGCTTACAGCCTTTGGATTTAACATGTTATGGCCCACTTAAATCGGCGTTTAACCGCCAGTGTGACAACTATCTTTTACATTTTGAAAGAATAACACCCTACGATTTGGCAGAACTCTTTCATAAGGCCTATAGTCAAGTCGCAACTATTGAGAAAGCTCAATCAGGGTTTAAAGCTGCAGGAATATGGCCATTTCAGCCTAAAAAATTTACCAAAGAAGAATTTTGCCATCAAATCATTACATGCCGTCATTGACAGTCGAAGAAGATCATCAAATTGGGTCCGTTATAGAGACTGAAGTTTCCTGTCCCAATACTTCTAAAGTTTGCAAGCAAGTTGAATCTCAGGCAAGCACTTCAACTGCTGGACAAACTATTTCTGGCCCAAGTGGCGTTCCAAGTTGCTCGCTTGAAGTTTCATTTGAAGAATTGAACCCAATTCCAACTCCATCTACTAGTAAAATTCAACGCCGTAAGAAACAGAAGTCCGAAATTTTGACAGAGACGCCCAATAAAGACGTTTTGCTAGCCAGCGAGTCACAAAAAAAAGTGAGACAAGCAAATTTGGAAAAAAAAAATAAAACAAAAACCGTCAATAAAAGGTAAGGCTAGTGCAAAACATCCCGCTAAAAATAGAAAGGCCGTTAAAAGGAAGGTTTTTGAAGAAAGTGACTCTGAAGAAGACCTATCTGATGGCCACTTATGTGATGATGATGAGATGGATGACACGGAAGCCAACCCCGAAGATAGATGCTTAATTTGTGATGACACGAGCAAAAAAGATGAATTTTGGTTTCAATGTGTTATGTGCGGCAGATGGGCTCATGAGCTTTGCAGTGGTGTTGACTCCCCCGAAGGTTATATCTGTGACTTTTGCGATCATTAATTTGTAGTTTTTAAGTTGCAATAAATATATAATGTTCTTTGTATCACTTGTTTTAATTCTACCCTTTATATCCTAAAGTTTTTAGTAGTTTTTTGCTTGCGCACAATTACCCTGACCAGTGCGCACAATTAACCGCATAGGGTGGACAATTGTGCGCAATGTCAATTTTTATCTTATTTTGTCCCTAGGCCCAAAAAATTGTTTTTGTAATATTTGGTTAATTTGGGATATAACCTATAAAAAGAAGAACATTGTGCCAAATTTCAAAGCTCCATCTACCATACTTTAAAAAATATATGTTTTTTTTCTTAGGTGCGCACAATTCACCGACTTTCCCCTAAACATGATTTTCTTACAAAATATACAACTCGTACATATTTGCCAATAATTGTTAATTGTCTTGAAACTTTAACAATGTTTATTAAATCTATACATACCTATTAAAATATTATGACTGACGATTTGTGATATCCCCCTGCTTCAACATTGCAAAGAGGTAAAAGAAGATTAGAAGAAAAAGAAGAAGACCTAATTTGCAAAAAGTAAGTTTAGAAGTGTTGCGTTCACAGCACGCTGTGGTTGAGTTTTTGTGGTAAAAATAAGCGGTAACCTTCTGAGTGTTGTGGCTTATTTATAAAGTGAGTATTTATATTGGATAGTAAAATAATGGACAGTCAGAAAAAAAGAAAATTATTAAATAAATATAGTCAGCGCTTTAAACGGCTGAAAAACGAAAATCGAATTGAAAATTGGTGATTGGCTGAGAAGAGCAAAAGAAAGACGATTGAGGATGGAACTCAAAAATAAGTAAATTAACTGTTATCATATTACTTTATGTAACATTTTCTACTAGGTATAGCTAGGGAAATAAAGCATTGGTAAACAAGTCATAGCAACCATGCCATGGTTGCTAATACTTGTTTACCAATGTTTTAAAATACACTTCCTCTACCTAGTAGAAAATGTAACATGTGATTTATTGAAAATATTGTTAGAAATTTGTAATAAATTGCTCTTGTTTTAAGAAATAATGAAATGTTCTAAACAAAGTACCCCGAATGAACCTAGTACATCCTATGTCATCTTAGAAACATCCTACTGGGATGTTTGTAGAACGTTGAAAATGATGACATGGCTGTTGCCAGAAACATCCTAGAGATGTTTCTCGAGGGATATGGGGATGCTGTTAGTATGTTTCCATTGTCTGGAATATGTTTCTGGAATATTTTTGGGATGTTTCCGTGTTATTAGGGCACATTCATAATTTAACTCCTAAACCCAATACCGTATTTACCTTTTTCCAGTCACCTTTTTTTGGTCAATAATAAGGAACCGAGTACCTACATACTCGTTCAGTAAATACATATATTTTTAGTCCGACCCATACTTCGAGCCCAGGATAGTTGCTTCAAGGACTAATTCTTTTAACAGATCGGTTCCATGTAGAATATTTCGACGGGAGTTAAGACCCGTATCTTTGACCCATTCGAACGTTCGACCAAATGCTCCCACGTATACCATGTGATGGGAGTGGATTTGTTATGTTCGAGCAGTATCTTCGAAATCTCGAATGTGCCGACTTGCAAACGAATGAATTTATCAGTCGTATGAGTCCCACATGAGAGTATGCGAATAGAGTCTTGCGCAGAACGTTAGAAAAAGAAATAAACATAACCGGTGGTTGTAGCGTGTAGATCATAACAATTATTATAAGTACTCAAGTTTTTTAATAATACTACTGAACAAAAATTAACGCAGATGAAGCTGCTTTTTTAACTACTCTACAGTACAAATCACCTAAAAAATGACATATAAGATCTACAGAGCTGTTCGCTAGTGTGTTTGGGAGATATTGCTATTTAACTTTCGAGTAACGTTCGATTCGGGTGAAATAATTCGTACGAACAAAATCCGTTCGACGTTCTCGCGAATAGTCGAACGTTCAAAGATCCGTGTCCGCTGATTAGTAAAATACTAGGAACTATAAATATGACGTCATAACCAAAACCAAGGACGGGAACAGGTGAAAGGTAGAACGGCGTTGCCGGAGTGAACAAAAATTCTTTGTACGTCTTTCGGTACTGACCAAATATACTACAAGTTGTGTGATAGCGTAGGACCGGACTGGGATATGTAATGAATTTTCGAATTTTACTTATCTCTCTCTTTATGTACGCCATTCTATAACTGGTAATGATTCGATAAAATCGGTGAATTACATTAACATAGAGATTATCAACAGTAGGTAATTAAATGATGGATTCAATTTTCTTAAAACAGCTTAAGGTGAATTGACACATTTTTTATTAGTCCCTGAACAATACAACTATTAGAATCGAAATGAGATTTTATAATCTCAAAGGTACTCAACTTTTGTTTTATATACGATATCTAAAACTTATTTCAAACAAAACTTCACCATCACATTGGAATTCTACAGTTATCGTCACAAGTTAGCCAGTGTTTTAATAAACGTTTTAGCATGAGAACACTGTAAAAAATACAATTAATATTTTTTCGTAAACACCTACTACATATTGTAGGAAATGATAAACGCTGTCATTTAATTTAAAAAAATAACTGATAGCAGACGTTGATGGAATAAATAACCCAAAAATTTTAAATTTCCTTGGGCCTTCGTATTTACTTTCTCAATAAAACGTCCCTAACAGCATGATTTCCTCTAAGAATATTTTAGTTAATCTTCCCCAATCTTCCCAACTCTCTCAATTTTAACATTGGTTTTTTGGTTTCTTGTTTCATGTCTTTTGCGGGAAATATCATAAATTGCTTGCAGTAAATTCAATGATCAATCCAATCAATTAAACTTGCTTGTATACAGGTCGTTTATTTCAAATGGTGCTAGGCTAGAATTGGAATATCCGAAACTATGGGATACAAAGCCGGTTAAATGGGATAAAAGTTGTCTTCCTCAGGAAGCATAAAATCTCACTGACAAATTTAAAAGATCATGGGTCGTATTCAAAATATTGTCCATAAACGAAATTTGTCGATTTTCCATATTATGCTACAACCTTTTTGCTTTTGAAATAACCGAAAAATTGTATTTTAATTACCTTATTTTTTTAATTTTCATGGCCACACAATGTCTCCACAATGTTTGTGAAACGTTTCGTTTTCGCAGGCCCACCCCCAGCTTAATTTTCGTAAATACGCATTTGCATTTTTAATTTTTGTTGTAGTGTCCTAACAACAAACTTACTATTATTGATCCAAATTAGCAGCGTCTCGTCCAAGCTTAGGCCATCACCAGTTCATCTAAGGATCTCATTTGGTATTGTTCTCTCTTCACATTTGCGGTAATCTCAAATGAACAATCATATTTTTACTTTCAATTCTTTTTTCGCTCACTATTACCTCCAGAAATCTGTAAACTTGTTATATTTCTATATGCCGATATTTCCTCTTTTATATTTTTGATCTATATTTCAAGTGCTTTACTGAACCAAAAATTGTATCCTGTTGTTTGTTGGTCTTGTTGCGAGTTCTACAGAAAGCAAATTTTCTTGTGACAACACAAAAATTGGTTGGTCAAGATTAATATTTTTCGACAAAACGTGGAAAAAAAACTCTCAAATCTCAACAGGTTGTGAAATGCGTCCCAAATGAAAGGGGTTGTATTTTGATTTATTTTATTATATTACAAACAGAATATTTCAAATATTTTAAGCGAAAAAATTATCAGGAACTCTTCTATCTACAATTTCTAGGTGAATGGATTTCTCGCAAAGTGAACGTTGAGCCTATTTATGTTTCTCGTACTGTAGAGACAACACTCGATGACTATGTGGCTGATGTGAATCTGCAATTTTGCGATATGTTTCTAGCTTCAATCCATAAAATCATCAACTATTTGTTATTCTCCAAATTTGTGGATCCCAACCTTATTGAAAAACCAGAGGACACTTCCGTCTTCAGGACAAATTATTATTATTATTATCAATGACTAACTTTAAAACATCCTGTATGCTTAAAAAATGATCATAACGTCGGCTCCTCTCGCTACATTAAAAAAATGAGGAAAATTACCATTCTGAAAAGAGCATAACTTTAAATAAATAGAAATAACGCTGTAACAAATCTAAATTTTAAAGGTTAAACATAAGAGAGAATACAAAAACTAGAATTTTCTTTATCCGCCTCCATCTGATGTTGACAGATAACTTAGTAATACACTGAGAAAAATTATCAAATTGGTAAATATTGGCGATAGAATTTGTAGTTACAGGCAGAAAAAAAACTCTCAATTTAAGAATACAGTAAGTAGATTTTTTTTTGTATTACTACTTACTGATTTATGTTAGGCATACAACACTACTAGAAATTGTATATTTTTTGACAATATTACTTGGCCGTCAATTTTCAGCATTACCGCTAAATCCAATAGAATTAGTTTGGGGTGCAATGAAACAATTTGTTGCGGAAAAATGTCGATTTCAATTTCAACAAAGTTGCCGATTATTTTGCGACGAATTTTTTGAAAATTTTACTCCGGAAATGTGGAAATCAAAGTGTGAACATGCAATAAAATTCGAAAAAGAATATAGTGAAAAAGAACCACTATAGTCTATTTCAGAAAGGTATAGGGTAATAAAATGGGGAATTCCGACCAGTTCGGCTCAATTTCGGTGTCGGCCATAGGCGTAGGTCTTGAAATAGTATTGTTTGTAATATTAAAATTTCAAGTAATTGCGTAAGAGAATTAGGAAAAGTATGTTTTCTGGCCTGAAGTGTCAATATCGAAATATTGTGTAGGGATTACTTAGGTAGTAGATTATACAGTTACGTTTTGTGTTTAACAGGTACCGTTTAACCTTCTTTTAGTGCCTCTGCCTAATTCCAACCCTGTTTCAGATTCGGCTCAACCATGCGCCGCAAGGTGCCTTACCCAAAATTTTTAGACATTTATAAGTATATTTGTTTAGTTTAACGCATCAGTATTTGCTATTAAGCCGTAAATAGTGTTCACAGTATTATAAGATTAGTAATCAAAAGGCGACAATTACACCAACGAAAAGATGTTCCAATAATTCTCCACTATCAGTGAATGAAAAACTTATTATTTTAAATGTACACGATTGCATAAAATACGATTACCCGAAATTTACTGTACAAGAAACTGTCGACCTATGTTCCCGAATGACTGGAGTTGGAAAGTCCACCGTTTTTAAATTATTGCGGGGGAGAAAGATAGCAGGCCAAGAGGAGCCTCCCAAGATAAGTCCAAGCAGACCAGTAAAAGTCCTTGATGAAGACACCAAAACTGTAATTCGATGAAAAGTTCACTCTTTTTATTTTAAAAAAGAAATACCCACCCTAGATAAGATTTTAATGGAGCTTGACAGGATGACAGTATTCCGTTGATAACTAAAAAACTTTTATGGACCACTTTGAGAAATATGGATTTTGCCTGGGAAAAGCATTACCGTAAAGCACTTTTACTGGAAAGCGATGAAATTGTTTGCTGGCGACGAAAATACTTAAGAAGTATAAAGCAGTACAGAACAGAGCAGAAGAAAATCTTTTATCTTGATGAGACGTGGATCAATGAAGGATATACAGTACCAAAAATGTGGCGAGACAAAATTATAACCAGTGCTCGCCAAGCTTTCATGGAAGGCCTGTCAACGGGTATTAAGGTGCCTTCAGATAAAGGGAAAAGACTAATAATCGTCCATATTGGAAGCGAAGAGGGATTTTTAAAAGAAGGTTTGCTAACCTTTCACTCGTGCCATACGGGAGATTACCACGAGGACATGAATTCGGATGTTTTTGAAGACTATTTTGGTGAAATGATAAAATATCTTCCGGCTGATTCAGTAGTAGTTATGGATAACGCGAGTTATCATTCTCGAGGCATAGAAAAGACTCCAACTTCATCTTGGAGAAAACAAGAAATTATTGACTGGTTAACCACCAAAAGTATTGAATTTGAAGATAATTTGATAAAAAAAGAACTATTAGCTATAGCAAATTTACACAAACATCGTTTTATGGAATACGCCGTGGAAAATATAGCAGAAAAACATAGTGTAACTGTGCTGCGCACACCGCCATATCATTGCGAACTAAATCTTATAGAACTTATATGGGCGCAAGTGAAAGGATTTGTAGCAAGACACAACACGACATTCAAAATGAAAGACGTTAAGCTACTGTTTGATCAAGCCATTAAGGAGGTGACACCAGAGAACTGGCGAAAAGCAGTCCAGCATGTCATTAAAGAAGAGGAGAAAATGTGGGATCATGACTACTTGATCGATCGGACCGTCGACCCGTTAATTATAACGTCAAGAGGAGATGACAGTTCCTCAGATGACGAAGAATATTATGATTTTTCATAATTTAATTTCTGTATAATGTATTTTTTGTATAATGTTCAATCAAAAATAAGTGTACCTAATACTATGTACATAATGCCTAATTTTTATTCTGTTAAAATAAAATTCTTTCCTTTTTACGAGTATCCTACCGGCACACTTTTGGCACACTATTTTCAGTGTTTGTGAATGGATAACAATAGGCTAAACCCATATATTGACCTCAACCCGGGTGGTACTACCTGCACTTGATAAAAAGAAAGAATTTTACAATGAAATCAATGCCAAACTATGAAAGTGGCTTAAATATTCGTTGGGTCACTCTGTGCTCCCTTTGCATACCTAATAATGTTTTATTACTCTTTACCTTTCTGAAATAAACTATAGATCAAATTATTGATGATTTTATAATTAATCTGGAAAATGATTCTGACGAAAGTGAGTCTGATTCGGAGGAAGAATATTTTTCAGATAAGGATGAAAGCTTTGAAACTTCCAGAATTTCAAATTTTGAAGAAATTGAAGGTACTTCATTCACTTCATAAATATAAAAATTTGAATTATGGCTTTTAAAAATCGTTTACCTAAATATTGTAAATATAACACCTGCTTAAAAATATTTTCAAATAATCAAATTGTTTGTTATTTATTTCCCATTATGTTAAAATAAACCTTTTATAAACCCTAAACAATTATAATTGGTTATACTTTTTTGTCTCATAACTCGTAATACTTGTATTATAAACAAAAATATTTAAAAAACCTGTATTAAATAAACAAATGTTACTGTAAATTTTAATTAAATAAATAAAAATGTAAAATAAATTCGGTATTTTTATTTTTCAATAAATATTTGTAAAATGTTTTTTTGAAATAAAAAATAAAATGTAACTATTTATTACAATTAAACATTTAACCCAAGCCCCTCTGATTTATACGACACTGGTGTTGCAAGCCGCCTTACCCAAAGATAAACCACCCGTCCCGTCGTAAAAATGTCTTCTATCTCTATCCAGGCCCTCTTTAACTCTTTCTGGTTCGCGCATACTCAAAGTGCAACCTAGGATGGCAGAGTTATATATTACGCCGTAGTGAAAAAGAATTGAATATTTAAAGAAACTTTTCATAAATATACTTTTGTGGCATAGGATAATTGAGTCACGTTTTATCATTTTGATGTACATTATTCGGAATAACACACATGAAATCATTGGTGATAGATAAAAATCCTTCCAAAAATTGTCCCCCCTAAGTAACCCCGGAAATCCCACGAATTGGCATCACTGTTGCGGCCGGAAAACGGTACATTGGTACCCAGCTGTGCTATCTGCTCTTCTTTTACGTCACTCGCTTTGGCGCGCTATGGAGGTCGTTTGAAATGATTTTAAATAACACGGAGGATTAGGATTTTTTGACGCCACTTAATGATATTATTGAATAAAAAAAAATTGGAAAATTCCCTATTAACTCAAACAATCGCTTAGAATCTCCACCTTTGGTAATAACTTTCTCTTCAAAATGAAGTTTACACAAATGTAATTTTTTTGTAGCTCAAGTGTAGACTTTCCTGTCAAATCTCCACGAATACCAGCATCTAACCATAAGTGGGATCTAAAACATGTTTATGTTAAGGTTTATACTAATATCAAATAATACTCAAACAATACATTTGTTGGTGAATGATTTGCTAATGTAATCGCATTTTTTATGTAAAATAAGTCAACACATCAAATATCAATCTATCACAAAAACTGTTCACCTCATGAGAATACTATTCAATATTCAAAGAACCCCCTAATAAAATTTTCATTCATAAATTGTGAAGAAAAACTAAAACGCTTACCTAACAGGGACTTTAGGAAATCCAAATATACAGATACCTTCTCCTGTTCCTGAGTGGCATCCCAGAACAGTGCAAGTTATTCTTCCTATAGCCACAATTAAATCTCTAACCAGTAACCAGTTCACAATTTACTTTCAACAAGTATTATTTTCCGAAACAAGAGAGTAAAAACTATAACGTTTCATACACAAAAATATTCAAAAATTATTTGCATACTGTTACCGATTGGTTGACAGACTACAAAGTGAAGTATGAAGTATCTTTTTAAGAAAATGACAACTTTCAGACATGCGCATACAAAACAAAATAATCAGTGGGAGCCGTAGGCTTCGCTTCTTGTTTGTTGGTGCATTCTTTGCATAATGCATAATATGTGTATGTCTATGGACTTTGTGTTGGTAATGGAAAAGTTACTTAAAGAGAATATATAGTGACTTTTTCTAATGCGTTGATGCACCTCAGAGAACACGGTAAATTTCCAACGGTAGCACAAAATGAAAGTGATGAAAGACGACATATATTTGGAGCAAGATATTCTGAACATTGTACAAAATGATCCATAAATTAAAACTAGAGAAATCGGTTGAGTCACTAATGTTCCTCAGTCTACTGTTTGGCGAAGATTTAAAAAATCTACATCTGTACTATTTACAACAAGTTCAGAGGCTACAAGCAGGAGATGAAATTGCTTGATTGGCTTTCGGTAGATGGGTATTACAAAATATAATAATACACAGGTGTTTATTTAGCAATGAAGCTCAATTTACCCGAGACGGTGTTAATAATTTAAGGAATACATGGGAATATGGTCCGAACAAAACCGTTCGTTATAAAATGAAAAAAATCACAAGCCAGGTTCTCCTTTAATGTTTAGTGTGGCGTTATTGACAACCGATTTATTGGAGCCCATATCTACTAGTGAAGTTTATTTAGAGTTTCTGCAAAATATTTCACCCTTATTGCTAGATGATGTAGGAGTTGATGTTGGAGGCATGTACTTTCAACATGATGGGGCTTCACCTCATTTCAGGGTAATAATGAGAGAGTTTTTAAATGACAACTTTCCGAATCATTGGATAGGCAGCTGGCCTATAAGGACGACCGATTTTCATACAGTCGATTACCATGTTTGGGGTTATTTAACATCAAAAGTTTATTCAATTGAAGTGGACACTAGAGAGGAGAATTGAGGACGCATGCGACGAACTGAGAAATTACCAAGCTATAATTAGAAGGTCAATGACAAATCTTAATTCAAGAGCACGGAAATGTATTGAGCAGAGTGGCTACTTTGAACAAACGTTATAAGCTATGTTGCAATTTTTTTTTGTCTAATTGTTTTCATTTAATTTTTTGGAACGTTATTTTTGTTTAACATAAAGTTAGGCTCCTTTTGGCATGGGCATTTATTTTCATTTTCATATATTTTTTTTTAAATATAGTAAAAGGAACCAACGTTATGATCATTTTTTTTACACATACAGGGTGTTTGCAAGTTGGTCATTGATCATAATAATTTGTCCTAAATATGGTCCTGTCCTCTCGTTTGTCAATAAGGTTGGGATCCAGAAATAAAGAGAATGAGAAATGGTTCATTATTTTAAGCTGGAAAAGTACCATTTAAGGCAGAAAATTTATATTGTCTTAAATTGTTTGCTATTTTATTATCGAAACATCTATATTTGCCCCAAGTTAATGAGTAAAAATGTGGTAAGCGGAAACACCATCAACACCTCTGAGGACAAAGCACATACCTACCAAATATTACAAAAATGTGAACGGTTATGATTAATTGGAAAAACAGGGATTACTAATAAATCACCCTGTATCCTGGTTATAACGAACGATAGACCCATAAAATATAGGTTATTTGGAATCCCAATCTACACTTACTGCATGCGCATTTCCCAAAGAATCCCCCTGTATAACGACATAATCGACATAAGAAATTATCCATCAAGATATGACCAACACAATATGTACATGAACATGTTTTCTCCCTGAAACACTAGCTTTTGAAAAATCTGTTTACCTCAAAAATTATATTAATTTAAAATTCAGATACTTATAAAGTATTACCCGTTTGGCTTATTATTTATATTAATGTGAATAATGTGAATAAACTCATAGAAATTAGATAGTTTAAATTACTAGGCCCCTCCCTATTTCCGGTTCAACTTTCAAACGTTTTTGAATTGTATAAGACTTAAGTACTCAAAACACAAAATATTCTCATTATAATTAAAAATTAAAAGAATTTGATCTACCTACCCAAAATAAAACTTTCAAATCAAATCTAGTTTTTAACCACTCCTAACGAGATCAACATTACATGAGCTAAACAACTGAGTGAGAAAACCAAGTTTAGGCACGTATATCCAAAGTTATTCCACCAACAAAACATTGTTGTAGTATTAGATAATGCATATTATCACAGTAAATTGGTGGAGGAGATGCCAACTTCGTCCACAAAAAGAAGGATGTGCAACATTGGTTGAAAAAAATAAATATTGCATTCAATAATGAGTCAGAATTATATGCGATAATCAAAGATCATAAACCAGCAATGGAAATCCTTCTAGATTCACATCCTCTCAATACCTTTCAGGAAAGAGAGGCTAGATGGACAGCATATAGAATTTCACATATTCCCAATAGCACGAAACAGAGTGATGGTGAACACTGAAGTCACTATTCTGAGCATAACCTCCAACAGTGAACTACGACCTGCACTATACCGTCCTAATTCCGAATTGAGATGACTGGGTTCTCCGAAAGAGCTGATAGCTGTTGGTATCATTGCCTATGTTGGTATACAGATGGCTAAAAATACCCTTAGGCTCTGGTACAGGAGTATACGGTTGCAGATCTAGGACAGAAGTATCAACCTGCCTAAGATCCTGAGCAACTGTATTTCAGGTGGAAATTTAATTTATTCAGAATCGGTTAGTAATTTAGATATTTCTTACATTTAAAACGGTGGGGAAGTGACTCATTACTTACCTTCACTTCCACGCTAGCCGAAAATTTTCCGGCTAGAAGCATGTGTCACTTTTCCGAAGTATGGCAATATCATGTTAAGCTGGTTAAAAAAAATTAATACACAACTGGTATTTATTTTATTAAATTATAACATAAAGAACAATATAAGCAAAACTAATTTGAATTATTGTAAATATTAATTGTAACATTTGAATTCTCATTACTGTGAACCGTTAATGTAAGTCCATGTTGTTGCTTAACATTGTATTGGGTTTCGGAAGTTGACAAAGAGGCCTACGTTCCCTTGATAAAGTACAGCTCGCAGCATCGAATAACATAACGAGACCATAATGTTGAAGCTTTACTTTCTTTACTCATTTCAACAAAAAATGCAAGCAGTTTCGTTTCAAAAGAATGTTGCACACCCTTAATTGCGCACCATTTAATGTAAGACTTATTCTCGTACCTTTCTTTGCTTTTCTCCGGAATTATTCCGTCAACCGCAGTGTCCGCAGCTTCTCGGACTTCCGGAGGAGTGTAGGTTAATTCAAAATCAGACATTATGTACTTGTTTAAGCAAAAAAATTAAAATTTCGCAACGGAAAGAATATTTTTCGACTTAATTATGAAAACCAATAAACTAATAATATTGCCTAGCAACAGTTTCATGAAGTTCTTTGTCGAAAAAAAATAATAAATTATGAGAACAAATTTTCTTAAAATTAATGTTTTTAAAAGCTTGTAACTAAACGATTGTGAATAAAATAGTATACAAACCACGCGGGAAGGATCTTTCCAGCCACGGCTTTTTAGAGGCACTCGGCTCTACGCGCTTCTGGCGTCTAACAAAGCCTGGGCTGTAATGATCTACTTCCCCCCCCTACCCATAAAAATTTTCTTGGACAGCTATAAGCGGCTCTTACCGTGTAACATCGAAGTTGGTATAGAACTGCCAAAGAAGACTGAAGCTTCCAAAAATTGTCTTCCTTTTGGATCCCAAGTCATTCTGGTATAGATGGCAAGAGAAAGATTTTCGTATTTGATTAACTGATACAAATATACTCTGTCTTTCTCTCTCTCTTTACATGGATCCTAACGGGACTTTGTCGCCCAATGGGCTACAGGAAAAGCTCAAAATAGTGGAGGAAGAAGAATGTAGATTCTGTGGAATGGAAGAAGAAACCTTCATCCACGGAGGTTGCCGCCACCAAATGATAAACTCTTATTATGGATTGCAGTGCTTCAGAAAATTACATATTTCTCGAAAACCATTTATCGAATTAAACGAAAAGTGTCTTTCGGATAAATCGATAATTGGGGAAAATTATGTTAATATTTTAAAGTCTGATGCTTTATCATTATAAAAGAGATTCAGACTTTCTGTATGAATAATATTGTTAGTTATAAAACGTATAAAAACTAACTTAACTTGTTTGTTCAATAATTCATCAAGTTTTGATTAAGGTTGTGAGCAGGGCTAATTCAACCATTGGGTAAGAAAAGCAGCTGCCTAGGGCGGCAACCTTATGCGCAGCCACATTTTTGTTTACTATCCGAAAATGTAAAATATTAAAATTTGCCAGCAAATCAAGAAAATCGCAAACTCGAAGGAAGCGAAATAAGTTATCAGATTAACTTTTTATTTAGAAATAGGTACAAAAACGATTCAGATGCTTCATTTGTTCAAGATTGCACATTTAAAAGAAAAACGGTTATTGCGAATTTACTTATTAATTCCGGTTGATCATGCTTCAACTGATAGGTCATTTTCAAAATTGAAGGACCATGAAGGAAATTATAGTAAGTTTAAATGCACTGACCATTCTATCTTTTGAATGTGACTTAATAGAAAAGGTTGTTTATTTACTTAATTACAGTTACCTGTAAATAATTGTCATATTAGTAAAGCGTGATCTATAGACGTCAAAAAATAATAGTTCAATACTATTAAACGCTTTACAAAATTAGAAAAATTAATTTCCAAAGAGCAGACCGTCTACTAAGAAGCAACAACTACTTCTCGGGCTATATGCCCCGACAGAATTACACTTCTAAAGTAAACGCGGTTGGTATATCTGTTAAGATAGAACCAACCATTCTAGTTTGCGATTAGAAGGAATAACATCACTTGTGTTTTTGCGCCTCATCAGCACAAGGTAGATGCTATTCGTCCAGAAGCTCTGAGAGCATAATCCTGGACTAGAGACTACGTTGATACCACACCAATACATTAGCCTTAGTAAAGGCAATGTTAAGAGTGCGATATCAGCGACATCTCTACATGACATCTACCTTGTGCTGATGAGGCGCAAAACGCCGAAACCAGTCCACAAGTGATGTTATTCCTTCTAATCGCAAACCAGAATGGTTGGTTCATCTTAACAGATATACCAACCCCGTTTACTTTAGAAGTGTAATTCAATGTCTGTCGGGGCATGTAGCCCGAGAAGTAGTTGTTGCTTCTTAGTGGACGGTCTGCTCTGTGGAAATTAATTTTTCTAATTTTGTAAAGCGTTTAATAGTATTGAATTATTAAGGTTGTTTATGACGAAATTTTAATGATTTTGACGAAGAAAAGTCTAGGAGGAGATCTTTGAAACTTGAACGTTTATAAGTATTTTTTTAATATTAATGTTAGCCGATCAGGTGATTAATTATAAACAAGACACGGTTCCCGAAAACTGCTGTCAGGACAGCCGAGCAAGCTGATAACTAAGTGAGGTCGACATGGAATTTGTTTAGATTAAGACAGAACGGAGTCGTCGATATACCATTATTATTATTGTATACAGAAGTGACAAATAAATGTTTTTGTGAAACGAGTTTTGAGTATTTTTAATTAATAAAAAGTAATTAAAGTTATCATTAATACTTATTCACCTTTGACGTTACCTATTAATATCACTCTTTTATTATTCTGTGAAAAGTTATGTTATTTTTTCTTTCATTATCATTAGGTTTAAAATTTTCCTTGTGTCTGAAGTTAAGGTTTTTTTAAACATTTATTATGAACCGTATTTAAGCTTTGCATTTTCCATCTTCACTGTTTTCCACTCTCAATACATAGTTCATTATTCAATAAATAAAATCATTATTTTATTTTTATTCTCCGAATTTATTAGTTCTAGGAAAAAAGTTCAAATATAAAAATAGTTTTTCAAGACAACAGAGATTTTAAATGAAATTTTTATTTCACAAAACTCAATCTCGAAAAAAAGATTGTATATTAATTAAAGTAAGTGTTGTGAAAATACTGGTGGCTAGTCATTGCAAGTGCACGGAAATTACAAAATTTCGATTTTCCATGTTTACTTACATTTGGGAATAAAAATTAAAAACTCAATTTTACTCAGCACCTTTTGGGGGTGAAATATCGGGAGGGAGTGGGCTGTGGAAATTTTGTTATAGAAAGGACCCATCATAATTTTATACGTGCAATCTCCTCCTAAATTTTTCCCATACATTCAAAACACCCTGTATATTATATTGAGATTTAACTGTAAAAAGGGATACGTTTGTGAGTGTTATTTTTATTATATTGTGGTGGAATTATTTCAGCCCACGTATAGAACAACCTCAATTCCTTTACAGTTAAATTAGTTAAAAGATTAAAAACGAAAGTTTATACTCATTCGAAGCAAGGCAGACAGCCTTAAAAACTATTATATACTACAGATGGAAAGTATGTTGTTATGTAAAAGGTTTGTTCCCATTTTTTGACTGACATAATCAATACTATCGAATAGTGTATATCGTGCTGATACACGGATAACGAATTATTATACGAAATAAAATAAATTATATCGTTGGTAATACTTACAAAAGAGCGTCAAGAATAATAACAGGCTTACCTGAAACAAAGCAAAATCAATTGTCAATGTGAAACAACTTCTTTTTAGCAATACATTCGTTTTTTTTTTTAGTGTGACCAATATATTTATTCTCACAATTTCTACAAGGGATACAGTATACTAAATTTGAAAGATTAAGAATATCAGTTTTATCTTTAACTCTTGTATAAATTGATTTGATCGAATTTCTCTCCATAAAAGTGATTCCAGATTATATCCCGATGGATGTGCTTTGGCCAAACATATAATTGTTAAAGACCATATTATGGATTTTGATTCTGTCAGTATTTTAGATATACAATCAAATACCAAAAAAAGACTTTTCTTGGAAATGGCTCACATATCTCAAGAACAAAATATCATCAAAAGAAAGAGTGATCATAAAAATTTGAGTGATATTTATTACTACCTTTTGGCTATTGATAGGGAGCATGAGTGTCATCAAATTTCAAATTCGTCTATTTCAAACATTTGAGGTTAAAATAACATCAAACAAATTAAATAAAAAAAAGAAGACGAGCCTAGCCAATCTTGATATCTTTAGATATAGGTTAGTTATAATTGTATACTATTTCTTATTCTATAAGCAAACGATTTTGTTTGACATCATTTTGACACTTATTTTTAAAAAAATTCAAATCAAAATTATTATTAGATGTATTTATCATTTAAAACAACATGTAATACAATCTCGAATGCTGTCCTTGAGAATGGAAATAAAGATATTCCGAAAGATTGGAAAATAGTGTAAAGAGTACTCATTTTACAATTTTGCCGCTTCCCCAATATTCCTGTCCTTGTATATATATATATATATATATATATATATATATATATATATATATATATATATATATATATATATATATATATATATATATATATATATATATATATATATATATATATATATATATATATATATATATATATATATATATATATATATATATATAGGAAATATAGGAAATAGTTCGTTGCCGATACTAGTTAGGTCAAACTTTTATTGTGGGGGATGCGGCAATGTGAAAAAGTGAACTCTTTTTAGTTTGTTCTGAGCTTTCGGTAGTTTATTATCATCATTATCAAAGAACTACAAAAGATACATTTATAGATATTTCAAACAGGTATAAATAAATTCAGTTTAAAAGTAAAACATTAATTACTTACAACTAAGCGACGTTAATCACAATATCTATATATAATATGGAGAAAAAACATGGTATAAGATATAATTTTCTTTTTCAAGAAATTAAATTAAAAATAAAACTATCAAAATTGACATTACGACATCGATGTTAATTTTTAGTAGTCATAGAAATGTCTTTAAATATGTTTAGTATATTAGCAAGTGAAATAATAGTTGGTAAGTTAATATAAAGGAACAGAATTCTCATCTTCAATATTTGAATTTTTTTTTGTTTTTTTTGTCAAAAGATAATAAATAGCTATAAATTGTACTATATATATATAATCATTATATTCTTATACCGTATAGGTGTCGGATTTACATTTTAGATTTCATAAACAAATTTTTTCCATCACTGTATTCCATGTCTGTCTTGGTCTGCCTCTCTTCCTTCTAATCTGCGATTTCGCTTCGTATACACGTTTCACTTGTCTGTTGTTATTCATTCGTTGCATATGTCCCCACCAATTTAATTGTCGCTGCTCTATAAATTGTACTATAGGTTCTATCCCTAAATCTTCTCTTATACGTGTGTTTGAATTCTTCCACTTGTTCAATTTTTACATTGTCTATTTTAATATCAGTTTTTGTATTCTGGTCTCCTATTATCAATATTTTAGTTTTATTAGTATTTATTTTCATTCCTTCTTCTTCCATTGTTTTATTCCATATATTAAGATTGTCTTGAAGCTGTTCCTCATTACCTGCTATTACCACGACGTCGTCTGCAAAAACTCCATACGATATTTCCACTCTTTCTAAATTTTTATATCCTACGAACAAATTTTTTACTTTACTTTCGCATTTCTTGATTATATTTTCCATGTGTACGTTGAATAGGGTTGGGCTAAGTCCTCCACCTTGTCTTAATCCTATCTCTGTTTTGAATCCCTCTGATTTTGTGTTATTTCTTATTACATAATTAATATTTGTTCTATATAAGTTTTGTATAATTCTTATCATTTTGTTGTGTATTCCTCTTTCTTTCAGGGCGCTCCATACTTTTACTCTGGATACAGTATCGAAAGCTTTTTCAAGGTCTATGAACGCTAGATATAGTTATTTATTTTGCATATGACGTTTTTCTGTCAATTGCTTGATCGTGAAAATATGATCCTGAGTACTCCTTCCAGGTCTAAACCCGTTTTGTGCTTCTGATAAATGTGGTTCTATATAGTATCGGTTTAAGTCTATTATTTATTATCTGTTCAAATATTTTCATAATAGTGTTTAGCAACGTTATTCCTCTGTAGTTATTACAATTTTTTTGGTCTCCTTAGTTGTGTATCGGTGTTATTAATGCTACTCCCCATTCGTCCGGTATTTTTTCATTTTTCCAAGATTTATTGAGTATGGTGAGTATACTTTCTATTCCTATTTCTCCCAAGTTTTTGATCATTTCAGCCGTGATCTTATCATTTCCTGTTGCTTTTCCATTTTTTAGTAGTATTATTACATTCTTTAGTTCTTCCATTTTAATTTCATCAATTTCGATTTCTTGATAGTTATTTTGGTGGTCAGGTTCTGTTATATTTTCCTCGGTACTTTGCGTTTGTTGTCCCAGTAAATCTTGGAAATATTCTTTCCATCTAGCCATTATATCATTCTCATCTGTCATTATTTCTTGGTTCTTGTTTTTGATGTTTAATTTTAATGCTTAATTCCGATTATTAAAATCATGTAACAGATTTTATATAAATCATTATAACGTATCGTGTATCCGAGCTGTTAATATTGCTATTTTCAAGAATTTAAATTGCAAATTAATTAAAAATTGTAATAACGTATCCTGACTACTTTCCAATCCAATATAATCAGTAAATATAATCTACCGATTTGGATTGAATAACGAAGAAAAACTTTTTGTGCTTGATGAAAAATATCTGGAAATACATGTTCACAGTTATAGACATTATTTACATGTTTCCAAACATTTTTATATCTGCAGTAAAGATGTTCAAAATTTGTTTCATTGTGCCGTTATTACTGTTGTTAACAGGCTACCCGATTATCAAACACTTTTGAAAACAGGCCAAATTATCATCTCACAAACTGTACACCAGAAATTTCTATAATTCACTCCTGACTATGTACAAATGTAATTTTGAAGCATTCGACGGTCGGTAATAAATATTACATTTCTGTTGTGGAATTCGTTATTTATTAGTTTTATTTTATTTTTATAAGTATTATTAACATATTATAATTTTTATATTATCCATAATAACGATCTATTTATAATAAGTATTAAAATTTTATGAAGAAGTAAGATGATTATTGCTTCGTTTGGAATACGTTTCTTAGTCAACAGCATTTTTCATTTTTATGTCATTTCTATTTGCTGCTTTTCAGTATATTAGAATGAAGAGTCTTTCTATAAGGGCAGCTCATTACTTAAATGGAATAAAACAAGTTGTGCGAGATATCAACGATTTTTTTTAAATTTAAAATGACCTCATATTATGCCCGATTTCGTTGAAATTTTGCATAAAGGGGTTTTTCGATACGGCCATTTCGAAAATTTAATCAGTTTTTCCAAAAAAAAATTTCTTTTCCGGAAAATTGGAAAATTTTTCCGAAAAGTTGATTTTCACGGAAAAGTATAGCTTCTATCGCAAAATTTTTACGATTTTTACATTTCCCGGACCGGAATACAAAAAAAAGTATTTTTGCAAAATTACCCTAAAAACTTCGTAAATGGGTCATTTTTTCGATTTTCCGTCAAATTTTTGTCGAAAAACATGACATTTTGACATTTGGGTTGACGTAACTTCCAAACTATAAAAGATATGTCAATTTTCTTTTCACCATTCGATAGAGGAATAATGGCTTTATAAACGTACAAAATTTCGTTTCTTCCATTCCATAACTGACAAAGTTATACGGCGTCAAAGTCGAAATTCTATTTCTGGATAGTCTCTCCCGTCAACAGGGAACGTGAGCTATCCTCGAAATCCAATTTGGACTAACGATATATATGGGCGTGTAGGGACATTTTTTTTGAACACAATGTCAAGACATGGGTTTTTACGCCCCCCGACGTACATTCTCGGACCACATAGCTTTCTCGGACACTATCAGAGCTATAAATTTGAGACCCCAAAATGGATCGCATAAAAGTATTTCGGCTGCCGAAAAAAAATACGCCCCCCCTCCCGCGCCCCCCCCCCCCTCAAAAGACTCATCATCCAAGCGGAACGTACTTTTTTATTATTTGAGCTATCGAGTCGAAACAAAAACCATTCGATTCGTAAAAATCGTACGAGTCTATAGAACCCAAAAAATGGGGGCGTCAACCTGAAAATATATACCGGTAAAGTCGAAAATATGTGAGAGATAAAAAAAAAATTTTCCGAAAATTTTTTTAATACCCCCAGGCGAAAGACGGTATCGAACTTTCTTTGCCCCTAAATTTTCATCCCCCTACCCCCCCTTTTTTTGAGGTACAAGACCCGCCAAAATATCAACTCGGAACGATAATATTCGGGCAATCTTCCTCATTTGAGGTGCTTATAATGCAAAAATTTTTTTTCAAAATTGACCCCCCCCAAAATCCCCCCAACCATGGCCCCGAATTGATGGTGGAAACCGCGTATGGTGTTTTTAGGCATCGTTTATAACGGCATATTACGAAATTAGTGAAAATAATGTTCTAACCTCAAAATTTGGCCCTCTATATAGACTTTTAATTTTTTTTTAAATTCAATTCCCATAGATTCGAACCCGCAAATTTTCGTGGGCGTAATGAAAATTTTCTTAAAAAATATTTGTATTTTTTTTTAAAACCTTTTCCCCTTTTTCTCGAGTTTTTAATCTTACTACCTATATATTTTATATAGTCTATGTGTAGGTCTCGACCTATACTTCAATTATGAATTTAGGTATTTTTCCATATTTTCATAAATAAAAAAGTTACCTTTATATTTTCGTATATAACTCCAGTGGCAGCGCCGATGGGTAAAAATCATTATTTTTCCCGAAATCCGCATCACTTTTTCCTAATGGATCCACCATTGGATATTCTAACAAAAATTTTTTTAAATAAATTAGCCCCCCCCCCCAACTGCCCCCAAACATTTTTTTTTTATCTTCTCTATTACGTCAATCATAATCATTTTCGATACTCTATATAAACTCTCTCTTGCAAATAAAACATCCTTCAAATACCCGATGTTGCTTCTCACAGTGGGACGGAACCGAGTGGTCCAATTTTCTCTGCTGCATCGATATTTTAAACATGGCCCGAGTTATGCTGACTTGATAGTCCAAGAGCTCTACATAAAACAGTATCGATGAGGTACACGACAGTTGAGTTAATAAATGATTGTAAAAACATTAACCCATCGCGTAATGGCTATTCTGCCAGTTTCGATAGGCCGGATATGTGAATGGCGGTCAGTTTTCCACGTCGGAAAACCTGCCTGAAAAACTGATAAGGTACACGCTTGAAATTTTTTTCTGGCATTGTTGAGATCTTGACTAAGAGCGGTGTAACAGTGGCAGAAAGTTAGCAGGTCGGAAAACCCTCGGCAGAAATGATTCAAAGTCGTGGAAAATTCCCATGGAAAAACTGATAAGGTACACGTGAAAAACGTTTTTCCGTACATTCTTTGGGCCTCAAGGAAGAGCGGTGCGATAGTGACTAAAAGTCATGGAAAACAGCCTGTAGCGCCAATGGGAAAAATAAGGTACACGTGCAAAACTTTTTTTCCGGGCATTGCTTAGCCCTCCACTTAGAACACTGTGATAATGGCAGAAGTTTTTCGGAAAAATTGAAAACTCAAAATCAATCCTAGTTCCTCGCGATCTTTACATTCCCCAACTATTTTCGTTCATACCATTCGAAATATTTTCGTGCGCTACCTCAAATAAAAAAAAATCATCACGATACGATGAAAACTTGCTGAATGGTGCCAAAATTTTAACGGCGTATTTTATGACATCTGCTCGGTTTCCGTGCCGCGCGTCCGCTGCTCAAAACTACTGCTACTTTTCTGCCACTATCGCACCGCTCTTCCTTGAGGCCCAAAGAATGTACGGAAAAAAGTTTTTCACGTGAACCTTATCGGTTTTTTCATGGGAATTTTTTACGACTTTGAATCATTTCTGCCGAGGGTTTTCCGACCTGCTAACTTTCTGCCACTGTTACACCGCTCTTAGTCAAGGTCTCAATAATGCCTGGAAAAAGAATTAATGTACGGAAATAGTAGTTTGTGCAACTAGTGTGGATATGGACAATCCACACGAGTCGAACAGTATATTTTTTCTACGACCCACTTAAGAAAAAATCTAGAAACGCGTGTACCTTATCGGTTTTCAGCTCTCCGACTATGAAGGCACTGGTCGGTTGCAGCTTATTAGCAAATAACTGTGACATTAGAAATAAACTTATTGGGGGCTAATTCACACACGACGAGAAATAACTTTACTCTCAAATATTTCATGCAGAATGTCCATCGTGAAGTCCACGTGTGTGGCACGTAGCTGGAACCTCATGTCGTTTACGTCTATGGTTCAATTGGCCCAAAATTGATTGGTTGTCAGCGTTCGTAGCGCTTGCCGTATTCGGTTATGGTCTCACCAACATCGTTTTCTTGAAAGTACTGGTCAATCACGCCGTCTGTCTAAAACCCGCACTGAACAGTAACTTTTCTTGGATATATCACCTGGTGGTTTACGTCATCAAAACCATGGAAATTTTACTTGTCTACATAGACATTCATCCAAAAACACTCGTTGCTAAATCGGATTTTTCGGCTTTTCCAAACGCTTCCAAATCCATTCAGCGAATACACGGCGTTGTCTGTGATTCACCAAATTCAAGCTCTCGATGCAAAATTCGCCAAGACGATTAGTTTTTTTTCTAATGAAAAAGTATTATAATATCTGCAATTTTATTCTTTGTCCTACATCAAAAATAACAGTTTTCGATGCGATACTTGTGGCAATTTTATTGATGTCCATATCAGACAATGCACAACAATTATAAGTGAATTATAATTGTTAAAGTAATTGTAATTTTTTAATTCCACCCTCTTCCAAGTAAATGATTAAAAAATATACCATCGCATTTGAAGATTCACAAAAAAAGTTGAAAACAAAAGATTTGTTCAATCACCGCCACCTAGCGACCGTTAAAACCACTGGAATAAAAATATGATATAAAATTTTATCAGGCCTTGAATTCCCTTTCAAATGATACTAAGTTTGCCAAAATCCATAAAGCGGAACAAAAGTTATAACAGTTTTATTGAGTCAGCTTTCCCACTCACCCCTGTCAGTTATTTTACAAGATAGAGGAAAAAGTACTGGAGCAATCTTACGTAAAATGATCTAATCTAATGATTACGGATATTTAAATTTCGTGGTAATATAACGGGACATTTTTATTATAGAAAGATGATGTTTTTGTGATATTATTATGATTTATGAACTACGCCCCCTAGCGGTGGAGTGGGTGGAGCAGTTTCTTGTATGCAATACATATTTTTTTTCTCTATTACTGTACGATAAATAGTTTCTGAGACACAGCGGGTTACCTTTATTAAGCAGACAACCGGCACAATATTTCCTAGGTACATTTCTATTGATTGAATAATCTTCGTGAATTGCTGTTTACAAAATTCAACCAGTTCAAGAAGTTACAAATTATGTCATGCAATAAAAGTTGCACATTTAATATGGATGACACAAAGTTAGCTAACTATAAATCATTTTGGAAACTTTTTGCTTCTGTTCGCTAAAAACGTATGTCGAACTAAAAGCCATGTTATAAAGGTCTTGAAATCTAGTAACGAAATTGTATTATTTTGTTGTAAGTTTTAGTAATCGTTACAAAACCATACAATTTCAAATTCGAGTGCACCAGGTAGAACTCCTTCGCTATCACATTTAAATTTATCCTATTCAACTGTTTCACTCTGTATGTCCAATATAGTACTTACGTATAAAAGGAGATTTGATTTTTGATAAACAGTTTCTAATCAATGAAATGTGATGAAATGAAATGAGGTTAGGTAGTGTTACGTTTTAATACAGTTCGAGTTCAGATTCCACTTATGTGGCAGGCAGCCAAAAACAAATAAATCAGTCGGTAAATGGAAAGTGAAGTCCCCACCACTGTGGAGGAAGCTGTGGTGAAAAAATTAGCTCTTCATCTGACACGCGACCATGAGGAAACCGTTGTGTTTTAGTTAGTCCTGGTGATCGCGATTAAAGTGGTCGTTCGTTTCAATTGTGTTTAGTTTATGTTTGTTTTTGGAGGTTAACTTGGATGTAAGTGATTTTTTAACAAATCGTATTTGAATTTTATAAATTACAGTTTATATATTTCATTATACCCACACTTTGTATAATTAAATTGAAAATGTCTGATTAACTGAACAAATATTTTTTGAACTTTTTCCGGATTACCTTTAATAAATACGAATCAAAGATTGACATCATATTTGAGTAAATACATTGATAGGTAAGTGTTAAAGCTTGCGATTTTTTGTACCCACACTCCAACAAATCAACATATTTACCATCCAAATTCACTTTCATTATTTGAGTTATTAATGTCCTCGTTATCTGTACCGAAGATCCCCTAGTTCCTTAATCAATTTAAATACTGAATTCAAATAACCGAATTATGGAAACATGTAGTTAAAACGTGAAAAAAATGGTTGTTGCCTTGAATTGGGATTATTTAATAGAAAATAATAATTATTAACGTTTGTCTCCATTATTCTTTAAAAATAAATATCTTGGTACAAAGTACAAATTCACTCTATCAAGATCATAATAATTATTGATAAAAAACAGATTTTTTATTTGAAATACCACAGAAACTATAAAAAGATCCCTCTAGAAAACTATAGTCCTACTATATTGGAGAGAACCTGTTCAGGTTGATAGATGCAATAAATTGTATGTATGTATATTAGGGAGACATTCACTGAGACCTGAAAGATCTGTTGTGCCCCCTTACTTCTATTTAGTTCTTGAGGAAAGTCTCAGAGACTAGGAGCTCCTTTAGTCCTATTTCCCGGAGGAATTTTAGGATATCTGCAGGCTTTAACTTAGGTAAATGTGTCTCTTCTATCCAGTAATCTCACATGTGTTGTGCCCTAGGATTCTTAATTGCTGTGCAATTCGCAAGTATGTGGATGGAGGTTTCTTTTTCCATGCCACAGAATCTACATTCTTCTTCCCCCACTATTTTGAGCTTTTTCAGGTGCCCATTCAGGCGACAATGTCCCGTTGGGATCCCTATTGAAACTCTTAGTGCAGTTTTACTCATTTGATCTCAACAGGTTTTAGTCACCTAGAAGAATCTTTGATTGTCTAAGTCCTACTAGATCTTTCCAATGGTCATATCTTCCATTTTTTTCGGCTTTGCCTATTTTTTCCAATATTACATTGGAGCTGATACCTCAAAAGGGTTCCGGCCCCCAAAAGGGTGTTTCAGCCCCCCTCTTTGCTAGTTCATTTTCTTCTATTCCAGTGTGTCCTGGAATCCACAATAAGGTGACTATATTTTTTCACACTACTTTGGAACTGATTACACAAGAGCTCGGTGCTTTAATGGCTGCTTGAATATCCGAAATTATGATAATCCTCTGCCTTCTATATCCTTTATCAATATTGAACTGGGCACACATTCTTATGGCGTGAATTTCCGCTTGAAAGATACTCGGGGTTTTTCCCAAGCTTTCAGAGTGTTTGGTTCCTGGCCCGTACACTCCTATCCCAGTTCCTTCTATTGCTTTTGAGCCATCTGTGTACCATTGAATGGTATTCTTTCCAAGTCTGGTAATGGTATTTGGATCCCATTCCTTCTTGCTGCATCATTCCGTAACGAATTTCTTTGAAAAGTTATACTTTTTCATCATACCATCTTTTGGCATATCCCAGGTTTTCTGATTTCTAAGAAGTGAGGAGGTGGTTTTTTTAATGATTCCCTCTCTACTTAGTCTGTATCTTGTTCTTTCTGCAACACTTTCCACCACCATATATAGTAGTGTGATGTTGAGAATCCCTTCCATGGCTGCCGTTGCTACTCCTCCCCGTGGACATCCTCTGGTTATACAGATGAAGACAATGTCTTTGCTCGTCCTCGTCTCTGCTACTCTAGTGGTGAGCAATTCCGATATCCATTTGGATGTTGTGCTGTCTATACCTTTTCTATTCAATTCTCTTTTGACAGCCTCATGAGGAGTATTGTCAAAAGCTCCTTCTATATCCAAAAATGCGTATACTACGGTTTCTTGTTTTTTTATGCAATAAAAAGAAAGTGAACATTCTAACGGTTACATATTGTTATTGACATCATTCGCTAATAAATATTTTTTATGTATTGATATTAAGGACAAGTTTGAGTGACAATTACCCAGTTTCCTTATAGAAAAAATTTAAATTGCTATGTTATATTTTGGAAATTGTTATTATAAAATGTTGAAATTGTTGTTAAAATATTTTATCATTTCAAATTAATATTGTTATTAGCAGCTGTCACAAAAACAAACACCACATAACAAAATTTCCCGCTTATTAAAATCTTTCAAAAGGAATCAGAATTATTTATAGCTACTTGAGACTAAATCACAGGAATAAAGAAGTTTTAACGAATGATTTATGAGGAAAATTTGAAATCGACAGAATAGATAATACTTTTTTAAATGAACAGACAGTTAGTTTCTAATTAATTCCACTATTTAATCAAAAAATTATTGAATGTTCTAAAAAAATATTAATAATGTTTTAGAATTTTAATTAATTTTTTCATTAAATACTGGAGTTAATTAGAAGCAGTTAGTTTCATTTCTTTCTTTCTCTTATCCTTATGCCTTCGCAGGCATCGGATTGGAGTTCTTCCTGTACCCATTTTTTTCATTCTCTTCTGTCCCTGGCCAATGCCTTCATCTCTCCTAATGTTTTTTCCTTTGTTCTTTCCAATTTCCTCAATCTGGTCTATCCATTTCCTCCTGGGTCTTCCTCTTTGTCTTTTTCTTAATATTCCCATTTCCATAACTTTTCTCGCAATTATATCTTGCTTCATTCTTACTAGGTGGCCATACCACCACTAAAAGCTGCTTGTTGCTCTTCTAATTTTGCTTGTATATAACTTCTTAATCGGATCTCTATTATTCTCGTATATATTTTAAAGCTGGTTTAGCCTAAACATATTGGTCTATAATTATTGCACCGTGTCTGATCCCCTTTTTTATGTATTGGTAGTATATGGTTATTTTCCCAGTCTTTGGGGATTTTTTGAGTGTCCTATGCTTCCCTTCATATGAGACACAGCCATTCTTTTCCTTTTTCTCCTAACCATTTTATCATCTCTGGCGCCATTTCATCCTCCCCACTGGCTTTTCCTATTTTAAGTTTCTTTATAGCCACTTCCATTTCTTGTCTTTGGAATGCCTGGTATTCATGTTCATTCAATTCCTCTTCAACTATATTTGATGTTTTCTTCTTCGACGTATTACTAAATTTTTCTTCATAGTGTTCTTTCCAAGTCTTTAGTATTTGATTTATTTCGGTCTCCAATTCGTTATTTTCAGTTTTTATTGCTCTTATATATTTTCCTTTACTTCCTCGTAGTCTTTTTATTGCTGTCCAAAATTTTCTTTTATCTGATGTATGTGTCTCTGACATCTCCCTTCCAAATTCTTTCCAGGAGTCCCTTTTCGCTTTCTTAACCGCTTCCTTGACTATGTTTCTTTTACCGTTATATATTTCCTTATCTTCTTGAGTTTTTGTTTGAAGGTATTTTTTCCATGAAGTTTTCTTTTCTTTTACTAATGTTTATATTTCTTTGTTCCACCACAATTAATTCTTCCACATATATCCTCTGCTTTTTCAAGTACTATTTGTTTGAATACTGTCCACCGTTTTTCGAGTGTCCATTCGTTGTTTTCATTAATAATTTTTCCGAATTCACTGTCTGTTTCTTCCTGATATTTAGATTTTTTTCTGTGCTTCTTAATTTACTTATTGCAATTCTACTGAATCTTACTTCTTCTGTATTCATTATTTTTGCTTCATAATCCGCTACTACTAATCTGTGGTTTGTTCCCAGCTCAGCCTCTTTTCTTGTCTCTACTTTTTTCACCATATTTGATAGGTTTTGTGTATAAACTATGTAATCGATTAAACTTTTTGCATTTATTTCTTCCGCTACAAAGGTATATTTATCTTCTAGTTTTTGTTTCCACATCGTACTTCCTATTATTAGATCGTTACTTTGACAAAAACCTATCATCTTAAGACCATTTCTGTTCGTTGTTTCCTCTCCATAAACTCACATACAACCCATTCCTCAATTGTAGTCTTTACCAACTCTTGCCTTTCAATCCCCCATAATGATTATGTCTTCGTTTTGCTCTCTTATATCATCCACTACTTCCTGTAATTGTATTTAAAATTCGGAAACCTCTTCCTCTCCTGTTCCTCCAACAGGTGCATATATTGGTATTATATTTAAAATTTGTTTTAGTCGTATTCTTAGAACTAGCATTCTTGAATTTATATCTTTGATATTTATTACCTTTTTGTTCATTTCCTCTGTTAAAATTATTCCTACTCCCTCTTTTGCTCTTTGTTCTACTTTTACCCCGGAGTAATATAATGTGTAATTATTTGTTAAATTTATTTGTCCTGATCCTTTTTTCTTTGTTTCACTTATTCCTAGAATATGTACTTTATTGTTTTTCATTTCCTCCGTTATTTCGATTTCATTTCCTGTTAATGTGTTAATATTTCATATACCTATATTTATATGTTCTTGGTCTGCACTATTTATATATTGTCTATGATTATTTTTTCATTTAAAAAAGTGATATGAGTAGATTCCACAAAGTAAGGGTCCAAACAGTAAATTCAATTAGAATAGATATTGTCATGCAAGTCATCTTGTTCTTAGGTAACATCTTCAAAACCATTCTTCACCTTATTGAGCCAATATGGTCTGCATTTCCCCAATGTTATATGAAGTCAGTGTGACATTTTATATTTTGGTTTTATACCACATTTGGATGAACTATAACAACTACTAGAATCAACCGATTAGCGTTATTTATAAAACTGTTTGAGTAATGAACAAACCAAACCGTTGTTGAAACGTTAATTAATAAACATTATATTCATAGCTAGACACTGATAGTATAGTGCTATAACATTTAAAGTAAATGTAGTATTTTTATTTCTTGGTCGTTATTATTTACGAATACTGCGAAATAAGTACTTTCACCTAGATAATACATGCGACAAGCATAGGATCGCCTTTTTATGTATGTTAAAAACTTTTTCTTTGAAAATATATTAAGTGAATATCTTATTCTCAGTTGCAACAAATAATTAAAATTTCATGCACGTGTTCCAAGATTTCCTAATAGGCAATTTGAAGAGCATTTTTTTGACTCCCAAGACTTTTGGAGATTTTCTACAGTTTCATTCTGTGGCTAAGAATAGAACAGCGACAATTGGTGGACAGCCCAAAATATCTGACATAAACTGCTCATAATTTTCTTCCTATGCAACAAATTTATAAACTTTATCCTCTTCACTGTCATACTGTTTTATTTCCGGTCATTTTTAAAGAATAAATAGAATAGGTTGAAATTAAATATTTCAAACGAGAAGGACTGTTTCACTGTTTGTTTTGGTTGTTTCATAACCTCAATAACAGATTAAATATTTTTCGTCGGTTAAAATACAGATTCACGTCGAAGAGATCTGTGGAATTGCTAAACGGTCGTGATTTACCTTTCCTACATCTAGATTTCATAAACGAACGATTTAGACAAGTCTGACTGGTCTGACGTAAATATTGAACGCACCTTAGGTTGAATTTACTGTTTGGACCCTTACTTTGTGGAATCTACTCATATTAATGTTATAAAAAAAAATGTTATAAATGAAACAGTTAGTTTCATTTATAACATTAGCACCTTAGGTTGTCCAAAAACATTTTAAAAAACAAAACAGTAGTTTGATGAATTTAGTTCTAAATTTAGTATGGAAATTCATAATAGGCATGATGACTGATTTTGAAAAACTACTCTTTAATATTTGAAAGTATCCATTTTTTCAGAAAATATTTAATTTCTGCAAAAAATGAGGTTTCATTGGAAAATTATTCCATTTTAATTTAAAATTTCACATCGCCATCAAATTGACCTTTTTCAAGTACTTCATCGTGACGAATTTCTTTCACCGGACAACCTTCACACTTCACACTAAATTCTAATATAACCTCAAACCGAATAATACTACACGATAAAACTCATAACAATTGCACTTCTAAATTATTATAGTATCCAACTAATACACACTAGTACACAAATTTAGCAAAACCAATCAACTTTTGTTCTCGATTATTTATATTTAAATCAGTAAAAAATGCTATTTCTATCCATCTTTCTGAAGGTTTTCCGTGATCAGCTGACAACATGAGGTCACTTGGAAACGCTCTATTGACCTTTTCCAAGTACGTCATCCTGACGAATTTCTATCACCGGACAATCTTCACTAAATTCTAATTCTAATATAACCTCAAACCGAATAATACAACACGATAACACTCCGAACAAATGCCTTTTTACACTTTTAAATAATTATAGTATCTAATATACACACTAGTACACAAATTTACTAAAACCAATTAACTTTTGTTCTCGATTTATATTTAAATCAGTAAAAAAGCTTCTTTCTGAAGGTTATCCGTGATCAGCAGTTTAAAACAACATGGCGTGTGATCACAATAAACTCCCACATAGTAATGCAACTCCCATGTTAGAGAGTGGGAGACAGTTTTTAGCGACGCCTGCGACCGGCCGCGTACTAAATGAAAAATATGGATAGACGTTCAAGCAATATCAGGCCACTGATAACAATGAGAAGAATTGGCTCTGAATTTAAATAGATCAAATGGCGGCAAATTTAAATAAAGTAATGGTTAATTGCACAATATTTGGTTAATTGTTTATTTTTGAATTCGTCAAAAATTGTCAGTATTTACATGTTTTGCTTATCGTTAGAAGGTTATAAACGTTTTTACACAATAAACATGTAAAAATTGACAATTTTCAACAAATTTCAAAAATAAACTATTTTCACAAAATACCGAACAATATTGCATGGAAAATTGAGAAAATCATTAGTAATGAAAAGGTTGCTAAGCCTCCAAATGGGAAAAAATTTGGAATCAATCAAAACACAAATTATGATAAGAGTATCTTTTATTAATATCATTCATTACATAGTTTAAAAATATTTGATAGTAAAACATAAATTTAATATACCAAATAACACTTACTTACTTACCTTGCAAAAATAAAGCTGGAATGGCTGTTCGCTTGACTCATCTTTTTCCAACTTCGACTATATCGTCTCGTCTAAAGTGTCGGGATCACTTTCGAAAATTTTTGTGCACTGCTTCTGGGGCGATACTCGTACATTTTTCATTTCTTATGACTTTCAACCATTCATGAAACATATCCAATTCATTTTTTGGGTTTGGAAAGCGATACTGGCTACTGATTATATCTGTACATCCATCCTGGGACACAACATTTTTTCTTCTTTAGCGATAAAGCCATGTTACAATGCACTTTTAACAAGTTTAAAACTATATAAACACTAAACTAGGTACCAATTATTATTCTATTACTGAATAACAACTACTATACTAAGTGTTCAAATCCTCTGGTTTTTAGGATCTAAACACTATAAGTTTCACGAACTTGTCGCGAGTTACACGAAACTTTAGATTAAGAGCCTGTGTGGGTTCTGGTAGACTTCGCGACCCTCGGAATTTTATGTTAATTTTAAATTTGTTTGATAGCTACCCTTAAATAAAGTAGATTAGAACAAAAATTTCGTTGGATCATTCAGAAATTACTTTAAAAATCACGAATTTAGTTCAAAAAATTATACTTTTTCAATACTATTTAATGCTATTTACGATGAATATTTTCACTTTAAACCGTAAAGGTTGTTATCTTTAACTAAATTTAAGTCTGTTTCACAAAAAAAACCGGAAGAAAATACTTTAATTTTGCCAATTTTTAGAAATATATTCAAGCATAATTATTTTTACTCGACACTTTTAGGTTATAAACCAACACACTCAAATCCTATGTCTAAGATACCTCACGATCACAAATCATGATTGTCCTGTGATCAGGTGATAGCTAAGCGGCGTTGTCGAATGGTGTTTATTTTCTTTTAGTTGAATTAATTTTGCTGTGAAGATGATTTTGACGTAAGTTTTTACTTTATTCAATAGATTTCAAAATTGTTTGTTTAAGATCTACATTTAATGACAAATTCAATCATTAGGTTTGGTTTGATTACTTGAATATGTACCGCACTACTGTTCATCTTAATGGGTACTTCATTTGTTACAGTTGCCAAATAACGATCATCAATTTTCTGCTGAACGCGTGTTTTTTTCATTAGAATTGAAATACGCTACGATACCGATCAATGATGCATTAACTGTCATGTATGCCAAATATCATGTTAATGAACATATGAAATGATATAACATATTTTTGTTTGAAGATATTTTAGACATTTGTATCTTGAAAATGAATGAATACCAACTAGGCAATCCAGCGACCTGTCAAATAAAATTCAATATGGCGTCCCAGGGCAAATAAAAATACGATTTCGGTCTTTTGTTATACACAAGAGTGTTTATTTTGGAGAAAGGTGATTTTATTTGGCTTTAAGGATTGTCTTGTGTTTTGATAATAATAATAAACAATGGAAAGGTTAGTTTTATAAAACTCTTGAGTTGCATATGTGGATTTCGGATCAACTTTTGGTTAAGTTGTACCCACATAAAAACATTAATTTTTCGTTAGTTTAGTTTCATCACTACATCTCTTTGTATTCAAATAAGCTAGAGAGACGAATATGCTCTATTGTCAAGAAAAATTGCTATTATTTTATGAACAAATTGATCTAAAATGAGAACATAAAATAAAATAATTCCAACGTTAATATTTCATGAGTAATTCAAATAGGCGATTATTATATGTGTTAAAATCTTTTAGATCACACAAATTTAAAAATAATTTTCATTCATTTGAATTACATTCAAAAAAAAATTAACACACTGCAATAATATAAGTCGTAGGGAACAGTTTTTTAATTTACGCAATCAAAATGGAATCACTTTATCTTACAATGTACTTGATCAAACAATATCATATCGACAACATCATTACAAAAAAGAGCTTTTCCTTCTTTCGTCAAACTTGAGATGAGGGAATGTTGCAATAAAATTTTGAACTATCTCTTGACCTTGCTGTTCTTATTCATCTATGGAAACTTCCTCTGCATGTTGTAGGGTTTCTCAGGTAGGGTAAGTACTCCCTTTACTATAGGATATTCATAATATAACATTCAAAATAATGAAGTCAAGTTTTACCTTGCCTACTAAAACAAATACTCAATTGTCTAAAGTAGATCCTACTTTCAGTACAAAGCCAAATTAAAAATATTTGTAAGCATATGTAAACTTTTGAAAGCCTCCATCTGCTTTTTGGTGCAAAACTGTGTGATAATATAAAATAACTATTTAAATCCCTAGGAGTTCATTCATTTCTCAATTGTTGTTGAAATCCAATGAAGGTTTTTAAAGAAACAAAAAGTCAAACCACAGCGGATACATAATATAAAACACGCTAATTAAATCAACGAAAAAATTCTTGAACACAGCTGTCCAAATTGTTTGCCCTGGACTGCCATATTAGGTCACGTGATCTGGATTGCCTAATTGTAATCGAAAAGGAATAAATAATTATTGAAGTCATATATCAAATGGAATTAGGTTATGTTGTTATATCCAGATTAGCACCATAGAGACCAGATAAGGAGATCGAACTCATACGGAAAAATTGACAAAACCTGTCCTCAAAATCGTCTATCTAAGCAGTATGTTTTTTCACCGCGGCGTCGCTACTACAAATCCAATAGACCATTCCAGAATGACGTCACTGACAGGTCGGTCATATTGTGCTGGAGGGCATACATTCTATTTAGTTTTCATTGTTTACTGGTAAACAACGTATAATAGTTAGCCTTTAATTAACAATTAGTTCTTAAAGGTATCTAAAATGTAATCGTTTTGTACTTTTGCTAAGTGCGGAATGCGGGGCTGTTTTAACGAAGCGAGGTGACTATTTAAATGATCTCTCTGATGAACGCCGCGTTGCTTGGATTAGTCCTTTAAAATGGGGCCCCCTCAGTGAATCACAACTTTAAACTTTGCTTGTGTGATCTCGAAATTTTATCGAAGGTTAGTTAGTGTTGATGAAATAAAACAAATTAATTTGTTTTATTTCATCAGTAGTATGGATCTTCATCAAGTAAAAGCCTCATCTATTCAGTTAGTTAGTGTACCTAAACCAGTCAATTTTTCTTCATAAAACACAAACACACGAGGTTCAACTCCAACTAATCGATTCGGTTGCCATCCAGCACAATATGGCCAACATTCATGTGTTCTGGAATGGTCTATAGACGCCTAATGACGTCACTGACAGGTCGGTCATATTGTGCTGGAGGGTACACTATTCAGTTTTCTTTCATTGTTTACTGGTAAACAACGGATAGATGATATAGTTAGACTTTAATTAGTAATCAGTTCTTAAGCATCTAAGATGCCATCGTTTTGTTCTGTTGTTTAGGGTAGTATGTAAGGAGGAAGAGATAAGGTATCTTGTTTTCGATTTTAACGAAGAGATGTGACTATTTAAATGCTGTATCTCAATGTTTCCTTATTCTCATAGACCACTTTCAAAATTTTGCTGGTTCCGGTGGACCATATTCCCAAAACTCGACAAAAATGTGAAGATCTAATTATGGAAATTTGCGTTGCGGCTGAGTTTCAACCACGAATTAACAGTTCTTTCACACAATACCCTCTTGTCTTCCTTTTTGAATTTAAACCCTATGTCTCAAAACTCTCCAAAGGTCGGATCTGAATATTTCAAATATAATTTCTCCTTTCAACGTCCTAATATTGATTCTAAAGAGACATATTCATTTTTTTCATGCATTTTACTCGTATATAAAGTATCACGAATTTCAAATTTATGAATTTCGGGATATTCAACAGTCTTTGGATGTTGGCGGAGTTTATATTTTTCAACATTTTTTCATTGTTTTAATTTTTCGCACTTTTTAATACTTCAGCTCATAAATGCACAGCGCAACACACACACGTTTATATACCATATATGAAACCGGTAGCAACGGCCCTCCATTGTCTTTTTCAGAGATGAAATAAGCATACGTGTACATTATATATTAATGTATCTGCATCTAAAGCAAACTCTTTCAAATCGCAATCTGTACTGAACAATATTATCTTCTGTATATTCCTTGTGGTATATTCATTATTCTTTCCTTTATTTTCTTGGTAAATAAAACCACAATCCTATTACATATTTTTACTCCAACATTTTGGTAGCGTTCCAGCTACTGTTATCAAGAATCATTTGTGACTTTATCCGCTCCGATTAGTTTTATTTTATGGAAAATATTAAAAAAGGTTACGTTTTTTATCACCGATAATTATGTTACATTAAATAAATATAATATTTTTGTGATTCTTGGAAAGTGTCATCATGCCTAGTTGACTAGTTAATACATATTTTGTACTAGGGATATGTTTCATGCCTTATTGTGAAGGTCTGTGCGATCTTAAAGATGTACGTATTTTAATGTCTATTTGTCTTTTTAATCACTTGATGATTCTAAGCATCTATTTCAGAACTAGCATGGCATAGGTGTTGATTTCTTGTATAAAATTTCCTGCCTTTAGTAGCTCAAATTATTTTTTATGTGAGTTCTCAGATAGGTTTGTGAATAAAATAAAAAATGTTTGGTTGTTTTAATACAGCTTCATATTTATTAGACTCGGCGGATGTTTTATGAACCTTTTTGGTATTTTTATTACTTTTACAACCTACGTACTCTTCGTCTACTCCTGCAATTTTTACCTTCAGCTACTCCGTTCTATCATATACAGTTAGCAAACCCCCACGTTAACTATGTTCCAAAATCCTATCACTTCCTTAGCTGATATAATCTCCGCATTCTCTGTTTTTCAACCATCTTATCTCAAGATTTCCGCATTCAAGCTTCATCTGTAGCACTACATTTTGAAGGACTCCATATTTATTCTATCCGGTTACACTAATGACTAATGCCCACGTCTAGTTGAAAATGGCAACAAAAATATTTTGCTAGTTACAAGAATTAAATTTAAGACAAAAAATCTAGTGGTACAACATTAGGAATGCTACTCGAAGTCAGTAACATGAACATAATATTAAAAATAAAAAATATAAAGTAGCTACTCCCTGGACTATGTACCGGGTGGGCAAATAAGAACGGCCGTCGGCCATATTTTAGGATCGGGTTGTAGTACAAAACAATCTATAATAAAGTTGACCCTGAGAACAACCTGGGAATTATTCACGGACTTCTAGGTCTACCGCTAAAGGGCGTAATTGAATTTAAAAAATCTAAAAAGCAGAATTTTACAGTCTGCCTTATTGAGGACAATGACAAAAACAATTATGGCATCCTTCGAAAAAGTCTGCGAGTATTTGATTACTATGATTACTATTTCCATAAGAGACATGTTTCTTTTATAATAGAATTCATCTAAATGAAATTGATCAGGCATAATTTTACCTTTAACTTATTATTTTTAAATGCAGGTACGCCAAACGAAAAATTAATAAGGATTACCTTTTAGCGGTGACGGTAATATTACTATGACGACATTTTCAATATAGGCCAGAGTGAAGCTTTTCTAATAAGACTAAATTTGATTATTTCCGTTTACACTAAGCAGCCGATTCCAATTTGGACAAAGAATTCCAACCATAATTCACACGTTCCTTGAAATATCTTGGGTTAGAAATAGTAATTATGCGCCAAGGTAGAAAAGTGAGGTATTATTGTCGAGGTCCATTAAAGACCGAGAAGCGATGCTTCGAGGTCTTTAATGGATCCGAGACATTAATATACTTTTCTACCGTGGCTCATATAGCATTTTTTTCACTACTTCACTACTGGCATTTTATTTTTTTAAATATTAGTTTGTCGACTCCCGTTTCACATGCTATTTTGGTCTACTCTCATATTCCATTGTTAATAATGTATGCTTCTATTTAATATTTTCAAAGGAGAATTAGATTTAAAAAAATAGCGCCCTCTAATGATACTGAATGAGGTGCATTGATTATATAACACTCACCATAGTAGAAAAGGGCTCTTTTTAACAAGACAAACTTTGCAAAAATTCGGTTAAGTAGAACTTCGGTTCTACTTAACCGGGCGTTTTTTCAAAACAAAAGTTCCCACTCTTCCCTACCTCTTATTTGAGTAGATACACTAAAACTTATCAAATATACGCAGAATTTTTCGAAAGATACGATTGTTTATGTCATGCTCCTCAATAAAGTAGAATTTGGATTTTTAAATTCATTTACGCCCTCTATCGGTGGACCAGTCTGTAAATAATTTTCAGGTTTTTTTCGACACCAGTTTTGTAATAAAATTTGTCTTTTCAATGCTGTACTTACTAAAATCCCATCCTAAGTTATGGCCAACGGCTGTTCTTATTTGCCTACCCGGTACATACATCGATCTGTAATAAATTATACTCAATCAGAAGATGTAGAAATTAAATCAATATATCTCTTTTATTTAATAATATACCCTCTAAGTATTTGATCAAGGGTCCAAACTACATAACTTATAACGTGATATTTTAAATCAACTCACCTTACATACTAAATTTCTTGTGTAGATTATTTCGTGGTTAGAATTCTTTGGTAACATATTATCTCGTCAACTTTACTGTCTTTCATCATTTTTATGCTTATTTTTTAACATTACAACTATTATTATGATGGCATTACTATTTTATTATTGTTCAATGCTTATACATTCATTTGTACTAAAAATAAGTGTTTTCCTTTATATCTTTTTTTTTAATAATTCATCCATTCTTATTTCATAAATGAAAAATATTATTCATCTATTACACTCAACGATTGCTCGTGGGTTGTTATTACATCACAATAATCGAACTACCCAGTCATCGTGAACTATTACAGAAACAAAATCAATAGAAAAATTCTTAGTCACTGAAGAAACATGTGAGAGATTTTGTCAAGGTCGTTTATATCTAATAAACCTGAATAAAATGCTCAGTTTACTGTAATCGTTGATATCTGCTTTCTCTTATTATTTAGAATCTTGTATTACCTTGATAAACATCTTGTTCTTAGAATGAAGCCTGCAGATACCCTGAAATTCCCTAATATATCTAAGGGAACTATACTAGTATCTGAGACTTTCCTCAGGAACTAAGTAGAAGGGGGCACAATAGATCTTAAAGGTCTCAGTGAATTTCAGCCCAGAATCCATCCATACATACATACAAGTAGAGGTAGGGGTTAAGTATTTAATTCACAACTGAGTTAATATTGATCAATATAGGTCGAAATAAAAAAAATTACCGAAACGAAATCTTATTGAAGTTGGTGAAAAATTAATTTCACAGTAAAACACGTTTTCTAGCAATGCATGATTTTCTCCACTACAACACTTGTCGGGATGCATTTTTGTAGTTGGCTTTGCCTATGTACTTATACATTTCTTTAATTTTTGACAGCCACTTTTGTCAAAAATTTTGAATACGCAATATTACTCGTACTTCCCTGTTTTTAATTGATACGTCAAATTAGTTGTACTCAGTTTGTACATTTTGTACTGAATTTAGTGAAATTAATCATTGTCATCCTATTTAACGTATTTAACTGACTTAGTTTGAAATTTTATTTTAGAAGCGGATGATAGAATGCTGTTCCGGAAAATTCAATTCTGTCAAATTTAAGTACCTACCAAGTAAAAACAAAAATAGAATTATCTCAAAGTATTATATACAGCGTGGGCCACAGAAAACAATCCATCCCGATATTTGGCAGATTTTAAGGAAATTAGGAAACACGTCGATTTTTGTTCTAAGGGGGATACATTTTTACGATACAGGCATCTGTCTTCTGTCCCTTCCACTTCACCAACCCCTTATTTTTAAATATGGAATATACCATGTGCAGCACATCATTAGAAAGGCATTTAGATGGAGTATTCAGACATAATGATCGTCCACGATTTTTTTCGATATTTATACCATCTTTACAAAAAATTAATTTAGTACACCTCTTAAAAATGAAACGCAACGCCTATGGTTTGCTAATGTATCATTTTTTTCTGTCACATCAAAAGTAAATTAAAACAGTTATGGCAAAAAATTAGTAATTTCATACTAAGACAGTTTGTTTAACATTGTTATTAGTTAGTTTTTGAATACTTCCAAAATGGTATATTCTATTGCAGAACGAGTTGAGATTATTTTTATGTTTTTTGAAAACGGGAAGTGTGCAAGAAGAACGGCGAATTTATTTAATCAGCTTTATGAAGAAAAGCAACTTCATCACTCATTTACAGCTAATGATAAAATTTCGTCAAACAGGGTTAGTAGCTAATCAAAAAAAGGACTATGAAAATAGGGTTAGGACTGAAGCGGCAGAAGTAGCAATTTTAGGTCATAACAATTTAGATCGTACAGGTACAAGAAAATTGGCCGAAGAATCAGGTTTTTCGCGCACTACCGTTCGTAGGGTTTTGAAACATCATAAATTTCATCCCTACAAGATACATTTGGTACAGGAAATAAATGAAGATTACCCAGACAGACGACTACAGTTTTGTGAGATTATGACTCACAAAATAAATACTAATGCAAACTTTTCATTCAATATTTGTTTTTCGGATGAATTTTTTTTGTAAATGGTACCGTAAATCGACACAATTGCCGCTACTTCTTCTTGAATTAAACGTGTGGGCAGGAATTATGGGGATCGTATTGTTGGACCATTTTTCATTGATAGAAACTTGAATGGAGAAACATATCTCGAATTATTAGAGGAGGCTATTGATCCTGCTCTCACAGATATAATCGAAAATGATTATAGGTACTCAGAAGATGATCCCTTTTTCCAACAAGACGGCGCATCTCCACATTACAGTAGATCTGTAAGGCAATATCTTAATGAACTATTTCCTAGGCAATGGATTGGAAGGAGAGGCCCTATTGAATGGCCTGCAAGATCCCTCGATTTAACACCCTTCGATTTTTTTGTGGGGTTATTTAAAGAGCAAAATTTATAAAACCGTACCCGCTTCGTTGGAAGAACTAAGACGACGAATAGCACATGAAATCAGTCTAATAACTCCTGAAAGGCTTCAAAACGTTCGACGTAATTTCGAACAGCGACTCTACAATTGTATGGAAGTCGATGGACACCATTTTCAACATCTAATTCATTAATTCAATATTTTTATATCATAACTTCTAATTTAGTTAACTTTCCTTATAGTATTACAATTAATTATCATATTGTTTTTGCAATATTTGTTTTAATTTACTTTTGATGTAACAAAAAAAATGACAGATTAGCAAACCATAGGCGTTGCGTTTAATTTTTAAGAGGTGTTTTACTTTAAATCAATTAAGACTTTTTTTTGCAAAGATGGTATAAATATCGAAAAAAATCGTGGACGATCATTATGTCTGAATACTAAATGATGTGCCGCACATGGTACGGGGTGGACTGTTTTCTATGGCCCACTCTGTATATATATTATATATGAAACATTTAATTTAATTAATTTAATTTAATTTAATCGTCAACAAATTCCATCCCTCGTATTCACCACTAGGGATAGAAGATGTTCAGAAAGAATTTGAAGAACAATTGAAAATGTTAGATGGAAGTGTTAAATAATTGTGGTAGTTAGTGTGAAAATTAACTATTGATGTATTAAATATACCTACCTAATTGCTAGACCTATACAGGTTGATTCATTATTGCGATAAATTCCAATATCCTGTAAAACATCGATATTTAAATAAAATAATATAAATTTTTATATGTATAACGAGTTATTCATGGGTAGCCATAAGCAATCAATAAAATAATATTTATGGCATGGTTTTCGTAGTTTGAAAGTAGGTTAATTTCGGTCTCTACTGAATAACATATTTTGGTACATTAAAATGTGGTAATGTTGCCTGTTTTAAAATAAAAGGATGAATTATAAATAATAACTTTTTAAGTATTTAATATATATATAGGTGTGATTTGATAAGGTGGCTTATTGGCCTATTCCACTGCGACCTCTCCAGGTATATTGAATCTAGATTACATTTGAAACGTTATCTCTGCCGATAACATTTAGGATACTAATAGAATTTCTCATATTTGATCTTTTGGTGGAATAGACAACAAGTCTATTCTGATAGAAAATAATTCAAATATTTTCTTTTAGTGGAATAGACAACAAGTGTATTCGGTCCAAAAATCAATGATCATAGTTCCGGATGTTAACTTCAGCGCGAAATTTGAAATAAGTTGAAGTTATATAAATTTGAATGGAGAGGTTTCTATCAATTACCTCGAAAGAGAGTAGATTAAAATTTGTAACTGTGCAGTAGTTCATAATAGTAAAAGTTTCTTAAAAATATGAGTTGGCAATGTTTCTGAACTTTACTGGGATTACTGTTCCTGGGCATACAGTTCCTGGGAGACACTATTATACCGTTCCTGAGCACGTACAGTTTTTGGGCACATACAGTTTCTGTGCACATACAGTTCCTGAGCTCTTACATCTATTTATCGATCCAGTGAAATAAAAAAGTTCCTGGAGTAGAACGTTCCAGCACTTGACTTTCCTGTTTAGCTACTAGTTCCTGGAGAAACTTCCCGTTCCTATATTCAGTTCCTGGATGATACAGATTAAGGAAAATAATTTGTTACATTTTTTTACGGCTTCACCATTGGTTGTAATTTTTTTATATAATTTTAAATAAAAAGCAAAATTGTAAATGTAAAAGTTTTTTCATTATATATATATATATATATATATATATTTTTTTTATCTAGTAAGTTTTATTTAACACACAGATAGTGTAACAACTTTTTGTCTAGTGTACCTTAGTTTTCTTTATAGGAAGATAATCAATAGTTATAAGTTAGCTGATTTTTAATTTGAATTTTTTCTAATTTTTAGTGGCGTCCTTTGTTTTCTTGTAATATCTATATTTAACTTAATTGCGCAGGTAACAAAGCCCTGTGAACTGGCTCTGTTAACTCCAAATTTTAAAATCAGTTTGGCAAGAACCTTCAATATTAAATATTCATTTTATTTTATTAACGCCCAACGCCGAGAGGGTACATTTTGTTTCACATTCAACCCGACTCTTTTTATGTAACCAATAATCGAGACTGAACCTTTGATGTAGTTTCTTGCAGGTGGCTTCTGATGTTTCCTCTTCTAGGCGACATAATCTGTACAAGGATTTGTCTGTCAACCCCATTAGCTTTACGTGCCTGTTAAGCTTAGGGTCCCTGATAACTTACTGATAACCTACTACGGCTTTGACATTTTTTCTATTTTTGCTTAATAGGTGATAGCACCCCTACTTGTAAGAATCTTTTACTTCACCTGTCCTTGCCTTGATGATGACTTGCCCCAGAATGGATATTATTATCCCATCCTCCAGAGTTACCTTTATCCATTGTCATATTGTTGTGGGTGTGCTTCGTCTATTAATTGTACTAAATAATAAATTAATGGTAATATTGCTAAATGCTCTCTTGATCTCTGACAAAGTGACCATCGCTATCTTTTTTTCTTCTACTGACTTTGATATAAGCCTAGATTCGCAGATTTGCCTGATTGATAAGCATATTGACGATTGTTTAGGGGTTTATCGTTCAACACTTCGTCTCTTATGCACCTCTCGTTAGTAACATTTTCAACGAATTCGCAAAAATAATTGCTTGTACAGAAAATTCGGAAAAGTATTCCTTCTATCAAAAAATAAACAAAATTTGCATAATTTTATTGGTAAGACAAGGCTAGTATAGGTCCAGACATCTGTCGGGCCCTCTAGTTAATTATAAAGAAATAAAGTAAGGGTTTCAATGTTTTACCATTTTCTGTGAACATCTCTGAAATCCTATCAATGTAAATTAACATACATGAACAATTTGAATAATTGAATAGGTATGGGATATGACGGAAATTTCAGGACAGTAAAAATGTATTTTGCCTGTAGAAAAGTCAAATTAATCTTTAATACAACCATTGCATCTAGACAAAAAGTTCACTTTCGGTAGTATAAAAACCTTAAGTAATAGTTTACTACTAATTTTTACATTAAAAGTTTTTGAATATAAAACAATTATATAAAAATAAGTTTTTTAATTCATCATGAAATTAATTGGGATAATTCTAAGAATGTTATAATTCGTTGTTCGAAGTAAACCGATTTTGCAATTATAGGTAATCGCAAGTAAAAGGTCATTGTCTCATACATTTCGTTATATTTTGCATGCTATTACGATTCTGCCTACAGACTGGAACTAATGAAATCGAGAGGCCATTTGCCTCCAGTAATGAATTTGTAAAAGAAAGTTTTTATCAGCGATATGAATTATAATAATTAACTATAATATTTCAACCACTTTTTCGTTTTCTACTTTGGATACATAGCCACAAGCAAAGCGGAAACTGTGGCAATAATATTTAAAATCCACCATTCACAAGATTTATTTGCATACCTACCAATTTTGTAATTTATATAGGAAAATTAAAGACTTATTTTCTTTTTTGTAATTTCGAAGGGCTCTGGGTAAATTGAGGATTTGCTTTTATGAATTCATTGGAATTTAATATTTCTCTAAGAAACTGTTACCTGCAACGGCTACTCAGTTTAGAGAGCCCCTCAGGTGTAGATTCTGAGACCAAACTAGTAAAAATTCAGAGAGTAGTCTGACCGGTTCTCGGGTAATCCTACTTGAAATTTATTTTAATTAAGGTACTGAAGGAAGTTAATTATTAATCAAGTTAATGAAATTAATAATTAAAAATTAGGAAAGTTAAGAAAGGTAAGAAAGGTAAGTGGGCGCCACCCTGAATAATTCTAGTCTATTTGTTACGCACATCAGCATTATAGCGACAGATCCTGGAATATTGGAAGGGAAAATAAACTCTATGAACAACGTTATTAAATTTACAAGTTGTATATTGACTTTTTTTTAAAATTAAACAAGAAAAAAAAATGTTTTTTTATTGAGTTGTTCTATGTTGAAGAAGCGATCTCGGTGAAATATATATGTTACTTTCCTGGAGTGGTGTATTCAGTCATGGTTCCAGATAGAGTCCTGGTTCCAGATAAAGGTAAAGATATCCTGGATCCGGTCCTGGTTTCAGATGGAGTCCTTGTTAAAGTTCCAGATCTAGGTACAGATAACGTTCTGGTTTCAGATGGAGTCCGTTCCAGGTAAAGTTCCAAGTGAAGTTAATTCACATGAATGCACTTTTTAAAGATAAGATACGTTTGGCTTGAATAGCACATGTTCACAGGAAAGAAATAATGAAACCTCTTTGCCACTGTTTAAATACACGAAATCATATGTCTCATGTTCATGTCAAGCTCAGACGCTTTGACCAAGAAAGGAATTTACATTTCAATAGTGAATTCTTAATTCACATTTAATTAATAATTGATAGAAGAAGAGTTAAGAACGATGTCGAAGTGGGACTAACAAATAGCAGTAGCTATTTTCACCACAGACGGAACTCGTCTTTTGTCGACAGTAAATATATTCAGCCTCGAAACATTTCTCGGTGTTGGGCATTAGAAAGGACTGGCTATTCGCCACCCATACGATAATTTTTTATTAATTAACTGGAGGAAAGTAAAGTGAACGAAATTAACGTTACATGCCCTTATTTTATGTTTGCCATGATTTTTTCGTCTTTCTTTATTTTTAACTAGAATGGAATTTTTCATCGATGTTAAGGTTGTATTTGAAATACTTCAGTTAACTGTAGGTACGAGGAACGGAATTATTCGTCCATTTTCACCGATTTTGAGATTTTAATCTGACTAAATCAAATTCCAAGAATACCCGTAACTACAGATATATTATACATAGTGAGACCAATAATCACTTATGGAGCGATTGCGTGAAGTAGTAGTCCTATTGACGACGACAGACAACCTCTCCAAAATTGGAAGACTAGCCTGTTTATGCATTTCAGGAGAAATGAAAACATATCCAACAGCGGTCATGGAAGTTATTCTTAACTCCACACCAGTACATATGGTGGTGGAAGTAAAGAGAAAACCACCTCCTCGCTTTTTAGGAATCAGAAATCCTGGGACATGCCACAGTATGGTATGACGGAGAAGTATAACTTTTCAAAGAAATTGGACACGAAATTAAGCAGCAAGAAGGAATGGGATCCAACACCATAACTCAACTTGGAAATAATGCCATTCAATAGTATACAGACGGCTTAAAAGCAATATGAGGGACTGGAATAGTAATGTACGGGTCAGGAACCAAACAATCCGAAAGCTTGGGAAAAAACCCAAGTATCTTTCAAGAGGAAATTCACGCCATAGGAAAGTGTGCCCAGTTCAATATTCATAAAATATATTAAAGGCAAAGGATTATCATCATGTCAGATAGTCAAGCAGTCATTCATTCATTCGTTTGGGTTATGCTCAACAGCCCAGGCACTTGAACTGAATCTTTATACCATTTCCCATGTTATCTACTTCCATTCCAGAAGCTTCGTGTCTTCTATATATGCCACTAGTTTGACTGGAGGGATTTTCAGTAGTTGTAATGGTTGTATTAATTCCTCTCCAAAGTGCTTGCGTCGGAATACTTGTAATTTCTCACAGAAGCAGAGTATGTGAATAGGTGTTTCATCATCAAGTTCACATTTTCTGTATATAGGTTCACTAACTTGACCAGGTCGGTAACTGTCTTCAAATGTATCTTACTCCTTGTCTAGCTTGTTCAGTAAACTCTTTATATGGAGGTGCCCTTGTGTCAACCTCCATTTGAATTGGTGTTCCCCATCTAGCCAGTTCCCGATTTCCCCTCCTATGCAATCTTTTGTGATTCCACAAATCTATGAAGTCATCTTTAGAGCCTTAAGGAGCTAACTGGTCCGCCATTTAATTACCTGCAATCAATCCCCTCGTGTGCCGGCACCCATATTAGAGAGATTTTGTTGTCTCTTGCCAGCCTGTTAAGGGATTCTTTGCAGTTTGCAGTCCAGCAGTCATTAAAGCACCGAGTTCTTGCGCAATCAGTTCTAAAATGGTATGAAAATGCCTAGGGAAACAATGAACTAGGCAAGAACAGCATTCTCACCCTTTTGTGGATTCCAGAACACACTGGAATAGAAGGAAATGAAATGATAGATTAATTAGCAAACAGAGGGGCTGAAGCACTTTTTGGGGACAGGAACCCGTTTGCGGTATCAACTCCAATGTAACATTGGAAGAAATATGCAACGCCGTAAAGAGAATAAGACCTGGACATTGGAAATATCTAGTAAGGCTTATGCAATAAAAGAATACTCTTGGGAGACTACAACCATGTGAGAACAAATAAATGCCTTAGCCAGAGTAAAACTGCACTAAGAGTTTCAACAGGTATTCTGACGGGATACTGTCGTTTGAATGGGCACCTTAAAAAGCTCGAAATAGAGGAGCAAAAAGAATGTAGATTCTGTGGATTGGAAAAAGAAACATCCGTCTACATCCTTACGGATTGCTTAGCAATCCAGAATCCTAGGGCACAACGCCTAGGAGATTACTAGATAGAACAGGGACATTTACCTCAGTTAAAGGCTGCAGATAACCTGAAATTCCTCCGGGAAATAGGTCTAAAGGAGCTTGTTGTCTCTGCGACTTTCATCAGAAACTAAGTAAAAGGAAGGAAACGGAATAGATCTTTCAGGTTTCAGTGAATATCACCCCAATATACATACAAACGACTAGAGATATTAATTATATGGTAAATTACAAATTTAATTTAGAGATAAAAATAAGAACTTAATGATTTTGAGAAAACTATTCCCGTATATCAACAAAATCTATATCTACCAAAAAGAAAGGAGTCCGACTTGTACGTTTGGTCAATAGGCTTAACAAAAAACAAATGTGGATATTAACAAAAGTAACATTAAAATTTTACGTGAAATCCGGACACTTACGAGGACAAAAAATTTAGAAAGTCATTCCTGGTCCAAATCCGTATCAATATCAAAGATAAAATTAATGAATCATTGATTATGCTTTCAGTTTTCAGAGGGTTTCAATACAATCAATAGTCAACTTAAATCTGTTTTTTTTTATGAAATAAAACAATTTAATTTGTTTAAATCTTCATTTTATTTTGAACTAACGTTCAAATTAAAATTAGTGTCGCGTTTCGCTACACAGTAACATGTAGAACCCAAACCCTTTAAATTAAATCTTTTAGAAGGCCTCGAGATTAACAAAAACAAATATTCAGGTAATCTGCTTAACGACAAAATAGATATCAATCATTCTCCCTCATTAAACCTTTTTACCTAGAAGATGTGATGGTTGTGGATAAATTTTCGAGGTACTCTTTTTCAATACCTTTGTAATATTCATAGAATTTCGTATTTAGGCACTTTTTGTACTTTTCCCCATTTAAATATATTATAATACTTTTGTCAATATCTTAGAATTCCGTATTAAGGCACTATATAAATTAAAAGTTTTTCATTGTATCTTCACTAGTTTGAAAAAGCTACTGTGTAGCGAAACGCGTCACTAATTTTAATTTGAACGTTAGTTCAAAATAAAAATGAATATTTAAACAAATTAAATTGTTTTATTTCATCATTAGTATGGATCTTCATCAAGTAAAAGCCTCATCTATTCAATTCCTGTTATTTTTTCATTATAATTTTACAAGAATTTTGGAAAACTAAAAACTGTTATAATAATATAAGGGTAATTTATGGTCGCTAAGGAAAATGAATACCAGCATATATGTTTGAAAAGCATTTAAAAAACTGACATCTGCTGTAATAATACAATTATTGTTTAGAGTTGCTATAGGGAAAAGATATAATGACGTATTTTAGCGCAAAGGAAATATTTTCAGTTGTAATTTAACTAGTGCAATGAAAATTTTCGAACATTTTTGGGAAAGATGCTCGAATGCAAGTTAAGTTGAAAAAGAGCACGAGTGCGCGAAGGGTTCGAGTGCCTTTTTCAGTTCACGAGTGTGCGAAGCGTTTGAGTGCCTTTTTCAGTTGAACTTGCATGAGAGCAGATTTGTCAAAAATTATCGATTCTTTTTTATTGCAAGAGTTGAATTTTATAAGAAAATTTTATGAATTCAATCAAATCTTATTGTGTCACTGTCAGTTGCTGTCACATTGCCGTCAACTGTAGCGACAATAATATTATATACTTTATACTCATTGCAGGCACGTAGGAGCTGTCTGAAACATTCGTTGCTACGGACAATGAAAAATGTGTTAGTAAACGACGCTTTATAAAAAACCCATTGTAAAATTTTCTAAGTGCAATGTCGCGATTTGGAAACGCTTCTGCTGTAGATATTGATAAGAATATAAACAATCTTACGCCAACGAATCCAAAACAGTCAAAAAAGTCAGTATGGAGACAATTTCATGAGTTTTGTGCCGAAAGAAATCACTTATTCGAACGAGGAACTTCGGTGGAAAAAATTGCCTTCATTCTTAAGGACTGGGCAAGCAACATGCGCAAGAAGGATGGATCCCTTTATAAAGAAAGTGTGGTGAAAACAATGTGGAACGTGACAGCAAAACTTGTTCAGGAAAAATATTGCGAAGATTTCGGCATTGCAATAGATCCATTTAATGATGTAAGATTTAAATCTGCTAGGGGTGCACGAGATGCTGGGCGCAAAATATTACAAATGAACCCGGAAAAGAGAAAAGAAATCTCATCGGCTTTTACTTACAAAGAATTACTGCAAATTTTGAAGCTTTACGATGAAAACAAGCCGGAGGGTCTACAGAAAAATTTTTTTCATCTCATATCTTATGAGCTAGCATTTCGAGGAGGTGAGGCAGCCAACTGTTTGACGGATTTATTTCAATAATAAAAGTTTAATGATGGAGCAAGCACAAATAGAATAGAATATAATCCAGTGTTTTCAAAAACCTGCCAAGGAGGAGGCCGCAGATTAACAGACAGTAAATGGTTAATCAGAAACACTATTAATGAAGACATCTGCCCCGTTAGGTAGGTCAAATTAACCGGTTTTTATTTAATTTTTTTTATCAAAGCCTCTTTTCTTCAAGATTATACAAAAAACTTTTGTCAAAACGAGGATCTAACGTGAAGACGAACCGTCTGTTTCTTACACCGAATCGAGAATGGCAAAATAATGGTATATGGTTCAAGAACATCCCAGTTGGCAGAAACGAGATCGCAAAATGGACAAAGCAGTCTGTCCAAAAAGCAGGTCTCGATAGCGATAAGTCCAAATTTACAAACCATTCTCACCGAGCAACTGCCGTAAGCCATCTAGCCAAGGTTGGGATAAACGAAAACCGGCTAACGAAAATAACGGGACATGGAAATGTCAGTTCAATAAAACCTTATTTAAATAAAGAGTTTCACGAGGAAATAATAAAGAAAATGAGAAACAGTGAAAACAACGAGTTTAGTGTTTTTTCAGTTTCAACTTCTGCTTCTAGTAACGTTGTTTCTGACCAACAACAAACTTCGACTGGTTCAGTCATAAATTTCAATAATTGCGTTTTTAATTGTAAAAATTTCAATAACTAGGTTTAACAGTGTTCATTTTACTTTAACAAATAATACACGTTTATAATTACGTCTGCATTTATTTTAAAGGACCTGATAATTTTGCACCAGTCCAAATTATCGATAATTTGCACTAGTGCAAAAATATCGCCTAATTGTATGCTCATTGGATAAAACAACAATCAACAATCAAATAGTCGGAAAATTGTTGAAATGTCAAATTTGTCAGATGAAAAAATTTTTCGGGGGTAATACCACGAGTGCTTGAAAATTACCGATAATTTCCATGAAAGCTTGTTGTTAATAATTCCACGAGTTCGAAGAACGAGTGGAATTAGACAACAAGCTTGAAAGGAAATTATCCGGTTAATTTTTAAGCACAATCCGAATTAGGGAGAATATTTTTTCGAATAAAAATACAAATTACTGTATATCTCCACTATTCTGAATTTGTACTTTTTTTCGTCGCAAAATAACATAAATTGTCTCCATACACTATTCTTACTCTTTTCCGTGTTTTTGGGTACACTTTTGATGACATTTTTGTCAATTTCCCGTTCTGTTAATACTCCGAATCGATTCATAACCTCTAAGAAATTCTTCTTTGACGTTTCTCGTTTATTATTTTAATGTTGTCAGTCAACAGTTGTAATGGCAACGTGGAATTATCGCTGGATTGTCCTGGCAACGTGGAATTTCCACTGTAATTTTTTAATTTCCATTTAATAATTTAGCATTCGTTGCTTTGATACAACATGTATGAGTGGAATATTCGCACATATTCCATGCGCTAAATAGGTATATGTAAAGATAGTGTCCTCAGTGAGGTATAATGGGAATATTGTATTTCATAATGAGTTCAGAAAATACGCTTTCCCTCAGTGAGCATAAAAATTTCCCGTCATGCAAGCAGGGGAATAGAATATTTCATTGGGAGTCTGGAAAAAGGATTTTTTCTTGCGCGCGTGACAAATTCTCGGGAAGTCATGCAAGCACGGAAAAATCGATTTCCCGACGTGTAATGAACGATACTTTTTATTATACTTATCTGAAACCTTCTACTTCAACATCTTTACTTCTACAATAATACAAATTGTACAATAAATGTTACTATTGATACGAACGATTCCTAAATATACTAATTATGTTGTTGTTGTTTTCAGAAAAGTGTTATAAATAAATAATTGTTTTTTCTTACAATTAATTTCAATTCTATTCTTTAATTAGCGCACGGAAAAAAAATCGGAGATCGGGAAAAATTTTCCGTGCGCTGTTCTGAAAATGCCACCTTTACTTCTTTGTAAAAACAGATGAAAACATGGTGTTTTCAGATAAGTATAATAAAAAGATGGTGTCCTCAGAGAGGTATAATGGAATATTGTATTTCATAATGAGTTCAGAAAATACGCTTTTCCTCAGTGAGCGTGACAATTTCCCGTCTGCAAGCACGGGAAAAGTAGTTTTGGACGTGTGATGTACGAAACTTTTCATTATACCTCTACAAAAATTCAAATAAGTGCAATCTGTCATAATAATGTGTGCTGCTTATTGTTGCCGAGGAAAATAATTTCCAGAGTATGTTTGAGAGACTGACAGCTGCTGTGATAATACAGGTATTGTTCAGTGCTGATAGGCCAAATTAATAAAGACGTCACTGAACACTGTTTACACTACCACTACACTAACAAGTAACGCCAACGTTTCTAAAATTCCCTACTTAGTAAATAGTGACGTATTTTAGCGCACGGGAAAACATTTGCAGTGCGCCAAACAGGCATGTAGAGATAGTATTTTCATTTAGGTATAGTATATTTCATTACGAGTCCAGAAAATAGGCTTTTCCCGTGTGCGCGCGACGGGTTCCCATGTGAGGCGTAGCGTGTGAGCGTAGAGATCGCACGGGAAAAGGTCATTTTCGGTACCCTTCATAGACATGTTAAGATAGCGTTTTCAGTAAGGTATAATTAAAATGTTTTTCAATATTGATTATTCCTTGATTTCTCAAAAACTGCTCAAAGTATTACTAATAAAATTCTCAAGTGTTAAGCTACTTTTCAATCAACCTTTTTTTTCCAGATGACATATGCTAATTGTTTGTGAAACATAACCAAAAACACCAGCCTAACAAAAATTGGATAGCAGTTGATCTAAACATGTACAAAATCCTAGTATTCTCTGTAATTATTTCATGCGTTACCTGCATTCATGATAGTTGGCAGTCGTACCAACATGACATTTATCAAGGCATACATACATCACCTTTAGATGGATATGGCGAAGGGTAAGTAAAAAATTGCTAATAAATATATATTGTGCTTCCATAAACAGCAAGTTTATTTCATTTTTTACGTTTTATCGATTTATTGTATGACCAAGCTGATTACTGTTATAGAACTAATCGGAAAGTTTGTATATACTTTTTTTAATTGAAGTTATGTGGCTAGAACCAAAGCGGATGGATTTTGACAACTTTGTCGTAGATTTCTATCACGTTTTAAGTTGGAGTATAACTCAATGCCCAGGGAACATGTAGGAACTTAAGATGTTGTTTCGGATTTAAAAAACGTTCCAGACAAGTTTCAAAACATTTTATTTCCCATCCCCATGCCGGCATAAAGTACACATTATGGCCCGCGCGGGCATTAAGGCGCAAAAAACAGTTTTCGATTATCTTATTCTTTATTAACAAAATATAAATTTACGTTTATATATTATTTTGGTTGTATTTACATATAATTGGCAATTCTGGAAGGTTCCGCTGATAGCTAAATAGCCTGCAGCAAAGGTTGACTCATGATTCAGGGCATAATAATGCCCATAATAATGTAATATTGTAATTGTAATATGTATAATATTGTGGTTCGACTTGGTGTTTTATTGAACCCTTTGAAACATTATTAATATTTTTATTATTATATTATTGAGGAAAGCTTTGCTTCAGCGATACTTCTAGATATTCGGGACTACCTCGTAGCAACATTTGACACTCTGGACGTTATTGAACATTATTTCCAAAGGCATGGGGCTCTATTTCATTCAACTAGTGTCGTTACATTTTTTATCTACGACCACCAAAAATTGTCAAAAATTGTCAAAAATTGTCAAAAATTGTCAAAAATTGTCAAAAATTGTCAAAAATTGTCAAAAATTGTCAAAAATTGTCAAAAATTGTCAAAAATTGTCAAAAATTGTCAAAAATTGTCAAAAATTGTCAAAAATTGTCAAAAATTGTCAAAAATTGTCAAAAATTGTCAAAAATTGTCAAAAATTGTCAAAAATTGTCAAAAATTGTCAAAAATTGTCAAAAATTGTCAAAAATTGTTAAATATTTTAAAAAATAGTCAATAATTGTCAAATTTCTTGAAAGTTGTCAAAAATGGTCAATAATTATCAGAAACTGTCAAAAATGGTCAATAATTGTTTAAATTTTGAAAAATGGTCAAAAATTGTTAAAACTTTGAAAAAATGGTCAATAATTATAAAAAACTGTCAAAAATGGTCATTATTTGTTGAAAATTGTCAAAATTTTTGAAAAATGGTCAATAATTGTTAAAATTTTGAAAAATGGTCAAAAATTGTCGAAATTTTAAAAAAATGGTCAATAATTATAAAAAAACTGTCAAAAATGGTCATTAATTGTTGAAAATTGTCAAAATTTTTGAAAAATGGTCAATAATTGTCAGAACCTATCATAAATGCTCAAAATTGGTCAATAATTGTCAAAAATGGTCAATAATTATGAAAATTTGAAAAAATGATCTATAAGGGTCAAAATTTTTGAAAAATTGTCAAAAATTATCAATAATTGTCAAAACTGTCAAAATTGGTCAATAATTGTCAAAAATGGTCAATAATTGTTAAAATTTGAAAAAATGGTTGAAATGGTCAAAATTATCAGTAATATTCAAAAATGGTCAATAATTGTTAAAATTTGAAAAAATGGTCAAAAATTTAGAAAAAATGGTCAATAATTGTCAAAAATTACCGAAATTTTTGAAAAATGGTCAAAATTTTCGAAAAATCGTCAAAAATTGTCAAAATTTTGAAAAAATGGTCAATCATTGTTAAAAATTGTCAAAATTTTTGAAAAATGGTCGAAATCTTTGAAAAATGGTCAAAAATGGTAAATAATTATCAGAACCTGTCAGAATGGCACAACAATTGTCAAAAATGGTCAATTATTGTTAAAATTTGGAAAAATGGTCTAAAATGGGTAACTTTTTTGGAAAATTGTCAAAAATGATCAATAATTGTCAAAACTGTCAAAATTGGTCAATAATTGTCAAAAATGGTCAATAATGTTTAAAAGGCAGAATCAAAAGTGAAAGCCTTGTGTTTCTAAGCCCCGGATCTATTCCGGTAAATTTTCAACTGGCTATTCATAAGTGTACGATGGAAGAAGATATGTCGACAACCAAGACGGTCGTGACCCAGGCAATTTCTGTTCCAGTGTCTCCACCTCAGAAATTCGATTTTTTGATGCCTCAAGCATGGCCCCAGTGACGAAAACGCTTTGAACGATTCATGTCAGTCTCAAAAATTGTCAAAATTTTTGAAAAATGGTCGAAATCTTTGAAAAATGGTCAAAAATGGTCAATAATTGTCAGAACCTGTCAGAATGGCACAACAATTGTCAAAAATGGTCAATTATTGTTAAAATTTGGAAAAATGGTCTAAAATGGTCAACCTTTTTGGAAAATTGTCAAAAATGATCAATAATTGTCAAAACTGTCAAAATTGGTCAATAATTGTCAAAAATGGTCAATAATTGTTAAAATTTGAAAAAATAGTCAAAAATGGTCAATAATTATCAAAAATTGTCAAAATTTTTGAAAAATGGTCAAAATCTTTGAAAAATGGTCAAAAATGGTCAATAATTGTCAGAACCTGTCAGAATGGCACAACAATTATCAAAAATGGTCAATTATTGTTAAAATTTGGAAAAATGGTCTAAAATGGTCAACATTTTTGGAAAATTGTCAAAACTGTCAAAATTGGTCAATAATTGTCAAAAATGGTCAATAATTGTTAAAATTTGAAAAAATAGTCAAAAATTGTCAAAATTTTCGAAAAATGGTCAAAATTTTCGAAAATTTGCCAAAAATGGTCATTTTATTGTCCATATGAAGCAAGCTTCTGTCGGCGGTCCGACGACCGCTCACCTTGTTTTTGGATTGGTGTAACACTAAAAAAATTGAAAATTAGACGGAAAATGTTCTTATTGCATATTTCTCGGAAAAATTATTCAATGTAGAAAACTACCATAAATTTAAATTTAAACATTGATATAAGTGAATTTCATAAACTTATTACCTTCATAAAACGACAATCAGAGAGCCATAAACCAAAAAAATCAAAAAATTTCACAAGGGAACAGATTTTGGATTTTATAAATGGAGCACCAGATAATGAATGTCTTATGATGAAGGTAGGCAATAATTCAAACACAATTATTAAAAAGAGAGGTTATGTAATATATAATTAAGGGAAAGTATTTTTAATGTGGTCGTAGATAAAACATTGCGAAAAAAGGCACTAGCTACGCTCGTGCCTTTCATTTTCGCAACTCGTGCGCAAAAGTATCACTTCACGCACTTGTATCATAAATAACTATTTTATAAATCCTTCTTGAGAACATTGGATTAGTAGATTTGGCCCCATACCGCGGCCTTCCAACATCGGTTGAGTTATCTCTGAATGATTATTTTTTGTGAAGTTACTTAAAAAGTATAATTTGCACTTATGTACCAATTAATAGTTCAGAAGAACCAAAAATGAAATACAGCTGCAGTTCATAAAAAATACCCTGCAATTATTGTTCTAAGGCTCGCTTATTGCATTGAAAGATGTTATACGGCATTTATGCTTCTTCTTGTGTAAATTTCCACTTTATTACAAACAATAAGCAGAATGGTGAAAATTTGACGATAGAGTTTGCCAGCATAAACTATTTGACATAACATTTAATTGTATCTCCATGGTTTTTGGCATAATCTTGTCATCAATGCATTGTTTTTTTTTATTCAATTACACATAGGGGATCTTCTGTGTGAAAATTGAAAAAGAACCCGGTATAAAATTAAATGGTGTCCCATTTCACTTAATCCATATATATGTTGCGTTATGTTATTTAAATGCAAAATATTGGGAAATACAACATTCACATAATATAATCAATAGTTAGATAGTCACATTCAAATCCAAATTGTACGTTAATAATCATGTTGGCTAATTATTTCGTCGTTATTCTGAATGTATGGATCATTACGCAATGTGGTCGTCAATTTAATTATATCTCACACCTTAAAAGCAGTTAATAGTTTGGTGATCAAAATATTATCGAATTGTTCGTGCAATATTATTACAACCATATTTAAAAGATTATTCTGTAGTAGAATCAAATTAAAAATAAAGCCCTCTCCTCTATTAATAACTGCAAATAAACAAAACAATTTATTTTTCAATTAAGGAATCAAAAAGTTCTGAAACTATTATGTAACTGCGAGGGTGTGTTGACTATGTATTAGCCACCAAAGTAATGAGTATTTATAAATTCCACTTCTTTCCAGCTGTTCAAGGGTTTCTAAAAAATCTGCACGACGCTTTAAAAATTTCTTTAAATTGTCCCAACTTGAATTCTGATTACTTTTCAAGCCATTATTTTGAAAATAATCAGACCGTTGCTCCCGTTCACGGAGCATAGCGGAGTCCAATTTGGTAGATACAAAATGTATAATTGACGTATCCCATTGCTCAATAAGACACTATCAGAGTGTTATACTTATTTGAACACTCATTTGACTTTGAAAGGGTGACTTCACTTTGCCTGGAATTATGTTTGCATTATCCAGCTTACAGTTTTGTTTTTGTTGTTAGATTGATTAACTTGTGCTTTGTTTGTGTATGTTATTATGAGAAAAAAGAGCCAGAATTTTTTTCAAAAGCGAAACAAAAACAATAAGGAAAAGCTATTCGAACTATCCTCATGTATCAGATTTGTAAATATCTCCGAAAAATCTAGCCGCGTCTTGTAATCTCCACTAAATTTTGGGTAACGTAATTGTTGGTGATTTTACAGAATTAAGAATTCCCCCTTCGGCAAGTACGAGGCTGTCTGAGCTACCTGAGTGGACACTAACATTTTCATTAATTTCTGATGAATATTCTTTACTAACCTCTCAATCTGTTTTTCAAAATTATCTCTGTCCTCAAGCTCTTTATTAAAATCGTCCGATAACATATCTGTTTTTTCTTGAAAATATCCATATTTATTAAAAACATCTATTTTTAAAATTGTATCGCACAATTCGAGAAAAAACCAGCATAATTTAGAATAGGCTTTGCCTTTGACAATTTGTTAACAATGCTTTGCATACCCTACGCCATCTAACAAATTTTTCAAGTTCACTTAATTCCGTAGGCATTTTAACAACGAATAACAAAGCACAAACTAGCGAAATCAAATCTAACTCAACCACAGGAATTGAGAATGAAAAGGAATTACCCACTTCTTACTTGTCTTATATTTTTACCTTTATGCTAACTATTTACTTGCCGAAAATTCAGCATATCTACTGCTTCTTCTGGTATTAGGATATACCATCGATTTGTTTTTAACAACAAACTGACCTCCAACTTTCAGCAATACCGATTTTAACTATTTTCTTAACCTAACCACGACCAGATTTCTATGAATCTCAAAACATCCGTTCGTGTTCGAATATTTGTTTTGTACACTACAATAATGGAGTGTATTTGGCACTTGTTTTGTGAAATTGAACAATAACTATTTACCAAATGTAATAGTACAATAGACACTTGGAGAAAATTCATTCAGAAAAAATAAAGCTAAATATATTCAGATATCAAAGAATATATATTATTCTACGCTTCACAACTAAGTTTTGAAAAATATTTTTCAAAAACAGTGACCGTTCAACGAAGAAGAAACAACTACTTCCCGGGCTACATGCCCCGACAGACATTGAATTACACTTCTAAGTCAAACACAAACAACAAATATTTTTTAGTTGTGAAGCGTAGAATAATATATTCTTTGATATCTGCTGGTAACACGCTTCACTAAATACGACAATTTTACAGGAAACTGTAATAATTCTATATGTTTCAAGCTAACGGGCTTGTTGTCAAATTTCGAATTTTGGTTTGTGACTTGGAGGTGAGGTGTCGCTATTATCGCAACTAAAACATTTCCGAAACTGGAAGATATGTATAGTTGTTGATTATAGAGTCATTTCAGTCCGGGATTAACTCTCGGACGATAACATATACCTTGTACTGATGAGGCGCAATACGCCGAAACCGGTCTACAAGTTATGTTCTCCCTTCTAGTTGCAAACCAGAATGGTTGGTTTAAATATTGTAGATTTACCAACCCCGTTTGACTTAGAAGTGTAATTGAATGTCTGTCGGGGCATGTAGCCCGGTAAGTAGCTGTTTCTTCTTCGTTGAACGGTCACTGTTTTTGATAAATATTATTCAAAACTTAGTTGTAAAGCGTAGAATAATCTATATTCTTTGATATCTGTTGGTAACACTTTTTACTAAATACGACAATTTTACAGGAAACTGTAATAATTCTATATGTTTCAAGCTAACGGGCTTGTTGTCAAATTTCGAATTTTGGTTTGTGACTTGGAGGTGAGGTGTCGCTATTATCGCAACTAAAACATTTCCGAAACTGGGAGATATGTATAGTTGTTGATTATAGAGTCATTTCAGTCCGGGATTAACTCTCGGACGATAACATATACCTTGTACTGATGATGTGCAATACGCCGAAACCGGTCTACAAGTTATGTTGTCCCTTCTAGTTGCAAACCAGAATGGTTGGTTTAAATCTTGTAGATTTACCAACCCCGTTTGACTTAGAAGTGTAATTGAATGTCTGTCGGGGCATGTAGCCCGGTAAGTAGCTGTTTCTTCTTCGTTGAACGGTCACTGTTTTTGAAAAATATTATTCAAAACTTAGTTGTGAAGCGTAGAATAATCTATATTCTTTGATATTTGTTGGTAACACGCTTTACTAAATACGACAATTTTCCAGGAAACTGTAATAATTCTATATGTTTCAAGCTAACGGGCTTGTCGTCAAATTTCGAATTTTGGTTTGTGACTTGGAGGTGAGGTGTCGCTATTATCGCAACTAAAACATTTCCGAAACTGGAGGATATGTATAGTTGTTGATTATAGAGTCATTTCAGTCCGGGATTAACTCTCGGTCGATAACATATACCTTGTACTGATGAGGCGCAATACGCCGAAACCGGTCTACAAGTTATGTTGTCCTTTCTAGTTGCAAACCAGAATGGTTGGTTTAAATCTTGTAAATTTACCAACCTCGTTTGACTTAGAAGTGTAATTCAATGTCTGTCGGGGCATGTAGCCCGGGAAGTAGCTGTTTCTTCTTCGTTGAACGGTCACTGTTTTTGAAAAATATTATTCAAAACTTAGTTGTGAAGCGTAGAATAATCTATATTCTTTGATATCTGTTGGTAACACGCTTTACTAAATACGACAATTTTACAGGAAACTGTAATAATTCTAAATATATTCATTCCAACCAACTTCCCTAAGGGGATTTTTTGGTCAATGACCTATCTGCAGGAGCTATTTTGCTGTTGTTTGCTATTTGAAACAATCTCTAGAGTCCGACAGTCAGTAAGGTTACACACTTTTGGTAATTGGAAAATAAATTTGCCGTGGATAAGCCTTTAAGGAAAAAACAATTTAAAGTGTGGACCATTGGAATGCTCCATATAATATCATTCAATTATCGCATAATTAGTTTAATCATAATCATATCAAATCTAGATAAGGTGTCTACTTTATCTTTTATGACGAACAAATTACATCTTACTTTGGATTTTATATTTTACTTTAATATCTATCCCTCACTGCATTGCAACTTATAATTATTTTAATTTTACTGGTCTATAACAATTTCAACGGATTGAAATGGAGTAACGATTTTTCAGTTATCAGCATGGCGTCGTACCAGGAAGAGACCAGTGCCAAATATATAAAGTGGGATTCACGCAGGACCTCTACTTCCAATATATTCAGTATAAAACGGAAATACCAGATTTGAAACAGTTCACGTTATGCTTCTGGTCCAAATTTTATAATCATAGTAATGACCATCCACTCTTCTCTTATGCAGGTAAGTTTATTTATTATTTTCCGCATACAAATTTATAGAAAAATAAAAACGAAAAGTATGTGACTATTCATCGGATATCAGAGCACATAATTCCGTCATTTGATAAAGTTTCAAAAAGTTTAAATAAAAAATGTTATTTTCAAATTCCATTACCAACATGAATTTATATTTCATGATAAACAACATGAAATTACCGTTCAATTCTGTTAATTTGAAACAAAATAATCGATCGACATTTAAATACTTCATCTTGAAGTTACATTTGATTTTTTCATAGATTAAGGCACATTTTTCACATAAAGTCTGATCATTTCAAATTTTACGTTTTCATAAAACCAAAAAGCTTAGTTCTCTTCATTGTATCTTGAATCACAAAATTCAAACAAAAAGTTTTTTGTATAAATAATACTTGCAGATATCAGGCATGTTTTTTTATTCACCGGTCGATCCACCAATTCACCGACTGCGTTTTTAAATTCATTGGTGGATTTCAGATTGAAGAAACGACCTTAAGAATTTTTGTAATCAACTTAACAAAATTATAAACTCACTTCAAGCGAATATTTTTATTTCCATAACAAGTAAGAAATAAAAATGTTAGTTAACAATAAAAGTATGAATAAAAAATTAACTGCGTATATAGTAGCGGTATACGTTTATAGGCAGATGTAAACTCGGCCGCAAGGATTCATAATCTTCTCATAAAAAGACGCCCCAAAATACGGTATGTAATCTCGGCCGATCACAATAGACGTCAACTAATATCTCTTTGATACTGACATTTGGGCTACTTGTAGGTTAGTGTAGATTATCTCTGGGTTAGTTACGGCAGTGCACTGTTGTAGGATGCTGCGACCTTAGCTGTGTGTATTGCTATCCTTGTTTTGGATTGAAAGAATCGATTAAGATGTTGGTTACAAACTAAGTGTGTAGCAGAATATCGGGTTATTCATATAGACTGTATAATGATCGAAGTTTCAAGTCCTTTCTTCAGTTAAGTGTTCAGAAACTGATGTTTAATTGATAGATTGATGGATTCGGCACCACCAGTGAGAGGCTTCGAGACCTTGGCACCTCAGCCTTTAGATTTTTTTTGTGGTCTTAGTTGTACCGTTCATGTGGAGAGACCAGTAGCCCTTAAGAGGCTCAACAGTCTTTTCACTAGGTCCTTCTTGGAGAAACCCTCCCTTGGATACTCTAGTCCTAGGAGTCTATATCTCCAATGAGACAGTGCTTCATATTCGAAGATAATGTGTGAGGTTGTTTCCTCCTCTTTCATGCACAACCGACAGATAGGTTCCTCCCTATATATGCAAATTGTATGCATGTGCTTCCTTAGAGTACAGTGACCGGTGAGTAATCCCGTCACTTTCCTTATCTGGTCCCTGCTGAGGTTTAATATTTTTTTAGTCAGCGACTCCGAGGGTGTTTTGACCATGAGTTTGCTGTGCTAAGAATTTTTGTAGACAGTCCCAGACCAGTCTAGATTTGATCTGGGGACATGCTAAATATTTTAGTGCTGCTTGACTATTTGAGAGTATGGCCTCTACACCCCCTTTCGATTATGGTGGATTAAAAGTCCTTTTGTACTTTTACTATTTATTTTTAAAACTCTTCTTGTAAAACCACACTTTTACAAATACCTTCATTAGTAATGAGAATGCAATGTCAGTATGAATATATATTTTATCATAAACATCGAAATGATGTTTAAGCACAAAGTCTAATTATATTCAACCTATATTTTCGGAAGACCATCTATAAGTAATTTATTATAGTTTTGAATAGTCACGAACCATAATACTCGTGTCTATGTTTATGAAATAATCTAAATATATTTTAATTTAATTGTTAAGTCAGCTAACTATTGAAATTAGTATAATGATCTACAGGGTGTCTACACGATGTTCATTTGCAAACACGTGACGATAGCGTAGATTTCCGCCTGGAATACGGATGCGTGGACATTGCACCTGGGTCTAGCACCTAGCACTCTAGCTCCTGTTCCTATGTCAGTTTTAAATTCAAACTTCCTTCCTGACTGCATGCTTCCAGCCCATCCCAGTTTAGCTGGATATGGTATGGTAGTCGTTAGTTGTGGCCAACATGTTATCACTTCTCATTTCAAGAAGCGAGTTTGTGATAACATCTGTGATTCTGGAATGACTATGGGTGTTGGTTCCTTCGTGCCAATTCCGATTGCATTCCAGCCTGTATGCAGCCATTCTCGCTTCCGCCTTAACATGCAGCGACATGCTCTAGACTCACAAATTAATATGTATTTAGTTGAGTTATTTTATTAGTGCTTCTCTTCAATACCTTTCGTTTGCGACGATCTCAACCAAACTTTGTGCTGTCGATGCATATAACCCGAGGAGCTCAGTGAAAAAACTTCCGGCTCCTAGTTACATGAATGTTGTTCGCATACATGTTTTCCATTATTGACTCCAGTTTCTCTTTAAATACGGGTCTATAAATAACGAAAAATGAAATGTTAACGGGACCTGACATAAAACTCTAAATTCAAATGTTCAAATATGTTCAATAATGAATATTAGTAACACCTACGTCCCTGTGAGATAATGGATAGTTTTATTAACAATACTTCAACGAGCCCTGTTACTTATAATGTGTTGAAAATTGATGAACAAACAAAAACTGAATCATAATGTTATATTCCCCTCTAGCAACCACTCCTAATTACACTTTTTATCTTCCGATAGCCGTAAGAAACAACCACTTTCTCTTTCTATACGACCGTCTACTGATAATAATATAAAATTTCTTGAAATATTCAGAACTTACAAGTTGATCGGTCTATCAAAACAAATTTTTATTGCAGTATATTTGTTGAAAAACAACAGATTTAAGATAGATTTATAAACTCTGTTGTTTCCGTTGTTCGTAGCTCGTCGTGATTTCCACGATGTGGGCGATTCGTTATTCACAGTTGTTCCCGACTCGACTAATTTATATTGGTTTTTCGTTGTTGGCGATGTTGAAATTTTATTGGTCACAAAGGTGACGCATGTTATACGACAGAACAATTGACGTGACAGATTATTGTTTCTCGTTTTTGTATCAATATATCAAGAAAGCAAGATAGTAATAAGTTCTTCAACAGCAAATTTATTATCAAAATAATAATTTGACACGATTGGCAGATATCAAGTCACTTGGCACTAACTTCAGCTTTCATTGGTGGAACTGCGAATCACGAATAACAACAAGATATAAAATTTGGTTATTTGAGAGCAACGGCGAACGACGTGGAAACTATGGCGTGCCGTTTTGGTATTTAATAACATCGTTTAAAAAGCGAAAAAATAAATATACCTATCTTTCTTTTCAAAAATTTTTATTCCGTAATTATTTTGTTAATGAATTGAAATTATGTATTTCATAACATATTTCCATTATTACCGGCAACTTTGTCTAAAGTTATTTCCTATTAGGGGGTGCCTCTGTAGCCGGCGTCGGCTCCGATTATGATACCCTGCATTGTCTACAGTATTCGTAACCGGCAAAATTATAGTTGACTATAGTAACTCATATAAAGAAATCTCTAGAAAACACATAGTGTATCCATGTAACTATTTTTGGCAAGTTCACTTTTGAAAAAATGCCATAACGTAAATAGTAAAACTAAATTAAGGTTTTCACATTTCATTATAAAAACTTCACATCTTTGAAAATATTTTAATTATACAAATCACTTCCTCTTACTTTTTAACTCGAACCTTAATAGAAGGAATTTCAATATTATTTGATAAGGAAATCATGCCTCAGCTGTAACAATCGATCTCTGCAAGTAAATTGGAAGGTAAAAAGCTTTGACGAGTTCCTCGAAGATAAAAACTGTAAAAAGGATATAAAGCATATAAGAGGTAAGGAAATAATTAAAGTTTCACAACAATAATTATAACCACCACTGCAAAACTGTTAACTGAAATGTACAAAAGAAAAATGGCAGGATTGACCAGTGATAAGGTAGTTGCCGGATATCATCCTTTCGTTTTTGAGTAGCCAACACCGGATATAGAGGCAAACCCATCCTATTATTTGAATGAAAGTGTCACTGTTTACTATTTTTTGAAAAGTGTCCTTCACTGTAGTAACAGCACTGGAATTCAGTACCACAGTACCTATTTGGATAGTACAGTACCACTGTAAGCTTCAATTGTCCGAGCCCTTTGAAAGCGTAGAAGACAACGGTTAGCGGTGTTGCCAGCTATACAGCGAGTTTCGCACGTTCGGATACATGCATTACTGCAGGATAGCAAACCTCAATACATAATTTCTAATAATGTTTTTCATAATTTTAATTCTTGAATTTCCATTATGTTTTTCATAATTGTTATATAAAATCTTCTGACAATACAAATGACATAATTCATAACATTACAAGGAACACAGAATATAATGACATCAATTCTATAAATAACAGGTTTGTTCCAACTGGCATTTATGAACCGTACTGGAATCGTTTCGAGTACAGTATAGTGCGCAAACTCGAATTTGGGATGGTCACTTCAACTTTATCACCCCTTCCAGAAGGTACAGTTTGTATACCGTTCCAAGCAAACCCAAGAACGATACTTTAATCAGTTTGAACGTGAAAGAAATACAACACTTGCGCGAACGATAACAAAAACGGTTCTAACGCCAGTTGGAACAAAGCTAATACCATTCCATTTTATGTATCCTTACCATATTATATCAAAACAAACACACCTAAAATGTCCGGAATCTTTAAACAACCTAATATAAAAATTGCAAATAAACAACATCTTACAATCCATTCGCTTTTTAGTAAAATCAAAGATAAAACACCTAATAATAAATTACCTAACATAGTTTATGAAATTTCTTGGAAGAAATACATTGGTCAGTCAAAAAGGTCTCTTACTAATAGAATAACATCCTATAAAAGTGACAGCAAACTTCAACCAGAGAAATGTGCTCTTGCTGAACACGTATTTTCTGAAGGGCACACAATGAATTATGAACATGCCAAAATTTTATTCACAGAAATTAATTATAAAAAACGGATATTTTTAGAAACAGCTTATATAGCTCAAGAAGATCGATGCATTAACAAAAAAACGTATCTAAATAATCTAAGTATAATATAATATGTATATCCTTTGGATTTAAAAAAACAAAATTTGAAAAATTAAAAAAACGAATTACTATGGAGAATTTTTAAACAATTAAATTAAATTTATACATGAATCAAATATACTTCAAATTTTATATTTTACATTGTTTTTGAGTTTTTATATACCAATGTTCAAATCTATTACATTTTTAAAATATTTTACCTACAGTCTCAGTTAGATATGTAAGTATTATTTAATTTTATCGGCTGTATAATTTATTTGACCTTATACATTTTTTAGTACTTGAAAATAAGTACATAGTTATTCGAAAGCTCGAAAATAAATTCTTTTTAATGAGTACACTCTGGTATTATTGCCACATCCCCACAAAAATTCCTATTATAACAATATATATTATATTGATTTTAATGCCCCGCGTTTGGGCGCCAATTATATTGATTTTAATTTGGTCAATATTTTTAGAAAATGCCCCAGCCAAAACTCTTCTCAGGTCGTGGTTCGAAAGAATTCCTTTTATTTTAATAAAAATTGTCTAGTTAAATTTTTTTAAATACAATTATACTAATACAATATAAATTTCATTACATAACTTTTATATGAAAACTATCTATTCAATTATGTATGAAGAATTAGTACTATTTTTCAGTTATTATTATTCTTATATTATTCCCACTCCAATTATTTAATTTTTAGATTTGAAATTTTTAAAATGTCCAAATTATTATCGAATTTCTGTCAATGTCTATTGTAAATTAATTTGCATTCCGGATTTTTGATTACTCTAAAATTTTTCCTTATTTGAATAAATTGAAAATTACTTCCCTCGATAATTTCTTCCTCTTGTTACAATTTTAAATCTTCATACTATGAAGCTCTTTATCAATTATTTATATTCAGTCCAAGATTTTCAACTCCAAATATTTGTCTACCATGTTATGTTCCGCATCAATCCCATTTAATTTAGACGTCTGAAATCGATTCTACCTTTTTATTATTATATTATTTATTATTTTAGTTAATTTATTCGATTTATACGTTGATTTTAAATATTTGTGTCTTTTCTTTAGGTGGATTCTTGCAACGTTCATTATCATTACATTTTTATTATATTATAATTACATTCACATCAGAAAAAGTTAATTACTATAGTTTCCTTTATGATGTTCATGCAACCACATTATTGAATTTCAATTACACTATTGCATTAAGAATGGTCTACTTTGAACTATAAATTATAATTACATTATATTTTTAGTGAAAACCATGAAATCGCATGCACCAAAAATGTTTCAGCTGTCATTCCCAGGTTTTGATTTATGGTTTGGCAGTTTTCAGTGTAATAATTTTGAACAATAGTAATAAAATCGCCTGAAGGCATTTTTGTTGATAATTTTCCAAAATAATAATAGACCAAGGAACAATAATTGACTTGGTACGTCAATATACTCATCTTTATGACAAAATACACCGAGAGTTCAAGAACAAGCAAGCAAAGCAAAATGCTTGATCAACAATTGCCAGCGAAATGGACTGCTCAAGTGTGGACATCCTAGTATAGCTGAAAAACTCTTCCTCGTCGTTATTCAACATGTACTTTACCAGTCTTTCATATTGACCATGTTTTTTATTACTTTTTAGAGAAGGTTGGCACCATAACGACGAAACCGTCTCCTTCTATTTCGAGCAACCACTAATAATTTCAAAAGTAGTGAAGCTGATAATATTCCAACACGTTTTTGCCGTGAGAACCTCATAATTTCCAAATAATTGCAAATAACCGACTTTCCAACACAACAACAAACGATTCAAATATGACATTTATCAATTGATGAATGAACTGGTTTCATTAGGCAGTGAAAATGTAATTTAATTGTAGTTATAACAAAATGAAAATGTAATTATAATGAACGTTGCATGAATCCGCCTTTAATAATTTTCAAAAATCCATTCTCTCTATTTATACCGCAACGCCTCTCAATTTTTTCATAATAAACACAAAACTTCATCTGTCATATCAACACATTATATCTTAAAAACCAATCGGTCATACTTTGTAATTGTTCAATTTTTATTTTTAGTTGACGGTCAACCTAGAGCAATCTATTCCTGGATATCAAACACGGAAAGATCCAGTTATTTCAGCCTCTCTGTGGAAGGGCACACCTTTTATAGACTTAATTATCCACTTCGCTTAAATCGATGGTATCACACATGCCAAAGTTGGAACGGAAAAACGGGAGAATGGCAAATATGGGTCAACGCAGAGAGAGTAGGAAGAGGCTTTCACAATAGAGTGAGTAAATTAATTTTGAGTTTAGTTTATAAGGTAACATTGCAATATATTCAATAATTTATTGAAATTTTGATAGCACCAAATTATGTTGAAAGAAATGTCTGTTAACAAGATTTTTTTTTGTAAATGAAACCCCACACTCGGTATGGGATTTTTCATTTTATCGATTAAACTTTAACGTTTTAACGTTCTAACGATCTCCATAGCATAATACGTATGATTATATAACTCATGTTCTAATGAACCAATACAATCCTTGAATTTCCCTTAGATACGACGTATTGATAAGTGAATATACCTCTTGACGACGTGATATAATCGTTTTGGTGTTTCGCCTCCTGCCATATTGTGATCATTTCCATAGTAACGGGCAAGCTCAATGAAATGTCAGTTAATTCTACTACAAATTCCGAAAACAACAATACATCAAATATGTATTATAATAATTGTACCTTCAATATTAATATTAATCAATAAAAAAAATTAGAATATTATTCGTTATATAATCGTAACGAATACCAACTCGAGCATAGACAATATTTTTTGATTATTTACCTCTTCACTCGACGTATTTCGCGAAACACCACTCGAGCTGCGCTCTCGTGATGTTTCGCCAAATACGTCTCGTGACTCGGTGAATAATCGAATATTGTCTATGGTCTATATTATAACTGAATATTTTTAATTTCACAAAAGATGTTTTTTACAGCAAATAGGCAATAGTCCAATTATTAAATATTGATTGAAACATTTATACAAATGAATATTATACTATTAGTCACATATTATCTAGTCTATTTAATATGTGGCATTTGGTCATCAGTGTCATTCAATTTAGAGTGGCATTTGGACACCATTTGGAAAATCCACTCGAAAAAATTGCAAAAGTTATAAATAAGAAGTTCTGTTTTCCGCAGGTATCTAGTAAACTATTGGTAATATCCAAAATAAAACAAGATCCTGAAAAAGCAGAACAATGCTTAAAAATGTCGATTCTCCCGAAACTTGACCACCAGTATTAATAGATTGCTTAACAGTTTTAATTTTAAGGTTTTTTATCCTAAAATTGAGGGTAAACTAAGTTGGCTTGTCTAGGCAGCTCTCATTTAATGGACCATCAGGTTAAATGGATCAGCGTAATTCAGCGCAACCGATAAAAATGGTCTAGCAGGAGTAACTCGTAATTTTTGGTAAATTGTCCATTTTTAGGTTCGACAGTGTTTGGATGTGCAAAAGCACGTGATGAATTTATGAACGTAAGACTTTTTCGCATTGGCTTCCATTTATTAGACAGTATTTTTGCCTCACATGGGAGAGTGTAGTTTGAATGCATGTAGCGATCGTATGTGTTTATGATCGATGACAACTTGAGTAAATGCGTATTTTTTGGGATCGGAATTAGTTAGCTTATACTCTCATTACGTCTTTGTCATCGAAAAATGGGTATAGCGTTTTTAAAGAAACGCTTTTATTCTTTTTAAAATTTTTCCAACTCATCTTCGAAAGATTCTAGCTATACTAATTTGATTAACTTTATAGTAGCGATTTCTGTCTTCACGAGATGCAGATTTCTTGATTCCTGTTTCTTTGATTTAAATGATTATTCCTTCTATTGTTCATGAGTCAATGAGGATAATCTATCTAATTTTAGATTTACAGTGGTTGCAAGTTTTTGACTCGACAATGAATATGCAGAGGTCATTGATCATATTGAATATTAAGAAACGGAGGGCCATGCCACCAAAGTTTGCAATGAGATGAGTCTGCCAACTTTGCGCCCCGCGATATAACATCAGCTGGTTCCAAACTATTGTTTTTGACAAACGCTGAATTCCTGAAACTCGATAAGCAACGAATATTTTCCAATTCTGAGGTTCCGCATTTATCCAAGATAGTACGATTGCAGAGTATGACCAGAAAATATCTGATCAGTCTTTATGGTGAGAGCATTGAGAGAGATTTTAATGTAACACGTGACTTAGCACATGATAAATGAGTTTTTATATGATTGTTGCCATCTATTGAAAGCAAGTAAATGCAAAATGCATTTGCAAACATTGCGACATTGCGATTGTATGTAAATTGCTGATTTGACAGGATAACGTTGTCGTTAAAAATTGCCAAACGGCATACCTTTATGTAACACCGTGATATGAAATAAGTAAAAATCTCAATAAAAGGTTATTCGTATACTGCTTGGGAGTTTTTATTGACACGTTAGAAAAACCTAACAAAAAACATTTTTCACTACTAGCCTCTAAACCTAACTTTATTGACTTTTATTGAGGTAGTAAAGTTGTTCATTATTAACCAAGGTAGAAAAATACAGAGCCTACTTGATTATAACTAAATCTCAATCCATTTGACGGAATGTGAGGTTAACTCATGCAAATACAAAAAAGGGCCGTTCGGCAATTAACTCCGAAATGGAGAATGATAGGAGTGGAGCAGAAGCAGATTTCTCGTAGAGTAAAGGGATCATTTGTTACCGAACTCTCAAACTGTCAAACGAGGGACATCTATCAAACGTCAAACTCAAACAAATGTCATTCGGTGTACTATTTTTGTGGTTATATTTTAGTATTTTTATAAAATATGAATAATTATTACTTCGCAATTGTAAAGTATGTAACCTAAAATGCGTATGAATTTTATTTTTTGGCTGGTAATCGAAATGCGCATATTCACTCCTAAAACCCCACCTCGCCGAGGTGGCAGAAACTCTTTTCACACCAGTCCACAGTAAACGAACGATTTAAAGACTCCTCTTTTCACTCGTTCTGTAATAACCGAACGGTTTAAAGAAGGGAGGAGTGTACTGAGTCAATGGAGTAGCATTGCCGAACGGCCCTCATAATATGAAAATATTATAAACTGACGTTTGTGTTTTACATTTGACAGAGGCATGAATGATTTGATTTTTAAGAAAATTTTGAAATTCATATTCGATTTTTGTTAGTTTTAAAAACTAATATTAAAAAAAATAAGATACCAGTATTGAAAAAAATGCTATATGAGCCACGGTAGAAAAGTGTATTAATGTCCCGGATCCATTAAAGACCTCGAAGCGTCGCTTCTCGGTCTTTAATGGACCTCGACAATAATAACTCACTTTTCTACCTTGGCGCATTATTACTATTACAGGTTAATTGTTATTTAGGGTAAGAGTTAAATCCTGAAGTACCAATCCATAACGATTTAATATATCGCATATATTTTTTCTAGCATTTATAAGCTCACCTTTGTTCGTATCCACGTATAATTCGGATTCTATCATTCTGCTTTCTTCAAAAAATACATCGAGTTTTCTAACGCTGTTTTCTGTTTTAAGCAACCTGTGGCGTGAAATGGTACTGAGGCTGTTCCATAAGTTACTGTGTTCAACTGAGAATGAGATAAGCTCCAAACAATCAATTTTGTTGATTATCGTCAATTAATATTTGGCGATGAAATTTGCTCAAATCCGCAATGATACTACGTCATGTTGCCGGAATTGAATCAAAATCGAAAATAAATCAGTTTGCACTGTTGGACCTACTAGACCGGTAGCCCATGACACATGTAGGCTTCATTATTTCGAATGGATGATGTTTTCACCATCAAGTTTCACGTGAAAAACAAGTAGAATAATCAGAGTTTACATATAATAGGTTGTAGGTTTGAGCCCTTGTCTTTGGATTAATTGATATATTGCCTGCTATGATTCAGCCAAGAAATGATTTTTGTCTTATTGGTAGATGTTTGCCTAATCAAATTTGCCCAATACACAAAAGTTCAGAAAATATTTCACATCCAAGTAGCATATCCACATTAGATGAAACATTAAATGAGTTATTTGCTAAAGATAGTTCAGATGGTATTTCTAAATTAGAGATATCTTGAGGAATACCACTATAATTGTGGGCAACACAAGAAAATTCAGTTTGTATGTTGAGATCCTATAGATATTCATATTAGACTGATTTATTACTGCCACCGGAATGTTCACCTTATTCGTGTTCATGGTAATATGTTAAGAAATTATCCACACAAAATTTAATTGAGATCCATTGTCAAGGATTAGTCTACAGGATACGTTTCTTGTCGTATGCGTTAACAATAGCCGTGGAAGGTTATATAATTGAAGTCGGGGATTTTTCAGAATAGTTCGATAAGACAGTGTGCTGTTTCTGTGGATATTGACGGGCAATATCATCGTTTGAAGAATAAATTAAACCTTCGCTTGCATTTGCTGATAAATCGCCTGTGCCTTATGTTCGGATTTCTGATCATTATGAGAGAGTCGGTTTTGATTTGCTGGGAAGTGTAATATGGTGGCGTGGTGTTGACGACATATTTTCTGGATATTTTTGTGTGATAAACTCCATAAGGTCATTGACATTCAGAAGTTTTTGGGAAATTCACATTTTATACGAAACAAGTTTATTTTTCAAGTCACTGAAAATTTTTTTTTGTTTAGAGAGGAAATTCTGATAGGTCTAACTTTCTGTAAAGACTTCTACTCGAACTCTGCTCATATTCATTTCCTCATTATAGTTAAAAATTTTATTTTGTTTATTGAGAAACGTATCAAAAGTTTATAGAAAACATTATTATTAATCTTATTTATGAATTTTTAAGAGTGCTGAATAATTTCTGTTCATGTTATTCGCATGAAATGATTCGTTAATAACCAAAAATGCAGATTAATGATAATACAATGGGCTGCGATTATGATGTTTTCAACATAGACACTATTAAACAAGAAATATAATAATTATTTTTGAAATTTAATTTGAAAAATGTATTAACAAGATTGTATATTGAACAAAAAGTTTACAAAAATTCCATTTTTGCTTAAATTAATTTTAAAATTTCAGGTCAGTTTCAATTTATGAAATAGCTGATTCCCTCTTGTTTTTCTTCATTATCCCGCTTACAGGTGCATAGTTGAATTCTTCAGAAGATGGTTTTTCGATTACTTTTTATTTTGTGTGTACTTTGGCATTTTAGTACTCCTTCCGTTGATCTCTTCCAACTACAATCTATGGGAATTTTTTCGATACCAAGTCATTATCGGAGCAGAAAATATGCTTTAAATGAATAAATGGATTTTTTTATTTGAATGTAAATATTTTCAATGAGGTTTGATACATTTCATATCTTAAATCGTGTAACTTTGAGTTTTTGCACAATAAATGGATGCAATCCACTCACTGTCATTTTTAGTCAGCATTTCTTCATCAGCATCATTATTATTTTTTTATAAGAAACAGGGTTTAATCTTTTCTTTTCCTGAAATGCAGTTATATGAAACATGGTTTACCGTATTAAAATTTGTGTTTTAATTGTCATGGGTTGGAAAAATTTATTAATGTCGAAAAATCACCTATAGAGCGAGATTATTCCAATTTATTGGCGTGGTATAATTTTGGCATCAAAAAACCTATAATCCTACTAAGTCTAGTAGCACCAACTTTATTTACTTGAAAAAGCCAAAAAACCGGTTTTTCGCGTTTTACTCGACAATTTAGAGATTTTGTCGAGAGCTCAATTGAACTAAAGTTGTATATTTTTCAATTATCTATTACTTTTATCCTCCACTTTTTAAACGAAAATCAGTATTAACACTGCAAATCGTGAAAATCATTTCAAGCGTGTATTTAGATGCATTAGTTATGCCTTTTCTAACACTCTCCAACTTTTCTTGCCTTGTTAGAAATTTTTCTAAAAACAAAAGCTAATTACTTGTAACTGTAACTTGTCTTACACTGACATCGAAATAAAATTACAATATAATAGAATGTAGCTATTGTTTTGACAATTTTAGTATTGATTTGTATGTAGGTATTGACACTAATAATTCACATGTACTCGTATAGGAAATTATTAGAACGTTTGAATCTAAATGTATTTTCAGGTTAATAGCAAGCTGCAGTTATTTGAGTATGGTAAACCCTCTTTGAATGCGTGTTAGGAATCCATGACATATCGTAACGCGACAATTCGTAACCCCACAAATGGTAACGGACTATTCGTAACTCCGATATTTCGTAACGGCGACAGTTCGTAACCACAGCTCTTCGTAACGTTATAATTCGTATTGCCGACATTTCATTTTTTTAGCAAGTTTAGCTTTACTGGATTTGGACAAAAATGCATTTTGCATACTTCGTGTTATACTAATTAGTTTATTAATCATACATACTGTATAGTTTTCTTAATTGTTATTAATGTTTGTCAATTCTGTTGCATATTTTTAAACTGTCAATATCTAATCTGTCAGTCAAGTTATGTGAATTAAAGCCTAATTCTGTAAAAAGGTTTTATTACACTTCGTATACGTTCCTGCACTCAAAAAAGTGGTATTATTATTCAGACTTAGTTTTACTACTTTAAAGTGATAATTAAAAAAAACGTAAATATTATTTAGTTGTCATATTGACAAAAATATATGCAAAAATTAGTATTGGGAAAAAAGCACTATTTTTAGTGTAGGAATGTATACAAAGTATGGAAAATGCATTTTGGTCCACAATTGCTAAACTTGCTAAAAGGAACTAAATATTGGCATTACGAATTATACCGTTACGAAGAGCTGTGGAACTGTCGATGTTACGAATTGTTGCCGTTACGAATTGACGGCGTTACGAATTGTCCGTTACCATTTGTGGGGTTACGAACTGCCGCGTTACGATAGGTCTTGTCACCGTTATTGAGAATGCAATTGGAAAAGTTTCCCACAGTATGAGCTTCTTGTTAGCTTAGTTGACAAAGCTTCATTCAAAATTTTTAATCATATTTCTTTTATTAAATATTGTCAATAATAAATAATGAATATGTATTCAATTTCAGTTGGTTGGTGATGTAATACCTGGAAAAGGAATAGCAATCACTGGACAAGAGCAGAGCCAACTTGGAGGTGGTTTTCAAGAAGGAGTCCAAGCTCCAAAAGGTACCCTCATATCTATAATACCTATAATTCCATATATTTGTCAAATGTCCGTCGTTACTTTACCATTTTAATGGTATAGAATCAAAATCCCCTTAAAAAAACACCTATATCAAATGTTCTGGAAAACGATTTTTATCAATTTCAAATCAAAAAATTCACTATATTCTTTGTTTTACTTTATATCAATTTTTCTTAGGAAGGAGTATAAATAGTGAGTTGAAATATGGATAAGTTTGAATATGAAAGCAATTTTTAGATAGTTAGGAATTATTCTTTGAATGAAATATTTTCTCATTTTCTCACACATGAACTGGTTACAATATATTATTTACCAAACATAAATAAATATTGAACCAAAACAACTAAGCTAAAATAACGAATTTTGTATGGCAGGTTCATTCAATGAGATGTTTTATGCTTCCTTGAATGATTATATAAAGGTCTGAAAGAAAAATTTGGTCGGTCTTGTTTCATATCATCGTTTCAAAATTTTACCTTCCCCAGATTGTTGGATAGATTGTCGTTCTAGTTGCATTGCGTTGAATAATATACATATTCTGTTAGTACTGTTACCATAATCAAAGTTTCACTTTTAAAGTCAACTACTTCTAAAATGGAAACTTGTTTAAACTACACTTTGATTATATTGAAACTTAATGAACACAATGTGGCATGACTAAACATATTTTTTTCTACGACCGTGCGAAAAAGTATACTCACCCAAGTTATGTGCACCAAAAATGCAAGCTTTTGCATTTAATTCCAGGAAGCCGCCGCCCAATAGCAACCTCGACTAGAAGGTATAAATACTTCTAATTAGACGATAATAGACACTTCTAATTCAACTTCTGTTCTAAAGCTTTTAATTGTTAATTTATTATCTAATATTTATATTGTACTAAATATAATAAATATTAAGTGTAAATTTAAATTGTTTTTAAAAAACAACTTTTCAATACGAAAGTTATATCTGGCGCAGTCAGTAGGATTCGTGCGGGTTGTGGAAAGACTTTCGCATAGTGTCGGTTGATCTATCCATAATCTTGGTGTTTCAACATCGAAGTGCGGATCCTGAAGAACCTATCCCTTGGAGGAGCTGTTCTGGTAGCTTTGAGGAAGTTGAAGAAGTCGAGGAGAAACTCCAGTGCTTCAGATTATCACTGTAAGTGCCAAGTTTCTTTTGCCTTTCCTAAACCTTTTATTTAGAGTATAGGAGGGATATTGTGTTGAGACGTGCTCAATAATTTGAGAATTTCATTATATTCTCATTGCAATTCATGAAAATAATATTTATTCATACTACATTGAATGAATGATTTAGAAATCTTAATAAAACAAATTTCAGATTTAAATATTGAAAAACCCTTGATATCTAATAATTTTGAGAATCTAGATTTATCTGATAATTCAAAAATGGCTACTACAAGTACTAAATCACCCATCACAATCAATTGGGATCTTTTTAAATTAAAATTAGAAAACATTAAACCTTATGATGGTAATTGTAATACTCTTAATAAATTTATTGCTCGTTGTGAACGACTAATTGAAACCTACGGTGTATATGAAGAACCGGAAATAAATGTTCACATCCTAGAATGTATTCAAGAAAAATTAACGGGAAAAGCGGAAGCTATGGTTGGTAATAGAATGGAACTTGATACATGGCAAAAAATTAAAGACGCATTAAGACAGTGTTTTTCTGATAGGAGAGATTTAGATTGTATATTACAAGAATTAACAAGAACCAGACCATTTAAAAATGAAAATTTAATTGATTTTGGTGCTAGGTTACAATTGTTAAAAAGTAAAGTAATCCAAAGAATCAGTAATGATATAAGTTTTAACGAAAATGACATACGATGCCATATAAATCATTGCGACAAAACAGCGCTTAATACATTTATTGCTGGATGTACTGGCATCCTGAAAAATAATATGCATCTTAAAAAGCCAAATTCTTTGGAAGATGCCATGGCATATGTCGATGAATACGAAAACTTTGAAAGATTATACGGTCAATTAAACGAACCTAGAAATCAACCATTCAGAAATAATTCTAAGCCTCAAACCTATCAAATGCAAGGTAATAACTTTAACTATCCCAGAAATAATAATCAACATTTATATAATAATAATAACAATAATTATCAAAGGCCATATTTTCCAAGTCAACCCATCAATATACAACCACAGCCTCAGCCTCCTAGAAATTACCCAACTAACGCTCAAGTATTCGGACGACCACGTAATGTGTTTAAACCTAACCCAATACCTGCTAACAAATTACCTAAACCCGAGCCAATGTCAACAACTTCGAGGAATTTCTCATATAATACTAAAAATACTCATAATAATAATACAAATAGACATCAAAATAATAATCACTATTTTCGAAATAGTGGCCAAAAACCAAATTTCGTAGCTGAAGAGTTGTACGAAAACGAAATCGATGAAGGTGATCAAATCGATGATCATGAAGAAGTCGAAGACGATAATTTTGTTCACTCTGTTAAAGACGATAAAGAACATAATACAAATTTTTGTCTAAAGCCTCTGAAAAGAAATCGGAGATAATGGAAATAAATATAGCATCAGATAACCCACTTCCATATATAGAAATTAAAAACCCAAACTTAAAGCTTCTCATTGATACAGGCAGTACACGTTCTTTAATTAGGCCATCAGTTGCAGAACAATGGTATTCTAATTGCAGTCTAATATTGATATCAAAACCTCGCTTGTCAGCAAACGCATTAGATATCAAGCTGAAATACCAGCATTCAAGGAATTCAATTTCAAAGGTAATATTAACTTTATCTTATATGATTTTCACGAATTTTTCGATGGAATCATAGGCGTAGAAGATATGGTTAGAATGAATTTTAATATAGATTTTACTAACAAACAATTAATTAGTAATGAAGTATTTATTCCCATAAAATTTCGGTCACCCACAGATATAAAATTCGAATTCTCAGTAGGTCCCACAGAAAAATTATTGAAAGCATTACCTGTAAGCATAGTTAATGGAGAAATTTTAATCAAAGAAACTTATTTAGATGGACTTTACATTCCTGAAACATTAACCATTGCCCAAAATGGCTATGCTATAGTTGAAATAACCAATAAAAGCAATAAAACCATTTCAATAACCTTAAAGGAACCAATTTCGGTTAATCCTTTTTTATCCACTCAATACGAATTACATAACTTCGATTATATTAACAAAGAACTCGAAAAACAAGCAGTACATAATAATAAGATAGTAGACATAAATAGTTTGCTTCGAACAAATCATATGAACTCTGAAGAGGAAGCTAGCATAATTAAATTATGTCGAAAATTTTCTGATATTTTCCTAAAACCAGGCGATCCATTATCATTCACTTCCAAAGTAAAACACATGATTAAAACCACAGATGAAAGCCCAGTTCATACTAAATCCTATAGGTACCCCTATGTACACAGAGAAGAAGTTAAGAGACAAATCAATGAAATGCTAGATAAAGGCATCATAAGAGCCTCTTACTCCCCTTGGAGCTCACCTATATGGATAGTGAGTAAAAAGCTGGACGCATCTGGGTGTCAAAAATGGCGTTTAGTGATAGACTACCGTAGACTGAATGAAAAAACAATATCTGACAGATATCCAGTGCCAAACATCACTGATATTTTAGACAAATTGGGTAGAGCCCAATATTTTAGCACCCTTGATTTAGCAGCCGGTTTTCATCAAATCGAAATGAGCCAATCATCGATAGAAAAAACAGCTTTTAGCGTAGACAACGGTCATTACGAATTTTTGAGAATGCCCTTTGGTTTAAAAAATGCCCCTTCAACATTTCAAAGAGTAATGGATGAAGTATTAAAAGACCTTCAAAATAAAATTTGTATGGTATACATGGACGATATTATAATTTTTAGTACCAGTCTCCAAGAGCACCTTCAAAATTTACAATTAGTATTTTCAAAATTAAGAGAGGCCCACCTTAAAATCCAACTAGATAAATGCGAATTTTTACGCAAAGAAGTTGAATTTTTAGGCCATGTAGTGACCCAAGATGGAATTAAACCAAATCCAAAAAAAATCGAAGCAATAAAAAAATTTCCTATACCTCGTACACAAAAACAAATTAAATCATTTTTAGGGTTATTAGGTTATTACAGGAAGTTCGTTAAGGACTTTGCCAAAATAACCAAACCAATGACCATTTGTCTGAAAAAAGAAAACAAAGTCGAACATACAAAAGAATTTATTGACTGTTTCAATACATGTAAAAATTTATTAACTTCCGAACCCATTTTAGCCTACCCAGATATCAATAAACCTTTTGAATTAATTACCGATGCATCAAATTACGCCATAGGTGCCGTCTTATCCCAAGAAGGACATCCTATTGCATATGCATCGCGAACCCTTAACAGTGCAGAAATTAATTACTCTACAATTGAGAAAGAGTTATTAGCTGTTGTTTGGGGATGCAAATATTTTAGACCCTATTTATTTGGTCACGAATTTCTTATTCTCACAGACCATAAACCTTTGCAATGGTTGTTTTCGTTAAAAGAACCAAATTCACGTCTTGTTCGATGGCGATTGAAATTGGAAGAGTTCGATTATAAAATAAAATACTTAAAAGGTAAATCAAATTTAGCAGCTGATTCTTTATCCAGAATTAAACCTGATTGTGACCTAAATGCATTCGAGACAGACTCATTAGACGTTAATGTTGACGATCTTGACGAAATAATTGGAAGAGAAATTGACAATCTAACTTCGCAACGAAATCCAATTGAAAACGTTGACATGCTACCTAATTTATCTGCAGACGACGTGAATGACATTTTAGGCAATAATTCAAAAGTAAATATAATCTCTGATATTCAAATAAACCCACCAGACAAAATAAACCAGCCTGACGATACCGACCTGGAAACTGTTCATACATCAGCAGAAAATCCTATTCTAGGAATACCTATCACAGATAAAGCATTGAATTTATATAAAAATCAAATCTTGCTAACATGTGGCGAATCTAATGAAGTGAAACCCACACGAGAGAAAGTTTTTGAAAATAATCGCGTGCTTGCTGTGTTATCTGAAAGAAACTTAGAACAAAGCATAATTCAGTTTGTTAAAGAATTCATAGATCCAAAACGAACGTATGCTATATATTTCAGAGCCCCTCTCACCCCTGAAATATTTGCTGTAACAGTTCAAAATATCTTTAAAAATTCCTCGTACAAATTTGTGCATTGTACAAAAATCTTAAGTGACATTTTAACTACAGACGAACAAGCTGAAAAACTTAATTATTTTCATGTTTATAAAAAAGGACACAGAGGAATAAATGAGCTTAAAGCATCACTTAGCTCAAGATATTATTGGCCCAAAATGTCAGAAGACATAGAGAAATTTGTAAACAATTGCGAAACATGCCTTAAAAATAAGTATGATCGAAATCCCCCTGTAATAAAATTTAATCTAACCCCAACAGCTTCAAAACCATTTGACCACATACACATTGACGTATTCCGTTTCTCAAACCACCCCTATCTTACCATTATTGATTCATTCTCAAGATATGGACAATCCTACCCTCTCTCCAGTGTCAATGGTACATCAATATTAGATGGTCTCCTGAACTATACAACACACCATGGACTACCTTTTAAGATTACCGCCGATTGTGGTACCGAATTCAAAAACCACGATTTAGAAGACTTTTGTAAACTCCATAAAATTGAATTACATTACACTACTTCAAAAAATAGTAACTCCAATTCCCCTGTAGAAAGATTTCACTCTACCCTGATAGAACATCTCAGATGTTTAAGAGAAACCAATAAAGACCTAACCGTTGATCAATTAATGAAACATGCAATCCTATCCTATAACAATTCGATTCACTCTGTAACCAAATTCACACCCTTCGAAATAATTAAAGGCCATATCAATAACCCAGATCCTTTTGATCTGAACGATCACCTCGTGATATCCTATTACGTCCAAAATCATAAACAAGCGGCTAAAGATATTTATAAAAACATTCATGAAAGAAATGCAGCAACAAAAGAAAAAATAATTACAAAAATAAATGAAAAAAGATCAGACCCCCCTGATTATTCCAAACAAGAAACAGCCTATGTCCGAACAAAATCATGGGATAAAAAATTACCAAAATTTAAGAAAACCAAAATTATCAAAGACAAAGGTATAATCTTGAAAACAGATAAAGGTACTTATCATAAAAGTATCGCCCGAAAACCTAAAAGTAATTCTAATAATATTTTACAGGAACAGCAAGGTCATGAACCCGATGGCGATTCTGACGTTGTACCTGGTACTCAATCTGCCGAGGACACAATGCAATGACGACATTCGTGTCATACCCCTCGAAAATCTCTTACTACCCATCAAATTAGGAACTTGTAGATTAGTTTATACTAAACATACTTTTATTCATTATTTAGATTTAAGTGAAATAGTTAAACAAACTAGTATTTTAAAGGACAACTTTTTAGTTATAAGAAATAATATTGCAAGAATTAATGCTTCAAATCCAATTTCTTATCATGCCCTAGCCGAAAATATGCTAGAGAGAACAGAATTCCTGATAAATTCACTCGAGAAAAGAGTTGAAAATATACAACCTCACATTCGGACAAAAAGAGGACTTATAAACGGACTAGGAAAAGTCAATAAATGGCTTTTCGGAAATCTTGATTCCGACGATGGTATCAAATACGACAGTGCTATTCAGACTTTAGAACAAAACCAAAAACAACTTATTCATGAAACCAATTTACAAATATCTTTACATAAAAAACTGATAGATCACTACAATAAATCCCTCACAACAATGTGGCAAAATCAAGTAAAACTTCAGTCAAATTTAGAAAGATTTCAAGATGCGATTTACAAAGAAATTAATAATTTAAACAGCTACATCACCTTTCAAGGTACAATAAGTCAGATAAATCTAGATTGCCAAAATATGATAACATTTATTGATAATATTGAAAACGCAATCATATTCTCAAAATTAAACTCATTACATAATTCAATAATATCTAGCCAAGAAATTATAGACATGATTGATTACTTGCATAAAATATATGATCCAGAGGAAATTCCCAAATTTGAGAATGTCTTAACATATTATTTACTCCTTGGAACTCAAGTAACCTTTTCAAAATCCAAACTCATCTTTGCCATACATATCCCAATCCTCAAACCAGAATACCTAGAATTTTACCATATCTACCCAATAATTCAGAACCTTAAACTATTTACACCCATCTATCCTTACTTGGCACGGAAAAATCAAGAGACGCAAACCCAAAAAGAAGAATGCCCAAAATTAGAAGATGTGTATTATTGCAAACAAGACTTCGCATCAAGAGACAACTGCACCCTACAACTTCTTGATGGCAACCTTCCCGAAAAATGTTCCGTTAACGAAATTAGAATCCATGACTCCATCATAGAGCAAATAACAAATAACGAAGTCCTTATCATCCCAGATAACTCAGAAAAAGTAATTTCCAAGTGTGAAAGAGATCAATTTCTTGAAATCTACCGTCCATCCCTCGTAACCATTCCAGAAAAATGTGAAATCACTATCAAACAAATGACATTTAGCAATAATCCACAGATTCAAGAAGGAAAAGCGTTAATACTACCAAAAATCGAGATTTCGTCACTTCAAACAAGAAAAACATTTCAAAATTCAAATATCACTAAAATTAATTTTGAAAACCTTTTTGAATTAGATCAAATAGCCGAACAATTAGAACCCCTTCAAGAAATCAATAACAACTCATATATTGTACCTTCAACAATTGGGGCTATATTTAGCATAATAGTTATAATAATGATAATAACAATTTTAATAATAATCAAGAAAAAGAAGACAAGAAAATCCAAACCATCCACCGAAACCGAAATGGAAAATTTGGAAGAAACTAGAAAAACTAACTCCATTATTTTTTCAGCTTAAGAAGGGAGGAGTTATGTGCACCAAAAATGCAAGCTTTTGCATTTAATTCCAGGAAGCCGCCGCCCAATAGCAACCTCGACTAGAAGGTATAAATACTTCTAATTAGACGATAATAGACACTTCTAATTCAACTTCTGTTCTAAAGCTTTTAATTGTTAATTTATTATCTAATATTTATATTGTACTAAATATAATAAATATTAAGTGTAAATTTAAATTGTTTTTAAAAAACAACTTTTCAATACGAAAGTTATATCTCCCACACGCATTTTAGTAGGGAAGTTCTGACGTGCGGTTTTATTGATTTTATTTTAATATTGCGTTAATAACTATCAATGATTACATAAATAACCAAAAGGTAACTAATAAGCTTGTTCATTTGTATCTAGCTACATGTGAAAAAAATGCTGTTCCTAGCACTTGCGGAAAGTGTCGTTTCGCACTGGTTAGGAAAATAATTATCATACGTGACTTCCATCTATGTCTATGCACAAAATTCTTGGAGGCTGTTCAACTTCTTGGGCTTAAGGGTTTAGCAGAATTGTGCGATGCATTGGCACAGCAAATGTTTTGCTGTTTTCATTGCTTTATCGCAATACCAACAGTTGCCACTATTTACTTGTCCGGTTTTAAGTGATTTCCATACAGGACCACATCCAGTGACAAAATTATCTACTTAATTAGATTCTTCAATGTCCGATTCATAAGGGCTATTGACCCATACAAACCACCTGTACCAGAAGAAATCCCAGTGCATCTGCAACAGGGATAATAATCTAATCCAGTCCAGATAGATCACCTCAAATTCCTAACAGGCTAAACTTATCGGGAAATCGTAAAAAGAGTGATCACAAATACTTGGGTGACAAATGATCGAAGTATCGAAGGTGTGCACTTTTTAAATAAATATAAGTTTGGTATCTATTGAATTTTTTTTAATTAAGTGGGTATTTTTTGTGATGTAGATGCTAACAAAGATCTGATTGCAAAAAATTGTAATGAATTAGTTGCAGGAATTTATTGCAAAAAAAGTGTACACCACACGATTTGCGATATGAAAGGAATCAAATAGTTTCAATAAAATATTCGTTTAAATTAGCACCACCTACCGAAGGAGCTGCAAGGTAGCATTCGTTCAATACATATTTTCAAGTTCAGAAATAGCTGGGAAATAAGAAAATCATACCGATTGGGGCTGGAACCAATAATCACAAGGTTTTTTAATGCCTAAGTACACCGAAGTTACATTAATTCCAGACAGACTACTTCGAAAGATTTCTTGTGCTCGTCAAAAAGATTGCAAAGGTGCAGTTGTCGCAAACATAAGTAGAATTGCGCTTACTTACGCTTCAGTTGCTCTCTAATGCCGAGCAATTAATTTATAGAATAATAAAATATCTATTGTGTCCCCTTCCCTCTACTTAGTTCCAGGAAGTCTCAGAAACTGGTAGTTCATTTAGACCTATTTCCTAAATGTCCCCCTTCTATCCAGTAGGCTCCTAGGTTTGTGTCCTAGGATTCTGAATTGATATGCATTCCTCCATTTCACAGAAACTACATTCTTCCTGCTCCACTAGTTTGTGCTTATTGAGATGCCCATTCAGGCGACAGTGTCCTGTCAGGACACCTGTCAAAGCTCTTAGTGCATATTTACTCTGGCTTGGGAATTCATTTGATCTCACCTGGTTGTAGTTTCACAGGAGTATATTTGTTTGCCTTAGCCCTACTAGATGTTTCCAATGGCCTTCTTTTCGGCTTTGACCATTTTTTCCAATACTACATTGGAGCTGATACCGCAAAAGAGTTCCGGTCCCCAAAAGGGTGTTCCATTTCCTTCTATTCCAGTATGAACTGGAATCCACAGTAATTTTGACCCCATGCTTTATTAGGTATTATTAATAAGTGACAAATGGGATATTCAAATAAAATTATTTTAAATTTAGTCTAGATTAACAGAAAAAAATGAAAACAAAAATTTGCTAAGACTATGCAACTTATAATGCAGATACGTCATTAGTTTAAATGTGAAGTTGTCGATAGTCTTCCTTTGCTGTTCCATGTTTCAGCCTCTTCTTCTTTTTCCTTCATTGGGATGTTTGAGCTTGCTGAGGACAAAAATGTTGACATCTATCACTCTATTGTTTAGCTTGTTCAATTTGATTTGAAGCATTTTATTAATAAAAGGTATAAAGCTTAAGCTCGAACAAAAATTTAAACCAAGATGAAACCACATGCGAATGCAAACAACTCTCACTGTCACTCTAACCTAAACTTCTTCTTTTCTTCTTCAATATGGATAACTACCCTCTCTTATGATTATTTTGTTCCATGTCAAAATATATGACTAACTTCAACTCATACTAGTGACGTCAAAATATATGAGGCGGATTCTGAGAAATTTTTAAAATAGAATTTTCTAAATGGGGATAAGAACAAAACAACACTATTAAATTTGATAACATACGGTTCGACGTAATTTGTTTCCTTGGAATTAACGATCTGCTAATCATTCATCTATTTTTAGTTGAACACCCTATTGGAACTGACAAGAATGTCTCGTTTGAAATGAAACAATGTAGATGACTTAAATTTACTTTTAATTCATGGTGAATGTGACAGAGTTATTACTAGAACTTTATTTGCTACAAGATATCTAGATTGACCACGACCCACTCGTGATAGCGTGAATAGAATATTTAAAAATTTAACTATGCTGCTTATCCCGAAGCGTCATAATGTTGTGGTGGAATTTGTAATTTATTCGTTTCAATTAATAGCCCAAGTAGAGGTCAAAGTCAAATAGAGAAAGTGACAGAATTACTCACCGGTAATTGCACCCTAAGAGAGCACATTGTCAAATATATAGGGACATACCTATTTACAAGATGAAATAAAACATAGGTTCAAAAATAATAATGAAGAGCTGAGCAAATTAAATTGTTTTATTTCATCTTGTCAGTATCGATCTTCATCAAGTAAAAGCCTCATCTATTCAATTTTTTATGAACCTATTTGTCGGTGGTGCATGGACGAGGTTTTTGTCAAGGTCCAACGGAGGATTTCTCCAAGAAAAATTCTTATCCGAAGGCTGTCAAGCCTGATAAGGCAGCCTAGCCATTTCTCATAAATAGTGCAGCATAGAACACAAAAAGCCGAAACGTGAGGTACTGCGGACCAAAAATCAAAAGTATGTGAAGTTATTCGCTTCCTCATATCAGGTTACCAAGAAGCAAAACAACAAAAAAACTTTTTTCATTTTATTATTCGTAGCAAATTATACCACTTGTAATGCTCAATACTTTCTGTGTTCCATTATTTCGAATAATATGCCTCTAGCATTAATATTGCTACGAATTATTTGTAACAAATTCATACTGGACAATAACTAAATTCAATTTTTTTTTCACTGATATTTCAGAATAATTATTATATTGACAATTTGTTCTTCTCCTTCCTGGAGAACTGATTTATATGTAAACTTGCTTTCGGTATTGCAACAGCTATATCCAAATAGTACATGATTGTTTTATTTTTATTTAGGTTCTGGTGGAATGCTTGGTGAAATTACAATGGTCCAGCTATACAAAGTGGCCCTTACTGCGGGAAAAGCTCACAAAGATCACAAACATCACCACGCCCATCAATTCGATCATAATGGTAGAGTCATAACCACACCAGCTCCAACAACCCCGTCAATCCGAGCCACTCTACCACCGCACCCGCTCCTAACAGCTGGGCAAATTAATAAAAATGTGAGATTAAACTTGGCTGGTACTCCACAAATAATTTCAGGTCAACAGTATGATGCCCAATTTGCAAACGGGCAGTTTGTCGGTAACTTAGTCTCACAGCAGTTATTACAGACGCAGCAGAAATTACAGCAGCAGCCGCAAGTGCAACAACAACCGCTACTCTTGCAAATACAGCCTCAAGATCAAGCAAGGGATGTTGGATCTTTTTCAAGACAGTATGTGAGCTTTGGCAGTACTCCAATAGTAGACACCGATTTAAACCATGCGTTGGGAACAAATACAGCTCCAGCATTTGATACTATTCTCGAAACGCATAATGTTTTCAAACGACAAAACGGGGAGAAGACAAAAAAAAGGCGACAAACCATCGGCGGTAATTTTTATGATGATTCAATTTTAGAAACGGGGGGTTCTTATAGTTTCGATCAAAGTCTTTTATACGGACTTGCTGGTATTGGTCAGAATGAACAAATTTCGGAGAAACAAAAAGAGACGGAAGATGAAAGAGAACCAGCTGAAGCTGAAGTAAAAGCTGTTCTTAATTTATGTACCGGATGTGATGAAGAACCTTTCGATAAGGCTTTGATATTCGGTTGGAGAACTGTGCCGAAAAAGTTGTTTTCCGGTGCTTTTTATACGCCTGCCGTGGCTGAATGTAAAGTATTTTAAATTATATTATGTATTTTACTTTTAGATAAATAACGTATGGCCATCCAAATGATGATAGGAATTGTACTTAGTAATAATAATTTAGTATTTATAAATTTGTTACATTTTCAATAAAGTTGATTAAAATTCAGCCAGCTACAGATGTTTAATAAGTGAATTGAAATTCACGTCTAACATACAGTGTGCATCACAATAAGCTAAAATATTTGTGTATTTGTGTTGTGGAAACTACTCGCACGTTATTTATATTAATTTTAGACATGGATTATAAAATATACGGGGCTTGAAAGAATAATTTAGACTCACATTAACTTATCCATGCCAAGCGGAACGGTTGAATAAGTATTGTCCGAATTAACAGGAAATTTTACAGTTATTTTGGATAGAATACTCCACATCTGAAAAGTATTCTTTAGATATTTTTTTTAAACTTATCCACACGTGCCGACCATCACACCAAAAATTCTAAATCGGTACTCCCTAGACTAAACAGGAAATATCTTGCTCAATTGGTGGTTACTGAATTAATATTGTTAATGTTATTCGCACTCAAAGCCAAATTAGTGAAATTGGTCGCTCTACAACTTTAATTCGGAACTTTTTTTTCAATACAACTTACCGTTACTGAAATAATTGTGAGAAACAGAGTTGCGACAGTTTTCCGTGATCTCCACGATTTCTCGGAAAATTGGGAACCTGCAAGTACGTGCATTCGATTCCTCGCCCCAAAATTGACTTTATACGTCCATTTGCACAAGAGCAGCAAAAAGGTCAAATTTCAGGTATTTTTACTGAAATATAAGTACCCCAGAGCCAGTCTGGCATGGGGATACATACCGGAAGTATGGCAAAAGGTTAAAGTCATTTACATAGCCAAGGTAAATGAAGACTATCCTTGCTACTAAAAACGTTAAAAAGGCGATTCTGCGTGGTGTTTATGTAGATGGGGTAAAAAGCCTGTTTACTCAAAGTATGCCTAGTTGTAGTCAGTTTCACTAGAATCCAATTATATACTTTGATTTTCCAATAATCACCGTTAATGTTATAAATGAAACTATCTGTTTCTAATTAATTCTACTATTTAATGGAAAAATTATGAAAATTATGAAAGGATATTGATAATTATTTCGATATTGACATATCACCGTCAGAATGACAGAAGTTACATTTTATGTGATACCTACTTGATGTTTAATATTTTGGCTAGACCAAATAGTAAGTGACCTATCTTGTGATTGACTTAATATATATGAATAGAAAAAAGAAGAAGATTTGATTTTACAAATATTAAAGCTGGATATCTTTTTCCCATTTAAGATCAGTATAACTGTGCAATGATATAGGAAACCAAGGAAAACTATATCTGCTGATCTTTACAATTCTTACTTAAGAAGACAATTTAATAGTGGAGAGCTCCCTAGATTTATCTGTTCATTGACATCTTCATATTGTGGGTCTCTTAAGTGTCTTCTTATTTCTAGTTCTTCAAGGAAATCTAGTTCTTGTTTCTTATCACAAATATGCAGTACTTCTAGTTCTGTGTTAGGTGTCAATGAATGTTTTGTGTCAAGAAGATGTTCATTGTATCTAATTTCAAAATTTCGAATTGTTTGACCAATATAGGCAGCATTACATTCTGGACATTTAAGTGAAGTGGTGGTTTTAACAGCACAAATTTGACTTCTTGCGCCTCAAGTAAATACAGACAATTATGTAGGTAACTCCACTTTCTATATGGAATAACTTTAGGTGATGTTTCTGAATGGACTCCATCATCATAATTTCATGTTTGAACTAACCGAGTAGTTTGCCGCCCACATGTAAGCATAGGATAGTAGTTTAAAATATGTTTGAAATGTATTCAAAGGTTAAAGGACTTGTCGATGGTATTCCGCATAATATCTTTAGGACAATTCCAGCCGGCTATAGCCATAAGATTGGAATCTTCTTGGTCATAGCCAGTCAAGGCACTTACAATACTAGGATCCCGAATTGTTCCCTTGGCACTTCTATAGGTACATAAATAGAAAAGAAAGGCTCCAACATTATTTGCAAGTTTTACGTCACCAGCTTCGTGTGTTTCAGGCGAACGTTCAATGCTCATAGCAAAGAACGAATCAACCTGATTAATTCTAAACTCCACTCACTGCAGTTAAATAATTTTATGAGCAGGGCATATATTCTATATTCTGCTTCTCGAGTTGACTCCTCGAACATTGGCTCACGACAGATATCAAACATTGAAGGCATGTTGTTGTCTTAACGAGGACGCTCTCCACACATGGTTGTCACTTTTTAATTTAAAACCTAGTGATTTCAGAACCAATTTGTCTGCCATTGTGAGCTGATTCAGCTATGATGGTTCTAACACAATATATTTAACACTCAGTATAATAGTTTGTATAATAATTCCATTAATTATAGTAAACATCACCTTGAGTTATTACAACAAACTAAGTAGACATGCCGAGGAAGACTATAATTAGATATTTGTTAGAATACACGAGGTTCCTTTTTTAAACATAAACTTGAGAGCTAACCTATGCCCTAATTGTGGCCAGTCGTTATGTTTTGGGATACTACTTAAATTATATGTATGTAGATAATCCCAGTGGACAATAAAGTTATTTATATTATAATGGTTTTATATTGGAAACAGCTTATCCTATAACCAGAACTTATTACACCTCCACGAAAGTTTACAGTGGCTTGGTCTAAGGCAATGACAGTTGTGCTGGTTATTTCGCATTGTATTATAATTGGTAAATAGAGCAAATTATATGGAATGTCTTCAATATAATATCCAGGATTTATTTGTATGACAAATTCATAAATAGTATGAGCAGGTGTGTTTGCATTTTGTAGGATCCAGTGGTAATGTTGCACTATAATCGTTTGCTGAATACTTTAATGATTTTTACTGGCAGATCTGAAAGTGCATTTTACTAACGTCAAATATTTGACTATTGAAATTTTGTATCTACTGAAGATTTCGAATTTCAACGTACAGTGATTGGTCTTTAGCGAAAAAAAAATCTTCTGGTTGAAGTGAACTGCTGACACTCAACTTATGATGAATAACAACAATTGCATAACATCCAGTGCAAACATTGAAATTTTGGAGCTGCGACATGATGATGACCAATGCAATTCGAGGGATGTAGGTATTTAAATAATATTACATAAGGTAGACTGGGGCAAATGAAATAATGGGGTAAATGTAACAGTAGCCCATAATATCTTCATATAATCAAAACTTGCTTATCCGTTACCTCAATATCAATATTTACCTCCCGCCTGATTGTATCGACTATCAATCTACAGAGGGGTTATATTAATGTAAAATATTTTTGAATTCGATGTTTTATTAACTGTTTTTTTAGTAATTGTATATGCTACATTTGCCCCGCATGTATTGATGGTATGGGGCAATTGCAATATGAACATAAAATACTTTTGCCCCATATGATACATTTGCCCCTTTTATATTTTTATCTTGTTTATAGATGGTTAGCTGCTATAAAAAAAAGCTGCCAGAGCTCACTTATTCGGAAGATGATGTAAAATTGGCCGTGCGAGAATGTAAGGCTGGTCGAATGACTATTTACAAAGCATCCAAAACCTATAATATACCTTATTCGACAATATACACCCGTGCAAAAGGTGTTCGTGGTATAAATAAACAAACCAGAGGTCGACTGACCGTCTTCAGTCGGGAACAGGAAGAACAATTGGCTGCAGCACTAAAAACTTTGGAGAAATGGGGATTCGGCTTGTCAAAAAGAGAAGTTTTGCAGCAGGTCCCTACTTTTGTGAAGGAAAACAGAATAGAAACTCCCTTTAAAGATGGTGTTCCGGGAGATGATTGGTTTTTGAATTTTAAGAAAACAAATAATTTGAACATAAAAGTCCCACAATCTGTGGAATACGCGCGCAAGAAAGCAACTGACCCATTTTTCATTTATGGCTACTTCTCGCTGTTAAAGTCAACTTTAACAGAATTAAATATTGAGGATCAACCTGGACAGATCTGGAATCTCGACGAAAGTCGTGGGGCAGCAGGGAAAACCCTGCGCTCGTATAACAAGTACGCCAGACCGTGAAAATATAACAGTTTGTCTACTGGCAAGTGCTGATGGACAAAAGGCACCCCCTTTAGTAATATTTAAAGGCTCTTATATGTGGGACCAATGGCAAGCACCGGATTCCATTTTTCCTGGACAATCCTATGCATCGAGTAAGAAGGGTTGGATGGACAGGGAAATATTTTTAAATTACTTTCAAAACACAGTTATTCCTGCCTTGGGTCAGAAAAGACCAGTTCTTTTATTATATGACGGTCACTCGTTATCTGTTATTAAACTAGCAAGTCAAGAAAACATCACAATTCTAAAGTTACCACCTCATACTACTCATTTGTTACAACCCCTTGACCTAGCGATATTTCGTTCTGTGAAAGCTAGATGGGACCAAAAATTGGTAAAATGGCAGCGCCATAATATAGGTAGGAAGCTACCAAATAATATATTTTCCACATTTATAGTAGAAGTGTGGAAAAAAACGGATCCCAATATTATTGTAAATGGATTTAAAAAGGGAGGAATTTCACCATTCAATGACCAAGTGGTACCAAGAGAGAAGTACGACGCTGAAGCGGTAAAACGGTGGGAATCACGAAATGTTCAAGACCCCAATCCGCAAATCGTTGAAGCAAATCTAACAGTCATCCTTGACACTGAGCCTGGTCCCAGAGGGTTATCAAACAACGTTGCCGCTGACAGTAACTCAACGTCTAAATTGGAAAAGGTTTCCTTTGAAAAGCTTCTATTAGAATGTATGAAACAAAATCAAGTTTCAGTCAAGGTACCAAAACGAAGAGTGGCAGCTGGTGCTGAAGTGAATACTTCACGAGAGCAGCCAAAAGAACAACAATTAAAACGTAAATCTAAATCTATGAGGACACCTACCCCCTCAAGTGATTCTGATGATGAGCTTCCCATTTATGAAGAATCAGATGATAGGGACTTTTTAGAGGAACTAAGGGAACAATCACAGGAAAATCAGGATTCTTTTGAAGATACAATTCTTGAAAATAATAAATGGGTTCTTGTTCAATTTCCAACAAACAAGAAAATTGTACATTATGTTGGTAAACTCATTCAGAAAGATGAATTAATTTTCTCAGGCTAAGGAAAAATAAATTCAATTGGCCAAATCTTTGGTGGACATTGCAGATATATTAAGAATTCTTCCAGAGCCAACTGAAGATAGAAGAGGGTCTGGATTGACATTTAATGTTAAATTTGACGGGCTGAATATTTGTTAATAACTCGAGTTCAGATTTTTACCTGTAATGTTAATATTTTTTATTATTTTTCATAGTTCTTTTGTGCATTAAACAGGGGTTTGTTTTTTTATTTTTTTTTATTATTATGTAGCTCTGTTATTTTTTGGAATAAATAAATAAATAGCATATCAAATTTTAGAGGAACAAAATTGATTTTTACAATTGCCCCAAACGTTCTACTATGTAATTTTATTGCCACTTTAAAACCGTTTGTTACATTTGCCCCATGGTTCGGGGCAAATGTAACATATTGTCAACGTTTTAAAAAATATGTAAAATCGTTTTCATCCCTTTTTCAAAAAAACTTGTTAATAGCTGGATTCTATAGTTTGGGATGTGGTGAATTTAATGTGGTATCAACCATTCTAATAAAAGGAAAAATAAAGCCACAATTTAGGATTTAATTTGAACTATTCAAATTTTATGACCGATTTGCCAGTCTACCTTATTCATTAATTTATTTACTGTTTGTTTACAAACGGAAATGGAAGTTTGAGAACTCAGAAGGCCGTCACAAAACGTCTCAGAGTGCATCAAAACGTCTCAGCATGTTTCAAAGTATGTCTTAAGTTTCCCTACATTGGTTGAGAATGTTTTATAGACGTTTCGTCAGCAAATAAAGTAAAACACAGATTATCAATTGAAATTTTATTGACTAAATATTGTAGCTACAATTCAATAAATATTTTTACGCACTTTCAATAGATGCTTTGGAGCTTTAGCGAAGTATTCAACCTTTTAATTTTTCTCGAAATATGTAATAAATAGTACGATTATCCTAAACATGTTTAATATCTTCCTCGTTGAATTGGCCATTGAATTGATTATTATTACTGCTAAATAGAATATATAAATGTTTTTCAACTCTACTCCTTTCAGTTATTTTTGAAAGATAGGTATTTATAGTTAAATCTACTCAATTATATACAAATTACGTAAATTAATATTGAAATATTTAACTTAAACGCTACTATCTATAAAAACGTCTAATTAAATCAATGATAATGAAGAGTGTTAAAAATAAGCTTTGCAAAATAATTGCTGCTGCAGGGTATGCTTTGTACCACTCCAATTTTACTAATAATAACAAAGATAAATGCTAATACCTTTATGACGTTGGAATGACGTCCCCTCTGTTACCGACAACGGAGAAACTTGCAGTGGTTTGAAATTGGAGTAGGATTGAAAATAGCGACCTATAAAATACTTGAAATATTCATACTAAAATATATCGAGATACTCAAGATACACGTATAAATTTCGCTTCGGTAAACAGCACAACATACTTCAGTTCAGATTGTGGTTTAATTCCCCATGAATAAGAAATAAAATAATTATTATTCCACAAAGAACGTACAGAAGATACTTGTATGAATTTCGCTTGGGTAGATAACACGACATACATCGAGATACTATAAATACTCTTTGTATACTTACAAAACTCATTGCTCATCTCTTCTTGTTTATCAACGATAATTTAGATATGCCAAAACCAATCAGGCACTGAGGGGGCATAGCGCACTACCAATCATAACACCGAGAGACTTTCAATGCTATTGAGATAAGAAATTCTCTCACACGGCGCAAGCCCAGCTTACATTTGCCAGTAACTTATTGGAGATAAAATTTAATTGTATCTCCATGGTTTTTGGAATAAAAAACGTCCAATGGCTCTTTTTTATAGTAAACCTATAGCTTACTGGTGTTTGCTTTCTATGAGTTGATATTTCGAACGAAATTTCGATATTCTCGACCTGTACCTCATTCATTTCCACAGCTGCTATACAAAATATATAAACCGAATGAAGATTTTAGTACAAAGAACGCTTAATATTTTTTCTCAAAACATGACTTTTACGTAGCAAAAATGTAGAAACTACTGTGAGATACTCTTTTTGAAAATAGATACTGCTGATCTCATACTTATATTAATGAAAATATCTATTGTCTATCAATATAGTGATGAGATTTTTGTTAGGAAATGTATTTAGAAATACTAGTATTAAAATTACCTTGCTTTTATGGATGTGTTGATGCTGGTATTCTGAGTCGAATTCCGGTTCTGAGAAATAACTAGGATCTTCGAAATGTCCAACTCCACCAGCAATTCCAATACCGGCCATCGGAAGCCCGCCAGTAACATCGGCAGATTCAAATAGCCTTAATACTGACCGGTCTCTAATTTCGCGAAGGTGTGATCTGAAACATTATTAAATGTAAAATAAAATATAGTATCCCACGTTTCATGGTTATTATAAATATATTAGTGACAGTATTAACGTCGGCAAAACAGAACTATACAAAATAAGAGATAATAACCACGGACAAAGATTACATTTGTAATCACATATACATCATGTAGATAACCAAACGGGACTTTAGAAAGCTAAAAAATACATCGTTCTTGGAAGTAGTGAATACTTCAACACTTTAAGCGCCACGTGGTCAGCAAGCGACCCACACCAACTCCTCCTCAACAGGCCATTAGTTTAACACAAGTTTAGTCGGCCCTGGGGCCGTATTCTTGACTGAGGGAGTAGAGCATCACGAGTGAACACATATTTTGTCTTTATTTTGCTTGGTTACTTTGTCACTGCAGTGACAAAGACCAAATATCAGTTCTCTTGGGAAGATTCACTCCCTCATTCAAGAATACGGCCCCTGGGCACTCGGGTGGGCGAAATTAATTCAAAATTGGTACGATTTTTACTGACATCTTTATTTGGAGGCGGAACTAAACGTTAAAGATTTCAAATAGAGCTGATAGATGGAGCCTAAGGTGAAATTAAGTTTCGGAGTCTAAAATTAAATTAGGTCAGAGACAACCAACATTAGGTTCAGCGATCATGCATGGAGATAGCAGCCATATTTTTTATTATTATTCTTCGTAAATAAAGGGCGTGCCAGTTCGTTCTTTCGTCGTTGTTTGTGCTTTTATTTTCTCATTTATATTCCTAAAGTATTTAAAGATGAGTTCCTATGATGAGAATTTGCTGTGTTCCTGGATGCATTGAGAAGGTTAGTACTAATTGTTAACAATACATGTTAATTTCTAACAATATTATCAGTTGAAGAAATTTTTTTTAATAAAATTAATTCAAATACTAGTTAAGATGGTTAGACTTAATATTTGGAATTGCTAGATGTATTAATTGTGGTTTATACAAAGTCAACGATTTCCTTGAAATAAAAATGAGAAGTATTATAACTAAGTATTAACCTAAGTATTTTTTTATAGGCATAGAATACCTACCTGCTAACCAAGAGGTTAACGCCGTTTGGAATGAGAGAATTAATAATTCTAAGTTGGCTTAATTTTGAGTCTTACAAATCTTATAAAAGTTGTAACATTCATTTTGAAGATTGTGGCAGATTGAAGAAATCCCTCACTACATTTGCATGGTAAGAACTTATTTCATCTATATGTGTACTGCACTGTTTGAAATAGTAGTTAGTACTACAATAGACAGTTGATTGTAACTATATACAAATTATGATTAGTGTATAAATATATGTTGAATTCGGATTAATGTTTTTTAGGATACAAGAGAAGTGTGAAGGTGGTCATTTTTGGGTACCAGAGCAACAACAATCATTTTCAACTCCCGAGAAGCTAAAAGGTATCTATAAATATTTTGCAATATTTTTTTATATCCAGTATTAAATCATTTGTAACTGTATAATGCCTAGTCTTTCGAGAGCAACAACTTATGTTTTATTGATATTAATTTAAAAAAACCTTTTTTAGAATCCATTTTTATTCTAGGTGCTTCCACCACAAAAAGTAGTAATAGTCCAGTAGGAAAAGTACAACGACCAGTCAGGACATATACAAGGAAGCGTTTACTACATGAGTTTGATGAAGTACCTGGTAAGTATTTTTAAAACACCTTCAGGCAGTATAGCTTATGGTGACCTACTTGTGGTTATGTTGAAAACTCAATTGTAAAAAATTCTTATGTAATTTTCTGCTTGCAGTTCATCCACATCAAGTTTTTCACAATTACCGTCCACATCAAGTTTCATACAAGCACCATCCATTTCTTGGCATCTGGGCAGATATAAAGGAGTTTTAACAGCAACTGGTAAGATTGTTTAAGTTAAATAACTCATTATTGCATATGCTAGTCATACCTTGAATTTTAATAATTGTAAGTACAAGTGATGTCAAAAACTATATTTTTGAAGAAAATCAACCTAAATTACAGGAAAAATTGTTCACAGCAATACCTTGCTTTTGTGTATATAACTTATAAGTTCACTGCATACAACTTGAATGAGGATAACAATAGTTGACTTTTTTTTTAGCTCATGGATATAGGGGCAATAGGAAACATTTCGATTCTCCAGATTTAAGAATTTTATAAAGAAAACTAAGCCAGTGGAAGGCAGCTGCCAAGAAAGCCCAGAAATCAAGTCCAAAGCGGATATTTATCCAAGTCAATTAAATAAAGTGTGTTATGTAATTGTTTCCCATTTTTCATTTATTATACCAAGTGAAATTACCTGCTTTTTAAATTGTTTTTGTCTTAGATTTTTAAAAAGTTCGTAATTGTATTTATGTAAACATTGAATGTCCTATACCAAGTGGAAATATAAAAACTAGATTAATGCTCATTTCGCATTTGAATTTTTTTACCTACTTTTAACTAAATAAATGTAGGTGGGAAATTTAAATAGTTGTATTTGTAATAATTCTGTAGTAGAGAGGTAATCAGTTGTAACTACAAGTTATACTAGTAGAGTTATTGTCTTTACATTACACTGGTTCTATTTTACTATAATAGCAAAATAAAGAGTGTAATGTGAAGACAATAATACTACTAAAATAACTATGTGTTACAACTGATCACCTCTCTACTACAGAATTATTACGAATACAACTATTTAAATTTTTCACCTAAATTTATTTTTGAATTTCCCGCTTTTTTCAAATTAGAGGGTTAGCCTGGATCTGAACCTTTAGCATGGCTCTGAACCCTTAGCATAGATCTGAACCCCTAGCATGGATCTGAACCTTTAGAAATGATGGTAGTTCCGCCTCCAAATATAGATGTCACTAGTTTCGGTGCGCGTGGCCACTTTTTTATATACAGTGGCCGATCTACCTGTGTATCTTATCTCTGAGTTTAGTCCTGACAAACCATCCGTGTATTTCGCATCGTGGGTTACCGGCTGACCACGTGGCGTGCAGATTGAGTGTTTTGTAAGATAATATTTTTTTATACTCTGTCCATTTATACTGACATTTCTGGAGATCGTATTTACGGTAAGTTATTTACTTCAAATTTTTTCTTTGACCCTTCAATATAAAAATGTTTACAGTTACCTGTTAGAAAATATGGAGAAACCGTCAACAAGCTCTAAAAGAAAAGTGGATGAATCTGAAAACGAAATGTACCACCTTTTTTCATCAGATGATGATGATGATAGTTATTTACCATCAGAAAGTATCAGTTTTTCGAGTTCATCAAGTTTGACAGATAATGATAATACTTTAAATAATTCGGTGAATCATTTAAATCCCACGATTAACAAATGGAATTCGGTTACTGGAACTAAGCAAAAAATGTTTCCATTCACTGGTGTACCTGCCATTAAGATTGATCCAATTCCTTTACATCACATCACGGAATATTTTTGTTATTCGTTAATTGTTACCAATAAAATTATAACTTTAATGACAGAAGAGACCAACAAGAATGCTGTTAGGGTACTTTCGTCTAAAACATTTACAAGGAAAAGTCGTACAAACGCATGGACAATCACAACAAATGCCGAGATGAAAAAATTCTTAGGTCTGCTCATTCGGATGGGTCTAAAGAAACTTCCAAATATTAGCTCCTATTGGAGTACCAAAATGCTTTACAAGAACGATGTTGCAGGACGTGTTATGTCGAGAAACCGATTTGAGTTGCTATTGCGTTTCTGGCATGTCGATGATGACGCACAAAATAATGATGGCGACCAAATTTTCAAAATAAGAAGACTTGTCGACAGTTTGAATGATATTTTCAGTAATTTGAAACAACCTGCCGAAAAACTGGCTATTGATGAGACCATGATTCCATTTAGAGGTAGACTAGACTTCAGGCAATACATCCCAAAGAAAAGACACAAATATGGAATTAAATTATTCAAAGTTTGTGATCCAGAGACTTACACTTATAGAATTTCGATATATCAAGGAAAGTCCGAAAATAAAATAGACAGTTTATCAAAAAAGGTAGTACTTGATATTTCCGCTAATTACTTAGATCAAGGGCGAACTCTGATCACTGACAATTACTACACAAGCGTAGACCTAGCAAATGAATTGCTTCAGAGAAATACTCACTTAATCGGAACTTTAAGAAAAAATAGGAAAAACCTTCCCAAAGAGGTAATTTCTGCGAAATTAAAAAAGGGCGAGATTGTCGGAAAAGAGGATGATAATGTAATTGTTGTTATGAAGTGGAAAGACCAACGAGACGTTCTCGCACTAAGTACATGTCATACACTCGAAATAGACGATAGTGGAAAAAACTAGGAAAAATGAAGAAATACTTAAACCCCGACTTATCCTTGACTACAACAAAGGAAAAGGTGATATTGATTTGTCGGACCAACTTTCTGCATACTCTATACCCGTACGTAAGTCAATAAGATGGTATCATAAGGTTGCTACAGAACTTTTACTTGGAACTGCGATGGTAAATGCCTAGATTATCTAAAAAACGGTTCTTCGCAGGAATACAAGCATCGTTGAGTTCAGAGGAAAAGTATGTGAGTCTGCTTCAAATAAATTATGAAAATCCCAAAGCCAACGAACAAAATGTCAGTCACGAGTTGACTCAAACTGCTAACACAGATGACAGAAATAGGAAAGTTAGGCGTAGGTGTATTCATTGTTATGCGAAATTGAGAAAAGAAGGAAAAGCCTCTGTACAAGCACGAAATGAGGTTAAAAAAGTGATTACGATATGTTCAGGATGTGAAAACCAGCCAAGTGTATGTATTAATTGTTTTTCTACTGTCCATATGAAACTGTAATTTCTTCTTATTTCAGCTTTGGGATGGTATTTTACCTAATGTTATGTTCATATTTAGTTTATATTTTTTATATTTTGAAAGTGGAATATCATGCCTTATTTTTAAGATAATGGAATAAATTTTTTTTTTGGAGAAAGGTCTCATTATTGCCAAGCCAACTGTGCTGAAATTGTATCTCTTACACCACGCCATTCAAAGGTATACTGCATTAAAATTGTATTGAATTGTGGGTTACATGCGGATCACACGGCGCCCTACGTATAATATATTGTGGGTTACACGCGTACCACATGGCCCAGCGGGAAATGACGCGTTGTACTACAGGTGGCAGTTAAAGTGTTAAAGTCGCGGTTTGCAGTGCGCGGTATTCCGCAAGTGGTAAAATCTGATAATGGCCCCCAGTATATATTCGTCCGAGTTGTTTAGAAAATTTGCAACAGCCTGGGAAACGCCGCATCACTAATGGCAAAACAGGATCTCAAACCAAAGATAGTCACTGAAGTGAGGAAGGAGCTGGAAACTCTTAAAAGAAAACATAAGTCTTACGCTGATAGAAGTTCTAGACCACCGCACGAACTGGAAGTGGGGGATAAAATTCGTATTCAGAAATCTAGCAGATAATCAATATAACCCCGGGGCCCCGGATTCCAGGGGCCCCGAATAATGAAATAATGAAACTGTAAAAAACAATAAATCAAAAATAAAAAAACCCGAGATAACATATCAAATTTATTTTTAATATTCCAGAGCAATTTACTTTCGTTTTTCCGCCCTACATCGAATATTAATCCTGTTTCATTTAAATTATGTTTGTTTAGAATTTATGGCTTTAATTTTTTGTTAACCAAAGATAAAGAAGGTACCTGTTGATTTTATCTTCTTTGACCTAAGTTTATAATGTATTTTCGTTTGAAATAAAAAAAAACCTTTCGTATCTTTCATTTTCCCGCATAATCCTTTTTTTAAGAAAATGGCAAATATTTTAATTATTTCGTGGGTCCTTCGGATATCGTTAGCCCAGGGCCCCCAAAGGTCGCGGTTTGACCCTGACCGGTATCCACATTGGAAAACACCTTTCTGAATTCCCTTCTGTCCGTTACAAGTCGCGCTTCGCCTTTGTATGTTTATGAAGCAGATAAACCACCAAGAACAATTACACCATTAAGAACTGTAGGTACTTACTACCAGATATGGTCGCCAAGTGAAACCTCCACAGCGTTTGGATCTTTAGTAGTTAATGTATTACTGTTTTTAATTATGTCCAAACGTAGTGTTGTTTAAATTGATTAATTTGTTATTACAATAATATTTATTACTCGAAAAAGATTTAAAAAGGGTTGTAACGAAACCTTTAATGTCATCTATCCTGTCACTAATATATACGATACAATCATGGAGACCTAGTCTCCATGGATACAATGTACTGGACTGAAACAAATAAAAAAGCAAACATTCAGCGAAAGACATCAAGTGCCGGTTCACAAAATAATTTAGCGGCATAGGAAAGAGACAGAAAAAAATTCCAAAAAGAAGAAGAGAAAGGGTTGTCAAATTAGTTGAAAACATTATTTGACTCAGTAAAGCGAAAATTATCGATTACCGGTTTCGGCATATTTGCTCTCAGGGCTTCTGGACGGATAGCATCTACTTTGTACTGATGAGGCGCAAATACGCCGAAACCGGTCTACATGTGATGTTGTCCCTTCTAACTACAAACCAGAATGGTTGGTTATATCTGCAAGATATACCAACCCCGTTTAACTTAAAAGTGTAATTCAATGTCTGTCTGGGCATATAGCACGATAAGTAGCTGCTGCTTCTTAGTGAACGGTCTGTTCTTTAAAAAATATTTTTCAAAAACCTTGTAAGGCGTTATAATAGTATTAAACTGTTATCTTTGATATTTCTTGATAGCACGGTTCACTAAAATATGACAATTTTTCACAGTTAACTGTAATTAAGTGAATAACTACAAAACTGAGATGGTTTTTTGTCAATATAGAATTTTGGTTTGTGGTTAGATGTGGGGATGTCGCTGTTATCGCATTCTTAGCATTTCCTTTACTGAGGTTAATGTATTGGTGTGGTATCAACGTTGTCTCCAGTCCAGGATTATGCTCTCAGGGCTTCTGGACGGATAGCATCTATCTTGTACTGATGAGGCGCAAATACGCCGAAACCGGTTTACAATTGATGTTGTCCCTTCTAATTACAATCCAGGTTAGTTTAACTTAGAAGTGTAATTCAATGTCTGTCGCGTCATATAGCCTGAGAAGTAGTTGTTGCTTCTTAGTGAACGGTGTTTCTAGTTTTCAAAAACTTTGTAAGGCGTTATAATAGTATTAAACTATTATCTTTGACATCTAAGATTTAGGAACTTCCTTATGTAAACGAACTCTAGATAATTCAGTCCAGTCCAACCCAACTCAAAATTTATCATGCTCTTTCGCCTTATTGGCTTTTTTATTAAGTATACATTAAGTGTTTAAATATTTCTGGAACAGCAAAATAGCAAAATTCAAAAAATACAATTCTTGTCGATAACATGAAAAAAAAATGTAATTGTGAAAAACTTCACATTTATGTCATTGGTACTTACCTTAGATCTTCTAATTCGTAGAACATGTCTTTGGAAGAATCATGGATATAAATTTTAACATTTGGTGAGTCTAAATACTCCATAGTGAGCTGTTTAGGAAATGATCTGACAAATAACGCTTTAACGGTATCTATTGATGTTATTTCGTTCGGCAACAAAGCTCTTTTTGTTTCGTTTCGATATTGGAGGAAAACTAAACCTGTAATAATAAAATACCATTCAAAAAAAATAGTGAAAATTTCAAAATGGGAAAAATATCAGATAAATAACTACTTTACTGGCTTGGCAGGCATTGCATCAAAGATCACAAAATATTCTATCCCCAAATTTGTAATTAAAATTAGCCCGCTATCTAATAGGCTCTTTTAAATTTCAGCATCGACACCTCGTCAATAGCTTTCTCATTTTTGGTATAGGTATAGGAAGGTGCACTCCAAATGAATAGATAAGTAGTTGTTCAGTATTAATGATAAATGAAGGAATTTAAAAAGTTAGGTACAAATTGCTAAATATTTACCACAAGAAACACAATATTCCGTAATGTGAAGTATAAGTTCAAGTTAATTGATAACAACTGTATAATATATATTTGTGGGTGTCCCAAAAACTCTTCTGTAAAACGCAAACTAAAGATATTAGATGATTAGGTGATTTTCTGTTTATCTAACCTAATTTACCTTCATCCAAAAGTTCGTCCTAAGAGAACTAGCGCCCTTTGAAGATGTTGTTGTCAGTTTTTAAAGCATATCTCAAAAAACCGCTACCTACAAAATTCTTGGTACATTGTATAACCTTGCAGTGATAAATTGTTTACTATGAACCCGCGTTTTTATTGCCACCACAAACGTTCAGCGTGGGAGGGAAAACCGGTATATTTGTATATCAGTTTTTTGGCAAAATTCGAATCGAATTCAAAAACTATAAGGTATTTTCAAAAAAAAAAGTTCTCTAGTTTGAATTCTCTATTATGCACCGTTTCCCAGAAAATTCATTCTTAATTTTTTGACCAACTTTGATTTATTTTCTGAAAAAATTAGGATTATTAACAATAATAATATTATTGAATTTTATATCATATGTTCTAGTCGAACATGACCATTTATTGCAAATCATAGATTCAGTCGTTTCTGTTAGGATTATCCAGCTCTTGAAAAAATTATTGGATCATTTGGAATTTCATTACATGCGCCGGCACCCCCTATTTTTTCCCACAGGTTAATACGATTTTGCATTGAAACAGCTGTAACGAGTTATTTTTTTTGCTTTTTGCAAGTTTAATTTTTTATTTTTTTTTTATTTTATTTTGCTCCGTAATATATTTTATTTTACCACTAGGGTGTATATAACTCGTTACTTTACAACCCTTTCTACTACCGCATTGATTTATTTTTTTTTTGTTTTTTTGTTGTTATTACCGTTGTATATTTTAGTATAAGTCCGAGTTACGCAAATCCAAATGCTACCATACACAATTTATTCATTTCCGATATTTAAATTTTTCAACTGAAGGGACGCCCGGTATATACAACATTTTAATTAAAACGAAAGTCGTCTGGTATACGTACAAGTTTTTGTCGAAACTAGATAAATTTCACGTTTTAATTCCGACACCTCCACGACGGCCGAAAAATGTAACTAAAATTTTGGATATAAATTGGCTGTCGCGCACCATTCAGGGCTCTCAAGAATCAATTCATTTTTCGCTTAGATTTCTTATTCGCGCTCTGATTTATTCCGGCTCAAAAATTAGTGATTCTCCGTTCAACGTTCTTCCGAAAAACCGAAAAACCGTAGTGCGAAAATTTTGTGCATTCCGTATTCCGATTGTGTGTAAGCTGTATTTAACAAGGTAAATCATTTTTACAAATAAACTGTGTATTCGAAACTTTCCGTATCGCCGCTTATTATTAAATTGTTGAATGTATTCTTTGAAAATTTTCCGACCGGCTATTTTTTTCTTATGTTGTTGAACTGAAATTTGGTTTTTTTATTTCTTTTCTCTTATGTGGAAATAAAGATTTGTCAACGGTAATTTGATTTCGAATTTTATTTACAGCGTTTATTATATATTAATTAACTGATATGAATAATTAGTGGATTCTCGAATTATTTTATGCTTTTGGTTATAAGTAGTTTTATATTTAAGTGATATCCAAGTGGATTATAATATTTTAATTTTATGCTAGTACAAATATTTTTACTCTGTGTGTCGATAGTTGGGTACCGTTTAACTCGTGGGAAAATATTTTTTTTTGGAATAATCGTTACCGGCTTTAGTTCGATTCAAGGGTTAATCAGACTTGGAAGAGGCTTAGCCACAATTTGTTTGATTTCCCGGCAGATCTAAATCGTTCTTTTCCCGTTTCGTAGAATCATTATTTATATTTTTTTCCCCGTCGGAATAATAGTTACCGGTTTCCTTTGGATTCAAGGGTTAATCAGACTTGGAAGAGGCTTGGCCACAATTTGCCTGTTTGCCCGGCAGATCTAAATCGTGCATTTGGGACCCCGTTAAACCCGGTAGATTTGAAACGTATTTGATAACCTGACCGTTAAGTCCGTTAAAATCCCAGATATAGGTAATACATACCTCATTTTCTATTCCCTGTTAATTGTTTGTCACTAAGGAATTATTCGTAAAATAGACCACAGAGTATTAATAGATCAAAGTTTTGAATTCCTATTATTTTCATTATTAACCGCAATTTATTGATTGGAGAACCAAGATTTGACTTTTCCGGATTTTCACTAGTTAGTTAAATTTAATTCAACAAGACCCCTGGAATTTTCCGTAACCTCCATCTGACGCTATCTGGAACTCTTGACGCTAAGGGTCAAGGGGCCGTGGAGCAAACCACGTTAATAATCTGGCGCCCGAGATTTAAAAAACCCGAATTTTGCATCGAGGGTGTCCATAGTGACGTGTTCTTGTGGCAGGAGCCACGTGTAAGAAGGTAGGCACGTTACACAGCATAAATTAATGATTTTTAGTAGCTCCAAGCACAAAAATCGAATGAATTTGGGCGATCTTGCGGACCAATTGAATGGCCCCCCTCGTCCAATACATCGACTTACATACGTAGAGTGTGTCAAGTTATTGACGAACTACTCGACTAAAATGAGCACGACAACCATCGTGCATGAACAAAAAATTTTCATTAGGCGAACGTCGTCTCTTAAATCAGGTAAATTATGTAACATGTCTATCGACCTGTTTCGATTTTACAGAATAAATCCTTTTAATTACCGCTCGTCGTCACTAGCCACTTCCAATTATAGTTCTGTGATCTCAAATTTCAACCCTGATCATAAGACAATTGACGTTTGCCAACGGACGCTTCCATTTTTTCAACGCCACGACAGCCCTTTCCGTTATCGTCCCTCCTCGAGGAAAGACCTCCGTTTTTATCGTTTTATACCTTTCGTATCTTAATAATTTTGCAGTGGTAAGTTCAAAATCATAATTTATAATTATTAATAAGCTTCTTCTAAAGTACTTTCTGATATAATTTTTGCATGCATTCTTTATTTTTTTACAGAGATAGACGAAATTAAATTTAACACGTGGTCATAAACTGTTCTTTTATACTTATATGGTAGTTTTACACCAAATATTCTTTTATAATTCACTGTTTCACTTTTGTGCAAACATTTGCAAGCTTTTTCAGTTGCGAAATAACTTTTTTAATTATAAAATAACATTTTTATAATCTGTTAACCTATAAAATATTCTTTCGTAACGCCAGTGCCGGTTTCATATATTTCTTAAGCACGATATTTTTTTCATATAACTACATGAGCTTTTGATATGATTAGTTTCTTTCGGATCATTAGTATATTTTTTTTTAATTTAGCCGATAATTGCCTGTTTTAACTGTTTTAACATGAGACATATAATGTTGGAAAGTTTTCAGTAAATTAAATCAATTTTTTTCTTTCAAATAACTACCTTCCTTTTTTTAACCTGAAAAGCAACATAATGTGCCATTACATTCAAGTTCCTACATATCCCTGATCCGCCTGTACTTCTAGGTAAGCACAGCCCCTAGGCAAGGATACAACTCTACGATATAACCCCAAGACTTAGGCTAGATTATAAGCCCTAGGCACGGACATAACCCCAGGACACAGCAGTACAAATCCAGAATATCTACCTATCTTCTTCGAGATCTTCTCAAGACTTTGTAGAGGCAAGACCTACCTACCTCCTTCAGGAAATCACTTCATATTTATAAGCTAAGTACCTAAGTACAAATCCCCCTCTAATTTTTTCGTTTCCTGTGGCAGTATAAATATATAAATTTTTTAAATTCTTTTTTTATTTTTCCTAAATCCTCAACCTCAAAAGTTGAGGGAGATATCGCCCGGGGTAGAGTACTAAAATTTTCTTTTTTCAAGTAACTTTATTATTAACTTTGATTTAAATTTTACAAGGCGCTTCTACCTTTTCCGCCTTAGTTTTTTCATTAGTATTTTTATCGACGTCAAAAAGGTAGTGACGCCCTCAACTTTTACAACCTTCCTTCCTTCCTTTACAACCTGTTATACTTGTGCGACATAAACTTGGGGTCGAATACGACAACGAATATGACCAATTTTTGAAGTGGAAGACAGAAAATGCTGTAGAAAACATTTACGAAACTGTGCTGTTGGGGTACTTTAATGATTAATCCGAAAAATTTTCCCCGAGCTCTCTGTGGGCTAAATATTCGATGATAAAGAAGACTTTAATGGTAAATAAGAATATTAATATTTGTAATTTTCACAAATTATGCGAGTATTTAAAGCAAAGGTCAAAAGGGTACCAACCAAAAAAATCAGGTGTGTTATCTAGAGAAAATGTCCTAAAATTTATTCATGAGGCACCAAATGAAACGTTTTTAATGAACAAGGTCGCATTATTATTTGGTGTATTTGGTGGATGTCGACGACAAGAACTTGTTGTAACGGTGCCAGAAACCAAAGACAAAAAATGAGTGTTCACCATTGTTGATGAAGACGAAATGAAGAGTTTGAAACTTACAAGAGATTATATCTCTTTGCGGCCACGTGGCTGCTCAGAAAAAAGACTATTTTTAAGCTACAGACAAGGCCGCTGTACTGTAGAACCTGTTGGAAAAAACACATTTGGGAAAATTCGCTGTGTTATTGCAAAATATTTGGGTTTGAATAACCCCGAAAAGTACACTGGTCATTGTTTACGTCGAACTCTTTTAGCAGAAGCTGGAGCAAGTAAGACTACGCTGAAGCGCCATGGTGGATGGAAGAGTACCGCAGCTGCTGAAGGATATTTAGAGGACAGGCATGTTTTCAAAAAATGAGGTTTCAAGTATATTGGCAGGCGTACCATCTGGATCTCGCATTTCCTTACAGAAACTAGAGACCCAGACAATGAATCATGAGTCAACCTTTGCTGCAGAAAATTTAGTTATCAGCGGAACCTTCCAGAATGGTCAATTTTATAAAATTACAATCAAATAATATATAAACGTAAATTTATATCTTGTTATTTCGTTAATAAAGAATAAGTTAGTCGAAAACTGTTTTTGCGCCTTAATACCCGCGCGGGCAGATAACCCTAATGCCCCTTCATAAACTTAATACTCGCGCGGGCCATAATGTGTCCTTTATGCCCGCACGGGCATAAAGTAATCCATTATGTAGATGGTATCTAAGGTATAAAAACGCAATAATGTACTGGTATGACATAAAAAACTGTAAGTTGACATTTTTACTTTCTATCGGATAAAATACAGTGACGTTTTGTGGTCCTTCTTTGGATCACTGATGAATCGTTGTCGTCTGTAGATGACTATCTATAATATTGCGATTCGATTTCATCCAATTGTAAAGGCACGTTTCGATCTAATTTAATATCATCAAATTTCCTTTTTGAGTATTTTTCGCCTTTCTCTATAAAATATCAAGTTTGCACGATGATAGGTTTGCAACATACTGAAACAATAAATAACGCGAAAGCCACTCTGCCACTATCCAAGTATGCGCACTTCTTCGTTGAGATGACCAAAAATATGTCCGATCATGCGCACTGTAATGATATTATTCCAGTGACGGGAATCGGTGACGGCAAATCCGAAAATTACATATTTTGCAAAAGAAAGTGTACATGAAAAATATATCTCAATTCCCTTTCCAGAATATAATAAACTTTAAATTAAATGTTACCTTTTTAGTAATTTCTTTTAAAAATCGAGTAAAATATCCAAATATAGTGGTTGATATTATTGAACATCTTACCTAGTGGTCTTTCCAAAGTTTTACTAGGAGTTCTAACGACCGGAAGTGAACTTCTTTGTTTTCCACCTCTGCGAAAACCTGTCGAACTGGTTTCTACTTCTGACATAATCCCAGGATCATCATCAAACAGCATGGAGTTCGTAGGAGGTGGATATCCTCTTGGTTGACCCTGAAAGTGAGATAACTTAGTAAATGTTATCCGAAGTACTTTAAAATCAATATCGACAAAAAAATTATTAAGAACAGCTTAGGAAAAATGTTAATGGAGCATACCATGATGGCGACAACGAGTGAATAAAATGACAATAAACTGAGTAAACACGTTGAAAATCATTATTTACTCGTTGATGCTTCCAGTGTTTAAAAAAACCTATTAATAATCACAACATTTTAGTGACTAGATGTATATTAAGTCGTTAATTTTCTTGAGAATGATATAGAGACCTTCCCAGCTTCGTTGCAGTTGCTGGCACAACCCTCTTCTACGCTTGTGATTGAAAAGCCATACGGGGTCACTTCTCGAGAAGCTTGTGTTTGTAGTATGCACGTCGAGCCTCTACTTATTCGTTGCAGAGCTTCAAACGTTCAAGGGCAAAATTGTGAACCTTTTCCAATTTTTCTTTCAAACTTCTCATGTATATCGGGGGTGTACGTTCTTCTGCTTCTTCACCACAAGGCAGTCTTCCGAAAAGGAGATCGTTAGGAAGCTTCATTTCTCTGCATGTGACCATCATAGATGAAGTATAACCCTGTTGATTCGTGTTCGTATCTTCTAGATGATAGCATAAATGGAGGAATTGAAGTGTCCCAGTCCTTTTGGTTTTAAGAGAACATTTGAAGGTATTGGGTCTTTCTACCATTCCGTCGGACTGTGAGTGGAGAGGCGTGGTGCGTGTTTTTTAATGCCTAATGGTTTCATCAATAATTCGGATTCAAAATTCCGTCCTTGGTCAAAATGCAATTCCAGAGGGTTTCCGTGCCTCGCAAAAACGTTGGTTACGAAAGCCTCTGCTACTGTCGTCGCTTCTTGATTAGTAAGTGGTGCTATTTCGGGCCATTTGGAAAAATGGTCCATTACAACCATCAGGTATTTGTTTCCTCCTTCCGTCAAAGGAAGTGGACCGAGAATATCAATATCAAATGTCTCTCCGGAAAAAAACTGTACCAATTTTTCTTCGGCTTCTTGTTTTAGGTCCTTTTCTACTATTACATACGTCATATTTATTGCTCCAATCGTTTTACTTAGAAGTGTAATTCAATGTCTGACTGGGCATGTAGCCCGGGAAGTAGTTGCTTCTTCTTAGCAGAAAGGTCACTGATTTTGAAAAATATTTTCCAAAACTTTGTTGTAAAGCGTTCGAATAATATATTTAATCATCGATATCTATTGGTAACACGCTTTACTAAATACGACAATTTCACAGGAAACTGTAATCATACTTTAATCTTATATTTGCCAGTAAAAAGTTGGTGCCTAGGACAATTTGAAATTAACAGCTGCTCCCTCGATAGACACACATTCTCTACATAAGAATAGCTGATTGGTGCGGTATATCACACATTCCAAAATCTGAATTAATTTTTAAAAACAGCATTTGTAGGAAAATATTTGGGACACAAATGAAACTATTTCTCAACTTTTTCCATCATCAACATGAAAGTTTTTGACAATGAATACTTGATAGTAAACCTAATTTGAAATTTAAATATATTTTCAAATGAAAGGATATTTCCAATTTTCATTTTGAACTTCTTCAGAAGAAAATATTCCATAAAAACATTACTAAATCAAAACCACATAACACTATTTTCAAATATCGGGGCTATCACCCTACAAACAAACCCTTACCATGACATACTCATACAAACACAAATTAAACAAGCAATGCAACTATAACCCAGATATATGTCCAAAAAATAGACCTTTAAATACGAATTCTAAAATAAGTTCCGGAATTTTATATAGAAACCACTCTGAACTATCTAAAAACTTGAGAGATGAGAGATGGTGCATTATCGTGGTGCAAAATCCGTATCATTTCTCTTCACAAATCTGATGTTTCGACGGAGCTGAAAGTTCCGAAATTTTTTATAGAAACCACTCTGAACTGTCTAAAAACTTGAGAGATGAGAGATGGTGCATTATCGTGGTGCAAAATCCGTATTATTTCTCTTCACAAATCTGATGTTTCGACGGAGCTGAAAGTTCCGAAATTTTTTATAGAAACCACTCTGAACTGTCTAAAAACTTGAGAGATGAGAGATGGTGCATTATCGTGGTGCAAAATCCGTATTATTTCTCTTCACAAATCTGATCTTTCGCGATAATAATAAAAGAAGCCATCAATATGACCTATAGTTTTGATCTAATTTGACGTGCATTTTTAGTTTTGGCTCTGTAGTAAGGCGTCATTCCGAATCTTGTTGACTGGTTTGCATGCCAAATATTAAATCATGTGGGGTCGAAATTTACTCTTTTTAGCATGTCTGCAGCGATTAAGTTTTTACAGGAAATAACTAGTCGAGTTAAGCAATTGTTCAAAATAGTTATTTGTAAGACACTTATTTCAGCGATGACTTTGTTAGACTTACAATCAGCATTTATTTTCAAGTTAAGTTCAGGTGAAGACGTTGAGGGCCGGCCAGAGCTAGACAAATCTTCCACCATATTTCGACCGCTATGAAAACACTGTTGCACTTATAATTCCATTTGCAATGCAAGATTTAATGCAGGTACTTTTTTAGATATTTTCATCCACTTTTAAAACAGCAGAGCTGACAAAACGCAGCATTGTAAACAATCTAAATGACAAATGGCGGTCAAACTCAGCGTTGTGCCAACCTGTTGTCGTTACTTTTCGAACAGAATATAATATAATAGTAGGGGAGCCGAGGATGCTAAATGGGTAGTTACAAAAGCGTTAAAGGGACCTATTGGATTGTGAAGATTAGGAGCTGAAACGAAAAAATGTTTGTTAAGTATGCCCTTTTGGTTGGGGGCAGAGCGTGTTAAAATTTTAAAAAAGGGGGCGTCCATTAATTACGTGAGGCATTATTGAGGATTTTATGACCCCCCCTCCCCCCTTGGTGAAATGTAGTAAGATTTTTCTCGACCCCCTCCCCTAATCTTACGTGAGATTTTTCAAAATTTGTGGTTTGGGTGTTAAAGCGTTGGATTTATTAAAAAAACAATTTGCTTGATTACTTTCATTTAATACTAGCAAATACTAGTATTTAGGAATATTACCGTAATCTAAAATCACAGTGATAAAATTAAATCATTTATTTTGATGTAACTTAACTTTGACGCAATTTTACATCGTTTTCTCCTAGAAAAAAATTACGTAATTTTTGCCACGACTACCCCTCTCCCCCAAGTGACATTTGGTAAGATTCGGCTCGATCAACTTCCCCCCCTGTACACCTCACGTAATTAATGGACGCCCCCAAATGTAATAAAAAATAGTCACATAGAAATACTCGAGCTCCGTTATTGTGATTTCATTTTCGCGCGGTTTTTCTTGAGAACGAACCGACTGTAGTCTTAATCTGACGCGGTTTTCTAAGGATCGATTTTTCTTACTAATCTGATCGGCTTGCCTCAACGCACTCCCCTATATTAAGGGTTCATATTTGGTGGGGGTACATTACATGGTGCAAGGTTTCTTCCCAAGTGGGACGCGCCTGAGTAAAACGCAAAATCCTCTCTTGGACTCCCCTACTATAATAATGAGTTTTAATAAAAAATATACCCAAATACATCTGTTATCATAATGGCATTAGATATTTCTTCAATACGAATAATGAAATTAATAAGATATTTATAATGATAGAACATTTAATTACCTTTCTAGCTCTTGTTGAACTCATCTGGTCAGCAGCATGCAACATAATTCTTAAATTAACTGGTTGATTTTCATTTAAGGGAAATGTTGTTTCAGACAATTTAACTAAAGTTCGTGGACCGACAGAGCTGTATTTCAATGGGAACATTGTACCTATGGAACATTTATCTTTTCGCTGATAAATTTGGTCCGAGCTCTCCCATTGTTGCAGGTTTTTCTTTGTTAAAAGTGGGATAGAACGTGAGATCATTTCTAATTCTGGTGGAAGGGAGATTATGCTGTTGGCAGACATGCTGCTGCAGGTAGTCGCAAATTATTTGGACTCAGCTCAAACCTGTGTCAATATAACTTGATTTATTTTGAGCTGTGTACATTAGGATGAGTAGGATGATAATTTTTGTGATTTTATTTATCTCCACGCATTATTGAATGGGACATTTTTGGGGTTACCATCAAATGGTTCATTGTGAAATATTGGTTGATGTGTTTTTTGATTTAGTCTTCCTTCTGACTTTTGAAAAGGTTTAAAAAAAATAATACTATATTATGTATACACTGTGTTCATTTGAAAAGGACCCACCCTTAATATTTCAAAAATGGGACATATTAGAAAGAAATGCCGAAACACGTCAACTTTTAACTTGAGGGGGACACTTTTTAGCGCTAATGTCATAAACGTCAGATCCATCCCCTCCCTACTGGAGATACCCCTTACATTTTTTCAAATGGCATTAGGTATCAAGTCACACCTCATTTAAAAGGTCTGGTAAATCTCTATTCAATCATTTTGTTTTGCCTTTGATACGAGCCTTTGTTATTCAATCGTTGTTTAAAATTGGCTCTTTTTTAAGTTTTCGTATGCTTCCATATTGTGTTATGATAGAAAGACTCTTTAAAGAATAAAAAATTTACAAATAGTAAAAAGACAACTGTTAACAAGGAAAAACTGCTATTTAATCATGCGTCAAAGTGACCACCGTTAACATTCAGGCAATAAAAGTTGAAAAAGAGCCAATTTTAAACAACGATTAAATAACAATGGAAGGCTCGTATCAAAGGCAAAACAAAATGATTGAATAGAGATTTACCAGACCTTTTAAATGAGGTGTGACTTGATACCTAATGCCATTTGAAAAAATGTAAGGGTTGTCTCTAGTAGGGAGGGGGTGAATCTGACGTTTATGACATTAGCGTCAAAAAGTGTCCCCCTCAAGTTAAAAGTTGACGTGTTTCGGCATTTCCTTCTAATATGTCCCATTTTTGAAATATTAAGGGTGGGTCCTTTTCAATTGAACACAGTGTATAATGAAATATTTTCCTTCCCTTAACAATTGATAATAATGAATCTAAATTATTTCTTAAATAACAGAATTTTCTCCTTAACGTGAAATGGTGACTCTGATAAAATATAGTTTTTCAAGAAAGCTCATGAGAAAAAGAATACGGAGTGGAAAACCTTCAATGACTGCATTGGATATGGAAGTGTTAAGAGTTCTCGACCAAAAAGTAATGGTTGTCTAATAATTTCCAGATTGGAAGTGGATTTTCGTTCAAATGTGTTTTCTTCAATAGAATTTGGTGATTGAACTTTATATTCATCAAAAGGAATTTACTAAGATTAAAGTTCTTAAAAAATATATAATATTTACTCCAGAAGAGGATAGAAGTGATTTTAAGTAATAATTACTCAAATTTGAGAGTGGAAATAAAAGTACATGTTTATTTGTTACTGCTTGGATTACATTGTGATTTTTGATGTAGTCTGTTACTATTTACTTAGTTCAATTTTATATTATTTATATCACGTTATTACACACTATGTTGACAACAATGATTTTGTAAAAATATTACTCAATAGGATTCAAAAGCTTAGAAACTTTGAAATACCATCAAGAACTGGAATCATTGTTTAATAAAATCTATTATACTTAATGAACAATGGACGAGTTCTATACAAGGGAAATGCTGCCAACATAACGAACAAAAAAATACTGAAAAAGGTTAGTCGCCTAAGGAAGCTGTTTTTCCGATCAATTTTTGGATTTTCTTATATATTTTGGGTCCCTTCACTACCCATGTTGTACCCGAAAACATTGGAGGACTTTTTAGAATGGGGTATTTTACATCTTACAGTTGAAGAAAAACTAATGTCAGCTGTCAACACATATACGTATCATTAAGGTACTGTTAAGGTATTCTTTGTTTGGCTTTGTTTGTGTATTGTATGTATACTGATTTTTATTCTACTTGTCTGTTTGTGATTTGTGTGACTCTGATCTGCTTTTATCATTGCAAATACCATCGAGAAGAGTTGTTCTACCCTGATTTGTATCTTCGTTGTGATTATACAAATTACGATATGTAATGACAGAATGCCATTAAGTTTATTCCATTTCCCAAACCTAGGAGATGTCCCAGCAGATGCCTCAAATGGATTGAGTTATGTGACAACCAAAATCTGAATTTTGCCACAATCAACAAAACTACTTATATTTGTAGTGAACATTTCGATAATAATTGTGTAGATCTAAAACCCTATTGTAATGATGGGTCTACTGAAGCTGAGGTAAATGCTGAATTGACTCAATCGAATGTACAAGAACTTGCTAGTGTCTCAGACAATCAAATAGATGTTGTTGATGATCCATTTTCTGAGAGTTTTCCATCTCCAATTACACCCACTACGAATATTGTGGAGCACAGTTATAGCTCTACCAATTTTGTAATGCAACCACAAATTGAACCCAAAAAAATATTACCAAAAATGAAACGAATGATAGTACAAATATATTCAAATCTTCACTGTGGATATAAATACTCATACCGGGAAAATTATTTTTCATCCAAAAACCTAAAAAGGAAAACTTCCATGTTTAAATACTTTACTGGACTTAACCCTTCACATTTTGAAGCACCCTATTCATTCTTAGATGAAAATGTTATGATCGACTTAGAATACCAATTTAAATATAATAGGCAGCTTATAGTTAGAAAGAATTTCTATTCAAAAGTTTCTAATAGAGACAAGTTATGTTTGGTGCTACATAGCAAGATTGAGATGAGGATACACTTTAGAAGAATTGACATTTTTTTGTAATACAAATAAATCATACATATCAGTGATATTTTTTACATGGGTTCAATTTATGTACCACCAAATCATTGGATTAAGAGGTGATTTATTTTTGGCAGCTAGAAATATACAGAACATTCCTTATTGTTTCAAAAATTTTGAGGATAAAATTCTCGGGGTTATGGATGCCACTGAAATATCATTACAAATGGTAAGAAACTTTAGGCAGCAAAGAAATACTTACTCCAGTTACAAGCACACTAACACGATTAAATTTCTAGTTGTAATAGCAGTTAGTGGTGCCATAATATACTGTAGTGACGGATTTGAAGGCTTCATATCTGATAGTGAACTGTTTGTACAGTCTGATATGAAGAACTTTCTGCAAGAAAATTACTGTCTATTAGCAGATAGGGGCTTCCTACCACAAGATGTTGCAAATGAACTTAAAATTGAAGTGTTCACACCACCATTTCTTTTGAAAGAACTGACCCTCCGTGGAACTGACAGCAGAAGAACATCTGACAAAAAAAAATCGCCAAATCCAGAGTTCATGTGAAATGTGCCATTCGTAGGATTAAATTACAAAATATTAAGTAACCTTTGTTACCAATATTACCAAATATTTTCAGTATTCTTGTAAATTTTGAAAAACCTTATTAAAAGCTGAAGAATTTTATACAAAACCAATACTTGAGGGTGTAATTAAAATATATTGCTTCTGTTAACTTTATTTTATTTACCTAATTAAATCATAAATAGAAGAGATACATACCTCACTCTATAAATACCTACATATAAAAAAGTCTTATATTATAAGTATGTAATAAATCACAGAATAGTCGTCTAAACATACGTTTTCTTGTAACATTGCCCCAGGTACATCTGTTGGTAAAAGCACTACAGAATCCATGTATAATTGAAAACTAAAGATAAGTTGTAGAATGTCTAATAACTCTTCTCGAGGATTACAAAATTGGTAGAGCTATAACTGTGTTCCACAATATTCGTAGTGGGTGTAATTGGAGATGGAAAACTCTCAGAAAATGGATCATCAACAACATCTATTTGATTGCCTGAGACACTAGCAAGTTCTTGTACATTCAATTGAGTCAATTCAGCATTTACCTCAGCTTCAGTAGACCCATCATTACAATAGGGTTTTAGATCTACACAGTTATTATCGAAATGTTCAGTACAAATATAAGTAGTTTTGTTGATTGTGGCAAAATTCAGATTTTGGTTGTCACATAACTCAATCCATTTGAGGCATTTGCTGGGACATCTCCTAGGTTTGGGAAATGGAATAAACTTGATGGCATTCTGTCATTACATATCGTAATTTGTATAATCACAACGAAGATGCAAATCAGGGTAGAACAACTCTTCTCGAGGATATTTGCAATAATAAAAGCAGATCAGTCACATAAATCACAAACAGATAAAGGTAGAAGAATAAAAATCAGTAATATACAATATACCAGAAACATAAACAAAGAATGCCTAATAAATTAATGATACGTATATGAGTTGACAGCTGACTTTGGTTTTTCGCCAACTGTAAGATGTGAAATACCCCAAACTAAAAAGATCTGCAAACTTTTCGCTTACAACTCCAAACTTTTCGGGTACAACATGGGTGGTAAAGGGACTCAAAATATATAAGAAAAACCAAAAATTGATTGGAAAAACGGCTTCCTTATGCGACTAACCTTTTTCAGTATTTTTTTGTTCGTTATGCTGGCAGCATTTCCCTTGCATATAACTCGTCCATTCAGCTGATAAGGTTTAAATCTCCTGCTTAAAATTGATATCACGTATATAACCGTTCACACTACCACAGCGCTGACGTAAGCAAACTTCACCGATACTTGCTTTCAAGAATAGCAAAAGATCAAATTAAAAGGACCGAAAGCTTAACGAAGGTTTACTTTCAATAGCAACTTGTAATCCCAAAAGCCGGACACTCACTGCATTAATCATCTAAAAATAAAAGGGAACTCTGTACCTATCTAGTAAATTGTTGATTGAGACGGACCAGTCATAATAATTTTAATGGTTAAAAGTCTTAATTGGTGATGAGGTCATGTTTCCGTATTTTTGTGTGGTATAAAAACTTTATTACATATTTGTATTCAAATATGTCTTTTACTTAACATGAAATAGGATTAAAATTTTGTCAATTGGAGTTTTCCAAGAGTTTTTTTCGTAGAATATAAGCTATAGAATATATATATTAAAATTGATCTTACTGAGAAAAATTGATTCCAAATGTAAACACATTTTTTACGATTATATCGAAATTTTCGTTTAAAACTACTCGGTAGGTACGAACCATGTAACTAGACAACTAGTTCCATCTAAGGGAGTCAAAACAAATTTATGAGATGTATCATCTGACAAAAAATATTCATACAGAATTACATTACAATGCAGCTAATTTAAAACGAAGACGTGAGTTGAATTCAAGAAAACCAGAATTTTTTCAAGTACCTACCAAAGGTAATTTAAAATATTGAAAGGTAAATAAAATAGTTCAAACAATTACATATTTAAGAGATCTGAAAGTAAGGATGATCAATGATTTGGAGAAATACCAGGGACGGTTGATAAGGAATAAGCTGCAAAAATAGTAAATTAAATTATAAATTAAATATCAAATCGAAAAAAAATAGTGTATCTTACACGGGAAAATATTAGATTTCAGCTATCGGTTTTTGACTCCACAACACAACTTCGAGCTTAAATCTAATACTTTTTCCCTTGTATAATAAATAACTATTTTATTGCTATCCGTAGAGCCGCAATAGCGATTTTTGTAAAACAAAGAAAAAAAGTGGTGCCAATGATTGGTGCACTCTACCAATATAGGGATTACCTAAACATTTAATGTAATTCAGAACACTTATTTCTTACCAATCCTCAGCTCCCTAATTCCAGTCTGAAACACTTGTGAGATAACATTAATGAATAAAACACAGAATTCAAAATAAGGTAGTGAAGGTTGTGTTCAATGTGGTTTCAATGGGGTGCTGAACTTAAGAAAAATAAGATATGCTAATAGTGACTAGTGGAGTTTTTATATTTTTATTCTCATAAGGTTGTTAATTTGAGAATTCAACTTTTGGATGATTTAAATAGTCCGCCATATATGATGTGACGCACATTATGTAAAAGGGAAGTTAGATACATAAGGATAGGATCGACATACGACTCCAACACTGCCGTATTCTTCTTAAAAATCGCAGTTAATAGTGATAAAAGAAGGGAAGACAGAAAAATAAGTTATGTTACATTAAATATTTTAAGAGTTGAAAATAAGGGTTAAAGTTATCAATTTAACATTAAGCTCGTATAAACTATAACCTGTCGTACATGAATTTTGACAGTGAAAACCGTTCTTAAATTTTAATGGCCTTTTTGTAACTGGCTTCAGCTCATAACTTCATTTTTAATTAGTTGGCGATTTGTGATGGAAGTTGGAAGTATTCTTTGGTAATATACCAACAGCCGGTTATCAGTTTAACACCTCAGAATTACAACAGATGAAGTTTTTAAAGAAATTGGTCTTCTCCAGAATCCAGAACTATTGAAAACGGAGCAGAGAAAATGTATGTACCTGGGTCGGATTGTAGTACAGGATTGGGAAAAAAATGGCCTCGAGAAAAACCTGGAAATCATTTACAGGCATGTAGGTCCACCGCTAGAGGCCGTAATTAAATTTGAGAAATTTTGCAAAATCTACCCGAATAAGGAACATGACAAAAATAATCATCGTATCTTTCGAGAAATTTTGCGTATATTTGATATCTCAAGTTCAAGTCTATCTACTCAAATAAGACGTGGTGGAGAGTGGAAACGCCCATAACACTGGTTCTTTGCAAAGTTGGTCTTGTCAAAAAGAGCTCTTTTCCAGCAATGTGAGTGTTATATACTCAACTCACCCTAGTGAGTAACATGCATGTTAGAGGATGCTATTTTTTTCTTAATCTAGGTCTCTTTGGAAAATGATCAATGGAAGCATGCAATATAAACAATGGATTATGAAAGAAGACCAAAATATAAGCAAATTGGCGAAAACCTCTTGTCAATATCTTTTTCCAATCACAAGATATTTTAAGAAACGTGTAAATGAAAATAATTTGAATAGGCTGGTTAGCCTTAACGGAAACAAACAAATTTAGTCACACTCTGTACCAGACCTGAGGTCTAAGGAGAGTTGTGATATTTTTGAAATCAAGGGAAAAAAGTTTTCAATAGTGAAAGAATATTTTTCAAAATTCGGGGAAGTTAGAACATTAAATCAAATTACAAGAAGAAACGTAATTAACTCCTTAAAATCAATTTTTTCCACCCCTGGAATACCATTAACGGTTATCTCAGATGAAGGAACACAATTTAATTCCCAATAGCAATTGTCTAAAGAATGAAAGAACACACTTCATACATCTCTTCACTCACAAATGCGAAAAGTAATGGGCTAGCCGAAGGGCATATCCAAACTATGAAAAATAATATTAAAAGATATGTATTTAGCAATTCTAAATTACAAAAATCTTGTATCAATTATAATAATTCGTCAGCACAAATAGTGAGGTTAAGACAAATTAGATCTAATATTATAGGTATACTCCATTCCAAGATATTTTGTTTGAACTTAACACCAACATGATTTATTTAAGAGAAAAACCCACAGCAGGTAGTCGTTAATCCGATAACAATAGCACAGTATCGTATCGTACTCGTTTCTTCAGAAAGATATTGCCTAAAAGTACGATTATTTTACAACTGAAAGGTTTAGCTGTTAAAATAATATTAAGATTTAGTATCTAAAATTTACCGACTACGGATCTGTTACTGTTTACTGTACAATGAAGAATTTATAAACTTTTAATATTAAATCCTCAAGACCGAGTCAACGAAATATTGTGAAAACTGAAATTTTGAAAATTGAGAACTCTTAATAGTTTGCATCTTCCACTGAAACAAAAAATTATCTCACGCACTATGAAGGAATATACTGAACTAACAAATGAATAATATTTGTGCTCTCCTCATATGCCTTCAATGAATTTATCACATTTACACTTAATTCAAAAGAATGTGTACCTCTAGGTCCATCGTTCTTGATAAAGGCCCACCTTGTCCAGCCATTGCCAAATATTGTTGATCGCCTCCTAACGTATGTCTCCGAGGATCGTCCCTCCTTGTATTTCTACTCCTTCCTCTCACCTCTCCACCTTCATTATCGCTACGAACTGAAACAATATAATAATTATTCAACTTTACGAAAAATCAAATGTTTCATTTCTAGTGATAATTTGTTTAGTTTTTACACGGTTTTTATAATAGATGGGTATGCAACATAATGGATGGACTATCATAATGTCCATTAGTAGGTATTGAAGGATTTTTCACAGAAAAATAGAAATTCCTTGAATAAAAAATGAGTTTTCAAACCCATTCACCTGAAGCGCCTTTTACAATAGTTGTAGAAATAGGCCTGGCAGCTAGTGCCTTTAACCCGAAAGAAGAAAAGATGTTAAAATTGTTGATCTTAGCTGTTGTTATGTTACATGTCGTTCGTCGGAGACATTTTTAAATTTTTTAATTTCCATTTAAAATCATTTGTGTTTTTATATTACTTGTTATTTTATTCGTTTTGGCCTTCCTCCTTTCCTGCATTCGTGCATTACCTATTACATGAATCATTATCATAGGTAAGTTGACAAAATAGATTTTTTTATTTTACATATTTAAGGTTAGGTATTCATAATCAAAATATTGTTTGTTTTGCAGATAAAAATGATGATTACCCAAAGATTTTCATAACACTTATACCCCATATTATGGGTCTACCCAAGGAGCCTTAGTTTGTGAAAATCGAAAAATACGGCCCTATGAGTTTTTATTTGTGGCTGTTCGAGCATTATTTCCATCTGGCATTTTGTTCTTTAGACAAAAACTGTAATTTTTTCATTATTTGCTGTTTGCTAAGAAGAAATCTTGTGCTTTTTGTACTTAGATATTCAACCAGAAAAAGAATTATTCGATTTATTTTAATATTTATTCGTTTTCCATTAGTTTTTAGTAGGTATGTTTTTGTAGTTTTGTGTAGGACGATTTAACACAATATTGTTATTATTAAAGTGCAAAATCGTTCAATTGCAAATATTTCGCGTATCCTTAAAGATGAAAATTCAAAAAACCGCCATGAATTAGTTCCAAACCATCCTACATCATTAACAGCTCATGTATCCAAAATATTTTAAAAAATAATTAAAACGAGATTAACTTCTTATTTGGAGAAATACAATATATTGACGATCAAACAATTTGGCTTCAGAAATATTGTATCAACACAAGATGCTATACTTACTTTATTACATAGCATATACAATGCTTTGGAGCGAGGAGCCTCCTTCTTATGCATGTTTATTGACCTTACTAAGGCCTTTGACACTATAAGTCATGAGCTACTTCTGCAATCACGTGAAGATATTGGAATTAGAGGATTATGTCTTCACTTATTTGAAATATATCTATCAGAGCGATATCAGACTGTAGAAGTGGCTGATGGAACAAGTGGTAGAGACCGGATTAGATGTGGGATCCCGCAGGGAACTGTATTAGGTCCAATACTATTAAATATATATATCAATGACCTTTTCTCGGTTCAAAATAAGGGATTTGTTATAGGTGCTGCTGATGATACTGCCATTTTTTATGAAGGAGCTGATTGGGTCAAACTGAAAACTTTAGCCGAGAAGGACTTTTCAAATATAAAAAGATGGTTAGATTCTAAGCTATTAACATTAAACTTTGACAAAATTTATTATCTTCCTTTTAGTTGTAATGTGATTGGGCTACCGAAATATAATTCAATTATTCTGCCCGAATCAAACCACGTTATACACTCTATATATAATTAAATACCTTGGTATTTATATTGATTGCCATTTGAGATGGGACTACCATATACCTACACTATGTCGTTAAAAAACTTCAAAGTATCTTATATACATTTAGGTATTTAAAAAAATGTTTACCATCCCAAACTCTCAAACAATTATATCATTCATTAGTTGAAAGCTATGATATGGAATAGTGGCATGGGGTACTACTACTGATTCGCGAATTAACCAGGTAGAAGTCCTTCAACGGCGATACATTCAAGAAGCAGATTATACAGCTCAAATCTATTATACCGGGAATTGAATGTTTTGGATGTGAGACAACTTTACTTCTTATACTCGAGTGTGAAGTATTTCAATAAAACCCATACATTAACAAACCACACCTACCACACTAGAAATAGAACATTGCACATTATCCCGACCCGACAGTAACAAAAACTCTAAGCCAACGATCGTTTTTTTACCTTTCCCAAAAAAAATATTTAATATTCTTCCTGAGACAATTCGATCCACTAAAGTACTTCCCAAATTTAAAAGACTGGTAAAAAAGTTTCTGTTAGAAGTACCAAGAAACCTCATATCCAATAATATCAATACTTTCTTAATTTCCTGAGTGTTATCATTATGTTTTATTTGTGTATTTTCACCCATTTTATTTTATTTATGTATCTGTTTTTATCCATTTTACCTATTGTATTCGAATAATTAGTGCTTAGCACTTATTGAATATCAATTTATTCTTATTTTATTGTAATGTAATTTTATCTATGTACTTCTCAAGAATAAATTATTATTATTATTAATAAACCCACCCGATCGATGAAAGTCATCTTTCATACCTTGACACATGACTTTCACTTCTATAGGTTTGTCTGTTTTGTGGGATTTTTGTCAACTTCAATGATATTTCACTTTTACAAAAACCGAAGGCTAAGAAACAAAATTATTAGGAACTGAATAGAATATATCACAGTTAATGTAGAATCTATCTATTTTTATCTTCTATTAGCCTGTTTCCTCTAAATATTTGAATATAATCCACTAGATGCTGCACTAGTGGGGAGTATATATGTTTTGATTTTCCATTTGACAGCAACGTTAAGCGTACCCAATAAGAATTCTAACGTATCTATTAATTGTCTCCGCTCTCCACCCAAATTGAACAAAAATAAAAAATGTGTTTAATAAAAAATTGTTTTAAGTACACCTAGTTTAAATTGAATAAAATACAATTTTAATTACAAAAAATGATTCTTCCTTACCAAAAATTATTTCAAATACCTGAATCATTTTTTTCAAGATTTTATTTTAATGTTGCTTATTATTAAAGTAAGATGTCAGATGTTACACATCATATGCGACTACTATAAGACTGGCTCACTTTTTTTTAGAACGAGTTTTTGGGCTTTTGGCCTCACTGAATTTTTTCAAGATTATGTCATAGTTAATACCAGCCGTTATTTCCGTTACAATTGATAGAACTGATACAGATAGTCTCACTTGGCTCATCGGGCATTTCAAGTAGGTCTTAACTAATTCTAACTTTGAAAAACTCCTTTGAGTAGTAGCTGTACGGATCCAACTGAGTCGAAATATATAGGGGAAGTGCGGGTGAGATGGCATACATTTTTTTGAATGCTGCAGTTTTCAACTATATAGAATAACTATATAAGAATAACGATAGGATTTGGTGTAGTTGGGTCAATACTAACAAAGCACAACGACTTGTAGCAAAAAAACCATTTGTTTAAGAAAGAATTGAAAAATAAAATTAGGGGGGGGTATGCCGTATGCCATCTCAGCAACAGCATGGTGGGTGAGATGGCATACATGTAGCAATATTTAAAAAAAAAGTTGTTTTTTTCATTTTTATTATTATCAATATCCAAAAGTGAGAAAAACACAGAACTAAAACTAAAAACTAGAAATTCAAAACCAAGAAACTATGAACATATTTCGCAAATAAAGCATTTTGCTTTTCGGTCAAGACCAGCACATTCTGCATGAGCCCACATTTGACAGGTTTGGCACCGAAACCACATGTCTTTTGACCTTTACCATACATATAGCTCATTGCAATATAGGCATGGAATATCATCTTCCGTGTCGATATTACTATTAGTGTTGATATTCTCTTCATCAGAACTATCGACTTGTAGAGAACAAACTTTCTTAGCAGGTCTAGAGGATTTTCTAGCAGGTTGAGAGCGCTTATTTTCCAGAGGAACCAGTTGTTTTTTTGCTGATTTTGCAGCCTTTTGTTTAGCCGCTGCATCCTTCTCAGCAACTGCTGCTTTAATAGCCTCTATTTCAGGGGTGCTGTTTATAAATCCGAATGAACCTTTTTTCTGTTGGATCTTGGTTTTTGAGCAGTAGCAACTGGCAAGGTTATTATTTCTGGAAGTGATTTTTTTCTGGTTCCGGAAGTTTCGCCTTTCGAAGTTGAGGCCTCCAGATCTTGAGGAGGCTCTTGTTGAGGGGCATCTTTGTTTATTTCGGCTTTCGCATTGGAGCCTTTAACTTCAGTCGCTGTAGATGTATTTGCTGCTGCTAGTTCAGTCGCTGTAGATGTATTTGCTGCTGTTGGCATTGTTAAAGAACTCAGCAACCTGATAATGTGTAGCTACTCTTCCAGGGTTGCTTTTTAGCCATGTTGTCAAATCTTGGTTATAGTAACTTACTAGAGGGCTGTAAAAACTAACATCGAGCGGCTGAAGCCTATGCGTACAGTGCGGGGGTAGGCAAAATATCACCACATTACTTTCTTTAGCATAGGTCAAAACTTCAAGGTTTTTATGACTGGCATGACCGTCGAGTATCAGCAACACTTTTCTTTCTGGAGACGGCTTTGAATACTTGACAAAATGCTTTAACCATTTTAAAAATAGCTCCAGTTTCTGAGCAAAGTGGTATTGATCCAACTGGTGCTTTGTCCATAAGTTCGTTTTTCATATTTTTTCGAGGAAATATTATGGCCGGAGGGATAATATAATACCAATAACATAATACCAACTTGTTTCCTGCCACGTGTAGCAAAAATTTAGATAAAATCACTCGTCCTGACGGACTCGTGATTTTATCAATCGGTTTGTTTTCATATTTTTGCCAAATAAACGAGTTTTCGTGGAAAAGAAAAAATTATCGATAAAATTTGAAGCACTCGTGGTATTACCTTTGATTATTTTTTTTACTTGTCAAAATCTGACATTTTGGTGGTTTTAACCAATAGCAATACATTATTCTAGCCAATCATTCGGTATTATACTGACTATTTCACTAGAGTAAATTGATAACTGACAAAATTTGAAGGTTTTGAACTGGCAATTTTTTGTCTTGTGGCGGCAATTTTTTGACGTTTAATATATCAAATCTATGTGTATAAAATTCTATCACTCTGTGATAAAATTCAATATAAAATCTTTGTTAGTGGTTTCTAAGGAAACTAAGTTGTTTATTTATTTATTTAACTGTCTAAAAATTATTAAAACTGTTTCAAAAATTTAAATAAGTATTATTAACATGAATAATACAAGATTTGGAAATAATTCAATAAATGAAATAGAGAGTACAATTAAGCAAAGTATACCGCGAAATACACTGAAGACAAAAAAGTCTGCGTGAGAACAGTTTAGAATGTTTCTGGACGCACGTAATTATACGTTAGAAAAGGATACTTCTGAACAAGTTATAGCAAAAATTCTTGAAGATTATGATGCAAAACAATCCCCAAAATAATGCTACAACGTACAATTATAATAATTGTACTTTTTACATAAATAAGTAATTTTTTTTTCATAATGTTATTATTTTTCTGGCTTTGTATAATTGAAGTTTGCAATAAATAAAACGTTTAAACATATGATTTTTTAGTTTTTCTCTCGTGAAATAGTCATGTCGAATACCACTCAATTAAAAATTTTGTAAGGTAAAATTTTTCTCTTGTATTCAAGTTTGTTGCTTTTAGGTAATTTTGCTCATGACATTTAATCCAAAACCACTCGCCTGATGGCTCGTGGTTTTGTTAAAAATGTCATTCGCAAAATTGCCAAGCAACAAACTTTCATGACAATCGAAAAATTTTGCCGACAAAATTTTCACTCTCGTGGTATTATAAATGATAAAACTGATTCCTCATCGATAAAACCTTGTTTACATTGAAACGTCAAAATTTTACTTTGAATTTGTCATTATTGACAACTAAAAGTGCTCCGAAGTTTATTGAAAAATGAACACAAACCGATTCAGTGCCATCACCCAAGAGAATATTGAACATTGAATACAAAATTCCACTCCACAAAACACAATAAAATCCAAAAAATGTATATGGAATCAGTTTGAAGCATTTTGCAGAATCAGAAACTTCCAACTACAAAAAAATACGAGTATTCAAGAAATTGCAAAAATTCTAGAAGACTGGGCAGCAAATATGAAAAAATGTAACGGCGAAGATTACAAAGAATATACTTTGAAAACCATATGGAGTGTAACATCCAAGTTGATAGAGGAAAAATACTACCTAGAATTCAATATAATGATTATATTTCCAGTTAGCTTATGTATTCTTTGAATTCAATAAAATGATAAAATGAAAAAATAAAGCAAAATCCTTTTAAATTGTTAAAAAAAATAATCTTCCCAAATACAACTCGTTCTTCAAATTTTATCACATAATTTTTTATTTTCCACGAAAACTTGTTTATTTGGCAAAAATATGAAAACAAACCGATTGTTAAAATCACGAGTCCGTTAGGACGAGTGATTTTATCTAAATTCGGTTTGTTTGAATGTTTTTGCCTCAAATAAACAAGTTTGAGTGATGAAGCACTCGTGGTATTACCTTTGATAATTTTTAAGCACTCGTGGTATTACCCCCGATAATACCTGATTATACATAGAGTAGCTCTACCAATCGAAAATTTTAAAATAATTTAATTTCCATAGTAACCACATCGACATCAATATACAACAATACACATTTAACAGGACCGTCAAATTTTGACGTTTATCAATAACTGTTCAACAATGAGTCGATTCAGATATTTATCATCAAATTCAATAGACGAAAGTATACGAAAATATTGAGCCTCATAATAAAGTGAAAACAAAAAAGTACGTATGGAAACAATTTCTCACGTTTTGTAGTGAAAGAAACTATTTATTAAATGAATCAATTTCCACTGAAATGATAGCATCCATTGGACTTTCAATATGAGAAAAGGTAATGGAGAAAATTATAAAGAAAATGTGGTTAAAACGATGTGGAACGATACGGCAAAACAAGTACAAGAAAAATAAATGAAGGAGTTTAACCCTTAACTGGCCCGACGTCGTCTAACAGACTACGCGATTTAAATATATGTTTCTTATTTTCTTATTACTGGGATCATTCAGAAACCTCATACTTTATCTAATCTCTCTGCTGTCCGAGCACAATATGTGGGTGTAGTTGTGACAATATTGTGACATTCTTTTGTCAGATATAATAAGAGGTAGTTCAATAGTCGTCTCTCAGACGACGTCGGACCATTTGTGTTAGTTATTTGTGTGCATCAGTGTTTGAGAAATATTGAATAGATGAGGCTTTTACTTGATGAAGATCCATACTACTGATGAAATAAAACAAATTAATTTGTTTAAATCTTCATTATTTATTTTGAACTGACGTTCAAATTAAAATTCACTAGTTTGAAAAAGCTACTGTGTAGCGAAACGCGTCACTAATTTTAATTTGAACGTCAGTTCAAAATAAATAATGAAGATTTAAACAAATTAATTTGTTTTATTTCATCAGTTTGAGAAATATGTCCGGAAGGAGTAAATGGGTACGTTTGGAGGATTATGGAGAATCTAAAATAGATTTGTAACTTATGTCCTTCTAAAAAGCATAGAATAACAAAATACTTACGTCTCAAGTGCCATAACCCCATTTGTTTACAATTAACGAAACCTATGAAAACTAGTCAACTTTCGCTCATGCTGAAGCTAAATTTTTTTGTTATATTTTGACTTTTTCATAATTTTTTGTTCACTGACTACATCAAGAAAGTAATTGATACTGTGAAGCTAGATTTTTCATCTCTACTATTTTTTTTAACTCTCAGTTTGCAAGCAAGTGTTTTTAAATCTTGCTCTATGGAATTTTATTTTCATTACAATTTTTGTATGCTCTGTTTTAAATGCGTTCCTTTTTACACATCTTACTTTTCAATGTATATTAAACCCATACCGAATAAAATATTTAGTTTATTTACATGTATGTTTTTTTTTCTTGGCCTGTAAAAAAAGTAGTCTCCGAGACTATTCCAGACCTTCAATGTAACTAATTTGGCTCCGGACCAGTTAATGGTTAATAGAGTAATTGATCCATGCTCTTCCCATATATTTAGCGGCAAGAAACACAAGAAATTCAAAAAGAAGGGAACTTCAAATGTTACCAGACAAGAGAAAGGTTAGTGCATCAGAATTTAAAGATACCGAGTACATAGCAATGATAGAAGCGTGGGATGAAAATACACCAGAAGGATTACAAATAAAATTCTTCTTAATTGCTTCTGTAGAACTTGCGTGGAGGGGAAATGAAGGAGCGACGTGCTTGACTCATTATTTTCGAAAGGAAACTGGAAATGATGAAACTCCAACTGGTTGAATACAATATAATCCTATTTTCACCAAAACCACACAAGGGGGAGCAAAGCCGTGTGCTAATAATAAATGGCTTGTACCCAACCATAATGAAGTAAGTCAATGTCCAGTGAGTCTTCTAGATAAACTAACGATAAAAACATCAATATTAAAACAGATAGGTCATTTCTGACCGTAAATCCTAACTGGAGAAAACCAAAAACCCTTGGCTGGTACAAAAATATGCCAATTGGAGTGCATGAAGTTAGTAAATGGACCAAAAAGTCTGCAGAATTGGCAAATTTGAATATGACAAACAGAATATTTTCAAATCATTCTCACCAAGCCACTGCTGTTTCACAATTGGCAAAAGCAGGTGTATCGAAACAAGAACTTATTGAAATAACATGACATGGCAATAGCAATTCTATTAAACCCTACCTACAGTTAGACGAACAACATCACCAAAACATAATAAATAAGATGAGATCCAATTTTGAAAACTCTACAAGTTCAAGTAATAACACCTTCAGTACTTCCAGCACTTCAATGAGCAGTAGCCGCATGTTTCCAGCGCAGAAAATACTAACTCAGTTAAAAAAACGTAATACCTATATGATAATTGTAATTTCCATTGTACCAATTTGTATTTAAATTAATAAATTTTAATAGATTTACTTAATTTACTCAATAAGTAATCGTATCAAATACAATACGTACTTCAAAATAAATACGGTTATACATCTCTTCTTCTTCTTCTTCTCTTTGTTCGTGGACTCGCGTCTGTTCAAACGGCTGTCCAATCAGGTGCTTCATGAAAGGTGTGTCTTGAACACGTCCGGAGGCAAATCCGTGCCCTTCACTGCGTAGAATAACTTAAACCAGTTTTTTTCAAGGTTTGAATCCATTTTTTAGGAGGTCTTCAATAAGAAACTGCATTAGTTTGGATCCTGGAGTAGTAAGAATTGTTTGAATGTTAACTGGTCCTTGATGGTATATGGAAGCTTTTATATATCTGTTGTTACAGGAAATTTCATTCATTGGGCAGTCAAAAATTATATGATTAAGGTTGCCTTTTTGTCCGCATATACAGTTTGGATTATCTGTGATTTTAATTCTGTGTAGATGTTCGGGGACGAGACAGTGGTTAGTCCTCATTCTCCCAACACAAGTAATTTTATCTCTGTCTTTGTATCGGGGTGTAGATTGAATTGAGGAGTAGAATTGTCCCTGAGGCCATTCTTTATACATGTTATCCCATTTTTCCCAAAGACGTTTTTTAGTAAATCCTAAGAATCTGTTAGGGTGGATTAGATTATTTTGAGTAATATTATTTTGAAGTCTTCCTTCTAGTGCTAGCTTATCAGCCTTCTCATTACCGGTGATGCCAGTGTGGCTATGTATCCAGATTAAATTAATATTGCATCTCATGTCAAGGATTTCTTGTCTTGTTGCAATTGTAATATAGTCTGAATCATTATTAATTCCAGTTCTTTCTAGCGCTTGCATTGCGCTAAGAGAGTCAGTGACGACTGCTAGATAGTCTGTATAAGTGCCTACAGTACGAATAACTTCCCTGATTGCCAGTGTTTCTGCAGTTGTTATTGGCGTATTGTTACTTAATCTGCGCCTTATATCAATCTTTTGACAATAGATTCCGATTCCGCATGTACCGTCTACTGGATCTACTGAAGCATCAGTAAACACTAGAGTGAAACCTGCGAATTTAGTTTTTGCTAGATGTCTAAAATTCACTTCATGATGTGCTGTTTTAGTAAAATTAGTCTTATAAGTGTCAATTTTCTGAACTTGTGCTTTATATGAGAATTGGTAGCATGGTAGTTTCCTTGCTTTGTAAACTGTGTCTATATACATTCGAGAAAATTTGAGTCCTTCTATTATAGCTGGTGTTTCAGTTTTATTCCAGTAGATGTTGTCCTCATTATAGAGTTGATAGAATTCTAGTGTTGCGTTAAGAATTTTGTCATGTGTAAAGGACGTAAGCTTCGAGGTAAACTTTGTTGCCAGCCAGGATCTGCGTATACTAAGAGGTGTTTCTGCTGCCTCTAAAAGGGTAGCTTTCCTAGGTGTGCTTCTCATGTGTCCTAGTACTATTCGCAATGCTTGATATTGTGTTTTATTTAGTTTTTCCCAATTTTTTTTTGTAGTTTTAAATATACATATCATACCATAATCTAAATGAGATCTTACAATCGCCTTATACAATGTGAGCAGGGTATTTGGGTCAGATCCCCACCATACTCTTGTGATACTTTTTAATACGTTCATTCCTTGAATAGCTTTGGAGATGATGTTTTGAATGTGAGAGGTCCAGGTCATATGTTTATCAAATGTGATTCCTAGGTATTTGTATTGGTTAACCCACTCTATATGTCTTCTTCCCTTTGTAAAAAGCATTGCTTTTGTTTTTTGTTTTGAGATTGTAAGTTCATGAATTCTAAGCCATTGGTTAACTCTGTTCAGTTTTAATTGGATTTGTTCAATGGAGTGATCGATATCCTTTCTTCTGGTTAATAATACTATATCATCCGCGAACTGGAGGATTATGATGTTTTGGGAATTTAATTTATTGAGTTCGGCCATATATATATTAAATAGTAGAGGGGAAAGTGGGGATCCTTGCATTAGTCCCTGATTTGAGTATCTAGCTTTAGAAATTTCTCCTGTATTCAGTGATCTAATCATGATTTTCCTGTTGATTAACATATTGTTAATATATCTTATAATGTATGGATGTATTTTAAGTTCAGTGAGATAGTTAGTAAGGATGGGAATAGACACATTGTCGAAGGCGGCAGATATATCTAAGAATGTTGCTACAACTGCTTCATTGTTTGTGAAAGCACTATATATGAAGGATGAGAGGAACATGCAATTTTCCATTGCACCTCTGCCTTTTTTAAAACCATTTTGAAGGCTGCTAAATGTGTTACTTTTCTCTAAATAATGATCTAGACGAGATTGTATTATATTTTCTAATAATTTTGAAACGCACGAGCACGAGTGATCGGTCTGTAACTATTGAATAGGTCTGGTTCTTTGTTAGCTTGGTAACAGAGGTATGAGCACATGGGCGCCCATGCCGTGTCAGTTTGACAGAATAATCCTCCCGCTTCGCAGTCGGACTATTTAGACTGTCAAACTGACACTCTTTGTAATTATGCAACAAGTTATCGATGCATAACCTGATTATTTTGAAGTACTTATAGTATTACTACTGATAATATATCAGTTGCGCTTGTCTTCATACTGTCGGTCGACATGGGCGCCCATGTCCTCATACTTCTGTTACCAAGATGTCGCGCTTGGTGTCGAGATTTGAATGTAAAATAACCGAGTCTTCACGCACCTTGGGGAAGATTCAAACATAACGGTTGTTGTTGCTGAACGTATTCTATATGTCAGCGACGGAGATATTCCATTCAGTGTATTTTATGACATCTTGTCAAAATTATATGTCACGAATAATGTTCCTCACATATAACGTAAACCAATATTTAATGGCCAGCCCTACTTGAAAAAAAAATATGAAATATGGGTGGAACTTCAACATTGAAGATTTTATACAGTTTCCATTAAGCAAACATTGGTTGAAAAGTGAAAAATACAGTGGAAAAAAGAATAGGCGTAGAAACTCTGGCTTACATTTCACGCATAAATGTAAAAATAAATGTAATCAATACGTACTAGTGCCAGAAAAAAACAATCAATATATCCAAACCGATAGCAAATATGAACAGAAAGGTATCCAAACTGATTTTAATGCAGACGCCGATTGTTTCAACCTTATCAGAAAAAATTCGGATGTCGAAAAAGTTTTAGAAAATGAAAATCTTCAAGCAAACTTAAGATCTGAATTGAACGTGTTATTGCACAATTATCAACAGCTCTTGAAAAAACTGAAAGATCAAGAAACATTAAAAAAATATAAACAGAGAGGTCGACTTAGTAAGGATTATATTGTATATCATACAGAGTTACCTAAAGAAGAATTCGGAGACTCATACACTTTCTCAAATCCTGAAGTTGGGTTCCAAACACCAATAAATAATCATGAAATAATCCAACCTGTACCGAATAATCGGCCAAAACAGAATATATCTGAAGTATATTTAAATGAAAAGACGGATGAACATCGCAAAAGTTATGATTTCACACAATCGCATACTAGAGACCTCAATTATATTCCCAAATATATTCCCGTTTTATACAACTTGCGAAGAATGGAGCCGTATGAATCAAAACTATGTATTCATAGTTCAACCTCTTCAGATACACAGAGTGTTGAAAAAGAGAAATTAAATATCACACCAATACTCAGAAGGATCCCTTCAGACATGAATACTAGGTACTACATAAAAAAAAGCGAACCAGTTGAATATGTGGCAGTGCAACAGCCATCTTCAACTAGCATATTCGATTTACAGCCTGTTTTTTCAAAAACTTCATACGAGACCGATTTACAATATATTCAAAATATGAGTAATATCCGGCTTGTGTTTAAAAAAGAAACTTCTTATATAAAGCGTAGTACTCATGATATTCCAGCAAGAAAAAAAAACTTTCTCAATTCAACAAAAACGAGAGAAAATTGTGATGAACTATTCTATAAAAGTCGAAGTTCCTGTAAGTTGTCTCAATGGAAAAATGGACCTAAGGACTGCTTACAAAAAAAAGATAGTTGTTATACACTAAAGATATGCCCATCTAAATTTCAGGAAGAGAAGCTCAAAATTAATCATTGTGCTAATGAAAATGGTAAAATATTCCTCCCAAAAAAAATGCATACCTCTCATGCAAATGATCAAAAGTGTGTTGAGGCATTTTTAAACTTCGAAAGTGTTAGTAGTATAAAAGAGAGTACTGCTAAATGTAAAAATTGTGAAAATACTCACTTGAAAGATCATATTTATACGGAAAGCGACATTCAAACAAAATTAGTGAATGAAGATGTATTACAAGAGATAATCGAATTTTCAAACGATTCGGAATTGGCAAAATATAGTAAATTACATGTTACAAGACAAGTAGATGCCGCAACTAAAACTGAAACAAAAACAGTATCGAGAGTTTTAACAAAAAAAAGCATGCATTTTTCACCCAAATCTTGCTATAAAACTATATCTTCACCCAGTATTGGGAAGGATAACCCTATGCCATGTGAATCATTCAAAGTAACTACAGTCACTAAAAAAAGTATACTAATCGGAAAGCATAGTCAAAAAAATTCTCTATCTTATGGTAAAAGTCAACAGAGCAGTGTGAAAATAAAAAAGAGTAAGAGTAAGACTGTTATAATTATTCGTCCCAATAAAATTTATGGAAAATTGTGCTTAGAATAATTTTGAAATTTCATATATCGTAATCATTATAATTATAATTATATATAATCTTAAATATACAGATACTAAGTATTATGGATCAATCCCGTTCAGAAAAATAATTTTCTTGATATTTCGGCACCCGCAATGGAGAGCTAGGAAAAGTAGGTTAGGAAGCATAGGGTACATTATGATTTCGTGTTCTCAATCTGCCTACTATTCAGAGATTGCTATCTCTGCGGAGATTGTTTTTGTGTTCTAATTTCTTTTCTCAAATCTCAATGAAGGAATTTTGTAATTTCCATTCATTCGGTACCATGCACAGGTACCTATTTTTTCAATGATAAGGGGATGTGGTTTGACTTTGTGTTTCTTAGAAAACGTTCATTAGATTTTAAACATATTTGATAAATAGATATAAATAGTTATTCGGTATTTTCACAGTTTTTGCACCAAAGAGCAGATGGAGGCTTTTAAAAGTTTACATGCCTACAAATATATTGAATTTGGCTTTGTGCTGAAAGTAGGATCTACGATCTACTTTAGTCAATGAAGTTTGACGAGCTAGAAACGCTCTTTTTTGTAATACTGTTGATAATGGTAGACCAATATTGTGTAAACAAGGAAATGATAAAATGATTCCATATTCATTGTGTAACTTCAAGAACTGCTCCCTACGATTCATGGTGTCTTTGAAACAAGTATGATTTTTTTGGAATGTAACAGGTTTGTATCAATACAGGCTATAGCGGCAATCGTTTCTGCTTGAAACACAGTCGTACATCGACCAAGGCTAAAGAACATTCTCTTTCTAGGTCCATTTATACCTGCCCCAGTGCCATGATTTGTTTTAGAACCATCGGTGAACCAGATGATTTCTCCAGAATTACCTGGGTGCATCACCTGTTCCCTATATGGGATGATGATGTTCACTCGCTCCGGTGTCATGCTATCAAAATTCATGTGAAATATGGGATCATCTAGTATTGTCCCAGTTGTATCGGTGTGTTCTTCTCGAACATTGTTCGGGAATCTCCTGATTTCAGCCTAAGAATTGCCATCATTGCCTCCGCCCTTACAAAAATATCCAAAGGAGGAAGTCCAATAAGGGCTTTCATTGATGCCGTCCCCGTGCTGACCATTCTCCCGGTAATACCAATAAGGGATTGTCTTTGGATTGCAGTTAATATATTCAATGCGGAGGACACTTCTGTCCTCCTCCACCAGACTATATTTCCATGGGTGATCCTTGACCTTATCACAGTTGTGTAAAGCCAGTGAACCACCTTATGTTCTGCCCATAACTCTTCTGCATTGCCCTGGTAGTAATTTTGTCCAAGTGTGTCTTCCAATTCAGTTTGAAATCAAGGGTCACTCCAAGATATTAACTTCTTTGGATATTTCTAGTTCTCCGAACAGCAGTATTCTACCCAGCGGGAGAACTCTTCTATTCGTAAAAGCAACTAGTTTTTTTTAATGTACTGAAAGGACCTCTTTGAGGCACCATTCCTCCACAATTTGTAGTGCTTCTTGTAGGATGTTCATAACTACCTCTGAGAATTTCCCATTGGTGACAATCACTATGTCGTACGCAAAGCCCTGCGTCCTTATGCCTTGATCATTCAACCTACAGATCAAGTCATCCACAATTAGGTTCCATAAAAGTGGTGAAAGTACTCCATCTTGAGGACATCCTTTAGTTGTCCTAACGGTGTTATATCATGTAAATGTGCTGTTATTCACGTTGGAATTATTTTATTTTATGTTCTGATTTTATTGTTTAATTTTTGAGATCACTTTGTTCATAAAATTATAGCAATTTTTCTGGATGACAATAAAGCATATTCATATCTCTAGCTTATTTAAATACAAGGAGATATAGTAATGAAACTAAACTAACCAAAAATGAATGTTTTTATGTAGGCACAACTATCCAAAAGTTGGTCCAAAATCCACATATTATGCAACACAAAAGTTATTTTGAGATTATGTCGACTGATCAAAGCGATGTCATCTAAATACTGCAATTTGTATGTTTACAAATTTAAATGTTCTGGTGCTAAATCATAGTTGTAACAGCACAGATAGATTGTAGAGCAAATGGGACAGTGGGGAGCCCTTTGGCGTAAAACTGTAATTCACTAATATAGCCCGTTCAGTATTAAAACCGTTGCACGTCATCAAAGCGTCGAAAAAGAGACGTTCGTTTATATTATGTCATTCGTTTGCTGCTGTCAATCCACTGTCAATAACTATGTTTAGCCTTTCTAAACTCAATAAATATTAAAATTTGTAGGTCGCATGTTATCAAAAAATATAAATATATGCTCGAAGAAAGGTTTCGTAATTAATTTCATATCAAATACAGCTCGTAGGTTAATTAAATATTAAACTCAAACTAACGTCAGTCTTAATAAAAACTTTTTATGTTGGCAAAAATGCGCGCTGTTGCCGCGATTAAAATGGTTTATTTGGTTCAGTTGACGTCTTGACATTTTTGGGGTTATGTTATGACAATTGTATATTTTGCTCATTTAATTTTACGATTCTTTCACCTACGTGTTATTCAAAAACTGCAAAGAACTGTGAGTATTTTTTCATAAGCAGTAATGAGTTATCAAAGTTAAAGTCACATCCCAAAAAACGTATAAATGAAACTTAATAATACTGCAATAGTTAATACATTTACACCTGATACTATTTACAGCGAGTATGAAGCAAGTAAGTAAGTTTAATATTATACATTATACCCAATCAACTGAATTTATTATATTCTGTTAAATTCATAATAATGGACATTTATTTACAGATAATCATGTCACTTTAGGAATGTTACACTGCAGCAATTGAAGAAAGAACAATAAATAATTATTCAATGTAGAATGTTCCTGAGTAGTTTAATAAAATATGGTACACATCCACACAGAGGACTTATGGAACTTTCAAGAAAAATAAACAACTGTATAAGTTTGTTTTTATTAATGAATCCTGAATTTTCCAAAATGGTGCTGTAGGCTGCATTCATGTCAAAAGGTATATTACAATAATGTGGGATGTAAAATTTTATTATGCAAAAATGTTTTTATTCTAGATATTTTGTATTTCATGCTGAGAGTGAAGATGGTTGTATTGAAGGAGCAGAAAGTATATTTTTATATGAATCTCAGTTGAGTGATTATCATGGGGAAATGAATGAAGAACATGTTTTAAAGTGGTTAGAAAACCAATTACTATTGAATCTTTCTGAACCTTCAATAAATTATGGACAATGCTCTTCGATAATATTAGGTTAATGCGACACAATATAGAATTCGATCCACAAATGTTGAAGCTGAGCTTATTTATATTGTAGCCTAGTAAGTATATACAAACTGTATTTGTACAGTGATATAGCAAATTATATGTTAGAATTCAGAATACAACACAACTAGTTTAATACATTTAAAATTCTCACTTCAAATTATACCTAATAGTTGATAAATGTTGTTTTACTTTAATTTTTACAAAAATAATAATATATTTGAAAGGAAATGAATGTGTTATTTGAATACTACCCTTTCCATAAATGTTTTTTTCAGAAACAAACCCCCAACAAAATACATTGTGGATTTGATAGAACAGTATAGTCAAGTGTTACCATCTTTTTAAAAATCCTATTGAGTTAATACAGGGTACTGCCAAGCAAGCTGATAGATGCATTCTAGAAGTTTCGGGTTAGAATTGGTTTTTCTGTGATCTTTAGAATTTTGAAAGATTTCTATTTCACAATTATTGTTCTACCTTATTTAAAAAAATTAGTATTACAATCTTTCCAGTGTAACTAATTTATACATTTGCAATGTTTCTTTTTAATAAAACAATTCCATAAGAAATAAGTAATTCAAGCAGCATTTTCTTAAGGTAAATGTGTATATCACAAAGTTTTATAAAAACTACAAATAATTAATTTAATAGTTTTTATTGAATTGAATCGTCTCATTTGATCAATCGTTTTATTAGCAATACTTTCAGCTGCGGTAGATGTTGGCGAGCTAAAACAAAATGATAAATATAAATTTGGATTGATTAGAAGATGATAGAGTGATAAATAAGTCACCAATATACTGATAATTATAATATGTATATTGATTTCAGTGCTATAATTTAGTCAATCATTCGCATATACCTTCATTCGGAGAATAGAACGGATTTGCTCTCCTTTTCTGAGCTGTCGTGGTGCTTGATGCACAATTTTCTTTTGCTATGATCAATGATCATTTATCTGGATGATTTTCCTTGTCGAAAATGACCTACACACTAAAGCTTCACATCACAGCTTTTCTAAAAAATTTTTAAGATTTATTTCATCAAAATATAAAACAAAATTGACTACCTTAAAAAAGAGATCCAGGTTATCAAAACTTTCTTATTTATAGGATGTCTGTAAACCTCACATCAATATTCCATATTGTAGTGACAACATTCTAGAAGCCAACATGTATGTATATTGTAACCTAAAAATTATATTAGATCATATTTTTTTCCTTGATACTATATATACATTCATGCATTTTGAATACTAGAATAGTTCCATAATTTCTAACTAATTAAGTGTGTGGTATAAACATACAAATAAAAGTGTTAACTATTTCATACATACCTTTTTAGTGCTAGAAATAATTTCTTAGTTAGTGCTGTACTGTTAACATACAAATAAAAGTTTTATATGTAACTGAAATAAGTCGAAGTTTGTTTACACACAATAACCATCAATAACTAAACCTAACCTAGAATATTTGATAAACTTCATTTCATTTGACATATACTAGATTCTCATACTATTTCAAGGGCTTGGCAACATAGTCCAGTTATGACAGATGTGACGTGCAGCGGTTTTATTACTGAACGGGCTATACTTCTGGTTTTCTATCATATAATTTCTGTTTCCTAACCTCACTTACCTCACATACTGTCAAATGAGCTAGCAACCAATAAAACACCATGAACTGAAAGTGTATGCAAGGCTTATGATTGGCTGTTATTGTTCTACAGTCAGATGTTTTTGGTATAGGATTTAAACAGGCGCATTCTACCAGTATCAGAAATTGGAATACATGGAGTCCGATCTCTTTATATAGTCTTCATGGTAGAACCAACTACTAGTTATTCTCGGTGTAAATCTAGGTATAGAATATCGAAGGAATAACAATACTGACTTTGATACTGGCATTGTAGAATCCGTCCTAGAGGGGTGTCACATAACATAACGAATTATTAAAGAAAACAATTAAAATTTAGATTCCAATCGTCTTTTAACACTTCCTGAATCGTGAGATTGAAGAGACAGCAACACAAACATAATATGGTGACACAGCTAACGTCAGCGAATATACGATACATTAAATACACGGAATGAGAACGGCCAATGGAATTGCCCCACCTTCTGTGTTCCTGAATAAAGACGCCTTTATGCAGTTCCAATGTCTCAGACAAAGAACACTTCTCATGCTCCTAATATGCACTTGTGAGCGTCTCAGAATTGTCTCTGGTGACAAGGACCACAGATTACCTACCGAATAAAAGAACTTGATAAAAAGACAGGTTTGTCAAATATATTTATTATGTCAGAAAAATATCAAAACACATAAATGGCTGAAATTTTCAATTAAAAAATGCTGTATTTCCTTCTTTATTAGTGAAGTAATCAAATTAAAGGAGTGAAACACATTACAAAGAAAACCAATCTCGAAGCCCAAATCAAATGTATACACAAGTGTTATATAGACGCAAAAGGGATTCCAAAGAATGCGAATCAGAAAATTTTGGTTTATGCAACTTAAAACACAAAAATAGCTTTCCAGTCGACTTGAAAGCAACACAAACTGATAACGATGTATTTTTTGATTTACGAAAACTTTCCTCTGAGGAATTCAATTTGTACAATGGTCTATCATCACCAAAAAAATGTATCAAAAGTAAGAACACCAGCTGCACATCTAGTGGTTGGGACAATTATTTCATTATGTCACCAAGATTTAAAAACAAATATTCAGTATCAGAACAACGAGTTGTTGGAAACATTATAAATGTCCAAGATAAACGAGGACGTAGTTGTCCCTTTTATTTACATGATAAAGTTGAAAACCCCAAAGCAAGGAAAAACTGTTACACCGATGATAAAGTTTCTTCATATTATCGAGTATTTACCGATAAATTTAAAAATACAATCGAAGGTTCTGGAAAACTTCATAAGGAACATTTTCATAAACGAGTTTCAATTCAAAATGACAATGATTTAAAAATAATTGTTTACCATAAAAGAAATAATAAGTCGATGGGCAAGACAATAATTGTAACGAAAGAAAGTGATTAAATAACAAAAATTAGTAATTGTGTGAAAAATTATCCGTAGCCTAGGAGAACACATTTTCCCAAAAATGAAAAACTACAATTAAAATAGTTTAATAAAATTCACCTACTTAGTAGTTCAATGTGACGAATTATTTCTGCTATTGAACAAAATATAAATACCTATATCGAATCATATCATAATATCAATGATATTATTTAGCACAATTTTCAAATTTTTTGTTGCTTATTTTTAAAATTGTTTATAGCATAGAAACAATTCGATAATTCCTTTAACTTTTTCTGAAATTATTGTATCAATTATATGGCCATAAATAGTACCTTTTGGTAACCATTTTGTTTGGTTAGGAGTCTCTTATACAGTCGTTGTTTCCTGCCTCAAATTTTGCTCTTCATTATGAGCTAAAGGAAGAAAATTTCAAGATTAAAGAGTACATTTTATTGAATACTTATTTTGCACACGTTGTGTCATTGCTAATAAAAAGCCGATTGCAAAATTTACTTTCTAACGTCTCTATTTTGCAATAGTTCAGCGTGATGGAATGTTTTGAGATTAATCTTACAACTTGGGCGTAAAGAAATCAATAATATCGAGAAAATCCGCATTTATACTATTGTAATTAACTCTTCCTACTACGATAATCAGTGGAAAAGTCCAGTTTAAACAGATAAGCATCAGTATTTTGTGTATGCTCAGTTTTTCGAAGAGAAAATATAAAAATCTTTAAATGGTGATGGAAATTATATGAAAATTAACTAGATAAATTGAACGCTTTACTTGCTAAAAATGTTGTTTAAAAGTATTCAACACGTCCATTCAACGCTCATTTATGGACCTCGTCCGTCTTTATCATTTCCTTGGAGCTAAAATTGTCAGAGTACACATTGGTTAGAACTGACACATGTAGGTTTCATTATTTCGAAAGGATGCCGTTTTCAGCATCGAGTTTCATGAGAAAAACAAGTAGAATAAGGCTACTCCCAACACCTAAGCTGGACAATCGACACTATAGTAGATGTCAAAGATAATAGTTTTATACTATAACGCATTACAAAGTTGTTGAAAAATTTTGTTTAAAGAACAGAGTCCGTTCACTAAGAAGCAACAACTACTTCTCGGGCTATATGCCCAGACAGACATTGAATTACACTTCTAAGTTAAACGGGGTTGGTATGTCTGCAAGATATAACCAACCATTCTGGTTTGTAATATCCCTTGTAGACTGGTTAGTACTTTATCATCCGAAAACAACATGGAATACAAATCCTAATGATACTAAGGGTTGATAAACGAGTGTTAAAAATGGATGAAAAGGTGGAAAAAACAATTAACTTAGTATGCCGAAGAGAATTTAGATTTTGTTATATTAGTAGATGTTAAAAAAATTAGTGGCATATATTTTGCGGCGATACTTCCATTTGTTAATAATTTTCCAAATATGATGTAAAAGTTATAATAAAAATAAATAAAATAAATTTCATTGTTCAATTTTAGATTAAAACATATTGGTTCCAGTCGAATAATTCTATGACTCAAGCATATACATCATATAATATCCCAATAGTTTTTTGAACTCTACTTTTTAAATAGCATCTTTACCGTCGATACGTAAAAATATCTCAGCTGCCAATATAGTTTAGTTTGTTTTTAAATAATTACATGTTATATTTTCCGGCAGACTGCCTGCAATCTTATGTCTTTGGAATGTATAACTGTTTTTTTTTCAACGACGATATCACCAACAGATGTGTTTATAAATCCTATATTAAAATGTGAATATTTTTTGACAAAAGTGGAAAATAAATTTTACCTTAGATTATTTGCTATAGCTGAAATCAAAATAATGGGTTGTGTCAATGACATTTCGAATATTTCCAAACGTAAAGCAACAATTCTCAAAATATTATACCTTTTAAATACAGTGTGAAAAAGCAAAATGGAATAAATGGAAATAATTATTTCAGTTACTGTACCCATTTAAGGAAAATTCCGAGACATGTCAAATTTAAATTATAAAATGTGATCCCCACCTTCAACCCCCTTCGAGTAATAGTTATAACCTCCAATTTTTTTAATGGGAAGTATAGGCTTGGAATATAACGTTTGGAAGGTCTTATTATCTATTTAAAAATGTTATCGTTTTAAAATTATTGAAAATATTAGTTAACTGATTTAACATTCAGTATATATTTGATAAAAATAATTGTTTGAGTTTGAAGTTGTCAAACAATAATAAAAATCGAATGTCAAGTAATTAATTTTATTTCACCGAAATGAGTTATTCATTACATTAATAACACGTTATAGAGAGTAAAATTCAATAGGTTATGGGCCCAGGTATGGTTTGCGCTAATAACAGTTTAGATTGCGGTAGTAAAATCAAACTGGATGGAAATGGCTCTATCAGTCGTGGATGTTTCAAATAACGATTCTATTGAAATCTGAAGGAGTCTTCGATGTAGTTGACAAAACAAGACTCAGACCTTTGGAAGAAAACGATAAAAAGGTATGGGACAAAGATGACCTACGTGCTCAGAAGATTATCGTGACATCAATTAATGAGAAAATAATTTCCCATCTAATAGTCTGTCGATTGTCGAGTGAAATGTGGATTAGAATTCAAGCTCTTTTTGGTAAAGCCTCTGAAGCTAGCATACATACTCTGCAACAACAATTTTATGCATTGTCATGATATTACCATTTTGATAGGATTCGTGACATTGTCAGTAATTTTATGTTAGTTGTTCTCTGTAGAATAAAGCCTTATTTTAAAGGTAATCCTTCGTAATTCACTACAATTTATTCTACAGAGAATTCTATAAAATGGATAAGCTACTTCGCCCCAATCGATTAGATATAGATGTTACACTTAGAAACGCAGGTCAACTTTGGAATCATTGGTACAGATCGTTCGTGAATTTTCTGGAAGCGGCAGATGCGAAGGACAATAAGAAGAAGCTGAATCTACTAATAAACTACGTGAGTCCAGTCGTTTTTGAGTCCAAATCTATTATTCAAAAAATTAAAATAAACAACATAATCACAGATGCACTAGTCGATACAGGGAGTTCTGATAGCTATATTTCAAGTAAAATTGTTGCCAGTAGAAATATTTGTGTCATTCCATCAAGTATTAATGTTAAAATGGCTTCAACATCTCTCACGTCGCAAGTTCTTGGATATTGTATTGTACGCCTACAAATTTTGGATAACATTGATTCAAATGTGAAGCTTTTAGTCCTTGATGAACTCTGCACTGAAACAATCATTGGTCATGATATTCTGAAGCAACATTCCCGACTCGAAATTCTCTTTGGAGGTGACAAATCTACCCTATCAATATGCAATTTAGTAGTAGCAAATGTTGAACCATTCAGTTTATTTTCAAATTTGACGTTTAATTGCAAACCAATCGCAATAAAATCCCGTCGATTTACAACTTCAGACCTCAACTTTATTGAACAAGAAATCAAACATCTTCTAAAAGAAAAGATCATAGAACCCAGTATCTCCCCCTGGCGAGCTCAACCTCTGGTAACTTCAAGTGAAAACCACAAGAAACGTATGTGTATTGACTATTCTCAAACCATAAATAAATATACATTATTGGATGCATACCCATTGCCACGGATAGAAGACATTGTAAACCAAATTTCGAAATATTCCGTTTTTAGTACAATTGATCTCCGTAGTGCCTATTACCAAATACCAATTGAAGATGAAGAAAAGATCTACACTGCATTTGAAGCTTGTGGAAACTTGTACCAATTTACTCGAATTCCGTTTGGTGTTACCAATGGAGTCGCTTGTTTCCAACGAACCGTCGACAGCATCATCAAGAAAGAAAATCTTAAAAGCGTCTATACTTATCTGGATGACGTCACTGTTTGCGGTAACTCACAAGAAGAACATGATCAAAATTTACAAAATTTTTTTCATTAAGAAGTACCGTTTAACAATTAATGAAACAAAATCAAGATTTTCCCACAAATCGATTTGCATTCTTGGGTATTTAATATGCAACAAAACTATGAAGCCGGACCCAGAACGACTTAAGCCTCTCCTGAATTTACCAGTGCCTGTTACTACAGCTTCTCTTCGAATAATTCTAGGAATGTTTGCACACTACTCTAATGGGTTCCTAAATTTTCCGAAAAAATTCAGCCGCTAGCACACAGCACAAGTTTTTCATTGTCTGAGAAAGCAATTTCGGCATTTAGACAGCTCAAACAAGACATAGCCAACTCTTCGATTTCTTCAATTGATGACGACGCTGTGTTAACTGTTGAAACCGATGCCTCGGAGTTTGCAACAGCTGCCCAATTATCCCAATCAGCAAGACCAGTCTCATTTTTCTCAAGAACCTTGTCCTCTCAGGAACAAAAGCATTCGTCAGTTGAAAAAGAAGCGTACGCAATAGTAGAAGCACTGAAAAAGTGGCGACATTTTTTAATTGGCAGACATTTTCAGCTCATTACGGATCAGAAGTCAGTGGCATTTATGTTTAACAACAAGTCTTCGTCAAAAATCAAAAATGAGAAAATTCAACGTTGGCGTTTGGAATTGTCATGCTACAAGTATGATATCGTTTACAGGCCAGGAAGTCAAAACACAGTAGCTGATGCATTTTCCCGTATTACTTCTGCAACCATGTCATCGACTGATCAAAAGAAATTATTTGATTTACATTCTTCTTTGTGTCACCCTGGTATTACCCGTTTTTTCCATTGGATACGCTGCAAAAATCTGCCTTATTCTGTGAAAGACGTTCGTCAAATTACCTCATGTCCTGTTTGTGCTGAAATTAAACCAATATTTCACAAAAATGAAGGAACGTTAATCAAAGCCACCTCACTATTTGAACGTCTTAATTTGGATTTTAAAGGTCCTTTGCCTTCATCTTCAAGAAATAAGTACTTACTAACCGTTTTTGATGAATTTTCCAGATTCCCATTCGCATTTCCATGTTCCGACATATCATCCTCTACAAATATGCGTCAAATATTTTCTATATTTGGCACTCCGGCATATGTTCATTCTGACCAAGGTACCTCTTTTATGTCTCGTGAACTTAAGTCATTTTTAGAGTCTCACGGTATTGCTTCAAGTCGCACGACTCTCTATAATCCTCAGGGTAATGGTCAGTGCGAACGATTTAATGGAATTATATGGCAAACCATCCAGTTGGCTTTAAAATCTCAAAATTTGAAAATCAACCAGTGGGAGCAGGTTCTAGTGGATTCTCTTCACTCTATTAGATCTCTTTTATGCACTGCTATCAACTCGACCCCACACGAACGCATGTTTAACTATGTGAGGCGCTCAACTTATGGATCATCGATTCCTACATGGCTAGCTGCACCAGGACCAGTGCTATTAAAGAGATTCGTCCGTTTGAATAAATACGAACCTTTAGTTGATGAAGTCCAACTCCTAGAAGCCAACTCGGAATACGCCCATATCCGACTGGAAAATGGAGAAGAAAAGACAGTTTCCACTAGGCATTTAGCTCATCGAGGAGACACATCATTAACTTATTGCGATGAAAATTCTGTCAGTCAAAATCAAGACCAAAGCATTCAAGAAAATCAAGACCATCTCATTCAAAACCACTCCATTCAAGACCAACACAATCAAGACGCAGTACTGAATATCGATAGGCCAGTTAGGAGACGAAGGCGTCCTCAATATTTAGAAGACTTCCTCGAGAAATAAGAAGGCGGGAAGAATGTCATGATATTACCATTTTGATAGGATTCATGACATTGTCAGTTATGTTACAAAGTTGTCAATAATTTTATGTTAGTTGTTCTCTGTAGAATAAAGCCTTATTTTAAAGGTAATCCTTCGTAATTCACTACATGCATATACTTACGAAGATCATGGGGTAGCACAACATATAGCTAAGCTGGAAAATTTAACGCATCAGTTGAAAAGCTGTGGTGAAGAAATTAGCGAAAATATGTTGATGAATAAGATATTGATGATTTTGCCAAACAATTTCAAGCACTTCCATTCTGCATGGGATAGTACTGCAGATAACAATTTGAATATACTAACAACACGTTTGATCATTGAGGAAGAAAGAATTTCAACCAGAGAACAAGAAACAACTGACGTCGCTGAAGCGCTCACAGCAAAACAAACCAAATATACAGGAAACACGAAAAAAGCAGAAAGTAGAAGATTTGAAAGGAAAAATGAAAGAAAACCAGGAAAATGTAATTATTGTAAAAAGCCGGGTCACTGGCAGAAAGATTGTTGGTTTCGTTTGAATGAAAATAAATCAAGAACTTTATCATCTGGTGAAACTTCGAATGCTTTCATAATAAAAGAACAAGAAAATGGATTATCTACAGATTGGATTCTGGACAGTGGTGCCTCACGTCACATGACGCCCTACTCACAATGGTTGATGAATTATACGATGAACAGCAAAAGATATAACTATTGGTGATGGAACTATTATACAAGCTGTTGGAGAGGGAACAATTCCAATAAAAATTCAAACTAGTGAAAGTAATTGGATAGATTATGAAATTCAAGGTGTACCTACTTTTCGTTCCACAATTGAAGTATAACCTTTTTTCAGTTAGTGCTGTTGTTGATAGAGGTTTCACTGTTGAAACTGAAATAAATGTGAAATAAGAAAACAAGGACAACATATAATCAGTGGTGAGAGAGAAGGGAATTTATTCAAATTACATTTCCGAATCCGAGAAAAGAACACAGCATGTTTAGCTAATAAAACAACCACTGAAACATTACAGAGTTGGCACGAAAAATTGGCGCATCAGAATATTCAACACTGTGTAAAGGTATTGAAAAGCTATGGTTTCTCAATGGAAAAACCAAACAACTTCCAATGCGAAGCCTGCATCATGGGTAAACATCACAGAGAACCATTCCCAAAATCGGATTCAAAAACATTAGCACCTGGTGAAATAATACATGTAGATGTTTGCGATCCAATGGAAAATACATCTATTGGAGGATCCCGATATTTTTTGCTAATGAAAGATGATTTTTCTCATATGAGAACAGTATTTTTTTTGAAAACGAAGGATGAAGATTTTGAAAAAATTAAGGAGTACATTCCACGTTTTGAAAATGAAACTGGGAAGAAAATAAAAATATTGAGATCAGATAATGGTACTGAAATCAACAATAAAAGTGTGAACAGCCTACTGACATGTTATGGGATCAAACATGAACTAACTGTGGCCTTCACCCCAGAACAAAATGGTTGTGTAGAACGAGAGATGCGAACAATAGTTGAGGCGGCACGTTCTTTACTCTATGCTGAGCAACTTCATAAAATGTATTGGGCTGAGGCTGGTAATACAGCAATACATGTGATAAATCGCACAGGAACAAGTGCCATAAGTGGCAAATCTCCTTTCGAATTATACTATGGACTAAAACCCTCTATCAACGATTTTCAAGTTTTTGGAAGTGAAGTTTTTGTTCATGTACCCAAGGAAATGCGACGCAAATTTGATGCCAAAAGTTCAAAAGGAATTTTTGTCATTTGCCCCAAAAACGCATAATAAAAGAACAATCCAGTTGTAGTTAATTCACAAGTTATGGATAAAGATGATAAAGAAATTGAACATGAGAGAAACATAGATGAAGAGGAATGCGTCAGCAGTCGAGAACAACAAGGAAGAATGATCACCGAAAGCGAAGGGGAAAATAATGATAATGGAAATTCATCGAGACAACTGAGAGATCGAACAAAAATTCAACAACCCAATAGATTTAATGACTTTGTTTGCTACATAGCTGAAGAAAATATGGACTACAGCCCAGCTGTTGGGGACGAAAATTGGAGAAGAGCTATGGAAGAAGAGATCGATGCCTTGAAAAAAAATGGAACATGGGAGTTGGTTGAAATACCGCCCCACAGGACTGCAATAACCAATAAGTGGGTTTACAGAAAGAATTAGGAGATATTTACAAGGCAAGCAAAAGCAAGAAAAGGGTATGGCCAGAAATATGGACGTGACTATAATAAACGTTCAGTCCGGTAGCTAAATACAAGTCAATTAGAATGATTCTGGGGATTGCAGCAAAAGAGAATATGAATATTGCACAGTTCGATGTGAAGACCGCATTTCTCAATGGAGATTTGGAAGAAGAAATTTTTATGCAACAACCAAATGGATTTGATGACAATTCGGGAATAATTTGTTTGCTCAAGCGGAGTATCTATGACCTGAAACAATCGCCACGATGTTAGAATAAAAAGTTTGTTGAAATCTTTTAAATTGAAGCAAACTGAAGCAGATCCTTGTGTTTTCATCAACTCCAGTGATGAAAAGTTGATTCTGGTGATTTTTGTTGACGATGGGCTCATTGTATCTAAAAATTCCAACAAAATTGAAAATTTATTGAGACATATAGAATCCAAAGTTGAAATAAAAAGAGAAAAATTGGAGAGATTTATAGGAATGGTTCGATTTTCATAAGTCAAAATGATTACATCAAAAAGGACCAACACTTGATTTTGAAAAAGGAGCCTGTAAGACAGTTACAGTTCCATATAGAGAACCAATTGGAAATTTATTATTTTTGGCTTCGATGACAAGACCTGATATTGCTTTTACAATCAACCAGTTGAGTAGACATATGGAGAATCCTAAACTTATTCATTGGTAGGGAGTAAAGCGATTATTTCGATATCTACAGGGAACAAAACATTTCGGATTGTTATTTGATCGAGTCTTGGAGGGAGATACTTTGAGAACATATAGTGACGCGGATTTTGCAGGAGATCTGCAGACAAGAAAATCTACATCAGGATTTTTCATGACATTTGGCAATACTGCAATAGATTGGTTTTCAAGGAGACAGTCTGTAGTAACGCTATCTACAGCTGAAGCCGAATATATTGCAGCAGCAGATGCAGTGAAAGAAATCATCACCATGACCAATTTGGCACAGGAGCTTGGTATTGGTGAGTTGCCTTTGTCTCTGAAAGTCGACAATCAGAGTACCATTCGCATGATATTGGATGAAACTGCACATAAGAGAACTAAACACATAGATGTTCGATACCACTTCATAAGAGATGCAGTTGGTAAACAAATTCATCTGGAGTACTCAAAACTGGAAAGCATGTCCCAAGCATGTTCTATTGTATTCATATCTGGCGATAAGGCGGGCCAGTCCAAACGATTGATGCCTTCGGTTTCTAAACACTCATTTACAGCTCTGGTGCGATGAGGACGGGCTTTATCGTCCATAAAAACGAAAAAGTTGCCAACAGCAGCTCGCTATAGCCTCACGTGAGGATGAAGGATTTCCCTGAGGTATCTAACACCAGTCATTGTTCCCTGAACATTGATTAATTCTGTGCGGCCGTTGGACATAATCCCAGCCCAAAACATTGCACTTCCTCCTCTAAAGGGCAGCACAGGGCGGGCATGGGCGAGCTGGGCTGCTCTCGCTGGCTCTCTCCACACACGTATTCGATGGCTATCATGTACCAAACAAATTCTTGTCTCATCAGAAAAAAGCACAGAATTCCAAAATTCTTCGGGCAAGGCTCTTGGGCCCATTGTAGACGGCGAAGTCTGTGCGCAGGTAGTAGTTGGGGTACTCTATTGGTCGAAGACACCTCAATCCTGTCGAAAGTATTCGTCTCCGTAATAGTCTAGTTCACATGTACGATTTTCCTCAAAATGTTTGTATATTCACCGAAAATTACGATCAAGGTGTCATTCGATTAGGATTGTTATGTAGATAGTTTAAGAAAAGGTTCCGAAAGGGGCCGAAAAAAATTGCAAAAGGTATAAACATTATAGTAATAAAAAAGTGGGGGTTTAGTTTTTTTCGAATATCTCGAAAACTATTAAAAATTTTCGAAATTAAAAAAAAGATCTAAGAAGATTGAAATTCAATAGAAAAGACTTGAAGTATTGTTGCCGTATCTGCCATATTTCCAAAGTTATTTCAATTATTAAAGGAAAAGAAATGATGAAAAAAAAATTTTCAAGGCACAAAAATATTATTTCAAAAATAAAAAAAAATTTCGTAAAAAACAGCACATGGCTGTTTTCATAACAAAATTAAGTATTTGAAAAAAATATACGGAAAAAATAATTTGTTTATAATAATTTGTTTATAAACAAATAAAAAATGAATCAAGAATTTTTTTTATATAATCCGAAAGAACAATAGAGTTTATGATTTTTAGAGAAAAAATGGTTTCTTAATTTTAATATTTAGTCGCAAAAATAGATTGTTAATTAACAAAAGCATATTTAGCAACAAATAAATTTTTTTAAGAAACCGGTTTTTCTCTAAAAATCATAAATTGTATCAACCAATAGATTACGCAAAAAAAATTTTTGATTAGCTCATAAACAATGCATTTGTTTATAACAATTTTTTAAACAATGGTGATAAAAAATTTTAAAAAATTTGATGTATCTTTTAACATTTAAAAATCGAAACATTCAAGATATAAAAAAAAATTATTAATTATTTTTTTGTAATTTTTAATTTTTACTTATTTTCAATAGTTAATAAAAAAGTGGAAAATCAAAATTTTTGAATTTTTCCAACGGTGATCTATTTAAGGTTTAAGGTTTCAGTTTAATAATTATCGCGGTTTTTTTTATTAACATTTAATGTAGAAAAAATTGTTAATTAACAAATGGATAAATAATGGAAAAATTGGGATACGAAATTTTTAACCGCGGATTATTGTTTATTTATGTATCCCAATAGTACTTGAATTTCATTATTCCTTAATATTCATATTTAATATGTTTAAATAATTTTTTAAGTTACTGTGTCCGAGTAACGGACCGCGCGTGAAAGTCAGAATTCCCGGTTTTGGCTCTATTTTCAGGGCTCTGTAAAAATTATAAATATTGGAGATACAGTTCCGGGAGTCGGAACTTTTTTTTAGTAAATTCAATGATCTTTTTAGATCTTTTTTTTTATTTCGAAAATCTTCAATAGTTTTCGAGATATTCAAAAAAAACTAAACCCCCACTTTTTTTTAACTATATTGTTTATAACTTTTGCAATTTTTTTCGGCCCCTTTCGGAACCTTTCCTTAAACTATCTACATAACAATCCGAATCGAATGACACCTTGATCGTAATTTTCGGTGAATATACAAAAATTTTTAGGAAAATGGTACATGTGAACTAGACTACTAACCTAATAATAACATACCTGACAGGAATTTTGTACAAAAAACTTAAATATAGCTATGATGCTCTAAATTTATACTGACCTATTAAAATTAACACATAAAGATATAAATATAACTGTTGGCGAAAACTGAAGCGTCAAGGATCATATATTTCAATATTGATGAAATAAGTCGGTAACTCCAAAAATTGTAAGCAACATACTAATATTATACGGGATGAATCACGACAACCAGGACCTCAATTTGAATTGGAATTGAATGTAAACGTACCTTTATATTTAAAATGTGTTGCTTGTGCTCATTTAATGGTAAGTAGCTGTTGCTTGGGGTAATTTGACGCCTTCTGCATGTTACCAAACTCAAAATAATGAAAATATGAAGAATTATGTTTGTGCAGTGGATTTGCTTTCCGACATATTGGATGTCCAAAATGTTTGGGCAATGTTATTACTTTCTGATATATTGTTTGTGTTTATTGTGTTTGGGAAATGGGCACTGATATATTGGTTGTGTTTTTTTTAGAACGATATGTTCGGCTTTTGGCCGCTCTGAATTTTTTCAAGATTATATCATAGTTAATACCAGCTGCTATTTCCGCTACAAGTGCGCCTTCCATAAGGGATTTTTTTTTTATTCGGTTATTTAACGTCGGTCTATTTCTGCAACTCAGGCTAATCACCGACGCCGGGAGCACTCTACCCCTAACCGGAAATTTTGCCGAATCCACTAGTGTTCCAACCAGTGGTAGGGATCTTTATCGAGCCCAACATCCATGGACTCGAGACCTCGGTTTTACGTCTCATCCGAAAGACGGCATATCTACATTATACCTCGTGCTCATTGGTATAATGCCTGCGAGCTGTGATATGCTAGTGACCCTAGTAATCTAAGGTGTTTCGCTGCAGGCTGTACGGGCTCTACGACGGTGTTTCCCCAGTGGTCACCCATCCAAGTACTATCCTCGCTCGACCTTGCTTGGTTGTCATTATCGCATCCGAAGCGTTCCACTACGAAGCTGGGCCGACGCCCTTCCATAAGGTACAGTTTGTATTCCGTCCCAAACAGTCCCAAGAACGATACTTTAATCAGTTGGAACGTGAAAGAAATACAGCACTTACGCGAACGATACCAAAAACGGTTCTAACGCCAATTGGAACGAAGTTATTAAATAATTCAATAGTTTCGTTTTTTGTACAAAATTATTATTATTCAAAAATAGAATTTATCGGTATTTCGGTATAAGCCTTCGAAGAATGAATGTCTCCCACCAAGTGTTAGACTATAGAAGGCATGACCTACTTTGCCTCTAACAGGCCACTGTCATCTGAGTCAATATACGGTGAGACTTGGAATGTCGAAGTGTCGAAAGATCCAATGTGCTGTCTGGAAGATGGTAGAACATCAGAGCATACATTTTGTGCCTGACCCATCGCGGCTCGAATCAGGTATCTGATGCTTGACAGGGTCTCTCTCTCCCACCTAAGACCTGAAATTTCGTTCACCAAATATACTAATCGACTTTGTTAAGAAGCTATTTTTTTTCATGAAATGTGAATAGGTGTGCGTCACAATAGACTCATCAGAGTCACAGTGGAGGAAAAAAAATTTATTTTCAGTCATTGTCGAAGCCTACTTAACAATAAGAGCCGTATTACACAGCAAAGAATTTTGCCGAAAATTACTCTGAAATTTACCACGAAAATTTTCGTCAATAAAATATGCTATATGACACGACCAAAAATTCTTGCGAAAATTTTCGGAGTAAAAATATAAAACATGTTCTATATTCTCTAGACAAAATTTTATAAAGTACGGGAGAATCGGCGCTGAACCACATAATCGGATTGTTTGACATTACACTCTTTAATTTGCGTTTAGATAATTTATAAACGAACAAACAAATTTCTGTAACATCTAACATTACCAGTTCTTTCTTGTTCACTATTTTTGAGAAGAAAATAAATAAAATTAGGTTAATGAAAGTATGTTTGTTTACTGTTTGCATACATAAGCTGTAACAAAATAACCCGATTGCGTATGAGTATCGTATGAATTACTCCGAAAATGTTTGGAAGATTTATTGCCTGTGTAATACAGATTTTAAGAAAATGTTATCAAATTTTAGGAGAAATTTCTGAAAAAATTTTCGTGGTAAATTTCAGAGTAATTTTCGGCATAATTATTTGCTGTGTAATACGGCCCTAATAAATAATTGAACACTATCTAGTTTCACAATGATTTTCGGTGTCTAATAACAATGAAGCTGTTCAAGATGCAAGTGTGCAATGGAATATTTTTATAATCAGAAAAATTAGAACGCATTATAAAAATTTCTTGTTTGTTTTTATGCGTTGGTTCTTAGGTTTGGTGAAGTAAATTTTAAAATTCCAAAGGCCAGTTTGGAATAAATATGTTATTTCTCAATCGACTTGGAAACCTAAAGAAAATTATGGACTACATTGAATTTCTTCTACAGTCAGAGTTCGTTTATTACAAAAAAGTCATTTTACTGTATCCCATTAATTACTAAATCACACATATAAGAACTTTTCGACTCACAATTGAATGGACGAATCGCCTAAAATATTTGAGATTATTTTGGAAAAAATATATGAGCTGAACTAAGAGAAGAAATTTTATATAGCTGGCCGGTTATCATAATATGAAATCAAAGTTTATATTTGAATTGTATAGTATAACCTAAGTACAATTTTCAATTTTGTCAACACTGAATTATAGTTTCTCAATAACGTTAGATTAGAGGAACATAATTGAAAAAATTTAATAATTATTACTAGAGCCCGGTTTTAAGGCAAATTGCCTTTTTTGCCTTTTTTATTGATTTTCTGCCCCTCATTAAGCCAGATTTTAATAAACGCAAACGTTTGGTGGACTGGTACTTACTTCCAAGAATGTTGTCTTAAGATTTTTGAATAATATTAAATCAGTGATGAGGTTCGCGGTGAACTTCTGATACGATTCTTGGTAAAGTAATGTTTCTGGGTTTTCTGTTGTACATTATTGAAAGTGGCGTGAACAAGGAGGGGATACAAAATAATTTATATTTATGTCGGTTTATGGTTGAATCGAATATTCCTTTATCTAAATTAAGTAATCCTAGTTTTAAAATCTATCGAAAAGTGGTGTAAAAAACAAGTTCCTGATGAAAGTACGTTGATAAAAAACACTTTGGATCAGTGTTATCTATCATGACACTATTTCAAAAATTAAGGCTTGTATACAAAATTATTTCCTATACATATATAGTTGTCGATGAAACAACAGATGGATGCGGTCGATACATTGCTAATTTATTAATTGGAGTTTTGTCTGAAGATGTTGCAAGTGTACCATTTTTAGTTGCCGTTAAAGAATTAGAAAAAACAAACAATCTTACAATTAGTAGATTTATACAAGAGGGTTTAACAAATACATTTTTGCCGAATGCGGTACCATTTGCTAAAATTAGGTACAGTAGAAACGCTGAAGCTTTTCCATCACGTGACTGTTACGTCAGCAATATTGTTCATATGAATTAAATCAAAACTTGTGTCAACTCAATAGGAATAATCGTTATGACTAATATTCCAAAGGTCGGCGTTTTACGAATTGGTAATTAAACAAGAAATTTAACTTTTTTAATTGTAGACGTCAAAAAATAATAGTTCAATACTATTAAACGCTTTACAAAATTAGAAAAATTAATTTCCAAAGAGCAGACCGCTAATGTATTGGTGTGGTATCAACGTAGTCTCTAGTCCAGGATTATGCTCTCAGAGCTCTTGGACGAATGGCATCTACCTTGTGCTGATGAGGCGCAAAAACGCCGAAACCGGTCCACAAGTGATGTTATTCCTTCTAATCGCAAACCAGAATGGTTGGTTCTATCTTAACAGATATACCAGCCCCGTTTACTTTAGAAGTGTAATTCAATGTCTGTCGGGGCATATAGCCCGAGAAGTAGTTGTTGCTTCTTAGTGGACGGTCTGCTCTTTGGAAATTAATTTTTCTAATTTTGTAAAGCGTTTAATAGTATTGAACTATTATTTTTTGACGTCTATAGATCACGTTTTACTTATATGACAATTATTTACAGGTAACTGTAATTAAGTAAATATTTTTTAATTGTATTTATTTTATTTATATGGTTAACATCGACATATTTATTAAAACTATCGATATACTGGGCGAATAAGTTACAAAATCCAAAATTAATATTAACCATGCTGGCTTATTAGTGGAGAGCTGATTTTTTGTAGGATATCTTGTATTTTATATAAGTACATACAATTTATGAAGTTCATGAAACTGACGTAATGTTTAGTCTACTGACAGGGTGTCCTCTAAAACTTTTAAAATAATACTTTCTAAACTGATTATATTAGAACAATTTTTTTTGGATGGGCTATAGATTGTAAATAGAATAAGATTCCCACACAGCTTGAAGGTGGACGTTTCGATAAATATATTACCATCATCAGGGCAACACATCAAATGGAAACCCTCATATTAAAAGTAAAAAACAGAAATATCCGCAAAAGACATCAAAAATAAAATGTAAACACATATAGGTACTAGAAACGAAAAAACACATCAAATATGACAAATCTTGCTTTATAGTTCATCCATTTCGGAATCTGAGCTGTCTTCACCAGTATTTATTATCACTGGTTCAATATGTATGTTCACCAAATTTCGTTCTCGAGTAAACCAGTCTTCGATTATTTTTTCGGTATGCCTAACACAATTATCCCAAACATTTGCACTACAATTTTCCAATGCTTCTTTCCACATACTCAAGACCCTTTCATCGCCGTATCCGTCTCTGCCAATATACTTATTATAATATGTTTTGCAGTGGGCCCAAATAAGCTCTATGGCATTAAATTCGCAATGGTAGGGCGGTAGCCTTAAGACTTCATGACCATGTTTTCGGAACAATTCATCAACAACATATACATTTTCTTTCCGGTTCATTTTAGCAATTTGTAATAGTTCAGGTCTTGAGAGGTTTTCATTAAAGTCAATATTGTTGGCTTTTAACCAAGTGATAATTTCATCTTTTTTTGACGAAGTGGAAGGTTGCTTTTCTGCTAGTATACTATGATAAGGCGCATTGTCCATTACCACTAACGACGGTTCTTCTAAATTCGGAATTAACTGTGTCGTAACCCACTTTGTAAATATTTCACCGTTCATTTCACCGTGGTAATCTGACGACGATGATTTAGAGGAAAACACTAAGCTGGCATCTTCCACAAATCCTTTGGATGAACCAGCGTGAACAATAATAAAACGTTTACCGTCATAACCTCCTGGTTTACGTACACTTTTAACATTACTGTATTGCCAAGAACTTAATTTAGTTCCTTTTGCATATATCCATGTTTCATCTAAAAATATAATTTGTCTTGAAAAAACACTATCACTATTTTCTCTATATTTTCGAAGGAAGCATGCTCTTTGGCTAGCAATATTTGTTCGTTCTATTAATGCTCTTCTGTTATCTTCCTTTTTATATTTAAATCCCAAATGTTTCAATAATACCAATAAAGAGGTATTTCCAACAGAAAGAATTTCCTTATTTTTTAGTTCATCATTTATGGTTTTAACAGTAACATGTTTCCCTGAAAAAATAAGAAAATTTAAATTATCATTATCTCAAACAAAAAAAAGATTTTTTTATATTTACTTCATACTAAACTTGAACACAAATTTTTGATATTCAGATTTTTTTATTATTTGTACCAAATAATGTATAGAACAACTCCGTATGTGACATCAAAAAATTTAAATTAGAAAACTAAATTGTGAAACACAATCTACACTCAGAACATTCAAATTGGTAAACATTTATGGACAGTACTCAACTTAGAAATCAGCACATGTAGAAACACATTCAAATTAAAAATATGCACAACTTTCTGTATTATAAAGCTTTCATTACTCATAACTTCTATAATCGAACTTACGTTAAATTACCTACTAGTTTTCTAAGATTTTCATATACCACACTATAAGCTGCTGGTGAAAAATCTCACTGTATGGATAATACTACATGCACTATGATGTGTAATCTTAATTATTAAGGTACTATGATTTCACTTCTCTTTTATTTAAAGTGTAAGCTGACTGTAATGTAAGGCTTAAGAACTCCCATGTTCTTGTATTATTGTTTCACATGTTTGTTTACTTACTTTGTTCATACATATTATATAAGGTATTCCGTACTGCCATTTTGGTTCCCCCGGGTAAATCCTCTGTTTTTAGTTTTAATCGAGGTGTTTGACTGAGTGACGTTGGGAAAGTTGGAATATTTTCCTTACTTTTTTTAAGGGAACATACCGTTTTCACAGATATTTTCAATGCAGTTGCCACTCTCTGAAATATAATATTAAATAGAAATGTCCTTAAATAGATGCTAACTTTAGTATAATACCTCCTGAACAGATGAAATATGTTGAAAGGGTCCGCCGTTGTTTTTTTCCATCTCAAAATATTCAATCAAGTTCATAACAAACTCCTGTGCTCGTGAATTAAGCCACTTTCCTGGCATTTTCTGAAAATAACTGTTGGTTAATTTACCGCCGTTACAAGTACAATCAGACACTTGATTCATGCAAATTTGAAAATTCTGCAGAGATTTACACATTGTAGAGAATTATAAATACTATTTACCACCAATAAGTAGTAAAATAAGCATTGTAATATTCCCGTCTCACGGCATTTTAGTAGTTAATGTAATAAATTAGTACTTACCAATGTTAAATGGAATAAAAAGTCAAATTAGTTCTTACAAGAACTGATTTTAACAATTGATACACTTTGAATCCAAAAAATCGCTGAAAACAAGTCAGTAAACTAACCTCAAATGCGGTAGTGTCAAATTCAAGTTTTAGTATGATCACTTATTCACGTTACGTCAATTATATGGTTGTCTCTTTTTACGATTAGTACGGCAAATTTATAGAAACTATTACGTATGTCTTGTAGTTGGTCTTGTGTAGAAGACAATCGATCGAACGTTGTTATGTTTGATTTATATTGATAGAAGAAGATAGAATGTAGAAAATATGTGTTGCATAAATCGTAGATCGGATCACGTGATGGAAAAGCTTAAGCGTTTCTACTGTATATTAATGTTAACCGACTCCGCACCGTATATGTTAAAAGCTGCAAATCATTTAAAGGTGTTTTATCCTAATTTAATTCATTGCACTTGTCTGGCGCACGGGATAAATAGACTGGCGGAAGATATTCGGAATCAATTTCCACTTGTTAATGACTTAATTAATAACATGAAAAAAAAAGTATTTATTTAGGCTCCTTTAAGGGTACACGTTTATCGAGAAAGAATGTCCGATGAACCTCTCCCTTCTAGACCGATAATTACACGCTGGGATACGTGGATTGAAGTGGCTTTATTTTATTTCACATATTTTAAAAAAATAAAAAATATTATGTAACAGTTCAGTGACGATTCCTCATCCGCCATTAAAGAAGCTAAGAAAATTTTGAATAATGGGAAAATAAATCAATATTCAAGTTACATTAATACCAATTATAAGATAATCGTTAATAGAATTTCAAAACAAGAAGTTCTACTATACGATTCCGTAGAATTAATAGGAAAATTGTAAGTAGACATTAAAAAACTTAAGGGTCCAATTGATTTCAAAATCAAATGATTGCAAAAAAATTAGATAATGTCCAAGACAAGACAAGACGAGAATGAGGCTTTCACAATGTTGTGGAATATCTCAAACAGTCTAAAAGGCATATTTTCGGATGAATTAGAGCCAATAAACCCCTTAAATAATATCTTCCCTAACGTAAGAGCCAATAACTTCCGTGGATGTGGAACGCAGTTTCTCAGTTTATACAAATAACAGAGTGTCCAGAAACTATCCTGCCAAACGGAAACTACAGTTACTAGAGGTGATGTTAAGTCGATTTAGCTCAAATTACCTCAATCCGAAAATGCTTCCTAAGGGAGCTACAGCCCTTTGAAGAAGACGTCCTCATATGAGTTTTCTTCAAATTATTTAAAAATACCGTTACTTAAAATATTCAAACTTGGTATAATCAATAAACAGTTACAAACCAGTCGTTCGCTGTAAATAATTTTTTTTCAGATCCATCACAAGCGTGTCAGTCGGGGGGGACCAACAGGTATATTTATTAAAAAAAAATTATTTTCAAGTTTTTTATGTATCCGACACCGAATTTGGAAAATTCAAGATAATTTTCATAAAAAATGTTCTCTTCTTTCAAATCGATTTCATGAACCGTTTTCGAGAAAAATAAATTTAAACTTTTTGTGTTTCTTACATAAAATCATGTTGGATTATAAAATTGTATCTGTAATATCAAGTTGGCTTTGAAAAATCAACAAATTGTACAGATACTGGTAACAAAAGTCGTAAGTATTAAGTTGCTTACATTGTTTTGGAAATTTTAAATTAATTTTATTTCGTGAGGGTATAAAACAACTATCAACATTAAAAAAAACAAAGTTAGAGATAATTACCAACAGAAATAAGAGAATTAATTTTACAACAGATGTTTTACATGACGACCGTTTGTCTCAATACACAAATTTATTCTTTTCTCTAAAGATCGTCTAATTTTTGCAAAAATTCCTGCATTATTTCTAATTTCATTACAAGCGTTTTGAATTCTTTGCCACAGCTGATTACGGGTTTCTATTGGAACAGCATAGACTAATGATTTTAAATAACCCCAAATACAAAAATCACAGGGGTTTAAATCTGGAGATCTTGGGGGCCAATTAACTGGACCACCTCGTCCAATCCATTTATCGTGATAGTTATTGTCGAGATATTGACGAACCTCTCTACTGAAATGAGCTGGGCAGCCGTATTTCGAATCATCAGGGGAACCTAATCTATTAAATCAGGTAAAACATTTTGTAGGAAATTAAGATATTCTTGTCCTGTTAAACGGCTAGGAAGGTCTACGGGTCCCAGAAGCTGATTACCGATTACACCTATCCAAACATTTATACTAAATCTTTGCTGGTGCTTTTTCTCTACTGTTGCATGAGGATTATCACCAATGTAGCCATAATGATATGCATTATGTAAATTAAAGATTCCGTCTCTGGTAAACGTAGATTCATCGCAAAATAAAATATTGGAAAATAAATTAAGATCCTGATTTTTTTTGTGCCGCAACCAGTTTGAAAAATCTATGCGGGCAGGGAAATCACCATCTACCATGGCATGAACTTTTTGAAAATGGAAAGGATGAAGGTTTTCTTTATGAATAATATTCCATATGGAAGACTTGGAAATGCCAGGATACATAGCAGCGAGTCTTCTGGTGCTAACCTCAGGATTATTTTCGATTTCAATCAAAATATCGTCTTCGTATTCCATTGGCACATCAGGTCGTCTACCAGTTTCAGTATTTTTAGGTACTACTGAGCCACTTTCTCTTAATCTTTGGTGTACGGCTACAAATGTTGGGCGAGCAGGATGCCTTCTGTTTGGAAATTTTTCCGCATATCTTCGCTCTGCTGCACGAGCGTTACATTGTACTGCCCCATAAACTAAATGCATATCAGCATATTCTTCATTCGAAAAATAAACCATTTTGATCAAATTAACTAATATTTTTTACCTTTCACACACAATAACAATAATAACTGTTTAGAATCAAAATAATTTGACACATTGTCAGATTTTGTTGATTTTTCAAAGCCAACTTACAGATACAATTTTATAATCCAACATGATTTTATGTAAGAAACACAAAAAGTTTAAATTTATTTTTCTCGAAAACGGTTCATGATATCGATTTTAAAGAAGAAAACATTTGTTATGAAAATTATCTTGAATTTTCCAAATTCGGTGTCGGATATACATAAAAAACTTGAAAATAAAATTTTTTTAATAAAAATAGCTGACATGCTTGTGATGGATCTGAAAAAAATTTATTTACAGCGAACGACTGGTTTGTAACTGTTTATTGATTATAACAAGTTTGAATATTTTAAGTAACGGTATTTTTGAATAATTTGAAGAAAACTCATTTGAGACCGTTTTCTTCAAAGGGCTGTAGCTCCCTTAGGAAGCATTTTCGGATTAAGGTAATTTGAGCCAAATCGACTTAACATCACCTCTAGTAACTGTAGTTTCCGTTTGGCAGGAGAGTTTCTGGACACCCTGTATATTGAGTGACGGAAGACAAAGCTTTAAACTTTGTAATTTAGAAATACATTCAGTGATAGCTTACAACAAATAATAATTTATGTAATTGTATTGTGTTTAATTGTAACTATTTTAGCTTGATGTTTTTATTTTATGTACGTATAAAACTGTATACAAATATGTATATATGTACATATTTGTAAAATAAAAAAAACAGTATAAAAATCGAAAACTAATTTAAAAGTTCATAACTAAACAAAAAGTTTGCATTTTTGCCTTTTTTAGCCATAATATCTGCCTTTAAAGGCGCCTTTTTTCCCATTTTTTCTTCCTACAAATCCGGGCTTTAATTATTACCATTTATATTTCATCAATCTCACTAACTGTGGAAATTTATCTTTTCGTTCCAACTTTTTGATATTCAATTTAGTATTAATATCCGTAACAAACAAATCACAGTACCTACCAATCTACAGTAATTATCCCGTCAGATATTTTAGTGGTGTTCAAAGTGATCAAAAATCAATTAGGGCGGTATAACAGTATCCTGATTTCAGCGACGAAATCTTAGACAGCGAAATCAATCGAGAAAGACGAAAATGAAGGATAACTGAGGAAAGAGTCCCAAAGCATCTTTTGAGGGTTTTTTGTAGCATCAGCAGTACAAAATGAAATAAAAGTGTAGTCTGAAACGAAAAGAAATTTGAAGCTTGTAGTAAAGAGTCTATTGGTCAGTGGCTTTAAGAAATTTATGTTTAAAGGCTTTTTATACATATTGTGTTTTTGATAGAAAATATTAAAAGGTTAATATATTAATTATTCAGATATTGTTTCTGAAAGTTTAAAATATTTCCATTTGATCTCTTGAATTCAGTTTTCTACTCACTAGTTTTGTTCGTAGAAAAGTCGCAAGCCCGTACTGTACGGGCAAGGAACCAAACACTCCGAAGGCTTGGGAAAAACTCCAAGTATCTTTCAAGTGGAAATTAACGCCATAGAAAGTGTGCCCAGTTCAATATTGATAAAGGATATAGAAGGCAAAGGATTATCATAATGTCGGATAGTCAAGCAGCCATTAAAGCATTGAGTTCTTGTGTAATCAGTTCCAAAATGGTATGGGAATACCATTTGAACAATTAAGTGCCGATCATGAACAATAATTAAATGATAGTAATGACTCTTTTCAGAAATATCAATAGGTACACAAACCCAATTGATTTTCCTATAAAAATTCATTAAACTATATTCACGGCGAAAATATATTCAATCCCAATGCTAATCAAAATTTTTGGTTAGATTCGAATCATTTTAATTTTTTTTTACTTTTTTATTTTTACGGGGCGTCAACAGCTGAGGTTATTGGACCCCTTTTAAAAGGATTTGAAACGTAAGTTCAGAGCAACACCAAAATTTACAGAACTTTAAATATTTTCATACAGATTTATTTCTTTTAGAAATTCCAACGCCTGCTTTATAACGTCACTGTTATCCGCCAACCACTCACACCAGTGATATCGGATTCGATTATCTCGAAGATGGACACATAAAGATGTTCAATCGTAAGTATTCATCCGCATATATAACATAACGGCTGGTCTTCACCCAAAAGCAGATATTTTGTTAGTCTGGTATGCCCCAGTCGTATACGGTGAAGTTTCACCCTTTCGGTCCTTGATAGACGTGGAGAGGGAATCCACGGATTTATAATTGATTCGATTTTCTCAAGTTAACTGCCACTATGATCTCACGTTGCCTGCCATTTCTCGTCAATAACCTATTTCACCCACTTTTTTGTTTCAGCAAATGTCAATGTTTTTACATCAACCTCCAAAGAGTTTGCTGCTGATCGGGCAGCTTGATCGGCTGAATCATTTCTCATAATACCTTTATGACTCGGTACCCACATAATGTTGTTTTACCCCGAACCTGCAGCATACAGATACATTTGCGACATCTCTGTATCAATGCATCTTTAGATTGACAATTCTGGATTGCTTGAACCACGAAGAGATAATCTCTGATTCATGGAGGCAAAAAATAAGTAATCACCAGGGATTTATGGGAAATTACCCTAACATTAGCTACTTTAACAAACAAATCTTTTAGTTTAGGTTTTTTTCCTAGAGTCCTAGATTAGGTTAATTAAGTCATCGTATAAAGCTGGAGATAAAATAAGAACAGGTAATTATCACGTTAACATCTACACTGTGAGTGAAATAATTGAAAACCTATTTAAAAATAGGTTAGTGAACTTTTTAAACAAACACGAAATAATATCCAATAGTCAATTTGGCTTTAGAAAGGGCAAATCTACAAAATGCGATTTGTTCGCTTACCACTGATATTTATGAAGCTATAGATCCTTGTGTATATTTTTTGATTCGTCTAAAGCCTTTGATACTCTGAACCATGGAAAACTACTTAAAAACTGAAATGTAACGGTATTAGAGGAATAACCTACAATTTTATTAAGGACTACTTAATTAATAGAGTACAATTCGTGAACATTGAAGGGGTTATCAGCGATTCCAGAAAAATTATCTGTGGAGCCCCCTAGGGAATCTGATTTATGACTATGGCACACCCAACGCCATTGTCCGTTTTTGATATATCAGTAAATACGACTTTATCAGAGTTTAGAGTCGAAACAATACTAGAAAAGCATTGACGGAAAATAACTGGAGCCACATCTGCTTTCGAGGCAAGATGTAATAGATCTGTGAGCATGATCTTTTTCAGATCTCTCCATGGGGAAACTTCAGGTAGGTCAATAATAAGTGTAGATTCAGATTATTAATAATTTCTAGAGCTCTGATTCTTAGCGGTCTAGTAATAGTGGGTCTGCTGGCATAATCGTTTTCATAGGAATTAATGAAAGTCTAATTTCTATGAGATCCTTTGGCCATTGATCATATGTCAGTATCGCTTTATCTATTCTCAAGACAAGAGGGGTCAATCCTCTTTCACAATACAAACTGGACGATCGTGTCATGCGAAAGGCACCTTGGCACAAACGAAGTGCCAAGTTCTGAACAACATACAGTTTCTCCAATAGAGATTTTCTTGATGAAGAGTATACAATACAGCCATTATAAATTTTGGCCAGTACAAGACTTTGGAACACATTGCGGAGAACATTAGTCTCTTAACCCCAATTAGTTGAGACCAGACATTTGAAAATATTCATGATGGACCTGCACTAAAGATTCTTTGAAAATGAAAATTTAAAATTCCAAAACAATTTTTGAAAATCCAGTAATTTTCATAGTGATAGTGAATGGTCTATAACTCCATATTTACCTTGGTATTGGCATTACAACGGTCATCCTTTACACTTGTAAGGAAATATTATTTATGTATTCTCACGATACATGGGTATATGAGAGATTAGAATTGCAGATGTGTGCATGGACTTCCAAGAATTGTGTGAACACTACAGTTTAACATTTCATCAACTACTTACCTACTTTGTACTTTTTCAAAAATAAAAGTTAAAAAAAACTCTTACAATCGATATGAAAATAATTTGCACGCCACTGAAAAATAGTAGCTGGAAATATCGATCATGATTGCAGCAGACGCGTATATCCACTTTAAGGATGTAGACAAAATATAGCGAGGAGTTTCAGTTTCCTGTGAGTTCTCTATAAAACAGATGAAGAGGGATAATGATCACAAAGTTGCAAATATTGTATCTACACTTTCCTAGTACTTTTAACTAGGTTCAAAGAATAAGTCATTTGTCGGACGTTGTTATGACGAATATTATGAAATTTACTGAAAAGTCATATTATTCATTGTCTGGTATTATTTCATGCAAATCAGGAAATCGGTGCATTTGCTTGGATTTATCAATGCTATGATATATGGGACCAATTTTATGTGATAAAGATTTTCAAATTTTAGTGGAATGGAAGCAACGTTGTACAAACCCCTTTTAAACTGAACAATATAATGTAATGTACAAAAATAATCATCACTGTCCATTTGGAGAATATAACTTACAACTCTTAAAACATTTTAAACTTTCTACATATCAGATTATAACAAGAAATTGGAACAAACTCTATAGTTTAGAAGCAGTGTTTGCCCTTGTAAGATTAGTTTGTAGTAATGAATTCAATTACCACTTAATGGTTTTTGTTTTACCTATAAATACATAACTAATCCTATACAAAATAACAAGAAAACTTTTTGCTTCATGTCATCATACTCATGTTAATAAGCCAATATTTATATAAAAAAATTATTCCATGATTTGTCAGATACATTTAAAACTTTATGTGTTGATTTCTTCGAGTGGTGTGTTCAAATTCGTATGGGAAACTACAACTAGGTGAGAACAAGTGAATGCCTAATCCAGAGAAAACTGCACTAAGTTTTGACAGGAGTCCTAACGGGACACTTTTTTTTTCGGGCCGAGATGGGAAACTCATGTTCGAATGGGTCCAGGACCCAAACAGTGTTGGACTCATCCCCAAGGAGATGCCTACCAACCAAACCCACCTCAAACGGCGCCTGAATGAGCACCTTTGATAGCTCAAATAGTGAGGCAAGAAGAATGTAGATTCTGTGGTATAGAAGAATAAACCTCCATCCACATACTTGCGGATTGCACAGCAATACTGTATCCTAGGGCTCAACATCTAGGCGACTACGGGATAGAAGAGAGACATTTACCTAAACTAACGTCTGCAAATATCCTAAAATTACTTCGGGATATAGGCCTAAAGGAGCTACTAGTATCTTAGAGTTTCCTCAGGAACAAAGTAGAAGAAAGGGGGCACAAAAGATCTTTAAAGTCTCAGTGATTGAATGGAAGTGGACGAAAGCCGAGGCAGAGAGTATGAGGAAGAAAGTAAGAGAAGAGATAGGAAGGGGACTTGGACATGATGCAGATGAATTGTACAATGTGATACAGGGCTGTAAAAGAGAGGGAAAGAGGGGCAATAGGCGTGAGCGGAGGGCCAATTACTGGTGGAATGAGGAAATAGAGGAGCTGTGGAGCGAGTGTAAAAAAGAACGAAGTCGGATGCTGAGCGGAAGAGGAAGGATAGAGGGAAGAGGGGGATATAAAGAGAAGAAGAAGGAACTGGAGCGTAGAGTGAAGAGGGAAAAAAGAGGGAAGTGGGAAGAGTTACTGGGGGAATTGGAAAACAATCCATGGGGAAAGGCGTATGAGATAGCGCTGAAGAGGATGGGTGGAAATAGGAACGAGGTTTTAGAGGAGGATTGGGGAGACGGGGGAGTGGGTGGCAGAATTCAGGAAATCCAGGATACTAGTTGGGTAGTGAAAATGAGGGGCATAAGGCCGGTAGAGAAGTGGGAGGTAGAGGATTGGGGGAGAAACATTAAAGTGAGAAAAGCCCCAGGGATAGATGGCCTGAGGGGTGATATGGTGAAGAGGCTGTTGGATGACAATAGGGAGTACTTCTGGGAACTATTCAACAGGGTGCTGAGGGAGGAGGAGTTCCTGGAAGGATGGAAGGTAGCCAGGGTGATACTAATGAAGAAGGCGGGTAGAGAGGGGAAGCGGGCGGGGGACTATAGGCCTATCAGTCTGCTGTGTGGTATGGGTAAATTGATGGAGGGGATAATAAAGGATAGGATTGAGGAGGAAGTTGGTAGGAATGGGGGTTTTAGGGTAAACCAGCACGGGTTCACGATGGGAAATCTTGCATCTCGGCACTGAGCAAGGTAATGGGTTTGGTGGAAAGAGCTAGGGAGGGCAGCTGGAGGAAGAAGAAATTGGCCCTACTCGTGTTCTTCGACGTCGGGAACGCGTTCAACAGTGTCAGCACACGGGCAGTGTTGAGCGCGTTGCTGGGGCTTGGAGTGGAGCAGGGGTTGGTTAACCTGGTGGAGGACTACCTGACAGGGCGTGTGATTGTAGACTCCAGAGGGAGGAGATATGAGATGGAGGCTGGAGTGCCTCAGGGCTCGGTTCTTGGACCGACGCTCTGGAAGTGTATGTTTGATGAGGTTTGTGGGATAGTATGTGAAGAGGGATGTGAGATTACGGTGTATGCGGATGATGTGTGTCTGGTATGTACGGCAAAGGGAGAGGCGAAGATAGAAAGAAAGGCGGAGAGAATGTGCAGGAAGATTGTGGAGAAGATAGAGCGGTGCGGAGTGGAAGTGGCGGAAGATAAGACGGTGGGGCTGCTAGTGAAGGGACGGAGCAGGACAAGTGAAGTGGGGATGATGGTTAAGGGAAGGAGAATTCGTATGGAGGAGTCTGTGAAATACCTAGGGGTGTGGTTGGATAGCCAATTATCCTTCAAAACCCATATGGTAAAGGCGGCAGAGAAGGGTAAAGTGAGGGCAGCATGGCTGGGGAGATTGATGTGTAATGTGAAAGGGCCGGGAGAGTGGAAGAGGAGGGTAATTGGTAGGACGGTAGAGCAGAGTATGCTGCACGGTGAGGAGGTGTGGGGTGAAAGAGCGGGGGTGAATGCGAGGCTTAGGCCACTTCTGCGGGTGTAGAGAGGGATACTGCTGAGGGTGGTGCAGGGGTACAGGACAGTGGGTGGACAGGCAGCATCGGTGCTGGCAAGGTCCTACCCATTGGACTTGTTGGCTAGAGCTAGGAACAAACGCTGGAGGGGTGCGACCAAAGAGGAGGCACGGGAATGGATGGAGGAGGAAATGGAGAGAAGGTGAGAGGAGTATGAGGGCGCGCTAAAAGGAGCGATTAGGAATAGGAGAGATTGCATGGACCGGAAATTCGGGGAGGTGAACTACTTCTTGACACAGGTGCTCACTGGACATGGTTCGAGAGTAGGGTACCTCCACAAGATTGGGAAACGAGAGACTGGTGTGTGCGAGAGGTGTGAAGTGGAGGATGATGTGGGGCATGTGTTTAGATGCTGGAGGAACGAGGAAGTGCTGAAGAAGTTGGAGAGGAAACTAGAGGAGGCGGTGTCCTGGGAAAACATGGTGGAGATAATGTTGAGGGGGGAGGAGGAATGGATGGAGGTGAGTGGAGTAGTAGAGAGCATGGTTAGGGGGAGAGAAGGACTCGATATGGCATGAGAGGCAGGAGTGATAGGAGGGAGAAGATGACGGTGTGAGCGGAGAGTGTGCGAGGGACCGCCGCCCGTCTCGAAGTATGCTAGGGTAGTGATTCCGAGGCGGGGGTAACGGCGAGTTTGAGGTGGGTTTGGTTGGTAGGCATCTCCTTGGGGATGAGTCCAACACTGTTTGGGTCCTGGACCTCCTGGAACGAAGTATATAAAAAAATCAGTTAAATTGCAATCAGTAAGAAACAACAGTGTAATTTGATTTTCCGATGGGAAGAAGATATCCGGGAACAATTAACAGCTGTTCATCATTTGTGAGTAGTAAGTCAAGTGTGGGAGGTTCTTGGTTCACTCTGTATCTTGTGGGTTCTGTATTAAACTGGATGATATCTGAATTATATATAGCTTCCATAAATAAATTAGAATAAATTTGTGAGTCTGATATAGAGATAAATAATCGGCCATTTGATGGAAAATTGAATTCACCTACGATGACTAGACTTTCATAAAAAGACAGCTGCTTGCTTTTATCTATCAAAATGGCATCTGTAGTAGATGTGTCAGGTGGACGATAAAAACAAGCTAAATAAAGACAAATACCATCAATGCGAGAAATCAATATATCAATACGAGAAATTGCATAGGAGTTGAGAATAGATTTAGATATGTACTCGTATATACAACTTCCACCTCCTCTGATAGTCAGAGATAGTGCAGACTGGGCTATCAGGAATGTTGGAGAAAAGCAAGTTACTGACTGGAAGATGGTCCATTACAAATTAATTCATACAAACACACCTTAACATACGTCAGAGAAAACAATCATTATGTCAGTAATTTTGATGTTAAGTGAAAAAACAAATTTACTAATCTACGACATACGTGAAAAATCAGAATATGTCACCGATTATGACGTACCGGGGCCCGTATTCTTGAATCTCGATCGGTGAATGTCGCATTCTTGAATTTCGAAATCTACAATTTTCATGCGACAAAATCTCACTAAGGTTTAGGCTAGTGACAAATTGTCGTGCATGCAAGATTTTAATTTATTGTGTAGAGAAGGTAATTTTTTTTAATTAAACATGGAGGACTACGATAAAGAAGCTATTGCTTTTCAACAAGAAATCTTACAAGAATTATATCCTGATAAAGGGTTTGGAGTTTTTGGACGTAGAAGTTATACATTTAATATATCTGAAAAAATATTTGAAAGGCATTTTCGGTAAACTAAAGATATAACTTCAAATTTAATAAATTGTGTAAGACCCTTTATGGAATAACATACAAGAACATCAGCGCTTCGTGTAGAATCAAAGGTAAATTGACAATGTTGAGTTAACTTCAATGCTTCCTTAATAACATAGTTATAGCGAAGCGAATAGAGAATCTCTATCGTTATTTTTTTACAAAGTGCCACTCCTAGTGACTCTAACATGTCGGTGCAGTCAGCCAATGGAAAATCAATGATGTAAAAAAAACGTGCTTTATTTCTTTAAAGGTTATTGCATGTATTAACGTCATTTCAATGTGTCAAAATTCTTGTTAGCTAAACAAATATACCTAAATATGATCGAAGAAAGTTATGTTTTCAAGCAAAGAGAAATTAGTGATGACACCGTTGGTGATGGACTCAAAATAAAGGAACGACATTGTGAAGTACTTGATTTGAGAAAGCCCATTGAAGACAAGTTGAATTTTAATGGACATCCAAAGATAAAATCAAAGCAACTTAGTACAAATTCAGATCTAATAGCTGTACCAAAAACCGAATCCAATAAATCCAAGCAAGATTTCACAACAGATGTTATGGCAAAACGAATTTTATACAAACACTTAAAAGTTTCTGAGAATAAACAATCTGTGGAATCGAAATTACAGAAGACCTTCCCAAAAACTCGACAATTGAATGATCCGATAGTAAAGCGTATAGTCGAAACAGACGCTAAATTAAACAAGAAAAAACCATTATCTGCGCTCAGAACGATCAATCGAGATAGGAGCAAGGAAGTTAAATTAATATCCACTTCCAAACTTATTAAAACTATCACAAAAACTGAAACCATCATAACACATTCGAAGAAAAACTTGACCAAAGCACCCAATAATAAAAAGTATAAACTAAATATAACATCAACAGCAACACAAACACTTTCAGACGGAGATGCTTTTGGAAGTAAATTAACACAAACTGAGTCGAGTTTAGTAAAAGGAAGGAACATTCAAGTCGATCCAAATATTGATTTTAAGAATATTCAAATAGAAGCGGAAACTAACAATATGGAGACAAGTCCAGCCACCAAAAATACCACTTCCAAGTTCACGAATACTGATTTTTACTATCCCGCAGCAAACGAAACGACACAGTTTTTTGAATATATGTCAAATAGTGAACTATTTTGCTTAGAATGGGTTAATAAACACCTTTTTGATATGAATTTAAACGCTCACAATATTATTGTTGATGAAAAAATTCGGGATATAAGTGAGATTGTTACCAAATCAAGTTTTCTCACTGATGTAGAAAAGGAACGAGAAGTAATTTCAATGGATTATATATAATTTCATTGTCTATTAGTACTAATAAAGATTTTTGTAAAATATAGTCAAAAAATGAGTTAATTTAACGGTTTCTTAAATGGTTTTTTTCAGGAGATGCTCAAATCTCAATAGAAATATTGAACTCTCAATTGATCTTGAAAAAAGTGACGTCTCTAGTCTGGAATTATGTTGGCAGAATTCTTCGAGAAATTCATCAAGGCTAACTTTTGACAGTTTTGTCTTTGTGGTTAGATTGATTTACTACCTACTAACAGCATTGAATGAAAAACTTATAAAAGCGATGGTTCAAACATGAATTAAATCGGTTTTCGATGCTATAATCAGCTACTCATTTTCAAACAAATATATGTACAGCTTTGCTAGTACGCCAACAATTCATAATTAATTTATAAACAAAGTATATTTAGTCCTATTGTTTGTCGAGTTGTTTCTTCGTGGATGTTTCAAACGTAAACACACTCGGAAAAACCAATATACAGTGTCTCGTTACTTTCTTTTATATCTTGTCCTACAAAATCAAACAGGAAAGGTATATTTATATTCTTTTTGTTAACGAAGATTTTTCATTGTTCTAAAGAAATAAATACTTACCTATTGGATGGAATAAAAATAAGCTGAGGTGGATATAAATTATATTGAAAGATGTTTGTAACAAAGTTGAACATAATATAACGTGTTACTTTGAAATAAGGCGAAATACCATTTTTTCGATGTACGATTTATATACATATATAAATATACAGGGTGCGGCATTAGTACGAGGAAGTCCACTTACTCACTTGTCGTGAGAGATACAAAAAAACTTAAAGTTAAGCCATATATGGGACCATATTTTGAAAATATTTTCAAATATACAGGGCCACCCATATTGGCAGGATGAACCTAACTTATCTTTTTTTAAGTGGAACACCCTGTATATTTGTGGTCGCGTTTGACGTTTGATAGATGTCCCTCGTTTGATAGTTTGAGAGTTCGGTAACAAATGATCCTTTTACTCTACGAGAAATCTGCTTCTGCTCCACTCCTATCATTCTCCATTTCGAAGTTAATTGCGGAACGGCCCTTTTTTGTATTTGCATGAGTTAATCTCACATTCGGTCAAATAGATTGAGATTTAGTTATAATCAAGTAGGCTCTGTATTTTTCTACCTTGGTTAATAATGAACAACTCTACTACCTCAACAAAAGTCAATAAAGTTAGGTTTAGAGGCTAGTAGTGAAAAAACGTATTATCTGATGCCTACATAAATAATGTCAAAGTTTTATTTATTTTGTTGGAATCCACAGATGTTGCCATGTCGTATAATTTGAAAGTAATAATCATCCAATTACTAGTACTTTTTGTGGTTCCTCAATATAATATGTTATTAATTATTATATAATTGAGATAAATGCATAAATGGTGATTTATAATTTAATATTAGATAATATTCAAAACTTCATTTATACATGAGTGAAACAGGTTGTCAATCTGAAGGTTTCTGTAATTCAGCATTTTTCAGTAAATATGACAATATCGCTTATATTAAATGTTTACGTTTGTTGACAGATGTTTGTTTGGATTTCGACTAATCTTTCATGGCTGCTGTGTTCAACTGTCGTAGATATCGTGAAGAAATTTAAATATAAATCAATAATTAATTAGAAGCAGTTAGTTTTATTTAAAATAGTAATACTTTATTCGGTGAATTTTATTTATAAAATGGTGATTCGTTGTGTAGCAAGGACGTACCCAGGATCAAAACTAGGGTGGAGGCAAGCGCAAACCACGGTCGTTCAAATTGTAACATTTTATCACGGAAAGGGTGAATGAAATCAAAATTTTAAGAAAATTATATATAATTATAAGTTATTACAATTATTTGCTTGAAATAAAAATTTATTCTAGTTACATGTCTTACTATTATCATTTGTTTTGGATTTGTAGAAAACTTGTTCAAAGCTCTCGTTTCAATTCAGTCCTGATTGAAAACTTTCTAATGCACTTGTATTTCTCAGACCATCTGGTCTCACAGACCCTTGAAAAATTAGGAGCCGAAGTCCTGCGGGCTGGCGACTCACGAAAGAAGGATATTGTATCCTTAATTGTTACAATTAAGTTTCTTATTTCCGGTAATTTGCTAGCATCATTGACCACAAGATATAGTTTGTGGCTTGAGCAATGAAAAAATAAAGATTTATTGTACTTTTTCTTCAAAATGGCCTGTACACCACCTTCTTTTCTGACCATCGTAGAACATCTGTCAGACCCAAATCCAAGACAATTCTCTGGTGAAAGATTCTGATAAACTAAAAAACTCTGAATTGTGCTAGCTCAACATAACCTACAAATTCCTCTCTGATTTTTTCTTGATTCAGTCATCGGCCATTACAGCATAAGCTTTTGCTTGTTTACAATCTTCAATAATTAGGTATTTCTTTGGCAACTTCACCACATAATCTTATAATCTCATTTTGAATTTTTGGTGAAGTGTAGACTGCATTTTTCCGACATCTATCCAAGTGGCTCTTTGGTTTCACGTCACCACAGTCAATTCTCAAATTTAAAAGGTCAAAAAAAATTTAATAACGATAAATTTTTTTGCTTCCGGGGGGGGGGTTAGCTGCCCCTTGCTGGGTACGCCCATGTTGTGTTGTATGGAAAAAAATGTACTGGTGTTTTCAATACATTGTTTTACAGGAAAGCAGCCAGTTTTACAATTCTGAAACTACCGTTAGCCCCAAAGCCTCACTATGCTCTAGCCATTTCATTTCAAGTGATATAATAGTTGGACCAGGTGAAAAAATGTCTTAGAGAAGGAGCAGAGCCAGTATCCAATCTGGTCAACGGTAACTAAAATGTATTCCTCGGGTAATAAATAAATCTAAGATAAGTATTTCTATTATCACTCGAAACTATTAATATGATTATTCAGTCAATGTAATACTTTCCTCACACATCACGGCACTGTTGTTGGAATCTGTGACCTTTGCTGTGTGTATTGCTATCCTTGTTTTGGAATGAAAGAATCGATTTAGATGTTCGTTACAAACAAAAAGTGTGTTGTCAGTATAGCGGGTTATTAACTAGTCTATTTAATGATCGAAGATATCACTAGTATGTGAAGTAAATCAACGGAATGTATACTGTATGTAAGCACCTGTAGTGAGACGCCTGGTTACCAATGAAGCCTTAATGCCATCAGAGGCTTGCCTGCGTAACGGAAGCGAGTGGCAGCCTGACCACTGTAATGGAAGCCATACTCAATTTTTCGTCTCTAGCTCTGCATGTCAAGGCGTAAACGAGAATGGCTGCATATAGTCCGAAATGCAATGGGAATTGGCACGGTATAAAGCAAAGTACTGGTCAAAAACCCTCGGAGTCGCTGACCAACTAAATACTAAACCTTAGCAGGAGTCAAATGAAGAAAGTGGCACAATTACTCACCAGTAGCTGTGCCATAAGGAAGCATTATGCATACCATTCTTTTTTCCCATTCCCACAGTACTGAGTTATAAAGTTCAGTTTTTAACAACTTTCTATATTTGTTTTCGATTCTCCACAGTTATAAAAATGAGGTATCACTAGACCCACCTTCCAAATTAAAATATTGGTGTTAATCATCACCTTCGTCAGATGATTGTCTTTCAAGTGTTGAAATCGCAAAAAAAATGTTTTCCTTCAATATTAAAAATCAACGAGTCGGAGGATTTTTAAAATTTTTATATTCAAGACTGTAAAACATTGTATGTACAATCACAAAAGTTAGAGGTTGAAATTATTTTTCTTCAAAATAAAAAAATCTACTACTGTAGGGTCAGTTTCTCTACTTCTGCTTATATGTTAAATGACTGAATAATCATTTAACTCTATCGATATCGCTGGTTTATTCTGAATAAGGGCATTGGTTGACAACAACTATATTTCGCAAGAGATGCTAGAAAAATGAAAATTGACTCAAAAGCTGTTGGTGGATAAAAAATAAAAAATTTAAAAACAATAACTCTAAGAAATTCTAAGTCTATAAAATTTTTCCTGCTTTCAATTAAATGATTATAATATTGCTACGAAATAATATCAAAAAAAGTTTAAGCGTCTTCCAATAGAAAATTGAAAACCTCACGCTATTCATAGCAACCTTGCATGTTTCTAGTTTAAAATACTTGTAGGTGTAACTGTTGTACATACCTCTATTGTTCGTTTGTAACCGTTAACCGTCCTCTAGACTTTCGATTACATGCACGAGATTTTGTAGCATATTTTTATAACTGCTTGTGGTAATTCTAAAAATACATTTAGCTGTATATTGGTAAATTTATGTATTTCATATTATTTGTGAGCATAAAAGTCTGATAGATAATTTAAACATTAAATGGATGTCGTTTGGTCATATTTCAATAAAAATTCAAAGATCACGCATGAGCTGATACCAAAATATCGTACTTCCTGGGGCACCGAAAAGCAGCCAGAGGTTTGGTTTCTTCACCAGAACTAATAGTCTTGTTATTGATCTAGCTAAAGTGTATAATACCATGTTTGCTTCGGTACCAGTAACAACGGATGTCCAAATGATGTAAAATAAATTAGAAGCTTCAATTCATTTCAGACTTGGGGCTTCGCATAAACGAAGTGGGTCAACAATCTTTCGTTTTAACAAAAAGAAGAAATATTGAGAACAGTATTAAAACAGATATAATTATGCCAGACGATTTTATCAGGCTAATGACCTTGACGGATGGTTTTGGAACTGTAAAAAAAATTGGAATTTCAAGATCTTTATTATACTTTTTCCTTGCATAGTTTCATTGATTATGTTGAAAATAAGGAACTTTCTGTAAGACTCAAAAGGGATAAAGTATAATAAAACTCGATAATAACACAACTATCTGAATTTATTCTCTTCAACGTCATAGTTTCACATCGACTGCCTATTTCAGAGCACTTTCCTTTTCACATCCCCAAACAAGTCACATCTTTGTTAATGGGTCCTGTCTAATAAATAAAGTAAGGTGACATATTTATTAAGGAGTTTTGTCTAATGAATATGATACTCTAGAAATATGAAATATAACATTCGGCCATCCTGACAATTGGTCTGTCCTCAGACCCTAAATATATAGGTACTACTAAAAAAACTCAATTAAATTAGCTCGAATCAAAATAACTTATAAAATAGATAAAATATGACACTCGGCCATCCTGATAACTGGTCTGTCCTCAGACCCTAAATATACTATTCAAAAAAATTAACTTGAATCAAAACAACTTATACAATAGCATATACTTAATGAAAATAATACGCTAGATATATAAAATATAACATATTATATCATCGTAGAATACAACATATATCATCTCAGAACACAAATATATAATCATATAATTCAATACATATAATCGAAGAATACAAAATATATCATCGTACAATACAAACTATACTCTGTCCATCCAAGCAACGAAGTGTTCCAAAACAGTATCATGCATCGTGCACGTGATCTCTCCGACGCTGTACCAATGTACCAAAAACAATGAATTCTGCCGGCCGATTGCAACTAAATCCGATTGGCCAATAGATGCAAAGGGGCATGGTGATCATACATCGATCACGCATCTATCGTTGTTTAGGTCGCTCTATGTAATCATACTTCGATCACGCATCTATCGTTGTTTAGGTCGCTCTATTTGTTCGATGGATATACTTTAGTTTTAATCGCTAGAACAGTATAAAAAAACATAATCCATGGTACTGAAGTGTCTTTTTGCTTATACACAGGCAACGTGTTCTGCCAAATAAAATACAAAGGCAACGAGTTTGCCAAAGAAAACTATCGTTCGCTGATAGGCCGTGTTGCCCAAAAAAAACTTTCGTTCGCTAATAGGCACGTGTTGCCAATAAAAAAGTATCGTTTGCTGATAGGCCGTGTTGTCCAAAAAAAACTTTCGTTCGCCGATAGGCCGTGTTGCCCAAAAAAAAACTATCGTTTGCTGATAGGCCGTGTTGCGCAAAAAAAACTATCGTTTGCTGATAGGCCGTGTTGTCCAAAAAAACTATCGTTTGCTGATAGGCCGTGTTGTCCAAAAAAACTATCGTTTGCTGATAGGCCGTGTTGCCCAAAAAAAAACTATCGTTTGCTGATAGGTCGTGTTGCCCAAAAAAACTATCGTTTGCTGATAGGCCGTGTTTCCCAAAAAAAACTATCGCTCGCTGATAGGCCGTGTTGCCAAAAAAAAATCGTTTGCTGATAGGCCGTGCTGTCCAAAAAAACTATAGTTTGCTGATAGGCCGTGTTGTCCAAAAAAAAACTATCGTTCGCTGATAGGCCGTGTTGCCACTAATCCTCTTCGTTCTATATGCTTATCCATTTATTTTTTGGTGTCTCGTAATCTGCTATAAAATCTTTCAATTCGTACTATTGAAAGTATACATTGTTATCACTGGCAAGATTATTTGGAAAACATGAACTGAAAATCGTCAACATGTGTCATCCTATTTTCGATCCTATACTCAGTTTCAAAAGTGTACTCCTACAAAAAAAAACTAGAACTATAGCAGCTTTTGCTTTCAACTAAGCGTCTTTCGCTTGATACTTTAATATTATAATAACTAAAATGCTTTCGAATAAGCAACCTTCGTTAGAAACTTCCAAATTACAACCACTTTTGCTTTCAACTAAACGACTTTCGCTTGAAACTTTAAAATTATAACAACTAATGCTTTCAACTAAACAACCTTCGTTAGAAACATCTCGCTTGAAACTTTAAAATTATAACAACTAATGCTTTTGTAATAGAGTGAAACATTTTTCTTTATCGCCTATGTATCGAATCTATATTATATTGCTGTCGTAGACCTTTATTACATTCACTTCATGTTTGCTATTGGAAGGTTTTCCATAAAAATATAAATTGTTATACTTCCCAATCATCATTTTGTGATCCTGATTTCAAAAAATGTCATTTTGCCAACACTCCTTGCACTGAGCAAATTATTCCACAAAATTGTTTACTATTTACATTGTACATAATGTACAAATCCAAAAACATGCATATGGTTATTAGATTTCCTGCATCAACTCGTACTAAATTAAAAAAATCTAACAGATGATAGTTTAATAACATTATTCCAGCTTCCTGTACTTATTCAACTCTTTTTTTTTCTATCAACTCGGGCATTTTGCTCAAATACATTATATGATGTCATTATAACAAAATCTACAAATTGTACCTCACTTTTATAAAAAGATCTTTGAGGAAGTCCTAATATTCGGGGTTTTCTACAATTTTTAAATATGACACAATTATCCAGAATTAAAACAATTATATGATCTAGAAACTGTGCTCTCATTCTTATTTTGGTTTTTATCACTTTGATATTCATTGTTTATTATCTCTATAATTCATAATTGAGTTGAGCTGAAGCTTAAATTTAAAACTGGAAACTTTATTCTTATAAAGGCATTCTTCCCACGGTATTTAGATACCCTTTAAATGTTAAAACATTAACATCTGTGTGCGACGCTGATTTTACCGTGCGTGCAATTTTCGTCTAATATTTTAGCAATATCTGCATTTATCAAGTACCCATAAAAAATGTTTAAATTTATATCTCTTACTTTACAACATTCTAGAAAACAGTAATCCCCTAAAGATTTCCCAGTTTACTTTCGTAATTAGTAGCACATTTCACTAGCTTAAAAAATGGAACAGACTTACAGGTTGCTTTATGTTTTAATGTCAGTCGTACTCCACGTTTTCGTCATACCATTGACGAGTTTTGTCTCGTATATCGTCCAGAAATTATCCGAAGAATAGTATCTAATTATTCAAAACTGAAGGGATTATGCGAACAAATATGGTATTTTTTAGACCTGCACGAGGGATAGTTTCTTGTACTATGCTGGCAGCACTGCACGAAGAGATCGTATATATTTCGTTCTGCTGTGTTTTTGTTTTTCTGCTGTTAGTTCATTTGGGACATTTAGGAATTTAGAAATAACAATAACAACATAATAATTAACTAAACGTTTAAAATGTTTTCAGTATTCTCATAATTTTAAATTAAAAATAGCAATATCAAAACTAGCTACATCATTTTAATGTTTATTATAAGAACATTTTAATTAAAATCTATTTTTGAAAAACCAAAGTACGTAACAGCTTCTGTATTTGCTATTTGCTTCAGCACCTCGAACAGCCAAGAGAAAAAATTTCACTGTTTTTGATAAAATTTGCTGCCATAATCATATCAACACAAGGCAGATTGTCGGATTGGCCCTTGTAATATCCTTCTTCAGTAATGTTAAAAATATTATGGACACAAACAAAATTTCACAAAAGTCTAATAAATAAGAATAAACCGAAATAACAAAAAAACACGTGGAAAGACTCGATAAAACAACACTGAGCAAATCAATGTTTTAATGGTTTAATTCAAGAAATTTTTCTGAGGAGATCATTTTGAGGAAAATAAAAGTTCTTTCATGTAAACATAGTGGTTCTTTTCAATATTTTATGTATCCAATGAAACTAATGAAAGAAAAAGTATAATAAAGCTCTTTGAATAACACATTTCACAAAAAAGCTGGCATAACTTTTTATCACTTCAAATGATCACTAAAGTATTGCCATGCATAATAAAACTGAATAAGTTATTACTCATGAGTTTCTCCCGTAACTATCATAGGAGTTCTTAGATTTCTACCAAATTTTGGATAGATTGTATAGGGGCCCATTTTAAGTTTTAATTTAAAATTGAATTGAATTTCTATTACAATATTATGTTGTTTATGATTTTAATTCTTAAATTTCTATTATGTATTCCATAAGTTTAAATTTATATTATGTTTTTCTAATTGATACGTTTTTATTATTATGGAAATTCAATAATTAAAATTATGAAATATATATGTAGTACAAGGCTTTTCATAATAATAATAATAAATCTATTTCCATTTATTATTATTAAAATTATAAAAAAATATAAAGGAAATTCAAGAATTAAATTTATGGAAAACATAATAGAAATTCAATTTTTATTATGTATTAAAGTTCTACAATTTTTCATTGGATACAATAGGCAAAATCTCAATACATAATAGGAATTCGAATTTGAATTTTTATTATTTATTATTTATTTCGTATTTTTAACTATTGAATTTCTAGAATGTAATTCATAATTTTTAATCGCCAATTTCTATTATGTGTTTCATAATGGAAAATTCAACAGAAAGATTTTTTTTCTTTTTCATTCATTCATTCGTTTGGGATGTGCTCAACAGTCCAGGCACTTGAATTTAATCTTTGTACGATTTCCCATGTTATCTACTTCCATACCAGAAGCTTCGTGACTTCTATAAAGGCCACTAGTTCGACTGGAAGGATTTTCAGTAGTTGTAATGGTTGTATTAATTCTTCTCCAAAGTACTTCCGTCTACGTAGGTACTTGTAAGTTCTCACAGAAGCAGAGTATGTGAGTAGATGTTTCATCACCAAGTTCACATTTTCTGCACATTTGTTCACTAACCTTGCCCATTTTGTGCAGATGTTTCCACAGGGTGCAGTGTCCAGTCGCCAGGTCGGTACCTGCCTTCAAATGTCTCTTTCCCAGTTTCAATACCCTGGTTGAGAGTTCTTTGTCTACCTTGTTCAGAAAACTCTTTGTATGGAGGTGCCCTTGTGTCAACCACCATTTGAGTTGGTGTTCCCTATCTAGCCTGTTCCCGATTTCCTTTCTTATGCAATCTTTTGTGATCCCACAAAACTGTTCCTGTCTCCTTTAGAGCCTTCTTTATCTGACTGGTCCGCCATTTCAATACCTGCAACATTTCATTACCTGAAATCCCCTCATGCGCCGGCACCAATATTAGAGACACTTTGTTGTCTCTTGCCAGCCTGTTGAGGGATTCTTTGCAGTTTTTCACCAGCCTAGACCTAGTTGTTGGATTACTCTTAGCCTTAAACAGAGCCTGGCTGTCAGTGAATAATTTTTTGTCCGGTATATCCTCTTCTTTTTTTCTTTTTAAACGATGTTATTAAATACCAAAACGGCATGCCATAGAAAAGTGTATTTTATTTTTATAAATTCATGTGAATTTTTTAGACCTGCACAGTGCACATCAAGCTTTTTTTGTTCAACACAAATTTCTTAAACGCATCAAATTCATCATTTATAGGACTGTATTTTCCAACAACCTCCTGAACTAAACTTAAAGTATTCTAACAGAAGTATTCTTAAGATGCCTGGTTTTTTGAAGCAGGTCGTTTCGTTTTTCTATCTTGTTGTTGACATATTAAAATCTGCTTCTTCTGATTTCATCGATTACAAGAATGGATAGTTTTAATATTTGAATTATTGTTGGCCAAGTTTTGAGAGATTGATAATGTTATTCAAAATATTCAAATTCATCATATAATATCAATAGCCCAGTTACCTGTTTTCTTAAATAGTTGTATCCTTTTCCCCTACATCATTTTCGCCTGAAATTAAATCACTAGCAAAAACACAATTTCTGTCAAACACACATATACGTAAATCAATCCGACTATAAAAAAGTCTACACAGAAACACAAACACTGACGAATAGTCGCCGAGATTGGCTGTTTATATAAAAAATTACATTGCATTTAGAAAAAATTTAGGTCCGAACGCCGGTCGCCGTCAGATGAGTAAGCGCCGTTTGATAAACAGACGCCCGCCGATACGCTAGCGACGGCGGTGTTTGATTATAAATGGGGGAATAGAGTGACGACGTTTCTATCAAAGAACGCCTGCGCCGATATTAAAGTTACCCCTTTAATTCAAATTATCATGATTCAGGCCGGTCAGTAGGTAAAATTATAGTTTGGGATACAGAAATATAGATATACTATAAATATAATTGTTTTTCCTGGTGGCACGTAAAAATGTATTTAAGTCAGTGCTGCTGACAAATTTATTTCGTAGTTCAGCACAACAAGAAATTTAAACTCTCCTGGCTTGTGAAAATATGGTGTGAATTTTAAATTGTTCAAAGGGTAGTGAAAGATTTTGGTGCAGTATAGTCTAGTCATCCACATTTTCTTAAGATGTAAAGATTTGTTTTTGAACTTTTTAAATTTTATATTTTATAAACAATGTTCTGGGCCAAAATTTCAATTTTGTGAAGATTATGATATTCTGTATAGATATGAAATTTTAGAATTGAAGTTTTTTTTATATATCAATGTGTCACTATAAAAAAATAAATATTTGTATGCAATAGAGGAGTTCAGTTTAAGGTCAGTGCGACCAACAAAAAGTGTTTTTTATGACAAGAATGACAGTTAATGTCTACCATTCAAAACGTAAGATTTTTGCAGGTTTTTTATCATTACGAACATCTATTTTGCTTTATTAAAACAATGAATACACCCCCGAAGCGTAAATCTTAAAATTTAAAAGGACGTTTTAGCTGAATTCTCAATGCATCGGTGGCCACTAATTCTAAGAACTTTCGACAAATCACCAATTCTCTTCTGTCAGATGTCAGTGTTATTTGCTTTTGTTGATATTTGTTTAATCGTTTATGTTTATTTTCCATACTTTTGTAGTAGTTCTAGTTAGTTGTATCACTTTATTCTTCTGATTACTTTTTCCACTGACATTTGACATAACTAGTGACATAATGATAGATGAGAATTGGTGATTTGCAGAAAGTTCCTAGAATTACTGGCCACCGACACATTGAGAATTCAGCTAAAACGTCATTTTAAATTTTAAGATTTACGCTTCGGGGGTGTATTCATTGTTTTAATAAAGCAATATAGATGTCCGTAATGATAAAAAACCTGCAAAAATCTTATGTTTTGAATGGTAGACATTAACTGTCATTCTTGTCATAAAAACCACTTTTTGTTGGTCACACTGACCTTAGACTGAACTCCTCTATTGATCTATTCGATAAGACAGATAATGGAGTTTTTTGTCAATTATTTAAAAAATAAGATAAAGCCAAATCCAAATGTTAACGCATGTCAAAATTTTGAATAAACTAATAAAAAAATTTGAAATTTGAGAAATGGGTGCTAAAAAGAAACATTGAAGGGCGTTGCGAGATAAATAAAATGGAATGAATTTAGGAAAGTCAGAAAAATTTAAAATAAAAGTAAAAATGAAATAAAATAAACTGAAATTAAAAATAATGAGATGGGATTGATGCAGAGCAGAAAATGTTAGAATCACAGTTGGATTTATAAATCTTCAATCAGAATATGAGGAAAATTAAATATAATTGATAAAGAGCATTAAAATTGTAGAGAGGAAGTAATTATCGAGGGAAGTAACTTAAAGCTATTTGAGTCCGAAATAAAAATTAAATCACGATAGTGTGGAATCATATATTGACAAAGAAAAATTTAATAATCTATAGGACATTTAAAAAATAAAAATTTTTGTGTTAAATTTAAAATAAAACAATTGGGGTGAGTGTAACATAATATAATATAATAATAACAATTATAAAAAATACCTACTAATTCTTCATATCAAAATTAAAATAGATATTTTTTTCTCAAAGACCATAATATGTAGTGTAACTTCTAAAATGTAACAATATAATTCAGTTTAACATATTTGGTGAACTTATGTATGTATATGTATATAGTACATCTTTAAGGGTGCCATTGAGCTTACGACGATGCTGAACAACACTATATATTGATCAAAATTAATTAAAATATGTTCCAAAGATAGTTGCTGAGAGTTGCAACATATTTTACAAATAGGTGGAGCTTTTGCGCCCCTGAGGCAGAATCGAGAGTGTCCAATTCTCAAAATTGTTATGATGATTCTGTCTTTTATTTTCATCTTTCGCATGTTAGGAAGATGTAATGTGGTTTGCATATAATGTAGTTTTGAAGTTATGCTTTTTCACTGGGCGTGGGTTTGCCACGCTATAACGATTATTACAAGCGATATGACCAGCTTTTTGATGAAGAATATATAAAGATTTTTTTAAAGAATTGTATTCAAGCAGCTACGGCTGCATGTGCTATGACACAGCAAACAAAACACTGCTAAAGTCACTCGACACCATTCAATCATCTTCTTCAAAATTGATAGTAGGAGCGTTTAGATCCACTCCCAAAACCAGCATGTAGGCTATCAGCGGAGAATTACCCTTAAAACTAGGCCGAATAGTTTAATTTATAACTTCCTATCGGTATGAACTGCCCTTGGTCTGTTAATTTTTCCCACAATGACATATCCCTTGCTCAATATCCTAAATCATACACCAATCATTATGTATTCCTTAACAAATATAAAGAAACTATTGATAACCACCCTTACCATAATCTCATTTTTACTGATGCCTCGAAAACTGATTGAGTACATGCTGCAGCATAAATGGTAACGACATAACAATAAGAAATATGCAATGCGTATTCCTCAACTTTGCTCCACATTCACTGGAGAAATCATAGCGATCTTGGAAGCTTTAAAAATGTGCAGCTTACACCCAGAAAATACGTTTATGATTATTACATATTCACTGTGCTTTACAAGGTATTAAATGATTATATCCTCAACATACCGTTTTACAAAAAATAAAAGAAGAGGTAAACAAATTTGCAGATTTAACAGAACTATCAGCTACCACCGATAATTCTATTCAACTGAACCACAAATTTCCAAATAAAAACCTCATTCATTCATTCATATATTTGGGTTGTGCTCATCAGCCCAGGCACTTGAACTGAATCTTTGTACCATTTCCCATGTTATCTACTTCCATTCCAGAAGCTTCGTGTCTTCTATAAAAGCCACTAGATTGACTGGAGGGATTTTCAGTAGTTATGATGGTTGTAATAATTCGTCTCCAAAGTGCTTCCGTTTAAGTTCTTGTAAGAAGCAGAGTATGTGAGTAGGTGTTTCATCATCAAGTTCACATTTTCTGCACATAAGTTCACTAACTTTGCCCATATTGTATGTTTCCTCAAGATGCAGTGTCCAGTCACCAGGTCGGTAACTGTCTTCAAATGTCTCTTACCCAGTTTCAGCAGCCTGGTTGAGAATTCCTTGTCTACCTTGTTCAGTAAACTCTTTGTATGAAGGTGCCCTTGTGTCACCCTCCATTTGAATTGGTGTTCCCTATCTAGCCAGTTCCCGATTTCCCCTCTTATGCAATCTTTTGTGATTCCACAAAACGGTTCCGGACCTATGAAGTCTCCTTTAGAGCCTTCATAAAGACCTCAAAATTATGATAAAAAACTTTATTTAAGTGGAATGGCAAACACTGTCGAATTAAAACTCTACCAAACTTAAAGAAATCAAACCCTCAGTCCATGATACTGATACTCCCCGATAATCTAGCAGCACTTGAGTCCTTAGCATGCTCCCCGATCGTATTTGGACTGGTCTGGGACTGCCTTCGAAAACTCTCGTGCACAAGGGTAATTTAGAGAATAAAACGGCAGATTCCCTAGCAAAGCAAAAGCCCGAAACTGCAGTTGCTGGTCTTGAACCAGCATTTGGGATATCAAGTCGCTGACTAACGAAATAATAAACCTCAGCAGGGGCCAAATACGGAAAGTGGCGGGATTAATCATCGGTCACTCTACTCTAAGGAAATACATGCATGCAATTGGCATATACAGGCATGAAACTGTCTGTTGGTTGTGTATGGAAAAGGAGGAAATAATCTCACAGATTATCTTCGAATGTGAAGCACTGACCCATTGGAGATATAAATTCCTAAGACTAGAGAGGCCAAGGAAGGATTTTTCCAAGATGGACCTAGTGAAAAGACTTTTAAGCTTGATAAGGAAAACTACTCTCTTAACATAAACGGTACAACAAAGAGCACAAAAAGCCTAAAGACAGAGGTGCCAAGGCCTCTGACATTGAAGGTGAAGTCGTTTATAAATGGCACTCTTCTTTCAGAATATTTTAAAGAATTTTGTTATATTTTTCATTTTACGTTTGTTTTTGCAAGTGACGTTTCTTGAGGTTAAGTATGTAAAAATATTCGTTCATGACTAGAAAATGTGAAATATCGCTCGTACACGAAACTACTTAACTGAAAGTATTCGTGTGCGAATTCGCATAAGTTCAAAATTCGCAGTCCAAGAACTGTAAATATTTCCTTCTTTCTGACACTCATGATTTGTTTTCAAAGAATGCTGGATCGAATTTACATACCTTCTAGGAGTTTAACTTTTCAGCTTATCAGTCTAGGTCACAAAAATTCTACAAAAAAAAAGGTCACCAAAATTATTATCAACACTATAAATTATATTTGCTGAAAAAGTAATTAGAACTGTAATGGATCTGCTATTTTCATTGTTACATAATTAATTAATTATATTGTGTAGGCCTAGATCGCTGGCAATTTGAGCGTTCAGCCATTAATAGTTCTACTGAAAAACGGTTCTTTCCTTTTATTATTACCAATCAGCCTCTAGTTTTTTTAGTTTTTTTCAAATTTCATTCAATATGACGTCAACTATTGAAATAACTAGTGGCATATCAAGCTACGTAATTTGTATCCTAGTACTCAGGTTGATTTAATTACTCCAGCCCCAACTTTTCATAAGATAACTACCAAGAGAAATTCAATTATAAAATATACTAACTATATTCCTAAGAAAAAAAAAGTAGTAGATTATGATGAACTTACCACCATCACTACCAGATAATATTCTGCCTGATTTTCCATCAGAATTCCACTCTTCTTCTGTAAATAAAAAATATAAATTAGTTACCTACAACTTAATATATGAGGGCATCATTATTATGGGTAGCATGATACCAGAACTCAGACATTTCTTAATAAAAAAAAGATACATAGGTTAACATTAATAACCATAAAGACCTTTTGAAGGAGACGTATTTTGATTTGAATTTATATTGTACTGCAATGTTTAAATTATGTTTTTTTCTTCACTTTCTTGTTATACATAACTACCTATAATCCATGTCTCCTTTATGGCAAGCTAACTAGTTTTACCTACGCATAGGATAATCCATTATTACTTTATTTATACAATTCAAGTATGGAATGCCTCACGTATCTCAGATCTTCCGTTTTTCTGGAAATATATTGAACCTTGTTATATCGAATAAATCACCCTGTATATTTTAGTGGTTTAAAAATTCTTGAAAAATACTGATTATTTTTCATATAATATTCCCTATACCTAAATGCTATAGTTTCAGAATTATAGCTAAATTTACTGTTTTGATTCATTATTTTAACCCTAATATTTTTACTTATCATGTAATTAGTTGAGCGCCAGTTACGAAAGTTTTAAAATTTTATTAATGAGACTTTCATGGTGTGTTCGTATTGGCACAGAATAACTCACTCACACAGAAGCGACACCTTTGTCCTTATTTAAAACTTCAATATTAGGTGGTGATACTGTCATTTCATGTGAAAAATAGACAACCCAAGCCACTTTCCACATGTATTAATTTTGCATAAGTGGGTCAATTAAAATTTTGGTTTGCGGTTGGAGGTGAAGATGGCAATTCTGTAAACCTCTGTTTAGTCAGCTTGCACCCAGTTTCAAACAGCACTTTTTGTTGATATTTTTATTATATCTGACAGTTCTAACATATATAATATATTTATTTTCATTATCGTCCTCATTCCCTTGTTATTTTACAGTTTTTACTTAGTTAAAGATACCTTCAAAGAAAAACTCAAGAAGATAAGAAAATATATAACGGTAAAAGAAACATAGTCAAGGAAGCGGTTAAGAAAGCGAAAAAGGAACTCCTGGAAAAAATTTGGAAGGGAGATGTCAGAGACACATGCATCAGATAATAGAAAATTTTGAACAGCAATAAAAAGACTACGAGGAAGTAAAGGAAGAGATATAAGAGCAATAAAAAATAAAAATAACGAATTGGAGACTGAAATAAATCAAATATTAAAGACTTGGAAAGAACACTATGAAGAAAAATTTAGTGATAGGTCGAAGAAGAAAACATCAAATATAGTTGAAGAGGAATGGAATGAACATGAATACCATGCTTTTCAAAGAGAAGAAGTGGAAGTGGCTATAAAGAAACTTAAAATAGGGAAAGCCAGTGGGAAGGATGAAGTAACGCCAGAGATGATAAAATGGTTAGGTGAAAAAGGAAATGAATTTCTATGTCTCATATGCAGGAAAGCATGGGACACTCAAAAAAACCCCAAAGACTGGGAAAATAACCTTATACTGCCAATATATAAAAAAGGGGATCAGACACTGTGCAATAATTATAGACCAATATGTTTAGCCCAAACCAGCTTTAAAATATATATGAGAATAATAGAGATCCCATTAAGACGTTATATAGAAGCAAAATTAGAAGAGGAACAAGCAGCTTTTAGACCAGGACGACAAGCAAATGACAATATATACATTTTATGAAGACTAATTGATAATACAATAGAAGCGTGAGAAGAAATGTATTTAACATTTATAGACTTGAAGACAACTTTTGACACAGTGGAAAGAGAAAAAATTTGGTAGGTATTGGAAGACTTAGAAGTACCGAAAGCTCTAATTAATATAATTAAAAGCACATACGAGTCTGTCAAAGTAGATAGGAGGTCAAAGATCGGAAGAGTTTTTAATGAAAAAAGGTATAAAACAAGGTGATAGCTTAAGCCCACTATTGTTTGTCATTATTATGGACAAAATAGTGAAGGAAATAAAAAGACAAGGAGGAAATCTGGACATGATAATAGGGCAGATTAAGTAATCTACTGTATGCAGACGATATTGTACCCATAGCAAAATCAACAAATAAAATGCAGAAACTAATCAACTTATTGGCAAGAGAAATAGAAAATATGACAATAAATATAGAAAAAACCAAAGTAATGATAGTAAATGAAAAACAGCGAAAGGGGAAAGGAATTGAAATGTAATCACAAAACATTAGAAAGACACAACTTATAATTACCTAAGAAGTATCTTAACAGAAGAAGGGAAAATAGATGCAGAACTTAATAACAGAGCAAATAAATCATCAAGATTATATCATTCCTTAAATCGATCTATACTAAGCCATAAACACACTGTTATGGACACAAAGCTGGAAATCTACAACAAAATTACAGTACCAACTATAACTTATACTAGTGAGAATTAGGTACTGCAGAAAAAGCAGGAAACAAAAATAAATGCAATGGAAATGAAACATTTAAGGAAAATACATATCCTTTAAAAATTTCAAAATCCAAACTCCATGCTTTCTGATATTTTTCAATATGGAAATCTACTATCCACATAAAAATTTCCGAAAATGTGGAGTATGGATTTTGGAATTTTTAAATTGGCTCTCTACTATTTTTAATAGGAATTTCCGCAGTGTTCGCCAATTAGTCATTTTTTAGAGTTTAGATTGATTTTTTTTGAAAATTTGAACTCCGCACTTTCGGATCTAATAATAATTTATAATCACTACCAACGTATATATATATATATATATATATATATATATACATATATATATATATATATATTATAGTAAAACCACACATGATAAATGAAATTATGAAAAATCGCAGTCCGTTTTCTACTAGAATTTCAATCATAAAAATTTACCTATTCCTTGGCCTAAACGCATAATAAACGGAGACAGTGGAACATATAATGTACACATGTGTAAGATATTTAATAAAACGACACCTCCAAATTGAATAGTTTATATACAAAGCAATGCGAAATTAACAGTCAGTACAATTACGAATCGTGATTTACTTTACAAATGCCAGAAATAGACTAACTATACCTTTTCTCAAGATAGAACATTAAGATACTGAATACATGATAAATATGTAAACAACTCCACGAAAAGGGTCGCCTCCTTATCTTCGCTAGGGTTGCATTGCTCGACCCAATACAGATAGCAGTCTAGAGATTCGTGGCGTATTTCCTACATTCGGCCATCCTGTAGATACAGCCTGTCCTCAGGTGTCATAGATCTGCAAACAATAGAAAGAGATCCGTCGATCTTAGGAGACCCGTTGGTCTAAATATGACATAGATCCGGAGATCTCAGGAGACCCCTTGGTCTAAATATGACAGAGATCCGTCGATATCAGGAGACCCCGTAGGTCTATTCGTAACAAAGATCCCGTTGATCTCAGAAGACCCCGTTGGTAAATTCGTAACAATGATCCCGTTGATCTCAGAAGACCCCGTTAGTATATTCGTAACAAAGATCCCGTTGATCTCAGGAGACCCCGTTGGTCCTTGAAGATCCGTCTATCCTAGAAGATCCGTCTATTCTTAAATATCCGTCTATCCTTAAAGATCCGTCTATCCTTAAAGATCCGTCTATCCTTGAAGATCCGTCGATCCTTATCTGCAAATTCATTTAACATGCTAGTACATTTTTCTTTAGATTGTGCATCTATATTTCCGATATCTATATCTTCATAATCATTAACAGTTTCATACATTTTGTCCACAACTTCATTGACAATAAAACATTCGGTGAGATTAGATAAAAAAATTTTAAGAAACAAATAGGTTACGTTTCTCAATCAATACGTGTTGTTGGTCAAGAAAATATCATCCAGTTATGAGGACGCATGCTATTATAAATTACAAAACTGCTTCTACCTCAGCTATAGCTTCCAAGTTATAGTTGACTCCATACAATTTTTCTCAATACAATATTTTGTATCCCTTATGTTTATTACTTTCTCTGCTTAAAACATTAACAATTGTGTTTTTATACTACAGTTAAATTATAACGAACAACCATTTTTATGTTGAAAACTGAATCATTCTTTAATTATGGTTGTATCTAGTTTCGTAATTAGCGGCATCACGAAGTAAGTTCAAAGAAATAATAGACTTACGGAATTGTTCTGTTATAGCCTGTTTCATTTCTTTCCAAAAAATATCATACTTCACCCGCTCATCATATACAACTGTCATAGCTTTTCCACACAATTCAATCGTATAATAGAATCTGAATCCCATTTTCAAGTCGATAGTCTATTGTATGATTTAACAGTTTCTACTTTTGTAACCGTTTTAGTGTTTTTTTTTTCAATCCACTGTTTAAATTACTTGACAGTATCGGCCAATAACAAAAAAAAACACTAGGCAGTATCGTCTTCCACCTTTAGTTCGACTAAAACATCAGGCCGTTATTTTTGCTCATCTACACTGACTTACACTTGTTCAACAGATTCGAACTCCTCCGAACGCGTACTCGGTTTTAATTTTAAGAAATTGAAGAAAATTTCCGAAGCACGTAGGCGCTATCTGAGTTTATTATCCCACTTCTGATACATGCGAGACACTTACGTAATGGACAGTTACTAGTTGCCCAACTGCAAGGCGACGCTGAACTATATAGCAAACGACTAGCTAGTAGAAATTGGTGCTGGTCACAAAGGTGCTGGACTGAGTACTTGTTTCTTATAAATTTGTTTCAATTTATTATGTAAATGTCAATAAAACTAAAGTGTATCGTGAAAGCAAAAAAAAACAAAAGTTCTAATCACCTGAACAAATGCTGGACGGAGGTAGATTGACATCATCATCCAAAATTTCTCTGCAACAGCGACTACAACTTGAGCACATCTTACCAAATGAACACTAATAAAAGTCCACAATTTTGTAGACGATCACTTTTATTCCTTTCAAGCGTAGTTATCCGGTGAATATTTATGTAGCATCTGTCAGGACCACATCATTTTTTATATATCGTTCTACTGCTATAACTCACTCAAATGTTGTTGATTAATTTTGGTTAATGATGACATGCTTTCAAAAGTCACTAGTTTATATTTAAATTTTTCCATTCTTCCATATTATTCAGGTATATGCAATGAATGAAGTATAGTTTGGCAAACATAACTGAAGCTGTGAAAGGAATGCGGTCGAAAACACTCGATATTGCCACGTTTAACTATGAAAAAGCTAAAGTACTAAGTTTGTAGTGATAATAATTAGAAAATGGACTTTTTATTATTAACAATATGTCAATAATGATTAAACGTTAGTTCTTTAATGTGCTTGTTTCATTGGATTTTTTCTATTAACATTATTTTTTCAAGTTCTGAATATTAAAAGATAAACACTTTTCCAAATATATTATGGGTTTTCTTCAAGCCGGCAACGTCGTGCGAAAATCATAATTACCACGCCCTACGACTAACTCAATTGGTGAATATTTATCAAACCTCCGTTGCTAAGTAACCACCTGACTTCCTATTGGCAAGCGCGTGCGTGTGTTCTTGCCTCTCTCTTAGATAATTGACTGACATTGATTATCCAGTGGCGTTGTCAGTGTTTACCTTTGTATTTTCAGTTTTATTTGGTATCTTATTATTTCGTATCCATATTGAATTCAAGTACGATTTTTAACATTTTTTTGTTTTTAACAAATAGGTACCGTGTTTTGAAAAATATGTACGTTACCTTTAAAGTAAAGCATAAATCAGTTTCTATATAGATATAATTATTATTATTATTTTTAATACTTTTATAAAATAGGTACCATACGCCATTGGTACGTTTATGACAGATATCGGCCATGTTTCCTCACCTCTTACCGATGCCGCGTAGCTTCAGATAGACTTGCCAAACTATATTATTGATTACATAAATAGACGTTGGTGGAAAAGACTTTGGGACATCTAAATTAAAACTGAACTTAAAGTAAATGCACATATAATCAAGAACGTCATAGAATGAAAAATGAGATAAATTGGGAGTTGTCATAAGAGAATTCCTTCATAGAAACGGTTTGGTATCATGAGAAATTTCTTGGATATTGTCTACGAAAGCAATAGCATCATTGACGTATCGCATGTCATTTAATTTAACTCCATTCACTGAAATGTCCTTTTCCGTGTCACGGCATTTTTAAATGTAAATTCTGAGTAATAAAACTGTTTTTCTGACTCCTCTAAGGATTTTCGATTCTTCGGTTTGTTCGCTATGGATACATACAGAAAAACAATACTTGGAAAGAGTTTAAAAATGAATTATATGTAACAAGTAATAACCGTTTCTTGACAAAAATACGGAACATGCAGAAATGAGGACATCGAGACATACGAGTATGTTATTAGATTAAATAATTTGTGAAGCATGAGTTGAGTCTAGAACAAGCAGCATATTATAGGTAGACAAACAGATCTACAACTACATTTACAGAACATTAAGCGTGTGGCTCAATTGAAAGGAGAATAGTATGGAAATTTAAAAAAGGTAATAGTAAAAATATTAAAGAATTTTATTAGAGAGTTACTGGAAACAAGTTCTTATAACAAGAAAAAAGTATAAAATATTTAAATTTGAAAAAGTTAATAAACAATTATATAGTAGCAAGTCAATACTGTTCAAAATACTGACAAATGAAGTATATTCAACGACACGAAAAACGGAGCAGTTGACTTTGTTTAAACAAACTTGATGTTTCATTATTATGATATCTTACACACAAACAAAACAACATACAGTATTCGCCAGCTAACTTGATGTCCCAGAAATTACCAACTAAGAGAGACAGAGTAATAATGCTCTGCCTACTCGGCTGCTATTGGTGGTAAAATTTTGACAAACGCCAATTGCATCGAACCTTATCAGGTGTTGAGATTTTCAGTAGCGTAGCGTCACACAGTTATTGTTTCTGCTTTGTACAATAAAGTGTTTGTAAAAATGTCAGCCGTTAATGAAGAAAATCGGAAATGTACTGAAGGACAAACTCGTCAAGTGATATATAGAGTGTTTAATTATTTTAAGACATTAAAAAGTGATGAAGATACCTTAATAAACGTGAAAATTAAAAGTAGCGGCAGTGAGTCAGATTCTTCGTAAAGATAAAAACTGTTTATACCTATTCTTAGAAATATACCTAGCTTAAATAATTTCCCATTATCTTGTGTTTCTTTTATTCTCATTACTACCTGGAAGAAATTATTTAGTTTCTAACAAATTTTAATTATAGTCCGTCCGGAAATATAAGATCCTAACTTTATAATCTTCAATTAGATAAATAACATGTTATTGTAATGGGTACCTTATTGTTAAAATATTATTTATGTACTCAGAATTCAGGTATAAAGCAAATCCGTTTCTATTAAAATCAATATAGGTACCAATAATTATAAAAAAGAATTAAATATTATTTATTAAGTTAGGATCATATATTTCCGGACGGACTTTACTTTATTAATTGTACAAGTTGTGTTAATTTGTAACAGAAAGCGTATCCTCAGACCTTGCACGGCACTGTTTACAGTTATCGGATGGGCGGCGTCAATAGCTCCCTAGAAAGCATTTAGGACATCAAGTTAGCTGGCGAATACTCTATCTACCCAATAGTACAGAGTTTCAAGTGCCTACTTTATGGACATACCGCAAAATATTGTAAAAGCACATCAATCAAATTTGGTCAGCTTCATGACGACCCTGAACATTTCGAATAGGAAGAAAATGATTACTGCATTTACTTCGATCAAAGTGAACACCAATCGGTATCAAAAAATTGTCCAAAACACACACACACGCATTCAACAGCGCAATATTAAAAAAATGATGTCTGAACAGAATCTTCAATTTAAAGAAGCTAAACATGTAGAACAATATTCTAGTTATTCTAAAATAATTAGCAACAACAGATTTCACATATAAAACAATTTAGGAAAATTTTCTCAATTTGATAGGTTATGGTGATATGGACAATCCTTCAGAGTCTTCTCCAACTAGTCACAACTTATATTTTCTAGTAATTTCTAGTAATTTCAATTTAAATTCAGTATAATAATTAAAATTCTTGCAATCAGCTATAAATTATTTAAACATTATCATACGCTCTTGATAAATTATTATATATTATGTCTCCGTAGCGCGGTGATAATTTTTATTTAGTATATTGTGATATTTGTATATAAATAACCTTCAATATAGGTCCTATTTATCCGTGTCATGTGACCTGTTCATTATCCACACCTATATTATTCACTGTTGAATAATGTACGTCATTTTACTTGAAGAAGCACACGTAAAATGTAAACATTATCAAATTGTCGTGGACAAAGTCTTATATTTTAAGTTACCAAATGAAAAAACACAATTGTTTGATAAATATGCAAATTTAATCTGTAACGTTTGCTGAGGAAATTTAAATTATTAGTTTCACATAAAAAAATACAACAATTTCAACATAATAACAACAAACTAATGACAATAAAAAACCAGTATAAATATAGATTTTTCTCCCAAAATAAAATAAAAGTCCAAATCCAGGACAATTTGAGATCATTCTGGATGATGAATAGACCTCTTTTTTCGGATAGATCTTCGAGGATTCAGTATTTGAATAGGTTTTAGTTTTCGAAACGCCTCGTAGACCTGGAGCCGAGAGGGGTTGATAGACAACTTTATTCCCCACTTTGAATTCCCGGTATGGTACCCCTAAAGTGTAGCTTTTAGGGGGAGGGTGATATTCATGCCCCTGCATCATAGGCTCCACTTTGATTCTTGTTTTATGTCGTCTAGAAGGTCGCCAAAGTCTGCGAACTCAATATGCCATACAGATATGGCGTCACTTTGGTCCGCCTTACTGACCTAAACTTGTAATTTTCCACTGTGGACATGGATCATGGGCCCCGCGCTGTTGTTTCGTGATCTTTGTTAACAATGAACAAACTGTAGAATAAAGATTTCAAAACACCATACCGCTGGGGCGTCGCCAAGTGGCCGCCATAATGGGGCAAACATGTCATTTTTAGCAATGAACATGTATATAGGTACCGGGACGGCGTTTTGGTTTCAAGATGCTCTGTTGCATTACTTAAGCGGGGATTACACTGCCATACCCATAGCGTGCCATACCGAAAAAACTATTTTATTTTTGTTTTTAGCGATACTCTGGAATGGCCGGGCAGAATTGCTTCCAAACTTCCTAACCTAGCCTAAACTTGTATTTATAGGTTTTCGAGGTCGCTGATTACGAATTTGATGTCAAAATTGTGAAAATCGAAATGGCGGACCCCATATGGCGGACAAAAACATGTCCAAATTCGTAGATTGTGAAATTGACGGAATCAAATTCAAGATTTAAAATGCCGTATCTAATATGGCGGGAAAAATGTTTTAAAATGCTTTCATTTTCCCGAAAATGCGTAGTTATAGGTTATTGATGATGAAATCATTAAAGTTTACCGTTAAACTACTGATCAACGAGAAAAAGAATTAAAGTAAACAATAATTTCTGTATTAACTAACTAAGTACTCAAGTTTATTTGAAATTTATTTTAAAAAAATGAAATACAATTTGTATAATATATCTTTAAAATTAGTCTTCATCATCATTGGAGCAAGCGTCACATTCGTCATCTGCATTGTGGTCAAATGCATCCACCTCCGTTTCTGCAATGCCATCAGATGAAGCGTCGTCATCTTCATCTTCATCTGTTTCTTCGTCAGAACTAACTGTTTCTGTGAATGAATTGATCCGTTAATTTTAGGACAAGTCATTATTGCATGATTGAATGACTAAAGTAATATCTTCATTTATTCATTATTATTATTATTGTTATTAAAATTGTTGTCTTTTAAATATAAGTTGTAAATATATTAAGTATTTCTTTAGAAATATGTCGATGGTTTCTGTCGTTTCCTGTTCCTCTTGGTAAAATCGAAGTAAAAAGTTTTGCATTTTGAAACGTTTTTAATAAAAGAAAACACAAAAGAGTGTATTGTTTCCAGTCACCGTTTTATTTTATTTCACAACTTGTTTGTGTTTTTAACGAAAAATATTTTTAACATAAAACATCTGTTTTTACAGCGCAAAACAATACTTTATATAAGTACATTATTAACACTCATTTCGACAACAATTTCACTTGAGAATAACCACTGTTGTATTTTTTAAATATGTACATACATGCCAAATATTTTACAGAATATGATCACATAGGTAGGTACACATACATTTAAAAATATATACACTGTGTTCATTTGAAAAGGACCCACCCTTAATATTTCAAAAATGGGACATATTAGAAGGAAATGCCGAAACACGTCAACTTTTAACTTGAGGGGGACACTTTTTGACGCCAATGTCATAAACTCCCTACTGGAGACACCCCTTACATTTTTTCAAATGGAATTAGGTATCAAGTCATACCTCATTTGAAAGGTCTGGTGAAGCTCTATTCAATCATTTTGTTTTGCCTTTGGTACGAGCCTTCCATTGTTATTTAATCGTTGTTTAAAATTGGTTCTTTTTCAACTTTCCGTATGCTTCCATATTGTGTTATGATAGAAAGACTCTTTAAAGAATAAAAAATTTACAAATAGTAAAAAGACAACTGTTAACAAGGAAAAACTGCTATTTAATCATGCGTCAAAGTGACCACCGTTAACATTCAGGCAATAAAAGTTGAAAAAGAGCCAATTTTAAACAACGATTAAATAACAATGGAAGGCTCGTATCAAAGGCAAAACAAAATGATTGAATAGAGATTTACCAGACCTTTTAAATGAGGTGTGACTTGATACCTAATGCCATTTGAAAAAATGTAAGGGGTGTCTCTAGTAGGGAGGGGGTGAATCTGACGTTTATGACATAAGCGTCAAAAAGTGTCCCCCTCAAGTTAAAAGTTGACGTGTTTCGGCATTTCCTTCTAGTATGTCCCATTTTTGAAATATTAAGGGTGGGTCCTTTTCAAATGAATATATACCATTAATTGTGCACGTTAGCGACATGCCATGGGAATGGCAGTGATACATTCGTGCTTTAAACTTCAAAATACCCATCATAATGCCGATATGGCAGTGGGGCCTTTAATACACTTAACCAATAAAAATGTGACAACTTTAGAAGCCAATATCTGACGTTGGCGACATCGCATCGGTATGGCGCTTTTCGAATTTTGTTCAGTTCATCAAAATGAACAAAGGAAACACATTTCCTTGGTGAGGCCTATTATACATGTTCATTGCTAAACATGTTTGCCCCATTATGGCGGCCACTTGGCGACGCCCGAGAGGTATGGCGTTTTGAAATCTTTGTTCTACAGTTCATTGTTATAAAGATCACGAAACAACATCGCGGGGCCCATGATCCATGTCCACAGTGTTTCCACTGTGTTACAAGTTTCGGTCAGTATGTTCGACCTTAAGTGACGCCATATTGATATGGCATATTGAGTTCGTGCATGGACTTTGACGACCTCCTTGATGACATAAGACAAGAATCAAAGTGGGGCCTATGATCCAGGGGCATAGATATTAATTACACTTTTGAAAATTCACCCCCCCCCTCTACAATCTACACTTTAGGGGTGCCATACCGGTAATTTAAAAGTGGGGAATAGCTTTGTCTATCAGCCCCCAAAGCCTTGGCGTGAGGCCTATGATACATGCAAAAACCCTCTCGGCTCCAGGTCTATCGTAGAACCATTGCAGAACTCTTATTTATCATTAAAGTCACTCTTGCGACTATTATTTTTACAAAATCCCAATAGAATAGAAAAATATCTAGAGGATTCCTGGCGTACGTTTCATGGTTCACCGATCAGAAAATATTGAATGCTGTGAGATTCGTACGTGAAATAGACCGACTAATAATCCAGGAAAAAGGAAAACATTTCGAAAATCTACTACAATATTTCTCATTTTTGGGGAGGAAAATATATATTTATATTGTTTTTTATTGTTATTTGGTTGTTATTATGTTGAAATTTTTGTATTTTGTGAGTAAATCCAATAAATTAAGTTTGTTTAACAGAGGATACGTATCTGAATATTTATTGAACAATCGTTTCTTTATTTTGCAGCTTTTGAAAACACTTAATTGATATAGCTTTTACGCGTCATTTTATGTTGTATTATGAAATGCACACATATTTTATTAGACAGAAGATTGAAAAAGTAAACGAAAAACCCCAAAATATACAGGGTGTCCTATTTAAAAATACTTAAGTTTATGTCATATCTACTAACCTAAACCCCCTCAAAATAAATGTCTACTGCACTGAACTTTCCTTCGGTTATTCTATCAGATGTTTTTGCCAGTTTTTCAATACCTAGTAAGATAAGGAAGATATTTGAGATAGCAGTTTGGGTCAATTCTGTAAAATCGTCATATATCTCGAAACTGATACTCGAAATCTATCTATCTTCTCTAACTTTCCAAATACCCTGCAAAAGCATCCAATTTGGGCCCCCTCTACCTTTGGCAACTATAAATATGTGAACATTTCATATGATTGAAAACATTTATATTGCGTTCAGCTTTACTGACTTTATTGATACAACAAGTATACACAACCAATTCGACTAATTAAACAGAATGGATTCCGGATCTCCGGCTCTAAAAGTTTTGGCCCTTCCGTATTTTTCATGTGCGGCTGATCCAATCGGCAGAGTGCAATTGCGCGCAGAGGTCAGGGTTCTCAAGCGACTCTCCTAATCCCATCATGCAATTGCGCGCACGTCTTTAAAAAGGTATGCTGTGATTGCGCGCAAAGTTATGATAAAGAAACTAAATATTGTTTACTTATTATTTTAACTTATATTTATTATATTATACAGATACATTCAAACAAAAACGGAACATAGGGATTTTAAGTATTGTATCAGAACTGCTTTTGAACTAGTCGACCAACATCCAGCTTCGACAGATTAAAAACACGATTATTACAATCGTTTATTTGGACACCTATAACGTATCGTACAATTCCCACCACTCCGTATTCTCAACTAAGGGCGGTCCTTATTTAGCGTCAGACAGGCAGCAGAGTAAACAATACTCGGCAGCAGAGAGTACTGTTCAAGTCCATAACTTTTCAAAATTAAATAAATTCGTAGAGAAATAAAAATGTACACCCTTCAGGAAAAAATTCAAATTTTATCGTGGTATTTTGGAGGTCACTCGATTAGGGAAATAGTAAATGTATTCGTTGTTGCTTTTGAAAACCTACCAGCGCCTTCACAGTCTACAGTTGATCGAATAATTCAAAAATTTCGTAAATGTGGATGTTTACAAAATTGCAACAAATGCAGTAATCTCGGTCAACCACCTGTAAGGCAAATGAGTGAACATCGAATAAAAAGAGAAATTGATGTTTGTGCAGTGGTTGAAAATAGTGAACCATGTTCGAGCAGAGAAGTTGCTGAAGAAGTAAACATGAATCAAAGTAAAGTTCGACGTATTTTAAAAAGAAATGGGTATCGGTGCTATAAGGTTCATACAACACAAGAGCTATTTCCCGACGACAATATTAAACGGATGGAGTTCTGTGAAGAGATGAGGGAGAAAGAAAATTCAAATAATATTTTTTTTTAAAAACGTTTTATTTACAGATGAATCGACATTTTCTCTTCACATAAAGCACAATCCATCTGTCGTTCGGTATTGGTCTCGGCAAAATAAGCACCTAAGTATTCCCGTTCGTACGCAATATCCACAAAAACTTAATGTGTGGACGGGAATTGTAGGCGATTATATCATAGGTCCCTTGTTTATTGAGGGAAACCTTAATGGCGCCAAATATCTCGAACTGCTACAAAACCAAATAGTTCCGGCAATTCAGCAACTTCCCATTGATTTTGGAGATATTTGGTATCAGCAAGATGGATGTCCTAGTCACAATTCTCGGGCAGTTACCGAATATATCCAAACCACATTTCCTAAACGCATTATATCCACAAACGGTACAATCAAGTGGCCTCCAAGATCAGCCGATTTGTCCCCTACGATCTTTTTATGGGGTTTTTTAAAAATTTAAATTTATCGGCACAATTTTGAACGGGCTCAAAATTTAATAGAATTAAGGGCGAAAATTGTCCAACATTGTGCAAACATTACAACGAATCAGTTCCGAGATACAAGATTATCTTTGTTTAATAGATTCGGTTTTTGTTTGGCTTAACAAGGAGGACTATTTGAACCTTTGATTCATAAATTTTTTCGTTTTAGCATTTTAAATTGTTTTTAGGAATTTATTTTTAATTTGTTTTAATTTAAAGAATCTTATTTTGTTTTATTTACGAATTTATTTTTATTTTGAAAGCCGTTATGGCCAAAAAAAATCAAAACATATTATCTTAGCTCGAAACATTAATTGTTAAAGAGAATTTAACAATTGATTTTCGATTTGAACTACATAAAACGTAAACATACTGTTTCAATATGTAGCGACGTTTACTACCCCCATCAAATAATTGTTCAATACTAAATCGCAGTTCGCACTTCGCACACACTACATAACTAACAAATTTTGGAAGGAGAAGGGGCGGAGTTTCTTAGACTGGTTCTGAATCCAGCTGTCTAGCTAAATACTTGATATTCATTGGAGTGAATTTATAGAAATGTTTTGTTGGTGGTCTATTTAGATCGGATATTTAGATCGAATACATTAAACTGCAATGTTCCGTTTTTGTTGGCTCGTATCTGTATAATGTACATATAGTTTTTACAAAATCTTTTCTGGATATTTCTTTATTTTTACATTTATCTATCAAATTTGTAACATATTTTAATTTTCTTTCATAATTATTATTTTTAATATTTTTCTGTAAATTGAAGCTATTCAATTGCACATAAGTTCCTACTTGAACATTTTTTAATTCATTTAAAAATACAGAAGTCAGAATACTCTGTATTTTCCTCGGCCAGCGGTTCGAAGAGACTAGTCTGCTCACACGATGACTTGGTTCATGACTACTAATTACTAAAACAGCTAGAGACGACCGTTTTGTTGTTTATAGTGCTTTGAGGAACCGACTGGCCTAGGAGTTTCCCTTTGATATCATCTGTAAGAAGTGGAGTTGATTTTACACGATAACACTTGGACAATAGAGGATTGGAGTCTCTCGTATCGTATTTTTTTTCCAATGAATCGCAACCTGACAAAGGTTCCACAAGACCATATGGTAACGTTCATGGTTATTCTTGGAGAAGATGTTACACTGCTTTTTATACAGTGTGGAAACCATTTATGGAATAAAATTCTTTATGTCATTATTTTAGAAAATTATAAAAAATGCCGAGACACGTCAACTTTTGAATTGAGTTGTGCGTTATGTAAACATAAATTTAAATGTACAGGGTGATTCACGCAAGTATGCCATAGTCGGTGTTGTTTTTTTTTATGAAACACCCTGTATATTTGCATATTTTTGAAATCCCCTTAATGAACCGATTTCAACAAACTAAATAATGTATGGTCAATTATGAATTATGCAGGGTGAAATTTTTATTTTTACAGTTATTAAACACATACATAAAATACCTGATGTATTTGATTTTAATACATTAAAATAAATGCTCAAAATGTTCTCCACCTAGTTGTTGGCAATAGCACAGTCTCCTATAGAACTCCTCCTTAACTTTGTTTAAAGTTTGAGGTGAAATATTCCGTATTTCTGTAGTTATCCTGTCTTTGAGGTCTACAATGCTAGTTGGTTGTATCGCATATACTTTGTTCTTGAGATAACCCCACAGAAAAAAATCTAACGGCGTAAGGTCTGGAGATCTAGCTGGCCACTCAATAGTACCTCTTCGTCCAATCCATTTATTGGGGAAGATTTCATCTAAATAAGTTCTTACCATTAAAGCATAATGGGGTGTTGCCCCGTCTTGCTGGAACCAAACATTTTCATTCGGTAAGCTAGGATCTATTGCGTTGGGATATAAGTTTGCCATCGCAGGAATAACTTCATTTCTAAGCAAATTTAAATATTTTTCATCTGTCAAATTTCCATCTATAAATATAGGACCAATAATATGGTCGCCTATGATACCGGCCCAAACGTTCACCTTTTGAGGGTACTGAGTATGTGTCTCACGCATCCAATTGGGATTCTCTGCTGACCAATATCTACAGTTCCGTCGGTTTACCTCTCCATTCAATGTGAATGTTGATTCGTCAGAAAAAAGAATGGTACCAAGAGCTATCTCATTTCTGTTCAGCTTATTCATCAATCTTTCGCAGAAATCCATTCTACGATCTGGATCGTCTTCTGTTAACTCCTGCACAAAAGTTAATTTGTAGGGATGAAGTTTTTCTTTATGAAGACATCTTAGAACGGTTGTATGACTAACATTATTTTCACGGGCAATTTGACGTGTACTTGAAGTTGGATTCTCTTCGACACTTAACAACATATCCACTTTCACATCATCTTCAACGACGTGTGGTTTTCTTTTCAATGGTTTGACATGTCCAAGTTCTCTGAATTGTGCATTAATTTTAGACACAGTACTTTGTGAAATATTAGGCAATTCGGGATACCTGTGATTAAATAAGTTTGCCACTTCAACTTGACTTCTGCAGTTATCCCCGTACCCGATCATCATTAAAATCTCAATTCGGTGAGTCTCAGTTAAATATTTCATTGTTATGTCGACAAGGAAAGAGTGTTTGACAAAGATTTTACTTTTTCAGTATAAACTGTCAACACATCAACAACTGACAGAATAGAAAACAATCCACATTATTTACCGATTTTGTCTAATTATTGGCGTTTTTAGGCAATTTTTAGGTATTTATGATAAAATTCATGGGCGTAGCAGGTTTTGTTTAATATACAAATACGTCTAATAATTAGTTAGTTTAGATTTTTGATAAATCCATATTAAGCTAATTTAAAAAATTACCAATATTTCAAGTGTAATAAATTATTAATTTTAAAATTTCACCCTGTATAATTCAGAATTGACCATACATTGTTCAGTTTGTTGGAATCGGTTCATTAAGAGGATTTCAAAAATATGCAAATATACAGGGTGTTTCATTAAAAAAAAACAACACCGACTATGGCATGCTTGCGCGAATCTCCCTGTTCATTTGAATTTATGTTTACATAACGCACAACTCAATTCAAAAGTTGACGTATCTCGGCATTTTTTATAATTTTCTAAAATAATGACATAAAGAATTTTATTCCATAAGTGGTTTTCACACTGTATAACTCGGATAGTTACTGTTCATGTGCTCATTAATTATAATTAATTTGCTGCCACGTTCACTCAACATAAACTCCAATATCGAAATACTATATATTTAATATTTGATTCCTGTATTTATACTATCTTCAACCAATAGGAATTTACAAAATGTCATTAAGAAAACAGATATTTGAATCGTATCATTCTAAGAATTTATTTATATACCCTATTGTTATATAAGTTTTCTAAAAATTTGTGTTCACCTGCATCAATCGCCTTAATCCTTCCGTTGCGCGCAATCACAACATCCGTCTTCAGGGCAAATTTCAGTACCCCAGGAGGTATTTGACAGCTGCGCGCAATCACAATATACCGGATCCAATACAAACATAGCGATCGATTAATTTCTCAAATTCCTTTATACTTGATAGTAAATAATCTTCCATTCTCTTCCCTAATATTCAAATCATAGCTGAGATGTTCTTTCACAGAAAAATACATATTCAGAACTACAGTTTTCCAACACAAGACATAAATATGCAGTTAGTAACACGAAAGCTGTCATTATTCATAGCCTACCCGATGTTTTACTTATTCATTATAAACGTTTTCTATAAAATAACGCGATGAGAATTCCTTTGATTCCACGTTATTTTAGGCAGCTACATTTATTGACAATTTTTATGGGATTGATGAAATTACGGAAACATTCGAAAAAGCAAGAAGTGTTGCGAATAACATTACAGTCAAGTATGATGCGGGTTTGAATGGTTTGGAAGATCTAAATTCAAGATCGGGATTGTGTAAACGAGTGTTTTTAAATACGAGTGACTTAATATCGTATGAAAAATGGAAAATGTGCGCGGCTCAAAATCTACTACGTCCATCGATTGCTGACGGATTATTAGATTTGTAACATTACTCTCGATTCATACCAAACATATTCGTTTCGATGTTCGTTCAAAACCTACCATATAATTTACAGTAGCGCTTAGAATTATGCTCAGAAGTTAGCGGATACATAGAACTTATCCTATATACATAAAACTAAAATTTATTTGTAAATATATTTTTCATTTTAATATTAAATTCATTATTTGATGGGTAAAAGTCTTAGTGTATTATTAATATGTACCTAATGAAAAGCATTAAATATTACTGAAATTTGAAAGTTGAACCCACACTAATAAAGAGGTTGCATCATGTTGACCACTATCATCCTACGCTGAAAAAATTATTTTCCAGCAACCATGGAATATCCGAATTTTTTTTTTCAGAATCATAAAAATCATGAAATTAATCATAAATACAAAGAAGAAACCACTCTACCAATTAAAGCCAAATTACCACTTGCGGAAACTGAATTTAGTCCATCAGATGTCAAAACCAACAAGATAAATGAAACTAAAGTGATTCTGTAGAGATGCGTAATTTTAAATAACCTGCAAACTTTTGAACAATGACCATCATAATTTAAAAATCATCAAACTTATAAAGGTAGTAGGTTGACGATCAGGGGCTGTATTTTCGAAATCACTCGAGTACAATTCGTGTACGGAATTGAATGAATTTCGCACGAAAATCGTATATCCGTATTTTCGAATCACTTTCGAAGGCATCGTGAACGATTTGTTTCGCATGTGGTGACTCGAGTGGGTATGCACCATTCGAATATCAAAATTCGTATACGATTATAACCTTATTTCTGTTTAGGTATATATATATACAGTATGTCGCTAATGTATGGAATAAATTCATTATTTCCAAAAAAATCCAAAAACAGGTCAATTTTAATTTTTGAATCGTCATCACATAATGTAGATGTAACGAACATTGAGTTACCCGTATTAACGTGGTGACGTAATCGGCAATTTTTTTAAATGGAACCCTTATTGAAAAGGTCTTCTAATCGTCTTCACAACGATGTAATTATTTGAATATTTATTTCTACAGGGTCGACCAAAACTGTTTATTTGGTAAAATTTTAATCATAAATTCTGATTCAATGAACTAAGTTATTGCAAGGACCGCCACTGGAAATAAAACATCGTAGTGTACCCAAAAAATATTTCTGTTTTTGGATATGTTACTGATAATAGTACTAAATTCTAATTTAACACTAATTGATGTGTATCAGTCAAGTGTTCAATAGTTAAAATCTTTAAATTAGCATAATTTGGTAATGAAACTTACAGAAACTGAACGTATCGAAATATTAATGATGATTGGCTATGGAGATAGAGTAAGGACACTGAAAGAAGTTGGCAATTTATTTAATGTTAAATACCCCAACCGTGAACCCATTTCTCAATCAACAATTAGTAAAATCGAGAAAACGTTTCGAGAAACGGGGCATGTTAAAGATCTCCCCAAAAGTGGTATAGAAAGTCAATTTCCGAAGACAAAAAAGTTGACATTTTCCTTGAGTTTCAAGAAAATCCCCACACCAGCTCGAGACAAGTTGCGCTGGATAATAATTTACACCATTCTACTGTTGCTAGAGTTCTGAAAAAGGAGAAGTGGCATGCGTATAAGATACATTCGTTCAAAGAGCTGCTAGAAGATGACTTTGATAGGAGAATCGAATTCTATGAAACAATTATGGAACGATGTAACAGAGATCGTAATTTCATACAAAATATACTTTTTTCAGATGAAGCAACTTTTATGCTCAACGGCTATGTAAACCGCCAGACGTATCAATACTGGGCAAGTGAAAATCCCCATTGGATGCAGGAGTATAGGACACAATATCCTTAAAAGGTGAATGTTTGGGCCGGTATTATAAACAATCAAATAATAGGGCCATATTTTTTTGAAGGAAGCTTGACCGGTACTCGATATTTTCAATTTCTTCAGGATTATCTATTACCACAATTAAATCAACTATTTCCAAATAGACGTGATTTGTGGTTTCAGCAGGATGGGGCACCCCCACATTACGCCTTTGATGTACGAACCTACTTAAATGCTGTTTATCCAGATAGGTGGATAGGAAGAAGAGGAACGATCGAATGGCCACCAAGGTCGCCAGATTTGATACCTTTAGACTTTTTTTTCTGGGGATACTTGAAGAGCAAAGTTTATCAAAGTCGCCCAAATGATATAGAAGAGTTGAAGGACCGCATCAGAACGGAGATTGCACAAATAACGCCTGAATTTCTTGTAAACGTTAGAGACGAATTTATTGCTCGGCTGTCTCATTGCATTATTGCTGAAGGTCATCAGTTTGAACATTTAATATAATTTAATTGGTTTTTACTAAACAGTTCTCAGTATTTTAGTAAATAAACAGTTTTGGTCGACCCTGTAGAAATAAATATTCAAATAATTACATCGTTGTAAAGACGATTAGAAGACCTTTCCAATGAGGTGTTTTGAGACACATGGTTGCATTTAAAAAAATTACCGATTACGTCACCACGTTAATATTGGTAACGCAATGTTCGTTACATATACATCATGTGATGACGATTCAAAAATTAAAATTGATCTGTTTTTGGATTTTTTCCAAAAGTCGTTTATTTTGGAAATCATGAATGTATTCCATACATTAGAGACATACTGTATATACATCTGAAATAGATAAACATAACTGATTTTTGAAAGATCACAGGGCTTTCTTGTGTTTTAATTATTTACGAATTACACATTATCAATATGTTGAAACACGTTGAAACAATTAGATCAGTGGATTTTAAGTTGGGCATTTATGATAAAAGATGTACATCAGTCTAATAAAACAGACTGCAGAGAAAGCAATAAAACAATTTTTTCTATATAGTAATTTCCATACATATAAGAAATTGACAACCTTCTTATCTGATATATGCTAACAAATAAAAGTTGGGTTAGGTTTAGTGATAAATGTCGAAAAATGGTCTAAAAGATCTCTGCTTTTTGTAAGGGAGAAATGGAATTGTCGAATTTGCTGTATTGCCAATACAAATATTTATCGCATATGAACACATTTTCGAAGATGGTTCAAAAATACGGTCTTCGAATCGTGTGCGATTTTTTTCATTCGAATTAAATCGCATACGAAATAGTTCGACTGATCTCGAAAATACGGCACCAGTATATGCTGACTATTTATTAACGAATCACGCTATGTATAAAATAATGAACACACTGAACAATATGTATAATAAGTTAACAAAGTACTTAAAAGTTCATAAACTTGGAAATCGCACATCCACAATATTATATACTTGAATGTACTTCTCAATTGATCATTTCGATTAGAGCTATCGCATAAAACCGCATGTAGTTACTGGAAATTATCTATAGATTAAAACAAAAACGGTGGACACCAAAAAAAATCACCTAATTGTTATTTCGCGTTATATATTTTCACCAGAAACAAATTAATTGTGGATGTCCACTTTCTATATTCAAGTAATAGCAAAATTTATAACGATAAACACCACAAACTATATTTTAACGTAAAATCTCACATTTTCTACATCTCGGCTTGTCATTATTACTAAAAATGCAGCTCTCGATTCAAAATAAGATTGATAACGTAATTTTTCGATTAATATGAATGAAATTGTCGCGAATGAACTGTATTATAATGCGGCAGGTTTTTAGAGGCACTTGTCACTCTATCGTTACGCCGATACCATCCGTGCACGACATACGCCGCATGACTAGATGGAAAGCCCGCGTGAGCCGAAGAAATAGAAAACGAGGGAGCGCCAGAAACGATCCCAAAAATCCGAAAACTACCGAAGTACAAAGGGCACTAGACGAACATTCTGGCGAACTAAAAATATGAGATTGATTTATAATAGGTTGTCGAAAATGTTCAATTATTTTTAGATTGTTAAACCTTTTCTGTGTGGAGAAAATTGAGAAATGAGAGGATAGGTTATTATCTTTTGAAAGCACAAGTTTATCTTAAAATGTCTTTATTAATTCTCACAATAAACTTCACTGTTTGATCAATTTCCATTTTAAATATATGTTATGAGGAGTGGTTTATACAATAGAGACTATTGCCACGGCGCACTTAAAAAATTAGTCAGGACCCAACTAATATCTTTCAGTGATTTATAATTAGAATACCTTATAGTATATTATTCAACGAGCGGTAATGTAGTTTGCAGCACAAGCCTCAGGCTACTACTACTGCTACACCAATTGTAAGACAATTTTTTTTTCTCACCCTGTTATTCTTAAAATAGTTTTCGTTTCAAGTAAAATAAATTAAATCATGGGTACACCCTAATATTTCAGAAATGCATTTCTCGACAATTATCTGAAATAGATAAGTAAAATATCATAATGTCACGTAGCCTTCGAGGCCACGAAAGGGGAAAGAAAGGTTTTAAGAACGATTTGGGTCTTAGTTGCTAGAAGATAACTAAAGTGTTCACTTGAGCCAGATAAATTTAAATATATAAAATATAGTGTGTATTGTGGTGCATGTCAGGAGTTTAAATAGGTGAGTCTATCTCACAGAGTAATTCAGTTTTGCCTGTTATTTGATATTTGAATTTAAAAGATATTTTATCACATAGAGTATATATATTTGCTAATTATTTTTAATAATAACTTTGTTTAAAGTTCTTTAATATTCAACGTTATTAAGAACATTAATTTGTTGTTGCATTTCCTATTCATCCAATCCTTCTGTACTGTGGAGAGTTTGTGCCACTTGCAGTTTAATTCACATACCTATACTGTACTGTGGAGAGTTTGCGCCACTTGCGGTTTGTCCATTCCTGATACAGGGTGACTTCTCACGTCACCTATATCTCCTTCCACACCCCTGTATTGTGGAGAGCTTGAGCCACTTGCAGTGTAACCTTATTTAGCTGTACAGTGGAGAGTTTGTGCCACTTGCAGTTTAACTCACATACCTATACTGTACTGTGGAGAGTTTGCGCCACTTGCGGTTTGTCCATTCCTGATACAGGGTGACTTCTCACGTCACCTATATCTCCTTCCACACCCCTGTATTGTGGAGAGCTTGAGCCACTTGCAGTGTAACCTTATTTAGCTGTACAGTGGAGAGTTTGTGCCACTTGCAGTTTAACTCACATACCTATACTGTATTGTGGAGAGTTTGCGCCACTTGCGGTTTGTCCATTCCTGATACAGGGTGACTTCTCACGTCACCTATATCTCCTTCCGCCCCCCTGTATTGTGGAGAGCTTGAGCCACTTGCAGTGTAACCTTATTTAGCTGTACTGTGGAGAGTTTGTGCCACTTGCAGTTTAACTCACATACCTATACTGTACTGTGGAGAGTTTGCGCCACTTGCGGTTTGTCCATTCCTGATACAGGGTGACTTCTCACGTCACCTATATCTCCTTCCACCCCCCTGTATTGTGGAGAGCTTGAGCCACTTGCAGTGTAACCTTATTTTGCTGTACTGTGGAGAGTTTGTGCCACTTGCAGTGTTTTATTATTTTGCTGTACTGTGGAGAGTTTGTGCCACTTGCAGTGTATTATTATTTTGCTGTACTGTGGAGAGTTTGTGCCACTTGCAGTGTATTATTATTTTGCTGTACTGTGGAGAGTTTGTGCCACTTGCAGTGTTTTATTATTTTGCTGTACTGTGGAGAGTTTGTGCCACTTGCAGTGTTTTATTATTTTGCTGTACTGTGGAGAGTTTGTGCCACTTGCAGTGTAATATTATTTTGCTGTACTGTGGAGAGTTTGCGCCACTTGCAGTAGTTATAATATTGTTTGTGGAGAGTTTGTGCCACATATTCCTTACATGCACTGGGGAGAGTTTGCGCCCCTTGCACCTTTCCTAATAACCCTATATATTTACTATTAGGCATTTATTTTTGATCAAGTGAAGTTTTAACTTTACTTTAGTACTGATATGCATAATCACAGTTCAAACACATAAGATGCACCTTGTATATTATTAATACTTTCATTAATTTTGGGGATTTCAAGTAAACTAATCGTTAGTCAATAATTAATCATTATTTATGGCAAATTGAATACTCAGAGTGTTTTTCTATCTAATTCCAGGTACGTCATCTCGGTTGTTGAACCTACTTGGAGCAGGTCCATAGTGACTGTTCAATTAAATCCAGGCATCACGTCCAGTGTCTTGTAAATAGTTATTTTCAACATTTTGATTTGTTTTATTATCTATATTAAAAACGATCGAATGTAAGTACACAGTAAGTAATTAAAAGTTAAATTCTAATTAAATATATCAATCTTTACAAATCACTCATTCTCCTCAAGTCAAGTTTTTCCCTCCTTACACAATCTTGAAAATTTAAGTATCCTACGCCGTTATATTTGTTTTGTGATTTTTCGGGTAACAAATTTTGTACAGAAGCACTATAGCCCGTTCAGTACAAAAACCGTTGCACGTCATCAAAGTGTTGAAAAAGAGACGTTCGTTTATATCATGTCATTCGATTGCTGCTGTCAATCACTATGTTAAGCCTCTCTAAACTCAATAAATATTGAAATTTGTAGGTTGCATTGTATTAAAGAATATAAATATATGTTTAAAGAAAGGTTTCGTAATTAATTTCATATCAAATACAGCTCGTAGGTTAATTAAATATTAAACTCAAACTAACGTCAGTCTTAATAAAAACTTTTTATGTTGGCAAAAATGCGCGCTGTTGCCGCGATTAAAATGGTTTATTTCAGGTTCAGTTGACGTCTTGACATTTTTGGGGTTATGTTGTCACAAAAACTGCAAAGAACTGTGAGTAATTTTTCACAAGCAGTAATGAGTTATCAAAGTTAAAGTCACATCCAAAAAAACGTATAAATGAAACTTAATAATACGGCAATAGTTGATGCATTTACTCCTGATACTATTTACAGCGTTTATGAAGCAAGTATGTATAAGTTCAATATTATACCCAATCAACTGTATTTATTATATTCTGTTACATTATTCTTAATACTTGGCAATTATACATGGACATTTTTTTTATAGATAATCATGTCACTTTAGGAATGTTACTGCAGTAATTGGAGGAAGAACAATAATTATTAAATGTAGAATGTTCCTGAGTAGTTTACTAAAATATGATACATCCACAAAGAGGACTTATGGAACTTTCAACAAAAATAAACCACTGTATACATTTGTTTTTATTAATGAATCCTGAATTTTCCAAAATGGTGCTGTAGGCTGTTCATGTCAAAAGGTATGTTACAATGATAATATAAAATTTTAGAATGCAAAATTGTTTTTATTCTAGATATTTTGTATTACATGCTGAGAATGAAAATGGTTATATTGATGGAGCAGAAAGTTTATTTTTATATGAATCTCAGATGAGTTATTATCATGGGAAAATGAATGAAGAACATGTGTTTAAATGGTTTGAAAACCAATTACTTACTATTGAATCTTTCTTATTATGGACAATGCTTTTCGATAATATTAGGTTAATGACACAATATAGAATTCAATCAACAAAAAATGTTGAAGCTGAGCTTATTTATATTACAGCCTAGTAAGTAGATACAAACTGTATTTGAACAGTGATATAGCAAATTATATGTTAGAATTCAGAAGACTACACAACTAGTTTAATACATTCAAAAGTCTTACATCAAATTATACCTAATAGACAATAAATGCTGTTTTACTTTTATTTTTACAAAAATAATATTATAGGTACATTTGAATAAATGTTTTTTTCAGAAACAAACCCCCCAACAAAATGCATTGTGGATATGAACAGTATAGTCACAAAGTATTACCTACCATCTTTTTAAAAATCCTATTGAGTTAATACTGGCTACTGCCAAGCAAGCCGGTAGATGCATTCCAGAAGTTACGGGTTGGAATTGGTTTGTGCGTGAACCTCTCAAATTTGAAAGATTTCTATTTGACAATTATTGTTCTACCTTATTTAAAAAAATAGTATTACAAACTTTTCGGTGTAGTAACTAATTTATAAATTTGCAATGTTTCTTTTTAATAAAACAATTCCATAAAAATTGGGGTGGCATTATTTATTATTTTATTTTAATCATGATATTCAAAATAAGTAATTCAGGCAGCATTTTCTAAAGGTACATGTGTATATCACAAAGTTTTATAAAAACTACAAAGAATTAATTTAAAAGTTTTTATTGAATTGAAAGGTCTCATTTGATCAATCATTTATTAGCAATACTTTCAGTTGCGGTAGATGCTGGAGAGCTAAAACAAAATGGTAAATATAAATTTGGATTGATTAGAAGATGATGGAGTGATAAATAATTCACCAATATACTGATAATTATAATATGTATTGATTTCAGTGCTACGATTTAGTCAATCATTTGCATATACCTTCACTCGGAGAATAGAATGGATTTGCTCTCCTTTTCTGAGCTGTGGTGGTGCTTGCTGTACAATTTTCTTTTGCTATGATCAATGATCATATATCTCAGGATGATTTTCCTTGTTGAAAATGACACATCCCGGCTTTTCTAAAAAAATTTTAAGATTTATTTCACCAAAATATAAAATAAAATTGCCTACCTTTAAAAAGGAGGTAGATCCAGGTTATCAGAACTTTTTTATTTATAATTTGTCTGTAAACCTTACATCAATCTTTCATATTTTAGTGACAACATTCTAGAAGCCAACATGTACTTAGGTAATTGTAACCTAAAAATTATATTAGATAATATTTTTTCCTTGATACTATATATACATGCATTTTAAATACTAGTTCCATAACTTCTAACTAATTAAGTGTGTGGTGTAAACATACAAATAAAGGTGTTAACTATTCCGTACATACCATTTTAGTGCTAAAAATAATTCCATGGTTTTTAAAATAAGAATTTCTTAGTGCTGTACGGTTAACATACAAATTAAAATTTTATATGTAACTGAAATAAGTCGAAGTTTCTTTGCACGCAATAACCATCAATAACTAAACCTAACCTAGAATATTTGATAAACTTCATTTGACATATACTAGATTCTCATATTATTTCAAGGGCTTGGCAACATAGTACAGTTATGACAGATGTGACGTGCAACGGTTTTAATACTGAACGGGCTATAGCTACTTGTCCTTAATAATCATTCATTTTCACTATTTGAATTCGTCTTTTTTAACACAATTATTATTATTATTAATTAAATTTGAAATGAAAACGTCAAAATTTACTTATTAAATATGTCAAGTGAGATTACTTTCCTGGACTGTTCCGATTCGATTCGGCGAGATTAGTATAGTAGGAGCACTGAGAAATATTAAGGCCGAATCTCACTTATCAGCACCTCATAAGAACAGCGACTGATCATCACCAGCAGATTTCTCATGTGTATTTAAATGTAACCGCGCCTACTTAACAACATCAGCACAGCACCGACAAGGCACGTCAACGCCTCAACCACAACACATTTCTCAGAGAGAATATTTTGCGGACGGCGTGCTGGTGGTGTGCTGATTCTTTGCCGACGTCTTACACTCACTTATCAGCACATTTCGGTTAGTACAGTGTTTACAAATTGTTTTATAGGCATATACAATATCTCTGACAATATAAAGTGAAACTTATAGTCGGGTATCGCGGCGGTGCTGATTCCGTGTCGATGCGGTGTCGACGGTAATGACGGTGCTTGTCAGGTGCCGTGCCGTTAAGTGCGTTTCGGCCTTTATATATTGAAATGGTATCAAATTATCAAAATAGGAGTATAGCGGGGAAATACCAGTCAATGATGTTGAATCACCTGAATCAATTGTATTTATTCTTAAAAAGTTTACATTATTACATTATTTTTAAGTATTTATAAATGAGAAGGAAATACTTACCTTAATATTGATGAAAAGCTAATAATTCTTTATACAATCATTTGAAATAACGAACAATTTGATTTAATAATACTTCATTGAAATTATCATGAGAATTTGAAAATATAGTTTGACAGAATTATAACCTAAATCATGGTTGAGTTGTCACTGTCAAAATGACATCAATATCAATGAATATTTGTCATGCTTTGAAAATACAGAAGGATTAGCCAGAATCAAAGAATTTTAATAGCAGAAATTGCTGTGTTGTGATTGGAAGATTATTATGGATTTTTAAATTATTAAAAAAGGTTCGTAATTATAAATTTAGACTGGGTTTATTTAAGAGAAGTAATGGTATAGATGTATTGTACATTTTTTAAAAGATTACATGAATACTAATACATTTATAGATTGTATTAAATTTTGTATTAAATGTTAAAGAATAATTCATATAATCAGGTATTTTCTTAAAAAGCGACAATTCAAAGGTTTTAATTTGTGAAGAAGAAAAACATTAGTGAAAGGACAGATATTAAAGATTATAAAAGACATTAAATAAGAAATTTAAGAATTTTAACTAATATAAAAAAAAATTTGGAAATCGGTTGACCCTAAGGACCATCCCTGCAACTTCCCGCTATATTCAATTTTCAAACGCATGCGATTTTGTCGCTAGTTGCGATGTATTTGAGCTCTTCGAGCTCAAAAATTTAATTTTTGTGTTATTTTGAGCTCTTCGAGCTCAAAAGTCTTATCAAAGTTCGATGAAACACGATTTTTTTAATTTTCAAACTGCTATAACTTTGGAATGAATTAACCGACTTTCACGCGGTTGGCGGTGATCGATGTAGTTTTTTGAGCTCTATAAAAAATTTAGAACAAAAAAATTTATCTGATGAAACATTTCGGAGTTTACAAAAAAAAACACTTTTTTTCGATTATTTTCGACAACGATATCTCATGAACGCATCAACCGATTCTGACGCACTTAGTGGCGATCGATGCGGGTTTTCAAGGGTAAGAGCTGATTAGTTTTTGAGGTCGATCGGTTCAGACAATTCGGAGATATTTTGAAAAAATGAAAAAAAAACGACTTTTTTCCCTCTATTTTTCACTTTTTTTGCAATTTCTCAAAATCTACCAGTCCGAATTGGTTCCAACTTACAGGAAATCTAAGTTTAGCGAAGCCCTTTCGAATGACACTAACTGCGATCAAATCGGTCAAGCCGTTCAGAAGTTATAAGTGGTTTACACATACACACACACACACACACTCATACACACCGGGAAATCATTGTGCGGCCACTTGACACTGACGTGAATTATGGGGTCAATGGAATTTCGACATGTACCCTGTGTGGAATTTTCCAATCTATATATAGCTATTTGAATTATTTAGAAACACTCCTTCTTTCACCACCTTTGATGCTAACAGACTTAGGGGGTCAGTCCTCTTAAAGATAGATATGGTTACATACTACGGTATAACGCCTTATGCGGCCATACACACTTTCTTACACACTTTTATGTCAAGGTCACGCTTTTTTTAGCGAATTAAGATATTACCAACATAATGGGGTCATACACATACATTGTTGTCACATCATTTGAATTTCGCAACTACCTCTCCTGAGAATAATAATACTTAAAGGTTTATGAATTATTAGACTTTATATGGATTAACAGTTTTGAAAACTAACTTGGAAGATACTAGTAGACCCGACAGACGTTGTCCTGTCCTAACATTGTCTTGTCAAGGGATCGTTTTGTGCCCGCTGAGTGGAGTGTCAGAGTAACTTGTTCATTTCAAACTTAACGATACCTATACAGAAACTGTCCGGTCCAGCCGTTCTCGAGTTAAAAGTGTTCCAACAAACTCGAGGTCCAGCCGTTCTCGAGTTAAAAGTGTTCCAACAAACTCGACTAAATAAGATATTATACACGCGGTCGTTCTCTGCCCGTTGAGTGGAGTGTCAGAGTAGCTTTTGTTTATTTCATACTTCTATAAATGTGATCCTTACAATTAGCTGATCTCCAAGTAACGATATAGTCCAAGAGCTAGTAACACGTGTTTCATGAAGTGTTTGATGCACCTTGAAATTTTGTGCCATAGTATCGACTGGATAGATGAGCAGGTAAGTAAGTGAATTTACTGTTTGGACCCTTACTTTGTGGAATCTATTCATATTACTTTTTCAAATGAAACTAAGTTTTTCTAATTAATTCCACTATTTAATGAAGAAATTATGAAAACTAAGATATTGATAAATATTTCGATATTGACATATTATATATACAGAGTGTTTCCAAATTCATGCGACAAAATTCAGGATGTGATTGCTCGTATAAAATTAAGATGGGTCTTTCCTATAACAAAATTTCCTCAGCCCACCCCTTTCCGAGATATCACCTTTAAAAGGTGGTGACTAAAATTGAGTTTTTATTTTCCTTCCAAAATTTCAGTAAAGCTAGGAACTTGAAATTCTGTAATTTTCGTGCACTCGCAAAGGACTAACCACCGGTATTTTTTCAATATTCCAGTTACATTATACGGGGGTGAAATTAGCAACCCTTACTTTATTTCATATCAAAACTTTTTTTCGAAATGAAGTTTTATGAAATGAAATTTAACTTAAAATCCTTGTTTTATTTAAAAAAATTTTTTATTCTTAATTTTTTTTCCAAAACCAATAGCTAATAGAAAAAAAATAAACACCATAATTTATAATTTTTCTTAATATTGAAAATATTGAAAAAATACCCGTGGTTAGTCCTTTGCGAGTGCACGAAAATTACAGAATTTCAAGTTTCTAGGTTTACTGAAATTTTAGGAAAAAAATAAAAACTCAATTTTAGTCACCACCTTTTAAGGGTGATATCTCGGAAAGGGGTGGGCTGAGGAAATTTTGTTATAGGAAAGACCCATCTCAATTTCAAACGAGCAATCACCTCCTGAATTTTGTCGCATGAATTTAGAAACACCCTGTATATATTATATTATACATATTCTGACGATGATATGTCAATATCGAAATAATTATCAATATCTTAGAGTTTCCATAATTTTTTCATTAAATAGTGGAATTAATTAGAAACACTTATTTTCATTTAAAAAAGTAAGGTAAGCAAGTGTTTGCTTGCCCTACCTGGGGAAAATTTGCGCATAGGAGAAAGAAGTTTGCCCAAAGAATGTTTATTTCAGAGGCCAGCAAACAGGAATCTAAATTTAAAATCACATAAAATACAAAAATTAATAAGGCAGACACTTTTGAGGGGGTTAACATTTAATAAAAACACCCTCAAGTTGTTTTTTTTTAAATACAAAATAAAATGTTTGATTCACGTTGACATTTTAACAGCGTCTTAATTTCATATAATAAAAAATAATTAGAAAAAGGTAGACACTATTTTTGGGGATTAATTATCGGAAAACTTGGAAATAAATATTAAATAGAAAGAGATAGGCAGCGTGTAGTCGTGGATGTGAGTGAGAGCACCGATTACCGGCCTAGCTACGGTCTTTCCCTGCACTCTCATTGGCTTTTGTTCACGTGTTCTTGTACAGCTGTACTGACTACACATTTTTAAATTAAATTCTGGAGTAACATAAAAAAATATGTTTATTTTTATTAATAACTCATTTTTAAATTTTTAATCTCTCAAGATAGTTGAATACTACAATAATAATGATGAAATAAATAGCATTTATAGTTTATCATATTTAGGAACAAAATAATCAGTGCTTGGTGTTATTATGAAAAATCCTATGATTAGTGTTAATGAGAAATTTTATTCATTTATTATAGTTATGAAAAATATAGGAAATACGCGTAGACTTAATTAAAAATTAAAGTATATTTTTAATTTTCGCCTTCTTGTTTACTGAAAATGTGTAGTCAGTACTTTGTCAGTATCAACTGACCACAGATCACCTACCTAAGTACAGATGGACAAGAACACGTGAACAACAGCCAATGAGAGCGCAGAGAAAGACCGTTGCTAGGCCGGTAATCGGTGCTCTCACTCACATCCTCGACTACGCGCTGCCTATCTCTTTCTATTGAAATTAATATTTATTTTCAAGTTTTCCGATAATTAAACCCCAAAAAAATGTCTGCCTTTTTCTAATTATTTTTTATTATATGAAATTAAGACGCTGTTAAAATGTCAACGTGAATCAATCACTTTATTTTGTATTAAAAAAAAAACAACTTGAGGGTGTTTTTATTAAATATGTTAACCCCCTCAAAAGTGTCTGCCTTATTGATTTTTGTATTTTATGTGATTTTTAATTTAGATATCTGTTTGCTAGCCTCTGAAACCAACCCCAAATTTTTTTACACCTTTTATGCGCAGTACCTGGTGTTCCCAGGTAGGGCAAGCCAACATTTGATTACCTGCTCATTTATCCAGTCGATACTATGGCACAAAATTTCAAGGTGCATCAAACACGTGTTACTAGCTCTCCGACTAATACCTACAAAAAAATTTACCGCCATTTTTTGTCAAAAGTAGAATTTTTTAAAATATTTTTTACCCGCTGAGTGGAGTGTCAGAGTAGCTTTTGTTTATATCAAACTTAACGATACCTACACAGAAACTTTGAATTTTAATTTACCGTCATTTTTTGTTCAAAGTAGAACTTTTTTAAATAATTTTTTTTATAAATGTCATCCTTACAATTAGCTAATCTCCAAGTAATGATACAAAAATTATTTTATTATATTATATTTTAATTCACCGCCATTTTTTGTCCAAAGTAGAATTTTTGTAAGTAATGTTTTTTCCCACGGGAACGGGATAAAAAGTATCATATGTCCGTCTCCTGGTTCTAAGCTACCTCCCCACCAATTTTCAGCCAAATCGGTTCAGCCGTTCTTGAGTAATAAATAGTGTAACTAACACGACTTTCTTTTATATATGTATAGATGATTATGGCATTTCACGTTTTTTATTTATTTTTATAACCAAATTAGTAAGTTAAAGTTTTTCCAACAAATGATAATATGTTTCATTCATTAAGTATGCCGGTGGATGTTGGGTTTGTGAAAGTTACCTATTTCTAATGATTGCGACAGCGAGGTTGTTACTACTATATAAATATGATTCAAATCCCTTCAAAGATGAGATTTTTGAATTTTTGCTAATTTTTGTTTGATCCCTATTTCTCACTAAAATAATTACCAATTTCGATTTGAATTTGCCTAGGTGCAGTACCCAAGTAAGGTTATTCAAATAATGCAACAACTAGGGATGATGTATTATTTAAAAGAATAAATCAATTCCATACAGAATTATTAGAAACCTAACACGTTTCAATTTTATTATATCTAGTTAATTATTGTATATTAAACATGTGTTTCCCCTGTATTAAACTGAAAGCGTACATTTTTCTGATTTTTATAACATACTTTTGGGGCACCGCATTAGTTATATTTTAGTTTTCCGTTGTTAACAGGATCGCGGTCGGTCGGGAACAAAAAACTATGAACAATACCCACATTGTGGGGTCTTCGTAAACACACCGAAGCAGGTGTCTTTTTTATTCGACCTTCGACCAGAAACAACTAATCATAGACGGCCAACTACATGGGCCTAAATACTTTATCTACAACTGTTTCACAGACCAAGTTTGCATGGTCAGGATGGAAAAAAAAATTATCCACATATAATGACGTTGCAAACTTGGTTTCTGAAGCAACTGTGGATAAATATTGAGTATCTTTCAATTTATTATGAAATTTTTTTTAACCTTGCGTTTCATTATTCATATTTTAAATATGGAAATTAGAGGCTTGTTGCCTGTTTCATAATGATACAGATTTTAATTACGAAATACATTTTGTAGTCAATGGCAACTCATAACTTTTTAGAGAAGTGGGTATCCTTTACAAATGATTTACCTTTGAAAGTTATGTCGCAAAAAATTGCATTATTTTAAAAACGGGTATATTTGAAACTAGAAATTAACGATGACACTAAAAAATTTGATCGGCTGTTGCCACAATGCTATTCTTTAACTTTTTCCATTTTCGTTCTGTTTCCCTCTTCTTCTTCTGATTTTTCATTAAGTGCTTTCTTGTAGTTTTGGTTCGTGTGTTCCTCTTTTTAGTTTTTCAGTATTCCATTGTTTCTTCTGTTCTGTCCCTTTATTTATTTATCTTCATTTTCATTTGATTACCACCAAAAGTTTGTCAGAGTCTATGTTTGCTTCCCTAAATGATCCAGTATCTTCTACCATGCATAACCATTTTATTGTTTAATGCATGGCCTATTTGGTTGCCTTACTTTGAGCCTGGTTTCACCTAAGTTATTATATGTTCTCTTTTGTATCTGAATTTGGTGCTTATAATATACGAGTCTGTTACCGTTCCACAGTTACAGAGTTTCGATTCATTCTCGTTTGTCAGGGATTGTATTTTCTTGTCGGCTACCATGTCATTGTATTCCTCTTTTCCGATTGGTGCATTACACCTATAACTAACTTTATATCATTGCTTGGGATACATCTTCTTTATCTCCTTCCTTTGCGTCAACCGTGGGTGCATAGATAGTTACTATTGTAAGGCTTTATTGTTTATTTTTTGTTATTATTGACAGTCTGCTGTTTACAGCTTGTAAGAGCAATATTTTTATCTCTAATTCTTTTATTCCATTTTTCCCTCCTTTTTTTCTCTAGTTGTTGCTTCTTCGTAAAGGGTCTGTTCTTTGAAAGATATTTTTCAAATTTTGTGAAGCGTTATAATAGTATTGAACTATTAACTTTGACGTTTATATATTTTCATTTCAATTGCTATTTCTTTCATTTTCCCTGGCTTTAACATTGTTCTTATATTCCATGTACCTATTTTTATCTTATCACTATTTCTGCATTTCCTGTTTTCTTTTGTTATTTTAATGTTTGTTCTGCAGCGATTGTCGTTTCAGTTTGTACCTATAATATTATTGATACTGTCTGCTCTATTTCTATTGATAATATTATAGTTTTCTTTCCCATAATGGTTACTGACGTTATTACTAGTTATAATTTAATTTAATATAATATAATAATATATATATATATATAAATATACTTGGTTTGCTGATTTATTTGAACGTCTTGAAAATTTAGGAATACATCTCTGGTGATGTGTACAACCTTCGTTAACGATATTTTTTCAGCTCTAAGGATAAATGTATATCGTAAATATGCGACGTAATCACTAGATGGTCATTACAAAAGAGATAAAACCGACAAGTAAAAAAGATAGTTTTGGAAGGTTGCATTACCATAACTTACATCTGGACTGTTAGGAACAATTTATATTGGTGAAGACCATTTTAATTATGATTACATAACGTTCATTTTTTCAATACACTTTTTATTTTAAATTTTATACTCAGAATATTTCTATTGCTATTGTGTTCAACAGACCCATTCAAGGTTGATTATGTATGGCCCTTAGATTCCTAATAAACAAAAGTGTCTGGGCCGACACGTACATTATTCAATTACGCAAGGACTTCCTATTCAACATTTAATAGTTACAAGCAACTACTGAAGCGGCAACACCGCGCTGTACCATATAATAAAATAACGTATTCACAACTTCTAAATATTTTCACTTGTCCCATAAGGTAGGTTATAATCCGTGTAAGAGAGTTCGCCGAATGAAGAAGTTAAAGAGGGCAGCACTTGCTGATCAACTACTTTGACCACACAATGTTCGCTCTCATCTCGTCGATTAACACACATTTTCGCACAACCTATAACAGCATTTTTGGGGTCAATGTAATAAAGTAGGTACCATTCGAATCAGCATAACGTGTAGAATGCGTTAAAGTGGTTTTTAAATTGTGGGGTCCCAAAAATGGCCACACAATTCAGGATGGCCACACTACTACAGTGTAAATCATGTACATGGCCACATAATGATTTCCCGACAAACGCACACACACACACAAAACGTCGAGATTTGTTGAAGCCTCGATTTTTTAAAAACGGGGTAAAAACAATAACTTCCCGATTTTTCGAAAATTATTAGGAAGAATCCTTGATTTTCTTAGCGGGAAGTTAAAAAAATTCACTTGGTAACAGGATTATTGATTTTGGAAAAATTAGGAAGGAAGCTTTTTGATTTTGAAAAAGTATTGTCGGAATAAGATTTTTTGAAGAAAAATATAAAATAAAAAGTATAGAAAGAGTGTTGGAGAGTTGAAGGAGCTGGAAATTGATCCAGAAAATTGGGAGAAAAAGTAAAAGTCGGGTTTTGGAAAGTGTGAAGGAGGCTCCTACGTGGAGTTGGTCCTGTATTCCAGGAGAGTGTGAATTGGTAACACTCTTATATGAATTGCAATCCAGAGAATTGAAAGGCCATCATCAGTTCGGTGCTTCGTGGATAGTGACAGGTTGGTTTATTTTTTTATTGGTACCAATATAAATGATAAAGAAATAATTTGATAAGATGTACATTGTACATCTGTAAAGGGGGTTTAGATTATTAACAAGTTTTAATTTTAATTAAATTCTAAATTCTAAATCTATTTCACCTTATATTTGAAAGCACTATTATATTTTAGGTTAAGGTACTTTTGTTCCATAATTTTGTTGTTATTTGCCACATTAGTATTTAATATTCATGTAATTTTTCTATAAATGCATTCATCATATTATTAGTAAATAGTTTAATTGAGATTCCTTGCATTTTATTAATATAAATATATAAATAGTAAATTTTTGTTTTTGTTTAGATAGAATACTATATCTCCTAAAATTAAATTGTAGACAACTCACAACAAAGATAATAGTTATTAAAATTTGAAAATACGTGGTTGGGATCTGCGTTAATAAGGAGTGCTTTCCAGAGGCGTAACAAAATTCATTAAAATTAATAAATTGTTGTATTCATAAAATATATTTGATTCAAAGTTTTAACATTAATATAAAAACAAAATTATTTATCAGCGCCGGAACCCAAAGAGAGTCAGAGTTCATCTTCCGATTTATAGATAAGCTAGCTTAAAAAGGGTAAGTTAATAAAACAAATTAATAAAAATAACAATATAAAATAAATATATGAATATAATAACAAATCATAACAATATATACCTACTATTAATTTCTCAAAAGCAGTTGAATTAATGAATATATAATTCAATAGCATATAAAGAAAAATACTTTTGAATGTCCAATTCATGTTTCTAAAAACTTCTTCCATTTTTTATTATAACTAACTTTAATCATAAATCTCAGGAATAATCTCGAAATTTTATCGAAAAGTCCAGGGCATGGTCCAGGGGCCGTATTTTAGAGATCATTCGATCCCAATGTACGAAATTGAATGAATTTCGCATGAAAATTGGTTAACCGTATTTTCGAATAACTTTCGAAGGCTTCGGGCACGATGGTGACTCGAGTGGGTATGTACCATTCGAATTTCAAACTTCGTATACGATTATAACCTTATTTTTGTTTCGTTATGTTCAGTAGACCAATCCAGAACACGTAACTTTGACATGTTGGCCATATTGTGCTAGAGAGCAACCAAATCGATTAGTTAACGTTGAAGCTTGCCTGTTTTCGCATCTGCTTAATTTAAAAATTCAGATTTCTGTTGTTATTTCCATAAAATTGTAGCAAATATTACTCGAAGTACGTATTATTTATTTCTAAGTGGTGATATCAAGTACCAGTACGAAGAAAAACTTAGGATTATAGACAATATCGACCCTTACGCTCTTTCGACTAAATAACTTTCTTTGCCCTGCTTCACAGTTAAAAGCTTATAGAAGCTTAAAAGCCTAAAAATACTACGAATCGGGTTCAGTCTTGAGGAAATCAGCTAAGCAAATTTATTAACCTCGCTTCATTGAAACAGCTGGAAATCGAAAAAAGGATACCTTATCTTTTTCACCCCATATTCCACACTTAACAACACTACAAAACGATGGCATTTTGTTGGAAATACTCAATATCGCCAGATGTAGTTGTCTAGTTATTGTTATATTTTTACCATGGAATAATTTGTTTAATTAAGTTTGACAATATAAAGTAATTCACATTTTGAGTTTCCGAATATTATTTAATATAAAAATAGACTGTTCTTCCATTAAAACCCATCAGTAAAATCCATCAGGTTATGGGCCCAGTATAAGACGGTCTGTCTATAACGAGGAAACAAACAGCTGCAGTAAAATATTTCAGTTATGGGTTCGTCTTCTGAAAGTTCTTGTACAAGAATCACTAAAAAAATCATATCGCAATTAAATCTCGAATCTATTAACCAAGAAAATAGTGATTCGTCAGTATCATCAGTATCATTAATCTCAATACCAAAAACTTCGGATGCCCATTAAACTCACTACTATATATTACAATGGAACGTAAATATATCCATTTAGAAAAAATGTTTAAAATTTTATTAGCAGAACACTCTCCTTCAATAATATGTTTTCAAGAAACCCGTTCTTCTAAAAAGATCTACGCTATGAATAAAATTACTCGTGCTATTATAAAAATTGAACAAACCAGCAGATTGCAAGTGGAGGTGTAGCAGTGTATGTGAAAAATGTCTTACATGCAGAACAGATACAACTACATATTAATCTTTTATTTTCTAATAATATTTCTGGACAATAAATTTAGCCATCGCTAATAACCCATTGGGTTGATGCGAATTGTCTAAAAAAAAAGTTTTTTTGTATGATTATAGACCAGTAGTTCCCACGCTACTGTAAAATTATCCGAAGTGGCCGGTGAGAGATGATTTGAGGTAATGGAATTTTTGAATATGACTAATATTAGTATTGGAGATTATCATTGATTGAAAAGAATCGTGATATTCTAACCAATTTGCGTAACTTCCACATAGTGTTGGAAGTTGAATCGTCGGTAACTTAATTATTCAAATGACTTACGTTAGAAGGAACAGAAACATGCGTATCAGGCAGTGCTGAAACATGTTGATTTTGAATCTGAACTGAATTTTCACTTACGTTGGGTGCAGTTTTAAAGGTTTTACATGAAATATCAAATTTGCCTAAAATATTCTCAGCTTTAGAAATCATTTTCAAACTGCCCCCTGTAAATCGTTTCATCTAGAATATTGTCTACCAAACAATCTTTTGATATTGTTCATAAAATGGCAATAAAGTTTCGGCTTAATTTTAATTCATTTTCACAAATAGAGTAATTTGATTTAGTTAAATTTTGTTCAATGTAGTCGATATAATTTTTGAATACTGTTAATCCAGATCTTATACCTAGATGCTCTCTTTTTTCTAGATTGCTCGATATCTATGTGTTCGTGCAAATACTCGTTAACAGACATTATTAAAACGTTTAGATATACAAATACACTAGAAATTAAATAAACGTAAATAACGTGAAATTGTATTCGAATTCTCTTAATTTCTTGAATTACCGAAAATAAATTTTTTAATAACTATTTATCAATTTACAACAGTTCGAAATAATTTCTATATTGCATTGAATTGCTAAAATAAAGAAATACGTATTTCATATAACACTAAACAAATACGAGAAACTTTAGAAGGTGAAAGGGAACACGGCAATTTCTTAAAGTGTTTGAATATTTGTATGGAAATGAGATAAATGAATGTGTAATCTTTAATATAATATAGCACTTCTTTAAACTTTGGTACAGATGAACAAAAAAAACTCGGTGTTATTATTTAACTTAAGAAGTAATATAAACCAGTAAACTTTCTTACATTGAGATATTATTTAATTATATCATTAGAAAAGAACATTGACGTGAAAATTATTACCAAAAGTCAAACTACTGTCAAATTATAATAAAGTTTTTAAACAAAACAAAACTAAAAATAAATAGATATCGCGATAGTCCGAGTTTAACTAGACTAGGTCCGCTACAAGCGCACTGCTATTTTGACAAAAGTCTTTGAGGCGTTAACACTCGGATAAAAGAGAAAAAAAAAAGGGAAATACCTGGATGATCAAACCGACTGCTAACTTCCATTCAACATCTTTCTTGTTGATTTCCAGACATCCGCCCAAAGGACTATTTTGTAGAGAATTGTAGACAGAAACTACTTTGAATAGATGAGGCTTTTACTTGATGAAGATCCATATGAGCGATGAAATAAAACAATATAATTTGTTTAAAACTTCATTAAATAATGAATGAAGTTTTAAACAAATTATATTGTTTTATTTCATCGTTCAGAAACTACTTTATTTTATTTTTTGTTTTTATTTAGTACACTATTAAATTGTAACGATAACTAACGAATTGAAACTGAACAATATGTGCAAATATTTTTTCTTATTGAATTTACTGTTTGGACCCTTACTTTGTGGAATCTACTCATATTAATGTTATAAATGAAACTAACTGTATCTATATCTAATTAATTCCACTATTTAATGAAAAAATTATGAAAATTATGAAAGGATATTGATAATTATTTCGATATTGACATATCATCGTCAGAATGACAGAAGTTACATTTTATGTGATACCTACTTTCATAATTTTCATAATTTTTTCATTAAATAGTGGAATTAATTAGAAACAGAAACGCTCTGTTGCCAAAGTTACAATTTTGAATGTATACAATGTATCTACAAAATGGTCCATTTTGAAATTTGTGGTCAGAGTTTGCAACAATTCGTTATCACTTATATAAGTAGGTGATTATTGAATAATTACTAGGTATCTACGAAATGAAATTTACAAATTTCAAACTTCGTGTGAATACGATATGGCAATCACAAATAGCACTCAAATGTTATTTCATTTAAGACAGTAGCATAATTTTATCATTCCTTATTAATTTTTGAATTGCTTAATAATTATTATTGTATTGAATGGATTCTGCACAGAATTCTTCTAGTTAGATAGGGTTGAAGTAAATAGGTCCAGATTGGGTAAAAAAAATCACAGGGTTGTATTTTGGGCAGACTATCTTTGATCTAGTTTAATTACCCCACCCCCGCTCTCAGGGGATAGGGGTTACTTTGTGAAATAATTGTAAAAATCAATTTTAAAATTTGGTATAATATTCTACGTAGTTTTTTTACGTATATACCTAAAATTTAATCTAGATGACTTTTTTAAAAAAAGTTATACAGAAGAAATGTTATCAAAAAATTAATTATTTAATGAATATAACAATCTCCATTATACGGCTTTACGGATAGGAAAAAAATTTATTATTCAACTATGTTGTATAGATGTATAGTATTAACTTTGAAATGGAAAATTTTTCATATGCATATGCAAAACTTATATCAAGGGGTAAGGTAGGACTTAGTGGAAATATTATAAACATCTATTTTTAACTCTGGCATTAAAGTTCACATTATCTTCTCCGTTTATACCAAAATTCTCATTTTGATAACTTCTTTTTAAGAAGATTTACTCACTTAATGAATATAACAATCGCCATTTCGGCTTTATTGTTATATTGTACAATATAAAATTGGAAATAAAAAATAAATTACATGCTTACCTCATATTATAACGGAGGGGGAAGGGGTGAGGTTGGGATATATTGGGGTTGGAACACAGATCACCCGTGGTTTGTGGGTTGGAATGGTATTCAGTACGTCATCAAATTCTACATTATTTTTAAGGTATGTCCACCAGTGAACTATTGCTATAGATAAGCCAAATACACGTCTCTCCTTTGTTTACTTAGTAGTTTTCCGTTTATTTTGTAGATTAGAAAATGGAGAATTTTCATATATTTTCTTTTATTATTGCAAATTGATACACAGATTATTATTGAAATCAGAATTTCTTGCTCCAGAAAAAAATGTTAATTAGAATGTTGATAATAAATCTACAATCAACTCAAGTACATAATGTGAATATAGGTATTTTGAATAAAGCAAAATAATCAAAATCTTATTCAAGAAAAGTGAGACATTGAAAAACTGTTATATTTTGTAGAACTTTTTAGATATTGTTTATTTCCATTCTCTAACCTACAGAATAAGCGGAAAGTGCCACACCACGCTAATTCTACTGAAGCCAAATAGTATAATTTTTTTTAAGTCCATCTGGAGTTTTTTTTATCGCATTTGTCAATAATAGCAAACATATTTTCTATATTTAAAGCAGTTGAACTGGATTTTTTTTTAAGTTGTCCGTATAGTATACTTATATTAACTTAGGAATAAGGGATTGGTTTTCTTATTTTACATTTTTAATTATTTTCCGGGAAAACAACTATAAAGTATTTATATTTTTCCCTAAAACAATTTATTGTTCAAATTTTATTTCCTCAATTTTGTTTGTATATCTCTTAAATAGTACTGCGTATTAAACAAGAATCATATTTTTGTATAACGTTTTTATACCTCCGCTTGTTTACTCGTATTAGTAGTTTCGAGTAAACATTTTTTCGGTTTTTCGATTATACATAACTGCTATCTAGATCAGGAGATATAGAGTGGTTCACAAGTGTCTTTTTAATTAAAACTTAACCCGGTTCAGTGAAAATTATATTTAGGGCACATTCGACTTGAAATGGAATATAAAAAAATGTTTAACTGGAAAATTGGGGCCGGCAAAAATAGTAAGTTATAAACAATTGAGTATGGTTAGGTTTTTTGCAAATATCTCAAAAACTATTTGGGATATCCGAATTTTGCAAAAAGATACTTATAGGGGAGGAAACATCCTTAAAAAAGTCCTACCTCCCGAAAATAATAGTATATTGTGCAACAAGTGGGGAAAGTTCAACTTTTCTCACGAGTGTGGAAGTTTGCAAACACACAAGTGAGAAAAGCACTTTCCCCACATGTTTGACAATTTTTGACTATTTTTTTAAATTTTAACAATTATTGACCATTTTTGACTATTTTTGACAGGTTCTGACAATTATTGACCACTTTTTGAACATTTTTCAAAAATGTTGGCAATTTTTTACAATTATTGACCATTTTTCACAGTTTTTTATAATTATTGACCATTTTTTCAAAATTTTGACAATTTTTGACCATTTATCAAAATTTCAACAAATTATTGACCATTTTTGACAGTTTCTGATAATTATTGACCATTTTTGACAATTTTCTCAAATTTTAACAATTATTGACCAATTTTGACAGTTTTGACAAGTATTAATCATTTTTGACAATTTTTCAAAAATTTTGACAATTTTTAACAATTATTGACCATTTTGACAGTTTTTTATAATTATTGACCATTTTTTCAAAATTTTGACAATTTTTCGAAAATTTTAACCATTTTTTTACAATTGACCATTTTTTCAAATTTTAATAATTATTGACCATTTTTGAAAATTATTGATCAATTTTGACAATTTTAGACCATTTTTCCAAATTTTAGCAATTATTGACCATTTTTGCCAATTTTTGAGCATTTTTGACAGGATCTGACAATTATTGACCATTTTTGACAACTTTTCAAAAACTTTGACAATTTTCAACAATTATTGACCATTTTTTTTAAATTATTGACAATTTTTTCAAAATTTTAACAATTTTCGACCATTTTTCAAAATTTTAACAATTATTGACCGTTTTTGACAGTTTCTGACAATTATTAACCATTTTTGACAACTTTCAAAAATTTTGACAGTTTTTGATCATTTTTCAAAATTTCAACAATTATTGACTATTTTTGACCATTTTTTTAAATATTTGACAATTTTTGACAGATTCTGACAATTATTGACCATTTTTGACAATTTTTCCAAATCTTTGACAATTTTTAACAATTATTGACCATTTTTGACAGTCTTTTATAATTATTGACCATTTTTTCAAAATTTTGACAGTTTTTGACAATTTTTGACAATTATTAACCATTTTTCCAAATTTTCGACAATTTTTGAAAATATTTGGCAATTATTAACCATTTTTTCAAAACTTTGACAGTTTTTGACAATTATTGACCATTTTTCCAAATTTTTGACCAAATTTCAAAATATTTGACAATTTTTTAAAATTTTTAACATATTATCTAATATAATCTGACAGTTTTGTGACTGTCTTAAATAAAAGAACATTCGAGTGCTATTTTTATTGCCATATTTCAAAATGGACCATATTGTAAAGAAATTGTATAAATTGAAAATTGTGACTTTGGCAACAGAGCGTTTACTTGCGTTGATATGATTAAAATAAAATTGGATAAAATATGGCGACGATCACACATGGTGGAGCTGCAAACACAGTCGCCATCTATCGCTGTACCCCATTTTCTTAAAATTTATTTCCCGTAAGCTTGACAATGACCGTACATAGACAATGTCTCTAGGGGAGATCTGAACACTTACAGATATGGTTACCTCTCTGCTTTTATATCATTGCCATTAGACATTTCCTTTGTAAAACATTGATCAACTCAAATTAAAACTAATTAAATTTAAATATTTCTTATCAAGATGAGCAAAAAGGTGTTGAAGAAAATTCAGGAATTTAATTAAATTTCATGAAATTTGATCTCATTTAAATTGTTCTAGAACTTCGACAAAACTTATTTAAGCTTGGATATTTCAATTAAAATAATTAACGAGTTAGGGTTACTTGCCAGAAAGGTTTGACTATAAGTTTTATCGATTCAATAAAAATCATTTTAAAAATAGTTTAGAAGTTAGCTGTCCTCTCCACAAAAATAATGTATAATGGGCTCATGTACTATACTAGGTAAATACACCACAAGCGCTTACGTAATAGATATGGCTCTGTAGCAGAATAGCGTCAGTCCAAATAGCGCTAGGTTAAAATAGCGTCAGTCAAAATAGCGCTAGGTTAAAATAGCGTCAGTCAAAATAGCGCAGCACAAAGATAACGCAGAACAAAAACAGAGGCAGGCAAAATAGCTTATTCCCTTCCCTATTTTGAAAAGCTTCATGTGGAATACAAATTCTTTGATATATTTTTGAGAACGGGGAGGAAATAAGCTATTTTGACTGACGCTATTCTGCTACGGAGCCGTATAGAGGAGGGGACCCAAATTTGAGATAGGCGCCTAATTTGAGATAGCTCCGCATATTATGGTATATGTAACGTCATCTAACTTTTACAGTGGTGTCAACTTACGCCAATAAACTAGACTGCAGTGGTAAAGAGTCGTTAAGCGCGTCAGTTCGTTTGTTTTTATGCACGTGCGTTTTTCTTCCGATTTCAGTCTTAAAGTTTTTTGATAGTGTAAAGAAACCGCCATTTGCAGTCAACGTAAGTGGAAATAATAGTATTTTATGCAACGATCATGTAATGATAGCCATTAAGACACGAGCATGTTGTAGGATACGAAACGAGCCGCAGGCGAGTTTCGTATATAATATGCGAGTGTATTAATGGCCATTACATGAAAGTTGCATACAATATTTTTTCTACTCCGATTAATAAGAATTATTTAATTAATAATTATCATATATAGTTACTTTTGAAAATCAAAATTATTTGACAGCTGTCAAATTAAGTGTCACCTAATATAATTAATTTCAGAAATGTCAACCAGGTATCCATGGCTATATTAAATATGGTGCGAATGTCGCATTCCTATTGGCTTAAAAATCTGTATCATAATGAAAATTTGTATCATAATGAATATCATTATGATACAGATACATATATTTTGATGTTTTATTACAGATGCCTAAAAAACACAAGAAATGGGGTCCTCGTGCTATGGAGAAAGCTGTGAAGGCTGTGCGTAATAAAGATATGGGATATCTAAAAGCCTCAAAAGTTTTTGGTGTACCCAAAGGCACTGTGGAAAGATACTCAAAGTAAGATTAAAGCCCAGAAGAACTTGTCAAACTATCGATAGGCCGGAAACCAGTTTTTTCCGAACAACTAGAAAACGAACTAGTTCAATATGCATTAGCCATGGAACAACGATTTTTTTGGTCTGAGGTCGGGCGATAATAAACGAATTGCATTCCAACTGGCAATTACGAATAAGTTGCCGCATCCATTTAATGGCGTTAGTAAAACTGCTGGGAGAAAATGGTTGAGGTTATTTTTGAAGAGGCATCCACAACTTTCGATGAGAACACCGCAAGGCATGTCTGCCGCTCGTATCAAATCTTTCACTCCCGAAAAAGTCTCAGCGTTTTTTTATCTCTATGAGCCAGAATATTCCGAGCTTCAAGATCCTTCCCAGAGGGTATTCAATGTCGACGAAACGGACATTACCATAGTTCAACATAAGCATAGTAAGGTTTTATCGTTGAAGGGAAAACAACAGGTTTCCACATTAACCTTCGCAGAAAGAGGCAAACTAATCACCGTAATAACCTGTATGAATGCTGCAGGAGTTTATGTACCGCCATTATTCATTTTTCCACGGAAAAATATGAAGGCCGAGCTAATGCTTGATGCTCCAACTGGAGCCATAGCTGAGTGTCCCATTTCGGGTTGGGTTCAATCAGATATTTTTACAAGATGGTTAAGTCATTTTATCAAATTCACGAAACCCACAGCTGCTGACCCTGTTCTACTTGTGTTGAATGGACACTACTCCCACACAAGAAACATTGCTCTCATAGATTTGGCAAAACAAAATTATGTGACGATAATTTGTCTTTCACCACATTCTACCAATAAAATGCAGCCTTTAGATGTTTCATTTATGTCTCCGTTAAAAACCTATTACTGTATCCCCATACGCAATTGCTAGTATTTTTGGCAAAGCCTACAATAGAGCTGCCACTATGGAAACATCGTGCAATGGTTTTAGAAAAACGGGACTAGTTCCTTTGAATAGAAACACCTTCAGAGACCATGATTTTGGCGTGCATAATATGTAATGGAAAACAAAACAGGCCATCAAGAAGAACACCTCTCCGAAAAATCAAATCATCAGGAAGATCATCTGAGCAACCAAAATGAAATGAAGCAATGGCTCTACCAACGCCGGAAAGAAATGAATGTACACCAAATCCATCCTCAGCAAATAAGCCTCAGAGAGAATATTTTTCTCCCACGGATATTTGTCCTCTGCCTGAATACAAAACCAGAGAAACTAAGGTGAATGTTAGGGCTGGGAAAGCATCAATAATTACCTTAACTCCTTACAAAGATGAATTACAAGATAGTTTAGAAAAAAGAAAAGGGAAAAATATACCTAAAAAAAACATCAGTGAAGAGTTAGAACCAAAAGAAAAACAATCAAAGAAACTGGTAAAAAAGTCTACGAAAAGTCTACGAAAACAGAAATCAGCAGTTTTAAAACAGGACCAACCTTCCACTTCGGGGTTAGAGCAGAAGAAAAAAAAACGCCGGGTTTCTTCTAAATCAAGCTCAGAAAGCGACAGCAGAATTATATTTGCTAATTCCTCTTCAGACGAATCCGAAGGAACTGTTGCTGAATGTTTATTTTGTTCCGGGAGATTTTCCGAGGACAAGCATGGCGAGCTATGGGCAAAATGTGTTCACTGCGGCAGATGGGCCCATGAAGATTGTGGGAAAATTAAAGATGCTAATTTTATATGTTCTTTCTGCGAAGAAAAGGGTTTTTTTGAGTAGTATCCCAAATTAGGAAATCTGTCTCAAACTGTCATTTTATTTTTAACTACTCTACTATTTTCCTATCATACCCGTTAATAACAGCTATATTCCCATTTAAATTATTTTCATTATTATATATTTCTTTATTAAGAGGAAAATAAGTTGGTCTATGTACTAAGAGATGAAGACCCATTTTATGTTGATTACAATGGAAATAATCAGCTAGGACATACCTGTGAGTAGTGGTATCTTTTTTATAAATGTCAAATTCTAACCTATTTTTATTCCTAATCACTAATTTTTCTAAAATTATGAATTAGAAATAAATGGACAGTTATCAGTTAAATTGGCTTGCTTTATGTATATATTATTTTAATTCACAAGAAGCCCCACGTTGGGACGTCAATTATTTTGATTTATTTACTCTTTATACCAATTAATGGATACTTTTGATAATTTTGTTAATTTTCACAAAATTCCAACAACATAATAATATAAGGAAACGAAAAATAAATCTCTTGGGATCCAAAATTAAGAGCAGGTTGTTGAACCGCGGTTCAAACACCGCTTATCACTAATCTAGGTTTAGATCTGTGGTTAAATGACCACAACAAAAAATTATTGTGTAGGACACTTACAATTACTAAAAGTAAATATGTATAACTGAAGGAGCATTCGCAGATGATGTCGTACTACTGGCTGGAAGTGAAAAAGACTTGCAAATAAACATAAATGTATGGAACACAGTAATGAAGGAAAATGCCATGAAGATAAACAAGTTTTAAAAAAAGGTAATGATAATAGGAGAGGACAGAGAAAACTTTACCACCTACATCGATGGAGAAAAAATAGAACAAGTAAATTATTTCCAATATTTAGGATTGGATGAAATAGGGACACAAGACGCCGATACTAACAATAGAATTCATAAAACTAATAAACTTTACTATGCAATGAACACAAAATTTATAAATAAAAGAGAAATTTCAAAGTAGACAAAAATGAAGGTTTTCAAAACGCTAACATTTGGATGTGAATCTTGGGTCTTAACAGAACAACATAAATTAAAATACAAGCAACAGAAACGAAATATCTTAGAAAAACTATAGTAGTCACCAATAGAGAGAGACTGAGGAATATAGATATAAGAAAAGATCTAGAGGTACAATCCACATTAGAATTTATAGAAGGGAGACAGCTAGATTGGTGGGGACATTTGCAGCGAATGAACGAAAAAAGACCAGTAAAAAGAGTTCGGAAAGCGAAAATACAAAATAACAAAAAAGGGGCAGACCCAGAAAAACGTGGGACAAGGTAATAGAAGATATACTAAATAAAAGAGATATAAGCAGGAAACAAGCAGCAGAATTGGCTCAAAGCAGAACAGAATGGAAGAAATTCGTACATAAATAATTGCACTCTATCGAATGGTTGAAGGGTTTACTGACTATATATATAAATGACGTAGGTTATTGTATAAATTAAATCATTATCGTTCCAAAGGATTGGTACTTAGTACCACGTACCACGGTACAATAATTGAGTGATACCTTAAATTGATTTAAATTGAATTTATATACAGCGTGGGCCACAGAAAACAGTCCACCCCGATATTTGGCAGTATTCCTTAGATTTTAAGGAAATTAGGAAACACGTCGATTTTTGTTCAAAGGGAGACACATTAGAGATGCATTTAGATGGAGTATTCAGACATAATGACCGTCCACGATTTTTTTCGATATTTATACGATCTTTGCAAAAAAAAGTCTTAAATAATTTAAAATACAGCACCTCTTAAAAATGAAACGCAACGCCTATGGTTTGCTAATTGCTCATTTTTTCTGTCACATCAAAAGTAAATTAAAACAAATATTGCAAATTAGAAGTTATGATAATAATATTGAATTAATGAATTAGATGTTGAAAATGACACATTACTCCACCTAAATGCCTAAATGCCTAATGATGTGCCGCACATGGTATATTTCCTATTTAAAAATAAGGGGTTGGTGAAGTGGAAGGGAGAGGGTTGACAAATGACAGATGCCTGTATCGTAAAAATGTGTACCCTTTAGAACATAAATCATCGTGTTTCCTAATTTCCTTAAAATCTAAGGAATACTGCCAAATATCGGTGTGGACTGTTTTATGTGGTCCACGGTGTATTTTCAAAACTGTTTGGTCTTTTTGGAAAAAACGCCTTGAAAAGCGCTTCTTTAATAGTGACTGAATGAGGACACAAACCACTTGTGATAAATAATTTTAGGTTTTCTAAAGCTCATGTTGGTAAAACCGGTACAATTAAATGGCGGTGCTGGATTCGCGAATGTCATGTACACAATGGCGACAAATAAAACAAAAATTATGGAATAGTCTGCGAACATTTACATGGAAGTGATACGAAAAATTAAATTAGATTATTTGCAAGGAACTGCAAAGAGACGATAGATAGATAGATATAGATACTAGGTAGGTGATCTGTGGTAAATACTTCAAACGAAAAATTGATTATCTACTTTTTTATCGGGGACGGTAATATTAGTATAACGACATTTTTAATTACAACAGATAGGCCAATGTAAGGCCTTTTAAATAAAATTGAATTGGTTTATTTCAGTTGAGATTAACCAGCCTAATTGAATTTGGACGAAAAATTTCCACCATTTACACGTTTCTTAAAATATCTTGGGATAGGTTACTTTTGGAGGTGCGTTGAGTAGGTATATAACACTTTTATTGGTGAAAAAGAACTCTTTTCACCAAGATCAACTTTGTAAAAATCGGTTAAGTAGAGCCGGAGTCATGGGAGTTTTTTCATAACAAAGCTTCCACTCTTTCCCACCTCTTATTTGAGTAAATAAACGCAAAATTTTCCGAAGGATCCGATGATGTTTTTGTCATGCTTCTTAATTAGGTAGAATTTGCAGAATTGGGATTTTCAAATTATTTTAATTTAATTACAATTGATAATAAATAGTAATCATTCCAAATTTTTTGTTGTATTTTGTTTTCGTATTGGCGAAATTTTTTAAAAAATTGGAAACCTTCGACCTAATTATCTCTAGCTACCTGTGTTGGTGGTCGAATCCGGTAACTCCCATCATTCAATACAATAAACACTAGCAATCTGACCCGCCATACCAGAGAATAAAGATTAGTCCACCATTAACAGGCGCTTTTCTTAATAAGTACTACCAGTAAAAAGTCTCATCGTAGAGCAAAATAAGTTTGCTATACACCAATACAATTATGAATCGGTAGTGACTGTACCTAACATCATATATATGTAACACACTTTTCTCGAAGTAACTAGTCTAATGCACTGAAAAACTGATCTTTATAACATAGGCACAACGCTGTTACATAGGCGACATTATATTACAAAATACATGAAATGTGATGAAGAAATTGGCGCAGCTTTTTTTATTTTAAATATTTATTATGTAGAAAAATTTTGAATTCCCAATTTTTCTTAGGTGTTTTCTGCAGAAGCTTTTTTCATATCAAAAAAGCGTTAAATCGGTGTAGAACTTCCCGAGAGAACACATATTTAGTGTTTATCTTTTATCAGTTGAGAACTTTGAACAAAAATATTGTATTTATGTTGGTATAAGAGCACTGCGGGCTACAAGGAAATGAGCTTTTGGATTTTAAAGCCAATAGAGCCTGCAAAATAACGACATACCAAGTTTTATGTTTTTTCGGACCTTTTAAATGACTATAAGAAACATATTAGAATTCGGAGCAGTATTACGCCGAGTTCGCTAAATCATCTAAAAAGTGGGGTACAGACCAAGTTCGCGAGCTGTTCTCGAACAGTTCCCGAACATTTTCCTAGCTTGGTATGAACGCGAGCTCGCGAACAGTTCTAGAACAGCTCGGCAGTTCGTTGTGGGCTCCGAGTCCAGTTGGTAAAACCAAAGGGTTCGTTCGTGAACAGGTGGCGAGCTTAGTATGTATGTGGACGTTAACGCTGCGAAATTTTGTTATTATTTATAATAATGTCCTGCTGGTGGCAGTGCGAAAAGTACACATCTTCTGATTTTTATTATTAATGCTTTCGCGATTTTTAAATAAACTCCTCTGCCACCATCGCCCAGTTATATTACGTTTCCTTTTTTATCGACTCGACACTTTGTTTTAATAAAAAATAGGCTGCAAAAGCAATTATTACCTACATCGTTTTCTTCATCGCTTTCCAGCGATTAATCTTTTTTATTTATTTTTATATTATAATTAAATAACTATTTCTTGAATGTTTTTAAAATTATTTCTAATATCTGGAACACTCTAGCGAACTCGACGAACTGTACACGGGTGGGAGGGATTAAAAGAAACTCTTCTGGTGGGCACGTATGTGTTCGCGAACTGATTGGTTAAATCGGGCGGGTTCGGGAGCTGTTCACGAGCAGCTTGCGAACTTTGTATTTCGGTATGTACGAGCCTTAATAGTCAATATTTCCTTCTGCACCAACTAATATTTTTCATAATTCTAATATTGAATATAGAAAAATATATACCTCCATCATATTATTATGTTTAAGAATAAATCATGGTCGTTTTCAGGTATATCTTTTCAGGCATTGCTAGTTCTCCAGCTTGCTCCTGTAACAATGTCTTATTAGAAGATCTAAATCATATTTTCTTTTTGTGCACTGAAAACTCATTAGCAGCTACCAAACTTTACAGTTTTCTGATTGATTTTATTTTCCTCTTCCCACTAATATAATCACTCTTTTGGCTGATCTGTCTGTTCTTGATGCTGTAGTAAATTTCATAAAAGTATGAATTATCTTTTCAGATACACTTTGAAGCTTCGCTTGCTACATCTGTAATAAGCAATTTCATATTGTTTCTCTGTGACAGACAATTTAATATTCTATCTTAAAACTTTTTATTTTTTGGTGGCTAATCTGCTATGTCTGAGGCCATCCTCCACACTTAATTGAAATTTTAATTATTTTAAATAAAAATATGTAAAAACAAATAATTATGTTTATTATTCAAAATCAAAAAATGTACTTACCACCATCTCTTCCAAACTTCCTCTTTTTTTTTGAAGTTCCTGATGAATTTTGCTTCTGATTTGATGTTTTCTCACATTTGTCTTTATCTTTGTCCTTATTTTTCCACCGGATTAACATTTTGCTTTAAAACTCCACTAATCGTCTTAAATGAATATGATTTTACAAAAATAGACAAATATGTTCCATAAAATGTTTATTAAAAATGTTCAAATACTGTTTAACACTACTGTGCTGGTTTTCGTTGTTTAGCGTGCTTAGAGGTTCATACATCTGAAAAAAATATTTTTATAAGTAACTAGGCACAATTACCATCAATTGATAAACATATTTTTTTAAATTGTATAAGTGGCTAATAATTTGTTTCCAAAAAAATATGTTCGAAAAGAAGCTTAATAGAATTTTTACACCCACAATAATTACTTAAAAATAGTGTCTGATATTAGTGTTGGATTTGATAGATGATCAATATCGATTTTTAGCCACATAATAATTCATAATAATGGCGAGTGGTTTTTCAACCCAAGGTAAAATACTATATTATATACAAAAAAATTAAACAATTCACCACAGCTGAAAGGAATCAACAATCAACCAATTCTTATCAGTAGTAATTAACCCAAGGACATTGATAATTGTTCGAAAAAATTTTATAACAGATTTCGAAAGCTTGTTGATTGGAAACAAGCTTGAGAAAGTTATAAAATTTTTGAGGGTAATTCGAATAGAAAATTTTTTGGTAATTATAGAAAAAAATAAATGGTATATTTGATTCTATAATTTCATTAATGTTCTCTTCAGTATTATGACAAAATCGTGACATTTTGAAATATTAAATATTTGAAACGTCAAAATCGAAATAAATCAAAATGTATCCATGGCAACGTACTTAATAGACTGAATCCAATATCTACTAGAGCAAAAAATTTTCCTTGAGCAACACGCCTGAAGGATTCTCTATGATTATTTCCTTCCTATTAATTTGGACCAATCGCTATCAAGTATTGGTATGTCAAATATAAATTTTAAGTGGAAAAATTACTTAACAACTGTCAACTTAGCTGTCAGCAGTTTTTCCGGAAAAGGAAATCGAAAAAATTCCATGCAAGTTTGACAAGTTGACAAGTTTGACAATTAATAAAAATGTTTATATAACTCAGGAAATATCAAATATCCCTCGTGCATTTAATTTTTCCTGTGGTAAAATTGGAACACTCGTTTCTAAGAAATCTGTTTTAACAAATAGCATTCGCGAAATTGGAAAAATCCTCGTCTTCGACTCGGATTTTTAAAACCACTCTCGCTCATGCTATTTGTTAAAACAAATTACTTAGAAACTCGTTTTTCCGAATTTTTCCGGAAAAATTAAATGCACTAGGGATATTACCCCCGACAAAATTTTGAGTATTTATCAAGGCCCGAGGAGTATTCGATAAGATAATTTTGTACTTTGTAGATATCAAAAAATTGATTGTCAATCTGACGTTTTTAAACCAGTTGTCAGTTTGACGTTTAATTAATTTTTAATAAAAAAAACACCAAACTGAAGATACCACATGTAGGGTATTATCGCCGTAATCCAGAGGTGATTGGAAGAAATTTGACACATGACTTAAAATTAAGTAATTTGATTGGTTAGTATATTTAGTAAAAAATTATCAACATAAGTAAATTCAGGCAAATTGAAAAGAGTGAGGCTACCATTCATATTTACTATGAGGAGTAGGTATATCCTTTAAGTAATATAAAACAACATGTCTTACATGAGTTGCAGAAAGTCTTGAATTTGGTATTATGAAATAAAATTGATAGGTATGTACCCAAGGGTTGTTTCACAATAACAATGGATAATGAGCTTCTATTTTCTATTGACGTACCTTGTATATTAATTAATTTCAGTATTTTGGCCACATGCCAATTCCAACAGAGTTGAATACAAGGGATCTTAACTTAGTGTTTCATGAGAAATAAAGTACCCATGCAAAATGGTTTTTTTTGAAATTTAAATGTTTATTTATTACAGTTTCCTGTAAATTGTCGTATTTAGTAAGGTGTGTTACCAATTGATATCGAATAATAGATTTATACTATTAATGCCTTAGTTAATAGTTATACTATTTTAAATATTTTCAAAAACACTGACCGTTCACTTAGAAGAAACAATTAACTACTTCTCGAGCTAAATGCCCCGACAGACATTGAATTACACAGGGTCGGTATGATCTACACTTACACTACAATATTTAACCAAACATTCTGGTTTGCAAATAGAAGGGACAATATCACTTGTTGACCGGTTCCGGCATATTTGCGCCTCATCAGTACAAGGTAGATATTCTCCGTCCGAACATCTGTTTGCGTCAATTAGAATTTTGGTTTGCGATTGGAGGGGAAGATGTCGCACTTATCACAACTTTAACATTTCCTTAACTTGATGATATGTATTGATTGTGATTTCAGTAACATCTTTAGTCCGGGATTAAGCTCACAGAGTTCCGCCGATCAATGATGCATTAACTGTCATTTATTCCAAATATATTTTATAAACATGTAAAATAACATAACATATTTTTATTTGAAGATATATTAGATATTTGTATCTTAAAAATAAATAAACACTAGTAGGAGTTATTGAACTCAATTGAAATCGAAAATGAATAAATAACTATTGAAGTCTTAAGGTCAAATAAAATTAGGCTGAGGGCGTCGACCAAGCTCTGTAGTGGAACGCCTCTGATGCGATAATTACAGCCAAGCAGAGTCGAGCGAGGTTAGTACTTGGATGGATGACCACTGGGGAAACACCGTCGTAGAGCCCGTACATCCTGCAGCGAAACACTTTAGACTACTAGGGTGCACTTTAGACTACTAGGGTGAGTAGCATATCACAGCTCGCAGGCATTATACCAATGTGCACGAGGTATAATGTAGATAAGCCTTCTTTCGGATGAGACGTAAAACCGAGGTCCCGAGTCCATGGATGTTGGGCTCGATAAAGATCTCTACCACTGGTTGGAACACTAGTGAATTCGGCTAAAATTTCCGGTTAGGAGTAGAGTGCTCCCGGCGTCGGTGATTAGCCTCAATTGCATAAATAGACCGACGTTGAATAACCGAATAAAAAAAGAGCAGAATTTCGAAACGATGGATCACTCTAAAAATCGCCACCTGATCAACTTTGTTGGGTTTGTTGGGATGAACGCTGTGTTATTTGAAAAGTTTTTTATTATTTTCGATCAAATATATAATTACATTGACATTATTTTATAGAGTCTGTCTGACAACCAACTGACTTTTTTACAAGCTAGATTGTTCTAAAATAATTTACAAACGCGACCAATATAGTTTTCTATATTTCGTACATCTTGACAAGGTGAAAATGTAACATGACAATTCCCGTAACCCCGGAGCCCAACTATATACAGGGTGTCCCAGGAGTTCGTACCAAAAACTTGGGAGGTGATAGAAAGACTAAAAATAATGATGGTATTTCATATAAAAATTTTTTCTTCACGCCCTTCGTTAACGAACTATAGGGCTCTAAAGTTGGGAATGAAAAATGGTTTTTTATTTACAATTATTAAATGGCTGATTGGAAAGTTTATTTTTATAAATGTAGACTGTACCGATTTAGTAATAATTTACTTATAATACAGGATGCTTCCTGTAATTGTACATTCAAAATAAATGTGGTTGCGCCAATAGGTGTGCAGTGCGACATAAAATTGTCCGTATCTCTTAAACCGTTATTGTTATCGAGATGTCACCGGAGGATTTGATATCTCTAAAAATGTTCACAAAAGCCAATTGTTGCATTTATAACTGAAAAAAGTTTTACTTACCAAAAAAATAGCGTATCCACCATTTAACTTAGTCGGTACCTGAGTTCACAAGTATGTTGTAGACTTGCCTATCACGCCAAAAAGTGTGCAATTATGGTGTTTATTAACGGTTAAAATATTACTAATTTCCAATCAGCCATTTAATAATTGTAAATTGAAACCATTTTTCATTCCCAACTTTAGAGCCCTATAGTTCGTTAACGAAGGGCGTAAAGAAAAAATTTTATATAAAATACCATCATTATTTTTAGTCATTCTATCACCTCCCAAGTTTTTGGTACGAACTCCTGGGACACCCTGTATATACAGGGTGTTTCTAAATTCATGCGACAAAATTCAGGAGGTGATTCCTCGTATTAAATTAAGATGGGTCTTTCCTATAACAAAATTTCCTCAGCCCATCCCTTTCCTAGATATCACCCTTAAAAGGTGGTGACTAAAATTGAGTTTTTATTTTTTTTCTAAAATTTCAGTAAAGCTAGAAACTTGAAATTCTGTAATTCTTGTGCACTCGCAAAGGACTAACCAAGGGTATTTTTTCAATATTCCTGTTACATTATACGGGGGTGAAATTAGCAACCCTTACTTTATTTCATATCAAAACTTTTTTTCGAGATTAAGTTTTATGAAATAAAATTTAACTTAAAATCCTTGTTTTATTTAAAAACTTTTTTTATTTTTAAATTTTTTTCCCAAAACTAATAACTGCAGAGAAAAAAATAAACACCATAATTTATAATTTTCTTAATAAATTGAGTGGAAAACAGTAATACGATTCATAATAAATGCTGGAAATGACAGAATTTCAAGTTTCTAGCTTTACTGAAATTTTTGAAAAAAAAAAAAACTCAATTTTATTCACCCTTTTAAGGGTGATATCTCGGAAAGAGGTGAACTGAGGAAATTTTGTTATAGGAAAGACCCATCTTAATTTCACACGAGCAATCACCTCCTGAATTTTGTCGCATGAATTTAGAAACACCCTATATATATGAACTAGGTAATGACTGTAAATCTATTATGATATACTTATGGTATATTTATTACATATCTCCCCCTCACTTGAAGTTAAATCTGTCAACTGGTCTCTTAACTCTGGTACTTCTCTTTGATTATATATTTGTCTTGTATTCATTTAGGTTCTGTCTGACCACATCATTTGAATTATATTATATCCCTCCTCTATATTATTTATTTCCTGAGCATCGATCAATGTCACTATCAATACCAGGCCACGGAATATATGACCTTTCTTAATTTTTCATTTTGACTAAGTAAACTGTAAGATAGTGTAAACTCTGTTAAGTGTTTGATTAACATTACTTGAGACTTTCAGTTAAGAATGGTTTTTTATTTGTATTCATGTGATTTTTTTTAATTAATTAACCATTTGGGAAAAATTGGTAGCTTTGAAGTAATTTACAATTTTTCTTTTATTAAAAACTTATTTTCGTTATTGTAACAGAAAAAATGATTTCAATAATTGAGGAATGTTTTGATAATTGAGAGAGAGGGAGAGAGACAGGCAAAGCAATATAATTTGGCATATAAATAAAATATAAAACTCACAATAAAATATGCTAACTATACAATATTATAATATCGTACACTATACTAAATATTGAATTAGGCCAACGTAACTCAAAAGTCTAGGGTACATTGTTGAATTCTGCCACTGAATAATAAGGTCTTTCAAGCAGAAATGTCTTCGTCAATCTTCGGAACTTATTGTTCATTGGTGGGTAAAATACAATGTGTTCATTTGAAAAGGACCCACCCTTAATATTTCAGAAATGCGACATAATTAGAAAGAAATGCGGAAGCACGTTAACTTTTAACTTGAGGCGAACACTAATCTTATAAAGGTCAGATTCACCCCTCCCTACTGGAGATACCCCTTACATTTTTTCAAATGGCATCAGGTATCAAGTCATACCTCATTTAAAAGGTCTGGTAAATCTCTATTCAATCATTTTGTTTTGCCTTTGATACCAGCCTTCCATTGTTATTTAATCGTTGTTTAAAATTTAAAATTGGACCTCTTTCAACTTTTCGTATGCCATGAAAAAATTTAAGGGGTATCTCCAGTAGGGAGGGGTGAATTTGACGTTTATGACATTAGCGCTAAAAAGTGTCCCCCTCAAGTTATAAGTTTAGGTGATTCAGCATTTCTTTCTAGTATGTAGCATTTCTGAAATATTAAGGGTGGGTCCTTTTCAAATGAACACAATGTATACTAAAATAAGTCCCCCGATCGGCGATTGGCTAATAAAAGAAGAAGCTCTAACAACTTTTAGAGCTACAGGTAGTGTTAAATATAAAATGGAGACTTTAAAATCAGTTATCGATTTATGAAGACAGCCAATTTATGGTACTGGAATCTGTTGTTGAAAATCCTAACCCCAGTACTTGAATAGTCGTTCGAGATACTGGTTTAAATCGTTCAAGTGTGTCCGGAATAAAAAAAAATAAACATATCCATATGACCATATCGATATCCACTTTTCACTATTATAATACAGCAAACCGCCACGTGTGGTTTGTTTATGGAGGAATTATAGGCAATAGTTATAGGCCCATATTTTTTATTATTATTTATAAGGGCATGAATTTTTGGAATTTTTAAAACAAGATGTTTTGGAACTTTTGGAAAACGTTACATTAAAAATTAAACAGAAAATGAGGAACCAATTGGATGGTGCTGCTGCATTATTTGAATAGAAAATCGATTCGCCTTGATCTCCTAGGCTGACTCCTATAGATTTTTTATCGGGACCCTTCTATAATATTAAAAAAGATAATACAAGGGATTAGGAACATATTTCAGATAATTTCTTCAAATAGGTTACTTAATGGGTGTATGAATTCTAAAAAAAGGGTCGGTTTGTGCATTCAAGAAAATGAACAATTTGAACATTTATTATAATTTTAATGTAGTAATATCTAGTATGTACAATTATATGGACATTTTTAATGATTATGAATTGTAAATAGATTCTGTTCAAATTTGTTTATTTGCCTTTGATTAGTATCCCAAGAAACTTGAGTTTATAAAAGTTACTTTAATAAAAATTTCGTTATATCCAGGCCTAGTATTAACATATCACATGCTATTTTTATTGTCAAGTGGTCATTTGCGTATAATTTCTCCTTCATAATCATCTTAGATATTACGTACCTAGACTTTTTGTTGTTTATTAGATAATACAGCTTAAATCTCAAGAAAGTCTAAATTACGAGAGATAGGTACAGGGAAACCTAATATACAGGGTATTTCTAAACTCATGCGAAAAAATTCAAGTGGTGATTGCCCATGTGTTAATTTGAAAAGGACCCACCCTTAATAATTCAGAAATGCGATATACTAGAAAGAAATGCTGAAATACGTCAACTTTTAACTTGAGGGGGACACATTTTGGCGCTAATATCATAAACGTCAGATTCACCCCCTCCCTTCTGGAGATACCCCTTAATATTTTTCAAATGGCATACGAAAAGTTGAAAGAGGTCCAATTTTAATCAACGATTAAACAACAATGGAAGGCTGATGTATCATTGGCAAAACAAAATGATTGAATAGAGATTTACCAGACCTTTTAAATGAGATATGAGGTACCTAACTAACCTAACGTAACTGATTCTGACGTTTATGAGATTAGTGCTAAATAGTGTCTTCCTCAAGTTAAAAGTTGACGTGCATCGGCATTTCTTTCTAATTATGTCGCATTTCTGAATTATTAAGGGTGGGTCCTTTTCAAATTAATACAGAGTATTTTACCCACCAATGAATAATAAGTACCGAAGATTAACGAAGGCATTTCTGCTTGAAAGACCTTATTATTCAGTGACAGAATTCAACAATGTACCCTAGACTTTTTAGTTACGTTGGCATAATTCAATATTTAGTATAGTGTACGATATTATAATATTGTATAGTCACCATATTTTATTTTGAATTTTATATTTTATTTATATGCCAAATTATATTGCTTTATCTGTCTCTCTCTCTCAATTATCAAAACATTCCTCAATTATTGAAATCATTTTTTCTGTTTCAAGAACGAAAATAAGTTTTTAATAAAAGAAGAACTGTAAATTACGTCAAAGTTACCAATTTTTCCCAAAATGGTTAATTAATAAAAAAAATCACATAAATACAAAAAAAAACTATTCTTAACTAAAATTCTCAAGCAATGTTCATCAAACACTAGTTTACACTATCTTGCAGTTTATCTTCAGTCTCTAAAGAAGATAACTTGGTTATCGAAGCGCGTGTATAGTGTAAAGTGGTAGAAACTGTGTCGAGTACCAGACTTCTCAACTTAAATGTTAATAAAAAATTACAAATTGAATGAAATATACCCCATTGCTCGTGCTGAATTATTCAAGACATTGTGATTATTTTCGTTACTTGAACTCCATAACAAAACGAGTTGTTTTTAAATCAAAATTTAAGGTGACCTATATTGATATTCACAAAAAAAAATGCTGGAGAATCCTAAATAATAGATGTAATTGCAAATTAAAGTGATAGGTATTATTTGATGTGCACTGTTTGAATGTGTATTCAAAAATGTCATCAAAATTGTTGATGATATTGTAATTGCAAGAAGTAGTAATAGCTTATCTTTTTTATATTTTTGTTGATGCTCTTGGATATTTTTGTTTCAGAAACCCATAAAACCCATGAAATATATCATGTATATTGTATATAGAGAATATACTGAAAGGTCAGGCCAGCATGCAGGAATTTTCCCAAAAGAGAAAAATGGGTACTTACAAAAAGACACGGATCAGGTAGAATATACTATTGGGGGTTTTACAAGCACAACACTACTACAAAAAAGGTAAAAATTCTATCTAAACCGAAATTTCAAAATGTCATCAATAGAGGTGTGAAAAGTGACGATCTTGCGATTCGCTACCGCCTACTGGATTCGGGAAACACAGCATCCCGACTCCTGAGATGTGACGTAACGCATGCAAGAAGGATAATCGATAGTAGCGCTGTTGGCAGCTCACGGCAGCTGCGGAAACTATGTAGGGTGAACGCCCTTATGAACCCTCTTACGTATCACGCCCTTGTGCAGGTCTGGAAATTTTATACAGTGGATATGGATAGATGTACACTGGGTACACTATTAAATTTAAGTTTTTAAAACTATAGTAACATCCGATTACCAATGAAAATAATAAAAAATGCGGAGAATTTTGTCAAACTGGCACTAGAAAAAATTTGTTCAGTTTTATAAAATTAATGAAAAAGTAAAAGAAGTACAAATTGAAATTATGTCTGGCATTCGAAGATTATGAAAAAGCGTTACCATAGGACAAGGTATGGTACTAATAACCTGAAATATCGTAAGATTAATACTAATAGATTTGATGAGATAGCTTATTCTCCTATTCCACTCCAACCTTTCCAGATCTATTGTAGATTACATTTTTCAGTCCCACACATTTTATGTAGCTAATCAGCCTCTTGACTGAACCTTCCTTGTTTTTTCATACCAGTGGCTTCTCATCGTCTAGTACAAGAAACCGCACATTAGCCAGGCTGCCGCACTGGCATGGGATGTTCTCTACAGTTTCCATCCCTAGGTGACAGAATCTGCACGTGGCTTCGTCTGTCAACACCCTTAGCTTTGTGTACTTGTTAAGCTCAACGATGCCCGCTTATCATACCTCTTTGGCTTTAGCAGTTTTCCTATTTTTGGCTATTAGGTCTGCCGTAAATTTAGGCGAATGTCCTCTACTCAACCATTAAAGAGATTTGTGTACCACCCACTTTCTTATGGCCAGATATATTATCGATTTTGCGACGTTGCAGAAGAATCCAGCTCCAACGAATGGCATTATTGAGCCTTATCTGTCCTGTTGAAGAGCATGTTTTTCATCCACCGAGGTATGATGGAACGCTCCTTCTATGTCAAGAGATGCTCAGAGATTTCTTACTTAATTACAGTTTCCTGTAAAAATTGTCATATTTTAGTAAAGCGTGTTATCAATAGATGTCAAAGATAATAGTTTAATACTACTACTACAAAGATAATAGTTTCTGAAAAATATTTTTCAAAGAACAGAGACCGTTCACTAAGAAGCCACAACTACTTCTCGGGCTATATGTCCCGACAGACATTGAATTGTGTGACATGTTAATATTTATATTTTTAATATGTTATAATTATTATGATGTTAACGAGCCGCCTATGGCCTGATTATAAAAAGTAACATTGGACTTGACTGAAATTAGAAATAAAGTTTAGTTCTCGATCACATGGCAAGTGTTTGATTTCACACATAAAATATATGATAAATTACACTTCGAAGTTGAACGGGGTTGGTATATCTGCAAGATATAACCAACCATTCTGGTTTGTAATTAGAAGGGACAACATTACTTCCATAGACCGGTTTCGGCGTATTTGCGCCTCATCAGTACAAGGTTGATGTCATCCGTTCAGAAGCACTGAGAGCATAATCATGGACTGGAGACAACGCTGAAATCACATCAATACATTAACCTCAGTAAAGGAAATGCTAAGAATGCGATAACAGCGACATCCCCACATCCAACCACAAACCAAAATTCTAAATTGACAAAAAATCATCTCGATTTTGTAGTTATTTACTTAATTACAGTTTCAAAAACTTTGTAAGGCGTTATAATAGTATTAAATTATTATCTTTGACATCTAATGCTCCTAGGACAAGTTTTCCCTAATATGCCTATCAATAAGTTTCTCCATTATCTTCAACATGAAAGACACGGAGTTATTGGCCTGAATGACTTTGCCTAGGAACAATCCTTTCCTGGTTTGGAAATAAAGACGATTCGGGCTCTTTTCCAAGCAGTTGGAATGTATCCAGTTGCCAGTGATGCTCTAAAGTACTGGAGATAAATGTATTTTCTCCTGATGCAGATGCGCTGAGATTATATCATCTGGTCCAGAAGCTTCGTATGGCTCAACCGAGTCAATAGCTCAGTCCAATTTACTCTGGGTTATTACTTTATTAGCTGCACTCCAATCCTCTTTCCTCGCACGAGTTAGGGGAGTTAGAGGTCTAACGGATAGCTCCATTCCTGTCTCTACGGAATACGGTAGATGTACCTGCAGTAGAATCTGCAGGGTCTTGCTACCAGTTTCCGTGTTTAACCCATTGGGTTTTAAAATATTGCCTACAGGATTAACAGGATCTTTGGCAAGGATTTTCTGAAGTCGAGCCGTTTCCACCTCTCCACAAAATTTCCTCCAGGAATTCCTTTTTGGCCTCCTGATTTGTTTATTATATGCAGTCAGAGTGGAGTAATATTCATCTCACTCTCCTGTACTTTTCGCAGAGATTCAGGATATCAAAGTTGAAATTCTATAATGTTTACTTTTCGGAATAATGCTTTTAGACATGCATACATAAAAATGTTTCAATTAGAGGTTATCAGAAATCATTTAAAGGGCGCCATATATTCAACACCTGTGGCGTTCATGTGCGCAAAACTGGCCAAGAAAATCCTGTTTTTTTGTTGAAAAATGTTACGAAAACGGGAAAAAATCGTCCCTTCTGAGAGCTTGTGTATGTGTGTGTTGGAAGGGATGGCATCAGCTTTCGTTATTTGCCACATTGCCACTATTTTAAATCTTGAGGAAAATTAAAAGGAATTTTTACTTATATTTTAATATTGGTTCTTTTTATGTATCTTATTACAGAATTCAAGATAAATTTGCTGTTTGTTGATATTACTGAGGTAATATTTGCCGGTAGCTGGAATCCATTTCCGGTTAAATCGACTATAAATTGTTCAATAGACGAAACAGAGTTAGTGCATTCAAAGAATAGATGATTTAGATCGGCAGTTTTGTTATTATTGCATGAACAATATGGTGAAGCAACTATATTAAGTCTGTGAAGATGCGGTGGGAAACAGCAATGATTTAATTTAATTCTAGAAACTGTGCTAGAGTAACTTTTGCTGATATAAGGAAATTGAAAATGAGGGATTTTATTCGGCAATCTAGGATAAATTAGAAAATAGTATTTTTTAGATTTTCTCGTATATTTTAGACCAGTCTGACCTTATTTGATTTTTATAATAACTGATAAGGTCATAGTATTGTGGGTGGTAATTTATAACATGTCCTGTTGTAGTAGCTTTTTAATGATAAAAATTGTTTTTCCGTGGAGTTCGCTGCGTAAATAGTTACGATTTTTAAAATTGTGAAGTTTTAATTCACTATTGCTATAATAAAAGAGGCATATATGGCATCTAGGATGAAAAAGTGAAACTTACTCTTCTTAATAATGTTTTGAGACATGACGTCATATTAGAATAACAAGGTTGTATCTGGCCCCACAGTCGTTTCTCAGGAATAGTATTTGAATTTTGTACGGCTAATAAAGTTTTTCTATTTCAGTGTTTGAAGACTTTATTATTTTATATCTGCAGTTAGACACTCTCTTGTACTATATTAAAATTTTCATTGCATTTTAAACGTTAATTTACCAGAAAAGCCACTGTGTTATATACAGTTATTGACCAGTTTTGCGATTATATTAACACAACATGGTGGTAAATAGGTACCAGTTAGAACCTTATGAAATGTACTCATTAACTATTAAATTTTTGAGTTGAAATCCACACAGTTCTAATTGAAACACTAGGTACTTTGTTAAAATTGATTTATTAATGATAGGAATATCAATAAATAATATTACATTCAAAATACAAATAATATAAACAAATGAAAATAAATCCTATGAAAAACAAATAACCCGGTCCGGGAAGTAAAAATTTCCCGGACCGGGTACTGTAATGAGTTACTTCCCGGACTCGAGTCTATTTTCCGGTCTTAAATGAGTCCGGAAAATAGCTTATTACAGCACAGTATGAAATAAAAAAAATTATATGCCAAAAGTAGAATAAAACTCCTTGTCAACTTGGGGCATAGATTGCTTAATTTTATTCAAAGCATTTATCTTGTCTTTTGATAGTTCTTTATTTTGGGAAAGAACTTGTCTAGTGCAAGTCTGGGTGTACTGGATTTTCTTCCTTTACGACGCAGGGTGGGTATCGAATTGGCAATTGTTACACTTTGGTAATTTTGATCTAAGAACGACGTTTTGAATTGTACTTCATACAGGTCTCTAGCGCTAAAAAAAATGGCATCAACTTTGGTAAAAGGAACATTCGCATACCGTAAGTTAGCTGCACAAGCCTCATAATTTTTAAAATCGTTTTTCCTTAGTAACAGAGTCACAAAGGGATTTTTCGTATTTACTTTTCTTAGTTCTCTCATAAAGGAGATAGGAGAATAAAATTCTGACTTAGTGTTGAAGTATAATTATTTTGTGTAGACTATATGCCTTAAGGCCAAATGCTTTTGGCCAACTTAATTTGTTATAAAAATCATGTGTCAAGATATACTTGGAATGAATGTCAGAGAAGATAATAATTGCACAAGATTCTCTTCTATTTGGTTTGGTCTGAACTATTGAATTCAAGAATTGGTCAGTTATAAGCATTTATATAGTCTGTCGGTATTGCTTATACTACGAAAGGTATGTTGTATATTTAATTAAGTATTTTAGGTGCCCGGAGATTTATTCTTTATACTTTGTTTTAGGCGCCTTTCTTTAATAATTCAAGAATACAAGTTTGTATATATATTTAATGTTGCAATATATTACATTAGATTGAATCCAGTTCTCTTTACTGACTTGCATCCACCCTTCAAGGTATCAAAAAAATAACAACACTTAGCCATATGTCTCTCAATTTGGCTGTGCTTGTTGTCGACTTCCTGCACATCACCGTGACCAGTATTTAATTGTTAAACTTTCTAACTCCGGGCGATGTCGCCCAAAATATCTAATACACAAAAAGAAATGTGGGAAACACAACTGTCACTCCATGTTAGTAGCTCCTCAATATGATTATCATACAGGATTATCTCTATTATTATGCGGAAAGCACTAGCAAGGCAATTGCCGGATCTCCCAGCATCAGTCTCCATCCATATAGCACAATATGTGGTATTTGTGGTTGAGAGATAGGCCGTCAAGTTGTACATCGTTAGTTTTTGTAAATAAAAATAATTTCCAACAAATGATCTGGGACACGTTATCACATTTTCCAAATCAAAACTTAGTACCGGAATGCCACTTTTATTGTCATTATCTTTTTCGATCCTCATGGCATCTTTAGCTGCTTTGTGTTGTTCCATTTGTTCACGATCAGTGTTGTCCAGTGTTCCTTATTTTTGTTTCAAATAATATATGGAACATTTTTCACATACCTCCTTTTTAGGTATATGAAATCCATCATTAAACTTGGTGTAAAAAATATGCCTAGACATTGACAATTTTACTGGATTCTCTATGTCATTCTCTGTGCAATGGTACTTGTACAACTCATACATTTTGGATAAATTGAGCGTTGACTCCAAATATTTTCTCCTGCTATTTTTCCTGCAATAATGAGATTCTACAGTTGCAAATCTCTTCACGTGGTCTACAACTGCTTGAATACGCTCATCACTGATTTTCCTACTACTTACTTTTCCTCTTAAACTTATTTTAGGTTTATTAGAATTCTCGGCATGCACAGTATATATATATATATATATATATATATATATACAGGGTGTTTCTAAATTCATGCGACAAAATTCAAGAGGTGATTGCTCCTATGAAATTAAGATGGGTCTTTTCTATAACAAAATTTTCTCAGCTCACCCCTTTCGGAGATATCACCCTTAAAAGGTGGTGACTAAAATTGATTTTTTATTTTTTTTTTCTAAAATTTCAGTAAAGCTAGAAACTTGAAATTCTGTAATTTTCAGCATTTATTGTGAATCGTATTACATTTTACATCTTTACTGTTTTCCACTCAATTTTTAAAAAAATTATAAATTATGGTGTTTATTTTTTTTTCTCTGCAGCTATTGGTTTTAGGAGAAAAGTTTAAGAATAAAAAAAGTTTTTAAATAAAACAAGGATTTTAACTTGAATTTTATTTTATAAAACTTGATCTCGAAAAAAAGTTTTGATATGAAATAAAGTGAGGGTTGCTAATTTCACCCCCGTATAATGTAACAGGAATATTGAAAAAATACCCGTGGTTAGCCCTTTGCGAGTGCACAAAAATTACAGAATTTCAAGTTTATAGCTTCACTGAATGTAGTAGGGGAAGGAAAGAACTAGAAGGAGACGATCGAAAAGGTGAAGGAAAAAATGGGAGGGACCCTCTGGACCCCTCAGAGGGGAAAGTCTGGTCAAATAGGAGGAAGGGGACAGCATTGCGCGGGAAGGAGGAGTGTAGGGGATGTATGGAGAGTGTTACAGATAAATTTAGGGAAATGCATAATAGCGCATGATATATTGGATGAAGTGATTTTTAGGAGGGAAGTGGATGTAGTGTGTGGATCCGAGGTGAATGCTAGATATGTGGGGAAGCAGGGATGGATTATGGACGATACAGGAGAAGCAGGAATAAGAGTGGTGGGGGATGGATTGAGGGCGGATGAAGTGAGGAAGGGAAATGGATGGGTGGTAGTGCGAATGGGAGACATGGTGGTGTACAGTGTGTATATAAGCCCAAATGTCAGCCTGGAAGAATATGAGAGGAGCATGACAGGATTAGAGGACGATCTGAGGGTGTCAAAAGGAAAAAGGAGGATCATAAGGAGAATGGTGGCAGGGGACTTCAATGCGAAGAATACTATATGGGGGGGGGGAAGAAAACGGACAGGAGAGGGGAGATCCTTGAGGAAGTTTTAACATCCAACGGGTTAGTGGTGCTGAATGATGGACTACTGCCCACCTTCGTGAGGGGTGACGGGGGTTCATCATCAAAAAAATAAAAACTCAATTTTAGTCACCACCTTTGAAGGGTGATATCTTGGAAAGGGGTGGGCTGAGGAAATTTTATATATATATATATATATATATATATTGTTATGGTATACAATAATTCAATGTGTGGTGATTTTATTCCATTGAATAAGTATTATATACCACATATATCAGTATCAACCAGAACCTCAAATCAAACAAATTTTATGTTTAAGTTGTATTTATCAATCTGAAATATTTGAAATTTAATATTATATCATATGCATGCCTCAGTATCTCAAGGTATATCTTGGGTAAAGTGAGTTCTCTAAATTTAAGGAGTGAAATTTGAAATATAATAACCTTTAACGTCAAAATTAAATTAATATTAATTAAACAACTATCTCCAGATTGCAATCCGTGGATGGTCTCCTAGCCTATTACAACCTATATTAAAAATAAAACTAACACAATTCCGCACACAAAATAAATCTCTTAATATCTTATTGAAATACTGCCGGTTGCTGTATAATTTAGATAGAAAACGGCTTGTCCTCGGAAGCGAAGAAATTCTGCCTTGTGCAAAGGAAAGATTACTGGTAAACGTCTCGGACCTCGGTACTTATTTACAAGCAGCTGTTAGGTACAAGTTTTAGTATAAAATGATTTATATTACCATCGTTTATTGCTGCATGATCTCTCTTGATCTTGAGCTTGAACAACCTTTACTGGATTCAAATCGAAGGTAAGTTATGTAAGATATTTCTAACTCACTATTTCTTTCTTTTATTAGTTTTTTGAAGTCTTCCTACATTTAAACTTCTAACGTAAATTACTTTTTTTTTGTCTCCCGCTTAGTTACCGATCACCTAACAAACTTCCTTCGCCGTTGCTAACGAATATCCTTTTGTTTCTTCTTTATTTATTATAGAAATTACTAATTTTTGTTGAAATCCAGTTACTGACAGTTCATATTATTTAATCAAATAAAATTGTCCATAACAACTAATGTTCTTGTACTGACATTTTCCAATATCAACTTAATCAGTTAATTTATACAGGGTACATAAAAATATCTAACAGTAAGTATATCTAATTTAATCATTTTAACGTTATTGTTAAAAATGATGGACATAACATAAGACACTCATGTACATATGATATAATACTTTCTAAAAATAATTATTTTATTTTATTTATGATCATCTCAATTTCAGTACAATATATAGGTTTTTGGGAAATGCTCAATGTACCTTGAAAGAACTTTTTACATACTTGAATTGTACTGTCCTGAGCTTTCATTAAGTACCTATTTAAAAGAATATTGCCTACGAGAAGCCCCTTCTTTAGTTTTACGGTTTTTGAGCAGTTTCTTTGTGTTTTCTTTTAAATACACATATCTTTCATATACTTTCATACTTTCTCCAATTTTTCTTGAACAGTGGAATTTACAACCGTCTAAACAATCCTCAACGGTTTTAATCTCCCTTGCTTTTAATTTCGTACCTCTTACAACGTATTATTTTCCAGCTTGGTGCAGTTTGCTTCTGATATTAACTTTCCACTCATTACCACTTTTGGCTTCACTCATTTGGCTTACATTCTGCAGTATCTCTCCATTGCCGTCTTCAATTCCATTATGTTCACTCGATTGGTTTTCTTTGTACCGCTCTTGTTCAGTATCACCTTCAAATTTATTGACTTCATTAATTTGGTTCTCTTCCGGCGTTTTTTGTTCAGTAGTACTATGTTCAATTCTATTGGCTTCACTCACTTGGTTTTCTTCCGTGCTTTCAATTTCACCTAACTGGTTTTCCTGGTAAACATTCCCCCGTATTTGGTATGGGTAGGTACAGGAGTCAACGCTATAAACAATCAAAATATCACAGTTCAGTGGTTGTGAAAACATTATAGTTTTGTTGGTTTTCAATATTTTCAAATCATACATACTACATTATTACATTAAGTCCGATAAAATATATAATACGTAAAACCGCAAATAACAATAATATTTATTATTAAAGTGTAAATAATACTTACCCATATTTAATATTTTAAGCGACCATCCAGACATTATTCTCGTTAAAACTAATATTTTCCAAAAAACTCAGGTTATATTATATAACCGATGGGAATATCCGAGTTCTAACTGTGTATGATTCTCTTTAAACTATAACGGAGTTCTATCTGCAAGCAGATAGAACCATGTGAATTGATATCAATCATTCTCCCTTATTAAACCTACCTAGAAGATGTGATGGTTGTGGATAAATTTTCCAGGTACTCTTTTTCAATACCTTTGTAACATTCTTAGAATTCCGTATTTAGATACTTTTTGTACTTATCCCTATTTAAATATATTATAATACTTTTGTCAATATCTTAGAATTCCGAATTTAGGCACTTTTTGTACTTATCCCCATTTAAATATTATAATATTTTTGTCAATATCTTAGAATTCCGTATCAAGGCACTATATAAATTAAAAGTTTTTCATTGTATCTTCACTAGTTTGAAAAAGCTACTGTCTAGCGAAACGCGTCACTAATTTTAATTTGAACGTTAGTTCAAAATAAAAATGAAGATTTAAACAAATTAAATTGTTTTATTTCATCACCATGTGAATAACTTGAATTGCTTGGTGACCTGAGATGGAACTTTTTAACATTGCTAATTGTGCTATTAAGCACCAGATGGCTGAACCAAGCAACAGAACTATTAATTTTCTTCATATAGAACTTGGATATTCCAATATCCCAAGGAGACTATATAGGTTAACTAACCTATAAATACAAAGAAAACAACAAACTTCAGAAATCAGCAATGGTTATCAAAATGTCCAGCGCAGGCTTAAAACCGAAGAGCAAGTGATTCATAGGAGACACGCTGTTGTTTATGTAATAATAGTTGGTCATTATTTTTTGTTCTTGTAGGTTTTCTTATTAGGTAGATAATATTTTACTTAAAAATTTCAGAGCTTCCTCTATCGATCCTAAAACCCGTAAACAACATTGCTTTGTCACTCGAAATCTTTGATCAAATGCAAATTCCTTTATATCGTGGAAATGATCAGATCGAGTGGAAAGCATCTCGGGAATTCGAGTTCTATTATTTCAAAGATATAAAAGTCAACTTCGAAAATATCATCCATAAAGAAAAGTTTTTCAAGTTAAATCAGCTGTCAACCGCGATTTTAAACTAAGTCGAACTTAAGTCGACCCGGGAACTTAATATTAAGTGTTTAAGGAATAGGTACTAAGAGAGTGGTGCAACGCAAACTAGTCTTTTTAAGATTACTTTATTTCTTAAAGAAAATGGTGCAATCGGGCATATGGACTCCTTTACCATTATTAATTTTCTTACTTTATTTTATATTATAGTTGTATAGGAAAATTAGTATATTATTCAACAAGCATATAATGATGGCTATTATTCACGAAGGTGCCCTCCTAAGTGAATATTAGCCATTATATGCGAGTAGTACTATATTTTGTCCACCATTAATAATCACCTGTTTATAAATGAATTTATGTTTTTCTCTTTTCTCCAACTTAGGTAGCTCACCTTCGTGAATAATAGCCATCATTATATGCTTGTTGAATAATATACTAATATATGTCTCCTTAGCGCAATGGTTTAAACTGCGTGATATGAAGAAATGTAGGCGTAGGGTTCGAATCCTGGTCGCGGTGATAATTTTTATTTATTATATTGTGATATTTGTATATAAACAACCTTCAATATAGGTCCTATTTATCCGTGTTATGTGACCTGTTCATTAGACACTCAAGGCAATGATTAATACGTAAACGTTAACGCAGCATTTGACAAGAACGCGTGCGCGGTAAGTACTTCTCGGACGTATTTAGATACGTTTAACGTAAACTTGCGTGTTTCTACGTATACCGTAAACGTAGGTTTTATTGAGCACTCGGATCACTCGAATATAAACGATTTAATTCACGAGTCACTTCACTTGTTTATTTTTATTATGAGTAGAGTACTGTTGCCCAAGCTCTCCACATCATGAAGATTGTGTAATGCTAACATATTTTATCCAAGACTATTTGATAATGTTTACATTTTACTTGTGCTTCTTCAAGTATAATGACGTACATTATTCACCAGTGAATAAGGGCCGATTTATAAACTTGCAGTTGCCGTTTCTGCTCGCAGTTGCCGTTCCCGTTGAAAGTTAAATAGTCATTTATGATTCTAGTGCGTGAAGTGATACTTTTGCGCACGAGTTGCGAAAATGAAAGGCACGAGCGTAGCTAGTGCCTTTTTTCGCAACGAGTGCACAAAAGTAATTCACGCATGAGTATCATACAATGTTTTATCCACGACCACATTAAAAATACTTTCCCTTAATTTTATATTACATAACCTCTCTTTTTAATAATTGTGTTTGAATTATTGCCTACCTTCATCATAAGAAATTCATTATCTGGTGCTCCATTTATAAAATCCAAAATCTGTTCCCTTGTGAAAATTTTTGATTTTTTTGGTTTATGGCTCTCTGATTGTCGTTTTATGAAGGTAATAAGTTTATGAAATTTACTTATATCAATGTTTAAATTTAAATTTATGGTAGTTTTCAACATTGAATAATGGGACCATAACGTTGATGATTTCCATTGACTTTTCCGAGAAATATGCAATAAAAACATTTCCCGTCTAATTTTTAATTTTTTTAGTTTTACACCAATCCAAAAAAAAGGTGAGCGGTCGTCGGACCGCCGTCAAAAGCTTGCTTCTAATGCACAATAAAATGACCATTTTTGACCATTTTTCGAAAATGTTGTCCATTTTTCGAAAATGTTGTCCATTTTTCAAAATTTTTGACAATTATTGACCAATTATTGATCAATTTTGACAATTATTAATCATTTTTGACAATTTTTCAAAAATTTTGACCATTTTAGACCATTTTTCCAAATTTTAACAATTATTGGCCATTTTTGACAATTATTGATCATTTTTGACAATTTTTCAAAACTTTTGACCATTTTTTCAAATTTTAACAATTTTTGACCATTTTTGACAATTATTGACCAATTTTGAGAGTTTTGACAATTATTGATCATTTTTCAAAAATTTTGACCATTTTAGACCATTTTTTCGAATTTTAACAATTATTGACCATTTTTGACAATTATTGACCAATTTTGACAGTTTTGACAATTTTTCAAAAATGTTGCCCCTTTTAGACCATTTTTCCAAATTTTAACAAAGATTGACCATTTTTGAGCATTTATGACAGGTTCTGACAATTATTGACCATTTTTGACAATTTTTCAAAAATTTTGTGAATTTTTAACAATTATTGACCATATTTGACAGTTTTTTATAATTTTCGATTTTTGATCATTTTTCAAAAATTTTGACCACTTTAGACCATTTTTTCAAAATTTTCACAATTTTTGACCATTTTTCCAAATTTTAACAAATATTGACCATTTTTGACAGATTCTGACAATTATTGACAATTTTTCAAAAATTTTGACAATTTTCAACAATTATTGACCATTTTTGACAGTTTTTTATAATTATTGACCATTTTTTCAAAATTTTAACAAATTTTTGAACATTTTTCAAAATTTTAACAATTATTGACCATTTTTGACAGTTTCTGATAATAATTGACCATTTTTGACAACTTTCAAGAATTTTCACAATTAATGACTATTTTTGACAACTTTCAAGAATTTTTACAATAATTGACTATTTTTGATCAATTTTTAAAATATTTAACAATTTTTGACAGATTCTGACAATTATTGATCATTCACGTTTCACACTTCTTAATGACACTACAAAATTATTACAATTACACAACCTTTGACAGAAAACAAAACACAAAATTATCTAAGGTAACTTAATAAATATACAAATAAAAAAGAGTGGCATAATGATTATCCCATTTAAAAAGCATTGTACTTTTTCGCACTCTTTTGGGTCTTATAATGAAACTTCCATTTAAAAAGCATTGTTCTTTTTCGCGTTCTTTTGAGCGTGACGTACGTTCCCCGATGTTCAGACATAACCTAGTTTTATGTTTTGCAGTTCGCTGTTCATACCGTTCGCATACTAACCAATCAAAAGCCTGGTCGTTTGACAAGAATCGGGTATAGTGGGTTTAACATAACCTTAAATATGTTATTAAAAGCTGAGTAGCTGAGTCACATTGATTAAGATTTATTTTTGTTGATTTGATGATTTGTGCTTTGTGACACAACACAATGGCGGCGAACATCAAACGACAGGTTTATAAATTGACACTATCAACGGCAACTGCAACGTCAAACAGCAACGGGAGCGGGAACGGGAACGGTAATGGTGACGGCAACTGCAAGTTTATAAATAGACCTTAATACGTGTGGATAATAGGTGTGGATAATAGGTGTGGATAATAGGTGTGGATAATGAACAGGTCACTTGACACGGATAAATAGGACCTATATTGAAGGTTATTTATATACAAATGTTACAATATAATATTTAAAAATTTTCACCGCGACATAGATTCGAACCTTAAAGGTCGAATCACACCTATCAGCACCTCATAGGAAAAGCGACTGATCATCACCAGCAGATTTTATTTCTTTTGTGTATTTAAATGTAAGCGCGCATACCTAACATCATCAGCACAGCACCGACAAAGCACGTCAACGCCTCAACCACAACACATTTCTCAGAGAGAATATTTTGCGGACGGCGTGCCAGTACAATATCTCTGACAATATAAAATGAAGCCTAAAGTCGGGTATCGCGACGGTGCTGATTATTCGTTAAGTGAGCCCATACACAACTGTCGAGTTGACAACTCGACGGTGATGATCAGTCGCTGTTCCTATGAGGTGCTGATAGGTGTGTTTTGACCTTAAAGGTACAATTCTTCATTTCACGAACTCATACATCTAAACAATCCTGCTTCGGAGACATTAATAATAATTTGTATATAGAGCGTATAGATGTCAATGTCAAAACTAAGAAACTGACGTTTTAAATAATTCATAGCTGATTGCAAAGTTTTAATTAGGAATTATACTGAATTTAAATTTAAATTACTAGAAAATATAATATAGAAAGCGAATCAGTCACTGAAATGAATGTTACCCTGTCAAAAATCAGTATCCTCAAATTTATTGCCAGAAAAGTCGTAAAAAGCCTATAATCACTTCCTAAATTGGAGGGAAGAGAAAAAGAATTCATTTATAAATAGAGGTACTTAATAGTGGTGGACAAAATATAGTATTCTACTCGCATATAATGGCTAATATTCACATAGGAGGGCACCTTCGTGAATAATAGCCATCATTATATGCTTGTTGAATAATATACTATTACTTGAAATGCAGAAAAAAAACTCTACAAGAAAATAAACTCACGTACAAAATAGAAATAACACAATTATTGCATTAACGACAAACACGGAGTCAATTGCCTTAACTCTTTTTAAGATGCAATGAAATACGTAAACGTATATTGGTTATAGTCGTGTCAATACGTTTACGTGTATGTACTGCCTTAAGTGTCTAATTATCTACACCTATTAACCATGCCCATTAATCACTGGTGAATAATGTAGGTCAGTATACTTGAAAAAGCACACGTAAAATGTAAACATTATCAAATAGTCGTGGACAAATGTTATTATTATAATAGTGAAATCGATTAAAATTGGTTCTAGCGATCAATTCCAAGAATCGAAGATTAAAAAATAAAATTCGAGAATCCATTTTTCAAAAAATGTTTCCATCCCTACAATTTCCCCGAATATAGTTCTATGTTATATTTCAGTCTATCAAAATCAGAAGAAGTAAAGTGTGAAATTAGCTTACAACGTGTGTCGCCCTCTTTAGAATTTATTCAAAATGAATTTTATTTTTCAACGTTTAAAAAACTTTTTATACATAACAAAACAAACCAAAACGTCTCGCTCAATTTTACAATTTACGGCAATTTGTTGAGTTAATTTATATAATTCCAAACGACTGCAATTTAAAAAAATTGTACACACGAATCAATAAATTAAAAATCGAGGTAGGTATTCCATTAAAAAACTATAATTTTTTTGACTAATTAAAGTATTTTTAGATGGATGATGATACAACTGAAATCACAGTTGCAGAAGTAGATAACGTTTTATCAAAAATAGAAAACAAGTTTTCTCCAGAGCAAGATTTTCCAAGCAATGAAGAACTTGAAGAAAATTTAGTAGTCCTTTCAAAAGAGTTAGATTCCATTGGTGTACCAACTATTGATTTTTCACAACCACTTCCAAAGATGTTCGAAAAACTGGTCTGCAGTGCTCGAAGTTTAGTTCAAATCCACAGAAAAACTTTAGGTATTTAGACTACGTACCTTCTTATAACTTATAATACAATACTATACCTTGGTGTTACTGGAATACTATATTTAACCCTTGAGTATAGAGTGTGTATATAATCAAGGATTTAACTAATATTCACATGTTTCAAGTTATAACTGTTTGCAGTAAATAACTAAATAAAGGGCCTAATATCTTCTGTTGTATTAAAGCATTTTCTATAAGGTCCACTTGGATCTAGGGTTGACTTTATCAATCATCTAAGCTCCAAGCTGTCCAAAATAACTTTCCTAATAAGAAGCCTTTCCAAAAATGTATCCAGGGACACCCTACTGTCGGCTTACCATGGATACTTTAAGTCCAATTTATCCTATGCAATTTTAAACTGGGGTCATTCCCCCCAATACTGCTCAAATCTTTAAATTACAGAGACGTTGTGTCAGAATTATCGCAGGGTTAAAATATCAAGATTGTTGTAGAAATAGTTTTGCACAACTGAAACTCCTTATACTTCCATGTACTTTTATATTTCACTGTCTAACCTACATAAAACTGAACCTAGTAAACTTCAGATCACATAGTGATATTCACTCATATTCAACTAGAAGTAGAGATAATTTAGTCCTCGGCTACCACAGGTTACAACGTATAAGAAGGGGCGCCGATTACTACGGCAAAAAAATGTTTAATGCTCTTCCAATGGATATAAAAAACCTAAATTTTAAAACCAAAGTCAAAACATATCTTAAAAAATGCCTTCTATTCCATCGAGGAGTATCTAGAAAGTGATTTTAATATTGAATTTACTGTTTAGACCCTTACTTTGTGGAATCTAAATAATAATAATAATAATCTTAACATTGATTTTAATATGTAAATGTATTCGTCTTTATATTTTGATGTTTGTCTTCCTATGTATTGCTACCATTAGTATCTTACCTAATAAGCTTTGTGCTAATATTGTTATTTTTTTATAATTTTTTATATTAATTGTAACATTTTCTCTCTCTTTTGTTATATCTGACCTGTAAAAGCACTTTAGTGTCATACTTTGCCAATAAATAAACTAAACTATAATTTTTCGTCTTTTACTATTGGGCTCTTTCAACATCACATTCGCTGAATCCCATTGACCAAGATGCCCCTCTTTACAAGCATGTTTACGAATGCCTGACTTATAGAACTTCCTATCTTTAATGTACTCTTTGTGTTCATTTATTCTGATTTTCAATGGTCCATGTGTTTCACCTAAATAAAATTTGTCATATTCACAGGATGTTTTTTGATATTATGCAGTGTTATTTGAAGATTGTTCTTCATTTTTTGGTTAAGTTTTTGTTAGGATAGATCTTAAAGTATTGGTATATTTAAAGCTAGTTCTAATATTGAATTGGTCACCAATTTTCTCAATTCTTTCTTATAAACCATAACATATATGGTATTATTTCATTTATAAAAAAGATATTTAACATTTTTGAACTTGAACTTTTCATCATTTTTTTTACGAAAAAGAAGTTTTCGACATGTCAGCAATTACCTTGATTGTCCTACTAATCATCCGACAAGATGTTTTTTATTTGGCATTGGGGATGTTCATACAGAATTTTCAATATGAAGGTCTGCACCTATCAATTTTTAATTGAAAAATTTATATCTCAATAAGCATAAATTTTAGATATAAGTTATTGTACACAAAGCGACATTAAAATTTAATGTAGAATCCGAAAAGTTAATAATATACAGGGTGTTACATTTAAAACAACAAAATATTTTCCATAAATTCTCCATAACTTCCATCTATGCCAATTTTTATAGAAATCGTGTTAGTCTCCAATATATAGATAGTGTAAGCTCGTCCTGAAACAGCCTGTATATCTAATAGGAAAATAATTGTGATTAAATTTCATGCAAAACAAGATGTTGAACATAACTTAATTGTTCTTGATAACGGTAGCTGGAACGCTACCGAAACGTTAAGTTAAAAAATATAAAAAAGATTGTGGTTTAATTTCCCAAAATAATTAACAAAAAGAATATTATTTTTATTCTGGCAAATTTTTATATGATTGAGCCATGATTATATGGTAACAGAAATAACATAATTATCCTAAAATAACTAACAGAGAAAATGGTACTTTACCAAAATACAATTAATTTTAGTATGTGATCAACTTTCAGAAAACCCTTATAATTTTTTATTGAATAGAGTAGTAAATTAATATTAATCAACAAGAATACATTTTTGACAACAGAGAAAGATACACTTGATATTATTTACTTTTCAGCACAAATGAAAGATACAAACATTACCAGCCAGAGTAGCAATGTTAAAAACAACCATTTACATAAAGTATTAGAGAATTATCAGTCCAAGATAACTTCTTATGAAAACAAAAGTTATGCTATGCAAAATAAAATTGTAGTTCTTGAACAGAAAGTGAAAGAACTGAGAACAAGAGAAACTGATATTAAAACTGAAATGGAGAAAGTTAAGAGATACTACACGGAACAGATTAATGATTACTTCAAAAAAATTAAAAAACTTTCAGACGAAAATCTAAAATTAAAAGAGGAGGGATCATATATCGCACCTCAGTCCAGAGATGAAATTTTTCTGAAATATATTGGCAAATACAAAAAAAATGAAGAAATTTACAAATCAACTATTCAAAAATTGGAAGAAAATAACCAACAACTGATAAGGGAAATTGTAATTATGAAGTGCAGAATAGAAGAAGACACAAGTTGAAATTTAACTTATAATATTTTTTGTTTTTGACCAAAGGTTTTTGTATTACTTAATTGGAGTTATATACATATATTTTTAAATTATACAATTTTCCTTAGAGTGTGCATTTTTTTACTATACAAACTCTGAAAAAAACTTTTTATAGGACCAATATTTTCATAAATTAAATAAAAAATAATAATTAATTCCTTTAATTGTGTGATAAAACGTTACTTTTTTAGTTTTGACATACATCGTTTAATTATTATGTCTTCGTAGCCGAGTGGTATAGAGGTTTGGCTGCGAAAATTATGAATTGTAGGGGTAAGGTTCGAATCCTGGACAAGGGTTTTTTATTTTTTATATTGTGACATTTGTATATGAAAAACCTTCAATATAGTTCCTATTAATCGGTGTCATACTAAAAAGTAAAACATAAATTATAGTTTATATTTTTTGTCATAGATGAATGTTTGAAAAGTGCTTCTAATTTTTGGTAAATGTTTACTCTATAGAGTGTCGTTTTTAGTAAACCTAGCACATCCACAAATTATATATTGCCTGAATAACGTAAAATACAGATCTCGAGTACTAGATTATATACCCTACTTTACAGAAGATGGATTTTCATGTAACCAGTAGTGTGTCAAGTAATAGTCAGTGTGGTATGTATGTATGTATATTGGGGTGACATTCACTGAGACCTAAAAGATCTATTGTGTCCCCTTTCTTCTACTTAGTTCTTGAGGAAAGTTAACAGAACGGTGAAAAATAAAAAATAAATTAATTTATTTAAAAATAGCCTTCTTCTTCTTCTACTGTATAGTATGCACCCCCTCGATTCCCGCTACCCTTCGACTCCGATACTTTCCACCGCTCGGTCATTTTCAGCCGTATTCCCGAGCGTTTTTGTCCTACTTCGCAGCATTTGATCACAAATCAAAAATATACGTTTTGTTGCTCTATATCTGTATTATTCAAAACCGTTTTCAAATTTATAATCGGACTATCTATAACGCATCCAGACCTACTGCAAAATATTGCATTAAAAAACTGCAATTGCAACAAAAGTAATTGTTTCAGGGTACCTGCTCTTCGCGCACATAAAGTGCATAAAAAGGACTTGTTTTCTACGGTGTTTTGACACCATTTCAATTACTTAATAAGCTTTCGTGTTATTAACAAAAAACTAAAAAAGGACGTTTCTTTCATTTTAAATGTTTATAAAAATTTCGTGAACAACATTTGCGAGTCGAAAATATATCAGGATCCTGCTACGTCTTTTACATGATGGCACACACAGATTATATAACTACTATACATAGATAACCCATATAGCTACTATAAAATAAAGATGGCACAGTCACACAATCTAAATGTCTTCATTGCTCCGGTAATGGGCTAGTCCTAGTACTCCACACAATGGCTCCATCAGCGATGATTGCTGGTCTCACTATGGCAGTGTACATCCAGCTCAGGATTTCTCCCTGCCAGCTTTCTGCACATCATTAGAGCCATTTTTGCTTTGTATGTATATAATCCCTTTTTCATGTTTGTTTGTTTCATAGGAGTTTATTGTCTAGGAGTCGGACCTAGATATTTTACTTCTTGCCTTTATTCAACCGTATTCTTTTCTTAGTGGAGGCAATTAAGATGGTTTTGGAGGGGTTGATGTGAAGTCCACACCAGCTATTTGTATAGTTCAGCGACCCCTTTGTCATATATGTCACAATGGGTATTCTCAAATTTTCCCCTGGCTGTTATGACAATTCCGAGGTCAGTCAAACCACCGTTCGTCAAGGTCAGACTCCACATTAACGGGTGGGCTACTCCTCCCTGTGGATATCTCCTGGTTTTTCAGATGGAGACAATGGCTTTACTCGTCCTCTGCTACTCTAGCGGTAAGCAGTTCGGACATCCACTTGGATGTTGCGCTGTCTACACCTCTTCTATTTAATGCTCTTTTTATAGCCTCATGTAGAGTATTGTTAAAAGCTCCTTTTATTTCCAAAAACGCACATACCGTTTCTTGGTTATCTAAAGGCACCTTGGATATCCTACGTCAGTTGTACCCGTGCAGTCTGTAGATCTGCCTGCCTGGTAAGAATGCCAGCTTTTGGAATGAAGGTGACTATTTCCCTTCTCCATGCTTCTGGTATATAACCCAGATCTAATCTGCTTCGACTAATTCTAACCAAGGTTGAGGTAGATACTACATTTTAATTTATTTTCATATGGTTAAACCCATTATCAAGTATGATAGAAAAGTATCCAAGAGTCTTGAAGGAGGCTCATCATTTTCTGTGCAAAATAATAAGACATCAATTAATCACTTTGTATATATATAGATAACAAGTTATGGCGAATGCATGGAAAATATTTTGACAGGCATGAAACTTACGGTTTATTTACTTTACAAAATGTTTTCAATGAAAAATTGACAGGTTCAGGCATTTATGTGAACATCCATAACATCTAATAAATAATATCCTGTCGGGTTAATTAGTAGGAAGTTCAAGGTAATTGGTAGTAAGTCAAAAACTGCATTATTGCATACAGGGCTGATGAAAAGTTTTTCAGAAATGTCAATGGCAGACAATTTTATTCTGATGAGTTCCATTGTTTTTTGGACTGGTACATTTAAAAAAAGGCCAACTATATCAAAATTAACTGAATAATTATTTGATTGCTTTTCAAAAAAAGGTTTGCTATTTTTAAGATATGAATTTGTCCTGCGAGAGGTACAATAATTTTTAACATGATTTGTTAGTTAGTTGCACGGGTAATCACTAGTGCTAATAGTATGTTTTGTTTATGAATTTTTGGTAGACCATAAAAATGTGATAATTTACTGTACTTAGGTGTTTACATTGTTCTTTTGCGGTTAGTAAAGTGCCTTATATATTTTGTTTTCAATTGATTCGGTAGGGTCATTTGATGGTTTTGTATAAGGGCCATTTATTAATCTATTACTTTTGAATTGAAATCATAGTATGGCATTTGAAGCGAGATTTTTCAAGAACCGAACACCCATAGAAGGGCACCCTCGATTTTCATGTTTAAAAGCGGAAAATCTTCTCAAGGATGTGTACATCATTTGTGGCTATGTCAAAATGTGGGGTTCGCATTAAATTACACCCTTAAGGGTATAAAAGGGGTGAAATCTGGTACAAGCAAATAAAATTATTCAATTTTCATGAAAAGTAATTGAAATAATTGATTTGGGGCAGTAATTTTCATTTAACTATAAAAAATTAGTGAAAAAATAAAATGAGGTGAAAAATGGACTGAATATAAAGGCAAAAAGGGCAACTTTAACAGTGAAATAGTTAATTTATGTAAAAATTCTAATGAATATTAAATTTTGTGAGTATTTCAGTGTCGATACTTAAACACATAATAAAACTTATATTTTTAATTTATATACCATTAATTTCATGGGCAAAAGGGCAACCCTAAAGGGCATAACATTTAAATTACCTTGTATTTTAAAGAAAATTTATATGAGAGAGTTTTAAAGGGCCAGGATTTGTGAAATAATAAACATTTTATTTTAAATTTACATATTCATAAATGCATGGGCAAAAGGGCAACCCTAAAGGGCATAAAATTTAAATTAAGGTGTATTTTAATCAAAATTTATATGTGTGGGTTTTAGAGGGTTAGGATTTAGAAAATAATAAAAATAATATTTTTAATTCATATACCATTAATCTCATGGGTAAAAGGGCAACCCTAAAGGGCATAAAATTTAAATTACGTTGTATTTTAATGAAAATTTATGTGTGTGGGTTTTAGAGGATTAGGATTTAGAAAATAATAAAAATAATATTTTTAATTCATATACCATTAATCTCATGGGTAAAAGGGCAACCCTAAAGGGCATAAAATTTAAATTACGTTGTATTTTAATGAAAATTTATGTGTGTGGGTTTTAGAGGATTAGGATTTAGAAAATAATAAAAATAATATTTTTAATTCATATACCATTAATCTCATGGGTAAAAGGGCAACCTTAAAGGGCTTAATATTTAAATTACGTTGCATTTTAATGAAAATCTATATGAGTGGGTTTTAAAGGGTCAGGATTTAGGAAATTATAAAAATTTTATTTTAAATTTATATACTCATAAATGCAAGGGCAAAAGGGCAAAAAAAAATTTATTTGAAGTTTATTTGATTTAAAATTTATCATTTAAAATATAAAATTTGAAATTCTATAAAATTAAATAGTTTGAAATTGGAAATAAAAAAATTTAATAAAAAAATCAAATTTTTTTTTCAGTTTATTTTATTTAAACATAATATTTTTTAATTTTATCATTATCTTAATTTTTTTTTTTGTTTTTTTTTTTTAATTAATAATTGTTTAAATACCAATAATTTATTTATTTTTTGTTCGTTTATGTATGTAATTTTATTTTAATTAAATAAAAAAAATAAAAATTTTTTATTAAAAAGATCCTGTAAATTTTAGAGCACATAATAATAAAAATTTTGGAGCAATAATAATTAATCAATTATAAACTTTATTTTCTTAATTTAGAAATTATTACTCATTATTAATAAAATAATTATAAATTTGAAAATAAATAATATATTAATTTGAAAATAAATAATATATTTATAAAAAAAAAATGACTTCATGATGAAATATAATTTAAATTACAAAAAAAAATAAGAATTAAGTATAATTTTAATTTTAAAAAATCTTACCTCACGTGTCAACAATAATATAACAATTTATTATTTATTTATTGTTTTTTACTTATTATTATTTATTTATTTAATACACAACACAGAATAACTATGAGCACACTTTATAACTCCAATTTCTAACTGATGAAATCACGGTATTTAGAAAGGAACCGTGTTTAAAATTTTGTTCCCTGATGCGCATGTACTGTTATAATCCCCTTGAACGGGCACCATGGTGGGACTCCAGGTATAAGAATGTATTTATTAATAATTTTAAATTGTAAAAACTAGGTAGTTGCTTGAAAAAAAAAATAAAAAAAAATTTTATTCAATAGAAAAAGGACTTATTGAAATAACAAAAAACTTTTACTTCTTCTTTTATTGGTATAACTTTTTTTCAGATAGAGATAAAAAAAAAATATTTTGAAAGGAATTTAAATCCCTAAAAAATTTCTTCAAGTAAGTTTTTTTTTTGTCCACATATAATTTTGCAAATTCAAGTTGAAGGGCAAATTTTGAGGAGCGAAAATTGCAGTTTTAGGATTTGAATGGTCATATCTCATGATAGACAGATCGTATAAAAAAAATGGGAAATATTCGTGAAAATGTTGGGAAACATGTGTGTAATAATTTTTTTTACTGCCATGAATATATTCGCTTAATTTTCCGAAAAACCGGAAAACTTTTTGAAAAAGTAGTGCGTTTTAAGACGTTAAAAATTGTCTGGTTCAAAAAGTATAAAAAATAGAAGCACCAAAATTTTTAGGCATGCTAAGGAATATATGTTTCAACATCTATTACTTGGATTTTAAGTTCCAAATTTTCCTTCTACTTTTAATACCACCATTATTGTCCATCCACAAAAAAAAAATTTATTTCGCTATAACTTTTTTTTGGAAAATCCTATTAACTTTTAATTAGCCTCAAATTTAAGCCGATTTCAAGATGAATAAATAAGGTTATGAGAAATTTTTGCCTACAATTTGCGGTTTTTGAGAAAATTTGGAGAAAAGATGTAAAATTGAGGTACTGTAAATTATAGCGCCATCTTGTACGCGCTGTATCTACTTTTGCAACAGTCGCAAAAAAAAAAATATTTTCACGTTTTTATTAGTTTTTATTCAAGACATCAAACTTTTCTCTATGTACTTTAATTTTTGAATTATTAAAGAAAAACCAATATAGAACGCGGATTTTTGGGGTGAAAATGCCGATTTTTAATTCGCTGTAACTCCGAGGGAAAATATTTTCATAAAAAGTTATAAGGAAGCTTTTTTCTTCAAATTGTATACCAAACACGTTTTCGTTTTTTTTTTTCATTTCCGTTTAAGCCTCGCGGGGGGGGGGGTTGCGACCCCGCGGGGGGGGTGGTTCCCTACCTTAAACATTAGCCACAAATGATCTAAATATACTAAAAAATAAATCTACCAAAAAAAATATTTTTTAAATACTGCCCTTGAAGCTTCCCAGGGGTCTTGCTTCAAATGCCATACTATCAATTTTGTTCATAATTACAGTAGAGGTGCCCTTATCTGCCAGTAAGATAATGATGGACATTTAATTCATTTTTGTTCTGCTTTTGTATGTATACAGTTAACAAAAATTTTCAATGGAATATGAATCTCAAATGCTACTAAAATTTCCAATATTTTATTCCAAACCAAAATATTATAAAACTATATATATACACATAGATAAAATAACAATTAAAATAGTAAATTGTATAAGTTTGACTTAAATATCACCAAATTGTAAAAATAAAGTAGTTTTACAACCACATCACTATAAATGGTATTGGTTAAGACTAGTTTGAATAAAAATCCCAATAAAATATTACCTCAACAAAAAATTATTGTTACAATTAAAGGAAGGATACAGGCATCTCACAAATGTATATAATAACATACCTAAACAGAAGTGAATGAATATATCGACTCAAAAATCTATTAGTTAATTAGAGTATTTTGTTGTAAGAATCAAATCCATCAGAATTAACTGACTAATTACATGGTGCGTCGCAAAAATTTGGAAAATAAAAGGTAATGGTTTGTTATAAGCATTTTAAATCTCAGTACAGCACAAAATGGTAATTATGTACTTATATAAATAAAAAATACAATAAAACCTAATAGTAAAAATGTTCAATGATATTTAGTCAGAAGCAATAGCAACATAAATTCATTTTTACTTAAAATTCAAAAACATTTTTATAAATTAAAATTTTCAGAATTCAATGATCACTAATAAACACACATCACATACGAATAAACGACTCATTTTACAAAACACTCACCAACTTCCCTTCTAAATATTTAAAAATAATCCACTAGAGGCCATATTAGTAGGGGGTACATATGTTTTGATTTTCCATTTCACAGCAACGTTAAACGTATCTTTGTATCAGGTTTTTAAATCTATCGGATATAAGTTTAATATTGAAGCAAATGGATAATTTTAGCTAAAAAGTTTAGTTCATTCAAAAGAATGCGATAAATTCTAAAATTGCCTACTGAGATGCAAAAAAGGGTTTTTATATGAAATTGAGATTTTTTAAATTAAATCCATATTTTTTCTTTTCCTTTTATAATACCCATTTCACCAATTTGATATTTAAATATCGGAGTCTAAGTGATGCAAAGCTAATTTGATCAGAAAATGTAACAAACATGTTTTGGGACACACTATATATTATTTTTTAGTTCAAGCAATTGAAAGAATAATCCGAGTTTTGTTTTAACTAATCCATTATTCTTTGAAGTGATTATCAAATATTTTCACAAATGAAATTTAAAAAAACTGGGTAATGAAAAACATTTATCTATTTTTTTTCCTAATTCGTTCTCGAATAAAATAAATTTATTTATTTTGACTGATATATCTAAAGATATTGAAGGAGTTGTAATGTTGATGAACATTAAGAAACTATTTTCCATAAGTGTCTTACAAGTGCGTATCAACCAATAAAAAAGTAACCGATTCCAGCAGATCCTGTAATTTAATTTAGTTGACCATTGTCAATGCACTCGACACGATGCCAATATCCTTCCCAACTTTAATAAATTTTCTTTATATTTAGTTTCGTCTAGAAAAATACCGATTCATAATAAGATGAGTTACAAATGGCCAAATTATTACAAAGACTAAAAATTGTTTTGATACTCCGGCTAATATTCCTTTGTGTCTTGGAACTATCGAGGTATTTGTGGATTCCAAAGTACTGACTTTTTGCGATAACCTCTCAATATCCACACGTAGACTTTGAACTGCTTTTGTAATTTCTTGGGATACGTCGACATTTGAAACTGATTTCATTTTTGACCTTGTAATATGTTGATTTTCATTACTGCGAATGTATCCATTGGGGGTAGTTTCACTTGAAACCCCATTTCTAAGTGGATCGGTATTCTAAAATAAAAATAAAACATGAAAAATGTTTACGAAAATTATTTTTTAACAGAGGTTTATTCAAATTCACAGATAGGTCAATAATGGAAGTCACATTTAATAATTTTGTGAAAACAGGACTAGGTTGTATGTAGTATAGTTAGGTAAATCTAAACCAGTAGGCGATATCACACCTATTGATATAGTAATCTAAAAAAACTATCAACGGGAAGAAGAAAATTATTCGACCATTTGAGTTACTCACTGCTTCCAGAATTGGTTCCAAAAGATGCAAAAATGCATTTCTCTTGGAGAATACTTTGAAAAACAATAGTGTTAAAAAGTTTTCTACTGCTTTTTTCTAGCTCTATATGCAAAATATAAAAGACAACCCTCGTATCACGTGCGAGGATCGTCACAATTTTGAGGAATTTGTGGCATCATGTGTTCTTAGTTCTTGAATATATTTGAAAATTCGAGTGGCCGTTATGAACAATGTCTTGAGTGCAATTATACATATTTTTTACCCAAGCATACCCACTTTGTTGTCAGAATACTTTCTCATTCAAATCCAAAACAGTGGAAGAATGTAGATTCTGTGGAATGGAAGAAGAAACCTCCATCCACGTACTTGCAGATTGCATAGCAATTCAGAATCCTAGAGGACAACACCTAGGAGAATACTGGATAGAAGAGGGACACTAACCTAAGTTAAAGTCTGCAGATGTCCTAAAATTCCTCCGGTAAATAGGTCTAAAGGAGCTACAAGTCTCCGAGTCCTGAGACTTTTCTAGAAGAAAGGGGGCACAATAGATGTTTTAGGTCCCAGTGAATATCATCCCAATATACATTTTTCAAGCAGTATTTGTCGTATAAGAGTATTCTTCATTTCAGTTTTAAATAAGTGTGATGTGAATAGAATATTGCTTAAATTCAACTGTGCGATGAATGAGTATATGATATAATTACAATTAAAAATATGCAGAGAATCAACGGGCACTGATATACAGTCGACAGAAGCAAACAAGAGCCCTGGGTGGGCGTATCCATGTCGCTGTAGTTGCATTTTTGTAGTAACAATAAATATTTTGAATCGAAAACCAACTATCGAAACCATACGTGTCAACTGTCAAAAGATATGTCAACAAATTCGAATCTGTTTACGCATCAGGATCTTTTGGAGTAGAGCCGTTTAAAAATTCGTTTTTCTTAACATCAGCCGAAAGTTAAAGTGCATAACAGTGTTAATATTGGAATATACACTTCACCACTACTACTATTTTTTACATTATGATTGTAATTTTTTACTTCTTTATGTACATTAGGATTTCCTATTTTTGAATAAATTATCTATCTATCTACCAATTATATATGTCTTATGTATTTAGCTTTTGTTGTTATAAACAAGAATGTATGGCAATAATGTGTGATTTGTCAAATATATAAATATATTAAATGCTGCTCTACTTTAACTTTATTTAGTTTGCTTTATTAAAGCCCAACAGTTATATAGGTATATATCATTATTCAATCAACAACATTGTTAAGTTTCACATTACAAAAGAACAAATTCCAAAAATTGTCAAATTTTTAAGATCTATTCACGGTAGAGACTATATAATGCTACCGAAACGTTGAAATAAAAAAATATAATAAAATGATTGTGGTTTAATCTCCCAAAATATAACAAAAATAATACTCTGTACATTTTTGACAAAATATATCAATTAAAGAGAGCAATTATGTAAAATAGAGAAAGTTCAAAAAATATTTTCAAGGATACGAGATATCAAAAGAGATGAATTCACAAAATATATATTACCTCAATCGTGTCAATATATTCATCGTCGCTGTGATCGGAATCATCTGGTGTACTGGGAGCAACGGAAGGAGTAGATGCCGTACTGGGACTTTTGGATCCAAACCGAATTGGAGAGCCTTCTCTTGATACTGTATAAAGTAAATTAAAAATAAATATATTATGGATACAAATCAATATATATACTAACTGACCCAAAGGTGAATTGGGCTGCGATCTAACCCTCTCCAAAACATCTCCTGCAATTAGTTGTAAATCGTCTAAATTAATTGAATCCAATTCGTTTGACGGGGCTTCCAAGAAATTAGCCACTTTATCTGAGTAACTCATGGTCTCGACTATTCTAAAATAAAATATTTAACTTAGCAACAAGACTAAATATTCATTGGAAAGTAAGAAAAAGGACTGGTAAACGATTTTATTAAACGGTAAACATTATGATGGAGAATGGTTTTGAAAACAGCAATTTAGCGATAGAAAAAAAAACAACAAGGAAAATTAAAGGGATATAGTGAGGTGTCGACTCTACACAAAAATGGAATACGGTAATAGGGAAAAATATGTATATATAAGAATAAATTAAAAATATAAATATTGTATGAATATATCAATTTGATTAAATATAAATATCACCAAAGAAATCATGACAATATTATGTATTCCTGACAAATTATTCTCTTCATAATTCAACTAGGAACACTTTATTTTCTTTCACTTACGTATGAAGCTCATTTACGTATTTATCCATAGCCTCCTGCTTTGGCATATCACCAAGAATTTTCCAAGCATCATATTTAGCTCTTCCGACAAGATCCCAAAAAGCTGGTCTGGAGCCTGTACAAGGTCCACTTGTAGCTTGTTTAAAATACCCATAAAATCGTAATAGTAATTCGTTACTGGGTTGATATGAACCTAAAACAAAAATTTTTATTAACTGTTTGTCACGAAATTAATATGAAACTTTTAGATTTTTTAATCAATACTTTACAACTTGCTACATCCGCTTCATCACGAATATTTTAAGAAATTTCATTAAATGTTAAATTTGCTTCCATCATATCGATATTTGTCTAATAATTTTATTGTTCAAACAAACGGTGCTTAGGTAAAGGCACAGATAACTTCATAAATTGAAATGTAGAAAGCTACGAGGCTTACCAATCAAGGTTGAGCATTAAAATGATCATAGTATTGGGAACTGACGGGTAAACGTAATCCAAAAAACATGTCGGAAAATAGTTTTCACTTTTGAAATTATAACCCAATTGATAGTAGTATAAATAAATAAAATGCATTAAACATTGTTGAAATATTATCTTGGGCAGAAAAATCGAAATTAGAAAAACATTATATGATGCAGAATGAATTTTATTTGTAAATCTCAATTAATTTTGGAATTCGCGAAAGGAGTAATAAAGATGTGACAGCAATTACCGCGCTTTGCATCCAAAACATTTCATATGAAAGAAAAGCCTCATGGAAAATAGGCTTGGGTGAAAAGGCTGACAACATTATTTTATTGTTAAATATTCCCTCAAATAATTATAGATATCAGAATATGTCATGCAAATAAATAAATAATAATGTTCTATAACATTTTCCACGCTTTACATTTTTCGACTTTTTACCAAAATGCCTGTAGCCACTAAAAAATCACCTGGCTTCGAAAAATTAATAAAAACCACTGTTTAAATCGTTATTTGCTTTGCTCCGATAGTCTTTACGCGAACTGCAGAAACTATTTATTTTTCACGTACCTATTGGAAATGTTTAAACTTCCATTTTAATATCGTTTTATAGACTTACGAATATGTGATCACAGGAGCACACCAACCGCGGCAATGGAATTAATTACTGGTCTGACCCCTCTGGACTTGTACGTCAGAGGTTGCGTTAATGGCCATGTTACGATTGCGTACGGCTGGTGTAAACCCCAAGGTAGGAGTGGGTCAATTGAGGCTAAGCCTATGGCGAGAAGCGCTTTCTGCGCTACCTCAGCTGCAGGCGGCCAATGATGTAATTGAACCCAAGTTTGTCAGATGCTGCAAATGCAATACACATATATACAGACGGCTCAAAAACCAAAGAAGACTCAGAATGTAGAGTTAACTCCAGATCACTTAGCCTAAGAATTAAGTGGGGAATGGGAAAAAATACCAGCGTGGTTCAAATAGAACTGGCTGGTATCTCAATTGCCACAAAAGAACTAACCAGAAAAGGAATTTCTGGTAAAAACATAACAATCTGCACTGTCAGCAGACAAGCCCTATTAGCCTTGAACAGACAACGTGTTACATCAGGGCTAGTATTAGAGTTCCACCAAGATTTAGCTAACGCCTCGGTAGATAACAATATTATCCTGTGTTGGGTTAAAGGGCACGACAGGAGTAAAGGTAATCGCATTGCCGATTCCTTAGCCAGGGAAGCGGCTGGACTAAAAATTTTAGGACCCAGTGACACCTACGGCCTGACGACTTCGACAATTGCGAAACTAGACAAGCGTTACACCCATGCTCAATCCCAAGAGATGGGATGGAATCGAAGGATGCAGTCTTGCCAGGATCACCTTGGGCGACCCTGGGAAGCTGGAGCCGAAGAAATATTTGGAGGATTTCTGACTGGCCACTGTCAACTAAGGAAACACCTCCATACTATGGGGCTAGTGGACACACCTCTATGCAGAATGTGTGAACAAGAAGATGAAACTGTCAGGCATGTCTTATGTGAGTGCTCGGAGTTATCGTCAATAAGAGAGTGTGTGTTCGGTGAGTCTTGGCCTACACCTGCCGATATAAAGGATATGTCTCCTAGTGACCTGTCCACCTTCCTCCTAGGAGGACAACTCCTCGGGAGGATGTACAATGGGTCACATCTGGCCTAAGTGCTGTGGGCCTAAACTCACCATCCCCACTATACAGATACAGATGTGCTCACTCAAACTATTGTAAGCTATTACCCCCAGACTGCGTAACTCAATTGATCAGTTCCCAATGATAAAAAATATTCATATGCAAGTGCTATTATTAGGAATTATATTTGTACTGATTATTTTTCAACGATAGTTTTCTCTGAAGGAAAAACTTAATTGTGTTAAATAAGTAAAATGCAACGGAATGGTTCAACCAAAAATATTAATAATAAGGCATGTTTTTTTATTCACCGGTAGATCCACCAACTGCGTTTTTATATTCATTGATGGATTTCAGATTGAAGAAAAGACACGTTCATTTATTACTGTTGCATCAACCAAAATTCAAACCATTCCACCGCTGTTTCGAGGTGGTGGATAAATTTGGTGGTTTACAAAATGACAGCTTAACTTCAAAAAAGTGAAGATTTGAAGCGGTTACAGCGAATTATAAAAGAAAAGGAAGAATAAATAGAAATCAATTTAGAATGTGATAATAAGTATTGACCGCACTATTAACAGCGTCAGAAATTGAAGAAATTTCAAGTGGTATCGATTGTCAGTTGTCAGATATAATGATGAATGATGTACACAACTGCGTTTTTTTTGTGCCACTGGTGACTCCAACATGTCGGTGCAGCGGAGACTAACGTCAGTCAACCAATGGTGAATAAATGATGTGAAAAAAAAACGGGACTATAATATATGACTCAAATACTTAAATGTTTTCTTTTTAACAAGAAATTGCTTCGGGTGGTATGAAAAAAAAATTATTTGTGTGCGAATTGTGAATATTTTCGCTCCTTGGATGTTTTGTTTATTAACTCAATTTTCATAAACGTTAATTACATTTTTCAATGTTAACATAACATCTATTTAATAGAAGTTGTCGTGGGATGGGCCTTATGTCAGAAAATTTCAAGTTTACGTATACTTATTTGGAATATTATGATACAATTACCAATAAAATTTCAAGTCGATTGACCGTCTCTAACTCGACAAAAACGTAATTGAAGTTAGGATGATCAACACTGAGAGAAATGGAGAGTTTGTTTTTTAATCAGTTTTTTAAATCTAAGAAAAAAAATAACGGTCAGAAACTTTGCAAAACAGTACACTCGAGGTTTTGTGTCCTCGACACCTCAGCCTCCAGGCTCTATGTGCTCTTGTTTGTACCGTTTATGATGCTATAGTCTGCTATATTCCATGTTGCATGTTGCAATATCATTAATTATTCGGTGGTCAATAACGTCTTCTAACAAATTCAAATAAGTCGTTCCATTGATATTTCCGTCAATAGATAATGGTCCAATAATGAGATTCCTTAAAATGCCAACCCATACATTTAATTTCTGAGGTGTTTGTGTAATTGTCTCTATGAATAAATGAGATTTAATCTCACTCCAATAACGACACTTATGTCTATTAACTTCACCATTTAACATAAAGGTACACTCGTCGAAAAAACACGTATTGTACAATAGATGTGGGTTGTTATTTAATAAGTCACTAAATTCTTCACAAAATTGAAGCCGACGAACAAGACCATCTTCGTTTAATTCATCCTGTAATGTTATTTCATCAAGGTAAACTTTATGGGATTTAACAATTCGATGAGCACTAGATGCTGATTCGAGAAGTTGTCGGATAGTCTGTCAAATGTTCATTTGTAAATGACCCAATATCGCAATTTCAACTGCTTCATTTTGCACTGGACGTTCTACTTCGTGCCGTTTGTTTTTAACGTTACCTATGGCTTCAAGCTTATCTATTAATTGCTCAATGTATTTGTGACTTACGTTTATTTCTGGGTGATTGGTTTTAAACATTATTGTCGTAGACTTAGCACACTGATTATTTCCATAGTATAGCTTAACGATTTCTATTCTTTCCTCGGTAGAATATAGCAATTTCGTAAGCGTTGACAATAATTATCCTGTCTGATTAATCAGTCGTCGACAATTCTCAAATCAAAGATAACTTGATATTGGCACTTGAGAAGCTTATTAGGAATCATTATCTTCTTTACATACCATAGCAAACAGTGATATTTTTACAAAAACAATGTATTTTCAATTGATTGGATAACGATTTGCATTGTATGGAGGTCAGCGGAGGTCATTTCCAACATTTAATTTTTTGAAATTTCAAACCTTTTGTGTTATTACTGATATTCAACAAACGAATTAGTTAAATCCAAAATATCAAATTACAATGTTGTCTAGAGAAATAAATTACCTTTTAAATTATGTGTCATTCGACCACACTTCTTATTTAAAAAAAGCTAGGGGTTGATGAGGGGCTTGCATGAAAGTTCGCCCCCCTCCCAATAAAATTTGACATTTTTTACATTTTGAAGAAACTCTTGATTTCCCCAAGTTTCCCAAGTTTTCGTTGGAACACCCTGTATATAATTATAAAGGTACATATACCAATTCCTTCCTTCCGCGTCCTATACGTTTGTTTATTTCCTACGCTCTTCTATTAATTCCAAAAGGTCATGAGTCATCCTACATATTGAATTCGTAAATTAACTACTATTTCTGAATTTAGTAAGCCATTGAATACACTTAATTTAAAATTCTAGAATACTGTAAATTTTGGAGTGCGTTATATATAGATACATAATTGATAAGAAACACATCGTTACAAGATAAGACGTCAAGAACATATCAATGAAATAATGGTTTATTTATAGTATTTTTTGTACATTTGCCTTCAGTTATAATAAAAGAAAATCGTATATCTAAGTAATCTAAAAATTGGTTTTCTGTAGTAATATCCCTAAGACATTGATAATAAACGAGATAATTTTATGACAATCGAAAGCTCGTTCCTCCGAAGCCAAAGGGCTGGTACCAAGAAGCGAGCTTAAGAAATTTGTCATAAACTTATTAGGCATGCAATTTTTTGACAGATTATAACTCAACAAAACGAAACATTTATTTATTAAAAGTACAGCTAGTGAAGGTACAATTATTAAAATTTAACGTAACATTAGATTTGTTGTTGTTCTCTACTATAGAAGATCTATTACCACGCATAATATTTATAATTTTGTTGTTGAGTTATGATCGAGATGTAAGTATGGTTTTATAGAATTTTGAATGCTACGGCTAGTAATTTTCAGCAATTGTTCTTCTACTCCATTTTTTGCCGATTCGCTGACAGCAGTTGATCTATTCGAGTGATTTGTTATCTTTTTGTTCTTCACATTTAAGCCAATTGCCTCAGCAGCGGATTTAGTCCATCCATTTATTGTATTTCTTCTAACAAGTACATTATCGTACCATTTGTCAGTTTCATTTCTCCAGTGTCAATTTTGTTTTAAGAACAGTCGTGGTGAGGTAATATAAAAGAAGTACATAGCAGCTTTGTCTTTCACTATTGGAAACCAACCATTTACTACTTGTACAGCTTTTAGAACCACCTTGGTACGTTTTACTGAACACCGGATTGTATTTAATGCGATTTGTTGGAGAGTCATTGTTATTTTTCTCGATTTGAAAAAAATCCACCAGACAAGCAACTGCCTCTCCTCCTCACCACGCTAATTCTACATCAGCAATATGGTTAAATTTACGCATAAGACCCATAGCAATATGATTTTGTTAACTTCAGACAAATTTAACGAAACTGAACTCGACTTACGTTTACATGGATCTGCTTGTAGTTTCTTCCTGATTGCATCGTGGGCATCTCGGGCTGGTTTAAATACTATATTGTTAGACGGGTCAATCATAATTATAGACATTATAGTACTTTTCTTGTGAAAGTTTGCACGAAACGTTCCACATTGTCTTCGCCGTTGCTTCTTTAATTTCGGTCCCGTCTTTCTTTCTCATATTTACCGCCCAATCTTTTAGTATCAACGCCAATTCTTCTAAGCTTCTATGTTCATTTAATTCATATTCTCGTTCGCAGCAAAATTCCATAAATATTCCCCAAATATATTTGTGACTGTAGGTTGTATTTCTGGGAATTTTTATTGGTTAATTTATCGATAAGGGCAAGGAAAATTATTGAAGAACCTGTATATCTTCTGTTGAAAAAATGGCCGCGTAAATTGAAAAACTGCAACTTTAAATACCAACAACAGAGTTATGTTTAGTGATCCTGAGGGTATAAAACAGTTTTACCTAATAAATATTCCGAAAAGGGTGAATTTTGGCCAGATTACATGATGACTTTAATACCTGAAAAGGTTTCTTAACAAAATTATATATAATAAAACACCTCCGAATAAGAATATCAAGGGATAGTTCAAAATTTTATTGCAAGCATACTCTCGTCCATGCTGGAGTTTGACGAAAGAAAGAATGAAAACCTCTTTTGATGATGTTGATGATGGTAGACCAATGATGTTGTGTGATCAAGTAAATGATGAAATGATTGCGTAAATTCAAAAACTGTTATACGACTTATGGTATTGAAGTGTATTTGAAAGAAGTTTAATTTTTTTGGAATGTAATTCAAATAAATGAAAATTACTTTTAAATTTGTGTGATCTAAAAGATGTTAATACATATAATAAATCGCCTATTTGAATTACCCATGTAATATTAACGTTGAAATTATTTTTATTATTTTATTTTCTCATTTTATTGTTTGCACAATGTTTCTTTCAGATATACTCAATGCTTTATCCAAAAAATAAAAAGCTTGTTGCAAGTTAGGGAATTTGGCTTCTTAAGGCTTATGACCTGTCTGTTAACTGTCAAAGTCAACGTCATTACATTGGTTGTCATAGCGTGGTTTTATTTTTATAAACTTTATTCGTTTGTATAATGTCTTTCCAGTGGATTATAATTTAATTTTGAAAATTTAAAACATACAAAACAAATACCAAGCTAAAACTACGCCTATGCTGCTTGCACTGACAATGTTGACAGTTTCCTGTGACATTTGTGGTAAACATTAGAAAGCAAAACACCCTAAATTAAAACGAGCTTTTTATCATTTGGGTACAAGATATATTGCATAAAATAGGATTTATATCTGAAAAACTGAAAAATTAAGTCAATAGGTGAACCCTTTCAGTGACCCCCATTTCATGTGCCATTTTGATCATTTCATTTTATTGTGTTGGCTACATTGACCTTATATAAAACTCTTCCATTCAAAAAGTCCATGCTTTTAGAATGTATAATACAAAATATCTAAACGAATAAATGACGCGAGGATTGCCGAACCATTTCCACCAAAGAAGAGATGTAGCTATAGAGTACTAACGAACGTAGCAACATAGCGATAAATATATTCTCGCTTCTCTATTCTTTTCGCTTCCGTTGAGAATATAAATTACAGGTTATAACACCTGGGAGGCGGTGTATTGGGAGAATATGGTGGAGATAATGTTGAGGGGGGAGGAGGAATGGATGGAGGTAAGTTGCGTAGTAGAGAGCATGGTCAGGGGGAGAGAACGACTCGATATGGCATGAGAGGTAGGAGTAGAAGTTAGGGAGAAGACGACGATGTGAGCGGAGAGTGTGCGAGGGACCACCGCCCGTCTCGAAGTATGCTAGGGTAGTGATTCCGAGGCGGGGGTAACGGCGAGTTTGAGGTGGGTTTGGTTGGTAGGCATCTCCTTGGGGATGAGTCCAACACTGTTTGGGTCCTGGACCCATTCGAACATGAGTTTCCCATCTCGGCCCGAAAAAAAAAAAAAAAAAGGTTATAACACCTGGGAGACTACTGGATAGAAGAGGAAGACTTGCCTAAACTGAAGCATAACGATATCCTAAAATTGCTTTAAGAAATAGGACTAAAAGAACTTCTAGTCTCTCGAGATTTTCCTTGGGAACTGAGTGGCACAATAGATCTTAATGAATGTTCACCCCAATCATACATATATACATACATACAAGATATTTTGTCTACTCCCATACTTTAATTTTATCATTAGATATGCAGGATCTGTACTTTGATTATATCCATTAAGATACAAGTTTTTTTCTAGTAGGTAGGAATGCAACATCCCAATATTCGATCAATATCCAATATGGCTACCACTATTAGTACCTATCTGACAGATCCCAGATCTCGTAAGTTCTGAAAATGTGTACATAAGAATAAATGATAAAATTAAAGTATGGAAGTAAAAGAAATAGTGTATGCAACTCGCTATTTAGACAAACATATTCACTACGTAATTTTCATACTCATGTCTTAATAAAACTCATTGAATGTTCATTGTATAATTATATATTGTATAAATTATATAACTTTAAAACTAGGTAATAATTAATCAATAGTTAATAACAAAAAAATGAGTTAAATTAAAATAAATAATTTCATGTAATGATGTCACTTCATCTACATAATTATTGAATATGTACTCACTTTGTAGAATGGAATATTTCCTCAAGTTTTTTTGTTCGTTATTATAGATCTGTTTGGTTAACCGAACAGTTTTTTTATTTAATAAAAATGCATCATCAAGATATTTTATGAATTTAATGATGTCACTTTACTTAAGCAATTGTATAGGTACAAAGATCTCACTATATATACAGGGTGGTCCACAATAATATTTGCCATTTCAATAAACCATTAGTTCAATAAACTTTGTAAACCAACCTATCTAAAAACGTTTTGAACACAGTATCATAGACCCACATAGTTGCAAGAGAAATATTTGGAAATTGGATGTTCTGGTAAGATTTACTTGTCTCATTCTTATAGAACAAGTGTGTTTTCGAAGAAGTTTTCTTATTATTAAGGTGCTATTAGTACATTAATCTATGATTTTCAGATTTTGATGATTTTATTTCTAAAGAACTATAAATGTAAGAGAATCCATACACACACTAGGTATTGATATTGATTCACATTTATTCAAAAAAGCTCAGGGTTTTCAATCTATTCAATTTATGTTATAAAAAAAATGTCCTGAAGTTAATATTGCATCAATGCGAGTCGTTATCCTTTTTGAAATACACTGCCTATGCTTCACAATTCTGCAATCTTAGTGAATCTTTGACTACAGTATTTTACCATAACTAATTTTTTTTTTAAATTCAGGACATGCATTTAATATGTACATATTTAAAGATCAATAAAGCTATCTATTTATCCATACAGATTTTAGTTTATGGGCCTTCAGAGCTTTGAAGAAGTCTTCAAAGAAGGGTCAAAGAAGCCTATGAAATATGTTTTAAACAAAAAGAAATGAATTACATAATATGTACAGACTGCCAAAGCATTATACAAAAACTGAAATTTAATTCACACAATAGTAGAGAAAACTACATTATCAGTTAAATCACTTTATTGAACAGTGATGCAGTAAAAGCAGGGGAAAATATAATATTGTGCTGGATAAAAGCCAATATCAGTTCTAAGAACAATGAAATAGTAGATGTTTTGGCAAAAATTCGATAGAGAAAGATTCTGTCTTACAAACCTATCAACTTCCAAAGGGGATATACTATTCGTAATGAGATCACTCAAATGGATGAAGTGGCAAGAACTATCAATTTGTTGTGGGATTTTGGATATAATTTATTATATGACGACTTTTGCTTTTTTTTACAAAATGTTCAGTACCTAGTACCTAGTAAGAAAACAGTCTTAGAAGTGATGTTTGACCAATCAAAACTGCAAATGAATAATATAGCAACAATCTGGGGGAAATGTGATAGGTACATATTTGTGGATTTGGTCATAACAACTTTAGTCTAATTTACAAAAAAAAGGTTAAGGTCACAATTTCAAAAGATCAATGTTGAAATTTGCTAAAAGAATTACAAAAATTTACCTATTTGGACTAGGAATATAGATTTAGCAGACATTTTAACGAGCAAGTGGTGGAATGGTTACGCTCTTGGCTTGCATTTAGAAGAACCGGGATTCAAATCCCAGGACCTGCTATGAGTTCTTTCATAGGTTTTCTCATAGCAATAAGCGAATGCTGGGTCAGTACACACCTCTCAGGCACCTACCACCGTTCCCTACACTCCCATCTCCTGAACCAAACAATCCTTATTCCTTCCAATGTTGGCTAACGAGGCTCCGGAAAGCCTATAGCGGCCCGCTCCCCTCGAGGGGGGGGGAGAATGAAAAACGATCATTTTTTAGCAGCCATTTGAGTTGTTGCATTGTTGGTGTTATCATAATTGTGGCATTATTTTTTAGAACTTTTATTGGTTATTAATAATCGTGTGATGTCTAGTTTTTTTGTGCCATGAAGAATCTGTAGGTATGCTTCTTTTTGTAAAGAAGTAAAGAATTATAATTATTTTTCAAAGAAGTCATTTATTCTACTATATTATTTATACTACTTTGATTAATCTGGAAAAAAGTTTCACATCACATTAAATAAATTTAACACATCTAAACAAATATAAAGGAGTAGGTAGAGGCAATTAATTATAAAATTAACTTTAAATGTATGTATGTATGTTATTGAAAACACAATAATTGTACCTAATAACCTACAACATGTTATTTATTTCAAGTAAAACATTTCAATTATTGCGGAAAAACTAATTCAAATCTGAGTTTGTTCTTATAAGTAAAAGCATTTGTAGCAAGTAAAATAATCATCATGGTACCAGTTACTGTTTAGTACTTGTACAAATAAATGTATTTAATATTTCAAAACTTGTATCTGATATGTTGTACACATTATCATAAAACAATCCCTACTGAGAAAACTGTGACACTTGAAGATTATTTTCAAAAACATAGTCACTTACCATTCTTTGGTAAACTTCTTATTACATTAACTGCTGCATTAAATTTTTGTTCAGTTGTCATAATTATTAATATCTGCAATCTGAAATAAAATTGGAAAACACACTTTTAAGAATTTTCTTAAATTTTTACGACTATAAACAGAATAAAGAATGACTATTTCCACAAATTTTTATTTGACGTTTCGTTGATTACTTGTCATCAGTATCAGAGTAATTTTTAATACTCCAAACACGACACTGACGACACCACTACAAAGGTCAATAGATGGCGTATAATCATCCATAAAAATGATAGGGTTATTCTGTGGTATAGGCAACCAAACATACACTAAGGGTAGATCCACAATCTACACTGTATAGCCTCCATAATCTACACTATGACTATAATCATGGAGACTAGACTATAATGTAGACAACAGTTAACGGTTTGTTCCCGGTCCTTCTTGGTCCCGTATTCTTGACTGAGGGAGTGAAGCTTCCCGAGAGAACAGATATTTTGTCTGTGTCACTGCTGTTCAAGAGTACGGTCTCGGGTCTAGTACAGTCTAATCATGTCCACATATTATCACAGTTAACCTACTTCCTACCTCAGTTTAAGTTTACCATTCAGTTTTGAATCGTCATCACAATGTCGGATGATGCTCGTAATTAATAATAAAATTATTCATTTATTATTCACAACTGTTATAAAATTCAGTGATATTGTTACGCGAGCTACTGCATTAATATGCTCACTTAGTGCCCCCAGTGAAATCCCCATATGAGACGACTATGGTTCCTCCGCCCAAACTTCGAGAAACATCCAGAACACCCGGGTGCATCCGCCAGAATATCGAGAATATCCAATGCGCCCGCGAGAACGCCGAGATACTTCTAGAATTACGGCGCACGAGTATAAATAGGCCACGAGCAACGCTGCAGTCAATTAGTCAATCAGTCAGTGTTGATACCGAAGGAAAGTAATCGCGCATCGATAAAGTGATTATTAAGTGACTCTCATATAAATTATAATTAGTGTGTTTAGTGTATGACATAAATTATTAAATAAGGACTGAATTACATATAAATCTGTAAATATAAATTAATTGTAAATATAAATTAGAATAAACGTTACAATATTCTGTATTTCTTCCATGGATTTGTAATTGTAGGTATCTACCTAGTTCCTGAGGAAAGTCTCAGAGACTAGTAGTTCCTTTAGACCTATTTCCCGAAGGAATTTTTAGGATATCCGCAGGCTTTAGTTTACACGTAAGTGTTTCTCTTCTATATAGTAGCCTCCTCAGGTGTTGTCCCCTAGGATTCTGTATTGCTAAGCAATTCGCAAGTATGTGAATGGAGGTTTTTTTTTCATTCCACAGAATCTACTTTCTTCTTGCTCCACTATTTTGAGCTTTTTAATTTGCCCATTCAGGACACCTGTTAAAACTCTTGCGCAGTATTACTTTGGCTTCGGTATTCATTTGTTATCACCTGATTGTAGTCTCCCAGTCCTACTATAACTTTCCAATGGTCAGATTTTCTCCCCATTTCGGAGTTCCCTCTTTCTTCCAATATTACTAATACCGCAAAAGGGTTCCGGTCCCCAAAAGGTGTTTCAGCCCCTTTCTTTCCTAGTTCATCTGCTATTTAATTTCCTTCTATTCTAGTGTGTCCTGGAATCCACAGTAAGGTTTGATTGTCTTAGCTCCACTAGATCTTTCCAAGGGTCAGATCTACTCTTCCATTTAACCTCTAACTTTCTAATAATATTCTTTCAGTTTTATGAGATACAATTATTTCATTATTCATTATAGACCGGTAGCCCATATGACATATGCGTAGGGTTCATTATTTCGGATGGACGCCGTTTTCACTATCGAGTTTCACGCGAAAAGTAAGTAGAATTAGAATACGGCTATTTTCCAAGACCAAAGCTGGATAATCGACGCCATAGTGAAAATTAAAAAAAATCTTATAATTTTCACGAAACTAGAACGTGCCGTGTACTTGAATGCATTCCTTGGGTACTACTTTACCATCCGAAAACAACATGGCATACAAATCCAAGAGATAGTAAGGTTTGATAGGCAAGGGTTAAAAATTGATACTCTTCATCACCAGCCTTTGTACCTCTGGGGGTGGTGCTAGCCCTTCCGCCGCAAAGTAGCATGATCCTATTACTATCTCCTGGCCCTCCTTCTTGTATTCGAAGTGTGCTCGAACTGGAACGAGGTCTCGAGTAATGTATTCTGAAAGACAAAAATTGTTAATACTGTTCCTTCATAATACATGTTCTTGGTATATCACCAACTGTCTGATATACTATTTTAGCATCTTTACATGCTAATCCTCTTATACCTGGTTATTATTGACCCAAGGTTCTTGGATCAACCACATCCCCTATTGGTCCTTAGTGAACAATCCTGTGATCACCGCCGAAGCTCCTTTGGCATGGTAAGCATTAACCTAAGCTAAGTTAATCCCCGCCATCCTGTTAGTTGTCGGTTTGGGTATTTATCTCTTTCGTCAGGGTGATGTCCCCTTCTGTAAGAGTGCTGTCCCCTCTTCCTCCGACCCAAACACCATTCCCTCCTCGTACAGCGGCGACTCCTCCCAAAGGAATTTAGAGATGTGTAGGATTTCCACACTACCCCAGTCGACGCTGGCCTTGGAGGTTTATTTCTTCTTCGAATTTACTGTTTAGACCCTTTCTTTGTGAAATCTACTCATATTACTTTATTAATAGTAATATTTCTTCTTCCTTTCTGAGGCCATGTACTGGGATTTTCCCAAATCGGTAATGGATGGTGAACCCGTTTCTCTTGATTTTTTGACAGGATAGATTGTATATTCCTCTCCTCAAGACTAGGCCTTTGTCCTCTACTTTAAGAATGAGGAACTTCCACTGGTTTCTTCGTTCTGCGCTTTTATCAAGCGAATAAGCTTTCCTTCCTCTACGCCCTTGCTTCTTGGGAGACAGATCGTTGCGGTATGCATTTTTGGGATGTTATCTCCCTGGCACATCGTCAGTTCTGCTCCCTTCCAGCTTTTAAGCTGTGGTACTATCAACCGGAGCTATATTCTGCAATCTGTGGTGTTCCTCTGTCGATTAGAACGACTCCTGGTCTGAAATGTATGCCACCAAACTGGAGCTTATGCTACCCTCCAGCCTACATTTCTTCTATTATTGCGTTCTCCAATAAGGTTCGGTCGGCCGCTCTGAGAATGGTCTTAGGGTACGCCTTATGGAGAACTGCCATTCTTATTGTTTTTGCTGTAGCTGCATAGCTGCCAGCTGAAGAAGGGATGGCGATTTTTGCCCTCCTTTTTCTTCTTCCCTTGTGCTTGCGGTGACTGGGCGTCGCCACTTCCCGCTTTCGTTTTTCTCCTCTCGGAGAGATATTCTTCTCCTCTCCTCGTTTTTTGCTTCTTCCGGTGCAAGTCCCTGCCCAAGAAAGCGAAGATACCATCTCACCCCCGCTCCACTAAGTCCAATCCTCCGGGCTTACCCAGTTCAGAAAGGATGTGTATATGATCGCAAAAAAAGTACACATATATACACAGTATACATATGGAAACCGTGCCGTGATTTATTTATTTATTCAACACTTTATACGCTTCATTGTTAATTGTGTTGCATAACCAAAAGTATTGTGTGTTGCATAAAAGCGTGAATATTTATATTTGATATTTTTACTTTATTTCGATTGTTATTTCGAATATCTCGATTATAATGATTAGAGTTTTTAGTTTAGTCAAAGAATACCCAACTAACAAGAAGCGAAACTTCGGATAAAAACGAGTTCACAGACGCCATGTTTTAAATTAGTCGTCATGTGTCATGCGATCACATTTAGGCCTCTTGCTTATGGTCTTTACAGACCCAAATTAGAATAGAGTTTGCTTGTAGGTTGAAATTATTGTCTTAAATGATCTATTTCAAGTCTACATTGTCACGAAAAGTACAGAAATAGTTACTGATAGAAAAATATACCTATATTAATACATTTGATAAATCACAACTTTATGCTGAAATACTTTTTCTCGGTGTGATTCGAGTAAGCTGTAAGCATTTATTATGGTTCTCAGTGTATGCCAAAGTTAGCTGTCACCTTCAAGGTTATTTATTTTTGCCCCTCAAACATCAAAGGATTTTCGCCGGGCTTCACTTCTTGTTGTTGTGTATTCTATTTATGTTACCTATGGTGTATTCTTTGGTTTAGTGTTTGACAATTGATTGATGTGAACTGTATGCTGTATGTAACTGATATAGATAGAATAGTAATAAGTAAATATTTAATTATAAATTTGTAAACTATTCTAAAAGATGTTTCACAAATAGTAGTTACTGATACTTTATTTAAAATTAATATGTCTTTCCAACAACCAGGTGTTATTGGTGATATATTACACTTAAATGTTGGAGGGAAAATATTCTCTACATCCAGACAAACTTTGTCTCTTATCCCAGACACATTTTTTACAGCATTACTAAGTGGACGAATATCTAGTTTAAGAGATGAAAAAGGTGCAATTTTCATCGATAGAGATCCTAAACTATTTTCTGTAATTTTAAATTATTTACGAACAAGAGAAGTGGACTTACAAGGAATAGATGTTCGAATTCTAAGACATGAAGCTGAATACTACAATATCGCGCCTTTGGTCAAAAGACTTTTACTTTGCGAAGAGTTAACGCAACCTACATGTGGAGATGTTTTATTTTATGGAGCTTTACCAGCTCCCTGCATTCCTATCCAGGATCCAGGACATATATATCAATCTACAGATCCAATTGCAGTATCTACTTCTAGAGCTGGTCCAAACAGACCCTCAGAAGGCCTCTCGGATGGAGAAAATGGTAAAGTAATATATGATTTACATTGTTCAAGTTGCCTTGTAAACTCTTACATAGAATGGAATGATTATAATATAGTTCATTAATTTGTTATTTTAACAAACTGTTCTGTGAATTTATGAACCCAACTTAATTAAAAGTAGATTGTATTTGTAAACTTCAAGTAAAAAGTAATAATTATGTCTCCAGAGGTTTATAATTGGCATATGTTTTGACATTTATAACAATAGTCATGCTCCATGATGGCGATTTCAGCTGTAGAAAGTTTGCTTTTTATTTATGTGACTAATGTCTGATTGTTGATTTAATTATGTTATAATAGTTATGGTAAGAATCATTCCCATTTCAGCATTTTGTATACCATAGACAAAACAACTTAACAATAATATTTTACAGACATAACTTTTTGATATTTGTACAGTTTTACCCTCGGTTTTACCAGAAAGTGCTATTTATTTATTGCAACAATTGAATATATTCAGAGCAACACAAAACTCGATTTTTTTTAAAGGAATCACCTTGTATTTTATTTTGAAAACTGAATATACAGTGTCCCCTATAGCTAAAATAATAAATTTCAGAGATATTTACAATTTAAAAAATGTTTGCAGTTCTTCCCGTATTATGTTCTTCATTATCCTTCTGAGTGGTTGGAGGTATTTAATACACACAATTTTCCACATAACCCCACATAAAGAAGTCAACAGTAATGGTAACTTATTTTAAGTTAAAAAAAAACAACCGTTTACTATTCCATCAAAAAAATGTGGTCCAATTACATGATCTCCAACTATACCACCCCAACATTCACAGACCTCCTAGTTTGAATAGGATAGACTAGACAAAATTATGTCTTGTTGAATATTTTCATTAATTGTTGGTCTACCTTGCTTTGCTGCATCACAAACATGTCCTAATTCTCTGTATAATAGCTCTATTCTGCTTACCGTAGATTGTGAAATGGGTTCACGATCTGGGTGCATTTCATGGAATAGTCGGCATACCTCTTGTTGATCCGCATCTAATCGCCAATATCAATTATCATTAATAAATATTTCAATCCTATCACTCTCGGTTAAAAGCATTTTGTAAAAAAAGTTGCAAATGATAAACTGCTTGGATAGTTTTCACGTAAATGTACCTTCTCTAAAGCGTTAACAATACAGAATTGTACTTTAATGTTTCTGACAGTTTTTAACGTCAAATGAAAAAAATGGTAAAAAATACTGTCAGACAATAAAAATATTTTTATGGTTCAGGGGCAGGGTGTTTTTAATAGTTTACTAAAGTAGTTGTATAACAATAGTTAATTTCATTTAATGTGTTTATTACGTTTATTCTTTATTTATTATTTTGTAAGTAACTTGAAATTTTTGCATTTTTACCCACCCTGTACCAATTTGAAGTGTTATACATTTTTGGAATCAGCTCAGCAAGGGAAATCCGGAAATTGAACCAAAAAGGGGGGTTCCATTTAAAAAAAATGGTGATGATGTCATCACACGAAGGTGGTTTCACCAAAATATAAACTAGGCAGGTCTATATTTTGTAGGTCATTGGTGACAACTAATTTTTTTTTCTCATCCTCACAAGTGTAGACAGACAACAAATATGTACATGTATTGAAAGTGAGTTGACAGCCAACTACTTAGAATCATGCATTTTTTAAAATTAAAATAGTACAAAAATGATTCAAGGAAATTATGTAGCTTTGTAGGTACTTATTTTTACGATTTTTATTGTTATTTTCGTATTTTCACTTTTGTTAAAATAAGATTGCATTTATGTTTTCTTACATCACCATTATAAATAATAATACTAGTATAAAAAACCTAAAACTTGATTTTTGTAAATGTAGGCTATAAGGATTTTCAAAATAATTTCCTTTAATTACATTTAAAAAATATTGAATGCGGTGTGAAATATGAAAAAGAATCATCGTCAACCATTGAACTTGGTTCTTACCTGAGTTCACAAGTTAGAGGGCTATAGTTCATTAATGAACGGAGTAAGGCACACATTTTATATAAAGTACTATCCATAGTCTATGGTACTATCATTATTTTTAGCCCCTCTATAATCTCACAAGTTTTTGGTAGACTCTTTAATAATAAAAATGCATGAAATGAATCTAATAAGTAGGAATCTATCTGTTCAAAGTGAATTTCAAAAAATATCCTGCAAAACACAACTTAATTTAGAATACCAAAGCAGGTACAACTACAGTCCAACTGCCTTTGTTATTGTTTGGAAAAGTATGATATATTTTTCAAACGATCGGATAAAATGTTGAACTGGCTATTTAATAAGTTTGACCTTTTGTTTTTTTTACATTGCTTCTAATTTATGAACATATTATGTGCAATACTATTGTACAGGGTGATTTCTCAAATCGTTTTCTTACACGAAGCAATAAAGTAAAGTTTTACAATATTTTGTATTTTTAATTATTTTCAGGGAAACACACAGATGACCACAATTCTTCCAATCAAAATCAATTAGGATGCACACATCATTCTCAGGGATACATGCCCAATAGGCCACACGGGCATTCACGGAATTCTTCTTTAGAATTAAGACTAGGTTCTTCAAACAATTATAGTAGAAGCTCCCAAGATTTGCGTGGCTTACCCTGTAGAGGGCATTCGAGGGCAGCTTCATTAGATTTGAGACATGTCAGAAATTCATCTGCTGATCTTAACAAACTGGTTAGAAACGATATTGGTTTAATATTCGGTATAACGGCAACCAGTTGGGCTGATCCACTTAGAGTACAAATAATAAAAGCCCATCACAATTGGATAGTGGTTGCATATGCACATTTTGTTGTTTGTTATAGATTGAAAGATTCTAGTGGTTGGCAACAAGTATTCACTAGTCCATACATCGAAAGTTGTATAGAAAGAATAGCAATTAATGCTAAAATTGGTTCTGCAGAAGCTTCAAAGATGGTAGCTATATCTTATGGTAGTCAGGTTAGGCTATGGGGAATTTCAGATGCTGGATCACACACAAATATTGGTACCTTTAATCTGTGTGTTCGAGTAGAATATCTATTTTTCATTGGCAGTCAGTTGGTTGCATTATCACCTTCAGGAAAATTGGGAGTTTGGCATGCTATGACTCAACATTGGCAAACACAAGATGTCATGCCTATTGCATCTTTTGATACAGCAGGCTCAATATTATTATTGGGATGTAATAATGGATGCATTTATTATATAGACATGCAGAAATTTCCTCTAAGAATGAAAGACAATGATTTGTTGGTAACAGAATTGTACAGAGATCCAAATAATGAATCGGTTACTGCAATATCAGTTTATCTTACTCCAAAGACGAATATATGTGGCAATTGGATAGAAATAGCTTATGGAACAACTTCAGGTGCTGTGAGGCTTATAGTACAGCATCCTGAGACTGTAGGCCATGGACCTCAGCTATTTCAAACTTTTACTGTTCATCAAAGCAAAGTGATTAAAGTAACACTCTCCGAAAAATATCTTGTATCAGTATGTTCCGAATACAACCATGTAAGAAGTTGGAGGGTTACCAGATTCAGAGGAATGCTTTCTACCCAACCAGGTTCGACACCTGAAGCTTCTTTTAAAATTGTTGCCCTAGAGACTATAGAACCTACTATGACATATGGAGTTGCCAATGAATGTGGTCCCTTTGGTGAACAAGATGATGAACAAGTATTTATTCAAAAAGTAGTTCCTGATTCTGACCAAATATTTGTCAGATTAGCTAGTAATGGGAAACGAATTTGCGTAATAAAAGCAGTTGATAACAGCACAGTTAGTGCATTTTGCGTTCATGAATGTGAAGGTTCAAGTAGAATGGGCTCAAGGCCTAGAAGATTTATCTTTACTGGACATTCAAATGGTACAATTCAATTGTGGGACTTGACAACTGCTCTAGATATTTCTTATAAGTCTGATAATAGTGTTAATCAAACAAATAATGGTCCAAATACAGAGGAACTACTTCTTATGCTGGATCAATGTGATATTAGTAACAGTCTGTGTTCAACTCCATGTATGTCTCCTTCTCCATATATGGCTGCTGCTTTAAGACTGAAGTCAAGTAATGTGGCATTCTTAAATCAGCAATTACACCTAGACAATGAAAAAGCTTCGAATTCATCGTAAATAATTTTTTTAACCTATTTTTGCTTTGAGAGTTAGTCAGTTCTATCACACTTACATACAATACTTGATTGTTATATCAAATAAATTAATAGTTTAATTGATATCATACATTCAGTATCTACTCAAATGTAACGGTAAGCCATATGTGTGTATTTTTATTTGCATTAAAACATTGTGTTGTCTAAAATGTGCTCTTCTTTTTTCAACAATGAAAAGAACGAAAAGGCGAATCATTTAAAAATGTTGAATCCATAGATCCGAGTTCGATTATCGTCAGGGCGGAAATATTTTATAACCTAGCTGTGGATCCCATTAACTGTCAGGTTCTAATTAGCATTGCCGTTATTATAACCTGGAAACAACAAGGCCTACAAAGAATGCGAGACTCATATCCATAGTAGTTAATGTCCAGGACACTAAACCAAAATATTTCAATTTTATATTTTCTTTAAATGCCTCAGCTGGGACGCGCTCTCCATACGGGCAAAGTCGTGGGGCGGCGTCAAAGCGTGGAAAGCGCCGTCAAGTTAAATTTTTTGATTCAACAACGATCGTAGAATTATTGTCTTTTTTAAATATGTAAAAAGTCGAAGGGCTAACGAAGACAAAAACTCAACGGACGTTAAAATTTAACGTAATCATACTTTTGGCTCAATAAAGGCGCTTATCAGTTTGTTTAGGTTGCTTGGCGCGTTCCTGTGCATCAGTACTCTTTGTCGTACAGCCGTAGAAAATCATAAGTGAGATTTCTCAGCAAAATTATTTTTTAAACTGTTCCACCATTCAGGAATTTATAGAAATGATAATGATGAGTGACAGAATAATTCATGGTTCACTATTCTGTTATAAGTTTTTGTAGCTCATACACTGTTATTTTGAGGTTATTATGACTGATCAAAGCGATGTCATCTACATTCTGCAGTATGTATGTTTACAAATTTAAATGTTGTGGTGCTAAATGATTGTTGTAACAGCTCGGATAGATTGTAGAGTAAATGGGACAGTGAGGAGTCCTGTAATTCACTTTTACTTGTAGTAACCTCACATACTGTCAAATGAGCTAGTAACCAATAAAACACCATGAAATGAAAGCATATGTAAGGCTTGTGATTGGCTGTTATTGTTCTGCAGTCAGATGTTTTTGGTATTGAATTTAAACCGGCGCCCACTACCGTGACTAGAAATTGGACTACTTGGAATCAGATCTCCTTATAGAGTCTCCATGGATCAATCAATCAAAATCAACTTTTTTTAGAATGAAATTTTGAACGGATTTTTGTTTAATAGAAATAGGAAAGGTATTTTCTTATAATACTTTAATAAATAGATTTTTCCCCAAAATTACAATTAAAGTTGTTAGTTGAACATAACAGATTTGTGTAGAAGATAAATTCATATTTTTAGTTATTTTAGGTTCATGTTTCATGAGAGAGAGATTCTGGAGCAGCTGTCACAATCATAAACCACAATGATTTTAAGAAGTATTTTTCTAATTTAATTTTAAATGATACTGATTTAAAATTGGTTACATATGACGGTCAACCACTAGGCATACTAGGTTTTGTTAAAGTTGAAGTTGCGTACAAAAATGTTTCAAAAATTCTTAATGCTTATATTGTTGATTCAAACAAAAAACCACTTTTAGGGCGAGAATGGATTAGGCAATTAGGTTTAAATCTACAAAATGAAATTGCTCAAGTAAATGATTATGGAGATTCAAAATTACACTTATTACTAGAAAAATACAATTCAGTTTTTAAGAAGGATATGGGAAAAATTGTAGGTCTACAGGCTAAGTTGAAACTCAAAACAGATACACCATGTTTTTTCTTAAAAGCAAGAAGGGTACCCCATGCACTACTTCCAGAAGTAGAAAAAGAAATTGAAATTTTAGAAAAAGAGGGAGTATTAGAAAAGGTTAATAGTTCAGAATACGCAACTCCCATTGTTCCGGTGCTTAAATCTAATGGTAAAGTTAGGATATGTGGGGATTTTAAAAGCACTTTAAATCGTTACCTTGTAGTAGATGAATATCCACTGCCTACTATTGAAGAATTATTTTCAAGCATGGCAGGTGGTGATAAATTCACAAAAATTGACTTAAAACAGGCATATTTACAAATGGAGGTACATCCAGCTGATAGAAAATATTTGACTTTAAGTACACCAAAGGGTCTATTTCGGAATACACGTTTAATGTATGGAGTAGCTAGTGCACCAGCCATTTGGCAAAGAGAAATGGAAAATTTATTGAAAGATATAGAGGGCGTTTCCGTTTTTCTTGACGATATAAAAATTACGGCCCCAGATGATGTTACACATTTTCAAAGATTAGAATTAGTTCTTGCACGTTTACAAAAACACAATATACGGGTTAATTTTGAAAAATGTCAATTTTTAACTGATTCAATTGAATATTGTGGATATTTGATTGATAGGCACGGGATTCATAAAACAAAAGATAAAATGGAAGCGGTACGAGAAGCTAAAATTCCGATAAATAAAACTGAAGTTCGTGCTTTTGTTGGTTTAATAAATTATTATGCCAGGTTTTTGCCGAATATCAGTCATATATTGCGCCCAATTTATAATCTGTTAAAAGATCGTACTCCATTTAAATGGAGTAAAGAATGCCAAAAAGCATTTGCAAGGGCAAAGGATGAAATTATATCCGACAGAGTTTTAGCTCATTTTGATCCCTCATTACCTTTACTTTTAGCTACTGATGCAAGTCCATATGCAGTGGGGGCGGTATTATCCCACGTGTACCCAGATGGTACTGAACGTCCTATTCAATTTGCTTCACAAATGTTAAGCTCGGTACAACAAAAATATGCCCAAATCGATAAGGAAGCATATGCAATAATCTTTGGAGTAAAGAAATTTTATTATTATCTTTTTGGTAGATCATTTTCATTATTAGTAGATCACCAACCTCTTGTGCAAATATTTTCACCTTCAAAAACCTTACCTACACTTACAACTACTCGAATGCAACATTATGCTTTATTTTTACAGAGTTTTAATTACACAATCAAATATAAAAATACCAAATATCATTCAAATGCAGATGCTATGTCTAGGTTACCACTAGAAAGTTTTCCAAATTTTAATTATGATGTTACGGATAAATTTGAAATTTCTCAGATAGAAATGTTACCTATCACCTCTAATGAGTTAGCTAAAGAAACAGCTCATGATATAGAATTACAAAAACTATTTCAAGGTTTACAAAACGGTATAAATGTAGAACCAGCTTACAGGTTCAATGTGCCACAAATAGAATTTACCTTACAAAATAATTGTATTTTAAGAAATGATAATGTAGTTATTCCAGGTTTGTTAAGAAACAGAGTATTGCAGGAATTACATGCTGCACACTTTGGTGTGGTTAAAATGAAATCACTTGCAAGGTGTCATTGTTGGTGGCCAGGAATAGCCAGGGACATTGAAAATTTGTGTAAAAATTGTTCTGAGTGTAATGAACATAGAAATAACCCTAGTAAAGTACCTGTACATCCATGGCAAACTCCTACAGCACCTTTTGAACGTGTACATATAGACTACGCTGGTCCATTTATGAATAAATACTATTTTATTCTGGTTGATGCATACAGTCGATGGCCAGAAATACACATAGTTAACGATATGACTAGTAAAACTACAATAGGTATCTTAAGGAAAATTTTTACTACTTTTGGTATACCATTTTATTTAGTTTCAGACAATGCTCAAGCATTCGTTTCTTACGAATTTAAAAGATTTCTTAAAGAAAATGGTATTTTTCACAAGTTAAGTGCACCATATCACCCTGCTACAAATGGTTTAGCAGAGAGATATGTACAATCTTTAAAAAAATCTCTCCGTAATTTACAAAATAATACACCTGACAAACAATTACAATTAAATAAATTTTTATTTCACTACAGAATCACTCCAAATACAGTTACAGGGCTTAGTCCTTCAACCCTAATGTTTGGTAGAGATATTAGATCCAGATTGGATATATTTAAACCTAAAATTTTAAAAGAGGAGGGAAATAGGGATAAAACAGTTAGGACATTAAAAGAGGGGGAAAGAGTGGAAGCTAGAGATTACCTACATTCAGATAAGTGGCAGTTCGGTAGAGTTCAGGAAAAATTAGGCAAATTACATTATTTAATTAAGTTAGATAACGGTCAGTCTTGGAAAAGACATATCGATCAATTAAGGTTAATAGGGGAAAATACACCATATAAAATTCCAGATACATTTACACAACTGGAACCGCCTATTATGCCTAGTCTGGTGGATAATAATATAACCCCTGATTCAGATCAAACTGAGAACATACAATTACCTGATGACTCCGATAAAAATGCTCAAAATAAACCTACGTCATCTGACCCACCAATAGCTGCTAACCAGCCGAGTACTTCTCATGAGTCTACCGAGTTTCTCCCATACTCAGGTGTAACCTTGCGTCGTTCAAAACGAAATATTAAACCGCCAAGCAAACTAAATTTATAATCAGTAGAATTCTTCATAAGGAGGGGAAGAAGTGTTATGTTTAGGTAAATTATCCAACCCAGGAGGTTGGCAACGGACTGACAAATGTCAATTGTCTATTGTTCCCTTGAATGTAAAAATGTGGTTACAAGTACTAGAAATAAAATAAGTAATAAATCCACGATCATCCATCATTTAAACCTGCAAACACAACACAAATAATGAATTTAACCTGTTAATTCTAATGTGGTTTTTAAATGTTTCTTATTATTATTCCCATTTTATATAATAATAAAGATCTTAGTTAACAAAATATTTAGTAGTTATAATAAAACAATGAAATAGGCATGATGACAGTCACTAAGAATAACTGAAATAATTATATAGATTGTATAGAAATTACTTATTTTTACATTACCATTGTGATTGTATTTATCTAATCTCGAACTTTTAGAAATGGTTGCGCAGTTCAAATCAGAATATGACAAATACAAAATCGATGAAATATGTCGGAAAGCTAACGTTCCCATAGTGCGGTTACCTCCATATCTTTGCGAGCTAGTTCAAAGCCAAAGATGTGGAAAAAAATGTACAGGATGCCTTCACAGCATTACTCCAACGGTACCTCATTTGTCAAATAATGATAGTTAATATACTATATAAGTCGATTTTTAATAATAATTACCCTACAGAATTTATGAACAAAGAAATTAGAAATACATAGAATATATCATTTTTAATTCCCAATATCATGGGATTTATCTCGAGAAGTTTCTAAGTAATTTCAAATCTAAAAAACCACGCGAAATATGATGAAATTCTCCGCGCATTTTGATACGATGATTAGTACCAAAACTAGGGCCATTTGAATAAAGTTATAATTTTCATTTGCGTAAAATTACGTTTATGACTTAAATTTTGATATGCCATCGCAGGGTTTAAAGAACGTTTTTAGAAAAAAGAAAAGTCAGGAATGTATTGAAATTCAATGTAGAATGTTACCCCAAAGTTTAAAAAAATAAAGACATCGTTTTTTTACCGGTTACGAGGCTATATACACTCCAGTTGGAGTTGTAGCCGCTCAGTTTGAGCTCTTTTGACCCTGTATCTTGTGGGGGGTCAGCCCACTTTTTCTTGCTGCATATCTACAATTTACTAGATGTTTTTGCAGTTTTAACAATTGCTCTCCACGCCCTTCTGTCCTGCATCTGTCTCATCCCGCCTTGTACTCCCAAAATTTTTATATCTTCCACGACCTGATCTTCCCATCTAGTTTTTGGTCTTCCTGGTAATCTTTCCTCATTAGGTCTCCATTCTGTAATTCTCCTTACCTCCTGTCCTTTCTCCATTCTTTTAACATGTCCATACCAACGTATCCTTTTCGATTTAATAGAGTTTACTATATCCTCATTTTCTAATATATTCCTAATTTCATAATTCATCGGTACTCGTTATTCCCTAGTTTCATTGGTCCACAAATTTTTCTAATTATTCTCCTTTCATATATTCTTAGTTGCTCTTCGTCCTCATTTGTAAGTCTCATAGTTTCTGCCGCATAGGTTACTACCGGTTTTACCGCAGTCCTGTAGACTCTTAACTTTGTTGCTGGGCTTATTCTTTTACTCTGCATGATCTTTTTAAATTTATTATATGCTCTATACCCTGATTGAATTATTTGCCTTATCTCGCTTTTTGTGTCATTTTTGTTACTGATAATTGTTCCCAGATACTTAAAGGTGTTAACCACTTCAAAACTGAATTCATTTAACTTCACTGCTTCTGGTTGATAGACTTCCTTTTCTCTTTTCATTTCCATATATTTTGTTTTTTCCTGATTTATTCTTAGTCCTCTTTTTGCCGCCTCTTTTACAATTTTCTCTAGTGTTTCCTCAAGACTCCTTCGGTCGCTCGCTATTATGGTTAAATCATCAGCATATGCTATTATTTGTTATACTTCCTTTGATATTACAAGTCCTAATTATGCCTTCCACTGCTATACAATACCGCGGGTAGCCCATCTCCTTGCCTTACACCAGCATTTATTTCAAATTCCTCCGATGGACCTTCCCTAGTCATTACTCTTGCTCTAGATTTTTTCATTGTCATTTTTACCAACCGTATTATCTTTCGTGGTACATTTAGCTGCTCCATATCTTTTATAATTGTTCTCCGTTTCAGGCTGTCAAAAGCCTGCTTAAAGTCAATAAATAGCATTTGGACTCCAATATTGTGTTCATAACATTTTTCTATTACTTGATTTATAGTAATTCGCTATTCTTTCGCTTAGTAAGCGTGGGTAGTGAAAGGGATACGCCTTGTGCAAAACATTTCGGGGGATATGGGAATGGTCAGCGGGATTTAGTATACAGAGGGGTATGAGAGTTGTGTAAAGATGGGAAAAGGTTTCAGCCCAAAAACAATTAGTAAGAAAGGGGTATCCTTAAAAACCGTTCCTGAAACCTACACTCCACTAGATCCCTTTCCTAATAGACTTTAATACTATGGGAATAAATTTAATTTGTCTTTTGCACGGCTCCACATATGATAGGTTTGCTGTTTAAGTATCTTCAGGCGATAAGGCTGCAGTTCACCATCGGCGAGCAGAGAAATGTCAACTGAGATCAAAATTGGACGGACAAGTGATTGCTATGTTATTTCTTTCGATTTTTGATTCGAGGTTTGTGACAAATGTTCCTAGGAATTTTGAGGAGGGCGGTACAGTTGGAGCGTACACTTCACTGGATCCCATTTCTAGTGGACTATAGTATTGTTAGAATGTCATACAAAAAATATTTTGTTTCGCATTTTATCAGGGATGTGGTCTACTGGGAATAGACCTTAAATATTTAACAACAAATTTTTTGCAGTCTTAAACTTCATAATATTATTGATTGTCTAGTTGTCAGATAGGAACCAGAATTTTAAAAACTTATTGTTCTTGATAACGGTATCTGGAACGCTACCGAAACGTTGAATTAAAAAATACAAAAAATATTGTGGTTTAATTTCCCAAAATAATTGATAAAAAGAATCATGAATACACCATAAGGAACATACAGAAAATATAAAGATACAACAATTCTATGAAAAAACAGCATCTAGGGTCGGTTTCTCTTCAGAAACCGCTCTAAAAAGTACCAATACCGGTTAAGTAAAACCAAATATACCTATAAACAATATGTTTACGAACATTGAAGGAGATAAAAATTCAAAAATCAGATGTAACATTTAATTACGCACTCCAAAATAATTTCTGTCAAATATATCATGTTAACAAAAATTAAGCTAAATTAGAAATGAAATCCACAGACCCGTCTTTTGCGGGAGTTTGTTGAACTAGCCAAAAAATATTTACACAACTTATCTAAAATTAGCAAAAATACTTCAAGTTGTGGTACTTCATCAATTTAAATAAAAAAATGCAGAACTTTCCAACAACAAAAAGTATTTTCTTAAAACTAGGACGCCTTCTTATCTCCGCCTCCTCCTCCCTTTCCCGACATAATTGCTTTAATATCTTCCGCATCTAAAGTTTCATATTTCAATAATGCTTCTGCTAATGCTTTATGTTCTTTGGAGTGTAGTGTTAAGATTCTCTTGGCTCTTTCGTAACTGTCTGATAAAATTTTGCGAATTTCATTGTCGACCTAAAAAATACAATAAAACAATAGGTATATTTCACAAAATAGAATTAAGAAATCATCTATTATCTCTAAGAAGACATGTTTCAGATATTTAAGGCGTTGAAGGAGGACAATTACCCTGCAATTGCAGATAATATGTTCCTCATCTGCATGTTCCACTGACCACTTTACCTATCTTGCAGAGGCGGTATCTGAGTGAGCAGTGATTACTCTGAGATCAGATTTCGGAAGCTCCAAGAACAATTTAGCGTAGTGAGCAGAAGGTCGAATTAACCTTTTTCCTTTCTTTGGTCTGGAGTGTTTTTCCAGTAGGCTGCACTAAGTTCCTTTTCCCATTTTCGGACTTCTTCCACGATGCGGCTTTTTGGGATACCACAAAATGGTTCTGGTCCGATATAAGGAGTACAAGCTCCTTCTTTTGCGAGACCATCTGCGATCTCATTTCCGACAATTCCATTATGCCCTGGCACTCATAATAAAGTTACTTTGTTGTATCTAGCCAGTTGATCAAGAGATTGTTTGCAGTTCCAGACTGTTTTAGACTGCAGAGCCTTTAAAGACTAGAAGCAATAAGTATTCTGGCTGAGTTGAGGTGTTTTCTGAGGCACTCTTGATCAGAGATATCTATTGCTAACAGTTCTGCTTGGAATATTGTTGGAGTATTTCTAAGGGCTGTTGATATCCTGGTATTAGGACCTGTAACCCCTATTCCTACACTTTCTTTGTTTTTGACTCATCAGTGTAATATAGTGAGGGCCCCTCCCGTAATTAGAGCGATTTCGTTTTGTCTTAACTCATGTTCGTTGATAACAACACCTAACGGGAGTTCGAAATCCAGTTTCGCAGACATAAAGTCCGTGGACATCTTCATGGATTGGGTTGCCCCAACCCTTAGTAACTCAAGATGCCCAGCTAGATCTCCGAGTTTCAAAGATTTAGCCTGCGTCAGCCTGTAGGCATTTTCCAGAGCGATCCTCTGTACATATAGAAGTAGTGGAGGAAGGTCTAGCATGACTTTCATATAACAATAAGATATTATTTTAGAATCGTCCTCTCGGTTATATGTAAATTTCTTCAGGAACGATCTATTTATTTTACGAATGATGAGGCCGTTTGTTGTCCTTTTAGCTTTTTCAGAAAACAGACCCGAACTCATAACCCTTATTTTCATTTTAAAATTGTTTGAGATTGCAGGATTGCGTAGAGTACCTTTCTTCCCTCCCAATTACTTACCATTTCACTTGTTGAAGGTCCTAAAGTTTCTGGCTGGAAGCTTTTAGTGTTATCGACCATTGTACGAAGACCAATTTTCTCAGACATTCCCCAATCTTTTACCATATGTGTAGCAATAGAGGTGGCCTGTTTCAAGTCTGAGCTTGCACCTAAGAAAAAGACAAATAACTTGTTGCCCTGGGGTTTGATAGTGGCTGGTTATTAAGGAGGTCTTCAAAGTAAAGTAAATTTTAAGTAGGCAATTATGCACATATTCTTAATTGGGTTTATCATGAGCCATTAAAGATTGTGACGTTTTTTTTCTACACTTAGTAATAATAATTTATTCACACAAAATATTACAAAGCATATCAGTGGGCTTCCGATAGGTGTAGATACACCTGTTTCGGTAAATACATATAAATACAATACAAATTCAATAATATAAGACATTTCAAGAGGTTTGAATAGATCGCTAGTTAAGTTATAGTTAAATAATGGTAAGTAGAAAGTTTTTTTGAAACTTATGATAAATTAAATTAAATTTGTTTATATAAGATGTGACTATTGTTCAACAGTTTTTCGAAAATTTTGGACATGTGTGGAATAAGTGATATAGGTCGATAATTTTCAGTAAGAGTTTTGTCTCCCTTTTTGTATACTGGTATTACTACTGTTTTTTGAAGGATTTCGGCCATATACCTTCTTCCATACACATGTTAAGAATATGTACTAGAGGATCGAGTATAAATGTTGAAATCGCTTTTAAGCATTATGTATTAATATCATCAAAGCCAGTTGCCTTTTTAATTTTCAATTCATTAATTAAGGTTTTCATTTCGAATCTGTTTGTGGGTAGCTAAGCCATCGAGTTTGGCAGCGAAGCATTTTCAAATCATTAGCAATGTCAGTGAGGGAGTGAGGACTTTCGATTGCTTTGTTGCTCCTTGTTTAGAGTAGCAACGAACCGCCACTGTTCATAATATGCAACAATAATTCTCTATTTTTTTACACGAATTTAGAAAAACTGTACAACATAGATTTGTCTCGGCACGTTTTTTCTTGTCTGTCGAATATTTCAAGCACGGGATTGTATTTTTTATTGATTACTCACCAGAAGTAATTTTTTCTGGACCAAAAATAAGTTCTTCCGCAGCTCTGCCCCCCATCATTGTATCCATCATGGCTAACAATTGAGCTTTTGTAATGTGATACCTTTCCTTTTCTGGAATGTATGCAGTATGTCCAAGACTGGGTCCCCTAGGAATAATAGTTACTTTGTGCAATGGATGACTATCTTTTGTATAATAAGCTACTATGGCATGCCCGCCTTCATGATAAGCTGTTATTACATTCGCTTCTTCGTCGGGTATACGGGACTTTCTTTCGGGTCCCATAAGTACTTTGTCCCTTGCAGATTCTAAATGTTTCATGGCTACATAGTCTGCTCCTTCTATAGCAGCCCTATTACAAAAATAAAAGTGTATCAAACAGTTATAAATAATTGTATAACTACCTTAAATTCCAATGGAGGAAGTTCATGACTATAACTACGAGGTGATATGTTTGATGTGAAACAAAATTTCAAGCAGACTGTCTTTTTGATTATTAAGATTTTTTGGCATGTTTTCAGATTGCTATCAACTTTTGGATTTATTGATAGAAATACGAGCCGAATGTTATATGTATCAGCAACAGTTTTGTAACCTCAGCTGAATACAATGTAAAAATTATTGTATTTTACTTTTTGGCCCATGAGTGAGTAAGTCGACGAAAAAATTTAAAAAAGCAAAAACAAATGGAAAAACAAAGGAAAATAGAAAAAAAAAGGTGAACATAAAAAAAGGAAATAAAACTGGAGATACAGTTAAAAAAAAAGAAATTAAGTCATTTGCAAAAAAATAATAATAAGCAGGACAACTACAGACACATAATTAAAACTAACCTATTAAAAAAAATACAAAATTATGTAGCTCGAAGTAAAACTGTGTAATAATAAGTAGGAATATAATATCAATAATCAAAATTGATCTGGCTAATTGGTTTTGCCAAAGCCATTTATCTTGTTGAATAAAATAAAAAAGGCACTTTACGCATGTGTTAGGGTCAACAATTTTTCTACGAGCGGGCGGAAAATGAAGAAAAAATCATTTGGTTGAACATAGAATAGCTAGATACAAACTAATAAGTTTATTAGTTTCTTTAACGCAAAATAAAACAAAATTTCAATAAAACGGAAAAAATAATTATAAAATGCAATAGTTAATACCTTACGTGCGGAAAAGTAATATTTATCGTGCGGTAAAGTAATATTTATCGTGAGGTAACGTAAAAAGTAAAACTTTCTGAACTAAAATGCTTGCGGAATAGTATACTTTTCCGAACGCTCGTAGAAAAAAATATATAAACGCATCAATTATGTAAATACACCGTAAAATTGAAGTTCAGAAACAATTAAAACATAGAAAATCTACCTTAAGGCTGCTTGATTTACCATATTTTCAAGATCTGCTCCAGTAAAACCTGTAGTACCTCGTGCTAATAATTCTAAATCTACTTCTTTTGCTAATATTTTACTTAAATATAAGCCTAATATTTCTTTCCGACCTGTATAATCAGGTGTAGGGACAGTAACCTAAAACAAGTATCAATATATAAAAATGCGTTATTAAATAAGATCTTTGAAGCAAGTACAAAAGTGTTACATTTTTTAAATTGAGATACACCACCTGGTGGTAAAAAATCAAAGTAGTAACAGTTTACCGTAGTTGGGTGACCACATGCTGTTTACTCTGATCGTCAAGTTTCAAATTCATTTATTGTTTCTTTACAATTATTACTATTACTAATAATATAAAACTTACAGACTAGTCATAAGAAAATACAATGAAAATGAAAATTAAAATACATTACAGTACCAATTTTCAAAAAACATTAATTAACATTGTCCTGGTATGACAAAAAAATGCACTATCGATTAAGTACTTCCTTAATTTCTCTTTAAATATATTATATTTTTAGTTACCTATTACCTTGGGTGAGTGACCATAACAAATAATGCCTTGATAGTTTCCCGTGTTTTTTCCAATACCTAATCGGGAATATGGGGTTCGAAGTTGATTTGCCCCAAGTGTATTATATTGGTGTATCATGTTTCATCTTACACATTTCGATTCCTCTGCTTATAAATTCAAAGTTATTAAATATATACAGGCTGTTTCACTACGAGCTTACACTATCTATATATTGGAGGCTACTAACACGATTTCTATAAAAATTGGCATAGATGGAGAACAAGTTATGGCGAATTTAAGGAAAATATTTTGACATACATGTCACTTAAGGTTATACCGAAAGTGAACGACAACTTTCTTATTTTAAATGTAACACCTTGTATATTATTAACTTTTCGGACTCTACATTAAATTTTAATGTCACTTTGTGTATATCTAAAATTTATACTTATCGAGATATTATTTTTTTTAATAAAAACTTGACAGGTGCAGACCTTCATATTGAAAATTCTGTGTGAACATCCCCAACACCAAATAAAAAACATCTTGTCGGGTTGATTAGTAGGGCGATCAAGGCAATTGCTGACATGTCGAAAACTTCTTTTTTGTATACAGGGTTGTTAAAAAAATGATAAAAAAATCAAATTCAAAAATGTGAAATATTTTCATTTTTTTAAATGAAGCAACCATATTTTTTTCTTTTACTTAATTCTAAGGATGAAAATAAGGGCAGTTTATGTTAACTTCCCTATACCCAATCTTAAGCGTTTTTGAGATATTAACATGTATTTAAAAATATTAATTATTTCAGTCTTATTATTGCATAGGCGTAACAGAGTTGTTACTAAAATATGTGTTTTATTTGCTACAAGAAATCCAGATCGACCCCGACCCAGCCTTCTCACAGTGAGCAAAATATTAAACAATTTCACACAATTTGGTTGTTATCAAGCAAAAGTTATCCATCTTGAATTTTTTTGAAATGGCAACCTAGGACGAGTCGCCTATCACAAAGAAGCTTATTTTTTCTCTCTCCAATAATAATAGCAATGTATCACTTTAGTCGGAAATTATAATAGAAATTTAACAAAAATATTAAAATTGTAATTATTTTAAACAAAACTGGATGTTGCAGAAATTTATAAACTTAACATTCTTTTAAGTTACAAATAATTGATCACATTAAGTGCTCAAAATACTGGCTATTTGTTTGTTGACAATGATACAATCTCTCTTCAAAGCTACGGATAGAATTGTTGATCATTTGTGGAGTAACTCCCTGCATTTCTATTTATTTAACCAAGTTTATAAAAAATTATATTTACTTCTACGTCAAATCGTCCAGGCCTTAAGAGAGCTTGATCCAGATCATCCCTTCTATTGGTGGCTCCCAAAACAATGACACCTTCATTTTGATGAAAACCATCCATTTCGCTAAGTAGCTGATTAATGGTTTGGTTGGCATATGGATGTAACACACTATTAGTACGTTTCGAACCAACTGAATCGATTTCATCGATAAATATCACACATGGAGCTCGTTTTTTCGCTGCCTCTGTAACATACAATAGTAATACTAATAATAATATAGGGGTGGTCAAAGGATTAAATCTAGCAGCTCATGGAAAACAAGGACTAAAATAGTGACAGTAGTGATATGTGTTTTGAGAAATTAAACCACAATCTTTTTTATATTTTTAATTCAACGTTTCGGTAGCGTTCCAGCTACCGTTATCAAGAACAATCAAGTTTTTAAATTCTGGTCCCTATCTGACACTAAGGAAAAAATTCGACAACTAGACAATCAATAATATTTATATAATAATATAGTATAATATTTCATTCATAAAAAATATTGTGGTTTAATTTTCCAAAATAAATAACAAAAAGTCACACAATATGTTTTATTTAATAACCTACATACCCAAGAAACCTAATTTAAAAAATAGTATATTATGCAATGAGCACAAAATGATGCCCATTTTGCACGAGTATGAAATTTGCAGCACGAGCCGAAGGCAAGTGCTGCAATTCATACGAGTGCAAAATGGCCATTTTGTTGCGAGTTGCATACTATACTTTTTCTATGACAACATATCATAACATACGATTTTGTCTTTTGATCTACCTTCCATTCCATAAAAAGGTTATAAGCGCGTTGATACATACTCTTCGACGTTTCCGGTGATAAATTCAGTGTTGTTACCTTCGCTGCTTCTATTATGTTCGGAGGTGTCAAATCTAAGTCAATATCACTATCAGTTTCCATTTTAATTAATAGTTTTTATAGAAAACAACTATGAAATTACTCGTTACCTACTAAAACTTTGACAGAAACGATCTGCTGACATTTCATCAATTTGTCGCTGGACGTCATAATTTGACAAGCCGTAGTCGTCTTGATTTTAGAGTGAACCTATACCTAACACGAAATATTCCATTTCGCATTTGTTGCTTAGCAACTTGCCTAGCAACCGATGCAAAAATGAAATTCTGTACAAAAAGTGCTTGTTTATGATTGAAGTTACGGTTATAAAATGAACATTTATCGAGGTTGTCGTAGAAAAATAATATTATTGAATAGATTGAAGAAAATAATACTATATAAAAAGTGAAAAATTTCGCAGCATATGGGAAACTATTTTAATGTTAATTTGACGAAAAATCTACAGTCGCGCGTAAAATGACTAATTACTATATTCAAATGAAATCGTAAAGTCGACAAATGCCGAGGATTGTTACTTTACGCTCTGCGAGCGAAAAAACGAATCTTTTTCGCTCGCTTAGGTATTCCATCAAATTTGGTAATGGAAAAGGTAATGAAGCCATCTACACTTTGGTCTGTTTATTCAATGTTAAAAACGACAATATATAGTAAATTTTATACCCATTTAGAATAAGACCATCCTTATTTATTATTAATAAATCGGTTGAAACAAAAAATTACCAACAAAAATGAACGTCGTAACTAATTTATTAGATGTCACGTTTTTGAAGTTACGTCAAATTTTGATTTCATGTTAATGTCATAACGCAAAATAAGATATAAAAATGCGATATTCTGATGAATCCAAAAAACTTATGCTTAATGTAGTAAACTATTTTCAAAACGATTTAGGATCTCGATTTAAGGCAATTCAAAAAGCGTCCGAAGCACTAAAAGTTCCAGAAAGCACATTATATAATCTTGAAAAACCAAACAGAGCTACAGATTTCGAATTTAGAAGAAATATGTCAGCAAGCGTTTCCCGGAGCAAAACCCGAATTACAAAAAATACCCTGCATTGTTTGAGGGAAGTAATTTATAAAATGTATGCGCGAAAGGATAAAATCACAGTAGAAACTATTTTACGGCAATTTATCGAAGAGTCTCCAGAAACTAAGATTTCCAAAGGTTCGTTATATTTGGGAATTAAAAAAATGGGTTTTCATTTCAAAAAACAGGATGGAAGAAAACATTTATTGGAAATGCCTGCAGTCAGATTAAAAAGAATATTATTTTTGAACAAATAGCATGCTGCTAAAAGCGAAAAGCTCTTTACACCTGTTTTTCTGGATGAGACATGGGTTTTTAGTAAAAGCGGGGACAGAAGAATGTGGCAAGATGGTACTAAACACAGTGATTTAAAAATAACTGGAAGTGGGACACGATATGTAATTGTTCATGCCGGTAATAAAAAAGGTTTTGTGGCAAATGCATCGCTTATTTTTAAATGCAATAAAAAAACATGCGATTACATGAATGATAACATGAACACCGAAAATTTTGAAAATTGGTTTAAACAGCAACTAATTGTAAACTTGGAAGAACCATCGTTAATTATAATGGATAACGCAACGTATCACAGTCGCGTGGATGAAGAAAACCAAAGAAAAAGTTGGAGTAAAACACGCATGTTAGAATGGCTCAAAAAAAAGAATATTCCTTTTCCAGATCACATTTTAAAGGATGCTGTTTGGAATATAATTGAAAAGCAAGTTTTGCCAGAAAAAAATTATCATTTAGACAAATACGCTGCCGAGCATGGTCATTGTGTTCTCAGGCTACCACCCTATCATTGCCATTTTAATGCCATCGAAATGGTATGGTCAGAAACTAAAAGGCATTATGACCAAGCTATTACGAAAACTGCAAGGTCACCTACTGAAGTCTTAAAAGTATGGAATGACGTTGTAAAAAATGTACCGGAGCAACACTGGCAGAATTACATAAATCATACAGAGAAAATTATTTCTGAAGCATGGGAAGTAGAAAACAAACTGGACCTACTAAACATCGAACCTATGGAGATCTCTGTATCCAATGAATCCGATGATGAACTATCACTTTCCGAAAGTTATTCTGATTTAGAAACTAATTAAACTTTGCCTTGAAGATCACGTTGTCTTTTTTTTTAAATTTAGAATTTGTACTTAATCGAACTCTGAATTGCCATATTTTTTTAAGAAAACTATGTATTTAGTTAATAAAACAATGTTTTTAAAATTAGTGCGCTTCTTTTATATTCTTTTATTATGTCAACATCTTTAGAATTTTATGAATTTCATAAAATTAATTTGTATTATTACAAACCGCCACTGATAATATGAAATTTCAAGTCACTACGCCAATGCAATAAGAAATATGTCAAGCATTTGACATGACAAAGGTCATAACCTAATTTTTTTCATGCGGGTTCAGATGGTTCAAGAAGCCGCATACGTTAAGTTACTAAAACGGTAGGTGATCTGTGCTGGTACCTCTAAATAGGTATTAATTTTACTATACATACATGATGTCACTTTGATGATGTCACATTAATAAATAATATGACAACTAAAACGTCTTAAATCATAATCCACTACTATTATAACCTAAGATAATATAGAAATCTGTTTTAATTATTAAAAGTGCGACTGTAGTAAAAATTATGTGTGTTTTTTGAGCGTAAAGTAAAATTGCCGCTTTCGAGCTGTTACTTTACGCTCTAAATACATTAATAACTATTCTGTATAAAAAGTTCAGCATCTTCCAGAACGTAGTAAAACACAAATATCAGATGTCAAATTTTTTCATTCCTATAAGAGTTATATAAAAAAAATATGAATTTGGTACAGGAGTAACAATATCGAAAACTGAAAAGTTGTTCGGAATCGAAAAATATGTTGTAATATGCAATCACGCCCTCCTGCTTGAAAATATGTTTTTTAATTTTACAAATTGTTCTCAAAATATTAGGGGGCATCCATTAATTACGTGAGCTCAGAATAGGGGGGGGGCAATGAAATCTCACCAAATCTCATTTTAACTGAGGGGGGGATAATCGAAAATCTCACGTTAACTTCAAAAAATAAGTCTATCTGACCGAAAAAGAGCTCACGTAATTAATATGTTTCAAAAATGATCAATATACTCACTAAACAAATCTCTGACTCTCCTAGCACCTTGACCAACTAACACTTCATCAAACTCAGGACCAGCTGCATGAAAAAAGGGTACACCAGCTTCTCCAGCCACTGCTCTTGCAAGTAGGGTTTTTCCTGTACCTGTTTGTCAAAAATATTTAGTTAATAGATACACTATAGGCAGATTTACACCACAAAATAAAAAATTAGTGCGCGCAGTCCCTCCGCGCGGAAGAAGTTATACTTCGTAATGTGGAAATGAAAATAGGATAGGGTAGAAATTGATTTTTAGTGAAACCATATTGTTTCTTCAAGACTTTATTAACATTGCTTACAATTCACAATTGATCGCATCTTTTAATTATCATTTTCGAGTGGAGAAATATCCAAATCTATAACATTTCCAATGGGATTATGATAACTAAAGTAAATTATATGTGTATCAAATCAAACAAAAAAAAACAAGTAAATGAAATAATGAATATTATAAATTAAAATAGAACAAGAACGTATTTCGGCTAATTTTTCGACGCTCACACTGTTTACTTCGCTGCATAGCAAGAATACCACGCGCATGTGCTTGGGATCTACCGACTCACTCTCTTTCTCTCTCCTCCTTTTTACCTTTGTGTATCTTTCTTTCTCTCTTTAACGTTTAACGCAACCTTGTTGGAAGTCGCATTAGAAGTATCACTGCCATCTGTTATCGAATGCCGAAGATTTTGGTCGTATAAAGAAAATTCCAAAAAAGGAATTTTTTAGTGAATTAAATTTTAAAAGTTACCTTATTTAAGAAAAAAAGTTTACTTACACTATCTTTTTTTGATGAATGCCGAAGATTTTGGTCATGTGAAGGAAATTTCAAAATTGCAGCTTCTGAATAAATTAATTTTTAAAAAGAATACTTACACTGCCATCTTTCATTGAATGCCGAAGGTTTTGGTCATATGAAGAGAATTCCAAAAGAGGAAGTTTTTCTGAATTATATTTTAAGTTACTTTATTTAAGGAAAAAAGTATACTTACACTATCATTTGTTGATAAATGCCGAAGATTTTAGTCATGTGAAGGAAATTTCAAAATTACTATCTCTTAATAAATTACTTTTTAAAAAGAGTACTTACACTGCCATCTGTTATCGAATACCGAAGGACTCACTCTCTTCCTCTCTCCTACTTTCTACCTTTGTGTATCTTTCTTTCTCTCTTTAACGTTTAACGCAACCTTGTTGGAAGTCTCATTAGAAGTATAACTTCAAAAAGAGTACTTACACTGCCATCTGTTATCAAATACCGAGGGACTCACTTTCTTTCTCTCTCCTACTTTCTACTTTTGTGTATCTTTTTTTCTCTCTCTAACGTTTAACGCAACCTTGTTGGAAGTCGCATTACAAGTATAACTTGCTGAACAGCTTTTCGTTTTTATAATTATTTTATACAAACTATTGGAATAACCTCAAATCAAATAAACAGGCTGAAGCCATAAGTAATACAATTTTTTGTGAAAAATACAAACATATTTTCTGTTTTTTGCTCATATCTTTGTTATCATCACCAAAGAGATGTGCAATGGTGGAACAGAGAACTCGGCAAGCTAAAGCTACTATCGCGCAAAGCTTTTAATAGAGCCAAAAGTATAGGCAATTGGAACGACTACAAAAAGCTCTAAGGGAGTACAATAAAGAACTCAGAACTAAGAAAAGAACATGGAGACACTTCTGTCAAGGGGTTACTAATTTAGCCCCAACTAGTGATGACCAAAGCAAGACCGGCTTGGTCTTGCAGCCTCATATGTGGTCTTGGTCTTGCTGCAAGAGCCTTGCAGTTGGGAAAAACCCACAACAAAATTATTATGAAACATTTTATGACCCTTTACCAAAATGTCTAGTATTGTCACGTATTGGTACATCTGCCGCCGTTTTTTGATATTGTTCGATAATCTATTTATGGATCTGTTACCACCCAACATATGGGCCATCAAGACAGATATACAGTAAACAAATAATAAAATTATCTCTTAACGGGTTTACAACAAGATCCTCATTTGTTTTAGCACCTACACTTATTAGTATGTGGTATCACAGGTAATATTGTGAGTGGAATAATTTGTTCAACCAACATATTTTTATTCAAATTATCTATACTCATTAAAAATCCAAATTGCATCCAAATACACATTTTGTAAGAATTAATTTGGAACATTATTGAATAAATTTAAAAAAAACAAGACTGCAAGAGTAGTCTTGTAGGCCGGTCTTGGTCTTGCACAACTCGGTCTTGGTCTTGCAAACTCGGTCTAGGTCTTGCAAGCCTTTAGCTAGTCTTTAGCCATGTCTTGGTCTTGCAAAAAATGCAAGACCAAGAACTGCAGGAAAAATACTCCAGGCCAATATGACCTTCTGCTCGCTAAATAGGTCTAATTCGTATCTGATCAGGTTACCTACCTAGCTCCAAAACGGATAATAGGCTTTCTCAGAAGCATAGATCTCTTGGACTAAAATATAGATGTTGCAGTGTGGTTATGCCAACCAGGCCAACGACCCCCTTGTCATCTAATCTAGTTTTGCTAGTAGCAAGTGCCTTAACAAAACATTTCCCAATAATGCCTGTATGAGTGCAATCTCACTTATACCATTTAAGACTTTCCAATTATTTCTTCATTAACATTTTTAATACGTTAATAAGTTGAGCAACATAAGTAATTGTTGAAGATTTGTGATTGTCACTTTGCATGTTTCCCTTTTACAACTTATTTTTTTCTTTACATAAAAATGTCTGTGAAATGCTTAATTTGCTTATACAGAAAGTATATGTTGAAAGTTTTTCCAGCTTTAAAAAGGTGCTTTAGTTAAATAGAGCTACAGACTAATTTCAAAATTAGCAGTAAACCATTTAAATTAATTATTCTTACCAGGGGGACCAACTAATAAAACTCCTTTTGGTAATTTTCCACCCAAACTAGAAAACTTTTCTGGGCTTCTCAAAAATTCAACTACATCTTTTAATTCTTGTTTTGCTTCTTCCACACCTTTTACATCTTCAAAAGTTACATGTATGTCTTCAGGATCAACTTCCACTTGATTGCCCAACTGAATTCTGAAAAATTTAAGAAACCATTTTGACATTTTAACACAAAGGGACCAATTAAAAATTTAAGTTTATATTGGAAAATAATGCAATAAACTAATTTAAAGATTTTCACAATCAACTGTAGAGTACTACAAAGATTAATGCAGATTAATTCCATAGCACATTTTGCACTAATCACACAAATTGTAGAGTTGGCTATTTTGGTTTTGAAAAGGTATTTGAAATAGAAAATACTTTTTTGAAATTCAAGCAAAATATAAAATAGTTATTTGAAATAAAAAATAACAGTACAAATGTGGTGCATTTATGAATTTATTTATAAATTTAAATCATCATATATACATTATAAACAAGTTACAATTAACAAAAATGTTTGTTGGATTTCAATAGATAAAGTTTTTCAAATTTCAACTCTTTGTTGTCATTATCATTCCTCCATAAGGAAACAATCTTTCAACTGGAGCAGACTTGCAAAGAGAGGTGGTGTTATAGTTAAAAAATAAAAGCTTAATTTTTGGAAAAGACTCTTAATTAACATAATTAAATTATGTTTTTTTTTAAGCGAAACACTGAATTGCTTCCAACTTTTTCATTATCTTGACCTGCAGAATCAATTTTGAGATAAAATTCAATTATATCTCTATAGAAGTTTCTTGAAATTTAAATAGTTTTCTTTGGATGCCCATTTCAATTTAAAAAAGGTATGACTAGGTAATTGTTGTTAAAATAGCATCATTTACATCTTCAGACAGCAAAAAATATATCTTAAATCTAGTTTCTAAAGATTCCAGCAAGCTGTTCAATGAGTTCTTATAAGATTTAATCATTTCAATATAAATTGACTTCAACATTTTTTAAATTCTTATTATAAAGTAAGAGGAACCAATTCTTTTGTCAACTTATTTGGAAATGAATCAAGAATTTTTTTAATAACAGCTTAATATAGAAATTGGGGTGGGATTACTACCCTCTTTCTCAAAAACCTCCCACAATCATTGCAAAAACAGATAGATACAAAAAGTGGTATTCATAATCCTTGAAAGTAAAATATTGTAAAGGGGATTGTAGCATAATAAGCCAGTCACAGACTGTACCCATAGAGATACTACACGTATAATTCTTATATGTACATATAAGTACACAAATACAGTTCCAAAAAGTTGCATCCATCCGTGCTTGCTCCATGTCCATTTTCAGTTTCCACTCAAATTGTACTACTTCACTCAGATCCAGTGCTGCAAGATGTTTTTATTTGCTTTCTTGGTATGTTATGTATATTGTTCATAATTTTTCAAACTGTGCATTGTTATATCTTAAGAATGAAATCAAGCAGAACAAATTAATCAAATAACAGTTAGTTTTTGGAAATTTTCTAAGTTAGTTTTTTCCCTGGAATCAAAAAACTGGTTAAGAAAACTCTCCATTGCTCTCCATGTTAATGATACAAACTTTAATTACATTTATTTCAAATATCTTGAGTCCAACTCAAAAAATTTGAATGGAAATTGTATCCTAATAGGTATACTTATATAAGACACAGCACCCATTGCATGATAACTACAAAGAAATTCAAAAAAGCATTTGAAATACAAAATAGTGTAATACATTTTAAATTAATTTATTTGAAATGGGCACCCAATTTTGTAGCATTGATATATACTTACCTAAAGACAGATCCACTGGCACTAGCTATAAGACTGAAAATTATAGCTAAAAATATAAAAACAGTCAACACCTGTGTAACTACTTTTAAGTATCTTGTAGATTTTCCAGGTTTTGATACTGTACTATTTCCCATTAAATAACCTTCGGCAAAGGCAACTTTTAATCTCTGTTTTTCAGTTTCATTTAAACTCTCATCTGTTGTTAACATATGTTTAAGTTTTTCTGGAGAATTAGGTATTTTTGATTGTGTTGAATTGGATCCTTCAGATCCCACAAATCCAAAGGCTTGTTTTACTCGATCTGTTATTGGAGGGTTTCTATTTAGTTCAGATTTTATACTTCTATCAGTCTTAAAAGTTCTTAACTGCATTTGAAACAAGGTATGATTTTCAACTAGTAATCCATTTACTATTTTTTTATATAATGACTTTGGGACATATATACAATTATTTTCAAGAATAATTGTTTGGACTGTTTTGTTTAAGCAATTCTCTGAAAATCCATGTTTGTTTTCAAAGAAAGTATTACTTGAGGTGTAAGAAACTTTAAAATTATTTATAAAATGATTTTCAAATAAAGATTTAGTATTAATGTACTTTGCAAATGAAAAATCACAATTTTTAACAGCTTCTAAGAAACTGTCCAAGCAGAGGAAGGCTTGAGCTTGCTTGGATTTTTCAGAAGACGATTTTTTCAAATAAACAGAGTGCCTTGTATTTATTTTAGAAGAAAACTGCGTTAATGTAGCAAATGCCTAAAACAGATGGATATCAAAGGTTATAATAATTATTGAAATATATCAGTTTCTAGAACATACCTGATTATGGTTTTGTAGTGAGAACATTATTCTTTACATAAATGATGAAGATGAAATGTTATTTTGATGAAAAAACTACAATTTTGTAATGATGAAAATAACCTATTTGACAGCTCAACTTCTTGAAACAGGATGGCAAAACTTCAATAATTAAATTCAATCGATTTAAACAATCGATTATTTAAGAGATAGTGAGAATAGCCAACATTAGGATTAATTTATTTATTTGTTTTGCAGTACCAATGATGAACCATTCGTTCATGCCCAATGGAAGAGTTCTATATAAGGTCAATGTAGCCAACACAATAAAATAAAATGATCAAAATGACATTTGAAATGGGGGTCACTGAAAGGGTTCACCTATTGACTTAATTTTTCAGTTTTTCAGATATAAACCATATTTTATGCAATATATCTTGTACCCGAATGATAAAAAGCTCGTTTTAATTTAGGGTGTTTTGCTTTCCAATGTTTACCACAAATGTCACAGGAAACTGTCAAAATTGTCAGTGCAAGCAGCATAGGCATAGTTTTAGCTTGGTATTTGTTCCGTATGTTTTAAATTTTCAAAATTAAATTATAATCCACTGGAAAGACATATATACAAACGAATAAAGTTTATAAAAATAAAACCAGGGCTATGACAATCAATGTAATGACGTTGACTTTGACAGTTAACAGACAGGCTATAAGCCTTAAGAAGCAAAATTCCCTAACTTAAAACGAGCTTTTTATCTTTTGGGTACAATATATAGTATATAAAACATCGAGTATATCCGAAAGAAACAAGAAGTAAGTTAAATGGTAACCCCTTTCAGTGACCCCCATTTCTCATGTCATTTTGATAATTTTAATTTATTGTGTTGGCTACATTGACCTTATATAGAACTCTTCTATCTGGCCGCTACAGCTGCACCGTGATCTAAGCGAAGCTTAACTCCACGAAATTTTAAGCATAGCTTTATCCATAGCTTATTTTTAAGCAGTAGATATGCGACTGCGCGTTTATATGAGTTCTGACTTCTCGTTCCGTGTTGTTTTTGATTTGGAGTGACAATCTAAGTAGAGATGTTGATTTTCGAATAATAAAAACGATGGGTGAGTCAAAAACCAGAAGTATGTATTTGTAATCGATGTACAAGTATTAAGTATTCAACTTGTCACCCACAAGCACCTATGTTCACACAGGCTGCATAGCTTTAGCCATGGTGTAAATATAGTATATTTACACCATGGCTTTAGCCACCTGTAGACTCCGTTCCACATTAGAAGAAGCCACTTGAAGTTTGCCGACTGACTTGCGCAGAAACCAAAGTTGGTCTTGTTTATCTATGTCGCCTCGTAACGACAGTTTCATGCCATTGACGTTACAAACGATTTTCATGCCGACAGCCATTTTATTATTGACATTTGAGGTTGTGTTTGAAGCAGTCATTTATTGTCAAATATTCTTGATTTTTTAATATTTGAGGACGTTTAGCTAGTTTATCTGTAAGTGTTGTGTGCTTTATTCGATCTAAAACCATGCCTCCTAAAATACTTGTTGGTGTTAAAGGATAAATTATCCACATTATTCTACGTTTGTGTTAACCTACAAAATGTGAAAACGTTACGCTACTGACTTGAAGTCGAATGTCAATTTTACAAAATGGCACTGTTTTGACAACAAGTTCGCGCATACGACTGCAACTTCAAGTGGCTTCTTCTTACGTGAAGCGGAGTCTAACAAAATATAAAAGTACAAGCCGATTGTAATAAAACCATACGATATCAAGTGTTCGTGTATAATTAGTTATTTCCTCTACACCACTAAAACAGTATTGTCTACTAGAAGTCAGTTTTACAGCTTTTTTTGTTAATATTATTGTATATTTGGTTGCCTATACCAAAATCGTTTATTATTAGAAAATCGTTCATTGATAGTTAACCTTGGACATCTACGGAGAATCTAGTTATATATATTTATGAATAAAGTGTGTAAAAATAAGCACTGACAATTGACAGCTTGTTTTTATATTTATGAAAAATAAGCACTGACAATTGACAGATTGTGGTTACGATATACGATGTCAACAATTTAAAACTGAACGAGATAGAATTTAACATTAACTATTTAATGAAAGAAATAATAATGTAACCATGATAACTGAAGAATCTGCTGAAATTCGTCAACATAATGAGTTGGAAGCTTTACAGGTAGATCCATTACACAAATTAAAAAAAAACAACTTAATATTTCTAAAACACTTTTTTATAAGCATTTTGCTGTAATGGTATTTTTATTTAGGCTATTTACAATGAAAATTTGAGGGATTTACGTAAAAAAGGAGCATGGAACAATTGGGTTCCCTTGAATGTATCCATTACATTAACCCCACAACAAGGAAGTATAGGCACTACAGAAGTTTATGTCCAGGTTGATTTACACATAATCTGTGATGAGAAATATCCCAATAGGTACGAAATTGATGTTAATTTTTCATCTTACTGAAAAATCAAAAGCTTTTTAATAAATGTAAATAGAAATGTTTCAAAAGGAATATGTAGCCCCATTGATCAGAATTTTTAAAAAATTATTTAAACAGGAATACTCGTTACTTTTGGCATTAACTGAGTGATGAATGATGTAGTTTATTTCTCTTATTAGATTCTCTTTTAATGGCAACACCAACTGTGCTTGTGCCATAATCGTTATAAATAATTGTGAAACTTTCAAAGTACTTACATTGAAGATTAAGTTGTAGTTAATAAATTGAAATTTTTTTTATACATATTGGAGCGAGGGAGATAATTATTGTATTATGAGAAACATTTTTAAGATAATATTTTTTGAACTCTTTATTATAGGTATATGTAACGTATATTAAGCTGCGGGGGCCATTTTGGAGGCCACGTTCCGGACCTGGTTTATAATTTGTTACTAAATAATTGATTTTGTTGCTCCAGCCGTTGCCGAGAAACGCGTGGTCCCACCGTAATATTAACTTAGGGTAACCAAGTGCAATATCTCGGTAACAGAGGAAGCTAGCGATATGAGCCTGGTGGCATATTTTGTTGCTAATTTGTTGCTTTAAGGTGGCTTTACCTAAATATTCCAAACACCACCCCTACATGTCAAACTCACCTTCGCGTCTACTTGCAGTATTTCGGGAGCATGACGAGCTAGCGATACGAACCAGCCGGCATATTTTCTTGCGATTTTGTTGCTTTACAATGGTATAATTAAAAAATCTCCAAAAAATGTTCCATCCTGCTGTGATATTAAGCTGCGGCAGCCATTTGCTTTGTCTCGAGACTAGAATTAGTTGCTCAAACAAGCTTCGCGGCATATTTTGTTGCCAATTTGTTGCCTCAAGATGCCTCAATGTGAAAATTCCTGAAATAACCCCTGCCAGTAAAAGGTACCCCCGCTACTGTGACCTCAAGTTGCGGCAGCCTTTTGCTCTATATTAAGCCTACAAATACTTGGTCCAACGAGCTCCACGGTCTATTTTGTTGCTATAAAACGGCTTTATCGAGAGATTTTAAAAACGACCACTTCGTGTCAAACTTGCCTTCGCGACTACGATATTAGCAACCGTAACTTAATACTGCGCGAGGGTGAGTTTGACATGTAGGGGTGGTTTTTGGAATATTTCGATAAGGCCACCTTAAAGCAACAAAATAGAAACAAAATATGCCGCCTGGTTCGTGTCTCTAGCTCGTCTGGCTCCCGAGATATCGCAGTTGGCCACCGTAACTTAATACTGTGTGAGGGTGAGTTTGACATGTAGGGGTGGTTTTTGGAATTTTCCGCTAAAGCCACCTTAAAGCAACAAAATATGCCGCCTTGCTCGTCTCGCTCCCGAGATATCGCAGTTTGCCACCGTAACTTATGCGCGAGGATGAGTTTGACATGTAGGGGTGGCTTTTGGAATATTTCGGTAAATCCACTTTAAAGCAACAAAATATGCCGCCTGGTTCGTGTCGCTAGCTCGTCTGGCTCCCGAGATATCGCAGTTGGCCATCGTAACTTAATACTACAAATAACCCAAAAGGAGAGTTATCAAGTTTAACGACCGGGGGATATTTTCGCGAAAATGGATCATACCATCTGAAAGCAACAAAATATGCCACCAGGCTCGTATCGCTAGCTTCCTCCGTTACCCAGATATTGCACTTGGCTACCCTAAGTTAATATTACGGCAGGGGACCAAGCGTTTCTCGGCAACGGCTGGAGCAACAAAATCAATTATTTAGTAACAAATTAGCCACAAATTATGAGCCGGGTCCGGAACGTGCCCTCCAAAATGGTCCCTGCAGCTTAATATACGTGTATATGTAATTATTTTAAAATGATCACTTACATGTTTCAAAATTTAATTATAGATGTAATCTAAAAACTGAAATAAATATTTTTAGCATACCTAAAGTTGTACTAGAAAACAGCAAAGGACTGTCATATACAATCTTATCTGAATTGAAGGAATGTCTTGAACAAATGGCCAAAGAGCTCAAAGGTGAAGAAATAATATTCCAATTATCACAGTTTGTTGAAGAGTTTCTTCATAAACACAATAAGCCTGCATCTAAAAGTTTCTATGAAGAAATGCTAGCAAGGAAACAGGAACAGGAAAGGAAACAATTACAAGATAAGCAGATGGAATCACACAGACAAGTATGAAATAATTATTTGATTGAACAATTGATCTTTCAATTTTGTTACAAAATTTTCTGTTGTGAATTCTAAATTGCACTAATAATATATTTTTCGAACTTCAAAAAGTTTATACTTAGTAAGTTTTTTAAAATAGATAAAAGGCAACTATGCAACATACTGTTTTTTATTCAATATTAAAGCATTGAAAATGTGTTTGAATATCATACATCCAACAATTATTGATGCACTTTTTTGGGAATACAATTCCTTAAGACAGTTATTTTGAATTTAACCAAGAACCAATTACTTTTAGAAACAATACATGATGGAGGAAATACAAAAACGAGAAGAAATCTTGATGTCAGAAGCTAAAAAATGGAAAGAAACTAGACGCAATTCTGACATTGATGCAGATAATGAAGACAGAAAGTTTTCAGGAGCTTTAAGGTAAAAAAAATTAGAGCATTTTAAAGTTAATCAAATATTACATTTACATTTCAGAAATCCTTTAAGTGGTTCTACAGAAACAAGTGAAGAATCATTGTGCCAACATAGAAGTACAATTAATATCAATTTTGGAAATAGAGATGTTCAGAGAGGACGGTGTATAAGTATGTGTGTATATGTATTTTAGCTATTTATATAGTAGGTTCCTTGCAGAATTTCCCTTAATCTGGTTAAAAACATGACTAAAAATTATTGAAATATTTTTGCTCTTTAATAATCTTATTGTTAAAATAAAACATTCAGCACACAAAAACAACAAAACTTTGAAACATTGTTGGGACATAACAAGGTACTAATTCGAGTGGCCACTATAAAGAGTTGTTTTGCCTCATCAGAATATTGTGTAATGTATCTATGTATGTATGTATACTGAGGTGACATTCACTATTGTACCCCTCTCTTCGACTTATCTTCTGAGGAAAGTTTCAGAGACTAATTATTCCTTTAGACCTATTTCCCGAAGGAATTTTAGGATATCCACAGGCTTCATTTAAGGTAAATGTCCCTATTCTATCCAGTAGTCTCTTAGGTGTTGTGCCCATTCTGCAAGTATGTGAATGGAGGTTTTTTCTTCCATTTCACAGCATCTACATGCTTCTTACTCCACTAGTTTGAGCTTTTTGAGGTGGCTGTCTTCTGACAGGACACTTGTCAAAACTATTAGTGCAGTCTTACTCTGGCTTGGGCATTTATTTGTTCCCACATGGTTGTAGTTTCCCAGGAATATCTTTCATTGTCTTAGCCCTTCTAGATTTTCTCAGATCTTCTCTTCTTTTCAATGTTGCCTTTTTCTTCCAATATTACATTTTGCTGATACACACAAAAGGGTTCCGGCTCCCAAAAGGGTGTTTCCACCCCTCTCTTTGCTAGTTCATCTGATATTTCATTTTCAGGGGGGGAGGTATGGAAATATTTTGCGATACAAATTGATTTCTTCTAACTCCCTTAATCCTTGGAAATATAGACTCAAAATTCACTAAAATATGTAAAATTGTCCCCTCTATCGATTGGTGAAGACTAGAACGTTCTATCTTTCCTATTTGTCGAGTTCTGAGTATTTTTTGTCTTGAAAAGTGGATTTTCGAAAATTTCATGACTCTATTTGAAGGCGAAATAATGATTTTATCACAAAACTGATTGTGCCAGTCGATTTTTTGGCCAAAAAACCCCTCTTTACGAATTTTTAGCATTTTTTATAATTTTTTTGTCGAAAATTTAGAACAAAGGGGGTAGCTATGGAAATATTTTGCGATACAAATTGATTTTTTCTAACTCCCATAATCCTCGGAAATATAGACTCAAAATTCACTCAAATATGTAAAATTGTCCCCTCTATCTAAAATTTCATGACTCTATTTGAAGGCGAAATAATGATTTTATCAAAAAACTGATTGTGCCAGTCGATTTTCCGGCGCAAAAAACCCCTCTTTACGAATTTTTAGCATTTTTTATAATTTTTTTGTCGAAAATTTAGAACAAAGGGGGTGCTATGGAAATATTTTGCGATACAAATTGATTTTTTCTAACTCCCATAATCCTTGTGAATATAGACTCAAAATTCACTAAAATATGTAAAATTGTCCCCTCTATCGATTGGTGAAGACTAGAACGTTCTATCTTTCCTATTTGTCGAGATATGAGTATTTTCTGTTTTGAAAAGTGGATTTTCGAAAATTTCATGACTCTATTTGAAGGCGAAATAATGATTTTATCACAAAACTGATTGTGCCAGTCGATTTTTTGGCCAAAAAAACCCCTCTTTACGGATTTTTAGCATTTTTTATAATTTTTTTGTCGAAAATTTAGAACAAAGGGGGTATCTATGGAAATATTTTGCGATACAAATTGATTTTTTCTAACTCCCATAATCCTTGGAAATATAGACTCAAAATTCACTAAAATATGTAAAATTGTCCCCTCTATCGATTGGTGAAGACTAGAACGTTTTATCTTTCCTATTTGTCGAGTTATGAGTATTTTTTGTTTTGAAAAGTGGATTTTCGAAAATTTCATGACTCCATTTGAAGGCGAAATAATGATTTTATCACAAAACTGATTATGCCAGTCGATTTTCCGGCGCAAAAAACCCCTCTTTACGAATTTTTAGCATTTTTTATAATTTTTTTGTCGAAAATTTAGAACAAGGAAATATTTTGCGAATCAAATTGCTTTTTTCTAACTCCCTTAATCCTTGGCAATATGGACTCAAAATTCAGTAAAATATGTAAAATTGTCCCCTCTATCGATTGGTGAAGACTAGAACGTTCTATCTTTCCTATTTGTCGAGATATGAGTATTTTTTGTTTTGAAAAGTGGATTTTCGAAAATTTCATGACTCTATTTGAAGGCGAAATAATGATTTTATCACAAAACTGATTATGCCAGTCGATTTTCCGGCGCAAAAAACCCCTCTTTACGAATTTTTAGCATTTTTTATAATTTTTTTGTCGAAAATTTAGAACAAAGGGAAATATTTTGCGAATCAAATTGCTTTTTTCTAACTCCCTTAATCCTTGGCAATATCGACTCAAAATTAGGGCTGGGCGATTATCAAAAAACATAATCGATTATCGATTATATAAAATAATCGATTATTTTCGATTAATCGATGTTAATTGATTAATCGAAAATAATCGATTAATCCAAAATAATCGATTAATCGAAAATAATCAATTTTCGATGATTCGAAAATTTATTATTTTTCATTATTCTTGATAACGGCAGCTGGACCGCTACCGAAACTTTAAAAATAGAGTTTCAACAAACATCGTGATCAAGAACTATTATATTTAACTAATTTTTTCCCTAACTCACGCCTTTAAAAAGATTGACAATTTGGAACTTACGAAAATATTTTTAAGTTTAAAAAAATTGTCAAGATTTGCCAGTCGATTTTCCGGTCCAAAAAACCCCTCTTTACGAATTTTTAGCATTCTTTAAAATTTTTTGTCGAAAATATTTAAAATATTTTGCGAATCAAATTGCTTTTTTCTGACTCCCTTAATCCTTGGCAATATGGACTCAAAATTCACTAAAATATGTAAAATTGTCCCCTCTATCGATTGGTGAAGACTAGAACGTTCTATCTTTCCTATTTGTCGAGATATGAGTATTTTTTGTTTTGAAAAGTGGATTTTCGAAAATTTCATGACTCTATTTGAAGGCGAAATAATGATTTTATCACAAAACTGATTGTGCCAGTCGATTTTTTGGCCAAAAAAACCCCTCTTTACGAATTTTAAGCATTTTTTATTTTTTTTGTCGAAAATTTAGAACAAAGGGGTAGGTATGGAAATATTTTGCGAATCAAATTACTTTTTTCTAACTCCCTTAATCCTTGGCAATATGGACTCAAAATTCAGTAAAATATGTAAAATTGTCCCCTCTATCGATTGGTGAAGACTAGAACGTTCTATCTTTCCTATTAGTCGAGTTATGAGTAATTTTTGTTTTGAAAAGTGGATTTTCGAAAATTTCATGACTCTATTTGAAGGCGAAATAATGATTTTATCACAAAACTGATTGTGCCAGTCGATTTTTGGCCAAAAAAACCCCTCTTTACGAATTTTAAGCATTTTTTATTTTTTTTGTCGAAAATTTAGAACAAAGGGGTAGGTATGGAAATATTTTGCGAATCAAATTGCTTTTTTCTAACTCCCTTAATCCTTGGCAATATGGACTCAAAATTCAGTAAAATATGTAAAATTGTCCCCTCTATCGATTGGTGAAGACTAGAACGTTCTATCTTTCCTATTAGTCGAGTTATGAGTAATTTTTGTTTTGAAAAGTGGATTTTCGAAAATTTCATGACTCTATTTGAAGGCGAAATAATGATTTTATCACAAAACTGATTGTGCCAGTCGATTTTTGGCCAAAAAAACCCCTCTTTACGAATTTTAAGCATTTTTTATTTTTTTTGTCGAAAATTTAGAACAAAGGGGTAGGTATGGAAATATTTTGCGAATCAAATTGCTTTTTTCTAACTCCCTTAATCCTTGGCAATATGGACTCAAAATTCAGTAAAATATGTAAAATTGTCCCCTCTATCGATTGGTGAAGACTAGAACGTTCTATCTTTCCTATTAGTCGAGTTATGAGTATTTTTTGTTTTGAAAAGTGGATTTTCGAAAATTTCATGACTCTATTTGAAGGCGAAATAATGATTTTATCAAAAAACTGATTGTGCCAGTCGATTTTCCGTCCCAAAAAACCCCTCTTTACGAATTTTAAGCATTTTTTATTTTTTTTTGTCGAAAATTTAGAACAAAGGGGTAGGTATGGAAATATTTTGAGAAACAAATGGCTTTTTTCTAACTCCCTTAATCCTTGGCAATATCGACTCAAAATTAACTTAAATATGTAAAATTGTCCCCTCTATCGATTGGTGAAGACTAGAACGTTCTATCTTTCCTATTAGTCGAGTTATGAGTAATTTTTGTTTTGAAAAGTGGATTTTCGAAAATTTCATGACTCTATTTGAAGGCGAAATAATGATTTTATCACAAAACTGATTGTGCCAGTCGATTTTTGGCCAAAAAAACCCCTCTTTACGAATTTTAAGCATTTTTTATTTTTTTTGTCGAAAATTTAGAACAAAGGGGTAGGTATGGAAATATTTTGCGAATAAAATTGCTTTTTTCTAACTCCCTTAATCCTTGGCAATATGGACTCAAAATTCAGTAAAATATGTAAAATTGTCCCCTCTATCGATTGGTGAAGACTAGAACGTTCTATCTTTCCTATTAGTCGAGTTATGAGTATTTTTTTTTCGAAAAGTGGATTTTCGAAAATTTCATGACTCTATTTGAAGGCGAAATAATGATTTTATCACAAAACTGATTGTGCCAGTCGATTTTCCGGCACAAAAAACCCCTCTTTACGAATTTTAAGCATTTTTTATTTTTTTTTGTCGAAAATTTAGAACAAAGGGGTAGGTATGGAAATATTTTGAGAAACAAATGGCTTTTTTCTAACTCCCTTAATCCTTGGCAATATCGACTCAAAATTCACTTAAATATGTAAAATTGTCCCCTCTATCGATTGGTGAAGACTAGAACGTTCTATCTTTCCTATTTGTCGAGTTATGAGTATTTTTTGTTTTGAAAAGTGGATTTTCGAAAATTTCATGACTCTATTTGAAGGCGAAATAATGATTTTATCACAAAACTGATTGTGCCAGTCGATTTTTTGGCCAAAAAAACCCCCTCTATTTTGCGATACAAATTGATTTCTTCTAACTCCCATAATCCTTGGAAATATGGACTCAAAATTCACTAAAATATGTAAAATTGTCCCCTCTATCGATTGGTGAAGACTAGAACGTTCTATCTTTCCTATTTGTCGAGTTATGAGTATTTTTTGTTTTGAAAAGTGGATTTTCGAAAATTTCATGACTCTATTTGAAGGCGAAATAATGATTTTATCACAAAACTGATTGTGCCAGTCGATTTTTTGGCCAAAAAAACCATTCTTTACGAATTTTTAGCATTTTTTATAATTTTTTTGTCGAAAATTTAGAACAAAGGGGGTAGCTATGGAAATATTTTGCGAATCAAATTGCTTTTTTCTAACTCCCTTAATCCTTGGCAATATCGACTCAAAATTCACTAAAATATGTAAAATTGTCCCCTCTATCGATTGGTGAAGACTAGAACGTTCTATCTTTCCTATTTGTCGAGATATGAGTATTTTTTGTTTCGAAAAGTAGATTTTCGTAAATTTCATGACTCTATTTGAAGGCGAAATAATGATTTTATCACAAAACTGGTTGTGCCAGTCGATTTTTTGGCCAAAAAACCCCTCTTTACGAATTTTAAGCATTTTTTATTTTTTTTTGTCGAAAATTTAGAACAAAGGAGTAGGTATGGAAATATTTTGCGATACAAATTGATTTCTTCTAACTCCCATAATCCTTGGAAATATGGACTCAAAATTCACTAAAATATGTAAAATTGTCCCCTCTATCGATTGGTGAAGACTAGAACGTTCTATCTTTCCTATTTATCGAGTTATGAGTATTTTTTGTTTTGAAAAGTGGGTTTTCGAAAATTTCATGACTCTATTTGAAGGCGAAATAATGATTTTATCACAAAACTGGTTGTGCCAGTCGATTTTTTGGCCAAAAAACCCCTCTTTACGAATTTTAAAAATTTTTTATTTTTTTTTGTCGAAAATTTAGAACAAAGGAGTAGGTATGGAAATATTTTGCGAATCAAATTGCTTTTTTCTAACTCCCATAATCCTTGGAAATATGGACTCAAAATTCACTATAATATGTAAAATTGTCCCCTATATCGATTGGTGAAGACTAGAACGTTCTATCTTTCCTATTTGTCGAGTTATGAGTATTTTTTGTTTTGAAAAGTGGATTTTCGAAAATTTCATGACTCTATTTGAAGGCGAAATAATGATTTTATCACAAAACTGATTGTGCCAGTCGATTTTTTGGCCAAAAAAACCCCTCTTTACGAATTTTTAGCATTTTTTATAATTTTTTTGTCGAAAATTTAGAACAAAGGGGGTAGCTATGGAAATATTCTGCGATACAAATTGATTTTTTCTAACTCCCATAATCCTTGGAAATATGGACTCAAAATTCACTAAAATATGTAAAATTGTCCCCTCTATCGATTGGTGAAGACTAGAACGTTCTATCTTTCCTATTTGTCGAGTTATGAGTATTTTTTGTTTTGAAAAGTGGATTTTCGAAAATTTCATGACTCTATTTGAAGGCGAAATAATGATTTTATCACAAAACTGATTTTGCCAGTCGATTTTTTGGCCAAAAAACCCCTCTTTACGAATTTTTAGCATTTTTTATAATTTTTTTGTCGAAAATTTAGAACAAAGGGGGTCTATGGAAATATTTTGCGATACAAATTGATTTCTTCTAACTCCCATAATCCTTGGAAATATGGACTCAAAATTCACTAAAATATGTAAAATTGTCCCCTCTATCGATTGGTGAAGACTAGAACGTTCTATCTTTCCTATTTCTCGAGTTATGGGTATTTTTTGTTTTGAAAAGTGGATTTTCGAAAATTTCATGACTCTATTTGAAGGCGAAATAATGATTTTATCACAAAACTGATTGTGCCAATCGATTTTCCGGCGCAAAAAACCCCTCTTTACGAATTTTAAGCATTTTTTATTTTTTATTGTCGATAATTTAGAGCAAAGGGGTAGGTATGGAAATATTTTGAGAAACAAATTGCTTTTTTCTAACTCCCTTAATCATTGGCCATATCGACTCAAAATTCACTAAAATATGTAAAATTGTCCCCTCTATCGATTGGTGAAGACTAGAACGTTCTATCTTTCCTATTTGTGGATATATGAGTATTTTTTGTTTTGAAAAGTGGATTTTCGAAAATTTCATGACTCTATTTGAAGGCGAAATAATGATTTTATCACAAAACTGATTGTGTCAGTAGATTTTTTGGCCAAAAAAACCCCCTCTATTTTGCGATACAAATTGATTTTTTCTAACTCCCATAATCCTTGGAAATATGGACTCGAAATTCACTAAAATATGTAAAATTGTCCCCTCTATCGATTGGTGAAGACTAGAACGTTCTATCTTTCCTATTTGTCGAGTTATGGGTATTTTTTGTTTTGAAAAGTGGATTTTCGAAAATTTCATGACTCTATTTGAAGGCGAAATAATGATTTTATCACAAAACTGATTGTGCCAGTCGATTTTTTGGCCAAAAAAACCCCCTCTATTTTGCGATACAAATTGATTTCTTCTAACTCCCATAATCCTTGGAAATATGGACTCAAATATGTAAAATTGTCCCCTCTATCGATTGGTGAAGACTAGAACGTTCTATCTTTCCTATTTGTCGAGTTATGAGTATTTTTTGTTTTGAAAAGTGGATTTTCGAAAATTTCATGACTCTATTTGAAGGCGAAATAATGATTTTATCACAAAACTGATTGTGCCAGTTGATTTTTTGGCCAAAAAAACCCCTCTTTACGAATTTTTAGCATTTTTTATAATTTTTTTGTCGAAAATTTAGAACAAAGGGGGTAGCTATGGAAATATTTTGAGAAACAAATTGCTTTTTTCTAACTCCCATAATCCTAGGAAATATGGACTCGAAATTCACTAACATATGTAAAATTGTCCGCTATATCGATTGGTGAAGACTAGAACGTTCTATCTTTCCTATTTGTCGAGTTATGAGTATTTTTAATTTCGAAAAGTGGATTTTCGTAAATTTCATGACTCTATTTGAAGGCGAAATAATGATTTTATCACAAAACTGGTTGTGCCAGTCGATTTTTTGGCCAAAAAAACTCCTCTTTACGAATTTTTAGCATTTTTTATAATTTTTTTGTCGAAAATTTAGAACAAAGGGGGTAGCTATGGAAATATTTTGAGAAACAAATTGCTTTTTTCTAACTCCCATAATCCTTGGAAATATGGACTCGAAATTCACTAACATATGTAAAATTGTCCCCTCGATTGGTGAAGACTAGAACGTTCTATCTTTCCTATTTGTCGAGTTATGGGTATTTTTTGTTTTGAAAAGTGGATTTTCGAAAATTTCATGACTCTATTTGAAGGCGAAATAATGATTTTATCACAAAACTGATTGTGCCAGTCGATTTTTTGGCCAAAAAAACCCCTCTTTACGAATTTTTAGCATTTTTTATAATTTTTTTGTCGAAAATTTAGAACAAAGGGGGTAGCTATGGAAATATTTTGCGATACAAATTGATTTCTTCTAACTCCCATAATCCTTGGAAATATGGACTCAAAATTCACTAAAATATGTAAAATTGTCCCCTCTATCGATTGGTGAAGACTAGAACGTTCTATCTTTCCTATTAGTCGAGTTATGAGGATTTTTTGTTTTGAAAAGTGGATTTTCGAAAATTTCATGACTCTATTTGAAGGCGAAATGATGATTTTATCAAAAAACTGATTGTGCCAGTCGATTTTTCAGCCAAAAAAACCCCTCTTTACGAATTTTTAGCATTTTTTATAATTTTTTTGTCGAAAATTTAGAACAAAGGGGGTAGCTATGGAAATATTCTGCGATACAAATTGATTTTTTCTAACTCCCATAATCCTTGGAAATATGGACTCAAAATTCACTAAAATATGTAAAATTGTCCCCTCTATCGATTGGTGAAGACTAGAACGTTCTATCTTTCCTATTTGTCGAGTTATGAGTATTTTTTGTTTTGAAAAGTGGATTTTCGAAAATTTCATGACTCTATTTGAAGGCGAAATAATGATTTTATCACAAAACTGATTGTGCCAGTCGATTTTTTGGCCAAAAAAACCCCTCTTTACGAATTTTTAGCATTTTTTATAATTTTTTTGTCGAAAATTTAGAACAAAGGGGGTAGCTATGGAAATATTTTGCGATACAAATTGATTTCTTCTAACTCCCATAATCCCTGGAAATATGGACTCAAAATTCACTAAAATATGTAAAATTGTCCCCTCTATCGATTGGTGAAGTCTAGAACGTTCTATCTTTCCTATTTGTCGAGTTATGAGTATTTTTTGTTTTGAAAAGTGGATTTTCGAAAATTTCATGACTCTATTTGAAGGCGAAATAATGATTTTATCACAAAACTGATTGTGCCAGTTGATTTTTTGGCCAAAAAAACCCCTCTTTACGAATTTTTAGCATTTTTTATAATTTTTTTGTCGAAAATTTAGAACAAAGGGGGTAGGCTATGGAAATATTTTGCGATACAAATTGATTTTTTCTAACTCCCATAATCCTTGGAAATATGGACTCAAAATTCACTAAAATATGTAAAATTGTCCCCTCTATCGATTGGTGAAGACTAGAACGTTCTATCTTTCCTATATGTCGAGTTATGAGTATTTTTTGTTTTGAAAAGTGGATTTTCGAAAATTTCATGACTCTATTTGAAGGCGAAATAATGATTTTATCACAAAACTGATTGTGCCAGTTGATTTTTTGGCCAAAAAAACCCCTCTTTACGAATTTTTAGCATTTTTTATAATTTTTTTGTCGAAAATTTAGAACAAAGGGGGTAGCTATGGAAATATTTTGCGATACAAATTGATTTTTTCTAACTCCCATAATCCTTGGAAATATGGACTCAAAATTCACTAAAATATGTAAAATTGTCCCCTCTATCGATTGGTGAAGACTAGAACGTTCTATCTTTCCTATTTGTCGAGTTATGAGTATTTTTTGTTTTGAAAAGTGGATTTTCGAAAATTTCATGACTCTATTTGAAGGCGAAATAATGATTTTATCACAAGACTGATTGTGCCAGTCGATGTTTTGGCCAAAAAACCCCTCTTTACGAATTTTTAGGATTTTTTATAATTTTTTTGTCGAAAATTTAGAACAAAGGGGGTAGGCTATGGAAATATTTTGAGAAACAAATTGCTTTTTTCTAACTCCCTTAATCCTTGGCAATATGGACTCAAAATTCACTAAAATATGTAAAATTGTCCCCTCTATCGATTGGTGAAGACTAGAACGTTCTATCTTTCCTATTTGTCGAGTTATGAGTATTTTTTGTTTTGAAAAGTGGATTTTCGAAAATTTCATGACTCTATTTGAAGGCGAAATAATGATTTTATCACAAAACTGATTGTGCCAGTCGATTTTTTGGCCAAAAAACTCCTCTTTACGAATTTTTAGCATTTTTTATAATTTTTTTGTCGAAAATTTAGAACAAAGGGGGTAGCTATGGAAATATTTTGCGATACAAATTGATTTTTTCTAACTCCCATAATCCTTGGAAATATGGACTCGAAATTCACTAACATATGTATAATTGTCCCCTCTATCGATTGGTGAAGACTAGAACGTTCTATCTTTCCTATTTGTCGAGTTATGGGTATTTTTTGTTTTGAAAAGTGGATTTTCGAAAATTTCATGACTCTATTTGAAGGCGAAATAATGATTTTATCACAAAACTGATTGTGCCAGTCGATTTTTTGGCCAAAAAAAACCCCTCTATTTTGCGATACAAATTGATTTTTTCTAACTCCCATAATCCTCGGAAATATGGACTCAAAATTCACTAAAATATGTAAAATTATCCCCTATATCGATTGGTGAAGACTAGAACGTTCTATCTTTCCTATTTGTCGAGTTATGAGTATTTTTTGTTTCGAAAAGTGGATTTTCGTAAATTTCATGACTCTATTTGAAGGCGAAATAATGATTTTATCACAAAACTGGTTGTGCCAGTCGATTTTTTGGCCAAAAAACCCCTCTTTACGAATTTTAAGCATTTTTCATTTTTTTTTGTCGAAAATTTAGAACAAAGGAGTAGGTATGGAAATATTTTGCGAATCAAATTGCTTTTTTCTAACTCCCTTAATCCTTGGAAATATGGACTCAAAATTCACTAAAACATGTAAAATTGTCCCCTCTATCGATTGGTGAAGACTAGAACGTTCTATCTTTCCTATTTGTCGAGATATGAGTATTTTTTGTTTTGAAAAGTGGATTTTCGAAAATTTCATGACTCTATTTGAAGGCGAAATAATGATTTTATCACAAAACTGATTGTGCCAGTCGATTTTTTGGCCAAAAAAAACCCTCTTTACGAATTTTTAGCATTTTTTATTTTTTTTTGTCGAAAATTTAGAACAAAGGGAAATATTTTGCGAATCAAATTGCTTTTTTCTAACTCCCTTAATCCTTGGCAATATCGACTCAAAATTAGGGCTGGGCGATTATCAAAAAACTTAATCGATTATTTTCGATTAATCGATGTTAATCGATTAATTGATTAATCGAAAAAAATCGATCAATCGAAAAAATCGATTAATCGAAAAAATCGATTAATCGAAAAAATCGATCAATCGAAAAAAAATCGATTAATCGAAAATAATCGATTAATCGAAAAAAAATCGATTAATCGAAAATAATCGATTGATCGAAAAAATCGATTAATCGAAAAAAATCGATTAATCGAAAAAAATCGATTAATCGAAAATAATCGATTAATCGAAAATAATCGATTAATCGAAAATAATCGATTAATCGAAAAAAATCGATTAATCGAAAATAATCGATTAATCGAAAATAATCGATTGATCGAAAAAAATCGATTAATCGAAAATAATCGATTAATCGAAAATAATCGATTAATCCAAAATAATCAATTTTCGATGATTCGAAAATTTATTATTTTTCATTATTCTTGATAACGGCAGCTGGACCGCTACCGAAACTTTAAAAATAGAGTTTCAACAAACATCGTGATCAAGAACTATTATATTTAACTAATTTTTTCCCTAACTCACGCCTTTAAAAAGATTGACAATTTGGAACTTACGAAAATATTTTGAAGTTTAAGACTTAAAAAAATTGTCAAGATTTGCCAGTCGATTTTCCGGTCCAAAAAACCCTCTTTACGAATTTTTAGCATTATTTAAAATTTTTTGTCGAAAATTTAGAACAAAGGGGTAGGTATGGAAATATTTTGCGAATCAAATTGCTTTTTTCTAACTCCCTTAATCATTGGCAATATCGACTTAAAATTCACTAAAATATGTAAAATTGACCCCTCTATCGATTGGTGAAGACTAGAACGTTCTATCTTTCCTATTAGTCGAGTTATGAGGATTTTTTGTTTTGAAAAGTGGATTTTCGAAAATTTCATGACTCTATTTGAAGGCGAAATAATGATTTTATCAAAAAACTGATTGTGCCAGTCGATTTTTTGGCCAAAAAAACCCCTCTTTACGAATTTTTAGCATTTTTTATAATTTTTTTGTCGAAAATTTAGAACAAAGGGGGTAGCTATGGAAATATTTTGCGATACAAATTGATTTCTTCTAACTCCCATAATCCTTGGAAATATGGACTCAAAATTCACTAAAATATGTAAAATTGTCCCCTCTATCGATTGGTGAAGACTAGAACGTTCTATCTTTCCTATTAGTCGAGTTATGAGGATTTTTTGTTTTGAAAAGTGGATTTTCGAAAATTTCATGACTCTATTTGAAGGCGAAATGATGATTTTATCAAAAAACTGATTGTGCCAGTCGATTTTCCGGCGCAAAAAACCCCTCTTTACGAATTTTAAGCATTTTTTATTTTTTATTGTCGATAATTTAGAACAAAGGGGTAGGTATGGAAATATTCTGCGATACAAATTGATTTTTTCTAACTCCCATAATCCTTGGAAATATGGACTCAAAATTCACTAAAATATGTAAAATTGTCCCCTCTATCGATTGGTGAAGACTAGAACGTTCTATCTTTCCTATTTGTCGAGTTATGAGTATTTTTTGTTTTGAAAAGTGGATTTTCGAAAATTTCATGACTATTTGAAGGCGAAATAATGATTTTATCACAAAACTGATTGTGCCAGTCGATTTTTTGGCCAAAAAAACCCCTCTTTACGAATTTTTAGCATTTTTTATAATTTTTTTGTCGAAAATTTAGAACAAAGGGGGTAGCTATGGAAATATTTTGCGATACAAATTGATTTCTTCTAACTCCCATAATCCCTGGAAATATGGACTCAAAATTCACTAAAATATGTAAAATTGTCCCCTCTATCGATTGGTGAAGACTAGAACGTTCTATCTTTCCTATTTGTCGAGTTATGAGGATTTTTTGTTTTGAAAAGTGGATTTTCGAAAATTTCATGACTCTATTTGAAGGCGAAATGATGATTTTATCAAAAAACTGATTGTGCCAGTCGATTTTCCGGCGCAAAAAACCCCTCTTTACGAATTTTAAGCATTTTTTATTTTTTATTGTCGATAATTTAGAACAAAGGGGTAGGTATGGAAATATTTTGAGAAACAAATTGCTTTTTTCTAACTCCCTTAATCATTGGCAATATCGACTTAAAATTCACTAAAATATGTAAAATTGTCCCCTCTATCGATTGGTGAAGACTAGAACGTTCTATCTTTCCTATTTGTCGAGATATGAGTATTTTTTGTTTTGAAAAGTGGATTTTCGAAAATTTCATGACTCTATTTGAAGGCGAAATAATGATTTTATCACAAAACTGATTGTGCCAGTCGATTTTCCGGCGCAAAAAACCCCTCTTTACGAATTTTAAGCATTTTTTATTTTTTATTGTCGATAATTTAGAACAAAGGGGTAGGTATGGAAATATTTTGAGAAACAAATTGCTTTTTTCTAACTCCCTTAATCATTGGCAATATCGACTTAAAATTCACTAAAATATGTAAAATTGTCCCCTCTATCGATTGGTGAAGACTAGAACGTTCTATCTTTCCTATTTGTCGAGATATGAGTATTTTTTGTTTTGAAAAGTGGATTTTCGAAAATTTCATGACTCTATTTGAAGGCGAAATAATGATTTTATCACAAAACTGATTGTGCCAGTCGATTTTTTGGCCAAAAAAACCCCTCTTTACGAATTTTTAGCATTTTTTATAATTTTTTTGTCGAAAATTTAGAACAAAGGGGGTAGCTATGGAAATATTCTGCGATACAAATTGATTTTTTCTAACTCCCATAATCCTTGGAAATATGGACTCAAAATTCACTAAAATATGTAAAATTGTCCCCTCTATCGATTGGTGAAGACTAGAACGTTCTATCTTTCCTATTTGTCGAGTTATGAGTATTTTTTGTTTTGAAAAGTGGATTTTCGAAAATTTCATGACTCTATTTGAAGGCGAAATAATGATTTTATCACAAAACTGATTGTGCCAGTCGATTTTCCGGCGCAAAAAACCCCTCTTTACGAATTTTAAGCATTTTTTATTTTTTATTGTCGATAATTTAGAACAAAGGGGTAGGTATGGAAATATTTTGAGAAACAAATTGCTTTTTTCTAACTCCCTTAATCATTGGCAATATCGACTTAAAATTCACTAAAATATGTAAAATTGTCCCCTCTATCGATTGGTGAAGACTAGAACGTTCTATCTTTCCTATTTGTCGAGATATGAGTATTTTTTGTTTTGAAAAGTGGATTTTCGAAAATTTCATGACTCTATTTGAAGGCGAAATAATGATTTTATCACAAAACTGATTGTGCCAGTCGATTTTTTGGCCAAAAAAACCCCTCTTTACGAATTTTTAGCATTTTTTATAATTTTTTTGTCGAAAATTTAGAACAAAGGGGGTAGCTATGGAAATATTCTGCGATACAAATTGATTTTTTCTAACTCCCATAATCCTTGGAAATATGGACTCAAAATTCACTAAAATATGTAAAATTGTCCCCTCTATCGATTGGTGAAGACTAGAACGTTCTATCTTTCCTATTTGTCGAGATATGAGTATTTTTTGTTTTGAAAAGTGGATTTTCGAAAATTTCATGACTCTATTTGAAGGCGAAATAATGATTTTATCACAAAACTGATTGTGCCAGTCGATTTTTTGGCCAAAAAAACCCCTCTTTACGAATTTTTAGCATTTTTTATAATTTTTTTGTCGAAAATTTAGAACAAAGGGGGTAGCTATGGAAATATTCTGCGATACAAATTGATTTTTTCTAACTCCCATAATCCTTGGAAATATGGACTCAAAATTCACTAAAATATGTAAAATTGTCCCCTCTATCGATTGGTGAAGACTAGAACGTTCTATCTTTCCTATTTGTCGAGTTATGAGTATTTTTTGTTTTGAAAAGTGGATTTTCGAAAATTTCATGACTCTATTTGAAGGCGAAATAATGATTTTATCACAAAACTGATTGTGCCAGTCGATTTTCCGGCGCAAAAAACCCCTCTTTACGAATTTTAAGCATTTTTTATTTTTTATTGTCGATAATTTAGAACAAAGGGGTAGGTATGGAAATATTTTGAGAAACAAATTGCTTTTTTCTAACTCCCTTAATCATTGGCAATATCGACTTAAAATTCACTAAAATATGTAAAATTGTCCCCTCTATCGATTGGTGAAGACTAGAACGTTCTATCTTTCCTATTTGTCGAGATATGAGTATTTTTTGTTTTGAAAAGTGGATTTTCGAAAATTTCATGACTCTATTTGAAGGCGAAATAATGATTTTATCACAAAACTGATTGTGCCAGTCGATTTTTTGGCCAAAAAAACCCCTCTTTACGAATTTTTAGCATTTTTTATAATTTTTTTGTCGAAAATTTAGAACAAAGGGGGTAGCTATGGAAATATTCTGCGATACAAATTGATTTTTTCTAACTCCCATAATCCTTGGAAATATGGACTCAAAATTCACTAAAATATGTAAAATTGTCCCCTCTATCGATTGGTGAAGACTAGAACGTTCTATCTTTCCTATTTGTCGAGTTATGAGTATTTTTTGTTTTGAAAAGTGGATTTTCGAAAATTTCATGACTCTATTTGAAGGCGAAATAATGATTTTATCACAAAACTGATTGTGCCAGTCGATTTTTTGGCCAAAAAAACCCCTCTTTACGAATTTTTAGCATTTTTTATAATTTTTTTGTCGAAAATTTAGAACAAAGGGGGTAGCTATGGAAATATTTTGCGATACAAATTGATTTCTTCTAACTCCCATAATCCCTGGAAATATGGACTCAAAATTCACTAAAATATGTAAAATTGTCCCCTCTATCGATTGGTGAAGACTAGAACGTTCTATCTTTCCTATTTGTCGAGTTATGAGTATTTTTTGTTTTGAAAAGTGGATTTTCGAAAATTTCATGACTCTATTTGAAGGCGAAATAATGATTTTATCACAAAACTGATTGTGCCAGTTGATTTTTTGGCCAAAAAAAACCCCTCTTTACGAATTTTTAGCATTTTTTATAATTTTTTTGTCGAAAATTTAGAACAAAGGGGGTAGGCTATGGAAATATTTTGCGATACAAATTGATTTTTTCTAACTCCCATAATCCTTGGAAATATGGACTCAAAATTCACTAAAATATGTAAAATTGTCCCCTCTATCGATTGGTGAAGACTAGAACGTTCTATCTTTCCTATTTGTCGAGTTATGAGTATTTTTTGTTTTGAAAAGTGGATTTTCGAAAATTTCATGACTCTATTTGAAGGCGAAATAATGATTTTATCACAAAACTGATTGTGCCAGTTGATTTTTTGGCCAAAAAAACCCCTCTTTACGAATTTTTAGCATTTTTTATAATTTTTTTGTCGAAAATTTAGAACAAAGGGGGTAGCTATGGAAATATTTTGCGATACAAATTGATTTTTTCTAACTCCCATAATCCTTGGAAATATGGACTCAAAATTCACTAAAATATGTAAAATTGTCCCCTCTATCGATTGGTGAAGACTAGAACGTTCTATCTTTCCTATTTGTCGAGTTATGAGTATTTTTTGTTTTGAAAAGTGGATTTTCGAAAATTTCATGACTCTATTTGAAGGCGAAATAATGATTTTATCACAAAACTGATTGTGCCAGTCGATGTTTTGGCCAAAAAACCCCTCTACGAATTTTTAGGATTTTTTATAATTTTTTTGTCGAAAATTTAGAACAAAGGGGGTAGGCTATGGAAATATTTTGAGAAACAAATTGCTTTTTTCTAACTCCCTTAATCCTTGGCAATATGGACTCAAAATTCACTAAAATATGTAAAATTGTCCCCTCTATCGATTGGTGAAGACTAGAACGTTCTATCTTTCCTATTTGTCGAGTTATGAGTATTTTTTGTTTTGAAAAGTGGATTTTCGAAAATTTCATGACTCTATTTGAAGGCGAAATAATGATTTTATCACAAAACTGATTGTGCCAGTCGATTTTTTGGCCAAAAAAACCATTCTTTACGAATTTTTAGCATTTTTTATAATTTTTTTGTCGAAAATTTAGAACAAAGGGGGTAACTATGGAAATATTTTGCGATACAAATTGATTTCTTCTAACTCCCATAATCCTTGGAAATATGGACTCAAAATTCACTAAAATATGTAAAATTGTCCCCTCTATCGATTGGTGAAGACTAGAACGTTCTATCTTTCCTATTTGTCGAGTTATGAGTATTTTTTGTTTTGAAAAGTGGGTTTTCGAAAATTTCATGACTCTATTTGAAGGCGAAATAATGATTTTATCACAAGACTGATTGTGCCAGTCGATGTTTTGGCCAAAAAACCCCTCGTTACGAATTTTTAGGATTTTTTATAATTTTTTTGTCGAAAATTTAGAACAAAGGGGGTAGGCTATGGAAATATTTTGAGAAACAAATTGCTTTTTTCTAACTCCCTTAATCCTTGGCAATATGGACTCAAAATTCACTAAAATATGTAAAATTGTCCCCTCTATCGATTGGTGAAGACTAGAACGTTCTATCTTTCCTATTTGTCGAGTTATGAGTATTTTTTGTTTTGAAAAGTGGATTTTCGAAAATTTCATGACTCTATTTGAAGGCGAAATAATGATTTTATCACAAAACTGATTGTGCCAGTCGATTTTTTGGCCAAAAAAACCATTCTTTACGAATTTTTAGCATTTTTTATAATTTTTTTGTCGAAAATTTAGAACAAAGGGGGTAGCTATGGAAATATTTTGCGATACAAATTGATTTCTTCTAACTCCCATAATCCTTGGAAATATGGACTCAAAATTCACTAAAATATGTAAAATTGTCCCCTCTATCGATTGGTGAAGACTAGAACGTTCTATCTTTCCTATTTGTCGAGTTATGAGTATTTTTTGTTTTGAAAAGTGGGTTTTCGAAAATTTCATGATTTATTTGAAGGCGAAATAATGATTTTATCACAAAACTGATTGTGCCAGTTGATTTTTTGGCCAAAAAACCCCTCTACGAATTTTTAGCATTTTATAAAATTTTTTTGTCGAAAATTTAGAACAAAGGGGGTAGCTATGGAAATATTTTGCGATACAAATTGATTTTTTCTAACTCCCATAATCCTTGGAAATATGAACTCAAAATTCACTAAAATATGTAAAATTGTCCCCTCTATCGATTGGTGAAGACTAGAACGTTCTATCTTTCCTATTTGTCGAGTTATGAGTATTTTTTGTTTTGAAAAGTGGATTTTCGAAAATTTCATGACTCTATTTGAAGGCGAAATAATGATTTTATCACAAAACTGATTGTGCCAGTTGATTTTTTGGCCAAAAAAACCCCTCTTTACGAATTTTTAACATTTTTTATAATTTTTTTGTCGAAAATTTAGAACAAAGGAGTAGGTATGGAAATATTTTGCGAATCAAATTGCTTTTTTCTAACTCCCTTAATCCTTGGCAATATGGACTCAAAATTCACTAAAACATGTAAAATTGTCCCCTCTATCGATTGGTGAAGACTAGAACGTTCTATCTTTCCTATTTGTCGAGATATGAGTATTTTTTGTTTCGAAAAGTGGATTTTCGTAAATTTCATGACTCTATTTGAAGGCGAAATAATGATTTTATCACAAAACTGGTTGTGCCAGTCGATTTTTTGGCCAAAAAACCCCTCTTTACGAATTTTAAGCATTTTTTATTTTTTTTTGTCGAAAATTTAGAACAAAGGAGTAGGTATGGAAATATTTTGCGATACAAATTGATTTCTTCTAACTCCCATAATCCTTGGAAATATGGACTCAAAATTCACTAAAATATGTAAAATTGTCCCCTCTATCGATTGGTGAAGACTAGAACGTTCTATCTTTCCTATTTGTCGAGTTATGAGTATTTTTTCTTTTGAAAAGTGGGTTTTCGAAAATTTCATGACTCTATTTGAAGGCGAAATAATGATTTTATCACAAAACTGATTGTGCCAGTTGATTTTTTGGCCAAAAAACCCCTCTACGAATTTTTAGCATTTTTTAAAATTTTTTTGTCGAAAATTTAGAACAAAGGGGGTAGCTATGGAAATATTTTGCGATACAAATTGATTTTTTCTAACTCCCATAATCCTTGGAAATATGAACTCAAAATTCACTAAAATATGTAAAATTGTCCCCTCTATCGATTGGTGAAGACTAGAACGTTCTATCTTTCCTATTTGTCGAGTTATGAGTATTTTTTGTTTTGAAAAGTGGATTTTCGAAAATTTCATGACTCTATTTGAAGGCGAAATAATGATTTTATCACAAAACTGATTGTGCCAGTTGATTTTTTGGCCAAAAAAACCCCTCTTTACGAATTTTTAGCATTTTTTATAATTTTTTTGTCGAAAATTTAGAACAAAGGGGGTAGCTATGGAAATATTTTGCGATACAAATTGATTTTTTCTAACTCCCATAATCCTTGGAAATATGGACTCAAAATTCACTAAAATATGTAAAATTGTCCCCTCTATCGATTGGTGAAGACTAGAACGTTCTATCTTTCCTATTTGTCGAGTTATGAGTATTTTTTGTTTTGAAAAGTGGATTTTCGAAAATTTCATGACTCTATTTGAAGGCGAAATAATGATTTTATCACAAAACTGATTGTGCCAGTCGATGTTTTGGCCAAAAAACCCCTCTACGAATTTTTAGGATTTTTTATAATTTTTTTGTCGAAAATTTAGAACAAAGGGGGTAGGCTATGGAAATATTTTGAGAAACAAATTGCTTTTTTCTAACTCCCTTAATCCTTGGCAATATGGACTCAAAATTCACTAAAATATGTAAAATTGTCCCCTCTATCGATTGGTGAAGACTAGAACGTTCTATCTTTCCTATTTGTCGAGTTATGAGTATTTTTTGTTTTGAAAAGTGGATTTTCGAAAATTTCATGACTCTATTTGAAGGCGAAATAATGATTTTATCACAAAACTGATTGTGCCAGTCGATTTTTTGGCCAAAAAAACCATTCTTTACGAATTTTTAGCATTTTTTATAATTTTTTTGTCGAAAATTTAGAACAAAGGGGGTAACTATGGAAATATTTTGCGATACAAATTGATTTCTTCTAACTCCCATAATCCTTGGAAATATGGACTCAAAATTCACTAAAATATGTAAAATTGTCCCCTCTATCGATTGGTGAAGACTAGAACGTTCTATCTTTCCTATTTGTCGAGTTATGAGTATTTTTTGTTTTGAAAAGTGGGTTTTCGAAAATTTCATGACTCTATTTGAAGGCGAAATAATGATTTTATCACAAAACTGATTGTGCCAGTCGATTTTTTGGCCAAAAAAACCATTCTTTACGAATTTTTAGCATTTTTTATAATTTTTTTGTCGAAAATTTAGAACAAAGGGGGTAGCTATGGAAATATTTTGCGATACAAATTGATTTCTTCTAACTCCCATAATCCTTGGAAATATGGACTCAAAATTCACTAAAATATGTAAAATTGTCCCCTCTATCGATTGGTGAAGACTAGAACGTTCTATCTTTCCTATTTGTCGAGTTATGAGTATTTTTTGTTTTGAAAAGTGGGTTTTCGAAAATTTCATGACTCTATTTGAAGGCGAAATAATGATTTTATCACAAAACTGATTGTGCCAGTTGATTTTTTGGCCAAAAAACCCCTCTACGAATTTTTAGCATTTTTTAAAATTTTTTTGTCGAAAATTTAGAACAAAGGGGGTAGCTATGGAAATATTTTGCGATACAAATTGATTTTTTCTAACTCCCATAATCCTTGGAAATATGAACTCAAAATTCACTAAAATATGTAAAATTGTCCCCTCTATCGATTGGTGAAGACTAGAACGTTCTATCTTTCCTATTTGTCGAGTTATGAGTATTTTTTGTTTTGAAAAGTGGATTTTCGAAAATTTCATGACTCTATTTGAAGGCGAAATAATGATTTTATCACAAAACTGATTGTGCCAGTTGATTTTTTGGCCAAAAAAACCCCTCTTTACGAATTTTTAGCATTTTTTATAATTTTTTTGTCGAAAATTTAGAACAAAGGGGGTAGCTATGGAAATATTTTGCGATACAAATTGATTTTTTGTAACTCCCATAATCCTTGGAAATATGGACTCAAAATTCACTAAAATATGTAAAATTGTCCCCTATATCGATTGGTGAAGACTAGAACGTTCTATCTTTCCTATTTGTCGAGTTATGAGTATTTTTTGTTTCGAAAAGTGGATTTTCGTAAATTTCATGACTCTATTTGAAGGCGAAATAATGATTTTATCACAAAACTGGTTGTGCCAGTCGATTTTTTGGCCAAAAAACCCCTCTTTACGAATTTTAAGCATTTTTTATTTTTTTTTTGTCGAAAATTTAGAACAAAGGAGTAGGTATGGAAATATTTTGCGAATCAAATTGCTTTTTTCTAACTCCCTTAATCCTTGGCAATATGGACTCAAAATTCACTAAAACATGTAAAATTGTCCCCTCTATCGATTGGTGAAGACTAGAACGTTCTATCTTTCCTATTTGTCGAGATATGAGTATTTTTTGTTTCGAAAAGTGGATTTTCGTAAATTTCATGACTCTATTTGAAGGCGAAATAATGATTTTATCACAAAACTGGTTGTGCCAGTCGATTTTTTGGCCAAAAAACCCCTCTTTACGAATTTTAAGCATTTTTTATTTTTTTTTGTCGAAAATTTAGAACAAAGGAGTAGGTATGGAAATATTTTGCGATACAAATTGATTTCTTCTAACTCCCATAATCCTTGGAAATATGGACTCAAAATTCACTAAAATATGTAAAATTGTCCCCTCTATCGATTGGTGAAGACTAGAACGTTCTATCTTTCCTATTTGTCGAGTTATGAGTGTTTTTTGTTTTGAAAAGTGGGTTTTCGAAAATTTCATGACTCTATTTGAAGGCGAAATAATGATTTTATCACAAAACTGATTGTGCCGGTTGATTTTTTGGCCAAAAAACCCCTCTACGAATTTTTAGCATTTTTTAAAATTTTTTTGTCGAAAATTTAGAACAAAGGGGGTAGCTATGGAAATATTTTGCGATACAAATTGATTTTTTCTAACTCCCATAATCCTTGGAAATATGAACTCAAAATTCACTAAAATATGTAAAATTGTCCCCTCTATCGATTGGTGAAGACTAGAACGTTCTATCTTTCCTATTTGTCGAGTTATGAGTATTTTTTGTTTTGAAAAGTGGATTTTCGAAAATTTCATGACTCTATTTGAAGGCGAAATAATGATTTTATCACAAAACTGATTGTGCCAGTTGATTTTTTGGCCAAAAAAACCCCTCTTTACGAATTTTTAGCATTTTTTATAATTTTTTTGTCGAAAATTTAGAACAAAGGGGGTAGCTATGGAAATATTTTGCGATACAAATTGATTTTTTCTAACTCCCATAATCCTTGGAAATATGGACTCAAAATTCACTAAAATATGTAAAATTGTCCCCTCTATCGATTGGTGAAGACTAGAACGTTCTATCTTTCCTATTTGTCGAGTTATGAGTATTTTTTGTTTTGAAAAGTGGATTTTCGAAAATTTCATGACTCTATTTGAAGGCGAAATAATGATTTTATCACAAAACTGATTGTGCCAGTCGATGTTTTGGCCAAAAAACCCCTCTACGAATTTTTAGGATTTTTTATAATTTTTTTGTCGAAAAGGTAGGCTATGGAAATATTTTGAGAAACAAATTGCTTTTTTCTAACTCCCTTAATCCTTGGCAATATGGACTCAAAATTCACTAAAATATGTAAAATTGTCCCCTCTATCGATTGGTGAAGACTAGAACGTTCTATCTTTCCTATTTGTCGAGTTATAAGTATTTTTTGTTTTGAAAAGTGGATTTTCGAAAATTTCATGACTCTATTTGAAGGCGAAATAATGATTTTATCACAAAACTGATTGTGCCAGTCGATTTTTTGGCCAAAAAAACCATTCTTTACGAATTTTTAGCATTTTTTATAATTTTTTTGTCGAAAATTTAGAACAAAGGGGGTAACTATGGAAATATTTTGCGATACAAATTGATTTCTTCTAACTCCCATAATCCTCGGAAATATGGACTCAAAATTCACTAAAATATGTAAAATTGTCCCCTCTATCGATTGGTGAAGACTAGAACGTTCTATCTTTCCTATTTGTCGAGTTATGAGTATTTTTTGTTTTGAAAAGTGGGTTTTCGAAAATTTCATGACTCTATTTGAAGGCGAAATAATGATTTTATCACAAGACTGATTGTGCCAGTCGATGTTTTGGCCAAAAAACCCCTCTTTACGAATTTTTAGGATTTTTTATAATTTTTTTGTCGAAAATTTAGAACAAAGGGGGTAGCTATGGAAATATTTTGCGATACAAATTGATTTTTTGTAACTCCCATAATCCTTGGAAATATGGACTCAAAATTCACTATAATATGTAAAATTGTCCCCTATATCGATTGGTGAAGACTAGAACGTTCTATCTTTCCTATTTGTCGAGTTATGAGTATTTTTTGTTTCGAAAAGTGGATTTTCGTAAATTTCATGACTCTATTTGAAGGCGAAATAATGATTTTATCACAAAACTGGTTGTGCCAGTCGATTTTTTGGCCAAAAAACCCCTCTTTACGAATTTTAAAAATTTTTTATTTTTTTTTGTCGAAAATTTAGAACAAAGGAGTAGGTATGGAAATATTTTGCGAATCAAATTGCTTTTTTCTAACTCCCTTAATCCTTGGCAATATGGACTCAAAATTCACTAAAACATGTAAAATTGTCCCCTCTATCGATTGGTGAAGACTAGAACGTTCTATCTTTCCTATTTGTCGAGTTATGAGTATTTTTTGTTTTGAAAAGTGGGTTTTCGAAAATTTCATGACTCTATTTGAAGGCGAAATAATGATTTTATCACAAAACTGATTGTGCCAGTTGATTTTTTGGCCAAAAAACCCCTCTACGAATTTTTAGCATTTTTTAAATTTTTTTGTCGAAAATTTAGAACAAAGGGGGTAGCTATGGAAATATTTTGCGATACAAATTGATTTTTTCTAACTCCCATAATCCTTGGAAATATGAACTCAAAATTCACTAAAATATGTAAAATTGTCCCCTCTATCGATTGGTGAAGACTAGAACGTTCTATCTTTCCTATTTGTCGAGTTATGAGTATTTTTTGTTTTGAAAAGTGGATTTTCGAAAATTTCATGACTCTATTTGAAGGCGAAATAATGATTTTATCACAAAACTGATTGTGCCAGTTGATTTTTTGGCCAAAAAAACCCCTCTTTACGAATTTTTAGCATTTTTTATAATTTTTTTGTCGAAAATTTAGAACAAGGGGGTAGCTATGGAAATATTTTGCGATACAAATTGATTTTTTCTAACTCCCATAATCCTTGGAAATATGGACTCAAAATTCACTAAAATATGTAAAATTGTCCCCTCTATCGATTGGTGAAGACTAGAACGTTCTATCTTTCCTATTTGTCGAGTTATGAGTATTTTTTGTTTTGAAAAGTGGATTTTCGAAAATTTCATGACTCTATTTGAAGGCGAAATAATGATTTTATCACAAAACTGATTGTGCCAGTCGATGTTTTGGCCAAAAAAACCCCTCTACGAATTTTTAGGATTTTTTATAATTTTTTTGTCGAAAATTTAGAACAAAGGGGGTAGGCTATGGAAATATTTTGAGAAACAAATTGCTTTTTTCTAACTCCCTTAATCCTTGGCAATATGGACTCAAAATTCACTAAAATATGTAAAATTGTCCCCTCTATCGATTGGTGAAGACTAGAACGTTCTATCTTTCCTATTTGTCGAGTTATGAGTATTTTTTGTTTTGAAAAGTGGATTTTCGAAAATTTCATGACTCTATTTGAAGGCGAAATAATGATTTTATCACAAAACTGATTGTGCCAGTCGATTTTTTGGCCAAAAAAACCATTCTTTACGAATTTTTAGCATTTTTTATAATTTTTTTGTCGAAAATTTAGAACAAAGGGGGTAACTATGGAAATATTTTGCGATACAAATTGATTTCTTCTAACTCCCATAATCCTCGGAAATATGGACTCAAAATTCACTAAAATATGTAAAATTGTCCCCTCTATCGATTGGTGAAGACTAGAACGTTCTATCTTTCCTATTTGTCGAGTTATGAGTATTTTTTGTTTTGAAAAGTGGGTTTTCGAAAATTTCATGACTCTATTTGAAGGCGAAATAATGATTTTATCACAAGACTGATTGTGCCAGTCGATGTTTTGGCCAAAAAACCCCTCTTTACGAATTTTTAGGATTTTTTATAATTTTTTTGTCGAAAATTTAGAACAAAGGGGGTAGGCTATGGAAATATTTTGAGAAACAAATTGCTTTTTTCTAACTCCCTTAATCCTTGGCAATATGGACTCAAAATTCACTAAAATATGTAAAATTGTCCCCTCTATCGATTGGTGAAGACTAGAACGTTCTATCTTTCCTATTTGTCGAGTTATGAGTATTTTTTGTTTTGAAAAGTGGATTTTCGAAAATTTCATGACTCTATTTGAAGGCGAAATAATGATTTTATCACAAAACTGATTGTGCCAGTCGATTTTTTGGCCAAAAAAACCATTCTTTACGAATTTTTAGCATTTTTTATAATTTTTTTGTCGAAAATTTAGAACAAAGGGGGTAGCTATGGAAATATTTTGCGATACAAATTGATTTCTTCTAACTCCCATAATCCTTGGAAATATGGACTCAAAATTCACTAAAATATGTAAAATTGTCCCCTCTATCGATTGGTGAAGACTAGAACGTTCTATCTTTCCTATTTGTCGAGTTATGAGTATTTTTTGTTTTGAAAAGTGGGTTTTCGAAAATTTCATGACTCTATTTGAAGGCGAAATAATGATTTTATCACAAAACTGATTGTGCCAGTTGATTTTTTGGCCAAAAAACCCCTCTACGAATTTTTAGCATTTTTTAAAATTTTTTTGTCGAAAATTTAGAACAAAGGGGGTAGCTATGGAAATATTTTGCGATACAAATTGATTTTTCTAACTCCCATAATCCTTGGAAATATGAACTCAAAATTCACTAAAATATGTAAAATTGTCCCCTCTATCGATTGGTGAAGACTAGAACGTTCTATCTTTCCTATTTGTCGAGTTATGAGTATTTTTTGTTTTGAAAAGTGGATTTTCGAAAATTTCATGACTCTATTTGAAGGCGAAATAATGATTTTATCACAAAACTGATTGTGCCAGTTGATTTTTTGGCCAAAAAAACCCCTCTTTACGAATTTTTAGCATTTTTTATAATTTTTTTGTCGAAAATTTAGAACAAAGGGGGTAGCTATGGAAATATTTTGCGAATACAAATTGATTTTTGTAACTCCCATAATCCTTGGAAATATGGACTCAAAATTCACTAAAATATGTAAAATTGTCCCCTATATCGATTGGTGAAGACTAGAACGTTCTATCTTTCCTATTTGTCGAGTTATGAGTATTTTTTGTTTCGAAAAGTGGATTTTCGTAAATTTCATGACTCTATTTGAAGGCGAAATAATGATTTTATCACAAAACTGGTTGTGCCAGTCGATTTTTTGGCCAAAAAACCCCTCTTTACGAATTTTAAGCATTTTTTATTTTTTTTTGTCGAAAATTTAGAACAAAGGAGTAGGTATGGAAATATTTTGCGAATCAAATTGCTTTTTTCTAACTCCCTTAATCCTTGGCAATATGGACTCAAAATTCACTAAAACATGTAAAATTGTCCCCTCTATCGATTGGTGAAGACTAGAACGTTCTATCTTTCCTATTTGTCGAGATATGAGTATTTTTTGTTTCGAAAAGTGGATTTTCGTAAATTTCATGACTCTATTTGAAGGCGAAATAATGATTTTATCACAAAACTGGTTGTGCCAGTCGATTTTTTGGCCAAAAAACCCCTCTTTACGAATTTTAAGCATTTTTTATTTTTTTTTGTCGAAAATTTAGAACAAAGGAGTAGGTATGGAAATATTTTGCGAATCAAATTGCTTTTTTCTAACTCCCTTAATCCTTGGCAATATGGACTCAAAATTCACTAAAACATGTAAAATTGTCCCCTCTATCGATTGGTGAAGACTAGAACGTTCTATCTTTCCTATTTGTCGAAATATGAGTATTTTTTGTTTTGAAAAGTGGATTTTCGAAAATTTCATGACTATTTGAAGGCGAAATAATGATTTTATCACAAAACTGATTGTGCCAGTCGATTTTTTGGCCAAAAAAACCCCTCTTTACGAATTTTAAGCATTTTTTATTTTTTTTTTGTCGAAAATTTAGAACAAAGGGGTAGGTATAGAAATATTTTGCGAATCAAATTGCTTTTTTCTAACTCCCTTAATCCTTGGCAATATGGACTCAAAATTCACTAAAATATGTAAAATTGTCCCCTCTATCGATTGGTGAAGACTAGAACGTTCTATCTTTCCTATTTGTCGAGATATGAGTATTTTTTGTTTTGAAAAGTGGATTTTCGAAAATTTCATGACTCTATTTGAAGGCGAAATAATGATTTTATCACAAAACTGATTGTGCCAGTCGATTTTTTGGCCAAAAAAAACCCTCTACGAATTTTTAGCATTTTTTATTTTTTTTTTTTCGAAAATTTAGAACAAAGGGAAATATATTGGTGAAGACTAGAACGTTCTATCTTTCCTATTTGTCGAGTTATGAGTATTTTTTGTTTTGAAAAGTGGGTTTTCGAAAATTTCATGACTCTATTTGAAGGCGAAATAATGATTTTATCACAAAACTGATTGTGCCAGTTGATTTTTTGGCCAAAAAACCCCTCTACGAATTTTTAGCATTTTTAAAAATTTTTTTGTCGAAAATTTAGAACAAAGGGGGTAGCTATGGAAATATTTTGCGATACAAATTGATTTTTTCTAACTCCCATAATCCTTGAAAATATGAACTCAAAATTCACTAAAATATGTAAAATTATTTCCTCTATCGATTGGTGAAGACTAGAACGTTCTATCTTTCCTATTTGTCGAGTTATGAGTATTTTTTGTTTTGAAAAGTGGATTTTCGAAAATTTCATGACTCTATTTGAAGGCGAAATAATTATTTTATCACAAAACTGATTGTGCCAGTCGATGTTTTGGCCAAAAAAACTCCTCTTTACGAATTTTTAGCATTTTTTATAATTTTTTTGTCGAAAATTTAGAACAAAGGGGGTAGCTATGGAAATATTTGCGATACAAATTGATTTTTTCTAACTCCCATAATCCTTGGAAATATGAACTCAAAATTCACTAAAATATGTAAAATTGTCCCCTCTATCGATTGGTGAAGACTAGAACGTTCTATCTTTCCTATTTGTCGAGTTATGAGTATTTTTTGTTTTGAAAAGTGGATTTTCGAAAATTTCATGACTCTATTTGAAGGCGAAATAATGATTTTATCACAAAACTGGTCGTGCCAGTCGATTTTTTGGCCAAAAAACCCCTCTTTACGAATTTTAAAAATTTTTTATTTTTTTTTGTCGAAAATTTAGAACAAAGGAGTAGGTATGGAAATATTTTGCGAATCAAATTGCTTTTTTCTAACTCCCTTAATCCTTGGCAATATGGACTCAAAATTCACTAAAACATGTAAAATTGTCCCCTCTATCGATTGGTGAAGACTAGAACGTTCTATCTTTCCTATTTGTCGAGATATGAGTATTTTTTGTTTCGAAAAGTGGATTTTCGTAAATTTCATGACTCTATTTGAAGGCGAAATAATGATTTTATCACAAGACTGATTGTGCCACTCGATGTTTTGGCCAAAAAAACCCCTCTTTACGAATTTTTAGGATTTTTTATAATTTTTTTGTCGAAAATTTAGAACAAAGGGGGTAGGCTATGGAAATATTTTGAGAAACAAATTGCTTTTTTCTAACTCCCTTAATCCTTGGCAATATGGACTCAAAATTCACTAAAATATGTAAAATTGTCCCCTCTATCGATTGGTGAAGACTAGAACGTTCTATCTTTCCTATTTGTCGAGTTATGAGTATTTTTTGTTTTGAAAAGTGGATTTTCGAAAATTTCATGACTCTATTTGAAGGCGAAATAATGATTTTATCACAAGACTGATTGTGCCAGTCGATGTTTTGGCCAAAAAAACCCCTCTTTACGAATTTTTAGCATTTTTTATAATTTTTTTGTCGAAAATTTAGAACAAAGGGGGTAGCTATGGAAATATTTTGCGATACAAATTGATTTCTTCTAACTCCCATAATCCTTGGAAATATGGACTCAAAATTCACTAAAATATGTAAAATTGTCCCCTCTATCGATTGGTGAAGACCAGAACGTTCTATCTTTCCTATTTGTCGAGTTATGAGTATTTTTTGTTTTGAAAAGTGGGTTTTCGAAAATTTCATGACTCTATTTGAAGGCGAAATAATGATTTTATCACAAAACTGATTGTGCCAGTTGATTTTTTGGCCAAAAAACCCCTCTACGAATTTTTAGCATTTTTTAAAATTTTTTTGTCGAAAATTTAGAACAAAGGGGGTAGCTATGGAAATATTTTGCGATACAAATTGATTTTTTGTAACTCCCATAATCCTTGGAAATATGGACTCAAAATTCACTATAATATGTAAAATTGTCCCCTATATCGATTGGTGAAGACTAGAACGTTCTATCTTTCCTATTTGTCGAGTTATGAGTATTTTTTGTTTCGAAAAGTGGATTTTCGTAAATTTCATGACTCTATTTGAAGGCGAAATAATGATTTTATCACAAAACTGGTTGTGCCAGTCGATTTTTTGGCCAAAAAACCCCTCTTTACGAATTTTAAAAATTTTTTATTTTTTTTTGTCGAAAATTTAGAACAAAGGAGTAGGTATGGAAATATTTTGCGAATCAAATTGCTTTTTTCTAACTCCCTTAATCCTTGGCAATATGGACTCAAAATTCACTAAAACATGTAAAATTGTCCCCTCTATCGATTGGTGAAGACTAGAACGTTCTATCTTTCCTATTTGTCGAGATATGAGTATTTTTTGTTTCGAAAAGTGGATTTTCGTAAATTTCATGACTCTATTTGAAGGCGAAATAATGATTTTATCACAAAACTGATTGTGCCAGTTGATTTTTTGGCCAAAAAAACCCCTCTTTACGAATTTTTAGCATTTTTTATAATTTTTTTGTCGAAAATTTAGAACAAAGGGGGTAGCTATGGAAATATTTGCGATACAAATTGATTTTTTCTAACTCCCATAATCCTTGGAAATATGGACTCAAAATTCACTAAAATATGTAAAATTGTCCCCTCTATCGATTGGTGAAGACTAGAACGTTCTATCTTTCCTATTTGTCGAGTTATGAGTATTTTTTGTTTTGAAAAGTGGATTTTCGAAAATTTCATGACTCTATTTGAAGGCGAAATAATGATTTTATCACAAGACTGATTGTGCCAGTCGATGTTTTGGCCAAAAAAACCCCTCTTTACGAATTTTTAGGATTTTTTATAATTTTTTTGTCGAAAATTTAGAACAAAGGGGGTAGGCTATGGAAATATTTTGAGAAACAAATTGCTTTTTTCTAACTCCCTTAATCCTTGGCAATATGGACTCAAAATTCACTAAAATATGTAAAATTGTCCCCTCTATCGATTGGTGAAGACTAGAACGTTCTATCTTTCCTATTTGTCGAGTTATGAGTATTTTTTGTTTTGAAAAGTGGATTTTCGAAAATTTCATGACTCTATTTGAAGGCGAAATAATGATTTTATCACAAAACTGATTGTGTCAGTCGATTTTTTGGCCAAAAAACCCCTCTACGAATTTTTAGCATTTTTTAAAAATTTTTTGTCGAAAATTTAGAACAAAGGGGGTAGCTATGGAAATATTTTGCGATACAAATTGATTTTTTGTAACTCCCATAATCCTTGGAAATATGGACTCAAAATTCACTATAATATGTAAAATTGTCCCCTATATCGATTGGTGAAGACTAGAACGTTCTATCTTTCCTATTTGTCGAGTTATGAGTATTTTTTGTTTCGAAAAGTGGATTTTCGTAAATTTCATGACTCTATTTGAAGGCGAAATAATGATTTTATCACAAAACTGGTTGTGCCAGTCGATTTTTTGGCCAAAAAACCCCTCTTTACGAATTTTAAAAATTTTTTATTTTTTTTTGTCGAAAATTTAGAACAAAGGAGTAGGTATGGAAATATTTTGCGAATCAAATTGCTTTTTTCTAACTCCCTTAATCCTTGGCAATATGGACTCAAAATTCACTAAAACATGTAAAATTGTCCCCTCTATCGATTGGTGAAGACTAGAACGTTCTATCTTTCCTATTTGTCGAGATATGAGTATTTTTTGTTTCGAAAAGTGGATTTTCGTAAATTTCATGACTCTATTTGAAGGCGAAATAATGATTTTATCACAAAACTGATTGTGCCAGTTGATTTTTTGGCCAAAAAAACCCCTCTTTACGAATTTTTAGCATTTTTTATAATTTTTTTGTCGAAAATTTAGAACAAAGGGGGTAGCTATGGAAATATTTGCGATACAAATTGATTTTTTCTAACTCCCATAATCCTTGGAAATATGGACTCAAAATTCACTAAAATATGTAAAATTGTCCCCTCTATCGATTGGTGAAGACTAGAACGTTCTATCTTTCCTATTTGTCGAGTTATGAGTATTTTTTGTTTTGAAAAGTGGATTTTCGAAAATTTCATGACTCTATTTGAAGGCGAAATAATGATTTTATCACAAGACTGATTGTGCCAGTCGATGTTTTGGCCAAAAAAACCCCTCTTTACGAATTTTTAGGATTTTTTATAATTTTTTTGTCGAAAATTTAGAACAAAGGGGGTAGGCTATGGAAATATTTTGAGAAACAAATTGCTTTTTTCTAACTCCCTTAATCCTTGGCAATATGGACTCAAAATTCACTAAAATATGTAAAATTGTCCCCTCTATCGATTGGTGAAGACTAGAACGTTCTATCTTTCCTATTTGTCGAGTTATGAGTATTTTTTGTTTTGAAAAGTGGATTTTCGAAAATTTCATGACTCTATTTGAAGGCGAAATAATGATTTTATCACAAAACTGATTGTGCCAGTTGATTTTTTGGCCAAAAAAACCCCTCTTTACGAATTTTTAGCATTTTTTATAATTTTTTTGTCGAAAATTTAGAACAAAGGGGGTAGCTATGGAAATATTTGCGATACAAATTGATTTTTTCTAACTCCCATAATCCTTGGAAATATGGACTCAAAATTCACTAAAATATGTAAAATTGTCCCCTCTATCGATTGGTGAAGACTAGAACGTTCTATCTTTCCTATTTGTCGAGTTATGAGTATTTTTTGTTTTGAAAAGTGGATTTTCGAAAATTTCATGACTCTATTTGAAGGCGAAATAATGATTTTATCACAAGACTGATTGTGCCAGTCGATGTTTTGGCCAAAAAAACCCCTCTTTACGAATTTTTAGGATTTTTTATAATTTTTTTGTCGAAAATTTAGAACAAAGGGGGTAGGCTATGGAAATATTTTGAGAAACAAATTGCTTTTTTCTAACTCCCTTAATCCTTGGCAATATGGACTCAAAATTCACTAAAATATGTAAAATTGTCCCCTCTATCGATTGGTGAAGACTAGAACGTTCTATCTTTCCTATTTGTCGAGTTATGAGTATTTTTTGTTTTGAAAAGTGGATTTTCGAAAATTTCATGACTCTATTTGAAGGCGAAATAATGATTTTATCACAAAACTGATTGTGTCAGTCGATTTTTTGGCCAAAAAACCCCTCTACGAATTTTTAGCATTTTTTAAAATTTTTTTGTCGAAAATTTAGAACAAAGGGGGTAGCTATGGAAATATTTTGCGATACAAATTGATTTTTTGTAACTCCCATAATCCTTGGAAATATGGACTCAAAATTCACTATAATATGTAAAATTGTCCCCTATATCGATTGGTGAAGACTAGAACGTTCTATCTTTCCTATTTGTCGAGTTATGAGTATTTTTTGTTTCGAAAAGTGGATTTTCGTAAATTTCATGACTCTATTTGAAGGCGAAATAATGATTTTATCACAAAACTGGTTGTGCCAGTCGATTTTTTGGCCAAAAAACCCCTCTTTACGAATTTTAAAAATTTTTTATTTTTTTTTGTCGAAAATTTAGAACAAAGGAGTAGGTATGGAAATATTTTGCGAATCAAATTGCTTTTTTCTAACTCCCTTAATCCTTGGCAATATGGACTCAAAATTCACTAAAACATGTAAAATTGTCCCCTCTATCGATTGGTGAAGACTAGAACGTTCTATCTTTCCTATTTGTCGAGATATGAGTATTTTTTGTTTCGAAAAGTGGATTTTCGTAAATTTCATGACTCTATTTGAAGGCGAAATAATGATTTTATCACAAAACTGATTGTGCCAGTTGATTTTTTGGCCAAAAAAACCCCTCTTTACGAATTTTTAGCATTTTTTATAATTTTTTTGTCGAAAATTTAGAACAAAGGGGGTAGCTATGGAAATATTTGCGATACAAATTGATTTTTTCTAACTCCCATAATCCTTGGAAATATGGACTCAAAATTCACTAAAATATGTAAAATTGTCCCCTCTATCGATTGGTGAAGACTAGAACGTTCTATCTTTCCTATTTGTCGAGTTATGAGTATTTTTTGTTTTGAAAAGTGGATTTTCGAAAATTTCATGACTCTATTTGAAGGCGAAATAATGATTTTATCACAAGACTGATTGTGCCAGTTGATTTTTTGGCCAAAAAAACCCCTCTTTACGAATTTTAAGCATTTTTTATAATTTTTTTGTCGAAAATTTAGAACAAAGGGGGTAGCTATGGAAATATTTGCGATACAAATTGATTTTTTCTAACTCCCATAATCCCTGGAAATATGGACTCAAAATTCACTAAAATATGTAAAATTGTCCCCTCTATCGATTGGTGAAGACTAGAACGTTCTATCTTTCCTATTTGTCGAGTTATGAGTATTTTTTGTTTTGAAAAGTGGATTTTCGAAAATTTCATGACTCTATTTGAAGGCGAAATAATGATTTTATCACAAAACTGGTTGTGCCAGTCGATTTTTTGGCCAAAAAACCCCTCTTTACGAATTTTAAAAATTTTTTATTTTTTTTTGTCGAAAATTTAGAACAAAGGAGTAGGTATGGAAATATTTTGCGAATCAAATTGCTTTTTTCTAACTCCCTTAATCCTCGGCAATATGGACTCAAAATTCACTAAAACATGTAAAATTGTCCCCTCTATCGATTGGTGAAGACTAGAACGTTCTATCTTTCCTATTTGTCGAGATATGGGTATTTTTTGTTTCGAAAAGTGGATTTTCGTAAATTTCATGAATCTATTTGAAGGCGAAATAATGATTTTATCACAAGACTGATTGTGCCACTCGATGTTTTGGCCAAAAAAACCCCTCTTTACGAATTTTTAGGATTTTTTATAATTTTTTTGTCGAAAATTTAGAACAAAGGGGGTAGGCTATGGAAATATTTTGAGAAACAAATTGCTTTTTTCTAACTCCCTTAATCCTTGGCAATATGGACTCAAAATTCACTAAAATATGTAAAATTGTCCCCTCTATCGATTGGTGAAGACCAGAACGTTCTATCTTTCCTATTTGTCGAGTTATGAGTATTTTTTGTTTTGAAAAGTGGGTTTTCGAAAATTTCATGACTCTATTTGAAGGCGAAATAATGATTTTATCACAAAACTGATTGTGCCAGTTGATTTTTTGGCCAAAAAAACCCCTCTTTACGAATTTTTAGCATTTTTTATAATTTTTTTGTCGAAAATTTAGAACAAAGGGGGTAGCTATGGAAATATTTGCGATACAAATTGATTTTTTCTAACTCCCATAATCCTTGGAAATATGGACTCAAAATTCACTAAAATATGTAAAATTGTCCCCTCTATCGATTGGTGAAGACTAGAACGTTCTATCTTTCCTATTTGTCGAGTTATGAGTATTTTTTGTTTTGAAAAGTGGATTTTCGAAAATTTCATGACTCTATTTGAAGGCGAAATAATGATTTTATCACAAGACTGATTGTGCCAGTCGATGTTTTGGCCAAAAAAACCCCTCTTTACGAATTTTTAGGATTTTTTATAATTTTTTTGTCGAAAATTTAGAACAAAGGGGGTAGGCTATGGAAATATTTTGAGAAACAAATTGCTTTTTTCTAACTCCCTTAATCCTTGGCAATATGGACTCAAAATTCACTAAAATATGTAAAATTGTCCCCTCTATCGATTGGTGAAGACTAGAACGTTCTATCTTTCCTATTTGTCGAGTTATGAGTATTTTTTGTTTTGAAAAGTGGATTTTCGAAAATTTCATGACTCTATTTGAAGGCGAAATAATGATTTTATCACAAAACTGATTGTGTCAGTCGATTTTTTGGCCAAAAAAACCATTCTTTACGAATTTTTAGCATTTTTTATAATTTTTTTGTCGAAAATTTAGAACAAAGGGGGTAGCTATGGAAATATTTTGCGATACAAATTGATTTCTTCTAACTCCCATAATCCTTGGAAATATGGACTCAAAATTCACTAAAATATGTAAAATTGTCCCCTCTATCGATTGGTGAAGACCAGAACGTTCTATCTTTCCTATTTGTCGAGTTATGAGTATTTTTTGTTTTGAAAAGTGGATTTTCGAAAATTTCATGACTCTATTTGAAGGCGAAATAATGATTTTATCACAAAACTGATTGTGCCAGTTGATTTTTTGGCCAAAAAACCCCTCTACGAATTTTTAGCATTTTTTAAAATTTTTTTGTCGAAAATTTAGAACAAAGGGGGTAGCTATGGAAATATTTTGCGATACAAATTGATTTTTTGTAACTCCCATAATCCTTGGAAATATGGACTCAAAATTCACTATAATATGTAAAATTGTCCCCTATATCGATTGGTGAAGACTAGAACGTTCTATCTTTCCTATTTGTCGAGATATGAGTATTTTTTGTTTCGAAAAGTGGATTTTCGTAAATTTCATGACTCTATTTGAAGGCGAAATAATGATTTTATCACAAAACTGGTTGTGCCAGTCGATTTTTTGGCCAAAAAACCCCTCTTTACGAATTTTAAGCATTTTTTATTTTTTTTTGTCGAAAATTTAGAACAAAGGAGTAGGTATGGAAATATTTTGCGAATCAAATTGCTTTTTTCTAACTCCCTTAATCCTTGGCAATATGGACTCAAAATTCACTAAAACATGTAAAATTGTCCCCTCTATCGATTGGTGAAGACTAGAACGTTCTATCTTTCCTATTTGTCGAGATATGAGTATTTTTTGTTTTGAAAAGTGGATTTTCGAAAATTTCATGACTCTATTTGAAGGCGAAATAATGATTTTATCACAAAACTGATTGTGCCAGTCGATTTTTTGGCCAAAAAAACCCCTCTTTACGAATTTTAAGCATTTTTTATTTTTTTTTGTCGAAAATTTAGAACAAAGGGGTAGGTATAGAAATATTTTGCGAATCAAATTGCTTTTTTCTAACTCCCTTAATCCTTGGCAATATGGACTCAAAATTCACTAAAATATGTAAAATTGTCCCCTCTATCGATTGGTGAAGACTAGAACGTTCTATCTTTCCTATTTGTCGAGATATGAGTATTTTTTGTTTTGAAAAGTGGATTTTCGAAAATTTCATGACTCTATTTGAAGGCGAAATAATGATTTTCACAAAACTGATTGTGCCAGTCGATTTTTTGGCCAAAAAAAACCCTCTACGAATTTTTAGCATTTTTTATTTTTTTTTGTCGAAAATTTAGAACAAAGGGAAATATATTGGTGAAGACTAGAACGTTCTATCTTTCCTATTTGTCGAGTTATGAGTATTTTTTGTTTTGAAAAGTGGGTTTTCGAAAATTTCATGACTCTATTTGAAGGCGAAATAATGATTTTATCACAAAACTGATTGTGCCAGTTGATTTTTTGGCCAAAAAACCCCTCTACGAATTTTTAGCATTTTTTAAAATTTTTTTGTCGAAAATTTAGAACAAAGGGGGTAGCTATGGAAATATTTTGCGATACAAATTGATTTTTTCTAACTCCCATAATCCTTGAAAATATGAACTCAAAATTCACTAAAATATGTAAAATTATTTCCTCTATCGATTGGTGAAGACTAGAACGTTCTATCTTTCCTATTTGTCGAGTTATGAGTATTTTTTGTTTTGAAAAGTGGATTTTCGAAATTTCATGACTCTATTTGAAGGCGAAATAATTATTTTATCACAAAACTGATTGTGCCAGTCGATGTTTTGGCCAAAAAAAACTCCTCTTTACGAATTTTTAGCATTTTTTATAATTTTTTTGTCGAAAATTTAGAACAAAGGGGGTAGCTATGGAAATATTTTGCGATACAAATTGATTTCTTCTAACTCCCATAATCCCTGGAAATATGGACTCAAAATTCACTAAAATATGTAAAATTGTCCCCTCTATCGATTGGTGAAGACTAGAACGTTCTATCTTTCCTATTTGTCGAGTTATGAGTATTTTTTGTTTTGAAAAGTGGATTTTCGAAAATTTCATGACTCTATTTGAAGGCGAAATAATGATTTTATCACAAAACTGATTGTGCCAGTTGATTTTTTGGCCAAAAAAAACCCCTCTTTACGAATTTTTAGCATTTTTTATAATTTTTTTGTCGAAAATTTAGAATAAAGGGGTAGCTATGGAAATATTTTGCGATACAAATTGATTTTTTCTAACTCCCATAATCCTTGGAAATATGGACTCAAAATTCACTAAAATATGTAAAATTGTCCCCTCTATCGATTGGTGAAGACTAGAACGTTCTATCTTTCCTATTTGTCGAGTTATGCGTATTTTTTGTTTTGAAAAGTGGATTTTCGAAAATTTCATGACTCTATTTGAAGGCGAAATAATGATTTTATCACAAAACTGATTGTGCCAGTTGATTTTTTGGCCAAAAAAACCCCTCTTTACGAATTTTAAGCATTTTTTATAATTTTTTTGTCGAAAATTTAGAACAAAGGGGGTAGCTATGGAAATATTTGCGATACAAATTGATTTTTTCTAACTCCCATAATCCCTGGAAATATGGACTCAAAATTCACTAAAATATGTAAAATTGTCCCCTCTATCGATTGGTGAAGACTAGAACGTTCTATCTTTCCTATTTGTCGAGTTATGAGTATTTTTTGTTTTGAAAAGTGGATTTTCGAAAATTTCATGACTCTATTTGAAGGCGAAATAATGATTTTATCACAAAACTGGTTGTGCCAGTCGATTTTTTGGCCAAAAAACCCCTCTTTACGAATTTTAAAAATTTTTTTTTTTTGTCGAAAATTTAGAACAAAGGAGTAGGTATGGAAATATTTTGCGAATCAAATTGCTTTTTTCTAACTCCCTTAATCCTCGGCAATATGGACTCAAAATTCACTAAAACATGTAAAATTGTCCCCTCTATCGATTGGTGAAGACTAGAACGTTCTATCTTTCCTATTTGTCGAGATATGGGTATTTTTTGTTTCGAAAAGTGGATTTTCGTAAATTTCATGAATCTATTTGAAGGCGAAATAATGATTTTATCACAAGACTGATTGTGCCACTCGATGTTTTGGCCAAAAAAACCCCTCTTTACGAATTTTTAGGATTTTTTATAATTTTTTTGTCGAAAATTTAGAACAAAGGGGGTAGGCTATGGAAATATTTTGAGAAACAAATTGCTTTTTTCTAACTCCCTTAATCCTTGGCAATATGGACTCAAAATTCACTAAAATATGTAAAATTGTCCCCTCTATCGATTGGTGAAGACTAGAACGTTCTATCTTTCCTATTTGTCGAGTTATGAGTATTTTTTGTTTTGAAAAGTGGATTTTCGAAAATTTCATGACTCTATTTGAAGGCGAAATAATGATTTTATCACAAAACTGATTGTGTCAGTCGATTTTTTGGCCAAAAAAACCCCTCTTTACGAATTTTAAGCATTTTTTATAATTTTTTTTGTCGAAAATTTAGAACAAAGGGGGTAGCTATGGAAATATTTGCGATACAAATTGATTTTTTCTAACTCCCATAATCCCTGGAAATATGGACTCAAAATTCACTAAAATATGTAAAATTGTCCCCTCTATCGATTGGTGAAGACTAGAACGTTCTATCTTTCCTATTTGTCGAGTTATGAGTATTTTTTGTTTTGAAAAGTGGATTTTCGAAAATTTCATGACTCTATTTGAAGGCGAAATAATGATTTTATCACAAAACTGGTTGTGCCAGTCGATTTTTTGGCCAAAAAACCCCTCTTTACGAATTTTAAAAATTTTTTATTTTTTTTTGTCGAAAATTTAGAACAAAGGAGTAGGTATGGAAATATTTTGCGAATCAAATTGCTTTTTTCTAACTCCCTTAATCCTTGGCAATATGGACTCAAAATTCACTAAAACTTGTAAAATTGTCCCCTCTATCGATTGGTGAAGACTAGAACGTTCTATCTTTCCTATTTGTCGAGATATGGGTATTTTTTGTTTCGAAAAGTGGATTTTCGTAAATTTCATGACTCTATTTGAAGGCGAAATAATGATTTTATCACAAGACTGATTGTGCCACTCGATGTTTTGGCCAAAAAAACCCCTCTTTACGAATTTTTAGGATTTTTTATAATTTTTTTGTCGAAAATTTAGAACAAAGGGGGTAGGCTATGGAAATATTTTGAGAAACAAATTGCTTTTTTCTAACTCCCTTAATCCTTGGCAATATGGACTCAAAATTCACTAAAATATGTAAAACTGTCCCCTCTATCGATTGGTGAAGACTAGAACGTTCTATCTTTCCTATTTGTCGAGTTATGAGTATTTTTTGTTTTGAAAAGTGGATTTTCGAAAATTTCATGACTCTATTTGAAGGCGAAATAATGATTTTATCACAAAACTGATTGTGTCAGTCGATTTTTTGGCCAAAAAAACCATTCTTTACGAATTTTTAGCATTTTTTATAATTTTTTTGTCGAAAATTTAGAACAAAGGGGGTAGCTATGGAAATATTTTGCGATACAAATTGATTTCTTCTAACTCCCATAATCCTTGGAAATATGGACTCAAAATTCACTAAAATATGTAAAATTGTCCCCTCTATCGATTGGTGAAGACCAGAACGTTCTATCTTTCCTATTTGTCGAGTTATGAGTATTTTTTGTTTTGAAAAGTGGGTTTTCGAAAATTTCATGACTCTATTTGAAGGCGAAATAATGATTTTATCACAAAACTGATTGTGCCAGTTGATTTTTTGGCCAAAAAACCCCTCTACGAATTTTTAGCATTTTTTAAAATTTTTTTGTCGAAAATTTAGAACAAAGGGGGTAGCTATGGAAATATTTTGCGATACAAATTGATTTTTTGTAACTCCCATAATCCTTGGAAATATGGACTCAAAATTCACTATAATATGTAAAATTGTCCCCTATATCGATTGGTGAAGACTAGAACGTTCTATCTTTCCTATTTGTCGAGTTATGAGTATTTTTTGTTTCGAAAAGTGGATTTTCGTAAATTTCATGACTCTATTTGAAGGCGAAATAATGATTTTATCACAAAACTGGTTGTGCCAGTCGATTTTTTGGCCAAAAAACCCCTCTTTACGAATTTTAAAAAATTTTTATTTTTTTTTGTCGAAAATTTAGAACAAAGGAGTAGGTATGGAAATATTTTGCGAATCAAATTGCTTTTTTCTAACTCCCTTAATCCTTGGCAATATGGACTCAAAATTCACTAAAACATGTAAAATTGTCCCCTCTATCGATTGGTGAAGACTAGAACGTTCTATCTTTCCTATTTGTCGAGATATGGGTATTTTTTGTTTCGAAAAGTGGATTTTCGTAAATTTCATGACTCTATTTGAAGGCGAAATAATGATTTTATCACAAGACTGATTGTGCCACTCGATGTTTTGGCCAAAAAAACCCCTCTTTACGAATTTTTAGGATTTTTTATAATTTTTTTGTCGAAAATTTAGAACAAAGGGGGTAGGCTATGGAAATATTTTGAGAAACAAATTGCTTTTTTCTAACTCCCTTAATCCTTGGCAATATGGACTCAAAATTCACTAAAATATGTAAAATTGTCCCCTCTATCGATTGGTGAAGACTAGAACGTTCTATCTTTCCTATTTGTCGAGTTATGAGTATTTTTTGTTTTGAAAAGTGGATTTTCGAAAATTTCATGACTCTATTTGAAGGCGAAATAATGATTTTATCACAAAACTGATTGTGTCAGTCGATTTTTTGGCCAAAAAAACCATTCTTTACGAATTTTTAGCATTTTTTATAATTTTTTTGTCGAAAATTTAGAACAAAGGGGGTAGCTATGGAAATATTTTGCGATACAAATTGATTTCTTCTAACTCCCATAATCCTTGGAAATATGGACTCAAAATTCACTAAAATATGTAAAATTGTCCCCTCTATCGATTGGTGAAGACCAGAACGTTCTATCTTTCCTATTTGTCGAGTTATGAGTATTTTTTGTTTTGAAAAGTGGGTTTTCGAAAATTTCATGACTCTATTTGAAGGCGAAATAATGATTTTATCACAAAACTGATTGTGCCAGTTGATTTTTTGGCCAAAAAACCCCTCTACGAATTTTTAGCATTTTTTAAAATTTTTTTGTCGAAAATTTAGAACAAAGGGGGTAGCTATGGAAATATTTTGCGATACAAATTGATTTTTTGTAACTCCCATAATCCTTGGAAATATGGACTCAAAATTCACTATAATATGTAAAATTGTCCCCTATATCGATTGGTGAAGACTAGAACGTTCTATCTTTCCTATTTGTCGAGTTATGAGTATTTTTTGTTTCGAAAAGTGGATTTTCGTAAATTTCATGACTCTATTTGAAGGCGAAATAATGATTTTATCACAAAACTGGTTGTGCCAGTCGATTTTTTGGCCAAAAAACCCCTCTTTACGAATTTTAAAAAATTTTTATTTTTTTTTGTCGAAAATTTAGAACAAAGGAGTAGGTATGGAAATATTTTGCGAATCAAATTGCTTTTTTCTAACTCCCTTAATCCTTGGCAATATGGACTCAAAATTCACTAAAACATGTAAAATTGTCCCCTCTATCGATTGGTGAAGACTAGAACGTTCTATCTTTCCTATTTGTCGAGATATGAGTATTTTTTGTTTCGAAAAGTGGATTTTCGTAAATTTCATGACTCTATTTGAAGGCGAAATAATGATTTTATCACAAGACTGATTGTGCCACTCGATGTTTTGGCCAAAAAAACCCCTCTTTACGAATTTTTAGGATTTTTTATAATTTTTTTGTCGAAAATTTAGAACAAAGGGGGTAGGCTATGGAAATATTTTGAGAAACAAATTGCTTTTTTCTAACTCCCTTAATCCTTGGCAATATGGACTCAAAATTCACTAAAACATGTAAAATTGTCCCCTCTATCGATTGGTGAAGACTAGAACGTTCTATCTTTCCTATTTGTCGAGTTATGAGTATTTTTTGTTTCGAAAAGTGGATTTTCGAAAATTTCATGACTCTATTTGAAGGCGAAATAATGATTTTATCACAAAACTGATTGTGTCAGTCGATTTTTTGGCCAAAAAAACCATTCTTTACGAATTTTTAGCATTTTTTATAATTTTTTTGTCGAAAATTTAGAACAAAGGGGGTAGCTATGGAAATATTTTGCGATACAAATTGATTTCTTCTAACTCCCATAATCCTTGGAAATATGGACTCAAAATTCACTAAAATATGTAAAATTGTCCCCTCTATCGATTGGTGAAGACCAGAACGTTCTATCTTTCCTATTTGTCGAGTTATGAGTATTTTTTGTTTTGAAAAGTGGGTTTTCGAAAATTTCATGACTCTATTTGAAGGCGAAATAATGATTTTATCACAAAACTGATTGTGCCAGTTGATTTTTTGGCCAAAAAACCCCTCTACGAATTTTTAGCATTTTTTAAAATTTTTTTGTCGAAAATTTAGAACAAAGGGGGTAGCTATGGAAATATTTTGCGATACAAATTGATTTTTTGTAACTCCCATAATCCTTGGAAATATGGACTCAAAATTCACTAAAATATGTAAAATTGTCCCCTCTATCGATTGGTGAAGACTAGAACGTTCTATCTTTCCTATTTGTCGAGTTATGAGTATTTTTTGTTTTGAAAAGTGGATTTTCGAAAATTTCATGACTCTATTTGAAGGCGAAATAATGATTTTATCACAAAACTGGTTGTGCCAGTCGATTTTTTGGCCAAAAAACCCCTCTTTACGAATTTTAAAAATTTTTTATTTTTTTTTGTCGAAAATTTAGAACAAAGGAGTAGGTATGGAAATATTTTGCGAATCAAATTGCTTTTTTCTAACTCCCTTAATCCTTGGCAATATGGACTCAAAATTCACTAAAACATGTAAAATTGTCCCCTCTATCGATTGGTGAAGACTAGAACGTTCTATCTTTCCTATTTGTCGAGATATGAGTATTTTTTGTTTCGAAAAGTGGGTTTTCGAAAATTTCATGACTCTATTTGAAGGCGAAATAATGATTTTATCACAAAACTGATTGTGCCAGTTGATTTTTTGGCCAAAAAACCCCTCTACGAATTTTTAGCATTTTTTAAAATTTTTTTGTCGAAAATTTAGAACAAAGGGGGTAGCTATGGAAATATTTTGCGATACAAATTGATTTTTTGTAACTCCCATAATCCTTGGAAATATGGACTCAAAATTCACTAAAATATGTAAAATTGTCCCCTCTATCGATTGGTGAAGACTAGAACGTTCTATCTTTCCTATTTGTCGAGTTATGAGTATTTTTTTTTTGAAAAGTGGATTTTCGAAAATTTCATGACTCTATTTGAAGGCGAAATAATGATTTTATCACAAGACTGATTGTGCCAGTCGATGTTTTGGCCAAAAAAACCCCTCTTTACGAATTTTTAGGATTTTTTATAATTTTTTTGTCGAAAATTTAGAACAAAGGGGGTAGGCTATGGAAATATTTTGAGAAACAAATTGCTTTTTTCTAACTCCCTTAATCCTTGGCAATATGGACTCCAAATTCACTAAAATATGTAAAATTGTCCCCTCTATCGATTGGTGAAGACTAGAACGTTCTATCTTTCCTATTTGTCGAGTTATGAGTATTTTTTGTTTTGAAAAGTGGATTTTCGAAAATTTCATGACTCTATTTGAAGGCGAAATAATGATTTTATCACAAAACTGATTGTGTCAGTCGATTTTTTGGCCAAAAAAACCATTCTTTACGAATTTTTAGCATTTTTTATAATTTTTTTGTCGAAAATTTAGAACAAAGGGGGTAGCTATGGAAATATTTTGCGATACAAATTGATTTTTTCTAACTCCCATAATCCTTGGAAATATGGACTCAAAATTCACTAAAATATGTAAAATTGTCCCCTCTATCGATTGGTGAAGACTAGAACGTTCTATCTTTCCTATTTGTCGAGTTATGAGTATTTTTTTTTTGAAAAGTGGATTTTCGAAAATTTCATGACTCTATTTGAAGGCGAAATAATGATTTTATCACAAGACTGATTGTGCCAGTCGATGTTTTGGCCAAAAAAACCCCTCTTTACGAATTTTTAGGATTTTTTATAATTTTTTTGTCGAAAATTTAGAACAAAGGGGGTAGGCTATGGAAATATTTTGAGAAACAAATTGCTTTTTTCTAACTCCCTTAATCCTTGGCAATATGGACTCCAAATTCACTAAAATATGTAAAATTGTCCCCTCTATCGATTGGTGAAGACTAGAACGTTCTATCTTTCCTATTTTTCGAGTTATGAGTATTTTTTGTTTTGAAAAGTGGATTTTCGAAAATTTCATGACTCTATTTGAAGGCGAAATAATGATTTTATCACAAAACTGATTGTGCCAGTTGATTTTTTGGCCAAAAAACCCCTCTACGAATTTTTAGCATTTTTTAAAATTTTTTTGTCGAAAATTTAGAACAAAGGGGGTAGCTATGGAAATATTTTGCGATACAAATTGATTTTTTGTAACTCCCATAATCCTTGGAAATATGGACTCAAAATTCACTATAATATGTAAAATTGTCCCCTATATCGATTGGTGAAGACTAGAACGTTCTATCTTTCCTATTTGTCGAGTTATGAGTATTTTTTGTTTCGAAAAGTGGATTTTCGAAAATTTCATGACTCTATTTGAAGGCGAAATAATGATTTTATCACAAAACTGATTGTGTCAGTCGATTTTTTGGCCAAAAAAACCATTCTTTACGAATTTTTAGCATTTTTTATAATTTTTTTGTCGAAAATTTAGAACAAAGGGGGTAGCTATGGAAATATTTTGCGATACAAATTGATTTCTTCTAACTCCCATAATCCTTGGAAATATGGACTCAAAATTCACTAAAATATGTAAAATTGTCCCCTCTATCGATTGGTGAAGACCAGAACGTTCTATCTTTCCTATTTGTCGAGTTATGAGTATTTTTTGTTTTGAAAAGTGGATTTTCGAAAATTTCATGACTCTATTTGAAGGCGAAATAATGATTTTATCACAAAACTGATTGTGTCAGTCGATTTTTTGGCCAAAAAAACCATTCTTTACGAATTTTTAGCATTTTTTATAATTTTTTTGTCGAAAATTTAGAACAAAGGGGGTAGCTATGGAAATATTTTGCGATACAAATTGATTTCTTCTAACTCCCATAATCCTTGGAAATATGGACTCAAAATTCACTAAAATATGTAAAATTGTCCCCTATATCGATTGGTGAAGACTAGAACGTTCTATCTTTCCTATTTGTCGAGTTATGAGTATTTTTTGTTTCGAAAAGTGGATTTTCGTAAATTTCATGACTCTATTTGAAGGCGAAATAATGATTTTATCACAAAACTGGTTGTGCCAGTCGATTTTTTGGCCAAAAAACCCCTCTTTACGAATTTTAAAAAAATTTTATTTTTTTTTGTCGAAAATTTAGAACAAAGGAGTAGGTATGGAAATATTTTGCGAATCAAATTGCTTTTTTCTAACTCCCTTAATCCTTGGCAATATGGACTCAAAATTCACTAAAACATGTAAAATTGTCCCCTCTATCGATTGGTGAAGACTAGAACGTTCTATCTTTCCTATTTGTCGAGATATGAGTATTTTTTGTTTCGAAAAGTGGATTTTCGTAAATTTCATGACTCTATTTGAAGGCGAAATAATGATTTTATCACAAAACTGATTGTGCCAGTTGATTTTTTGGCCAAAAAAACCCCTCTTTACGAATTTTTAGCATTTTTTATAATTTTTTTGTCGAAAATTTAGAACAAAGGGGGTAGCTATGGAAATATTTGCGATACAAATTGATTTTTTTCTAACTCCCATAATCCTTGGAAATATGGACTCAAAATTCACTAAAATATGTAAAATTGTCCCCTCTATCGATTGGTGAAGACTAGAACGTTCTATCTTTCCTATTTGTCGAGTTATGAGTATTTTTTGTTTTGAAAAGTGGATTTTCGAAAATTTCATGACTCTATTTGAAGGCGAAATAATGATTTTATCACAAGACTGATTGTGCCAGTCGATGTTTTGGCCAAAAAAACCCCTCTTTACGAATTTTTAGGATTTTTTATAATTTTTTTGTCGAAAATTTAGAACAAAGGGGGTAGGCTATGGAAATATTTTGAGAAACAAATTGCTTTTTTCTAACTCCCTTAATCCTTGGCAATATGGACTCAAAATTCACTAAAATATGTAAAATTGTCCCCTATATCGATTGGTGAAGACTAGAACGTTCTATCTTTCCTATTTGTCGAGTTATGAGTATTTTTTGTTTTGAAAAGTGGATTTTCGTAAATTTCATGACTCTATTTGAAGGCGAAATAATGATTTTATCACAAAACTGGTTGTGCCAGTCGATTTTTTGGCCAAAAAACCCCTCTTTACGAATTTTAAAAAAATTTTATTTTTTTTTGTCGAAAATTTAGAACAAAGGAGTAGGTATGGAAATATTTTGCGAATCAAATTGCTTTTTTCTAACTCCCTTAATCCTTGGCAATATGGACTCAAAATTCACTAAAACATGTAAAATTGTCCCCTCTATCGATTGGTGAAGACTAGAACGTTCTATCTTTCCTATTTGTCGAGATATGAGTATTTTTTGTTTTGAAAAGTGGATTTTCGAAAATTTCATGACTCTATTTGAAGGCGAAATAATGATTTTATCACAAAACTGATTGTGCCAGTCGAGATTTTGGCCAAAAAAAACCCCTCTTTACGAATTTTAAGCATTTTTTATTTTTTTTTGTCGAAAATTTAGAACAAAGGGGTAGGTATAGAAATATTTTGCGAATCAAATTGCTTTTTTCTAACTCCCTTAATCCTTGGCAATATGGACTCAAAATTCACTAAAATATGTAAAATTGTCCCCTCTATCGATTGGTGAACACTAGAACGTTCTATCTTTCCTATTTGTCGAGATATGAGTATTTTTTGTTTTGAAAAGTGGATTTTCGAAAATTTCATGACTCTATTTGAAGGCGAAATAATGATTTTGTCACAAAACTGGTTGTGCCAGTCGATTTTTTGGCCAAAAAAACCCCTCTTTACGAATTTTAAGCATTTTTTATTTTTTTTTGTCGAAAATTTAGAACAAAGGGGTAGGTATAGAAATATTTTGCGAATCAAATTGCTTTTTTCTAACTCCCTTAATCCTTGGCAATATGGACTCAAAATTCACTAAAATATGTAAAATTGTCCCCTCTATCGATTGGTGAAGACTAGAACGTTCTATCTTTCCTATTTGTCGAGATATGAGTATTTTTTGTTTTGAAAAGTGGATTTTCGAAAATTTCATGACTCTATTTGAAGGCGAAATAATGATTTTATCACAAAACTGATTGTGCCAGTCGATTTTTTGGCCAAAAAAAACCCTCTTTACGAATTTTTAGCATTTTTTATTTTTTTTTGTCGAAAATTTAGAACAAAGGGAAATATTTTGCGAATCAAATTGCTTTTTTCTAACTCCCTTAATCCTTGGCAATATCGACTCAAAATTAGGGCTGGGCGATTATCAAAAAACAGAATCGATTATATAAAATAATCGATTATTTTCGATTAATCGATGTTAATCGATTAATTGATTAATCGAAAAAAATCGATTAATCGAAAAAAATCGATTAATCGAAAAAAATCGATCAATCGGAAAAAATCGATTAATCGAAAAAATCGATTAATCGAAAATAATCGATTAATCGAAAATAATCGATTAATCGAAAATAATCGATTAATCGAAAAAAATCGATTAATCGAAAATAATCGATTGATCGAAAAAAATCGATTAATCGAAAAAAATCGATTAATCGAAAAAAATCGATTAATCGAAAAAAATCGATTAATCGAAAAAAATCGATTAATCGAAAATAATCGATTAATCGAAAATAATCGATTAATCGAAAAAAATCGATTAATCGAAAATAATCGATTAATCGAAAAAAATCGATTAATCGAAAATAATCGATTAATCGAAAAAAATCGATTAATCGAAAATAATCGATTAATCCAAAATAATCAATTTTCGATGATTCGAAAATTTATTATTTTTCATTATTCTTGATAACGGCAGCTGGACCGCTACCGAAACTTTAAAAATAGAGTTTCAACAAACATCGTGATCAAGAACTATTATATTTAACTAATTTTTTCCCTAACTCACGCCTTTAAAAAGATTGACAATTTGGAACTTACGAAAATATTTTGAAGTTTAAGACTTAAAAAAATTGTCAAGATTTGCCAGTCGATTTTCCGGTCCAAAAAACCCCTCTTTACGAATTTTTAGCATTATTTAAAATTTTTTGTCGAAAATTTAGAACAAAGGGGTAGGTATGGAAATATTTTGCGAATCAAATTGCTTTTTTCTAACTCCCTTAATCCTTGGCAATATCGACTCAAAATTCACTAAAATATGTAAAATTGACCCCTCTATCGATTGGTGAAGACTAGAACGTTCTATCTTTCCTATTAGTCGAGTTATGAGGATTTTTTGTTTTGAAAAGTGGATTTTCGAAAATTTCATGACTCTATTTGAAGGCGAAATAATGATTTTATCAAAAAACTGATTGTGCCAGTCGATTTTCCGGCGCAAAAAACCCCTCTTTACGAATTTTTAGCATTTTTTATAATTTTTTTGTCGAAAATTTAGAACAAAGGGGGTAGCTATGGAAATATTTTGAGAAACAAATTGCTTTTTTCTAACTCCCTTAATCATTGGCAATATCGACTTAAAATTCACTAAAATATGTAAAATTGTCCCCTCTATCGATTGGTGAAGACTAGAACGTTCTATCTTTCCTATTTGTCGAGATATGAGTATTTTTTGTTTTGAAAAGTGGATTTTCGAAAATTTCATGACTCTATTTGAAGGCGAAATAATGATTTTATCACAAAACTGGTTGTGCCAGTCGATTTTTTGGCCAAAAACCCCTCTTTACGAATTTTAAGCATTTTTTATTTTTTTTTGTCGAAAATTTAGAACAAAGGGGGTAGCTATGGAAATATTTTGAGAAACAAATTGCTTTTTTCTAACTCCCTTAATCCTTGGCAATATCGACTTAAAATTCACTAAAATATGTAAAATTGCCCCCTCTATCGATTGGTGAAGACTAGAACGTTCTATCTTTCCTATTAGTCGAGTTATGAGGATTTTTTGTTTTGAAAAGTGGATTTTCGAAAATTTCATGACTCTATTTGAAGGCGAAATAATGATTTTATCAAAAAACTGATTGTGCCAGTCGATTTTCCGGCGCAAAAAACCCCTCTTTACGAATTTTAAGCATTTTTTATTTTTTATTGTCGATAATTTAGAACAAAGGGGTAGGTATGGAAATATTTTGAGAAACAAATTGCTTTTTTCTAACTCCCTTAATCATTGGCAATATCGACTTAAAATTCACTAAAATATGTAAAATTGTCCCCTCTATCGATTGGTGAAGACTAGAACGTTCTATCTTTCCTATTAGTCGAGTTATGAGGATTTTTTGTTTTGAAAAGTGGATTTTCGAAAATTTCATGACTCTATTTGAAGGCGAAATAATGATTTTATCAAAAAACTGATTGTGCCAGTCGATTTTCCGGCGCAAAAAACCCCTCTTTACGAATTTTAAGCATTTTTTATTTTTTATTGTCGATAATTTAGAACAAAGGGGTAGGTATGGAAATATTTTGAGAAACAAATTGCTTTTTTCTAACTCCCTTAATCATTGGCAATATCGACTTAAAATTCACTAAAATATGTAAAATTGTCCCCTCTATCGATTGGTGAAGACTAGAACGTTCTATCTTTCCTATTTGTCGAGTTATGGGTATTTTTTGTTTTGAAAAGTGGATTTTCGAAAATTTCATGACTCTATTTGAAGGCGAAATAATGATTTTATCACAAAACTGATTGTGTCAGTCGATTTTTTGGCCAAAAAAACCCCTCTTTACGAATTTTTAGCATTTTTTATAATTTTTTTGTCGAAAATTTAGAACAAAGGGGGTAGCTATGGAAATATTCTGCGATACAAATTGATTTTTTCTAACTCCCATAATCCTTGGAAATATGGACTCAAAATTCACTAAAATATGTAAAATTGTCCCCTCTATCGATTGGTGAAGACTAGAACGTTCTATCTTTCCTATTTGTCGAGTTATGAGTATTTTTTGTTTTGAAAAGTGGATTTTCGAAAATTTCATGACTCTATTTGAAGGCGAAATAATGATTTTATCACAAAACTGATTGTGCCAGTCGATTTTTTTGCCAAAAAAAACCCTCTTTACGAATTTTTAGCATTTTTTATAATTTTTTTGTCGAAAATTTAGAACAAAGGGGGTAGCTATGGAAATATTTTGCGATACAAATTGATTTCTTCTAACTCCCATAATCCTTGGAAATATGGACTCAAAATTCACTAAAATATGTAAAATTGTCCCCTCTATCGATTGGTGAAGACTAGAACGTTCTATCTTTCCTATTTGTCGAGATATGAGTATTTTTTGTTTTGAAAAGTGGATTTTCGAAAATTTCATGACTCTATTTGAAGGCGAAATAATGATTTTATCATAAAACTGATTGTGCCAGTTGATTTTTTGGCCAAAAAACCCCTCTTTACGAATTTTTAGCATTTTTTATAATTTTTTTGTCGAAAATTTAGAACAAAGGGGGTAGCTATGGAAATATTTTGCGATACAAATTGATTTTTTGTAACTCCCATAATCCTTGGAAATATGGACTCAAAATTCACTAAAACATGTAAAATTGTCCCTTATATCGATTGGTGAAGACTAGAACGTTCTATCTTTCCTATTTGTCGAGATATGAGTATTTTTTGTTTCGAAAAGTGGTTTTTCGTAAATTTCATGACTCTATTTGAAGGCGAAATAATGATTTTATCACAAAACTGGTTGTGCCAGTCGATTTTTTGGCCAAAAAACCCCTCTTTACGAATTTTAAGCATTTTTTATTTTTTTTTGTCGAAAATTTAGAACAAAGGGGGTAGCTATGGAAATATTTTGAGAAACAAATTGCTTTTTTCTAACTCCCTTAATCCTTGGCAATATCGACTTAAAATTCACTAAAATATGTAAAATTGTCCCCTCTATCGATTGGTGAAGACTAGAACGTTCTATCTTTCCTATTAGTCGAGTTATGAGGATTTTTTGTTTTGAAAAGTGGATTTTCGAAAATTTCATGACTCTATTTGAAGGCGAAATAATGATTTTATCACAAGACTGATTGTGCCAGTCGATGTTTTGGCCAAAAAAACCCCTCTTTAAATTTAAATAGAGTTTCAACAAACATCGTGATCAAGAACTATTATATTTAACTAATTTTTTCCCTAACTCACGCCTTTAAAAAGATTGACAATTTGGAACTTACGAAAATATTTTGAAGTTTAAGACTTAAAAAAATTGTCAAGATTTGCCAGTCGATTTTCCGGTCCAAAAAACCCCTCTTTACGAATTTTTAGCATTATTTAAAATTTTTTGTCGAAAATTTAGAACAAAGGGGTAGGTATGGAAATATTTTGACAAACAAATTGCTTTTTTCTAACTCCCTTAATCATTGGCAATATCGACTTAAAATTCACTAAAATATGTAAAATTGTCCCCTCTATCGATTGGTGAAGACTAGAACGTTCTATCTTTCCTATTAGTCGAGTTATGAGGATTTTTTGTTTTGAAAAGTGGATTTTCGAAAATTTCATGACTCTATTTGAAGGCGAAATAATGATTTTATCAAAAAACTGATTGTGCCAGTCGATTTTCCGGCGCAAAAAACCCCTCTTTACGAATTTTTAGCATTTTTTATAATTTTTTTGTCGAAAATTTAGAACAAAGGGGGTAGCTATGGAAATATTTTGAGAAACAAATTGCTTTTTTCTAACTCCCTTAATCATTGGCAATATCGACTTAAAATTCACTAAAATATGTAAAATTGTCCCCTCTATCGATTGGTGAAGACTAGAACGTTCTATCTTTCCTATTTGTCGAGTTATGGGTATTTTTTGTTTTGAAAAGTGGATTTTCGAAAATTTCATGACTCTATTTGAAGGCGAAATAATGATTTTATCACAAAACTGATTGTGTCAGTCGATTTTTTGGCCAAAAAAACCCCTCTTTACGAATTTTTAGCATTTTTTATAATTTTTTTGTCGAAAATTTAGAACAAAGGGGGTAGCTATGGAAATATTCTGCGATACAAATTGATTTTTTCTAACTCCCATAATCCTTGGAAATATGGACTCAAAATTCACTAAAATATGTAAAATTGTCCCCTCTATCGATTGGTGAAGACTAGAACGTTCTATCTTTCCTATTTGTCGAGTTATGAGTATTTTTTGTTTTGAAAAGTGGATTTTCGAAAATTTCATGACTCTATTTGAAGGCGAAATAATGATTTTATCACAAAACTGATTGTGCCAGTCGATTTTTTTGCCAAAAAAAACCCTCTTTACGAATTTTTAGCATTTTTTATAATTTTTTTGTCGAAAATTTAGAACAAAGGGGGTAGCTATGGAAATATTTTGCGATACAAATTGATTTCTTCTAACTCCCATAATCCTTGGAAATATGGACTCAAAATTCACTAAAATATGTAAAATTGTCCCCTCTATCGATTGGTGAAGACTAGAACGTTCTATCTTTCCTATTTGTCGAGATATGAGTATTTTTTGTTTTGAAAAGTGGATTTTCGAAAATTTCATGACTCTATTTGAAGGCGAAATAATGATTTTATCATAAAACTGATTGTGCCAGTTGATTTTTTGGCCAAAAAACCCCTCTTTACGAATTTTTAGCATTTTTTATAATTTTTTTGTCGAAAATTTAGAACAAAGGGGGTAGCTATGGAAATATTTTGCGATACAAATTGATTTTTTGTAACTCCCATAATCCTTGGAAATATGGACTCAAAATTCACTAAAACATGTAAAATTGTCCCCTATATCGATTGGTGAAGACTAGAACGTTCTATCTTTCCTATTTGTCGAGATATGAGTATTTTTTGTTTCGAAAAGTGGTTTTTCGTAAATTTCATGACTCTATTTGAAGGCGAAATAATGATTTTATCACAAAACTGGTTGTGCCAGTCGATTTTTTGGCCAAAAAACCCCTCTTTACGAATTTTAAGCATTTTTTATTTTTTTTTGTCGAAAATTTAGAACAAAGGGGGTAGCTATGGAAATATTTTGAGAAACAAATTGCTTTTTTCTAACTCCCTTAATCCTTGGCAATATCGACTTAAAATTCACTAAAATATGTAAAATTGTCCCCTCTATCGATTGGTGAAGACTAGAACGTTCTATCTTTCCTATTAGTCGAGTTATGAGGATTTTTTGTTTTGAAAAGTGGATTTTCGAAAATTTCATGACTCTATTTGAAGGCGAAATAATGATTTTATCACAAGACTGATTGTGCCAGTCGATGTTTTGGCCAAAAAAACCCCTCTTTAAATTTAAATAGAGTTTCAACAAACATCGTGATCAAGAACTATTATATTTAACTAATTTTTTCCCTAACTCACGCCTTTAAAAAGATTGACAATTTGGAACTTACGAAAATATTTTGAAGTTTAAGACTTAAAAAAATTGTCAAGATTTGCCAGTCGATTTTCCGGTCCAAAAAACCCCTCTTTACGAATTTTTAGCATTATTTAAAATTTTTTGTCGAAAATTTAGAACAAAGGGGTAGGTATGGAAATATTTTGCGAATCAAATTGCTTTTTTCTAACTCCCTTAATCCTTGGCAATATCGACTCAAAATTCACTAAAATATGTAAAATTGACCCCTCTATCGATTGGTGAAGACTAGAACGTTCTATCTTTCCTATTAGTCGAGTTATGAGGATTTTTTGTTTTGAAAAGTGGATTTTCGAAAATTTCATGACTCTATTTGAAGGCGAAATAATGATTTTATCAAAAAACTGATTGTGCCAGTCGATTTTCCGGCTCAAAAAACCCCTCTTTACGAATTTTTAGCATTTTTTATAATTTTTTTGTCGAAAATTTAGAACAAAGGGGGTAGCTATGGAAATATTTTGAGAAACAAATTGCTTTTTTCTAACTCCCTTAATCATTGGCAATATCGACTTAAAATTCACTAAAATATGTAAAATTGTCCCCTCTATCGATTGGTGAAGACTAGAACGTTCTATCTTTCCTATTTGTCGAGTTATGAGTATTTTTTGTTTTGAAAAGTGGATTTTCGAAAATTTCATGACTCTATTTGAAGGCGAAATAATGATTTTATCACAAAACTGATTGTGCCAGTTGATTTTTTGGCCAAAAAAACCCCTCTTTACGAATTTTTAGCATTTTTTATAATTTTTTTGTCGAAAATTTAGAACAAAGGGGGTAGCTATGGAAATATTTTGCGATACAAATTGATTTTTTGTAACTCCCATAATCCTTGGAAATATGGACTCAAAATTCACTAAAACATGTAAAATTGTCCCCTCTATCGATTGGTGAAGACTAGAACGTTCTATCTTTCCTATTTGTCGAGATATGAGTATTTTTTGTTTCGAAAAGTGGATTTTCGTAAATTTCATGACTCTATTTGAAGGCGAAATAATGATTTTATCACAAAACTGGTTGTGTCAGTCGATTTTTTGGCCAAAAAACCCCTCTTTACGAATTTTAAGCATTTTTTATTTTTTTTTGTCGAAAATTTAGAGCAAAGGGGGTAGCTATGGAAATATTTTGAGAAACAAATTGCTTTTTTCTAACTCCCTTAATCCTTGGCAATATCGACTTAAAATTCACTAAAATATGTAAAATTGTCCCCTCTATCGATTGGTGAAGACTAGAACGTTCTATCTTTCCTATTAGTCGAGTTATGAGGATTTTTTGTTTTGAAAAGTGGATTTTCGAAAATTTCATGACTCTATTTGAAGGCGAAATAATGATTTTATCAAAAAACTGATTGTGCCAGTCGATTTTCCGGCGCAAAAAAACCCTCTTTACGAATTTTAAGCATTTTTTATTTTTTATTGTCGATAATTTAGAACAAAGGGGTAGGTATGGAAATATTTTGAGAAACAAATTGCTTTTTTCTAACTCCCTTAATCATTGGCAATATCGACTTAAAATTCACTAAAATATGTAAAATTGTCCCCTCTATCGATTGGTGAAGACTAGAACGTTCTATCTTTCCTATTAGTCGAGTTATGAGGATTTTTTGTTTTGAAAAGTGGATTTTCGAAAATTTCATGACTCTATTTGAAGGCGAAATAATGATTTTATCAAAAAACTGATTGTGCCAGTCGATTTTCCGGCGCAAAAAACCCCTCTTTACGAATTTTAAGCATTTTTTATTTTTTATTGTCGATAATTTAGAACAAAGGGGTAGGTATGGAAATATTTTGAGAAACAAATTGCTTTTTTCTAACTCCCTTAATCATTGGCAATATCGACTTAAAATTCACTAAAATATGTAAAATTGTCCCCTCTATCGATTGGTGAAGACTAGAACGTTCTATCTTTCCTATTTGTCGAGATATGAGTATTTTTTGTTTTGAAAAGTGGATTTTCGAAAATTTCATGACTCTATTTGAAGGCGAAATAATGATTTTATCACAAAACTGATTGTGCCAGTCGATTTTTTGGCAAAAAAAACTCCTCTTTACGAATTTTTAGCATTTTTTATAATTTTTTTGTCGAAAATTTAGAACAAAGGGGGTAGCTATGGAAATATTTTGCGATACAAATTGATTTTTTCTAACTCCCATAATCCTTGGAAATATGGACTCGAAATTCACTTACATATGTAAAATTGTCCCCTCTATCGATTGGTGAAGACTAGAACGTTCTATCTTTCCTATTTGTCGAGTTATGGGTATTTTTTGTTTTGAAAAGTGGATTTTCGAAAATTTCATGACTCTATTTGAAGGCGAAATAATGATTTTATCACAAAACTGATTGTGCCAGTCGATTTTTTGGCCAAAAAACCCCTCTTTACGAATTTTTAGCATTTTTTATAATTTTTTTGTCGAAAATTTAGAACAAAGGGGGTAGCTATGGAAATATTTTGCGATACAAATTGATTTCTTCTAACTCCCATAATCCTTGGAAATATGGACTCAAAATTCACTAAAATATGTAAAATTGTCCCCTCTATCGATTGGTGAAGACTAGAACGTTCTATCTTTCCTATTAGTCGAGTTATGAGGATTTTTTGTTTTGAAAAGTGGATTTTCGAAAATTTCATGACTCTATTTGAAGGCGAAATAATGATTTTATCAAAAAACTGATAGTGCCAGTCGATTTTCCGGCGCAAAAAACCCCTCTTTACGAATTTTAAGCATTTTTTATTGTCGATAATTTAGAACAAAGGGGTAGGTATGGAAATATTTTGAGAAACAAATTGCTTTTTTCTAACTCCCTTAATCATTGGCAATATCGACTTAAAATTCACTAAAATATGTAAAATTGTCCCCTCTATCGATTGGTGAAGACTAGAACGTTCTATCTTTCCTATTAGTCGAGTTATGAGGATTTTTTGTTTTGAAAAGTGGATTTTCGAAAATTTCATGACTCTATTTGAAGGCGAAATAATGATTTTATCAAAAAACTGATTGTGCCAGTCGATTTTCCGGCGCAAAAAACCCCTCTTTACGAATTTTAAGCATTTTTTATTGTCGATAATTTAGAACAAAGGGGTAGGTATGGAAATATTTTGAGAAACAAATTGCTTTTTTCTAACTCCCTTAATCATTGGCAATATCGACTTAAAATTCACTAAAATATGTAAAATTGTCCCCTCTATCGATTGGTGAAGACTAGAACGTTCTATCTTTCCTATTAGTCGAGTTATGAGGATTTTTTGTTTTGAAAAGTGGATTTTCGAAAATTTCATGACTCTATTTGAAGGCGAAATAATGATTTTATCAAAAAACTGATTGTGCCAGTCGATTTTCCGGCGCAAAAAACCCCTCTTTACGAATTTTAAGCATTTTTTATTGTCGATAATTTAGAACAAAGGGGTAGGTATGGAAATATTTTGAGAAACAAATTGCTTTTTTCTAACTCCCTTAATCATTGGCAATATCGACTTAAAATTCACTAAAATATGTAAAATTGTCCCCTCTATCGATTGGTGAAGACTAGAACGTTCTATCTTTCCTATTAGTCGAGTTATGAGGATTTTTTGTTTTGAAAAGTGGATTTTCGAAAATTTCATGACTCTATTTGAAGGCGAAATAATGATTTTATCAAAAAACTGATTGTGCCAGTCGATTTTCCGGCGCAAAGAACCCCTCTTTACGAATTTTAAGCATTTTATATTTTTTATTGTCGATAATTTAGAACAAAGGGGTAGGTATGGAAATATTTTGAGAAACAAATTGCTTTTTTCTAACTCCCTTAATCATTGGCAATATCGACTTAAAATTCACTAAAATATGTAAAATTGTCCCCTCTATCGATTGGTGAAGACTAGAACGTTCTATCTTTCCTATTTGTCGAGATATGAGTATTTTTTGTTTTGAAAAGTGGATTTTCGAAAATTTCATGACTCTATTTGAAGGCGAAATAATGATTTTATCACAAAACTGATTGTGCCAGTCGATTTTTTGGCCAAAAAAACTCCTCTTTACGAATTTTTAGCATTTTTTATAATTTTATTGTCGAAAATTTAGAACAAAAGGGAAATATTTTGCGATACAAATTGATTTTTTCTAACTCCCATAATCCTTGGAAATATGGACTCGAAATTCACTAACATATGTAAAATTGTCCCCTCTATCGATTGGTGAAGACTAGAACGTTCTATCTTTCCTATTTGTCGAGTTATGGGTATTTTTTGTTTTGAAAAGTGGATTTTCGAAAATTTCATGACTCTATTTGAAGGCGAAATAATGATTTTATCACAAAACTGATTGTGTCAGTCGATTTTTTGGCCAAAAAAACCCCTCTTTACGAATTTTTAGCATTTTTTATAATTTTTTTGTCGAAAATTTAGAACAAAGGGGGTAGCTATGGAAATATTCTGCGATACAAATTGATTTTTTCTAACTCCCATAATCCTTGGAAATATGGACTCAAAATTCACTAAAATATGTAAAATTGTCCCCTTTATCGATTGGTGAAGACTAGAACGTTCTATCTTTCCTATTTGTCGAGTTATGAGTATTTTTTGTTTTGAAAAGTGGATTTTCGAAAATTTCATGACTCTATTTGAAGGCGAAATAATGATTTTATCAAAAAACTGATTGTGCCAGTCGATTTTCCGGCTCAAAAAACCCCTCTTTACGAATTTTTAGCATTTTTTATAATTTTTTTGTCGAAAATTTAGAACAAAGGGGTAGGTATAGAAATATTTTGCGAATCAAATTGCTTTTTTCTAACTCCCTTAATCCTTGGCAATATGGACTCAAAATTCACTAAAATATGTAAAATTGTCCCCTCTATCGATTGGTGAAGACTAGAACGTTCTATCTTTCCTATTTGTCGAGTTATGAGTATTTTTTGTTTTGAAAAGTGGATTTTCGAAAATTTCATGACTCTATTTGAAGGCGAAATAATGATTTTATCACAAAACTGATTGTGCCAGTTGATTTTTTGGCCAAAAAAACCCCTCTTTACGAATTTTTAGCATTTTTTATTTTTTTTTGTCGAAAATTTAGAACAAAGGGGTAGGTATAGAAATATTTTGCGAATCAAATTGCTTTTTTCTAACTCCCTTAATCCTTGGCAATATGGACTCAAAATTCACTAAAATATGTAAAATTGTCCCCTCTATCGATTGGTGAAGACTAGAACGTTCTATCTTTCCTATTTGTCGAGTTATGAGTATTTTTTGTTTTGAAAAGTGGATTTTCGAAAATTTCATGACTCTATTTGAAGGCGAAATAATGATTTTATCACAAAACTGATTGTGCCAGTTGATTTTTTGGCCAAAAAAACCCCTCTTTACGAATTTTTAGCATTTTTTATTTTTTTTTGTCGAAAATTTAGAACAAAGGGGTAGGTATAGAAATATTTTGCGAATCAAATTGCTTTTTTCTAACTCCCTTAATCCTTGGCAATATGGACTCAAAATTCACTAAAATATGTAAAATTGTCCCCTCTATCGATTGGTGAAGACTAGAACGTTCTATCTTTCCTATTTGTCGAGATATGAGTATTTTTTGTTTTGAAAAGTGGATTTTCGAAAATTTCATGACTCTATTTGAAGGCGAAATAATGATTTTATCACAAAACTGATTGTGCCAGTCGATTTTTTGGCCAAAAAAACCCTCTTTACGAATTTTTAGCATTTTTTATTTTTTTTTGTCGAAAATTTAGAACAAAGGGAAATATTTTGCGAATCAAATTGCTTTTTTCTAACTCCCTTAATCCTTGGCAATATCGACTCAAAATTAGGGCTGGGCGATTATCAAAAAACATAATCGATTATCGATTATATAAAATAATCGATTATTTTCGATTAATCGATGTTAATCGATTAATTGATTAATCGAAAAAAATCGATTAATCGAAAAAAATCGATCAATCGAAAAAAATCGATTAATCGGAAAAAATCGATTAATCGAAAAAATCGATTAATCGAAAAAATCGATTAATCGAAAAAAAATCGATTAATCGAAAAAAATCGATTAATCGAAAATAATCGATTGATCGAAAAAAATCGATTGATCGAAAAAAATCGATTAATCGAAAATAATCGATTAATCGAAAATAATCGATTAATCGAAAAAAATCGATTAATCGAGAATAAACGATTGATCGAAAAAAATCGATTAATCGAAAAAAATCGATTAATCGAAAATAATCGATTAATCCAAAATAATCAATTTTCGATGATTCGAAAATTTATTATTTTTCATTATTCTTGATAACGGCAGCTGGACCGCTACAGAAACTTTAAATTTAAATAGAGTTTCAACAAACATCGTGATCAAGAACTATTATATTTAACTAATTTTTTCCCTAACTCACGCCTTTAAAAAGATTGACAATTTGGAACTTACGAAAATATTTTGAAGTTTAAGACTTGAAAAAATTGTCAAGATTTGCCAGTCGATTTTCCGGTCCAAAAAACCCCTCTTTACGAATTTTTAGCATTATTTAAAATTTTTTGTCGAAAATTTAGAACAAAGGGGTAGGTATGGAAATATTTTGCGAATCAAATTGCTTTTTTCTAACTCCCTTAATCCTTGGCAATATCGACTCAAAATTCACTAAAATATGTAAAATTGTCCCCTCTATCGATTGGTGAAGACTAGAACGTTCTATCTTTCCTATTAGTCGAGTTATGAGGATTTTTTGTTTTGAAAAGTGGATTTTCGAAAATTTCATGACTCTATTTGAAGGCGAAATAATGATTTTATCAAAAAACTGATTGTGCCAGTCGATTTTCCGGCGCAAAAAACCCCTCTTTACGAATTTTTAGCATTTTTTATAATTTTTTTGTCGAAAATTTAGAACAAAGGGGTGTAGGTATGGAAATATTTTGCGAATCAAATTGCTTTTTTCTAACTCCCTTAATCCTTGGCAATATCGACTCAAAATTCAGTAAAATATTTAAAATTGTCCCCTCTATCGATTGGTGAAGACTAGAACGTTCTATCTTTCCTATTAGTCGAGTTATGAGTATTTTTTGTTTTGAAAAGTGGATTTTCGAAAATTTCATGACTCTATTTGAAGGCGAAATAATGATTTTATCACAAAACTGATTGTGCCAGTCGATTTTTTGGCCAAAAAAACCCTCTACGAATTTTTAGCATTTTTTATTTTTTTTTGTCGAAAATTTAGAACAAAGGGAAATATATTGGTGAAGACTAGAACGTTCTATCTTTCCTATTTGTCGAGTTATGAGTATTTTTTGTTTTGAAAAGTGGGTTTTCGAAAATTTCATGACTCTATTTGAAGGCGAAATAATGATTTTATCACAAAACTGATTGTGCCAGTTGATTTTTTGGCCAAAAAACCCCTCTACGAATATTTAGCATTTTTTAAAATTTTTTTGTCGAAAATTTAGAACAAAGGGGGTAGCTATGGAAATATTTTGCGATACAAATTGATTTTTTCTAACTCCCATAATCCTTGAAAATATGAACTCAAAATTCACTAAAATATGTAAAATTATTTCCTCTATCGATTGGTGAAGACTAGAACGTTCTATCTTTCCTATTTGTCGAGTTATGAGTATTTTTTGTTTTGAAAAGTGGATTTTCGAAAATTTCATGACTCTATTTGAAGGCGAAATAATTATTTTATCACAAAACTGATTGTGCCAGTCGATGTTTTGGCCAAAAAAACTCCTCTTTACGAATTTTTAGCATTTTTTATAATTTTTTTGTCGAAAATTTAGAACAAAGGGGGTAGCTATGGAAATATTTTGCGATACAAATTGATTTCTTCTAACTCCCATAATCCCTGGAAATATGGACTCAAAATTCACTAAAATATGTAAAATTGTCCCCTCTATCGATTGGTGAAGACTAGAACGTTCTATCTTTCCTATTTGTCGAGTTATGAGTATTTTTTGTTTTGAAAAGTGGATTTTCGAAAATTTCATGACTCTATTTGAAGGCGAAATAATGATTTTATCACAAAACTGATTGTGCCAGTTGATTTTTTGGCCAAAAAAACCCCTCTTTACGAATTTTTAGCATTTTTTATAATTTTTTTGTCGAAAATTTAGAATAAAGGGGGTAGCTATGGAAATATTTTGCGATACAAATTGATTTTTTCTAACTCCCATAATCCTTGGAAATATGGACTCAAAATTCACTAAAATATGTAAAATTGTCCCCTCTATCGATTGGTGAAGACTAGAACGTTCTATCTTTCCTATTTGTCGAGTTATGCGTATTTTTTGTTTTGAAAAGTGGATTTTCGAAAATTTCATGACTCTATTTGAAGGCGAAATAATGATTTTATCACAAAACTGATTGTGCCAGTTGATTTTTTGGCCAAAAAAACCCCTCTTTACGAATTTTAAGCATTTTTTATAATTTTTTTGTCGAAAATTTAGAACAAAGGGGGTAGCTATGGAAATATTTGCGATACAAATTGATTTTTTCTAACTCCCATAATCCCTGGAAATATGGACTCAAAATTCACTAAAATATGTAAAATTGTCCCCTCTATCGATTGGTGAAGACTAGAACGTTCTATCTTTCCTATTTGTCGAGTTATGAGTATTTTTTGTTTTGAAAAGTGGATTTTCGAAAATTTCATGACTCTATTTGAAGGCGAAATAATGATTTTATCACAAAACTGGTTGTACCAGTCGATTTTTTGGCCAAAAAACCCCTCTTTACGAATTTTAAAAAATTTTTATTTTTTTTTGTCGAAAATTTAGAACAAAGGAGTAGGTATGGAAATATTTTGCGAATCAAATTGCTTTTTTCTAACTCCCTTAATCCTTGGCAATATGGACTCAAAATTCACTAAAACATGTAAAATTGTCCCCTCTATCGATTGGTGAAGACTAGAACGTTCTATCTTTCCTATTTGTCGAGATATGAGTATTTTTTGTTTCGAAAAGTGGATTTTCGTAAATTTCATGACTCTATTTGAAGGCGAAATAATGATTTTATCACAAGACTGATTGTGCCACTCGATGTTTTGGCCAAAAAAACCCCTCTTTACGAATTTTTAGGATTTTTTATAATTTTTTTGTCGAAAATTTAGAACAAAGGGGGTAGGCTATGGAAATATTTTGAGAAACAAATTGCTTTTTTCTAACTCCCTTAATCCTTGGCAATATGGACTCAAAATTCACTAAAATATGTAAAATTGTCCCCTCTATCGATTGGTGAAGACTAGAACGTTCTATCTTTCCTATTTGTCGAGTTATGAGTATTTTTTGTTTTGAAAAGTGGATTTTCGAAAATTTCATGACTCTATTTGAAGGCGAAATAATGATTTTATCACAAAACTGATTGTGTCAGTCGATTTTTTGGCCAAAAAAACCATTCTTTACGAATTTTTAGCATTTTTTATAATTTTTTTGTCGAAAATTTAGAACAAAGGGGGTAGCTATGGAAATATTTTGCGATACAAATTGATTTCTTCTAACTCCCATAATCCTTGGAAATATGGACTCAAAATTCACTAAAATATGTAAAATTGTCCCCTCTATCGATTGGTGAAGACCAGAACGTTCTATCTTTCCTATTTGTCGAGTTATGAGTATTTTTTGTTTTGAAAAGTGGGTTTTCGAAAATTTCATGACTCTATTTGAAGGCGAAATAATGATTTTATCACAAAACTGATTGTGCCAGTTGATTTTTTGGCCAAAAAACCCCTCTACGAATTTTTAGCATTTTTTAAAATTTTTTTGTCGAAAATTTAGAACAAAGGGGGTAGCTATGGAAATATTTTGCGATACAAATTGATTTTTTGTAACTCCCATAATCCTTGGAAATATGGACTCAAAATTCACTATAATATGTAAAATTGTCCCCTATATCGATTGGTGAAGACTAGAACGTTCTATCTTTCCTATTTGTCGAGTTATGAGTATTTTTTGTTTCGAAAAGTGGATTTTCGTAAATTTCATGACTCTATTTGAAGGCGAAATAATGATTTTATCACAAAACTGGTTGTGCCAGTCGATTTTTTGGCCAAAAAACCCCTCTTTACGAATTTTAAAAAAATTTTATTTTTTTTTGTCGAAAATTTAGAACAAAGGAGTAGGTATGGAAATATTTTGCGAATCAAATTGCTTTTTTCTAACTCCCTTAATCCTTGGCAATATGGACTCAAAATTCACTAAAACATGTAAAATTGTCCCCTCTATCGATTGGTGAAGACTAGAACGTTCTATCTTTCCTATTTGTCGAGATATGAGTATTTTTTGTTTCGAAAAGTGGATTTTCGAAAATTTCATGACTCTATTTGAAGGCGAAATAATGATTTTATCACAAAACTGATTGTGCCAGTCGATTTTTTGGCCAAAAAAACCATTCTTTACGAATTTTTAGCATTTTTTATAATTTTTTTGTCGAAAATTTAGAACAAAGGGGGTAGCTATGGAAATATTTTGCGATACAAATTGATTTCTTCTAACTCCCATAATCCTCGGAAATATGGACTCAAAATTCACTAAAATATGTAAAATTGTCCCCTCTATCGATTGGTGAAGACTAGAACGTTCTATCTTTCCTATTTGTCGAGTTATGAGTATTTTTTGTTTTGAAAAGTGGGTTTTCGAAAATTTCATGACTCTATTTGAAGGCGAAATAATGATTTTATCACAAGACTGATTGTGCCAGTCGATGTTTTGGCCAAAAAACCCCTCTTTACGAATTTTTAGGATTTTTTATAATTTTTTTGTCGAAAATTTAGAACAAAGGGGGTAGGCTATGGAAATATTTTGAGAAACAAATTGCTTTTTTCTAACTCCCTTAATCCTTGGCAATATGGACTCAAAATTCACTAAAATATGTAAAATTGTCCCCTCTATCGATTGGTGAAGACTAGAACGTTCTATCTTTCCTATTTGTCGAGTTATGAGTATTTTTTGTTTTGAAAAGTGGATTTTCGAAAATTTCATGACTCTATTTGAAGGCGAAATAATGATTTTATCACAAAACTGATTGTGCCAGTCGATTTTTTGGCCAAAAAAACCATTCTTTACGAATTTTTAGCATTTTTTATAATTTTTTTGTCGAAAATTTAAGCTATGGAAATATTTTGCGATACAAATTGATTTCTTCTAACTCCCATAATCCTTGGAAATATGGACTCAAAATTCACTAAAATATGTAAAATTGTCCCCTCTATCGATTGGTGAAGACTAGAACGTTCTATCTTTCCTATTTGTCGAGTTATGAGTATTTTTTGTTTTGAAAAGTGGGTTTTCGAAAATTTCATGACTCTATTTGAAGGCGAAATAATGATTTTATCACAAAACTGATTGTGCCAGTTGATTTTTTGGCCAAAAAACCCCTCTACGAATTTTTAGCATTTTTTAAAATTTTTTTGTCGAAAATTTAGAACAAAGGGGGTAGCTATGGAAATATTTTGCGATACAAATTGATTTTTTCTAACTCCCATAATCCTTGGAAATATGAACTCAAAATTCACTAAAATATGTAAAATTGTCCCCTCTATCGATTGGTGAAGACTAGAACGTTCTATCTTTCCTATTTGTCGAGTTATGAGTATTTTTTGTTTCGAAAAGTGGATTTTCGTAAATTTCATGACTCTATTTGAAGGCGAAATAATGATTTTATCACAAAACTGGTTGTGCCAGTCGATTTTTTGGCCAAAAAACCCCTCTTTACGAATTTTAAAAATTTTTTATTTTTTTTTGTCGAAAATTTAGAACAAAGGAGTAGGTATGGAAATATTTTGCGAATCAAATTGCTTTTTTCTAACTCCCATAATCCTTGGAAATATGGACTCAAAATTCACTATAATATGTAAAATTGTCCCCTATATCGATTGGTGAAGACTAGAACGTTCTATCTTTCCTATTTGTCGAGTTATGAGTATTTTTTGTTTCGAAAAGTGGATTTTCGTAAATTTCATGACTCTATTTGAAGGCGAAATAATGATTTTATCACAAAACTGGTTGTGCCAGTCGATTTTTTGGCCAAAAAACCCCTCTTTACGAATTTTAAAAATTTTTTATTTTTTTTTGTCGAAAATTTAGAACAAAGGAGTAGGTATGGAAATATTTTGCGAATCAAATTGCTTTTTTCTAACTCCCTTAATCCTTGGCAATATGGACTCAAAATTCACTAAAACATGTAAAATTGTCCCCTCTATCGATTGGTGAAGACTAGAACGTTCTATCTTTCCTATTTGTCGAGATATGAGTATTTTTTGTTTCGAAAAGTGGATTTTCGTAAATTTCATGACTCTATTTGAAGGCGAAATAATGATTTTATCTCAAAACTGATTGTGCCAGTTGATTTTTTGGCCAAAAAAACCCCTCTTTACGAATTTTTAGCATTTTTTATAATTTTTTTGTCGAAAATTTAGAACAAAGGGGGTAGCTATGGAAATATTTGCGATACAAATTGATTTTTTCTAACTCCCATAATCCTTGGAAATATGGACTCAAAATTCACTAAAATATGTAAAATTGTCCCCTCTATCGATTGGTGAAGACTAGAACGTTCTATCTTTCCTATTTGTCGAGTTATGAGTATTTTTTGTTTTGAAAAGTGGATTTTCGAAAATTTCATGACTCTATTTGAAGGCGAAATAATGATTTTATCACAAGACTGATTGTGCCAGTCGATGTTTTGGCCAAAAAAACCCCTCTTTACGAATTTTTAGGATTTTTTATAATTTTTTTGTCGAAAATTTAGAACAAAGGGGGTAGGCTATGGAAATATTTTGAGAAACAAATTGCTTTTTTCTAACTCCCTTAATCCTTGGCAATATGGACTCAAAATTCACTAAAATATGTAAAATTGTCCCCTCTATCGATTGGTGAAGACTAGAACGTTCTATCTTTCCTATTTGTCGAGTTATGAGTATTTTTTGTTTTGAAAAGTGGATTTTCGAAAATTTCATGACTCTATTTGAAGGCGAAATAATGATTTTATCACAAAACTGATTGTGTCAGTCGATTTTTTGGCCAAAAAAACCATTCTTTACGAATTTTTAGCATTTTTTATAATTTTTTTGTCGAAAATTTAGAACAAAGGGGGTAGCTATGGAAATATTTTGCGATACAAATTGATTTCTTCTAACTCCCATAATCCTTGGAAATATGGACTCAAAATTCACTAAAATATGTAAAATTGTCCCCTCTATCGATTGGTGAAGACCAGAACGTTCTATCTTTCCTATTTGTCGAGTTATGAGTATTTTTTGTTTTGAAAAGTGGGTTTTCGAAAATTTCATGACTCTATTTGAAGGCGAAATAATGATTTTATCACAAAACTGATTGTGCCAGTTGATTTTTTGGCCAAAAAACCCCTCTACGAATTTTTAGCATTTTTTAAAATTTTTTTGTCGAAAATTTAGAACAAAGGGGGTAGCTATGGAAATATTTTGCGATACAAATTGATTTTTTGTAACTCCCATAATCCTTGGAAATATGGACTCAAAATTCACTATAATATGTAAAATTGTCCCCTATATCGATTGGTGAAGACTAGAACGTTCTATCTTTCCTATTTGTCGAGTTATGAGTATTTTTTGTTTCGAAAAGTGGACTTTCGTAAATTTCATGACTCTATTTGAAGGCGAAATAATGATTTTATCACAAAACTGGTTGTGCCAGTCGATTTTTTGGCCAAAAAACCCCTCTTTGCGAATTTTAAAAAATTTTTATTTTTTTTTGTCGAAAATTTAGAACAAAGGAGTAGGTATGGAAATATTTTGCGAATCAAATTGCTTTTTTCTAACTCCCTTAATCCTTGGCAATATGGACTCAAAATTCACTAAAACATGTAAAATTGTCCCCTCTATCGATTGGTGAAGACTAGAACGTTCTATCTTTCCTATTTGTCGAGATATGAGTATTTTTTGTTTTGAAAAGTGGATTTTCGAAAATTTCATGACTCTATTTGAAGGCGAAATAATGATTTTATCACAAAACTGATTGTGCCAGTCGATTTTTTGGCCAAAAAAACCCCTCTTTACGAATTTTAAGCATTTTTTATTTTTTTTTGTCGAAAATTTAGAACAAAGGGGTAGGTATAGAAATATTTTGCGAATCAAATTGCTTTTTTCTAACTCCCTTAATCCTTGGCAATATGGACTCAAAATTCACTAAAATATGTAAAATTGTCCCCTCTATCGATTGGTGAACACTAGAACGTTCTATCTTTCCTATTTGTCGAGATATGAGTATTTTTTGTTTTGAAAAGTGGATTTTCGAAAATTTCATGACTCTATTTGAAGGCGAAATAATGATTTTATCACAAAACTGGTTGTGCCAGTCGATTTTTTGGCCAAAAAACCCCAATTTACGAATTTTAAGCATTTTTTATTTTTTTTTGTCGAAAATTTAGAACAAAGGGGTAGGTATAGAAATATTTTGCGAATCAAATTGCTTTTTTCTAACTCCCTTAATCCTTGGCAATATGGACTCAAAATTCACTAAAATATGTAAAATTGTCCCCTCTATCGATTGGTGAAGACTAGAACGTTCTATCTTTCCTATTTGTCGAGATATGAGTATTTTTTGTTTTGAAAAGTGGATTTTCGAAAATTTCATGACTCTATTTGAAGGCGAAATAATGATTTTATCACAAAACTGATTGTGCCAGTCGATTTTTTGGCCAAAAAAAACCCTCTTTACGAATTTTTAGCATTTTTTATTTTTTTTTGTCGAAAATTTAGAACAAAGGGAAATATTTTGCGAATCAAATTGCTTTTTTCTAACTCCCTTAATCCTTGGCAATATCGACTCAAAATTAGGGCTGGGCGATTATCAAAAAACAGAATCGATTATCGATTATATAAAATAATCGATTATTTTCGATTAATCGATGTTAATCGATTAATTGATTAATCGAAAAAAATCGATTAATCGAAAAAAATCGATCAATCGGAAAAAATCGATTAATCGAAAAAATCGATTAATCGAAAATAATCGATTAATCGAAAATAATCGATTAATCGAAAATAATCGATTAATCGAAAAAAATCGATTAATCGAAAATAATCGATTGATCGAAAAAAATCGATTAATCGAAAAAAATCGATTAATCGAAAAAAATCGATTAATCGAAAATAATCGATTAATCGAAAAAAATCGATTAATCGAAAATAATCGATTAATCGAAAATAATCGATTAATCGAAAAAAATCGATTAATCGAAAATAATCGATTAATCGAAAATAATCGATTAATCCAAAATAATCAATTTTCGATGATTCGAAAATTTATTATTTTTCATTATTCTTGATAACGGCAGCTGGACCGCTACCGAAACTTTAAAAATAGAGTTTCAACAAACATCGTGATCAAGAACTATTATATTTAACTAATTTTTTCCCTAACTCACGCCTTTAAAAAGATTGACAATTTGGAACTTACGAAAATATTTTGAAGTTTAAGACTTAAAAAAATTGTCAAGATTTGCCAGTCGATTTTCCGGTCCAAAAAACCCCTCTTTACGAATTTTTAGCATTATTTAAAATTTTTTGTCGAAAATTTAGAACAAAGGGGTAGGTATGGAAATATTTTGCGAATCAAATTGCTTTTTTCTAACTCCCTTAATCCTTGGCAATATCGACTCAAAATTCACTAAAATATGTAAAATTGTCCCCTCTATCGATTGGTGAAGACTAGAACGTTCTATCTTTCCTATTTGTCGAGTTATGAGTATTTTTTGTTTTGAAAAGTGGATTTTCGAAAATTTCATGACTCTATTTGAAGGCGAAATAATGATTTTATCAAAAAACTGATTGTGCCAGTCGATTTTCCGGCGCAAAAAACCCCTCTTTACGAATTTTTAGCATTTTTTATAATTTTTTTGTCGAAAATTTAGAACAAAGGGGGTAGCTATGGAAATATTTTGAGAAACAAATTGCTTTTTTCTAACTCCCTTAATCATTGGCAATATCGACTTAAAATTCACTAAAATATGTAAAATTGTCCCCTCTATCGATTGGTGAAGACTAGAACGTTCTATCTTTCCTATTTGTCGAGTTATGAGTATTTTTTGTTTTGAAAAGTGGATTTTCGAAAATTTCATGACTCTATTTGAAGGCGAAATAATGATTTTATCACAAAACTGATTGTGCCAGTTGATTTTTTGGCCAAAAAAACCCCTCTTTACGAATTTTTAGCATTTTTTATAATTTTTTTGTCGAAAATTTAGAACAAAGGGGGTAGCTATGGAAATATTTTGCGATACAAATTGATTTTTTGTAACTCCCATAATCCTTGGAAATATGGACTCAAAATTCACTAAAATATGTAAAATTGTCCCCTCTATCGATTGGTGAAGACTAGAACGTTCTATCTTTCCTATTAGTCGAGTTATGAGGATTTTTTGTTTTGAAAAGTGGATTTTCGAAAATTTCATGACTCTATTTGAAGGCGAAATAATGATTTTATCAAAAAACTGATTGTGCCAGTCGATTTTCCGGCGCAAAAAACCCCTCTTTACGAATTTTAAGCATTTTTTATTGTCGATAATTTAGAACAAAGGGGTAGGTATGGAAATATTTTGAGAAACAAATTGCTTTTTTCTAACTCCCTTAATCATTGGCAATATCGACTTAAAATTCACTAAAATATGTAAAATTGTCCCCTCTATCGATTGGTGAAGACTAGAACGTTCTATCTTTCCTATTAGTCGAGTTATGAGGATTTTTTGTTTTGAAAAGTGGATTTTCGAAAATTTCATGACTCTATTTGAAGGCGAAATAATGATTTTATCAAAAAACTGATTGTGCCAGTCGATTTTCCGGCGCAAAAAACCCCTCTTTACGAATTTTAAGCATTTTTTATTTTTTATTGTCGATAATTTAGAACAAAGGGGTAGGTATGGAAATATTTTGAGAAACAAATTGCTTTTTTCTAACTCCCTTAATCATTGGCAATATCGACTTAAAATTCACTAAAATATGTAAAATTGTCCCCTCTATCGATTGGTGAAGACTAGAACGTTCTATCTTTCCTATTTGTCGAGTTATGGGTATTTTTTGTTTTGAAAAGTGGATTTTCGAAAATTTCATGACTCTATTTGAAGGCGAAATAATGATTTTATCACAAAACTGATTGTGTCAGTCGATTTTTTGGCCAAAAAAACCCCTCTTTACGAATTTTTAGCATTTTTTATAATTTTTTTGTCGAAAATTTAGAACAAAGGGGGTAGCTATGGAAATATTCTGCGATACAAATTGATTTTTTCTAACTCCCATAATCCTTGGAAATATGGACTCAAAATTCACTAAAATATGTAAAATTGTCCCCTCTATCGATTGGTGAAGACTAGAACGTTCTATCTTTCCTATTTGTCGAGTTATGAGTATTTTTTGTTTTGAAAAGTGGATTTTCGAAAATTTCATGACTCTATTTGAAGGCGAAATAATGATTTTATCACAAAACTGATTGTGCCAGTCGATTTTTTTGCCAAAAAAAACCCTCTTTACGAATTTTTAGCATTTTTTATAATTTTTTTGTCGAAAATTTAGAACAAAGGGGGTAGCTATGGAAATATTTTGCGATACAAATTGATTTCTTCTAACTCCCATAATCCTTGGAAATATGGACTCAAAATTCACTAAAATATGTAAAATTGTCCCCTCTATCGATTGGTGAAGACTAGAACGTTCTATCTTTCCTATTTGTCGAGTTATGAGTATTTTTTGTTTTGAAAAGTGGGTTTTCGAAAATTTCATGACTCTATTTGAAGGCGAAATAATGATTTTATCACAAGACTGATTGTGCCAGTCGATGTTTTGGCCAAAAAACCCCTCTTTACGAATTTTTAGGATTTTTTATAATTTTTTTGTCGAAAATTTAGAACAAAGGGGGTAGGCTATGGAAATATTTTGAGAAACAAATTGCTTTTTTCTAACTCCCTTAATCCTTGGCAATATGGACTCAAAATTCACTAAAATATGTAAAATTGTCCCCTCTATCGATTGGTGAAGACTAGAACGTTCTATCTTTCCTATTTGTCGAGTTATGAGTATTTTTTGTTTTGAAAAGTGGATTTTCGAAAATTTCATGACTCTATTTGAAGGCGAAATAATGATTTTATCACAAAACTGATTGTGCCAGTCGATTTTTTGGCCAAAAAAACCATTCTTTACGAATTTTTAGCATTTTTTATAATTTTTTTGTCGAAAATTTAGAACAAAGGGGGTAGCTATGGAAATATTTTGCGATACAAATTGATTTCTTCTAACTCCCATAATCCTTGGAAATATGGACTCAAAATTCACTAAAATATGTAAAATTGTCCCCTCTATCGATTGGTGAACACTAGAACGTTCTATCTTTCCTATTTGTCGAGATATGAGTATTTTTTGTTTTGAAAAGTGGATTTTCGAAAATTTCATGACTCTATTTGAAGGCGAAATAATGATTTTATCACAAAACTGGTTGTGCCAGTCGATTTTTTGGCCAAAAAACCCCAATTTACGAATTTTAAGCATTTTTTATTTTTTTTTGTCGAAAATTTAGAACAAAGGGGTAGGTATAGAAATATTTTGCGAATCAAATTGCTTTTTTCTAACTCCCTTAATCCTTGGCAATATGGACTCAAAATTCACTAAAATATGTAAAATTGTCCCCTCTATCGATTGGTGAAGACTAGAACGTTCTATCTTTCCTATTTGTCGAGATATGAGTATTTTTTGTTTTGAAAAGTGGATTTTCGAAAATTTCATGACTCTATTTGAAGGCGAAATAATGATTTTATCACAAAACTGATTGTGCCAGTCGATTTTTTGGCCAAAAAAAACCCTCTTTACGAATTTTTAGCATTTTTTATTTTTTTTTGTCGAAAATTTAGAACAAAGGGAAATATTTTGCGAATCAAATTGCTTTTTTCTAACTCCCTTAATCCTTGGCAATATCGACTCAAAATTAGGGCTGGGCGATTATCAAAAAACAGAATCGATTATCGATTATATAAAATAATCGATTATTTTCGATTAATCGATGTTAATCGATTAATTGATTAATCGAAAAAAATCGATTAATCGAAAAAAATCGATCAATCGGAAAAAATCGATTAATCGAAAATAATCGATTAATCGAAAATAATCGATTAATCGAAAATAATCGATTAATCGAAAAAAATCGATTAATCGAAAATAATCGATTGATCGAAAAAAATCGATTAATCGAAAAAAATCGATTAATCGAAAAAAATCGATTAATCGAAAATAATCGATTAATCGAAAAAAATCGATTAATCGAAAATAATCGATTAATCGAAAATAATCGATTAATCGAAAATAATCGATTAATCGAAAATAATCGATTAATCCAAAATAATCAATTTTCGATGATTCGAAAATTTATTATTTTTCATTATTCTTGATAACGGCAGCTGGACCGCTACCGAAACTTTAAAAATAGAGTTTCAACAAACATCGTGATCAAGAACTATTATATTTAACTAATTTTTTCCCTAACTCACGCCTTCAAAAAGATTGACAATTTGGAACTTACGAAAATATTTTGAAGTTTAAGACTTAAAAAAATTGTCAAGATTTGCCAGTCGATTTTCCGGTCCAAAAAACCCTCTTTACGAATTTTTAGCATTATGTAAAATTTTTTGTCGAAAATTTAGAACAAAGGGAGGTATGGAAATATTTTGCGAATCAAATTGCTTTTTTCTAACTCCCTTAATCCTTGGCAATATCGACTCAAAATTCACTAAAATATGTAAAATTGACCCCTCTATCGATTGGTGAAGACTAGAACGTTCTATCTTTCCTATTAGTCGAGTTATGAGGATTTTTTGTTTTGAAAAGTGGATTTTCGAAAATTTCATGACTCTATTTGAAGGCGAAATAATGATTTTATCAAAAAACTGATTGTGCCAGTCGATTTTCCGGCGCAAAAAACCCCTCTTTACGAATTTTTAGCATTTTTTATAATTTTTTTGTCGAAAATTTAGAACAAAGGGGGTAGCTATGGAAATATTTTGAGAAACAAATTGCTTTTTTCTAACTCCCTTAATCATTGGCAATATCGACTTAAAATTCACTAAAATATGTAAAATTGTCCCCTCTATCGATTGCTGAAGACTAGAACGTTCTATCTTTCCTATTTGTCGAGATATGAGTATTTTTTGTTTTGAAAAGTGGATTTTCGAAAATTTCATGACTCTATTTGAAGGCGAAATAATGATTTTATCACAAAACTGGTTGTGCCAGTCGATTTTTTGGCCAAAAACCCCTCTTTACGAATTTTAAGCATTTTTTATTTTTTTTTGTCGAAAATTTAGAACAAAGGGGGTAGCTATGGAAATATTTTGAGAAACAAATTGCTTTTTTCTAACTCCCTTAATCCTTGGCAATATCGACTTAAAATTCACTAAAATATGTAAAATTGTCCCCTCTATCGATTGGTGAAGACTAGAACGTTCTATCTTTCCTATTAGTCGAGTTATGAGGATTTTTTTGTTTTGAAAAGTGGATTTTCGAAAATTTCATGACTCTATTTGAAGGCGAAAATAATGATTTTATCAAAAAACTGATTGTGCCAGTCGATTTTCCGGCGCAAAAAACCCCTCTTTACGAATTTTAAGCATTTTTTATTTTTTATTGTCGATAATTTAGAACAAAGGGGTAGGTATGGAAATATTTGAGAAACAAATTGCTTTTTTCTAACTCCCTTAATCATTGGCAATATCGACTTAAAATTCACTAAAATATGTAAAAATTGTCCCCTCTATCGATTGGTGAAGGACTAGAACGTTCTATCTTTCCTATTAGTCGAGTTATGAGGATTTTTTGTTTTGAAAAGTGGATTTTCGAAAATTTCATGACTCTATTTGAAGGCGAAATAATGATTTTATCAAAAAACTGATTGTGCCAGTCGATTTTCCGGCGCAAAAAACCCCTCTTTACGAATTTTAAGCATTTTTTATTTTTTATTGTCGATAATTTAGAACAAAGGGGTAGGTATGGAAATATTTTGAGAAACAAATTGCTTTTTTCTAACTCCCTTAATCATTGGCAATATCGACTTAAAATTCACTAAAATATGTAAAATTGTCCCCTCTATCGATTGGTGAAGACTAGAACGTTCTATCTTTCCTATTAGTCGAGTTATGAGGATTTTTTGTTTTGAAAAGTGGATTTTCGAAAATTTCATGACTCTATTTGAAGGCGAAATAATGATTTTATCAAAAAACTGATTGTGCCAGTCGATTTTCCGGCGCAAAAAACCCCTCTTTACGAATTTTAAGCATTTTTTATTTTTTTATTGTCGATAATTTAGAACAAAGGGGTAGGTATGGAAATATTTTGAGAAACAAATTGCTTTTTTCTAACTCCCTTAATCATTGCAATATCGACTTAAAATTCACTAAAATATGTAAAATTGTCCCCTCTATCGATTGGTGAAGACTAGAACGTTCTATCTTTCCTATTTGTCGAGTTATGAGGATTTTTTGTTTTGAAAAGTGGATTTTCGAAAATTTCATGACTCTATTTGAAGGCGAAATAATGATTTTATCACAAAACTGATTGTGCCAGTCGATTTTTTGGCCAAAAAAAACCCCTCTTTACGAATTTTAGCATTTTTTATAATTTTTTTGTCGAAAATTTAGAACAAAGGGGGTAGCTATGGAAATATTCTGCGATACAAATTGATTTTTTTCTAACTCCCATAATCCTTGGGAAATATGGACTCAAAATTCACTAAAATATGTAAATTGTCCCCTCTATCGATTGGTGAAGACTAGAACGTTCTATCTTTCCTATTTGTCGAGTTATGAGTATTTTTTGTTTTGAAAGTGGATTTTCGAAAATTTCATGACTCTATTTGAAGGCGAAATAATGATTTTATCACAAAACTGATTGTGCCAGTCGATTTTTTTGCCAAAAAAACCCTCTTTACGAATTTTTAGCATTTTTTATATTTTTTTGTCGAAAATTTAGAACAAAGGGGGTAGCTATGGAAATATTTTGCGATACAAATTGATTTCTTCTAACTCCCATAATCCTTGGAAATATGGACTCAAAATTCACTAAAATATGTAAAGAAATATGGACTCAAAATTCACTAAAATATGTAAAATTGTCCCCTCTATCGATTGGTGAAGACTAGAACGTTCTATCTTTCCTATTTGTCGAGATATGAGTATTTTTTGTTTTGAAAAGTGGATTTTCGAAAATTTCATGACTCTATTTGAAGGCGAAATAATGATTTTATCATAAAACTGATTGTGCCAGTTGATTTTTTGGCCAAAAAACCCCTCTTTACGAATTTTTAGCATTTTTTATAATTTTTTTGTCGAAAATTTAGAACAAAGGGGGTAGCTATGGAAATATTTTGCGATACAAATTGATTTTTTGTAACTCCCATAATCCTTGGAAATATGGACTCAAAATTCACTAAAATATGTAAAATTGTCCCCTCTATCGATTGGTGAAGACAAGAACGTTCTATCTTTCCTATTTGTCGAGATATGAGTATTTTTTGTTTTGAAAAGTGGATTTTCGAAAATTTCATGACTCTATTTGAAGGCGAAATAATGATTTTATCACAAAACTGATTGTGCCAGTCGATTTTTTGGCCAAAAAAAACCCTCTTTACGAATTTTTAGCATTTTTTATTTTTTTTGTCGAAAATTTAGAACAAAGGGAAATATTTTGCGAATCAAATTGCTTTTTTCTAACTCCCTTAATCCTTGGCAATATCGACTCAAAATTAGGGCTGGGCGATTATCAAAAAACATAATCGATTATCGATTATATAAAATAATCGATTATTTTCGATTAATCGATGTTGATCGATTAATTGATTAATCGAAAAAAATCGATTAATCGAAAAAAATCGATTAATCGAAAAAAAATCGATTAATCGAAAATAATCGATTGATCGAAAAAAATCGATTAATCGAAAATAATCGATTAATCGAAAAAATCGATTAAAAAAAAATCGATTAATCGAAAAAAATCGATTAATCGAAAAAAAATCGATTAATCGAAAAAAAATCGATTAATCGAAAATAATCGATTGATCGAAAAAAATCGATTAATCGAAAAAAATCGATTAATCGAAAAAAATCGATTAATCGAAAAAAATCGATTAATCGAAAAAAATCGATTAATCGAAAATAATCGATTAATCGAAAATAATCGATTAATCGAAAATAATCGATTAATCGAAAATAATCGATTAATCGAAAATAATCGATTAATCGAAAAAAATCGATTAATCGAAAAAAATCGATTAATCGAAAATAATCGATTAATCCAAAATAATCAATTTTCGATGATTCGAAAATTTATTATTTTTCATTATTCTTGATAACGGCAGCTGGACCGCTACAGAAACTTTAAATTTAAATAGAGTTTCAACAAACATCGTGATCAAGAACTATTATATTTAACTAATTTTTTCCCTAACTCACGCCTTTAAAAAGATTGACAATTTGGAACTTACGAAAATATTTTGAAGTTTAAGACTTAAAAAAATTGTCAAGATTTGCCAGTCGATTTTCCGGTCCAAAAAACCCCTCTTTACGAATTTTTAGCATTATTTAAAATTTTTTGTCGAAAATTTAGAACAAAGGGGTAGGTATGGAAATATTTTGCGAATCAAATTGCTTTTTTCTAACTCCCTTAATCCTTGGCAATATCGACTCAAAATTCACTAAAATATGTAAAATTGACCCCTCTATCGATTGGTGAAGACTAGAACGTTCTATCTTTCCTATTAGTCGAGTTATGAGGATTTTTTGTTTTGAAAAGTGGATTTTCGAAAATTTCATGACTCTATTTGAAGGCGAAATAATGATTTTATCACAAAACTGATTGTGCCAGTTGATTTTTTGGCCAAAAAAACCCCTCTTTACGAATTTTTAGCATTTTTTATAATTTTTTTGTCGAAAATTTAGAACAAAGGGGGTAGCTATGGAAATATTTTGCGATACAAATTGATTTTTTGTAACTCCCATAATCCTTGGAAATATGGACTCAAAATTCACTAAAACATGTAAAATTGTCCCCTCTATCGATTGGTGAAGACTAGAACGTTCTATCTTTCCTATTTGTCGAGTTATGAGTATTTTTTGTTTTGAAAAGTGGATTGTCGAAAATTTCATGACTCTATTTGAAGGCGAAATAATGATTTTATCACAAAACTGATTGTGCCAGTCGATTTTTTGGCCAAAAAAACCCCTCTTTACGAATTTTAAGCATTTTTTATTTTTTTTTGTCGAAAATTTAGAACCAAGGGGTAGGTATAGAAATATTTTGCGAATCAAATTGCTTTTTTCTAACTCCCTTAATCCTTGGCAATATGGACTCAAAATTCACTAAAATATGTAAAATTGTCCCCTCTATCGATTGGTGAAGACTAGAACGTTCTATCTTTCCTATTTGTCGAGATATGAGTATTTTTTGTTTTGAAAAGTGGATTTTCGAAAATTTCATGACTCTATTTGAAGGCGAAATAATGATTTTATCACAAAACTGATTGTGCCAGTCGATTTTTTGGCCAAAAAAACCCTCTTTACGAATTTTTAGCATTTTTTATTTTTTTTTGTCGAAAATTTAGAACAAAGGGAAATATTTTGCGAATCAAATTGCTTTTTTCTAACTCCCTTAATCCTTGGCAATATCGACTCAAAATTAGGGCTGGGCGATTATCAAAAAACATAATCGATTATCGATTATATAAAATAATCGATTATTTTCGATTAATCGATGTTAATCGATTAATTGATTAATCGAAAAAAATCGATTAATCGAAAAAAATCGATTAATCGAAAAAATCGATTAATCGAAAAAATCGATTAATCGAAAAAAATCGATTAATCGAAAAAAATCGATTAATCGAAAATAATCGATTGATCGAAAAAAATCGATTAATCGAAAAAAATCGATTAATCGAAAAAAATCGATTAATCGAAAATAATCGATTAATCGAAAATAATCGATTAATCGAAAAAAATCGATTAATCGAGAATAAACGATTGATCGAAAAAAATCGATTAATCGAAAAAAATCGATTAATCGAAAAAAATCGATTAATCGAAAATAATCGATTAATCCAAAATAATCAATTTTCGATGATTCGAAAATTTATTATTTTTCATTATTCTTGATAACGGCAGCTGGACCGCTACAGAAACTTTAAATTTAAATAGAGTTTCAACAAACATCGTGATCAAGAACTATTATATTTAACTAATTTTTTCCCTAACTCACGCCTTTAAAAAGATTGACAATTTGGAACTTACGAAAATATTTTGAAGTTTAAGACTTAAAAAAATTGTCAAGATTTGCCAGTCGATTTTCCGGTCCAAAAAACCCCTCTTTACGAATTTTTAGCATTATTTAAAATTTTTTGTCGAAAATTTAGAACAAAGGGGTAGGTATGGAAATATTTTGCGAATCAAATTGCTTTTTTCTAACTCCCTTAATCCTTGGCAATATCGACTCAAAATTCACTAAAATATGTAAAATTGACCCCTCTATCGATTGGTGAAGACTAGAACGTTCTATCTTTCCTATTAGTCGAGTTATGAGGATTTTTTGTTTTGAAAAGTGGATTTTCGAAAATTTCATGACTCTATTTGAAGGCGAAATAATGATTTTATCAAAAAACTGATTGTGCCAGTCGATTTTCCGGCTCAAAAAACCCCTCTTTACGAATTTTTAGCATTTTTTATAATTTTTTTGTCGAAAATTTAGAACAAAGGGGGTAGCTATGGAAATATTTTGAGAAACAAATTGCTTTTTTCTAACTCCCTTAATCATTGGCAATATCGACTTAAAATTCACTAAAATATGTAAAATTGTCCCCTCTATCGATTGGTGAAGACTAGAACGTTCTATCTTTCCTATTAGTCGAGTTATGAGGATTTTTTGTTTTGAAAAGTGGATTTTCGAAAATTTCATGACTCTATTTGAAGGCGAAATAATGATTTTATCAAAAAACTGATTGTGCCAGTCGATTTTCCGGCTCAAAAAACCCCTCTTTACGAATTTTTAGCATTTTTTATAATTTTTTTGTCGAAAATTTAGAACAAAGGGGGTAGCTATGGAAATATTTTGAGAAACAAATTGCTTTTTTCTAACTCCCTTAATCATTGGCAATATCGACTTAAAATTCACTAAAATATGTAAAATTGTCCCCTCTATCGATTGGTGAAGACTAGAACGTTCTATCTTTCCTATTTGTCGAGATATGAGTATTTTTTGTTTTGAAAAGTGGATTTTCGAAAATTTCATGACTCTATTTGAAGGCGAAATAATGATTTTATCACAAAACTGGTTGTGCCAGTCGATTTTTTGGCCAAAAAACCCCTCTTTACGAATTTTAAGCATTTTTTATTTTTTTTTGTCGAAAATTTAGAACAAAGGGGGTAGCTATGGAAATATTTTGAGAAACAAATTGCTTTTTTCTAACTCCCTTAATCCTTGGCAATATCGACTTAAAATTCACTAAAATATGTAAAATTGTCCCCTCTATCGATTGGTGAAGACTAGAACGTTCTATCTTTCCTATTAGTCGAGTTATGAGGATTTTTTGTTTTGAAAAGTGGATTTTCGAAAATTTCATGACTCTATTTGAAGGCGAAATAATGATTTTATCAAAAAACTGATTGTGCCAGTCGATTTTCCGGCGCAAAAAACCCCTCTTTACGAATTTTAAGCATTTTTTATTTTTTATTGTCGATAATTTAGAACAAAGGGGTAGGTATGGAAATATTTTGAGAAACAAATTGCTTTTTTCTAACTCCCTTAATCATTGGCAATATCGACTTAAAATTCACTAAAATATGTAAAATTGTCCCCTCTATCGATTGGTGAAGACTAGAACGTTCTATCTTTCCTATTTGTCGAGTTATGGGTATTTTTTGTTTTGAAAAGTGGATTTTCGAAAATTTCATGACTCTATTTGAAGGCGAAATAATGATTTTATCACAAAACTGATTGTGTCAGTCGATTTTTTGGCCAAAAAAACCCCTCTTTACGAATTTTTAGCATTTTTTATAATTTTTTTGTCGAAAATTTAGAATAAAGGGGTAGGTATGGAAATATTTTGAGAAACAAATTGCTTTTTTCTAACTCCCTTAATCCTTGGCAATATCGACTCAAAATTCACTAAAATATGTAAAATTGTCCCCTCTATCGATTGGTGAAGACTAGAACGTTCTATCTTTCCTATTAGTCGAGTTATGAGGATTTTTTGTTTTGAAAAGTGGATTTTCGAAAATTTCATGACTCTATTTGAAGGCGAAATAATGATTTTATCAAAAAACTGATTGTGCCAGTCGATTTTCCGGCGCAAAAAACCCCTCTTTACGAATTTTTAGCATTTTTTATAATTTTTTTGTCGAAAATTTAGAACAAAGGGGGTAGCTATGGAAATATTTTGAGAAACAAATTGCTTTTTTCTAACTCCCTTAATCATTGGCAATATCGACTTAAAATTCACTAAAATATGTAAAATTGTCCCCTCTATCGATTGGTGAAGACTAGAACGTTCTATCTTTCCTATTTGTCGAGTTATGAGTATTTTTTGTTTTGAAAAGTGGATTTTCGAAAATTTCATGACTCTTGAAGGCGAAATAATGATTTTATCACAAAACTGATTGTGCCAGTTGATTTTTTGGCCAAAAAAACCCCTCTTTACGAATTTTTAGCATTTTTTATAATTTTTTTGTCGAAAATTTAGAACAAAGGGGTAGGTATGGAAATATTTTGAGAAACAAATTGCTTTTTTCTAACTCCCTTAATCATTGGCAATATCGACTTAAAATTCACTAAAATATGTAAAATTGTCCCCTCTATCGATTGGTGAAGACTAGAACGTTCTATCTTTCCTATTTGTCGAGTTATGGGTATTTTTTGTTTTGAAAAGTGGATTTTCGAAAATTTCATGACTCTATTTGAAGGCGAAATAATGATTTTATCACAAAACTGATTGTGTCAGTCGATTTTTTGGCCAAAAAAACCCCTCTTTACGAATTTTTAGCATTTTTTATAATTTTTTTGTCGAAAATTTAGAACAAAGGGGGTAGCTATGGAAATATTCTGCGATACAAATTGATTTTTTCTAACTCCCATAATCCTTGGAAATATGGACTCAAAATTCACTAAAATATGTAAAATTGTCCCATCTATCGATTGGTGAAGACTAGAACGTTCTATCTTTCCTATTTGTCGAGTTATGAGTATTTTTTGTTTTGAAAAGTGGATTTTCGAAAATTTCATGACTCTATTTGAAGGCGAAATAATGATTTTATCACAAAACTGATTGTGCCAGTCGATTTTTTTGCCAAAAAAAACCCTCTTTACGAATTTTTAGCATTTTTTATAATTTTTTTGTCGAAAATTTAGAACAAAGGGGGTAGCTATGGAAATATTTTGCGATACAAATTGATTTCTTCTAACTCCCATAATCCTTGGAAATATGGACTCAAAATTCACTAAAATATGTAAAATTGTCCCCTCTATCGATTGGTGAAGACTAGAACGTTCTATCTTTCCTATTTGTCGAGATATGAGTATTTTTTGTTTCGAAAAGTGGATTTTCGTAAATTTCATGACTCTATTTGAAGGCGAAATAATGATTTTATCACAAAACTGGTTGTGCCAGTCGATTTTTTGGCCAAAAAACCCCTCTTTACGAATTTTAAGCATTTTTTATTTTTTTTTGTCGAAAATTTAGAACAAAGGGGGTAGCTATGGAAATATTTTGAGAAACAAATTGCTTTTTTCTAACTCCCTTAATCCTTGGCAATATCGACTTAAAATTCACTAAAATATGTAAAATTGTCCCCTCTATCGATTGGTGAAGACTAGAACGTTCTATCTTTCCTATTAGTCGAGTTATGAGGATTTTTTGTTTTGAAAAGTGGATTTTCGAAAATTTCATGACTCTATTTGAAGGCGAAATAATGATTTTATCACAAGACTGATTGTGCCAGTCGATGTTTTGGCCAAAAAAACCCCTCTTTACGAATTTTTAGGATTTTTTATAATTTTTTTGCGAATCAAATTGCTTTTTTCTAACTCCCTTAATCCTTGGCAATATGGACTCAAAATTCACTAAAATATGTAAAATTGTCCCCTCTATCGATTGGTGAAGACAAGAACGTTCTATCTTTCCTATTTGTCGAGATATGAGTATTTTTTGTTTTGAAAAGTGGATTTTCGAAAATTTCATGACTCTATTTGAAGGCGAAATAATGATTTTATCACAAAACTGATTGTGCCAGTCGATTTTTTGGCCAAAAAAAACCCTCTTTACGAATTTTTAGCATTTTTTATTTTTTTTGTCGAAAATTTAGAACAAAGGAAATATTTTGCGAATCAAATTGCTTTTTTCTAACTCCCTTAATCCTTGGCAATATCGACTCAAAATTAGGGCTGGGCGATTATCAAAAAACATAATCGATTATCGATTATATAAAATAATCGATTATTTTCGATTAATCGATGTTAATCGATTAATTGATTAATCGAAAAAAATCGATTAATCGAAAAAAATCGATCAATCGAAAAAAATCGATTAATCGAAAAAAAATCGATTAATCGAAAATAATCGATTGATCGAAAAAAATCGATTAATCGAAAATAATCGATTAATCGAAAAAATCGATTAAAAAAAAATCGATTAATCGAAAATAATCGATTAATCGAAAAAAAATCGATTAATCGAAAATAATCGATTGATCGAAAAAAATCGATTAATCGAAAAAAATCGATTAATCGAAAATAATCGATTAATCGAAAATAATCGATTAATCGAAAATAATCGATTAATCGAAAATAATCGATTAATCGAAAATAATCGATTAATCGAAAAAAATCGATTAATCGAAAATAATCGATTGATCGAAAAAAATCGATTAATCGAAAAAAAATCGATTAATCGAAAATAATCGATTAATCCAAAATAATCAATTTTCGATGATTCGAAAATTTATTATTTTTCATTATTCTTGATAACGGCAGCTGGACCGCTACAGAAACTTTAAATTTAAATAGAGTTTCAACAAACATCGTGATCAAGAACTATTATATTTAACTAATTTTTTCCCTAACTCACGCCTTTAAAAAGATTGACAATTTGGAACTTACGAAAATATTTTGAAGTTTAAGACTTAAAAAAATTGTCTAGATTGGCCAGTCGATTTTCCGGTCCAAAAAACCCCTCTTTACGAATTTTTAGCATTATTTAAAATTTTTTGTCGAAAATTTAGAACAAAGGGGTAGGTATGGAAATATTTTGCGAATCAAATTGCTTTTTTCTAACTCCCTTAATCCTTGGCAATATCGACTCAAAATTCACTAAAATATGTAAAATTGTCCCCTCTATCGATTGGTGAAGACTAGAACGTTCTATCTTTCCTATTTGTCGAGATATGAGTATTTTTTGTTTTGAAAAGTGGATTTTCGAAAATTTCATGACTCTATTTGAAGGCGAAATAATGATTTTATCACAAAACTGATTGTGCCAGTCGATTTTCCGGCGCAAAAAACCCCTCTACGAATTTTAAGCATTTTTTATTTTTTATTGTCGATAATTTAGAACAAAGGGGTAGGTATGGAAATATTTTGAGAAACAAATTGCTTTTTTCTAACTCCCTTAATCATTGGCAATATCGACTTAAAATTCACTAAAATATGTAAAATTGTCCCCTCTATCGATTGGTGAAGACTAGAACGTTCTATCTTTCCTATTTGTCGAGATATGAGTATTTTTTGTTTTGAAAAGTGGATTTTCGAAAATTTCATGACTCTATTTGAAGGCGAAATAATGATTTTATCACAAAACTGATTGTGCCAGTCGATTTTTTGGCAAAAAAAACTCCTCTTTACGAATTTTTAGCATTTTTTATAATTTTTTTGTCGAAAATTTAGAACAAAGGGGGTAGCTATGGAAATATTTTGCGATACAAATTGATTTCTTCTAACTCCCATAATCCTTGGAAATATGGACTCAAAATTCACTAAAATATGTAAAATTGTCCCCTCTATCGATTGGTGAAGACTAGAACGTTCTATCTTTCCTATTAGTCGAGTTATGAGGATTTTTTGTTTTGAAAAGTGGATTTTCGAAAATTTCATGACTCTATTTGAAGGCGAAATAATGATTTTATCAAAAAACTGATTGTGCCAGTCGATTTTCCGGCGCAAAAAACCCCTCTTTACGAATTTTAAGCATTTTTTATTGTCGATAATTTAGAACAAAGGGGTAGGTATGGAAATATTTTGAGAAACAAATTGCTTTTTTCTAACTCCCTTAATCATTGGCAATATCGACTTAAAATTCACTAAAATATGTAAAATTGTCCCCTCTATCGATTGGTGAAGACTAGAACGTTCTATCTTTCCTATTAGTCGAGTTATGAGGATTTTTTGTTTTGAAAAGTGGATTTTCGAAAATTTCATGACTCTATTTGAAGGCGAAATAATGATTGTGCCAGTCGATTTTCCGGCGCAAAAAACCCTTCTTTACGAATTTTAAGCATTTTTTATTGTCGATAATTTAGAACAAATTGCTTTTTTCTAACTCCCTTAATCATTGGCAATATCGACTTAAAATTCACTAAAATATGTAAAATTGTCCCCTCTATCGATTGGTGAAGACTAGAACGTTCTATCTTTCCTATTAGTCGAGTTATGAGGATTTTTTGTTTTGAAAAGTGGATTTTCGAAAATTTCATGACTCTATTTGAAGGCGAAATAATGATTTTATCAAAAAACTGATTGTGCCAGTCGATTTTCCGGCGCAAAAAACCCCTCTTTACGAATTTTAAGCATTTTTTATTTTTTATTGTCGATAATTTAGAACAAAGGGGTAGGTATGGAAATATTTTGAGAAACAAATTGCTTTTTTCTAACTCCCTTAATCATTGGCAATATCGACTTAAAATTCACTAAAATATGTAAAATTGTCCCCTCTATCGATTGGTGAAGACTAGAACGTTCTATCTTTCCTATTTGTCGAGATATGAGTATTTTTTGTTTTGAAAAGTGAATTTTCGAAAATTTCATGACTCTATTTGAAGGCGAAATAATGATTTTATCACAAAACTGATTGTGCCAGTCGATTTTTTGGCCAAAAAAACTCCTCTTTACGAATTTTTAGCATTTTTTATAATTTTATTGTCGAAAATTTAGAACAAAAGGGGTAGCTATGGAAATATTTTGCGATACAAATTGATTTTTTCTAACTCCCATAATCCTTGGAAATATGGACTCGAAATTCACTAACATATGTAAAATTGTCCCCTCTATCGATTGGTGAAGACTAGAACGTTCTATCTTTCCTATTTGTCGAGTTATGGGTATTTTTTGTTTTGAAAAGTGGATTTTCGAAAATTTCATGACTCTATTTGAAGGCGAAATAATGATTTTATCACAAAACTGATTGTGTCAGTCGATTTTTTGGCCAAAAAAACCCCTCTTTACGAATTTTTAGCATTTTTTATAATTTTTTTGTCGAAAATTTAGAACAAAGGGGGTAGCTATGGAAATATTCTGCGATACAAATTGATTTTTTCTAACTCCCATAATCCTTGGAAATATGGACTCAAAATTCACTAAAATATGTAAAATTGTCCCCTCTATCGATTGGTGAAGACTAGAACGTTCTATCTTTCCTATTTGTCGAGTTATGAGTATTTTTTGTTTTGAAAAGTGGATTTTCGAAAATTTCATGACTCTATTTGAAGGCGAAATAATGATTTTATCACAAAACTGATTGTGCCAGTCGATTTTTTTGCCAAAAAAAACCCTCTTTACGAATTTTTAGCATTTTTTATAATTTTTTTGTCGAAAATTTAGAACAAAGGGGGTAGCTATGGAAATATTTTGCGATACAAATTGATTTCTTCTAACTCCCATAATCCTTGGAAATATGGACTCAAAATTCACTAAAATATGTAAAATTGTCCCCTCTATCGATTGGTGAAGACTAGAACGTTCTATCTTTCCTATTTGTCGAGTTATGAGTATTTTTTGTTTTGAAAAGTGGATTTTCGAAAATTTCATGACTCTATTTGAAGGCGAAATAATGATTTTATCACAAAACTGATTGTGCCAGTTGATTTTTTGGCCAAAAAAACCCCTCTTTACGAATTTTTAGCATTTTTTATAATTTTTTTGTCGAAAATTTAGAACAAAGGGGGTAGCTATGGAAATATTTTGCGATACAAATTGATTTTTTCTAACTCCCATAATCCTTGGAAATATGGACTCAAAATTCACTAAAATATGTAAAATTGTCCCCTCTATCGATTGGTGAAGACTAGAACGTTCTATCTTTCCTATTTGTCGAGTTATGAGTATTTTTTGTTTTGAAAAGTGGATTTTCGAAAATTTCATGACTATTTGAAGGCGAAATAATGATTTTATCACAAGACTGATTGTGCCAGTCGATGTTTTGGCCAAAAAAACCCCTCTTTACGAATTCTTAGGATTTTTTATAATTTTTTTGTCGAAAATTTAGAACAAAGGGGGTAGGCTATGGAAATATTTTGAGAAACAAATTGCTTTTTTCTAACTCCCTTAATCCTTGGCAATATCGACTCAAAATTCACTCAAATATGTAAAGTTGTCCCCTCTATCCCACAGTACTGGAACCCACAGTAAGGTGACATTGCTGTTCTCATCCAGTTCATTCATTTTTCAATACCATTTTAGAAGTAATTTGTTTGTTGTGTCTAGGTGGAGCTTTTTGCAAGTGTACATTGAATTTGGAAAAACTTACATCTAATTAAAAAAAGATTTATCAATATGATATTGCACCCAAAGATGTAAATTTATAGCCAATGTCTACACTGAGAAAAATCTATCAAATAACCTTTTTAGAAACTCAGTTAAGACAAGAACTCATGGATATTTTTGAAGAAATAGAATTTTTTCAAAGATTTCCAAATGCAAGGAAAGAACAGGCATTCTGAAGTCAGTTACTTATTTCCAATAACTGCTAGTGTCACAGAATCGGAGCTGTCAGAAAAAAGTATCTTAGTTACTTTAGAGTATCTAAGTTACTGTATCTTAGTTCCTTTATTTTTCGGCAAAAAGTAACTAGTATCTTAGATACTTTTTAAAAGGAACTGTTACCTCGAGAAAAGTTCCTTTATTATTATTATTAATAGATACCCACAGTAACTTCAGATACTTTTTCAAAAAGTAACTTATCTAGTATCTAGATACTTTTCGAAAGTATCTTTGACAGCTCTGCACAGAAATGAACATTTATTTGATGTTTCTTATGTACAGTCGAATTTCAATACTACAATGCCTCGTCTATAAAAATATTTCTTTTTATTATTATTATCACCATTCAAAGTACCTAAAATTGTTCTAATCAATTAAATGTCAAATGAAATATCTTTTTATTTTGTCAACTGTCTAACTGACATCTGTATGAATTTGGTAAATATGCTTCCAAGATTACGCTGCTAGTTTTTTCAAAATAGCTAATGGTAATCTGTGGAAGTTTTGAATGAAATTCGTTTGTTATACATGGTACTTTTAGACACAGTTTATATGGGCTATATTTAAATATTCTCATATGATCACTTCAAAAAACAACAATTATTGAAAATTTTCTGAATTGTTTCTAATTTGAAATTGTTAATGTTTTTTTTATTTTAGAACATTCTACCTCAAATCATATTACTTATAGTGGAATAGATACTGAATCCGGGGATTTTGTGATAATTGATGAGTGGAATTTCCCAATAAAAAATAAAAACGATCTTCATCGACAATTGGGAAGTATAGAACAAGAAATAAATTACTTAATGAAGTTAAAACACTCTAATTTGTCTCAGTATTATGGTATGAAGTATGAATTTAGCGAAGATACTGTTACTGTTTATTTGTTGAAAGAGTTTGTTTTTGGTAAGCTTCACTAACCTTTACAATTTATAATAAAACGTGTTATTAAGGGCGCCGCTTCGGAAGCCATTTAAAAAATACCTAAAATAAATTTTGGACGCCAAAAAATGTTATTAAGTCAAAATGAAACCTTAATTTGTTGTGATAAAATTACTTAATTCAATGCCAAAGGCGACTTGAGTTAAAATATAATGCAAATTGTAAAATTTGTAGTTTATACTCAGCAGAGTGTACTAATTGGGGTGAGCAATTAATGTAAGTTGGATGCAACGAAAGCTACTATAGGTACTTAATATTAAAAATACAAACAAATTATCAAAAAATATCCCCGAAAAGGATCGTCCAAGTTAATATGGAAAAATGGTTAAATGGAAAAATCAATAAGAATAGTTTAAATATAAAAAGAATAAAATTACATTTCGTGGGTATTAAGGAATGCCAAATTTAACTTAAGAGTCTCGCCTAGGTTGGACTTGTAAGCAATATTGAGAAAAAACATCTCGGATTTACGGCCCGTTCAGGCGGGGACACCGTTTCGACAATTTGTTCAAAACGATAAAAATGCCGAACGGTATAGTGGCGCATAGTTTCATTTGTGCACATTCAGACGACGAGGTCGTATACCGCACTATACGAACTAAGGCTATTCCATCGTGAAAAGCAAACATTGAAGAACCAATACCCCTGCCATCGATTTGTACAATTTCTGCTGGAAACTGTTTTTCATTTTTTCGACGTCAACGTCAAACTTTTTGATTTGAGGCTTTCGGCTAGTGGAATACTACTGCACCAATTATCCACGGTAACAATTCTATCGCTACCATAAATATGTTCTTCATTTTTTTTATTTCTGTTTGTGTAGCTGTACTCACTTGCAAAGGGTCAGTTGGTTGTCTTACATCGCAAAATTCCAAGTGGCTAGTGTAAAAATGCCCACTTAAATCATAGTTACTGAAATTCATTTACAGAACCGATCTGACACAACGTGTGCAAGCTCTGGAAGGTTGATATTGAAACTCTTGTACCATTCGACGTTGAGTTGAATTTTCCAAAAAAATTATTCGACATTCTCTTCATGCATTTCTCTCTTCTCGTTTATATAATTGCTTACGAACTTGAGTGAACCATATAAAAAACAAGTAATGATACTTGTATATTTTTATATCAATGTAATCACATAAAAAACACATGATATAAATTCTTAAACACTACTATCTATTTAGATTTATGATCATATTTTCCATCTAGTTCTGATTTGCTGAGGCTATCCTTATAATATAAATTAATTGTCGATTTAAACATATGATACAGAATAAAATAATAATTGACTACAGTTAAAAAACAATTGTTTTTCGAACAAGTAAGGTATATCAGTATTATGCTGTTGTGCTAATTTTTAATCTCGCCTAATTTTAATTATGTTTTAGGTACAAATTGTTGTTCTTTGTTCATTAGGCGAAATCTCAGAATAGGAATTGATTACTCAAAGTATGTGGCAAGGGAAATCCTTCTTGCCTTAGACTGCCTTCATAGAAATAATGTTGTACATAAAGACATTAAGGACACTTGTGTCTATATAAATGAATTAGGTAAGAAATATTGTTAAAACGTAATATTAATAATAAAATTATTCCTTATCTCGCGTTTGGCGGATAGGAGCTACATGGTAAAACTATCTGACCGAAACCATAAAAATCAAACAATCAGCACAGGCGTTGTCTCACTGAATAGTCAATGTTATTAAAAGCCACTTTATATTTATGCAATAGGCATGCAATCAAATTAGAACATGTTTAAATTTGACGTTATTGCAATATGATTATACCAGCTGATCGGTATGGCTCAATGTACGCATGCGCGAACTACATATTGCAACTGCACGTGCAATATTACATTAATGTAAAGCGGCTTTAAGGATAGCGAATACTAAAAAAATCCAATCACCTTCTCACCACTCCTCGCGTAAATCACGACTAACCTGGAAAGTCGTCAGCTCGCTGGATAGGTAAAGACATAAGAACAATGAGAAAATATTTACTAACACTACCCTTCTCCACCCCATAATTTAAGGCTGTTCCTCTTGCTATAGTCGATTATTCGTCATACAGCGAGAGGAGGTACAGTATCTGTGTGAATATGTTCGTCATACCCTCCTCCGGTAAGGACACTGGGCTGGCTACTACATGTGGAGTATATAGGTCTAAACCCGTTTAACTAAACTGGTTTAAATAGTTAAACGCCTTGGTATGCACCGAACGAAGTTTAGTCAAACCTGAAAGAAGTTTGACAACGTCGAAAAATTTAGGAACTTTTTTGTATGAAAAACGTTCGTTGGTGACAATGCTTGACGTTATTTGAATTCCGAATTACATGTAGTTTGAACGTATTTCATTTATAAAACGCGCAACAGTTTAAATAATTAGAATCAACAACTTTTTTTTGACAGTCACCTCGTCAAATTTAATCAATCTTTTATGAAACATTGACATAAGTTATCCAAGTGTCAAACAGTACAGTTTAAAATTAATCCTCCAATATAGTGCGTTTAAGTTTAGACTTGTTTAACCTGCATTGAATCGATGGTGCATATTAACTCAAAATTATAGACGAGTTTAAGTATAAACGGTGCATACGGCCATTCATTTTATAAACGTCAAACAAATTCCATGACAACCTGAGTAGTCATAGCTTATAGGTATAATGGATGCTACATTATGCGGCTCAATTGCAACGCAACGTTCACGCTTATATATTTTTTGTAAATTGATTTTATTTTTTACTAACGCAGTAAATTTTATGCCACGATAGAAAATACATGGAATCAATTATTTGATTATTAATTCTTAATGGCATACATAAGTAAATTGTTCAAAAATACTCAATATTTTTATTCATTAACTGTAGTTTATAACAATTAGTAACATTAGGAATTGGCAGCCAATCTTGCAGTTAGCAGTAGAATAGAAATTTTTCAGTGTACAAAAAGTTTGAAGCATGAGTTAGGTGGTTTAAATGATCTGATGTGATTTGAGAAATATTTTAAACCTTCTCATTACCAATAGTCTCAGTATTTTAAGAAACAACATACAAATTTACATTATGATATCCAGTACTTATTAGACCTATATTTTAAATATACCCAAAATAATTACTAACAGATATATTACAGTCTGTACTGTCCAAGCCAATTATGATTATATCTGTACTGGCAGGTAAACCGTTATTCGGTGGAACTCACATGACAACGTGGAGGAATACTTTGATCTGGTTGGAAGTATTTACTTCTATATTGGCTTTTTACTATTCTTTATTTGGATATAACTAACTAAATATTTTTATTTAATTACATCGATAACATCAGTGGACTTAATAATAAACTTATTGGTTTTATCATTGATATTTTTCAGGTGTGCAAATAACAAATTATAGTATTCATCGGAGATTATTGGACCTTAATAATCAAATTCAACATAATGATTATAGTAAAAAGAATGATATTTTTAAGTTTGGAATTCTTATGCTATCTCTATTACTCGGAGAGAAGAGAGAAGAAAATTTAGAAATATCAAATTCGTTTTCTGCAGATGTTTATGATTTTTTAACAAGGTATAGTAAATTAAATATTTTTATTAAAAGAAAATATACATGTGTAGTAATGTTGTCAGTGATGCATTATTACGTTCGGACTTATTGCAATATTTGCAGAGTTACCATTTATCACCAAAATTTGATAATTGTCAGAAAATCTTGACATATTTGGAAATCTATTACATGGGTGATTAGATCCCGGAACTGGTACATAGATAACACCGCCATTGCCATACTGCAAACTTCAAAAGATAGGTGTAAAATTTTTATGACATTTGTATCAGTCGTTGTCTAGATATTGAAAGTTGAGTGTTGCTACATTTGTTTTTGTTTAAACTATAGATAAAAACTAGTTTCGTGTGATAATCAAACATTGTTTTTTAATGGGAAAAAATACAGCAATAGGTTTAAAAACTGCACCGCTGCTTCGCCAAGATAATGCATCGATAAAAAGGATGGTAATATTGAAAGATTTACAATTCGAATTTGCTTCCACACCCCCAAATTCACCAGATCTGGCCCCATCTGACTTCTACCTATTCGCAGATCTGATCCAGATTTGGCTCAGTTGAGGTTATAGCATATAAGAAAAGCATCGTAAGTTGAAAAAACCGCTGGAAGGTGACTATTTTGATGAGTAAAATCGAATTTAAAAAAAATGTGTTTACTGGTTAGTCCCGGAACGTAATGCCCCATGTGTCGACTTTTAGTTTTTAGTAAACTATTGATTATGTAATTATCCGATTCTAAATAAATTTGGCAAAATGGATTCTCTTCTTCTATCCCTGATACTAGACTACCTTTGCTGTTTAATCCAACTACTAGGTCTAGACTGGTAAAAAACTGCAAAGAATCCCTTAACAAGCTGGCAAGATACAACAACGTGACTCTAATATGAGTGCCGGCACATGAGGGGATTGCAGATAATGAAATGGCGAACCAGTTTGCTAAAGAAGGCTATAAAGGAGACTTAATAGGTCCGGAACCGTTTTGTGGAATCACAAAATATTGCATAAGAGGGAAAATTGGGAACTGGCTAGATAGGGAACACCAATTCAAATGGAGGTTGACACAAGGTACCTTCATACAAAGAGTTTACTGAACAAGGTAGACAAGGAACTCCAGGAACCAGGCTATTGAAATTGGGTAAGAGACATTTGAAGACAGTTACCGACCTGGTGACTGGACACTGCACCCTGAGGAAACATCTGCAAAAAATAGGCAAAGTTAGTGAACCTATGTGCAGAAAATGTGAACTTGATGATGAAACACATACTCCGCTTCTGCGAGAACTTACAAGTACTTAGACAGAAGCACTTTGGAGAGGAATTAATACAACCATTACAACTACTGAAAATCCCTCCAGTCAAACTAGTGGCCTTTATAGAAGACACGAAGCTTCTGGAATGAAAGTAGATAACATGGGAAATGGTACAAAGATTCAGTTCAAGTGCCTGGGCTGTTGAGCACAACTCAAACGAATGAATGAATACCTTTGCTGTTAGAAGACATCTTATGTTTTTCTTATATACCGTTTCTCTCATCTTCATCTTCCATCTGGTTAACAATGACCTGTACTACATTAATAAAATAGCAAATATTATCCAAACGTTTTTTTTACCGAATTCCAATAAGAGTGTCTTTTCGTTAGCTTAGCGTATGAGGAAGTCATTTTTGGTATTTTCTTATAAGTAGGAGGTGCTATAAATTATCCTATTCTAGAAGACCATGTATATAGCTGTCAAAATTAAATTTAAATTCTCATTATTTGTGGTTATGGCACTTTTACAAAGCAACAAAAATGGCTCCTGTAAAATTAAACAAGGAAGATTACGCAAAGTTACTTTTAATACGTGGTAAATGTGAGGGAGCTATTACTAGAACATGTGCTTTATTTACTACAATATATCCAGATCGACTATGACTCACCCTTTACACCATGAAGAGCATACATTTAACACAATTTCGTTGTTAAGACTGTTAAACCTATTGTTAAAAATAATACAATGTTTGTATGTAATTCCACATTATAAGAACTTATGTGTACAATTTCGTCCTTAACTCGACAAGATATTCTTCATTTGGTATTTTTCACATAGAACATCCTCAACATAAAGGACTGCACCTGCTTGAAAAAATTAATATCTCGAAAAGTATACAGTTGCTGTTCACGTCCAGTATAAGCGCAAATGAATTTGACATAATCAATAATATTTAACATTTTTCAATTTGTTGCCTTTGAGATGATTCTCCAGCACTTTTTGAAACTAATGTTGAGGTTTTTGAGTAGATTGAAAATCTCGTTGCTAGAAATATTCTTGTCGACGTTTGAAATAACAAAAGAAAAGTTGGGAGAAGTTTCTTTAGCGGGAATGTTTCTCCTGTAAGCAGGAGATTGTTGATGTTCCTCGGAATTTTGAGGAGGGCGGTGCAATTAGGATTGGCTTTCAGGTAAGAGATTTGAACTCCTAAGATTTCGTTTCTGTTCGGAAGGATAAAAAGTTCCATATTAGAGCAGAATTTGGGTGGGAGGTTGAGAGATTGAAGTGGAGTTGTTGATGCTGATGAAATGTGGTAGTATGATTTGGTTTATTTTGCCCCGAGCCTGCTCGTAGTAAAACCGGTACTGAATGTTTCACAATCATGTGAATGTGAAGATTCTAAATGTACAACTTAATCCATGATTGACTAACACCAAAAACAATTTTTAGGAGTTGTAGACTTTTCGGGGGTAATACCACGAGTGCTTAAAAATTACCGATAATTTTCATGAAAGCTTGTTGTTAATAATTCCCCAAGTTCGAAGAACGAGTGGAATTAGACAACAAGCTTGAGTGGAAATTATCCGGTTAATTTTTAAGCACAAGCGGTATTTAGGGAGAATATTTCTCGAATAAAAATACAAATTTCTGTATATCTCCACTATGTTCAGATAGATAATGGATACTGGAGTCTTTCGATCGAATTTGTACTTTTTTCTTCGCAGAATAACATAAATTGTCTCCATACACTATTCTTACTCTTTTTCGTGTTTTTGGGTACACCTTTAATGACATTTTTGTCAATTTCCCGTTCTGTTATATCTCCGAATCGTTTCATAACCTCTAAGAAACTCTATTTTGACGTTTCTCGTTTATTATTTTAATGTTGTCATGGCAACGTGGAATTTCCGCTGTAATTTTTGAATTTCCATTTGATAATTTAGCATTCGTTGCATTGATACAACATGTATGAGTGAAATATTCACTAGTTATATCACAAGAGGTGAATATTCAAAACAAAATATAAACCTCGAGTGGTATATGGTCAGATTATATACCGAAAAAGACGAAAACATACAACGAAATGGAAGATTTTGAAAATAATTTATGTAGCTACATAATAATTATCGTATTCGATGGTATGGTCTTTTCGGCGTTTTTTCGGATATTTTCTATTGAAACATCACCAAATCGATTGAAATCCATGTTAATTAAAAAAAATGTGACGATAATGTGGCAACATTAAAAATTGGCTGTGGCAGGTGGGCCGGGGTATTCACTTTCACTTATGTCAAAAATATCCAGTATAATTTGCTTCTGATTGGTCGCAAAATGGCATTTGATTGATTAGAAACGGATGGAGGTATATAATCACTTATAATCTCCCTAGAGCACGAATTATTTCCGGAAAGAATTCGAGCTCGCGGGAGATTCGGTAAGAAAATTTTATACCAAAACTTTTTTAAAATGGAAATTAAATTGGTGACATACTTACCTTACTCGCCATTGAGAAGAAAATACGTGGAAAAGGAATTTCTAATACATTTGAAATTTGTAACAGATAATAACATGTACCTATAATTAAGTTATAAATAAATATCTATCAAAAATATTTTACGCCACTGTGTTTATAACGGCTGTCAAGCCAGAGGGAAATTTCCCTCCACGCAGGGAAATTTCCGAAGAAATTAGGTTATTGTCATAGCAACATGTCAAAATGCAGGCATCTGATTGGCTAAAATTAACTGGTATAAAATTTTCAATAAAATTCGTAGGTTTATGATTTGGGTTGTTAATATTATAAAATATTTTAGGTGTCTCGCAAAAAATGAAGCTGACCGTTATACAACTAGTCAGTTATTGAATCACTCATTTTTCAATACACCTTTGGTAAATACTCCTCCCAAACGTATGCAGGAAGAAATCGAAATGGGAAGAAATATGTCTCCAGAAACTATTCCAACAGACTTACAAATTATGATGATAGGTTCTCCAAATGGTCAGTCAAGGATTAGTAACGAATTTGAGTTTTTACAACATTTAGGCAAAGGAGCTTACGGCGATGTCATTAAGGTAAACCTTTTAATTAGTTAAAAATTGTTAAAATCCGCTCCGTACCTACAACCATAGTAATCTATATATTATATTAAAAGGAAAATGCTTAAAATTATATAATATAATTAGGTATACTTTCATAATCCCCGATTAAAACTGCACACTCACATTTAATATTTTCCAAAGATAACTACATTAAAAAAATTTAAGTGTTTTTCAGTTATGTAAAATTGCCTGCCTTCATGATATAGGGTAGTTCGAACAAATCGAAGGCGCAATAATAAGAGGCATGCGGTGCGAAGTAAGTAAAAAGTCCCAAACGGCGACCTGGAAAAAAAATAATTTATGTATTTCCAAATTGCACGCCTATTTAAAGAATTCTATTTTTATTCGAAAAAATACTGTATGCACTCCCAATTGAAGAAGATGCGGAAAGTTTCTTGGAAATTGTGTAAATCTTTACCACAGATTTTCCGTGATTTCAAATTAAACCAAGCTAAGGTTCATTCATCTGTTACAATAAAAAAATTACGAATGGCATGTATATAAAACACGTTTTCCGTAACTTTGTTTTGCATCTCAATAAAAAATAATATTTTATAATAATAGGAAAAATGGCATGCATATAATTGCAGTCGAAAATAAAGGACAATGAAAACCAACAATTTCGTTAATGTAAAAAAAATTAAAAGTTCTCCAACATTATAACTATACAATATGACTACTCTAACTCGTCTGTCAATACTGGATATACTGCGGACATTACTTTGAGCTAAATTTATGATGATTCTCTCGTGACCGACAATAGTACACCTAGTATGGGTACTTGACGTTTTCGACTCGCGAAACCGTACTAGAGGTATGGGACCAGAGCATACACAGGTCGGAGGCGAATACACTTTGCTTAGTATCACTTCTTCTCCTTCCTTTTTGTTGTTATCTTTATTCAATTTCTCTAAACTTTGCAATTAATATTTATTTCTGTATTAATATAATAGACTCGAAGAACGGAACATATTCCATTATTATAATTTTATAGGAAAATAAGAATAATTAATTAACTATCTTAAAAATATTTGCTTATCCACATTTAGACGATTTCAGGTAATGCAACCCACACATGTTCAAATGTTTTTCAGAAGATTAAATAAAAATTTTTTTCTAGGTTAGAAACAAACTTGATAGCGGCTATTACGCGATTAAACGAATTAAATTGAATCCCAGAAATCGTGCCTTGAATAAAAAGATTGTAAGGGAAGTCAAATTGCTATCTAGATTAAATCACGAAAACGTTGTGAGGTATTTTAATTCTTGGATTGAAACTACAACGATTAAAGAGGATTTAAGCGCCCCTTCTACTACTATTTCCACTGAAGAATGGATACCGAAAGTGATAGGAAAGGGAGAGGTACAGTTGATTCTTATTACAATTTAGAATTTGATGAAAAGAATAAAGATATATTATATATTATTTAACGAGAGATAATGTAGGTGATAATTCACGCAGATGAAGTTTGCAATTCATCAAGTGAGTTATGACCATTACCGCAAGCTGAATACTATATTTTATCTACAAATACAGAGAAAGAACTTTATTCACAAATCTTAATAGTTGTAATTACCTCATTTTGTTTATTAATAGAATTAACTCTAAAGTTTGAACAAACAGTAAACTGAATTATGCAAGTTTATTGTTTCTTTTTGTGTTTGTTGCATATATGTTGTAGAGTTTATTTGCAATATATGTCTTATTCTTTTTGGAATCATCAACGTACCCTTCAGCAACAGTAGTTAATGGCCAACTGCCATGGTGTTTCAGCGCCGCTATATCCCCTCCAGCATCTACCAATAAAGTTGTCGACGAGCGGCTAAAACATTGCCCTGTATATAAATTACAGTCTGGTAATTTTAAAAATGTAGCAATGTCTTTCCCCATTGCTCCAAATTTATTAATGCCCATTCTTTGTGAGTGATATTTTCTATTTTGAAATTTAAAGGATAATATCATTTGCGATATATTAGTAGGACGAAGATTTAAACATTTCTTAACTATGGGATAAAAATTTCTTGCAACAGTGAATTTTCTGTCAATTTTTGTTTTTAGTACACTGACCATAAAAATAGATATGTACATGATCTTCTAAATCTGTAACTTTTTTTTGATAACTGTTAATTCGTGGTTGGAACTCAGCTGCAACGCAAATTTCCATAGTTAGATCTAATCTTCACATTTTTTGTCGAGTTTTGGGAATATGGTAGAAATGTAGCTGCAGGGGTTCCATTTTGAAAGTGGTCTATGAGAAAAAAAAGTTTGGGATATATAGGCTATTCCACTGCCGGTATAACCGGAAGAATGAGAATTAAAATTTTTTTTTTCTTTTAACAAGTTTCCTTTTATTTGGATTTGCCATTCAATAGATAAAGGTACATTTTAAACGTGCACTGTTGACAGTTGTATTATATTTTACCATACCTATATGACACAGCACTCTTACATATTATATGTGTTAGGTACAAAAACTCTTGTTAAATTTTTATTAAACGTCAATATTTCACTTGTTATAATAACTGTATTCTATTGTAGCTGTAAATAATCATTTTCAGTTGACTATAAATGACAATATTGAAGCTTTGGCTCCTTCTCTAAAAAATGTGGAAGTTTCAATTATTTACGACAGCAAGTCACAAGCTCAATATATTAGTTCATCTGATGATGAATCGAGTGATGATGATGAAGCATGGGGGCCTAAGTAAGTAACTGAGAGCAATGAATTAAATAAATACAAGGAAAATTGTACCATTGTTTCAAATTATCGTTTTTGTTAGAAGAACTACTATGTGTTTGTTTTGTTTAGTAAAACAATTTCAATATCAGTTTGCTACTCCTCCAGTAGTTTAATATTCTCAATATAAATATTTGCAGTATTTTGTTCCTACAACCTGTCTGTTTGCATAGCCTACTTTTCACATCTGTGGATAGCATTTCTACTTTCCACCGATATCTTTTACCAGACGTGTTCTTTAATTATTCACAAATCTACTTATATAATATTATTAGTGCAATTTTTATTGAGATAACTAATGTGTGAACTGGTGCGTTACTTTTATGAAACATCCCTTTTTTTCACTATATGCTGCATTTTTCCTGATTCTATCACACTAACCGCGTACAATATTCGCCGTTGATAAAAAGTTATCAAAGAAAATTATACCACTCATATCACAAAAAACTGATGTCCTGATTTCGTCAGCAGATGTAACTGCCGTCTTCTAGTAGATTCTCTTATTTTGGTCCATTGTTTTGATTATTTCTTTGGTATAAAAAACTTTTAATTTTTGCATTTTATAAATTTACTGAGAACATTCAATATTAATGACTCAAACAAAATTAAACAGCCCAGAATGTTTCAAGTTTGGTACTTTCAATCATAGTGATTGTTTTCAAACGACACATGCCCTTCACAATTTAGATAGGGTACTTACTTCTGGGACAATCCTGGTATTTCACTAGCCATTTTTATCCCACCTGAATATTCTTACAAGGCTCCTAAAAATATGTTTCCTGAAAGGATTTTAAACATCAAACTTGTCGCTACTAAGCAAAAAATTTTGTGATGTCTCAAAGGACATGTATTTAGGGATTAACTCTCTTGAATGGCTTTGATTTTTTCATGTTTTGCAGTTTTTTGAAAGATTGGTTGTAAACAGAATATTCACTCTACTATTTGGCATTGCTTCGCATCAATTTCTTCTTTCTATTGACTAAGTTTTTTATTTCTTCTTATATATTCTAGCTATGAAGATTCTGAATCAGAAAGTATAGAATTTGATCATGGTTCGGATCTGGGAGAGGAAGATTCATCAATCTCTGTGTCATCTCAAAACCGATGTGATCCTCCTGATGAACCCATTGAGATTACAAAGAAAATAGATTTTATGTATATCCAGATGGAGTTTTGCGAAAAAAGTACTTTGAGGACAGCCATTGATGATGATTTATATTTAGACGAAGAAAGAATGTGGCGTTTGTTTCGAGAAATTGTTGAAGGTAAAATATCCAAATTTATTGTAACAATCATTTGTTTTACAGTGTAGGTTAAATATAAATATACTGTCTGTGCGAATATGTTTATTTGTCAGTATAGAAATGTTAATAAAATTTGATATTATCCATAATCAATATTATTCTACATGAAATATATGAAGAGACGGCATTTTATTCTTATATGCTTACAATTTTTCCTATTCTGTATGATATCATATACCAGTTTATTGGCAAGAATCTAATGTAAAAACACATTCTTGATTTCGCCGTTTTGTTCTTGTTATCCATACTACAAAACTAAACCAAAATATAAGAAGTATTTGAGCTAATATAAGATCCTATAAATTATTTATTTCAGTCAAGGAAATAAGTGAATTTATTTTGTAAACTGTTGATATATTTTAGGCCTTGCCTACATTCATCAACAAGGAATGATTCATCGAGATTTAAAACCTGTAAATATTTTCTTGGATTTTGAAGATCATGTTAAAATCGGTGATTTTGGACTTGCCACTACCAGTATAAAATCAAAACAAACAGAATATATTATATCTCGAAGTATTATAGAAATAGAGAAAGAAGATACATTTGATGAAAGTAAAACAGGTTTGGTCGGAACAGCTCTTTATGTAGCACCAGAAATTAACGAAAGCTCCAAAGTTTATAGTGAAAAAGTTGACATATATAGTTTGGGTTAGTAATGTTCTCATTACTTATAATCATTTTTATCTGCTGCTTTGTTTATTTTAGGTATAATATTGTTAGAAATGTGTTATAGACCATTCAATACGTCTATGGAAAGAATAAAAATATTGACGAAACTAAGAACAAAAGAAATAATTTTTCCTACAGATTTTGTCGAGAAGAATATTGAAAGGAAAATATTGTTAATTCGGTAAGTCATTTATTGTTTCGCAGCACATACTTATTAATATCATTTCAGTAGTATAGGCAACCTCAATACATAATGGATATTGAATTTCTATTATGTTTTACATAATCATACCTCTTGAATTTCCATGATGTATTTCATAATTTTAAATTGGCAATTTCTATTATTTTTTTCATAATAGAATACTTACGGAATTGAAATTTTTGAAAGGAAACATATATTTATTTTTTCTCTTTTTAAACGATGTTATTAAATACCAAAACTGTACGCCATATAGATACGTCCATTCTATTTGTTGCAATACTACAAATTAAATGTAACTGAGACTCAAACCAATGAATACAAACAATAACGTCTGGGTCCATCCCTATTCGTCCATGGTCTTTAAAACAAAGAAATATTGTTAATAATAACCTTAACTACTCTAATTATTTTATAATTGATCATGTCAATTTTATTTTTAAGTTTAACAAAAAAGCAAATTTTTCGTAAATGTACCACTTCATCCTACAAGCTCAGGCCACATCATAACAAAACACCTTCGTTTAACATCCCAACCTTGAGTTTGTACCACCCAGTGCCTGGTACGGTATTATTTAGCACCAAAACAGCGTAGCTGCCTGCTGAAGAGGTGGTGGTGACCTTTCACTCTATTTTCCTTTGCTCTTGCGGATGCTGTGACAATGCCATCGCCTCTTCCCCTTCCGCTTTTCTACTCTAGGAGGGATGTTCTTCTTCACTACCTGGTTTTTACGCTCCGCGACTTTATTTCTTGCTTCCTTCAGTGCAAATCCCTGATCAATGAATCGAAGATACCATCTAACTCCCATTCCACTAAGTCCACACCTTAGAGGGTCGTCGCTCTCTCCGGGTTTACCAAATTCGGGAAGATTGGGGGTTTTGGTACTTGTGAAAAAGACTGGGGGTTTTGGTATTGTTTTGTTTCCAAAAAATTTTAAGCAATTGAGGAGGTTTATGGTATAGGTTCACCTGTCTTTCTCTCCAGTTTTTCTATTGCTTCCCCAACACGAGCATTACTCGCATGTGACTATTTTTTTCCTGGGCACTGCAGATGGCTGTAGCTGTGCTTACCCGCTGGGCTTTCTTTTTTTTATTTATCCATGGTTAATCCCACTAGTAGTTAGAGAAATATAAGCTACACTCTCGCAAAGTCCCACCTTGACTTGACGGAGCTGTTATTGTAGCCTCCTTCCACTTGGTCAGATGGTTAGGGCGAGCTCCCACATCTACTGCATATACCTCATCAACCATCTTGCATTAGATACGGTTTATGATATAAACAGGTCTCCACGAGCAAGCTGCCACAAGTTTAATATAAAAAATCAAAATGTGCTTTTAAATATATTCCTTCTTATTGCAGTTATTCTAATTTTATTTTTAGGTGGCTCCTTGAACACGATATTTCTAAACGACCAACGTCTCAAGAACTTCTTCAGTCCGAACATATTCCGCCCCCCGTATTGGAAGAATGTGAACTTCGCGAGCTGGTTAGGCATACCTTAAATAATCCTCAGTTAAAGGGTTATAAATATCTCATAGCTTCTTGTTTTAAGCAGTCTTTAACTTCTGTTCAAGATCTTACCTACGACAAAGACCCGTCCGCGCAGAATCTTGCGAAACCATTACTTTTGCAAGAGTTTGTTGAAGAAGTGTGCAAAAAAGTAAGCAGTTACTTGTTTATATAATTAGTTCCAAACCGAAACCAAAACATATAAACTGGCATTAAACAAGTTTATGGTAAACTACAATCAAATATTGTTGAATTGCATTTTTTCTTCATTAATTAAAATGCGATCCTTTTAGTGATATATCTGTTCAATCTGAACAAAAGCAAAGGATCAAAGTCTTGCATGTGAAAACATAGATAGTTACCTAAAATAGCACATCAGATGTTTACCGAAAATGAATGTGTGTATAAATTGGGAAATAGAACCTAAAAATATAATGTGGCCCCTTCTTCTACTCAGTTCCTGAGGAAAATTTCAGATACTAATAGTTTCTTTAGTCCTATTCATCGGAAGCATCTTAGGATATATAGGCTTATATATTGGCAAGTATACACCTCTTCTATTGTTCTTTTGACAGCCTCAGGTGGAGAATTTTCAAAAGCTTCTATGTGTAAAAATGCACATACCACAGTCTCTTGGTAGTCTAAAGTACATCGAAGTTCCTCCGTCAGCTGTACCAATGCAGTCTTCGTAGATCTGTCTGCCTGGTAAGAATACTGATGTGGCTAAAGGATTTTGGATTTGTTGTGTCCCTTTTTCCAACTTTTGGAATAAAGGTGACTATTGCCCTTCTCCATGCTTCAGTTAAGTATCTCAGTTTTAAGCTGTATTCGAATAATTCTAACCAAATGTGACAGAATTTGGTTCAGTCCAACGCCACTGGGGGTTTTACCACTTTTTAGACAAGTATTTTCCTTATTTTTCTTATCTGAATGTTTGCTCTCATCCCATCTATTCCTCCTTGTACCTTTTTTCATAACTCGACTGACACTTTTTTCCATCTTTCCTCTCTGTTTTATTTTCTCAATGACCTTATCCAAAGTTAAGCTAGTATCCATCTGCAAGGTTTCGCTCAGTTTGGCAGCTCTTATTCCAAGTACCGAACGATCTCTGATAAGTCTAGCTTCAAGAATGTGAAAATCACACCCTTTTGCAAGAAATATCAGGTCACGTACATAATACTTGATTAAATAATATGTCTATACCACAATTCTAGTAGTTTCACCAATTTTATGGTCGAACTATTGACTCAAAAATTTAAAAGAAAAAACAGTGAGTATTTAAATTGCATTTTCACAAAATACTTATATATTTTAATAATAAACCGAATTTTTGACAGATATTTAAACAACATGGTGGTCAAAATTTAACAACACCTGTACTAATGCCGAAAAGTAAATTTAATGAAAACTTAGACTCTTGTGTGAAACTGATGACACATTTTGGAGGGATTGTATCGTTACCACATGATCTTAGGTATGAAAATATTCTTATTAGGGACTTAAAGCAGTTCTAAAAATCACGACTTATCCGTATACGTATCACAATGCGCATGAGCAGAAGCGATACGTGGGCTTCGTTACGTTACGTGAAACGTATCAATCCGTCACACGTACCTAACGTACGTATTGCTTTATTGTGTTCCGTGTTCGCGTTTTTCAACGACCAAACGGCAAAACTGATGTTGTGTGCTCAAAAATCATAACCTTATTTTCTATGATCATAACAAAGTACAATAATGGATTTAAAAAGAAAAAGACTTTTTTACAGTAGCAATGACGATATAATTTTGCTGAGGGAGATATCGGGCCATAATCCCTACGAAGATCCAAGCAGATGGTCTTTTATAGAAAAAAATGTAAGGGAAACCACCTGCAAAGATTTTTCGAAAAGGAGTATGCAGGATAGAGCCAAAAACCTTCTCCAAAAATTTGAAGAGAAGCATAGAGAAGATATATTTAAGTAAGTACTTTAACATTATATGATTTTTCTAAACTTACTTTACATAGTTACTTCACTCATTCGACGTGTTTAAATTGTTTTGTAATGGTAGGTACAACAGTATTGCTTAATTACAATTAAACAAATGAATTTTAGGTCTGGAGTAGAAGAGGAGGTGACCGAGCTGGATGATTTACTTCACAGCATTTTAAATATGATGAAAGAATTTAATAGCAAAAGAAAGTTAACACCATATCAAATTGGCAGTGAAAAAAGAGAAAATGCTGTTCAGCAGATTGCTGCTAATATTATTGGTGAGTTTTTTTATGTTGAAAAATGGAAATTTTTTTCGAAAAGAAAGTTAATTTTTTTAGAAATAAATTTCATGAGAAGGAATTAAATAAACATGAATTAATTAAATAAAATCCCACAAACTGTTGCATTTTTACGGATTTTTGGTTACTTCCTTTTTCACATCCTTGTAAATATGCTGCTAAAATTTTCATTTGTAAATATTTTTTAGGAAGTCATGAAGAAATCCTAAATGATAGAAGTTTTGAAATAAATGGCGCGGAATTCCCTGAGGAATATATTACTATTATACAGGGCAAGTATAAGTGGAATCCTCTGGGCTAGGCTAAAGTTTAGTCTTTTTTTTGGTTAGATAATGACCAGGAACAATCTCAACACATGATACTAGATAATGACCAGGATCAATCACAAGATGTTGAAAATATTGAGCCTTCGTTTATTTCTAAGACAGGGGGAGAAAGAATTGCTAGGGGAAGAGGGCGGGGCAGAAGTAGCCGAACTGGCGGTAAGTATAGTTGCCACAAAACTTGAACATAGCAAAGGTAATTAAGTTTTACTTTTCAGTACATTCAAGGAGCAGAAACAACCTAAAATATTCATCAATAAGATTTCTGGAAAAGAAAAACGATAGATGGTACGAGATAAGGAAAAGGGAATTGGATTTGGAGGAGCAAAAATTTATGTTACAGAAAAAGGAAACGGGGAAAAGACTTGAAATTATGGAAAAAAGGCACAACACCGATTTGAAAATTATAACAAACCAGCTCACATTAATAGAAAACCAACAAAAGCTGATAGAAATTGGAATTAAAGCAATTCAGCGACCATAATGATTCATTTTGCTTGTTAAGTAATTCAAAAATGAATGATTTATATTTTTTTAGTAATTAAATAGGTTGTTTTTCTTATTTTTATAATATGGTTTTTGTGCAATAGTCTTTTTTTGTTAATAGAGATTTTCTTATTTTAAGAAGACTGATTTATATTTCTTAATAGTCATTAGTTTATGTTTGGTTAACACTTTCCTTTTGAATTAAGTTTGTTTTTTATTTCTATAAGATGTTTTTTGTGCAATACTATTTTTTGTTAATAGATATTTTCTCATTTTAATAAGACTGATTTATATTTTTTAATAGTCATCAGTTATTAGATTATGTTTGTTTTACACTTTCTTTTTGAATTGAAAGTTTGTTTTTTATTTTTATAAGATGTTTTTTGTGCAATAGTACTTTTTGTTAATAGATATTTTCTTATTTTAATAAGACTGATTTATATATTTGAATAGTCATTAGTACTTAGATTATGTTTGTTTTTTCCTTTTAAATTAAAAGTTTGGTTTTTATTTTTATAACATGTTTTTTGTGCAATACTCTTTTATTAATAGTTTTTTTGAGTGTAAAACTATTTTATTTTAACGAGTTTATAACTGAATACCTGTGGGAATTGAAATAAATGTACTAAAATACCTATTAACTCTTTATTAAATGATTAAAGGCAACTAATTTTCTTTTATTCCATTATTTACAAAAAAATAATAACCTGTACAATATAATAAATTTACATACATCTACATTTAAATACAAAATAAATTTTGGTTATATTTGTAGATATTCTTCCAAGTGTGGGGGGTTAATGTGAAAATATTGATTGGGATTTCCACCATATAGACAAGTGTGGCAGTTGGTTAGTATTGTTGCCACTCTATACATTTGACTTAATTCCTGCCACAAAAGTTTTTGATTTTTTCTGAAATCTACAAAGGCAAATATTTGTATGATTTTGCCGAATCCCCATTCAACTGTGACCCTCATTGCTCTCATGGCATTGTTGAATATTTGCCTATTAGGCTCTTGCAAAATTTGATTTTGTGTATAAGGACGAAGTAGTAAAGCATGTAGAGCATATCCTTCGTCTCCATATAAAACAAAATCTACTCCGGGAAATGTAACGTGATTCTGGAGCTCTTCGAGAAATCTTGATTCTCTTAAAATCCCAGCATCATGTCGCCTTCCAGCATATGCCCCTTTCAAACTTATAACTATGCCATCTGGGCACAGAACACCTTGGTATTTCAGGCAATGCATTTTTTTATGTCCCGAATAAAATTCTTCTTGGTTTAAAGTCGGTCTGCAAATGGCTCTAGCAGTACCATCTATGAACCCCCAACAGTTAGGAAGAGGACACCCTTTTTCAAAAACTGTCTAAAAAGAACAAAATTGTTATTTTTTAGCCCTGTTTAACATAAGATATTTTTTACCACAGTTGTTTAATAATGATAACTTATGCCTGATCCACATTTACTGTACAACTGTTGACCAAGCATTACACTATCATTAGGTGTATTGCTCGTTTTTGACAAGTTTATCATATTTTATGGTTACTTTACATAGAAAAGTCTAGCTTACTTACATGTGCATATTGTCTTAACTTGTCTTGTGTTAAAAACTGGTGGTTGCCTAGGTTGTCCAGTTTATATCCCCATTGTTGTTCAATTTGACTGCAGACAAACTTACAAATTGCACTAATAACTGTAGAGGAATATCCAAATATCGGTTCCAAATCCACCAGTCTGTTTGGATATGCCAGCCTTCTAAGGCATATACAGAGTCCAGTAGTTGCTAAAAGGAAACCCGAGATAGATTTAAGCCGTCAACTTATGCTTCTCAAACTTTATTAGATTTGATATACTGCCAAAACAATTTGGTCGAAAAAATTGTCTACTTACCTGTTACAGTGACCCTATTCACCACAATGGGGTCTGGAAGCATTAAGGCCGCAGCTAGTCTTGGTATGTCTTGTAATGAAAATCTGAACATAGATAGGCAAAGAGTGTTGTTGTATAGTTGCAAATCAAATGCTCCAAAGAGTACGGCTCTGTTACCCAATAATTCATCATCATGCAAAATATGCATTAACACAAGATCATCCACATCGTCGTCATCTTCTGCTTCATCAATTAACATTGGATCCAAAATTGCATCCATGATTGATAAATAATAAGAAAAGCAAGATGTCAAGGTAATAGTGTCACACTATTTTTTAGGTTAAAAATTAAAACACATGTATGGTTACGTTACGAACGCATTTGCTTTATACTTCTTTTTGATTAATCACGTATCTCTGTTACGTTACGTATACGGATAAGGATAAGTGACCTATTTGAAGAACTGCTTTAAGTCGCTATTATTTAATAGATTTATTTTAATTGATTTGTTTTAGAGTGTCATTTGCAAGATACATAGCGTGGAATTGTATTACAAATTTAAGACGTTATTCTATTGAAAGAGTTTATAGAGAGAAAAAGGTTTTTGGATTTCAACCTAGGGAACTTTATGAATGCGCTTTTGATATAGTCACTTCAACACCCGGTAAGTACGGTTCATTATGCTTAACTTCGATATCCTTAATATATGGTATAAGTTTAGAATTATCTATATCTATATTCTTTTAACTGTTACGGTAGGGTTTAAGAATGTCGAACTAAGAAATATAAAAATTTGTATATTTTAGGTTTGCTAATATCGGATGCAGAAATTTTGTATATAGTGTACGAGATTTTGAATGCACTACCAGGAATTAAAAACAAAAATGTTGTAATAAGGCTTAATCATAGTTTACTATTAAAAGCTATTCTCTTACATTGTGGAATTAAAGAAGGTCATCAAGATATTTATAATATGGTGTGGGAGTTTAAGGTAGATGTGAAACGTATTTATTGACGATTATTTTCCTGTAAAGGGTTAAAACTTTTTAATGTAGTGATGATAAAACAGCACTTATCTTTTTAGGAAGGCAAAATGTCCAAAAACGACTTGTGGGTCTATTTTATAGGGCTGGAATTATCAGATAATACAATTAGCATCTTAATGAATTACTTTAATTCAGAATCAGAGATTTCAAAAGCTGCAAGTCAGTTTCAAAGTATAACAAAGAAGAAAACTGGAGAGGCTGGCCAATTTGCTAGGCAAGCGTTACAGGAGCTGAAAGATATTAGTCAATTTGCAGAAACATTTGGTGTAAAGGTAAAAATAGATTTACAAGAGAATTAAGGAAATGTGAAAAATAAAACTTAAGAACATGGAATACAATTACGTACAGTGTGATCAACTTATACTCCGGAGTTTGATACCTCCGTTGTCTCGAGATATACGAAAAAAGTTTCATATAAAGACAAAGTGAGGCTTCACATTTCAAAATTAAAAATTTTATAATATACAGGGTGTTTCATTCGGTTACAGTATAAGTTATGTTTTTTAAATGGAACACCCAATATATTATATTGAATTTCAATTTAATTCATTTTCTCCATTCCGGCAATATAGAGATTTACTAGGTACTTTTAAAGATATGCCGATGTATCAAGTCATCCACAATTAGATTCCACAGAAGTGGTGAATGTAATCTTTCTTGAGGACACCCTATAGTTGTCCTAACGGTGTAAGTTTTGTCATGCATATGTACCGTTTTTCTCTATGCTCAAGCATGGATCCTATCCATCTGCATGTGGTGTTGTTTATTCCTCTTTTCCTGAAGGATTTCTTTATTGATGACATGGATGTGTTATCAAAAGCACCTTCGATGTCTAGAAATGTTGCAAGGGCTATATAGTTAAAGTCCAAGACTCCGAATATGTGAAAATATACAGGTTATTTCATTAAAATTAAGCCGGAAGTCGGCATTATTGAGTTTAGATGTGGAAAAATTTAAAACTGGCTCCAATATAACCCACGAAAATTAGAACAAAATGTGTCAACTTATTTAAAAGTTACAGGGGTGGCCGGTATGTAATCTACTATTACCAAAGAATACACCAACTGACAAGAAGCGAAACTTCACATAAAAACGAATGTGCTGAAGCCATCTTTGAAATTAGTCGTCATATGTCATGCGATCACATATAGACCTTTTGCTTATGGTCTTTACAGTCCCAAATTAGATTAGAGTTTGCTCATTTATTTCTGTCCCTTCAACATCAAAGGAATTTCGCCTGCCTTCGCTTCTTGTCAGTTGGTGTATTCTTTGACTATTACAAAGAAAATGAAGTTTTACCTAGACTTCTTGTTAACCTTAATCCACAACATTAAGTTCTCTCTATAAAATATGTATAAAAAGTATACAGTTTATTTTATTTTTAGTATGAAATGGTAGTCTGTCCAAGTTTAGTTTACAACGTTCAGCAGTATTCGGGGTTGATTTTCCAATTTGCCTGTGAAATTCAAAAAAGGCGCAAGCACAGATCCATGGAAGTGTTAGCTGCAGGAGGAAGATACGATTATATGATCTCTTGGTATCGATCTATAATGGAACAGGCAAGCGTGTCTACTAAAAGTGTTCAACAAGCAGCTGTCGGTGTGTCTATTTCTTTAGATAAATTGGTACAGGCAATTGAAAAGGAACAAAGCGATGAAACGCCAAAATTGAGAAATCTTGACGTTTTAGTTTGCTCTGCTGGAAGCAAGCGTATTGTTAAGGAAAATATGAAGGTAAAATTATTATTTTAATACTTAAAGTACATTATATCTGTAGATTTCTGCTGTTAAGGTCGAGTTAGAAGGTGTATTTTCTACTTCATAGTATCACCCGCATAATTACATACTCAGTAAAGTGATAAATACATGTGTGCATTTTGACTAAAAAATTCTGGCGATAGAAAGTTGGTGACGGAAATGGGCAAAAAAAAATTCTTCTGTAGATACAAATTATAACATACCTTATCAATCAAAGTGTTTTTTTATGACAAAAACACATTCAATCAAATTGACCTTGTACTAATAGAAATACTGCATTTATACAATTAATAATAATAATAATGTTTATTTGCAATAGAGAAAACAGATAAAATAAAAGTACATACAACATTTACAATAAATAGTTACAAATACAAATAAACATAATTTACTCACAGAAGCAGCGTAACTGCTAGTACGTGAGAAAATACATAATACTCAATACCACAAATACATAATACACAATACCAAAAGTGCACAATACAAAATACATAATGTATAATATAAAGTGTTTACTTAATCAGATAAGTCGCAATCTGGCAATAAATAAGATCACAATAGGGCAAATCATACTAAGAAAGTAATTTATAGGTTGTATTTAGATGGGTTATATTTAGTCATATTAGGTAAGTATTTACCTAATAATATTTAAGACCTTTTAGAATTCTAAATTCTTCTTTTTCGAAGGAAGATCGATCATTTAGAACATGCTTTTTCAGTTACAGTTATTGATAATATTATTTAAAGTAGATCTATCAGTTCCTTTAATCCAAAGTTTAGTTTTTTTCTTGAACATATTTACTGAATTAATGATCTTTATTTCTGGGGGAAGAAAATTATAAATTTTGGCAGCTAAGAATTCAATGCAGCGCTGTTTAATAGTTTTTCTACTCGTTTTATAATATACTTACTAAAAGACTAAAATCTGTATCATAATGATATTCATTATGATACAAATTTCCATTATGATACAGATTTTTAAGCCAATAGGAATGCGACATTCGCACAATATTTAATATAGCCATGGATACTTGGTTGACATTTCTGAAATTGATTATATTAGGTGACATTTAATTTGACAGCTGTCAAATAATTTTGATTTTCAAAAGTAACTATATATGATAATTCTTATTAATCGGAGTAGAAAAAATATTGTATGCAACTTTCATGTAATGGCCATTAATACACTCGCATATTATATACGAAACTCGCCTGCGGCTCGTTTCGTATCCTACAACATGCTCGTGTCTTAATGGCTATCATTACATGATCGTTGCATAAAATACTATTTTTCGCATTTTGTAATTCTTACGTTATTTAATTTTTGTCTAGTGTTATAATTATGACTAAAAGGTTCCAATTTAATATTATTTTTATATACGTTTACTAGAATTTTTTGAACATATAGCTCTCTAATATCAAAAACATTACTAATTTTAAATAGTTCGTCACTAGAGAAGGTCTTATTTTTTTTATATATTATTCTAAGGATCCATTTTTGTAATATGTTCAATTTTTCTAAGAAGTTGTCAGAAACCCCACCCCAACAGACCATAGGAAAACTGTGGTTGGATAAGGGAATAATATACGATTTTTAAATGATGTACATCCAAGAATTCTGTTAAGTATTTAATTTTACCTATAAGACCTCTCACTTTTTTCAGAATATTATTAACTTGTAGATCCCAGCGTAAGTGGCGATCGATAATGATTCCTAGATATTTGACATATTCGGCTTCTTGAATATAAATGTTGTTGGATATATTTAAAGGGCCAAGATGAGGAATTTATGGAAAACATTACAATGTTCATAAGCTACTGGACATATTCACAAAAAAGATGATCCCTAGGAAAAAAGAGTGTGACAAACAGAAAATGCGAATTAGCGAAATTTTAAGTTGTTTAATTAGATTGCTACATGAATTTAAACTTCAAAATTCTTTTTAAAAAACACTGATGATGTCGCCTCTTCGCCGAAACAGACCTTTGGGTGATGTTATCCCTTCTAATTACAAACCAAAGGGGGTAATTGAATCTCTGTATTTCGTTGAAGTGTAATTCAATAACATAAACTGCGTCAGTTCAGTCATTACAAAGATAGATAGGTAATTTATAAAAAGTAGCAAAAAAATTACGAATTATACATTTTAATGTCTTTTAAGAAACTCAAAGAATCATTCATTTGGTCTCTGAGAACTAACTGGAAGCTGTTGGAATCCTATGGTGTCTTCGCTGGTTTTCAAACTCGTGACTCTAATATAACGAGTTTGATAGACATATTTTGATTACATTGAGCACATTAAGGTGGGTCGTCTTTGCTAATTGGTGAGTAAGGATTGTGTCTTCAATCCTTAATCGGTACTTTTATTTGTTCATCTCTTGAAGTCAGTGGGGAAGGAGTTTCTCTCTCAACTATTTCATGCATTTTGTTATGGGTTTCATCACCTGCTCCATTTACTTTGCCACTTATCCATATCAAAATTCTCAACAGATAATTTATGGTCTTGGTGAAGTATCAGCTCTAATTTTGCAATATTTCTGTTACTGACTGATTTTTGATCTGAGTTATCGGCTTCTTCGTTGCCCTGTATACCGGTATGTAATTGTACCCATAATAAAGATACATTTTTACTATCGGACTAGTGTACTGGTTCTTGATTTTGAGAATGACTTCGAGTTTTGAGTAGACGTTTTTTAAACTTTGCACAGCACATAATAACTAAAATCTTTTGTCAGGCACAGGCAATTTTAAGGAATGTAATAAAACTGTATTCTGTTGGTATCTGGTAGTCGTAGGTTGTATTTTAAGTCACCGGAAATAACTACTGCTCCCACGCCTGTTGAGGATTTGGATGCATCTGTGTGCATTATGTGGTGTTGGTAACAATTCAATATTCTTAAGAAATGGTATTGAATCGTTACAGGATTGGTACAGTCTTTAGGGAATATTTGTAAGGAAGTGTTTATATGAGGGATGTTTATGATCCTTGGTTGGTTACTATAAGTGATTGGAAGTGTTTTGTGAAGTGGGAGATATTTTTTTGTTTGCGTGGATGGTTGGATAGTTCAAAAAAAGGGAATTATGCTGGATTATATATATTTGCTGATATCCTAGAGGCATAGGAGAGAAGGTACTTACGTCTTAAGGTCTAACGGCATAGCTTTTGAAAATACTTGCAAACTGGAACATGGGCTTGTTTTGTAGGCACCAGCTGCTACTCTCAAGGCATACTTTTGAAGCCTTTCAAGATTTTGTATGTGGGTTAGAGTAAATGTTTGTTCGTCATTAAACGGTGATTGTTTTGAAATTTATGTTTAAAAATGCGTCATTTGTCGAAAATATTATTTAATCTATTCATTTGATAATTTTGATTATACATATATATATTGATGAAAGTTCTTTTGACTCAAAAATATTTTTAAGTTAATATTCCATATGTTATGGCACATTTACTGAAAACGATTCCACTGCCCACTCGTGTTATAACAATGTTTTTAATAAATGTTATTGTCACCACCATCTGCAAGCATTACTCATTTAATTTAAGTTGAATTAGTAAAGGGTAGAGCAATAATAATACATTGGAATATATAATAATAATAATAATGTATTGATGTTTTGAATCCGTCAAGGGAATAACACAAATATTTAATATTTCAGATTTTAAGAAGTTTGTGGGCCGCTGGAATTCAAAGTGCGTTGATAGAAAATATAAATTTGGATGAAATCAGAGAAAAGGCAGAGGATCTGCAGGTTATGCATACTGTTTTGTTAAAAGATAACGAACCAGGAATTGTTAAATTAAGAAGCTGGGAAAAAGACAGGTAAAACTACATAAATTCAGTGTTATACTATTTTTCTATTACTCAATGTACAATACATATTTTATTTATTTATTTCAAGTGACAATTTAATTGAAAAATGAAAGATCTATCTCAAATTTTTTTATCTATTCAGGATATGCTATTTTGAAACGCGCCGCTTGGGTATCCGAGACGTGATTAGATTGGGAACCAGGGTTTGGTTAAATGAAATTAATTTTAGGACAGGAACGGGAATCCCTCGGGAAATATCAGACAAACCTGATCGTCAGAGATCACCCGATACTCTCCAGATGTGTTACTAGGTACACTCAAACACACGAATGTTTGAGAGTAACTAGGGACAACAAGGATTTACGGGAATGTTGTGGAAAGGGTGTAATAATGTTTCGCAATAATGGTATTTCTTCAACGCAGTGGTTAATCGTCGTCTCTTCCGCTTGGAAATTTGTGACGTCCTTAGATAGGCTTATAGGAAAAGCTATCCTTTGTTTTAGAACTACAATTCCGGCTCCTACACCTACTTCTGTCTTGGAGCCGTCCGTATACCAGGTTGCTTCAGCCTGTATGGGTACACCTTTCTTCTCCAGACTTCCCTAGCTAGTATAGATGTTTGGAACTTAGTACAAGATTAGCTCATAACGCGTCCTATCCCTCTAGACAAAAAAGCTAATGTTTTAATAGCACAACCATAATCATTTTTTCTTACAGTCGCGCGTAAAATGACTAATTACTATGTTCAAATGAAATCGTAAAGTCGACAAATGCCGAGGACTGTTACTTTACGCTCTAGCGCAAAAAAGGAATCTTTTTCGCTCGCTTATTTCATCAAATTTGGTGGGATTAGCCATGACGACGAAAAACAATACATGACCGTCAAGTTACCAGATAATACTATACTACCTACTTTATCGACCATTTTAATCGGCTTTATTAATTTCTCACATTATAATTTTTATAACAATTTATATAATAATTTAAAAGAAATTAAAAGGTGAATTTCAAAAGTCATTGTTATTGTTGATATCTCGTGCACGCCTCTACCTAGAGCGACGGCGAATCAAATGTCGACAGGGGAGGGAGGTATAAGCGCTCTGCAGATTCTGACAAGTCTGAACAATTCAGTAGATCTTTTTAACGCCGTAAAGAGAAAGCATTCAAATACTCAAATTGAAATAGGTACTTAAATAGATAGTAAACCAGAAAAACACAAAAAGGTTATTACACGTTTTTTATATCATTTGTGAATTTCATTTTCAATCTTCTTCAATTTCTTCTGAATCAAAAATTGCAATAAATAATTGTAACAATTGTACTTTCATATAATTAATAAATAATAATAATTATAATCTTTATTTCAAAATATGTTTACAGATATACAATATAACTGACCACACATAATGAAATGACGTCTCCCATACAATTTTTTAGAATAAATGATGATTCAAGTAATGATTTATATTATAAGGATCCAAGTGAACCAAGAACTCTTTTACTTTTTTTTTAAATATATTAACAAGATCAAACGAACTTACCTGTGATGTTCGATCTTGATTATATGAAGGCCTCGTCGAAGTAAATAAGATGTTATGTAGTACCCTCGTCTCCGGCGTTAACGTCACATATTTTAAAGTAAACAACACCTCCTTGCCGCTCGCCCCCGGGGTGCCTATCGAACCTCAGTCTTCATTTTGGGCGAACATTTTTTGCAACTATTTACGGGATTGGGTATATAAAGGGTGGGACCTTATTTACTTCGACGAGGCCTTCATATAATCAAGATCGAACATCACAGGTAAGTTCGTTTGATCTTGTTATTATATTCGGCCTCGTCTCGTAAATAAGATGTTATGTAGATATTTAGAGAAAGTTGCAAAAATAAAAATCCGAGTCCCAAAGGTAAATTTTTATTGGTAGGTAAACATAAACATAACGAAAGAAAGTACTCGGATAATATTAAGTTTAAAAATCCGATTAAGAACCAAAAGTAAAATAATCATAAAGGAAAAATGTTAGAACATTACACATTTTCTCAAAAAATTCCAACTTAACTGCTAATGACACTGAAGTAATTATCAAAACTTGACTGCTAAAAATACATAAAGTAAAGGAAACCATTTGACATTAAATAGACAAAACTGCCCCCGCAAAGGATACACTCGGTATAAGGGGCCTGTTGTACACCTGAGCAAACATTTTAGATTTACTAGACCACCCCGCTGAAAGTCTAATAGTATCAAAACTGACACCCTTCCTATTCGCAGCCGAGGTCGAAGCGTGTCTCGTGCTATGAGCAGAAAATTTATTCGTATCTACACCACTTTTCTGCAAAATACTTTTGATCCAGCGACTAAGTGTCTGTGTGGAAATTTTCTTATAAGGTTTTGTAATGGAAATAAATAAACTTTCGATTGATCCTCTAAGAGGACTTGTTTTTTCCATGTAAGAAAGCAGGGTCGAGGCTACGCAGATTTCCGGATCAGAATTCAAAAACGGTAAGTTTAACAATGGCTGAAACCTGTTTTTGGCTGATGTTAATTCTTTTAGGAATAGAAATTTCGATATTTGCCTCTGTTCTATGTATGTTAGCTACCTCTATAGAAGATAATGTTTGCAGGCGTTGACCCGTCGCTAATGCTAATAAGGTAGCTAATTTTTGCGAAAGAACATTTAAATTTATTTCCGCATTTTTAAGTTTCCTAAGATAAAGTAAAACCATCGAGGGATCCCAAGTATTTTGATATTTGGGCATACCTGGTCTTAACATGTAAACCCCTTTGAAAAATCTTTGAATTCTATAATCTTGGGAAAGATCGGGTGCTATCTGAGCTAATGAGCACCTGTAAGTGTTAAGTGAGCTGTATGAGGCTCCTTTGTTGAATTGGGCGGTGAGGAATTCTAAAACCCTTACTGGTGAAACAGAAAATGGATCGACTTTTTCCGAGGCGCAAAACTCCCACCATAGCTTTAGACCCGATACGTATTGTTTCAGTGTGTTTTCGGAAATAGATGCCATGCAGATTTCTAAGGATGATTCGGGAACTTGGCCTAGCTGCAGCGCTTTCCTGATAATAGACCTCCCATCAAAGAAAGGTGTGCTGATAGTGGATGTTGTAATCTGCCAAAGGAAAGAAGATTGTGCTTAGGAGTAAATATTAATGGTTTCCCTACCAAAAGAGATAAGAAAAACGGGTACCATGGCTGGCTAGGCCACATGGGAACTACTAAAATACCTCTCGCTTGGTCAGTAATGATTTTTTCTAAGCTACGCAGAATGACCGAAAAAGGCGGAAAGGCGTAAAAGAAAAACTTCGACCAATTTATTGTAAAGGCATCTATCGCGCAGGCATATGGGTCGTTAAGCCATGAAACATAAAGGTTGCACTTGTTATTTATTCGACTTGCGAATAAATCAATGTCCGAACGTCCAAATCCTTCGACTAAGGACTGGAAATTTGAATCGGCAAGAGCCCATTCTATATCTATGTGTACGCTCCGAGAGGCCTTATCCGCTATAATATTGTCCGATGATCTAATGTATGACGCAACGATAAAGATATCTCTTTTTTCACACCACTGCCAAATTGCCCGAGCAAGACAATTTAGCTTAACGTGTTGTACACTCCCCATACGGTTAATATAAGCAATAGCGGTGGTATTATCGACCCGGCAGAGCAAAGAACAATTTTTTAAATTTCTGGCGTAGCATCTTAATCCAAAAAATACAGCCAAAAGTACGAGATAATTTATAAGCTCGGATTTCTCCTCCTCTGACCAAAAACCATGAGAACTGTTATTATTGCAGTAGATTCCCCACCCCGTATTAGATGCGTCTGAAAAAATTTCTATAACGAAATTCTGTTTCTTTAAAGAATTTTCATTGCTTTTCAAATTTTTTATCCACCAATTCAAGTCATCTCTTAAACTATTCGGTATCTTCATAATAGCGTTAAAATTGCCTCGTGATTTTCTAAGAGATAAGTATTTTTCACGCTCAAACAATTTTGAATATAAATAGCCATATTTTACAGCTGGGCAAATAGATATCAATTTACCTATTATTTTTGAAAAAAAATCTCTTATTTTACATTGTTTTAACTTCTTAAAATTTTGCAACATTACAATTAATTTTTTACGTTTATCTCTAGGAACCGAGATAGTAAGTTCCCGAGAGTTAAACTTAAAGCCTAAGTAAATACATGAATTTCTTGGAATAAGAGAACTCTTTTCATAATTAATAACAAAACCCAAATATTTTAAGAGCGATACAGTTTGTGATATATTTTGTGAGCACTCCTTATAGTTATTGCCCAGCAATAAGAAATCATCTAAATAGATAACCGAGAGAAATCCCTTTTTCCTAAGATAATGAACCACCGGTTTTAAAAGTTTCGTGAATATCATAGGGGCTACATTTATTCCAAAGCAAAGACAATTATACTCATAAATATTGTTTTTAAATGAAAACCTTAAATATTTCTTATGTCTTTCGTGAACCGGGACCAGAAAATATGCTTCCTGTAAATCAATCTTAGCCATAAAACAATTTCGATTGATTAGTCTGGCAGCCACCCTGTGGTCTTCTAATTTAAAATGAGATGTTTCTATATATTGATTTAAATTCTTAAGATTCAATATAAAACGGGAAGTACCATCTTTCTTTGCAGTTAAGAAATACTTGGATAATAATTGATCTTTACAAGCATGTACCTTAGAAATAGCCCCAGATTTTAACATTTTTTCTATAGAATGTGAGATTAACTCTTTCTCCCTTAAGGACCATTTCGGCTCTTTAGGCGACACCGCCTGTGAAGGTTTATTATTGAAAGGAAATTTAACCCCGTTTACCCAAGACAGGACTTGCTTATTGTTTGTTATTTCTTTCCAATGAGACAAAAAATAGTGTAACCTTTCTGCTGATTTCCCTACCTCTACTTCCGGTGATACCTCCTTTCTATGGTGCTGCGCTCCTGACGACGTGGGTGATTCTGCTGGTGGTACTTGGCGGTGGGAACACGAGGCTTGTAGTGTCCACTCTGTCTTGCTCCCCGAAACTTCTTGAGTGGACTTCTCGAGTTTAAAGAACTCCCGGCATTGAAAACCTTCTTAAGTGGAGGTTTATTAACTTTGAGCTGTATCGAAGACTGTTGAATGTTTTTGGCATTTTTGAGTCTATCCTCCAAATCTACCCCAAACAGCCCTTCATCACTGATTGACTGCGATAATGTGTCTTTCCAGTCCTTGTTGAGGTTTAGAGAAACTAAATCCCGCCGTGTTGCACTTTCTGAGTGGTGAAGATCAGACAAAAGTCGACCGGCATCGCTAAGACGTTCGATGATGACCTTATTGTCCTCACCCTTCTCCTGTTTCTCCAATAAATCGGAAATTACGGATCCTATTGCGGAGAGACTTGCACCAATTTGAAGTTGCTTCGTGGCCAGACGCTCGTCTCTTTTTATTACAGGCTCATTGATAGCCTGCGTCACCATAAGGTTTAATTTTGGTGTCTCCAAAAACCGACTATTAGCGGGCGCTGGATATTTTTCTAATAATATCTTCTTTCTCTCGAATTCCAACCCGGAGTTAACAATATGAAGCCATCTGTCCGCCAGTTGTTGGTGAATTGACGGTCCATATACTTTAGCGGTGCCTTTTTCCTCACCTTGCATTGATAAAATATCCTCGTTAAGGGTGGAAGTCGTGGTCGAAGCTGATTTATCAGTTGCTCCGTCAATCGGTGTGATAATCGCATTTCCTTGATCGGGTTCAGCTTCATGAGGCCCATCCTCCTCTGCAAAGAGGAGAAAAGGGGGTATAGGTTAAAAATATTGAATCCACATGGATCGGCAAATTCTGTTATCAAAAACAGAAAACCTGCTATCAAAAACAGGCTCGGGTCAATTATAGTGTTGCGATAAAACATAGGCACGACGTCAAAGCGTGCCCAAACTAATGTGTGCGTTCTATCAAAAGAACAACAACACATCCTGCTATCAAAATCAGGCAACACATCCCGATATCCAGCATATTTATCACCTAAAATAAGTATCTGTAAAGATTATGAAAGAATTAATTAATTACCTTCATCCGAAACTCGTTCCGAAGATGAATCGCTGGAATAATTTATTCTGCTTTTCACACGACGCCTATGACTTCTTTCTGAAGAGGAGTTATAATCCGAACTAGAACTCAAACGTTTTGACCTAGGCTTATGCCTTTCTAAGCCATCCATTCTTCGTTCCAATTTTCGTAACATTCTAATAATGCTCCTGTTATCTCCAGGCGGAGAACGATTTCGCGATCTTTTAGGCATTGCACAAAAACACTTGATTATTTCAAGAAATACGCACTACACACAAAATAACCGGTATGATGTAATTTCTAACGCACAAAGATGAAGACAGGTTCGATAGGCACCCCGGGGGCGAGCGGCAAGGAGGTGTTGTTTACTGTAAAATATGTGACGATAACGCCGGAGACGAGGGTACTACATAACATCTTATTTACGAGACGAGGCCGAATATAATAATCGATTGTGAGTTTTTGATATGTCGCGGTAATTTATTAAAAAACTTTATTGATATATAATAAGGAGATTTTTCAGTGACCGTTAACCTGTGATGTGGATAATACAATTCCCGTTTTCTTGTGTTGTAATTGTGTGACATTACACTATTGGTAAAATTAATAACTTTGTTTTTATAAAAATTCATTAAAACTCACTCAAAAATATATAAACCATACATGGTTAAAATACAATACAAATTTAAATACAGTTCTGCATGAGTCTATATTTCATATAATTTATTATTCTAATTGCTCTTTTCTGTGTAACAAATAATTTTTCAGCGTTACTATTGTTGTCCCAGAAAATTATTATATATATTATAATAATATTATAATAATGTGAACTAAAATGTCAGAGTACTATCTTAAATCATAATCCACTCCTATTGTAACCTAAGATAATATAAAAAACTGTTATAATTATTAAAAGGGCGACTGTAGAAAAAATTATGTGTTTTTCGAGCATAAAGTAAAATTGCCGATTTTAAAAGATTGCCGCGCTTCGCTCTTTCTCGAGCGACAATCTGTTACTTTACGCTCTAAATACACAAATAACTATTTTAAAGCTATGAAAAACTATACGAGTACAAAGCTGAAATGATGAAAATATTAAATGTGAAAATAGTAATAGCGTAGACTGTTCTTTGTTTCCCACCATATGTACTAAACCCAAAAGAATTATTGTAGTATTAATAATTAAAATTGAAAGTAATAAAATATACTCTCACTGAAAATGCTACTTAAACCCAATAGGAATTCCATCGTGGTTTTGCTAAAAACTGAAAAAACACAATCATTATATAAAATCGAGAGAAAAAATTATGTTAGTTACCTTACATTTTAATTAATCTTTGATTCAATTAATCATTTGAAAAATATTTTATAGTAATACTTAGATATAGTAAATACATTGTAATCACTTTTTGATTAAAACTTTCTTAAAAAATTAGAACTATATCAATTGAATTTTTACTTAAATATTCTCAAACATAAAATAAATCCATGTTTAGATTTCAGGAAAAATCATTTTCCGCCAGTGAACTAGTTGAACATTTACAAAGAGTGATTAAAGCGCGAAACGAGGGTAATCCAGACAGCAGTCAAGTGATCCTTTCAAGATCTGAAAGTCGTTCGTATTATGGTGGTGAAAGAAATCAACATACACAAGAAGCCGACGTGGACGTCTTACTCATAGACAAAAAATCATCGAATGCTAGGAAAAGATGTGAAAATCAGGTTTGGTCCTCTTTATTTTTTATTATTGGATATTGCACAAAAAAGTTTGAATAAAAGATACCAGTAATACGTGTGATTTGCCCCTTTAACGATTAATAGGTTGCATTTTTGTTCAATTTCTATTTATTTAAATGATATGATTTATCAATACTATTCTGATTCTTGGATAAAAACAACGTTACAACAAATTTTCTTCTGTCGTTTCTATGTTGAAAAAATATAATCAATAAAAGTTTTCATCCACGACTAATCTATTATTTGTTCATTATACATGAGCTTACTAAATAATTAAGTTGGGAATTCTGGATCCGTTGGCGATACTCGACATTGAACACTGTTTACACAACCACTACACTAACACTTTACACTATCTTACGCGCGTAAGATAGTGTAAAGTGTTATTGTTGGTGTAGTGGTAGTGAAAACAGTGTTCAGTGTTACTAAATAATAATGATATCCAGTACTCACTGGTCTTACTGATTTCTGAATCAAAACGTTATTTGCTTTATTTAATTAGGTATCACAGTTTCAAATTATTTCATTAAAACAACTCAAAAAGCGGAGACAGAGTGAAAATGAGATGTCTTGTAAACCTTTAGATATATGAGAAGTCTCAAAAATTGCCAGTTTGAATATATTACCTCAAAAATCTAGAAACCTATATATATTTGCGCATGAAGCGTTTATGCAATGGGGAATTAACAAAGATACTAGGTCTTTGGCATACTGCGAGACTACAAACATTACTAATACATATTTTGTTTCAATGTTATTTAAAAATAAAGGTTTATAGTAGTTTTAGACAAAATTATTTAATAGTCGTGGATAAAGTATAGTATTTTATTCGCATATAATGGCCATTATTCACGCGGGTTATTTGCGTCACTCTCTACCCTCGTAAATAATGGCGATCATGTTATGCTCGTTATAACATAGTATATTTTTAATAAAAGAAAAAATAATGTAGTTGTGTGCGAGAGCAGATGGACTCGGACCATGTCCATGAAACACAGGGAAAATAATGTAATTATATAAAAAAAATTTAATAACATGTGGATCTCAATTATTTCAGTAGTATAATTACTACTACTACTACTACTAGTATTTCGCGGTATATTACCCCATCAGTTGTTTTTTGTGTTATTTTAAAGAAATAGTAGCTATGTGTGCCTACAATGGTTGATTATTTTCCTTTTTCTATATGAATGTATTCATGTTTACAGATCAGGTCACAATTGAGTAATTTATTTAAAAAACTAACTGGTTTTGTAATGGTTGTTGGACTTTCGGTAGATTCTGATGTAATCAGAACATTGGCTTCCTACTTGGAGTTCGAAACAGAACATCAGTTTCACAAGTCCGTTAAAGATGTGATAGAAAGGTAAGTCCTAAAATATTTTCAGTAACTCTGACAATAATGGGTATTGTTTGCGATCAAATAACTGTCGGTCCTCATATTTCTTTTAGTCATAACTTTTGAACCACTGAATAATCCATTTACACACCAGCAACGTTCATATTACTGTCACTTCAATTATTATGGTTGCTATGTGAAAAGTAGACAATCCCCGTCACTTGCCCCACATGTCCATGTTGTATAAGTGAATTTGTCATTTTGGGAATAATCTACAAAGTGTTCCCAAGTGATTGTCACTCTACATTTTTTTATAAAATATTTTAAATTGAAGCAATAAAAAAATTAGTGAAAATGCCCACTGCACCGTACTAATACCTCTTGTTTATTTTTATTTAGTTTATGATTGGCCCCTTTTTGCAATTTGTTTAAATTTCAGTTTTATTTTTCATTATCTACAAAGTAGAAGTGATTATTACAGTATCTTTTTATTTTAAACAAAAAAAAATCTGAAATCCGAGAATTTCATGAAGAACTGAAGGTCGTATTTTAGTACTATTCAAAACATAATATGTACCTCTTGAGAGCCGGTTCTGGAAATTAACTAAACCGATTGTATTATTAAATTATCACGAGCTGAGTGGTACTAGTTATTGCAAATTAAATTTTTACCATTCATAAAAATTCTTACCACTTAGATCAGAGTGAACAATTTTTGAAATTTATACAGACATCAAATCAACAGACAGAAATCAAACTATCCATCACTTTGTTTTAAAATTAATTATTTTATTAATTTAATTACTAATGAAATGTTTATTTTCAGGCATCCTCGACACAAGGAATATCTTAACAATATATGCGATGAAATATACGACCAGAAAACAAAAAGGAAAAATCCCACTGTTGTTTTATATAGTTTGTCAGATAATTTCCACAAAGTTATTTTTTAATTGTAATTTATAAGACCAAAAATAAACTATTTTTATTGGATTTTTATATTTTATTAAGACTCACTAAATATGCAATTTCTAAAAAATAATACAAAATGTAAGTTTACATTTGAATAAAAACTTACTTTCTATGCACTTTATACTTCTTTTCCGTATATATCCACAATTACTGTCTCCACAATCGGAAATTTTTTTTTATGTTTTACTAGTTTTTTAAATGTTGCTAGTTGTAGTACAAGTTTTTCAAATGTTGCCAAACATTCGGTCAACGCAAAAGTCGCAAAATCAAATTCTTAACCTAAAAACATGTGCTCATATTCATGCAATACAAAATCGTGAAATACTATTAAAGATTATCGCATGGCACGAAATTCTGGTAACGTTAGTATCCATATCCACCACTGTAGCCGCCCCACTGATTGTAACCACCATAATTTCCCTGGGGATATTGCCAGTTCTGGTACTGATATTGATCTCCACCTTGACCATATTGGGGGTAATAATTAGGGCCTTGTTGATTTCCGGAATAAGGCGGATAAGAAGGTTGACCTGAGTTACCATATGGACCATAATTACCATAAGAGCTTGACTGGGAAACTGGTGCTACTGTTTTAGTTTCTTTGGCCTTTGATGAAGGCGGTGGAATCTCACTGAAAAAAAAAGAAAATAGAAATAAATGTGCACTCAGGTGCAAAAAACGGCATTCTTCCGATGTTTATGATTTTCAACAAAAATTAAAGAAAATTAATTTCAGATACATTAATCAGATTTACGAATAAGGCTGAATTTATACAAAATATAAGAGGAAAAGCTGAATGTAAATTTTTTATCATCAAAGTAGTGAAATACAACCTATGAATGTTACTCAAAACCATCCTATAAGCAAGCTTGGGTTATGTCTCATCGTTTTATTATTTATTCTGATATATTATGTCGATTAATTTCAAAGTTATAAAATTTTTAAAGAAGCATTGTGTGCACTATTTTTGTTACTTAATGTTTACGCTACAATAAATAAGAATGCCATGTGTACATAATAATGTTGCTAAGATTAGAGATTCCTTCTCATTGAGAGCTGTTTTATCGTCGTAATATCAGTTTGAGAGAATTTCATTCATTATCGCATTATCTTTTCGTGATATTGAAAATACGATTATTATCGTTACTTATGCACTGTTTTTTATGGGAATTTACTTCCGCTAAAAGAACTCTACTGACTTTCCATGGAGACTATATAAGGAGATCGGACTCCGAGTATTCCAATTTCTGGCAGAGGGCGCCAGTTAAATCCAATACCAAAAACATCTGACCGCAGAAGAATAACAGCCAATCATAACACTTTGACTTCATGGTGTTTTATTGGTTGCTAGCTCATTTGACAGTATGTGAGGTAAATAAGGTTAGGAAACTGAAATGAAATATTTTGTTAATAAGAAATCCGCTTTTGATCTCGTCTTCCAAAATATCCGAAATTGTGATCGTTTGGTGGTAAAATATGATGTTTTGCCAAAAACATTTCTCTTCGGCATGGAATTTTAGAAGACTTTGAAGGTACTGCACAGTTATAATGAGTATAAATCATTAGAAAAAGTAAAGGATTTTGTGTTCAATTGTGCTTTTTCAAGTAATGTACATAATTTGAATCTTATCATAATAAATATTCTTTCCTACTGTAATTATCTTCGAATATTGTTAATCAACTTTGGAAACTAAAAACACCCTGGTTTTCTTAAATTCAATTCACGTCTTCGTTTTAAATCCGCTATGCACTACCAACCACTATTGCAATAATTTTTAACAACGCACACCCTGCCCATTTTTAATTTTAAACAATGTTAATCTTTCTAGTTCGTAATTTGAGATTTTATTATTAATTATCATAAGTAATGTTTACAATTTGACTATGGTCATTTATAAAAACTAAGGTTGTATGGTATTGGATTTGCAGTGGTGAAAAAACAAACTGCTTAGATAGACGATTTTGAGTACAGGTTTTGTCAATTTTTCCGTATGACTTCGAACTTCTTATTTAGCCTCCATGTGACTTTCGTTTAGAAAAATGCGCTGACAACCCCCTGACGTTTCTCGAAAGTCAGGCTGGTTTATTAATGAAATGTGAATGAAAATCGATTCAAGGAATCGAAAGATCATTCACTGGTTTCTGAACATGGTTCTCGAACAATTTTTGTTAATTATTTTGGGAACATACAGAAAATATTTCTCGAACACTTTCTAAGTTAGTTTAAAATACTTACGTTTTTGTTTCCTTCTTTTTTAATGCTTCTTTTGTCAATTTCAATAGTTTCATATATTGATCATGGGCTTCTTGAACTAATTTGATATTTGTACCAAAATCTTCTAAATATTCCAACTTTCTCTGTGCAAACAACACCTTTTGCTCTGGTTCCGTACTGTCTTTGTCTAAAAACAAATCTATCGCTTGTATAACTTCTTTTTCTGTAACGTCTGGTTTTTGTAAAGTAAGATCGATAAGTTGTAGGTAAAGCCTTGGATTATTTGGGTCTTTAGTAATTGCAGACTTTAATATTGAATGTGCCTTATTAAAATCTTTGACAACAATAAAAGTGAACCTTGAATATTTTACTGCAATACTGCTTGCAATTATTTTGTTCTTGGAAGTATTTATGTAATGTTCGTATAGCTGACTGCACTTGTCGTAATCTCCACGTCGCCTCTCTAAAAAAAATAATTAAATATTTTTGTCTTTGTTGTACTCGATATAGTTGAGCTTTAGGAATAATTTGACATTATCAACTCATTTTTGCAATTATGTCACTATTTCGGCAAAGGTGCAAAATGGTTAACATTGATTAACTTCAATGTAGTTTTTGAAATATGCAATTTTAGACATGCGCCAACTAGTGAATTAACTTCCGAACTCAGTATACTCTTCTGTAGTTAACTAAACTAAATTAACACAACAATTAAAATTTTGCTTATTTTTGATTTAGAATAACTCTTCTCGGTATCTTTCTTTTTACAAAAGATACAAATGTTTAAAGAAACCTCTACAATTTTTGTAATTCAAATTAAACTCACAGTGAATTATTTACAAAATAAATCGTAGGTGGCTGGTGTCAATTTTGTCAAAGAAAAGAAATTGATATTTCTTTTATTGTGTCAATATTAAAGTAAGAAAGGTATGGTTTGAGAGTTTTTTTCCAGTTTTTGGATTGATAAGCAAATAGAGCAGTTTGTATGGCGTAGTATAGTTCAAGGTATCATGAATAGGGCACATAATTCAACCAACGACGAATTTGTAAGAGCTACACCTTTGATTCAAGAGGGAAGAAGTATGCGTTATGTGGCCGATTTGATACAAGTGAGTACTTCAACCATCAGTCGAATGTTCAAAAAATTTAGGGAAACTGGATCACACCATCGAGTCAGTGGTCAGGGCAGGAAAAAGAATACCAGCCACCGTGATGAGCGTTTTCTTCGACAACAGGTTTTAAGAAACCGAAAAATGACAGGCAGAGAATTGAGCAGTCAACTTGAAATGGTCAGAAATGTGAGAATTACATCTAAAACGGTAAGAAGAAGAAAACAACTTTCGGATTGACCAGAAGAAGTTGCTTACAAGAGAACACAAACGACGCAGGTTGATGTTTGCAAGGGATCATGAGCATTGGGGCTGTTGATGACTGGAAATAGTATATTGTGCAGCAAGTTGGGAAAGTTCAACTTTTCTCACTCGTGTGTTTGCGGCACTCGCCCTTCGGGCTCGGGCCACAAACTTCCACACTCGTGAGAAAATTACTTCCCCCACATGTTGCACACCATACTTTTTCTACAACTGCACAAATTTAAAGAATACAAGTACTTCGCAACATTGAATATTGTGACCAAAGTGTAGACGCCTTTAATTTTTTTGACAACTCTTCAAAATATACCAAAAGAACACTGTCCGAAAAAGATTTTATTTTTGTACTTCTTCTCCACTCCATAAATTTTTCGTATGCCAATTCATATTTTTTTCTTCAAATTTCCGGCAACAAATCCAAAGTTACTTTTTCAGCTTTTTCCAATATCTCTGGCGGAGTATTATTAAAATCTTCACTACTGCCAATATCCATATTATTTGTGACATATTAATATTTATATTTTTAATATGTTATAATTATTATGATGTTAACGAGCCGCCTATGGCCTGATTATAAAAAGTAACATTGGACTTGACTGAAATTAGAAATAAAGTTTAGTTCTCGATCACATGGCAAGTGTTTGATTTCACACATAAAATATATGATATGGCGCAGTCAGAAAAAAAAGTGAAATAGATTAAAAAAGTTATTTAAAAAAGAAAAAGTTGAAACGTAAGTGCAACAGTGCTACAAATAAAATATTAAAAACATGGGAGACTACAGAGGAATTACACCTATGAATTTTACTGGCAATTTGTCAGAAAACTGGAGGTTATGGCGCCAGAAATTTGAAAACTACCTTATAGCTTCGGAAGTCAGTAAAAAGGACGCAAAAGTACAAATTGCTCAATTACTTCACTACATAGGCGAAGAAGGTATGTCCATTTATAATACTTTTACCTTTATAAATGATGATGAAAGAAATAAATTATCAACAGTTATAGATCAGTTTGAGGCTCACTTTATGCCAAAAAAGAATTTGTCGTATGAAAGATTTGGATTTTTTAGTAGAAAACAATTAGAAGGTGAAACAATAGAACAGTTTGCCACTGATCTTAAAAATAAAGCAAAATCTTGTGAATTTGGTGACTTGAAAAATAGTCTTATAAAAGATATTTTGACGTGTGGGCTGCAAAGTCAAAATCTGAGAGAAAGATTACTGCAGGATGATGAAAAAACCTTAGATGAAGCTGTTCAGTTGTGCTTATCAGTAGAAAGTTCCAGAGAGCAGTCAACTATAATTTCAAAGGCAGGCGCTAGTATCCAAATAAATGCCCTTCAAAGAGGTCAAAACTGTTCACACTCACAAAAAGTGCAAAAAGGTAATAAATTTTACTCCAATTCTCCGAGAAAAGGAATAGCAAATCAGCAGGGTCATGCGCAGTCACAAGCACAGTGGACAAGCAAAAATCCAAGAACTGGTTCGAGCTATTCCAATTCAAAATTTACCAATCAAACAAAGTTTCAAGGTCAAGATTGTTGCTACAGGTGTGGTGGAAGTAAACACGGAAAGTATCGTTGCCCGGCATATCGGAAAAAATGTGAAATGTGCGGTTTTTATAATCATTTTTCGAAAATGTGTAATAAAAGAAAAGTAAATGAGGTTAATGTGAAAGAAAATCAAGATGAAAGTGATTATGATTGTGTTTATGTGTACAGTATCGATCATATATCCTCAAAAAATAATTCTTGGTATGTTTATCTAATACTAAATAATAAGGAAACTGTATGTTTTAAATTGGACACAGGAGCCCAGGCTAATCTCATTTCCATAAATAAATTGAAAAATTTAAAACCAAATAATTTAATTATTCAAACAGAAACAAAACTAAAGTCATATACTAATAATGTTCTTCCTGTTATTGGTAAGTGTTTTTTGCAATGTAAATATAAAAATGTTACTGCAATAGTAGAATTTTTTGTAAAAAATTGGAATTTAGAGTGTATACTTGGTTTAGAGGCTTGTCAAAAGTTAAATTTAATAAAACGTATTGATGCAATTGAAAGTTTTGATGTAAAACAAATTGATGTAACTGAAGAACCATTTATAAAAAATTGTAGCGCTATAATAAAGGAATATCATGATAGGTTTTCGGGTATAGGATGTTTAAATGTAGAATACAAAATAGAATTGAATGAAAATGTTCAGCCAGTAGTTCACCCCACTCGCAAAATACCTATTCCATTGAAAGAAGATTTTAAAAATACTTTGGATGAATTAGAAAAACAAAAAATAATTAAAAAAGTAAACGAGCCAACAGATTGGGTTAACTCATTAGTAATTTTACGAAAAAATGATGGATCACTTCGCATTTGCTTGGACCCACGTGATTTAAATTTAGCTATAAAACGAGAATATTTTCAAATACCAACCCTTGATCAAATCATATCAAAATTGACAGGTGCTAAATATTTCAGTAAGTTGGATGCCACTAGCGGGTTTTGGCAAATAAAACTCGATGATTCTAGTGCCAAATTATGCACTTTTGGAACACCATATGGGCGCTATAGCTTTTTAAGAATGCCCTTTGGGATAAAATCGGCTCCTGAAGTATTTCATAAATATTTTAAAAAAGTATTCGACATAGAAGGAGTTGATTTATATATAGATGATCTTATTATTTGGGGTAAAACATTAGCTGAACATAATGCTCGTTTAAAAAAAGTTTTTGAAAAAGCCAGATTAAATAACATAACTTTTAATAAAAAGAAATGTAAATTTTTAATGACAGAGATATCTTTTATGGGTCACAAAATAACATCAGAAGGTTATTATCCAGGGCTAGACAAAGTAGAAGCAATAAGAAATATGCCTATACCTACAAATAAAAAAGATGTACAGAGGTTTCTTGGGATGATTACTTATGTGGGTCGTTTTATACCAAATTTATCAAATTTAAATTCGCCATTAAGAGAGCTCATAAAAAAGAATAATATGTTTGTTTGGACTGACCAGCATACTGAATCATTTCAAAATTTAAAAAGAAAATTAACTGAAGCTCCTGTTTTGCAATATTACGATGTGAATAAACCAGCTGTTATTTCTGTAGATGCATCGAAAAATGGAATCGGTGCTTGTTTACTGCAAAATGGGTTACCTTGTGCCTATGCTTCACAAGCTTTGACTGAAACTCAGAAAAGGTGGGCACAAATTGAAAAAGAATTAGCAGCTATTTTGTTTGGATGTCAAAAATTTTATGAATTTGTATATGGGCGCACCTTTTCAGTAGAAACTGATCACCAACCGTTATTAGGAGTTTTTAAAAAACCATTATTTGAATGTCCTGCGAGATTACGGCGTATGGTACTTCAATTACAAAAATTTGACTTTAGATTAATCTATAAGGCAGGAAAAGAGTTATTTTTATCCGATGCTTTATCTAGAGCGTACATTGAAAATAATGAAAATTCAATATCACTCGATGATAATAGAGAAGTATGTGTTATAGAAAATAATTGTAAATTCAGTGATAAAAAATTTTGTGAATTTGTAAAACTTTCGAGTGAAGATCCTGAAATGTTTTTATTGAAAAAATTTATAAGAAATGGTTGGCCCAATAAAGGAATTAAAAAAGTGCCAGATTTAATCAAAGATTATTACAGGTTTAGAAATGAGATTGTTGAAAGCAATGGTCTTTTGTTTAAAGGAAATCAAATAATTGTACCCAGAGATTTGAGGTCACAGATAATAGAAAAAATACACTTTGGTCATTTTGGAATAATAAAATGTAAAAATAGAGCTAAACAATCTTTTTTCTGGCCTGAAATGAATACAGAAATTGAAAAAACTGTATTAAAATGTAAGATTTGTCTTAAATATAGAGTAAATAATCAAAGAGAGGAATTAAAGCAGCATGAAATACCTGAAATTCCATGGTATAAATTAGGTGTAGATATATTGTATTTAGGTTGTCAGATGATTTTGCTAGTAGTAGATTATTATACAGAATGAGAAGAAAAAGCACATTCCAATACTGTTATAAGTATTCTGAGAACATTATTTAGTAGGTTTGGCATCCCAGCCGTATTAATTTCTGATGGGGGACCTCAATTTTCTTCTGTGCTTTTTAATGATTTTTCGAAAAAATGGGATTTTCAACACATAGTTACTAGTTCACATTATCCACAGTCCAACGGTATGGTGGAGAGAACAAAACAAACTATTAAAAAACTGCTTAGAAAAGCCATTGAAGAGGGAAATGACATTGAGTTAGTTTTGCTTATGTATAGAAATACACCCATGGAATGTGGATTTTCGCCGGCTCAGCTCATGCTGTCCAAAAATTTAAGGGATATACTGCCTACAACTGAAGAGGCACTTAAACCTCAAAATATTAATTTTAATAATTACAACAAAAATTTATCCTCAAAAAGAGAATCGCAGAAATTTTATTATAACCGATGTTATAAAAACTTAGAACCTTTAGAAATAAATAATAAAGTACGATAATTAAATCATTCAGGTTCTAAGTGGGAGTTTGGCAAAATAATTAATAAACCTCGAGAACGTTCATATATAATAGAAAAACAAAACGGAAATCAAATAACAAGAAATCGTAGGTTTATTGAAGGTTTGTCAGACCCCGAGACGGAATCAAAAATAGAATTGGAAAGGGAGGAAATAGATGATGACTATGATTTGAGTTCTTTATTTGAGCCAGAGGTCTATAATGTGCCACCAACAACATCTTCAGGTAGAGTAGTGAAAAAACCAGAAAGATTTGGTTATACTTAAACTATTTTTTTTTTCATTGATTAGAATTAACAATGTTTAGATTTAGAAATTTAGTATTATAATCTTTTTGTTTTATTTTTTAAAATTGAAATAGAAGTTTTTCTTTTTTTTTATTATAAAAAGGGAGATGTGACATTTATATTTTTAATATGTTATAATTATTATGATGTTAACGAGCCGCCTATGGCCTGATTATAAAAAGTAACATTGGACTTGACTGAAATTAGAAATAAAGTTTAGTTCTCGACACATGGCAAGTGTTTGATTTCACACATAAAATATATGATATTATAAATAAGTATATGTCTTGTTAAACTAATATTTAATGGATATTGGAATTTTTATCAAAGCACGATTGAAACTACCTTTAAGAATTTAAGAACTTCTAATATAATCTGACAGTTTTGTGACAACTGAGTAGGTATTTAAAGATGACAGTAGCCTACTAAGTTTTTGTCGATTTTATTTGATTCTCCATATAAATTTTGGTCCCTATCTGACACTAACGAAAAAATTCGACAACTAGACAATCAATAATATTTTGAAGTTCAAGACTGCAAAAAATTTGTTGTCAAATTTTCAAGGTCCATTCACAGTAGATCATATCCTTGATAAAATGTCTTAAACTAAATATTATTGATTGTCTAGTTGTCGAATTTTTTCGTTAGTGTCAGATAGGGACCAGAGTTTTAAAAACTTAATTGTTATTGATAACGGTAGCTGGAACGCTACCGAAACGTTGAATTAGAAAATATAAAAAAGATTGTAGTTTAATTTCCCAAAATAATTAAAAAAAAAAGAATAATATTATTGAAGATCACGTTATGCCATTTGCACCATATATAGGAGATAATTTAATTTTCATGCAAGATAATGCAAGGCCTCACATAGCAAGATCTTTGATATTATGTAAATGAAATAAACATCCAAAAATTAGACTTTCCTCCACGAAGTGATGACAAACCCAATGGAGCATATTTGGGATGTTCTAAGAAAATCGGTCCGAAGGCATGTACCTGTTTCAATAAACATGCAAGATTTTTAATGTATAGTTTAATTTAAATTTAATAATTGATACTGTTCATATTAAGAATAAATAATTTTTTAGTTTTTTTGTAGAATATAAAGTTACCTCTCAAAAATTGTAGTTTTCTTTAAAAATGAGTATCTTATGTAAAGAGAAAGATATTGGAATTAATCAAAAAACAAAATATCGAGAATTAGTTAGTCTTTCTTATCATTTGCAAAGAAAAAATGTGTAGCCTTCAGTTTACCCCACGGGTTGTTTAGAATTTACGGTACTTAAATATCGTTTCATTCCACCCGGTATAATAAATTGTCAGATTTATTTTCACAAAAATTTAAAATGCTTGTGATAATTTCAATGAATTTGCTACCATAAACCAAAAAAATTAATTTTATCATTTTAATTGGAGGGAATTAAAAGAGTTATTCTAAATGAAAAATAAGCAAAATTTTAGGTGTTGCGTTAATCTTGTCCATGAGTTTAGTTTAAATGCATTATTGAAGCCTGACCAACGGTTAACTAGAATAATAGTTCAACCTGTCGAGTTACAACGCACTAAATCCTTTTCATATTTATCCTTATCAGTAAAACTGGTTTGGTACTTACCCAAATTAATTCTTCGGTAAGCAATTTGTAACACATTGGGTAGGGACTTCTCTAAATTCACTAATATTTCTGCTGATCTACTAGAACTATCAACATGCTCCTCAAACATCGCCCACTGAAGATGAAGATTGGGTTTTTTTAAATGGTGTATGGTGCATGCGCGTTCATAAACATCTCTTATTTTAGGTGTAAGTTCTGGGTCCTTCAAGTTCTCCAAGTAATGTACAAACTAAAATAAAACATAATTTTTTTGGAAAAAAAATCTTTTAAATTTGACAATAAAAAGAAATTGAATTCCGGTGTTTACTTTTTTCAGAATTGGCTTATAACATAATAAATAGTATTACTTTTTTATAATTGATGCGGGAATTATTTTTGCACACAAAAGAAAATTTGAAATTTAACACCCTATTGTGTACAAGAGAAAAATAAGTTAAATGAGAAGTATCTATTATGTTAACGATAAAATTAAAAACTAGTTTTTTTTACCTTCAACCAAAATTCTTCATAAAGTGCACAGGCGATGAGACATCTTTCAAACAATACGATGATTCTACCTCTGTCTCCCTGTTCAGTCTCGTAATCTAAGTAGTCCTGCCAGTTTTTCAGCTGACATCTCTCTAATGGTTTAACGTGGAAATAAGGTCGTTTTATCTATAAATAATAAATTTATCAAAATTTTGTAAAAAAAAGAGCATTAAAATATTTTTGTTTTTGTTAAGTAGTTCAGATGGCCCTTGCATTGTCTACAGTTATGTGTTCTGCGTTGCTTCTTGTTCACATAACATTGAAACAACATTTTAAGCAAATTCATCATATTAGAATTGACTGTCAACTGTCAGGTTGATACAAAACATTTTAAAAAGCATTTGGGTTTTACAATTGGTGCAAAAGAAATTTGTATGTTAAATACTTTATGTTAAATTAATGTAAGTAATACCTAAAAACGACATAATCTTTATTGTTGATAGTAACGGTAGACAAAATACATTGCTATATTCAACATTGAATAATATGCTTTCCAATTTTAAATATAATATCTATATCATAGATTTTTCTAAACATCTTATAATCATCTGAATACAGAAGACTCTGATGGTACACAAGATGGTAAATCATTAATGAAGATCAGAAACAAAAGTGGGCCAAGGTTTGAGCCTTGTGATCAGTAGAAAATAAAAGTTCTGGCATCCCTATTTTTGACACAATGATGTATGTGTATGTATGTATAGTAAATTTTATACCCATTTAGAATAGGACCATCCTTATTTATTATTAATAAATCGGTTGAAACAAAAAATTACCAACAAAAATGAACGTCGTAACTAATTTATTAGATGTCACGTTTTTGAAGTTACGTCAAATTTTGATTTCATGTTAATGTCATAACGCAAAATAAGATATAAAAATGCGATATTCTGATGAATCCAAAAAACTTATGCTTAATGTAGTAAACTATTTTCAAAACGATTTAGAATCTCGATTTAAGGCAATTCAAAAAGCGTCCGAAGCACTAAAAGTTCCAGAAAGCACATTATATAATCTTGAAAAACCAAACAGAGCTACAGATTTCGAATTTAGAAGAAATATGTCTGCAAGCGTTTCCCGGAGCAAAACCCGAATTACAAAAAATACCCTGCATTGTTTGAGGGAAGTAATTTATAAAATGTATGCGCGAAAGGATAAAATCACAGTAGAAACTATTTTACGGCAATTTATCGAAGAGTCTCCAGAAACTAAGATTTCCAAAGGTTCGTTATATTTGGGAATTAAAAAAATGGGTTTTCATTTCAAAAAACAGGATGGAAGAAAACATTTATTGGAAATGCCTGCAGTCAGATTAAAAAGAATATTATTTTTCAACAAATACCATGCTGCTAAAAGCAAAAAGTTCTTTACACCTGTTTTTCTGGATGAGACATGGGTTTTTAGTAAAAGCGGGTACAGAAGAATGTGGCAAGATGGTACTAAACACAGTGATTTAAAAATAACTGGAAGTGGGACACGATATGTAATTGTTCATGCCGGTAATAAAAAAGGTTTTGTGGCAAATGCATCGCTTATTTTTAAATGCAATTAAAAAACAGGCGATTACCATGATAACATGAACACCGAAAATTTTGAAAATTGGTTTAAACAGCAACTAATTGTAAACTTGGAAGAACCATCGTTAATTATAATGGATAACGCAACGTATCACAGTCGCCTGGATGAAGAAATCCCAAGAAAAAGTTGGAGTAAAACACGCATGTTAGAATGGCTCAAAAAAAAGAATATTCCTTTTCCAGATCACATTTTAAAGGATGCTGTTTGGAATATAATTGAAAAGCAAGTTTTGCCAGAAAAAAATTATCATTTAGACAAATACGCTGCCGAGCATGGTCATTGTGTTCTCAGGCTACCACCCTATCATTGCCATTTTAATGCCATCGAAATGGTATGGTCAGAAAGTAAAAGGCAGTATGACCAAGCTATTACGAAAACTGCAAGGTCACCTACTGAAGTCTTAAAAGTATGGAATGACGTTGTAAAAAATGTACCGGAGCAACACTGGCAGAATTACATAAATCATACAGAGAAAATTATTTCTGAAGCATGGGAAGTAGAAAACAAACTGGACCTACTAAACATCGAACCTATGGTGATCTCTGTATCCAATGAATCCGATGATGAACTATCACTTTCCGAAAGTTATTCTGATTTAGAAACTAATTAAACTTTGCCTTGAAGATCACATTGTCATTTTTTTAAAATCTAGAATTTGTACTTAATCGAACTCTGAATTGCCATATTTTTTTAAGAAAACTATGTATCTAGTTAATAAAACAATGTTTTTAAAATTAGTGCGCTTCTTTTATATTCTTTTATTATGTCAACATCTTTAGAATTTTATGAATTTCATAAAATTAATTTGTATTATTACAAACCGCCACTGATAATATGAAATTTCAAGTCACTACGCCAATGCAATAAGAAATATGTCAAGTATTTGACATGACAAAGGTCATAACCTAATTTTTTTCATGCGGGTTCAGATGGTTCAAGAAGCCGCATACGTTAAGTTACTAAAACGGCTGGTACCTCTAAATAGGTATTAATTTTACTATATGTATGTATGTATGTAAACTGGGGTGACATTCACTGAGACCTAAAAGATCTATCTTGACACAATGATTTGCCAGATCACCTCGAAAATATTTATTTCAACGATTAATTTATTCTGTAAGGAATAAGGAAAAGAATAAACGTCATTCATGATTTTTTTGAATAGAATTTGAACCCAGTAAATATAACATATATTTGTTATTTTTTCAAATACTTCACAATTTTCTCATTTATAAACATTCTTACCCCTTCTTCATAATTCCAACGTGCTGTCACTGCACTAACTGTATTTTTATGGACTTTTCTGCGTATCGAAATGATTCTTTCCCTTAGTGCTTTTGTTTCTTCATCGGAACTAATTACTTTTGATTGATCTTCGTCACCAGGTGGAGCATCACTATCAGCTGGAGGAGAATCAGTCGAGACGTCATGTTTAAGTTGTTGTCTAACTTCCTTACGCAAAGCAAGGAATTCGTCTACATCTAACACTTTGTTAGGCGCGTTTGAGGTGATGTGTTCTTGAAAACTTTAAAAAATTACACAAATTCAATTAATCATGACTATTTATATTTATTTTATTTAGAAATAAACTGCCTTAAAATGTAAGAATACCATCATGTGTTTAAGAATGGATAAAAGTAACACTTAATATTCTGCTAAAACAAATGCATTAGATAAAATGATTCCTTGGTAAATTAAAATAAAGAAAATTCCATTTTCTGTAAAAAAAATATACAAAAGGGTACATAAGATCCCAAATTTTTGAAATATTTAAAAAAATTATATTTATTTTCCTAACTAGTGCAGAAAGTGATACTTTTCCGCACGCGACCGCAGTTGTCCAAACGACGCAATGTGATCAAGTGTGGAAAAGACACTTCCAGTATGTGTTAGGAACAACATTTCTACGAACGGGCGGAAAAAAAATGTAATTAGATATAGAATAAATAAATAACTAACAAGTTTATTAGTTACCTTCTGGTTATTGATGTTATTATTAATAGTTATCTCGATAGTTTAATTAATTTAATTAAGGCAATATTTAACAAAATTCCAATAAAACGGAAAAATGGTTATAAAGTGATGAGGATAAAACTGGCAGCCGAACACCATCGTCGTTACCTTTTGAATTGGAGAACCGCAAATAGCAATTATTTTCCGCAAAAAATGTTACGCATGAAAGAAATTTGATTACATTTTTTTGAGTACTCTAATAATCGAAACAAGCTTTCGGTATTACGGCTGCGCAAGTCTCCGCAATTTACAGTGTTAAAAAAAATAATGAAATATAAAATTTCACAAAAAAGGTTGTAAATTCTATACGCATCATAGAAATTTGATAAAACTTTTTTTGAGTATAAAATAACGAAATACTAAACCAATGAAATAAAATCGAATAAAACCAAAAGAACATACAACTTTAATCCAAAACAGAAAAGAAACCTAATGCACTAATTAGACTGGGTAGACCAGTAGAAGATCGGTATTGTCTCGCTAGCTAGCTGGCGACTCTATAAGGTGCATAAAAGATGTTAAAGTGTATCTTTACTCTCATTTTACTCTTTAATGAGGGTATTTACGAAAAATTTGTAAGAGCGAAAATATTATCATAAATGCTTCATCGATTACACTAGAAAAAAAATATTGAGTTATTTGTAGTGTAGATAGCGGCGGCTTTAGCAGCCGTTGATACGGAATGTTTGTTTTGATTATTAGAGTAACAAAAAAAAGTTTTGTCAAATTTCTAAGATGCGTATAGAGTCTACATTTTTTTTTAAATTTTATATTTCGTTATTTTTTTCAACAGTGTAGATGGCGGCGGTTTTAGCAGCCGTTGATTCTGAATGTTTGTTTTGGTTATTAGAATAGTCAAAAAAAGTTTTATCAAATTTCTATGATGCGTATAGAATCTACAACATATTTTGTGAAATTTAATATTTCGTTATTTTTTTTACAGTGTAGATAGCAGCGGATTCAACAGCCGTTGATACTGACTGTTTGTTTTGGTTATTAGTACTGAAAAAAAATTATCAAATTTCTTTCATTCGTATTCAGCGTGCGGAAAAGTTGTAACAGCCCGTAAACTTGTAAGTGCTCATCAGTATACGGAACAACAACAAAAATTCAAAAGAACGTTTGTCGGCCGGTTCTTAGATCGATAGAGGGGACAATTTTACATCTTTCAGTGAATTCACTAAAAGATGTAAAATTGTCCCCTCTATCGATTGGTGAAGACTAGAACGTTCTATCTTTCCTATTTGTCGAGTTATGAGTATTTTTTGTTTTGAAAAGTGGATTTTCGAAAATTTCATGACTCCATTTGAAGGCGAAATAATGATTTTATCACAAAACTGATTGTGCCAGTCGATTTTTTGGACAAAAAAACCCCTCTTTACGAATTTTTAGCATTTTTTATAATTTTTTTGTCGAAAATTTAGAACAAAGGGGGAAATGGTAATATTTTGAGAAACAAATTGCTTTTTTCTAACTCCCTTAATCCTTGGCAATATCGACTCAAAATTCACTCAAATATGTAAAATTGTCCCCTCTATCGATTGGTGAAGACTAGAACGTTCTATCTTTCCTATTTGTCGATTTATGAGTATTTTTTGTTTTGAAAAGTGGATTTTCGAAAATTTCATGACTCTATTTGAAGGCGAAATAATGATTTTATCACAAAACTGATTGTGCCAGTCGATTTTTTGGCCAAAAAAACCCCTCTTTACGAATTTTTAGCATTTTTTATTGTCGATAATTTAGAACAAAGGGGTAGGTATGGAAATATTTTGAGAAACAAATTGCTTTTTTCTAACTCCATTAATCATTGGCAATATCGACTCAAAATTCACTCAAATATGTAAAATTGTCCCCTCTATCGATTGGTGAAGACTAGAACGTTCTATCTTTCCTATTTGTCGATTTATGAGTATTTTTTGTTTTGAAAAGTGGATTTTCGAAAATTTCATGACTCTATTTGAAGGCGAAATAATGATTTTATCACAAAACTGATTGTGCCAGTCGATTTTCCGGCGCAAAAAACCCCTCTACGAATTTTAAGCATTTTTTATTTTTTATTGTCGATAATTTAGAACAAAGGGAAATATTTTGAGAAACAAATTGCTTTTTTCTAACTCCATTAATCATTGGCAATATCGACTCAAAATTCACTAAAATATGTAAAATTGTCCCCTCTATCGATTGGTGAAGACTAGAACGTTCTATCTTTCCTATTTGTCGAGATATGAGTATTTTTTGTTTTGAAAAGTGGATTTTCGAAAATTTCATGACTCTATTTGAAGGCGAAATAATGATTTTATCACAAAACTGATTGTGCCAGTCGATTTTTTGGCCAAAAAAACCCCTCTTTACGAATTTTTAGCATTTTTTATAATTTTTTTAGACTTATGTAAGTGTTTATAAATCTGTGGGCTGTTCCAACTGACTGTAGAAACTATTCGCATTTCCAGAATAATCTTATAATCGAATATATTCTTTAAATATTCAGCTTCCACTAAATTTTAAACTTGTATCACAATTGCACAATCGTCAGAGACCAAAACTATGACCCTTAATATGTTCACTAAATTTCGTTTGTACAAAATGTGTGCAAATTCACGAAATTTATTTTGGTAATAGTTAGAATATATTACATTTACATCACTTACTTGTCAAAATGTGCTACATATCCTTGAGTGGGAGTGGCAAGTAATCTGTCGTATATAGCTGTAATTTTCTGTAGTCTTTTTCCTTCTGTTTCCCATTTGATAAGAGAATCCCACAATCTATCAGATCTAAATTCTAATCCACAAGCTGCAAGTGCTCTCTCAAATTGAGATCTAACAAAATCTTCATCTTCTGTTCTAGCGGTTTTTACGTAGGTTAAATAATGGATCCAGAGGTCGACTGACAGAGGTATCGCCTTTAGTCCTCGTTCGAACACCTTTGTTATAATTATTAATTAGTAAGTTTGAATCTAGAATCGCAGGTGATGTGTATCAAAGTGTCCATAAATATAATTTGCACTTACTTTTCCACGTTTTTTTTTTAAATAAACTGGCAAATTAGAAACTTAATACACATCAGCTGGCAAATATGCTGAAATAGATTTGATTAGTTCATATTATATTTTATTAAAATGTATTTGAAGCCTATTTTATGACGATTTTTTAATTTCCTTACATTTTATTACTTTGGGGATAAAAACCCATCCAGCGATGTGGACTCTGACAAGCTCGAGTTACGCCAGGAATCTTTCAGTCGATTTTAACAAATCCCAGATGAATATTCGATTTTATATCATATTTAAAACATAAATGAAGGCTAATAATGATAGTGTGTAAAATATTAACAACCAACTTAAATAAGATACAAATAATAACATTACAATAATAACAATAATTGTATTCACTACTATAATTAATATTTTCAGCAGCTTCTGCTACGCCGAGCTGTAGGAATTGCAAAATAATTATATGTGAGTTTAATAAAGCATTCCACGAGTATTGTGTTTTCCAAGAAGACGTACATACCTCTTCACATTTCTTTTTATTCCCTTTTCTTTTTTCATAATCTGCATATTTTCGCCAATAACCGTAACAGTATGGATAATGGGACAAAAAGGCATCGTAAGCCTCTCTTGCAGCTTCCATATCATTCTAGAATAAAAAATATTACACATAATAAAATAATATTGAAGGCATAAAAAAATATTACTATACGACTAAATAATGAAATACTCTATTTTCTCAAGTACGAATAAGAATGACTCTCGGCCATATCTCAGGAAAAGTTTATGGTACAGCTTCGGGACAAAACAATTATGGCCCCGATAAAAAAAAGTCACGGCCCGGCAGATGTAAAACAATATAATTAAAATTATTATTGCCAAGATTTTTGACGTAATTAAATGAATGAAAATTGTATTTTATTTTATTAAGACTACTTTGGGTGGGACAATCAGTATAGCAAACTTTTAATTATTTGAAAATATCGATTGTTCAATTTTTCTTTGGATGGGACAATTAGTATAACAAATTTTTAATTATTTGAAAACATTGACTGACTTTGCTTGGTTGAGACAATCAGTAATCTTGTATGTTTCCTTTTAAAAACGTCGAAAAATTGCAACAAATTTTCCTTCGGGACTAGGAATAATTTTTCAGATATTGGTCTGCGCGCGTATTGTTAAAAATTTGATGGCATTAGATGGTCGTGCCGTTTGCTGTTCCAGTCGATTTTACTGCCAAAGGCCCGCCAATAGATGTTTTAAATCGAAAATATGGAAATTAATTACAGGCTTGTAGGTGCATCGCTAGATAGCGTTATTGAATACTAAAAATTAAAAAAGCAAAATGCAAAATTTTACTAAAATTCAAATAATAAGTGGGAGAGAGTGAGGGCTTTGACATAGAAAGACGCCTGTCCGGTTCTGCTCAATCGATCTTTGCAAACTAGGTCTGATTGAAAAACAGTTCATTTCCACCAATAGGTTTGCTCGTAGAGCGGTCACAAACGGTTGGAAACTGGACGACTCACTCGCAGTGAATACAAACCGTTCATAGAGAGGCATGAGTCGTCCAGTTTCCAACCATTTGTGATCGCTCTACCAACAAGCCTAATGTAAAGGTTAAAAACTCAACGCAATTTAATAAGTAACGTTTACGATAGAAGTGTTAAAGTTCATTTTAACCAGGAAAAATAATTAACTAAAAATATTAAATCAATCAAAAAGAACAACTAGTACGCCTATGTATTTCTGCACCGTTTAACAAATACAGCGCAAGGTTGGGACAAAAAGTTAATTCTTCTTGATAACGCTACCGAAACATTGAAAGGAAATATATAAAAAATATTGTGGTTTTATTTCAGAAAAAAAAAACAATACAATAGGATATAATGATATAATGAGCATTTAATGATGGGTATAAGACAGCATGAAAATTACGACCCGAGCCACAAGTGAGAGTTGTAATGGATACAAATGTCTTCATTGGGCATTAAATGTTGCATACAGTATTTTTTTTTACTTTAATTTTATCATTAGATATACACAAATTTTAACAAGTAAATTTCAGAGAACTGTCAAATTCAATTAATTCAAGATCTGTCATATAGATAGTCACAGCCATATCAGATATTGACCTAATATTTAGAGGTTTCATTCCAATTAGATGAAAACTTGCATTTTAATTAATATCATTAAAGCAAAGTTCCTGCTATCTAATGATAAAATTAAAGTATGAGAGAAGAAAAAAGGAAATTTTATTTTATTATTAAATCTTACCGCTTGGTCAACATATTGTAATAAATAAGTCCATCCGGTAAAATCAGTAGGATCGTCATTAACTGCTTTCCAGTACTTATCCAATTCTGGCAATTTTTTCGGTTTTGGCTTTTCTTCTTTCTCTTTATCAACTGTAGTGTCAAGTGATGGTTTTTTAGAAGGTGCTTCACTCTCTGAAGTGGGCGAACCAGGATCATAATCAGTTTCATTTAGTTTTCTTTTGTTAGTTTCTTTTTTAGATTCAGCTTTAACAGTTGGAAGTTCATCCTCCGACACGACTTCAGTGTCTGCAGGAAGTTCTGCCCTTTTGGGTCCTGCGGAATAAAATTATTTAGGTAAAAATGTTCATTTACTAATAAAAAAATTGTTGTAAAATATGAAAACAACGTGAATAATGGGTTCCATTTCAAATAATCATTGTACAAATACTTCAAAACGTCTATATTGACTACCGAGTTTAAAATATTTTCAATGATATACCTAGAATTAAAGAATAATTTGTACAATCTTGTTTACTGGTTAGTCTTAAAGCAGCGCCTTTGTTTATACTAATATTATAAAGAATAATGATGAGTATGTATGTTTGCTTGTAATGGATAAACTCAAAACTACTTATTTTCAAAAAAATTAAAAATGTCTACGAAAATTACAATAATTTAAAACATTTGCCTACAAGTCATTATTTGGAGGGCACTGTGAAAACTACTGATAGATAAAATAATGTACATGTTTAGAATACTCATTTACAACAAGTTTGCGCGGCTATATGTCAAGTCACAATATCCGATTTTTGTACAAATTAGTGAACCAAAACAAGAATAAAAAATCGAAAGATGATGAGATTCGTATCATGATATTAATCCTTATCCAAATAAATAGTTTCATAATCAAGGTTGATTATGTGTAGGGGGAGTTATTTTGGTAGTTTTTGTTATTAGAATCCGGAAAAGATAGATAATACATTTGTTTTTTTATACTTATTATTTGGGTGATACGAGGGTTTTAATAAATTTTGATATCTACATTACGACAAAAAAGTGTTCAAATATTTATTTACATAAATTGAATGAGTAAGACAGAAGCGTTGTTAGCAGTCTGGTAAATCTTGATGACTAGTAAACAATCTAAAAAGGCCAATCGTTCGTTATTTAATATTTTCGTAGACATAATAAGATGGGTCTAAGAACTGATAACCGAATGGCGACTCGAGAGTTCAGTTCTCTTTAATTACCTGTATTTTCACAGCTATTGCTATTAAATTAAATTAACTACATTGATAATTTTAATATTAATGTTGGATAACAACGTCGTATATAAATAAGATTATATCATTCTAATATGGATATCAAAATAAAAGTTTAATTGAATGACCGAAGTAAACTATAAGTTCTGAATGGCGATGATAAATAAATTGGTATTTTCCATGTGTAAATTTGTCTGAAGTTAACAAAATAATATTGCTATTTTTTCAAATCGAGAAAAATAATAATGACTCTCCAACAAATCGCATTGAATACAATCTGGTGTTCAATAAAATGTGCCAAGGTGGTTCTAAAAGCTGTACAAGCAGTAAATGGTTGGTTTCCAATAGTGAAAGACAAAGCTGCCCTGTATGTCTTTTTCATAAACTGATATCAAAACGAGGCGACAATATTACCTCACCACGACTGTTCTTAAAACGAAATCGACACAGGAGAAATAAAACTGACAAATGGTACGATAATGTACATGTTGGAAGAAATACAATAAATGGGTGGACTAAATCTGCTGCTGATGCAATTGGCTTGAATGTAATGGACAAAAAGATAACTCACTCAAATAGATCAATGCTGTTAGCGAATTGGTAAAAAGTAGTGTAGAAGAATGACAATTGCTGAAAATTACTGGTCATAGCAATGAAAATTCTATAAAACCATACTTAAATCTCAATCAAGAACACCACAATAAGATCATAAATATTATGCGTGGTAATATATCTTCTATAGTAGAGAACAGGAACAAATCTAATGTTACGTTAAATTTTAATAATTGTACCTTCACTAGCTGTACTTTTAATAAATAAATGTTTTGTGTTGTTTTTTCTGTCAAAAAATTTTTCGCCGAATATCCCTCGGACAATGACAAATGCCTCATAATTTTATGACAAATTTCTCAAGCTCGTTACTTGGTAACAGCCCGAAGCTATCTCGTTTATTATCAATGTTCTAGTGATATTACTACTGATAATAGCATGTTTTAACAAAACGATAAACTTGAGTGAAATAGTTTACTAATATATTTACTATAAGATAACCATACCTGGTAGTTCCTCGTCTGATACTTCTTCTGCTTCTGGAACCTTAACAGCTTGAACTGTAGGAAGTTCATCCTCAGAAATATTTTCCGCATCAGGATCTGCTTTATCATCTTTGATTGCTTCCACTTTTTTTTCACTTTCATTTGTTTCTTTCTTGTCATTATCTTTCTTTTGTTTTTCTGATACCTCTACGTTTTGCGCAGTTTTCTCTTCATCTTGAACTTTTACCGGTTTCACATCGTCTATTTCTGTCTTCACCATGTCTTTAATTATTTTTTCCTCCTGTTCAACTGTTTCAATTGATACCATTTCTATATCTTCAGACTGATCTGCCTTCTCTTCAGCTTTTACTATTTCCTCTTCAAGTTTAATTTTTTTGGCTAATGGTTCCTCTGATAAATTTTGAATTCCATTAGACCCACTAGTTTTCTCAGCTTCATCTTCCGTTTCTTTGTCGTCTTGTTTTTCTTTTACAAATTCATCTTCTACATTTTTTTGTTCAACTTTATCCTCATCTTTCGTTTCAACTGGAACCTTGCTTTTATCATTCAGTTCAACTGGAGACTTAGCTTCATCTGTATGTTCTGCTGGAGTCACAACTTCATCTTTATGTTCTGCTGGAGTCACAACTTCATCTTTATGTTCTGTTGGAGACATAGCCTCATCTTTATTTACAACTGAAGTTTTAGCTTCAACTGGAGTCTTTATTGAAGCATCGGCTTCAACGTTCTGTTCAGTTGGAGACTCATTATTCTTTTCATCTTGTTGTTTTGTAGGAGTGTTAATCTTCCTTTGTTCAACTGGAGGTTTAGTTTCCACATCCTTATTTTTCAATACAATATCATCAACAACCTGAGAAGTTGTGGTTGTGAGTACTTCTACAGGTTCATTAATTTCAATCATTTCTGATTTACTTTTTTCACTCTCTCCTTGTAACATTACAATATCGTTTAATATCTGAAAATAAATATGCTTTGTTATTTTGTGTCCTACATATATTTCAATTGAAATAAATGAAGGTATAGAAATTAATAAAAGAAATAGTTCAAAACATTCATTTTGATGTCCTGAACAAAGTTCTAGAAGCGCCATAGCCATACTTCCAAAGTATTCACATTTTTATAGGTTAAGTGTATTAAATCCCCACTGGTGGTTATTTTCGATTCATGTTTGAATTTTATTGAACATATTGAGACTAAAGTAGCAAGGGCATTTAGGTTTTATGATTTCATTGTGAGAAACTGTCAAGGTTTTCAAGATATTTCTTTATTAAAAACACTACTTCACTTTTATTTGTTCCAAAATGGAATTATTTGGTATCCATTTTATGATAATCATATAACCAGAGCAGAATCTGTACAGAGGAAGATTCTAAAATATTTAGATTCTTTTCCATCAAGAGGAGTTGATTTTCAATCTCTCATGGACAAATTCAATTTTGAAAGTCTAGTTTTGCATAGAGTACTGTCATCCTTATCTCTTTTAAGAGTTTTCATAGTGTAATTATGTGTACAGAGATTTTAAGTAAGATCAGTCTTAATGTGCCTAATTAAAATACAGGAAAACATTTACTTTTTTATTGTAAGGGACCTAGAACTAATATTTTATTTAACTCATCAGTGATATTATGTGAAGTAATTTTAATCATTCATGTAGTTCATGTGATTTGTTTGTTGATAGTCTGAATTTTATTAAGAGGGCTCATTTTGACTTTATGATGTAATATATATTATATTTTATTGTTGTATGTAATTCTATTTTATTATTTTTATATTTTTAGCTTTTGGTATCATTTTATGTATACTTTTATTTGTTTAATTGCAAATTTCAATTGTATTTTATCATATTATACTCTCTGTAAAGGGATTTATATACGTTGGGCATTAAAGGCTATTATTATTATCCTTATATGCTTGTTGAATAATATAAAATGAAGGATGATGAGATTGTTAATCTACAAAAACTATTATCAATATATAAAGAAGTACTTACAACCTCCTCTTCTTCTGTAGTATCTTTTTCATTACTATTGTCACTCCCATTAATTTTTTCATCTTGATTCTTTACGAGATCAAACTCTTTACCTTCAGCTTCAACTTTCTCAGATTTTTGTTCAGACACTTCAGTTTGCTGTTCTTGGATTTGTTCTTTTTTTTCTGGAACAGAAGACTCTTCCTCTTCATCATCAGAAACCTCGACTTCCATAAGCACTACCTTCTTGCGAGTTTTTCTAGATAAAGGACCTGGTTTTTGTCTAGGTGTTTTGGCAGCAGGAGGGGCCTTTATAGTTGCTGCAGATTTAGCAGCTCCTGATCGTGTCCTTCGTACTAGAAATTAGACAATTTTATAAAAAAAACATTTTTAATGGAATTATTATGGTAATACTGTAGATACCAAAAGAGTCAAATGTGTGCTTTCATTCACTTAAGTAGTAGTATTTATATTTGGCAACGCCGCGTAAATGCAAATGAGATAGAGCAACAACAACAACATCTTGCACACTCAGGCACTTTTAAAAGTACTGCTTTTGTCCATGTTTGCAAGTGAAGCACTGCCTTCCCCAAAATATCACCAAACTCAAATAAAAATTACCAATTTTTCAATAAAACAAAAATCGTCGCACCCTGTACTAGTAAATTAGCTTTTTGCTAAATAAAGGTTTAATATATATGAAGACAATATTATGTTACTTTGTCGTACCCCTCGAATGAGTGATTTAGAAACGAAACAACACTGAGGTGCATTATGTTCTGTAGTTGGGAAACCACCTTGCTTGTTTGCTTGTCTGAAAGGGTCTGCGAACATAGTTGTTATTTTATTTCTGAAGTTGGTAGGATAAACAAAAATCTATAATGGCTATGGAGTGGACTCAAGAGTTAACCCTCAAATTTATAAATAGTTATTGACTAAAAAAGTTTTTTGGGACCAACATTTCACTATACACATTTCTACTAGTATTTAACTGAATCTGCCCAGCGTCCTTTGTCGACTTTTTTATTTTTAGCAAAATAGTGCACAAAAATAGAGGCTGCAGCAGCTACATCAATTTTATTAATTGGACTTCATAATAATTATTATTTCTAGAGTACTTTCTACTCTTATGATAGACTATGATGTCACAATATGCCTAAATCTTCAACACAAACAAGAAACTGATATGTGATGTACATTATGATATAATTACCATAAGAATTTCAAGTCCATTGACCATCATAGATAGATAGATAGATAATTTATTCTAGTAATATCACAGTAGTAGTACAATCGTCAGTTATTAAATGTAAATATAAAAATTATGAAATACAAAATAAGTACAATTACAACAAATTAAAAAGAGATAAATAGTACAATTACATCAAATTAAAAAGAGATAAATAGTAAACATCAATAATGAAAGTGAAATACACCATTATGAGGCACAATTTCCACATTGGTAATTATTCACAAACACAAGTAGGCATGTGTATAAGAAACTCATTTACTGAATAAAAGTTATGTTTTAATAGAAGCATGTGTATTTTCTTCTTGAAAGTGGTGACCGGTAGGTTTTTGTATGTCTGTGGTAATGCATTATATAGATTCATACCCACATAGGTGTATGAATTCCACGTTTTTGTTAGTCTGCATTGAGGCAAATAGATGCTAGCGTTATTTCTTGTCTCATAGGTATGAATATTATTCAGCTTAATAATGTCATTATTTGCAACTTTGTTGTTAATATGCATCAAACACTCCTTAATATAGCAACAAGGAAGAGGTAGAATACCTAATTTCTTGAAAAGAGGTTTACAGTGGCTGTCGAATGTACTAAAAGTCATTATTTGAATCACCTTTTTTTGTGCAATAAACACATCTCTAATTCGAGATATACATAAGTTAAGTTCAGAGCAATGAAGGATTGTTTTTTTAACCAGTTTTAAAATACTAGAAAAAAATCAACTGTTAATTGATGGATTTGTTCTGCATTTTTGGAAAAAAAGAAAAAAAAGATTCTTCCATTGTTAGGAGCACAAAGTTTAGAAAATGTTTAACAATATATATGCTGGGAAGTTGAACAGAAACATCCTGCAAAACTGGACCAAAATATAGAAATCTAATTCGGGCAGTAAATTCAAATGAACAGAGAGTAAGAATGAGCAGAAGTGCCAAATATTATTAAGTAATCTAATAAAATAATTATTTCTATGCCCCACTATTTAGAATTTCTGTCTTGGTTAAAACAGATTGATTAATCTATCGAGAAGGGCAAGGAAAATCAGAAGAAACCATTTTTTTAACACTGTATAGCTCCTTCAATGATTTTCCTTGCCCTTCTAGATAAAAACTACAACTATAAAATATCCTAGCGGTTAAAAACAATGAACAAAGTAAACTGACTAACTTTTTATGCGCGTTTTATATAATATGCCTAGTCAGTTTATAGTTTGTGCCTTATTTCATATATAGCGGAGCAGTTCAGGCAATATATAACGGAGCAGTTCAGGCAATATATACATATACTGGCTAGACAGTATATACAGATACATTCAAACAAAAACGGAACATAGGGATTTTAAGCATTGTATCAGAACTGCTTTTGAGCTAGTCGACCAACATCAAGCTTCAACACATTAAAAACACGATTATTACAATCGTTTATTTGGACACCTATAACATATCGTACAATTCCCACCACTCCGTATTTTCAACTGTGGGCGGTCCTTAATTAGCGTCAGACAGTCAGTCGATCGGTGAGAGTGTCCAAGCCCATAACCTTGTTTCAATTTAAAGAATCTTGGTCTGTTTTATTTACGAATTTATTTTTATTTTACAAGCCGTTATGGCCAAAAGAAATCAAAACATATCTCAACTTTTCGATTTTAACAACATAATACGTAAGCATATTGTTTCTATATGTAGCGTTTACTAACCCCATCAAATAATTATTCAATACTAAATCGCAGTTCGCACTTCGGACACACCTCGCACATAGCTAACAAATTTGGAAGAAGGGGCGGGCTTTTTTACAGTGATTCCGAGTCCAGCTGTCCAGATCAATACTTGATATTCATTGAAGTGAACTTATAGAAATGTTTTATTGGTGGACTATTTAGATCGGCGAATACACTAAAGCCCTATGTTCCGTTTTTATTTGAATGTATCTGTATAATGCCCAATTTCATATATTGACTGTAACATATATATGAGAATGGTATGGGTGGTACCTCCACAGATGTAGTCTGTGAAGTAAAAGTTGGCACATTATGCCATAAGTCCCTCTACTGTTATCATGGCTGTTGTAAACAACCCTTGTGTGATTATTTTCTTTTATGATGCATTCTTAATGTTGTTTCAAGTATTTTAGTTAGGAGTCTTAGCTCAGTCCTCACACAGAAGAGATCAAACTTACTCAAGATGGTTTTTCAAATATAGTTATGTTCATGTTTAAATGATAAACTATGTATATTATTTATCCCATTTCCTGATAAAATAGATTATCCAGGATTATTTAAATCCTGAACGTTCAGTTCCAACTGTATTAGGTATATCTAATTATAATTAGTAGTAATAATTTAAGAACATATTTGTTTACAACCTATTTTACAGTGATTCAAAGACTGATAATAAAAATAAGCAACCTTTTACCACACCAGCTTTTAACATCGTAATGTGGCATTGATTTTACAATGGAATTAAACATTTTTGGTAACTCTCCTGCTAAATCGTCTAGACCTAAACTTGTTGAGATGATAGTATTTTTATTCTATAAAATTTTATGTGACCGTCAAAATAACTGGTCATGTTTTATTACAATCCAGGATTATAACATTTATTAAATACAAAAATGTCATACCAGTAGTAGTATCATCACCATCTTCCATTTTTTATTAAGAATACTATGAACTTGTTTTAAATTAGAAACTTCTATTGAATTATGATTCTTTTATAACACTATGCAGAAGGTAATTTACAATTATCCACTTTTATTCTACTTCTGCTCAATAACGAATAATCGCCACTTGCTTGCTTCGGTATCGGCAATACAAGCTTTTATTCAAAATGGCGACTTAACAATCTTTTCATATTTCATGTGCGCGATGTATTTTCTCAGTGGTACCAATTTTTTTGACTTTTAATAGTTATTTTCGTCGACCGTGCGTTTTCGAGCTTGATCAATGACCATAGATAACACATCAATGACTCCAAATAATTAATGAACGATTTTCTATTAATAAACGATTATGGTATAGGCAACCAAACATACAATAATATTTTCAAAAAAAGTCGAAAAACTGACTCCTAGTTTTTGTCTTACCTATCGTTTTTATTATATTTTTTTATACAAAACTATAATAATCATTAGTGTTAAGACATCCAGGTGACCGATTTTTACTGACATCTTTATTTGGAGGCGGAACTAAACGTTAAAGATTTCAAATAGAGCTGATAGATGGAGCCTAAGTTGAAATTAAGTTTCGGAGTTAGGTTCAGAAATCATGCACGGAGCTATATAGCTGACTTTGCTAGGAGCCATATTGTTTATTATTATTCCAGAAGTCAACGATTAGCTGATAAAGCTATGGTATTTATGGCCCGAGGTATTCATAAAAAATGGAAACAACCATTGGCTTACTATTTTAATAGTGGAGGTATGAAATCTGCCGTACTATCCAAAACACTGAAAGAAGTGATACGTACAGCTAGAACAGCTGGATTAAAAGTAGTGGCCACTGTTTCTGATCAGGGTGGATCAAATAGAGCAGCAATAAACCACCTATATGAAGAAACCAAAAGAAATTTTGCCTTACTGGGAAAGGAGAATCCTGGTTTCGGTTTTTTATCGATAATCAAGAAGTTGTTCCCCTATACGATCCTCCTCATCTTTTGAAAGGAATAAGGAACAATCTAAGTGGGAACATCTGAGAGAACTTTACAATCTTGATGCCAATGATGATACCAATTATGATAATACTAATTATACTGAGCAACACATAAACAACTCTAAAAAAATGAAAGTATCCATGGCTGCACAAATATTCAGTCAACGGGATGCAGCACTATTAAAAAGGATTAGCTCGATTATGTAATATTTATATAAATTTTTACATAGATTGTAGGGGTAAATAAAGGTCTTGATTTATTCATTTCAGTGTAATTTCATGAAATTTTAATGTCATACAGAAACCAAGACTTTTGTTTATAACTTTTATTTTTTATTTCAACTCTTCATTATTCATATATTTTGTTAGCACATTTGTTTATTATCATGGATTTTGTTTTTAATTACAGCTCATGACGCAGAGATGCCTCCTGAAGCAAGGGAAACAGCAGAGTTTATTTTATTCATGAATAAATGTTTTGACAGTGTTAATGGTGCCAGAATTAATAATTCAAATGAAGAAAATAACCTTCGTTGTGCTGTTGATGAATATTCACCCCATATGGACTTTTGGAAAGAAGCTATAAAAACTTTTAGATCTGTTAAGTTTGTTAAAATCAACAAATCAAAATATGTACCACCTTCAGTTAACAACTGGATACATACGTTAAGAGGATTTAGGTACCTCTGGCCAAAATTAAAAAATGAAGGTTTTAAATTTCTGTCCATGAGAAATTTCAATCAGGACCCACTGGAAAATTATTTTGGTGGAATAAGAAGTCATGATGTGAGAAATATTAATCCAACATGTCAGTCATTTATTAATTCATTTTAAGCATTATTGATAAATAATTTCCTTTCTCCACATTCTCCTGGATCAAATTGCGAGAATCAATAGCACTAGATCCCTTGAGAGATTTTTTCACTAAATATGAAAATGAAACTGCACCTCTGTTGGAAGTGCCAGATGTATCTATTCCCCAGTTTGCCTAAAATGTATCCGTAATAAATAGAGCTACCTTAATATTTATTGCGGGGTATATTGCCAAAAAATCTTTGAAAACCAACATTCCTAACTGTACCAAATGTAAAAATGAGTTATTGGGGAATAAAGAAGATCTTAATTCCAAAGATAGATTTATAATTGACAGTCGTCAATTTCAAAGACGCCATTTGGTGTTTCCATCTAAAAAATTTCAATTTTTACATAGTGAAGCTATTTATATACTTTCACATATTTTACCCCAAATTAGCGAAAAAGAAAACATTAAAACAATATTAACCATAATTTTGTCACAAAACATTATAAATCCCTTTACTTGTGATCAGCATGATATATTTAATAATATTATCAATAGAATATGTCATTTTCACATTTTGGTATGGTCAAAAAATGTTAATAAGATATTGAAAGGCAAAGCTGAAAATGTTGTAACCAAGGATCCAATCAAAATTGAAGCTACAAAAAGATACCATCTTCATAAAAAAATTACTAAAAAGATATGAAAAATTTGCGGTAATTAAAAAATGTACCTATATATTATAGTAATAATGTTATTTACTAACTTATAAATAAATTTATCTAGTATAAAAGTTTTTTCTTTCATAAAATCATAAACAACCTTCTTGCGTCGCTACTAAAATTTAAATTTTAAATGTGCGCTTCCCGCCTTTGCTATGTTTCTGACTCCACTCGTCAGAGGGCGCGGTAAACAGAGAACAAATTTGAATACTGAGTTGCCTATCTATTCTATTGTAATTCAACCTAACCTAAACGCATCCTATGCATAGATAAAGATTGTCTTTGATCCTATGTCCCTACTGAAGGGCTACGTTCATAAACTTACTCCAGTGAGTAGAGAAGAGTATGATAACGTGATTAGAAAAGTATGTTTGATGGTTACTCGGAGTAACCGTTCAGAGGCAAATCAAATGTCATTGTGTTTTGTATGAACTTGGGGTTATATTTTTCATTTCGAAAATAGAAATTAATTAACCATGGATGAGTTGAATATTAATAATCAAATAATATCAACTTATCACTAAAAATAACCTGGCAGTAATTTGAACTGAACTACTGTATAAGCCAAACTGTCAGAGTATATAATACTCCATTAAAAAGCGGAGTATGCAGAGTTTACTCCGGGTAGGTTTCTGACCGTTTATAAAAGCATACTCTATACTGGTAGAGTAAATTTATGAACGCTTCGGAGTAAACTAACCTTACTCTGAGTAAGTTTATGAACGTAGCCAAGGTGAAGATAAATATAAACGTCAACCAACTTGTTTACGAAAAATAAAGTTGTAAATTATAAACATTTTTAAACATGTAACACATGCTAATGTAAACAATAAGTTAGTTACACCAGAGACAACCAATACACAGATTACTAAAAGATAAGTTAGTTAGACAAATATCACTTCTTACCATCATTATTTTGATTGTATTGTATTAGTTGAGATAAAGTCCTAATATGCAACAAAGGGAGGAAAAGCAGCTAGAATCTGCATTAGATTCTATTATTCAAAGAGTAAATGATTTAAAACAATCAATAGCATCCATGATTTTTAAAATAGAAAATGAATATGAAACAATTAATTGGCCAACATTTTTAGATAATTATGCTTTAATATCAGGTCAAGTAAGTAATACATGTATAAAACTATTTAACAATTAATTCACTTACAACTATATTTAAGCTAACTTCTCTTTCAAAAGTAATGAGTCAGGATAAATGTCCTGTGTTGAGGAATCTTACTGTGTTGCCCCTGATGTTATCACCTGAGAGAGATGAACAATTGGCACAAATTACAGAGCATAGAGTTACGACTTTTGCCCATGACTTAGTACCTGATTACCTAAGGACCAAACTAGAACCAATGGCAGAGACTAAGATGATACAATTGGAAAACAAAGCTTTAGGTTTACAATATGATAATGCACAGGTAGGTGCATGCAGTACTTAGTACATTATATAAACATCTAACTTTTGTTGGCAAATATGAAGAACATTGACTGTCTCTAATTATATACATTCAAGGCATATTTTTGAGATAGAATGTTTATAGCTAAAATATATCTACTGGTTAGAAATGTTGGCAACTTTGATCATTAAACAGAATGTTTAATTATCCAAGGTTGGATATATAAAAAAAGTGTTTTGTTTAGTGATTGCAAGATAAAGTCAATAATCATTAAATATAAACAAGAGTTGAGATGAAATGACAAAAAAGTGTATTGGTGCTTGTTGAGGGGTCTGTTAATAAAACCTCATCTTTAATATATATGTTTATTAGTATCTCTAATGTTTTAAGCAGGTAGGATGATGATTGGACGGTATGTCATTTAGTGCACCCACCTTGGGTATAGAAATTACTTGAATATTCCAGATAGATGTGGAATTAGTATTTCCTGGTCAATATTCTATTTGGTCTTGTTATCTCTGTAGCCAGTCCAAGTCATTTATTCTTTTTTGGTTGCTTTGCAGACTGTCTACTGCTACTGGGTCATTTAGAATTGTTGCAGCTAGAAAGTGTGCCCCGATTAGCATTCATATTCTTTTCTAAAAGGTTGTATAGGTATCATCGTCCTTATTAAGGAAACCTACTTGATTTATAGTACCCTTCTTTGCCAGCATCTTGTGGGCTCTAGAACATCTATTACCTCCTCACAGAACAAAATGTTTTATTTAGGAATTGCAAAATATAGGACAATAATTGTTAAATGAAATGAAATGACAAAAAAAGGTATAATATAAAAATGAACCTAACCTAGGCTACTGTTCATTTGAAAAAACCAAAATAGAGATATGAATTCTTGTCATATCATTGGGTAACATTAAACATGTATACAGTATTATTAATGATGTATGAAGTTATTGTTTTTCAGGTTGATTTTTTTATTATTTTCTATCAATGTTGTAATCTATTTTGTTTCAGAAACAAATAGCAACATATCAGAAAGTTGTATCACATGTTTGGGATATTGTGAGTAAAGCACGTGAAGAATGGGAGGTAGAATCTTCTTCCAGGGGAAATACTCAGCAAAATTCAAGTGTTGCTGATACCCACCTTCTTGTAGCTGCAGTTGGCATGGGCAAAGGATTAAAGGTATAATAAATTCAACCTTGTAATCCAAAATGGTGCTGGTGTTTATAAACTTACATTACCTAATTTTTATTTTGTGATTAGTTGATTTATAAGCATACTCTAATTTTAGATGGGACAAGGCCCAAATGGTCAGTCAAATTCTACCTCGGGAGGAATGATGGTGACAAACCAAGGAAGACCTGGAGGTCCTTCTGGACCAGGTCAGATGCCACCTACCACACAGGCTATTACTATGAATAAAGCACCATCAGCAATAAAAACAAATATTAAAAGTGCAGGTCAGATGCATCCTTATGGTAGATAAAAAAGATGTAGTCTTTCCCATAGGTGTAAATAAATTTATGATATTTAAGAAATATGATCAATATTTTTTTTTAAATTGCGTTTATGAATATGCCTAAAAATAGAATATTTATTGTAATGATTGACTATAGGTAATAAGCAATATCACTTTTAAATGAAAACCACACTTTTGCTAATCATTTACACTAATATAGTATATGTACCTACTAAATTTGTGTTTAATAAACTGGCTCAACTTGCATGGAATTGTTTCAGTTCTAGCTCAATTTATTTTTATATCTATATACTGGTTTCTTTTTTTTACCCCTCCTTGATGTTATATTCTCTTGTGGTATTAGATACTGAATATATAATGAATGTAGATGTAAATTCTGCTGTATCAATATGTCGTCTTCTAAATGCATAACTGGAAACTGGACAAGTATGCATGTTCAATCTATTTGTACAATAAATTGTAAAGGCATTCCCCCACCAAACGGTACAAGCACTTCTCACTTCAATCCGTCAGGGTTGCTTGCGGAAACGGCTTGTTCCAGCATGCTTGATTAAAATTCAACCATGTATCAAGCTGTTTGTACATTCCTAGAATATAATAATAATGTCATAGTAAAAATAATATGCAGTATGCTTAAGAGTTATTAAGTTGATAAAAAAAAGAAACGTCGATTGATAGATGTTGATGAATTTATTGAATTAATAAAAAACAGTTTATTCATCTGTTGAAGACATGCAAAAAGCTTTATTTGCTGATAACTCTTAGGTCATGTAGCTACTAGTGAGTATTTAATAGTGTTTTTTAACATACTGCTAATAAAGGAGAAGGTGTACAATTTATATGTAAGGGCAGCTAACTCTCATTCTTGTGAATGCTTCGTTGTGTTGCTGCAACAGGAAACTTTGTGTCTACACCAGTGCAGTGTGTGTTATAAACAATGTGGTGGTGGTGCGACGAAGAGAGACGAAAGTAAACAAAAGTAACTATATTTTATCAGAAAATAAAAAATATACATTCTGCACTTGTTTAATAATAATGTGATTGTCAAAACGATATTACATTAAAAAATAGATGACAAAACATTGTAAATAATATCATGATGGCTGTTTGCTTCTATATAGTTGAATAGTCAGCTAGTAGTAATCAGTAACCATTACGCATAAGTATGCTATTCGGCTAGGTACTTATGCATAGCATTAGTTTAGTAAGTAGTTTAATGTATTTAGTAAATAAAACAAACATATCCCAGTGCTAGAAGTAGTTGTTTCATTCTCTTGAGATGATCCTCCATGTGACCTGCAACACCACCTATTCAGAGGCCCTTCCACACCTATAATCTAACCAAGTATCCATCGGCTATACATATATTACACCTGAATATTGCTTGATATTTCAGTATCAGATGTTTTCGGCATAATGTTCCTATGTTTTTGGTGTGTACGTAGCTTTAGAGCACAGAAAACACCAGCTGACTGGTGTATTTAGTGGTTCGGGCATAACTTCTTTGTTTGTGAACCAATTTCATTGATCATTTTTGCATTGGGTTCATTTTGTAACCAAGGTAGTCCTATTTTAATTTCATTGGTATTGGACCTTAGACGTTGAAGATACACCAAGAAAACAATCAAATAGAAAATGTATAATGATTCAGGTATTGTTAGGTTTATGACAATTCCAAAACAAGTCAGTGCCAAGTAAACTATGAAAATGATATATGTGCTACTAGAAGTAGGCATAATAGTTAACTAAAAACGACTTTACATTTAAAATTCCCGGATGAAGACACAAAAGTAGAATTCAGCTAATGCAAAAACCTTTTTGTACAATCACCATTCAAAGTAGGGTTTTACACATCCAAATTTAACAGGAAAGTTAATGTTTTTCATGATCAGTCATAATTTGTCCCCATTCTAGAGATTGCCCGGGAAGTGGTGAAGTCGAACATATTGTATGAACGAAGTCAATTCTCAAGCATAACTTTAACTACTCGTTCCAACAAAAATATTCCCTTATTTCTAAAGAATAATAAACCTAACATTGTTGCAAAATTTATCAAAGAATGTTCTTTGCTGCTTGATCGATGAATTTGTTTTGGAAGTTTTGTAACACATAAAATTACCTCCAAAATTACATTTAACTAATTTTTTTGATTTCCACTTACTGTACCAAATTTGCTTCTAGTTAAAATTCTCTATTCTTGCATATTAGATGTCAAAGTGAGTTTTGTTACATAATTTAGACTTGACTACACAAACACGATTTTTATTTAATTAGGTATAAATAATAAAAACAAATTTTCAATTAACAACTATATATATATATTTATTTTATATTATAACATTCATTCATCTATTAAGAACTGGCTGATGCTGGAGTTATATTGAGATGGTAAAGTTTTCTGCAGTTCATTTCTATCAAGCCACATGTAATCTAAACCTTTTGGTGGAAGTTGACCCTTAAGGTACCTTGCAAAATAAATAAATACCTGTAAGAATGAAACATTATTATATAAATGTCACATAAACTATTTGGTCTAATTGGCAATAGGGCCAATTCTGTGAGAAATTGTTAAATTTTTAAGCATGGTTTAAAATTAGACAGTCCGCTAACACCAGTTTACTATTCTGTATGCATGATAAGATTTAAAATATTAATGGAAAACACTTAATTTTACATTATACCTGTTGAAATTTAAACCCTAATTTTAATTTTTTAACATGCCGTTAATTTTTAAGCACTGTCCCTATTATGTGTAAAGTTATGATTGAGTTTACATACCTTTGCACCAACTGAATTTTTCTCATTTTTAACATTATAGGGATACCTATATTTGTAAAAACCACATGGGGCATTACTGTATATTTGGGCCTTCAACTCCTTACCTGCACTATCATTTAAAATCCTCTCGGCACTCTAAAACAATCACCAGCATTAGTACTCTAATACACTTTATATTCTTAATTTTTAACCTGTCTTAGAGTTTCACCATCTTCTCTTATTCCTTGTGGGAGTAAATATAGTTTTTTATCACCTACTTTTTGATTTACAACAAACACCAAATGCTTATCCAGTTTTCTATTGAGAGACTTTAAATCATTATTTTTATCGGCTTCTGAAAGATATATTATAAAAACTTTGAATTTTCAAAGTAATTTCAAGGCATATACCTACCTGTTATTCGATCTGCAACTTTAAATTCAGCTAACTCAGCAGACCATGAATCTTTCAAGTCTTGAGCTGTCTGTTTTAAATTCATCTCTCTATCATCTACTTCTCCACCCTTTTTTAATGTGTCAAGATTTTTGCTAGAAATTAAACAGATACATGTCTTTTCTTATAAATTGAAGAATAAAATATAGTAGGAAAAATATATATTCATGCTTACACCTCAGCTTCATTTCTTAATTCAAAATTAGATTTTAAACTTTTTTCGAAGTGCATATCACTCATCAATTGATTATATTCTTTCTCTAATTGGTTTAGTTCAACAGTTACAAGCGGCTTCCTTTCTAAACATACTGCTGTAAATAAATCCCATTTTTCACTCGCAACGTTTTGAGTCTGATTTCGTAAGAATTGTTTTAAGTGAGTACACTTTTTTAGAAACTGAAATCTTTTCGTTAACATCTTGTAGAATTGATTTTACCATGAGAAATAAAACAAAAACATTGAGGTTAATGTTCAACTGACAAGAGAAAAGACAGTGTCTTCTTTTTTATTATTAACCAGAAATGTGAAATTTCTCTATGGGCTGGCCTCAGCCTCATGTAGACCGTATTTATAGTTCATTGTGTAGACCACGGTTATCTATGCTATAGGTAGGTGATCTGTGATCTATGCCACAGAAGTGTAAAAAAGACAGAAGCTACCCCCAAAACCTATTTCCAGTGCGCATGCGTAACCGCGGCCATTTTACAAGTAGTTTTTTAATCAACCTCACTTTTCTGCACAGTTAGTGTGGATTTATGCAGCCACATTTAACATTTATCATTTAACAATTAACATTTATCATTTATAAGTTAAACTACTCATTTCACTATAACTCCATTTATGCAGACAATTAACAATTATCATTTATCATTTAACAATTACGAAGTTGGCCAACTTTTAACTTTCTTAAATTAAATGTACCGAATTTTCATGTAGTGCGCAACTAGTACGCAGATCCTGAAGTTAACCTCACTGTTTTCATAGAAAAGCGGTTTACTTAGGGTTATGTTGTGTGTTTGTTTACTAAAAATGGATGATGCCACTCTTATCGATCTTGTTCGACAATTTCCCGTCATTTATGACAAAGGAAGTACACATTTTAAAGACATGAAAATGTAGGGTTATTGTAAATAACTAAAATCTCGGGCTTATGCGCATACTTACTATTTTCTCCTAATTTATAATTGTGTCTGCATAAACGATGGCAGTTTTACTAATTGTTAAATGATAAATGTTAATTGTTAAATGATAAATGCTAAATGTTAAATGTTGCAGCAACATTTAACATTTAGCATTTATCATTTAACAATTAACATTTATCATTTAACAATTAGTAAAACTGCCATCGTTTATGCAGACACAATTATAAATTAGGAGAAAATAGTAAGCATGCGCATAAGCCCGAGATTCTAGTTATTTACAATAACCCTACATTTTCATGTCTATAAAATGTGTACTTCCTTTGTCATAAATGACGGGAAATTGTCGAACAAGATCGATAAGAGTGGCATCATCCATTTTTAGTAAACAAACACACAACAAAACCGCTTTTCTATGAAAACAGTGAGGTTAACTTCAGGATCTGCGTACTAGTTGCGCACTAGATGAAAATTCGGTACATTTAATTTAAGAAAGTTAAAAGTTGGCCAACTTCGTAATTGTTAAATGATAAATGATAATTGTTAATTGTCTGCATAAATGGAGTCATAGTGAAATGAGTAGTTTAACTTATAAATGATAAATGTTAATTGTTAAATGATAAATGTTAAATGTTAAATGTTGCTGCATAAATCCACACTTAGTTGTTGAAGTTGTGTTGTGTTTTTTTAATTATTATCATCTTTTGTGCTTTTTTATCCGATTGAACAGTTTATGTTGTATTTGTGGTAATTTGTCCAATTAATATTGTGATTTCTGTTAATATTATCAGATCGTCTAACTAGAAAAAACTTCCCTTCGTAATAAAATAATGACTTTGTCTAATTATAATTTTATTTCAATCAAATTGACATATTCTATATATTAACTACGTAACTCACTCATTAACTTATTTCAAATACAGGATGGTAAATTACTTAGATGTATTCTTCATTCTTTTTCAACACCTTCCCTCATTGAGTAATTTGCCAACCCCATTCCAAAAAGTAATTTTTTCAATCTGTTAGAAAACAGTGGCTTCGTCATAATATCGGCTAATTGATTTTCAGATGATACCTTTACTACTTCAAGTGATCCATCCAACACCATTTCTCTAACAAAAAAATGTCTAATATGTATATGTTTACTCCGACGATGAAACTCGGGATTCTGCGTTAATCTTATGGCAGATTCATTGTCCACATGTAGTGTCGGAACCAAGTTAACGCCTGTTAATTCCGTAAATATTCTTTTTAACCAGACTATTTCTCGTGCAGCGTCACTTGCAGCTACTATTTCTGCCTCTGTTGTCGATATGGCTACTGATGTTTGTCGCTGACTGAACCAAGATACAGCTGCTCCAGCATAAAGACACAATACCCCAGATGTCGATCTTCCGGTAGTAATATCACCTCCATGATCAGCATCACTATAGCTTGTTAACTGAGGTTGTATTTCTGGCTTTTGCATATAAGTTAAGCGATAATTTATTGTACCATTCAAATAGCGGAATATTCTCTTAACTTTCACACAGTCGTTTTGACTTGGATTTTCTAATTTTCTGGATACAACACTAACAGCATAAGCTATATCTGGACGTGTACCCGTCATTAGGTACATAAGAGCACCCACTGCTTCGCGATATGGAAAAGAAGTATTCGATTCCGTTTCTCTAGTTTCCTTCCCTAATTGGATGGCTTCTTTTACAATCGGGGTCGAGACCGGTTTGCTATTTTCCATGCCAAAACGTTCTAGCACCTTTTTTGTATAAGCTGACTGGGTAACACTTATTGAGTCGTCTTGATTTTTCTCTATTTCCAAACCTAAGAAATATGTAGCTGGTTTAACTGTTATTTTAAACTTCCCCTGAAGTTTCTTCAAAAAACCCATCTTCATTATCTCATTCGTACATGCTATTAGACCGTCGTCAACATACAGCACTAATATCAACATGTCTTTTCCTTCATTCTTAATAAATAAACATGGGTCTGCAGTACTTCGTTTAAAGCCAAGCGAATCTATAAAGTTTCCAAAACGCTTATTCCAGCACCTTGGTGCTTGCTTTAACCCATATAAACTTCTCTGAAGATGACAAACCATACCAGTACCATCATCGTAGCCTTCTGGTTGTTTCATGAACACTTCTTCGTCTAGAGTACCGTAAAGAAATGCAGTACAGACATCGAATTGTGTGAGTGACATGTTTTTACTAGCAGCTATACTTATAACGGCTCTTATCGTACCACCTTTAGCTACTGGACTAAACGTTTGATCATAATCTTCTCCTTTTCTTTGTGAATAACCCTTCACTACCAGACGAGCTTTGTATTTATCAATTGAACCATCTGGATTGGTTTTGAGTTTATACACCCACTTACAAGGAATTGCTTTTTTGTTTTCAGGTAAATTTTTCAAAACCCATGTACAATTCTCTTTTAATGACTGCATTTCATGCTCCATTGCCAGCCTCCAGTTATTTTGTTCACAACAAACAATTGCTTCTTTGTAACTAAGTGGTTCTTTGGGGTGGTTTATTTCAGCAGCAACCATCATAACGAACTCGTCAAAGCGTGTCGGTTTCTTAATGTTTGATCTTTCTCTCAATTGTCTTCTAAATTCTATATCTTCGTCTAAACTCTCTTCTGGTTCATAACATTGGTCATCTGCTTGGTAATCTAGATCCATTTCTTCCATAACATCACTACTTACATCAACAATGTCTATTTCTTCTGTATCACAATTATTTTGAACAAGATCTATTGTAGGTTGCAAACATGGAAATTGTTTGGATTCTTGTACCACACCTAGAGTTTCAAATTCATTAAAAATAACATCTCGTGAAAGTATAAGTCGATGCTGATCTTCTGACCATATCCTGTATCCATCATCATTTTCATAACCAACGAGTATACCTTTAATAGATTTCTTATCCAATTTTCTTCTGCAAACTTTAGGAACATGAGCATAACAAGTACTACCGATTACTCTTAAATGTTTAAGTTCAGGCTTCTTGTTAAACCATATTTCATGTGGTGATTTACCAGGAATACTGGATATACCAGATCTATTTAAGATATATGTAGCTGTGTTTATTAATTCAGCCCAAAATGTTTGATCAAAGATACTTTCTCTTGCATGCATTAAAGATCTTGCACATTCGACAATCGTTCTGTTATCACGCTCTGAACAGCCATTTTGTTGTGGTGTATACGGCATCACCAATCTTTGTTTTATTCCATATTTGTTTAAAATATTTGCTACTTTATGATTATCAAATTCTCCACCATGATCTGACAAAAATTCTTTAACACCATATCCTGCAGCTTTCATTTCTTTTAAAACTATATCTAATTTAATGTTATAAATGAAACTAACTGTTTCTAATTAATTCCACTATTTAATTGAAAGATTTATGAAAATTATTAAAGGATATTGATAATTATTTCGATATTGACATATCATCGTCAGAATGACAGAAGTTACATTTTATGTGATACCTACTTGATGTTTAATATTTTGGCTAGACCAAATAGTAAGTGACCTATCTTGTGATTGACTTAATATATATGAATAGAGAAAAGAAGAAGATATGATTTTACAAATATTAAAGCTTAGGTATTATTAGCCCTATGGGGATATCCTGGATATCTTTTTCCCATTTAAGATCAGTATAACTGTGCAATGATATAGAAAACCAAGGAAAACTATATCTGCTGATCTTTACAATAGTTACTTAAGAAGACAATTTATTAGTGGAGAGCTCCCTAGATTTATCTGTTCATTGACAACTTCATATTGTGGGTCTCTTAAGTGTCTTCTTATTTCTAGTTCTTCAAGGAAATCTAGTTCTTGTTTCTTATCACAAATATGCAGTACTTCTAGTTCTGTGTTAGGTGTTAATGAATGTTTTGTGTCAAGAAGGTGTTTTGCGTAATGTGATTTATCTGGCTGTTTTAATCTGTATGCTCGTGAGTGTTCATTGTATCTAATTTCAAAATTTCGAATTGTTTGACCAATATAGACAGCATTACATTCTGGACATTTAAGTTTATATACTCCAGACTTTTTTAATGGGGGTATTTTTGTTTTTACATTTAACAATTTTTTACTTACATTGTTTTCTGTTTTAAAAGCTACTTCTGACTTTCGCTTTAAAAAATATACAAATCGATATCTGCTAAAATCATCTTTAAATAAAACAAAATATTTAAAACCTGATTTTGAGATCTGAAAAGGTCCACAAACATCTGAATGGATCAGTTCTCCTGGTGTTTCTGTTCTTTTTCTTATGCCAAACTTTTTCACAGAAGCCTTTCCATAGACGCAGCCCTCACATAATTCACTATCCAGCTTCACGTCAATGTTAAATTCTTGCTTAATTACATTTTTAACATGTCTCTTACTTTGATGACCCAGCCTTTCGTGGTAGAGTTGCAATATATTTTCTTTAGAAGTAACCATATTGACACTCAGATGTTCAGGTTTGGTTGCCCGCATCTTCAATTTATATAGTCCACCAGACTGACATCTTGATCCAACAATTATTGTTTCGTTAAACATTTTAAAATAGCAGCACTTAGTGGTGGAAATAAATTCACTTTCTGGATGTTTGTCCTGAGCAGACAAAGTTGAGAAAATATTTTTCTTGATATTGGGTACATACCATACGTTGGTCAATGAAAACTCTTTCTTTTTTCCGTTTACAAAAGATTGTATTTTGATGGTACCTTGTCCTAATGCAGGAACTGCATATCCATTAGCAGTTGTTATTGTTTGCTCTTCGTTAAATGGTGTATACGATTGAAATACATCTTGTTGATTTGTTATGTGATTAGTCGCTCCGTTATCAACATACCAATTTTTAAAATCTGCTTCGCAATTCAAAACATTCGATGATACAGCAACTAATGACATCTGAATTTCTTTCGCTTTAGAATTTGTACGTTTTTTCGAATTCTCTGGCTTAGGAGGTCTTCCATCTGTTTTCCATTTATCGCATTGCTTCACTTTATGACCTTTTTGCTTACAGTAATTGCAATAATAACCATATTTATGTGCTTTGCTCTTATTCACTGTATATAAAACTTCTTGCTTGCTCTCATTTTTGCTTGTTAATGCTTTTTCATAAGAGCATAGCTGATTTGTCAAGTTATCTATTGTTCTGTCCTTATTTGATACCAGAATCCAACTAGACTTGAATGAGAAATATTCAGGTGGTAAAGTTTCTAATATTTTACAAATAAGCAAAATATCTGGCAAGTCGCACTTACAGTAATTTTCAGCAACTGCTTTATCTTTTAAAATTTCGTTTTGCAAATTATTCCAAAGGTTCTTAAGTTTTGATGTATGAGTAGCAATATCGTCATCTGATTGTCTAATATAACTAAAAAATTGCATACAGATATCATAGGTTTTATCTGTTGCACTACCATCATACAAACGATGAAGCTCCAACCAGACTTCCCTGGCGGTCGAAAATCTCATGACTTTTTCTAATGTGCTTTGAGTCATATTTATTGTAAGAACTAACAAAACAGTACTATCCGTTTGATTGAAAAATGTAACATCTTTTTCATACTTGCATTTTTCTTCTTGTGTTGCTTCTTGGGGTAACGACTTCGGTGAAGTTAATCTACCTTCAAGGACGTCCATCGCGCCTTTCACACTTCTCAGAAGAATAGAAAGCTTGTATTTCCATGTAGTCCAGCTATCTTTACCTTCAAGTAATCCAATTTGCACCTTACTGGGATCCATTTTACTCTGGATTTAATTGAAAATGCGTTTTATTACTTTATGAAGATGACAGCTTTCAGGGACAGTTACAAAATCTTTTTTAATTTTTATTCTTACTTAATTTCTTGTTTCTTCTAGCATTACCATTTAGGCACTGTACGCTCTGCTACCATGTTAATATTATCAGATCGTCTAACTAGAAAAAACTTCCCTTCGTAATAAAATAATGACTTTGTCTAATTATAATTTTATTTCAATCAAATTGACATATTCTATATATTAACTACGTAACTCACTCATTAACTTATTTCAAATACAGGATGGTAAATTACTTAGATGTATTCTTCATTCTTTTTCAACAATTTCAAATAGACTTGTATAATATTTCATGCTTAATTTTGTTGTGATGACTTCTAGAGGAGGATTTGTTTGCTTAAGTCGTGGATGTTCCTCCAAAACTGGAAAAGGGATAAGTTTTTTTTCTATTCCCAAGGACGATGTTAGGTATGTATATTTTATAATATAGGTAAAACAAACTAATGTATGTGTATACTTGTCAAACCCATAATCAATGTACTGTTACTTTTTAGAGCTAAAATGTGGTTAAAAGCAGCCAATAGAGAGGATCTTGTTAAGAAAAATGACTTGTATACAAATTATCGTATATGTGAAAACCATTTCGAGGAGAAATATATTTCTAAAGGTGGTGTATGAAAAACCTTATTTGCCCAAGCTATTCCAACAATTTTTCCTTATAATCTAAAAAGATATTCTTCTGAAGCCACGTTTACAGAATCGTCTAAGAAAGTGATAGTTCTTTCAGGTAAATTTTAACAATTTCTATACAAAACTTGAGAGAGTGATATGTATGCTGCCATTCTAAAAACAGATGCCATATCTACAAAAAAAATCATATTTTAAGATATTTTTCTCATTTTCCTCATCAGGAATTCAGAGTATTTGGACCCGATATGTTCCGAATGCTTTATCCTTAGGTCAATAATATTCTGTTTAGCGCTGCTTAAGCATTCTATTCGCTGAAATCAAATATTATTTTCAGTGTTCATATTTATGCGCGTTTAGAAGGAGTTGTACACAGAGTATGGACATCAGTGCGGTGGGTTTTACGATTGATACTACTCTAACATTTATTGTATATTGTCACACACACACACACACTTGTTTCATTTAAACAATATTTAATGTTTAATAAATTTCAGATGTCAAGATTGTTCTTTCTGTTGAAGAAGAAAGAGTTTCTGGTATCACTGTTGCTCGTCCCCTGGAAGAAAGCCTTAAAGCCATTCCTTCTACTTCTCGGTACTTATCACCCCTAATCTTGTTATCATTTTGTATAGATGTGTATGTCATACACATTATTGGGTAGATATATTCTTATGAAGTAAAATTGAATTCTGTCTTTTGCTATTATATTTTTTCTTTCATAGTGAAGCTCTATCTACATGAAGTAATGAAAAAATCTATTGTTATTTATAAATATTACTAACAAAAAAGTTTTTGATAAGTATTCTGCCAGATATATTCAGTAACTTTTATTTATAAAAATTTTTTGCTTACAGAAACATTTTATATTTAGTATGTCTACAATAAGTAAAAATAAATATACAGTCATATTTCATTTCAAACAAAAGTAAAATATATGTATAGTTGTTAGGCTTCTAAATCATGTACATGTACATTTCCAATAAAAAAGATATTTTTAATATATTTTTATTTTAGGTCCAAGCAGCATTCACAGGAGTGGAGAAACCTCTGTTGTAACCTTGGAAACCGCTTATTCCTGAAGTTTCTCCATCAACTTACACTCAAACTCCTACTTTCTTAAGTGCAGGAACACCACGGAAAGCAGGGTGGGGCAAAATCTGATTTTTATTAAAAAAATAAAAAACCATTGATTTTTTTGATTTGAATATAAAATTTGAACATTTTGATTCTTTAAAATTATTGTTAATTATTTTAATGTATAAGTCTAAAAATTATAATACAAAAAGCATAGAAAAAGGAGGAAAACTCGTGTTTTTGTTTAAATTGTATAACGAAAATGAATAGACTGAAAATATACAGTAATAAAATTTAGGTGTTACGTTTAGTTTAAGAATTTGGAATTATGTACTTCTTTTTTGTTGTTTTTGCTAAAAGCAGATACTTCTTTTGATTTTTGAGAAAACTTTTATAATATGTTGTTATCTGGTTGTGAATAAAAAAGAAAAAAATTGATTTAAATAATGATTTTAATTTTAAAAATCAAGCGATTTTAATCAGCCCAACCCTGACGGAAAAGCAAGCTGAAATTAGCAGTTAGGGCTCTAAGGAAACGTAATTTGGCAAAGGGAACACGAGAAAAGAAAGAAATGTACAACTTGGAGAACTTCTACAAAGTGTGTGACAAATATCTTGATAAACCTCTGGCATCAATTGTAAAAGCGCAAGCACTGTTTAAAGGCAGAGGACCTGTAGGTAGAAGGTATTCAGTAGAATACAAACAGTTTGCCTTGACACTCTACTTTTTGGGACCACGGGCATACAAATTTATGAGTAAATTATTATGTCTTCCAACAAAACGAAGCCTGCAAAGAATTACCAAAAAACTTGTCTGCAAGCCTGGTTTAGATAACGATGCAATATTTAAAGCTCTAGAAGTATAATGCTTCAGACATTGCCCGATAATACAAACATTGTACCATATGCATTGATGAGATGGCACTAAAAAGTCATCTTTTTCACACTTTTGTGGCCCAGACGATATCCATGTTGCCAAGTGTATCCGATCCACATTGCAATTTTACCTTTGGTTTTGTATTTTTTTCGTTATAGTATGTTTAATATCTGATTGCACCACCTTGGCTTAACAAATAAGCCAGGCTTAAAAAATTGAGCTCGCTGCACCGTCATCTAAGCGAAGCTTATGCACGAACTTTTAAGCACATTCCTATGCTATTCAAGTGAAGACATACGGTATTGTACGTAAGCGTGTGTTTACTAAAAGCAATACATGGTGCAATGAAAGATTGGAATTATCATCAGTTGTTATCAGTAAGCTGCACTTTGTTGGACTGGGATTCCGTGTACTATGGAATTCCAAAAATGGGTGAGTATTCCAAATACAATGATTATTTCTATATTTACCAAAACTTTCATTAAAATCTATCAGGAATACACCAATTAATTTTAAAGAAATATACGAAATTCGGATGATACTCTTTTAGGCTATGGTCCGAAAGTAAGTAACCGTAACCACGGTTAACCTCTTCAATTGACACAATGAAACTGAAAAATCTAGTTGTATTCGGGGCATAAAACCGGTAAAAGTACGAAACGAAAATGTAACCCAAAACGACCCCGGATTTTGTATTTTCTTGTTTGTTACTTCAAAAAACAGTTTTTGGAATTTTTGACTTGTTTTTAAACGGACAATAATCGGGCTGCTTTTGTGTTTCACAAACCTTCTTTTGTCATGTTCTGATGAAGAGTCTTCAGATGATGACTACAGGGTTGCAAGGGGTAATCAAGGTAAGCACAATGGTAAGCAGCTAGCTATAATTTTTTAATTCGATAATTACTTTTTTTTTCTTTAGTTTTAAGGCCAAAAATTCAGAATTTTGTCACCAGTATACTGATGGAGAATTTCGAGAGAATTTTCGAATGTCTAGACTAACTCTTGACCATATGCTGTCGTTAATTAAGGACAAATTCATTCTTGATAATAACATGGGAAAAGCCTGTTTTTGCAAAAAAGAAAACTTTTGTTTTTCTCTTCGATGGTCGAATACATGACAGATGACAGTCGAAACAAGAAATAGCCGGGCTGGTTACTAGATTGACAGTTCATTAACCATATTTCAGGAAACCGTGTTCCAAAACTTACCAGATTTTCAGCAACCACTACTTTTCATTTACTTTCGGGACGGTAAACCGCAACCAGTTACTTTCGGACCATTATAGTTAATATTTCTTTTGTTTGTCAGGTATTATATTATACAGGGTAATTGATTAGTATGATAAAGATCAGTACGTTCCTTTACAGTAAAAGGTTTACAAAAAACTACGCTTATGGTGAAAAAAAACCACGCCTAAAGTAGGTCTTATAATTACATAAAATATGGTAAACTATTAAATTCCTAAATGATGCTTTGCATAGAAAAATGAAAATATATCAAAAACTAATAACTTAAAAGGTATAGGAAATGCTTGATAAAAATAGAAGTATAGTAATAGTACTCACGATTTAGAAGGTATTATGGAGGACCTTAAAAAAATTATTTTGATCTGCATGTAAATTTAGAAAATAGACTCGCAGATATGAAGTGTCGTCAGTCACCTAACAGGACACTGCTGTCTGAGGAAGAACCTCTGTAACCTAGGTTTAGAGGAAAGTCCCCTCTGTAGGGGTTGCGGCATGGCTGACGAAACGTCGGACCATGTTCTCCTCGTATGTCCACATTGGGCTGTGCTACGCAGGCGAATCTTCGGAGTCACTGTTATGGCTCCTGGGGGCAAAAGCAGGCATCCACTGAAGAGGATTCGGCTTCATGGATGCATAAGTAGCAGGAATGGCACAATGGGCCCGCCAGTGGCCTCAGTGCCGGAACATTGGCTTGAGCTTTTCTTGGCCAAGGTTCGCCTGACTAAATTAGTAGTAGTACATCTAGCGTTTAGTAACATAATCACTCAAAATAAACAGACATCTTTTCTAATTTGAAGTGAAATATTTCATTCAGTGCCTTCTAAAACGTTTAGTCCACCTTTCTCAATACGCCATCTATACGCTTAGAGTCCAAAATTACGAAAAACTGTTAAATTATTAGTTAGTATGGTTGATAGACTATGGTAAAAGTAAAATAAGAAGATAGAAAGATTTTGTTCTGGAATTTTTCAATAGCAAATTTCTCCGTTATGGAGAGTGATATGCGAAAAATAACTTCGTCACGATGATTTTTAGATCGAGAGCTTTCTTTTGATTGGTTACATGATAGGTTTTTGATTTTCGTGCCTTTTTTTATTCGATAGCAAAATCCTCCGTTATGGAGAGTGATATGCGAAAAATAACCTCGTCACGATGATTTTTAGATCGAGAGCCTTATTTTGATTGGTTACATGATAGGTTTTATAGAAGAATTGTTAAGACCAAGAAACACAAAAAGACTGAAAAAAATGGCCAATAGACCTGGTATGAAGTTTTAGAGGTTATATCACTGGATATAAATCTTATCAAGACATTATAAATGCTAGTTCACCTAGCACTTGCGAGCAAATTAACCCATAGAATGCAAGTTAATATTCTGATTGTTAATAAAAGTGAAAAAAATAATAATAAAAAAAAACATACGCGCCACTGGGTGCTACTTTCAAACGAACTGTCAGTTATAATAAATGCACGATACGTTCCTTCTTTATTTACGCCAAAGCTTTAATAAATAAAATGTCTAGGTAAAAGTAACTTTTTGTAAAATTCTCCTCTTGAAAAATGATAATTGTCGTCATTATTATTATTAGCGGAATATGTCAATTATTTTAACCATTATTTTTATCTTATCTTGTACTCCTATCTTTTTATTCAATACCATAGAAACACAATGTACATGAATACTCTCTAGAACTATATAAACTCCTAAATGTAGTTCAGGAAGGTGAAGCTTTTTGGTTTACAACAAACCGTCGTGTTTTATCTTTTGCGAGGAATTTTACATGATTACTATAACAAAAAGGTGACATATTTTTTCGATACAAGGAACATTAAGAAATCATAAAATATTAATTAAGCTTCTAGCATGTAATTTGGAAGAAATTGATTGATTTATAAGTGATGTGTTGATTTCAGCTAACAGTGCAAATGTTTATTTTCTAATGTCATCATGGTTTTCAAAAAAATATACATATTTCCGATCTTGCTTGGGCTTTGGTTGCCAATTACTGTTTTAATAACGTAAGTAGTATTTGTTCCTAACATATGAAAATAATCAATTAACTAGCTAGACTTTCATCAAAATAGTATAAGCTGTTAACCGCTTTCAATTTATGGTGTTTACTTTATAATTATACTTAAATATTGTTACGTTGGACCTGTATGTAGAGAGTAGAGAGTATATGTAGAGAGGATATGTAGAGGTCCATGATTAAAAAGAAGAAGACATACATCTAGAATCATCTAGAACTGTCATCGAAAAGTCTAGAAATGTCATCGAAAATTGTGTGGAACAGGTGAAAAGTATAAAAAGCGGGACAATTGACATTAGTAAGTTAGTTTTTGCAGTATTAGAAATTTGTGCTCTGTGTTCTGTGTATTGAATTGTGAAAGTTGTAGAAATGAATAAAGTTTAAGAAAATAAAAGGAGTAACAATATGTAACACTAACTAGTATGATTATGCTGGACGGGAATCATTTACCTCGCACTGATGATGGCGCAACTACGCCGATACCGGTCTGTGGATGATAATACCCCTTCTAATTCCAAACCAAATGAGATAACAGAATCCCATTTCCGATAAAATGTAATTCAATGATCATCCGGGCATATTGCCCATAGAGTAGTTGCTTTTCGTTGTAAAATCGTCAATCTTTCGTGAAATAATTTTTTTAAGAAAGCTCACAAGGAAAACGTCACATAAAATTAGACTATACAAGGTGTACAGAAACTCCTGCTAAACGGTAACTCCAGTTACAAGAGGTGATTTTAAGTCGATTTAGCTCAAATTACCTTAATTCGAAAATGCTTCCTAAGGGAGCTACAGCCCTTTGAAGAAGACGTCCTCATATGAGTTTTCTTCAAATTATCCAAAAATACCGTTACTTAAAATATTCAAACTTGGTATAATCAATAAACAGTTACAAACCAGTCTTTCGCTGTAAATAAATTTTTTTCAGATCCATCACAAGCGTGTCAGTCGGGGGGACCAACAGGTATTTTTATTAAAAAAATTTATTTTCAAGTTTTTTATGTATCCGACACCGAATTTGAAACATTCAAGATAATTTTCATAAAAAATGTTCTCTTCTTTCAAATCGATAATCAAAAAAATAATTTAAATATAATATTATTATAAACAGTATGATTCATTTAGATTGGCATCACACGTAAAATTTGAAGTTATTTACCGATTTCAACCAATTTTTTTTCAAATGTCAAATATTAAACAAATATAATATATAATAATTTTCATGCCCATGTATTGATACAGGGTGTACTTTTGTAATTGTTAGTTTAGGAAGTTTTCGTACTTTAAGTTGTCATAAGTTTGATATTAATAAATATAACTCCAAGAGTTCATCCATATCTCAAATGTGGTCAGAATCCAAATCAAAGAGTTCAATAAAACTCAAAGTCCAAACCACCCTTTGATTTAATAAATATATTTCTGTGAAATTTTAGTGACAGCTATTTAGATATTTTTTATAAACAAATCGCTAATAACAATTCTCTACTTTCGACTATGAAAAAGTATCGTAGTGTGTCCTGAAAATTGAAATAATCATTTAAAATTTTGTCTCGAAATAGATATTTTACTATTCGACATTAAAAAAAACAGTAAATAACTTCAAATTGTACATGGGTGTTTCTAATCTAAATGAATCTCACTGTATGTATATACAAGATTTCCAGAAACTCTCCTGCCAAGCGCAAACTACAGATACAAGATCTGATTGTATGTCCATCTAACCTAATTTACCTTCATCCAAAAGTTCCTCCTCCCTATGAAGATGTTGAAGTCAGTTTTATAAGCATATCTACAAATTTAATTGGTACATTGTATAACCCTGCTGTAATAAATTGTTTACTACAAAAATTATAAGATATTCTCCCAAAAATATGCGAACTAGCTATTATGCACCGTTTTCGAGAAAAATCAATTTTAATTTCTGGTGTTTTTGGCATTCCATATCATTATTTGATTAGTAAACAACAATCTTAACAGTACCTTGTTGGCTTTGACAAATTAACAAGAACTGATATTACGTCAAATTGTTTTAAAGTTAAAGAGTTATTGATGAAATAAAATAATTTAATTTTTTTAAATCTTCATTTTTATTTTGAACTAACGTTCAAATTAAAATTAGTGACGCGTTTCGCTACATAGTAGCTTTTTCAAACTAGTAGTTCAATTTTTAAAGTTATTGTTATTGTTGTTCCGAAAAAAAAATTAAATAATTCTTATTTTGTATCAAAGACGCTAATTATTTCTCTATATCTGATATGCATTTAATATCTGGTGAGGTGCAATGCAACCCTCGTGCAGCCGAACAAAGATAGGTTGAACGCATACAATGTTCAAATTTTGTACTTAATGATTTTTTTTATTCCAGATATTCTGTTTCAGTTGTTACAGAACATGTTACACCGATTTTACCTTATATTAGCGATACTGGCACGTGGGCTCCAGAAAGTTGTATATTTGGAATTATGGTTACTATAGGAGCTTTTTTATGTAAGTATATTAAAGCAAAAGAATAAAATTTATAAAGTTAAAATATTTTAAAATAATTACTAGCAGTAAAAACAAATAAAACTATGATAGTTATTGTAAAATCTATTGTACAAATTATTTTAGGAACCTAATTGAACAATGCGTTTCATTAACATATACATAAATTCAGAGAGGAACACTGAAAATAATTCACCCCGATTTTGTCAGTATTCATTAGAATTAAAGATAGGTGGAAGCATCGATTTTTTCAATCCAAATAGGTTATATTTTTCCAATGAATCATGTCACCCCCTCCCACCCAACCAAGTCTCTAATACAAAATTAATGGAATTTAATATTCACCCACATAATTATGCTTATAGGCCAAGCAATAGGTAAATTTTTATGACAAAAGTCCTAGTAGAAAACGGACTGTGCCATCATGTAAAAGACATTACGTAGTATGAACCTGATATATTTTCGACTCGCAAATGTTGTTCTCGAAATTGTTATAAACATTTTAAATCGAAAAAATGTCATTTTTTTAGTTTTTTTATTAATAACACGAAAGCTTATTACGTAATCGTGATGGTGTCAAGAGATGAATTGTAGATATTAAAATTACAAATACAACTCATTTTTTAGCGAGCTGATTGGATAATTAGAAGCGAAGAAATTTCCGAAAAACTGGAAATTTCGTCAATTTTTCAAAAATTCATATCTTCGTCTTTTTTCAAGTAATAGCGTTGAAAATTCGTAGAAATTAATTTCTTTGTATTCACTTTATGTGCGCGAAGAGCGGGTACCATGGGACAATTACTTTTGTTGCAATTGCAATTACAATTTTTTAATGCAATATTTTGCAGTAGGCCTGGATGCGTTATAGATAGCCGATTTTAATTTTGAAAACGGTTTTGAAAAATATAGATATAGAGCAACAAAATGTATATTTTTGATTTTTGATTAAATGCTGCGAAGTAGGTCAAAAACGCTCGGGAATACGGTCGAAAATGTCCGACCGCTGGAAAGTAACGGATTAGAAAGCGGGGATCAAGGAAAGGTATACAGGCTGTTTCACGACGAGTTTACACTATCTATATATTGGAGTCTAGGGTTGCGCGATACACTAGAAAGTATCGATATTAGGTATCGATACGGATCGGAACGTAAAGTATCGATACAGTAGAATATCGAATATAAATTTATCGATATTCGAAGTATCGATACGTTAACGATCCGAGATTTTGCTAATTTTGACGTTTTTTCGGTAAAAAACACCTTTTTGGGGGGTGGAAAAAGACATTATTGCGATTTCCGGCCAAAGTTGAGTTCCTAGAATAAAAAGTTGATTATGAAAGTTGTAGATCTTGTGAAAATCTACAGCTTTTTCATTACTGACTTTTTCAGATAACCTCAAAATTTGCTCGAAAAACGCAAAAAACTGCATTTTTTGTTTTATTTTTGGTTTCGTTAAAAAAAGCAGGACATCATTTCACAACGTGATTAAAAAATCACGATATGGCTCATCACTATAGATAACGCCACTTGCCGCTACCACTAAAAATCCCGTATCGCAAGGTATCGATACACTACAAATTTATCGATACTTGGAATGCATCGAAAAGCATAGTATCGATACAAAATATCGAGTATCAGAAGTAAAAGTATCGATTCACTGGAATATCGGATAGTATCGCGCATCCCTATTGGAGTCTACTAACACGATTTCTTTAAAAATTGGCATAGAAAATAATGACACTCAGTCTGCTAAAATAAAAGAATACATAACACGGCCTACGCAATAATAAGGCTGAAATAATTAATATTTTTAAGTACATGCTAGTATCTCAAAAGATAGATTGGATATAGGGAAGTGAACATAAACTGCCCTTATTTTCGGCCTTAGTATTAAGTGAAAGAATAAAAATATGGAAGTTTCATTTAAAAAAATTAAGGTATTTAACATTTTTGAACTTTAGCTTTTCATCATTTTATTAACAACCCGACAAGATGTTTTTTATTTGGTATTGGGGATGTTCACACAGAATTTTCAATATGAAGGTCTGCACCTGTCAATTTTTTATTAAAAAAATTTATATCCCGATAAGTATAAATTTTAGAAAAAGGGTACTCTACACAAAGTGACATTAAAATTTAATGTAGAATCCGAGAAGTTAATAATATACATACTGTTACATTCAAAATAACAAAGTTGTCGTTCACTTTCAGTATAACGGGAAGTGACACCTATGTCAAAATATTTTCCATAAATTCGCCATAACTTGTTCTCCATCTATGCCAATTTTTATAGAAATCATGTGGGTAGTCTCCAATATATAGTTAGTGTAAGCTCGTCATGAAACAGTCTGTAAACTCAATAAAATAATCTTTTTTTAGGAATAGGACTAATTGTGATTCAAAAAACGTTCAAAAACAAAAAAATGTTTACATACAATTTTGTATAAATTTAAATTGAACCAAAATAGCAATATTACCTACTACAAACACGCACAACAATGAAGTTAATTTCATTTCATAGTATAATGTAAAAACAACAAAATCACAACTTATATACTTTTTTTTTTCAATAAAGTCATTACACTTTTTTAAATGAAACTAAGTGTTTCTAATTAATTCCACTATTCAATGAAAAAATTATGAAAACTCTAAGATATTGATAATTATTTCGATATTGATATATCATCGTCAATATCGAAATAATGATCAATATCTTAGAGTTTTCATAATTTTTTCATTAAATAGTGGAATTAATTAGAAACACTTAGTTTCATTTAAGAAAGTAATATGAGTAGATTCCACAAAGTAAACAGTAAATTCAAAGTCATAACTTATCCAAATTTCAAGAATGTATAAATACTGAATCAATAGCTTCAATAAAGTATGAGGACTAATTAGTTAACAAAATAGATATTTAAAAAAAATTTAATCCAGCGTCACAATTTTCACTTATAAAAGCATCTTTTGTTTATATATTGTCTTCATTCTCTTTCTTTCAAAATATTTCTCACAAGAATCAATATCTGGAAGCACTTCTTTTCACATCAGTTAAGACACCTTTATAACATGCAATAGCGGATTCTTCAGGGCTGGAAAAACATCGGCTCAGATTTTTCTTCGTTTGTGACAATAAGGAGCTAGAGAGAGATGTCAGCTTTCTTGGTATATGCATTTGTGGAATCGAAGTTGTAAAATGCTTCTTCCAATTTCTGGAGGAATAATTTCCACTACCTGCCGTATGCTATTTTTCAATTACTCAATAGCCTATATCTTTCATGTATCCCCATATAAAAAAATCTGGAACCGTCGGTCTGAATAATTTGGAGTCCATTCTATAGGTCGACTTATACCAATCTAATTGTTTCCAAACTGTTGGGGTTAACAGATTCTCTTGCTATAATGGAATAATGAGGAAGAGCACCGTCTTGTTGAAAGTATATATTTTGGTTTCAAATACTATCTTGTTTTCTAACATATCGGTATAATTATTGCCGCGAACTGTATTCTCTACAAAAAAGAAAAGCCTATACAATTTTTCACTCGAACCCCCACACCAAACATTAAACTCGGGAGAATATTTTTCATGTCACTCTTTTAAGATAGGGTTTCAATTTTCGAACTTTGAGAATTCCAAATTTGATACCGTTTTTCTAATTAAAATGTTCACTAGTAATACCACTATTGGTCAAATTACTTCCTCGCCTTCTACTCGGGATAATTTTCAAAATATTTATCAGCTTGAAAAAATTCCCGGATTTAATTTGACCTCGTGTGGTATTCGGTAAGAAAATTCCACATCAAATTGTGTTTGAAAATCAAAGAATTAAAATTTATTTTTCGATTTCGACATAAGTTTTGAGTAACTACAAGTGGTAGAAAATTGCTTTTTTGAAAATAAAAACCAGACTGTCACTAAAATATCCACTAAAATTCATCCGTTGCCATGGTGGTCTGTCAAAAAAACACATTTTGATTGGTTAAAAATCACAGGTGTGGAATTTTCGGGAGTAATTCCACGAGTTCTTAAAAATTACCGATAATTTCCATGAAAGCTTGTTAATAATTCCACGAGTTCGAAGAACACTCGTCGGAATTAGACAACAAGCTTGGGAAATTATCCGATTAATTTTTATGCACAAGCGGTATTTAGGGAGAATATTTCTCGAATAAAAATACAAATTATTGTATATCTCCACTATATTGAATTTGTACTTTTTTTCGTCGCAAAATAACATAAATTGTCTCCATACACTATTCTTACTCTTTTCCGTGTTTTTGGGTACACTTTTAATGACATTTTTGTTCTGTTATATCTCCGAATCGATTCATGGCCTCTTAGAAACTCTTCTTTGACGTTTCACGTTTATCATTTTAACGTTACTTGCCAACGGTTGTCATGGCAGCGTGGAATTTCCGGAAATTTTTGAATTTCCATTTAATAATTTAGCATTCGTTGCATAAATATTCGATAACATTTCCTCTCAACTTGCATTTACAGTTCTCGCTTTTCTAGATATTGAAGCAGAATTCCTAAATCGTCTTCTAGTTTGAACATAGCACTGAGAGCATGTAAAAATCTCTTTTGTGTTTTCTTGGACTATAGACTGCATTTTTAAAGATGAATATGAAAGACAATGTGAATTCTCGATGAAAGCAATATTTTTGTTGTTTGTAATATTACGCCTCGTTGAATTATATGTATTAATAAGACTTATGAATTATTGCAATATTCCAGTTAAAGTTATCTAGCTTCGCTCTCCGTGTACCTATTTTAAACTTTTCGGTATCTTTACAAAGTAAGAAAATGTACCTTTCAGGATACTGCTTAATAAACAGGGTATCAAATTTAAAAAATATCACCTACTGTTTTCCGAAACTACGCCACTTTTATATCGGGTAAACCGAAAGTTGGTCATATGTATGTCACAACAATTTTAAACCTATCTGTCGAAACCGCATCCTATTATCTAAAACCGTTTGGAAGATATCAGCTTTAAAAAAAACAGTCTGCATATAATGAGACACCATGTACAGATTGCGAAAGTCCCTTTCTTACGCTGCGACTTATACAAGTACGACAAGGAAAATATGAGCAAAACTACGTGAAAGAGAGGGAAGACTTGTTAGCCCAACGATCATTCGTCCCCTCTACCAAAACAGTTGGGCGTGTATTCAGTCCCCTCCTATTTATTTTAACGGTTGTGTTGCCCAATGTACTTATCTGTAAAAATTATTCCTAATTTTTGTCTATCGTTGTTTTAAAATTTTCAACGGCATTTCAAGCGGCAACAATGTTAAATACCAATAATTGTTAAATCGAAAGCAGTGTACGGATTTTATTTATTGCAGATTGTAATTTGTCCAAATTTTTTCTTGAACTCCATTATTTTATTCTTATTTGTGTTGATCTCACTTATTTTTCAAAAGTCAATATTAACAATCTCGATTTTCTCCCACTAAATACACCGTTATCCGGTGTTAAAAGTCAAATGCAAAATAAGTTATTTATTACTTAGAAAGTACTAAACTGGCAACGCTGCAGCAGAGACTGACTCCTCACTCTGTGAGTACGTTCACGCTGGTTCAGTAGTTTCCCAACATGGAAAGAGTGAGGTTATAAAAGAAATAAAAAAATACACTCCTTATTACGTAACCTGTACATCTTAAAATTCATTTTTGTCAACTTGTTCGTTTCTGACCAAGCTGACAATTAATTTCTAACAACAATAGGATATTATTTTAGCCATTGTAACTTGAAAATAAAACATTTATTCTTGAGATAAAAATAATAAAGTACTTGGGTATAAAAAACTAAAGATCGATTCCATTAATAAATTGAATTGAAAAAAAAATAAGTAGATACTTATTCTAAACATAAAATATGAACTTCTTAAAAAAATTAAACTAAAAATCCGTTCTAAAGGTAAACATAATTTTAATGAATTAAGTGCCCAAATAAACCATCTTGCTGTGCCAGGCAATAACCAAATCTGTCATAAAGATTTGATCTCATATCTCTAAGATTATTTGGCGTAATGCTGGCACAAACGTGCTGTATTTTCACCCAAATTCTGTTGAGATCAACATCGGGTATAAGGAGAACTGCAGGAATTACATGATTTTGTAATAACTCTAAATATTTGGCGGAATTTAAGTTCCCCTCAATAAAAAAAGGACCAATAATGTGGTCACCTAAAATACCCGTCCAAACATTTAACTTCTGCGGATACTGTGTTCGGATTGGAATGCTTAGATGTTTATTTTCCCGAGACCAATATATATGTATTTTCACCCTCAATTCATTTAAATTATTAGCTCTTTCAAATTCATGTTGATAAATGCTACTTTTCAAAAATCCCCAAAGAAAAAAATCATTTGGAGCTAGTTCAGGTGATCTTGGAGGCCATTTAATTGTACCATTAGTACTAATAATTCTGTCGGGGAATGTAAACCTTAAAAATTCCATTACTATCCTTGAATATGGACTGGACAACCATCTTGTTGAAACCAAATTCTGTTGAGATCAACATCGGGTATAAGGAGAACTGCAGGAATTACATGATTTTGTAATAACTCTAAATATTTGGCGGAATTTAAGTTCCCCTCAATAAAAAAAGGGCCAATAATGGGTCACCTAAAATACCCGTCCAAACATTTAACTTCTGCGGATACTGTGTTCGGATTGGAATGCTTAGATGTTTATTTTCCCGAGACCAATATCTTGTGACGGATGGATTGTGTTTTTGATGTAATGAAAAGGTTGACTCATCCGTAAATAAAATATTTTTTAAAAAGTTCTTGTTAGCGTTTTGACGTTCCATCATTTCTTCACAGAAATCCATCCGTCTGATATTGTCCTCGGGAAAAATTTCCTGCGTTGTCTGAACCTTGTAACAATGGTACCCGGTCCGTTTTAAAATATTCTGTACAGTTCTCTTATCCATGTTGACCTCTTCAGCAATTTGTCTTGAAGAACATGGTTGTCCTGTTTCAACAGTTTCTACAGTATGAAACACATCCATATTTCTCGAAATTATTAACTATGTTCAAAATTGTTGTTCGTGAAGGAATTGGGCGATTTTCAAATACCACAATAAACAAATTGACTGTTGCATCAGCCGAATCACCTCCAAAATACCATTTTATAATTTGCACTTTTTCGCAGGTTTTGTATTTTAATGTGGGCATTGCAAAATGTTTCATTTTCAAATACAACGGCTTGCGCTAACCAAGGTCAGTAGCGAAAAGATCACATACATTTAAATGTGAGTTCTCTATGTAAAGGACACTGTTGCCGGATGAAGGTGTTTAATTTTACCTAATAGTGTATCAGCTCGAAAAAAAGTTGACGATAACGTGACAAAAATATCATTTTTACAAATTAATCTGAGCTTCTGGCAACAGCGGTTGAACTAGTGGGGCGATGAATACATGCCCCACTGTTTTGGTAGAGGGGACTGATCGCTGCGCTAACAAGTTTTCTCTTTCTTTCACGTAGTTTTGCTCATATTTTCCTTGTCGTACTTGTATAAGTCGCAGCGTAAGAAAGGGATTTTCGCAATCTGTATATATTGAACCTAGTTTTTAAAGATTCTAGTTATCTATTATTAAGTTCTTATCGTATCAATTGTCATCAAATATTTTCTTATTCACACTATAAAATATAGAAACCTAATCTTTTGTCGAGATTTTTCGAATAAATCAATAATTTTCTAACAACTGCTTAATATAGAAATTACCATTAGTTGGTACCCCCTTTCAACGTCCTCCCACAATCTTTGTAGATTAATGTTTGAAATTAAAATGATTTGGAATAATGCCACCGTAGTACAACGCTTCTTTCTAAATAAATATTGTGTTATTCATTATTAAGTCAATAAAAGTAACAGAATTCTTGAATGAATAAGTTTTATTCAAGTCTCTTTAAATTTAAAAACATAAAATGCTATTTTCTAGCAGCAGATGTTTCTACATCGTCTTCAGAATTAGCTGTAGTGGTTTCTACGTCGTCTTCAGAATTAGCTGTAGTGGTTTCTACGTCGTCTTCAGAATTAACTGTAGTGGTTTCTACGTGTTCAGAATTAGTAGTAGTGGTTTCTACATCGTCTTCAGAATTAACTGTAGTGGTTTCTACGTCTTCAGAATTAGTAGTAGTGGTTTCTACATCGTCTTCAGAATTAACTGTAGTGGTTTCTACATCGTCTCCGGAATTAGCTGTGGTGGTTTCTTCATTACTACCAATAAGAGTTTCTTCGATAGCGGTTTTCAATTCAGCCAGGCTTTCTTTAATTTGTTGTGCCAAATTTTGTAAAATGTTGGATTTAATAATTGGTGCTGCATTAATACTTGGTAAGGTCCCCAGATAACCTATAACTGTGGTTTAAAATATTAATTTCATAGGTAAATACTAATAATTAAATGTAATTATGGAGAAAAGAGAAATTGCGTCGTTATACCTAACTATATTTAACTCCCTCTTGAGGGAAAATGGTTTATGAACCAATTCATTTCAATAAATAGAACTGAGTACGGAATTGAACGAATATGTTATGAATAATATTGAACTGTAGGAGTGCAGCGCCAAATTTGACCCACTCATCCTAATTCTAGTGACTAATTTCAGGAAATTTTTTGACATTATGTCACGTGATGAAAATACTTAGGTATATAACAAATAATAATATAACAAAAGAAAACATCGATAGATGAATGTGAATTATTATTATTTCTGTTAAGTATAACTATTTTAATTTAATAAATTAAAATTGTTTATATCACAAAGTTTTAAGAGTAGCAATTAGAGCTACCATAAGAAACATATAAAGTATCGCGAAAAAATATGGTGTGAAACTTTCTCACTAGATCTCCCACGTTTTCCAAATTTTCACAGGAGCTGGGAACATTTGTTGGCACAACGTTTTTTTTTGAAAATTGCTCTGAATAATTAAAAAAAATTCTGGTAATACTTCAGATACTAGGAATATTACAAAAGAAACTTTTTAGTTAGCCATATCTTCCTACATTAATGAAATGAGAACATATTTATATATTTACTTAAAAAATATGAGAATTGTGAATATTTTTCAAAAACAAAAAATGCTTGTATACAATATTTTATAATATTTGAATTAAATTAAAATTATATTCTTACCTCCTACAAACAGGCCGAACCATAGAGTTAATTTCATGTTAAAAGCTTTGAGTGTACTTTGATGTAGAAACAACAAAATCACAACTTATATATACTTTTTTTTTTAAATAAAATCACTACAATCACTAATTTATTCAAATTCTAAAACTTTTTAAATACTGAATCAATCCCTTTAATAATGTATGAGGCCTAATAAAATAGATATTTTATTTAAAAAAAAATTAAAATTCAAGGTTAAATTAACCGTTAAAAACTGCTTCCTATGTTTCTATATTTTCTCTAAAGACTTTATTACAATTTGTACGTTTGGGAATAAATAAAAAAACCGATAGCCAATATTGAAGACGGTTTAATTTAATTTCTTTCAAAATATTCCTCAAAAAGATCAATTTATAAAAACACTACTTTACACGCCAATTGAGACATCTTTTTTCATTGGTTATTAATGGTGGAACGAATGATCGATTTGTACATAGTTAATAGTATAGTATTACTTGGATAAGAGATGAGGTACAATAGTTATATTTCATACAGTGGTTCATAATCTTTTAAACCTCCATTAAAATATGTTTTATTGTGACGTACTTTACAATACGGTTCACATTTCTTTGACAGTAGATGCTGATGGTCATAATCTGGTCAGTACAACTCAGTGGCGGCCCGTGAACTCTTTAAGAGAGGAGGCTGGACATAAAATAGTCAATTATAGTCAATTATTGTCAAAAACTGTCAAAAATGGACCGTTATTGTCAAAAATTGTCAAAATTTTAGAAAAATAGACAAAAATTACTCAATAATTGTCAAAACTTTTTGAAAATTGTCAAAATTTCGAAAAATGATCAATAATCGTTAAAAACTCAAAATATTTGAAAAATTTTTAAAAATGGTCAAAAATTCTCAAATTTTTTGAAATTTGTCAAAAATGGTCAGTAATTATCAGAAACTGTCAAAAATGGTCAATAATTGTTGAAAATTGTCAAAAATCATTAAAAATTAGTCAATAATCATAAAAATGGTCAATAATTGTCAAAAATTATTAAAAATTTTGAAATTTGGTCTATAATTGTTAAAAACTGTCAAAATTTTGAAAAAATGGTCAATAATTGTCACAAATTTTGAAAAATTGTCAAAAATGGTCAATAATTGTCAAAAATGTTCAAAAATTCTCAAAATTGATCAATAATTGTCAGAAATGTTCAATACTTGTCAAAAAAAGAAAAATTGTCAAAAATTATTAAAAATGGTCAATAATTGTGAAAAACGGTCAATAATAGTCAATAATTGTGAAAATTTTGAAAAAATTGTCAAAAATGATTAAATACGGTCTAAAATGAACAAAATTATTGAAAAACTGTCAAAAATCTACAATTATTGTAAAAAATTGTCAAAATTTTGAAAAATAGTTGATAATTGTCAAAGATTGTTAAGTTTTTTGAAAAATTGTCAAAAATTTTGAAAAAATGGTCAAAAATTGTTAAAGATTGTCAATTATTGTTAAAAACTGTCAAAAATGGACATTTATTGTCAAAAACTGTCCAAAAATGGTTTAAAATTGTCATTATTTTGAGAAATGGTCAAATATTGTCAATAATTTTGGGAAAATTGTCAAAAATGTTCAAAAATTCTCAAAATTGATCAATAGCAATTTTCTGGATAAATTGGTGAGGAGGCCAAGCCTCCTTAGCCTCCGCCACTGGTACAACTTCAGTAAACCGATTGGGTAGCATATTTTGTCAGGTTCCAAATCAATCCATTCCAATCTCTCGAGGTTGTTGCTTAAATTTTTTAATATTTTTTGTGTAGACGATCTATTTGTCTACTGGTAATAGTTTAAAAAGTGGAATTGTCATTAACATTTGATGTTTCTCGTGCACGTTCCATCTTCAGCTGCTTTGTTATCTACCAATTGTACATGTGAAGGAACCCACAAGAACAACATTTTTTTAATTCTATAATTCGTGAATTTGCCAAAAAGTGGACGAGCCCATGTTTTATCCCCAAATGGAACCAAAAGAGTCAACCAAAGTGCTCAAGACGAAGCTGGAATGTCTTGATCTTGGCTCGTCATTTCGCATATGACAGCAGGATCTGGTCTAAAAATATGGAGAAAGGAGGAAGTGTCCAAATACACATTTGTCCAGTATGAAAGAATCCTCAGATGATGCAGAGCATTTTAAGGCGACAACACTTCATAGGAAGCTATTGTTATCGATAAGGAAAAGTACTTTAATTTGCCCCACTCGGAAATGGAAGAAATCGATGGTTTTTACATTCACAAATATTGAAAATTTCCCAAGTGAAGTAAAATATAAACCGAAAGCATTTTCCGACAAGGTTTTGGTCATGAGTGCTATTTCTGAAGCAGGGATTTCAAGAGTTTACGTCAGGCGAGTCAGAGGCTTAGCTGTAGATGCACATGTTTACACCCGTCCATGCCATCCGAAATTGGTTGAATTTAGAATTAGAATAATCCAATAATATTTTGGCTTGATCAGGCATCCTGTCATATACAAACAGCATTATTATGTCGACAAGTTTACTAGCATGGTTTGGAAGTCCAAAACGAAGAATATTTCAAAAGAACCGTCAAATATACATTAACATCGTATAGAGACTTATGAGACAAATTAATTGAGGATGATCAGTCTTATAAAATTGAATTTATATTAGCTTAGAATGTAAAAACAGCCTCTTATACGTGCTTGTATCAATAGATAGATAGATAGATTTTATGAGGTGGCTTTTGGCCTATTCCACTGCGACCTTTTCAGATCTATTGTGGTCCTTTAAACTCTAGATTACATTATCCAGCCTGACTCTTTTAAAAAAGTCTATTAGCGTGGAGACTGAACCTTTCATATAGCTCTCTGCCGATGGCTTTTCTTCGCCTAATGCAAAAAACCGCACATTTGCCAGGCTATCGCACTGACATAGAATGTGTTCTGCAGTTTCTTCTTCTAGTTGACAAAACCTGCACAAATCTTCGTTTGTCAATCCCATCAGCTTTAAATGCCTATTGAGCTATAATGCCCCGTTAACAGACCCACTACAGCTTTAACAGTTTTCCTATCTTTGGCCATCAGATCTGCTGTAAATTTTGGCGAGTGTTCTAATATGAACTGTTTCGCTTGCCTCTGTCCTGGTGAGTTCCTCCACCATTTCAGAGATTTGTGGGTGACCCACTTCTTTGTTTCCCCTCTTGTTATGGTTTTTGCAACACCGCAGAAGGGTTCCGGCCCAACGAATGGCATTCATGTGCCTTGTTTGGCCATTTCATCCGCTTTTTCGTTGCCCTTATGACCCTCGTGCCCTTTGACCCGTCTGTATACCAAAAAACATCCGCATGTAAGGGTACACCCTTATCAATAAGAAATGTATAGCTCGCAGCATTGCATTCTTTATTTCCCTCAAAAGGCGCTACCGAAGACTGGAGCACAAAATCACAAAATTCCTGGAGTACACACACGTTGTTTGTCACTGGTTGTAATATGTCCGTTAATATTTACGATCACCTGCTGGTGCTTGTTCACTCAAAAGTACTTGTCACTTTCTCGTACATTGATTTGCTGGAACAATATGTTGCAGCTGTTAAGACCTTAATTATTTCCTCCATTACTCTTTTTTTTGTAGTTTAAGTGACCGAAATGTAATTTTCAAAATGATATTTAATAATCCTACTTCTAGGAGTATAATGCATGAACTGAGTTTAAAAAACAACGAAATAGATAAATTTGTATGACAGTATCTAATAATAGTATTTTATGCAACGATCATGTAATGATAGCCATTAAGACACGAGCATGTTGTAGGATACGAAACGAGCCGCAGGCGAGTTTCGTATATAATATGCGAGTGTATTAATGGCCATTACATGAAGGTTGCATACAATATTTTTTCTACACCGATTAATAAGAATTATTTAATTAATAATTATCATATATAGTTACTTTTGAAAATCAAAATTATTTGACAGCTGTCAAATTATGTGTCACCTAATATAATTAATTTCAGAAATGTCAACCAGGTATCCATGGCTATATTAAATATTGTGCGAATGTCGCATTCCTATTGGCTTAAAAATCTGTATCATAATGAAAATTGATACATTGATGATACAGATTTTAGTCTTTTAATAAGTATATTATAAAACAGGAGTAGAAAAAAATATAAATTGCTTCGCCGTTAGAATGGGTATCAAGAAATTTAATTTTAATTGCAAGATTTATATCTAAATCCGAGCAATTAAGAAGCTTGTATACATTCAGATTTTCTGCGACGAAGAATTTAAGTTTTTCTATTATATTCTGCTAATTTAATCGCTTTGAAATTGTAATTAACTTCAATTTTGCCTGTTACTAATTTAATTTCTTCATTAAATCTGCATTGTTTGTGTTGTTCCCGGAGCTTTTACAGGGGATTAGATTACACCATGTAAAATGCATAATGTTTCTCATCTGGACTTTTAACAATCGTTTCCTGAGCGTACTTACAAAGACACAAAAATCACCATCTTTGTTCATGATAAAAAATAATCTCAAATAATAATTTTGGTTTTCATTGGTGAGGTGAGAGGTCTCGACTACTAGGTCATTATAGCCTTTTATATATTTCTTTGATATTACTTTCAGTTGTTAGGCAAAGTCTAATATCATTTGGAAGCATTATTCGTTGTCGTTAATTAAGATATTTTGGACAGTTGTTAGAATTGAAGGCCTTAATGTGAAACAATAACAAGCCACACATTTTTCAAAATTTATTTTACTATGTAATAGAATAATGCAATAATATATCAAGCCACTTGTCTGAGAGCTTAGCTATTTGTCAATAGATGCCGCCACAATCCAGAAATCATGTTGTTGCAACTCTCTACTTTTCAGTGACAAGCCACAGAAAATGGCGGATACCGATTAGTTCGTGATGTAGTGTTTTGCTATAAAGTTAAAAAATGAACAGTTTTAGTGATGATGTTGAATCACCCGTAGATGACAGTGATCTCGATAAGGACTATAGTCCTAGTGACAATGAAAATCAACCTAATAATCAGCAGGTAAGCTTTTTTTTAAATAATGTGCCTTGTCACAGATTTGTACTTGAGCATTCTAATGTAAAAAATTAGTAGCTTGTTATACTATTGCATTTATATTCTAGGAGTCTGATGTAAATGAGGTGGCAAGTGAAGATAGTGAGGGCCCAACTACGACAAAAAGACCTAAACCTAATTCCCCTAAACGAACTCCCAAAAGCAGGTGGAGACAAGAGAATGTAGAATGTTATTCTAGACAAAAAAGAAAATGTAGAAGGAATCTTGGGCAAGAATATGTTAGCGACAAGACAAAGAAAAAGGTTGGCGCTCGAGAACTTGGGCCACCTTGTGGATGTATGAAAAATTGCAGAGAAAAGCTGGGGGCTCCGAAAACGAGATTTTCAATAAGTTCTGGGATTTGGGTTCTTGGGAGCTCCAAACTAGTTATATTTTTGGTTGTATTGAAATCGTTAACAAGAAGAGATCTTACCCCAAAAAACAGAAGCGGCAGCAGTCTAGCAGATTGTCAAATGCAATCTAACAGGTTAACATTAATGGAATAAAAATATGTGTCTGCAAAAAAGAGTTTTTGAATACTCATGGTTTGCAAACATCAAAGGGTAGATTGAATAATATTATTTCCAAAAAGATTCAAGGTATGGCAGTTCCTGAAAAAGACAATCGTGGGACACATCAAAATAGACCAAATAAAATAAAGGACCATCAGAGACAAAGCGTCCAGGACCACATAGAATCGATTCCTAAATATCAGAGCCATTACAGCCGGAACCAAAATATGAGTAAGTGTATCTAGATTGCGACATGAGTATATCGAGACTTTACAAAGAAAAATATGTGCCTTGGTGTCAAGAAAAGGGCATCGAACCAGTTTTAGAACATACATATAGGATTATTTTTTCCACAAAGTACAACATTGGTTTCAAGTTACCCAAATCTGACACAAATATGTGACGAGATTACTATCAAAATAGAAACTGGAAAGTTAGCAAATAATGAACTTGAAGCGACAAGATTGAGAGCAGAACTCAATTTACATAAAGCCAAAGCAAAAGAAATGCAAGATCGTCTCAAAGAAGAAACAGATTATTCTAAAAACAATAACAAAAGATGCGTGATTTCGTTTGATTTGCAACAGGCCCTGCCTATTCCAAAGCTAACAACAGGACCGGCGTTCTATTGTAGAAAGTTATGGATGTACAATCTTGGAGTACATGATTGTACTGAAGGCAAGGGGCATATGTTTGTATGGACGGAGGACGTAGCAAAAAGAGCCAGTGATGAAGTGGCTTCCGTTGTTCTAAAATTTTTGTCTAAAAAATCTGGTGTTGAAGATTTGGATATTTTTACGGACAACTGTCCAGGACAAAATAAAAACTGGCTAGTTATGTCTCTGTGATTGCAACTTGTTAAGGAAAAAAGATTCAAGAGTATTACACATCACTTTCTTGTCACTCGGCATACGCATCTGCCGTCGGACAGAGATTTTGCTCTCATCGAAAAGCGCCACAGAAAGTATGTCCCACTTATCTACTCCCCAAGTGATTGGCACCAAGTTATAAGAGAATCGAATATAAAACAGCCCTTTAACTTGACTATTATGAATCAAAGTGATATCCTGAATTTCCAACCCATCCTAACTAACATCAAAAAAAATCTGCGTACGGAAGACAACGAAAACCTTAATTTCTGTAGTGCATGTTCCTTTCATTTTAAATCTGATAACAGTAAAGTAATTTACGTGAAATATGCCGTCAAGGACAACTACAAAACAGTCTCTATCACTAAAAAAGGACTTCCCACCCAGACATTGCTTTCTGAATTACGCCCAAAATACTTGGAACCAATAAAAATATCAAAAAAGAAACTAGATAATGTCAAATCATTACATGTGCCTCCTGTTCATCATGAATTTTTTTCTTCCTTACAATGCTCATCTAATGAAAACCCTGAAACTGAAGGCGCTGACGAATTCGAAATAGTTGACCTAATTTTTTCGTACTTTTAACCAAAGTGGTTTTTAAGTTTTTAATTTTTTGTTTTAAAACAATAATGTAACAAGCCTCATTTTTTTAATAAAATGTTTTTTTCTGCACACATTTCATTTTTTTTATTCCGAGGAATAGCAGAATTTGAATACCAGTACTAGTCGTAACAAAGTATATAACATTAATTAATCAAAAATCTCAGATTGATTTTTAATATTTTTTAAAAACTTTAAATTCGTTTTCCCAACAATTTACCTTATGTGGCTTATCATTATTTCACATTAAGGCCTTCAATTATATCACATATCTAGGTGGATTTTATCATATCAGCACGTAGAAGGATTTAGGAGATGTGTAACCAATTCTAATTCTTGTCAATTTGACCTGTTCCCTTCCTTTCTGTTGCAATTTCACCACCGAAGGTCTAACAAACATTTTCAATCTACCTAGCTTTGACTCATGATGATATTATTATTTGCCTAATGTGCAGCTTGTAGTAGTCATCTGACCCCGTTGTAATTGCTTCTGGTTGTTTATTGAGTGCTCTCTTTTCAGATCAGCACATTTATCACTAACAATACCAATATGACTTTGTATCCATAGAAATATAACTTTTTTTCCTACAGATTTCAAGTGAAATAAGGTAATGTGAATGTTTCTAGTGAGCGGGTCAGGATTAAAGTTATTCTCTGCGACCTGAAGTAGGCTAAGTGAATCAATGGATGATGCTAGTAGCATTGTTATCACTAGTTATAAATTTTAAGGATTGCCAGATTGCGTATAGCTCTGTAGTGTACACTGTAGTTGCTTTTGGAAATTTCCAAGATCTCGTTAAGTGGGGTCTTCACCAAACTGAGCTGGGCCGCATTTAGAATGTCGTCGTCGTCGTCAAACATTCTCGATTAAAGCCAGTCAGGAATGAACTGAACAAGCCAGTTTGGTGTAGTCGAATTTATTCCTACGCTAAAGCAGAGTAATAATAATAATTATTCGTAGATTATTACAGTTTCCTGTAAATTGTCGTATTTAACGTATTTAACTTAGAAGTGTAATTCAATGTCTGTCGTTGCATATAACCCGAGAAGTAGTTGTTTTTGAAAACTTTTTTTTCAAAACTTATTCATGTTGTAATTAATTCTTACATTTTAATAGTTATGACTCCAATCAAATCGAAGTTTGATGCATGGAACGTTGATTCTAGAAAGTCAATCGAAATCATAAGACGAAGTATGTAACTTGGTGGAGAAACACCTGGTACTCACTGACACAGTCCTAATAACATTGCAAAGTATAGTCACTAACTGAAAGTCTGACAGGCGGCTACATGCCATTTTTCACCGCTTCAGTTGAAATGATTTATTTTTAAAGGGAATACGAAAAAAGTTGGGCAAACAAAAAAACGTGATAGGTGAAGGATTTCTTCGTGAGGAATAGCGTCCGCGTTAACCAGGAAAACACACTTCGAAACGAGGTTCATGTATTTTTAAAAGCCACCGTTTGAAACTTAATTGTTTCACGTGGTCAATGACTACAATAATAAAAAAACTAATTTGAACAAAATTAAATTATTATCATCGATGCCAATCAATATTTTTCCTTTTCGTTAATGAATAGTCAGATACACAAGATGTCATTCGACAAGGAATATAATTATTATTATCGTTGCCGATCAACGTAAGTTATATATAATAGAAATGTTCCAGTGTCAATAGTAATTTTTCTGTCCATCCAGTAAATCGACAAGCGTATAAATTGCTTCGTGGAAAAATATGCTGCAAAGGAAATATAACCTCAACAATGCATATTATGGCATATACAACTGAGCCACAGCAACGTGTGGCGTATAGCTAGTTGTCAATAAAAAGTATAAAATGAAAATGTACTAGAAAAATTAACCATATAGTATTCTGAACATGAATACATTATAATTTAATTGGCTATTAGAATGGACCTTGTAATTTTAAAATTCAAATGCAGTGAAAAATTGCTTTATACCCTCATTTAAATTTAACAACTAGTATTTGCATAAAGCAAAAAATTGAAAATACTAAAAAAATTTGGTAAAACGTTACACTACTATCACCTAATTAACTTATTTATTCAAACTAGAAGAAAATCAGCGAAGATGAATAAATAGTTATTGAAGTCATATATCAAATAAAATTAGGTTATGCTGTTATAAGAAGATTAGCAGTTCAGCAGAATTATGAAACGATGGATTACGCTGAAAATCGTTACCTGATCAACTTTGTTGGGACGAACGCGACCATTGCTCAGATATAGTAGTATTGTTATTATCTTTTGAATGTTCCATGCGGTATATTCATATCATTATATCAATCATATTTTGAAGTTTAAGGCTGCAAAAAATGGTTGTCAAATTTTTAAGGTCCATTCAAAGTAAATTATATTTTTGTAAAGTACATACTTCAGACACACTTTACTTTAAAGAAAAAGTTCCAATTTGTATGTAGTTATAGTGTTATGAAAATATAATAAATGGATATTAAATCTGAGTTTTTTTATAAATCATGTATTGAAACATATTTAGTAAAGTACCTACCCAGGTAATATTGGTGAAAAATGGTAATAGAATTGTGAGTGACTAACAATTCTTCGAGCATCTCTTACTGTACGCACTAAGTTGTGCGTAAAGAAAATTTTTTGATAAATGTTTCGGTAATAGAAAAAATATTGTATGCAATTCGTGTGTAAAGTACCTTTTTGACTCATGTGATTGTTTCACTCGCCTACAGCTCGTACGACAATATTCACATTCGTTAAAAAAGGGCTACTTAACACACTAGTTGCATGAATAACTATTTTATATAAATTCAAGAAAATAACGAAAGGATAGTATTGTGATCATAGCAAAAAATGGAATTTTAGATTTGAATGTATAGTTTTATTCATAAAATAGTAAGCGGAATTATTTTTTGATCAATTTACTGAAGTTTGTTGACATTCATATCGTGACATTTATTTAAAATATATATGTATATATAAATATCTTGAACATCATGCCAAATATTTGCACACCAAACATTCCCACCAATTGAGAATTAGTTTATGTGAAAATTTTATACCAGTTAATTTTAGCCAATCAGATGCCTGCATTTTGACATGTTGCTATGACAATAACCTAATTTCTTCGGAAATTTCCCTGCCTAGAGGGAAATTAATAAGTGGAAATTTCCCTCTGGCTTGACAGCTGTCATAAATAATAATAATATGTCACCTAAGTATGTCACCAATTTAATTTCTATTTTAAAAAACGTTTTGGTATAAAATTTTCTTACCGCGAGCATGAATTAATATTCCGGAAATTTTTCTCAGTTGCGAATTTTTTAAGAAAATTCGCACTTCGAGAAAATTTCCGGAAATAATTCGTGCTCTAGGGAGATTATAGGTGAAAATTCCACACTTGTAATTTTTAACCAATCAAAACGTGTTTTTTTGACAGATCACTATGGCAACGGATGAATTTTATCGGAAATTTTTTCATGGTGGGTACCCACCAGAGAATTATACTATAAATTTGTTTTGACGTTTATAATGTCAGAATTTTTTTGACACTCAGGTTTATATTTGCAAAAAAGTAATTTTATACCACTGTAGTTACTCAAAACTTATGTAAAATTAAAGAATATACTGTATTGTGTCTTGAGATGGCATTTTCGTGCAACTACAACGAGTAGAAATCAACAATTTAAAGTCCTTTTTTTGTCGAGCCGCTTGACAGCTTCAAAACTGAAATAATTTTTAGGTTAGGATTTCACTTAGTTGCCATGGTAACTAAATAATCAAGTCGACCGAACCTCGTCTTCGACTCGGGATAATTTTCAAAATATTCATGAGCTCGAAAAAATTTCCGGCAATAATTTGACCTCTAGTGGTATTACTAGTGAAAATATTTCTAATTATGTAAATTTGAGACTATACACAGCCCCGGGAAAAGAAACACCCGTACGTATTTGGAAAAAGATAATTCTTAGCATAATTTAAAATAAATAAAAATGAAGAGGTGAATTTTTTTGTTTCATTTTATTCAGATTATTTTATTTTTAGTATGGATCGTTACCTACGTCAGATTCATGCACCTAGCAGAAATACAACAAAAGCATAACATTTCTAGGAGACTGAAAACACTAAATAAATATAGTTTCTATGTTGCAACATCAAGTGTTTTTGGTTGCTTAATTGTAGCAAATTTTCAAGTGAGTGAAATACTAATAGTTCACTTAATGGGAGCTGGTCTGTGTTTTGGATTTGGAATTATATATCAAATATCCCAGGTACGAGCAGTATGGAATTTTAGAATATATAAATATGAGGTTGTGAAAAACTACCTTTGAAAAGTTAATTTTTATCGTTTTTACATGTTTAATTTGCTTAAAAAAATTGAGAGTTCTCTGTAAAGTAGAGGATACCAATTAATTAATTAATTAATGAGTCAAATGGCATGTAAAATTCGAAATAAGGAGCGCATAGACAAAAGATTTCACTGGAAAATAGTATTTGAATTCATTTGTTAGAGAAAGAAGTGCTTGCAATATAGTATATATAGTATAAACTGTAACCAAACAATCACCAATACCTTGTTCACATTAAGAGGCAGCTATATATTTTATCCCGATTATATTCAAGAAGTTGAAGTACTCAATAAATAGTTACAATTAGAAAGCTCTATTCTTGAACCTTCAACTCTATTGAAACTGTTATCGTGAACTTTATTCTATTGAACTTCTTAGAAACATTTATCTATACAGGGTGAGTTACGAGGAACTGTACATACTTCTACCATAAGTAGAGACACGTTAGGGGATTATCAAATGACCATTAAAAAATGTCTTCTTGTTTTGATTGTTAATATACAGGGTGAATTAAGGATCTTCACCAAAACAATGTTTCGACATATCTTTTCAATGATTAAGTCGATTTGTCTCATTTTTGGGTGAAAGTTTGTATTGGTGTCTGGCAACTAACTGACATATTCAGAATTAAAAAAATCCAGGACCGTCTTCGTGAACATTTGTGAGACTGCTTCATATTCAACACTTCACCCTGTATCTGATTTTTCTAAAATCTGATAATTTTTTCAGAGGGCATGAATAGAAAGTTAGACCCGGGTATTTGAATTTTTTGTTACACGTGCCTCACATTTCCAATTAAAGATTCATTTTAGAGTCAAATTGAAAATTGGCAATAATAAAATATCTTACTGTATAATAATGTTTAGTTATTAAAAAAAAACCTTTAAAATAGACAGAAACAACACACACTGTGTTCCAGTATGGTAAATACCATAATTTTAATTAATGTTATAAATGAAACTAACTGTTTCTAATTAATTCCACTATTTAATGAAAAAAATATGAAAATTATGAAAGGATATTGATAATTATTTCGATATTGACATATCATCGTCAGAATGACAGAAGTTACATTTTATGTGATACCTACTTGATGTTTAATATTTTGAATACACCAAAAAGTGAGTGACCTATCTTGTGATTGACTTAATATATATATAAATAGAAAAAAGAAGAAGATATGATTTTACAAGTATTAAAGCTTAGGTATTATTAGCCCTATGGGGATATCCTGGATATCTTTTTCCCATTTAAGATCAGTATAACTGTGCAATGATATAGGAAACCAAGGAAAACTATATCTGCTGATATTTACAATTGTTACTTAAGAAGATAATTTAAAAGTGGAGAGCTCCCTAGATTTATCTATTCATTGACAGAGTGGATTCCACAAAGTAAGGGTCCAAACAGTAAATTCAATAATTTTAATTGTTTTAAATGCCGGATTTAAAAATCTGGCATAACTGGTTAATCTCAATAATTCACCCTGTATGTAACTTTTTCCACCCGTAATAGACAAAAACAGATAAAAATTTTTTGTAATAACCTACTTTTCTTATTTGTTTGAGGAAAAATCATGTCTAATTATTTTAATCGGAATGAAATGAACAAGCCCAGGAAATGTTTATTCATAGATTGAAAAATAAAATAAATAACAATAACCAAATAATAAAACAGTTTTAACAATGTGAAACAAAGTGAAAAACAATTTAATAAACATTACGATTATAAAAGATGTTCAAAATGAAATCCATCTGCCTCAATACACTTTTCTTGACGAATGTTTAAATGTGTAATGGACTTTCTGATTGTCAGTTGGTCATTTCTGATATGTAATAAATGTTGCAGTGGGCTGTTGAATAGGAAGCAGTCTCGCAAATTTTCACGAAGACGGTCCTGGATTTTTTTAATTCTGAATATGTCAGTTAGTTGCCAGAACCAATACAAACTTTCACCAAAAAATGAGACAAATCGACTTAATCATTGAAAAGATATGACGAAACATTGTTTTGGTGAAGATCCATAATTCACCCTGTATATTAATAATCAAAACAAGAAGACATTTTTTAATGGTCATTTGATAATCCCCTAACGTGCCTCTACTTATGGTACAAGTATGTACAGTTCCTCGTTCCAAAGTATATTTCAAATTACCAAACATTTGAAAAGGAGTTTATTTATCACTTAAATTTGAAAAAGTTCAGTTTTAATGACCTGCTATAATCAGCACATAGTAATAATATAAATTTGTTTTAGGTAATATTATCTTTTAAAACTTTTCCAATAATAGGACACAAGGCAGTTAATATATTCCGATGTTTTTTAACTGCAACTGCAATTATTACTTTTATGAGCACGTGCGTTTGTGGTTATATATCGTTAATCCATTTCAAAGGTAAGAAGAAGCTACAGCATAGCTAAGCCAAAGAACACTCGACTGCAGAAAAGATATAAGTAAACGGATCGGTTTGGTTCGTTTGAAATGAAATGCTTCTTAAACACATATTGGATGATTCAAAATTTGTTTTTAACTCTTAAATGTATACTATACTAGATTATTTGTTTGCCTGAAATATAAAACCAGTGTTAAAATAATAAATTAAGCTCTCTGTAGTTGGGTGTTCTTTGGATTAACTTTGTGAGCAAAGCTACTTGGGCTTGAAAATTATAAATAATCTTTTTAACCTTCACACTAGAATCCTTTAGTAAAAAGTAAACATATTTATGGGTTTCAGACTATCAATATATCTAATCATATTCATGAAAATTAGTTTGTAGTCAAGCAATAACCACATTCTATTTTATTTACTTAATTACAGTTACCTGTAAAAACTTGTCATATTTTAATAAAGCGTGATCAATAGACGTCAAAGTTAATAGTTTAATACTATTATAACGCTTTACAAAATTTGAAAAATATTTTTCAAACAACCGACCGTTAACTAAGAAGCAACAACTACTTCTCGGGCTATAAGCACCGACAGTCATTGAATTATACTTCTAAGTTAAACGGGGTTGGTATATCTGCAAGATAGAACATTAGAAGGAACAAAATCACTTGTAGAACGGTTTCGGCGTATTTGAGCCTCATCAGTAACTGTAATTAAGTAAATAACTACAAAACCGAGATGGTTTTTTGTCCATATAGAATTTTGGTTTGTGATTAGATGTGGGGATGTCGCTGACATCGCACTCGTAGCATTTCCTTTACTGATGTTAATGTATTGGTGTGGTATCAACGTAATCTCCAGTAATAGCATCTATATTGTACTGATGAGGCGCAAATACGCCGAAACCGGTCTACAAGTGATGTTGTTCCTTCTAATCGCAAACCAGAATGGTTGGTTATATCTTGCAAATATATACCAACCCCGTTTAACTTAGAAGTGTAATTCAATGACTGTGTCGGGGCATATAGCCCGAGAAGTAGTAGTTGCTTCTTAGTGAATGGTCTGTTCTTTGAAAAATATTTTTCAAATTTTCTAAAGCGTTATAATAGTATTAAACTATTAACTTTGACGTATATTCTATTTTCAATTTTACTTTGCCAAATTGGCAGTTGTCAACAGTTCTCCAAAAATTGAAAACTTATCAAATTGTATGTAACGTTATTTATTCAAATATAATGGCTTTCTGCATTTTCAACATACACTGGCAAGTCGTCACTCTATTATTTTTCGTTAAGATTGAAAGTGGAGTCGTCACATCAATCCGTAAATACTTTGTCAAAGAGCCTTTTCAGTAGATGCTTAAATCTCATGACATAATAGTATTTTATGCAACGATCATGTAATGATAGCCATTAAGACACGAGCATGTTGTAGGATACGAAACGAGCCGCAGGCGAGTTTCGTATATAATATGCGAGTGTATTAATGGCCATTACATGAAAGTTGCATACAATATTTTTTCTACTCCGATTAATAAGAATTATTTAATTAATAATTATCATATATAGTTACTTTTGAAAATCAAAATTATCTGACAGCAGTCAAATTAAGTGTCACCTAATATAATTAATTTCAGAAATGTCAACCAGGTATCCATGGCTATATTACATATTGTGCGAATGTCGCATTCCTATTGGCTTAAAAATCTGTATCATAATGAAAATTTGTATCATAATGAATATCATTATGATACAGATTTTAGTCTTTTAGTAAGTATATTATAAAACAGGAGTAGAAAAATGTTTATTTGAAAGCTTGCTGATCATTTTTCACCTTGACAATTACGTGAAATATGTTTTGTAATGCTGGTAGTTGTCGTAGCCAATGAGGGATCAAGGCATGTCTAAATATCGAATAATCATTGGCCACAGGCCATGGCGAAAGTAGTGAGCAAATGACACATTATTGGGAAAAAATGTATGGTTATAATAGGTAGTTTCTGTAAAATTTGTTAATAATTTGAGGATAAATAAGTACGTGGTTATTCTTTATTTACGTTTGACGCTTAGGTATAGCACAAACTAAAAGTAAACAGAGGTTTTTATATCGAAAAATGCGATAATATTGTACTGTAATGTATATAAAACTTGATGTGAAAATATTTAGAAAAATAAGATTTTACTTGGAAACTTATATTATTAACAAGAAACAACAAGCATGGATTTTGTTTATCAAACTAAATAAATAATAAAAATAGCACTTAACTTGGTTGGAATATAATACTTTGTTAAAAATAAAACAATCAACAACAAACGCAAAAAAAGTGGTACAGTCAGATTGAAGTAATGAATATTTTCATATAAATATACACAAAACTGACAAATGTCGTTGTCAGTTGCATCAAAAGAGCTGTGTGAAACGGGCTGCAATCTGACCAATCACTAGGCAGCAGAAATGCCAACTTAAATTCAAATCGCTCCTCTTAGTTTAAAAACAGGGTATAGCCTGGAAATATGTTGGCAGCATTTGCCAGAATTGCATCAAAGAGAGAATACAATTCATGTTTCATCTGTTCCCTTTTCATCGATAATAGTCGGTACATTAGTTATATTACTCCCGAGTAGTCAAGCTTCCGCAGTAACACAGTATGTGTGCTGAGGTTTCCTCGTGTTCTTTGCAAAACATACATATGGTTGTGTCTGCCAATCCGATTTAATTTATGTGTTTGTTAAGTCTACAATGCCCCGTCAGGAGGGATCCTGATTGTTCTCCTATTCTGGTTTAGTAGATTCTCCGTGAATTTTGGCGAGGGTTTATTGATAAACTCTTTGGCCTGCCTTATTCTCAGTGCCTTGTTCCACCATTCTCGAGAATGCTTTCTTATCCAAGTACTGCTATTTGTTTTTTGCAGCGCTTTCGCTATGTCACAGAAAGGTTCTGTGCCAATGGGAGCACATCGTGCCGCTTCTAGGGCTAGTGAGTCTACCTCTTCATTGCCTTTGTGATCTGAGTGGACTGGTACTGGTACCCAGGCTAAGGATAATCTATTATGACTGCCCAGCTCTTGTAGCGTGTCCAAGCAGTCCCAAACAAGAATTTATCTGCATGGAACTGAGTGCTTTTATAGCCGCTTGGCTTTATGAGTATATGACAATGGTCTTTTTCTCAAACTCTTGCCTAAATAGCACAGTGCTGTATTGCTGCAACTTCTGCCTGGAATATCGTCACATGTTTGCCAAAGCTCAGTGAGACTCTTGTCATTGGATTGGCTATATTTATTCCTGCACCTACAGCTTCCTCGGTTTTTGAGCCATCTGTGTAGCAGGCCATTTCTGCATTAATTGGATGTCCTCTCTTGCATTCCTCTCTGCATGTTATGACTGTTTTGAAGTTTTTCCCGAAGCTAAACTTGGGAATAATCTTGTCTGATATCATTCTCATTATTGGGTCGATTTCCAACTCTTTGTATATCTCGTTATACACCATACCGTGTAGTCTACTAATGGGTGCTTGCCCTCTGGTCAACCTATTAGTGATTGATCTGGCTTCGCCTTGCTTGAAGACATGAAGTGGTGGCATGTTCAGCAAGACTACTAATGCAGATGCTGGGACTGTCCACATGGTTCCCGTGGCAGCCAGGCAAGCTTGCCTTTGGATGCCACTTAACTTTTGGATCGCCACAGCCTGCCGAGTCTTTGGCCACCATACCACCAAGCCATTTGCTATCAAGGGTCTGATGACTCTGGTATATAATCCTATGATCATTTTTGGTTGCATGACAGTAACAAACTTAGAAAATATTATTTCTTATTTAATACGATTATATCGAATACTATGACTTCAACACGTCCTTTTAAGCGTATAAAACAATGAACCCAATAAAAGTAAAACAGTTCTCTTGTTCTCTTCAAACCCAATCCCTCTGAACACAATCTGGGTTTGGGAACTGGTAAAGATTTAGTACACATATCTGCAATCATAAGTGTAGTAGGCATATATGGAAGATTGATCTTCTTGTTTAATCATCTTCAATCATGTTATTAACATCGATATGCTTTGAACGCTTATGATAGCCAGAACTTGTTGCTATTTTCTGAGCAGATTGATTGTCGTTATATAACATAACAGATTCCTCTGGATAAATATGATGTTGTCCAGAATTCATAATTTCATCGATTAAATTTTTAAGATAGACAGCTTCCCTAGCGGCTTCTGCACTAGCCATATACTGTGGATGACAGTGCTGAACTTAATTGTTTACGACATCCCCAAGAAACATCACCATTTGCAGATTTAAACACAAAACCAGTGAAAGACTTCCTATATCATTCGCCCAATCGGCATCGATAAATCCTTCTAGATCGAAATGACTGCCACTGTACGTAAGACATAAATCCTGACAGCCTTTTAAATACCGAATAATCCTTTTCGCTGTACCCCATGCTTTCTTCACAATAACCAATGAAAAATAGTTTTTTACTTTTTGATTCCAGCTTATTTCCATTTTTACCTGGTATATGAGAATAAGCTTCACATCCAAAAACTTTAAGATTGCATAGATCTACTTTTGTTACCACTCCAAACTTCTGGTGTTTTTCCAGGTAACTTCTTTGTTGTAGAACAATTTATCAAGTAGACGGCTGTATTTGCAGCTTCTGTCCACATTCTTTGATCACATTTTGTATCTTGCATAATTGCAAGCTCTTTTTCTATGATAGTACGATTATATCGTTCAGCAACACCATTTTGCTGCGGCGTGTGGGGTATCGTTAATTGATGTTTTATACCTTGACTATTCAGAAAGTTTGAAAGTTCTGCATTGCAGTAATCTGTCCCATTGTCAATCCGAATCAGCTTAACTTTTTCTTTAGTTGTTTGAGTTTAACCAAATTCAGAAATCAATGATTCCACTTCATCTTTCTTTCTTACGAAATAACAAAATACCATTCTGCTGTGGTCATCAATTATTGAAAGAATGTACTTCTTACCACTCCATGACTCAACTGGCAAAGGTACACATAGATCGGTATGTGGTAGATCTAACCTATTTTTTATCTTTAGAGTTTGGAGAAAGTTTTCTGGCTTGTTTGGCTTCAATGCACGAAATATAGCATGGTCCAAAAGTACTGTCATTTTTAAAATTTACACCGATTGATTAACCATTTTTTAACAAGTTCATGCCGACTTTATTTAAGTGAATACTCATCAGATTAATTAAAGTTGGACAACATGGCTTGGTTGTTTTGAATATCACACTATGGAGTTCTTCAGTTTTCTTGAATAATATTCAATCGATAAATCCCAGAAACTTCTGAAGCAGTAGCTAAAACGTCAACCCAGCTCTGTAGTGGAATGCCTTTGATGCGATAATTACAGTCAAGCAGAGTCGAGCCCGGTTAGTACTTGGATGGGTGACCACTGGGGAAACACCGTCGTAGAGCCCGTACAGCCTGCAGCGAAACACCTTAGATTACTAGGGTGAGTAGCATATCATAGCTCGCAGGCATTATACCAATGAGCACGAGGTATAAGGTAGATATGCCGTCTTTCTGATGAGACATAAAACCGAGGTCCCGAGTCCATCGATGTTGGGCTTGATAAAGATCCCTACCACTGGTTGGAACACTAGTGAATTCGGTGATATTTCCGGTTAGGGGTAGAGTGCTCCCGGCGTCGGTGATTAGCCTCAGTCGCAGATATAGACCGACGTTAACTAACCGAATAATTAAAATAAAAGTTCAAAAATTACATGTTAATTAGTAGGAGGGTAAAGATAATTGGTGACATTTCAAAAACTGCTTTATTGTTTACAGGGCTCGTAGTAAGTCATGAGAAGTTCAACTTTAAAAATTTCAAATATTTAAATTTTTTCAATTCAACTAGCATTTTTTATTCAAATATACGGCTATAAGAGGAGTTAAAGTTCACTTTCCTATACCCAAACGTAATCGTTTTTGGGATATTAACATGCATTTAAGAAATTCAATTATTTCTACCTAATTGTTTGTGTATATCCTTATAATTCTGAAAAGTACTTATTTATTATTCATAATTTTAGGTGACGATATGACAAAATGGAAGGAAGAAGACGGAGGACACCTTTACCACGTTATTAGTGCTGTATCAGAATATATCCTCGTAGCAGCAACAGTATTGTATATTGTTACGTTTGTACAAGAATTTAGGGATGTAGAAATTCATCAACCTGTTGTTACTTCAAGAACTTATGCAGCAAATAATTAGATATACATATAAGCAAAAAGTTATCAAATTCTAACCAATCTTTGCATGTTGAACTACTTTAACAGCAGTAGCAATATTTTGTGCTCAAATGATTTTAACGTCTAGTCCAACTTATCACCAGCTATGATATTAAAAAATGTATATCTATTGTTATTTCGTAAATTTTATAGTGGTTATATGTTTGCTTCAATTGAATTTGTTGTTATATGAAATAAAAAAAGTCTTCAAGTCGATTTTTTGTTTAATTTTAGCAAATCATTATTATCTGCATATGCATTCAAGTGATTGAAATGTGAATGCTATTTTTTTATGCATTACTATTCACAGTAAACATTTAAGTACCAATACCTTTCAAAGATCATTAATATTTTTTTGTTACTCGCAACCAAGATCGCTGTATAATAACTTTGACCTGAGCTTTTTACTCTTATAATTTATGGCAAAATTGGAACATAAATCCTGCAACATTACAAACTGGCGGACCTAATAGCAATTACTTATGGTTCCCAAAGATAAAGTTACTTTCAAAATTGTATAAAGATTATATGGTGTAGTCTATAATATAATCTCAGTTGACCATCGAAAAAAAAGTTGGAATTACCGCTTGTCGACCGACAAAAGCAACTACAGCTATTTTAAATAGAATGCCCTGTATACTATCAACTTTTCGGGCTCTACGTTAAATTTTAATATCACTTTGTGTAGAGTTGGGTCAGTTATTTAAAACATCGTATGTCACAAATAATTGCACTGTCCTGATTTTTATACCAACAGTGTAAAACCAAGTTAGTAGTTGCGAAAGACGTGTGCGAAATTTTCGGTGTTTTTTCAGGAAATCGAATTAAAAAAAAGGTCTGACGAATTGCGAAACTTTTGTCGAGGACAATAAAGACGTAACTCAGTGGAAAATAGTTTATATCATTCAAAATGAAATCGAATAAAATCAATAATAATTTGTAATTTTGTATCAAAATTTAGTAAAAAATATTTTGGTTGACTGGGGACCTGAGACTTGTACGTGAAGTCACTGTGATAAGTCATGGAGGGTCCTCAACTAAAACCTGCGACAGAAATTCACAATAAAATACCATACAGTGTGTAAAAGCCAAACTAAAGAAGTTAAGTACCTAGGGGTAATCTTTGACCAGAAGCTTACATGGAATTCTCACATCGAAAAAACCACGCACAAGGCCAGAATCGCTCTCGGAAGGTGTAGGCAGATGTGTGGGAAGAATTGGGGATTGAATCCTAACATGACCAAATGGTTATATACACAGGTCGTGAGGCCAATGATAACCTATGGATCAGTAGTCTGGTGGCCCAGGACACTGCAGATTGGGGCGCAAAGGCAGTTAAGTGGTATCCAAAGGCAAGCTTGCCTAAGTATCACAGGGGCCATGAGAACGACGCCGACTGCAGCCCTGGAGATAATACTGAACCTGCCACCACTGCATATCTTCGTTCAGGGAAATGCAAGATCTGTAAGTCACAGATTATTACAGGGGCCTCTTCCGATAAGTCAAGGACAAGGTAAGGTCTACAAAAAGCTATATGAAGAAATAAAGGCAGATCCAATACTGGGAATGCCAATGGATCAGATTGCCCCACAATATTGTTTTAAAAATGAATACACAGTAATCATTCCAGAGAGAAAGGAATGGGATACAGGGCCTCCTATAATAGCGAATCTCAACTGGTACACTGATGGCTCTAAAACAGACTCTGGAGTAGGAGCCGGAATATATGGGGTACAAGAGAAGATCACGATCTCTCTAAGCCTTGGGAAACATGCCACTGTCTTTCAGGCAGAGGTAATGGCGGTGCAATGCTGTGCAGAAGAGTTGATGAGACGGGAGGTAGATAGCCAAAGAATCGTCATCTACTCCGATAGCCAAGCAACACTAAAAGCGATAAGCTCATATCGGACGACGTCAAATCTGATGTGGGAGTGTCGCAAGGCCCTCAACAGACTAGGTAGTCATAATAGAGTGACCCTAGCCTGGGTGCCAGGCCATCAAGGAATAAAAGGCAATGAAAAGGCCGATGAATTAGCCAAGCAGGGAGCGACGGAGGTCATGATAGGGCCAGAACCTTCCTGCGGAATTGCTAAATGCCTCACCAAGGAGAGCATCCACCAATGGATAAACAACCAGGCGTTGCGCTGGTGGCATGAAACTCCGGGGCAAAGGCACGCTAAGCTATTCCTTAAAAGCCCTTCGGTCAGACTATCACGCGACCTACTATGTCAAAGTCGAGAAACGACGAGGATGATGGTGGGAATGCTGACAGGGCATTGTAGGCTAAGGAAGCATATGCACACAATTGGCCTAGCAGATGACAGCCTATGTAGGTTATGCCAGGAAGAAGACGAAACCGCGGAGCACTTACTCTGCGAGTGCGAAGGCCTAGCAATGGTGCGGTTTCACCTATTCGGAGAAGAAAAACCGAGGGCAGAGAGCTACGCAAAGGAGGCGGTATCCAGGCTAATAGGTCTAATAAAAAGAATAAAGCTAGATATCGAGCTCTAAATATGGCGGAGGACCACAATAGATCTGCAAAGGTCGCAGTGGGATAGGACAAAGAGCCACTCCAATTCTAATCTAATCTAATCTACTGTTACTGTATCGGGCAAATTTAAATTATAAATTGACATTCTTCAACCTGAAAATGCGACCCCCAATTTTTCAAATGGGAAGTATAGGCTTGTGATATATCGTTTGAAAGGTCTCTTCATTCTCTATTCAAAAATGTTATGGTTTTCAAGTTTATTGCAACAATTAAGATAGAATAAAATAAAATCATGTGGTTACCGAAATTCGCTATAAGATACTCAAAATCTATTACAATATACCCAAAACTTATTTGCCGTTTAGGTCTTGATAATAAGAAAGTAATAAAAAACCATAGCAATGTGCTTTTTAGATGGTATCCATTAAAAATATTTTAAGAAGTTTCCGTGGCAACGTTGGTTGGTTTAAAACGCCTTTGAACGTTTGAAATTCGTTAACTTCAATTCTGAAAAATGGTTAGATTAACGGAAATGCTTAAAATAACAGTTTTACAAATGATTGGTTAAGGAGATAAAACCCGAACACAACAGGAAGTAACTGATTTGCCGCCTATATTCCAAGGAATAATTAGTAAAATAGAGAAGCAGTTACGCGAGTTTGGTCCTGTAAAACAGATAAAAAACCAGCTGCCAATTCAATGAGTGATGAAATCAAATTAGATGTGATGCTTTAGTTTGAGGAAAGCCCACATACATCGAGCAGACAGACATCCTCTACATTAAATGTTAGCCATGCATCGATAGTAAACATATTAAAAGAAAATAAAATGCATCCCTATACAATGATACCTACTCAGGAGCTGATGGAAGACGATTATAACGTTATGTTTTCTGATGAATGCACCTTTTCACTAAACGGTCATGAAAATAGGTAAAATTGCCGCTACTGGTCAACGAAAAATCCTCACTGGATGAGAGAAGAACACATGCAATACTCTCAAAAGGTTCATGTTTGGGCAGGGATTGTTGGAAACCATATCATTGGTCCCTTTTTTATTGAGGGCAATTTGAATGGCGATCATTATTTGGCACTACTTCAAAATGATGTCATTCCAAGTTTGGCAAATTTATATCCTGATCCAGGAAGTTCCAGTGAATACGATATGGTTTCAGCAAGATCGGTGGAGAGGGAGGCGAGGATCGATAGAATGGCTAGCGCGATCACCTGTTCTTACATCATTAGATTTATTTTTATGGGGATATGTGAAGAGCATTTTGTACAAAACTAAACCTTTTGTTTTAAATGACTTAAAAGAACGAATAACGCTTGCGATTAGGTCGATCACGCCTGATATGTTAAATAATGTTAGAAGACAGTTTTATTTAAGATTAAGATGTTGCCAAGACGTTCGCGGTGAACATTTTGAATATCTACTTCATTGACATTCATAGTTCTTTTTAGTGTTTTACATTTTATTACGTTTTGCATTAAATTTTAGTTTCTGATTGTATTGTAGCGAATTTCGGTAACCACATGATTTTATTTTATTCTATCTTAATTGTTGTAATAAACTTGAAAACGTTAACCTTAACGATATATCAAAAGCCTATACTTCCCGTTTAAAAAATTGGGGGTTATACCTGTCATTCGAAGGGGGTTGAAGGTAGGGATCGCATTTTCACGTTGAATAATGTCAATTTATAATTTAAATTTGACGTATTTCGGGATTTTTTATAAATATGTACAGTAACGGAAATAATGAATTTATTCCGTTTGGCTTTTACACACTATATGTAAGGGTTCATGAAAAAAAGAAGAAAAACATCTAGAATCATACAGGAATGTCATAAAAAGTCGATAACTGTCTGGAACATGCGAAAAGTAGAAAAAGCGGGACAGCTGACGTAAGTTTTTATATTATGAAGTATTAAAGTTTTGAGTTCTGTGTTCTGAAAGTTAGATGTGATTAGTATTGTATTGTAAAAGATATAGTTAGAGAAATGAAGAAAGTTGAGATAGCAAAAGAGTAACATTGGTGACAACTATGGGATATAGAAAGTATTTATTCAGCTATCTGCTTATGGTAAATACTAGATTGACGACACAGACATGGTTACTTCTGGACCCCCAGCATGGTTTTGGAAGATGGAGTAAGAAATGGAGGAATAATATGAGGTGGAAAGGCTTAAAAAGAAGGTAGAAGAGGACAAGGAAAGACGCCGAAAGAAGGATGAAGAGGAGAAGGGAAGACGCAGAAAGAGGAAGAATAGGAGGAAAGACGTAAGAAGGAAAGGCGTAGACAAGCAGATGTAGAAATTATAAATGGTCTAACATTTTATTTCGAGGTAGGACAGCTTAATAATAGAGTTGACCATATAATAAGAGCCTAAAAAATTTAGAAAGACAAATTAGAAATGAAATAGATAATTTAGAAAGAAGAATTCATACCCAAGCGTCAGTAACTATTATTGAAATTGAAAGCACGACCTCCTCTTCCTCTATAACCAAACCAGGCCCCATTCAAACTACAGTTTCTCAAAGCCACTCTAACAAGAACCTAAAACCACCCACATATAATGGCCAGGACGCACCAGTCTAGTGCAGCATAGTATTTATACGAGGGATGCAAGTCAAATGCTAATGGATCCACTTGCTTATGTGTAGACTATCGAATATTAAATCGGGTTACACACAAAAATAGAATTAAAGAGTGGATACTGGCAAGTAGAAGTACAGGATCTAGACAAAACAGTTTTTTCTACTGGCAGCGATCTGTACCGGTTTCAGATCCTCCCATTCGACCTCTAATGCTCCGGCCACGCTTGAACAACTGATGGAGATGGTTTTGAGAGGATTAACCTGGAAAACCTATCTAGTATATCTTGATGATACAATGATCGAAAACTTTTGATGGTGAAGAAGCAGAAGAACGTACACCCCCTATGTACATAGGAAATAGAGAGAGGGAGAAAGAGAGAAATAGAAGAAGAGAGAGAAAAAGAAAAAGAGAGAAAGACAGAGGAGATAATATTAAATAATAAATAAATATGTTGGATTGTTCTCCAACAGCGGTGGTTAATCATTGCGAATGCATGGAAGCTTTGAGAAAAAAATAAAAACTCGATTTTACTAAACACTTTTTAGGGGTAATATCTTGGAAGGGGTGGGCTGAGGAAATTCTGTCATAGGAAAGATCCTAAATAATTTTATTTGATCAGTCACCTTCAGAGTTTGTTCGCATGAATTTAGAGACACCCTGTATATTAAATTATTGTTTTAATACAAAGTGAATACTTAAGTTAGTTAAAGACTTCAACAAGAAAATTTGAAGTATTTTAAGTTAAAATTATAGATTATGATTTGTTTTCGTAACCTATTGGGAAATGAATTTACATACTTTCTCTGCTTGTAGGATCTCCGTTTATAGGTAGATGTAATATTTTAATTATTAATATACAGGTTTGTTGTTTAAATTTATTTAATCAATTCGTTCATAAATTTATACTATCATTTGACCTTCAGTACTTCACATTATTTTAACAAATAATTTTGTTTTTATATATTTATTCAATTTCTTACTTGATTAAAAAAAATCAAATTATATTTTATATTCGTTTAATGTTTTAATGTTTTATACAGTCTAAGTAATTTTATAAAATGAGATCTTTATAGCCTGATTGTTTACCGAAACTAGCTGCAATACTCCCTTGTGGAGATTAATTATACTTTGTGGTCTGACTTGGAGTTTTATTGAACCTTTTTTGTAAATAATTATTAATCCTAAATAAATATCAAAATATGGTTAAATAAATGCAAAACCTAAAACATTTTTAGAGTACCTATGTATTGTTATAATTTAGACACTCCTACAGCGTTTGTTTGTAAAAGGTTTCTTCCAAACCATTATAATCTGCCACAACAAAAAGCAAATGACTATCGCCAAAGTGAAAATCTACCATAGTCTGTTCATAATCAAGACGTCATTATTGCTAATTGTCTTATTACAAGTGTACAAATGCCAAAAGATACTCAGACAGTCAGGCAGCACTGAAATCCTTTGCAAGTCCCCAGATCAGTCTGGTCTGGGACTGCCTACAAAAACTCTTAACCCTGGCAAACCATAATAGAGTAACTCTTAAGTTGGTCCCGGGCACAAAGGTATTGTAGACAATGAAACAGCAGACACCCTAGCAAAGCTAGGGTCTGAAACTGCATTCACTGGTCCTGAACCATCAGTATTTGGAATATCAAAAACTGCTGCACGTGGTTGTACATCTCGGTGGATTCAAACTAAACAACAGACGTACTGGAAGCCACGTGCCAAAGCAGGAACACTCCTAGTCACAAAACCCTCGGAGTTGAAACAAACGGAGTTGGGCGTTGATAAAAAAATGAATGTTTAAATATTGAAGGTTCTTGCCAAACTGATTTTTATATTTGGAAATAACAAAGCCAGTTCACAGGGCTTTGTTACCTACGGTATTAAGTTAAATATAGATATTATATATGAGCAAACAAAAAGGGCGCCACTAATGTTATTTCTAAAAAAAAATTAGAAAAAACTCAAATAAACAAAATCAGCAAACTTTTAACTATGTTATCTGCTTTTAAAGAATACTGAGGTACACTAGAGAAAAAAATTGTTACAAGATCTGTATGTTAAATAAAACTTACTCGATATAAAAAAATATAAATATATTATGAAAAGAAACTTTTACAATTTACTGTGTGCAAAGAGGTGTTAGTACTTACTATTAATTTCTTAAATAATAAACATTGGTGAAGCCATCACAAAAAAAATTACAAATTACTTTCCTTCTATGTGTATTATCCAGGAACTGAAGATAGAAACTTCCTTTCTGAGAGCTGTGACTTCCGGGATGTTTCTCCAGGTACTAGTAATCCTTAAGGTATTTTACGTGCAAGAACATTCTACTATCGGATCTTCCTTATTTCTCTGAATCAATTACATGGATTACAGAGCTCAGGAACGGTACGGGCACAGGAATGTACCTATGTGCTCAGGAACGGTAAAGAAAAATTGGTCTACCAGGAACTGTGCAGTAATCCTAGTGTAGCATAGGTACTTTGTACACACATATTTTTAAATAAAGTTGAATATTAGGAGATATAGGGTGTACCGTGAATTAGAGGCATGATAGATCGTTAAGAAATATTTAAAATACCCAAATACAACTTTTCTGTAGTTTTTTGTAGGTTATTGTCTCTTCAAAACACAGCAAAAGTGATAATTCTGTCAAATTCTAATGGGCCAATGGCGTGGTACGAGGGGATCGTAAACTTTGATTGTACCATATTTTTGAAACACCCTGTATTTAGAGCTAAAGACTTTACTACATAAAAGGTACTCTTTGTTGAACTCGATACAGCACTCCATTTTCAAGATTTTAAATTTTTTATTGCAGTAAGCCACTTTTTTAAGTTGTATTTTTTTAAATAAATTTGTAGTACACTTGCAGACCATTTCTAAATAATTGGCACACAAACGTTTTTTATGTATATCACAAACTAAGAAGGCTAGAGAAAAGTTGTATTTGGGTATTTTAAATATTTCTTAATGATCTATCATGCCTCTAATTTACGGTACTTATTTACGGTACACCCTGTATACGTTCGACTTATTTTAAATTTCGCGTTGAAGTTAACTTATGATTATTGATTTTTGGACCGAATAGACTTGTTGTCTATTCCACCAAAAGAAAATATTTGTATAATTTTTATATAATTTTATATCAGAACAGACTTGTTGTCTATTCCACCCAAAGATTAAATATGAGAAATTCTATTTGAGTATCCGAAATGTTATCGGCAACGAAATATTAACGAAATATTAAACCTCAGCAGGGGCCAGATAAGGAAAGTGACGGGATTACTCACCGGAAGCACATGCATACAATTGGCATATATAGGGAAGAAACTATCTGTCGGTTGTGCATGGAACAGGAGGAAGCAGCCTCACACGTGGTGCCGAACCAGTCAATCATCACAAATGCCACAAAATTAGCAAATGTAGTTTTTTACGCTGATTATTATACCTATGTCAAAAAACCTTGAACAACATAATCAGAAATAACCTATTATTTTATTAATGAATTTATTATATCATTGAACTAGTACAATAATAATAAGAAAGGATAGCAGCACATTATTGTAAACGAGTACGTAGTAGGAACTGTCATTTCAATACCCATTTAATGACAGTTTTGAAAATTATTAAATAAAATCAATAAATAACAAAATCCACAACAGAAGTATAAAATTAATTTACTCGAACGATTTTACAAATAACATTTGCATCGTGACGAGTAAATTATAGAAATTGATATGTTATTTGTGAAACCGGTCGAGTAATATATTGATTTTATTTAATAATTATGGAAATATTCCACGTAGTAAGGGTTGAAATAATTACATATTTTTGAAAATTTTATGGTAAAAATGTCTCAAGAATTACAATGTACGCCTAAGATTTCATGGCGGACAAACCAGAGGATGAAAAAATTAATAATTTTGCAGACTACCTTGTAGAAAAGTATATTGATGAGAATTCATTGTTTCCACCAGCAATATGGGCGAAAAATACTTCAATATTAACTATAGTCTAGTCGATAAGCTTAAAATGGTGTTAATTCTACATACTGTTATTAAAATTATGTGGTTTAGCTCATTCGATTCGGAATAATGTCTAGATCATTGTGCCAAATAATCAAATTAGCCCATAAAAAATTCCAAGAGTTATAAACAATTAAACACCAAAAAAAATAGTGTTTGGTTTGTAGCTTATTGTTCGTAAATTATAAATATTTTCGAAATTTGAAAAAAAGATCCTTAAAGAGGAGGATATTTCCAATAAAAAAGTCTAAACTCCCAAAACTCTATCTCTATTATTTATAATTTTAATTTAACGCTGAAAATAGCCCTCCGCGCACCATTTTTAGGTTGCGCGCCCGGCCTAGAAAGCGAGTACGTCACTTAAAAAAATTATTTTTAAGTACTTAAAGTTTATTGAAAAATCTAAAAAAATTATAGTATAATCTAAACACTTTAAAGAATTGATTCCCGTTGGAATTTTTCTTAAAAACAAATTTTTCAATATGCTAGACGATTGTTAATTAACAATTTTTTTTCAAATTTCCTTCATCGTTCAAAACTAAAAATAATGTTTAAATAATCGCCGTAAAATTATTCGCTTCGTGGAGCTCTTCTTATATACATACAAAACAAGATTGCGTCATCAACGTTTTAAAAATGTTAATATTTTGTTTATAATAAATAATGTAAGTTAGCAAAAAATGGCAAATTAGTAATTTATTGTTAACTTTAAAAAATTATTATAAACAAAGTATTAACATTTTTAAAACTTTGATGACGCAATCTTGTTTTGTATGTATATAAGAAGAGCTCCACGAAGCGAAATAATTTTACGGCAATTATTTAAACATTTTTTTTTAGTTTAGAACGATGAAGGAGGTTTGAAAAAATTTTGTTAATTAACAATCGTCTAGCATATTGAAAAATTTGTTTTTATGAAAAATTCCAACGGGAATCAGTTCTTTAAAGTATTTAGATTATACTATGATTTTTTTAGATTTTTCATATAACTTTAGGTACTTAAAAAAATTTTAAGTCACGTACTTGCTTTCGAGGCCGTGCGCGTAACCTAACAATGGCGCACGGAGGGCTATTTTCAGCGTTAAATTAAAATTATAAATAATGGAGGTACAGTTCCGGGTGTTGGAACTTTTTTTTACTAAATTTCCTCCTCTTTAAGGATCTTTTTTTCAAATTTCGAAAATATTTATAATTTACGAACAATAAGCTACAAACCAAAACACTATTTTTTTGGTGTTTAATTGTTTATAACTTTTGGAATATTTTATGGGCTAATTCAATTATTTGGCACAATGATCTAGACATTATTCCGGATCGAATGAGCTTAACCACATAGTTTTAATAACAGTATGTAGAATTTACACCATTTTAAGCTTATAGACTAGACTACTAGAACAACCAATACCTGCGAATCCTTCCATTCAAAATTCAAATCAGAAAACTGCTCATCGTATCCAAATATTCATTGCTTTTAAAAAATTTTAATTGATGTGCAATCAGACTCGTATATGAAAATAAATTTAATAATTCAAAAAGAAAATAGACGTTTTAAATAAACAAAAGTTTATGGAAAGTAAAATTGTCCAATTAAAAAACAAACAAATTTGTCGTTACGATTTTGTAAAGTGCGTTTCTTTTAAATTTCGAGGCTTACATCTATCCTAGCTCTTTTTATCTAATTTTTTAGACATTCAGAATTAAGTATAATATATTTATATCTACGTATGTATGTTAAATGAAAATAAAACGAATATTTCACGATTTATAAAATACATTATTCAGTACCTACTATCTCCATTAATTTCTATCTTTGTTATCAATAGATGTCAAAGGTAATATTTTATGGCGTTATAATAGTACCGGGTGTCCATCTTTATTTTCCCTCACTTTAACTGCCCATGACTTCTAAACGGTTTGGGATAGAAACATGAGGTTTTCACTAAATTGTTTTATTTTAGCACAAGTTTTGTTTAAAAAAGTTAAGCCAAAAGTGGCGGATGTTTGACAATTTTTTTGTTGACTTTGCTCAGTCACACGTTAACCGATTTAGAAAAATTTTGCACTGAAGAATAGGTAAAGGTCGATTCTTTCAAACTACAAAAAAATATACTGGTTGTTCCATTAACAAAAGTCAACAAAAAAATAGTCAAACATCCTCCATTTTTGTTGTGACGTAGGCAAAACGAAAGAAAAAACTTAACTTTTTTAAACAAAACTTGTGCTAAAATGAAACATTTTAGTGAAAACCGCATGTTTCTATCCCAAACCGTTTAGAAGTCGTGGGCAGTTAAAATGAGGGAAAATAAATATGGACACCCGGTAATATTATAACGCCTTACAAAGTTATGTTATGTTATTTTTTTACATTCATAATTATGTATACTTATTTGTATCTTTGTATATTACATGAAAGTAAAATTATTATTTTACACTTTTTAATGTGTCTTATTTATTACTATCCATTATTTTGTTTAAATATAGAACTTGCAATAAATCCTAAATTAAAATAAATATTGGCGCAATTCAGACAGATATTGGATCAAGTTCAGGTAAGAAAAATACCTGGCACAGTTCAGGTACGGGATTTTTTTTTGTAATTTGGCGTAGTTCAGTTGCACCCCCCTCTCTTACGTCAACTGACTTTTTATTACCACTTGATTGTGGTGATTAATCTCCATTTGAAACCAGTTTCCCCCTTCCTAGTTGCATTTGATAGCTAGAAATATTTTTTAAATATCTCACTATAACATTGTACAAAATACATATATGTGTTCATTTGAAAAGGATCCACCCTTAATATTTCAAAAATGGGACATATTAGAAGGAAATGCCGAAACACGTCAACTTTTAACTTGAGGGGGACACTTTTTGACGCCAATGTCATAAACTCCCTACTGGAGACACCCCTTACATTTTTTCAAATGGCATTAGGTATCAAGTAAGACCTCATTTAAAAGGTCTGGTAAATCTCTATTCAATCATTTTGTTTTGCCTTTGATACGAGCCTTCTATTGTTATTTAATCGTTGTTTAAAATTGGCACTTTTTCAACTTTTATTGCCTGAATGTTAACGGTGGTCACTTTGAACGCATGATCAAATAGCAGTTTTTCCTTGTTAACAGTTGTCTTTTTACTATTTGTAATTTTTTTATTCTTTAAAGAGTCTTTCTATCATAACACAATACGGGGGCATACAAGTTAAAAGTTGACGTGTTTCGGCATTTCTTTCTAATATGTCTCATTTTTGAAATATTAAGGGTGGGTCCTTTTCAAATGAACACAGTGTATACGTTGGACGGAGAGCTATTATTTTATAACTTAATGTTGTTAAGAAATTTCTAGCAGTGTAGCGTAAAAGCGTTATTTAAAACTATTTTATTTTATTTTACACATTAACCGACATTTTAGGTCGTTGTCGTCAACTGTTATCAAGATAGTAAAAGATTAACCATTAATAGTTCTCACTTGGTGATTACCACTACTCTAAACTAAAGCGTAGGATTAATACTTTTCGTTTGATTGTTAAAGCAGTTCGGAAATATATAATTTAAATAAAAAATCAACTATTAAGGATGACGAACAAGTATAATATATTATGAATTAATATTAACCTTCAAACGTTTCGTATTTGCTCCCACAGTCAAGGCATTTATAGGTAGTAGTTTTGCCACTAATAAACGTGCAGAAGATAATAAAGCGTACATGTATTAATTCGATAATTATCAATATGAAACTTCGTGTGAGATATGTTCCTGTCGTCATTAGCACAACTTTACTTATTGCTCTAGTAATCACGTAAGTAGAAATTTATCTATTTATATAGGATAGGAAGTTAGTAGAGTTTATAATTTATTTATGAGATACCTATTAGCTGTAGATTTTTGAAGGTTATTTTCACTCACCATATAATAATTGTAGATACCTACCTAACGCGCAACTGTCCTGGTACCTACATTTTATTCGTGAACCGCCATAAAGTTGGACGAAACCTTTTTTTTCGCTGCACCCTTGAAATGTTGAACAATAAGCATTCAACTTTGACGGTTTGTTACTCCGCTGTTTTTCAAAGAATCTTGATGAATATTGTCTCAGATGAAAGCTTTTTTATGCTCTATCAATGTATCTAATAATATATTGCAAAAGTCATTGGGCATGCGGTATATTGCATTTTACAACAACTAAAGTCGTTTTAAATAAACATTCTCATGGTTGCGGAATTGCATATTTCTGAAAAATAATAACGACACATGACTAATCACAGCGAACTCTACCAACAAAACAAATAATTATGGTTGATGCGCAATGTCGGGCAGAGCGAGAATCAATTCATTTGTTTTTTTTAACGTCCTAGTTTTCAAACTAAGTTTCAGATTCCAGATTTCGTACACGTTACTTGTGAATTTGAAGGAATAATTAGATGTAAGGTGAAGATATAATAATAGCATCGGTTTTTACATTTGTTTATCAATAATATTGTAAATAATGGTTCTTTGCTGATAACTTCGAATCTGACTAGCAAAGTCTAGTTTTGTAGATCTCTTGAGCAGGGAAAAAAGTTCTCCCGTTTTTTCTATCAAATTGAAGGTATAAAGATATAAATAAAAAACGTGATTTTCACTGAAATCCCACCTTTTTTACCCAGTTAAATAATTTTCCACCACGACTTAACCTTCCGAGGTGTGTCCATATTTTTTTCGCCTACCTACCGGAAAACCAATCATATGAACACCAAAAATAGGGCGGAAAGCATGGGCGTACCCAGGAGAAGAAGTTTGTCGAAATTGTGGGAGGTTTGGAAAAGCTTTTTCTAGGAGAGAATTCTTGGACCAGAATAGTAGCTTTTCAGTTGTTATCCGCAGTTGAGCAAACCACATTTATATTCGCTGCAGCAACCAGTCGCAAGTACATTGCAGTCTAAAACCTTGGACGTAATTAATTATGTAGAGCTCATTCATACCATAACAGCAATTACAGAACACAGGCATTTTGCCGAAGAAGGGAGTGAAGAATTATTAAAACCAGCTAATTAAATTGCTAAGCCTTCCAATTCCAAGGATATCAAGCCGCCAATAATATAGGGCAAATCATCCAGCTGGTTTGGTAAGCGAGTACCTATAAATTCGCCGTTCGCTGTACGTGCCCTATTTGGATTAATTATTATCCTCATTATAGGCAAGATTCGGTAAAGACCAATCACTAGCGTTTGTTCTTTTATTGCTACACTTTTCTCAAATGGTAAAACTTACAGCTCCAACATTGAGGAAATGTAAGGACGTAGTATCCAAATTTTATGAATTAGAATGGATAGCTGATCTATGACGCACTCTTTGGATAAATGAGCAGGAAGACTTCGAAGATTTGGAGGTAACAAAATTAAAACAACAAGCAGAAGTGAAAACAGCACTAGAAATTTACTGGCTTGGTCCACGCCTACAATTAAGAGATTATTCAGAACACTCAGAGGCATAAAAACATGGCTGAGATCAACAATGGTGTTTGCCTAAACTCTCCAATGTCATTCAAATCAACTACAATCAAATAATACAACCTATAAACTATATTTCTTTGATTTTGTGTAAGTAATTTCCAAAACTATGAAAGTTCTTGGAACTAGTATTATAGTTTTACGAAGATGCCATTCCCTTGTATAGTTTGTTTTAGATTTTTATGTCCTACAGATTTCACATTTCTTTTTGTTTGTTTGTGAAAAACACCGTTATTGATGTTTTTTATAGTTACAATCTGATCAATAAGTAACTACTTTATAGCCTAGATGAATGCAGTGAAAAAGTTAAATCCAAGTACTCGCTCACTAGCATTCCTCGATATTTTTTATTAACCTATTACTACACTAGCTAACTTCCTGTTTTTGCACTGATACATTACAGAAGCTCGTAAAGTATAAAAACAAACATTTATACATATCTGTGGATTAAAGAAGCATCTGATATTAAATTTTCTCGGAGTACTTACCCGAAACTATACGAATTTTTATGTGCTTGTAAGTTTTTTTATTCTGATTTCAGCACATTCTTGGCTTATTATCAAAAACATGTTACATCAGTCATACCATATATCAGTGACACAGGTACACTTCCACCAGAGAGTTGTATTTTTGGACAATTCTTGAACATGGTATGGGTGATGCGTAAGTAATATTCATTTATTTTTAATAACGATTATCATTCTTATATATATATCCAATACTATTCTTTCAACAACGCGTTTTTTTCAAAAACCAATGTAATTAACTCAACCCTGAATATATTCATAGAATACGTGGCACTGTCAGAGAAAACAAATTTATTTGTTTTCGTACGTTAAATTTATTTGTTTTCGTACGTTGTCGTTTGATGTACTGTTAATACAGCAGAGTACTACAGTAGTCGTCAATTACTTAGATGTACTAAATTGAGCCTAGGGAGATAATGGCTCCGCCCCATTAGATATCTTATAAATTTTATAGCACGATTACAGCTTGCACGCTACTGAGTATCTCACACTGGTTGGGTATTTTCTTGAAGGTGCTTAACAAACAGCTGTCTATATGAAGCAATCGATATAGTTATCTCAATTGTATAGTACATCTAAGTAATTGGCGAATACTGTATCACGGAGATACAGTGACCACCTCCGTAACAAAACTTCAATTTTTTATTTGGCCGACTCTTCACTTTTTTACTGTGTATTTCAAACATACTATCAGAAAGCAAATTTCCCGGAAATTGGCACACTTAATATTTTGGTATATTTCACATTTTCTGACACTAGTTCAGTTATTCATTCGTTTGGGTTGTGCTCAAAAGCCCAGGCACTTGTACTGAATCTTTGAACCATTTTCCATGTTATCTACTTCCACTATAGTTTGACTGGAGGGATTTTCAGTAGTTGTAATGGTTGTATTAATTCCTCTCCAAAGTGCTTCCGTCTAAGTACTTGTAAGTTCTCGCAGAAGCAGAGTATGTGTGTAGGTGTTTCATCATCAAGTTCACATTTTCTGCACATAGGTTCACTAACTTTGCCCATTATGTGCAGATGTTTCCTCAGGTTGCAGTGTCCAGTAGGTAACTGTCTTCAAATGTGTCTTACCCAGTTTCAATAGCCTGGTTGAGAGATCCTTGTCTACCTTGTTCAGTAAGCTCTTTGTATGGAGGTGCCCTTGTGTCAACCTCCATCTGAGTTGGTGTCTCTATCTAACCAGTTCCCGATTTCCGCTCTTATGAAATCTCTTGTGATTCCACACAATGTTCCGGACCTATGAAGTCTCCTTTAGAGCCTTCTTTAGCTAACTGTTCCGCCATTTCATTACCTGCATGTGTGCCGGCACCCATATAAGAAACACTTTGTTGTCTCTTGCCAGCCTATTAAGGGATTCTTTGCAGTTTTTCACCAGTCTAGACCTAGATGTTGGATTACTGATAGCTTTATGCAGATCCTGGCTGTCGGTGAATATTTTAATTTTTTTACGGTATATCGATCTGATGTTTTGTCTGATGTTTTCATCAATACAGGCTATAGCGGCAATCGTCTCTGCTTGAAACACAGTCATATGTCGACCAAGGCTAAAGAACAGTTTCTTTCTATGTCCTTTTATACCAGCTCCGTACCATGGTTTGTTTTGAAACCATCGGTGAACCAGATAATTTCTCCAGAATTACCAGGATACATCACCTGTTCTTTAGATGGGATGATGATGTTCACTCTAAGAGAATATATTCTCGGGTGTCATGCTAGGAAAAATGCATGTGAAATATGGGTTCATCTAGTATTGTCCCAGTTGTATCAGTGTGTCCTTCCCGAACATTGCTCGGGGACCATAAGTCTCCCGATTTCAGCCTAAGAATTGCCAAGTCCAATCAGGTCTTCCATTGATGCCATCCCCGTGCTGTTCATTGTCCCGGTAATGCCAAGAAGGGCTTTTCTTTGGATTGCAGTTAATATATTAACTGCAGAGGACACTTCTGTCCTCTGCAGAGGATACTTCTGTCCTCCTCCACCAGACTATTGTTCCATAGATGATCGTTGGTTTTATGACAGTTGTGTAAAGCCAGTGAACCACCTCAAGTCGTATTCCCCAGCTTTTGCCCATAACTCCTTTGCATTGCCAGAAAAGCCTAGTCGCCCTGGAAGTAATTTTTTCCAGTTGTGCCTTCCAATAGAGTTTAGAATGAAGGGTCACTACCAGATATTCAACTTCTTTGGATATTTCTAGTTCTTCCCCGAACATCAGTACACTACCCAGCGGGAGAACCCTTCTATTCGTAAAAACAACTAATTTGGTTTTTTTTTTGGACTAACCGAAAGGTCCTCTTTAAGACATCTTTCCTCCACAATTCGAAGTGCTTCTTGTAGGACATTCATAACTATCTCTGGGAATTTCCCATTGGTGACAATCACTATGTGGTCCGCAAAGCCCTGCAACCATATGCCTTGATAATTCAACCTGCAGATCAAGTCATCCACAATTAGGATCCATAAAAGTGGTAAAAGTACTCGACCTTGAGGACATCTGTTAAGAAACACTTAATATTTTGGTATATTCCACAATTTCTGACACTAGTTGCTCATCATCCATAGTAATTCTCTTTAATTTTGGTCCCGACCATTGATGACCGAAGCAGAATGAAATCGATGACAAGAGAATAAAATTTATGGAAAGATTCCATCCATTCCACTTGCTATTCAACAATTATATTTTTAATCCTAAAGTTTATTAATTGAATAGATGAGGCTTTTACTTGAAGAAGGTCCATACTACTGATGAAATAAAACAAATTAATTTGTTTAAATCTTCATTATTTATTTTGAACTGACGTTCAAATTAAAATTAGTGACGCGTTTCGCTACACAGTAGCTTTTTCAAACCAGTTAAAGTTTATTTTTTATTTTTTTAAATGTAACTCATACTCATTTATGTGCGCATTATTGTTCTTTGTTTTCAATATTCCTCCAAAATGCCAATACTAATTATTACCGCATTATTTATAACTTTATTGTTAGTTTTCTTATTTTTCATTTTAACCTTTCTTTGCTTATATCGCCATTTTCTTTCACCTCTTCGTACTTTTGATTTCTACTTTTTGCTTTTATTTATGTTTCCACTCATTTTGTACAGAATTTAAAAATTCATTTATTTTACTAACCAAAATAGTTTCACTTTTCAGTTTCATTTGGTATGTATTGCAAATTTTTACAAGTCAAAGATATTCTGCAAAAACACAATATGTGCTACGAAGAGTGTTTAAATAGAAACACATTTATATTGGGATTACTAGCAGCGTTCGGTGTTAGTATAGTTGCCAATTTTCAAGAAACAAATTGCTGGGTAGTTCACTGGATTGGGGCAGTAATGTGTTTTGGATTAGGATCTTTGTATATATGTATGCAGGTGAGAATATTATATACAAAATTAGCAGACGAAAAGAAAATGAGTCATTTTCTAGAACTGTATATTGTAGGCAACTGAAAAATCAAACCTATCCTGATTCCATGACATCGATGTTGCGTTGTGAACTTTAAACTACTAAACGATATCAAAAGATAGATTTTAGGAAGGGTTAAAACAAAATAAAGCTACAGACACATATTTAACACATGTTGAAGAAATGTCTATTACGTTATTTTAAATGTTTTCATCAGAGTGTTATTGCGTTATTAATTTGAAAAAGCAGGAAAACACGTATTTTTATAGTTAATAGATATTTAGGGCAATAAAATGTATCAAATTCGTGTCTAAGCTCGCTTTGTGGATGAATCCAATTTTCTTAGGATTTGGTGTTTAGCACATACAATGCAGCAGTAGCGGTTACTATTCTCCATCACTAAGGACCGATTCTACAATTCCAGTATAAAAGTCAGTAGGTACAGCTATTCCTTCGATATATTTTATACCCAGATTTATACCGGGAATAACTGGTTTGTCGGTTCTACAATGGAATTTTATGACAGGTACAGTTATTCCGAGAAAATCTCGCTGGTAGTTCCAATGAATCAACGTTTTGATGTTTGACGCGGCTTTAAAAAGCGGGAAATCAGAAATTTCTTGCTTTATTTTGATAAATTAGCGAGTGGAAGAATATTAGTGTATTTTTCTTATTTTGGTTCGAAAATATGGATAAAAAGAGTAGTAACATTTTCACATCAATGAAATTGAAGTGCTATTTAGCTTAATGGAAGAGGTTGAAGACAATAATTTTTGACGTAAGTATTTAACTTTCACATCATTAAATTTATTTCAGAATGCAAAAAACTGGCACAGTTACTAACACTTGGGAATAATGAAGCCTGCAGACAGCATGTCTTTTTCTGCAGCAAAAAGCACATAAAAAATTCCAGTTCATCATATTCTTCAAATAATTCTGTCTGATAGCACATTTTTCAAATTAGAACCCTCATTCAACTTATGCTATACTTACTTAACTTTAAATACTTTAGGATCGGTATAATCGTATCTTTTCTATGTCTTCATCTTCTGACGCGAGAGATGACAGCAATTGTTGTTGGAATTTTTCCGCGAAACCAACCTATAGAAATGCAGAATAAGTTTATTCCTCGGTTATACCCTCAAACTTGGATATATCACTTATACTCTGGTTTATACTTGGAATAAAGATATACCTCTATTGTAGAACGCAATAGTGACCCGTTATCCTACGTATGCGACTACCAGGTTTATACTAAAATTGTAGAACCGGCCCCAAAACAGATATATAAGTTGACACTGCTTCTAAAAACAACTCTTCCATATTTTCAAAAAATATAGAAATGTCAGCGTAACACTCGTTTCACACTACAGAGATGTGTCTAGCATATTTAATGTGTCATTTTAAACGTGGAGAAATAGAAAAAAATAATAACGGAATAAGACTGATGTAGTGCTGCCAATTCAATAATGGTAGAGAGTACATTTCACAAACATGAAGAAATACATATATAAATTTACGAGAACTGGACCAAATAAAGAAAAATATATTGTCTACTACATATTAATCGATACAATTTTAAAAAATAATTAATATTTATCAGAAAAACGACAGGTTGTGACTTTACACTGACCAAAAATACAATAGCAGAAACTTGATGTACCTACAAAAAAATCTAATGTTAGAGGCAGCAACAATGATGTGAAGTAATAAATGGTGATCATAAAAACAAGCGGGGTTGAGTGAGGAATTTAAAAAAAGCAATAAAGGAAAAAAACTGCGGAAGAAATATTTACAAATTAGAATAGCAGTCAAGTACAAAAGCAGCAAATAAACAAATTAAAAGAAATTGTGAAACAATCAAAAAACAAATGAACAATTTGAAGATAAAGTAGTAACAAAGAGTAAAGAAAATTAAAAATCATTTCACAGACCAGAAAGAACTTGAGATAAGGAAGAACGATTCAATCTGACGTCTACTTGAAAGAATAGGGCAAAATAATAACTGATAAAAAACGAATAATGTAAAGATGAAAACAGCATTTTCAACAATTAGATACTAAACACTGCAACTACTGTAAATTAAATAGAGGAAGTAGCTATAAAAAACGATGTGAGAATACAAGAACTGACAACAATATCCTTAATAAGAAGTAATTAAAGCAATAAGTATGTTGAAAAATGAAAAAGCACCCGGGCATGAACAAATAAAATCAATAATGATTTAGCATTTAGGAGATTGGAAATACCCTGCAAAGTAAGTGAAAAATCTTGGGACGGAGAAAATATACCTATACAGATTGGAGAATTGGCAGATATTACCTATACCAATGACACCGCATCAAAAGTGAGGAAACATGCTAGAACAATGAATGAAAACAATTATAGATCCCGCCATAGATGACTCGCAAACGATGATAAGCAAATCAAGACCAAGACAACCTTGGTCTTGCTTATCCGGTATTGGCATTCATCTTCCTCAAATACTTGTAGTCTTGGTCTTAGTCTTGCTTATTTAGCCTGTTACATATGTCTCGAGGCTTTTTATAAGTAAAAATATAAATGATCAACAAGTATTCAACTATCAAATTTGATAAGACCTCAGGTAGCTACCGGGTACATTACGACTAGTAGGGTAGACAGGCTAAGACCACGAAATCGTACTGAAACCTATCCTTCCTAACCAACCTTTCCTACCTTTGGATAATGATTCCAAAGCAGGAATAGAATCGTTAAGAAAATAATTTTTCCGAATGCGGTTTATCCAGAAAACTACTGTTTTCCCCAAAAAAGTAAAAGTAGATACTTTTCCTCCCATTCATTTTATGTATGTTGTAAATGACGAAACTTGTTAATCTATTATAGTCAAATTGTCTCGGTAATTTCAAAAACATCTTGTATATCCTGTAATCTGGTAAAAATTGAGCAAAGTATATATTATTATTTTAATGCTAGGTTTTTAAATAAAAATTTCAATTTCAGGATTGTAAGGTACCTACTTTTTTTGACTTTAGAATAAAACTGTAGCTCATTGACAGTTGACAGTTGCGACTGACTTTCAGAGTGAAAATACGCACATTTATTGAACTACTTTTTTTTAATAAGGGACGGTTATTCAAGTGATTTTAAAATTTCGAATACGTCACCTAATACCATGGAACAAGCCAACAAAGTGTATTAATCTTGGTACTACAAAAATCTGGAGTTAGGTATGAAAAACAAGGTTCACAATATAATATAAGCAATGTGCTGAAGACAAGATAGATAATTATTGTTGGTAGGAGAAAAAACCATATGTATTCTTACATAGTAATACAAATAGCTTTTTCCCATATATTCACTCAATTTACTTATATTTCTCCCAAAATCCGAAACAGTACATCCCATTGTACGTTATCAAATAACTACTTCAAACTTACGAAGGTATTCCGGTGGTGATGTTTTTTTCTGTTCCTTCAATATCCATCTCAGCGTTCTGATCGCTTCCCTCTATTTTTTCCAAAACAAAACTAATCATCCTGAAAGTTATTTTGTTGATTGTGCCCAATAAAATTGTAGAGCTTGTGAAGTTGAGTTAATTACTCGACAGTTGAAGTAGTACGAATATTATAATTTGCCTTTTACTTGTTTGAATAACCTAGTACGCTCCGATTTGAGTTATTCTGACAACCGCTTTCTCTGAGTTCACATTCAAATCTTCTTTTTCAATTATGATCCTTTCTTATCAGTTTCCGATATTGTAAAATATTCACATGAATATTTTATGACGATATATTTATAAACATTAATTATTTAACAAAAATTAATCATAAATTTTCCATGAAACGACCACAGGCCTTGACCGACAATTTATCGGAAATATATTTTTTATCAAACCGGATATCATTTACCGAGCAAGCGATAAACATCCACAACAAAGTAACATAAATATTTTGCTTGGTTAATGTGATATTATATTAACATGATTAATGCCTTTTGTTTCAGACAATATTATACCTACAAATTACGCCGGTCATTGGACAAATTAGAATTACCAAAATCAGAATAATGTTGTCTGCTTTAGCTGTATTGACGTTCTTGATATATTTTATATGTGCTATGACATCCTTCAAGAAATTTGTAGGTAAGACTTACATCAATAGAGATGAATAGACTCCAGCGAGTCGCAGTGGAGGGACCAACCACCACAACCTAACAAATTATTAATCGTAATGGTACAATCGGTACGATTGTCTGGTTATGAGAGGTACTGGCCGAAACCATTTTTAATTATACAACACAAGATGAAAAAATTGCCAGGGAAACATTAAACTCATTAGGTTCATTGTATATAAAAAAAATTGGGAATCTTCAGAAAATTTTGGATATTTTTGGCCGTAGGAGGTGCGGAGTTGGAGTTCTGTAACGAAAAGATTCAAAAAAAACATATGTCTGGTTCTATTGAATTGGATTTTTGAAAATAATATCGTTGAAGTTCGTCTCCACTCCACCGAAATATACTTCTATAATACAATTATTCTTACAAATATAGAACGCTAGACGTAAGAGTGTTACTTGAACTTTTTTCAAAAAAGCCAATTGGTTGGGATTGGGATTTGGTTAATAAATACACATTTAAATAAAAAAATTCTAATTTAAGTTTTCGCGCGACAAGATGAATAGCTCTCCCTTTTTAAGTTTACAAAACACTTCCATTGGTAAGTTTTTAACTTACCTACTCATTAGGGAATCACAATTTAAAAGTTAACTTTCACTTAGTATTTTTTAATGACGCTTTCGTGTCATCTTATAAACACTCTATAAAAGGTTCAGAGACGAAATGGAAACGACGTTTGGATTTCCCAATCGAACGACATGGACATGGGTTCGAATCCCAACATTTATCATAATTAGTTTTTGTTATAGGGTAAATATAAATTACTTTTGAATTAATCTAATAATAATATAATAGGCAAAACTAAATGTAAGCCAACGACTAAAAAGAAACAAACTATAATTTGAAAAACTAAGAAACAAACGGTTTTCCACACTGAAAAGTATGATTAATGGAATTTCTGATATTCTGAATGTTCAGTCACAACGCCAAAAAAGGAGGGGAGCTTTTTGATAGTCATTGAACATTCAGAGCATATTACCTCTCGTCTCATTCTCGTGGATAATGCCTCGTTCCGTAATTTCTCGTGGCAACATTACTCACTAATGCATGTATCCTGCATTCAACCATAAAAGCATTTTTCCAGCAGCTCGTCGCAAAGGAAAAAAAATCCAATTCAGCCAAGGTCAGTAGCATGAGCTATGAGAGGAAGAGAGAAAGAAAATGTGCACGCACTGCTCTCTCTTGCCCCTACAGTAATATACGAAACGTAACTCTCTCTTTCTATCTTCACTAACTCATATCTCCCTCTCAACTTTCGTTCGCCTCGCCCGATTACACGTTTCGTAACGCTCTCATCACGCATTCACCAGGTTACTCCCCAAGTCAAGCGTGCGTAAAGAAGTTTTACTTCAAAAAGTCACACCGAACAATCATAAAATGGCAGTGGCAGATGGAAATGATTTTATTCGAAAATTTAAAAATTATTTCGACTATTCAAAGGCGAAAAAGGGAAGGGAATTGATGAATATTGACGTCTTGCTTAGATCGGGCTACTGCGGCATGAAAACGTCTAGAAAGTTTATAGAAACCTATAGGAAGTGAGAGTTACGAAACGTACACTGTCAACGCATACATTAATTTTTTGTTTACTCTTATATCAGAATATATAATTTAAGGCAAATTGTGAATAAAGTTTGTAACCTAAAGTATTAAACGACTCAATTTTGTAGTCTTCCGTTTTTTGAAAAGTGTTTTTCGGAGTTACGGAACATTTTTTGCGACACCAATATAGTTTCAAGACGAAAAACGTAACAAGGGTCGTAATTGGTGATTCTTCTAGGGATATGGAAAGGATGTAACCATTAAATTGATTTCATGACAATCTGCAGTCAGAGTGGCCACATTAAGGGAAATATTTGGACCCGGATTATAAGACATTTTTGTATTAACACTAAGGTAGTACCTATATGGTCTCCTCGTGCTTACATTTGATGAAAATAGTAAAATTAGTAGTGACGAATTTCTTCGTACCTACTTTCAGGAATTTGAAATATAATTTGAGAACTGAACTTAATTAGCGACCCTAAATTTTCTAGACTGATCTTTTACTCATTACACCCTAAGAGATGTGATTGGTGGAGAAGTTTCTTAAAATAGGAGCCAGCACCCGTGTCCTATCAAATCTAATGTTGAAGAAACTTATATCCAAATTCTAAATGATACGCACTGTCTACATTTTTCCATTTAAAACACCAATATACTCCCTAAACAGAATTATTTTATTTTATATTTTGTAGGTGAAAGTTATCTGCATTGGAAATCAGAACATGGAGGATACGAACTACACCTTACTAGCGTTATCACAGAATGGGTATGTGCAAGTGTGATAATGATTTATCTCTTTACATTTAGAGAAGAGTTCCAGCATATGATCATCCATGAGCCTGTTATAGATACGGGAATAGCAAAATTTCAATCTAAACGAGACTTACATCCCGTTAATATTGCGGATATTCAACAATAAGTAAATTTCTTCATTTATGTCGTGATGTTTGGGTGAACAAAAAAGTCTAAAATACATAAAACTATATAATAATATAATTTGTATAACACCATGATGATGATTCCTCTACAAATTGTGAAATAAATGGTTTATATACAGGTTTTTTTTTATTACCTACATGTTTTATCAAAATCAGAATTTTGTGTTGATCGAATATTAGAATATTTTTTCAACCATAATTTTATTATTGGTCAATTTTCCGCCTATTGTCCAGAATGAACGACCAGAAAACAACTGTGAATATAAAATGTTCTCTGCTACTACTAGCAAAGAGAATACATCGACAGACACTATATTCATCCGTCAATCAATCAACCCCTGAAATAGGAATACAAACATTGTAAATATATGCTTCTAACTCTTTTTAAAACAATTTAAAGAATTTGAAAACATATTGAAGAACAAGTCTGATTGTGTGATACAACATTATTATGTTAATTTATTTTTTAATTACACAACTTAATGGTATGAATATAGAATTCATAAGGGATCTTTTTTGGTAACTTAGCAGTCCTAGGGGACGTTAATATAGTACATTATAAACACAGATTAGAACTTATCAATTTTAATCAATTTATTATAATTTTTAAATTCAGAAGACCTAAAACAAAACAGCTGACAATTAATTATGGCAAATAAATTAAAAAAAATAATTAGATTTAAAAAGTTTATTGTACAAAACAAATTTTCAACAAAACAAATAGTATTAGTACGTAAATCTCGTTATAAATAAATATTTTTCCTGATAATACGTATCTTTGCCATTTTAAATAAGGGTAAAGTTAATCACAGCGCGGCAGGCACACCTTAGCACGTTAACTCTACTATTCCAATTCACAAGAAAATATTAGGTCATTTAAAAAACGTGAAAAGTATAAAAATACTTTTTCTCGCGAACGACAAATACGATTATATGGTTTCTTTGCAATTTTGAACTACAAAATAATTATAAAAGAAAAATTTCAAATGACAGAAACATAAATTATGTATAGTAAAATTAATACCTATTTAGAGGTACCAGCCGTTTTAGTAACTTAACGTATGCGGCTTCTTGAACCATCTGACATTAACATGAAATCAAAATTTGACGTAACTTCAAAAACGTGACATCTAATAAATTAGTTACGACGTTCATTTTTGTTGGTAATTTTTTGTTTCAACCGATTTATTAATAATAAATAAGGATGGTCTTATTCTAAATGGGTATAAAATTTACTATATATACTACGTACCTAAAATATTTAGAGGTGAACAATAAAATACATCAACAAAGTACAAATACAGTACAAAGTAATGAAAGCCAAATAATATAAAACAGATTATTTTAATACTTAGACATCCATGTCCATGTTAACTGAATATGATTCTACAATAATTATTAGGTTCGTAGAAAAAATAATGAAAAATCCATTCTTCAACAAAATAAAAATACATTTATTTTTAGATGTTAATTGTAATATGTATTTCCTTAAATCCATATTTTCATGAAACAGTGTGGAAGACTAAAAATATAGTATATGAAATAGAGAGCATACGGGGAAACTTAAATAATGTAATAATGACAATCATGTTTCCGACAAAATAATAGTTACAAACTCTTTCGCACTACTAAAGAAACCATAAATTTTCCCATTATAGGATACTTGAATGCGATCAGTACCCATATAAGCTCCAATGATTGAGGAGACATCATTCATGGTTGTAGTAAAATATCAACCTGATGTCACATAAAGAAAAACAACACTATTTCATGTTATTGTTATGGAAAAGAAAATGGAATGCATATAGTAAGTTGGAATAACTACTTTGATGATATATTGAATAGATATGAAATTTTAGAGTAAAAGTTTTCTTTTATATATAAATGTGTCACTATAAAAAAATAAATATACCTGTATGCAAAATAAGACATAATGAAGTTTTTTGTCAATTATTTAAAAAAGAAGACAAAGTCAAATCCAAATGTTAACGCATGTCAAAATTTCAAATTTGAAAAAGGGGTGCTCAAAAGAAAAATTGCAGAGCGTTGCGAGATAAATAAAATGGATTAATTTTTGGATATGATTTAAAAAATATGAAAAATTTAAAATAAAATAAACTGAAATTAAAATAATGAGATAGGATTGATACAGAACAGAAAATGTTAGAATCACAGATGGATTTATAAATCTTCAACAGAATAAGGGGAACATTAAAAATAATTGATAAAGAGGTATGAAGAATTACAATTGTAGTTATCGAGGGAAGTAACTTTCAATTTAATAAAATTAGAATTTTAAAGCTATTTAAATCCGAAATAAAAATTAAGTTACAATAGTGCGGAATTATACATTGAAAAAAATAATATTTAGGACATTTAAAAAAAATTGTGTTAAATTTAAAATAAAACGATTGGGGTGGGTGTAACATAATATAATAATAACAATTATAAAACAACACTTACCTACTAATTTTTCATATCAAAATTAATGTCATTTTTCAAATGTAACAATATAATTCAGATTAAAAAATTTTCTGGACAATTTTATTAAAATAGCAGGAACATTTTGAACCACGACCTGAGAGGAGTTTTGGCAGGGATGTATTAAAACTAAAAATATTGACTAAATTTAAAAACAACATAATTGACTACCAAATGTAGGGCATTAAAAATAGAATTGATATTAATAGTTCATGGGGATTTTAATAGTTTAAAGAAAAATATTTTTTGAAAATTTTATATTTTAATCTATCTTGGAGGTTGCCCATGAAGTCATTAAATGCATAATATTCTAATATACTATTTAAAAAAAATAGAACGGAAAAGCATTATGGACAAAACAGAAGAAGATAATTAATTAGACAAAGATATTCAAGAGAAGACATCGGAGTAGATGGTAGATGTAACAAAAGTGGTAGAAGCAAGACGGATGAGCAAATAAGTTAATATAATGGAGATGCTGAATCCGATGATGGAAAAAATGGAACAAGGACAAAGCAAATTGGAACAAGGACATTATGAGTTAAAAAATGGTATGAAACAGGTACAAAACAAATTGGAATAAGGACAAAACAAATTAGAACAAGGACAAAGCAAATTGGATCAAGTACAAAGCAAATTGTATCAAGGACAGACCAAGACAGAAAAGAAATTACAGGAAATGAAGACGAGATTAGAAAATACATTTGAAGAGGGTCGGAAAAAGTTAGAGAGAAATATAAAACTACAAATTATGCAGTTTTGAGCAAATAAGAGAAGAGTTGGTGTAAAAACAAGAAAAAGTTAAAGTGGAAATTATAGAAAAAATGAACATAAAGGTGATTACAAGACATGAAGAGGTTCAGAAGCAAATGAAAGTAAGTGTAACAGAAAATATTGAAGAAAATGAAAAAGTGAATATAAAATGTGTAGAAAACCAAAACAATAGGATCATAAAAGAAATAAGGAACAAATAAGCAAGTCCAATGATCCTTGGAGGGAAAATATTAATAATATACGGAGTGAACCAGAGACAATTGACCGAAAATTGGTGGAGCATATTATACACTTGGTGAAAAATAATATAGAAAATGTGAACAGAAAAATACAAGGTATAAAATCAGTAGAACAAAATGTGGAGGTATGTTTTCAGAAGATAAGGAAAAGAAGTCAACAAGAATATTTAGAAATTACTAAATTAAAAAACAATAAAATATAATATATCCAAAGAAAAACTCTAAGCGTGAAAGTACTGAAATTAAAACCTAATTCGATATTCTATAAAAGTCAGTTTTTTGCAAAGAAAATACGAACAATAACAAATGAAATTGTAAGGTGGCAATGTTAAAAAACGTATAAATTTTGAAGAAGCTTATATGGTTTTATGACTTTTTGTTATTATTTGGATCAGAGCGTGTTGATTGAGATAATGCGTTTAAAGAAATTAACGAATAATAATTGCAGTCTTCAAAAAATGATTGGATATTTGTTTTTTTATCGAAAGATCTTTTTAAATGATGCTAGAGCCATAATGGAATTTACATTTGCCTTTCTTTATAATTTAAAGATGACGGTTTATTCCCAATTTTTGTATAATTCAATAACACTGTTTTGTTTACAAAAAGATGTCCAAATTTCATTTTTTAAAAAATTGCGATTTCATATACATTATTACAGGTAATATGTAAGCACATTCCCTGATATATTTTAGAATTCAAGGAAGACAAAAAAAGTATGATCAACTTTATAGCAAAAATAAATGCAGTACAACTATCTACAAAATGAAAAACAGGAAAGCACAAAATCTTGCAATTGGTAAGAATACTAATAATATGAACAGTAAGGACCTACACTTTAAATTCGATTAACTTTCGTTTAGCTGAAATCAGTTATGTAAGAAATATTCGTTTATTTACTATTTGGAACCTTTTCCAAACAGAAAGACTCGAATTTTTTTTGCGGAAATGCATAATTTTCTTTTTTTCGACTTCAGAATAGCTGAAACCAGTTACAAGAAAATACGTTTCTTTTTTACATTTTAGACAATTTTCTAAACATAAACACGCAAAAAACTTCTTGCGGAAATATACCATTTTCATTTATTGATAAAAACAGGCGTGTACAAAACCATTTGTCTCTTGAGATTTTTGAAGCGATATTAAGCTGATAAGAATAGATATTATTCATTGATCTGTGTTAAAAGTCGGGAAGAGGATTAAACTCAATTTTTACTCAGTTTATATTATTTATTATAGTTTATTTATTAGTTTCAGATATTCTAAAGCCGGGAAAATGAAGCATTTCCGCAGAAAGTTTTTTGTGATTTTGTATTTGGGGAGGCATCTATATACTGAAAAAACAAATTTTTTTAAAAACTGGTTTCAGCTAAAAAAAATTTCACCCGTTTTTTGTCCTAATACTTGGATAAACCTCAATTTTTTCTAAAATCTAAGGTTCAGAATCGTTCTCAGGTTTCTACTATAAAAGCTATGATACCTTGCCTGTCGTTTGGTCTGAAATTTATGTTATATATTTTTTGGTCATTAAACCCCATACGTTTACCAGAATATTCAAGTCAAGGCTTCTTGAGAGCCATAACATAGTTTCTATGTTGTACTCAATAAACCACTCTCTTATTATAGTTGCATTATCTACAGGACAATTATCCTGTTGGAATATAAAATCACGATCGGGAAAATGTACTAGGTGATATAATATTTTCTAAAATATTTCTATAAGAAACCATAGTACACTTCTCGTCCATAATCCAATCCATTCCAAGACTCAACTCAAACATCCACTAAAAACCTCCTTGACCTATCAGATTGACTAATGCATTGTTCATCAGATCTGGTTGTGAGGTCTGTGCACTCTGATATCACCATTGAAGCAAGAATTAGTGATTTATTCATCGATAAATATTATGTCCCAGTTCCCTCGTCAAATATTATTCAGAGCAAAAAATAATACTTCCCTGTTTGTGCTCGTGAAATCATTTTCCGGACTGCGACGAAGTGAGTGTTTCCGTGCTCAAAAGAATTGTGATCCAAATATTCTATTAAGTATAGCATTGTCTTCTGCTTTCGCTGTCATTTTTCTTCGTCCAGCTATCTTTTTTTCGATCGGTTTCCTATCTTCTGATCTATTTTTTGTACTGTCATTTCATATACATTCATTATATGTGCAAAGTTTCTTACACACACACATCTTAAAAAACATGGTTATTTGAGCCTTTTGAAAAATATTGTTTTGGTAAAATTGAAATGATATATTCTTATTTCCTTAATTTTCAAAGTCATATTTTGAAATTGTCTGCGATATTTTGAAAATTTCGAAAGTAAGCGAGAATTACTTTTGTAGAAATTGTGACTTGAATAGTTCGTAAACTACAGATTTGAATTGAATGCAATTGGGAATATAGCTAGTTATATTACGCCCTATTGGTCACCGAAAATTTAGATTTCTAGCTTTATCCACAACGAAGTTACAAGAAGGTCGAAAATGTCCTGAATGGCTTCGAGAAAAAAACGTTATATACTTCAGGAAGACACGAATGGTAAAAATACTGTTCAATAAAATATTTGTCAACTTGTAAAGTTTTATGAATTGGAATAGCATATATTTTTCATTTTACCACAAATACATACACTGATACCATTTTTTTTTCATTACTAGTTTTGGGACACAAGCACGGCATTAAATGCTTTTTTGTTACTTTTTCAAATTAAAGACATGAGAGATCAACAGAACTGTTTGAAATCGTTTTGTAAAATTACACAACTATACTGCTACTGAATTTATGGAATTTTCTGAACTATTGGTTGGAGGCGTTTCTAAAGAAGCTATCCTTTGTTGCAGATTGTGAACCTGAAATAAACATAAATAAACAAACACATAATTAATACAGTGCGGTCGTAAATTGTGCCCCCCCTTATAACTTCAAAAGCAATGAGATATAATAATTGAATAAAAACTAGATCGAGCTAGTGAGTATATATTTTACTCTCCAAAGAACAATTATCAAAACATTCCCTAATTATGAAAATCAAATTTATTCTTCCTTGCACCAAATATATCATTTTTTCTGTCACAAGAACGAATATAACGAAAATAAGTTTAAATCTTGAGAGACTGTATTACATCAAAGCTGACAGAGAAAGGTATAGAGAAATACAGTGTGATTAATTTAAAATAAGAACGATATTATACTTTCCAATTACTAATAATGAAACTGGATTTTCTGACCACGCTGTAATGAGCCAGTTTCTTTGATCACTAATGCGTACAGTTTATTATTATGGATTAGTAAAGATTTTTTGTGAATACATTTAAATACAAACTAAGAACCCTTTGTTATAGGTATATGTGCCCCTTATGAAATTTTGAGTATTATATCCAAAAAAGTACCCTTCCACCAACCATATCTCGCTTGGTATTGCTCTCTTCTCTTCATGATTATCTTTTTTTTATAATCTACATTTTGGTTCATTGCAATTGTTTCGATAAAACGGATAGTTTTTGAGTTATTTGCGAAAAACGTTTTCAATCGTGAATAACTCAAAAAGTCATACTACATTTTTTGCTCAACATTTGGTCATATATCGATTTTGAGAAAAAAAGTTTCCTCCGGAGAAGGGGTGTCATCCCAGGGTGGAAATGTCAATCGGCGGTATGTCACTAATGTTCGTTGACACATTCTCTAAGTATCTACACAATTTCAAGTCAATTAATGAGAGGTTCCCTAACAACTGGGGATCTATTGAAAAATTCTATATTTTGTCTGCTTTAATAACAATGAACTGTTTAATTTTATTCAACTTTTTAGCATTTCCGACAATTATACAATACCTAACTATTAATAAAAGATACATAGTTTTAATAAGAGATTATTAAAAAATCTTACCTGAGCATTGTGCTTTTCTACTAATAAAAACATTTGCTGCTCCATTTTTTTGAATTTGGCCTGATATTTTTTGTTATTTCTGTCTACGGTATCAGCTAATATACTGAAAATAAATAAAAAAGAGGCTTTTAAAAATTTAGAAAAATTAATTACAATGAAAAACATTTTTTTTATTCATATTAACGTCCTTTGTGACAGCTTTGGCCATTAGCACTAGGTACAATATATTATATTAGTTTTATAATATATAAGCTGATTAAATACATTTTTAAGCAATAAATAAAAAAATGGGAAAGAATTAAATTTTGTTTAGTAGATTTTCTTCTTTCAGTAACTGGATGGCTAAAGTTATTTAGCTCGGGCAGTTTAAAATTTCTTTTATAGTTGTTTTCATTCCCAGCTGTTGACGACGTTTGGAGTAGATGGGGCAGTATACTAGGATGTGCTCAACTTTTAATAGGGACTGGCAATGTTGAAAAAAAAAATAAAAAATTGAATACTATTTAAATGGATAATAAAAAGGAACTACCGAGAAGGAAACACGGAAAATGTAGTAAATAATAATATTTGCTAATACACTGAAAAAAACCTATACTAATAATAGTCCGGGACATCAAATTTTTTCGATAAGGAATATTATATCCCTAATCGAAAACATATCGACCCCTAGGACAACCCCTAATCATTTTCCTAAATTCTCTAATAAATTCCGCTGGATCTTGCGAAGCAGCTTGCAAGCACAACGGAGTGAACTCGAAATTGGAGTCTTTTACGATGATATTTCTTCCAGTTTTTCTCGCACAAAAAAGTTGTAGACGTAGACATAAAAATTGTAGGAAATTTATATTGTAGGAAAAAAGTAGATAAAAAAAGTCATTAACCTAACGGAACAATCACGAACTTGAAATTCCTTATAGTATTCTGATTTTATACCAGTCATCATTATACCAATCAGATGCTTTATTTCGACATTCTTGCTATGCAAATTATCTGAAAATGATTCATCCACATGAGCATGAAGACGTAAAAAGAATAAGTGGACATTTCTCGGCACATGACAGCTATCATCTCCCGCAATACGAATGTATCCACTGTTGCCTTACGACTTTTTGGTAATTTGATGGAGTTACATTTTCCACCTTTTTTTCTAATTAATTCTAATTAAAAAATATTTTTCAAAACTTAGTTGTAAAGCGTTGAATAATATATATATATATATATATATATATATATATATATATTCTTCGATATTTGTTGGTAACGCGCTTTACTAAATACGACAATTTTACAGGAAACTGTAATAATTCTTTAAAAATATTATCTGTAATCTTACATTAATATAAATTCTCAATACCTTCAGTTTAAAATAAAAAGATAAATGGTTTTAAACAATGCTACTCACCTATTTGTATGATTTAGGTCTTGTACTATTTCTCTTCCTTCCAACAACCTTGCTTCGGCATTTTTTGTAACTTGTTCCAATGTAGTAACCAGCTCCTGTAATCTAACTTTCAGTCTTGCCTCTCTTGCCAGTGCTTGCATTAACTCCAATTCCACACCTTGTGCATGTTCTGCATCCGAGTAACCTTGTTCCTAAACAAAGTGAAATAATTATTTTGACTTGGTAATTTTTACAGAGGCGATATTTATCTGACAACTAGGTATGAAAATGGTAACTTAGCGCATTATCCTTACCCTTTTGAAGCGCAAAAAAAAGAATAGTGAAAAATAAATATATACTTGGATTTAACAGCCTATTACCCAGTAGGAGGCATGAAAATAAGTTTTGGTAGAATGTTTACAGCTCTTCCAAAGAAGCTTCTAAAAATATTGAGTGAAATGTCAAAATGGGGGTCTTCTTCATATTATGACACTTATCGAGCGCCCAAACTCATCGAGGACCGGCTATGTTTAATTACCTACACTGTATTCAGTTGTAGCAAAGTCAACTCGGGAGATTTGATATTTATTATTTTTACAAGCTGTGAGATGTCTCAAAATAACTAGAGAAAAATAGGAATTTTTTAAAAATAATACTGAATGGAATTTAATAATCTGTGACCAGAATGCAAGATATCTCCCTAACTAAAAAATTATCGTAAATATTGGGGTGCCTTTTTAAGACTTTTTTTATTTTTGCTCTCCACTAATCTTCTTGGAAAATTTGAGTACTTAATATTAACTGTCAGTACTCTGCCAAGGCGTAAAAAGATTTCCCATTTAAACTACACATAATCTTAGATTTTTTAAAATATCTATATCTCAGCCGCATTTTATGCTATCGGATTGTTTCAAAGTGGGATTTACTCGGGATAAAAAGCTCGTAGGCGTAGTTGTAATCTGCACCTGTAAGATGATTACTAAATCTGATTTTGGTAAAACATTCTAATATTTTTTTCAGTTATTTCAAAAGTGACTGGATTTATGGACAAAATGTACAAAATACACTTGTAGAAAATTAAATTTCCTCCAAAAAAAGTGTTGTAAGTTGAATCGCTAGGATTGAAATTTGTTGAGATATAAAGTGTTAACAGTTTCGTTTTATGAATTTTTTTCAGAATCTTCGAATCAAACTTTTTTTACATGATCATTTTCTATTGTTTATCAGTACAATTTCATGCCATTACCTTTTTTCTACAGTCGGGCGAGTAAAGAAAATTAAATAACTAGAACAATCAAGCATAATTATAAATAAAATAACATGTATGTAATACACTTTATTATATCAATTTTTGGGTTAGATATATCTATAATGGCCATAATTTAAAGTAAAATATAGGGAATATAGGGAAGTATTAACAAAAAATGTTCAGATATTTCTAAAATAAAAATATATACAGGTTTTTCCATTTACAAAAACGACGTTATGAACAACTTCCGATATAACAAATAGATGAGAATATTTTCATTAAATAGCTCTCTCTTCAAAACCCATTCATTCAAATTTTCATGATTCAGATACCTTTAGTTCTCGAGATATTTCCTAATCGACCGACATACAGATCTTAAAGACGAATTTGAGAGAATTATGACTTTTTTGTTTTATTGTAACATGTCTTACTTTATGCTGTGTAGCTATTGCTAGTAAAGCTTCTGTATCTTTCAAATGTCCTTGGAGGTTTTTCAACGTTGCTGATTGAGCTTTCTGTTGTCCTTCTGAATACCTAAGCTTGAGTTCTATGGCACATTTTTCTTTTTCCAAAACAAAAAGTTTTGATATCAGTTCGGACTTATCTTCTCGTAGTCCCATAAGTTCCTAAAAAAGAAAATGCACATATTTTTGAAAATATAGTTTTAATTCGTTTGAAAGATATAATTTAAAAAAAATTATATAAGTAGGTTGATGGTGTACATAGTGGGCATAATTTTAATTATTTACTAAAAATGAAAGACTAATCTTTGGGCTTTTCAAAAATGATATCAAGCAGCAGCTAATATTTATTATATAGAATACAGAAACAAATAAACATTTTGTATTCTTAAAAATCAAGACTAAATAAATAAATAATTCATTTGCTGTAAGCCCAATATACCCTCACAATTAAACGCAAATGAAGGGTTGCGCAAAAGGTATGATAAATTGGAAAAAAATACTTTGTATACTATATTTAGACCCTTTATGTTAAAAATATAAAAATATTAAAAAAATATAAAAGTTAAATATTCTAAAATGAAAATAAATTATTCAAAATTAAATTTATTGTTTATTGGTTCAATAAAAAATACAAATTGGTATTATTTATATTGAAATATTTTCAAGAAATATGAATATTTTGTTTTTTCTCATTTTTTTTATACTTTATATATAATTCTGGTCAAATCAATACTTCTTGAACTGTGACCACGGATTTAATATCTTACATCTCTTCAATTATTACAATCGTAAACTTTATCCAAACCATCTATCAAATAGCAATAAGAGTTTTTCAAGTCATCTATCTAATTTAGATATTACTGTTAGAGTAGTTAGAATAGTCTTTTTAATTAGAAAATATCGAAACCTACATACAAATAACATCATTAACAAAACTCTATTCCGTGACTTGTAACATGTCCATCGACCTGTTTCGACTTTTAAAGTTATATCGCAAATCTTTCTCTAATTCCCGCTCGTCGTCTCATTAGCCACTTCCAATCCTCAACCCTGACCATAAGACAATTGACATCTGCCAACGGCCGCATTCATTTTCCCAGCGGTACTTCCTCCGACCGCCACGAGCAAAGCTCCTCTTCGCTATCGACTGACTTCGAGGCAAAAAAAGTCTTGCTTTGCAAAAACTAGTGCTAATTTTCTAAATATAAATCTATACAGAGCATTTCAATGAAAACTATCCACTAGATAGGTACTTGTAAATGTTGATATTCTTATGAAAACGAAGCAACCTACTTGACACTTTATTTAAAAACCGTCAAACACCAGTTTTCCGGTCGCTATGTTTCTATCCACAAGCAAAACATCGTTTACTTAATTGAGAGGAGTTGGTGCATCAGTAAAGGCATATTTTTCATTGGAATATTATCTGTAACTCCAAACTGATTGACTTTTAACTTATGTATTATACATTTTTGTAAACCTCTTGTAGAGGATAATCCAACAGTGCAATAATGTATAGGGTGTTCCATTTAAAAAAAATTGGGAATGGTGACCATAGGGGGAGGGGGTTAAAGTTATAACGTCTACATATGAGCAAAAGCTTTACTTATATGATTTTTGACGTGTTTTTTCATAAAAGTGACGCCTTCAGAATTATGTGGGGTGGATAGTTTTCATTGAAATGCTCGGTATACACAAACTGTGCATCTAATTACCTGCATCAACACAGCCATTTCTAAATCAATTTTTCTAGCTTCTTGACTACTGGAAGGTCGTACAGGTACATTTTCAAGTTGCGTTGATTCCAAAATTACATAGGTACCCTGGATATTGCTTCGTTCTGCTTTCAGTCTCGAAACGTGTTCTCTAAGTCTCATTTCATGTTCGGAAGTCCAGGTTTCATTACTATACCATAAAATAAAATTAATAAGCAATACATTACAGCTTAAATGGACATGATATTTTACAGTCAGTACATTATTTTCCACTCATATGTTAAGTCCTCGTTTCTTTTACATTCCATATCTATTGCCATATTAAAATCACGCTTTTACATCAGATCGAACTAAACAGTAAATAAATAAAATATAAAACATTTTTAATATATCATGGTTCTAAAACGAACTTGAAAGTAAAAAATAATTTTTCTCGCAACTAAAAACTTGTTGCGCATTTTTAGTTTTATTTTTTTACATATTATGTGAATGGATTAATATATTTTTTTATTGATAGCTACTTTCTACATTTTTATCGAACTGCGCCCCCTTTTTACTTTTTAGTTCGATTGTTGATAGTTGTGTTAACGGATTAATAGGAACTATCTTGAAGGTTACTCATATATAAATGTCACAATATAATAATAAAAAAATTTTCACCGTGTCCGGGATTCGAACCCTATGCCTACAATTCATAATTTTCCCAAAGCCCTATACCGTTCGGCTATCAAGACGTAATAATTTATTCTTTTCGTTAATTTCCCAAAATAATTAACAAAAAGAATAATGAATACACCACAAGGAACATACAGAAGGTAATGATCTAAGTTGTAGGTATATGGACCATATGATGTATGTCAAAACTAAAAAAGGGACGTTTTATCAATAATTCTTAATTTTTTAAAATTCTTTCCATATTTTCTTTTATTGTCATCCAATTCTGAATTATGATGAAAATTTCAAGTCTCTAACCCATCGGGAAATAAGTTTAAATTCATGTACAAAGTTCCACCCGGATAAGAAAGCGTGGTAATAAAAATTTTTAGTATTTCACAAAAAGCGAGAGGTATGAGGCGCAAATACGACGAAATCGCTCTAAAAGTGATGTTGTCCTCTAATTACAAACCAGAATGGTTGGTTACATCTTGCATATATACCAGCCCCGTTTAACTTAGAAGTGTAATTCAATGTCTGTCGGGCATATAGCCCGAGAAGTAGTTGCTGCTTCTTTGAAAAATATTTTTCAAAAACTTTGTAAGGCGTTAAAATAGTATTAAACTATTATCTTTGACATCTACGCTCTACTAAAATATGACATTTTTTACAAGAAACTGTAATTAAGTAAATATTCATTATATTGTAAATTTAAAATGAATTGATTCCTGCATATTTTATATCTAATTGCCCACCCGTGGTTAACTGGTTATTAATCCTCTCTCCTGGTGGCGAAAAGAGTATTGATGTCGAGCATCTCACGCTTTTTGTAAAATAATTTTCACTTTTTTGTTCGATCTGCTTTCTAAGCGAGTTTTTTAGCTTTTCAAATCATTATAATTTTTTTAATGTTGCCTTTAGGCCATTTTGTAATATTAATCTTCTAGATCTAGAGGGCTTGTTGCTCCTGGGGAGAAAAATATACTCACCAATCGATCGTAGGACTACCACTATAAACATGATTCTGCCAAGGTGACAATAAAACGTCAGTGCTCTGAAATGAATCTAAGTGATGTAAAAGTTGTTTGGCTACTGTTTCTGCCGCGCTTCTATTTTGTAAGGTTTCTGAATCATCATCTTTCAAAGTTAATTCAGTTTCAAGTAGGGCTAGAAGAACATCATAAGCTTCTATGATCCTATCACTTATCCCCAATGCTAACTGTAAAGCTATGGCATTAGATTCGTATTTACCACATAGTAAGGCCAATCTGTTAAAATTAAAAAAAAAAACAGTTAATAATAATATATTATATTAAGTCATAATATTATTGTACTTATTCTAATTTCATATTGTGCCGAATATATTTCAAAATAATTAATATGAAATGTGTATTAAAGCTTTATATTATTACATAAATAAAACTAATATAATACATTGCATAAAAACACAGCTTGATTTGCTTAATTTTTGAAGAGCTTTGCTGAAAAATCTCGCACCAAGGGATTCTCTTTGAAACGGATAAAGGGAAAGTTATGAAATTCTAGGACGATGAATGGGACTTTATTCTGCATATTTTAGAGCAAATGTCAGATGTTTCTGTCATTTCAAAAAATTAAAACGATGACATCAAAAACATTTGACATTTGCTCTAAGATATGCATTCATCGTCCTAAAATTTCATAACTCTCCCTTTATCCATTTCAAAGATAATCTCTTGGTGCGAGACTTATCAGCAACGCTGAAACTGATTTTTTTATCAACCAATGTACCAGCATATAAACGATTTTTAGAAACCAGGAGTACAAAGGAAACAAAAGGAAAGAAATATGATGTGATCTCTGAACAAATATAAAATATCCAATGTGTTAATGGGAAGAAGCACATAAATTATACAATTAATACGATAATGCTCAACCTAAACCAGACAACAACGTTGAAATTATCCAGTCCAAAATATGGATATTTTAAATAACAATTTGCTAGATGAGATTTCAAACGGAGACAGCGTAATACAAGATTTTAATTAATAATGAATTGGAATATTTTGTAAGGAAATCGGACAAAATTGAGCTCCTTAAATAAAAATTATAAATGTGTTATTAAACGTCGATATCAATAGTTAAAAATACCATTTTTTTATGATAACAACTCCAAATTTTAACCATTTTTTAAAATGTGTATAACGTAGTAGTCTAATGTTTAACGTAATATCTGGATACTCCAGTCTTCCCTCTATCATGTCTAAAAGATGCAGAACATTAGTTTTCTTCAGACGAAATCGCCTGAAAGACAGTTCAACAAATTAAAAATGATGATTTCCATTATGTCTACTTCATCTTCTGGAGAGCTCACATTTATAATTTATACCTATTAATTGTATTCGGAAACTTTGTGAATATAATTTGGATGATTTGAAATTTGGAAGTTCTTTAAAATTGACATTTAATGAAACTGGAGCTATAGAACATCATTAAAACACGGTGCAAAGGTATAATCGTAGTTTTACGTTAAGCTCTGTTAATTTGCGATTGAACGATACAGTGCAAATGGGCCTTAGTCTACTTGGTTTGGTAATACCGATTTCGCATTCGAAGCAATGCGATATATATCGAACATTCCGATTGGTCAATATCGATTCGATTCGACGCTTTCATCTCTGCTTAAATTGCAGAATAGGGTTGATTATTGTATTACTGTGGATAACTTGGTGACTGTGACATTATAATGGTAGATAAAACCAATTTAGAATGGATAAAGTTATTTCTTATATTTTCCACTTAAATATACCTAATTTGAACATAATATAAGGACTTTTTATTGACTGAGTGAATAAGTGCACCTACATACCTATCACAATGAGCTTTCGTCTCCGAAAGCGTTAATGCCAATACTGAATTCTGCGATCTCGAATTTTCCAGCTTGGCATTGATTTTTCTTATTTCGAAATCCAGTCCCTGCTTCTCAGCCTGAATATCGCATTGCTTTAAAATATCACCAACAATATGCTCTGCAACAGCTACCAAAACAATAAAAATACAATATAAAATATAAATATACTTTATCCAATTAAAATTGAATTTGTTTGTGTTTTCTTATTTTAGCATCTTTCAGTAAAATTTATTATTAATATATTAAAGGTGTAAAGTTTTGAGTAAAAAATAATGTGATGTAGAAAAATGCAATAGTACCAATTTTTTTTCATGACATCGGTGATGATGTTCGCCTGGGGTAACTTTAACCGTTAAGTTTACCAATAGTTACCAATTATTGTGTATTTCAGTAGTTGGTCGATGAAAGTTCATTGAAACTTCCATTGATTTAACCATTCTTGCAAGTAGTGAAGAATATATAAATTAGGGATCACATGGAGATGGAATTAGATGAGGCTTTGTAGGATATTCACCAATCACTCAAAACTTTCGTTTCATAACTGCCCTGTGGCTTTCGGCACTGGAAGGCATCAACGAGTTGTCTCGATATGATTTAATGAAACTATCTTCTATCTATGATCTACACTTTGTCGCAACTTCATGACAACCAAATACAATTGCGATAAAGGTCGTCTTGAATCTACTACCACTACACATCTTTAAACAATGGGAAGCATCTGTAACGCACAGACTTATTCAAAGTCAACAACACACATTGCTGACTATTGAAAGCTTATCGAGAAGCTAAAAGCGGATGACTTAATAGAACAACCAATTGACGCAACGTTTAAATTCAAATAACTACACCAGATAGGGAAGACTGGAAGGAAGGTGTATCCATACAGGCTGGAACAGCATGTTATACAAACGGCTCCATAGTAGAGGTAGGGAGATAACAAATGATAACTATTTCAATGAGGCTATCTACGGACGTCAAAATTTTCCAAACGGAAGTGACGGCGATTTATCACGGCTTGTAAGAAATTGAAGAGCAGGAAATAATCACTTGCCATTTTCAGCTATTTTCGCCAAGCATTCGATTCCATAGAGATCAATTCTAAACTCCTTTTATCGGACCCGAACCATTTTGTGGTATCCCAAAAAGCTGCTTCGTGGAAGAAATAAGAAAATGGGAAAATGATCAGAAATTTGATCTCAGAGTAATCATATAAATTCTCACGGGTCGCTGCCTACTCAGATACCATCTATGCAAGATAGGCAAAGTGGACAATGGAATGAGACGGCAGAACACATTATCTTAATACCTTAAATACCTGGAACAGGTCTTCTTAAAGCCTGATCAGGTTACAGACCTCTAGCTCCAAAACGGATAATAAACTTTCTCAGAAGCCTAGATCTCTTGGACTAAAATATAGATGTAGGGTATACACAATAGTATATTTTATTACCAGTCCAGAAAATAGGCTTTTCCCGTGTGCAAGCACGGGAAAAGCATTTATGGATGTGTAATGAACGATACTTTTCATTATACCTTTCTTAATAAAAAACTAGTAAGTATTTACTATACTAGACTATAATTCAAAACACTGATATCGGTTGTCATAATACAATTGTGGTTTAGTGTCGCTAAGGGAACTGTGTTCAGTTCCCTTAGCATCGCATGTTAGCGCACAGGTCATTTTCGGTACTCTTAATAGGCATGTTAAGATAGGGTTTTCAGTAAGGTACACTGAAAGAGATCTTATAGGTAGCAGTGTGTAAGGCCAGCCGGGGCAATCGACCACGATAGCCTGGTAAGGCAAATGAAATGACCAGACAAGGCAAATCGGAAAATCGCTTTTGTGTAGATTGATTATAATGTTTTCAACTAGTTTATATACTGTATATTCTTACCTGTTGACAAATCACTATTTAGTAAGTCATTTGGATTTATCCCGTGGTGATCTGTTGCTCTTTTCAGTTTAATTCTCTCAGCTACTTTAGATACTGGTGCACTTGAGTAACAATTGTTCCTGATGTTTGTCCTGTGTATAGGTACAATGTTGCTGTATTTTATATCCACCTGTAAAAACAGAGTGACTTGTAAAATGTTATAAATATTAGCAATATATAAACAATACAAAATACTTGATTAATTTTGATTTAAGGTAACCAAATAAGTTTGGTTATTAATATTAAAGCCATTATCAGGAACTGTGTCTACACTCGGTATTTTTTACTCTACTATGATTCATGAATAAGGGTTCGATGCCCACCAATATAGTTCAATGGTCTTGGGGGAAAATTCCACTCAAATCTTGTACTATTCTCCATAATAGTTTGTTATTAGAATTATTTTCTATCTTTTCCTTATTAAAGTTACGTTTTGTTTTTTGGATAAGTAAATGCAGTTTATTTCTATGTCTTATAATTTAGCAGTAAATCATGGTCATTAGGGTGGAGTTTTTCGAAACAGTCTGTTTTTTTTACTAATGGATTCCATGAGAGCTTTAGTAACTCATGGTTTAATTTTTATATTTTTTCTATTTTGTTTTTTTAAAAAAGTACATGCATTGACGTTTTTCTGTATAACTTTTAATAATTTCTCTGTTGCTGAGTCTGTACTGCTACAGCTTGAATGTTTCGGCATGTTAAATTCGATCTAGTGGTTGTTTGTAACAAAAAAATAGTTTTTTTCATGCCAGTCATTGAATGCATTAATGACACTGCTGGTATCTTTCGTATCTGGAGCTTGTTACTATTGTGTGAAACGATTTATTGTGAACACCATACTTTGAAATTGTGTTTTCCATGCTGCTCGATGTATTACCATTCTCTCTCTAAATACAACTGGAATTATATTCAAATTGCTCTGAGACCTGAGAATATGTCGATTTACAAATGGTTGAATATTCTTTTTTTCGAAAGTGTATCAATGCTTAAAGTTTGGTCGACTACGTAAGTACAATATAAACGGCGTTGACGGATTCATCGAAAAATACCGAAATCTTAACATTTTCACTCATCTATAAATGCGACAGTATATAAAGATAGAAGATTAAATAAATTCCTTCTGATATATTAGTCTCAATCATATTATAAGTATTGAATGACAAACATAAAAAATGGGTATGATGTTTGAGAGGCTATGTATAAGAGCACCTTACAAACAAAGCAGTCAATTTTTCATTTTTGTATCAGTACGTAGTACTTGATGCAAAGAATTTTATGAGTTGAATTTATAAATACTAGTTTACCTTCTCTTCCTGATACATCTTTGGTTCACAATCAATTTCAATGTGTGAATCGGGAGATTCCACATTTTTACTGTCTGTAACTATTTCTTCATTGGACGTTTCTTCAATTCTTGCCAAAGACATTTGTGCCAGTCTTGTGTGAGCTTCATGTAATTGCTGTTTAAGATAAGTTATTTCACTTTTAAGGGGTTCCACTATTTCTAGAAATGAAGAAAGTTCGTTGTTTTCGTGGTTTGAAAGTGATAATTTAGGCTCGGGTAATGCTTGAGGGCTTTCAGGAAACTGAAACAAAAAATTTAGTAATATGCAATCGATAATAATTTGCAGAAAGTGTTCTGATGCCTGCTCCATAAAAAACAGTGTACCTACTCAGGGTTGACGATACCACGGACTCCGAGTCATTACTTGAAAACATATCCCTAGTCCTTGTGTGCGAGAATATTGGAATAAGTAAGGACAAAACCTTTTTTAAATATTCGTATAAAATAAAAACTAGGGGTTTTTGGATATGAGAAATCATAATTTTATACCTATTTCTATGTATTTATTCTCCAGTTAAATTTGGATTTCATTATCAATATGAGTTATCATTAGGATTTGTATTTATTCTCCAGTTAAATTTGGATTTCATTATCAATATGAGTTATCATTAGGATTTGGAGATTTTCTTTAGCAGCGATATATGCAGCTTGATTGCTTTTTCCTTTTCCAGAATTTCAATAGATGAAGTTGGAATTCTGGGAAATGTTTTTACTCCAATATTTTCTAAATTTTTTCAATATTTTGGAGGAGGGGGTTTTAGGACTATACCTCAATGATTCCAGTGATATGCTACATTGATTAGGATGTGAAACACAACTGTTATCGTACATGATGAAAGCTGCGGCTGTATCAAACTCTGACTTACACCTGTGAAAATGTTCACTAATTCAAATAATCTGACCTAATTTTATAATGTTTAGGATAAATTGTTGATTGCATGGGGTATTAACATTTAGTGAGAGGTTAATGCGATATTTGACAGACAGACCTTATATTCTGTGAGCATACCTTAAAAAGTTCAGCTCACTATTAACCGTATTAACAACACCAATGATTATTTTGCAAATATACATAAACCAGTAGTTAAAAACAATTTTCAGTCTACTTCTTTTCAGTTTTAATTCCTTTAATATACTTACGGGTATCTTATTATCAATGTCTGACAATTCATTATCTGCAGGTTCTAATTCGCTGACTTCTAATGGGCAGGTTACTGATTCTTCATGAGCGCTTGTGCAAGATTCTGTAAAACAAATAATAGTTGTAACCCAATAATTGATTTGAATTATACATGAATGTTTTCACTGGAAACTAAATATATTATTATAAATAAACATGTTCTGTTACCCCTTAGTAAGTTACTATAAAAAAATCATAAAAAGACCTAGTATATACAGGTAGGCAACATTACTGAGCACGCCGTCCGCAGTGCTCAGAAAGATATAGCACTTTTCTGACACGCGAGTTATTCTCGAGTATTGGAAGAAAAAGGAAATCAGGAGAGAAAAAAGCAGGAGATCAACCTCCACAGGAAAACTCGTAAAGAAAGAAATAGGAACCTCCGAACCTTTCCAAACTGGAAAAGCCCAGAGGACTTAGTGGAACGAGACTTCCCTAAGGCGTATCCTGAGACTATCATCAGTGCGAACGATCGAAGCTTGATGGAAAATGTAAAAGTATAGGAATTGTTTGCTGGATGGGAGCATAAGCTCTAATTTGGTGGCATTTACCGTAAACCTGGAGTGGTTCTAATCGACTGAGAAACACCACACACTTCGGCTCTAGTTAAAAGTGCCTCAGAGTAAAGACTGTAAAAACAAAGGAAGCATGATTGATGTTGTGCAAGGAATACTACATCCAAAAAAGGTACACCGCAACGCTCTTCCTCCCAAGACACCAAAGCGTAGCGTAAAAGAAGCTCCTGCACTTGATAGAACTTCAAAACGAAGGAGAGGAGACGGAAATTAAGTCAGAGGAAGGGAAGATCACTGTAACGAAAGGGGACGTTACCTTCACTGTCAGTTAGCAGGATTAAGTTTGCACAAGTTAATGCTCACCATGCTAAGGAAGCTTCATCTTTGACGGTAAGACTAAGGATCAATGGGGGATATGTCTCATCCAAAGTCCAGCTTGAGATCTCGTTGCAGTTCGAGGCTAGTGGAATACTGTAAAAAGTATAGACTACCTTCACTTTTAGGATATGATGCCAATGTCACAACACTGGGGCAGTGCTCATTTACCTGGTAGCAACCCAAATACTGGAGTAAATCCTTTCTAGGGTCACAACAGACCCTTAAGAGAACACATTACAATGGCTAGGCACATATGGGACCCAATTCTTGAAAACCGGAGAGTAGAACAACCGAGACGAAACGAGGAGTGGTTTTATCGATAATACATAAATGGTATTCTTGAACGTCATTCTATCGAACGTCAATAAAAGGATGGCTCTCTCATGTTTCTTCTGGATACAAGATAGGGATCAGCCAGGGAGCACTGAATAATTTGACAGTTTTATGAATTTATTTGACGATGAGGACAACTTAACTTTTTTATACTCTTTGTTGTGGTATAGTCTTCAATTCATATATTCAATAAAATCATACTTAATGTATAGCAATCTTTAATAATTTTTCTTCTGGTAAGAAATGATGGAAGATGTTCGACGATCGTTATATTATGGTTTAAATTGTTTATTATAATATGAAAATTGTATTTTTAAATGATTTCAAATTTCAAATTAAAAACCGATAACAATTCACATGACGCGCATTGTGTCTATCAAAAAATTAGGTTTTATGATGGGTCAAGAAATTTGGCACCGCCTTGGCTTTGTTCCCTAGTTCATGCTCCCCCCTTGATGCTTCAGAATACGTATGTATGATCTTAAGAGAACAGTAGTAGAGTAGAATCGAGGAATGATTCCTAGGGAACGTTCTGTTCTATTTCCTTCAAGAATTGTTGCCATGGCAGCTGGAAAAATGTTAATAAACAATAATGATCAAAGTAGCTGCTGACAGTTTTCTTGCATCGATCACCATGGGATTGATGTTGAATCATACACAAAATATAAGGTAATAATAGCCTGAAAATTTTGGATGTAATTGAATATGGGTGGGTTACATTTCATTTTTGTGGAGGATGTATGTATATTGGGGTAACATTCACTGAGACCTAAAAGATCTTTTGTGTCCGTACTTCTACTTAGTTCCTGAGGAAAGTCTCAGAGGCTAGCAGTTCCTATAATCCTATTTCACGGAGGAACTTTAGGATGTCTGCAGGGTCTAGTTTAGGTAGGATTCTGCTGTGCAATTCGCAACTATGTTCATGGAGGTTTCTACTTCCATACCACAAAATCTAGGATTTTTGGACTACAACCCCAATTTCTCCCTGCCATTAGAGCCATTTTTGCTTTTCCCTTTCGCATTTGTTCTACAGGAGTTTACTGCCTAGAGTCAAACCTAGATATTTGACTTCTTGTCTCCACTCCACTCCCATCAAGTTTAATGCATTTGACGTTGAGTTTTCTTTTCTTAGTGAAGGCCGAGGTGGATATTTACGGCCGATGTTTGGCACGTTGGCATGAAATTGGGTTTCTCAGTAACGGCAAGCTTTCTCCTGGTTTTAACAGTTGGTCCTTTCGCATTTCTGATATGCGACTGATCCAGTACGAACGAAACAATCTATTAATTTTTCAGACACTTCCATATTTGTTGTATACGTTAGGGATGCGAGTAAACAATATCTCATATAATATCTGCTTGTCTTTTTACAGAATAATTCATTTTATAAACAACAGTTTTCCAATACAGAACACACCTTATCATACAATTGAGTTTTTTTGTATTAAAACCAACGGAACGGCTACTTAGTTTTAACAAAGTGAATCAAGTCATATTAAAATTGTTCAATGCCCAAAATTGTGGCAAGACATATTTTTGTATTGTTTCGAAACAATTTTCACAGATTTTTCCAAAAAGTCTAACTTAATAAATATTTATCATATTATGTTATTGTATAATCAATAGAAATGAAATATCTCACCTGAAACTTCTTCCTCTTCAGCTATAGCCATCGATCTCTGTTGATGTAATTTTCGCGTCAATTCTGCTATAACAGAATGTAACTCAGTTAATTGTTCTTCATAACGCTGTGCTTGTTCATCTAATTGTCGTTGCAGTCTTTCCTGAAAATGAAGAAAACCCAACTGAATTTCATTTTTATCTTTATTTCCAACTTTTTGCTATATAATTGGACCACGATACAACGGGAAAAGGCAGAATAAAATTGACACAAGATCAAGATGAAATCCTTTCGCAAGAGCAACCTTAATCTAAGACTCACAGGAGAAATGACAAGGGTTTACGTTAGATCAATAAGGTTTGTATCGCACGGCATATTGTGGTCTACGAAAACCATAATCGTCGAAACAACAAAGTATTTGAGATATTTTTATTTTCCCGGTCGGACGAATAATTTTTTTAAATGGTTTTTGTAACTCGAGATTCATGAAAAAAATATCACATTTTACGTAAGTACTAATTTTCGGATGAAAAATCGTCTATTTTTGACGTCAAGTACTTTTCATCCGCAAACACTTTTTTTACTTTTCGTCCGCTGTGGTTACTATGATACGGCACGGTGCGGGAATGGCTGTGACAATAACTGTCATTTGCTGTTGTCAAATTAATTATTTACGAAATCCGCTATATTTTACGTGTGAATAAAACCATGGAAACCATTCGGAAATTAGTAATTGTTTGTAAAGATCTACGAAAAAATGGATTATGCACCTCGGCGAATAACTGTTTATTGTCTCGCCTGCTTGCTAGTTTCGGCTACGCCTCGTCTATCAATTTGCACAGTCGACTGTAATAGACAGTTTTTCGTCCTTAGTACATACAATAGTAGTTTACCTACGGCCGAACGACGCGTTAGCGGAGTTCGGCCAGCAATCGCGTGTGGAAAAGTCACTTTACGCACGTGTTAGGTACACTATTTTTTCTACTAGCGTACGGAAAAAACCCAAAAGTTAACATAAAGAAACATTTATTATTAAATACATATTAACAAATTAATTATTATTAATATTAACATTGAACGTGCAATTTGTAGCATTCTGCAAATTAATTGCAGAGGCTAAAATGTTTTCCAATGTCAGATTTCGAGGCTTATACCAGGGCCATTAAAAAATTATTGAAACATACATTTCTTTTTATTAAAAATTATAGCAGAATTATACAGAACTACAAACATACAAATATAAATTTTAAATATTCAAATGTCAGTATATTCCCCAAAAACTTAACAAACTTAATTTTCCGCACTAAGTGACTAGTGCGGAAAAGTGACTCTTTCAACACTAAAATGAGTGCGGAAAAGTGGACTTTTCCGCACGCTAGTAGAAAAAATAACTATTGAAAGCCATTCACAACAACTACTGTCACAATTCATGCATTTAGTGTTGCTAGGGAAAATATATAATTTTTTTTTTCGGGTCGAGATGGGAAATTCATGTTCGAATGGGTCCAGGACCCAAACAGTGTTGAAATCATCCCCAAGGGGATGCCTACCAACCAAACCCACTTCAAACTCACCGTTACCCCCGGCTCGGAATCAATACCCTAGCATACTTCGAGACGGGCGGCGGTACCTCGCACACTCTCCGCTCACACCGTCGTCTTCTCCCTAACTATCACTCCTACCTCTCATGCGATACCGAGTCCTGCTCTCCTCATAATCTTGCTCTCCACTACGCCACTCACCTCCATCCATTCCTCCTCTCCCCTCAACATTATCTCCACCATGTTCTCCCATTACACCGCGACCCCTAGTTTCCTCTCCAACTTCTTCAGCACTTCCTAGTTCCTCCAGCATCTAAACACATGCCCCCCAGCATCCTCCACTTCACACCTCTCGCACACTCCAGTCTCTCTTTTCCCAATCTTGTGGAGGTACTCTACTCTCACGGTGAATACCTGTGTCCCGAAATAGTTCACCTCCCCGAATTTCCGGTCCATCCAATCGCTCCTTTTAGCGTGCCCTCATACTCCTCCCACCTTCTCTCCATTTCCTCATCCATCCATTCTTGTACTTCCTCTCTGGTCTCGCCCCTCCAGCGTTTATTCCTGGCTCTAGCCATCACGTCCAATGGGTAGGACCTTGCCAGCACGGCTGCTGGCAGTCCAACCACTGTCCTGTACCCCTGCACCACCCTCAGCAGTATCCCTCTCTGCACCGCAAAAGTGACTGTAACGTTAATTTCGTTCACTTTACTTTCCTTCAGTTATTTAATAATAAATTATCGTATGGGCGGCGAATAGCCAGTCCTTTCTCATACCCAACACCAAGAAATGTTTCAAGGCTGAATATATTTACTGTCGACGAGAGTCGAAATCAACGTTTCTATACGGGCCGATCGAGTTCCGTCTGTCGTGAAAATAGTCATTTCTATTTTGATATTCCCACTTCGACCTTGTATCTCTTCTTCTACCACTTATTAATTAAATATGAATTAAGAATTCACTATTGAAATGTAAATTCCTTTCCTGGTCAAGGCGTCTGAGCTTGACTGAACATGAGACGTAAGTCTGTTCTCTTTCATATGATTTCCTGTATTTAAAGAATGGCGGAGAGGCTTCTTTCTTCTTTCCTGTGAACATGTGCCATTGAAGCTTTTCTGACTTATCGTATCCTATCTTTAAGAAGTGCATTCATCTGAATGCACTTTACCTGGACCCGAACTTTACCTGGGACGAACTTTACCTGGGACAAACTTTACCTGGACCCACATTTTACCTGAGACACTACCTGGAACTTTACCTGGGACAAGATATGTAACCCCACACCTCACCCCACACCTCCACACCGTACAGCATTCTCTGCTCTACCATCCTACCAATTACCCTCCTCTTCAACTCTCCCGGCCCTTTCACATTACACATCAAGCTCCCCAGCCATGCTGCCCTCACTTTCCCCTTATCTACCGCCTTTAGCATGTGTGTTCTTAAGGATAATTGACTATCCAACCTCACCCCTAGGTATTTCACAAATCCCTCCATCCGAATTCTCCTTCCCTTCACCATCACCACCACTTCTCTCGTCTTGTTTCGTCCCTTCACTAGCAACCCCACCGTCTTATCTTCCGCCACTTCTAGTTCGCATCGCTCTATCTTCTCCACAATCTTCCTACACATTATCTCCGCCTTTATTTCTATCTCCGCCTCTCCCTTTGCCGTACATACCAGACACACATCGTCAGCATACACCGTAATCTCACATCCATCTTCACATACTATCCCACAAACCTCATCAAACACACACTTCCATAGTGTCGGTCCAAGAACCGAGCCCTGGGGCACTCCAGCCTCCGTCTCATACCTCCTCCCTCTATGGAAAATATATAATGACGTATTTTAGCGCACGGGAAAAGCCCATTTTTGGGTGCACTGAATAGTCATGAAGAGATAGTACTTTCAGTGAGGTTTAATGAAAATAAAATAACGAAATCAAAAAACAGGAATGAGATTGTAGAATTTAAGATATAATATCCATTTTGCGCGAGGACTGAGTTTGAGCATGATGTATTGTTATGAAAGCACTATAGAGTGTGTAATAACACTATATTCTTCATATGGCTTATTGAGACAAAGCAAGCAATTTTTACTATTAAATAACTACACATTATTAACGGATTTAAATCAAAAACCATATGGAAAAATCGATCGCATTGGAATTTAGACTAACGACCTTTATATCAAAACTAGTGTTGTGCTTTCAAAAGAAACTTTTTAATTTTATCATATACAATGATTTTCGACTTTTTTATTTTTTAAGCTGATAGTTTTAGGTTTCAGAATGATTACATCTATCGGTAAATGAGAAAATTAAAATAATAATGCTAGACCCAGTTGATTTGTGCAGGATTAATTGACATTTGGAAAAACAGTGAGCCGTGTGAAAATCTAGGTTTGTAATTGGTTGGTAGAAAAAAATGGGCAAGGTTTTTGAAACTTATTGTAGTGATTGGTGGATTTGACAAACATCTATAAATATGAAATGATAACCTATAGATGTACAGAAAACGATAAATATATCAACATTTTCAAAAAGGACGTTACGTTGCGTAATTTTAACTCCGGAATTTTTGTGCCAAGGGAATGGAAATCATTCTTGTGTCTCACAAAAATACGAAATGAACATCAAAGTTTAAAATACCAGGACGATAATAATGTTGAAGTATTCGATCTTTTAGATTTAGAGTCAGTGCAGTGAACTGTCCTGAGAATAAGTCGGTCAAGTCAAGACTTCCGACTACATTGGATGTATGAAATTCTTTACTGCGCTGCAAACAAAGAGTTTACAAAACCCTTAATTAAGCGCACCATTTTTTTTATAAGTAGTCGCGAGGCACACCTTGTTATCACAAAACTAAAACCATTTAAAATATGAAAGCAGTGTACAGATATTTTGAACTATCAATTATAACCATACAAAAATATTAATTGAATTATAATAAATTGAAAAAACTACCAAAAAATATAAGATTTAGATGACTAACAAAAATAAAACTTTTTAAACAAATATTTGTTTTTGAACAAAAGCAATTGCGGCTTACGAGGCATATAACCGCAAATAAATGAGAAAATTAATCTTTAATTTTGTATTTAGGTTTGTCCCAGAAAAATGCCGAGTGACGTCATGATACGAACAGCTGGCATACCTACTGTCTCACACCACCCTACATAAGCATTATTTGTTTATGTACGGTGCTTACACACACTGAAACTCAATAATCTACGTATTCCTTATACCTCTCTTGTAGTTTTTAACGCTTTACCTAATAATGAGGCTAACGAAGCTTGGTTTCAACAATATTCGAGGAGTAGGCACATTGCTTGATCAAATATTTAACGATAGATGGATAGCTAATGAAGGTACGGTTTTTCTGGCCACCAAGATCCTCACAATTGTCACCGTTAGGTTATTATATTTGGGGATATGTTAAAAATAAGGTATTCTTTGAACCTGTCACTATGAAAATCTGATTAAAAGAGTCCATAAATGTTTGGAATTTGTTGGGCAACATTTTGAACATTTGTTGCATTAACAAGTTAGTGCATATTATCTCTATAGCATCTGTTTAATTGTTCAATGTTTAACTTTCTATGTGAAAGTAGCCTATAAAAAAATAAATTTTTTGTGACAAAAATGTATAAAGTTGATTTATTTGAAAACTGCAAGAGATATGTATGGGGAATACTAATACGGATCGATAGTGGGCAACGTATTCTTCTAAAATAATGAATCACATTTGGAAAAATGGATTAAGCGAAGATTTTGGATACCGTTTTTATTCCAATTTTGTCAGCACCCTGTATAATAAAAAATTTAACTTCACAGTGTAAACGATAAAGCGGTATGTGGTGAATAGTTGATGAGGAATTTAAACTTTTATTCAAATTACATTAGAGGATTTTAGATTGAATTTTATGTACATAGTAAAAAAGTGTAATCTAATATAATTATAAAATTCTCGTGTCACGGTGTTTGTAATTAAACTCCTCCGAAATGGCTCGACCGATTCTCATGAAATTTTGTGTGCATATCGGGTAGGTCTGCCAATCGGACAACATCTATTTTTCATCCCCCCAAATGTTAAGGGTGGTCCACCCTTTAATTTTATTTTTTATTTTTTAGACAAAATTTTTTGTTTTTATTTTTGTATGATACAGCATTCAAAAATACATACAACCCTAAATTGTTACCCCTTTACCATCGACCCCCTATTTTTTATTTGTTAATTATCCGAAATGGCTCGACCGATTCTAATGAAATTTTGTGTGCATATCGGGTAGGTCTGCGAATCGGTCAACATCTATTTTTCATCTCCCTAAATGTTAAGGGTGGTCCACCCCTTAATTTTTGTTTATTTTTTGGACAAAATTTTTTGTTTTTATTTTTTTTATGATACAGCATTCAAAAATATATACAACCCTAAATTTTCACCCTTCTACGATCAACCCCTATTTTTTATTTGTTAATTATAAACTTTAATTTTGTCATGACTTAGAATAAAAAATTTAATATACTAATAATACTCTTTTTTACCCTTATACGATCAACCCCTATTTTTCCATCGCGATTTTTATTTTTGCAAGATGGCAATCGAATATAATAATTGTAGTACGATATAAGAGCTAATGGAGATTAGCTAATTGTAAGGATGGCATTTATAGAAATTTGAAATAAACAAAAGCTACTCTGACACTCCACTCAACGGGTAAATATTATTTTAAAAAATTCTACTTTGGGCAAAAAATGGCGGTAAATTAAAATTTTAAATTTTTGTATAGGTATCGTTACTTGGAGATTAGCTAATTGGAAGGATGGCATTTATAGAAAGAAAGAAAGAAAGAAAGAAAGAAATTTATGGCATTTATAGAAGATTGAAATAAACAAAAGCTACTCTGACACTCCACTCAACGGACAGAGAACGACCGCTTGCATAATATCTTATTTAGTCGGGTTTGTTGGAACACTTTTAACTCTAGAACGGCTGGACCGATTTTGATGGTTTTTGATTTGTTATTGCACGGGAAACAATTATTTAAAAAAATTCTACTTCTATGTTCAGAATAACGTAGATATTTCTAAAATTAAAAAATATACAGGGTTTCCCATTTACAAAAATGAAGTTATAAACCGGAAGTAGCAAATAGATGGCAATATTTTCATTAAATAGCTCTCTTCAAATCCCTTCATTCCAATTTTCATGATTCAGATACCGTTAGTTCTCGAGATATTTCTAATTGACCGCACCCTGTATATACTAACGCTAATATTATAATATTTTGATTATATAACATAAATCCATATTACGTTCAATATGAAATAAATCAAATATCAATAAGAGTATGTCTGGAAGGCACGAAGATATATCGATATATTCGTACTGTAATTTAATGTTCAGATATAAATATTCGAGAATTTTATATTGGAGTTGACGGCCCCACAAGAGATAACACTCAAGTTAAATCTATCGCTTCATATTTATCATGTTTCTGAACGCGTTCTATAAATTATTAAAAACGTATTGCAACTGTTGGACAGATTTGTTTAAAATTTTCAAAATATAGGTATACAATATACCCAGCTAGAACTTCTGAAAACGGTCCTTTGATGATAAAAACAGCAAAATGCTAGCGATAAGCAAATAAAAGAAATCACTCAACGATATTAAAAAATTTCACCAAATACTTTTAAAACCCAGAATATTTAAAATTCGGAACATGGTTGTGTCATATAAAAACCGCTATAATTATCATTTAAATTCAATACTTTTTAATCAATTAAATAAATATTTCCATCTTCTTATAATAAAAAAATATCCTTTGATTGTTTCTAAGAAAGGTTTTTTTAAGATTTTTATAAATATACTGGGTATTTCTAAATTCATGCAAAAAAATTCAGGAGGTGATTGCCCGATAAAATTATTTTCCTACGACCACATAGGAAAGTAACATATCTCACAATATGCAGTACCTCGGAAAGTGGCTTATATCAAACTAGCGTGCGAATTACTTTCCACACATGAGCGGAAAGTAACTTTCCGCACGCATGCGGATAATCAGTCAAAGGTATAATTTTTATTAAGATTGACCACTGTCAAGCTGTCAAATATATAATTTTTAATTAGATTTAACTATGTAATATCTAAATTTGAAGCGATCTATTTGAAAAGTGAAATTTTTTTCATGTTCTTGATTGAAAAAAAATTTAGGACGCGGTCGGGGATCGACCCCACGTACTCTTCGTCATAAGTCCGATGCTGTACCAACTAATCCAAACCAACATTAATAATGAACGGAAAATCTAATCATCTTATAGGTATTTATTATCTAATATATAAAACGCAGGCTTTGACAAATTGCGAGAAATGTCAAAAAATTATTCTGATTAGTGAATGTGAAGTGCATTAATTGTGAGGTCAGTTTATATACCTATCTACCTGGAACTATCTACAATAACAACGTATCCCAGACATGCATAACAATATCGTGGATACTGACAATGACATATATACAATAATTAAGAATTAATTGTAATAACCTACCTATAACTAATTAAATTTTTGTTACTAATGATAGTTATTGTTATTTCTTGAAATCAATTATGTTGACTTTAATTGTAACATTTTGTGTATTAATATGTCAGATGTTGATTACACATTATTTGGTGAAATTATCACGTGATCGTAGGAAAAATACTGTACATTACCTACTTGTGCGAAAGTGATTTTTCACACTCGTGTGATTGTCGCACTCGGCTGTGCCTCGTGCTACAATATTTCCCACTCGTGTGAAAAATGTCACTTTCCGCACACGTTATGTAATATACTATTTCGTAACTAGTGCGGAAAGTGATTATTTCCGCACGCGACTGCAGTTGTCCGAACGACACGAAGTGAATTTGTTAGGAAATAGTAGTTATTTTTTCTACTAGCGTACGGAAAAAAACCCAAAAGTTAACACAAAGAAACATTTATAAAAAATGTCAGATGTTTATTATTTCATATTCATTTGATGAGGCTTATACCAGGGCCATTAAAAAATTATTGAAACATACGTTTCTTTTTATTAAAAATTATAGCAGAATTCTAATAAATTTCTTAATATTTCAGTCATTTTGTAAACTACAACCATACAAATATATATTTTAAATATTCAAATGTCAGTATACTCCCCAAAAACTTAACAAATTTACTTTTCCGCACTAAGTGACTAGTGCGGAAAAGTGACTCTTTCAACACTAAAATGAGTGCGGAAAAGTGGACTTTTCCGCACGCTAGTAGAAAAAATATTTTTTACACGATCGGGCGGAAAATGAAGAAAAGATCATTTAATTTGATATAAAATAACTAGATAAAAACTAATAGGTTTATCAGAATGTTTCTGATTATTCATGTAATCATTAATACTTATCAACGCAATATTCAAGAAAATTTCAATAAAATGGGAAAAATAATTGAATACAAAATGTCTTGCGTGCGGTAAAGTATAAAGTGAATTATTACAGTTTCCTGTAAAATTGTCGTATAAAGTATATTTTTTCCGCTCCCCTGAAAGGTGATGACTAAAATTGTTTTTATTTTTTCTCTCAAATTTAATTAAAGAAGGAAACTTAAAATTTCGCAATTTTCGTGCACTACTAACCACCGTTATTTTTTCAACATTTCTATTACATTATAAGGGGTTGAAATTATAAACCCTTACTTTATTTAATATCAAATCTTTTTTTCGATATTAAGATTTGTAAAATACAAATATTATTAAAAACTTTTTTTACTCTTCAAATTTTTACCTAGAACCAATAGATTCGGAAAAAAAACAATATCATGATTTTATTCTTTATTAAATAATAAACTATGTATTGAACGTAGTCTACGTCTCATCGATCGTCGAACACGCTCAAATATTTGGGGCGTATTTCTTATACACTTTAATTAAATTTGAGGTAAACATAAAAACTCAATTTTACTCAGAACCTTAGGGTTGATATCTCGGAAGGGGTGGGTTGAAGAAATTTTGTCATAGGAAATATCCATCATAACTTTATCATAACTTTATACTTGGAAATACCCTGTATATATAAATTACTAAAATGCTTATTTAAGTTTATTAAAACAATATATTCACGGTGAATACATTGTAATTTCAAAATGCTTTGCATGAAGCACATACGATATAGGTGGAATATTTCCCATGCTCTTTCAAGAATTCTCGATTCTGGTTACGCCAATGTACCTATGTAGGTTGGGCGGAAGTGTTCTCTAGGTCAGCCCAAATTGAAAATCGATTCATTATAAAGAGACTCTTTCCTATATCAACATCTAAAAACTAATTAATGAAGAAACGAACTGGAAAACTCAAAGACCACGAAAAGGTGAATTACCATGTTAAATTTTACGTTGTACGCATATAGTTTGTCCAAAATAAATGTTAATTCAGCAAAAAATAGGAGTATTAGAGAAGAAATTGACCTTTCCAAAATACCATTTAAATTTCACGCCAAAACCGTAGAATAGTAGCGTCTGACTATGACATCACTTCAAGCTATTAGGTTACAAGTTTATTTTCATACATTTAGAAATGTGTGGCTAAACCTTGCAAGAAAGACTGCCACTGTATCCTGTGATTTGAGTTCTAGATTATACAGGATGTCAATTTTAAAACTTACAATGGGACGAAAAGAGATTTCAAAAAAATTTCAAAAGCATTTCTAGGGTAGAGAGGAGGAACTAAAATGACATGAGAGAGAACGCACCCCCACCAACCCCCTATGCCCCACCTACAAAAATTTAAATGGCAACCTCCTACTTGTGATACGTTGTTAGAAAGCTCGTAGAAAATGCTTACCAACGGTCTAAGTCATAATTATACAGGGTGTAACAATAAAGCAGAAAAATTTATTTGACAACAAAAATAACAATTAATTGTGGAACGACACTTCGCTTTGAAAGTGCAAGTACGGGTGGAGATAATTTTAATATTTGGCTCCCAGAACGAAAGTTATTTGCAAACAGCTAACGTGTTTAAAGAAAGACATCCTGAAAAGCATGTAAGTCACGTGTATATCTGTGATTTAGTCGCAAAATTTAGAGAGACCGGTTCAGTGACAAATAGAAGGAATGCCGCAAGAGTACTCGATGAAGCAACTCAAACTGAAGTCCTTGGACAGTTTATCAACTCGTCACGATTCTGCAATAACAGGACTATCACATGAGTCGGTACGGAAAGTTTTGAAGCTTCATAAATTTCACCCCCATAAAATGCAATGTCTTCAAGAATTGTCCGATGATGATCCAGACCGAAAAATTCAGTTTTGTGAAATTATGACTGAAAGAATTAAGAATACACCTAGACTTTTAAAAAATATTTGTTTTAGTGATGAGTGCACATTTTATCTAAATGGTAATGTATATAAACGTTATTGGAATGATGAAAATCCACATCTTTTTAGAGAAAACCACACTCAGTATCCTGAGAAACTAAATGTTTGGGCAGGGGTATTAGGAGATTCTGTGATTGGTCCCTTGTTTATACCGGGACATTTAAACGGTGAAATGCTGGAGAAGATTATTGATTGATTGATTAATTGTTCATGAATTAGAGAACCAACAGTACGGCGATGAGAATCCAGCTCTAGATGAAAATTTGTTACACTTCCAGCAAGACGGAGCACCTCCCCATTACGCAGTAGCAGTTAGGGCAGTAGTTAGACAATAATTTTCCAAATATATGGATTGGAAGGCGAGGTCCAATTGAGTGGCCACCTAGGTCACCAAACTTACCGCCATCTGATTTTTTTCTGTGGGGTCACCTTAAGTCGGTTGTTTATAAAACTAAACTAACCTCAATTGACGATTTAAGACGAAGAGTTAGTTAAGCATGTCGTGATATTACTAAATCAACATTAATTTGCCAACGTTCGTATGGATTTTGAAAATAGGTTGTACTATTGTTTATAAAACAGTGGAAACCATTTTGAACATTTACCAGATTAATTAACATTTTTGTAGTTCGACATAACACTTTTTCATTTTGTTGTCAAATACATTTCCCAGCTTTATTGTTACACCCTGTATAATTATGACTTGGACCGTTGGAAAGCATTTTCTACGGGTTTTCTAACGACGTATCACAAGTAGGGGGTTGCCGTTTAAATTTTGATGAAGATAGTGATGATTTTGTAGAGGATAATTTAAGTGTTTCTATTTTTCGTGTATTCCCATTCAATTTGCTTTATTTTCACCTTTTAAGATCAGTAATAAGTATTATGAAATTAATTATTCTAATATATAACAAAAAAACACATTTTATAAAATAGTGGGTGCATGGTGTGAAAAAATGAAAGTCCCCAGCTTGATATCTGTTTTAAAATGGTGTTAAAAATATTTTGGTATTATTTTAAGAATACATATAATGTGAAACAATAATATTTATCAAGCAAACAGTTTGCCTATAATAAAATGTTTATCCGCAACATATTAATATAGCCCGGGGAAGTTAGGACTCAAACATCAAATTTTTCCGAGATGGGATATTATATCAAAGACATATCGACCCCCAATAATTTTCCTAAATTCTCTAATACATTCCTCTGGAGTTTGCGATACAACTTGCACTAAAAATTGGAGTTTTTTACGCTGATATCAGTTGTGCTGGCACAAAAAAATTATAGACAAAATTGTAACAAATTTCATGCTAGAAGTAGATTTAAAAAAGTTTTTTCAACCCTTCATTTTTTTAAAAATTGTTAAGCAATTTGAAATTTTGTTTATTCAAGCGGCAGATATAATCAAAATGACAAAATCAAGGAAATAAGGAAATATTTATGAAAAAGTTGGTGTTTTTTCATTTTGAAAATTCTAAATGGCGACCTCGCAATCTGACTTTATATATATATTTTTTTCAATCGCTGTTTATTTTATAAATATTAACAATTTTGAGATGCGGTATTGCAATCGATAGAATAAGAGTTGTAGTTTAATAGACCATAAAAGAAATTTTTTTTATTCAACCCCTAAGCTAAAAAAATTTTTTTTCTAGCTTTTTTCAAGATCTATTGTTGAAAAATCAATTTAAACTTCCGTTTCGAATTATAAAAGGGATTCAAAATAAATAAAATTTCTTTAACGATCATTAGAAGCCGAGAATACGAAAGTCAAATTTCGCTAGGAACTGACAGAATACTATAAGGGATTTCAAGTTCGTGATATAATTCGTTAGATTATGAGCCCCATCATGACGCCTAATCGCTGCTATAGTTTCGTTGCGCGCCCAAGAATAATTTCCCCTTTTATACAGATGCATTGGATTCAATATCTTAACGAATCAATCACGAACTTAAAATTCCTTAAAGAATTCTGACAGTGCCTAGTGGAATTTGACTTTCATTTTCTCGGCTTGTAATGATCGTATTAAATTTTTTTTCAAAATGTGTGATTATTTAATGCCTACCTTTTTATAATTCGAAACGGTTGAAATTAATTTTTCAACAAAAAACCTTGGAAAACCATAAGCAAAAATAATTTTTCTCCTTAATGCCAAGGCATTGGAAAAATCATTTTTTCTTCTTTTTTTTGAAATCTCCCAGACAGCAACGGCAATGATATGTGATTCAAGCAGGCCCATGGAATCAAACAATCACTTCCACATCACACATACATAGACTAACTTCACTGTGCTCACTAATTGTCGATATTTAATATTATATTTATTATCTTATTACTATGTATACAATTTAAGGTCTAATCGAGAATAAAAATTAAAAAATATATAACATACGATTAGAAAAAATATTGAAAATTGTGAGTTATATCCGTCATAAAAGAGTTTTCATTTTAATTTGATTTTTCTAAACCCACTCTACAAACAATCGGAGAAAAAATTATGTTTCACAAGACAGAGAATCAGATTAACAAGGCTAGTTTCATTGCCTCGGCTTCGCCTCGACAATGAAATGCTAGCCGCGACAGTAAATCTGTTACTTCTCTGAGTAGTTAAACAAATAACTATTTTTTTAGATTAGGTCTAAAAAAAATATGTAAATAAAATTTTGAAAATTTTGCTTAAACTACAACTCTCCACAATGTCGATTGCATCAAACAAAATTTCAAATTGTTTCACAATTTTTTAAAAACTAAGGGCTGGAATTTTTTTAAAAATTTACTTCCATTATGTTATAGGGCATAAGATTTCCTACAATTTTTTTGGGCTAGCAAAACAAAGATATATCAGCGTTAAAGACTCCCAATTTAAAGTGCTCTACGTTGTTCTTGCAAGCTGTGTCGCAAGCTTAAGCGGAATTTATTCGAGGATAGGAAAATCATTAGGGGTCGATTTGCTTTTGATTAGGGACATAATATTCCATCTCGGAAAAATTTGATGTTAGGTAAATTTTTCAACCTTTCTTTCCCGGACTATTATGGAACGTAGACAATGTGGTAGAAGGTATACTTCGTTCCAAGATATTTTGTTTTGACTTATGCCAACATTCAAGTCCAAAACCACAGCAGGTGGTCGTTAATCCGATAACAATAGCACAGTATCGTACTCGTTTCTTCGAAAAGCGAAAAGATAATGCCTAATAGTATTATTATTTTACAACTGAAATGTTTGGCTTGTAAAATAATATTTGAGACTAATTTTTTTATTTATTTGATTATTCTTTTATTTATTTGTGCTTTTGAAGATATATTTCCGAATTTTTATTTTTCACGATAAATGGTTGACCACCTTATCTATAAATATTTTGATCGGATTGTGTAAATATGAAAAGAGCTTTCATTGCTTGTTTTCCTTTGCCTGACCTGTACTGCACCTACCTACTTTATTTCCAATGCCCTTTTTATATTTACATAATGGGATTAAAATATTTATAGATATAATAGAAATGCGGGATAATCATTTTTAATATTGTCTCAGAATTTTAGTTTGTAATAAATATTTCACTCCGAAAGTAATCTTGTGTTTAAAACTAAGTATGCGAAGCGAATTGTGAAAAATGAGTTTAAATTATTGAAACATCGAGGTTATAGTATAACCGATGTAGCAAAAGAATTATGTAAGTTGACCAAAACCCCAATATCCACAGTAGAAGACATTACCAGTAAGCCAATACATAAACGAAAAATACGAAGTGACGCTAATAAAACCAAATGTGTTGACCAAATGCAAAATGATATAATCCTAAGAACGATATATATGCAGATACCCTGTATAGTACAAAATGTGGCCATTAGTAAACTACATCTTTTTTATTTGAAACATTTTTGATAACATCTGCCAATTAGATTAAATAAATGTGTTTAAACAGTTTAATTGTTTCAATTCCAAATAATAAATAAAAGTTTTTGTTTTTTAAAAATTCAGTGATGTTTATCACAAAATAATAGTATATTCTGTAACAAGGTTAGAATGAAAATTCGATGCGAGTGGAAAGTTCCGAGCGCGAGCCGAAGGCGAGCGTGAGGAACCACGAGCATCACGAATTTTCATTCCAACCGAGTAGCAGACTATACTTTCTCCTCGATCAAAGATTTTAAATATATATTTTTAAGTGGAAATGAACAAAAGTTAATTTATATTACAGAACTGAATCACAATTATTATATTAGGTAAACACTCAATAATCCAAGAAACATTCTACCTTTGTATTAATTGTTATATTTGTACAGTTCTCGAAATAAAAAACTGGTGCATTATTGGGGGTATTTTCAACAATTGTGTGGTTATGTTAGGTTACGGTTACATGACAGCAATAATTTTGACACTACAATGACAATCAACTGCGTCAAGGCTAATGTTATTATTGCTAACCAGTGTGAGAATATTATTCTATCACTAGAGAGAGAATGTAAATACATTTAAATTGCATGGGGGCAGATGTGTTGCAGAATATTTCTTCAATCTCAACAGAGAGAATTCCAGCATCAAATTTGATTTCAAAATTGTCAAATTTTGTGATGATCGTGGAGAAATTTATTTATGTTTTAGTATCTAAATTTTACCGACTAGGGATATGTTACTGTTTACTGTACAATGAGGGATTTATAAACTTTTATTATTAATCAATTAAATTCGATGCCGAGTCAACGAAATATTGTGAAACGTTCTTAACTAATGGTTATCTGTTCTAAAACAGAAGACAAATCAAGCGAAAATGATCTCGACTGAGTAATACTCATAATAAATTTCCATAATATGTTTAGTTAGGTTAGGTTATTAGATTAGACATTTGAAATATTAACTGATTTTATTATCCATTCCTGGATATGGATACTCTGACAAAAAGCATTTTCATTCTATTGTATTTCAGAAAATATGTTACAAATAAAAATCAATAAACCAAATATTTATTTAGCAGAAAAATGTTTAGTACATCCACTTTTAGACACTGAAGGATTTAACTCATGTCCGACATCCGCAACGTCTCCATCAAAATATCCCAACGAGCCAATACATTTCGAATCGAATCAAATGCGTTCGATAAAAAATTTTCATATTTTGTACACTTTTCATTCAATTGACTTATCAAATAATCCGTATCACGTTCAATCATTTTCGTAATATCCTGCATAATTTCCGCAATCTCTGCATCCGATAGGTCGGCAGCATCGCCATTATAAGTAGTTCCCAACTTTTTTTCACTTGAGGCATCAAGAAATATCGGTGTCTTTTCGAAAGCTATTCTCGCAACCGGACCAGCATGTGCATTGATAGACATTAAAGGCTTCATCGGATTTCTGATATCGTAAACGGATATGCTGCCATCTTCTAATCCCACCGCTACGTATATGCCGTCCACACTTATATCACTCGAAGTAACTGCTTGAAGAATATTTATGCGAAATACACATTCTCTATTATCATAATCATATATCAATATCTTTTTGTCCAAACCTGTTGTTATAATTGCTTTTTGAGTACCGGAAAAGTTGACTCCTGTAATAGGAGCACTGTGATTTGTATAATTAACCAAATCTTTCTCGTTTTCAATATCTCTTGAAGTTACAAAACCATTATCGTAAGCGATACTTAATATGTTCGGTGCAGTGGGATGGAATTTAATACAAGAAGCGTTTCCCGACAAACAAGCTCTTTTTAAAAAATTGTTAGTACCTTCGTGATCTACAAACAATGCTACAAATTTTTCAGTAGATACAGCGAGCTGTTCGTCGTTGCAATTAAAATCTATTGCTTTTATCGGGGAGTTGAGATCGCACAGTTTCTGTATAATATTTCTGTTTTTAGTATCGTATAATATGGCATCTCCTTCGTAATTTCCTAGTGCGATTGTTCCTTTGGTATGTTGTTTGAACTTGATAGCACTAACTCTTTTTATATCCTTTATGGTATGAACTAAATCGATGTTAGTCCTGTCTTCACAAGAAACGATTTGTGGAAAGGAATTTTCTTGGAGGACGCCAATGTATGTATTATCTTGACACCAGGTAATGTTGGTTATTTTAGAATTTACTAGTTTTTTTGGTTTGTACACAGCTACTGGTTCTACTGGATTTGATATAGCATGCAGTTTCAAAACGGAGCTTGATGAGGCGAGCATTTCGAAGTACTTTTAATTTCTTTTTTCAACAAAATTAAGTTTTGCGACATCTGTCATTTGAAGTTATTAAAAATAAGGGCACTCGATTCCATAAAGGTAAATTCTAAGCTAGTATGAGGTTGCGTATGTGCACTAACTCACACATCAAAATTCACGGAATATCTGTTAGAGCAGTAATAGGTATGATAAAGAATCACTGTAAGATTAATAGGCACGAGAAGACAGACAAAACCATGTGCAGATACTATCACCTAGAGAAGGAAACTGCAGAGCACATCCTAGGCGAAGAGAAGCCACCGGCAAGAAATTATGTTCACTTTCCTTGTTGATTGGCTACATAAAAAGAGTCGAACTGGAGAATTTTGATAAAGCTCTAGAAGTCTACAACATACCTAAAAAGGTCGTGAAGTTAAATAGACCAATTCATCAAATCTATGTTATTGAAAGGTCTTAAGTGCGGTACACATCACAAAACAGACTAACCTTTAGAAGTGAAAGTTTATAGCATGGAGACTAACTAGATAAGGAGATCGAACTCGCATGGAAAAATTGAAAAAACCTGCAGCGGGATTCTATTTCACGACACGATTTAATCGAGTCGTTCGATGTCGAATACGATCTTCAATTCGATCGTATCGGATCCTCCCATTCTATTTTACGATCGAATTGAACATCAATTTTGATACTAGTCTTTCAAAGTCATCTCTTAGGGGTGCAGTATACCGTAGGATTAGGTACTTTTTATGGTGGTTATCACCACGTGGTCCAGACAGTTAAGCCAAGACCCCCGTGCTCCTTAGTACTTCATACCCTCCATGGCTGGAGGGGTCGTTGCAATACCAAGCAGTTTACGGTTTGTGCCACAAGCTGGTCGGCGGCAGACTATTTCACGTTCAAGTTTTACGTTCCTTACCCCGTTTTATTCATCTACTAACCAGTTCATATGCTCTGAAGAAGGCTTTCAGTCTCAGTCAACCGATCCCCTTCCACAAAGTCGAGAGTCCATGGCCGTTCCCTTATCCGTCACCCGAGGACGCCCACCAGTGGTAGATCAACCGAGTGGGACATTGTCGACAGAAATCATTTGATATTTGGCAGATTAAAAAAACACTTTTAACATTTTTGAACTTTCGATTTTTATATTTGCTAAAATACTATATTAATGTTATTCACGATACGAGTTTGCCACAGGGAAATTATTCTCCAATTTATGGAGAAAAATAGAGAATTTGCAAATGACAGGTCCATTAGGGCATCAGGAAGGGATAAACAGGAAAAACTATGGGCTGAATTAGCCCTCAAACTAAATTCATTGGGATTTGAAGAAATAATAATACTTTTATTGATCTGCATTCTATTAGAATTAGAATGCGCAGGTTAGAATATGTCAGGAAATGCCAAATATCAAGTTTCAAAATAAGTAAATGAATACGACTCATCTATACCTATCGAGTGAATCGATTCGTATTTCTACTACTAATCGAAAAATAGAATCGCTGAGTGTCAATTTTGGTCGGCAGTTACGATCGTATCGTAAAATAGAATCCCGGTGCTGACCTCAAAATCGTCTATCTAACCAATTTGTTTTTTCACCGCAACGTCGCCACTGCAAATCCAATAGACCATTCCAGAACAAATGACTTTGACAGGTCGGCCATATTGTGTTGGAGAGCAACCGAATCCATTAATAGAGGAGTTCAGTTTAAGGTCAGTGGGACCAACAAAAAGAGGTTTTTATGACAAGAATGACAGTTAATGTCTACCATTCAAAACATAAGATTTTTGCAGGTTTTTTATCATTACGAACATCTATATTGCTTTATTAAAACAATGAATACACCCCCGAAGCGTAAATCTTAAAATTTAAAATGACGTTTTAGCTGAATTCTCAATGCATCGGTGGCCAGTAATTCTAGGAACTTTCGGCAAATCACCAATTCTCATCTGTCATTATGTCACTAGTTAGGTCAGATGTCAGTGGAAAAAGCAATCAGAAGAATAAAGTGATACAACTAACTAGAACTACCACAAAAGTATGAAAAATAAACATAAACGATTAAACGATTAAACGAATATCAACAAAAACAAATAACACTGACATCTGACATAACTAGTGACATAATGACAGATGAGAATTGGTGATTTGCCGAAAGTTCCTAGAATTACTGGCCACCATTGAGAATTCAGCTAAAGCGTAATTCATTGTTTTAATAAAGCAATATAGATGTTCGTAATGACAAAAAACCTGCAAAAATCTTATGTTTTGAATGGTAGACATTAACTGTCATTCTTGTCATAAAAACCACTTTTTGTTGGTCACACTGACCTTAAACTGAACTCCTCTATTGGAGTTGAATCTTGTGCGTTTGTGTTTTGTGAACAAAAATTGTACACTAAGTACACTAACTAACTAACCTTTGATAAAATGTCGAATACAAACAAGCCACGTTTAAAGTTGTAATTCATTAGGGGGTTCCGTTTTAAAGCACTAATCCAAGCATTCGGGCGTTGATCAGAGAGATCAATTAAATAGTCACCTCGCTTCGTTAAAACAGCCGGAAATCGAAAAAAAAACTTACCTTATCTCTTTCTCCCCGCAGTTAACAACACTACAAAACGATGGCATTTTAGATACCTTTAAGAAGTAATTGTTAATTAAAGTCTAACTATTATCCGTTGTTTACTAGTAAACAATAACAACTAAATGGAATGTGTGCCCTCCAGCAGAATATGGCCAACCTGTCAGTGACGTCATTCTGGAATGGTCTATATTCTGACAAGTTGACACTAATGACAGTCGTCCTGATGATAAACAATCATTTGGATAGATTTTAGATATGTAATTTGGTTGTTTTGTATTGATTTAATGATCCTATTTATTATAAACAGTCAGATGTAGCTTTTAGAATACCTAAGCAGTTGAAACAATGTCGAAGAAATCACCAACTCAAAATTAAATTAACTCAAACACGATCAAAATACCTATAAGAACCACGTGTTCTGCATAGAACGCTTATTTAACTTCAGATTCATCAGGGCGTGACGTCACGTGGACTTGCCCGATACCATCTAAATACAGTAACCTTAGTATTTATAAATGACAGTAGTCAAATAGTGAACATTACTGATGACAATAACTCAAAGTAAGAACTAGAAATTATTGCAAAAGTGAATTATATGTTTTTCAGTCCTCCGGCCGGAAAGCCTCAACTTTCGGGCCGCCGCGCTAAACGAAATGGCCGCTTTCCGGCTCCGTTGAACAGAAAAATATTATACACACCTCGACCAGTAAGTAAGAAAGCCTCAGATCACATGTTTGATCTGAGACATTTTTTACTTTACTGGCCTAAGTCTGTAATATACTATTATTTCATACTGTGCTGTAATAAGCTATTTCCGGATTCATTTAAGCCCGGGAAATAACTCATTACAGTACTGAGCCCGGGAATTTTTTACTTCCCGGACTTCTTAAAAAAACACAATATTCATTTCATACTCCTTTTCCACTTTAGCAACATTCTGGTGGGTTTTTGGGCAGTAATTTACTGCTAACAGCTCGAAACTTTTTCAACTGGTCTTCCATACAAGTCTGTTCTCCTTGAGTTTAACGAATTTGAAATAAGTTTTAAGAACTATGAGAACTTTTAATGTTTTAAGTAAGCGTTAATATACAGTGCTTCTCAAAAGTCCCCTCACCCCTCTTTTCTTTTGAATGGTGATACTTAGACTGATGAAATTTGGAGGGTGTAAATGAACTATATGCTTCTCTACTAGTGGTAACGGGTGACGTAATAGGCATCGGTGACGTCACCAAGCAACTGAAACCAATGAAATGGCAAGTGACACCTCGTTTGAAAGGTATTTAGAACACCTATTTGGATATACGATGTATTTGATGGTTAAAATAAATAAACACTAAAATTTGAGTTTCGCTTTTAATTAATAAATATTTAAGAACAAGTTCTTATAATAATTGTACAAAATGTGCTCCAGCTATTCATTTTAACCATCAAAAACATCGTAAACCAAAAAAAAATAGTATGATTGAATAGGTATTCTAAATACCTTTTAAATGAGGTGTCACTTTCCATTTTATTGGTTTCAGTTGCTTGGTGACGTCACCGATGTCTATTACGTCACTTGATACCACTATTAGAGAAGCTTACAATAGTTCATTTTCACCCTCCAAATTTCATCAGTCTAAGTATCACCATTCAAAAGAAAAGGGGGGAGAAGGGACTTTTGAGAAGCATTGTATAAATGGAACATGTCATTTTAAGTAGAAGAACATAGTGCCTTCCAGTATTAAATTCGATAAATCTTAAGTTGTATTTTCTTTCTTACAGGACTAGATTAAAGTTCAAATTTTTATTCACAAGAATAAGTTACGATTCATAACTGTCATTTTTTTAAATACTTTGGTGCAATTTCTGTTCAATTGAAATATACGTTATTTCACTTTAACGCAAATAATAAGAAAAAAAAACAATATATTAACAATTTTGAAAACTTGTTTTCTTTCAGTCAACCATACCTACGACTGACCATATTCCAAATTTGCTATTTTATAGTTAGATTAAAAAAATACTTATTACATAGCTATCGATTGAACACTCTTGTCCTTCAGAAAAATTGAATAATTCATTTGGAGAGCACTTGGAATATTCTGCTTAAGCCTACAGTTTCTGATCGATCGCTGCCTGGCTTTTCAACTCTGCAAAAAATCTAGTGACACAGAAATTTATTGTTCGGCAGCATCTGATAAAACATGTATATTTTACACATTGCCAATATTTTACTATATTCCATTATAAATGTTCGGATTTTACTTTAAATAAAACCATGTTTTGCCAGTGGATCGTGATAAATTTATTAATAGTGCATGTATTGAAACCAAAAACCTTAAAATTGTAATGGTTGACTTTTAATAATATTGACCCCAACATAATTGTTGTACTTGAATGCAACTAACGTCATTTATAAATTTTTCACTATAAAAATTAAATAAATATATTGTTGCGAGGTCACCAACTCAAAGCCGGACCTGTCTCTGGACTGTAAATTATGGTGGCTGCGCTCCTTTCCAGAACATTCTCGAAAAGAAGCTTTGTTTATGCATAGGACGAGCGCGGAAAATACTAGAATTTTCGAGAGTTGAGGAAGACTATATATACGCTGGTTTTTGAGTGAGTTAACAATTAGTGAAACGAAGGCAAAGAGTTAGTTCACAGATAGTCTACAGAAGTTCTTAGTAATCGGACAGTGAATCAAATAATGAAGATAAATAGTGTAATATTCAAGTGGTAAAAATAAATTAGAACTATTATACCGAGTGTAAATAAATTGGCAGACATTAAGTAAAGTGTGTATATAAATTAAGTTTACTACTGTGTGTGTTTCTTTAAATAAATGGATAGAAATTAGCCATAGTGTGTATAATTTTATACCACAAGTAAAAACTATTTAAATAAATAACAAAAACATTACAATATATTCACAGTATGTCTGATAAATTTGGCAACATATGGGAAACTTTTTTATTGGATGGTTTTGACGGGTATTTCGAAAATTACATCTTCAATAAGTTGTTTCATTTTCGAAGTTGGTCTTACTAGAAATGAAAAGAAGCACAAGAACTTTCGATAGTAGTAGAAAAATTTCGATAATTTGTTTATAATAATTTTTTTTCATGTTAACAATAAATGACTGATTTGCAATTTTTTGCAACTAATTACTTATTATAAACAAAGTATTGACATTTTTCAAACTTACATGATGTTATCTTGCTGAGTATGTCTATAAGAAGGGCTCCTCTGAGCGAAAAATCCTTACAACAATTATTTAAACATTTTTTTTAGTTTACAATAAAGAAGGGACTTCAAGAACATTTTGTTAATTAACAATTGCGTAACTTGTCGAAAAATTAACTCAAGATTTTTTTCGAACGGCTCTGAATGGCAATGAACGGTGTTCAGAATACACCATATTTATTGAAAATTTCCTCCTCTTCAAGGATTTTTTTTTCAATTTCTTAAATGTCAATACTTTTTGAGATATTGGTAAAAAACGAATTATCATTTTTTTATCTTGATTTGCATATAACTTTTTAAATTTTTTATGAGCTAATAAACGCTTTCGATACATTTTTCTAGACATAATTCCGAATCTAATGAGCTGTCACACATATTTTTAGAAACCATTTTCAACTTGTTGTTTAGATTAATGGGTTACAGATAAATAATCAAAATACTTTTTCTTGTATACATTACCCTCAGTGTACAAAATATCTCGATTTATATTTTATGCCTATATCATTTTTACTTTTGTAGAGATTTCTAAAATTTTAAAACAAAATTCCTGCTGCTTGTTCCAAACGTATTTTTTCACCAAATGCTCAATTGTATTTTTCTGTAAATCCATTTTGTTATCTTCAGCTCCATTTATCCAAATAATTGAATTACAAAGAGAGATTGGCGAATTTTTAGATATCAAAAGCACGAAAACGTATTCCAAAGACGGTATTGCAAGTAGATATTTCCGTTTCATGAAGATGAATCCCATTTTAGTGCATTCAAGTTCAGAAAATATTTAATAGGCCTGTATACTGAACATTTGAATAGCTACAAATAAATACTACTAACAGAAACGACTAAACGAGAGCATATTAACTAGCATTGTGGTATAGAAGACAGTTACCATAATCCAATAAAGAAAAAACATCATGGTAATTACACAATAATATTATATAGGAATGTAATTATTCCTACAATTGTTTTTCTATGAAAAACTCTTTTTTCTTACGAAGACAAGTATATACGACGTGAAATATAAGAAAATGAGCGGTACGATATTATAAGTACTATCCTGGAGAGTCTGATGAACGTGATCAGAAAGCAACGCGCAAAAAGCAACGGGTATAGTCTTTTGCATGGAAACCTCTCTAGCCATCATGTATGGGGTATGGGGTAATGGGGTAATGGGGTTTATTCTTTTTATTTATTAAATTGATTATTGAATTGTGATTTTATTGTATTGTATAGTTGGGCGCCAATATTCATTTAAAAATAAAATAAATATGAAGTATTGAATACAGTTAATGATCTTTTTATTTTTTTATATAATTCCACCTATTAAAATTTTCTCAAGTTTACCTGACCTTTCTTTCTCAGTACAACCCCGTAACTTACTCTGATACGAAACTACCTATCTCAGTCGGATTCGTTAGTTGTGTTTGGAGTCGACGCTCTACGCACTCTTATTAATTATGTCCAAAATGGCTGTTCAATAATAGACAAGTTGTTGAATTAAACGAAGAAATATCATATTTTTTTATTGAGAAACAAAATCTAACACAGTGGCAAATTATGTATGATGTATTACCAACCCTTACACACTTGAAGAACAGTAAAATAATTGCTAAATTCAAGAAATCAGTTTGCAAGTGAGAAGTGTTTACAAAAAAAATGGTTATCATATAAGTACAAAATCAATGATAAACATTGCTTATCGACCAACAAGGTAAGTGGAAATTAATTTTAGTAAAGTATTTATTCATAAAGGAAAACTAGAAACTTGTTTAGTCTATAAGCAAAAGAAAAAAATAGATAGATGTTTACAATCTAATAATAATACATAAAAATATAAATATTACAGTAAAGTACTAAATAATGAATATGTCAAATCTTTAATTGCTTTTTTTATTTTTATGGCCTTTAAGTCTCTATCCAGAGTTATTTTTTAGCTATAGCAAATCTTTTTAGAATATTATTGTTATTATTTAATAATTAACTTTCTTTTTCTTTAATATTGTAGGAAGAAAGAATTAGGTACCTTATTTTTTTTTGTTAGCCCTTCTTCTTTAAATGCTCAGGAAAATAGCATCGGATTCCAATCTATTTTCTTTCCTTCTCACTTCAGGAAGAAAATTTTGTCGTCCATAAACAAATTGGTGAGATTTTTAAAAGAAATTTACCACACTTTTAAACTTCAAAATGTCCTTCTTTCGGTCAAAAGTCAAGGTAAGTTGACTCCCTACTTTATCGATATTGCAACTACTTTTTCTTAGACTTTATTGTGTAAGTGAAAAAAACTGGAATGAGCCATCCTCTTGAAGTTTTTACTTTTATTAAACACACAAGTCACAGGTCACCATGTTAAATTTTTTAATAACATTTGTGTCAAAACTGATATACGAGGATGGTCAAAGGTTATTTTGGTATTTTTGACACACACCTTTTTTACACATATAATTATAATCTACATAAATCATAATATTAAATTTACAAATCTTACATCTTAAAACCCCTTCTAGACATAGAAATCACACTTTAAAATTTTCTCATTGTCAAAATGATTTCTTTTGAATTTTCGAAAATTAAAGCATTTTGGTTATTGAAAACCTTTTATAACATGTCCTTGCACCCTCTAACCCTCTTGTTATAAAGGGATGTTAAGGAAATTGAAGGGTAGTAATAAAGATATCAAACACCCTTTGAATATCTCAGGGTTAAGGAAGGGGTTCTTAAGGGGGACAAATAAAACTATCGCGTTATGTAGATGTGGTGTATAAAATAAATACTAGCGATCGACCTCCCAGGTGGTAGGCCATACAGATTACAAGTAGGTATTGTTAGGTACTCACAAAAAGGGGCTCTGAAATGAAGGTACTGGAAAAACGTGGTCTCTCTATGGTGCAAACCACCGATATAATTTAACTTCAACTATCACAGTTGAAGGATGACGTATGTCTAAAATGATGGCCACGTGCAAATTTCAGGGAAGGTTAGCTGAATTTAATAATTAAAATATACATGAAATTATATAAATAAATCTAAGTATGCATACCCAGGCTTTTACAAATTAATATCTCGTATATAGACAGATTACTGAAGGTAAATATTACGAAAAAAGTATAAATGTACAATTAAAATCCAGGTAAATTTATTCTCGGTAGATTATGAAGTTGCCGAAGAGAAGTCCTAGGACTTACTTAAAGCTAAGTTACCTGGAATAACCACTTGCCAAAGGTTAGGACGTGTAGGGGTTGATTACCATAAGTGTAGTCCTCGCACGTGCTGTTCGGGACAACAGCTGTCCTACGATGATCTAGGGGTCGTCAACGAGGTGAGAACCACTCGAATCCCACAATAGAACTCAAGTCCGTAGAGTTAAAGTTGAAAGATGAAGTTGAAATCGAAAGATGGAAGTGGAATTACAATTGGAAAATGAAGTTTCAAATGAAAATGAATGTGAAAATGAAAATAAAGGCCTGAAATAGAAATAAACGTAAGCAAATGATATTGAGCCAGTATTCAAAATATAATCTCATCGAAGTGAGTGGTCGACAAACTTACCGTTGATGGTGGGTGGCCTTTAAGTGAAACAAGACAAGTTGAGGTAAATTTACAATTCGTTTAAAAGAATAAATCCAACCCACTGGTTGAGTTTCCAGTTCTAAGGAACCTTGGAAACTTTTCCTTTTAAAACTTTTTGTAAATTACAAAAAATCAGTTAGATTAACGTTATGTGCTCTTCGTTAGCATCCAAAAAGCAAAATGAGAGGATCTCTCTTTTCCCTTGTTCACAACCTGTCTTGAATGGTTAGTTCTTTTCCTTTACCAGTAGCTTCTAAGAGTTCAAAAGATATGTTGATGTGAATTTACAAAGATGGAAAAGGATAAAGAATGTCATGAATTTATACAACCTCCACTTTGTTAATCAGTGATTGATTATCAGTCACATCTGATTATCAATCAATTAATTTGATTTAATCTTCTTAGACTGACAAATGTCAATTTAACCTATATGATACCAATGTAAACATTGGAACTTTTGAGATATATATTGTATTTTTTTCAACTAAATACCTTATATTCTGATACTGATAGTGCTCGCAACCATTACTTAAGTATCATTTTCTATTTGTACCTATATTTTTAGGGAATTGAAGTTGATACGAAAGTCTGGAAGATGAACTTCTGAAGATGTAGTATATGTAAAATTTAAAAGAGGAAATGTAGGTCAATTACGAATGCTAAGTAAAAGTAGTATAATTAGAATCCAAAATAAACACTAATATGAAGAGTAAGCCCTAATATTTATTTATTTTTACTATAATTTGTTGGTAAAGTTTGGCATACTGAGTAAGTGTTTGTATATGACTTTTGACCTGTAACAACCCTTTAGTTGCAGTTTATGTGTTTCTTTTTTATTTACAAGTGTTACTATAGTTTATTTTTTTAGGTTCACAACTGAAGTCGTGGTGGACAAGAATTTTCGATTCTAGTGTTGGAGGTAGGACTTCTTAGACTTTGAATTGTTTCTGTAATTTATGAGAAGACTCCAAATAATGTGTTTCCACCCTTTTTTCTTACTATTCTCATCAATTAATATTTTTAAAAAATATGAAAAGATAATTTTGACAATTGTACCTAGTATAAACTGTAAGTATTATCAGTTACTTTATAATAAATCATACATAGGTATTTTACTATTATATTATTTCATGATAACAATCCTTAATGCTTATAATCATCAATACTTTTTATCAAATTCAGTTGCTGCTAAGTTTTTTAATAGATTTAAACTTTATTTTGAATGCTGTTGTATTTTCAATCCGTTACAATATTTATAAATTAGAGTAAGACACACAATTAATTTTGTAACATGTCTATCGACCTGTTTCGACTTTCAAATTTATATCGCAAACCTTCCTCTAATTCCCGATCGTCGTCTCATTAGCCACCCCAATCTTCAACCCTGACCATAAGACAATTGACATCTGCCAACGGCCGCTTCCATTTTTACAACGCCACTAACGAAGCCCCTTGTCGCTATCGACTTTCTTCGATGAAAGACCTCCATTTTTATCGTTTTTATATCTTTCTTATCTAAATTGCTGTGGTAAGCACAGCAGCTAGGATACCTTCAACTGCTAGGGTACCATAAATATCTCAAAGATATCGCTTAGACACCTCAAGGATACCGAATATCAAGACACCTTCTAATATACAGCCAGAACGCAGTTAGGACATCTCTAAGACACCTCTACCTCCAAATTTATTGTCGACCCTCCACTGTGATACCTCCAGGCCAAGTTTCCATCCACCCTTCCGGAGGATAATTCAAGATAAGTACCATAAAAAGTCCAGGCTACATATCATTTTTTTCCAATTCATTGGCAGAAATAAAATTAATGTTTTAATCTCTTATCCACTCGGCTATAAGAGATGTAGGGGATCGTGTCCGGGTTAAAGTAAGTTTTTAATTTTTTTTAATAAATATACTAATTAAATCGTCGACGTCTAAAAGGTAGTGGCGCCCTAAAGCTTCTTATAGCTTGACAACCTCTGACAAACCTAGTGCAGCACTAACATGGAGTAGAACCACCCTTGAGAAGAGTGTCATGCCGGCCTCTGTCACGAGTGGCCTCTCTAGCGCCCAAGTCACGAGCAACCGACTGATAGCGTTAAAATCTTTTATTTTTTTGAATTATTTTTATTACGAATAAATGAAAGTAAATGGGAGAGGGTGAATGGGGTTGTATAAAGGAATGAGTGAAGAATAAATGGGTGTATATAATATTTTATTATTGTAACAATTTTAACTTAACTTTTAGCTTAAGCAACATAAACTAGTTTGATAAAGCCTTTTATATGCGACTCTGTTTTTTCGCTAACTTTTTAGAGATAAAACAACGTAATCTTTGTGGGAATGATAACTGTGTAGGATCGGACGGATTGATTGAAGATCATGAACAACATAATGACGGATAATATCGCTTGACCAGGAGTCGTCGATGGGGAAAGAAACAATAAAAGAAGTTAGAAGAAGCGGAGCCAGATCATCGGCAGGGTAGAATTTGCCACAACTATTGATTATATGTAAATATAATGCAAATAGTAGTCGTGAATTCAAACATTGAAATATACATAAAAAATTTTGATTAATAAAGATACCTTTACCAGTAGCACAATGTATCTGAAATGTGTGTTTTGCACCGAGAAGTGCAAGTTTAAAAATAACTTCGCATTTTTTCTTCTAAAATATACCAAAAAAATTTGAACACACATTGCTTAAATATAGAACATGCTATTTACTAATTTGTTTTGAATTTATTCATACCAATTAGTGACGTCGGCTTCGTCTGCTTTGACTCTGTGAGTACAATGCCATTATTGTTTAATAAAGGAATGTCGGCACCATCTTAGGCGGGAATCCGTTAAATTTTAATCAAATATAATTCAAGTCAAGTATGATACTATAAATGTAACCGTAATTATACCATTGAATACCATATAGAATAAGCAAGTAACAAAATGGATTAACTGTAAGCAGTTGAAAATTGAAAATGTATACATTAAAGAGCCAAGAGCAAGTAGTGCTCCCATTATAGGCATGTAGTGGTAATCAATAAGTGAATATGCAGTGATAACAGGTGTAAATTATAGAAATTGATATGAATTAACAAGTATAGTTTGTCAAACATAACTGAAGCTGTGAAAGGAATGAGGTCGAAAACATTCGATATTGCCACGTTTAACTATGAAAAAGCTAAAGTGCTAAGTATGTAGTGATAATAATTAGAAAATGGACTTTTTATTATTAACAATATGTCAATAATGATTAAAGGTTAGTTCTTTAATGTGCTTGTTTAATTGGATTTTGTCTATTAACATTATTTTTTCAATTTCTGAATATTAAAAGATAAACATTTTTCCAAATATGTTATGGGTTTCCTTCAAGCCGGCAACGTCGTGCGAAAATCATAATTACCACGCCCTCCTACTAACTCAATTGGTGAATATTTATCGAACCTCCGTGGCTAGGTAACCACCTGACATCCTATTGGCAAGCGCGTACGTGTGTTCTTCCCTCTCACTTCGACAATTGATTATCCAGTGGCGTTTATAATATCAATATTTACCTTCGTATTTTCAGTTTTACTTGGTATCTTATTATTTCGCATCCATATTGAATTCAAGTACGATTTTTAATATTATTTGGTTTTAACAAATAGGTACCGTGTTTTGAAAAATACCTTACCTTTAAAGCAAAGCATAAATCAGTTTTTATATATTGTGATGCCTTTTGGCCCAATATAATAATATAAGAATAAATATTTAAAATAAGAATTAAATTCCCTTGATCTTATTTCAACAAAACGTTTGAACATTCCATTATTATATAAATATAATTAAAGAAGGTTATTGTCAAGTTCAAGCGTGGAGCAACACAAAACAATTATATGTTTATCTGTTTCGTTCGAACTTGACCGGTTATATAAATATACATTCAGTATTGATCAAAGAAGAAGTCGATGTAGAATACTGGAAGAAAGACTATTCTATATAATTGAATAGTCAGCTAGTAGTAATCAGTAACCATTACGCATAAGTATGCTATACGGCTAGGTACTTATGCATAGCATTAGTTTAGTAAGTAGTTTAATGTATTTAGTAAATAAACAAACATATCCCAGTGCCAGAAGTAGTTGTTTCATTCTCTTGAGATGATCCTCCATGTGACCCGCAACACCACCTATTCAGAGGCCGTTCCACACCTATAATCTAACCAAGTATCCATCGGCTACACATATATTACATGGCGACCCTGCAAACAATTGGAATTATGTGACAATGGGTGGTAAATCGACGAAGCAAGCGGTCCAGGAGAATGGAGTGGTCAACAGCAATTTTATAGTTCAAGAGGATGAGATCAAAGCAGATCTGGAGGTCAAGACCCTTATTTATATCATCGTGGTGGACCATCCGAAGTCCATATACAAGAACTATAGAAGACAAATGAAGAGAGAAATAAGAAGAAATCTACAGCAGAGCACACTGAATCTTTAAGATGGTGAGAATTGTTTTTGTAAACTTTAAAGGTATATTCTGTTTTGTGGTTATATTTGGTATGGGAAAGCAGTAACTTGGGATCAATTTGAGAGTCGATTGAATTTAATCTTAGAAGATGTACGTAAAAATAGTAAGCGAGTGTTAAAAAAGGAAGTTCCCAAAAAGAGTCATATTGATATAATTAATAATTTGAGTAGTTATTCAATAGTTTTTCAAGTTTAATAAATAAGAATTGGCATAAGTTGAATGAGGATCAGCAGAATAAATGTATTTTATATTTTGACAACATCAGAGAGAAGGTAGTTAGATCATTTCAAGTGCTAGATTGTCGGTATAAAGTTCCGTCAGTTCCGTCACAGCTGATTACAAGTAATGATTTGATTGTTAAGGACGTATTACAAGAATTTAGCTGGTAAGATATTGCCAAATGAGTTCAATGGTGATACGAGCAAACTGCAATCTTTCGAAAAGGGCTCCGAGGAGACAGTGCTAGTTTGGTAAGTGCTAAACTAAGCAAACTTAAGCAGAACAACAAGGATCTTATCGGATATGCTTCTGAAATGGAGAAACTGGCAGAGCAGACACAAGCCGCGTACTTGGCAGAAGGAATGCCAGTACACTTAGCAATGAAGTATACCACGGAAGCTGCAGTAAAATCCTTAATAAGTAACTCAGCGTCAGAGAGGATAAAAACTGTGATAGCAGCAGGAAATTTTTCGACACCACAAGAAGTGATGACTAAACTGGTATCCATCGATGTGGGAAACAATCAGGTAGCTGGAATTTGATGTATTATAAGGAGGATAGAAATAGGTTTTCGTCAGGAAATAGATATTTTCCTCAGAATAAGCATTCTTATGCTATCAGAATGGAAGAAATAATTTCCATAGGAAAGATAACTACGATAACAGTAGAAAATTTCAAGCAAATCAAGGCAATAGGAGAGATGGTTCACTTCCTCATCGTGGTCGCCCTCGAATGGCGCTAATCGGTTACGGTGTACCACCTTTGGCTTTCCATTTGGGATCTTGCTGATACGATAGATGACATCGTTGATTCTTTTCTTTACGAGGTACGGACCGTCCCAAGCTTTCTGCAACTTTGGAGAAAAGCCCTTTTGTCTTCTTGGGTTATGCAGCCAGACTTTGTCTCCTTCGTGGAAACCTCCTTCCGTAGCTTGCGTATCGTACATTTTCTTCATCCTATCGCTAGCGATCTGAAGATTCGATCGAACCAGCTCGTGTACGTCGTCCATTCTTTTTCTCAGCTGGGTCACGTAATCTTCACCAGCTATGTCTTCTCCGGGTCGGCATCCAAATTCAAGGTCGCAGGGTAATCTCATTTCGCGTCCGAACAGAACTCTTGCTGGTGTTTGGCCGGTGGACTCATTGATGGCGGATCTGTAGGCCATCGCGAATAGCGAGAGATATTGGTCCCAATCTCGCTGATGGTTAGATACTACTTTAGACAGGTATTTGCCAAGGGTTCTGTTCATTCGCTCTACCATTCCGTCCGACTGTGGGTGCAAAGCCGTAGTTCTCGTTTTCTTCATGCCGAGCTTTTCACAAACTTCCTGGAACAGCCGGCTTTCGAAATTTCTGCCCTGGTCGCTGTGTATTTCCAGGGGCACTCCATATCGGCAAATGAACTCATTCACAAGCACATCGGCAACCGTTGTGGCTTCTTGGTTTGGAATGGCATACGCTTCTACCCATTTTGTGAAGTAGTCCATCACCACCAAAATGTACCTGCTGCCATTTGCTGTCGGTGGAAACGGTCCGGCAATGTCCAGGGCAATGCGTTCAAAAGGGCTTCCGACATTGTACTGCTTCATAGGGGCCTTTCTTCTCCCGTGCGGTCCATTGGTCGTAACACAGGTAGTGCACTTCTTACACCAGTCCTTCACATCTTCGGAACTGTGCATCCAATAAAACCGTTCTCGCACTTTCTGGAGGGTCTTCTTCACACCTAGATGTCCTCCTGACGGACTGTCGTGTAATTTCCGCAGTACTGCTGCTATCCTTGTTCTTGGAATCACCAACTGTCTTCTACTTTCGGAACCCTCATCGTTCTCGATTACTCGCTGTAGCAAACCGTTTTCCAAAACCAGCGAGTCCCACTGGGCCCAATACGATTTCATCGTTGGCGAGTACCTTGAAATCTCCTGCCAAGTAGGTCGACAGTTCTCCTTTTTCCAATGTCGGATTTTCTTCAAGTCGGGATCGTTCTCTTGTTCCTCTCCCAACTTTTCTGGTGTCCATTCGTCGGTGGTCACCGTGGTTCTTCGAATCGCAGCTTCCTTAGCTTCTGTTTTGCTGCAGTGAGAGCACTCTGCAGGGCATGGTCTTCTAGAGAGGGAGTCTTTGGAAGGTCTTCGGGTCGAAGCTGCCCTCTGAAGGTCGACCCTTCCTAGTTTTTCCTGCTGGGCATCTTTGTTTGTAGCAGTTCTCGGTCGCTTGCACGAACTGCGTACATGTCTCATTTCTCCACAATTCCAGCATCTCACAGCTTTCAGTTTTCCATTTTAGATGCTTTTCATCATGTTGACAATCTGGTCGGGCTACAGCCCTCACCTTTCCGTATACTCCGGAAGCCTGTGTAGCTGCTTCGTACTCCAAGGCTGCAGAGAGTACGTCGACCAGTGCCTTATGCCGAGCCAAGCGTAAAGTTCTCTGCATTTCATGGTCACGAACTCCGTCGATGAATGTCTGTACCCCTAAACATTCCATGACATTCTCCGGTGCCGATGGATAGGCAAACCGCACCAACCTCGCAATGTCTGCTTCGAATTCTTGCAGAGTTGCGTCGCGTTTTTGTTTGCGGTTTTTCAGCTGCGATTGGTACAGATGCTCCAGGTGTTCCAGGCCATATCTCATGATCAATCGCTTTTTGAGTTGTTCAAAATCTTCGGCCTCTTCCACTGGAATGGTCTGGAGGATATCCATGGCGTCTCCTCTAAGGGCAAGAGTTAAATTTAACGCTTTTTCCTTCTCACTCCAGTTGTTTGCCTTTGATGCCGCCTCGAATTGTTTAAGATAGTTCGGCCATGACGTTTTACCATCGAATGTTGGCAGTTTCACTCGGCTGTTGATGTCGTTTTCCATTTTCGGTTTCAACTCTACTTTCTCTGCCAGTTCGTCGTTATTCGGGGCTTGCCTAGTTGTAATATCCGGTTTATTACTAGTCTTCCTTTCGATTTCTTTGATTTTTTGTTTCATTTCTTGCTCCATTCTTTCAATCTTTTCTTCCACGGCAGAAATATCAGTCTTCATGGATGTCATTTCATTCTTCATGTCCGTCGAAATTTTGTTTTCCATGTCCGACATTTTGTTTTCCATGTCCGCCGAAAGTTTACTTTCCATGGATGAAATTTCGTTTTTTATATCCGTCGAAATTTTATTTTCCATGTCCGACATTTTGTTTTCCATGTCCGCCGAAAGTTTACTTTCCATGGATGAAATTTCGTTTTTTATATCCGTCGAAATTTTATTTTCCATGTCCGACATTTCGTTTTTTATATCCGTCGAAAGTTTTTTTATGGAAGAGGTTATAGAGGCGGACGCTTCGTCGGTGAATTCAAACGTTTCCGGGTCCAATCCATTGTTAATCATAGCATTTTTCAGTCGTTCCACTAACACTGACTTGACCCCGCTTGTGTCCAATTCGTAATCCTCCAACTCTCTTCGAAGCCCTGAAACTTTTAATTCACAAAGTTTCTTCGCCATCTTCCTGTATATTTATTTATTTATTTTTTTAATCCTACACCTGACACCAATGTAACGTTTATTCTAATTTATATTTACAATTGATTTATATTTACAGATTTATATGTAATTCAGTCCTTATTTAATAATTTATGTAATACACTAAACACACTAATTATAATTTATATGAGAGTCACTTAATGAACACTTTATCGAGGCGCGATTACTTTCCTTCCGTATCAACACTGACTGATTGACTAATTGCCTGCAGCGATGCTCGTGGCCTATTTATACTCGCGCGCCGTATTTCTAGAATTATCTCGACGTTCTGGCGGGTGCACTGGGTATTCTCGATGTTTCGTATTTTGGATGGTTCTCGAAAATTGGGCGGAGGAGCCATAGTCGTCTCATACGGGGATTTCACTGGGGGCACTAAGTGAGCATATTAATGCAGTAGCTCGCGTAACAGTATAATATTTAGAGAAATGAGTTTCAAATAATTGATACAACAATTTAATGACTAAAAGGATAAGGGAATGATTTTTGGTAAGGTATGATATACAATATGTCCCAAAAAGTTTTATACAAATGGAGAAAAAGTTTATCTTACATTTCACAAACAAAAATTCCTTATAAAAAGCTCTGCATGACTTGTAGATCCATAATCCATAATCCAATTTTTAAAACATTATATAGAATAGAAGGTAAACAAAAATAATGATTCGATTAAAATATAATATTTACCTAACAATAGATAATTATGATGTCATTACAATACAATTAAGGAACTTTAATTTTAAAAGATCCTACTTGGAAAACTTAATTACTGGTAAGTATTTAACGTTTCAAAATACATATTTGAATAAAGTAATAATTATATCATTCTTACTATCACTTTCGACAAAATTATTTACTTTAATTTAAAAAGTATAACATTATTTAAAATATTACTGAAAATTCTGAAACAATAATAGCATTAATAAGTAGTAGGTAGATATTATTAAATAAATGGGGATTAAATAAGTAGGATTTTTTTTAACTATGGGGGGTTACAGATTCTCGGTATCTGATTCTTCATCATAATAAAAATCCAATTCCGAATCACTGTCTCTTAAAGTGATGACAAATTTTTCCATATTATTTTGTATTTTTGCTTCTTGAACCAAAAATTCTTGCTCGCATTTTTTTGCATGGTTGCATCGGCTTTGCCACTCAGTAGGAGGTGAAGTGGCAAAGGCTAACGCACTAGCAATTATTTCTCGACTTTGACTATTAACTGCCCTCCGGATAATTTGCTCTTAAACTCCATGCTACAATTAAATAACACTAATTTAAGTACACCTTTACAGTTTTTAATTTTAGCAGAGTTCGGAAAAAAACACGCATCGTCACCTTATTTCACCAGATACCTGTTCCACTGTACCTTTGTTACTTGTTTGTTTATATAAATTTCTATGATCTACTGACGATGCAAATGGTATTTATTATATTTCTGTTGTGGAATTTGTTATTTATTGATTTTATTCAATAATTATGGAAATATTCCACTTAGTAAGAGTTAAAACAATTGATTTGTTCAGTTTATTTAATAATTTGCCCTTACCAGTTCCTACAAAAATAAGAAATGTTTGTAAACCATATGCGCAAATATTCAATTTTGAGATTTATTATTTTTGACTATGGAGACTAAATAACCAATATTTTACATAGAAATAACTAAAAATTTTATCACACTGTTTTAGTAACCAATGAAGAAATATTGGAAAGAACTGGATAAAATACTGTATCTGTCACGAAGGAAGATGATAAATGACCCTTCTACATAGTGAATTTGAAAAAAAATGGAGCAGCGCCAGTAATGCTACAAGAAGCTGCCAACAAATGGATTTGTCTATAAATTAATAAAACCACCCTATTGTTTTTGAAAAAAGAGTGTAAATATTGCCTAAAACTATACTGCAATGTATCGTTCATCGATCATATGTCAAAGGACCAATCATAACAATTTATTATGCATATGTTTTTAAACTGGACTATTGAGGTAGGGATAAATCTAATTTCTGAGCACCGAACTTCGGCAAATGCGGATTTGGAATCGATTACTTGTCGCTGCGACTCCAAAAATAAAAGATAAATAAATATATTATAACGTTGCGATTCCGTCAAACGGCTATACCGGTATCCTGGATAGAACAAAGATAAAAACAGCTTTCTGTGGAGTAGAATAAATGTATGATACAGTATATTAGAAAACGAGATAAATCACTGGCTTGTATAGGTATATAAGTTATAGTTATAGTAGTACGAAAAATCTACCTAATATCAAATTTTTCCGAGATAAAATATTATGTCCCGAATCGACATCCCTCAGTATTAATGGCATTGAAGCTATAGACGCGGCTGTAGAAAAAGTAGTCGAAGCGATTATGGCGGCCTACCAAGAAAACTGTCTGGAGAAAACAAAATAGAATACGGTTTACACAGATTGGTGGAGCAACGGCCTAAGGAGACGTTCTTTTTAAAAAGGCCAAAAGCAACCAAGACTGGGATACCTACAGGTATAAGCTCACGCAATACAACAACAAAAATCGTAAAGCCAAAAGGAACTCATGGAGGAAATTTTGCGAGGACATCTTGGATGCCCCCGCATGCTTTCGAATCCACAAAATCCTGGCGAAGGATGGAACAACCAAAAAAGAAGTAGGTTTCATTAGGAAAGCGAAAGGCACCTATAAAAAAACTAATAAACGTCCGCTTTCCAGTCATCAATTCTGGCCACCGACGCAGTTATGCCTATCATACGAGAACGAAGGCCAAACAGGCCAAGTTCTACGGATTGGAAAATAGCCACTGAAGTCACCAGATCAAATAAAATTAGATGGGCCATAAACAAATTTCAACCATTTAAATCAACAGGGACAGATGGTATATATCCCATTCAACTACAAATGGGAATCGATGTGTCAATACCACACGTAACTAAGATCCTCAAAGCTAGTCTGGCATGGCGATATATACCGGCAAAAGGTTAAAGTTATTTACATACCCAAGGTAGGTAAAGTATCTGACTTAACGGCTACATACAGGCTATCCTCCTTTCTTCTAAAAACGTTAGAAAGGTTACTGGACAGGTACAAAAGGGACGAAGGATAAACTCCTAAGCAATCGTCAATATGCCTATCAACCAGGCAAATCTACGGATCAAGCGTTGGATGATCTAAACACGCTTATCTTAAAGTCAATTGAAGACAAAGAGATAGTGATAGCCACTTTCTTAGATATCGAGGGAGCATTTAACAGTGTTACTACGAATTAATTGGTTAATGCAATGAATAGACGGTGGGACATCCACAACAATAGCAAGGACGAGTGGAGGATGTCCACAAGGAGGAGTGCTATCACCAATTCTATAAGCAACCTTAGTAGACGACCTCCTTATAGAACTGTCCACAGCAGACTTTTACTGTCTTGGATACGCAGACATCGCTATTGTAGTCAGGGGCAAGTTTGCTGGGGTGATATTACCTAGAAGAGGAAAATGCAGAGCATATCCTATGCCAGTGCGTCTGCCTGGCGAATGTGCGGTTTCTTGTACTAGGCGATGATAAGAAATTACATGGAAGATTCAGTCTCGAGGCTGATTGGCTACTTAAAAAGAATGTATTCTAGATTCAGAGGACCACAATAAATCTGAAAAGGTCGCAGTGGAATATGTCGATTAGCCACCTCATCAAATCTAATCTAATGCGGCAGCGATTGGGCGTCATGGTAGGGTTCAATAACCTAACGAATCAATCACGAACTTAAAATTCCTTTAAGTATTCTGTCAGTGCCTAGTGAACTTTGACTTTCGTTTTCTCGACTTCTAATGATCGTATTAGAAATTTTTTTTTCAAAATGTGTGGTTTCAACAATGAATTTTAAAAAACGTATGAAAAAAATATTTTTATGAGTTTAACCGTTGAAAAAATATGTAAATAAAATTTTGAAAGTTTTGCTTATTAAATTGCTCTATTAAACAAAAATTCTTACTCTGTCGATTGCAATAAACCGCACCTCAAAATTGTTCATAAAATGAACAGCGATTGAAAAATATATAATATATATAGACAGTACAAAACTGAAATATATATTAGCGTAAAAGAACCCAATTTCGTGTTCTCTACGTTGTGCTTGCAAGCTGAGTCGTAAGCTCCAGCGGAATTTATTCGAAAATAAATGAATTTATTCGAAAATAAATTCGAATTTAGGAAAATGAATGGTGGTCGATATGTTTTAGATTATGGACATAATATTCCATCTTGGAAAAATTTGGTATTTGTGTCCTTACTTTTCCGGACTATAGTTCAACTTCACGGATAAGCCTCCGTTATTAGGGTAAGGAATGAAATTTGGGTCGGGCGTTCTTCGAAATTAACCACACTCTCATCGGTTTATTTCTAATTCGGTTGATTAAGAGGTTAGCTTGTACTGGCTAACGTAGAATGGTAAATTTTGAGACAATACATTTGATATGATACAACTACAGTACACTACTAGTGGTATGATCATAAGCATAAGCTGCATGGGATTCGGAAAAAGGATTTTTTTTTTAAATAACGACGGAATGTACAAATTTTATGTTATTTGAATTAGTGCACCAAATTTCTTTCGAAACAACCATTAAAAATGTATGATTTGAATTTGAATTTTATTATTGAAAAAATGACTCTTTCTCCAGTTTTCGACCCGAATAATCTTCGTTTAAGTTGTATAAATGGTGGATATTTATTTTGCACAAATTACCCATTGTTGGGAGGTTTGTAAATTGTATAGTATTTACAATAATTCATTATCGAACCGCCGGAAAGTTATACGGCATCGAAGGATTATACTGGGATTAATAAGTAGATTCAGTTTCGAATTATTAGTTTTCATTTTGGACTATAGTTTATTGATGCTAATGAATATGAATTGTGGAAATTTAATAACTAATAGGTATTATAACAGGCCAATGGGCTTAATCCCAAATTCACTTTATATTTTTCTCAAAACTTTTAGTACATCCTTTAAAATTCGACAAATATCATTTCGTTACATCAAAGAAATTTGAATACAATGTGAATATTAGAAGAGGTATTAGCTTGACATGGAAAATATCACTTTAACCCTCCTTTACACGGATGGAGTAGAATTACATATTGCCACGGGTGAGGCCTACCAGGACCAAAAATTAAAAATCTAGTATTTTGATTAACATTTGAGGTTTACAAAAATATTAATATAACAATGTTTTTTATAGTTGCCTTTGATGTTTTAGGCCATTTAAACATTTTTTACATTAATTCTTTTCCCCAAAATTTAATTTCAAAATAAAACGCACAATTTTGTTATCATTTTTTTATTACATACATAAACAACCAGAAAAGAAAAATATTTTGAAAAGTACCAAAATGGTAACATAATAAACTAATATAAAAAAAACTAATAAAAAATGTCTTACAGAAAATACGTTTTAATTTTTACAAAAAAAATTATGTATTTTGAATAGGACACTCCCTACAACAAGCCGTTATATGCTCCATACAGAGCCAACTCTTACAAAATTTACAAAAATGCTTGGTTTTTCTTCGTTTGCAGTATTTGCAGTAGCCTCTCTTGTTTGGTGTTCAAAAACTATTCCAGCATATTTTGCAGCCATAGATCTAACACTTCTAGGTACACACAGCCCACAATTGGAACAATCGGAGAACCTTATTGGGGGAAGTACAGATATTAATGAAAATAACAGAGTCTTCCTGACAGTTTGGAAGCTTTGTATCGACTACTCTCACATAGAGGGCGTTCATAATGATGAAATAAATTAATTACACATTTAGACGGATGAGGCCTATGAGGACAAACACGGATATAACTCAAAAACTTGTTAAGCTTTTTTCAACAAATTTTGCACAAAAATACTTTACTATGAGTATGAGAGAAACAAGAGATATCAGCTTTGTTAATTCAAAAGAAAATTCTACAGCGTTGTTTCATTTTGGTATGGACTGAGAGGCATCACCCATGTAGAGGAGGGTTAATAAAATATTGCTAAGCGCAGATCAACTGAAGCTAAATACAATAATAGCGATATATTTATAACACCTTATAGCACGTGTGTGCCACCCAAGCAAGCGGATGGAGCTCAATTACCAACGGGAAATATTTTTTTTATTCTTTTTTTTTCAATATTTTATATTATGTATTTAACTATATTAATTAGGTATGAATGTTTAAGGTTTATATGGAGCTTGTCGTCGGCAGGAACTATTGAAAATGACATTGATAATAAAAATGATATTTTAATTGTAACAGTTGCACAAACGAAAAATAATATTACCAGTGCGTTTACTGTTGACGGTGTAAATGCACTACTTCTAATATGCAGTACGTTGCCCTTAGACCTCACCACACGCCGCACAATCGTCTGTTGATACAATTCAAAAATAATAAATGCACTTTGCAGTTACAGTTACAGTTCTACTCGACACTTCGACAGGTACGTATCGTGGTTCGTGTAGTGTGTATAATAGTCAAAGCGATTGTAAGTAAATTTATTATATATATTGTCAATTTACTAAAACATCATACATCTTTGCAAACCGCTAACTGTTAAAATCTCAAAAATGAATAGTAATTCGGAGGGGGGAGAACCCCCTCCTAAGAAAAATCCACCAGATAGATCTGAAAATCGAATGGAAATCGATGGAAGACAATACGACTTAAACAATTTATATTCTAGCTCGGATAACGGACCGTACTATGTCATTGTTGAACCATCCGATAAAGATACTCGAATTTCTGCTGTTAAGGTAGGTCATTACATTTTCAATAATCAAACATTCAAGAAGGACATTATTGATATTAAACTAATAGGGAGAAATAAAGTAAAAATAATTTTCAAAAGTTATAATATTGCGAATTCCATGGTAGGTCACAATTTAATGGTAGAAAACAAATTGGTCGCCCACATTCCAACTTTTTTTAATCACAAAAAAGGTATCATTAGAGAGGTCGATACGTTCTTAAACGAAAAATACTTATTAGACAATATTGAAAGCGATAAAAAGGTAGTAAATATACAAAGAATGAAACGTAAAATCATTGATTCAGATAATGAAGTACAATATGTACCACGACAAATGCTTGTCGTTACTTTTTCAGGTGATTCTTTGCCACAATGGGTTAAAATTAATTTAGTTAGGTTTACAGTGGAACCCTATATATATCCTGTAGTACAGTGTTTTAAGTGTCTACGGTATGGACACACCGCAAAATATTGTAAAAGCACAACTAATAAGTGTAAAAAATGCGGTCAACTGCATGACGACCTCGAACATGTCGAATGTAAAGAAGATGATTACTGCATTTACTGCGGACAAAGTGGACATCAATCAGTATCAAAAAATTGTCCAAAATACATCCAACAGCGCAATATTAAAAAAATTATGTCTGAACAAAATCTTTCATTCAAAGAAGCTGAACAGGTAGAACAAAATCCCAGCTATTCTAAAATAGTTAGTAATAACAGATTCGACATATTAAACAATTTAGAAAATTTCCCCAATTTGCTAAGTAATGATAATAAGGATATTCCTTCAGAGTCCCCTTCAACCAGTCACAACTGGGTACCTCGGCCACCAATCCAACATTATAAGAAACGTAAAACAATATCTCCGGTCAGCATTAGAAATCCACCCACTTTTCAATCAAATACAACAATTCCCAAAAGTATTCTACCAAATCCTCACAGAGAAGATTTCCAAATTTATAAAGAAAAATTAGAAATCGAAATTTTACATAAAATACCTACTCTTTTCATGCACATTCTTAAAAAATTTAATTTAGCTATTCCAGACGGATCCGTTGTAGCAGAAACACAAAACGAGCTTAAAATAATTTTAGATTCGTTTATGGAAGTTAATAGTATTGCATTCAACCAAAATGGATAAAATGAATATTCATGTTTTGCAATGGAATTGTAACTCAATTATTAAAAATATGTCTAGCCTTAAAAATTTCTTAAAAAACTCTAAATATAAATTTGAAATAATTACATTAAATGAAACTTGGCTTTCTCCAAGAAAAACGTTCACATTAGTTGGATATAATTTTGTTCACGTTGATAGATTAGATGGATACGGTGGTGTTGGTATACTCATCAAAAACAACTTATGTTTCTCTGAATTTGAATTTAGGAATAATTTTAACAATAAAATAGAAATCTGCTCAATTAAACTTTTGGATCTCAAAATACATGTTATTTGCGTTTACAAACCGCCCAACGTACAAGCTACAACAACTGACTGGTCCAATATTTTCGCTCAGATACAGGGGGATACTCTTGTCTGTGGGGATTTCAATTCCCATCATAGTTACTGGGGCTCTACAATTGATAATAGTCAAGGTAACAGATTAGCAGACGCTATTGATGGAACTAATTTAATAGTTTTAAATGATGGAAGGCCAACTAAGATAAGCAGACCAAATGAAAGACCCTCAGCAATTGACCTCACTTTTATTACACCAAACCTCTTAAGTCTAGCAGAATGGAATGTATTAGATGATACCTTAGGATCTATTCATTTACCTCTGCACATTTCAATATCCTGTAATTATGTTCCATCAAATACTACCCCTTCAAGAAAGTGGATAGAGTCCACTGCAGACTGGGAGCTTTTCCAATATTTTATTGACAACGATATTACCCAGGAAAAAGTTGATTCTTTTGAATCACTTTTAAACATCATAAATAATGCAGCTGATAGATCTATGAAATCACGCAAAGGGGGCAATAAAAAAATATCAAATTCTATTTGGTGGGATAATGAATGCAATCAAATTGTTGTAGAGCGCAAAAATGCCTTTCAGGCATATAAAATTCAATCAAACTTACGTAACTATTTGAGCTTTAAACATGTTCAGGCAAAGGCTAAACTTATATTCAAACAAAAGCAACAACAATGTTGGAAAAATTTCATTAATCAACTAAATAAAAACACTCCCATTTCAAAAATCTGGACGTTTATAAAAAAAATTTCAAATAAAAATTTCACCTATAAAAAACAACCAATACACGAATCTTTGATAAACCAAATTTTTGACATCATAGCCCCAAATTTTGTACCGAATTTATTTGATGAAAATAACAATGATACAATCAACCCTCATATGGACATCCATTTTGACGCCATAGAATTAGAAGCTGCGATCACCTGGAGCTGATTTCATTACTTATGATATAATTAAAAAGTTACCACAAACAGCTAAAAATATTTTATTAAAAGTTTTTAATGATTGGTGGGTTAACGGGAATTATGTTGATCAATTAAAACAAGTAACAATATGTCTTCTTCTAAAGCCACAAAAAGACAGGAGTCTACCCTCATCTTATCGTCCTATATCCTTGATGTCGTGTATCACAAAAACATTTGAACGTATGATTAAAGCAAGACTAGAATGGTATATCGAAAAGAATTCGATTTTACCAATTGCACAGTATGGTTACAGAAGAGGCTACGGAACAATAGATGCGGTATCACATCTGGTTAATGAGGTTCAGATTGCATTTTCAAAGAACAAGTACTTAGTATGTCTATTTCTTGATATAAAGGGAGCTTATGACTCTGTGGACTTCAATATTCTTCAACAAAACATGATAAACGTAGGTTTTAGTAAAAGAACTTCTCAAAGCATTTTACAATTATACTTTGGACGAACAGTCTTTGTTAAAGATCACAATAATATCCTACACGGACCTCGAACTGTTTATCATGGACTACCTCAGGGATCAGTATTAAGTCCAATTTTATTCAATCTATATTCTGGCAATATACATACACAGATTAATAACCTTGCTAACTGTATTCAGTATGCAGATGATTTCTGTATATACTCCATCCATAACTCATATGATGACTGCATACGTGCTCTCGAAAAAATAATGCAAATAGTGTTAAGATGGACAGAAGAAACTGGTATGACCTTATCTACAGAAAAATGCTCCATAATGTTTTTTACCAGACATAGACTGCGAACACCGGAGAGCCTAACTCTGCGTGGGCGCACTATGGCTGTAGTAAATGAATATAAATATTTAGGTATCATACTAGACACAAAACTACTGTGGTCCAAACATGTACTCCATATTAATAACAAATGTGAAAAAGGTTACAATCTAATTAAATGTGTAACTAAACGTAATTGGGGTTCATCACCGAGTACTGCAATTTTATTTTACAGAGCTTATGTGAGATCAATAATTGATTATGGATGTTGTCTATATGGATCCACTTCCAATTCTAATTTAAAGAAAATTGATCGCATACAGTATAAATGTTTACGATCATGTGTTGGTGGTATGAAGTCCACACCTGTTTATGCTATATTGGCAGAATGCAATGAGCCTCCTCTGGAATTAAGACGGCAGCATCTGTCTCAAAAATATTTAATAAAACTTAGATTTTGTGAATCGCCCATGATCAACAAGTTGAGTGAGATCGCGGTAGAAGATTTAACAAATCGATATTGGAAGCTGAAAAATACACCCCCTCTTGCGAAGGCTTTTACTGAAACTATAAATTACACTAATATCTACAAAAAAGATAAAATCATCCCAGCATTTCGGGTGCAGTTTAGAGCTTTTATTACGAGTCACAGAGTTATAATTCCCAAATATTCACCTTCCAACAAAATCAATGCAGTCCTTCTGAAATCAATATTGTCAAACTTTGTTAATAAAATATTCATATATACAGATGGATCTAAAACGAAAGATGGGGTAGGATGTGGGATCTTTATTCGGACTTTGAACTTATCATATGGTTACAAATTACCCGATATATGTAGCATATATACAGCAGAACTCGTAGCTATACAGAAAAGCCTCAATTGGTTGATTACAAACCAATTAAGTAATGCTGTAATTCTTTCTGATTCTAAATCTGCTATCGATTCAATAAAATCTACACATATTAGAGGTATTGGATGTCCTTTGCTATGTAGTATCAAATCTATGCTTTTGGAGTTAAATGTTACGTTTATTTGGGTTAAGAGTCATAGCAATATTACTGGGAACGAAAGGGCCGACCTGTTAGCGAAGGATGCAGTTATAAATGGACAAGTTTGCAATATTTTCACATCAGCAGATATAAACAGCACAATAAGTCAAAGAATTGCTAATAAATGGAAACAGGAGTGGACAAATATATCTAGATCCTCTACAAACCAGTACTTTCAAATTCATTCTACATTACCCCGTCCTCCCGAATATATATTTAATTATACAACACCCAAATTTTATTCATCAACTATATTTAGACTTAAAACCAATCACGGCAGATTTCCTGCACACCTTGCAAAACTTGGTATTATTAGATCATCATCCTGTAGATGTAGCGAATATTCTTATTGTGATTTGAATCACATCTTTTTTGGCTGTGTAACGGTTGAATTTGTCACTACGTCTATTGTATATATTAAGTATTTGTATATAGTAATTACCTGACCGATATTGTCTCTATATTTCTAATATCATTTGATCACTACGAAAGAACTTCAGTAGTTAAATAGTTTCTGTCAGCCCAGAGTTTTAGGGACTACTCTGCCATCATCCTTCCGGTGAAGTGGTGCAGGCTGTAACCATACCTGTCTTCACATCTTGACAACAATTTTATATTTTGTCGCTAGGTAAGGTAAAGAATAAAACTAGCGCCTACTTGGTAAACGTCCGTATAGATATATTCATGTTAGTTGTTTCTTTTTGTTTGTTATATTATAATTCATAATTAAGGGTAGTAAGGGGTTTTCTCTCTTGTGGATTTTACTTTAGTTTTTAGTTACCGTGGGACTACTGATTTTGTTTCCGGCTTTGATTATATCACCTTTGGGGTGTAGCCACAGTAGTCCAAATACTTTGTCCGCTTCAGCTTGATAAACGCTAAAGTTTATTAGGGTTCAGTTATAAATTATTACTGACTCCTTGACTTGAGTTCTAAAACATTTAAAGTAGTAATTAGGTTTGATAAAACTTACTGATCTATAAAGACATACTTTACTTTTGAGTTAAAGGTATATTTTCTTCATTTATCTACCATATTTTGGCTTGAGTAAAGACATACTATTTAGAAATCTTCGGTGTAGGTTGGCATTTGAATATATTTTGAACATCTACTTAAAATATATTAGCTGTTTATCGCCATATTTTGTATGTTAAATCCGAGAGCTTGATCTTGCTTTGTTTACTTTGACAGGAGGGTATTGTGGTACTATCTATTGCTCAAATTTATTTGAATAGTTTATAATATATACTTTATTTTTCCTTCCAATGTTTACAAGTGATTATTTGTTGGATGACAATTACAATTGGCGTTGACAGCCGGGTCTTGGAGAGAAGCGTTCGTTCGTCATGCCGCTGAGTGTAGTCGTACTTGATGTTAGGCGTTGCTCTGTGACTTTACGAGTCCACAGACAACTAAGTTTGTCGCGCTGATGTTGTCGGTATAGGTAGAGCGTTTGCTCTGTGACTTTACGAGTCCACAGACAACTAAGTTTGTCGCGCTGATGTTGTCAGCATAGATAGAGCAATGCTCTGTGACTTTAAGAGTCCACAGACAACTTAGTTTGTCGCGCCGATGTCAGCATAGATAGAGCAATGCTCTGTGACTTTAAGAGTCCACAGACAACTTAGTTTGTCGCGCCGATGTCAGCATAGATAGAGCAATGCTCTGTGACCTTAAGAGTCCACAGACAACTTAGTTTGTCGCGCCGAGGTTGGCGTCAGAGATAGAGCGTTTGCTCTGTGACGTTATGAGTCCAAAGACAAATGTTGTCGCTCCGTTTTACGGAATTGTTAGAGCGTTTATTCGATGCTACTCAGGAGTGTAGGCTGTTTTACTCGCGAATGCATATTGACTTACATGGAGGGAAGTGTAGCACTTTATGACTTGATCTGTGCGGTACACGCTCGGTGTAGTGAGCAGTGTAGTTCGGATGTATGTTTCGGGTAGGTTTCTTTATGGTAGTATTCGGTATTGACGTTGAGGAAGTGTCAGTCACCCTTTTTTCCGGTGTGGGCTCCTACTTGATAGTTGGGTTCGAAAAGTGCATGGAGCTTGAATCTGAATTTTATGATTGGCTGCTTAGTCATCTCCTGCTGGGATTTATAGGTTCTCGTTCTGAATGAGTTGTGGAATATACGGCTAGTATTTTGGTTCTACGGGAGTTCGTATTGTTGAAGAATTCCGTCCTGTTCTGGAAGCCGTTTTCACAAACCCTTATAGGGGATATATTGCACTAAAACTATTGTAAGTATTTTCTCTACTTACTGATTTCGCATCACTATGTATTACCACTATTTAAAGGAAATCGCCAACGTGAAGTTTTGAAATTGAAGGCGTGCCACATGCTGTTGTTGGTTCGTTATTTGTTGGTAACCGCCCAATAAGAGGAAAATTTTGAGTATTGGACCCTTTTTGGAAAAGGTATGTCTCATAGATTTGTAGTTTTTGTAGATAAAACAGTTGGTGGTAAAATACCACCTGTTGATTGTAAATTTTTGATTAAGACAGTCTATTCTGTTACCCTGTGTATATTTTGTTTTCTTTGCCCGTTTTAGTCTAACGAATACTATAATTCGTGGGTGGTTCTTCAAACTTACCCTGGTTACGACCAAAAACAGTTTATTTTAGATGCTTATCGCATTCTCATTATTTGATTTAAATTCAGTGTAGTATACTGTTACTGACACTGTTGATTGTAAGTAGACCTTATGACTACTTTGTGGGTTTGATTAAGTTAATTTGGGGTTGATTTTGACTTGTAGTTTACTTCTGGCATAGGCCGAGACAAGCTTAACTTGTCGAGGTGTTTGATTGGTTCCTGTATAGGCTCAGTTTTTAGCTGATACCTGTTTTAATTTTTAAGGGTATACTTACCATCCTCAAGATACACACTTCACCTGTGGGGCCAGATACACACTTCGGGTTATTTGGAGTTTACCTGGTAGATCGATGGTGATGTCTTCTGCAGTTTGCTGCTACTTTTCAACAACTTCTTGAAGAAGACCACATTGAGGGTAACCTGGTATCGGGGGTCTTTCTGGTTTATTTACTTATTTTTACTTTAGGTTTTACGCCAATATGTATATGCATTAGCTAGGTAGTTTCTACTGATTTATTTTATTATGCAATTGTAATGGTGGAAATTAATAGTTTGCGGTAAATTTTCATAATTTTATCCACTTGCGCATGCGTCTCTGCCTTGGTACCAACGCCTTGACTACGGTGTCGCCTTATATGGAATTGTTTTTTTCATAAACTTTACACTACTTTTCAGCTAACATATAATTGAAAGTTTTTTTTGAATCTGTATTGGTACACTCGAACAGCCATATTAATTTCACACTAAGTAGGTCAAATTAACAGGTATAGTTTGGAATTTTAGTGTTATTAGTTTGACTATTGGTGTGTAATAGATGTTCACACTACTTTTCTTTTTTTTAAGGGGGGGCTTTTACTAGGGTTTTCAAGTAGCTATTAATTGTAAAACACCCCTTAAGGGTATTAAATGTTTTTTTTTTATTTAGTTATTATAAGGAACATAAGCTGAGGTTTGCCTTTTATTTTCATCCCTTGTTTTACTGGGTTATCGGGGGAAATTCGTCGTGCTAGGCCAAAGTGGAAAACTCAGTTGGCGCCCACACAAGTTGTCTACTATTTTGTCCGGAAGATCAATAAGAGGGATCCACCCCTACCTCCGTTCTGAGCGACGTCGAAGGCCTAAGGTTGTCACCGGAGCAACCGAAACTTATGTAACCAAGTAGACAAATTTATTCACAATCTTGCACTTTTTTTTTAATTAATTAAATTTTAGGACTTTATTCCTATTCGGGCTTGAGCTCAATTTTAAGGTTACAGCTGCTCTAATAACGTCGTGAGATCCAAATGTTTAGTTGAGTCGCTTATGAAGTTGAATTATAACCTTCCGCTAAATATTACCCACATCCTAAATAATGCTAATAGAATTATTTATGATTTATTAATAAATTTCTTAAGGGAGTGCAACGTTACTATCTAAATTGAACAAAGCAATTTCCAAAACTCTGTGGCAAATGGAGTAATTTCCGTGCCATTTTTTTTTCTCTCACACACACACACACACTTTGCAGTTAATTGGAAAAACATATTCTCTAGTATTCCTAGTAAAATAGCAGCTTTTCTCAAACTTTCGGTGCCAAAGTTTATCATCTAAACTTTATTTATTCAATAAAATTCTCGGACATGAGGAACCACAACCTGGAACCAACACTGGATCTGCAGCATTGCCAATTTCCTCTATCAATCTTGGCAATAAGTTATTCAACGAAATATTAGTGTTGTCGCTACAAGTGAACAGCCATGGCCCCAATGGACCTTGGAAAAGTGAAATACTGCAACAGTATAATATTGTAAAAATATTGGAAATTCGTCCTCAAATATCAAATAACAACAAAGACAGTTTTCCATTTCACTTATAGTTTTATAATTCCCACCCTAAGCAGTGATCTTCGTTTGAGTATTCGGTCGGCCGGTTACGCTATGCGTAACCGGCAAGCACGTGCATTTGTTTACATTCTTAAGAAACAAATAAATAATTTTAGAAACAAAAACTCTTTTTGATCATTAAGTTTTAGTAGTTAATAAAAATATTTTATCATTTATTCATCCATTTTTACAGATACAACTTTAGCACTAATTTGAAAAATTGTACGCTGTGTCTAATATTCCCGCCTCCCTTTAGATTAGTCCTCCCTAGGGAGGCGCGCCCCACAGTTTGGAAAACGATGCCTTAGAGGACATACGCCAACATTTATGGAAGACCTACTAAGCAAAGAAAGAAAAACTGCCAAAGCCGTAGTAGGTATGTTAACAGGGTACTGTCAGCTTAACAAGCATACAAAGCTAATGAGGTTGACAGACGAAACCATGTCCAGATTCTATCACCTAGAGGGGGAAATGTCAATGTCAGTTCGACTGCCTGGCGAATGTGCGTTTTCTTGTACTAGGCGATGAGAAGCCACCGGCAAGAAATTACATGAAAGGTTCAGTCTCAAGGCAGAATGGCTATAACAAAAAGGGTCGACTGGAGAATGTAATCTAGATTCAAAGGACCACAATAGATCTGAAAAGGTCGCAGTGGAATAGACCGATTAGCCACCTCATCTAATCTAACCGAAATTTCCAGATTCATAAACATTTTTCAGTGTCACTACACTTTAATTTGAGTAGTTGAGCTAGTATTTCGTTCACACCAATCGGTCAGATCTCTTCAAACCATATGAGGTTAGGTTTAAAATGAGTGCGTCTATCAGCCATCCACTGAGACCCGTGAGAGCCTACTATATATAGCTCACACTAATTTATATGTCACCACGACTTAACGATTAGTTTTAGGTCTGAGTGAAATCTTGTCAAACATAGAGATTTTGGTTCGGTTCGTTGTAGGACTGGCACACGCTGTTTTATAATCTTTCAGACAGAGATAGCACATCAGATATTCCGTTTGAACTGTGTGAAATGCCGACCAAAAAACAGTATCTTTCGATTATTTCTCATCTACTTCTCCGCTATTACTTTTCTACTTATCTCCTCTGCCCGGTAGATTATTTCTACAGGGTGTCTATTTTAAAACTTACACCTCGTTGACGAAAAGAGATTTCATAAAAATTTCAAAACCTTTCCTAGGATAGAGAGGGGGAACTAAAATGACATGAGAGAGAACGCATCCCCTCCCCCCCCCATCAACACCCACCTTCCCCACCTACAAAAATTTAAATGGCAACGCCCCACTTGTGATGTCGTTGGAAAGCCCGTAGAAAATGCTTTCCAACGGTCTAAGTCATAATTATACAGGGTGTAACAATAAAGCATAAAAATTTATTTGACAACAAAATGAAAAAGTGTTAAATGTGGAACTACAAAAATGTTAATTAATTTAGTAAATGTTCAAAATGGTTTCTATTGTTTTGTAAACAATAGTACAACCTATTTTCATACTCCATACGAACGGTGGCAAATGTTGCTTTAGTAATATCCCGACATGCATGACTAATTTTTCGTCGTAAATCGTCGATTGAGGTTGGTTTAGTTTCATAAACAACCGACTTAAGGTGACCCCACAGAAAAAAATCAGGTGGCGGTGAGTCTGGTGACCTAGCTGCCCACTTAATGGGACCTCTCTTTTCTCTTTCTCTCTTTTCGTTCACGAGATTCAGCCCATTGTAAGTTTTAAAATTGACACCCTGTATATATTCCTTGTTAGGTTGCGTTACACTTTTCTGAATGTTCTAATGTGTTTTTTAACATAGCTTGTAACGAGTTAACCGACAAATAAATAATAAGGACAGCAAAAGTAGCAGTAAAAGTATCAATCACAAACTGATCTGCTCATTAATTTAAAAATATATTTTATCAACATAATTTATGTATTGGATATCCTTACACACCTTTATTAATAAATGGTCCCGATTTACTTCGCCTCTGCAGAATTAATATTAAATTGGTTTTATTGAAGTGATTAGTAGTCAATGAATGTGGGTAAATATTCATGAATTATGAATAGATTTAATACAAAATAGATAGCATACTGTAAAATAATATAAGTAGAAATAATAAGACATTTAGTAAAATTACAATAGAATTGTTAACACTGGAAAACATAGTAAAAATTAATTTTAAAAAAAACAACAATGGAACAAACAAAAATAATGACAGCATGCAAACGCAAAATTAAATCGTACCAGAAAATATAGAAGGATCGATTATGGACGTAGTAGTCGTAGTAGAGGATGAAGAAATTCTATTTGAATTTGAACAACCTAAATATTTTTCATTTTTAATAATTTCTATTCGTGTTACCCTTCCTACTCTATTAAATCGTACCGGAAAATCAAGAAGGATCGTTTATGGACGCGGTAGTAGTAGTAGAAGATAGTCTTCTTCACAAGTCCCTTTTCCCGAAATTCGAGTTAAGAGACTCAGAAAAATCGATCAATCGATTTTCAATTGCATCAAGAATTTTTTAGTTTAAAACCAATATCTGGGAAAAATTTTAAAAAGTTATAAACAATTTAATAAACAAAAAAAGGTTCCGTTTTTTTGCAAATATCTCAGAAAATATTTGAGATATTAGAAATTTAAAAAAAGATCCTTAAAGAGCAGAAAATTTACTAAAAAAGTCCTACCTTCCTGAATTGTACCGGCAATATTTATAACTTTAATTTAGTGTCGAAAAAAGGCAAAAAACGCGCGATTCAGCTCCCGTCCGTGCCACCCGAATCCGAGGCCTGAACAAATAATAGTATATTATTTAACGAGCAGTATAATGTACTCAAATACTATGCTTTATCTACGATTTTATTAAGAAATATAGGTAATATTTTGCAGATTTGTCATTAAAATTTCAATTTGCAAAAAAATTATTTAAAATTAGAAATATTCACAATTAATAAATTAACATTAACGTAAGTACCTACATAAGGTAAGTAATAATTTTAATAATCAACTATTTATTTATCAAATTAATTGTAACTTGACATTTGCTAAAATTCATAGTTGCAGTATTAATATCGGTGCTTTCAATGGTAATCGAAGAATTAATAGCAAAATTGCTGACTCCATCAGCAGTCGTGGATGGACATGAATCGACATTCGAATTACTGCTAAAATTTGGATTGATTTGGTGCAAAATTTTATTGGCGGCTTCCATTTTATTTTTCTTAGAGTCAGCAATATAGCCTTCAGCTACAGAGGCTAATTTCCAGCCCCCGTGACGTTTTAGGGCTGTAATATTCGCTCCTCCATCGACATACAAAGTGGCAGAAGATCGCCGAAGGCATGGCCTGTGTAACTTTCTGGATTTGGTAATTTCAAAAATTCTGCTATTTCTTTACCCATTCTTCCAAATTTATTTATACCAATAAATTGTTTTGTGAATTTTCCATTTTGAAAATTTAGGAAAAAGGAAATTGATAAGTCCGATGGTTTGAGATCTGCATATATTTTGACGATATTATGAAAATCTCCGGTAATAGCCAAATATCTGGGAACTGGAACAAATACATTTATGCAACCATCAAAAAATTGTAGATCCTCTCTTTTCAATTTATATAACTGGTTTGATTGGCAAGCTCCCATTATTAATGCAACCTATAAAAAATAAAACATACTTAGACTATTCAGTTAAATTCAGACGTATATTAATTTATTTTTTTACCTTTGTGGAAAAATCTAGTTTGGTGAGCCAACGCGGATTTTGATGAAATAAATTTTTTTAAATCAATTCGAAGTCGCTGAACACGAAAATGAAAAAAGAAATCGGCGCTCTCTTACCAAAAACGAGTTATGAATTTTTGAAGATGAGGTCAGATCAGCACTGCACTGGTTTTATTGTCATATTATAACTGCTTTAAAATGATGCATTATAACTTGTACACAATATTAAATACACTATAATTGCTTTTTAAGATATTCCTCTCACGCACATATTTAAAAAACACTGATATTGATGTTCATCTCTTGTAAATTCTTTTTTTAATTCCACAATTATTATATATTTTGACATTTTCATGTAACATGACTGACATCATAGATAATATAAGTTTTGGTCTGTTTCCTCTTAGTACAACTTGTACCTAATAGCATATTCAGCCATTAGAGATATTTAGCCACTTGAATTAGTTGCTGAATATTTTCGATTTCATGATCGTGACCATATCGTGACATAGAAGATATAAACAAGATGAACATCATGAACATACACCTATTTTTCCGATAGCTGGCGCTGTATTTGGCTCAACTTTCGTTTAACTGAAACATTTTTTTTTCAAATTTTGAGAGATGATTTTAGAAAGATGGTTAGTTTTAAGATAAGTTTGGTTGATATTTATTATTTATTTGAAGGATAATGAACCATACAATTTGATCATTGAGGATGCTGAACAATTTTTTTTCTCTGAGTTGCACACATCAATTAATTCTTTAAAAAAATTACCTCCTCAGTTGTTTGGCCTCTATAAACACTGCTGACAACGAAAATAGTTGCTGCAGGTGTAAGTCCAAATCGAATTTCGAACATACTGCTAATATTTTAAGACTTTGGTTATCAGAAGCTGTTTCCCCTTTTAAGAAAATTGCGCGCGAATTGCGAAACGTCGATCCGGCGCGCCTTTTTCACAGTATGTTGATAGCTGTTCATTCAATTTTTCCATAACTGATTTCAGTTAAACGAAAGTTGAGCCAAATACAGCGTCAGCTATCGGAAAAATAGGTGTATGTTCATGATGTTCATCTTGTTTATATCTTTTATGTCACAATCATCAAATCGAAAATATTCAGCAACTAATTCAAGTGGCTAAATATCTAATGGCTGAATATGCTATGAGGTACAAGTTGTACGACTAAGAGGAAATAGACCAAAACTTATATGTCAGTCATGTTACATGAAAATGTCAAAATATATAATAATTGTGGAATTAAAAAAATAATTTACAAGAAATGTATATCAATATCAGTGTTTTTTTAAATGTGTGTGTGAGAGGAATATCGTAAAAAGCAATTATAGTGTATTTAATATTGTGTACAAGTTATAATGCATCATTTTAAAGTAGTTACAATATGACAATAAAACCAGTGCAGTGCTGATCTGACCTCATCTTCAAAAATTCATAACTCGTTTTTGGTAAGAGAGCGCCGATTTCTTTTTTCATTTTCGTGTTCAGCGACCTCGAATTAATTAAAAAAAAAATATTTCATCAAAATCCGCGTTGGTTCACTAAACTAGACTTTTACCAAATATACTAACAAAGTGTCTTCGGAAAATGAGTTGGTGCCAATTTTTAGTCGCCAGTCTACAAAGCTGTTGTATACAATTTTGTATTGTTTCCTTGATGTCTCTGGAAGTAATTCAAGTGATGCTACTTATGCGGCTGCACGAATTTCTGGAGAGGTGCATGGAATTTCGTTTTCACTGTCGGAATGCATGAGAAACACGCGTTAAACACAATTTAATCTCAACAGTAAACTGCAAAATTACTGCAAACGTCTAATTTATTTTAGTTGCCCTAGTAACAACAATCCAAGCAAGATCGATTCTATTTTATAACGCGGTCATGTTATGGAATACGTATAAAAAATTGTATTCCACGGGTGTAGAATATGAAATTAATATTCCACAGGTGTGTAATATGAGTTTCAATATGTTGTTACTATCAGAAGCATAATGCGTCTATTATTAAATAGTCGTAGATAAAAATCATTTTAACCGAGTAAATATCAATATTAAGGAATAAAAAAAATTTTGGTATTATCTAGACATATCAATAAACAAAAATCCGTTGGAAAAAAGTTATACCTCAATTTTTCAAATAACTAGCTTTTGTTAATTACGGACATTGTACTTGTTGAAAGTTAATAATATACAAACCCTGATAATTATTAAACTAAAAACCTGAAAACTTTTTCCATTTTTGCAGCTGTTCCTTGATGGCGTTAGAAAGGATCCCCTCTTTGATTTTTCACATTTTCATTAACAATCAAAGGCTTAAAAAAATTAAAAACATAAATGAAACAATGAGAGAATTTTTTTTCAATTATCTCTATTGATACGTTTTCTTATTGACGAAAACAATATAAAAAGATATTTGCAAAAAATGTAACCACCTTTTTTTTGTTTACTCAATTGTTTCTAACTTTTGTAATTTTTTTTCCAGATATTGGTTTTAAACTAAAATATTCTTGATGCAATTACGTATCGATTGACACCTCGATCATAATTTTATGATCTCTTAACTCGAATTTCGGAAAAGAGACTTGTGAACTAGTCTAGAAGAAATTCCATTTGAATTCAAGCGACCTTATTATTTGTTTGTGTTACCCTTCTTACTAAATTGGTATTGATTGTTGACGTTACCAAATGAAAGTAGGTAAAGCCTGTTCATAGATATAAGAAAGTGACTGACTGAATCCTATTAGGAAGTACCCCTTGATAAAGTATAGGATAAAGATTTTAAATGGGTACGGACCATAGCCTACCTGCTCTAAAACTACGAAAATCGGGTAATAAATTTCATGTCATTGTTAGTTAATAGCTACCCTTCAATAATCCGCTTAATTTACTTTCTTATAACTATGAACAGGCTTTACCACGAAACCATTGAATATGTCGTTCAATCTACACCGGGCGTCCCACGACATTTTCTCAGTTCAATATCGCGAAAATGATCACATGACAAGTATAAAGTTTGGCAGCTATAAATAGTTATATTTATCATAGGAAGATATAGAATGCACTACAATAGTAGTTTGTGCAACTAGTGTGGATATGATGGCCATATCGCACGAGGACGAAGTTTGAGCACGACGCCGTAGGCGGAGTGCTCAATCGTCCGAGAGCAATATGGACAATCCACACGAGTCGAACAGTATATTTTTTCTACGACCCACTTAAGAAAAAATCTAGAAAATAAACATTTTATTAAACTATAATATAACTTCAAATTAAAAATTTTTAATAATTTTACTATTATTATTATTTTATTATTATTTAGAAATAAAATTCGAACTCTGATCTACCGTGTGAGAGGCTGGGATACTTACCACTGGACTACCGATGAGTATACTAATCATCTATCTATAACGTCAAATGTATTACATAAAAACTGACGTTTGTGAGGAGTACCCTTAAATATTCAATTTATTCTGTTTCTATACGTTATACGTCTCCTTTGCGGCTAAGCGAATATCTGGTGGAAAATTATTTATTGATTCATCACTGGAATCACTCTTTCTCACTAATATTTTTCTTTAAAACTATAGAAATATTTTGACAAGTTATTTTGACGTTTCTATGAAATTGAAAAAATATTAGTTGGCGGATACTAAACGCAAATGCTGATTGGTGGATTTCATATACGTTCTAGGATGTATATGAAATCATATCCGTTCAGTTAACCGGAATGGCCTACATTTATATTCTGTAAATTGTGCAGAAAATGGATAATATACATGTGGGTGTAGAAAAAATTGAATAAAGTGATAGAGTCGTAATGTTCAATGAAAAATATTACATAGCAAAAATTTAATAGTTATTTTTGTATCTAGTGCGCGAAATGCTACTTTGGTGATCGAGAATTGAATGCTTTAACGCTAATGCTTTAAAATTATTCGAGACCACCAAAGTAGTTCGCGCACGAGATGCAAACAATATTTTTTCTACAATCGTCAAAATCTATCTTTTAAAAATATTATAAATAAGTAAAATGCCTAATTTATTATAGAAAATAGTGTTGAGCTGGCTAAAAATGTCTTTCCTAATCAAATTTTCACTGTTACTATGGATTAATGTTAATATTGTAAATAATAACTAAAGTTATTGTAAAATTCTATCATTATTTTAAGAGTATTTAATTGTTATTCATTTAAAAATAAATAATAATTTGGAGTTTTGCTTCATTTTTTCAAAGATTGAAATAGAAAAAGTCTTATTAATTTACATGCAGTGTGCGAAATACTTCGCGCAGTTTTTCGCGCAGGGTGTCATGGTAACGTAAGAATCCGAAAAAAAGTCACTTCGCATATTGTTGTCAATGCGCAAACCTTGTCATTTTTTGACGTTTGTAGGAAAAATAATTTTAAAATTTCCTATTGGTTGTAGTCAGTCAACATACCCAATTTTCATACACATTTCATAGTACACGCTACCTAGACTAGTATTAAGAAAAATTATTTTGGAGAACAAATTTAATGTCTTCAAAAAAAGCAACAGAATCCCATGTAATTACATAATATTTCATTTATTCGTACATGAAAATTAATTCTATCGAAAGGTCTACCAAACGAAACTCGAAACAAAACAGTGAAAACCGGAAATAATTCTAATAATAGATGGCAAATGACAAGGAAATGATCATGTGGATAAAAGTTTTAGGAGTTCTAGAGAATTTTATGCCCCAATAAACATTTCGGTTAAGACACTTCGTTAGTTGCTATAACATTATATTTTTAGAATCAATTCTATATTTGAATTGAATTTATTTATAAAAAAAACAGTGTTGAAAAAACTCGATTCAAGCGCCAATAACGCGACATTCTTTCACCATTTTATTCGTTTTAATATAAAATTTTTAAATTATGACATGAGTATACGGTCATTGTTTTTTAAAACATTTCGGTTAAGACACTTCGTTAGTTGCTATAACATTATATTTTTAGAATCAATTCTATATTTGTAAATAAAAAAACCAGAGCAGAAAACAAAAAATGCTTAATTGTATTATTTGAATTGAATTTATTTATAAAAAAAACAGTGTTGAAAAAACTCGATTCAAGCGCCAATAACGCGACATTCTTTCACCATTTTATTCGTTTTAATATAAAATTTTTAAATTATGACATGAGTATACGGTCATTATTTTTTAAAATATTGTAAGGCGTTAGGGGGCGTCCATTAATTACGTGAGGTGTCCAGGGGGGGGATCGAGCCGAATTTTACCAAATCTCACTCGGGGGGAGAGGGGGGTCTTGGCAGATATCACGTAATTTTTTTCTAGGAGAAAACGATGTAAAATTGCGTCAAAGTTAAGATACATTAAAATATACGTATTTATGATCTAATTTTATCACTGTGATTTTAGATTACGGTAATATTTCCAAATACTAGTATTTGCTAGTCTTGAAAGAAAGTAATCAAGCAAATTGTTTTTTTTTAATAAATCCAACGCTTTTACACCCAAAACACAAATTTTGAAAAATCTCACGTAAGATTAGGGACCGGGATCATAAAATCCTCAATAATGCCTCTCGTAATTAATGGACGCCCCCTTAATAGTATAAATCTATTATTCAATTTCTATTGGTAACGCCCTTATAAATACGACAATAAATTTACAAAATACTGTAGTAATCTATTGATAGTACAAACAGATGTTTGCGTCAATTAGAATTTTGGTTTGCGGTGGGAGGTGAAGATGTCGCTGTTATCACAACTTTAACATTTCCTTAACTGGAGGATATGTATTGATTGTGATTTCAAAATCATGTTAAGTCCGGGATTAAGCTCACAGAGCTCTCGGGGGGAGAATATCTACCTTGTACTGATGAGGCGCATACACGCCAAAACCTGTCAACAAGTGATTCTGTCCCTTCTAATTGCAAACTAGAATGGTTGGTTAAATCTTGTAGATTATACCGACCCCGTAATTCAATGTCTGTCGGGGCATATAGCCCGAGAAGTAGTTGTTTCTTCTAAGTGAACGGTCATTGTTTTGAAAATATTTTCAAAACTTTGCAAGGTGTTAATATTACACCTATTATTCGATATCTATTGGTAACACGCTTTACTAAATACGACAATTTACAGGACACTGTAATAATCTAATCTTATTAATTAAATTCTCATCATTTTTCTTACAGGAGTACTAAAGTCATTGGATTATCGATTATTGAAGGAATAACACAGTAGTGTAACAATATCTAGTCCAAAAAATATTGGTGGAAGACCAGGATTTATAAAATATTATAGGGGGGTTTAAAAATGCTGCTCAAAAAATAGTGCTTGATTTTTTTTCGAAAAAGTTACATGCATTGGATAAAATAAAATAAAATTTTGAAGAAGCATTTAGGGCCACTTATGTAAACTGTAGTTACCATTAGATTAAATTTTATAAATGTCTTTAGATTCGTTTTCACGTGTCATAAAGTTGCGATATTTTATTTCATGAAAACACAAAAGCAATATGTCATGACATAAAAAGTCGCACCTTATATCACGTAAAAACGGACCTTAGGACATAACCAATCGGTCAAATTTGATCTAATGGTAACTACAGCTTATACAAGTGGCCCTTGCACTTGCTACAATCGCCTCGGTCATCTTTATATTCTTTATATTTAGCTTCTCTAGTTCTTCTTCGAACAACAGTACTCTACCCTGCGGGAGAACTCTTCTATTCGTGAAAGCAACTAGTTTTTTTTTTTTATTAACTGAAAGGTCCTCTTTAAGGCACCTTATTATTTTACATGCTGGCTCTGAACAAGGTTGCGTAAAAAATTCATTATTGAATTTTGAAGGGAAAAATATTACCATGAAGAAATGAACTCAAAGGTATTTGATAATTCGTTTATTACTTTTTTGGCAAAGTAACGTTGCTTTGATTGTGATAGAATTTGCATCATAGCATTAAGAAAAACTGAAAGGCAGTAATGGCTACAAACTAAAAATATAGCATTTGATTTAAATAGCCGTAGCCAGATCTGTAACTGCTATGCTGATAATTCTTTGAAGAGTTCAGAGATTTGTAATATCTCAAACTATGGAATTTTGATTTTGAACAGAACAAGGGTTGATATTTTGACATCCATATAACATTGAGAAATCCGTGATTATTCGTTTGCGATTGCACGGAAATGACTAAATTTCCAGTTTCCATTTTTACTGAGAATTCACAGAAAAAAGTAAGACAATTTTACTCACCACCTATTAAGGGTGATACCTTGGAAGGGAATGGTCTGAGGACATTTGGTTATAGAAGACATCCATCATAAATTCACTCGAGCATTTACCTCCTGAATGTTTTCCCTTGAATTTACAAACATCAAGTATATTATAAGACTGTTTAATCAAGAAGGATTTAGAGGAGACAGTTTAAAAAAGAGTAAGTAGAATAAGTGGGGACAATAACAAAATTGGAAAAATAAAAACACAAAATCTGTGAAAAGAGGAGAACTCAAGTCCACTTGATTGACAAAAACTCCATCCTTTTAGCGCACCCTCATACTCCTCCTTCCTTCTCTCCATTTCCTCTTACATCCATTCCTGTACTTCCTCTCTGGTCGCACCCATCCAACGTTTATTCCTGACTCTAGCCATCACGTCCTATGGGTAGGACCTTGCCAGTACCACTTGCCAGTCCACCCACTGTCCTGTACCCCTGCACCACCCTCAGCAGTATCCCTCTCTGCACCAGCAGGAGTGGCCTAACCCACGCAATCACCCCCGGTCTTTCACCCCACACCTCCGCACCGTACAGCATATTCTGCTCTACCAATTACCCTCCTCTTCCACTCACCCGGCCCTTTCACATTACACATCAATCTTCCAAGCCATGCTGCCCTCACTTTCCCGTTCTCTGCCGCCTTCAACATATAAAGGATAATTGACTATTCAATCACTCTTCTAGGTATTTCACAGACTCTTCCATACGAATTCACTACCAACCCCACCGTCTTATCTTCCGCCACTTCCAGTCCGCACCGCTCTATCTTCTCTAGAATCTTCCTACACATTCTCTCCACGTTTCTTCATATCTCCACCTGTCCCTTTGCCGTATATACCAGACACACATCGCTCGCAAGTTCACTAATCATAAATGGGATTTTATTCATAAAATGAAATATTATGTGGTTTGTATATATGCCCATTTGACCTTATATTTGTTTATTTTTAACCTCCAAATTCAACTATCAGTATCACCATTCAAAATATTTAAAGGGGAGAAAACTTTTGACGAGAAAAAAAGAAGTGGTGAGATTAATACTTTTTATTTGGACTTGAATTACTACTAAAAATTATAAGATGTTATTGTTTCTTCTTCTTATAAATGTATGGTTTTCTAGTAGTTGTAGGTGGTTTATATTCCAATGATGCTAATGCAAGAGCTACGATTTCTTCACTCTGTTTTTTAATATCATCAGATGTTGGCACTGTACTGTCCGTAAATTCAGTTTCAATCAGTGCTTCTTCTCCGGCTGCTACACCGACTGGAATCCGTTTGCTCCTATCACGCATTAATACTTCAAACAATTTAAAGCCCTCGAACATTAATTTATTATTTAAAATTTCTTTGGATTTGTCAGCCAGCTTTGCAAATTTATGCATTAATTCAGGAATAATGTTTATTATATTAATTTCGTCTGTTTCTGGTTTAACGGGAAGTAAACTGTTTCGTTTTCTATAAATCCAACGTGTAGATTCATGAGTATTTGTGGTTAATAATCTTGATAAATACTGTAAGTGTTTTAGAGATACTCTAATTTTTGCTAAAAGGTTATATCTAGCGTCAATAGAAATTTGTATTTTATTTAAATTTTCGATTTGCTGGTCGATTTTTGTTTTTAATTCCACTTTATTAGCATTGTATGAAGCTGTTGTATCTAGAGTTGTGCTAATTATTTCAAAATGCAACGCAGAGGCAACTTGTGATCTTTGTAACAATTTTTGTTTTGTGAATTTGCACTTTTCCATAAATTGCATGAGTCGTTCCTTTTGATAAAATTGTTCTCTGAGTAAGGGATAAAGTTGATCAGCAGAGAAAGTAGAAAATGAATTTCTCAATATTTTAACAGTCTTTTCAATAGATTTAATTTCTCGCTTTAATTCATTGCAACTAGGTGATGATTCTAATAGTATTTCTCCTGTATTAATATCGTTATCGTCTCGTATTAAATTTTTCAAATTTGCTGAGAAATCCTGTACATTTTGTTGAACCACATCGAGATCTCTTTTCCTGTCCCACATTTCTTTCCTAACTAATTTTTCAAAAAAATTGTATTCGTTTCTCCTATCGTCCAGATATTCTGCTGCTTCTTGACCAATTTTTGTGATATTCAACAAACATTCACCTTGTCTCAAGCAATCTTTTTCCAGTGTCAGTAATATGGCATTGAAATATATTGCGTCCTTTTTCATAATAGCTATAATGTCACCATATGAATTACGTATGTATACAGCTGCTTCTATTCTTAAAATAGCATCTTGCACTTTACCGGTTAATAGGTAAGCTTTTTGCTCACAAGGTAATAATTTGCCAATACCTTCATGTTTCAGTCTATCCTCATACTCCGCACATTTTAGTTTCAAATCAATGAGTATTTTTGACTTCATCTTCATTTTATAAGCTAATAGGTCTTTTGTTTTTCTTTTATTAAAATTTGCTTGATGTATCTTATCTATTGCCATTTGGGGTGGAGCATCCTGAAACATCAGCTCCAATTCTTGATGGCCCAGTAAGGTATTTCTTAATTTTTGTTTATCGCCTTTTAATACATTATTAAGATTATTTCTGTTAGTTTCGATAGTTCGGTGTATAATTGTTAGCTCTCTGGCTTGTCTTTTTCTAACTACATTATTTTCCATTTCCAAAACTTTCCTGTCCTTTGTATATAAAGTAATTAGCCCTTTGTATTGAGTTATTTGATCTTTGGTGGTCCATTTTGAGGAAGTCATACCATGAAGCTTTACCTTGCTGGCCGCTAACATATTTGATTTGTTCATATTGCTTCGTTAATACCAAAAATTCGGTTTACATGAAAAAAAAAATTAAAAAAAATAGTTCCATTTGAACCTAAACTGACATATTTTCAGCTGACAACTTTTGAAGTTTATTCAAGTCAAAGCAATCATGTGAGTAGGATATTTCATGGAATAGGTTAAAAAACAAATAGCGAAAAAATCTGAGAGTATTTACCTTCGATCATTATAAGACCAGTAGCCAATGACACAATATGTAGGCTTCATTATTTCGGATGGATGCCGTTTTCTCCATCGAGTTTTATGTGAAAAACAAGTAGGATAAGACTATTCCCCAAGGCCAAGCTGGAGCCATAGTGATGAAAATTGAAAATCTTAGAATTTTAACGAAACTAGAACAATTAACTTATGGATGTTGTGTACTTGGATGCAATCCTTGGGTACTGGTACTACTTGACCACCCGAAAACAACATGGCATACAAATCCAACTGGTAGTAAGGGTTGATAAGCGAGGGTTAAACATTGATAATAAGGAGAAAAAAAAACAATCAACTTATGTACTTATGTATGCTGAAGAGAGTTTAGATTTTGTTATCTTTGTACCTTTTCCATCTACTTCCATTCCAGAAGCTTCTTGTCTTCTATATAGGCCACTAGTTTGACTGGAGGGATTTTCAGTAGTCTAAGTTCTTGTAAGTTCTCGCAGAAGCAGAGTATGTGTTTCATCATCAACTTCACATTTTCTGCACATAGGATCACTAACTTTGTACAGATGTTTCCTCAAGGTGCAGTGTCCAGTCACCAGGTCGGTAACTGTCTTCAATTGTCTCTTACCCAGTTTCAGTAGCCTGGTTGATAGTTCCTTGTCTACCCTGTTCAGTAAACTCTTTGTATGAAGGTGTCCTTGAGTCACCTTCCATTTGAATTGGTGTTCCCTATCTAGCCAGTTCCCGATTTCCCCTCTTATTTAATCTTTTGTAATTCCACAAAACGGTTCCGGACCTATGAAGTCTCCTTTAGCTAACTGGTCCACCATCTCATTACCTGCAATCCCCTCATGTGCCGGCATCCATATTAGAGACACTTTTTTGTCTCTTGCCAGCCTGTTGAGGAATTTTTTGCTGTTTTTCACCAGTCTAGACCTAGTTGTTGGATTACTGATAGCCTTAAACAGAGCCCGGCTGTCAGTGAATATTTAAATTTTTTGTCCGGTATATCCTCTTCTGATGTTTTCATCAATACAGGCTATAGCGGCAATCGTCTTTGCTTGAAACACAGTCGTATGTCGACCAAGGCTAAAGGACATTCTCTTTCTAGGTCCTTTTATACCTGCCCAAGTACCATGGTTTCTCTAGAATTACCTGGGTGCATCACCTGTTCCCTAGATGGGATGATGATATTCACTCGCTCAGTGAATATATTCTCTGGTGTCATGCTATCAAAACTCATATGAAATATGGGTTCGTCTAGTAATGTCCCAGTTGTATCAGTGTGTGCTTCTCGAACATTGTTCGGGGACCATAAGTGTCCTGACTTCAGCCTAAGAATTGCCATCATTGCCTCCGCCCTTATAAAAAGTTCTAGAGGAGGAAATCCATGATGCCGTCCCCGTGCTGTTCATTGCCCCAGTTATACCAAGAAGGGCTTGTCTTTGAATTGCAGTTAATATATTAACTGCAGGGGACATTTCTGTCCTCCTCCACCAGACTATTGTTCCATAGGTGATCGTTGGTCTTATCACAGTTAAGTAGAGCCAGTGAACCACCTCAGGTCGTATTCCCCAGGTTTTGCCCATTACTCTTCTGCATTGCCAGAAAAGCCTAGTCGCCCTGGTAGTAATTTTTTCCAGGTGTGCCTTCCAATTCAGTTTGGAATCAAGGGTCACTCCCAGATATTTAACTTCTTTGGATATTTCTAGTTCTTCTCCGAACAACAGTACTCTACCCTGCGGGAGAACTCTTCTATTCGTAAAAGCAACGTTTGGTTCTTTTTGGATTAACTGAAAGGTCCTCTTTAAGGCACCATTCTTCCACAATTCGCAGTGCTTCCTGTAGGACATTCATAACCACCTCTGGGAATTTCCCATTGGTAACAATCACTATGTCGTCCGCAAAGCCCTGCGTCCATATGCCTTGATCATTCAACCTACAGATCAAGTCATCCACAATGTCGAGAAACGTACGAGAGGCGCGAAGTTAAAATGAGAAAGTATTCGGATGACAAAGAGGATAATATCGAGGATAATATGCGCTTGGTGAATTAGTACGGTAAATAATCAAAGTACTAAATTCTGTACCCCAGAATAAAATATATAGACACAATAGAACTGACAATAGCAGTCAAGTATACCTGCTTGAGGGACCGTACTAATCCCTACTACCATCATCTAGTAACGCGCATTGACGGGCGTGGCTATTTCACATTCATTCCTGTATTTGCCAAAGTGTAACTTAACTTTGAGCAATTTTACATCGTTTTCTCCTAGAAAAAAATTACGTGATATTTGCCAAGACCCCCCCTCTCCCCCAAGTGAGATTTGGTAAGATTCGGCTCGATCCCCCCCCCTGAGCACCTCACGTAATTAATGGATGCCCCTTAAGCTGTTGTAGTTGAATATATTAAGTGACACACCCGGTATTTAATAAACTTTATCTTTTAGAAAAAAAGAAAAAGCTAACTCCACAAATTTTGCTTTTTTAACGTTTTAACGACTTCTGGGCAGAAATTGGGAGTGGTGTTTCGAAAAATTTCGGTATACATAAAGGTTTGTTCCAACTGGCATGTATGAACCTTTATGGAATCGTATCGAGAACTGAATATAGCGCAAACTCGAATTAGGGATGCTTCTTGAAGTAACACATTAACATTTTAGACGATATGTGCATGTCAGTTCCGCCAATGTTAGGTCCAAGCAAGGAATCATCTATTATAACCCCTCCCCCCCCCATTTTTGTACCGTTCCAAGAACGATTCATAAAATCAGTTGGAACGCGAAAGAAATACAGCACTTGCGCGAATATACCTAGAACAGTTCTATCGCCAGTTGGAACAAACCTATTGTTTTCCAATATTAAAAAGGCCAATGACATTCACAGTTCGTTTAATTTCAAATAAACTTAACAAAATATCCATTTATAAAATAGGTCTGACAAATTAAGTATTCGATTTGTCTTAATAAATAATAATACTAATGCGAAGAAAAGTATTATTTAAACTTGTATCGTTTTTTCTTAGGAAGCGGTGGAGGTTTATATTCTAATTCTGCTAAACGAAGAGCAATTATTTCTTCACTCTGCTTTTTTATATCTTCAAATGTTGGTACAGAATTATCTATAAATATGTTTTCAATTAGTGATTTCTCGCTAGATGCGACTTTAACCTCTATTGGCTTGCTTATATCTCGCATTAGTACTTCAAATAATTTGTATCCTTTTTCCATTGCTGCACCACTTAAAAGATCTTTCGAATTTTTCGCCAATCTTGAAAATTTACTCAGTAATTCTGGAATTATCTTTATGGCATCAGGTTCGTCTTCTATGGGTGCTATAGGAAGCATATCCACTTGTTTCAATGGAGATAGGTCTTGATTGTTACCCGAGTTTATCAGTCTTGAAAGTAATTGAAGATGTTTCAAAGATATTCTTATTTTAGCCATAAGTTGATATCTCTTGTCTATTGAAATTTTCAACTCTTTCCTCTCAGTTATTTTTTCGTCAATTTTATTTTTAAGCTCTACTTTCATGATATTATACGAGGTAGTTGTATCTACCGTTGTACTAATCATTTTCGTATACACTGCCGCAGCAGTTATTTTTTTCAATAACAAATCCTCTTTTATACTTTCATTTTTTTCTTTCCACTTTATTAGATTTTCCTTTTGATGGAGTTGCTGGATTAGGAATGGATACAGTTGATCGACAGAAACCGCAATAAACGAATCTTTCAACATTTTCATTGTTTCCTCAATGGTAGAAATCTCTTCTTTCAGTATGGTAAAACTAGACGATCCCTCTATATCGATTTTTCCCAAATTGACATCGCTATCTCGTCTTATTAGATGTTTCAAATTTTCTGAAAAATTCTCTACATTTCTTTGTACTGAATCAAGATTGTTTTTCCTAGTTACCATTTCAGTCTTCACTATACTTTCGAGATATTGATATTCTTCTCTTCTATCATCCAAGTATTCTGCTGCCTCTTGTCCTAGTTTTGTGGTAGACAACATACAATTTCCCTGCTTAAAGCCATCGATTTTTAATGTTTCCAATAGTGCATCAAAATAAATGGAATCTTTTTTCATGATAGCAATTATGTCTTTATATGAATTTCTTATGTAAATGGCGGCTTCTTTTTTTAGTATGGCGCCTTGTACTTTGCCAGTAATCAGATAAGCGGTTTTTTCGCAGGGTAACAACGATTGAGCAGCTACGAATTTAAGTTTATCTTCATATTCACCATACTTCAGTTTCAATTCAATAAGTGAATCAGATTTTAACTTCATTTTGTATCTTAATAAATCTCTTGCTTTGCGTTTAGAAAAATTTACTTGGTGTATAACATCAATCACCTTTTCGGGAGGAGAATTCTGAAACCTCAGCTGTAATTCTTTGTTAACAGCTAAGGTATTTCGAAGTTTTTGTTTATCACCTTGAATTGCGTTATCCAAACTTTTTCTGTTGGTTTCTATGCTCCGTTGAAGCAGTTTTAATCCTCTACTTTGTCTTTTTAGGGCTAAGATATTATCCATTTCGAGAACCTTTTTATCCCGAGTATATAGGCTGATTAGTCCTTTGTATTGTACGGTTTGGTCTTTGGTAGTCCACTTGGAGGAGGTCATCCCGTGTAGTTTTACCTTGTTCGTTGCTAGCATATTTGTTTTGTCCATATTGTATTCGATTATTGGAAAAAAAACTCGCAAAAAAATATAAAAAAAATATAATTAAAAAAATTTCAATTTGCGACTGTTATCTACATTGACACTGACACATATTTTTACTTTATTCGCTGAAATAGACATCTGACATGTGCTGTCAGTGTCGCCATATTTCGTCGCCTCGAAGTAAAAAATTCTCAACTTTTCAGGAAACACAAAAAACGCAATATGATTTTCTGTTATAATAATTTATACAGGGTATTGTCATACTATTTGAATCAGACACGGTATCTACACGGTGATTCAAACTAATTCACATTTTTGCTTTCCTCAATATGAGATTAGAGGTTTCTATGCTTCATACGAGATACGAAGGTTTCAAACAAATTTCTAGCTAAATATCGAGATACAAGTATTTGCCATATATGCGGTGTGCCATTCTATAACCTAAAATACTCGTAATTCAAAACGAGCAAAATTAATAATATTTCTAATAAGTTTATAGGTCAAAATTGTGGCAAGAAGCGATGGGAATGAAGTACAGTATTCGCCAGCTAACTTGATGTCCCAGAAATTACCAACTAAGAGAGACAGAGTAATAATGCCCTGCCTACTCGGCTGCTATTGGTGGTAAAATTTTGACAAACGCCAATTGCATCGAACCTTATCAGGTGTTAAGATTTTCAGTAGCGTAGCGTCACACAGTTATTGTTTCTGCTTTGTACAATAAAGTGTAAAACAAACAGATATGTTTTATGACGACAACCCTCTTGTGATTACTCTAGATGAAAGTGATTCCAGTAGCGGCAGTGAGTCAGATTCTTCCTAAAGATACAAACTGTTTATACCTATTCTTATAAATATACCTAGCTTAAATAATTTCCCATTATCTTGTGTTTCTTTTATTCTCATTACTACCTGGAAGAAATTATTTAGTTTCTAACAAATTTTAATTATAGTCCGTCCGGAAATATAAGATCCTAACTTTATAATCTTCAGTTAGATAAATAACATGTTATTGTAATGGGTACCTTATTGTTAAAAAATTATTTATGAACTCAGAATTCAGGTATAAAGCAGATCCGTTTCTATTAAAATCAATACACCAATAATTATAACAAATAATTAAATATTATTTATTAAGTTAGGATCATATATTTCCGGACGGACTTTACTTTATTAATTGTGTTAATTTGTAACAGAAAGCGTATCCTCGGAACTTGCACGGCACTGTTTACAGTTATCGGATGGGCGGCGTCAATAGCTCCTTAGAAAGCATTTAGGACATCAAGTTAGCTGGCGAATACTGTACATGCCTGGCATTTCTCTTCGTAACCATCTTATTTGTAGCCGTCATTTTACCGGAGATAGTTACCTAAATTTGATCATATGGAAACTGCGAGTCGATGCTGTTCCGAGTTTATTTCCTAGCAATACACTTGGAAATCTTCAACAAGTGCTGGTCAATGAAACTTTAGAGAACCGTAAAAATGAAGAGCATGTCTTAGCTTCTTACATTGAAGGTATGTTAGACTCCGTTTCACATAAGAAGAAGCCACGTGGTGTTTGCCAACTGACTTGCGCAGAAACCAAAATCGGTCTTGTTTATCTATGTCGCCTCGTAACGACCGTTTCATGCCATTGGCGTTACAAACGATTTTCATGCCGATGGCCATTTTATTATTGACATTTGAGGTTGTGTTTGAAACAATCATTTATAGCCCGTTCAGTACAAAAACCGTTGCACGTCATCAAAGTGTCGAAAAAGAGACGTTCGTTTATATCATGTGATTCGATTGCTGCTGTCAATCCTCTGTCAATCACTATGTTAAGCCTCTCTAAACTCAATAAATATTGAAATTTGTAGGTCGCATTGTATTAAAAAATATAAATATATGTTTAAAGAAATATCATATCAAATACAGCTCGTAGGTTAATTAAATATTAAACTCAAACTAACGTCAGTCTTAATAAAAACTTTTTATGTTGGCAAAAATGCGCGCTGTTGCCGCGATTAAAATGATTTATTTCTGGTTCAGTTGACGTTTTACATTTTTGGGGTTATGTTGTGACAAAAACTGCAAAGAACTGTGAGTAATTTTTCACAAGAAGTGATGAGTTATTAAAGTTAAAGTCACATCCAAAAAAACGTATAAATGAAACTTAATAATACTGCAATAGTTGATGCATTTACTCCTGATACTATTTACAGCGTTTATGAAGCAAGTAAGTATAAGTTTAATATTATACCCAATCAACTGTATTTATTATATTCTGTTACATTATTCTTAATACGTGGCAATTATACATGGACATTTTTTTACAGATAATCATGTCACTTTAGGAATGTTACTGCAGTAATTGAAGGAAGAACAATAATTATTCAATGTAGAATGTTCCTGAGTAGTTTACTAAAATATGATACACATCCACAAACAGGACTTATGGAACTTTCAACAAAAATAAACCACTGTATAAATTTGTTTTTATTAATGAATCCTGAATTTTCCAAAATGGTGCTGTAGGCTATTCATGTGAAAGGTATGTTACAATGATTATATAAAATTTTAGAATGCAAAATTGTTTTTATTCTAGATATTTTGTATTACATGCTGAGAATGAAGATGGTTGTATTGATGGAGCAGAAAGTATATTTTTTTATATGTAACATCTCTGTATGTAACTGAAATAAGTCGAAGTTTCTTTGCACGCAATAACCGTCAATAACTAAACCTAACCTAGAATATTTGATAAACTTCATTTGACATATCGCACACTCAATAATAAAGTGGCATAACTAAAAATTTTCATGTTTTCACTTTTAATCATAAAACGGCACATAATGGCGCCCTCTACATGTGGCTATTTGAATGACGTCTATACTCCCATGCTAAGACGTGCTGCATGATCTTATGTCTCTTTCTTACTAAAGGTCTTTTGCGAGTATTTTAAAATTAAACCGACGCGTTTCAGTAATGCTCCAACATTCGTGAAAGGTGGTTGTTTATTTGTTGGCTAATTTACTAATGTGTCTTTTTATTATTTAAAATAAGGTAAGCATTTGTTTGTATTTTTTAGATGTAACATGGCATATTACTAATTGAGTCACTTTATTATTAAATATTAATTGTTCGAAAAGAACTTTTTTGATTTGTGCCTTTTTATTGCAAATATCACTGTCCTTTTTACGAATCATTCCGAGAAAATTCTTTTTATTATTAAAATTTAGTAAGAAATATTTACCTCACAGTAAACATTTTAAAAGTTTAGTCCCTTTATTATTAAAAAAGCAAAAAAAATAAGATTTATGTCTTATTATGACACCTTATTGTAAAAAGTAATTCATATGCCATAATTTATTTCCACTTTCACAGATTTTACGAATTTTTGGCGTGGCAAATATGGGGGCAAGGGGAAGGAAAATTTTAAGAGAGATGAATATAGAGGTAAGTGAAATGATTTCAACAATAGAAATAAAGATTTATCTAAGTAGCTCTAGAAAATTTGTAGTAAGGAAATTGAAAATGTGCAAAAAATATAGCTGTGTATAATAAAGGTGTCAAAGTATAATCTTAGAGCCTGCAGTCGATTTTTTCTAAACAGTTCCCCACTTCAAATGAGCAGCCAAAACCAAGAATTAAACGTGTTGATATATTAAAATAGGCGCCAAACCATTAAAAGAGTCGGAAGAAAGAATCGAGCAAGGTGCTTCAATACAATATGAAAGTAGTGTACTTGTTACAGAAGGGGAAGTGGAGGTAGCATTATAGTTTATGATAAATCTGAGAAAAAATTTAATTTTTTACATCTACTTTAACTAACTTTAGATTTTTTTGTAGCCTCCCAGTTTAAATAATAAGCAGCCAAAAGCGAGCACAATACCGTTGGAAACAACGAGAGAAGTAAGTAATAATTGAGCAAAGTACTAAGCAGTTTCCCGTCGGGTCTAACGTAACAACACAACATGAGCAAATTTCTCCAGGACCATTGCGTGAGTTTTATGTTGAAACGATAACAACGCCATATCTACTAAGCTACGGATATTTCGTAAAAAAAGATATTGCATATCACCAATTCACTCTAGAGAAAGTGATATTGATGATAGTGATACGGATCCTAACTATGAAAATGAAATGGCCAGCAAAAAAGTTTCCCTTTTTAACTGAAACCACAGTGACATCCTCAGCATCTGAATCGTCTGAAAATGAAATTGAGCAGAAAAAAGGCAGAAAGCATTTAAAAGACCAAAATAAATGGAAACAAAGCAGAGCTAAATTTTTAAGAAATACAGGCCAGGCCTATGTGTCAATGTCAAGTTCTAGGAAAGCGTGTGCAGCCAGAGAATTAAAACCTCCGTGTGCGGAGAAATGCCGGTTTAAATGTTACCAAAGAATAGAAAACCAAAAAAGGATTGAAATATTTATTTCTTTTTGGAAGCTTTCCGACATATCCAAGCAACGTGCCTTCATAAATTCATGTATGAAGGAGGTTTCCCCAAGATATAAATATACCAACGCAGAAAGGCCAAGAAAAAGCAACAAGGCGTTTTATTTAATGGTTGATAACTTGCAGATAAGAGTATGTAAAGTTTTTTTAAAGAATACTCCTAATGTAACTGATCGAATGATTCGCACTGTAGTAGATAAGATGGACCAGAATGGATTTTTAGAAAATGATTTGCGTGGCAAGCACGATAGTCACAATCGTGTCGGCCCCCCAACTTCTTCAAGACATAAGAGATCATATAAATTCTATCCCGAGAATAGAATCTCATTATGTAAGGGCAAACACATCCAAAGAATTTATAGACGGAGGAAAGATTATAACAGACTTGTTTCGGGATTTTTAAGAACAACAAACAGAAAAGGAAAAAACATTTGGAAAATACATTTTGTTCTTTAAACATGTAGTGTTACTATTTATTTAGTATCTAAGTTAGGTAGGCACAGCTAAATTTTCTATTTAAGTTTTAAACTTTTGATTCAATCTTGCGTTTGATGTTAAGGTTTTATGTTAATTTTGTACTTTAAATATGTAGAATTACTATTTATTTCGTAAGTTAGGTACTTGTTTGAAGTTAAAATATTTTATGTAATTTGTTTCTGTTAATTCTACCCAATAAATATTATTAAAATTGAGTTTTTAGTTTTATATTTTTCTAAACAAACAACCAATTAAATACTAAATCGACATTTTTCAGAATGTACCAGCAGAAAGGATAAAAATTTAAATTTAAAAAGACATTATTTAGTTTTAGGTCACTTAATTTTTTTCATTTTGAAAATAAAATGACACAATATCTGACCACCCGTCGTTTTGTCCCACTTATAGGCTATCTAGCTAAGCTTTAATAATTATTGCTTTACTGTTATTCACATTAACTAATAAGACACTGAAATAGTCATTCAAACTGCGCCTAAAAAGTCTTAAGTGCGAAAAGCGTATAAAATCAACCTTCTTTTTACGATTCTCGAAAATTACGTTTTTGGTTTTGTGTCACTTTATTATTGAGTGTGCGATATACTAGATTCTCATATTATTTCAAGGGCTTGGCAACATAGTACAGTTATGACAGATGTGACGTGCAACGGTTTTAATACTGAACGGGCTATACTGTCGAATATTTTTGATTTTTGAATATTTTAATACTTTTATAAAATATGTACCGTATGCCATTGGTACGTTTATGACAGATATTGGCCATGTTTCTTCACCCATTACCGATGCCGCGTAGCTTCAGATAGACTTGCCAAACTATACTTAAAAATACTTAAAGCAACTACCGTTTTGGAGGTTATGGTAGTTTTGACATTTTGTATTGACATTTGCCAAACTTTTTAGAAGACACTTGGAAATCCGTTCTTTGATCGAGGTAATAATTAGGCTGCGGTTAAAAGCTTATATTTATTGAACAATTATGGTTCGTGGTTGTGTAATTAGTGGAAAAAAAGTGGATCGTTTATTTCATCAGAAAGTGGAGTTTCGACTATTTTTATTTTGTTTGTAGACGGCGTTTTTCAAACATAAGATCTTATTTACGATTTAAGAACCGATATTATGAGAATATTCAAAAATTGCATTGTTTAACGTAATTGAGCCTATGTTTTATAATACCGTATTCGGAAAGTTTAGTTATATTGTTCATAAAATGTAATTATTGTTTGATAAAAGGTCGTTAAATGTATCGTAATGTTGTGTACTTTGCATTTATATCAATATTGTTGAGGTTCAACGCACTGGCTTGGGGATATTGTCGAATTAAAACGTCGATTTTTGTGACGCCGAGTGTTGTGGTTATAGTTTTATAGTTTTAAAAAGGAAATTGGGCAAGGATTTGAGGGCTTGGAAGGAATTATTTTATTTTGAGTGGACTGTATTTTGGTTGGGTTCCCTCATTCACACCCTCAGGTTCCTTGCAGAAGACCTCCCTTGACTGTGTACTGGAAATACTAGCTTTTAATAGCTAATTCACTTCATTTGATGGTTAGTTGATCGTAGATACAGCTTTTTCACTTATTTTGTAGTGGATACTACTTCATAGGTTAGGACAATAAATTTATATCACGCTTAAAAATTTCACTCGTATAATGGCAACTTGGCGACATTATGGACGATGACCTTGGAGGATAACTCCTCGGGAGGAAGACAAATTGGACACATGTGGCCAAAGTGATGTGGGCCTAAACTCACCCTCCCCACTCTACAGATACAGACAGATAAAGATGGCGACTTGTAAATACATTACATTGACGAACGAGAAACCCTAATCAATTCTTAATATATTTATCTGACATAGCTGATATAGAGAAACTTTTAAATTCTGCCGATTTAAACTACCGGTTACAACAATTGGAATTACTTGAAAATATATATGCTTACGCGGCGAACAACGTTTTATTCGACTAAACTCGATGAGACTTCTCATATATGACGTTTTAAAAAATACAAAAATGACAATAAGTTGTCTTTTTTATGTGTTGTTGGTACTTGAAGTTAAGGTTTAAGATAATTTCCGAATTTACCGGTTGAATACTAAAAATAATTATTTGAATTACAACAGTCAACTGCGAAGAATTCTCATGAATTCTGAACAGAAATATTTTGAAAATCAATTCCTTTCATTTCCAGTAAGTATCTAAGTAGATATATTGAGGGGATACTGGCCCAGCGGAAATGCGCATGCCCTCCTGAAAAGCTCACCAAACCCTCAATATACTAATGATGAATATGAAAAAACGGTACGTGAGCCATGTACCACGTGACGTTTGTCGTAGCACTTGACATTTGACGTGGCACGTGACGTTTGCCGTAGCACTTGTTCTAACATGCCGTTTTGACTTTCTCATTTATCATTAGCATATTGAAGGTATGGTGAGCTTTTCAGGAGGGCATGCGCATTTCCGCTGGGCCAGTACCCTCTTAGTATATCTACTTATCTACATAAATATTTCTTTGTTCCATTATGAAAATAGAATGTTCATATTATGTGCAATTATATTAAATACATTTTGAATGATATAATTTTTGATGACGCTAAATAGTCAAAACCACCAAATAGTTTTTTAAAATATATTGCTTAATTTCGCTTGAAAAACAGTACAGTCAGTTGTTTTTCGATCAATGTATTACATGTACAATGAATATGTTACACCATTAGCATCGTTATTGAACCTCACTTTATAAACGTGTAAAAATATTGCATGTATTTAAAACCATTCTCATTTTACTATTCCAACAAAATAACTACGATATTTTTTCATTTGGTGAATCATGATGAGTAAGCGACGTTAATGTAGGTACTCAGTTAATTTGTTGTTTTATGGGTTTGTGTGTTTCAGTGACATCCGTCGGATGGAAATCAATAAAGTCGTGTTGATAAGCCATTTCAGAAACTTGGAAAAGTTTGCATGTAAATCGCTCAAATAATTAACAAAGTGTTTTGGAATTAATAACGGTGAAAACTATCTCAACTAAACTGGCTTTATTCGTTTCGTTATTTTGGGAAATTAAACCACACAATCTTTTTTATATTTGTATTTCAACGTTTTGTTAGCGGAACAATTCAATTTCCTAAGAATTATTCTTTCTGTCTGACACGAAAATTCGACCACTAGACAATCAACGGGTAATTTTTTTCGATGGCACTTTAGGCATTATGAGGAATAAGAATCTGAAAATATGTGTTCCATTCAAAATAATAGAGTTATTGCTATTTTTCGTTATCCAAATTAACGTTAATTTTCTTTCGCCCTGTATAAAAAATTAAAAATCTTTTCCAGGATACCGTTAAATCATCTTACAGTGACCGATATACAGATTGCGAAAAATCTTATCTCGACATACGATTTACACAAGTACGACAAGGATAATATTAACAACACTACTTGAAAGAGAGAGAAGAATTGTTCGCACACGCCCATCTAGAGAACCATAAGACTTAGGTATAGTACTAGTAATATACTATTTTTGCATACCTTACCGGAAAACCAATCATATGATCACCAAAAATAGGGCGGAAAATTCTTAACGCCACGATTTTTAAAGTTTTTCACCATCTGTCACTGCGTTTCACGTAGATTTTTTAATCAAGAGGGCCCTCCGCGCAGGTGTATAAACCTTAAAACTTACACAAAACTTGTTACTTATCTAGTAATTTTTTGGTTCAAAATATTTACGATAGATGTCGCTAGTAGTACCGAATCGGCTTTTATTTATGCAACTTATTTTCTCTCTCTCTTTTTGTCTTTCCACTCTTGACCGTATAGGTATAAAGTATTGTATTTATCTAAGATCTTCACGATTCAAACAAATTTCTCTCCGGATCAGCGGATCAGCTGTTTCAATGTTTTGGTTTCAAACAAACACAATTTCTGCCAGCAAATATTTTTATTTTCAATCGCAATAGGTAAATTATGATTTCATTTATTTGCTATTTTTACTCAACAGCTAGTATGTTTATTTTACCTATAGGTATTCTCGTTACTTCTTTAATTTTTTTCTGTACTTTTATAGGTTAATTTTGAAATTAAAATAATATTCCAATCATTATCGTCGTTTCTCTATATTTTCAAGTTTTATATATCGAGATTTATAATTTCCATTTATTGAGAAGTAGGTAAGTAGGTACCTAATGATAAAATACAAAGCAAACCAAGCCGACCTAACAAAAATCCATTGGAATTATCTGAATGAAAAAACACTGCAAAAAGCTAATCTTGTGAATATTTTCACGTGATAGGTTACCTATAGATATAATATATACAACATAACTTACAACCCATTATTAATTATTACGGACCATTTTTCATTTTTTAAAAATAATTTATTGAATACGAAATAAACTAGGTAGGTATAATATATACATTAGATATCAAAATTTAAATTAGATGTGATTTTTGCTCAAGAGTCTCAAGTAGGTAGGTAGGTACATTTATTTTGGACAATTTCAAAAATTATAAAGAAAAGATGTTTAGAATTAAAAATAACTTCCAAATATTTAACACATTGTTTTACAACAAAAATGTTTTTATTTCACAGAAAATATCGAAAAAATTATTTTTTTGATCTAAATAAACACTATTGAATACCTATTTGAAAGTTATTTTTAATTCTAAACATCTTTTCGTTTTTAATAGATTACTTATTTTAAAATATATTTATACAAAAAGGAACTGAATTTGACCGAGCTTTTCGCTAAAACATTTTAGAAACTTTTTTTACCCATTTTACGGACCTACCCTCATTTCAAAAATATTTGAAGCCACATAACTTTGTACCTACTGATAAGATAAGAAAACAGATTGAAGGGAAACATAAATAAAGCTCAGATATTTCAACACTACCAAGTCGAAGAAGCGCTATTGCCATTTCTAGAGTAGGTAGACGAAATTAATTTTTTAGTCTTCCTTTGTTTTACAATATTTTTCTAATCAACAACTAACACTATTACTACGTCATCCTTTAATAATTATTATTTGGGTTCTTATTTTCTTTCATTGTTTTAAATGCTTATATAATCAATTAATTTGCAAGGTAATTTCGACTAGGTATATTGACCAGACAAAGTTACCTACAAAACATTTATGCTTCGAAATTTTTTAAAATGTAATGTTACCTACCTCATTCATTAATTTTATTCAACAATTATTATTACCTATGGCAAGCTAAAAACTAGATAACCATCCTCATCTCTTTTTATCGTCGTAATGGAGAGGATTATTAAATTGTATCTAAGGATTTCTAGGGATAACTTTTACATTTGGCATCGAACCTTTAAAATCCAAAAGAGCCAAGTAAAATCGTAAAATACAGAATGCTGCATTCACAACCGATGTTGCCATGTTATACGAAAATCCTCAAACAACGAGAAATTTTTTTTTAACAAGAAAATCTATGCACGTCATAAAAGATATTAGGTATATTTTTAGGAACTTGCAATATCTATATAGTGACCATTTGACCTGTATGTTAGGTTTCTTATGTTTTCAAAATTCGATATTCGACTTCGTACCTAGAGTGTATTAGTCATAAGGCAAATTGTGATTGATTTTTGGGTTTCCAAAATAGAAATATATCAGGTAAGTATGTGCTTATATTTTGTTATTTTTTCATTTCAGATAATTGTAGGTTTTTCATTATTATTTTCTCGTTACAATATCTAGGTAAGTAAATTCAACATTATTTTTATAGTTGTGGCAACTATGTAAATTCTAAACATTTACGTTTTATTGTGCAAAAAACGAACAAATTCGACTGGGTAGGGGTAGCGTGTGTTTTTAGATCCAGGGGCAATCGGCGGGCAATTGAATATAACCAGAATATAACCAAAGAATACACCAAAATAACTAATAGTCACAACACAACGGGGTTGTGTTGTGCTAATAGTAGCAGATGTTACTTTGTTGTGTATATCTGCGATAATATAGATCTATATATAGAGGAAATTGAGATTGATAGAAAAATATGGGCCGAAAAAATGCGTCTGAAACTGAAGCAATTCTATACAGAATGTATAGCTCCTGAAATAATCAGAAATCAAATAGGAAAAGGACAGAAATGCATTGACCTCCTTATATCAAGCAAGCAATATCAGAATATGAGAAAAAGAAGTCTGGCAAGACAGAATCCAGATAATTAGGGCAAAGATATGGATGCCGATACTAATGCGTAAGTAAAAACACTAACAAGACATTTTAAAATGAAGCCTGATGTAACTGCCCGCACAGGTCCAAATAATATTCCATATAGCAGTGTTCGCTATAACTATTCAGTAAGTAAAAAAATGTCAACACCTATTTAGAAGAAACATCTAATCTTTATATTTACTTTACAGTTCTGATAAAATGGATTGTTTAAAACTTTTGCTGAAATGAGTTTGAAATAATTTTGTTAGTAAAAATATTTATTTAGAGTATTTAGAATTAAATTGTTTTTTTTTCAGTCTTTATAACTATATGGATCAAGACTTCAGTATGTCGATGGGTGTCACCACCCCTTTGTGAGTGTAGAATCGTAAAAAATGGATAATTTTATAAACTTTTAATTTTCTTTTTGTTCTGAGGAGAAATGGTAGAGAAAAATGGAAGATGAACTTCAGTTGCTATGTACTAATAAATATGAAGACAAATACATTAAACATAATGTAATAATAATTTTATTTATTTTTATAGAATATTTTTGATTTGTTTCTTTTCAACAAAAACATACATACACCTATTTTTGCTGTGATTTTTTTTGAATAATTAATAAGGATCATTGAAAAAGCAGACATGTCTGTTTATTGCTATAATAAACATTTTTATAGTTTACCTAATTAATTAGCATTTCTTTCTGTATTATAATTAATATAAAAACTGCCTACTTACTCTATACTTCAAATTTGTAATACTACAATTAAACAAAAAGATTGCCTAAATAATTTTTTTTGTTTTCAATAAAAGAAGACATTTTTGGTATAATTTACTTGAATAATTAGGATTAAGAAGAGTCAATGGAAAAACAGGCATGTCCGTTCATTACAAACTGGAGGAAAACTGCAAAAAGTATTTATAATAACATTTCGATACATCACCTGGAAAAATTGAAGATCAAAAATATATAACATTTTTATTCCTGTGTTTCGAAAATAAAAGATTACAACAGTAAAGAATAGAATACGAAATGTCTATTTTGGTCAATTAGTAGAATGCATTTATTACTATCACCAATGTAGTTTTTCTCACTAACTCGGGTGGCCAATGTATGTATGCTGATGAAGTCCATGGTTGTGTACAGGCCCCCGGAGGAACCAAAAGGCCCCGATATGGGGATCAATAAATATAGGGCACTTTTTTGTGGGATCACTAGCAGTAGCTAAAAATATTTGTGGTTTATTTCACACCTATAGGCACTAAACACGTTACTTGTGATGGAGCACATGTGGAGTAAATATAAAGAGCATTTACGAAGCACAAATTTACTTTTTTATAACCACTTACAAATACTGACAAGCTATGCTATAAACAATAATAAATAATTTGAAATATTTTTATGGACACAAAACCGTCATCATCTGTCATTGAAGTTCCATACAGCGCCATCCATCAAGACGGTAGAACGTCTGAACTAATGTTCGTTTCCAAAATTTTGTATGCAACAAATCTCAAAAAATACAATGGTTTGAGATTTCATATTTTCAGAATCGAATTCTCTAGGCTTTCTTTTGGGGATCAGATCTTGGCGTTCAAATTGGTGCCCACAAATTGTCAAAACTGTCAAAAACATACCATCACATAATGGCTAATATCTTTTTTAAAACAATATAAAACTTAACCAAAATACCTGATCCCCAAGACAAAGGTCCAAGTTATATTGTGTTAAAATTTCAACACTTAATTTCACTGCGTTCTTTAGATTTGTTGTTTACAAAATGACCTAAATTTTGTTGCAAGTCAGGGGTGCCAACTGTTTTGAGCTGTCTAATTTAGGAGCGCGCTCTTAAACGACAGTGTATGTCAAAAATGTTGGTTACATTTTACTATTTTGCCACACATGCAGGAACGCTTTAGCCCTTGTGACACAATATACAATTTCGTTCTCCGTTCATTATATTTCGAGACAATTAAAATATACATACACATGTTCCAGAGCACATACTATATCTGGGAGGTTTAGTAACAGCATCTGCCGAAGGGGTAGTTGGTGTTTTCGAAGACGTTGTCGTTGCTTCCAATAAAGAAGGTTGATCACCCTCTCCAGCATGTTGTTGTGATCCTGGGCAACACAACCACGATCTTCTGGGCAAATCTCCAGTATATGGTTCATCATAAGTGCGTTCATCCACTAAGCGGTCACTTTTGCTGATGGTGTACAAGTGCCCGAAACTGAGGTCTCTACGATAAAACTTTTATTTAAAAAAAATCTTGTATTTAATTTAGAAATTAAAAAAGTTTTGAGAGCTGTTGCATGGAATCAGTGAATTATTATAGGTTAATTTTGTGTAATAATGTTTCGAGTATTCTGTGTATATCTTCACGATTAGCTACACTTTGAGATGGTGTTTTAGATAAGAAAAACTATACTGTATCTCTTTTTCATTCTAATACCTACACTAAATACCTATAATGAACTCAATAAGAAAATTAGTAATTCAATATAGGCAATATAGGAACCACCAAAGTGATGTCTATCTACAGTTAAAGTTAGGCTCTTTCCCAGTGAAACACCCTATATCAATTAACTTTATAGGCTGGTGCTAATAACATTTTGAATGAAAAACATTTAGACCACAACATGTTAATTGATTATTTTATTTAAAAAATATACCACCAAAACTGCTTTTTCACAAGAAGGAACAGCTGTCGTTATAGTAGGATGAATGAATTGTTTTAAGGTCCTGGTTTTTATACCAAAACTAGTTTTCACCAGCGATTTCGCTCGCGTTGATGTCCTTAAATACGAGTTAGAGACCATCGAAATTTGAATTTGAATAAATAATAGAGAACACTGAAAAACAAACTTTTTGGATACCTTAATTAATTGATATGCTGGACTATCTTATGAAACTAATGTTTCCATCCCGCGGGAACAAGAATAACGTCACCTTGGTCACTCCTTCCACTTTATTTTTCCCACACCCCCGTCCACGATTAGTATCTTCTTTTCTTGATTAAAAGGTCCTATGTTTTATTCTACACTCCTGAAAATGTGTGTATAAAAATTCATGATGAGCGACATTTTTGGGAAAAATTTTTTTGTTGGAAATTTTGAACCAAGGGGTAAGGAAATATTTCGCGATATAAATTGCTTTTTGCTAACTCCCTTATTGCTTCGAAATATTGACTCAAAATTCACACGAATATGTAAAATTTTCCCCTGAATCGATTGGTGAAGATTCGAAAGTTCTCTTTTCAGATAGTCGAGTTATGAGTAACTTTTGTTTTGAAAAGTGGATTTTCGAAAATTGTATGACTCTATTTGAAGGTGAAAGAATGATTTTATCAAAAAACTGACTGTGCCAGTCGATTTCTCGTCCCAAAAAACCCCTTACCACGGATTTTTAGCATTTTTCAAAGTAAAAAAAAATTTTTTCTACAGTCGCGCGTAAAATGACTAATTACTATATTCAAATGAAATCGTAGTCGATAAATGCCGAGGATTGTTACTTTACGCTCTAGCGCAAAAGAGGAAACTTTTTCGCTCGCTTATTTAAATAAACCACGCCCTCCGAATTAACTCAATCGGTGAATAATTAACAATTTTTGAGATTAAAAATCAAATAAAATTATATGAAAATTGTCAAAAATTTAGAAGTAAGGTCAAAAATGGTCAATAATTGTCAAAAATTGTCAAAAACTGTCCAAAATGAACAATTATTGTCAAAATTGGTCAAAAATTATCAAAAATTTGGAAAAATGGTCCCTAATTTTGAAAAACAGTCAAAATGGTCAATAATTGTCAAAATTTTGAGAAATGGTCAATAATCGTCAAAAGTTGTCAAAACTTTGAAAAATAGTCAATAAATAATACGAGCCGTTTCCGAAAATCGATTTAAACATGTAATTTATAAAATGGATTTACTAAAAATCGATTAATATTACTATAAAAATCGATAACTAATAATCGATTATTTTTTAAAATCCCTAGTCAGTAGATGATGATGATGATGAATAGAGAAAATGACGATTATTCTAACACTCCTATTATAACCTAAGATAATATAAAATACTGTTTTAATTATTAAAAGGGCGACTGTAGAAAAAAATTATGTGTGTTTTTCGAGCGTAAAGTAAAATTGCCGCTTTCGAAAGATCGCCGCAACATTATTTCTCAAGCGGCAATTTGTTACTTTACGCTCTAAATACACAAATAACTATTTTTTCGTTGGAAATTTGGAAACAAGGGGTAGGTAGATACGGAAATATTTCGAGATATAAATTGCTTTTCGCTAATTCTCTTAATGCTTCGAAATATCGACTCAAAATTCACACAAATATGTAAAATTTTCCCCTGAATCGAATGGTGAAGACTCGAATGTTCTCTTTTCAGATAGTCGAGTAACTTTTGTTTTGAAAAGTGGATTTTCGAAAATTTTATGACTATTTGAAGGCGAAAGAATGATTTTATCAAAAAACTGACTGTGACAGTCGATTTGTCGTCCCAAAAAACCCTTTACTACGGATTTTTAGCATTATTCAAGTCAAAAAAAGTATAGGAAGGGAAATATTTCGCGATATAAATTGCTTTTCGCCAACTCCCTTAATGCTTCGAAATATCGACTCAATATTCACACAAATATGTAAAATTTTCCCCTGAATCGATTGGTGAAGACAGAACGTTCTATCTTTCCTATTTGTCGAGTTATGAGTATTTTTTGTTTTGAAAAGTGGATTTTCGAAAATTTCATGACTCTATTGAAGGCGAAATAATGATTTTATCACAAAACTGATTGTGCCAGTCAATTTTTTGGCCAAAAAACCCATCTTTACGAATTTTTAGCATTTTTTATAATTTGTTTGTCGAAAATTTAGAACAAAGGGAAATATTTTGCGATACAAATTGATTTTTTCTAACTCCCATAATCCTTGGAAATATGGACTCAAAATTTACTAAAATATGTAAACTTGCCCCCTCTATCGATTGGTGAATGACTAGAACGTTCTATCTTTCCTATTAGTCGAGTTATGAGTATTTTTTGTTATGAAAAGTGGATTTTCGAAAATTTCATGACTATTTGAAAACGAAAGAATGATTTTATCAAAAAACCGACTGTGTCAGTCGATTTCTCGTCCCGAAAAACCCCTCACTACGAAATTTTAACATTTTTCATGTCAAAAAAAAATTTTGTTGTTGGAAATTTGGAACCAATGGGTAGGTACAGATATATTTCACGATATAAATTGCTTTTTCCTAACTCCCTTATTGCTTCGAAATATCGACTCAAAATTCACACAAATATGTAAAATTTTCCCCTGAATCGAATGGTGAAGACTCGAATGTTCTCTTTTCAGATAGTCGAGTTATGAGTAACTTTTGTTTTGAAAAGTGGATTTTCGAAAATTTTATGACTATTTGAAGGCGAAAAAATGATTTTATCAAAAAACTGACTGTGCCAGTCGATTTGTCGTCCCAAAAAATCCTTTACTACGGATTTTTAGCATTATTCAAGTCAAAAAAAGTATAGGTAGGGAAATATTTCACGATATAAATTGCTTTTTGCTAACTCCCTTATTGCTTCGAAATATCCACTCAAAATTCACAGAAATATGTAAAATTTTCCCCTGAATCGATTGGTGAAGACTAGAAAGTTCTATCTTTTCAATTAGTCGAGTTATGAAAAGTGGATTTTCTAAAATTTCATGACTATTTGAAGGCGAAATGATTTTATCAAAAAAGTGACTGTGCCAGTCGATTTGTCGTCCTAAAAAACCTCTTTTACGAAGTTTTGAAATTTTTCATGTCAAAAAAATTTTGTTTGTTAGAAATTTTGAACCAAGGGGTAGGTAGGGAAATATTTTGCGATATAAATTGCTTCTTGCTAACTCCCTTAGAGCTTGTAAATATCGACTCAAAATTAACTCAAATATGTATAATTTTCCCCTGAATCGATTGGTGAAGACTGGAACGTTCTATCTTCCCAATTTTTTTGTTTTGAAAAGTGGATTTTCGAAAATTTCATGACTCTATTTGGAGGCGAAATGTGCCAGTCGATTTCTCGTCCCAAAAAACCCCTTATTACGAAGTTTTAACATTTTCCAAAGAGGATATTTAAAAGAAAAAGAACTGCTGGCAATTGTAGATACACATAAACATCGTTTCCCAAGATATGTTATTGACGAAATGGCAAAAAACCAAAATATTATAATACTTCGACTTCCTTCTTACCATTGCGAACTAAGCCCTATAGAGTTAATATGGGCTCAGGTGAAACGTTTGGTGGCAAGGAAAAGTACCACATATAAAATGAAAGATGTCCGTGCACATTTTGAAGAAGCTCTGGAACAAGTTAACCCATTAACGCCCACTGTACAATTAATTTAGTGACCTGCTATTGCTATCTATCAGAAAATAACTCAAAGTTTAGTGTTTTATTCTTCTTTATAGAGTAATTAAAACAGTTTTCTTTTCGATAACTACACATTCTGTTCAGAAATGTGATGTGATGATGTACTCAATCGAGTACACTCGGCATATGAAAGAAAATTTAGATTTGTAATTTTATTAAAGATATGAATAGTAATGAGGATTTTCGTCCTATTAGTGCGAGACTCTTTTATGGAAGGAGATATGCAGGCTTACCATCGGCTCTCAAGGATATTGAAGCTTCTATAGTTGTAATTCCACCAGATCCTGATGTTGTTACTGACGAGGAGGATATTCAAGAAGAAGATCTTGTGCCAGGAACTTTTGCACTACCGACAGATGTTGCAGGGGAAGTAGAACTATATTATACCTCTGACGAAGATGAAGATGCTGTACCTTTGTCGATAAGACTGCAAAAGATAAAAAAGACTGACAAACCTAAATGGACCAAAGCTTTTACCGACATTTGTGTGTCTAGCACAAATGGATATAATGAACGAGTTGAAATCTTAAGGCATGACTTAGAAGATTTGAATGAAATTGAGGTATTTCATAAGCTGTTTACCGACGATGTTTTTGATAACATAATCACACTTGTACTCATCCCAACACAATAACCACAGCTTTTTTGTTTCTAAAGCAGATATAAAAAATTTAATGGTATTTTATTGTTAACTGGATATCACCAATTGCCAAGTGAAAGGTCATACTGGAGTCTCGACGAAGACTTAAGAGTACCATTTGTATCAGGTGCTACGTCAAGAAATCGATTTTTAGAAATAAAAAAATACATCCACCTTGCAGACAACACAACGCTAGACAGACTTGATAAAATTGCAAAGCTTAGACCGCTTGCAGATCGTTTAAACCAAAACTTTCAACAATGGAGAATATTCCATGAAGACCTATGTGTCGATGAATCTATGGTAAAATTTTTTGGAAGGCATACAGCCAAGCAATTTATAAAAGGGAAGCCAGTTCGCTTTGGCTACAAAAATTGGTTACTAAGCAGTGCTACCGGTTACTGCTATGTTGTGGATACTTAAAAATGTTCAACCAAAAATGGAAAAGTTCCGCTGGGATCGAGAGTGGTCTTCAACATGGTAGAAGCAGTTGCTTCGCCATCAGATCATGGGTTGTTTTTTGATAACTTTTTTACGTTACGATTTGTTAGTAGCGTTAAAAGAAAAAGGTATTCGAGCTACTGGAACTATAAGAGTACCCCCTCACCAACAAAAAGTTACTGCAAAAAAGAGAAAGATGGTACTTCGAGCACCAGTACGAACAAACACGAGGCCTTTTATTTGTACGATGGAAAGAACAACATTGTAACTATGGCGACCAATTTTGACACCATAGAAAGGTAAAACGCTGGTCGACCGCAGCTAAGAGAGAAGTTGACATATCACAACCTGCATTATTTAAAAATTACAACAAGTCGATGGGCGGAGTAGATCTATATGATCAACAACTGAACTGTTACAGAATTAGTGTACGAGGAAAAAAGTGTGGTGGGTGGTGGGTCTTGTTCACCAATTTTATAAACGCTGCAGTTGTTAACGCTTGGAGGTTATACCAACTGGCAACTGGCCAATGTGGATCCGCAGATTCCTTTGCTTGAATTTCAAAGAATTCTGGTCAGACATTACTTGACCTGTTATAGTAAATATACTGTTGTCAGAGACAAACCAGCCGGCACAACTTTACCAAGTGTTAGAAGACATGAAGGAGGGTACTCTCCAAAAAAACTGGCTAAACAACTGAGATGTGTCAAATGCCATCAACGAATTCGCTGTAATGTCACTCTTTGTATTGAGAGGGATTGTTTTAAATTGTTTCATTTAGAATAATGATTTTTTATTATGAAGTGCCCATTGTATTTATATGAGTACATATTATTATTATTATTATATTACTAATTTGACATATGTCAAATATAGTTACATTTGAAAGTTTGTTTAAAAGACCATTTTCAATAAAGATCTGCAAAAAACGCATTTTTTCTTAAAAAAAATCGTTGGCGTTAATGGGTTAATGCAGAGAGATGGCGAAAATGCAGAGAATATGTAATCAAAGAAGAGCAGCAAATGTGGAAATTAGACAATTTAATGGAATAAACCATAGAGCCAATAGTTATAAAGTTCGGACCAGATGAAAATACATCAGATTTTTCAGTTTCCCATAATTAATATTTCGTGTTCGAATAATATTAATAAATATTATTATAATTGACTCTGTAATGATCGTATTATTATTAATTGATATAGTATTATGTGGCTAGTCTTTGTCGCAATCATGTTTTTCATTTAATAGCACACCTACTGACAGCCCTTCCTAAAGGTACGGCTATGCCTGCAATACCAAGCAACCCGAAAATCGGATTTCTATTGTATACCAGCGTTGTACAGGATTGGGTAGACAGATAAAAGAATAAAGATTTGAATTATAATGTAAATCGTTTTAAAATTCTGGATTTTTAGTTGCCCACGCGGTAAGGGTTTTGCGCAAGTTTCTCTGTTAAGTTTTAATATACAAACCTTCCAAAATGTCCTCCGACGCAACACTTGGCATGATCTGCTCCTGCTCCAAAATTACAATTTTTAAAGCTCAACTCGTAGTCTGTAAGAAAATTTGGTTTTCCGCCAGGTAGGACTTTTCCATATAAAAAATTTGGATGCATATGAGCGACGTCTGTCGATGAAACAACATCTTGGGCAGGGCTAAGTTTAGGTCCAGGATCTGGTGTCGTCAAGTGAGCTTTTTCTGGACTGGGCGTTCCGGTGCAGGTTTCTACTGGATTAAAAATGTACGTCGTTAGACAACTCTTGTCCCCTCCTCCGCCACCCTCACCACACCCGTTTTCTAGTGTTAAATCTGCCCCCGCCAGTATGATTGTTCTTTTCGTGAGGTTATAGTTCGTGCAATCTCATGGTAGTGGGAACCTACAAATATGTTTATAGCCATAGACGTTTTATTTATATGGTTTATAATTTTGCGAAATTGTAGCACTGTACCTAAAGCGACCTACATCGATACATCAAAATTACCAAAATTTTCGAACCATGAATAAGAGCTATTTTAATCTGGCTCCTTCTACATTTTACAGAAGATATCAAATTTGACTTAATATAAATCCTGGTTTTTTCAGCAATTTTCACTTTAATATAATATCTATCATAAAGTGATACGTGAATTGGGATTTTGCAAACTAACGAATTTAAGGAAAGCCACAGGGATAGATGGCCTGAGGGGTGATATGATGAAGAGGGTATTGGATGACAATGGGGAGTACTTCTGGGAGCTATTCAACAGTGTGCTAAGGGAGGAAGAGTTTCCGGAAGGATGGAAGGTGGCCAGGGGGATATTGCTGAAGAAGGCGGATTAGAGAGGGGAAGCGGGCGGGGGACTACAGGCCCATCAGCCTGCTGTGTGGTATGGGTAAATTGATGGAGGGGATAATAAAGGATAGGATTGAGGAGGAAGTTGGTAGGAATGGAGATTTAAGGGGAAACCAGCACGGGTTCATGAAGGGAATATCATGTATCTCGGCGCTGAGCAGGGTAATGGACTGGGTGAGAGGGCTGGGGAGGGCAGCTGGAGAAACAAGAAATTGGCCCTACTCGTGTTGTTCGACGTCGGGAACGCGCTCAACAGTGTCAGCAAACGGGCAGTGTTGAGCGCGTTGCTGAGGCTTGGAGTGGGGGGAGGGTTTGGTTAACCTGGTGGAGGACTACCTGACGGGACGTGTGATATTAGACACTAGAGGGAGGAGGTATGAGACGGAGGCTGGAGTGCCCCAGGGCTCGGTTCTTGGACCGACGCTATGGAAGTGTGTGTTTGATGAGGTTTGTGGGATAGTATGTGAAGAGGGATGTGAGATTACGGTGTATGCGGACGATGCGTGTCTGGTATGTACGGCAAAGGGAAAGGCGGAGATAGAAATAAAGGCGGAGATAATGTGTAGGAAGATTGTGGAGAAGATAGAGCGGTGTGGACTAGAAGTGGCGGAAGATAAGACGGTGGGGTTGCTAGTGAAGGGACGGAGCAAGACGAGGGAAGTGGTGGTGATTGGTGAAGGGAAGGAGAATTCGGATGGAGGAGTTTGTGAAATACCTAGGGGTGTGGTTGGATAGTCAATTATCCTTCAGAACACACATGTTAAAGGCGGCAGAGAAGGCGAAAGTGAGGGTAGCATGGCTCGGGAGATTGATGTGTAATGTGAAAGGGCCGGGAGAGTGGAAGAGTAATTGGTAGGACGGTAGAGCAGAGTATGCTGTACGGTGCGGAGGTATGGGGTGAAAGAGCGGGAGTGAATGATAGGCCACTCCTGCAGGTGCAGAGAGGGATACTTCTGAGGGTGGTGCAGGGGTACAGGACAGTGGGTGGACTGGCAGCAGCGGTGCTGGCAAGGACCTACCCATTGGAAGTGATGGCTAGAGCCAGGAGTAAAAACTGGAGGGGTGCAACCAGAGAGGAAGAACTAGGAATGGATGGAGGAGGAACTGGAGAGAAGGTGGGAGGAGTATGAGGTCGCGCTAAAAGGAGCGATTGGGAATAGGAGATTGGATGGACCGGAAATTCGGGGAGGTAAACTACTTCTTGACACAGGTGTTCACTGGACATGGGTCGAGATTAGGGTACATCCACAAGATCGGGAAAAGAGCGACTAGAGTGTGTGAGAGGTATGAAGTGGAGCATGTGTTTAGATGATGGAGGAACGAGAAAGTGCTGAAGAAGTTGGAGAGGAAACTAGGGGAGGCGGTGTATTGGGAGAACATGGAGGAGATAATGTTGAGGGGGGAAGAGGAATGGATGGAGGTGATTGGCTTAGTAGAGTGCATGGTTAGGGGGAGAGAAGGTATGAGGTAGGAGTGATAGTTAGGGAGAAGACGACGGTGTGAGCGGAGAGTGTGCGAGGGACGGCCGCCCGTCTCGAAGTATGCTAGGGTAGTAATTCCGAGCCGGGGGTAACGGCGAGTTTGAGGTGAATTTGGTGGGTAGACATCCCCTTGCGGATGAGTCCGACACTGTTTGGGTCCTGGACCCATTCGAACATGAGTTTCCCATCACGACCCGAAAAACAAAAACTAACGAATTTACCGTTTTTTAATAGTACCTATATTATACAACAAGAGTTGTAATAAGCTTACAACTGAAGTTGTGTACTATGCTTTTTCTACGATTATTTTCATTTATAAAAATAAAATTTATTTAACAAAATTCGGGAACCATTTAAATTAAACATTTATTTATAATAATCAATTGTAAAAGTTTGGCAATTATTTATAACTATACCCTTATCCGTGTTTGGCGGTATTATCTCTTCGTCTTCTTGAAATCTTATTTCTCTCAATTTCCTAGTAACATCAACACCCTGAACATAATTTACAGCCTATTGACATTATCAATCAATTGATTCAAACAAAATTTCACATCTTACTAAACTACGTTTTAAAGTGAAAACCTCGTATCCAGCAATATGCCATTTTGTACAGTAACACGTAATATATGGAGTAATATTGAAGCTGAATCTTTTCTACTTCATGAGATGAAAACGTATTTGATATGTAGAGAACGTGAGCAGAGTTTATTAACTCTCTGACTTACGGCACCCTTCACAAAATATTTAATTTAATGAACTGAACATATTATATTACACTGTATTATAAATCTAATTAACGGAAATCCGATTAGAATATTTACAATCCAAATAAGAATATCGAATAATGATAAATGACCGATTATCCGAAGTACTCCGGATTTATGTATGAATAGTAGTTCGTGCCTTAAGAAGAAAAATCTATTTATCTATTTATCTATTTATAGAGATAATACCGTATGAGAGCAGCTCCTTCAATGACCGTCTAATTGAGTAATCCGTTAAGATAAATAACTGTCATGTTTTCTTGATAGATAGAAGTACAATAAAATGATAATTGATATTAAGAAAAGTAAATTAAACATAATACATAATTTTAATTATTAACAGTTTCAAGTTATACGGAGTGTTTAAACGTAATAAGTCTATGATTTATAGGAAACTGCAGCATTTTAGGATACTGAGAAATTTTCCATATTTTAGCCCACTAAATATTTTTATACCACTGGTACAGTAGTGGCCGCCTGGGGAGATTATGACTCCACCCGACCGACATCCATTCGTCAGACGAATAAATTATGATAGGTAGTGGTGTCGGTTCAAGTCCTTCCTTAATTATTAAACTGACAAAATTAATCTACACAGTGATATTTCTTTTTCTGACGTACTGAGATCCATCTGCAAAAGATATACCTTACACTATTTACAATTTTAGTATTGCCGAGAAACCATTTACTGTTTTCCAATATTTTCGATAGCAAACAAATGTTTTAATACGTACTCAGTGAAATTTTTCAATTATAGTTTAGTGATAAGATATAAAAAATAGCATATTATATCAACTACTATACAGTGCTTCCCAAAAGTCCCCTCCCCCCTCTTTTCTCTTGAATGGTGATACTTAGGCTGATGAAATTTAGAGGGTAAAATGAACTATTGTATGCTTCTCTACTAGTGGTAACAGGTGACGTAATAGGCATCGGTGACGTCACCAGCCAACTGAAACCAATAATAAATGGGACCTTATGGCAAGTGACACCTCGTTTGCATAGTACAGTACAGTAGACAGGTTGTGGAACAAAAACAAATTTCACCCATACAAATTAAATATGGGGCATCAACTTTCAGATGACGACCCCGACGGAAGGCTGCAATTCTGTGAAAATATGTCCACTAAAATTATTCAACAGTCAGACTATGTAAGGACAAATTTGTTTTAGTGACGAAAGTACTTTCTTCCTTAATGGAAATGTTAATACTCGAAATAAGAGGTATTGGAGTGACATAAATCCCCACGTTTCGTGAAAAATATATTTCCATTAAAAGTAATTGTCTGGGCAGGTATTTTGGGAAACTACATAGTCGGGCCTCTTTTTTGAAGTCTAAATTAACCGGTGAACTATATCTCGAGATGTTAGAAAACGCAATTGAACCGTTAATTCTTCAAATTCTGGAAGATAATCCAGATGAATTTGGTAACTTGGAAATAACGTTCCAGGAATATCCTGGTAGATGGATTGGACGACGCGGTCCAATAGAATGACCAGCTCGGCCACCGGACCTAACACCTTTAGATTTTTATCTGTGGGGATACCTTAAATCGAAAGTTTACGCTACAGCTCCTGACAGTATTGACATTTTAAAACAACGAATTATTGAAGAATGTAGGGCAATTCCTCCTTACACATTTTATCGAGGAGTCCGACAAGAGGTACCTCGGAATACCCGTGGATGTACTGAGATTATACGGTTGGACGTCACAACTGGTTGAAATCATTTGAAATTTTTCGCATTTTGAATTCGTTTTAGTGGCTGTTTGTTACAAGAAAAAAATAGTTTTGTTGATAATAGACGTTTTCATGCAATATATACTTTTGGCTTATAGCACATTTTTGGTATTTGAAAATGTTGTCAAGTTTTCTATTATCTTCGTTACTACTGCAATATGCGGAAAAATATTGTGTCCACAGATGTTCAAATGTAAGTGGTCTACTCGTGTGCTTAGCGCAACAGAACACTTTAAAAGCGTTCCTTTGAAACGGAATAAAATTACAATAATAGGGTGTAGAAGATACACAAAGAATCTTTGAAACAATGACATCACTATTATATCCGTTTACAATGCGATGATTTATGTGTTAATCGACTTGACAATATATATGATTAATAAACAAGAGGTTATCAGTAATTATTATAAGAGCTAATATGTATATCTATCGAAAATGATTTTTTATCAAATATTAAAGGCATATCCGTATTATGATTGTTTCAACCCACAATCTGTGTAGTTTATACCAAATGTAATTAATTTTAAAATTGGATATATCATAATATCATTATTTATTTTACTTGATTCCTTAGTAAATGCACCTTTTTGTGTATTCCTATTACTCCAGAAAATTATTTTTCCGACGACATGTTTTTGACATATTATTGTATGGACATTTCTAAGGTGACACGACATATCGTAACGCGACAGTTCGTAACCCCACAAATGGTAACGGACAATTCGTAACGGCGACAGTTCGTAATTACAGTTATTCGTAAGTAACGGTATAAATCGTAACGCCAATATTGAATTATTTTCTTTATTTTTGCTAACATTGAAACAGATTTTTATTACTGTTGCAGTTTATTACTGATGCAATTGAAGTTTATCATTAACGGACTAACGTAAGGATGAACATTTTTAACTCATTTCATATTATGCGGCAGTATAAATTTAGAAAATTATGCGAAACTTGTTACGTACGTATGTACTAATTTTTTGCATCATTAATGACATTCCCTTGATTATGTACTTGTAGATTTTCTATGTTGGAACGTGTAGTACTATAGCCAGTAGTGACAATAGTTCCATTAACGATATTTTCTCGATAAAAGCATTTTGGGGGTGCATATGAATTAGGTACATGTTCCATTAGGAAGTTGTGCAAGACACATGTCGCCATCACCACTTTTTCTATGTTTTCAGGTTCTAAATTAATTTTAGTATGGTAAATTCCAGTGGCGGCTCCTCGAAGGAGGCTAAGGAGGCTCGGCCTCCTCACCAATTTATCCAGCAAATAGCAATTACTGATCAATTTTGAGAAGTATTGACCATTTTTAACTATTATTGATCAATTTTGAGAATTTTTGACATTTTTCCCAAAATTAATGACAATTTTTAACCATTTTTGGACAGTTTTTGACAATAAATATCCATTTCTGACAGTTTTTAACAATAATTGACAATTTTTAACAATTTTTCCAAATTTTTGACCATTTTTGACAATTACTGGCCATTTTTGACAATTATAGACCATTTTTCAAAAAACAACAATTTTTGACAATTATCAACTATTTTTCAGAATTTTGAGAATTTTTGACAATTTTTCAAATATTTTGACAGTTTTCAACGATTTTTGTCAATTATTGACCATTTTTCGACAATTATTGACCATTTTTGACATTTATTGATCAATTTTGAAAATTTTTGACAATTTTTCAAATATTTTGACAGTTTTTAACGATTTTTAACGATTTTCGACAATTATTGACCATTTTTCGAAATTTTTGACAATTTTTCTAAAAGTTTTGACAATTATTGACCATTTTTGAGAATTTTTGACAATTTTTAACCATTTTTGACAATTTTTCAAATATTTAGACAATTTTTGAAAATATTTGGCAAATATTAACCATTTTTTCAAAATTTTGAGAAATTTCGAACATTTCTGACAATTTTTCTAATATTTAGACAATTTTTGAAAATATTTGGCAATTATTAACCATTTTTTCAAAATTTTTACAGTTTTTAACAATTATTAACCATATTTCAAAATTTTTAATAATTTTGACAATTATTGACCATTTTTTTCAAATAATTTGACAGTTTTTAAAGATTTTTGACAATTATTGAACATTTTTCGAAATTTTTGACAATTTGTCTAAAAGTTTTGACAATTATTGACCATTTTTTGACAATTATTGACCATTTTTGACAATCATTGATCAATTTTGAGAATTTTTGAACATTTTTGACAATTTTTCAAATATTTTGACAGTTTTAACGATTTTTGACAATTATCGACCATTTTTCGAAATTTTTGACAATTTTTCTAAAAGTTTTGATAATTATTGACCTTTTTTGACAATTATTGATCAATTTTGAGAATTATTGATCGTTTTTGACAATTATTGACCACTTTTGACAATTATTGATCAATTTTGAGAATTTTTTAACATTTTTCAAATAATTTGACAGTTTTTAACGAATTTTGACAATAATTGACCATTTTTGACAATTATTGATCAATTTTGAGAAATTTTGAACATTTTTCAAATATTTTGACAGTTTTCAACGATTTTTGACAAGTTTTCAAATATTTCGACACTTTTTAACGATTTTAAAAAAAATGTTGACCATTTTTCAAAATTTTAACAATTAGTGACAATTTTTAACCCTTTTTGGACAGTTTTTGACAATAAATGTCTATTTTTGACAGTTTTGAACAATAATTGACAATTTCTAACAATTTAGGATCAATTTTTCAAAAATTTGACAATTATTGACAATTGTTGACAATTATCAACTATTTTTCAGAATTTTGACAATAATTGTCCATTTTTGAAAGTTTTTGACAATTTTCCAAAAATTTTTACCATTTTTTCAAAATTTTGACAATTGACCATTTTTACAAAAATTGGACAATTTTTACCATTTTTCAAAAATTTTTCAAAAATTTTGACAGTTTTTGAAAATATTTAACCATTTTTAATAATTTTTAACAATTATTGACCATTTTTGACAATCATTGACTATCTTTTAATAATTTTTGACATTTTTCTAAAAGTTTTGACAATTTTCTAAAAGTTTTGAGTTTTTGACAATTTTTCAAAAACTGATAATTTTCAACAATTATTGACCCTTTTTTACAGTTTTTTTTATAATTATTGACCATTTTCTCAAAATTTTGACCAATTTTCAACAATTTTTATGTCCAGCCTCCTCTCTTAAAAACTTTCAACGCCACTGTTAAATTCGAAATCGTGGAGCCAGTAAACCGAAAGCGTTTTCAACGATCCTTCTTGCGCGAGATAATCTGTAATTAAAAATTTTCTTTTCATGGCTGTTTAAATCTGATCGACGATATGGCTTCATCGTCTGCAACAAAGACATACGGCAAACACCGTGAACTGTGTTCAATCTGTTCAGTATTTGGAAGATTGAGATGTTTTTTTGCAACTGTTCAAAAAACTTCGTATTCTGCAAAACACCTCCATCGGAAACTCTTCCATTTGTACCAAAATCTGTTAATATAAAGCGGTCACGATATGCATGGATCCCATTTCTACTCGATAGAATTTGTAACAACAGTTGTTTAGAAGACAGATAATTTAGATAAGTTCTGATTAACAATCCTATATAATTACATTACAACACCAATTACAAAAGTTAAACACGAAGATCACATAAAAAAACAACCATTTAAATAATGGAAATGACATGTCGAGAATAACGTACACTGCAGTGTTAAATTTCAACACTTAAGAGTTGTATTCTGCGACTGTTTCGCCAAGTTCAGTCTTATTAGCATGTTTCGCAAATTTGCGTTTACTTTTTTTCATATTTTCACTTACATTTCTGTGATTTCGGGACAAAATAGAAATTACTTATCTATAAAGTAAAAAAAAAATATTGTAACGTTTTCGAATAAACATCTTCTATAAAACAGCCACTTTATCTTTATCAAACAGAGGTTTCCTTCGTGTATTTAACAAAGACGGTAAAATTACATTTCTGTTTACGTTCCAAATTTTAAAGTTTCGCGTGGAAAGTTGCTTAAAGTTAAATGGTAATTTAAAGGAAGGGCTTATTCGCTTTTATTTTATATTCTACAGTGATTAGAGTATGGAAGTTGGTGTGCAGCAATAATGTCATGTAGGGTTAGATAAGATAACTCAAATTTTCGGTTTCAGCGGCAGTCATAGTTTAGTATAAAATTATATCTGGAAACATCTCAAGAGAAAAGATACCTTAATATAAATGAATATGAAAAACCTTTGAATATGAGAAATTAGAAGACATGTTGGATGTACTAGCCTAAATTTGTAACATGTCTATCGACCTGTTTCGATTTTACAGAATAAATCCTTTTAATTAGCGCTAGTCGTCACTAGCCACATCCAATTATAGTTCTGTGATCCCAAACTCTTCAACCCTGACCGTTAGACAATTGACGTCTGCCAACGGACGCTTCCATTTTTTGCACAACGCCACGTGAAACACCCCTTTCTGTTATCGACCGCCTAAGGTGACAGATCATCTTTTGCTATCTTTCATTTCTTAAGTACCTATCTTATGAATTTTGCTGTGGTAAGTTCAAAATCATAATTTATAATTAATAAGCTTCTTCTAAAGTACTGTCTGATATAATTTTCGTATGCATTCTTTATTTTTTTACAGAGATAGACGAAATTAAATTCAACACGTGGTCATAAACTGTTCTTTTATACTAATATGGTAGTTTTAAACCAAATAATATTTTATAATTCACTGTCTACTTTTATACAAATATTTTTAAGCTTTTTCAGTTGCGAAATAACTCTTTTAATTATAAAATAACATTTTTATAAATTACTATTAACCTATAAAATATTCTTTCGTAACGCCAATGCCGGTTTCATATATTTCCTAAGCACGATATTTTTTCATATAACTAAATAAATAAGTTTTTGCTATGATTAGTTCCTTTCGGATCATTAGTATATTTTTTTAATTTAGCCGATAATTGCTATTTTTACTGTTTTAACATGGAACATATAATGTTGGAAAGCTTTCAGTAAATTAAATCAATTTTTTTTACTTTCAAATAACTGCCTTCCTTTTCTTTAACCTGAAAAGCTGACCAACATAATGTGCCATTACATTCAAGTTCCTACATATCCCTGATCCACCTGTACTTCTAGGTAAGCACAGCCCCTAGGCTAGAATATAACCCCAAGAATATAACCCTAGGCTAGGATATAACCCAAGAATATAACCCTAGGCTAGGATATAACCCAAGAATTTAACCCGAGAATATAACCCGAGGATATAACCCAAGGATACAGCCCTAGCTCAAAATACCGCCCTAGAACAGAACTCATCAGTTCGGATCAAGACCTGACTTCGTCTCCAGGAAACCACTTTATCTAAGCTAAGTACCTATAAAAGTACAAATTCCGTTATTCATTTCCTGTGGCAGAATAAATTAAAAATTTGTTTTTAATTTTTTTTTTTATTAGAAATCCTCAACTATAAAAGTTGAGGGAGATATCGCCCGGGGTAATTTTTAGTAATTTGTTTTTATTATTAACTTTTATTCAAATTTTACAAGGCGTTTCTACCTTTTCCGCCTTAGTTTTTTGTAGTTTTTATCGTCAAAAAGGTAGTGGCGCCCTCAACTTTTACAACCCTTCTGTTATCCTTGTGCAGCAAGGGTCGAATCACCCTTGAGAGAAGTCTCTAGCCGGAGCCCTTCGAGCTGGTGCCCTGTGGGGTACAGACATTTACCGTTATAAATTGGCGCCCAACTAAAAGCACACATTTACCGTTACAAATTTATTTACTAAAATTTTCCCTACGTCAAGGTCACAGCCCTAGAGAGAGAAAAAAGAAAAATGCCATCTAAATAACAGGAATGGGTGCCGGACCACCGCAGTCCGAATTTTTAGAAATGCCGTATCAATGTTCTGTTTTTGGTCGCTGGACAGTTACATAAAACAAACTGACGTCTGAATAAAAATACAATTTAAAGTACGTATTCTGGTCGAGCAATACTGGTTTCCCATATTCAACAGAATATACCTACTCATTTTTTTTCAAAAATAAATTACGTAAACGTACCTCAGCTAACACCGTACAAAACCAACGAAGTAAAATTTATCAGATTAGTTTGTCGAGAAATTGGACTGGAAAGAACACATTGAAAAATTAACAGCATACTGTCCCAACATGATCAGGATCAGAGATCAGACAGACTCCTATTCGGAAAAAGCAATCCGCAAAGGCAGTCCAGCATTATAGACTTGCAAAACACAGGGACATGAGACCCAGGCAGATTTACTGTCTGTATGTGATGGTGGTCTGGGCTATGATCTGGTGGAGCAAATGCCAGCAAAATTTAGCACCGGACTGCAGGTACAAACCTGCCTGGCAATTTCGGGCATTTCGCTCCACTCTCACGGCGGCGCTGGAAACCATTTTCAACATAACACCCATTCATCTTCACCCTAAGATTGTAGCGAGAATGGCCACCTACAGAATATACAAAATGGATGGTTCGAGCCAATTAGTGGGCTGAACGCCATGGAGCTCTTGGCCATGCCTTCGGATCACATGCTCAATAAAAATTCACAGCGGCTGACCTTCAAGTAAATTTTTCCAGTTGTGGAAGAATAGGTGAGAAATCAACCCACCCTACTTGTGGTGGACATGAACTGGCTTACATACGGATCCAAAATGAACGCCCAAATTGGATCCGCCGCCTGATGCAGCCGAACAGAGACTGAACTTGTTGAAAGTCTTGAACAAATCATGGCGCAGAAAACCTACAGCAACTGAAGACAAATCTTTAAATGTTTGTTTCATGTTAGAGATATGTCCACATTTGATTAGTACAAAGATTAGAAATTTTAGAGAACATACAGTAAAGAAGTTACATCAGATGTTCAAAATGTTGTCCGTTAACATCAATACAAGCCATGCGATTTTTCAAACTTTGAAATACATTTTGCAACATCCCTGACGGCTCAATTATTTTTATCTCTGTGGTAATCCTATTTTTTAATTCCTGAATATTGGCAGGTTTTGTTTCATAAACGATGTTTTTTAAGTGACCCCACAGGAAATAGTCTGAAGGATTCATATTGGGTGATCACGGGGGCCATTCGATAAAACCACGCCTTCCAATCCATTTTCTGGGATACACATTATTTGGGTATTGCCTGACCACACGCGCATAGTGAGGTGGAGCACCATCTTGTTGCAGCCAAATATTGTAGCGAATTACATCGCTAGTATTTAAAAATGTCTGAAACACTTCGGGGTGATTCAAAGAATTAAACAGAATTGTAAGCCCTTCTTCATGTAAATAAGTGTTCAGTTAGCAACTTTCGCTGGATTCTTCCTGTATAGTGAACCGCAGGTAGTGAGGACAATAGAACCCTAATACCATTACCATTCAAATATATTTAGAAATGATAAATTTGCCGTGACAGTGCAGTGTAGTTGGGTAAGAATAAGATCTTATTAGGTATTTTATTAGAGATGTATTTTATTACAATATTTATTTCATTTATATAAGCAGCACAGATGTTGTGGTTATTCAACCAACCGATAATCTCAGTTTTCTTCCAAGCAGTTGTTGGCAATTTCTCTACAAGTCTTGAATGCTAGCATTATCTAGAACAATTATAGAATGTTCTGGAATTAAATCCAACATCTGCATAAAATACTCTTCAAAAACGTCGGCGGTCATTTCTTCGTGGTAATTTTTAGTTGATTTGAACACAAAACTTAATAATCCACCATGGATAAAACCGTTTTCATTTCCGATATGGGTTATAATAAGTCTACGTCCTTTTCCGATGGGAGTATTATTTAACCCGGTTGATACATCTTCGATGAACGCTTGGCGAGTGCTCTTCAAAGTCGTAACTACCCATATGTTTGATACGGTATTCCTTCGTTTAGCCAAGTCTCGTCCAAATAATAAATATTCCTCCCGGTACCTTTTAATGGTTCTAAGAAAATCCCTTCTCCAACATACAATGTCTTCTCTATCAATTAACAGTGACTTTTGGAGAATTGAGATACAATTGATTTATTTTATCCTGATTTATTTGTCCGCCTACGGTTTATTGCGGTTTTATGGTCCCTTACCTGAAATCTAGCTATCAATATGATAATAGTAATTATGCGCCAAGGTAGAAAAGTGAGTTATTATTGTCGAGGTCCATTAAAGACCGAGAAGCGAAGCTTCGAGGTCTTTAATGGATCCGAAACATTAATACACTTTTCTACCGTGGCTCATATAGCATTTTTTTCACTACTGGTATTTTATTCCTTTTAATATTAGTTTTTATTCATACGCATTTTAGGTTACAAAGTTTACAAAGTTCAGTATTATTCTGGAAAAAGGGAAGATCTAACAACAATGTAAATAATATAGGCCATATGACAAGATCCTTGCACACCAAAATTTATAAAAATCGTGCTATTCGTTTCCGAGATAATTGAGGCGTTCCATACTTAAAACTCACTCCATACATGTACTTAAAGAAACTTGGAAACTACTTTTATAAAATCCTCTAAAATATTTTATGAAAATTTGACGTACTTAGTTTCCATTACAAAATCATAATCTAACTGTATAAAAGAATAACGTTGGTGCTTTCTCTTCAATAATTAATATTAGCATATTAGTCAAAAGTTAATTTAAAAAAAAAGATGTCTAGAATTTATAAATAATGTGTTTATCTGATTTTACGAATAGTGACAATGACCTTTTAGAATTTGTAAATTGCCGTTATTTCAGCCATATGGGTTTTAAATCAAGATATTTTTAAAGTTGGCATTGAACGTAAAGTAAACAGATGAGTTGCCAATAAGGTTATTGCATTAATACATTCTTTATTAAATTAGTAATAGAAAAATACTAGGCTGAGGACAGTAAGTATTTTAAATGTACACGGAGTTCAAACAAACTACGCATGGTGATTTTTTTTGATGGCACATTAGGCATTATGGCAAAACTGATCTTAATAAAAATCTGAAAATCTGTAATAAGGGATTTCCGACATTGATCTATCGAATGAAAATACGATCGACTTTCGGTGACTTCCGGTTGTACCGGAAGTTGCAGTCAACTTCGTTATTTTAAATGAAACACCCAGTATATTTTCAACTTTTTGAATTACTGATTTGATTACAAATAACTTTTTCTAACAAGTTACAATACCTAAGTCTTATTAGTCCAGTCATCTTAGACCAAATTAGGTGGATATCTCGGAAAATCGACTTACCCAGTATATTACCACGTAAAAACTTGTATTTTGGCATCCTAAAACTGTTCTCAAAATTCACATATAATTGGATGGTCGCAAGTTTTAAAGTCCGAGGTCAAAGGTCACAAAATTCGATTTTTTTTACATTTTTTGCAAATATCTCGTTTTCTAAGGGTTTTACCATATTTGTATTTATTATCAATATTGTAGAGAATTAAATTCTCTACAACTTTTGTATTTAACATTTTTTCATTCCTTGAACTGTTTTCGAGATAGAGGGCGGAGAGCGCGCGGTCAGAGAATCATGTGAGGTCAACTGGTAGTCCTGATCAAAAAATTATTATTAAGGTTATAAATTATTGTTACGCGAGCTACTGCAATAATATTCTCACTTAGTGCCCCCAGTGAAATCCCCGTATGAGACGACTATGGCTCCTCCGCCCAATTTTCGAGAAGCATCCAGAATACGAAACATCGAGAATATCCAATGCGCCCGCGAGAACGCCGAGATACTTCGAGAATTACGGCGTGCGAGTATAAATAGGCCACCAGCTTCGCTGCAGGCAATTAGTCAATCAGTCAGTGTTGATACCGAAGGAAAGTAATCGCGCATCGATAAAGTGTTTATTAAGTGACTCTCATATAAATTATAATTAGTGTGCTAAGTGTATTACATAAATTATTAAATAAGGACCGTATTACATATAAATCTGTAAATATAAATTAATTGTAAATATAAATTAGAATAAACGTTACATTGGTGTCAGGTGTGGGGTTAAAATAAATAAATATACAGGAAGATGGCGAAGAAACTTTGTGAATTAAAAGTTTCAGAGCTTCGAAGAGAGTTGGAGGATTACGAACTGGACACAAGTGGGGTCAAGTCAGTGTTAGTGGAACGACTAAAAGAAGCTATGATTAACAATGGATTGGACCCGGAAACGTTTGAATTCACCGACGAAGCGTCCGCCTCTATAACCTCTTCCATAAAAAAACTTTCGGCGGACATGGAAAACAAAATGTCGGACATGGAAAATAAAATTTCGACGGATATAAAAGACGACATTTCATCCATGGAAAACAAAATGTCGGACGTGGAAAATAAAATTTCAGCCATGGAAAGTAAACTCTCGGCAGACATGGAAAACAAATTGTCGGACGTGGAAAATAAAATTTCATCCATGGAAAATAAAATTTCGACGGATATAAAAAACGAAATTTCAGCCATGGAAAGTAAACTCTCGGCGGACATGGAAAACAAATTGTCGGACGTGGAAAATAAAATTTCATCCATGGAAAGTAAACTTTCGGCGGACATGGAAAACAAAATGTCGGACATGGAGAATAAAATTTCGACGGACATGAAAAATGAAATGACATCCATGAAGACTGATATTTCTGCCGTGGAAGAAAAGATTAAAAGTATGGAGCAAGAAATGAAACAAAAAATCAAAGAAATCGAAAGGAAGACTAGTAATAAACCGGATATTACAACTAGGCAAGCCCCGAATAACGACGAACTGGCAGAGAAAGTAGAATTGAAACCAAAAATGGAAAACGATATTAACAGCCGAGTGAAACTGCCAACATTCGATGGTAAAACGTCATGGCCGAACTATCTTAAGCAATTCGAGGCGGCATCAAAGGCAAACAACTGGAGTGAGAAGGAAAAAGCGTTAAATTTAACTCTTGCCCTTAGAGGAGACGCTATGGATATCCTCCAGACCATTCCAGTGGAAGAGGCCGAAGATTTTGAACAACTCAAAAAGCGATTGAATATGAGATATGGCCTGGAACACCTGGAGCATCTGTACCAGTCGCAGCTGAAAAACCGCAAACAAAAACGCGACGAAACTCTGCAAGAATTCGAAGCAGACATTGCGAGGTTGGTGCGGTTCGCCTATCCATCGGCACCGGAGAATGTCATGGAATGTTTAGGGGTACAGACATTCATCGACGGAGTTCGTGACCATGAAATGCAGAGAACTCTACGCTTGGCTCGGCATAAGACACTGGTCGACGTACTCTCTGCAGCCTTGGAGTACGAAGCAGCTACACAGGCTTCCGGAGTATACGGCAAGGTGAGGACTGTAGCAGACGAAGAAGTTGAGAGCAAGCTCGACCAGATTGTCAACATGATGAAAAGCATCTCAAATGGAAAACTGAAAGCTGTGAGATGCTGGAATTGTGGAGAAATGGGACATGTACGCAGTTCGTGCAAGCGACCGAGAACTGCTACAAGCGAAGACGCCCAGCAGGAAAACTAGGAAGGGTCGACCTTCAGAGGGCAGCTTCGACCCGAAGACCTTCCAAAGACCCTCTCATCCTAATAGCCTCTCTGAAATGCCGCGATGATAGTGTATACGTGGATGGTGAAGTTAATGGAAGGAAGTATACACTATTGGTGGACACTGGAGCAACGAGGACTATTATTCGCCCCGAGACTGTCAACACCCGGAAAAGACTTTTACCGACGAGACTGCGACTCAGGACTGCCACAGGTGAAAGCGCCAATGTCCATGGAGAACTACCGGTGCAATTGGGAATTGGCGCAGAGAAGTTCACCCACACTGTCGTTGTCGCTGATATCGAAGAGGACATAATACTCGGAATGGACGTTATGAACCTACATGGCTTCCAGCTAGATTTCAAGAACCGAGTGATTAGAGTAGGTTCTGAGGAGGTATTCCTTCACCCACACGAGTATAAGACTGTTCAGGTAGCCGTACAGGAGGATACAGTTGTACCCGCAAGGAGTGAATTTTTCACTGTGGCAAGGCTACAAGGAACCGTCGAAGAAGGAACACCGGTCATGATGGAACCATGGAATCACGATGAAGAGGTTGGTCGAGGAATCCTGGTTGGAAAAGGGTTAGTCATGGCTGCCGAAGAAATACCTGTACGCATTATAAATGTAAATGACCATCCAATAACTATGAAGAAGGATACCAAAATTGGAACTTGCGTACCAGTGGCGTCGATAATTCATCAAACAACAACCTCCAATGATGCCAACAATAAATTTGAACAAATGATAGCAGTGGCTGGACAATCCCTTAGCCTGCAAGAGAAGAGAAAGATCAGAGAACTCTTGTTACAATACCGATCTCTTTTTGTACCAAAAGGAGGAAAGACAGGAAGAACATCTGCTGTCAAACACAAAATTGACACCGGCGACGCTAAACCGATAAGACAATCGGCTCGACGGCTACCACAGGCCAAAAGAGAGGAGGCGGAGAGAATTGTTCGCGAGATGGAAAAGGACAAGGTAATAGAACCTTCTACCAGCCCTTGGGTCTCTCCGGTAGTCCTGGTAAAGAAGAAGGATGGTACCACGAGGTTTTGCGTGGACTACCGGCAGTTGAACAATGTTACAAAGAAAGATAGCTATCCTCTGCCGAGAATCGACGACACTCTGGATACGCTGGCCGGTAGCAAATTGTTTTCTACCTTGGACCTGAAGTCTGGATATTGGCAGGTAGAAATGGATCCAGCCGATAGAGAAAAGACAGCGTTTACCACCGGATCTGGTCTATGGCATTTCACCGTTATGCCCTTTGGGCTGTGCAATGCGCCCGCAACGTTCGAAAGACTGATGGAAAACGTATTGCGAGGGTTGTCCTGGAAGACATGCTTAGTGTACCTTGATGACATCATAGTCTTGGGAAGGACATTCGAAGAACATCGAGAGAATTTGGAAGGTGTCTTCAAAAGGTTGCAAGCTGCCCAACTGATGCTCAACCCCAAGAAATGTCAACTATTTCAAAACAAAGTCAATTACCTAGGCCATGTAGTCAGCAAGGATGGTGTAGCTGTAGACGAAGAAAAAGCTGCTGCCGTACGAAAGTGGCCAAGACCCACCGACAAGCACCAAGTTAGAAGCTTCCTTGGACTCTGTACATACTACAGGCGATTTATAAAGAAGTTTGCAGATATCGCTAAGCCCTTGACACGACTTACAGAGGAAGCAAGGGAGTTTCGCTGGGACGAAGATTGCCAAACTTCGTTCGAAACCTTGAAGAAGCACTTGACTACTGCACCTATACTCGGCTATCCACTACCAGAGGGAGAATTCATATTAGATACTGATGCTAGCAATGTTGGAATTGGAGGAGTGCTATCACAGGTTCAAGGAGGACAAGAGAAAGTTCTGGGATATTTTAGTAAAGTCCTTTCCAAACCAGAACAAAACTACTGCGTCACAAGAAGAGAGCTCCTAGCAGTAGTGAAGTCCGTGGAGCACTTCTATCAGTATCTGTATGGGAAGAAATTTGTGATCAGAACCGATCATGCAGCACTTAAGTGGCTTATGCAATTCAAGAATCCTGAAGGTCAAATCGCTAGATGGATCGAGCGGCTCCAAGAATATAATTTCACTATTGAGCATAGAGCCGGAATAAGCCACAGAAATGCAGACTCCCTCTCTAGAAGACCATGCCCTGCAGAGTGCTCTCACTGCAGCAAAACAGAAGCTAAGGAAGCTGCGATTCGAAGAACCACGGTGACCACCGCCGAATGGACACCAGAAAAGTTGGAAGAGGAACAAGAGAACGATCCCGACTTGAAGAAAATCCGACATTGGAAAAAGGAGAACTGTCGACCTACTTGGCAGGAGATTTCAAGGTACTCGCCAACGATGAAATCGTATTGGGCCCAGTGGGACTCGCTGGTTTTGGAAAACGGTTTGCTACAGCGAGTAATCGAGAACGATGAGGGTTCCGAAAGTAGAAGACAGTTGGTGATTCCAAGAACAAGGATAGCAGCAGTACTGCGGAAATTACACGACAGTCCGTCAGGAGGACATCTAGGTGTGAAGAAGACCCTCCAGAAAGTGCGAGAACGGTTTTATTGGATGCACAGTTCCGAAGATGTGAAGGACTGGTGTAAGAAGTGCACTACCTGTGCTACGACCAATGGACCGCACGGGAGAAGAAAGGCCCCTATGAAGCAGTACAATGTCGGAAGCCCTTTTGAACGCATTGCCCTGGACATTGCCGGACCGTTTCCACCGACAGCAAATGGCAGCAGGTACATTTTGGTGGTGATGGACTACTTCACAAAATGGGTAGAAGCGTATGCCATTCCAAACCAAGAAGCCGCAACGGTTGCCGATGTGCTTGTGAAAGAGTTCATTTGCCGATATGGAGTGCCCCTGGAAATACACAGCGACCAGGGCAGAAACTTCGAAAGCCAGCTGTTCCAGGAAGTTTGTGAAAAGCTCGGCATGAAGAAAACAAGAACTACGGCTTTGCACCCACAGTCGGACGGAATGGTAGAGCGAATGAACAGAACCCTTGGCAAATACCTGTCTAAAGTAGTATCTAACCATCAGCGAGATTGGGACCAATATCTCTCGCTATTCGCGATGGCCTACAGATCCGCCATCAATGAGTCCACCGGCCAAACACCAGCAAGAGTTCTGTTCGGACGCGAAATGAGATTACCCTGCGACCTCGAATTTGGATGCCGACCCGGAGAAGACATAGCTGGTGAAGATTACGTGACCCAGCTGAGAAAAAGAATGGACGACGTACACGAGCTGGTTCGATCGAACCTCCAGATCGCTAGCGATAGGATGAAGAAAAGGTACGATACGCAAGCTACGGAAGGAGGTTTCCACGAAGGAGACAAAGTCTGGCTGCATAACCCAAGAAGACAAAAGGGTTTTTCTCCAAAGTTGCAGAAAGCTTGGGACGGTCCGTACCTCGTAAAGAAAAGAATCAACGATGTCATCTATCGTATCAGCAAGATCCCAAATGGAAAGCCAAAGGTGGTACACCGTAACCGATTAGCGCCATTTGAGGGTGACCACGATGAGGAAGTAAACCAGCTTCAGGAAGTAGCCGATCCTGCTTTTGTAGAATTCATGGGTGCTTATGGTGGTACCAGAAAAGCAAGATTCGGCGTCACCACTGAGAGACGACAAGACCTGCTTACCGTTCCGGAGGAATACTCACTGGCAATAAACATCCCTGCCAGCGTAACCGATGCGCGCGGACTGGCATCTCTGTTTATAAAGAAGAGTGGTGCACGACCTTTGGTAAACCAGTTACCAGTACCAGGTAAAGCTTTGAAGCTGCAAAATGGCTCCCGCTACAATTTCCACCTAGTGACGAGGAACACTTTCGACGAAAGACCAACGTACGAGGATGTCTGGGAAGCATTACGAAGCCTGAGGGAGCATGTGCTTGAATTGAACGTGCATAGGCTAGCCATGCCCAAGATTGAATGTAGGCATTTAGATTGGCGAATAATCCGTAACATGGTAGAAGTAATCTTCCGAGACACCGAAGTGCAGGTACTGGTTTGCGGCCATGCTCGGGAGACACAGCCAACAGAGAAGACGGTCGCATGTTACTTCCATACAACTGGAAAATGCAACAAGGGGACCAGTTGCCGATACAGTCATCTCGTTCCAGTTTCCTAGCTAGTTCCAGGAGGAACTGTCTCTTAAGGAGGGGGCAATGTTACGCGAGCTACTGCAATAATATTCTCACTTAGTGCCCCCAGTGAAATCCCCGTATGAGACGACTATGGCTCCTCCGCCCAATTTTCGAGAAGCATCCAGAATACGAAACATCGAGAATATCCAATGCGCCCGCGAGAACGCCGAGATACTTCGAGAATTACGGCGTGCGAGTATAAATAGGCCACCAGCTTCGCTGCAGGCAATTAGTCAATCAGTCAGTGTTGATACCGAAGGAAAGTAATCGCGCATCGATAAAGTGTTTATTAAGTGACTCTCATATAAATTATAATTAGTGTGCTAAGTGTATTACATAAATTATTAAATAAGGACCGTATTACATATAAATCTGTAAATATAAATTAATTGTAAATATAAATTAGAATAAACGTTACATTATTGCTAAATATATACTCTTTAGCTTGCGGCCAGTGTAATGGACAAGCTTGTCTCAATGCTGTACCCTATCAGACCGATATTAATGATGATAGAACCTTTGACCCAGAAATCATGAATGACTTAAACTTAAATGTCATTGAAGACTGTAATGAAGTGGAACTTGAAATTCTGCAGCAGCGGGACGATGACGACGATGATGAAGAAGAAGAAGAGAATTGACAATAAAAAATCTATAAAATGACACTTTTAATAGACACATTAATCAAACATTTATTTCTTTTCTTCTTTATTTATATAGATAATAAATATAGATTTAAGTATTTTCCTCAACAATTTTTCAATTACATGGCCAGGTAAGTGTTAAATAAGTTGACACTTTATTAAAAATAGATAAGTAACCAAAAAAATGAATTTAATGAAAAAGTTGGTGAAAAATGATAATTGTATACAGGGTGTTTATAAATTCATGTGAGAGAATTCAGGAGGTGATTGCTCGTATGAAATTAAGGTGGGTCTTTCCTATAACAAAATTTCCTCAGCCCACCCCTTTCCGAGATATCACCCTTAAAAGGTGGTGACTAAAATTGAGTTTTTATTTTTTTTCTATTCTATTCTAAAACTTTGTAATTAAAAACAAGGTAAAGGTGGTCATTTCCAGCATTTATTATGAATCGTATTACATTTTACATATTTACTGTTTTCCACTCAATTTATTAAAAAAATTATAAATTATGGAGTTTATTTTTTTTTCTCTGCAGCTATTGGTTTTGGGAAAAAAATTAGGAATACATTTTTTTTTAAATAAAACAAGGATTTTAAGTTAAATTTTATTTCATAAAACTTCATCTCGAAAAAAAGTTTTGATATGAAATAAGATAAGGGTTGCTAATTTCACCCCCGTATAATGTAACAGGAATATTGAAAAAATACCCGTGGCTAGTCCTTTGCGAGTGCACAAAAATTTCAGTTTCTAGCTTTACTGAAATTTTAGAAAAAACATAAAAACTCAATTTTAGTCACCACCTTTTAAGGGTGATATCTCGGAAAGGGGTGGGCTGAGGAAATTTTGTTATAGGAAAGACCCAACTTAGGTTAGGTTAGGTTCTATGTGAGTGGGGCCTTCTCGCCACCTCCACTGCGACCCCCGTTGGGTCTATTGTGGCTCAAGACCCAACTTAGTTTCATAAGAGCAATCACCTCCTAAATTTTGTCGCATGAATTTAGAAACACCCTGTATTTAGCAATAATGTATAACCTTAATATTACGATTTTTTGATCGGGACTACCAGTTGACCTCACATGATTCTCTGACCGCGCGCTCTCCGCCCTCTATCTCGAAAACAGTTCAAGGTTATCAAAAAATGTTAAATACAAAAATTGTAGAGAAATTAATTCTCTACAATATTGATAACAAATACAAATAGCGTAAAACCCATAGAAAACGAGATATTTGCAAAAAATGTAAAAAAAATCGATTTTTGTGTCCTTTGACCACTGACTTTAAAACTTGCGACCATCCAATTATATGTGAATTTTGAGAACAGTTTTAGGATGCCAAAATACAAGTTTTTACGTGGTAATACACTGGATATGTCGATTTTCCGAAGTGAACCCCCTATAATGACTGGACTATACAGGGTTGGGATAAAGTATGGAACCAAGTAAATATCTTTTAAACGAAAAGAACGAAATTTATGAAAATTTGCAGGTAAGTGCAATGGAACAAAATGCATCTGATGTACATTTTTTTGTTAATAATATACTTCCGGTTTAACCGGAAATGCCATTAACTTCTTTAATTTAAATGGGACACCCTATATATTTTTACAGATTTTGAAAGAGCTTGTTATTTTGAATTCAAACATACTGAGTTAAGTGTAAAAACGAGGATTATAGCACTTTAATCAACCTCCTTTGATTTTTTTGGATTAGAGCAAAAAACTATTTAGATAAACTAATTAATGTTATTTGTATGCATAGTAATAAATAAACGAGTACTGTTTAGTACGTCTTTTGTTCTCCAAGTGTCAAATTCTAATTGACGGAAATAAATTTTACAATTTAGAATGGTTCAATTAAGTGAAAAAGAGCGTATTGAAATTTTAATGATGATCGGTTATGGTGATCGTGTTAGAACTCATGAAGAAGTGTGTCATATTTTTAATAATTTGCATCCGGAGAGAAATCCTATAAATATCACGCTCAACAGTAACTAAAACATTACAACGTTTTAATACAACTGGGATGGTAAAAAATTTGCTAAAACCTGGAAGACCGCGGACTGCAACGAACGAAACTGTTAAACAAAATATTGCAGTCGATTTAGAAGAATCACCTCAAACTTCCACCACAAATTTGGCACTAAACGTAGAGGATTCATAGAGTGGCCTGCTCGTTCTCCGGATCTTAGCCCGTTAGATTTTTTTCTTTGGGGTTATCTAAAATCACGTGTTTACGTTAGACGACCAACAAACAGGAATTGAGACAAAGAATTATTGATGAATGTGAACTAATACGTGGAGAAATCTTGGAAAGAGTGACTCAAGAATTTGTTAATAGGATGGCATATTGTCAGCAAGTAAACGGCGAGCATTTTGAACATTTGAAGTAATTTTGTTTCTCATTATTCTAAAATAATGAAATGTACACCTATTGTACAACTAACAGTGAGTTATTCCTCGTTTTTACAAATTTTTTTACACTAAACTCAGTATGTATGAATTCAAAATAACAAGCTCTTTCAAAATCTGTAAAAATATATAGGGTGTCCCATTTAAATTAAAGAAGTTGAAGGCATTTCCGGTTAAACCGGAAGTATATTATTAACAAAAAAATCTACATCAGATGCATTTTGTTCCATTGCACTTACCTGCAAATTTTCATAAATATCGTTCTTTTCGTTTAAAAGATATTTACTTGGTTCCATACTTTATCCCAACCCTGTATATGGTTCTCGAGATACCTAATAATTATTCTATTAAAAAATTGATGTTTCACTGATTTTTAGAAACTCCATTACTTTCGTGATGAATGGAAATTATTGAATTCAGCTATTTTTTTCAAGTACTTAAATCATCATAATAATTTTTTATTAAATTAATAGTATGTAAAGTTATGTAAAAAATAGTTATTGCTATTTTTCATTATCCAAAATTAACGTAAATTTTCTTTCGCCCTATATAAAAAATTGAAAATGTTTTTCTAGGATATCATTGAGCCATCTCACAGTGACCGATATAATAATAATAATAATAATAATAATGTTTATTCATAAAAATACAATACAATTTGATAGGTAGAAACAATTACAAATATTTGAGAATAAACATTGAAACCTCGTTGAGGGCATAATAATGCCTGTGCGCGAGTTATAAAACTTGTAATAATATATAAACAACATAAAAATAAAACAACAAAATTTAGTGATAAGTTTTAATAGGGGAGATGTGGTCGAAGTCGGGAGTTAAGGTCTTAATATGGAGTTGTGAACGTATTCGGGAGTTGAGGTCTCAACCGAGTACCAAGCGTTTTAGCTTTGCGTTTAATTTTGAAATTGGATTCAAAATTTTGCAATATTCCAAAAATATGTTAAATAAATTATTTCAGATATCTTAAATTAATTAAATCATTAAAAATATGTCTGTTTTTACTAGCTATCCAGTTCTTTACAGAATATTTGTAACGTGGCAGTTTATTTATATCTTTAATATTATTTGGTGACATATTGAAGAGTCTTGGTGCAAAATAAGTCGTACATTGTTGTCCAACGGTCTTTAAGCTCATTGTGAGGTATGTACATTTATGTCTAGTAGGGTAATTATGTTGGGGAAAAAGTATATTTATATTTCTTTTAAATGTGTTTATGAGAATGTTTTAGCAGTATAACTGTCTCATGTCAAAAAAAGTACTCTCAATAAAAAGTGCATCGCTGGGGTAAAGTACTGGTTTTTTTAAAATAAGCTTTACTATCCATTTTTGTATATTTTCTGACTGTTTCAAACCAATAATTCCGTAAGTAAGATGCGACTGTACCAGAGACAGATATAAAGTTTTTAAATGGGTTTCATCTAAAAAGTCGCTTAAATATTCAAATTTATGTAGCAGCCCTTTGAGTTTATTGGTAATGTTTTTGACTTGTAGCTCCCATTTCAGATGCCTATCTATAATAATACCTAGGTAGGTACTTAATTGATGATGCTTCAGGGATTTGAGTGTTTTCATCAACATATATTGGACCAAGACTCGGCAAATTATTTATATAAAATGTGAATGGCAGATATTTAGTTTTTTCTATATTTAACGTTAGTTTATTAAGTTGAAACCATTTTTTAACTGCTTTAAAACCGTCTTCAATTTCCATTTTCAGCGTTTGTCAGTTTCTTGACTTGTAAGATACAGTCATCTGCAAAACTTATTATTTCTCCTTTTGTATTCAATGTCATCAGGCTGTTAATATATAGGGTAAAGAGAAGAGGTCCAAGTACAGTCCCTTGTGGAACCCCATAGATAATTGTTTTTGGTTCACTCAATACTCCATTCATTTCCACATATTGTGTTCTATTGTTTAGATAGATGGTAAGAATTGATAATTTAACAGATACTTTATGTAGGCATGAAGCAACTTAGACCAGTAAAGATACGTGAATGTGCATTTGCTGACGATCTAGTTATAATGGCCAATACAGAGAAAGGTCTTCAAAAAAATATATACATATAGAATAGGACTCTAAAATTGGACGGAATGAAAATAAATGCAAATAAAACAAAAATAATGATGATAACAAAAATTCAAGAAAGGTTGAATATACGAATTATATACTTTAAATACTTAGGAACAACAATTGACAGCACTGGTAACCAGGAAAGGGATATTATGGAAAGAACAGAAAAATCCATAAAATCTTACCACATGCTGAAACCTGGATTTATTAATAAGAAGGAAATCTCAAAGAGAACCAAAATGACAGTTTTCCAAACAGTTTATAGACCGATACTTACTTATGGCAGCAAAACGTGGGTACTGGGCCAAAAAATGAAGAGCAGAATACAAGCATATAGAAATGAAATACCAGAGATCTGTGAAAGGAATAACAAAACGAGACAGAATAAAGAATGTAGATATAAGAGGGGAGTTAGAAATAAAATAAATGCTGTACTATATTGAAGAAAGACAACTGAGTTGGTGGGGACATCTACAGCGAATGGAGGATACTAGACTAGTTAAAAATGTATGGGAAGCAAAGGTGATTGTTAAAAGAGACAGAGGTAGACCAAAAGAATCCAGGGATAACAACATAGCCAAAGTATTAAATAGAAAGAGGGAAAACAATGATAGAAGCAAAACAATTAGCAACAGATAGAAAAAAATGGAAGACTTTTGTTGAAGAATAGAATTAGAATAGAATTCGATAGATCAATGTCGGAAACCCATTATTACAAATTTTCAGAATTCTATTCTGAACGGTTTTGCATTAATGCCTAAGGTGCCATCGAATAAAATCACCCTGTAGCTATATAAAATAAACATTTTTATCGAGAGAAGTTTTATAATGAACAAAATTTTAGTAATGGATGTTATCAACGTAGCGGAAGAAGTGTCTAGAGAACGATACTACTTTATTATACGTTTTCTACGACATTAACAAAATTAATTCCAAGCCATAACAACAAACATTGTAACAATACATAATGATTATTAAATTATGCTATTTTGTAAAAATGGTGAAGATTTATTTTCTGTAAATTCCCATTGCGCTGGGAGGTTTGAAAATTGTATGGATTTTATTAAATAATTCATTATCTAACCGCCGGAAAATTATACGGGATCGAAGGATTATACTGGGCTTTAAAAAGGATTAAGAAGCAGATTTTGTGTTCATTTTGGACTATAGTTTATTGATGCTAATGAATATGAATTGTGGAAATTTAATAACTAATACTTAAACTCGCTTATATGTCTGTCCGGTTGTAGGTACATGATTTTAAACTTATTTTCCGATGGGTTAGAGACTTAAAATTTTGAACATAATTCAGAATTGGATGACAATAGAAGAAAATATGGATATCATTCTGACGATGATATGTCAATATCGAAATAATTATCAATATCTTAGAGTTTTCATAATTTTTTCATTAAATAGTGAAATTAATTAGAAACCCTTAGTTTCATTTAAAAAAGTAATACATCGTTAAGGTCTATATACAACATAAATTATTATGTCTTCTTAGACGAGTGGTATAGACGTTTGGCTGCGAAAATTATGTATTGTAGGCATACTTAAGTAATCATTTTTTCATTTGTTATATTGTGACATTTGTATTATGAATAACCTTCAATATAGTTCCTATTAATCCGTAAACGAACCAAAAAGTGAAAAATAAATGATATACAAAAAATTTTTAATATATTACGTTTTTAAAACGAAGTAAAAAATAATAATAAACGTGGGGCGCAAGCGACACAGCTACTTTCTTCATTTTTATAGAACTGTCGCATGCGCCCCACGTTCATTATTATTTTTTACTTTTTGGTTCTTTTCAAAAACGTGGTATATTAAAAAAAATTATTTCATTAATTTTACTTTTTAGTTCTATTACCTATGAAGTGTTTTTTTAGTTTTTTTAATTACACTACAATAGCTATTTATGATACAAGTGCGTGAAGTGATACTTTTGCGCACGAGTTGCGAAAATGAAAGGCACGAGCGTAGCTAGTGCCTTTTTTCGCAACGAGTGCGCAAAAGTAATTCACGCATGAGTATCATACAATGTTTTATCTACGACCACATTAAAAATACTGTAACGTTTATTCTAATTTATATTCACAATTAATTTATATTTACAGATTTATATGTAATTCAGTCCTTATTTAATAATTTATCTAATACACTAACACACTAATTATAATTTATATGAGAGTCACTTAATAAACACTTATTCGAGGCGCGATTACTTTCCTTCGGTATCAACACTGACTGATTGACTAATTGCCTGCAGCGAAGCTGGTGGCCTATTTATACTCGCACGCCGTAATTCTCGAAATTTCTCGCGGGTGCACTGGATATTTTCGACGTTCTGGCGGATCTCGCCGGGTGCGGTGGGTATTCTCGATGTTTCTCGAAAATTGGGCGGAGGAACCATAGTCGTCTCATATGGGGATTTCACTGGGGGCACTAAGTGAGCATATTAATGCAGTAGCTCGCGTAACATTGCCCCCTCCTTAAGAGACAGTTCCTCCTGGAACTAACTAGGAAACTGGAACGAGATGACTGTATCGGCAACTGGTCCCCTTGTTGCATTTTCCAGTTGTATGGAAGTAACATGCGACCGTCTTCTCTGTTGGCGGTGTCTCCCGAGCATGGCCGCAAACCAGTACCTGCACTTCGGTGTCTCGGAAGATTACTTCTACCATGTTACGGATTATTCGCCAATCTAAATGCCTACATTCAATCTTGGGCGTGGCTAGCCTACGCACGTTCAGTTCAAGCACATGCTCCCTCAGGCTTCGTAATGCTTCCCAGACATCCTCGTACGTTGGTCTTTCGTCGAAGGTGTTCCTCGTCACTAGGTGGAAATTATAGCGGGAGCCATTTTGCAGCTTCAGAGCTTTACCTGGTACTGGTAACTGGTTTACCAAAGGTCGTGCGCCACTCTTCTTTATAAACAGAGATGCCAGTCCGCACGCATCGGCTACGCTGGCAGGGATGTTTATTGCCAGTGAGTATTCCTCCGGAACGGTAAGCAGGTCTTGTCGTCTCTCAGTGGTGACGCCGAATCTTGCTTCTCCGGTACCACCATAAGCACCCATGAACTCCACAAAAGCAGGATCGGCTACTTCCTGAAGCTGGTTTACTTCCTCATCGTGGTCACCCTCGAATGGCGCTAATCGGTTACGGTGTACCACCTTTGGCTTTCCATTTGGGATCTTGCTGATACGATAGATGACATCGTTGATTCTTTTCTTTACGAGGTACGGACCGTCCCAAGCTTTCTGCAACTTTGGAGAAAAACCCTTTTGTCTTCTTGGGTTATGCAGCCAGACTTTGTCTCCTTCGTGGAAACCTCCTTCCGTAGCTTGCGTATCGTACCTTTTCTTCATCCTATCGCTAGCGATCTGGAGATTCGATCGAACCAGCTCGTGTACGTCGTCCATTCTTTTTCTCAGCTGGGTCACGTAATCTTCACCAGCTATGTCTTCTCCGGGTCGGCATCCAAATTCAAGGTCGCAGGGTAATCTCATTTCGCGTCCGAACAGAACTCTTGCTGGTGTTTGGCCGGTGGACTCATTGATGGCGGATCTGTAGGCCATCGCGAATAGCGAGAGATATTGGTCCCAATCCTGCTGATGGTTAGGTACTACTTTAGACAGGTATTTGCCAAGAGTTCTGTTCATTCGCTCTACCATTCCGTCCGACTGTGGGTGCAAAGCCGTAGTTCTTGTTTTCTTCATGCCGAGCTTTTCACAAACTTCCTGGAACAGCTGGCTTTCGAAGTTTCTGCCCTGGTCGCTGTGTATTTCCAGGGGCACTCCATATCGGCAAGTGAACTCATTCACAAGCACGTCGGCAACCGTTGCGGCTTCTTGGTTTGGAATGGCTTACGCTTCTACCCATTTTGTGAAGTAGTCCATCACCACCAAAATGTACCTGCTGCCATTTGCTGTCGGTGGAAACGGTCCGGCAATGTCCAGGGCAATGCGTTCAAAAGGGCTTCCGACATTGTACTGCTTCATAGGAGCCTTTCTTCTCCCGTGCGGTCCATTGGTCGTAGCACAGGTAGTGCACTTCTTACACCAGTCTTTCACATCTTCGGAACTGTGCATCCAATAAAACCGTTCTCGCACTTTCTGGAGGGTCTTCTTCACACCTAGATGTCCTCCTGACGGACTGTCGTGTAATTTCCGCAGTACTGCTGCTATCCTTGTTCTTTGGATCACCAACTGTCTTCTACTTTCGGAACCCTCATCGTTCTCGATTACTCGCTGTAGCAAACCATTTTCCAAAACCAGCGAGTCCCACTGGGCCCAATACGATTTCATCGTTGGCGAGTACCTTGAAATCTCCTGCCAAGTAGGTCGACAGTTCTCCTTTTTCCAATGTCGGATTTTCTTCAAGTCAGGATCGTTCTCTTGTTCCTCTTCCAACTTTTCTGGTGTCCATTCGTCGGTGGTCACCGTGGTTCTTCGAATCGCAGCTTCCTTAGCTTCTGTTTTGCTGCAGTGAGAGCACTCTGCAGGGCATGGTTTTCTAGAGAGGGAGTCTTTGGAAGGTCTTCGGGTCGAAGCTGCATTCTGAAGGTCCCCCCTTCCTAGTTTTTCCTGCTGGGCATCTTTGTTTGTAGCAGTTCTCGGTCGCTTGCACGAACTGCGTACATGTCCCATTTCTCCACAATTCCAGCATCTCACGGCTTTCAGTTTTCCATTTGAGATGCTTTTCATCATGTTGACAATCTGGTCGAGCTTGTTCTCAACTTCTTCGTCTGCTACAGCCCTCACCTTGCCGTATACTCCGGAAGCCTGTGTAGCTGCTTCGTACTCCAAGGCTGCAGAGAGTACGTCGACCAGTGTCTTATGCCGAGCCAAGCGTAGAGTTCTCTGCATTTCATGGTCACGTACTCCGTCGATGAATGTCTGTACCCCTAAACATTCCATGACGTTCTCCGGTGCCGATGGATAGGCAAACCGCACCAACCTCGCAATGTCTGCTTCGAATTCTTGCAGAGTTTCGTCGCGTTTTTGTTTGCGGTTTTTCAGCTGCGCCTGGTACAGATGCTCCAGGTGTTCCAGGCCATATCTCATATTCAATCGCTTTTTGAGTTGTTCAAAATCTTCGGCCTCTTCCATTGGAATGGTCTGGAGGATATCCATAGCGTCTCCTCTAAGGGCAAGAGTTAAATTTAACGCTTTTTCCTTCTCACTCCAGTTGTTTGCCTTTGATGCCGCCTCGAATTGTTTAAGATAGTTCGGCCATGACGTTTTACCATCGAATGTTGGCAGTTTCACTCGGCTGTTGATGTCGTTTTCCATTTTCGGTTTCAACTCTACTTTCTCTGCCAGTTCGTCGTTATTCGGGGCTTGCCTAGTTGTAATATCCGGTTTATTACTAGTCTTCCTTTCGATTTCTTTGATTTTTTGTTTCATTTCTTGCTCCATACTTTTAATCTTTTCTTCCGCGGCAGAAATATCAGTCTTCATGGATGTCATTTCATTTTTCATGTCCGTCATTTTATTTTCTATGTCCGCCGAAAGTTTACTTTCCATGGATGAAATTTCGTTTTTAATATCCGTCGAAATTTTATTTTCCATGTCCGACATTTTGTTTTCCATGTCCGACATTTTGTTTTCCATGTCCGACATTTTGTTTTCCATGGATGAAATTTCGTTTTTTATATCCGTCGAAATTTTATTTTCCATGTCCGACATTTTGTTTTCCATGGATGAAATTTCGTTTTTTATATCCGTCGAAATTTTATTTTCCATGTCCGACATTTTGTTTTCTATGGATGAAATTATAGAGGCGGACGCTTCGTCGGTGAATTCAAACGTTTCCGGGTCCAATCCATTGTTAATCATAGCTTTTTTTAGTCGTTCCACTAACACTGACTTGACCCCACTTGTGTCCAGTTCGTAATCCTCCAACTCTCTTCGAAGCTCTGAAACTTTTAATTCACAAAGTTTTTTCGCCATCTTCCTGTATATTTATTTATTTTTTTTTAACCCCACACCTGACACCAATGTAACGTTTATTCTAATTTATATTTACAATTAATTTATATTTACAGATTTATATGTAATTCAGTCCTTATTTAATAATTTATCTAATACACTAACACACTAATTATAATTTATATGAGAGTCACTTAATAAACACTTTATCAAGGCGCGATTACTTTCCTTCGGTATCAACACTGACTGATTGACTAATTGCCTGCAGCGAAGCTGGTGGCCTATTTATACTCGCACGCCGTAATTCTCGAAATTTCTCGCGGGTGCACTGGATATTTTCGACGTTCTGGCTGATCTCGCCGGGTGCGGTGGGTATTCTCGATGTTTCTCGAAAATTGGGCGGAGGAACCATAGTCGTCTCATATGGGGATTTCACTGGGGGCACTAAGTGAGCATATTAATGCAGTAGCTCGCGTAACAATACTTTTCCTTAATTATATATTACATAACCTCTCTTTTTAATAATTGTGTTTGAATTATTGCCTACCTTCATCATAAGAAATTCATTATCTGGTGCTCCATCTATAAAATCCAAAATCTGTTCCCTTATGAAAATTTTTGATTTTTTTGGTTCATGGCTCTCTGATTGTCGTTTTATGAAGGTAATAAGTTTATGAAATTTACTTATATCAATGTTTAAATTTAAATTTTTGGTAGTTTTCAACATTGAATAATGGGACCATAACGTTGATGATTTCCATTAACTTTTCCGAGAAATGAGAAAAGGTGAGCGGTCGTCGGACCGCCGACTGAAGCTGCCTCTTATGCACAATAAAATGATCATTTTTGACCATTTTTCGAAAATTTTGACCATTTTAGACCATCTTTCCAAATTTTAACAATTATTGACCATTTTTGACAATTATTGACCAATTTTGACAATTATTGATCATTTTTGACAATTTTTCAAAAACTTTGACAATTTTTGACCATTTTTTCAAATTTTAACAATTGTTGGCCATTTTTGACAATTATTGACCAATTTTGACAATTATTGATCATTTTTGACAATTTTTCAAAAACTTTGACAATTTTTGACCATTTTTTCAAATTTTAACGATTGTTGACCATTTTTGGCAATTATTGACCAATTTTGACAGTTTTGACAATTATTGATCATTTTTGACAATTTTTCAAAAATGTTGACCATTTTAGATCATCTTTCCAAATTTTAACAATTATTGACCATTTATGACAGGTTCTGACAATTATTGACACATTTTCAAAAAATTTGAGATTTTTTAACAATTATTTACAGTTTTTTATAATTATTGACCATTTTTTCAAAATTTTGACAATTTTTAACCATTTTTCCAAATTTTAACAATTGTTGACCATTTTTGACAGAAAAAATTTGACCATTTTTCAAAAATTTTGACAATTTTCAACAATTATTGACCATTTTTGACAGTTTTTTATAATTATTAACCATTTTTTCAAAATTTCAACAATTATTGACCATTTTTGACAACTTTCAAAATTTTTGACAATTATTGACTATTTTTGACCATTTTTTTAAATATTTAAGAATTTTTGACAATTTTTAACAGTTTTTAAAAATTTTTGACAGATTCTGACAATTATTGACCATTCACGTTTCACACTTCTTAATGACAGTACAAAATTATTACAATTACAGAACCTTTGACAGAAAACAAAACACAAAATTATCTAAGGTAACTTAATAAATATACAATAAAAAAGAGTGTTATAATGAAACTTCCATTTAAAAAGCATTGTTCTTTTTCGTACTCTTTTGGGTGTTATAATGAAACTTCCATTTAAAAAGCATTGTTCCTTTTCGCACGCTTTAGACGTATGTATAAAACGTAATTTCACGTATTTATATGAGTTTGTAAATGCTTAATTTTAATGGTGGTCGTAGATAAATATCATTAAGGTACGTTACATAAAAAAAATCGATTAATATTGTCATCGTGAACTAGAAGAATCCTAGGTTTCAGTTCATTCTTCTGGATTTTTTTTGCTATATACCATGATCTACAATTACATTTATACAGGATATTTTATCGGGAAAGAGTAATATTCAAAAGGCCAATAGAGGTCACCGAGCCGGTTCTAAAAATATTCCATTCATAGGCCTTTCCATTACAAATTTTTTTGTGTTAGTGTCAGCCAGCTGTTTCATACTGTTTTCTGTAAACATCCATCTTAAAATAGCAGTGTTTGAATTATTAATATCAACAAATATTAAATAAAGTATAATTATAAAAAAAGTTAAAACGACCGATTCGATCAAAGATTCTTTTATTAGGAAAGCGTAAATCATAAACTTTCTTGATTCTGACGAGTTACCAGAAGCCAAACGAAAGCTTGTATTACAAAAATTTATTTGAATTTTTAACATTATTTTGACCTCATTTATACGCTCTCCAATATTTGACATTTATTTCCAAATATTAATTTCATTATTATTAACATCTTAACAATTAAATAATTAACAAATTTATTGTTTCTACCCTTACTAAGTAGAATCTTTCCATAATTATTAAATAAAATCAATAAATAAAAAAAATCCACAACAGAAATATAACATTTGTTACTCGACCAGTAAAAAATTATTATTTTAGATGGTTGAAGTTATAGGGATGCATATAGGCATACTTGATCGAAAAAATTATAACAGCCCCCTCTATTTACTTTTCACCTCTTGTATTCCCATAGGGATAAATGAGTTGAAGGAACCTATATAAAAAAAATAAAACACGTTAAAATTTAAGTTGGTAATTATTTATAAGTAAAGCAATACCCCACAATCGTTTATCTTGAATGCAATTTGTGAAAACAGTTTATATGGTTCTGAAAACATAAATGTACTCCACATTTTACACCAAACACATGTGATTTGTATTTGCAACCTGCCATCTTACATCTTGAGTTATCCTTTTAGTTGTCAAACTGAGGAAAATGGTTATATCTATCATACCGTGCTTCAACTATAGGTCTAACTTCATTGCAGTGCTTCTTTGAAGGTGCAGGAGACAAGCTAGCAGTCGAAGGTCTTCCACGTGTAGGAGGACTTTTGAACAAAATCAAATGTTCTGCGACAGATTGTCTAAATGCTAATAAATCAAAGATATTCTTTTATAGAACGCCCAATTGCTTGACTTGTTGTCGATATTCTATCCACGAATTGGTTAGTGCAAGATCAACAGCATGAGTTATCATACACACAGTCCATTTCTTGGATCTGTCATATGATCTGTAAATACTGAGGAGAAAGTCTACTTTATCTACGCCCCCCATATTTTTATTATACAACTGTATTGATTCTGGTCTTAGAACTTGTACATATTGTTTTTCTACTTTGTTCCATCTTTTACAAAGATCTTCATCTCCAATTCCAACAAAATTTGATGCTATCACGACAGATTTATTATCGTACCATTTTATTAGTATCATCCCAATCGCCTTCATCATAGGGATGCGCGATACTATCCGATATTCCAGTGTATCGATACTTTTACTTTCGATACTCGATATTTTGTATCGATACTATGCCTTTTAATGCATTCCAAGTAACGATAAATTTGTAGGGTATCGATACCTTGCGATACGGGATTTTTAGTGGTAGCAGCAAGTGGCGTTATCTATAGTGATGAGCGATATCGTGATTGTTTAATCACGTTGTGAAATGATATCGTGCTTTTTTTAACGAAACTAAAAATAAAAAACGAAAAATGTGCAGTTTTTTGCGTTTTCGAGCTAGTTTTGAGGTTATGTGAAAAAGTCACTGAAGTAAAAGTTGTAGATTTCCTTAAGATCTACAACTTTTATAATCAACTTTTTATTCTAGGAGCTCAACTTTGGCCGGAAATCGCAATAATGTCATTTTCCACCCCCCCAAAAAAGTGTGTTTTACCGAAAAAACGTCATAACTCGAAAAATTTCCAATATTTTAATTTGAAATTTTTTTTCATGGTTTGTGACTATCAAAGCTACCTTCTACTAAATTTTCATCAAAATCGAACATTTTTTAACGAAACCAAAAATAAAAAAAACGAAAAATGCAGTTTTTTGCGTTTTTCGAGCTAATTTTGAGGTTATGTGGAAAAGTCACTGATGTAAACGTTGTAGATTTTCTCAAGATCTACAACTTTTATGATTCACTTTTTATTCTAGGAACTCAACTTTGGCCGGAAATCGCAATAATGTATTTTTCCACCCCAAAAAAAAGTGTGTTTTACCGAAAAAACGTCATAACTCGAAAAATTTCCAATATTTTAATTTGAAATTTTTTTTCATGGTTTGTGACTATCAAAGCTACCTTCTACTACATTTTCATCAAAATCGAACATTTTTTAATGAAATCAAAAATAAAAAACGAAAAATGCAATTTTTTGCATTTTTCGAGCTAATTTTGAGGTTATGTGGAAAAGTCACGAATGAAAAAGTTATAGATTTTCTCAAGATCTACAACTTTTATGATCAACTTTTTATTCTAGGAACTCAACTTTGGCCGGAAGTCGCAATAATGTTTTTTTCCACCCCCTCCAAAAAAAGTGTTTTTTACTGAAAAAACGTCATAACTCGAAAAATTTCCAATATTTTAATTTGAAATTTTTTTTCATGGTTTGTGACTATCAAAGCTACCTTCTACTACATTTTCATCAAAATCGAACATTTTTTAATGAAATAATAAATAAAAAACGAAAAATGCAATTTTTTGCATTTTTCGAGCTAATTTTGAGGTTATGTGGAAAAGTCACGAATGAAAAAGTTATAGATTTTCTCAAGATCTACAACTTTTATAATCAACTTTTTATTCTAGGAACTCAACTTTGGCCGGAAGTCGCAATAATGTCTTTTTCCACCCCAAAAAAAAGTGTGTTTTACCGAAAAAACGTCATAACTCGAAAAATTTCCAATATTTTAATTTGAAATGTTTTTTCATGGTTTGTGACTATCAAAGCTACCTTCTACTACATTTTCATCAAAATCGAACATTTTTTAATGAAATCAAAAATAAAAAACGAAAAATGCAATTTTTTGCATTTTTCGAGCTAATTTTGAGGTTATGTGGAAAAGTCACGAATGAAAAAGTTATAGATTTTCTCAAGATCTACAACTTTTATGATCAACTTTTTATTCTAGGAACTCAACTTTGGCCGGAAGTCGCAATAATGTCTTTTTCCACCCCCCCAAAAAAAAGTGTTTTTTACCGAAAAAACGTCATAACTCGAAAAATTTCCAATATTTTAATTTGAAATTTTTTTTCATGGTTTGTGACTATCAAAGCTACCTTCTAATAAATTTTCATGAAGATCGAACATTTTTTAACGAAACCAAAAATAAAAAACGAAAAATGCAGTTTTTTGCGTTTTTCGAGCTAATTTTGAGGTTATGTGGAAAAGTCACTAACGAAAAAGTTATAGATTTTCTCAAGATCTACAACTTTTATGATTCACTTTTTATTCTAGGAACTCAACTTTGGCCGGAAATCGCAATAATGTATTTTTCCACCCCCCAAAAAAAAAAGTGTGTTTTACCGAAAAAACGTCATAACTCGAAAAATTTCCAATATTTTAATTTGAAATTTTTTTTCATGGTTTGTGACTATCAAAGCTACCTTCTACTAAATTTTCATCAAAATCGAATATTTTTTAATGAAATCAAAAAGAAAAAACGAAAAATGCAGTTTTTTGCATTTTTCGAGCTAATTTTGAGGTTATGTGAAAAAGTCACTAATGAAAAAGTTGTAGATTTTCTCAAGATCTACAACTTTTATGATCAATTCTTTTCTCTAGAACCTCAACTTAAGCCGGAAATCGCAATAATATCTTTTTCCACCCCTAAAAAAAGTGTTTTTTACCGAAAAAACGTCAAAATTAGCAAAATCTCGGATCGTTAACGTATCGATACTTCGAGTATCGATAAATTAACATTCGATATTCTACTGTATCGATACTTTACGTTCCGATCCGTATCGATACTTTACGTTCCGATCCGTATCGATACCTAATATCGATACTTTCTAGTGTATCGCGCAACCCTACTTCATCCTCGTCCGATACATCAGGTACATCTGAGTGATCGTCAGTCTCGAGATAATGAAGAATCTTCTCATAAGAAAGACCTTTACAAGACATTATATCTGAAACGAAATACGTTCTGATATAATCACGAAACCAGAAATCAACAATTCAACAAAAACTAATTTTCTTATAAAAACGAAAATGTAAATCAGCATCTGCAATTGTCCCCATGTAGGGACATGTTTTTTGAGAATAGAAACAAACAATAAAGCAATCCCAAAACACAAACACACTAATTATACATGAAACTATAATATTTTTACTTTCCGAAGATCTATTTGCAAGTATTGTTTATCATACAATATCAACAAACTGTCCGCCAGGTACACAAAACCTGATCACTAAAACCACTGTCAAATGTTGGAATTTATTGATACGATTTTTCTACCAGAGATGGCTCTACCTGTTCTGATACGTTTACGAAGATTCCCTGATTACTTACAAAAACAGATGGTGGCGTAGAATGTCGTAAGAAAGGGTTTTAACATGATTACGTTATAATATCAGTTGTGGATGATTTTAAATTATCTTTTATCTGTAACGTAGTATCACTTATTCTTGTATTATAATGAATAGACATCTGTTGATACAGATTAAATTTGTTGCTGGGTACATCCGGTATTGGCTAGCACAAGTGTTGTAAAGATGTTAACAATTATTTTTGTTTAGGTTTCAGTCCTAACATTTTCAACAGAAAATAATTCATCGTGGGAGAAATCTAATCATTTCTTAACCAAGATTCCCTTAAAAGAGTAAAGTGCGCTTTATAGTATACCTAGCTAGAGCTAATATAGGAACTTGAAGTAACTTTCCACACGCATGCGGATAAACTGTCAAATGCATAATTTCTAACATTGACCACTGTCAAGATGTCAAATATATCATTTCTATAGTCTATTTCAGAAAGGTATAGAGTAATAAAATGGGGAATTCCGTCCAGTTCGGCTCAATTTCGGTGTCGGCCAAAGGCGTAGGTCTTGAAATAGTATTGTTTGTAATATTAAAATTTCAAGTAATTGCGTAAGAGAATTAGGAAAAGTATGTTCTCTGGCCCGAAGTGTCAATATCGAAATATTGTGTAGGGATTACTTAGGTAGTAGATGATACAGTTACGTTTTGCGTTTAACAGGTACCGTTTAACCTTCTATTAGTGCCTCTGCCTAATTCCAACCCTGTTTCAGATTCGGCTCAACCATGCGCCGCAAGGTGCCTTACCCAAAATTTTTAGACCTTTATAAGTATATTTGTTTAGTTTAACGCATCAGTATTTGCTGTTAAGCAGTAAATAGTGTTCACAGTATTATAAGATTAGTAATAAAATGGCGACATTTACACCAACGAAAAGATGTTCCAATAATTCTCCACTATCAGTTAATGATAAACTTATTGTTTTAAATGTACACGATTGCATAAAATTCGATTACCCGAAATTTACTGTACAAGAAACTGTCGACCGATGTTCCCGAATGACTGGAGTTGGAAAGTCACCGTTTTTAAATTATTGCGGGGGAGAAAGATGGCAGGCCAAGTGGAGCCTCCCAAGAAAAGTCCAGGCAGACCAGTAAAAGTCCTTGATGAAGACACCAAAAGTGGAATTCGAAGAAAAGTTCAATCTTTTTATTTTAAAAAAGAAATACCCACCCTAGATAAGATTTTAATGGAGCTTGGCCAGAATGACAGTATTCCGTTGATAACTAAAAAAATTTTATGAACCACTTTGAGAAATATGGATTTTGCCTGGGAAAAGCATAACCGTAAAGCACTTTTACTGGAAAGCGATGAAATTGTTTGCTGGCGACGAAAATACTTAAGAAGTATAAAGCAGTACAGAACAGAGCAGAAGACAATCTTTTATCTTGATGAGACGTGGATCAATGAAGGTTATACAGTACCAAAAATGTGGCAAGACAAAAATAAAACCAGTGCTCGCCAAGCTTTCGTGGAAGGCCTGTCAACGGGTATTAAGGTGCCTTCAGGTAGAGGGGAAAAGACTAATAATCGTCCATATTGGAAGCGAAGAGGGATTTTTAAAAGAAGGTTTGCTAACCTTTCAGTCGTGCCATACGGGAGATTACCCCGAGGACATGGATTCGGATGTTTTTGAAGACTATTTTGGTGAAATGATAAAATATCTTCCGGCTGATTCAGTAGTAGTTATGGATAACGCGAGTTATCATTCTCGACGCATAGAGAAGACTCCAACTTCATTTTGGAGAAAACAAGAAATTATTGACTGGTTAACCACCAAAAGTATTGAATTTGAAGATACTTTGATAAAAAAAGAACTATTAGCTATAGCAAATTTACACAAACATCGTTTTATGAAATACGCCGTGGAAGATATAGCAGAAAAACATAGTGTAACTCTGCTGCGCACACCGCAATATCATTGCGAATTAAATCCTATAGAACTTATATGGGCGCAAGTGAAAGGATTTGTAGCAAGACACAACACGACATTCAAAATGAAAGACGTTAAGCTACTGTTTGATCAAGCCATTAAGGAGGTGACACCAGAGAACTGGCGAAAAGCAGTCCAGCATGTCATTAAAGAAGAGGAGAAAATGTGGGATCTTGATTACTTGATCGATCGGACCGTCGACCCGTTAATTATAACGTCAAGAGGAGATGACAGTTCCTCAGATGACGAAGAATATTATGATTTTTTATAATTTAATTTCTGTATAATGTATTTTTTGTATAATGTTCAATAAAAAATAAGTGTACCTAATACTATGTACATAATGCCTAATTTTTATTCTGTTAAAATAAAATTCTTTCCTTTTTACGAGTATCCTGCCGGCACGCCTTTGGCACACTATTTTCAGTGTTTGTGAATGGATAACAATAGGCTAAACCCATATATTGACCCCAACCCGGGTGGTACTACCTGCACTTGATAAAAAGAAAGAATTTTACAATGAAATCAATGCCAAACTATGAAAGTGGCTTAAATATTCGTTGGGTCACTCTGTGCTCCCTTTGCATACCTAATGAGGTTTTATTACTCTATACCTTTCTGAAATAAATTATAATTAGATTTACCTATGTAATATCTAAATTTGAAGCGATCAATTTGAAAAGTGTAAGTTTTTTTATTTTCGTAATCGAGGATCGAACCCTCGTACTCAGAAGTTCGACGCTGTACCAACTAATCCAATCAAACATTTATAATAAATGGAAAATGTAATCATGTTGATAGGTATTTATTGTATATAAAAAGCAGGCTTTGACAAATTGTGGGAAACGCAGACATTATTTTGAGTATATAGTGAATGTGAAGTGCATTAATTGTGAGGTCAGTTTATATACCTACCTACCTGGAACTATCTACAATAACAGCTTTATTCGAGTTTTTGTTTCTGGTAAACCAATCTGGAATTGCGCAGAGCTAGTTGCGTACTTTAATCAGTCCTAAGAACTATTCTCGGACCGTTTGAAATTGAACAGTGTTTGAAAAAACCCGAACATCCCTCATGGTATATAGAACTGAACTAACCTAACTAATTTGACAATTGACTTTTCTTTGGCTTGGATTGTGTATTAAGATAACTCATTACTGTTGTGTATCCTGTATCCCTTGCACAAAGTTTTCGTTTTTGGCATTGTCTTTCTTGTAAGGCTTCTGGAATTATAACATTGTTGATCACATCAAGAAGAACATCATCTTCACTTATGGCGAAAATTACGATGAACTCTGCTCAAATATTTCCATGTTATCATTAACATCAATTTCGTAAATATTAAATTTGAAAAGTAATAATCCAAAACAGCACACAATCCGTCAATAAAACATAAACCTCTAACCGCTTTAGGCAAATTTTTAAAATAGCTCCCACCCTAAAAAATAATCCGAAAATCGTCCTTGCTCGAGACTGGGGACTGGTTTAGATGGTTTTCGAACCGTCCAAGAATTGTTCTAAAATAAAACCGAACGCCAAACTGCAGGTGACAGAACCATCCTGTTAAAACCCGAAGGAGCCAATTTCGTCGGCGCAAACTCCGGACAGTCTTGGAATAGTGATTGTTTGAACCCGAATAAAGCGTACAACGTATCCCAGCCCAGACATGCACAACAATTTCGTGGATCGTGAATACTGACAATAGGTACGTTTCCTCCGGGCGTACCAAATTTTTAGTCCGAGGTCTAAATGACGTCACGTGTACTTTACTTTCGGTGTAAACACCCAAGGAGTAAAATTTGGTACTCGAATTTGATCCATCTCATCTAGGGTAGTCCAAATTCAATTTTTAACGGTGTAAACACAGCACATTAGTATTCGTGGACCAAAGTGAGAGTACTGTACCGTACTGATTTAACATTATTATCCAATTTTCACTACTTCTAGGTTTCATCCATATTCTTTGATTGTTTAACAATCCCACGAAATTACTGCTACTTAACAGCAAATAAGCTAAATTGCTTCTTAAATATGGAGACTTCGATAACTCTATTACTACTGCAACTATTTTTGTATCCATTTTCAAATAAAATCAAAATCTACCATCAAATTACCTAAAGATTTAAGGTTATGTCATTTTAGTATGAAAATGTCAATTTTGGTCCCAGGCTTTAAACCTGTACTATTTCAATTCAGCAAAACAGTCAGTATAAACACTTATGTTCTAAGCTAAATAAGTCCACCAAATTGCTCCACACGGTGTAAACTAACCTAATGATAGCGGCAGTGACGCCACCAGAAATCGTCGAGGCAGCAAAAATATCTACTTTAAAAATCCTTCCAACAAAATCAAGAGCCAGATACGAACGAGCATGCATACCTATGAAGAATTTCTTAATTGGAGAAAAAGAAAAGAAATTAAATATTCATTTTCAGAAAATGTCCTTCTTGCATAAAAGTGAAGGCATCTTTAAAAAGAGAAATTTATGGATATAAACCAAAGAAGTCAAACGTTTTAAGCACCCACCAAATTAACGAATTCGTAATAAGTGCTCCTGACGATCAGTTTCTGTTAACTAAGGTGAGTTTGAAACAATTTCTTTCTTGGGTGTTTTACTAAGAGACAGTTGTTAATTTTTAGATTGTTTTAATTTTCGGAATTTCGGGAGCATGTCGCAAACAAGAATTAGTGACAATTACTGTGGATTATATAAAGATCTGGGCTCTGCGGCTATAATTAAGATTAATAATACAAAAAAACAATATTGACAAATATACAAATATACAGATATATTTTATCACAAATACAAAGAATATGCAGAATCAAGACCTGCAACACATGAAATAGTTATTTATGATACAAGTGCGTGAAGTGATACTTTTGCGCACGAGTTGCGAAAATGAAAGGCACGAGCGTAGCTAGTGCCTTTTCTCGCAACGAGTTGAATCTTACCAAATCTCACTTGGGGGAGAGGAGGGGTCTTGGCAAATATCACGTAATTCTTTTCTAGGAAAAAACGATGTAAAATTGCGTCAAAGTTAAGTTACATTAAAATAAAAAACGTGTATTTATGATCTAATTTTATCACTGTGATTTTAGATTACTGTAATATTCCCAAATACTAGTATTTGCTAGTCTTAAATGAAGGAAATCAAGCAAATTATTTTTTTTTAATAAATCCAACGCTTTTACACCCAAAACACAAATTTTGAAAAATCTCACGTAAGATTAAGGATGGGGGAGGGGGTCGAGAAAAATCTTAATACATCTCACCAAGGGGGGAGGGGGGTCCATAAAATCCTCAATAATGCCTCACGTAATTAATGGACGCCCCCTATGCTATAAGAACATTTTCCGTCTAATTTTAATTTTTTTAGTGTTACACCAATCCAAAAAAAAGGTGAGCGGTCGTCGGACCGCCGACAGAAGCTTCCTTCTTATGCACAATAAAATGACACCATTTTTGACAATTTTTCGAAAATTTTGACCATTTTTCAAAAAGTTTTGACAATTATTGACCATTTTTTCAAAATTTTTGACAATTATTGACCATTTTTCAAAATTTTTGACCATTTTTGACTATTTTTTCAAATTTTAAAAACTATTGACCATTTTCAACAATTATTGACCAATTTTGACAGTTATTGATCATTTTTGACATTTTTCAAAAATTTTGACCATTTTAGAACATTTTTCCAAATTTTAACAATTAATGACCATTTTTCCAAATTTTAACAATTATTGACAATTTTTGAGCATTTTTGACAGGTTCTGACAATTATTGACCATTTTTGACAGTTTTTTATAATTATTGACCATTTTTTCAAATTTTAACAATTATTGACTATTTTTGATAATTATTGACCAATTTTGACAGTTTTTACAATTATTGATCATTTTTGACCATTTTTCCAAATTTTAACAATTATTGACCATTTATGACAGTTCTGACAATTATTGACCATATTTGACAATTTTTCAAAAATTCTGACCATTTTTCAAAAATTTTGAGAATTTTTAACAATTATTGACCATTTTTGACAATTTTTCAAAAACTTTCACAATTTTCAACAATTATTGACCATTTTTGACAGTTTTTTATAATTATTGAGCATTTTTTCAAAATTTTAACAATTATTGACCATTTTTGACAGTTTCTGATAATTATTGACCATTTTTGACAACTTTCAAAAATTTTGACAATTATTGACTATTCTTGATCATTTTTTAAAATACTTAACAATAATTGACTATTTTTGACCAATTTTTAAAATATTTAACAATTTTTGACAGATTCTGACAATTATTGATCATTCACGTTTCACACTTCTTAATGACAGTACAAAATTATTAAAATTACAAAACCTTCGACAGAAAAAAAACACAAAATTATCTAAGGTAACTTAATAAATATACAAATAAAAAAGAGTGTTATAATGATTATCCCATTTAAAAAGCATTGTACTTTTTCGCACTCTTTTGGGTGTTATAATGAAACTTCAATTTAAAAAGCATTGTTCTTTTTCGCACGCTTTAGACGTATGTATAAAATGTAATTTCACTTATTTATATGAGTTGGTAAATGCTTAATTTTAATGGTGGTCGTAGATAAAGAGATTTTTTCTCAACTACAAAAATAAAAAATGCACCAAGCAAGCAGTAGGAAACAAAATAGGTTCTGTACCTAGCTCAATTGCAGAATTTTTGAAACTTTATCATCCAGAAACATATACTAGTCATTGTTTCCGAAGATCATCAGCTACAATTCCGGTAGATGCAGGAGGATATATAACCACTCTTAAGAGACACGGAGGATGGAAGTCTTCTGCTGTCGCTGAGGGGTATATCAATGACTCAACCACAAACAGGATGAATGTTGCATATAAAATTGTATCCGCAGTGCGTGCAACATCTGAAGAAACTATTCAGTCACCAATAAATCCAAAACCATCAACGTCAAACACTATTATAAGCAATAGATAGATAGATAGATATAGAATCTAATCTTTCCACACAAACCACTACAATTTACAAATTGCAGCAATAAAAATTTTACTTTTAATTTCTATGATAATGCAACCAATTAATGTAATAACCTACCTATACCTACTTGAATTTTTGTTACTAATAATAGTTATTGTTACTTTTTGAAATAAACTATGTTGACTTTATTTGTGACATTTTGTGAATTAATATGTCAGATGTTGATTACACATTATTTGATGAAATTATTACGTGGTCGTATGAAAAATACTATATATGACTCGTGCGAAAGCGATTTTTGATACTCGTGTGATTGTCGCACTCGACTTATGCCTCGTGCTACAATATTTCTCGTGTGAAAAATGTCACTTTCCTCACTCGTAATGTAATATACTATTATCTACGACCACCATTAAAATGAAGCATTTACAAACTCATATAAATACGTGAAATTACATTTTATACATACGTCTAAAGCGTGCGAAAAAGTACAATGTTTTTTAAATGGGATAATCATTACAACACTCTTTTTGATGTGAAACATAAAAATTGTCAAAAATGGTTAATAATTGTCAAAACCAATCAAAAATCGTCAAAAATGTTCAAAAACTGTTAAAATTTTGAAAAATGGTCAAAAATTGTTAAATATTTTGAAAAATGTACAATTGCCAAAATTTCTGAAAAATTGTCAATAATTGTCAGATACTGTCAAAAATTGTTAAATATTTTGAAAAATGTACAATAATTGTCAAAATTTTTGAAAAATTGTCAATAATTGTCAGAAACTGTCAAAATGGTCAATAATTGTGAAAATTTTGAAAAATGGTCAAAAATTGTCAAAATTTTTGAAAAATGGTCAAAAATTGTTAAATAGTTTAAAAAAATGGTCAAAAATAGTAAATAATTGTTAAAATTCTAATAAAATGGTCAATAATTATAAAAAAATGGCAAATGGTCAATTGCCAAAATTTTTGAAAAATTGTCAAAATATTTAACAATTTTGGACCATTTTTGACAGTTTACCATTGACTTTTCCGAGAAATATGCAATACGAACATTTTCCGTGTAATTTTTGATTTTTTTAGTGCTACACCAATCCAAAAAATCGCCATATGACTTCATGTATATTTTTCTTGACTCTTCCGGAAGCAGGTTTTGAGTTACATTGCACGCAATTTCTGTAATTTCAAGAGGAGTGCAATCAGATTCTTCTTCCATGTTTATTTAGCTTAACAATCAGTGTTTTATCAATCAAAATTTGAAAAATATTTTTTTATTTTCGTCGTAGATAAAATATTGTATGATACTCATGCGTGAAGTACTTTTGCGCACTCGTTGCGAAAAAAGGGCACTCGCTATACGCTCGTGCTTTCATTTTCGCAACTCGTGCGCAAAAGTATCACTTCACGCACTTGTATCATAAATAACTATTTGGAACTCATTGCTTTCAAATGCATATTTTACAGTGCGGAGTGCGGGAAAGTGTATTTTACGCATCCAGATATTTTTTACTTTTCCATAATCTGCTTTAAACAGTTGGCAACAAAAGTGTCAAACATCATTTTAATAAATTTAATTTTTGAAAGTTCTGGAACTGTCAAATAATTTAAATTTGACATTTGTACATATATCATATATATATATATATATATATGTCTAACTATTATTGTGGGGGATGCGGCAATGTGAATAAGTGAACTCTTTTTAGTTTGTTCTGAGCTTTCGGTAATTTATTATCACCATTATCAAAGAACTACAAAAGATACATTTATATCTATTTTATTTTTATTTATCATCTATATATAAATGTATCTTTTGTAGTTCTTTGATGGTGATGGTGATAATAAATTACCGAAAGCTCAGAACAAACTAAAAAGAGTTCACTTATTCACATTGCCGCATCCCCCACAATAATAGTTAGACCTAACTAGTATCGGCAACGAACTATTTCCTATATATATATATATATATATATATATATATATATATATATATATATATATATATATATATATATATATATATATATATATATATATATATATATATATATATATATATATATATATATATATATATATATATATATATATATATATATATATATATATATATATATATATATATATATATATGTATCATGTTATCAACTGTCAATAGAAAAATAAATTAAATAAAATTTATACTGATATTTTATGTTTATTTTAAATTATTCGTTACAAAAAATATTGTACCTAACTTTTTTGGGAAGGAATTTTTCGCATTCGCATTAAATGCAGCACTCCCTTCGATCGTGCTGCAAACAAACACGTTAGATAAATAACTATTTCATTACGAGTCCAGAAAATACCCTTTTCCCGTGCGAGTGTGACAATTACACGCGTGAGGCGCAGCCGAACACGGGAAGTCATGCAACTTGGTGCAAGTTAACTAGACTTGCTATGTTAAGGCTCGTATCCACTTGCAAGTAAATTTGCTTAGACAACTCTCACAAGTAACTTGCAACGTGTGTAAACAGCAGAGCTAGAGAAATTTTGCTGAAAGTTTACTTGCGCGCCAAGTACTTGCCTACTTGCTAGAGCTTGTTGTGTACACGGCTGATCTAAGCAAATCAGTTTGCTGTTTTTAATTTCGAGACTGTCCCGAAATATTTGCAGCAAGTAATCAAATAATAAATATAATTTCTGCAAAAATGGAAGAACGCCGTGTATGGAATAGGGATGAAACTTTTAAGTTGATTGAAAATTTAGAACTGTACCCAAAATTGTGGAAGATACTCGCAAAGATTTCAAAAATAGAGTGAAAAAGCAAGGCGCATTTAAAACGTTAGCAGCACTTTTCGACACATCTGAACATGGAATTCAGCGCAAGCTACATAACTTGAGAACACAACTGAATCAGGAGAGGAGAAAAATTCAAAAAAAGAAGAGTGGACAGGGAACAAATGAATTGTATAAAAGTACATGGGATTTGTTTGTATGTATATATGTCACAACCGCAGCAGCCACTCGCCGAGACGACATTTTTTCGGTAAAAAAGCAACTGTGTGTACACGTTTCAGTAGGAACTTGAAGCAAACGAGGTTGCTAAAGTAATTTGACACAATAATTTTGAAAACAATTACAATACAGTGTAGACACGCCCGCAAGTACTTGCTGAAAAAACTATCGCAAGTTACTTGCAAGTGGACACGAGCCTTTAGAGAGGTCGCAGCTATTGCAAGCAAGCTTATCTTATACTACATTGTTTCTTTCTAAGGTAGATATTTAGTAGTAGTATTATGAATTGATTTCTTCAGTACATACAAGCAAACTTAACGTTTTGTAAATATTGAGAAAAAATACTAGTCAACCTTGTAGTTACTGGAGTCGACAAGAGCATCCTGTGACAATTCGGAGGTTGTGTTGAAAATAATTTTTTCTACAACTGCTATGAAAAGTGACGTATTCCTCATACCTTACTTGATTTCAAAACCAAATATTGCTCATACTGTGAGAAATAATATTTCTCACGGCACTTTGTCCACGCCACATATATTTATATGGAGAATCAAATAAAATCGACAAAAACTTAGTAGGCTACTGTCGTCTTTAAATACCTACTTAGTTGTCACAAAACTGTCAGGTTATATTAGAAAACGTGTTAAAAATTTTAAAAAATGTCAAAAATTTTGAAATATGGTCAAAAATTGTCAAAAATTTGGAAAAATGGTCAATAATTGTCAAAAATTGTCAAAAACTGTCAAAGTTTAGAAAAAATGGTAAATAATTACCAAATATTTTCAAAAATTGTCAAAAATTTGGAAAAATGGTTAATAATTGTCAAAAATTGTCAAAAACGGTCAAAATTTTGAAAAAATGGTCAATAATTAAAAAAACTGTCAAAAATGGTCAATAATTGTTAAAAATTGTCAAAGATTTGGAAAAATTGTCAATAATGGTCAATAATTGGCAGAATCTGTCAAAAATTGTCAAATATTTTAAAAAATGGACAAAAATAGTCAATAATTGTTAAAATTTTGAAAAATTGGTCGAAAATTGTTAAAATTTTGAAAAAATTGTCAATAACTATAAAAAAATGTCAAAAATGGTCAATAATTGTTGAAAATTGTCAAAATTTTTGAAAAGTTGTCAAAAATGGTCAATAATTGTTAAAATTTGGAAAAATGGACTAAAATGGTCAAATTTTTTGAAAAATTGTCAAAATTGATCAATAATTGTCAAAAATGGTCAATAATTGTTAAAATTTGAAAAAATGGTCAAAAATTTTGAAAAATTGTCAAAAATGATCAATAATTGTCAAAACTGTCAAAATTGGTCAATAATTGCTAAAATTTGAAAAAATAGTCAAAAATTGTCAAAATTCTGAAAAAATGGTCAATAATTATAAAAAACTGTCAAAAATGGTCAGTAACTGTAAAAAATTGTCAAAATTTTTGAAAAATGGTCAAAGTTTTTGAAAAATTCTCAAAATGGTCAATAATTGTCAAAAATGATCAATAATTGTCAAAACTGTCAAAATTGGTCTATAATTGTCAAAAATGGTCAATAATTGTTAAAATTTAAAAAAACTGTCAAAAATTTTTAAAAAATGGTCAATAATTGTCAAAAATTATCAAAATTTTTAAAAAATGGTCAAAAATTTACGAAAAATGGTCAAAATGGTCATTCTATTGTGCATAAGAAGCAAGCTTCTATCGGCGGTCCGACGACCGCTCACCTTTTATTTTTGTTTTACTAACCATAAAAATAAATATTAAGTTACTTTACTTGTATTCTTTAAAAATTTGTGCAGTTGTAGAAAAAGTATTGTGTGCAACATGTGGGGAAAGTACTTTTCTCACTCGTGTGTTTGCCACAAACTTCCCCACTTGTTGCACAATATACTATTTTCTACTAGCGTGCGGAAAAGTCCACTTTTCCGCACTAGTCACTTAGAGCGGTTACGTTTTGGAGGAGTATACTGACATTTGAATATTTAAAATATAGTTCCCATCGCCACGGTTGCAACAATTAGTGCTGACAAAGCAGTGGAAAACCGAAATCTGACTTCATTGGAAAACATTTAGGCCTCTGCAATTAATGTGCAGAATGCTACAAATTGCACGTTCAATGTTAATATTAATAATAATTAATTTGTTGATATGTATTTAATAATAAATGTTTCTTTATGTTAACTTTTGGGTTTTTTGCGTACGCTATTAGAAAAAATAGTGTACCTAACACGTGCGTAAAGTGACACACAATTGCAATCGCGTGCGGAAAAGTATCACTTTCCGCACTTGTTAGGTAAACTACTATTAATAGCGGCTTAGGATAGAAATTTTCCGGAACCGGTTGGAAAGTTGCTCTGTATAGAAATTTTAAACTCGGTCAAATTAGTTAAAAACATAACGGGTGCAGTTCGATCATAATAATTATTACGTAACAATAGCCGCCTAAACACCAGAAAAGCGTTAACTTGACACCAATTCCAACGCCATAATTAGGTTAATTGACATAAATGTAACATACAGAGTGATTCCAGGATGTATATACCATATGATTAAAAATATAAAGAGTTATAATTTATCGAATATAATATGATTTTTGCAATTCCGAGACTAAAGTAGTCACTTTAGTCTCACATGTTAGAGACTAAAGTGTCACTTTTAGACCCAAGGGACATAAAGTGACAGTTAAAATCCCAAGGGATTTAAAGTACAAATAAAAACGTACCATAGTAACATTAATCTTTATTTGTTGAATTAAAATGATAAGTAATGTTCACATTATTGCAGTTAACCAAACTAATTACACGATTATCAATATCAGAAATAGATAAACTACATGATCTTGAACAGACAGAAGTGAATATTGTTTATTGTGCTAGGGCTTCAAATGTAAGTAGTATTTATTTTTATTAAAAATGTATGTAGAATTACCGGAATTGCAAAAAATAGCGTATACACCTCTCGACTAAAATGACATTAATCCTTTAGGTAGATTGCTGCCCTCGGGCTCCACCCGCGGGATTAAATGGGTCACTTTAGTCGCTTGTTGCATAATATACTATTATACAATTATTTCTAGATCGTTTAGATTATTTAAATACTCTTCGAATTAAGTAATATAGGGTGTTTCATGGGGAATGGGCCTAACTTTAACTGTAGATGGACATCAATCACTTTGGTGGTTCCAAAAAAACTATATTTCACTTTATAATTTGGCCCATTTCTTTCAAACCTTTATTTTGAAATTTGGTACACGTTTTATCCATTACCTGGAAACTCCATCAAAGTATCACCAAAAAAAGAATCCAGGTACGGATTAACAAAAAATGTCCTAAAAACAACACCCTGTATATAGACTTTTTGTTTAACTGCGCTTCATAATTTGAAAGAGCATAAAAAATTGAATCTACTTATTTGTTTTTTAGTTATTACTTAATTATCAATCAAATAAATAATATATTAAAAACAAAAAATAAAATCACAGAAGGACGTCACTTATTTTTCTTTCTTTTTATTAAAATATTGGTTACAGTTATACAATTTCGCAAAACCATAATAGTTAAAAACGCGCATGTTTCAATAATAAAAGCTTTACCTATTATTTAGTTTAGAGTATATGGTCAAACTAATTATGCTTTACATTATTCCTCCATCTAAAACTGTCACAAAACAAAAAAAAGTCAAGGACACACGCGAATCATACCGTGTCAAAAGCAAAGAGAGAGAAAAATCGAGGTGCACGATACTCCGCATCCGATATCCGCTGAAGGAGGCGTCCGTGTACACTTCAACGAAACTGATGTTAGCACTACTGAATGTTCCGCTAACAATAATTACGCTGTTACGTAACCGATGGCGAGGACGCCCGAGGAGGAGAAGGCCACGACGACGTCGACGCAAAGGATCAGCGTCGGAATACTATTTCTATGACCCTTGTAGCCGTTAACTCAGGACACGGTGTCGCTTTCTGAAGAAACCGTACAAGAGATATAGGCCATTAGAAAAGGGAAGCAGAGATGTATATTGAGTAAGGTTTAAAGGGATTACTGAAACTTTTTAAGGCGATGATTCATTATATTAGGTTCAACACGGTGGAACGGGGCTTCATGATACTTCACGATACCTTACAATTTATTTACATTTATCATAAAATTTCAAATTAAACTAACTGTTAATAATTAATTCCACTATTTAATGAAAAAAATTGATGAAAATTTAAAAAAATTATTTATAATTACATATTTCGATAGTTGCATATCATCGTCAGAATGACAGAAGTTACATTTTTTGTAATACCTACTTGATGTTTAATATTTTGGCTAGACCAAATGTGATTAACTTAAAATATATGAATAAAAAAAAGAAGAAGATATGATATTACAAATATTAAAGCTTAGGCTATGGGGACATCCTGGATATCTTTTCCCATTTAAGATCAGTATAACGGTGCAATGATAAGAGCTCCCTAGATTTATCTGTTCATTGACAACTTCATATTGTAGATCTCTTAAGTGTCTTCTAATTTCTAATTCTTCAAGGAAATCTAGTTCTTGTTTCTTATCACAAATATGCAGTACTTCACCCCCATTAACCTAGCAGAACCATTTCGGAAATTTGAATTTTTCATTATGCCATAATTTGTCGCTAATTTATTACCATAATTAAAAATTTGTCGCTCGTCGTTATTTAAAAAAACCCATGGTTCTGCTAGGTTGATATTAAGCTAGCAGAACCACTTTTTATCTATCAACTTTTGAAAAAAACTGATATTACCATAATTTGTCGCTAATTTATCGCTCTTTTATTACCACAATTAAAAATTTGTCGCTCGTCGCTTTTTCAAAAAAATCCAAGAATTTGCTAAGCTTATACGAGTTTACATCTGCCGGTATACGAAGTTAGTTCGACCACCCCAAAAATAGTTCAAAGAAACGCTCCTCAGCCGCCAAAAGCACCAACAAATGGTCCTTTGTAATTGGTTATGGTATCCATATGATATCATACAAACTATATACGTATATTGATATTACCAACCTGATTCTGTTATACTGGATTCTTCAGCACCACCCCATCCTTGGAACAAACTCTGCTACCTTTCAATGATAAGTATAGCAAAATGTTTGCTAATGAAGTTGCATTCATTAATTGAATAGATGAGGCTTTTACTTGATGAAGATCCATACTACTGATGAAATAAAACAAATTAATTTGTTTAAATCTTCATTATTTATTTTGAACTGACGTTCAAATTAAAATTAGTGACGCGTTTCGCTACACAGTAGCTTTTTCAAACTAGTGAAGCTACAATGAAAAACTTTTAATTTATATAGTGCCTTAATACGGAATTCTAAGATATTGACAAAAGTATTAAAAATGGGGATAAGTACAAAAAGTGCCTAAATACGGAATTCTAAGATATTGACAAAAGTATTATAATATATTTAAATAGGTATAAGTACAAAAAGTGTCTAAATACGGGATTCTAAGAAAGTTACAAAGGTATTGAAAAAAGGTACCTGGGAAATTGATCAACAACTATCACATTTTCTAGGTAAAAAGGTTTAATAAGGGAGAATGATTGATATCTATTTGTACCGGAATATTTGTTTTTGTTAATCTCGAGGGCTTCTAAAAGATTTAATTTAAAGGATTTGGGTCCTACATGCAAAATTTCAAAATTTGAGTCGAAAGTGTGTTGGTTTGTTAAAAGATGATTTGAATAGTTGGAATCTAATTTGTTATTGTCATAGCTGCGTTTGTGTTCTGAAATTCTAGTTTTAAAGTTCCTAAAAGTTCTGCCGATATACATTTTGTCACAGTTGTCGTTACCACATTTTAATTTATAAACACCCGATTTGCTTAATTTTGAGGATTTAGATTTGTTATTTTTAATGAATTTAGATAAATTGTAGTCAGTTTTAAAGCAAATATTCATATTTAAAGATTCTAAAAATGATTTGATTTTTAAGCTTTTTAAGCTTTTAAATTGATTATTTTTATTTTTATCTGAAGGATATACTTGTTCTAAAGTGCGTTTCTTTATCTTTTTATTTATGATATTGTCAATTAAGTTTGGATCGTAATTATTATTAACTGCTATTGGTTTAATGATATTTAGTTCTTTGTTGAAATTATTATTGTTTAATGGGACTGTTAAAAGTCTGTGAATCATACTATTGAAAGCTGCTAATTTATGACTAAATGGGTGGACCGAACTATTATGAATTGTAATGTCTGTATGTGATGGTTTGCGAAATATAGAAAAATCATGTTTATTGTTTATATTTGAAATTGTAAGGTCTATTATATATTAAAAACTAACAATTTTATACAGACAGGCAATTTTGAGATTCTTAAAAAAGACCCAACTAGTAAATTTCAGAAAGAAATAAAATTAGCAGTAGATAACGCGAAATCAATAATTAGCGACAAAGAAAAATATAAATTAATTTTACCCAATCCTCAACACCCTGAACTTTATTCTTTAATGAAACTCCATAAAGAGGGGTACCCTATTAGACCGGTCGTTTCTTTTTTCACAGCACCTTCATTTAAAGTTTCAAAGATTCTCATAGATATAATTTCTAAATATTGTTCTTTCAAACCTCGATTTTCTATTAAAAACTCAACGGAATTAATCAATAATATTCAAGATATAAAATTACCTCACAATTCTAAATTCATATCGTTCGATGTAACTAATCTATTCCCTAGTATACCTCCTAAAGAAACTTTAACTCTTGTCGATAATTTGCTCACGTATAATAATGTTAACCCTATAATTCATTCTGACATAATAAATTTATTAAAAGTTTGCTTAAACCAAAATTATTTTCATTTCAATGGAGAGATTTATAGTAGTAAAGATGGTTTGATTATGGGCAACCCCCTCAGTCCCCTATTAGCTGAAATTTTCATGGATAATATAGAAAAAATAATTCATAAACACCCCCTTAGTAAAAAATTTATATACTGGCACCGTTATGTAGATGACATTTTAGCGAGCTTCACTGGCACTACTAGACAACTTACTTATATTAACTCAATTCATAGCAATATAAAATTTACCGTAGAACATGAAGAAAATAAGTCTATAAACTTTTTAGACCTTACAATTTCAAATATAAACAATAAACATGATTTTTCTATATTTCGCAAACCATCACATACAGACATTACAATTCATAATAGTTCGGTCCACCCATTTAGTCATAAATTAGCAGCTTTCAATAGTATGATTCACAGACTTTTAACAGTCCCATTAAACAATAATAATTTCAACAAAGAACTAAATATCATTAAACAAATAGCAGTTAATAATAATTACGATCCAAACTTAATTGACAATATCATAAATAAAAAGATAAAGAAACGCACTTTAGAACAAGTATATCCTTCAGATAAAAATAAAAATAATCAATTTAAAAGCTTAACATACTTTGGAACACCATCCTTAAAAATCAAATCATTTTTAGAATCTTTAAATATGAATATTTGCTTTAAAACTGACTACAATTTATCTAAATTCATTAAAAATAACAAATCTAAATCCTCAAAATTAAACAAGTCAGGTGTTTATAAATTAAAATGTGGTAACGACAACTGTGACAAAATGTATATCGGTAGAACTTTTAGGAACTTTAAAACTAGAATTTCAGAACACAAACGCAGCTATGACAATAACAAATTAGATTCCAACTATTCAAATCATCTTTTAACAAACCAACACACTTTCGACTCAAATTTTGAAATTTTGCATGTAGAACCCAAATCCTTTAAATTAAATCTTTTAGAAGCCCTCGAGATTAACAAAAACAAATATTCCGGTACAAATAGATATCAATCATTCTCCCTTATTAAACCTTTTTACCTAGAAAATGTGATAGTTGTTGATCAATTTCCCAGGTACCTTTTTTCAATACCTTTGTATCTTTCTTAGAATCCCGTATTTAGACACTTTTTGTACTTATACCTATTTAAATATATTATAATACTTTTGTCAATATCTTAGAATTCCGTATTTAGGCACTTTTTGTACTTATCCCCATTTTTAATACTTTTGTCAATATCTTAGAATTCCGTATTAAGGCACTATATAAATTAAAAGTTTTTCATTGTAGCTTCACTAGTTTGAAAAAGCTACTGTGTAGCGAAACGCGTCACTAATTTTAATTTGAACGTCAGTTCAAAATAAATAATGAAGATTTAAACAAATTAATTTGTTTTATTTCTTCAGTTGCATTCATTAGATTATGGTCAACACTAACTACTGTCAATTTCTTACTCCTAGAGTAATCTGTGTCACATTTTGCCGATTTTATCAGGCTTCCAAAATCTCCAATTACTTTCGAAATAATGTTAATAATATTGCATTCACAATAAACAATGAATTTGTTGGGCATAACTGATTTCACAGACGTTTCGAAAATTAAGTTGAGTAATTCCGCTGTGCGCCTGTAGGTACTAAAATTAATTCCATCATTCAATACATGGAGTATCAGCTGAGCAAATTTTGAAGTCAGTAACGATTTTTGTTCTTTTGTTGATTGCTCAAGCAAATTCTTCACTGCAGGTTGATCAAATGCCCCTACTAAAAATACTTGGAAAAGACTATCAAAACCGCAATCATTGGAATAAGAGTATTCTGCTTCTACGAATTTTACAGCCTGAAACACAAATATAACTTAAGAATAGTACTACTTGATATCCTACATATATGTTTTTCTACTCCTATACTATAAGTTGTTAATTAAATGCCAATTTTCAGTTTCATAATGATACTCATTCTAACACTGGTTTTCATTATAACACTGGATTTCATTATGAAACTGAAAAATTGACCAATATCTCGATTTTTAAATAACCAAGTAGGCAGACCCAATATTTTCTGTAGAATGTTTGACAGTTTCTAAGAGATTCGTGTTTTAATAATCATTACACGATAGTTGCATACACTATTTTTTCTACGAACAAGAAATTTTATTTGAATTCAACAACATTGCTTTTTTTAAATTTTTTAATACTTTTTTATACAAACAATAAGAAATAAAATATGAAAGAAGAATAAGTTCTTCAACTTAATTCTTATTCCTACAAAGTAACCACTATAATAACTATGAACTTAATTTAACTATTAACAATAAACATAAGCGAATTCATGTAACATTAAGCAAGATAAAATATAAATTATATAAATAAATTATAAATTAGGAATAAAAATTAAGTTGAAGAAGAACTTATTTTTCTTTTATATTTTATGTCTCATTGTTTGTATAAAAATTATTAAAAAATTTAAAAAAAAGCAATGTTGTTGAATTCAAATAAAATTTCTTGTTCGTAGAAAAATAGTGTATGCATGTAATGGTTATTAATACACTCGCATTAACCATACGAAACTCGCCTTCCGCTCGTTTCGTATCCCGGTTAATGCTTCTGTATTAATAACCATCATTACATGATCGTCGCATAATATACTATTATGTTATAAGAATAATAAGGTAATAATGATTACTGTATATACTGATATATTAATTGTACAAACCTGCAATGCTGGATAATTACCATTCTTCAAAAGTTTCTTATTTTGATTTATTAATTGTAAACTTCTCGTGACTTTTCTAGATATTTTGACTTTTCTCGGTCCTTGTTGGGCAATTCCTCCCCAATTTTCTATTGCTTGTGTGGCTTCAACAGCTGCTTGACTTTTTACAGAGTGAATACTGTTTTCTTTTTGTTCAGACTCTTGATTTAAATTTGCTTCCACTAGTTTACAAAGTACCACTGAGGAATTTTGTAAATTTAAGTTCAAAGACATCTGCCCGATTCGGTTTGGGATATAATTTCAATACATGATTTTTTATTATATTAAATTCCGATTCAACAGAAGCACTTTTGCTGGTATTCTTGCACAGCGAAAATGGTTAGAACATATGTTTGACCGAAGGGGGAACCACCTAATGTCTTTTATAACCTTCTCTGCCAATTCCGGAAAATACTGAGCATTTATTATCATCAATGGAATTGATTACAAAGACGATAGTTTTACTTTACCCATCATATTATTGTTAATATATCAAAGTTTCTTTAAAAATATCAGCATTTAGAATAAAACCACTAAATTACAAAAGCAAGGATTGGTCACTTTTTTAATGTATGTTTATTAAATCACTTTTTTAACAGTTACCCTATATATCTATTTACATTACAATCCTTGCAGTACTTGCTAATAAAACTATTTGATAGACTTCGCAATAAAAAAAAATTTATTCAGGACTAGTTTTTTTAAGTTTTCATTGTTTTCGTTAAGTTTGTCAGAAATTTTATGTTATTTTAAATTTTCATTAAATATATTTTATTTATATTTCTTTTTATTATAATAAACAATTTTGACAATTTATATACTTTGGCGAGAAGCATGTTCAAGAAAATATATTGAATTTACATATTTTGGTGAATTTATAAAACTTATAATCTGGTATCCTTTAGAATGACTTAATAAGTCATGAATATGTGACGTGATCGACGTGCGGGGGGATATGGTCAGGTCAAATTAATTCATAGAATGTGTTAAAAAATCCACTTTGTACCCGTTATTACCCTAAATCTAACAAATTAAATTAGCTATGAATTATAATAGTATTTGTTAGTACAAAGTGATTCTCCAGATTTATGAATAAACTTATGGATAAAATAAAAACAATGAGCGACCAATTTTTAATTATGATAATAAATTAGCAACATTAGCATGGTACTATTAGTATTTTTGCCCAAAAGGTAAATATGAAGTGCATCGCCAGATGTAAACTCGTATAAGCTTAGCAAATTCTTGGATTTTTTTTGAAAAAGCGACGAGCGACAAATTTTTAATTGTGGTAATAAAAGAGCGATAAATTAGCGACAAATTATGGTAATATCAGTTTTATTTAAAAGTTGATAGATAAAAAGTGGTTCTGCTAGCTTAACATCAACCTAGCACAACCATGGGTTTTTTTTAAAAACGACGAGCGACAAATTTTTAATTATGGTAATAAATTAGCGACAAATTATGGCATAATCAAAAATTCAAATTTCCGAAATGGTTCTGCTAGGTTAATGGGGGTCAGTACTTCTAGTTCTGTGTTAGGTGTTAATGAGTGTTTGGTGTCAAGTAGATGTTTTGCGTAACGTGATTTACCTGGCTGTTTCATCTGTATGCTTCTATTAAAAATGTTAGGATTTTTTTTGCTGACCAATGTCAAAAAAATTTAACATATAATTTTTTTTTATAAACTAATTTCTCATATTTTTCAAAAAAATTCTAGTCGAAACTCATTATCAATCACCCTTTATGAAAAGACCATTTTTAATGAGATACTGGAAAATATTCAGTGTTTTATTCGGAGCTTCAATAGTCCTGGGAAAATTACAGGTGTCATGGAGTTGAACATCGTGAAATTCTCTAGAAAAGAAACCATCATAATTCATATTTACAGCCGTTTGTGAATTCATAGTGGGTTTCGACAAACAGTTTGTAGATTTATAAAAAGTCTAATAACGTGATATGATTAATGTCTTTTATAAACATATTCTGAAGCACGTTTACACTGATGACATACTTAACAATCTCAGACTAGCATTTTTTGTTAAATGAGCAAATACACCTGTATTAAGTTATTTAACGTGAAAACAGTCGGGAAAATGTTTCATGAATTAATATTGTTGGATATTATCTATACAGGGTGATTCATTGGGAAATGCGCATACAGTTAAGGTAGATGGGGCACACCGAGGTGATTCTAAATAATAATAATAATAAATAATAAATGATTCTGTATTTTATGGGTCTATCGTTCTTCATAACCAAGATACAGGGTGATTTATTATTTTCCCCATTTTTTCAATTAATTATAGCTTATGAACCACCTTTTACATTTTTGTAATATTTAGTACTTATGTTCTTTGTCCTCAGTGTTGTCGGTTCACATAATAAATAAAAACATTATTACGGGATCGACATTAAAAAAATTAATAGGTAAGTTTTGCAGCACCCTGTATTTCAATTACATATTTGGAAAGAGCAGAAAAAATAAGTAAGACTATATGTATTTGGTGTTTCCACATACAACTTTTTTTCTTATTAACTTGAGGCAAATCTAGATGTTTCGATAATAAGGTGGCACATAATACTGGGTGTCCCAGAAGTTTCTGACCCATTTTAACTGCAAAAATCTCGGAACTCAAAAACGATAGGGAGGTGCGGTTTTCGTTGAACAATTTCTTTTTATATAAAGTTTTTTCAGTATAAATGTTATATTTGTGAAATCTTATATAGGGTGTTTTAAAAAAATGGTATTTTTTAATTGCAAATATCGTCCATTTTTTTAATGAAACACCCTATATATTTTTATTCTATCTGAAAGCTGAACTTTTTCCCGTTCCGAAAATGTATAATTTTTGAAGTTTAGATGAAAAATGAGTAAGTTATTTGGTTTTTAATGATTAGTTATTGTTTATTAGATAAATGTGTCTGAGACATACGTTTTAAATAAAAAAACAATTACAAAATTTGCCTGCTAACTAATACCAAAGATTAGAAAAAATTTATTATAAATTATCTAATTTAATAAAAATATTTAAGATGTTCCAAGTGTTGTCCATTTTGATCCATACATTTTTGCAACCTGAACAAAAAGGCATCAAAAGAATTGCGTAACATTTCCGGGGTAATTTCTGGAAATGTTCGTACAATGTTGCCTCGCAGTTATTCCAGAGTATCTCTCTACCTTCGATAAAAAAACCATATAAAAAATTCTGGAATCGTCAAGTCAAAGCATACGCCTATAGATGCCTACATAACAGCCTATCATTAAAAATCAAATAACTTATTCATTTTTCATCTAAACTTCAACAATCTATACATTTTCAGAAAGAGAAATAGTTCAGCTTTCAGATAGAATAAAAATATATAGGGTGTTTCATTAAAAATATAGACGATATTTGCATTTAAAAATACCATTTTTTTAAAACACCCTATATAAGATTTCACTAATTAAACATTTATACTGAAAAAACTTTATATGCAAAGAAATTGTTCAACGAAAACCGCACCTCCCTATCGTTTCTGAGTTCCGAGATTTTTGCAGTTAAAATGGGTCAGAAACTTCTGGGACACCCAGTATATGAAAAAATTATTTCCCAGATGGTACTTTTCCAGCTTTAATTCAAAAAAACATCAACTATTTCTTCTTCTCTCAGAAATTATCTGGATCCCAACTTTATTGAAAAACGAGAGGACAGATCCGTATTTAGGACACATTATTATTATCAATGACTAACTTTTATACACCCTGTATGCGTAAGAAACTATCATAACGTTGGTTCCTTTCGCTACATTTGAAAAAAAAAGATAAGAATTGGGAAAAATAGTCCATAATTGTCAGAACCTGTCAAAAATAGTCAATAATTGTAAAAATTTTGAAAAATGGTCAAAAATTGTTAAATATTTTGAAAAATGTACAATAATTGTCAAAATTTTTGAAAATTGTCAATAATTGTCAGAAACTGTCAAAAATTGTTAAATATTTTGAAAATGTACAATAAATGTCAGCATTTTTGAAAAATTGTCAATAATTGTCAGAAACTGTCAAAAATGGTCAATAATTGTTAAAATTTTGAAAAATGGTCAAAAATTGTCAAGATTTTGAAAAAATGGTCAATAATTATAAAAAAAAGACAAGAATGGTCAATAATTGTTGAAAATTGTCAAAATTTTTTAAAAATTGTCAAAAATGGTCAATAGATTATCAGAAACTGTCAAAAATGGTCAATAATTGTTAAAATTTTGAAAAATGGTCAAAATTTTGAAAAAACTATCAATATTTATAAAAAAACTGTCAAAAGTGGTCAATAATTGTTAAAATTTGGAAAAGTGGTCTAAAATGGTCATAATTTTTGTAAAATTGTGATGAAAAATGATCAATAATTGTCAAAACTGTCAAAATTGGTCAATAATTGTCGAAAATGGTCAATAATTGTTAAAATTTGAAAAAATGGTCAAAAATTGTAAAAATTTTTGAAAAAATGATCAATAATTGTCAAAATTTTGAAAAAATGGTCAAAAATTGTCAAAATTTTTGAAAAAATGGTCAATAATTGTCAAAAATTTGAAAAAATGGTCAATGATTGTAAAAATTTTGAAAAATGGTCAAAAATTGTCAAAAATGGTCAAAAACTGTCAAAAATTGTTAAATATTTTAAAAAATCGCCATATGACTTCATATATATTTTTCTTGATTTTTCCAGATGCAGGTTTTGAGTTACATTGCACGCAATTTCTGCAATTTCAAGAGGAGTGCAATCGGATTCTTCTTCCATGTTTATTTAGCTTAACAATCAGTGTTTTATCAATCAAAATTTGAAAAATGTTTTTAATGTGGTCGTAGATAAAATATTGTATGATACTCATGCGTGAAGTACTTTTGCGCACTCGTTGCGAAAAAAGGCACTAGCTACGCTCGTGCGCAAAAGTATCACTTCACGCACTTGTATCATGAATACTATTATGATACAAGTGCGTGAAGTGATGCCTTTTTTCGCAACGAGTGCGCAAAAGTACTTCACGCATGAGTATCATACATCATACAATATTTTATCTACGACCACATTAAAAAATACTTTTCCGTGTAATTTTTGATTTTTTAGTGCTACACCAATCCAAAAAATCGCCATATGACTTCATGTATATTTTTATTGACTTTTCCGGAAGCAGGTTTTGAGTTACATTGCACGCAATTTCAGGAGGAGTGCAATCAGATTCTTCTTCCATGTTTATTTAGCTTAACAATCAGTGTTTATCAATCAAAATTTGAAAAATGTTTTGCAAGATGACGATGACGTTTCACACTTCCTAATAACAGTACAAAATTATTACAAATACAGAACCTTTGACAGAACACAAAACACAAAATTATCTAAGGTAACTTAATAAATATACAAATAAATAAAGGTGAACGGTCGTCGGACCGCCGACAGAAGCTTGGTTCTTATGCACAATAGAATGACCATTTTTGACCATTTTTCGAAAATTTTGACCATTTTTCAAAAATTTTGACAATTATTTACCATTTTTTCAAAATTTTTGACAATTTTGGACTATTTTTCAAATTTTAACAATTATTGACAATTTTTAACAATTATTGACCATTTTTGAGCATTTTTGACAGATTCTGACAATTATTGACCATTTTTCAAAAAATTTGACAATTTTTAACAATTATTGACCATTTTTGACAGTTTTTCATAATTATTGACCATTTTTCAAAATTTTAACAATTATTGACCATTTTTGACAATTATTGACAATTATTCAAAAATTTTGACAATTTTCAACAATTATTGACCATTTTTGACAGTTTTTTTAATAATTATTGACCATACTGTGAGAAATATTATTCCTCACGGCACTTTGTCCACGCCACATACATTTATATGGAGAATCAAATAAAATGGACAAAAACTTAGTAGGCTTCTGTCATCTTTAAATACCTACTTAGTTGTCACGAAACTGTCAAATTCATTGATATAACGGAGAATTTAGTGAAAAGAAATGACGTACCGGATTTGACCATAAAAAATTGTACACATTTCACCATCAACTATAATTTTAAATAAAATTATTTAACAGTTTAGAGATAGGATACTTTAGTTTTATTTTTGTTTTACTAACCATAAAAATAAATATTAAGTTACTTTACTTGTATTCTTTAAATTTGTGCAGTTATAGAAAAAGTATAGTGTGCAAGATGTGGGGAATAGTATATTGTGCAACAAGTGAGAAAAGTACTTTCCCCACATGTTGCACACTATACTTTTTCTACAACTGCACAAATTTAAAGAATACAAGTAAAGTAACTTAATATTTATTTTTATGGTAAGTAAAACAAAAAGAAAAGGTGTGCGGCCGTCGGACCGCCGATAGAAGCTTGCTTCTTATGCACAATAGAATGACCATTTTTGATCATTTTTCGTAAATTTTTGACCAATTTTCAAAAATTTTGACAATTATTGACCATTTTTTCAAAATTTTTGACAATTTTTTTAAATTTTAACAATTATTGATCATTTTTGACAATTAAAGACCAATTTTGACAGTTTTGACAATTATTGATAATTTTTGATAATTTTTAAAAACATTGGACCATTTTAGACCATTTTTCCAAATTTTAACAATTATTGACCATTTTTGACAATTTTTGACAGTTTCTGACAATTAATGATCATTTTTGACAATTTTTCAAAAACTTTGACCATTTTTGACAGTTTTTTATAATTATTGACCATTTTTTCAAAATTTTGACAATTTTTGACCATTTTTGACAATTTTTCGAAAATTTTGACCATTTTTGACTATTTTTTCAAATTCTAACAATTACTGACCAATTTTGACAGTTTTGACAATTATTGATAATTTTTGACAATTTTCCAAAAATTTTGACCATTTTAGACCATTTTTCCAAATTTTAACAATTATTGACCATTTTTGACAATTTTTGAACATTTTTTACAGGTTCTGACAATTATTATTTATTATTTTTGACAAGTTTTAACAATTTTTGACCATTTTGACAGTTCTTTATAATTATTGACCATTTTTTCAAAGTTTTGACAATTTTTCGAAAATTTTGTCAATTTTTGACAATTGACCATTTTTTTAAATTTTAAAAATGATTGACCATTTTGGACAATTATTGATCAATTTTGATAATTTTTCCAAATTTTAACAATTATTGACCATTTTTGCCAATTTTTGAGCATTTTTAACTGGTTCTGACAATTCTTGACCATTTCTGACAACTTTCCAAAAATTTTGACAACTTTCAACAATTATTGACCATTTTTGACATTATTTATAATTATTGACAATTTTTCCAAATCTTTGACAATTTTTAACAATTATTGACCATTTTTGACAGTCTTTTATAATTATTGACCATTTTTTCAAAATTTTGACAGTTTTTGACAATTATTAACCATTTTTCCAAATTTTTGACAATTTTTGAAAATATTTGGCAATTATTAACCATTTTTTCAAAACTTTAACAGTTTTTGACAATTATTGACCATTTTTCCAAATTTTTGACCTTATTTCAAAATTTTTGACTATTTTTTTAAATTTTTAACATATTTTCTAATATAATCTGACAGTTTTGTGACAACTAAGAAGGTATTTAAAGATGACAGTAGCCTACTAAGTTTTTGTCGATTTTATTTGATTCTCCATATAAATATATGTGGCGTGGGCAAAGTGCCGTGAGAAATATTATTTCTCACAGTATGAGCAATATTTGGTTTTGAAATCAAGTAAGGTATGAGAAATACGTCACTTTTCATAGCAGTTGTAGAAAAAGTACTATTCTCCCTTGTTGCACAATATACTATTTTCGCACTCTTTTGGGTGTTATAATGAAACTTGCATTTAAAAAGCATTGTTCTTTTTCGCACGCTTTAGAAGTATATATAAAATTTAATTTCACGTATTTATATGAGTTTGTAAATGCTTAATTTTAATGGTGGTCGTAGATAAAAAATTATTTTTCAACCCTTAATTTTTCAAAAATTGTTAAACAATTCGAAATTTTGTTTATTCAAGCGGCAAGTATAATGAAAATGTCAAAATCTAGATGCTAATATAAGGTAATAAAAAGTATATCTGAAAAAGTTGGCAACATATGGGAAACTCTTTTATTGTAAGTTTTACGAAAAAAAGTTATTATTTATGAAAATCTCTGCTTTCGAAAATAATAATTTTCAGGTATTTACATTTGACATTAGATGTACACACCTTGCAAAAGATTAATAGGAATATTTTGACACACCTTAAATGTTTATTTGTTGATTTGAAATATTTTAGTAATGAACTTAAATCGGTAATAAATAAGTAATAATAATAGCTAGAATACTATGAATTTGAACGTTACTTAGAATTTTTGAATGATAAAATTTCCGATTTTATTGATAACCTACCATATGGTACCAACATGTCATAGTACCAGAAAGAACAATTAAATGCTTAGAAAAAAACGATAATTTTTTTAATTAGTATGATCTAATTGCATATTAAAACATAGTTTTTTATTTCGAACAACTTTTCATAATTAAAGTTTTCGATATTGTAAAAAATAAAGGTACTTTACTCTTGTATCGAATTCATATTTTTTGACAAACCTCGTATACGATTTAAAAAAAATTACATCTGACATTTGCGTTTTACTTTATGGGCCATGCAGAACTTTTTATAAGGAATAACTTTTTTTCGTAACATTACAAATAAAAAAGTTTCTCATATGTTGCCAACTTTTCTTGACATACTGTAGAGGAGATATTTCCAAAAGGGTTAGAGTTTTCAAATTTTGAAAGTTCAAAATGGCGGCCGTGTACACTATATATTTTTTCCAATCGCTGTTCATTTTATGAACATTAACAATTTTGAGATGCGATTTATTGCAATCGACAGAGTAGGTAAGTTTAATTGACCATACAAGCAAAATTTCAAAAATTTCATCTAAATATTTATTTAACGCATACACTAAAAAAAAATATTCGTTTTTCCAAGATCCATTGTTGAAAAATTAATTCCAATTTCCGTTTCGAATTATAAAAGAATAGGCCTTTAAAAATCACACATTTTGAAAAAAAATTCCAATACAATCATCAGAAGACGAGGAAACGAAAGTCAAAGTAAAAAAAATCTTATCGGGTTGATTAGTGGGACGATCAAGGTAATTGGTGACATATCGAAAACGACTTTTTTGTATAGGTACAGGTAAAAAAATGATGAAAAGTTCAAGTTCAAAAACGTTAAATATCTTAATTTTTTTAAATGAAAAACCGAAAATAAGGGCAGTTTATGTTAACTTCCCTATACCCAATCTTGAGCGTTTTTGAGATATTAACATGTATTTAAAAATATTAATTATTTCAGCCTTATTATTGCGTAGCCGTAGGCCGTGTTATTTATTCTTTTATTTTAGCAGGCTGAGTATTTACCTGTCATAATTAATTAGTATTAATTATTATCGTTATTTGAAGTTAATCGCATCGTACGGTGATAGAAATGGCTCGTTTGGGATTAAACAATGAAGATTATCTAAATTTACTTTTAGTATTTGGTGAATGTGACAGAGTTGTTACTAGAACATGAGTTTTATTTGCTACAAGATATCCAGATCGACCCCGACCCAGCCGTCATACAGTGAAGAGAATATTAAACAATTGATCACAATTTGGTTGTTTTCAAGAAAAAGTTAAGAAAGTGCAGCCTATTACACTAGTTACTTCCCCGGACTAACATAAAAAAATGTTGTCAACTTTTTAAGGTCCTTAAATAATAGATTATATTTTTGATGAAAACGATTGTGAATGAAAAATATTTTTGTGATAACATTTTGATAGTTTAATAGTCTTCAAGGAATGGGTAAAGCGCATGCTCCAGGATCGTTTTTCAAAGGGTAGAGCTTTATAGCTTGTTTAAAAAATGTTGTTAATACAACGCGTTGCTTGTAACTTTTTTTAGAGATATGATATGAAGACTATCACAGACGTATGGCTGTGAAATATTAATTTTAAATTGTGCAGTTTTAAGTATAAGGGACGTTGAACTCATTACGATTTTCAGGAACAAAGTAATAATAACTTTTTAAATACACTGTAAAACCTACAAAAACGTTGTATCATTGCAATAGCGAAGTCAAGCAAAATTCATATTTATTTATTTATTAATTTAAAAAAATGTGACTTTGATCTGGCACGGCGTTTTGGAACACGCTGTACAATTGCGACTAATTTTAACATATGGTCCTTTAGGCTGGCTACAATTGGTCAAAATTTTATTCGAATATCGTGGTTGATTGACAAGATATTGGACTATATCGCACTAATGAATCACCCTGTATATGCGACGTTTTGAAAGTGGAGGGATAGAAAGTTTTTAGTGAGTGAGTGAGTGAATTATTTGTTAAAAATAGTGTGATATTTAAGTTGCGAAAATAAATTAGAATTATTATACCGTATGTAAATAAAGTAGTAGTCATAATATACAGTGTGTATTATTATAATAGTGCAAATAAATTAAATGGCAATTTGTGTTTAAAGAATGTGAATAAATTAAAATAAGAACAAACGTTACATTGGTGTCAGAATTGGGATATTGTAAATAAATAGAGAAATAGTTCGAAAAAAAGGGCTCAAAAACTAAGCGACTTGAAAAGTAACCGAACTGAGGACAGAATTGAAGAATTAATATAATATTAGTAAAATACAAATCACTTTATTTTTAATTATACCAAGTAGGTAAAAAAAATATATAAATACGTTGTCAAATACATTTTAATGAAATAATATAACCCTGTGAATTTTCGAAATAAGGACTAAATGCATGATAATATATAATTACATCAGAGTTGACAAAAACGACTAAGTATAAAAAAATTTACTTAAGTTTACTTTAAGTTTCCTGTAAAATAGTCATATTTTAGTAAAGCGTATTACCAATAGATCGAAGGTAATATAATTAATACTATTATAACGCCTTACAAAGTTTTGAAAAATATTTTTCAAAAAACAATGACCGTTCAACTAACCGTTCACTACCTACTTCTCGGGCTATATGCCCCGTCAGACATTGAATTACACTTCTAAGCTAAACGGGGTTGGTATATTTGCAAGATATAACCAACCATTCTTGTTTGTAATTAGAAGCTCTTAGAGCTCTTGGACGGAGGATATCTACCTTGTACTGATGATGCGCAAATACACCGAAACCGGTTTACAAGTGATGTTGTCCCTTCTAATTACAAACATACAAACCAGAATGGTTGGTTATATCTTGCAGATATTCCAACCCCGTTTAGCTTGGAAATGTAATTCAATGTCTGTCGGGGCATATAGCCCGAGAAGTAGTTGTTCCTTCTTAGTTGAACGGTCATTGTTTTTTGAAAAATATTTTTCAAAACTTTGTAAGGCGTTATAATAGTATTAATTCTATTACTTTCGATCTATAAAAAAATTGTTTGTTAATAATTGGGTAATATTATTGAATTTATTTAAAGAAATATCTTGATTGTAAAATAAAATAAATCTTAATTGATGAAACTTACTCAGTGAGAAACTCACCCTAATCGGCAAACAGCCACACAAAGAAATTAAACTTAGACACTAAGTTTAAATTATATTATTAATGAAAACAAATTTTAACTTCACACTGCAAACATATTTAATCAAAGGATCTTTTACGTTTATCTTTCTCTGAGGTTTTACCAAAGCTCGCTTAGATAATTTGATATTTCCGTATCTATTAATGTTGTTAATTTAAACGTAGACTGTGTGGTATGTAAATATTTCATGTGTCTGAATGCTGGATGTTTCGTATTTTAAAATTTTATTGATTTTGTATATAGGGAGGTTAAAATAGCTATTTGTGTATCAAGAGCAGAAAGTAGTACTTTGGCAGTCGACCAGTCGAGCGACGCATCGGCGGAGCGCGGCAATCTGTCGAGACTACCAAAGGACTTTCTGCTCGAAATACACGCAAGATTTTTTCTACGATCACAACAAAATAAAATTAATTTTTTATTAAAAACGTATTTGAAAAATCAGTATCACTTGTATCCATTTTTCTTGTTTTTTCAAGTACTTACTGACTTATAGTAAAATATTATTACAATTACAAAGCACAGAACTATCTCAAAAAATATTTCAGTGACAATGCACTAGGCTATTTCTTTGACATAGACATACTTGATTCTTATAATCCGTAAGTTATTTGCAAGTATGTTGTGTTGCCTACCTATTGCCATTGTTTGTACTTAGCAGTTTCCAGATTGCAGTTTCGTGTACCTATGTACGTAGGCAACACTTATTACATTATTGTCAGATATGTATTACATTAATGTCAGATATTATTTAGATTTCCCTATTTCTCATTAAATTATTACGGAAAATACTGTTGGACGCTTTAGCATATTAGAAAATCAACTAAAATATTTATTTATTCTACAGTTTATATTAAAATAGCTACTAGCTCTCTTTTATCTATAAATAAAATAAGGCGTGCGCCAAAGTTACTTTCTGCTTAAGAGCGCCAATAATGTCAAATTATGACAGCTCGCGGAAAACATCAACTTTGCGGTTAGATTTGAGTGTGCAAAAGCCTCTTTTGGGTAGTGATCGTAGGAAAATAATTTTTACACTAGAGATAGCTGACTGCTGTATGACGGCAAGATGCTGGATCTGCTCCAACTATTGTGGATTTAAGTTATAATTTTGTGCCGTGACGTTGTCGTTAGGCTATTTGCACACACACCGATTTTGGACGGCCACTATAAAATCGGCCGATATTTTATTGGTAGCAGGTGCTAGCAGACTCAGCGGATTTTTACCGGTCAAACAATCAAATCACCCATTGCAATCGTAATTAGCACGCACTACCAAAACTATGCAGTTTAAAACGTAGTACTTACAATTTCACCGAGCAGTCGACTGGAATGGTCGGTAAACAATAGGTGCGTGTGCAAGCGTGTATTTAGTCACGTACGCCACTACTTCCTGGTACCAGAGACAACCAAGAGACGGCCAAGTACAAGAGCATTATTGTTTGATTGACGAATAATATCTATCCTTGTTCAGCTTATATGCTTAGGACATATCACATATTTCTCTTATCTTCGCAAAGTAAGCGCAGATGGCAGTAGGAGCATGGCATTTTTGACATAACGGCAAACCTTAGAACATGAAGTTTGTTTGATGTTCTAAGCGGTAAACTTGACATGCCAAAGTCTTCAGCCGCCTTTTTTTTGATGTGTTTGCTTAACTTTGTTTTATTTGTGATGTTTTACTAAATCTAGTATAATGTTAACAATTAACGTTCTTATTTATAAACTGTGTAACAGTGGGTTGTTTTACAATTATTTCAGACTTTTGTTTGGGGATTAGTTTGTGTTTGTGTTTTCTATCGCTATCGATAGCTATTGAAGTTAAAGACGCGGTTACATTTGATACATGATGTAGAGAAACTGCATAATTATCCTGTTAATGATGAGAGGTAAGTTTTTAACATATTAAAGTCATTTTTATCTGGCTCCTACATATTGTACATATTGCAGATGAAGCAGTTCTAGTTGATGACTCACCTATTCCTAGTTGCTCCAAGCAACAGAATTAAGAGCTTCCTGGACCTCAATAATCTTTATATAATAACTTTTTAGCAGTATTTTGTTAAGTTCATAACCACTTTTTGTATTTTTCAATAAACTCTTTTTATCTAGTTTTGTGTTTTTTTTTAATGAAAGAAATGAAAAAATAAAACAGAAATAAACGAAAGAGAGCTTGCGCGCGTATTTTTAAATTTTCTGAGAATCACTAGCGCCATCTCCACTCACTGTATAGACCAGTGGAACAATTCATTACTGTAGAATAAAAACTTCACATGTACTTGGTCGTCTCTACCCCAATTCTTGATCCTTCGCAACACTCAAAGTTACTCGCTTCCTAACGAATTAGTTAAAATACTATTCTTGAGCGCTCTCTCCTTTGCGCATTCGCTTGATAGTGTTCGTTATGCAGCGAGTACATTTTTGTACGTGATAACTATAGAAAATATGTATTTTTATACTGCAAGTGATAAGTGATACCACGCGCATAGTTAATACTATTTTTTATAGAAAAATTTCAAATTGTAATTGTGTTTGAGTAGGTAATTGAGGATGGAAGAACTTGTGAATTTAATGTTACTGGAAAATTTAGAGCTGCCGGTAATAGAAGTTCAAAATTTCCGGGTTTTGCGCAATCCTTTCAGGACAATGAATGATTTTCTCCGCCGCGAGATATTTGCCAATTTAGTCCAGTCTTCCACGGGATCTTCAAAGTTATTTGTGAATTTACTACCAATTATTTGATCCTTCCCTTGAAAATACTATAACATCATTTTTTTGATTTCCGAAGCTTTTCCTCCGCGTAATACATTATTTAGAATGGTTTGATCCATTTCTTACAGACATACATAAAACATAACCATAAAATTGGAAAAATTTGACAGCGACAAGAAGAACGAAAGCTTCATTTACGGTATTGCCAAATTTCTCATTTCGCTTAAGGATGCCCTTTAACGAATCACCTCAAGAATTGCATAGTTGTAAAGTCTTCGCTAACTACTGCTCGTTATGCAGCGAATTCGCTCGATAGCGAGTGATGACGTCCCGTTCCCACATGTGGTTCACTATTGGAATTTGGACAACCGGTATAAAATCGGCCGTCCAAAATCGGTGTGTGTGCAATTAATCTTACGTATAGTAAGGAAGGAAGCCGACTGCGCCAAACTATTTTAATAAATAATTCTGAATTCTAGGTCAACGATTATTGCAGAAGGAAAAATTCATAACATCCTACTGTGATAAAATATTTTCCGTTAATGACAGAGTAAATCCTTAACAATACCGTTTTTAGATTAGGGGAAGATATCCATTTATCAGCATTAGTGCGTAGTATAAAAAAAATATAGAAATGGAGAAAGTTTTAGATCCTATTATTATTAAAAACAAATAAAATCACAATTTATATTAAAATTACGGCAATTGAATATGAATGGAAAACATTGTTTAGTAAGCTATGCGAATGGGGCGCGTGATAAAACTGAATTCGAGACGTCTCTCGGTCATCAGTTTGGCGCCTTTAAATTGTTTCATTTTATACCTACTGTCTGGTAGATTTAGTTTACTGAATCCATTTTGAGCCCGGTAAGTGTTCTATTACAAAATGAGAGCCGGTAAGTGTAACCAAGAAATACTTACTGGATTGTTAATTTTGAGTTTTGACACAATAAAACATAACATTTTCTTGTACTTCCTGTACTTTGTATGCCCTTTTTCATTCACAAAACTGTTCGTACTCCTTTTCGTATCGATTTGCAGACTTTACAGGAATAAGTTTCCTTATTACTTCCGTCGCCTTTAAAGCAATTTCATCACAAAGCTTCGGATAAATGGTTATATCCATCTTGTTTATTATTTTTTCTGTCCTCCGGCCGGAAAGCATCAACTTTCGGGCCGCCGTGCTAAACGAAGTTGCCGCTTTCCGGCTCCGTCGAACAGAAAAATAGTAAATAGTATACACACCTCGGCCAGTAAATAAGAAAGCCACAGATCACATGTTTGTCGACCTCAGAACTGAGACATTTCTTACTTTACTGGCCTAGGTTCATAATATACTATTTAATATATTGACAAGCATATTTACATCGTTGCTATGCAGAAGTGGTAGTGTGACTTTAACACAAAAATGCGCCTAATAATGTCAAATATTTACATTATTGAAATAATGAGACGTAAGAATGAAAAATTCAGTTTTTTACAGTATGAAATAAAATACGTTACGTGATACATCCGGGAAGTCTCTTACAGTACTCATTTCGATTTTCAGGACTCGGCTCCTTCGTCGCCTCGTCCTTAAACATTTCTTTCGTACTGTATACTTGACTTACCGGACTTATGACGCAAATTACTATAATCGTCATCAATATTTACCAGACTGGTAACAGAAAAAACTACGTACCATGTAGTAAATAGTATATTAGATGGTTCACGCCTTCCGAATTAAATAGAAATTAGTATTGAAATATTCACTTTATTTCTTATATTAACACAATACTATTATTTTTGGAAAAAGAAAAAAATGAGTTTCTTTGTGATACGTCACTCATCCTAGGTTGCCGTTTCAAAAAATTCAAGATGTCGGCCAAGAATTTGACATTTGCTCTAAAATATGCAGAATAATGCCTTGGAGCTAGACTTTTCATCAGCGCTGTATATCAATACATAAACATCTAAGTGAATAATAGCCATTATATGCGAGAAGAATACTATATTTTGTCCACCACTATTAATTACCTGTTTGTAATTTTCTTTTAGATTTTTCTGGAATGCAATTTAAGGAGGCTGCTTATCTTATTTTTGGCGGGGTACCATTCATTTCGGTATCTGATTCGCTTCGTGATAGCGTATAGGATCGTTAAATTGGTGCCGAATTCCACTCCCTGGAGGTGGAGTGCTCTAGCCCGGGGCCTAATAGGTTACAAATTGGCGCCCAACGTGGGGCTTAATAGGTTACCAAAAAAACAATTAGTTGTTTAATAATACCGATTGTATTTAAAACGTATATGACAAGCGAAGAAGTTTAACTTGGTACTTACGATAGGTAATGTTGCTTGTGTCACTGGACTCACCTAAAAAAAAATATTAATTAAAGTTCTTTTCATTTTGCTTGAAAATATTATTCGACAGTATTTTAAACTAAAGACTTGAGAGTAAAATACTTCAGGGGTTTTCAAATAAAAACAAAAATATTCAATATTTTAAACGTGTCGTTATATATCATCATCAGTATTCATCAATGCTGATGAATACTGAATATTTGTGTTCTTATTTTGCCATTTTCCCAGGTACTTTGCAACATTATTAATAATATTATTGATTAATTGTTTCTGCGTAACTTTCCTTTAGATGAACACAAAATTTTTTCCTCCTACCCTTATAGGAAGTATACTTTTCTCCCACTTATCAGAGGGGAAACTCATACTTCCCCCCATAGGAAAACGTCACCTTAGTTGATTTCACAACTGAAACTGAAATATTATGACACTTTTCCGCAAACAAATCTTATCTTTTTGTTTTTTATTGTTTTGTTTGAATAGTGGTTGTAGAAAAACACATTTTTTTCAAAACTCGACTTTATTCATCACATTCATAAGGATACCATCATTACGGCGTTTTTCTAAAGTTTCTATGCCTTTATTTTAAAACGATTTGTTTTTGGCCTCAAATTAGGCTTCAGTTGCGTTTAGATCTGTGAACAAGACAAAGGAAAACTAGCAATGAAAGCTCTTTTTATATTTACACAATCAGATCAGATCATAGCATTTATCTGGGGCTATTTCTTCAACAGCTACGATGATGCACTTCTTTATAAACTCGCCACAGCTGAGCGCTTGTTGTTCTTTCGTAATCTTATAACTTGCTGTAACGATATCATCCTTTCCTTTTACCTGTCGCTAAAACATACTTTTGACAGCGCTTGTCTCGTCCTCAAACTTTTTTATAATAATTGCGAGCTTTATCTGTAAAATTATCATACTTTAGCTTCGTACCAAATGGCGTTGTTTTTGGTACCGTTCGCGCAAGTGCTGTATTTCTTTCACGTTCCGACTGATTAAAGTATCGTTCTTGGGACTCCTTGGGACGGTATACAAACTGTACCTTCTGGAAGGGGTGATAAAGTTGATGTGTTCATCCCAAATTTGAGTTTGCGGACTATCGAAACGATTCCAGTACGGTTCATAAATGCCAGTTGGAACAAACCTTTTGTTTTGTGTTTTGTTCCATAATGCCTCTGGACATTGAATTCTTTGAAAACAGCTAAACAGCTACAGATTCACGACAAATCAGGCAAGTTGGTTTCTTCTTAAATTCTATGAAAAAGTACTTATACATCCAAGAGTCTTGAAAACAGCGATGTTCTTCTGACACTTTACGTTTTTTCTCAATTGTTTCAGACATGTTTCTCAGAAAAAAAACTCAATGCACATTAAAAATTGACTTATTATCTTGTAGTTTTCATTTTGAGAGTAGCAGACAAACTAACTTAAATGTGCACACGATGCATCTGTTTATGGCAGCAGCAAAACGCGACAAACATGACCATAAAAGGTAATTGAATTTACTGTTTGGACCTTTACTTTGTGGAATCTACTCATATTACTTCTTTAAATTAAACTAACTGTTTATAATCAATTCCACTATTTAATGAAAAACCAATGAAAACTTTAAAGCATCATTTATAATTATTTCGATATTTGCAAATATAGAAAATCGAACTTTTGATTAATACTTAATAATATAATTGACTTTTACATTCCGTATTCAAAATTCCCTGAAAAACGCTACAAGTGGCGAAATAATTAAGAGCCAAGTAGGTAGGTATTTTGAAAACAATAATAAAAAGAATAAAAGTTGTAAATTATTTTCAAAATACTTGGTTTTCAATTCATTCGACCTTCGTAGCGAATTTTCAATACGAAATATTATGAAAAAATATTACATTATTTTGTTACCCTGGTAATTTTGTTTGCACAATAGAAAACTTTACTTTTTGCAAAATACCACACTAATTGGCTCAATAGCATATTCCCCTCGTAACTGGTGTACCCGATAACCGACAATTGAGCCACAGTAGAGGTGACAAACTATCGATGGCACTATCGATAACTATCGATAGTATAAACTATCGAAAACTATCGATATGATATTTACACTATCGATATTTTTCGATAGTGAGAAAAACACGAAAACCAGACTTGACAGGCCGTAGCCGTGTCTGGGTGGGTTTGGGCTGTCCAAGATTGTCCAATCCGTCCAATCGTTAAAAACAAACTGAAAAAGATACGCCATTTATACTTTTGATCTCTTGTCCTTGAAAAACAACCGCTCCACATAATAGAAGAAAAAGAAGAAGATATAACCTAACAACTTACAACACTTACAATATTGTCCTTGAAAAACAACCGCTCTACCTAATAGAAGAAAAAGAAGAAGATATAACCTTACAACTTACAACACTTACAATATTTATGTTTGTTTTCTATTTTTACTTTCTAATTCTATTCTACTGAACATTTATATTTATTCTTCGGACTATCGATGACTATCGATTGTGACGGTACCAACTATCGATAAATATCGATAGTCGCCACTATCGATAGTTTGTCACCTCTAAGCCACAGCATAATAACAATACCAAACCATTTCGCTGGCTAGGAGCCAAAACTAGCTACTCATTCATATACCTTATTCTATGGTTCTCACTAGATAAGTGATCTGTGGTTCTCAGTGCAGTGTTATGTCAAATCGTCAAGTGTCAGAAATATTTGCATTGTTTAAAAAAAAGGTGTCTCACTTTTGCCAAATAGGGCCCAAATTAAATAAAAAAAAAAAGTGAAAAATATCGTTTAAAATGAATAATTGTCAATGGTTTTTATGATTCGTCAACATCAAGTAAAATCAATATATCTACATAACCTCAATATAACAAAATGTGGAAATTTTCACGTAACAACTATTCAAATGGTATAATTATGAATGCAAGTCAATGGAAAGATGTATATTTGAATTTTAACAACAAAATCAAGGGTACTTTTCTAGAAAAATGGTTCAGTTATTGGAAACTTCTAGCTAGAGATTACAAAGATGTTGGGAATAACCTCAGAATAGAAATCCGAAAAAAACCACTAAAAGCTGCAACTTATTTCACAGGAATATCCATTTTCAGTTACTGTATGATGAATAATCCAGATTTAAGATCTTTTAGGGCTAAACATATTGACTGTGCTAATGAGTTGGCTTTGATAAATTCTAGTTATGCAAATCCAACAGCCATCACCCATTTAAAATATATAGAAAAGTGTTTTAACGCTAATTTCATAAGATACATAAATTTAGGTATCTTTTCTATAGTTTGGATTGATGAATTTAGTGAAGAATGTGATACATATGAATGTAAGTGTTCATATTTGCAAGTACCATACAGACATTTTGGAACAAGAGTTCTTGATGTTGGGTTTTTAAACACTTGGTGGGTTATATCCAGAAGGATGTTAGATTATGATGTTAACGAATAGTTTTTCAAATTGTAAAATAAAAATATTACCTTAAATTCCACCTGGATATGTTTTTCTACTTGTTTGAGTTTGTTTTTTGGAACAGGACTCATATCTCTAGCACCTGAATCCCATTCCCATGTATCTGATTTTCCTAAAAATATGCATCAAATCATAAAGTTTCTACTCTGGGTAACATAATAATAACTGGCCATGTTTTATACATCTTCCAGAAATTTAGTACCATTTAGTATTAAAAAAAACCTTAAAATATAAAGGATCTTAAATACTACTTCCAATAAATATGTAAATGTTATTTGATCAAAATAATGCACTAAGCCTATTAATTTCAATTTGTATTGTTTATAATTTACAATAACATTGAGGAATAGATGAGTGAATATTAACAAATCTCAACATTTGATGGTTTGGAAAATTAGTTGTAATGGAATATATGACTAATTTTGATAAGCTTTTTCCAATGCTTTGTTTTTATTTATAGGAATACTCTCACATGGAGTAATAATTGCAGTTGCTAAAGTCTAATAATATTGGGTTCTTTAATAAGATTAGATTAGTCACCCAATCATAATTCAAAGTTATTGTTAAAATAAAATAGTATTTTAAAGCATTTATTAATATCAAAGCAAAGCTGTTGTATGTAAGTACAAACATGACCAGTTTTATAAAAAGAAATACATTTTACCTATTTGATAATACGGTATCCGCCAAAATAAACAGTACCGAAACAGAAAGTGCCGTGGAGTTGTTTATGTAATATGGATTTGTCATATTTGACTTAATTGTCATTAGTTGATATATTAATAGTACGCTGCAGTTAAATTTGATTTAAAAATGGTTCTAACAACAGAAGAAAAAGTGTTTTTGATAGAGCATTATTTTCGTTCATACGGAAAATAGAATAATTTCTCGGGGAACAGACTTCGAATATCCTTCTCATTCACCTGATCTGACGCCACCTGACGCATACATTTGGGGCATAATGAAGGACAAAGAAAATCCGCCGGCGAATATTGCCGAACTACGGGAAAGAATACAAAATATTTTTCGGCAGTTACATCAACCACTTTTTATAAATATGTTTATTGACTTACAAAATCGATATGAAGCTTGTTTCCGTCGAAATGGTGAACATTTTGAACACTTACATTACAGAAATTAAAAATTATTTTTATTTTTATTTTCGGTACTGTTTATTTTGGCGGATACTGTATTTGAAAGTACCTAACAAAATTATGTGTGCCATCTGATTAAAAAGTTATATATTATAATATTACTGCAAAGTGGTATTTTTGAATATTTTTATTCACAAGGTTTTTATGTTAATTTGAAAATTCAACTTTTGGATGATTTCAATAGTCCGCCATATATGATGTGACTCACGTTATAGAAAAGAGATGTTAGCCGCATAAGGATTTATATAGGACCCCAATTTTGTTGTATTCTTTTTTTAAATCGTAATAACTATAATAATGATAAAAGAAACAGATACAGAAGAATAGGTTATGTTATATTGAATCATGTGAGAGTTGTCTGTCAATTTAACTTGAAAAATACTGAACACAAGCTTTTATTTTATTATAGTATAAAATCATAAAGATCGTATAAACTAGGTAGGTATTTGGTTTAATAGTTATTTATGCAACTAGTGCAAAAAGTAAGTATTTATTGCACGCTACGTGAAATTGTATGTATGGACAATACGTTGAGTGCATAACATCTCCAAATATTGTTTATAAAAAAATTGGTAATGTATTGGTAAATTGGAATTTTGTGAAAATCAATGGACACCAGAAACTATTATAATTAGTTGTTAATTAATATCACAATACTATAGGGAGTATAATTTTATTGAAAACATCATAAAAGAACATATATTGTTCCAGAAATATATTATTAACACAGGGAAAATAAATTGTCAATAAGTAATCATTATTAGGTACAAAAACTGAAATAATTGTATGTAACCTGGAATTTATGATATGTAATTAGCTTATTTCGACCAAATCTTTTCTGAATTATTTAAATAAATATATAAAACTGCCATACCTTGTTCACTGGTGTCTTTACCACTCGTTTTTAGTGCTTCAATGTCGGGTCTTAAAGCAAGTCTTCTTTGTAAAAACTGTTCATAAGATATTCTTCCTTGTGAATCTGCCCCAAGCTGTAACATTAATTCATCTAAGGAGTCTTCCAAACTAAGTTCTTTACAAACAGCAAGTAGATCTTGACTGGAAAAAGAAAGCAAATAAATAGTGTATCAATGTAAGTACAATTCATGTAATATTTTATGCAAAAGTAAAATAGTATTTCTAAACTTATATGATGTATCAAATTGATAGTATTTTTTTGCTTAATTTTCAACTTGGGTGTTCTTTCATTAAGAGCGCACTTTATGTATTTCTTCACCAATTTTTTTTTGGCACTGGCAGAGCCAACAGGCCAGCACTATACAAATGTTAATCAAGTCATAGAATACATGCCCAGCAAGAAGTTAAATTATTATTTTTTGTAAAATATTGAAGGCAGTATGTCAATTTATGAAAAATTAAGATGTTAACAATGAATGATTTGTATTGTACACATCTTTGATAATCTTTAAGCATCTCAAAGTAACAAGAGGAGATATTTTATTCATTAAATCCCTAGTGATTTGAAGCAAGTTTTCAAGGAATACCCAAAGAAACAATTTACAGTTTTAAATTTATATAACTTCAGTACCAAGTAACAACAGCTCTTGACATTGAATGTGTTTACCTGTCTATATATCCATCACCGTTGGCATCACAGACTTGAAAAAGTTTTTTAACGCGTTCTTCTTCGCCGACCGAACTTGCACATTCACTTAAACAGTCTGTATCTGCCATAACTACATTTAAAAAAGTCTATACATTTGAGCCGGTGCATATGATTAAAAACCAACGGAAACAATATTTATTTAAATTACTATTAAATGTACTATTTGTTTACTTTGATTGTTTATCTTTTGTGTAAACAATTTTAGACTTTACTTATGTCAAAAGTCGGAATGTCAGCTGTTGTAGTACCAACCAATAAACTTAGGCAATTTCTGAAGTTTCTTAAATCTTAAATTTCTTTTGATAGTCATAAAAAATGTCACTACTCCCTTTAGTGTCCATTGTATAAGCCCAGTTCAAACCCCAACCAGTAGCTGAACCAAGGCGCCTATTTGCTTAAACCCTAGCTCAACTACCTCTCAAAGACCAAACCAAACCCACACAACGTCAGCCAAGAACTTTTCTTACCAGAACTATGAGTCATCTTCAGACTTTTCTGATAAATCAGAACTAATAGCCGATCTGAACAGCTTAAGTTTTTCTGATGGACATATTCCGGTGTAAGCCTTCTGCGACCTTTTCGCACCGGGCATGTCCTCTACTACATAACGATCGTTATTTAACACTTTAGTGATCGCAAATGGGCCCTTATACATTGGCTCTAGTTTCTTGCTCTTGCCATCATTGTAACACTTTGTTTTGAAAATAAGGACTTGCTGTCCAACCTGAAACTTTTTCGGTTTAGCATGCCTTTCTTTGTAGCGCAACATTTGCAAAAGTCTGCTTTTCTTTTATTCTATCAGCTACTTTAGCTCGCACATTCACCATATCTTAAGGTAATTTAGTCTCACACACCTCATGTACAAGAAAGGCATCGTCAATTCCTAGGGGCTTGTATCCCATGAGGATTTCATATGGACTTTTGTTTGTAGTCGAGTTGACTGTTGTATTCCCCATACAGTCGTCCCAACGGACTTCGTCATCGGTGGATGAATTAATGCCGGCTAGAATGACTTTGTTCATTATCTCGACTTGTTCGTTAGCTCGTGTGGGTGGTTCCTGTGGAGCAGCTAATACGCAGTCAACTTGTTCATCTATGTTCAGTTGCAATATTTGAATATCATCATAATATTATCACTTTGCTCATATGGGTTACGACTGAGGGCATCGACGTGCTTCAAACTCTTAAGTTGGAAGCCACCATCCTCCATTTAGAGGAACCAGATCCGTTTGGTTAAAGTCGTACGTAAGTGACTACCTTGGAACTCCTTACTTATTAGGTAGACTTTAAATTTCAGCAGCGAATTCACCACGGCTAGAGTCTCCAATTCGTAAGAGATAATTCTGTTCGGCTGATGTAGTAAAGCTCTACTAAAGTACTCTACTCACAGGGTTAAGTGATCCATCTATTTTTCTCTTAAGAAGAATGCCACCAATGCCCCTTTTGCTGGCATCTGTTTAAACGTCGTTTTCAGTTAGTGGGTCATAAATAGTTAAAACAGCTTCTAATTCTTCTTCCTCCTTCTCCCTTTGGAAGATGGCGCTCTTCTTTGTTAAGAGGTTTAGCGAGTAATGTAAATTTCTCAGAAAATTTGCGAAAATAGCTGCCAAGTCCTAGAAAACGTCGTGTACATTTTTCGGACCAGAATATTCCGCTACTGCTTTGATCTCATAAGCAACAGTTCGAATCACTTCTTCATTAATTTGATGTCCCAATATTAAGTTTTAGCCAGTATGAATCGACACATTTCCAGTCGCAAGATCATCATGCCTGCTTCTTTTAAAAGCGTTAAAACTTGTTCTATACGTTCGAATCCAATATCAGCTGATGGTACCAGAATGTCGGCTAAGTAGGCCATAACAGATGTGAACCTCATTCAGCCCAGTATGGTATTCATGGAGATAGCTATTGACAATTACATTTATAGAACGGAAATTCTAGAGAGACTACCTCTTCACCCACATCAGCATGCTTACCTGGATGACAGTTCTACGGAGACTGCACTGGTACCTACAACTGACGGAGGATATCCGAGGTACTTTAGATAACCAAGAAACTGTAGTACTTATGTGCGTTTTTGGATATAGAAGGAGCTTTTAACAATACTCCTCATGAGGCTGTCAAAATAGCATTAAATAGAAGAGGTGTATACAAACATCCAAATGGATGTCGGAACTGCTCACCACTAGAGAAGCAGAGACGAGGACGAGTAATACATCGTCTCCATCAACACAACTAGGGGATGTCCACAGGGAGGAGTAGCATCCCCGTTAATGTAGAGTCTGACGTGCTACCTGTGTGGTTTGAATGACCTCGGAATATCCTGAATCCGACATTGTTGTAACAGCCAGGGGAAAACTCGATAATATCCTTTGTGACATCGTACAAAGGGGTCTGAACTATACAAATAGCTGGTGCAGGCAATATGTATGAACATAGAAGATCTAGCGTGACTTGCACGATAACGCTTAATACACTTCGTGGAGCTTCTGTTTCACATATATACTTAATGGTTTTCCAAGTCAATTCAAGTTACATAGTCAGTCATTAGAATGAGTAGTTTTTCATCAATTTAAATCGAAAATATATTCATACCAATGTTTGTGCGTATCTTTTAAAGTTTCCTTTATAGGAAAAAAAATAAGACCTGGTACTAGCCTACAATATTTGTGATGGAACCTTTAACTAATATTTTTATGAAAAACCTTTTATGAAAATAAGTCATTTCCTTCACTAAACTCACAACGGATCGACAGAAAAAGTAGACATGACTATATGGTGCGATTAGTATCAGACACGTTAAGCTCTGCCTTTGCTTAATCCATGTGGTTTTATTTATTCATTTTGTTAATAAAAAAGTCCCTACTGTTTGGATTGGCACTGATATGTTTAATTAAAGTATATGGAGAGCATCAATGGAATTTTCCAGCTTAGTAGAGCTGTTATTACATATTTGTCAATTAAACTGGAATAAGCCACATTTTTTATTTTAACATTTTCATAATAATTCTCTCTTAGAAAGTTTTGCATTGCTGTCCCTATTTTCATTCAAAACTACAGTATGGACCATCATCGTATATAAATTGTTTGATCCTCAAACTGCAAAACAGCTACTACCAATTGCATATTTTTGTTAAATACCTTTGCTGCACTATCCTTAATTGGTAATAACATCTTCTGAGAAGATATTTTTATGTCCGGGTTCATTTAGAACTTCACCATTAACCTATATTTGTATTCTTATATAGTACTCTTTCGTTTAACAGCTAAGGTATGACTATTATCCAAGATAACAGAATAATTTGCTTCTTCTTATGTACTGAATAAATGAAACCTATAAGTCATGTGAGCCGAGGCACCGCTATCCATGATCTAGCTGTCGTCTTCAGAAATGTTGGGGTGCTCCATGCTTGTCGTATTTCTAAGCCTTACAGGTGAAGTGGTTAATACCTTGGTCATAATGGCTGCATCACTAATTGTTTTAACAGCTTCAGCAAATCTGTCTAAATGGTATGGGTATGCCTAGAAAAACTCAATAAACTAGACAACAACAGCATCGTCACCCTACTGCGGGTGCCAGGTCATACTGGAATAGGAGACAAAATAGTACTTAGATACACTAGCAAAGAGAGAGAGGATAAAACAACTTGTTGGGGACCGGAATCCTTTTCGCGATATCGTCACCAATATAATATTGGAAGAAATAAGTAAAATTGAAAAAACAATATCAGATCGTTGGAGAGATCTAGTCAAAGATACTCCTGGGAAACTACAACTGTAGATTATGTAGAGTGCATACAAAATCCCAGGGCACAACACCTGGGAGACGAAGACTTCTTTCTGCAAACTGAAGCCGATGTGTATCCTGAAATACCTCCAAGGAACAAACTGAATAATATATGAGAAATTCTTCAGGAATTTAAAAGAAAAAGGGAGCACAATAGATGTTTTAGGTCTCAGTGAATATTCACTTCAATGTATACATATTACATACATTGGAGAATGGTTATAATATGGGTAGTCTTTGTCAAATAAAATAACAGCTCTTTGGTAACTTTTTATTTTTCTTGGGTATATCATACAAAATTTCAAACCCGAAATTTGGAATATTCTACATAGGCAATAAATGCAATTAACATATTTAAAATAAATAAATGTATCAACATGTACATAAACTTTCAATAATACTACAGATGATCTTTTACAATACGTCACGTATGGCACAATTATATGATTTAAATTCATATGAAATATACCATTCTAATTTCCATATCTGGCCTTTTATGAAATTGTACTATTGAATTTATAATGAGGCAAGCATGGAAGTACAAAACATCGATTTCTACTGAAATTTTGACCTTTTACATACTTCTACATATGTGATTATTTCAACCATTATCTACTTCGTGGAATTTTTACAAAGTTTATTTTGGACATTACCTATTTTCAGTGCTAAGCAAGGAGAAATATTACTTGACACCGTAATACAACTCATGTAAACAACTCTTCATTTGTAGAATTTAGAAGCGACCTAATTACAATGCAATAGTATACGATAGGTACTGTCAGAAATGTACAACTAGTTGGCTCTTTATAAATTCTACGCCACTGAAGGATAAGGTTATTTATTTCAAGATGTTTGAAGTTATTATTTCGATTTGTATGCATTAATTACCCTGATCGTGCCAAAATATGAACATGAGTTCAAGTAGTTTTTGTCCTTCATACATTTTTGGTAATAGTAAAGGCGCGTTTACACCAAAGTTGATAAAACATTGTTTGTAGAAAACTAAAAGTTGCTGTTCTCAAATTAGAGAAACAAGTGGAAGATTTTTTGAAGAAAACTAAAAGTTGCTCTTCTCAAATTTAGAGCAACAAGTTCAAAACTTGTTGCCGGGGCGTGGAGTGGGAACTCCAGTTGACTAGTTGTCAACTTTCTTTGATCTTTACCAACACTCCGCGCGAAACCAAAATTTAGTGATTTGTTTCTCCACAAGTGGAAGACAGAAATAGTTATTTACATTACAAGCTGCGAAAGCTTACTTTTAGGTGCGAGGTGTATTCAAATAGCCGAGGCGAAGCGAAGCGTAGCCGAGGTTATTTGAATACTTCCTAGATCGCTCGTTTCAATTGAGTGAGTCGTTCTTTTTGGTGCTTACACACATCACTATATCTCAGATCACATTAGCTGAAGTAAGCTAAAATCTCAGTAAAAAAGCGTGTTTCTAAAGTAATCTGAAATATTGAATTGGGTGATTCGCCGTAATGCGAAAAGCACATTATATATAAAGAGTGGCAAAGTTTAACTATAAAAAAAGCTAAAGTTCTGAGTAGGTATGTAGTAATAATAATTTGAAAGTAGACTTTTGATTATCAATAATTGTTCAAGTTAGTAATTTAATGTGCTTGTTTCATTGGATTTTGTCTTTCAAAATTTTTTTTCAGATACTGAATATTGAAAGCTAAACATATTTCCAAAGACGTTATGGGTTGGGTTTCCTTCAAACCGACAACGTCGTGCAAAAATCTTTATACCGCGTACTTCGAACAAACTCAATTGGTGAATATCCATCTTACGCGTGCACGTGTTTCCACTCCTCTCTTTGACTATCGATCGATATTGATTGTCCAATGGCGTTGGTTTTGTCAGTGATTATCATTGTATTTCCAGTTTTATGTGACATCCCAAGCTTTTGTATTTGTAGACTATTTTGTGATCTTGAAAAGTGTAGTTTTTTGTTTTTGTTAATTTTTCTAATTTTAAAATATTTTAAAATCATTTATAAAATACCGTACGCCACTGGTACTTATATGAATGTAATCGGCCATAATTCCTCACCTCTTACCGACGCCGCGCAGTTCCAGATAGGTTTTTCACACTGTAAACATGATAATTTTTGTCGTTAATGAGGTACAGAGTGTTGACAATTTTTGTAATAAACGAACTCCGGCTGAAGTGAAATATAATTAAGACCATCATTTTTTTCATTGACACTACTGGTTTCCGAAGCTTATAAGAAATAATCTTTAATCTAAACGGTTTTTGGTATGTGATTATAAAGACAAAACTGTATCATAATCTTAGTTAATTTATGTTTGGCCCATAAAAAACTACTGCGCTCATTTTCCTATCCTCCCTTTCTTCACTCGCTGTGTCCCCTCTAGTAGCGTTAGCTGGATACTCCACTGCACGTTTATAGGAACGTTTTGCCTTGAAATCGAATGACGGATCTATCACAAAAATATTTCATATTACTTTAGAAACACCCAGTATTTATATGTAACATGTACTCGATAACATGAAGATGATACTTTACATTTATTACAATATTGTGGTTGGTCAGAGCATTAATGTAAATTGATAAACATATAGGAATATTTGAAGCACATTTTGGAAATTTTCTTATATGATTAAATTTTTTTAAATCTAATTTATTCAATTATCTGTGTAAATCTCAGGTACGTTAACATAAATCACTTTCAGACATAGGACAAACATTCTTATTTAGATTGTAAAAATGGATCATCCGAAATATAATCTCAAAAAACAGTAAAAATAAAAAGCGACCAAACATGAATATCCGATTTCTTTCTAAATTTAATAAATATTTGGTAAATGTGCGAATTACACAGTAGTTGTTAATAGTTATTTTATTTTGTATAACTGTATTCTTCCATTTTCACTCCTCGTCTAAATTCTAAATTGCTAAAAAAGTACGTAAAGATAAATGATCAGTGCAATGACGTTGTGAATACGTAAAACAACAGTTCTGGTGCTTTAGGATCAAAATATTTACTAAGATAAACAAGTAATATATTTGAAATGGTGTAAAGCTTTACCCATGTGCTTACCACACATTTGAAGCACAATAGGCTACATTTCAATATTTTTCACCCTTAGACATACCTAATGGAAATATTCTGAAATTAAGAAATCAAATCTTCTGTGAAATTTATAAAAACTATTCGGTGTCATTTCTATTTCATGTATAATCAATTTAAGTTTATTGTTTTCAGCCACATAAAAGATAAAAAAATATGCAAAGTACTTCCATAAAATTCAGAAAGAGGTCGATTTTTGATTTTAATGAACTATTTTTTAAAAGATTAATCTATCATACAGGGTGAATAACCTTTAAGTTATGTCGTCAGCGCTATTTTTTTAAACGAAACACCCTAATTTTTTTCCAATTTGCGGATTTCCCTAGCTGAGCTGATTTCAAAAATGTATCACAAGTTGATTTAAATTGGTAAAGAGTGGACAAAATCGCAAAAATGGTTTGTTATTTCAAATTGAATCTATCCACTTTCTTAAGTAATCCTAGCCGGTCGCATAGACATAAAAAGTTTAAAGGTATTTTTCTACGATCATTAATAAAAGTGACGTTTTTTTAATCGATTTTTCGAACATAAAATATGTATTTATTAAACAGTTTAAAAAAGTGACATTAAAGTAGTTTTTTAACGCTAATTTTAAATATTTCCGCTAATGGCTCTGCAGATTGCACTCATCTGTCATTTTACTTAGCGTTTTGTCATCATGACAAACATAAACATTCAAATCGACGCCATTTCTAGTCCATTTAGAGCAACCTAAATAACACATTTTTTGGTTTTTGCATGCACGTAGAAAAAATAGTGTATGCAACATACCTATGCTGTCTTTTTTTCACTCATGGAATTGACGCATTCGCCTTTTCCATTCGTGAAAAAACCACCACTTTATGCACTTGTTGCATAAATAACTATTATTATCATATTTTTTTTTATTTGACGTTAAAAACTGTCATAAATATTCAAATACAATTCTGTATTGTCAATCTAATTAATCATATCATATTTAACAATTTTTTTTAGTTGCTTTCAAAAGTGAGAGAATTGAAAATTTAATTACGATTGGCGATAGGAAGAGGTCTCAAGAAGAGGTATGCACATTATTTCATCAAATTCATCCAAATCGTGAACGTATCTCTGAATTTACGGTAAGCGGAATATAAAAGGAAATACAAATAATTAGGATACGTTAGGGATGTACCGAATCAAGGTAGACAATTATTGCAAATACTCAACAAGATGTAATTAATAATAATAAAGTCTTTATTTGGTATGTACAGAGTTACAAACTTCATTCATACATATGTAAAACTATTATTGGGCGAGATTCAGTATGCACATTGCTATATGACATTCTGATCTTCCACCTAACCCAAAATTTTGTCGGCAATAGACGATCCACACTGTACATTGCGGGGACTATCTAGGGGTTTGGATATTGGAAAGTCGTCAGTATCAAGTATTTTTAAAAAGGCCAAATACAATCCAATAAAGTACATCTTATTCATGAAGATGACTGTCATCGCAGAAACTGTGAATTTTCTTTGATTTCTTTGGGTTAGAGTGTACGTTTATTTTTTCATCTATTATTTTGTGAATAATAAATTGCCATAAACAACTTTTGCATTTTTGTCTACTCTGTACCCATTTGAATTAACTTGTGATGCATTTTTGGAATCAGTGTGTTTCATTTGAAACAACTAGTACTGATATTGCCACTCAAAGATTATTCACCCTGTATATTATTATTTTAAAATATAGTAAAAAAATCCAAACTCGACCTGTTTATTAAGTTAAAATGAATGTATGCATTACTTTATGGATACACTGTGTATACTACATTTAGTAGAAATGTGCAGCAGTGTATTTAAAACTTCAAGATTATACATTTTGTATGCCTCAACTATTTTTTCTCAAGCTTCCGCCGCTGTCCAGGTTTCGGCATAGTAGAGTACCTACCGGAAACGCAAAATAGCGGAAAAATTTCATCCTGGTTATTTTCTTGTAGTGAAAAGTCAAGCAGCTATCAATAAATTAGCGGTGGTTTTTCGACTTCTGGATGGTCTGTCTCTCTCTCTCTCTCTTTTGATAAAACACCGAAGATTAGACTAAATTTCCGAATAGTCGTCGTTAATTAATAATAAAAAGTCCTCAATGTATTATCCACTGCCACCATGACTTTCACAAGCTACATAGAGTACGAACTATTTAATCTAAGCATCAAAATTTGATGGTAACATTGATATTATTGACAATTTATAGAAGCTAGAATATTGTAATTGTGGTCAAAACAATAAGCCGCATCGGTTGAAGTGTAATGAGGACATAAACTCGGACAAGCTCAAGATGACAATAAAAATTGTTCCTACTCGAGAAAATGAGGTGAAATGTCAATCCTCGATTCGCATTTTCATAGGTTTAAACTTACTATTTTATAAAAATGACACCAATTTAAGTCACTAATTAATTTTGACCATAGTAATGTTTAATTTCACTATTATATGAGTTAGAAATAACATAACCTAAGATTAAATTAATTTAAACATATATTTGATTTTAATCGTTTGTTACTTTAAAACTTTCCCAAAATAAAATGACGTTTGTAAAATTAATTGCTCTTTTTAAATATTTTTAAGTAAGTACTAATAATTGATTTAAAATATTTTAAATTGGAATGAGTAACTTGAACATTTCTATTCAAAAAATAATTTATTAAAAAGTAAGGAGCAAATAATTATTCATTTTAAAAACAAAGTTTCAGGTAATACACGTTTAGTTGAACCATAGTATAGATATTTATAGACTAGGGTTGAACTTGAATTTTGACAGAGACCAGAGTGAGTGAGTTGTTTATGTCCAACTTCATACTCTTACAACAACATAAACTAAAAATTTTACCAACTATGCGATGTCATAAACAAAAGGTGCTAGTCACTATCGAATTCTAATTCAGCTACCATAACTTTAAGTTACTAATTATACAGTCCGACATTCCACAAGTACCTACTAAATAAAAATAGAGCTATTTTTACTTTTACAAACCTAATGGTTTTTACCCTGTTAAAAATTAAAATAACCACTTGGTGATCGTATGAATCAATAAACATTAGTTTATTAATTCACAATAAAATTTTAATTCCTTTAACAATCAATTCCAGTTAATTTTTAACGCACATCTAATTTCTTATAGGAGATATTTTTCATCTCTGGAATATATTTCATAAAAGAACAGAATAGCAATCGATAGTTAATTTATATTATATTAATAAAAAACATTAAAACCATTACCACAAAAATGTTCATTACAAAAAGTCGGTTCAAAATCGAAATCTGTTCATTACATATTTCTAGTAACTTCTATTTTCTCGATTAAATTACTACAATAATAATAAATATTACAAACAAATGAAACAAAGTTGAAAGTAACAATGTGTTATCTATAATTGTTTAAAAACAATAACAAACAGCTTAATTTAGTGTAATTATTTTGAAAGCATAAAGGGGACCGGAGCCCTTTTGCGTTACCAGCAGTCAGCACCAATGTAATATTAGCCTAATTTACCAATAGGATTGAAGGAAATTTTTCAAATATTTTGCTGCGTTCTTCGAAAACCCATTTTTAGCGTACCTTTAATTTTTAACCACTGTTTATAGAATTGACCCTATAGCCAACTAACTAGAAATAATAATCTTTGATACTAGTTTCCACACTGTATATATTTCAACTTTGTCTAGCTTGTTTCCTAATTTTCATATAACTTTTTTTTAGTTGAGCTGATATTTCTAATAATTATTTATATGATGTTGATTACTTCACCGACTTATCGACTTCAATTATGTTCCCTTAACAAATATTTAAAATTCTTTCCAAGAGTAGGTTTCAATTTCCGTGTAGCATAATTTTTTTAATAAAATTGTAGAATCTTCTAATTAAACTTAAAAATATTTGAGATATACACTATAGCAAGTTAAATAGACAAAATTGACATGATTAACAATACATATAAATATGTGAATTTCCATTAATACTTATAACTATTCGAAAATCGTAAGTGTTTATATATTCACAGAAATATCAACAATTGATTAATAGTATATTGTACACCAATATTGAGAAGATATTTTTCTCAGCTGAACTTTATTATTATCCCGAGATGCGAAAGATTTGGATTTTGAATTCCATATTTGAAAGCTTTCAACTGAAAAGATGTAGTTTGTGAAAAGAAATGAATGAGAATTCAATAAATTATATATACATTTCCTGTTAATTGTGCTGGGAATTTTAAACATGGTAAATGGTGCTTTGATGTTAGCCAGCTTTATTATTAATTAACTAATAAACATTTTTCGCAAATTATAACAATAAAACTCAGTTGAGAAAAATATATTCTCTATTTTCGTTCATTTTGCATATTATAATTTTTATGTCACTATTGTCAATTGTTTTCATTTTTCTCTCCGACAAGTAGATAATGAAAAATAAGCTCCTACTAGGAGATAAATTTATCTTCTCGACTCGAACACAGCTTGAATAATGATATCTTCTACTAGAAGAGGAAAAAATTTTAGAAGGTTGATAAATTCTACGAGTAAAAGAAGATACACCTGACTGCTGTTTGAACTTAGTAACACTAATTAGTATTTTTTCAATTATGATGAAATCTTGAAATCTTGTGGCAAAAGTTATCAATAAATTCGACGAAATTCAGAGTAAAATCCCACTCTACTAAATAATTATTTTATTGGTTTCTCGTATGGTAGACCTCGCATATTTATGTCAATAATGATAGCTAACACTTCCTCCTGGATCTTGTATAATTGTCCAAGCAATATGCAATGTATACCACTTTGCTTTCTTATGTATTCGTTCCTTATTTACTAGTTATGCTCTTCTCTATAATTTTTATTATATTTACCCTGTAAATGATCCACTATTTTGCAAAAATTCAGGGTCCACTATCACTTTGTACATTTCTTAGATTCAAATCTTTTGTTCTAATAGTATCCTATGGAATACATAGTACCTAAGCAGATCATAACAGTTTTCTTTAAATTTCACTATAAGTAACGGTTAACATAACAGAAGAGGATAGTAATTAGAGGTTGGCGTATTTTTACTCATGAATATGAGTCCGGGGAAATAAGATTGAAAAATCTACCTAACATCGAATTTTTCGAGATAAAATATTATATACCTAATCGAAGACATATCGACCCCTAATCATTTTCCCAAATTCTCGAATAAATTCCGCTAGAGCTTGCGACGCATTTTGCAAGCAAAACGCAGAGCACTCGAAGTTGGATTCTTTTACGCCGATTTCTCCTCCAGTTTTGCAAGCACCAAAAAATTGTGGTACATCAAAATTGTAGGAAATATTATGCCTTATAAGATGATAAAAGTAGAATTGAAAAAAAAATTTGTCGACCCTTCATTTTTCAAAAATTGTTAAAAAATTGGAAATTTTGTTTATTTAAGCGGCAAGTATAATGAGAATGACAGAATCAAGGTGATAATATGAGGAAATATAGAGGATATGTTTCTAAAAAAATTGGCGTTTCCAAATTTTGAAAATTCAAAATGGTGGTCGCTCAAAATGATATATCTTTTCCGTCGACCTTGCAATTTTGAGATATATTAATGTACACAAAATCATTCTTAATGACCCTTATTGATGGACGATTTTCTGTTAATAAACAATTGTGGTATAGGTAACCAAACATACAATAATATTAAAAAAAAGACCAAAAATGACTTCTAGTATAAAATACTCACCTATCGTTTGTATTATATTATTTTCTACAAAACTATAATAATTATTAGTGTCAAACATTAACGTTAAAATATCTCGATTGTTAATAGCCCTTATTAATACACTTGTTGGTTAAATAACTATTTTTTCAATCGCTGTTTATTTTATGAACATTAACAATTTTGAGATGCGGTTTGTTGCAGTCGACAGAGTAAGAGTTGTAGTTCAATAGACCGAATGAGCAACATTTTTTTCCAGTTTAAGGGTTAAAAAAATATGTAAATAAAGTTTTGAAAATTTGATGTTTGTGTCCTGACTTCCCCGGACTATATTCGGATAAGCCTGGATAAATTCAAATATTGTAAGACGTTGCTAAACAACTGTTCTTAGTTAAGTCATTTTAACTTTATTTATAAATAATAGCCATATAGCTCTGTAAAAGAGTGGATTTTTACTTAGAAAGTATTGAATAATCAATAAATTATACTGATTGATAACTCTTCCCCTATACCATGTAGACTTCTATATAGTTGAAAGGTACTTTGTTTTGTACCTATACTTCCTACAAAGTATGACTGATACATATCTCACAAAGATAAAGTAAAATACCAATATACCTTTTGAATATTTCAATATCAGTTTTTTATATGAAATATTTATGATTATTAATGAATAATTTTGTTTATTAAAAAAACTGGTACACAAAATGCATTTTCGTTAAAAAATAAATAAATGTATGGACGATATTTCTGTGAAAAACAATGTATATATTTTCATTAATATCAGCTATAGTAACACCACATAAAATCTACAACTAAAAAATAAAAATATTCAACTATGATAAAAAATATACAAGTTATTTACAAAAAAAACACTATAAATCTCTAGACATTGACTAGAACATATATCACTGCTCAAGGAATGATTAAACATTAAGTTTAGTTTAAAATGGCTCTCTCTTACAAATAAATTTTAAATATAAAAACACAGCATATAGTTTTTGGACAACATTAACTTTATAATAAACAAACTTTTAGTTTTAAAACTGAGGCATGTTCAATTTTAGATAATCAGACATTATTTTAAAATGGACGTTGTTGAGTAAGGAACTTAAGAGTTAGGAAATTCGTTAAAAACTGGCAAGAAAATTTTTATCTTCAAGGAACTTCGTTTTGTTTACTTTAAATCTAAAATAAATCACATTTACCGGACCGGAATGGGTTTTAAGTACTTTTCGCCAAAGTCCCTCCTTAAAATCTCTTTTGTCAATCAACATTATTCTCTATGCTACACTCTTACTGTAGGAGAGGTAGGCTTGCTAAACTGAAGCTTGAAGATATCCTACAATTCCGTCAAAGAATATAAATAAATAAACTTCAAGTATCTGAGACCTTCCTCAGGAACTGAGTAGAAGAGGGGGACATAATTGATCTTTTTTCGACTACCTTACCGGAAAACCAATCATATGATCACCAAAAATAGGGCGTAAAGTATTGTTTAGCAGCCCAAGGGCGGAAAATTCTCAACTCCACGGTTATTGAAGTTTTACGGTAGGCGAAAAACAGTTGTGTGTCACACATGCAGAAAAAGGTTTAGCGGCCCTTAACTATCAACTGCCCTCGCTTCGCTACGCTCGCTCGGGCTGCTAAAGCTCATTTTATGCCCTTGTGACACAATATACAATTAGGTCTCACTGTAATAATAAACCTAGGATCATGTTTGCAATTGCTTTATGGTCCATTTAAATTTTGGACATAAAAAAGTTTTTCACATGTTTCTGAAACTTTCAAGTTTAATACTAACAAATGTTCATCAAGAAACGTTTGATTCTTCAAACTCCAGACGTAGTCGTACCAACTATAAACAATATAATAATGTGAAACATGTTTTAAAATATTAAAGCGGAATAAAAATATATTTCAAGTTTCACCATTTCTTTTAAATGTTCAAAATACCAATTAAGATTATTTTAAAGAACATTAATAGCAAGCCTAATCATGTGATTTCCTACCAATATTACTTGGATTAGAATGAAAAAACACCCTCTAAATCGTTATTCATTGAATATCTAAATTTGAACGTGTCCTCGAAATATTAAAAATAAATAATTTCATAGGAATCAGTATTTAATTAAAAATCAGACATCTACATTAATATTTATCTGATATGGAGCTTAGGTACATTTTCCGTTATAAAAAATGCTTTCTACAGTACTATTTTTCAAGCGTCGGTGCAACCAGAATTATATTATTTCGTTAATTTAATTTTGTTTAAACCTATCATCAGTAAACTACAGAAAGGCTAAAATTTGTCAGTACATGGAAACTATTATTTTTTCAGAGCCCGTCCAGAAAATAACATTATACTTTATAAAACGATTAAATGAAACAATTTAATTTGTTTAAATCTCCATCTTATTAATATTAATAAAATGGAGATTTAAACAAATTAAATTGTTTTATTTCATCGTTTAGTATGGATCTTCATCAAGTAAAAGCCTCATATATTCAATTTATACTTTATAGTTTGAAACTCAAACAATTGATCCGTCTTATTTCTGTAGCTACACATTTTTTTTATCACAGATGTCGCTAACAATTGAAATTTTCGTGAGTAATAGATTAACTAGGAATTTTCGATGAAAACGTTATGCTGTGAAATAGTATATTACAGACCTAGGCCAGTAAAGTAAGAAATGTCTCAGATCAAACATCGGCCGAAGCGAAGCTGAGGTCGACAAACATGTGATCTGAGGCTTCCTTACTTACTGGCCGAGATTTGTATGCTATTTTTCTGTTAGACGAAGCCGGAAAGTGTCAACTTCGTTTAGTGAGGAGGCCCCAAAGTTGTTGCTTTCCGGCCGGAGGACAGAAAAATATGATTACTGTCATTAACTTAGGGACACTGAAAAAACTTTCTCAGAAATGTAATTTACGTTCAGTAAATGTCACTTTTTGGGATATAGTATGCAAAATACTGTTACAAAGCAAACAGTCTGAATACTGAAAAGAAATAAACCTGAACGGTTTTACAATCATATTACAAATAATTTTCCAATAGGTAGTTACAGATAGCCAAAATATTACCAGTCCAATATAAGCAGTAAATCGTTTATAATTATATAAAGGTAAATGGTATAATTAACATTACTTGTATAAGTCCCGGGGACGTAAGGACGAAAAATCTATCTAACATCAAATTTTTCCGAGATGGAATATTATCTCCCTAATCGAAAACATATCGACCCCTAATCATTTTCCTAAATAACTTCCGCTGGAGCTTGCAAGCACAACGTAGAGCACTTGAAATTAGATTCTTTTACGCTGATACCTCCGTCAGTTTTTCTCGCACAAAAAAACTGACATCAAAATTGTAGGAAATATTCTGCCCTTTAACATAATAAAAGTAGATTAACTTTTTTTACCCCTTAATTTTTCAAAAATTGACAAACAATTTCGAAATTTCGTTTATTTGAGGGGTTAGTATTATGAAAATGACAATATCAAGGTGATAATATGAGTAAATATAAGTAGAGGAAATGTTTCTAAAAAAGTTCAAAATGGCGGCCGCGCACACTGACGTTACATATATATTTTTTCAATCGCTGTTCATTTTATTTTTTTAACGCTTAAGCTAAAACAATAGCTATTTATGATATCAGTGTTAAAAGTAATATTTTATTTTGTGAGTGAAAAAGTTTGCGAAACGAGCGAATAAGCGAGTGGAGCAATTTCACGAACAGAATAAAATTTACTTTTAACACAAATATCATACATAGTTTTTTGTACAACTCCTATTTTGATAATAAAATAAAAGTATTTCAAGAAAAACACATTTTGACGTCTATTGTCAGCTAATTATTTTTTGACGTTTTAGCAATAATTCTCATAATGATTGTGTCTCTTTTAACACACTAGTGTTAAAGGTATTTTAATTTTAACACGCTACTTTGTAAACGTCTTCTCTTAACACGTTTGACAGGCATTAAAAATGTCACTTTTAATGGCAGTTGTACAAAAAATTATTTTTCCGCCTACCTCTATCAAAAGTATACATTTCCTGGCCTCATTGTAGGGAGCAAAGTCGTACTTTTCCTCCCTAGGTAGGAAAAGTAAAAGTGAGGTTATGGTACGTCATCAATGAAATAACTTATACGGCATTGACGACCTAAACTATATTCTATTATATAAGTATAAATTTTACCGTTTAATTAAATAACAACCTGTATTTTGCAAAATGGTAGAAATCAGTAAATTGTTATTTTAATTTAACGATTTTTACATTAATAATTTTACTTCAGCAATACGTTATCTTCATGATTCCGCAAAACTTGCCTACGAGTCTCGGTAGCGCAACGCGTTGGAGCACAGCTCACTGTTCGTGTAGGTGTTGGATCGAATTCCGGCGAGGACAATTTTTTTTCTTTTTTTTTTATTCTTTCATAAATAAATTATTTAAAAATGTCTTGTTATTTGAGGGAGGCGGAAAAATCATATGTATAACATGGGAGTAAAGTGCCTTTTCCTCCCTTGAATGATTACTTCATCCTCGGGAGGAAAAGTAGCACTTTCCTCCCTTGTTATACAAATAGCTATTATTACGTTTTTTTCATGATTTATTGTAGGAAAATTAATTTCATCCGTTTCGAATTATTAAAGGATAGGCTGTTAAAAACCACATATTTTGAAGAAAAAACGAATCAATCACGAACTTATAAAAAATTTTACTGACAGAATATTATAAAAAATTTTAATATTCTGTCAGTTTCTAGCTAACTTTGACTTTCGTTTTTTCGGCTTATAATTATCATATGAAACTTTTTTTTCATAATGTCTGGTTTTTCAGGCCTATTCTTTTATAATTCGAAACGGAAGTTAAAATTAAGTTTTCAACAATAAATCTTGGAAAAACGTATAGGTAAACAAATTTTATTTTTTTTAGTTTGAGCGTTAAAAAAATATGTAAATTCATATGGTCTACTAAACTACAAATCTTACTCAGCCGAGTGCAGCAATCCGCATCTTAAATTTGTTGATGTTCATAATGAACAGCGATTGGAAAAAAATATATATAAAGTCAGTTTAGGCGGCCGCCATTTTAAATGTTGAGAATTTAAAAACACCAACTTTTTTAGAAACAATTCCTCTATATTTCCCTATATTATCACATTGATTTTGTAATTTTCATCATACTTGCCGCTTAAATGAAAAAAATTTCAAGTTTTCAATTCTTGAAAATTTTAAAGTTGAAAAGACTTTTCTTTTCAAATCTACTTTCTTCATTTTTTAGGACATGATTTCCTACAATATTTTTATGCGAGCAGAACTGGAAGAGATATCAACATAAAACACTCCAATTTCGAGTTCTCTACGCTGTGCTTAAAAGCTGCGTCGCAAGCTCCAGTGGAATTTATTCGAGAATTTAGGAAAATGATTGGGGGGGTCGATATGTTTTCGATTAGCGACATAATATTCCATCTCGGAAAATTTGATTTTTGTGTCCTAATTTCCCCGGACTACATAGCAGTTGTTTGGGATACTGTATAATCGACATTCAATTACTGTAGATAACAGATTTCAATACATAGATATAAATAATCACAGTAATAATAAATTTCATTTTTCTTCGTTGAATAGTAAAAAACTGCCCTAGTATAGAAATCTATCTCCAACTACTACTAAATATCAATTGAAGCACTAATTTCTTTTTTCTCTCTTGAAAAAAATATGTTATAAAATTGCAAAGACAAGACCAAAAAATAAAAATAAAACAGAGAGGATGTTGCTTACTGTATTATAACGTAAAAAGTGTAATTTTGAGAATATAACTGTAATTTCAAAAGTATATGAATATTTATTAGTATTTAATCCCAACGGATTCTGTTGTGGGATACGAAATGTGGTAGGTACGTAAATTATTTTATTTATATATTCCATGTTTAACTTTGTCATCTGGTTTATCTAACTGGCGATTATACATCAAATTTTCTTTCTCTTTCTTCACGAACGATTTAAATATCATTTGGTCAAACAGATACTCTCCCAATTTAGAGTCAGTAATTATAGATCTAGTCACAAGTCTTGCCATTTCACAAATAGACCTGTTTTGTTCTTCCATAAACTCTGTAGATACTAAGTCCATTATTTGAAGATCTTTGTGTTTTTCAGCAACGTCGAAAACATTTATTAATTTTTCTTTTATACTCTTCTCCATATTCAAAGCCTGACGAAAGGCATCGGTAACCGTCCACGTTTTATTTTCTGGTATTTGTATAGCCGTCATATTTACTCGACCTCCTCTCATCAATACGTAGTTAGAAAATATATTTGCATGTCCTAGTTCTTCTTCATACATGTTCATAAAAAAGCCTTGGCAGCCTGGCAGGGCTACATCGGTTCTACCAAAGTAATAGCCTATGGATAAATATTCGAAAGCTGCCATAAACTCTGCTAAAACTTGCTCATTTAGTACGGTTTCAGTTTCTTCATGGAACTGGTGTCGTCCAGAGTTCGTATCATCTTCATTTTTGCAGTTATCATCTCCCACACTATTACCGATAAATCTCCTACTGTTAAATATATGATTGGCAATTGAAAGCAAGCTGGAATTATTAGTCACACCAATCTTTGGAAAACGTACTGAAGAAGCTCTTAAATTTCGACTGATATCAGCAAGATAATCTTTTTGCCATAAATTTAGTCTTCTTGGTAATAATTTCATTTTCATTGATACAAAGGAAAAATTTGGAAATAAAAAATGTTTTAATATGACATTATTCACATATTTTGAAATATGACCGAAGTTTTTAAATAATTTCAACTGTCTGTCAATTTTTTCAAATACGTTTTGAAGATATTAATTTTTATTCCGAAAAGTTACCGACTTGGAATTTCATTTTTCATTTGAAATGATTTGAAGTATGTGGCAAACAAAACTGCAGAAATGTGGGTTAAATTTTAATTTAAGACCAAAAATGGCTTAGCTTAGAGAAACTGCTGCCATTACAGATGTCATCATTATCAAGCCAGTGCAGTCCTTTTATTTGCCGATATTTTAACTATACTTCTACCACTCCAGGGGCCTTATTCTTGACTGAGGGAGTGGATCTTCCCGATAGAACACATATTTTGTCTTTATTTTGCTTGGTTACTCTGTCACTGCAGTGACAAAGACAAAATATCTGTTCTCTCGTGAAGCTTCACTCCCTCAGTCAAGAATACGGGCCCAGGTGTAAGCAGCTATTCGCGGAAATTTTTCCGATAGTGGGCGCTGAAGTATATGTCAAAGCTGTCGTGGAATGAGGAAAACAATAAACACATCCATTTCTATTTGTCTCTGTCCATTTGATTCAATTTCGAATTTTGAGCGATAAAGGTGTTTTGTGAGATGGCTTGTTAAAATTAGTTTGGTGGACATTTTTAAATACATTGGCGACAGAAATCGGCCGATGGTGGAAGGCGACCAGGTATTCAAAGCATTAAAGGTGGATTCATGCAACATCACTTAGTTTAACTTAACTTATCTTAATAAGATGAAGTATACACAAATAACACAAGCATTCAAATAATTACTTAATTTATCTTAAGAAGATCGGCAAATTTTATCTTTTCACTTAAGATTCTTCAGTAATTTTGCATATGCGCATGTGCGGAAACATAGGGTCATAGAACACCAGACATAAATAATGATGACTGATGAAATAGACAAACATTTTCTCATATTGTCCGAATAAAAGCCTCCTTTTGAGAAAAGGCTTCACCCCAAATCTGCGTATCCTCCTTTTAGGGATGACCAATGCAGAAGCAGATAGTAATAATGTTGCTGCTATAAGATGAACTTTTTTTCCTCAACATTCCCATCCATTACAGAACACAAACAATGATGTGAGAGTTGTGACAATTGTGACATTCCGGGTCTGTCATTCTCAAAACATAATAATTAGGATCTTTTGCGCATGTTCCTTGGCTACTAAGTAATAGCTAAAGTTATGATGCATGAACTAGGTCAACTTTCTTAAGTGAAAATCATAAGTTAAATTAAGATAAGTTAAATAAAGTGATGTTGCATGAATCCACCTTAAGTAACACTAAAAATCAAAATATTTTATTGAAATGATTGAAATTACTTTCATAATCTGTTTCTAAGCAGTGCCTGCTACACACTGACATGTATTTGGAAATATTTTTAAAATGTTTTGCCACAATTTTTGATCTGTTGGGAACAGAGCAATATACCTCTTGCACTTGCTGGTCATTATTAGAGTCTAAATAAGTATTTTGATACAACAAACTTCACCAAACTTTTGACGGTAGGTGTCGCACCCTTTGTTCGTTTTCGCGAATAGCATTCTACTCCCTGTATTAAGCCAGTTTAAGATGACAGTTGTTATTTGTTAATGACTGATATTGTATTAATCTACTACGATATATACATATGAAGTGTCTAAGGTTACATACCCATTATTACATTCTAAACTAAAGTTGTCTGCAAAACTATACTAATTAACATTAACATTCTTCAATAAACCTCTTGATCGGATGTCTTTCTATTTTAGATCTTCTCGGTGACATAATAGGAGTAAGGGTTTTTGGCCTATTCGTTTCAAGGGGTTTTGGTCTATACACTTCATTCGTGGTTGAGGTTAGGCTTGTCATCTCCGGCAGATTTTCAATCATAGTTGAGGTTTGTTCTGTGATTGGTAAGGATCTTATGTGTTTGGAATTTCTGTCCAAGATTTGTCGTTTTTCAGTCTGACGACATAAGATCTAGGACGATTGGCTTCTCGCACTATGTGGACCGGAGTTCAAATACGGTGTCCTTGAATTACAACACTTTGTCATCACTAGACAGTTTTATCGAAGTTAATTTTTTGTTTCAGTCGAAGCTTTGATGATTATTTACTTAGATTATTCATGATCTATGGCTTTAAAAAGTCTTCATTTGTGGGTACGTGACTTCTAGTTGCTCTACTAAATAAACGCTGGCACGGTGAGCCTAGTATTTCGTTTCTTGGTGTATTTATTTGGTTTAACGTGCAGATTTTTGGCAATGGGTAGGTATTTTTCAGAAAGTCCATTTGACTGTGGGTCATGTCTACCAATTGAAGTTCCATTTTTCACTGAACCCCTTGAATTCTCGCGAGCTGTTCTGAGGTCCATTATCAGTTTCAAGAATTTTGGGAATTCCGTGAACTGCGAACCATTATTTGAGAATGTTTATAACTTCCTTGCCTGTAGAGTGCTTTAGTTCTTGAATCTCATAAAATCCTGAGAAACTATCGCAAATTAGTAGATATTCTTTATTAGCAATCGTTAAGATATCTGAGCCGGCGATTTCCCATAATAGCGTAGGAATCTATGTAAGAATTAGAGGTTGTTCCGGTTTCGACATGTGTTCTAAAGCGCAAGTTTTGGAATAGTTATACTCATGATCTTACTCGGGACATGGATTTAATTTTCGATCCCGTGATGTCCACTGTGGATGTCTCAAGTAATTTTGGTTTATACGACTTTAGGGATTAGGACTTATTACCCCTTGAATAATAAACCATCTAGAATAGAGAGTTGTTCTCGGAAACTCAATAATTCCTTAATTTGAGATTGATGTTCAGGCAACCTGATCATATTTATGCTTTTAACTCTGTTAATTCAGGATCTTTCATCATTTCTTTTTGAATTTGCTCTTGTGCTATTGTTAAGGCCGCAAAAGTCATCTGGACTTGAAATTCTTCGTCGTTCTCCGGTTGAGATGGACTAGAATCTCTACTAAGAATGTCTGCTAATACGTTGAGAGATCCCTTTTTGTCTTGGACTTCAGGCGAGTACTGTAGGACATCGAAAATGATCCTCAGCAGTCTTGGGGGTGTTAAAGTCAATGGCATCTTGAAAATAATTTTGAGGGGATTGTGGTCGGTTTCAATTGTCACCTTTTTTCCATAAATGTAAGGATGAAACGCATACGCGACCGGTTTTCCGATTTGCAGAAATACGACTCCAAAGGCTCTTGTGCTAGAGTCTGATTGTATCGTTACTGGTGTGTTAACGTCATAACGTTGAAAGTGCGGTGGTGTGCTTAACATTTTTTGTATGTCGGTAAACGCTTCTTCGTAATGAGTGGTATGAAAAGACAGTAAACCTCTTCATCAAACCCACTGAACAACAAATGTCGATGTGTATGCTGGTACCTACAGACTGGTACAACAATCTCAGAGATGAAGACAAAGCGACCTTAAAAGGACTTAAGAGCCTTCGATAAGAACTTTACCCCTATTACTAATGTGACGTAGAGTTTTCTCGTATTTTTTAAATTATTATTTTGCCTACTCAATGAATTTTTTTTTTCAGATTTAATCATTTCGACTCCGAAATTTTGCTAATATTTTGAGTGAAACAGAGTTATTGTCAACATACTTCTATCTCTTTTGCTTTTACACGACGTTGTCAGATATTAATACTACGCTATTCAAATGAGTCGTAGCACGACAGTGGTATCGATAATACTACCTTAAAGGAACGAGACTGGCGTCATCTTCCCTTGCAATGGGAATTATTTATTTTCTCACAAAATGGGTGTCTTCGAGGCGCACGCTACTTGCGCCCCTACTGATGTTTTCAGATTTTATTGCAGCATATATGAATATCCTGGCGGCTCCCGAATCCTTATCGGAAATCCGATAGATTCGCGGCGTGCCACCTCCACTCCCGCGGTATATTTTGACTGGTTAAAGTCTATATTCTATACAGCAATTGCAAAATAATAATAATAAGTGAAGTACAGACAAGACCTGCAATTTGGAACGATGCTGACCTTAACCACAAGAGCTTGGATTACGTGGATAAGAAATGGCGTGGAATGGCGCAGATTATGGGATGATTCCTGAGATTTCGGTAGAGATTATGTTTCCAGGGTGAACATTTTACTCCCTTTTTTTTCTTTCTTTTTCCCTTCGTCTTCACTTAGCACCCAAAACGCACAACGCATTTTAAGCGACATTCTGGAAAAATAATCGATGCTTCTCTTTCGGTCTGCAACCAACCGTCAACACGCTAAAGTATAATCACATTATTACTCAAGGTAGTTGTCGATGTCGTGCGATGGGCCACGTGTCAGAGAATAATATTATGATATAATTACAGATTGACCAACTCTAGCTCGAGATGAACGTAAGCACAGTTCTTATCATTAGCACAGAGTGCAATGGAGAGTTTGTTTCTTCAAGCTTCAAGTTTTTCAATTCCAGAGAAAAAACTAACGGTCAAAAACTTTCCAAAAACTATTTGTTAATTGATTAATTTGCTCTGCGTTTAAAAAAACGGAAAAAATTAACCGATTCATTGCTAAGATATAACAACGCAACGTTTATTCTGTTACACGTTTTCTTTTTCCAATTCGTATTTACATTTTCCAGATAGTACGCTGAAAGTAGGACAGAAACAGGTTAATCGACAGACTTTAACAGAAAGACGTAGAGTGGCCTACATTTTTCTGCCGCCAGGGAAATATCGCTCGACTTAATTCGTGAACTCTTCTCGCAACGCTATTGGATCACAATATAAATGTCACACTTAACAAGTAGAGCCCTAACTAATTACAAAAATGATTGGTACCTCTCTGTTTCATTAGTTTCGATAGTCTTGATCATGGAGACTATATAAGTAGATCGGACTCCATGTATTCCAATTTTTGGTCATGATAGAGAGCACCAGTTTAAATCCAATACCAAAAACATCTGAATGTAGAACAATAACAGCCAATCATAAGCCTTGCATACATTTTGAGTTCATGGTGTTTTATTGCACCACTATTGCAATATTTTTTAACAACGTCCATTTTAAATTTTAATCTTTCTAGTTCTTACTTTGAGTTTTTATTATCCATTATCATAAGTAATGCAATTTGACTACCTACTGTCGTTTATTAAAACTAAGGTAAGATGGTATTGGATTTGCAGTGGAGACGCCGCGTTGAAAAAACAAACTGCTTAGATAGACGATTTTGTGGACAAGTTTGGTCAATTTTTCCGTGTGAGTCCGATCTCCTTATCTAGCCTCCATGGTCTTGATCTAAAAGATTATTTTGACGACTTCTATAGTTTCAACTATTTGTACTTTTAGTTGATAACATTTCGTTGGTTAAAATTCTGATGAAGAAAATAAATTTGATAACTGAATTACAATAATTATAGTAAATTGTTACTTAATCTTGAATTACCTTGATCATAGAGTTGCTTCATCATATCATTGTGGACATGACATGAGAATTAAACATTTTACCCAACCCTTGAAAGAGTTCAATATGGATGTTATACACAACTCTTGGCATATTAAATTATCTTAATAGTTAACGATTTTTGAAAATCATGATAGAAGTTAAAAAGATACTACAATTAAAAATCTGGTACAGCATACTTCCGCTTTTGTATACATTAAAGAAACATTACTTTAATAAATAATTATATTAATACTGTACAATACACATCTGTTCTACTCTATCTATCTGTACTAAATATAAATGCTTAGAAAAAAAAACGAAAGACAAACGAAAGGTGTACGATGTCGTGATGCTACCATGGGCTTGAATAAACACCACTGTAGACAAGGCGTCAGTGGCGTGGATTCGCCAAAGCATAAAAGCAGCAATACGCCGAATATACAATAGTCAGTAGCTTAGCTTGTTTCTACAAGAGTACCTTGCAAGACTATTCCAGAAAGTATGTCATTATATGTAGAATGTTTGGAATTTCTTACAGTCTTCTTCAAATATTCGCTACACAGCAATAGCTGATCTCCTATTACAATTTCTCTGTATATACGGATGTACCCAGATTCTTCTACTTTTCTTTATATTCAGACGACGCAGGTACCAGAGGAACAATAGCTCTTATTCGTCGCTAGACATCGATTAAACTGCCATTTTGCACATGAAGCTTATCCGACGATTCCTGTACACATAGAAGACTGTACACGGGGCCTATATTAAACGTACGAGTATCGCATGAAATTAAAATTGAATGTCTAGCGACGAAGAAGATCTATTGCTCCTCTGGTACTCATGTCGTCGGAATAAAAAGAAAAACAGAAGATTCTGAATTCTGAGTGCATATCCAGAGAAATCGTAATAGCAGATTAACCATTAAGGCGAAGCAAATATTTGAAGAAGACTAAGAAATACCAAATATTCTCTATAGAATGACATCCTTTCTGGAATTTTACGAAAAAATACGAACTTTCACCCTCCACATGCAGCTAAGCGACTGACACCGGCAATTTACAGCTTGTCTGCTTTGATGAATTTTCACGGCCGATTGTACATTATACAGTTCTCTATAAAAACACAAGTGAGCAGCACCCACGCGTATATATTCGGTACGTCGCATCTAATACGCGCCTATGGCGATAAGCTTCAGTGTGAAAAATGCATCAAGCAAAATATTTTAGATCATGGCAACAAATATCCTTTATAATCTACAACTTTCAACGTATTTTTGACTAGTAATATATTAGCTAAAAATAATTGATCTATTACTAAATAAAAAATTAGTCTTCTGCCATAAGGTGAATACTGTCTTCTGCTGCCGGTCGATGTGTATTTGGTGTTAATAAGGAAAATCGATCCTGATAATGGTGAGATTTTGAATAAGATTTCATTGAAGAAGTGTCGGTACCATCCCAACTTGAATGTTTTGGTTTCAGGTCCGTTGATGTCGATTCTTTGGCCTAGTTTAATATACACATTAATACTGAAATTCTAAAATTAATTACCAAAAATGAATAATTTAACTAACTGAATAGATACCAGTGACAGCTCGTGGTGTGAGGCAGTAGGTGGGCAGACAAAATTGAGACCAGAAATTACATATTTTTATAACTACATAATGGGTATTTTCAGTAATTTTTTGTATTGCTTTAATTTAAAGTATTTTAATAACCTTTTCGCTGCGGATAGTGCGCATAGTGAGTAACTCGTCCGTTTTCAATAAAAATTATTTTTTTATTTTAGTATTTGCTAAAGTTTAATTAACAGTAATACGATTTTTGCTTTTTTCCCTTGACAAACTTGCGTGCCAGCAGCACCCAGCATGCATGTGTGTCATAATCATTTGTTTTTGTTTTTTGCGTAAAAAATATAAAAAAATAACAAAACAATGAAAACATAAATATTTATTTTCAATAAAACAAAAAATAAAATCAGAAATTTAAAATAAACGAAACGTCGTATTTTATTAAAAGCCGTGAAAGTCTAAAACCAAACAGAACAAAACAAAAAAATACAATAAAATTCTAACCGAAACAAACGAAAACTTATATTCATGTAATTTGTCTATTTTTTTCACGCGGTATGAAAACCCGGAAAACACTCAACACAAAATCCAGGCTCGCCAGGACAACTAGTGTAGTGATACAGGGTCATCTGATGTGTATTACTCTCGGAACAAACCCGACATATTTTTCTATTTGTCTGCCATTGCCCATTTTTGGAAGAAATTTTTGAAATCTAGTATTCTAACCCTCTAACTCTGGGGGTTGTTTTCGTTATGTTTAGCAATCCCTCCAATAACACAATTCTATAGTCATAAAATGACATTTTTCGCCCAGAATACTTATTATATAAAAAAAGGAGTTCATTAACATAAGATGAATTACGTGGATTCCTAACTTCTTATACCATCATCGTTTTTCGGTCACAAGGACAATATGCTGACAATTTATCCTGGTGATCAATTCCTACCATAAATTCATTATAAAAAAATGTTGGAGCCGGCTTTTCGCTTTGACGTTGTAACCTGTCGGTGTACTCAACCATGCTGTTCTCGTGTTCATTGGAAATCGCTCATCTTTCCACTTTCCTATGATGATATTATTGGAATACTGCGCAATAGTTTCGCCCTTTTTCAGTTTTTTAATTAACAACAGAAATTGGATTATTCTTTCTTTTCGGATTTAGTGTACCCGTACAATAGGTATTTCGAAAAGAAACAGCATATGCAAGTTCAAATAAAGAATTTTAAATGTTATCTAAATACAACGAGTGTCCAGAGTCCAAATATTGTTTCAAAAGTTCAAGTACGATTTTTGTAGTATGCCCTTTTCCACCTACAGCACTATCTTTAGCCCCAGTGTACACTAACGTTTTTAGTACTACACCTCAAGGCTCAGTCAACATGTATAATTTTATCCCATACCTATGTTTTTTATTCTTTATGTATTGGCGAAAAACTAATCGCCCCTTCTATAACACCATCGATTCGTCTAGAGAGACTTCCTTCTGGGGATAATAAATGGCCGCCATCAGTTCATTGTATAGGCGATCTGAGTTTCCTGCGGGCAAATTTTCTGCAAAATGTACGCATCTCATTATAAGGAGGAAACGATCCCGACCCATATGTTTCGAGAAACACTGTAGATTGAACAGAGGGTGGCCCTTCCAATAGTCTTGAAGTAGATTTAGGCGAATCGTTCCTGTGTTCACCAAAGCCAAAAAAGTTAACATTTCTTCAAATGTTTTCGGGTTTCCATTTAGTAATACGTGATTTTTCGAAGGCACCTGTAGATAAAAACTCGTAATTACTAGTCTCCCTTACAATAAGGTCTAAAATGTCATCAATCGGCTCGGCGTTCCCAGGAATAGGTTGAAACAGTTCGTTTCTTTTCGAAAACACAAAGTTTTTCGTGTCTTCTGGGTCGTCCGACCACGTCGAAACGGCATCATTGCTTGCAGGACCAGGGACGGGTACGGGTGCTGGTAAGTTGAAATAATTATCTATAACATAATTTTTGATAAGTATATAAAGGCCAAAAAAACGAAAAAACTACTATAAATTCCTTCGCCATCATCATCAGACCTTCGGAACCTGAATGGCCGGGTCAAAAATAATCGTCAGTCGGTGAATTGTGCCAGGAGCAGAGCGCGAGGAATCACTCGCTGCGTCACTCGTGTGCCAGTCGCCAGTCCCCGTATTTTTTCATTTTTTTTTGTAGCTGGATTTCTATAAAAAAATAATTATCAAAAGTTCGGAAAGCAAGCGCACGCTTTGAACGTGAAGTCACTCATCCCTCCTCAGTGACGTCAAGTAGCCTACGATTTTTTGGCCACCGCCGTAAGAGTAAGAGCATTTGGCCAGCACAGTCTTGTTCGTTTTGATGCTATGGCAAATGCTGCCACTATATTTTCAGGCTACATGAGATCACTTGCCACAAGGTTAAACGAGTGTTCAAATTACCATAATAAGAAGCTTAAAGCTGCCTACAATTTTTATAAATAACCTTTTTTGGTATATTTCATAACAGACCTACTGAGCTTTATCACGCTAATCAATCACCCTGTATATGTTTTGAGATTGAAGCACCAACTGAAAAGTCCCATTGCACTAGACCAAATGTAGACGTCGGCTCTTTCATTTACCAGTCGAAAAGATAACTATAAACAGAATGAGACTGGAGTATATGCTATATTGTTATTCAAATGTTGACAAAAATTATATAAACAATTACAAATTAAAATACACGAATTTTTCGGCTTTTATCCTTACTGAATTTTTTTCAAGATTATGTCATAGTTAATTCCAACCGCTATTTCCGTTTCAATTGACAGAACTGATAACGCAGTTAGTCTCACTTGGCTCATCTTGCTTCTCAAGTAGGTAGGTCTTAAGTCTTAACCAATTTTAACTTTGAAAAACTTCTCTCAGCTGAAGCTGTACTGATCCTACTGCCCACCTTGCTCACGGTGACTAGCCGCTACTGGTAAGTACTACATACGAATGTTAAGAGTAAAATGAACGAACAAGGAAATCTAGAGATGAGTGACGAGTTTGAGAAGGAGGACAAGATGTATGTGGAGCTCAATAACTACACGAGATACGATGGTGGGACATATTTTACGTCACGAGTTATCGACCAATTCGATATCGGAAAAAGCGGTAGACTGAGGATGAAACGTAAAACAGATTGTTGACAAGTTACGAGGAAGTTGGAAGATTTATTTTCGATAGATTCACATCGATCCAATCAGACAACTAAAAGCGAGATTTTACGCCATATTTCTGTCCATCGACTAATGCCGATTTCTGTGAAATTAATAACGTATGTCCTAAAAGTTTTGTCACAAAATATTTATCGAGAAATTTTTTGAAACACTAACTAGTTATCATAAATTATTACTCAATACTTAACTAAACTATACTATCCTGGACGGAATTCAGATTAATTTCTCTCAGTTTTTCATAAATTCGCCGTCTTAATTTTTCTCCATCTTGGACTTCCCAGCCTCCTTGGTATACCTTCCTAGACAGTAAAGCCCAAAAATTATCAATTAGGCAAGCCTGCGGCAAGTTTGGATGATTATCGTTTTTTGAACAAAAAGTATGTGGTGTTGTTGAAGCCAGTTTTGGGTATCTCTTGAGCAATGGCATGATGCTAGGACTGGCCAACACATGATATCGTCATTAGCATGATGTTCCTGGACAAACTGAAGTAATTTGAAAAGGCAGTTATCAATACAGCTCTGACTATTCAAAGCTTCACCCCTCACTCTTCCCACAAAAGGTCGGGATATACACCTGTTAGAAATTGCGCACCAGACAAGGATTTTATCTGCAAATTTCGCTTTATGTTTGTATCTAACTTTGCCAGGAAAATCAATCGTTTCCCTTATTTCCAGAATTACTCAAAGTGAAATACTTTTCGCCATCTAAAATAATGATTTTTTCATTGGCAGAGTGTACCCGCCTCAGTTGACGACAGCAACTTGGTATTCGAAGGAGTTGCGCTTGAGAGTATTTGGGGCATTTACGACTCTTTCGATATTTTAGACATTTCCTCCTCAATTGCAACGATATCGTACTCTTAGAAGATCTGTAGTAACCAGCCAGTCTCCTCGTTGACATTCTGGTTTTTTGCTCTTCTCACCAATGTCTCTGACCTCTGTGAAGTAAATGCACGTGGTCTTCCACTTTTTGGGAGATTCAGACATGGTATTCTATAAATGGTTCTGTGTGAAATGTTTTCATTCTGAAATATACGACAGATTTCAGCTTTAGTTACCCGCCCAACCAACTTGTAGATACTTGTTTCAATTAAAGCGAGAACTTCAAAATAAATAAATCTCAACTGACAGTATACAAACTATGTTTCCAAAGGCAACTTAATATTATTTTGTTTTTGTTAAAATTAAAGCCAATGAATTTTGTGCCAAAACTTTCAGGACATATGTTAGTTATTAATTATTTTAAATTCAAAAATAGGGAAAAAGTTTTTGAATAAGTAATTATTAAACATTATTATATTATTTTAGTGTAAGCTTACATTAACTTCAACTGAGATGGTTTCATCTTCATTATGTGGAAAATGGAAAACTCTGTAATTCGGTGATTTTGGCCAATTAGTTGGAGGAGGACTTCTTATCATGTGTTCATGCATTTCAGGAAGAGATAAAGGATCCACATCTAAGTCTAGCGATAATTCCTAAAAAGAAATAGGATCATTATGTGGGCGCGTTCAGCCACGCTAGCGCAAAGTTAGCGTTATCAGCGGCGTTCCGTGAAAGCGCTTGAAGGTAGCTGAACTTCTATGCTTTGATGCTCTGTGACAAACGGATAAATACATCACATTACCTTTAAATTTATTTTCTAAATATAAAGCACCTTCAATGCAAAACCTTATAAATTACTTAATCTTGGAAGAACTTGCGGATGAAAATAATATTATGCAATTGATTTCACCTGTAATTGAAAGACAAGAAGAATATGTAGAAATATTAGCATTATGATAATCAGAAAATTCTGTAAAAAATTTAAAATATTTAGAGGAAGTAATTCACTAATAAAAACTAAATAATACAGAAATTCTAGCGCTGTCACTTAGCGGACAAATTCGACCTCCGCTTACTCAACGCTTGCCAAGCGCTAGCGTGGCTGAACGCGCCTAATAACTGTGATTTGCTGTTATCGAGTTAATTATTTACGAAATCTGCTATATTTTACTGTGGTGTGAATATTAGTGTTCATTTTGAGTAAAGATCGACGAAAACATGTAATATGCACCTCGGTGAATAACTGTGTATTGTCTCGCCGCTTGCTTACAGTTTTTCGTCCTTGGTACATAAATAACTATTATTTCACATTTTATCAAGGATATGATCTACTGTTAATGGACCTTGAAAATTTCACAATTTTTTTGCAGTCTTAACCTTCAAAATATTATTGGTTGTCTAGTTGTCGAATTTTTTCGTTAGTGTTAGATAGGGACCAGCATTTTATAAACACTTAATTATTCTTGATAACGGTAGCTGGAACTGAAACGTTGAAATAACAGAAAAGATTGTGGTCTGATTTCCCAATATAAATGACAAAAATAATAATGAATATACTATTAGTTTTTTTTATTTACATTAACGCAAGGGGGAAAGGAGATTACAGAAACAATTATTATTTTTCCAAATAATTAAAACATTATTCCTACTTCCATTCCAGAAGCTTCGTGTCCTCTATATAAGACACTATTTTAACTAGGGGGATGTTGAGTAGTTCTAATGGTTGTATTATGTATTATTTCCTTTCCAAAGTGCTTCTGTCTACAGTCCTTCTAAATTCTCACAGAAACAGAGTACATGTTTCATCCCTTAGTTAACATTTTCTGCTCTTAGGTTCACTGACTTTTCCCACTTTGAGTAGAGGTTTCCTCGAGGTATCATGTCCAGTGACCAAGTGGGTAACTGTCTTCAAATATCTCTTACTCAATTTTCAAAAACCTGCTAGAGAGCTCCTTGTCTGTCATGTCATGTCCCGGAGTCATACTCTTACCACCCTATTAAAGGATTATTTATAGTTTTTTACCAATCTAGACTTAGGCGCATAACTCATTATGATCATGAAAATTTGTCACTATAGATCTGAACTTATTTGAACACAAACTATATCTGTTAAGTACCAAGTTTAATGCCCGAGTTTTTAGTTAATACAATTTTAAGCAGTTTTGTTTGGTTAAACATACCTTGGCCATTAGGTTTGCATGATCTGATTCCTCTTCTGTATCCAAACTGTCAATAATGCTTTCTCTACTAGCCATAACTTTCTAAAATGCAAGTGAATCATTCAAAACCTTTTTTATTAAATAGAAACTATCAACATGCTTTTATTAAAGCATTTTCATAAAACAGTGTGTGGCAAGTGGCTTTGAGCTAATCACACTTTCTCACAGGAAGGAAGGTTGGGGAAATACACTATTTGGAATTACAATTAACTTTCGTTTTTCTGCTTTTCTGCAGAGCACAACAGAACATACTGTAGATATTTTTTTATCCTACCAAGTATTGTCGAAATAATATATAATAATTATCTATTTTCATAATTATTATATATATTTATTCAAAGTTATTAAATTGTGAGTAGGGACAAATAATAAGCTTAGCTTTTTAGATTTTTATGCAAACTTTTTCATGCGAGAAATGAGCAATTCAGATAAAAATTTGCCATATGATTGTAATTAGCTGTTCAGTCTGGCAAATTAATTCTAGTTAATCCTGTTAAATCTAAGACATAAAATTTTATGTTATAAAAATATATAGTGTTAATTTATCAAAAGTTCAAATCAATGTAGGTATACTAATTAATTTATATAAAACCTACTCCTGTCATACTAGTTAGGCTAGGCATTTAATGTTTTAAATGTAGGTCACAAATAATTGCACTACTCTGATTTTTTGGGATGTTTTTAGGAAAGATACCAACATTGTTCAAACTAGTTTTTATCTTCAAAATACTTGAGCAAGTTACATGGAGATCGAAAAACATCAAAATTTTCGGACTATTTTCAGATTTTGACTTATACCTTCTAAAAATTGTATCCCACAGAAAAAGTTGTCCCTTACACAATTAGTGTAATAAAAATTGCTGCAATTTGAGCGCAACTTCAAGTACGTAGGTTCGACAGAACCCAATCCAATATGAAAAATGATTTTTTATTTGTTTCATAATACAAGAGAACTTATGGTTCTACAAGGTTCTGTAATAAGGTTTCATTATTTATTAGGTAATGTTGGGTGGTACTTAATAGTTATCATAAAATCCATAAGTATATTGGTAGTTTAGTTGTACATTGGTGAGTAGTGTGTATAAGATGGAAGATCGCAAGCTAAGCCGGCACACTGAATAAGACTAATAGGTACTATAGATTAGGATTAGGTACTCTAACTCCTGTGTCAATACTCGACATACTGCAGACATTATTTTAAGCTAACATATTGATGAATAATCGTAACTCTGCGTGACCATCAATATCAACTATTTATATTCAACGTCATCACATCTGTATACATACTTATTAATTATATTTAAATCCTTATTTGTGAAAGAACAGTATTGGGACCTCTTCTTTTTATTCTATATATTATTGATATTGCTAAGTTCTGTGATATTCCATTAGTTTTAAATTTATTTGCTGATGACACTACACTTTCAGTGGAGGGTAAAAATGATGATGATGATGATGAATAAAATGCAGAATATTCTAAATTATTAGAATATTGGCTTATTGAGAATGATTTGTATATAAACACAAATAAAACAGTAATGATGTTATTTAACAGCAATAAAAATAATGTTGCATGTGATATTACGTTGTTTGGTCAGTCCTTAAAACTTGTTAGTGAATGTAAATACTTAGGTATTATTGATAAAGATTTGAATATTAAAAAACATGGTCAGTATGTTCATAAGAAAATTAGTGAAAAATCAATTATTTTAGGAGAATAAGTTCAAATCAATCTCTAATGACAAGAGTTACATTTTATAAAACTATAATTGCACTGCATGAGTATTGTCCAACAATTTCATATTACTTATTTAAGCCATTCTAAATTACAAATTTTACAAAACTAACCGGGTTATTTTAAGAGTAAATAGACACACTGGTATTAAATATATGCTTGACCGTTTAGGATTTATGAGCGTTAATCAGCGAATGGTTTTACAAAACGTGAATTTATTTTTAAAATAATTCAAAATATATGTCCAACAAAATTAGTTTTGTTAGAGACATACATACTTACAACACTAGAACATCTAGTAACATATATATACTAACTACAAGAACTAGTTCAACGCAAAATTATCTATTTTACAAATGTTTATTGTTATATAATAATTTGCCAATTCCTATAAAATTGTGTATCACCCTGGACACTTTTAATTCAAGACAAATATATTATGGGGTGTATTTGGGTAAATGCAATACAGTTCAGCTTGTGCTTAAATATCTTGCTTGGAAGGCAGCTAAAACTACAATTTTGAACTTATTGGGAAAATAACCCAATCTATTGAACCTACATAGCTACAGTTTCACTCAAATTATAGCAGCTTTTATCTACTTTACAGATGTAAAGGACTTTTCTGTGAATTACAACAGGTTTTTAAGCCCCACACTGTTTTGCACAGCTCTTTCATTCTGATTTTACACTATGTATTGCTATCTATCCTAAAAGTAATCCAAAAAATTTAGTAGGTACAGTGCAATTATTTGTGACCTAACATGATTTTTATGTCAATGGGTACAGGCCTAAGTATAATCTACTACACTTAGATCTAATACATATGATGTGATTAATAAATAGAAGATAAATATTTAATCGAGAGCATTTTTGAGCTGAAATATATTTTCAGCATAAATACTTAGTTCAAATTTTTTTATTTAGGAATTAATGTGTCAACCAAGGATCTGCATAAATTAGTTTAAATTTTACCTGGATAAAAGGATTATCTTGTCTAGATACCCTAAGATATTCCATATCTTGATCAATATTTCTTATTCGTCCTGGAGTAAGAGTAATAGTTGATACCGCAGGAGAAGGTGGACATGTTACTGGTAAGTTTAAATAATAATCAACCGCAGAAACGCTTAACGTTGAGTGAGCACGACCAACAATGTTATTGTTACGAGAACCTGAAAATGTTACATGAAAATAGCTCATTATACGATTAAATAAACTTAAAATATTACCCTTGCAACTCTTATGTCGATTCATTGTGACTTTTTGAATGAATATCGTCTATTATCAGCATTACGATTTAAAGGGCGTTTTGTTTAAATTTAAAAACAAAACATTTCTATGAAACGGGAATGTATTGACTAAAATGTCAATTATTCAGCTGTCAGAATTGTGTCATTTCATTATCAACTGCTCAAATATTTTTTAGAGAAAGATTCCAATTAGTTTATCCATTGGAACAAGGACCCATTGTTGGAAACTGTTCTCCATAATCTGTTCCAACGAGCTGTAAAAGAAGAATTTGAGATTTGTAAAAACCATAACCATACTTCTGTAAAAGAATGATCCTACGAAAGCGCCCTAGGGTCGGATTCTTGATTGAGGGAGTAGAGCATAGAGAATACATATAGAACAAATATTTTGTCTTTGTCATAGTAATGACGAAGTAAACAAGAATGATAAAGACGAAATATGTGTTCTCTCGGGAACCTCTACTCTATCAGTCAAGAATCCGGCCTCAGGTGCCCGCACACTTCTTTTTTCGGAAATTCATTACACCTATAATGACTTCTCATTGTATTTACTTAATTACAGTTACCTGTAAATAATTGTCATATAAGTAAAGCGTGATCTAAAGACGTCAAAAAATAATAGTTCAATACTATTAAACGCTTTACAAAATTAGAAAAATTAATTTCCAAAGAGCAGACCGTCCACTAAGAAGCAACAACTACTTCTCGGGCTATATGCCCCGACAGACATTGAATTACACTTCTAAAGTAAACGGGGTTGGTATATCTGTTAAGATAGAACCAACCATTCTGGTTTGCGATCAGAAGGAATAACATCACTTGTGGACCGGTTTCGGCGTTTTTGCGCCTCATCAGCACAAGGTAGATGCCACTCGTCCAAGAGCTCTGAGAGCATAATCCTGGACTAAAGACTACGTCGATACCACACTAATACATTAGCCTTAGTAAAGGAAATGTTAAGAGTGCGACATCGGCGACATCTCTACATCTAATCACAAACCAAAATTCTATATCGACAAAAAACCATCTCGTTTACCTTAGAAGTGTAATTCAATGTCTGTCGGGGCATATAGCCCGAGAAGTAGTTGTTGCTTCTTAGTGGACGGTCTGCTCTTTGGAAATTAATTTTTCTAATTTTGTAGAGCGTTTAATAGTATTGAACTATTATTTTTTGACGACTTCTCATTGTAATGACTCTTCTCACATTATAATGACTTTTTTCTCATTATAATGACTTTTTTCTCATTATAATAAGCTTTTTCTCATTATAATTACTTTTTTCTTATTATAATGACTTCTTTATATTTGTCCTTATATTTTCTTGGGTGATTTTTGGGGAATACTGGTTCGATTTAAATCATTATTATTAATTAAGTAAATGTCTTACAGTTTCTTTCAAACTGGAAGTGGTGGACTCTATTATTGTATATTACTTTCTATTGGGTCTTCATTATAAAGAAATTACGGCTTTCTTGAATTTATATCGCAAACAGTGTACTTATAAGTTTATCAACTGTGGAGAGAATATTGAAGACTCTAGAAAAAAATATTTTATTCCTTTGCCAGAAGTTTTGGAATTCCTAGCAAAACAAGTTGAGAATACGGCAATTACATGGCTACAAACAAAGACAGGTAATATAAAGGGTGTTTCATTATGAATTGTCCATATAGTAACTGGAGAAACCTCAGCACGAAATATGAAGATTTAAGCCAAAACTCTTAAATAAAATATTCCTCCTAACCGAGATATAGGTGTTTTATTTTAAATAAGGTAAGTGTAGGCAATAACTCCACCTTAAGCTTCACATTTTTGTTTTTTAATGAAAATAACTTATTTTTATAGATCTCAAATATTAAACAGGGTGATAGGACTGTACTGCAAGTAATAAAACACATATTAAATAAAATTAGGTTAAATTAGGGCCACAGTAATTTTTTTTGTGATCTAATGCGAATTGGCGTTATTGCTAACTCAGTGTAAGCAATAACGCCTTATGCGTTTAATACCTAGAACATAGAACTTTTTATTAAAAAATATTAAAAACTAAACGGTTTACTGCAAACATTTCTTTATTATAAAATTAAAACATTAAAACTGAACATAAACATTCTTTGGTTACTTAGTAAACATTTAAAAACTCTTAAGATAACTAAGCACAGTAAGGACAGATGTAACCCTCCTCCTTGTCTTCTCTAGTTAAACCTACACATTCGTCATGCAGGTAGCATTTGCAAGAAAAGCATAAATGCATATCAGCTTTCCTGTCTTCCTTGCAGGCTTTGCAATACCAACTAGCCTTATTTGAACTGTTTTTCTGTAGTTGAAGTTTAGGAGCATCTTTCTTGCTAATGGCTTTATCGCCTTCCTTTAGTGTCGATTTTGACGAACTGCACTTGGTTATGTTTTTTGACTCCTTTCTTGTTGGCACTAATGTTTTAACATTCGGATCAGACTTTTTAAAGAGGTCTTTGGTAATCCTTTGCGCTCTGCTGTTTATTGCTGTATTTCGACGAGTTGTAGGTTTTTGGGTCATATCTGGAGTCTCAAGCATTTCAGAAAAGGTAACGTCTAATTTTTCTTCGGCATTAGAATTTTCGGAATTGCTTTCGGAATCGTTGCCAGTATCACCCTCGAAAGAGCTTTCAAACACTTCCACATTGCTGTCACTGCTGCTACTGTATCGTTTTTTGCCCAATCGTCGACGTTTGGGAACCACACCAGAAGGACCAGGAGATGGTGTATTCTCTCGAATTATCGGAGGTTTTACTGAACGGTTTGTTGATAAAACTTGTTGATTGTCATCCCTTTGGGCTGGCTCAATTTGGTTTATTTCTGGGTCTTCTCTTTCAGTCACAGTACTTGGTGCATAAGCAAACTCTGGCAGTATGTCCGGATTGAAGGGATAAATGCCTCAAGCTGAAAATCCGGATTTGATATTTTTTGGTGTCATACAATTATCCCATACAACTGAGAGGATGCTTCCGAAACGTTGAGCTTTGCGCACTCTGATTTCAGGATGCCTCTCAAAAAAATGCTTCAGCCAGAAACGGCCAGCCATTTGTTTTTCATCACTAAATGGGTTCTTGATATTGTTTGTCACACAAAAATTGTAAACACATCGACGTAATACCTTTGCAGTTAATGGGTATCCTACTTCCGACAGGCGGATTATTCTCCTACAGAGCTCTTCCTCTTGTTCAGGCGAGATGATCGTTTTTCGACCCATTGCAAATTTTGCCATGTTTCCTTTCTGCAGATATTCTCTTAAAGTTCGCCGAGGAATGCCGTATGTGTTACTCGCCATATTTACAGACATGCCATTTTGAGTATCATTTATGGCATTTTGCAGCGATTCTGCGTCCCGGGTAACTGGGAGCCCTGATTTCTACGTCTGGGCATCTTACGCTGCAACAGAAAAAAAAGATTTAACAAACCAGAAACGCACAAAGAAGTGCTGCTTTAAATTATTGTATTAAATCTCAGCTGTTGGCAATAACGCCATGGCGTTATTGCTTAGACCTTAGTATGGCGTTATTGCTAACAGTTACGTTTTTTAACATAACCTATGTTTACTTAAAGAAATAAAAAGAAATAAAAAGCTTTTTTTTTATTAATGTAACCACAAAAATACCCTGATTAAACATTTAACATAAAAAACTAACTTACCTATTTTGTTTCTGTATCACAGCACTCGATAGGTTTTCAATATTTAATATCAGTCCACAAACAAACGTCCGTCCGATGAAAAACACACTGCAGCACTGACGACTGGCGGATAGCGACACCGATTCTACTTTGGCCAGCTTTGGCTCTGAGCTTTCCGCATGCGCAAATTCGTGTCAAACATAACATAACCCAATGACGTAAATGAGAAGCGGATATTTCCCACTTTGCATTCCACGATTGGTCGTCTCAAGGTCACATGAATTTGAAGCTTGTGTTATATTGGTTAAAACTTAAAACAGATATTTGATTAATTTATCGAGAAGGGCAAGGAAAATCATATATAAGCCATTTTTTCAACACTGTATAGCTTCTTCAATGATTTTCCTTGCCCTTCTCGATAACTTAATCAAAGATCTGTTAACACAAGCGTCAAATTTGCGCATGCGGAAAGCTCAGAGCCAAAGTAGAATCGGTGTCGCTATCCGCCAGTGCACTGACGTTTCTCACCACAGAGTAGTAAATCTTTGAACAGGCCACCTATACCTATGGGAGTAAACAACATTTAGCGCCATCTGCTGTTTGGATAAAAAATCTCTGATTATTATTATTACCAGCCTGGCGTTATTGCCTTCACATACCTTATTCTAAATATGATTTTAGCCCATAGTTTTGACATCTTCCAATGTTTTTTGTTCATACTTGGCAAAGAGTTTTACACATGTTTGGTTACTTTAAACAATGGTAAAAGATAGTTTTCCTCTATTACCAGAGGCGTGCGGTAGGGATGGATACTTTCTTTTATCCCTCTACAATCTATGCCACTGTTGTAATAATCGTTTCAGCATGTTTTTTTGATTATTCGTCACTTTCTACGTAAATATCATCCTCCTGTCTCAATGTGATAGAGTGAGTAGTTTCTGAGTTATTTGCATTTAAAGGTAATGTTTAAAATATTAAATTTTGTTTTATGTCGTTAATAATTTAACCACCTTGATGATAAAATTATTTGTTAATTCTAATCGTAAATTTACATGAATCAATGACAATTTTAACTAAATAAATAAAATTTATTAGTTTCAGTAAATTCCATTTCAAATGATTTTTTCATATTAATGTTTATCAATTTTAAATTTATGGAAACTCAGAAATATGATTTTTATTATCAAAAATACTAATACATAAGATAAAATTCGCAGCATTTTCATTTGTTACCATAATTATTGTTGGTTATTATCGGGGGTAATACCACGAGTGCTTTAAAATTATCCGGTTAATTATTTTAAGCACAAGCGGTATTTAGGGAGGATATTTCTCGAATAAAAATACGAATAACTGTATATCTCCACTATATTCAGATAGATAATGTAACGTCTCTAACTTGAAAATCTCAATAAAAACAAATTATTTATTTATTGAAACAGTAACGTAATACATTTTTGTCAATTTCCCGTTCTATTATATCTCCGAATCGATTCATGACCTCTAAGAAACTCTTCTTTGACGTTTCACGTTTATTATTTTAACGTTGTTTGTCAACGGTTGTCAGGGCAACGTGGAATTATGGCTGGGTTGTCATGGCAACGTTGAATATCGGCTGAATTTCCATTTAATAATTTAGCATTCGTTGCATTGATACAACATGTATGAGTGAAATATTCAACATTACAATGATGGGTTGTAGAGGGCTTATTTATTGACAAAGATGTATACAACTAAGTAGAGGCTGATGTCACTTTTATTTGCATTACAACTGTCAGACAGATAATTTTAATTGAAAAGCGTAAAAATAGTTACTGTTATACAAATTATACAGGGCGTGTTGCTGCTCAAAGATATACAAGACTTTTGAAAATATTTACGACCGATTAGCGGAAACTGGTCAATTCCGTCCAAAGCGAGATCTAGGACGTTCAAAAATAATTACAGTAGTTCAGGAGGATGATGTGTTAGAAAGAATTGCTAATGATCCTGAATTAAGTACCAGTAGTTTTGTCAGCAATAACTGGAATAAGCTATGCTTCAGTTTTCAGAATATTAAAAAAGAAGGCTTTCAAGACCTTACCATTTTACTCCAGAGCAGAACTTGCTACCCACAAATCTTCTTCGATCAATGGAGTTTGCATAATTTATTTTGGATAGGACGAATGCAAATAACAATTTTGTTAGCAATATCCTTTTTAGTGATGAAGCCACCTTCACAAGTAGAGGCGTTTTTAACTGTAGAAATTGCCATATTTGGGATAATGAAAATCCACATTCCGTCAAAGAGGCACATTTTCAACATGAACTAAGAATAAATGTTTAGTGTGAAATTTTTAGAGATAATTTAATAGGTCATTTTGAATTACCTGCAAATTTCAATGGCAATTCATATCTGGAATTTCTTCAAAATACACTTTTTGATGAGCTGGAACAGTTACCTTTAAACCAAAGAAGAAGTATGTGGTTTATGCAAGACGGTGCCCAACCACATTTTCCTTTACCGGTGCGAAATTATCAATTTCCTCATATATGGATAGGCGAGGGACTGAATTTCTATGGCCTGCTCGGAGTCCCGATTTTAATCATTTAGATTTTTATTTTTGGGGACATAATGAAGACACTTGTGTACTCTCAAGAAATTAATACCCGACAGGAATTTTGGCAGCAAATAGAAAATGCTGCAAATTTTATTAGGAATCAACCCAACATATTTCTAAAGGTTATGAGTAATGTTTCCAATATGATTAATAAAATGTATTGATGTCAATGGAGGCCACTTCGAAAATTTACTATAATAATGTTATAAATGAAACTAACTGTTTCTAATTAATTCCACTATTTAATTGAAAGATTTATGAAAATTATTAAAGGATATTGATAATTATTTCGATATTGACATATCATCGTCAGAATGACAGAAGTTACATTTTATGTGATACCTACTTGATGTTTAATATTTTGGCTAGACCAAATAGTAAGTGACCTATCTTGTGATTGACTTAATATATATGAATAGAAAAAAGAAGAAGATATGATTTTACAAATATTAAAGCTTAGGGCTAATAATACCTAAAAAAAGTGCGTGATATCAGGGTACTTATTGCGTATGGTCTTTACACAAGAGGTCTAAGGTATGATCCAAATTCCACATTTTCAATTCGAATACGCATTTTTTTTATAGCAATGGTGACTGATCCAAGAAATATTGCAGAAAACGATTATCTAAGTATCTAGAATATGCTAATTTTTTTCCAGTGTGAAAGTGTGAACCAAAACTGAGGTATGAGGTGACGAAATTCTTTGTTAAAAAGTTCGTAGCTATATTTCTAGGTATAGTCATATTATTGAAGTGAAAACTTCTTTAGGCGCGTTGAGCTTTTTTTTGGATGAAGAAAAAACATGAATTTTTCATCATCGTCACGTTTTTATGCAACACACAATACTTTGGTCATTCGTCACGCTTTTATGCATAAATCATCGTAACGCTTTCCATGAGCTATATGTATATTACTGGTGTTATTATTGGTGTTTTCACTACTGTCGGCAGTCCCATGACTGGACTCTACGTCTTTTTTTAATTTCTCTATGGGTAGACCAATAAAAAAGAACGATTGTCGGTGATTTTGTCGACATGCGGCCATAGATAAAGAACACCTCTTTGCATGCGGTGCTTTGTAAGTAGGTTTTCTATGGTCCTTTGAAATCATAGATAACCTTTTGAAATTACTGACTGTATAGCCTCCATGTTACTGACCAAAAATGTCTGTGATTTGTTTTGACTTTGACATTTATACATAATCACATAACATAACCTTATTTTAAAGAAAAAGTTTTTTGTGTATTCATTGGTTGTAGTTCAAATCGTTTAAATTTTATGATGATTTGATATTGGAAACAACACAATGAATAGTATTAAACCTCTTTTATTCAGTAAGCAACCTTTTTGTAGTATTACATTTCAAAGTAAAGTATTTCATAATTATAAAAGTCTATCTACCAGTCATATTTTCCATAAAATTGACCCCAACTTAGTTAATATTTTTGATCGAAAAACTAAAAGCCTTCAAAGAAAAAGAGCCGCACTAGCTAAAGATGTGAATTTATACGACTATCTTAAAGATGAAATTGGTTTTCGATTAGCAGATCGTGTTTTTGATATCAAAAGAAAGTTTAAGGTTGCAGCTGATATAGGTAATATAACTTCTAAACAAACTTTAAACATTCTTAAGTTCATATCAATTTCAGGATGTAGTCGTGGCTATGTTTCTAGACATATCTCCCCAGATTCAGTTGAAGAACTGGTATTGTGTGATGTTAGTAAGACAAATTTAAACACAGCAATTGTTCAAGAAGGTATAAAAATTAAAAAACAAATTCTAGATGAGGAACACATAGAGGTAAGGTGTGGGTCATTGTTAAGAACATGACCTTTTTGATTTTGCAAAAAAAATTGTACTTGTTCAGATTACCATCAGGATCACTAAAGTTAACTTATAAAAAATTATTCCAAATACAATGATGATGATTTTAAATCATATCTACATTTTGACCGATTACATTTTTTGCCATCTTCATTTTTCTTTTTTGTGGAAATGTTTTCACCAGTGATTAATTCAATAGCAGTATATTGTTTGGATGTTTGGCATTGACTCTTAACAAAATTATATACAAAAAAATATAATTACTTATCGGAAGTAATTACACAAGTGCATCAAAATTACCGATAATTTTTCATGAAAGCATGTTGTCTAAAACTGCATGAGTTTATTTTCATGTTTTAGCGAAAGAACTCTTTTAACAAAATATGAAAATAACTGAATGTAGTTTTTACTGACAACATACTTGAATGAAAAATTATCAGGTTTATTTTGGTGCACCAGTGAGTGTAATTCGGTAGAATATTTCTCGAGTAGAAGAAATAAAAGTACGTTAGTATCGAACCAGATTGGTTGATATATAAAAAAAGTTTAGTAATAAGTTTAATGTTTCAGTTTGAGCCAAAGTCGCTTGATTTAGTTATATCTTGTCTCAGTTTACACTGGGTGAATGATTTACCTAAAGCTTTCAAGCGAATCCTGGAGAGTCTCAAAGAAGATGGAGTTTTATTGGCGGCTGTATTTGGAGGAGACACACTTTATGAATTGCGTTCTTCTTTACAATTAGCAGAACTTGAAAGACGAGGCGGACTTTCTCCTCACATTTCTCCATTCACTGAAGTTAGAGATATAGGAGGATTATTGACACAAGCTGGTTTCACCATGCTAACAATTGATACAGATGAAATTGTTGTTAGGTATCCATCTATGTTTGAATTAATGTTGGACTTGAAAGGTAAGTGATAATATTTTTTACATGAGCTAGAAAAATTAACAGATATCTTGAAATAACCAAAAAAAATCTTGTATACGAGGAATTCAAACTGAGTGAAGTTAATAGCCAATTTCATCCTAGCAGCCAAATGACCAGTTGCGTTGGAAAATAATTTTATTCATAAATAGTATTTTAGATAAAGATGCATGGCAGAGAAAAATAAATTAAATCTGAACGAATACAAGCATACAAAGATTTTCAAGGTCCTTATAATTAATTATTAAAAAATATTGTTCAGAAATTCTATTACTATACTGAACCGTTCTAGATTAATATCCTATAAACACGATTGAAATTTGGTTTACTTAATGAGTTGAAAATTACCTATTATGAGATTAGCAGGCCATCAAAGGGGTAATTAAATTAGAGCGCAACCAATTCGGAAGGTTTCAATATTTTTGTGAAAATTATGTGTAATTTATGTGCTCAAATCACGATTTTTGTGCACTTATATTTTTGTTTTTATTTAAAGTTGTGTTACCTTAAACGCACACAACTTACGATATATGATTATAAACTAACTACCTAGTATTCTATAAATAATCAACATATTATTTATCTATCAATGCTTTTGTCAAACACAAATGGCTTATTGAAATGTTTGTAATATAAAATTGAAGTAAACTTAATAGTGTATTTACTGTCAAACTTGCAGCCAGTGGGAAGAATATTCCAAGCCCACTGAAATTCAGTGATACATCCTAGTACCAATGAATGGCATATATTTAGTGTTTATTTTAACGGATCGTATTAGTTTTAACGATAGAATATCTAACGTTATGTTTGACAATCTCTTTTGCTAAACTATTTAAATTTCTTTTAAACCACCAACCAGTGAATGCCGTTTCAGACCCTTGTTTTGTTAGGGTATGATCAGCCGTTTCATTGCCTACAATAACCTGTTGCCCCAAGACCCACGTAAGTGACACTTTAGTGTGGTTTGCAGGATTAAGAGTTTTTGAAGGCAGTGCCAGTCTGGATCTGATCTGGGAGTGTACTAAGGATTTCAGTGCTGCCTGACTCGAATAGTATAATGATCTTTTGGCCTTTATGCTCCCTTTCGAGATGTCCATGCCGTATATTTCCAACTGGAATACGGATGCAAACTCCCCAACTGTAGCTAGGAGAATGAGAATTTGTCATTTTCATTTGGTAATACTGTTAAGTTAAACATTGCGTCATCTGTCTACATTTTTGCACACTAGTTGGATTTTCCATTCACAAGTTTTTTATACTGTAATTCTTCTAGGTATGGCTGAAAATAACGCAGCTCTCAATCGATCATTACATTTACACAGGGAAACTCAATTTGCAGCTGCAGCTATTTATCAACAACTTTATGGAACAGCAGATTCAGAATCTGGACAAGTAACAGTACCTGCAACATTTCAGGTACATTTTGAAAGATTAAATAAACTATTCTTACATCTACTGCATTCAATGTCTTTTAATTATCAAACGTCGCACTACCACTTACAGCTCATGAAACGAGAGCGCCGATAGCCCCGTCACTTGTCGATTCTCGGTCGGCGCGGATAACCCCGTTACTTCTCGGTAAATTGAACGGGGTTCGAAGGAAACTCAGGCCTGTCCGATCCACGCGCCATGAAAACAACCAAGGGTTCGACTTGGCTCGTCTTGTCATCAATGTAATCCTAACTTTCAATATAGAGTGGTCGAACATTTCCCGATGCTTATATAAAGATACTCTCCACCATCGGTTTCTCTTTTTCATTTGTTTTGCTTTAATATAACTTCCTAATATAAAATAATAAGCTGTCGCAGCAGTAGCGATGCGGATTCGTTCACGATTCATCTTTTCTTATCACGAAAAATTTTAACGTCGTCACTGCTAGGCGGAGTATGTCGAAGTCTAGAATGACGATACAATACGCTCCATGGAATCGCTCTGAAACTTCTGGGCTTCCGACTCACCAAGCCTTCATGCTCCTCAACTCGCAACTCTGGCTTGGCACTCCACGTGACGTGGGATGTCTGCTTAATGTGTCCAATTAGGAACTATACATAGGAAATGTGAACGAAAATAAATACTTACATCTTGATACTTCTCGTAAAAATCTTTATTTTATGTGTTTTGTTATAGACAATATTTCGTCTCGGAAAACATTGTTACAATATACAATTTTCGATGGTATCATGTTAAATAGTGAGTTTTATTAGCATGGGTCAAAAATACTTTGTCTTCCACCGAGTTTGAGCTGTATGCGGATCCTTCACTTTGAAGCGCCTAGTAGCTTCTGTGTCCTATTTGAGTTTTTTGCATTCAAATTTTGTTTTACTTACCCCTTACCTATGTGAATCTTGTAAATGTATCTTTTAACATTCTTTTTTTTTCATAGATAATAAATATGGTAGGTTGGAAACCACATCCAAAACAACCGAAACCGCTTGAAAGGGGAACTGGGGAAGTGTCTTTAAAAGACTTGCATCGATTGGATGAAATTATAAAAGAAGTTAAAAAAGTTAAAATAGATGATGACAATGATAAACGTTAATTGCTATTTTTGTTTTTTTGTAAGAATCAGATGTTAATTATTTTAATAAATATTATATTCCAAGTTTACTAGTTATTTTTCTTTGACATTATGAATCCCTTAGGTTAAACTATTTTTTGTAATCTATATTGACCGCTACATTTTCAAAAAATTAATTAATGTTATTTTTTTCTTGTTTTTAATGGCATTGGGTACCCTTTTAGACCCAAAAATGTTATGCAGCAAAATATAAAAGTAAGTAAAGGTCAGAGGTGAACTCATGCATTTGGTCTAATACATACCTCCATCAAACTACATCTAATGGTACAATTTATGTATAATCTTAATGTTACATGTATGGAAAAAATCAAACCATTTTGGTTTTAAGTAGGGATTTGTTCTTTTGCTTATACCAAGGTCGGGTAAACTACGAAGTAAAACAACCAATAGCGACTCTCCTCAGGGGAGGCTAAGCCTCCTCTGGATATAATTTTTCTAAATTTCGTAAGTAATTCAAATAATGTTATGACGATACTGGCCGTTAAATATATTATTTTGAAAACGGCAACGTATTAAGTATTGCCTAAATGTACCATTATAGCATTTCATACAAACGTTCACCAAACTATAGGAGTCAATACATAAAATTCCAATTTGAATTGGAAGTGAAATTTTACTGCTTGTCAAATGGGAAATGTACCGTCATATAGCTAATAACAGATTCGTTGAGTGCACTTCAAAGTATTAAATAAAATATACCTACCCAGATTCAGCGCTTGTAATGAACATCAAAGAAAATATCCATTCATTAACAAGCAAAAATTATCAACTTTTTGTGGGTCCCCTCGCATACACAAATGAGAGGTAATGAAACAGTCGACCAAAGAAGCAAACATTGTGGAGCTAAGTGTGAAAGACCTCGATCGATGGCCATTTGATTGTACCAATAAAATACGTTTATTATTATTGCCAAAAATGAAATTAGTGACATAATTATTGCGAAATTTTTCGCAGCATTGGCGCCTTTTGATCTTTTGCATATTTAACCCCCTACCCTCACATTATTCTTATAGGGTATCTTCTGGCAGACTTCCTCACGCAATGTCGGTAGCAAGTGTAACAATGGAACCTGTAAATGCTAAAATTTCTCTGCCTCTTTGCTATAGGGTTATTTTGTAATTAGATATTGACTCCTACCTATAAATTTTGTTCATTTGTAGATGGATCATGTAATATACTTTCTATAGATTTACATGTTGATTAACTATCTGTTTCCAAATGGAATGATGACCATAAGAAATTTCTTAATATTACTTGTGATAGTAGAGAGACAGAGACATTTTTCAAAATTTTAAATAACAAAAAATTATTTGAGATCAACAATAGGACAAGGAAGACTTTTGAACTTATTTATTATAAATTAGTATTGAATAGGATATTTTGGAATATTCACGTCTTTATAATAGAATTTGCATTAAAGACCAACAAGGCAAAGTTTATTCAATCCTTATGCCTTACACATGTTGATGCGGATATATTTAATATATCTATGTATTTGATTATTACATCCCTAAATTGATATTAATTGTTAGGTTGTAAAATTCATAACCTATATTTTACAATTTGTTACATGTATAAAGAAAAATATTTCAAAAATTCAATTGCTTAATTGGTCTGATTAGGTTGGGGGGTGCCAAATACCCTAGGGACTGTCATGACTCACAATATTCACTTTCATCTATTTTTGATTAGCATTATGATACTTTTTATTCATTTATTTCAATTATTATTTAAAATTCTTTTAATTTTAAAATAATTTTATTTTTAAAGTTTTCGGAACATTCCTTATAGTTAAAGATATTCTTGTAGATCTTTCTAAAACTTCACCATACATATTTTTTTCACATAATTCCAAATTAACGCAGTCTTTTATCACATCTAATTTTCTGTTGCAAATGGAATGTAAATATTTGGAATATAAATCATCTTTGATGATTACAAGGCTACATTCTTCTAATAAAATTTCACATACTTTTTTTCTGCTTTCATCATTTTCCACAAATTCAAGTATGGTATGAGAACCACAAGATATTGTACATATTGTAGGGTGAAAAAGGGGACCATCAGTGTGAGGCATAATACCCTGCCCAGGTAAGTACTCATTTACAAGCACTTGATTTGGTTTACAGTTCTCGAATATTTTTAATTCATTTATTTTATTTAAATATATTTGTAGCCAGTTAGGAATTTTCTCCGGTATCATTCCTTTTTCGTGAGGAACACCACCATAGTCTTGTAGTCTTCTATTTGAAAGGTTGGTCCACTTCGGTTTTGGAACTGAATACACATTTTTAATAATATGGGAATTTTCCTCAGCTGTTATAAAATTTGGTATGTAATATACAGTTGGAGGAACTCCACTTACTTTAAACTTTGTTAGATCCATTCACATTGTGTAAACATAAGTAACTACAAAATGAACTGTAAACAAATCATTTATTGGATTTGCTATGACATGAATGTTTTTTATTTACATATTTACCTGTTCTCTGATTATTGGTTATTCTCTTTGAGTTTTCTTCTTTGACTTTAACTATGGACCTTGTGTCATCAATACGCAGCCAGCCTAGCAAGATTCCCCGCGAGCTACGTGTTATGTTTCCAATTTTTTTCACATCACCATCACCACAAAATTATTTCAAGTTTTGGTGTGATAAATATATTTTAGGAGTAAATGGGTTGTAAATGCATATAGGTGGGTTAATACGTCTCCATAATGGATATCTTATTTTTACTTTTTACCCATTTCAACACAGTTTATGGCAATTTTTGTAGCTGCTTGTGGATCTTATTTCTTCTCTTTTGTTCAGTATATTTTTTATTTTTATGTCATTTGTTACCTGACTGACAAATGTCTAAAAGAGTAGAAGATTTGGCTTTCAATAATCTTCTAACTTATTATGTATTTTATAGTATTAAATAATGGCTTTAACAGTTGAGCAATGCGATATTCTATTAGGAATATTGGAAACCCACAGTGTTCGCAGTTTTACCCTTGAATCTCTTTCCAATGAAGTACACAAAAAATTTGACTCTTCTAATTTTTTCAAAGTCGGTTCATGTATTGTTATGTTATTGCAAAATAATTTGTTACCTGAATCTGAACAACGACTAGCAGCTATAACATTATTATATGAATTATATAGGGGAGAGTCTATTGCAAATACTCCTTTTGCAAATGTATTTATACAGCTATTAAATCCCCCAGAACAACAAAGCAGTGTCGGAGCTCCAAAATTAGAATATCCTGGCCAGTTACCTAGAATTTCGTCTGCAGAAAGACAATTTATAATTCAACTATTATCAGATAAACCCAAGGACGCCCTTTTGAAGAGGACTGCTGTTCAAATAGTTAATTCTGATGTACCATCACAGGTAAATCTAGGTTTCATTTTAGTACATTGATCATATAATAGTTATTTACATTATAAAAGTGCTTATAAACACCTGTCATGTTATAAACTTGTCTCACTTATTGAGTCATACCATTTACCTGATGAATTATTATGGGTAGAGCAAGGATCACCAGGATTTTCAAGTAGCTACAACAAGATGATAATGCTTAAAATTTGTTTGGAATTTAAATTGAACTAAACGTCAAGAAGGAAAAATCTCGTCACTAGAGTCAATAAAACTATTGTATAATAACGTCACAATACCTACATTCACTTATGCAAGCGGTATTTGGGGCCTCCGTCATCTAGAAGAAGCAGAAAAATTACAAAATAACTTTTGGAAATACTTATTGTTTCTGCAAAGATCAACAGCTGCATATATAATTAGGTCCGAACTGGCATTATATAGGATAGGGTACTTCATAATAAAGCAGGCCTTAGAGCTTCTTTTACAAATTAAAAGTAAAACTCCCATTCGACATGTTTAAAGGGCACTAATCCGCTCTATTAAACTACAGCAATCTGCTGTTGTAAATTCAAAATATAATTGGGCTGACCAACTCTTCAAGGCTATGGTAAAGTATTGTGACATAGAACTTAATATAAATAATATTCACCTAAACACAAAAGAAACTATATTATATTGTTACATAAATAAAACTTTTGAACAAGATCAAAATAGAATAATACTTAGCACTCATCACGCTTCATATAAATTTCTTTTACAACAAAATTAACCTAATGAAAACAATTATTTAACCTGTACAATTCCCCTACATATTAAGAGACTTATAGCTCAACTTAGGACCACAAATTCAGAAAACTTGTACATATATGTCAATAACAATTTGTATAAAATTGAAATGACCAATATTTGCTCTGTCCCATGTATAAAAGCCTAAGAGAAAATCTTATCAAGGTTTGAGGATTTTCGGATGATCTAGACTTGCTATTATCCTCAATAGATCCAGTTATGCTAATGCAAATATATCATTTCATATGTGGAGGAATGAAAATTAGATCATTCATAACACATGAATGAGATCTCAGTAAAAGTCCCTACAAGCTCTATGCTGATGTGAGCATCTACTTTCTTAGGAAATTAAAGAGAAGTATTGTCATACTTCTCTTATACACATCATGTTTGTTTGATGTCTGAATGTTGTACCCCAGTGTACTTATTCATAGCTTTTGTTGCTTTCCTTGTTCATGTAACCTCTTTACATGTGAACAATAAAATTATTATTATTATTAAGAAGGAAAAAAATATGTGCATTAGAGCATATACTGACCAAAAAAATTAATGTGAAAGGCTTTCTGAGCGTTGTAAACTAAGGTGAAATTAAGGTATATGTATTAGGACTAAATAGTATACTATATTACTAAAAGTAGAAGGTGCTTATTATGCAATGAGCTCAGGTCTTAGCTTGTATTCTTCGAACCGAAGAATGGTCAGTATCAAATCAACCCAGCCATATCTGAAATACCTGAAAATTTAAAGCACTTTAATTTGTGGCTCAAATAGCAATCAAGAAAATGATAAAAATATCAACTTTTTTTGAAAGTTTACCTTGACACAGTAAAAACATGTAAAATCATGCTGAAAATTTCTTGCTAATTAGTTACTCCTTAAAAAAAATATCTGGAGTCAAATTATATGTACAATGCATCATACTTGTCATAACATAATCATTTTTGTGTTAATCTGAAACTCTGTAAAGTTTAAATCTAAGCAATTAAATTGTTATGAGCAACAAGGCTATTAAAGATTGTAAGAAATTTTGTAGGGCAGATAAAATGCCTTCATCTAGTGTTATCTAGAATAGATTAATTTTTATTAGAAAAAAGACTAATTGTTAAGGCATTCTAAGCTTTTAAGGACAGGTGCTCTAAACAGCAGACAAAATGATACAATTTGTTGAATTCAGCACAGCTTTGTAGTTTCCTAGAAGTTTTGAGCTTGCTCTTTTATTTGAATATTTATAAATCTGTGAATGGAATCATTTAGTTTGATGTTTCACCTTGCATTGTTGATAATTTTGTGAAAAATATTATGCTTTTCTTGTGATATGTTATATTCAACTTTTTAGGTGAAGGCTGATTTTTCAACGATCCAACTAATTTTAGCAGAAAAGCAATCTGAATTACCACAGACATGCAAGACTGGAATACCTGTCATTTTATCCTTACCTGAAAAAACAACAAACTTTTACACCACCGATACACCAAAAGATGATATTATAGTAAAAAAACTAGTAACTTTTGACAATGCTGCCATCAATAAAGTTTATAAGCCGGAATTTGTTACATTAGCTCCTCCTCTATTAAATTGTCGAGATGAACCTGTATGGTTAAACCCCACTACACCAAAAGAGCACACCATTGCATATGATAGTACTATGTGTGTACCTGATATGGCTGGTTATGAAGCTCGACAATTGATGAATAAAGCCTATAAATCAGCTTTGTCCATTCAACAACAACAGCAGTTACTTGGAGAATTGGAAGATGATCCTAAATTAGTATATCATATTGGCTTGACACCCATGAAATTACCCGATCTTGTTGAAAACAATCCTCTAATAGCAATAGAAGTCCTTCTTAAATTAATGCAATCTAAACAAATTACAGAGTACTTTAGTGTATTAGTGAATATGGAAATGTCTTTGCATTCAATGGAAGTAGTTAATAGGCTGACTACAACTGTCGATCTACCAACTGAGTTTGTTCACTTATACATTTCCAACTGTATAAATACATGCGAGACAATCAAGGATAGATATATGCAAAATAGATTAGTAAGATTAGTCTGTGTATTTTTACAGTCATTGATAAGAAATAAGATTATCAATGTTCAGGAATTGTTTATTGAGGTTCAAGCGTTTTGTATAGAATTTAGTAGAATCAGAGAGGCTGCAGCTTTGTTCAGACTTCTTAAGCAATTGGAGTCAGGTGAACTAGGATTAGTCTCATCACCAACAATTAATTCTAAAAGCTAAAAATAATTTATTATGATGTGGATGCATCATAGTTTTAATAAAAATAAGTTATTAAATTGTTTAAATCACCAATCAACATAACCAAAAGTTACTGATTTTTCACCAATTTCTATCTCATTATCAATGTTGAATTCATCTGTTTGATGTTTCGTCATAAATTGACAATTTTGATAGTTGTATAAAATTTTCTAGGATGTTAAATAAAGTTACATAATAAGAAACTTTGATACTTTTATGTAATTTAATATCAAAAATATGCTTCTGACAAGCTCAAAAGCTTTGGAGAAACCCACTTAAGACTGGAAAACACAAAGTTCTATTTTATACTGGAAAAGTACACAAGATTTATTCCATCCAAACAGGCCAATGAGAATATTTATCGGTTTTTACGACAAGCAGCTACAATTTAGTTTTTTCCGATAATAAGCCGCATCCACACTATACCGATACATGCCAATCCGATGTTTAACTTTTTTTCGAATCATCTTATAAACTATCATTGTTGCATAAAAAGTAACTTAGGTATTCAAAGTCCTATTGGAGAACCAATTGCCAGATGCATTGTGTCCAAATTGTAAATTCATATTACCTATTCAGTCAAACACATATGCACAATACAATCGTTGAGTGTGAACTGTGACTGTAAAAACAAAAGGGATTATCTCCACTTAACTTTGCCACTTTGCATCTTTTTTATTTGACACTGGTTGGATTCGACCTGGAATGCCAATTGACATTTGCCAAAACAAAAAGTCCACATCACTCTTGGCAATGCCAGATGGCACATTTCGGTATATTGTAGACGAGGCTTCATATTTACCACCTCTAGAAGTACTCATGCTCAAATTTCAACAATCTGTTATAAAATTGACTGAATTAAAAGATATCTCACCTTATTCTGCATGTCTCCTTCTGTATTCTATCATAATCATGTTAAATGATAAAATAATCTCTTTTATGTTATTTGTTGATAACTGACAACTGTTAATCAAATTTAAAGTGTCATGTAACTATAAGGCCAATTAAATTTTATTTAAAATTAGTTTTTAGTTTCTTTAATGCTGTGGAGTATAAATGACAAAGTGGTTTATTTGTGCTCAGTATTTTAGGACTTTATTAGTTTGTACTGTGCGGTTGACGCATATTTTCAGTTATAATATCACAAGAGCATACAATATACAATATTCGATTATTCACCGAGTCACGAGACGTATTTGGCGAAACATCACGACAGCGCAGCTCGAGTGGGGTTTCGCGAAATACGTCGAGTGAAGAGGTAAATAATCGAAAAATATTGTCTATGCTCGAGTTGGTATTCGTTACGATTATATAACGAATAATATTTTAATTTTTTTTATTGATTAATATTAATATTGAAGGTACAATTGTTATAATACATATTTGATGTATTGTTGTTTTCGGGATTTGTAGTAGAATTAACTGACATTTCATTGAGCTTGCCCGTTACTATGGAAATGATCACAATATGGCAGGAGGCGAAACACCAAAACGATTATATCACGTCGTCAAGGGGTATATTCACTTATCAATAAGTCGTAACTAAGGGAAATTCAAGGATCGTATTGGTTCTTTAGAACATAAGTTATATAATCAAGAAAAGTCAGACACTATGGGTATAATGGATATTGCATAAACTATTTTTGTCCACGACTATTTAATAATATTAACATTTTACGTGTGCTTATTCAAGTATAATGACGTACATTATTCAACAAAGATTGATAATGAATAGGTCACATGACACGGATAAATAGGTCCTATATTAATATTTAATACAATAAAATGTCACAATATAATAAATAAAAATTATCACCGCGCGACCAGGATTCGAACCCTATGCAAACTATTCTTAATTTTACGCAGTCAGTCCTCTAAACCACTTCGCTACGAAGACATTTGTAATAATGTATAAAGAAAAAAATTGTATATGAAATACTTATTATATTGTGTCACAAGTGCAGAAATAGTTATTTATACTATAAGGGATGTAAGTATACCTAAAATTTACTATTCGAGAACGGTTTTTCGCCCGAGCGATAGCCAGGGCTGGCAATAAAATTCGAGTCCAGTAAATATACTTGCATCCCGTGAAGTATATATATATAAAAGATTTTTTCTCCTCCCCGCAGAATTTATTCTTGGATTTTTATTAATTTAATTCGATACTTTTCTATAGCGTCATAAGCATTGTTATTTTATCAACAACGTCACGTTGACAGCTTATTCATTGTGAGAAATATAGAAGGATCAGCAAATATCGCTTGTCTGTCGCTGCTGCCAGAAAAATCAAGGAAGAGGTACGAAGCAACGTATCAATACTTCAAGAAATGTTGCCAAACTAAGACACCCAAGGGTGGTAAGTTGACTTACAACCCGTCGTCAAGGACAGTCCATACCTTTTTGGTATGGAGGGTAGAAGGAAGGAGCACATCTGAATGTATTAAAAAGTGTCCATCGAAAGGGAGCAAATTGAAGTGGCGCCATAGTAGCAAGTGGAAAGATTTTAAAAATAGCGCCATGAATTATCAGAGTAAGATATAAAAATAACAAAGGAAAGAAATACTTCAGGTTTATTATAGCGCGTATTTTTAAATTATTATATCATAGACAAACGTAGATATGAAATATAATTCTAAATTCACATTCACATGCTAAATTCACATCATTTCCATTAGCTACACGAGCGCTATTTCGGCGAATCTTCGAATTATAATTTGCTGTTTATAGCTGGACACAATTTCAACTTGTCTCCCATATAAGATGGTGCTCCTTCCTTCTACCCTTCATACTTTTTGGTAATTGTTACTTACGACCTTCAAAACAGTGTCAAAAAGCATTGTTCACAATATAGGGAGGAGAAAAATAAGCTTTAGCAGCCCGAGACTTATTATTATTGTGGTCGACTAGGTCGTAGAAAAAGGGTTTAAAATAAATTAGTTGAAATAGTTTAGGTTGTTTAACATAGCGATGGATATTTTATCATCACAAACTGCAAGCGTATGCAAACGACAAACGACCTTGCTATCATGGCAAGGACCAGGTTAGGAAATGGTTTTTAACTTAACGCCACTACATAAGGTGGTGGAAAGTGTTGCAGAAAGAACAAGATACAGACTAAGTAGAGAAGGAATGGATCTTGACAGCATTACCAAACTTCGAAAGATTGCCATTCAATGGTATACAGATGGCTCAAAAGCAATAGAAGGGACTGGGATAAGAGTGTAAGGGACAGGAACCAAACACTCTGCAAGCTTGGGAAACACCCCGAATATCTCTTAGCAGATATTCACGCCATAGGAAAGTGTGCCCAGTTCGATATTGATAAAAAATATAGAAGGCAAAGGATTATCATAATGTCAGATAGTAAAGAAGTCATTAAAGCACTAAGTTCTTGCGTAATCAGTTCTAAAATGGTATGGAAATGCCTAGGGAAACTCAATGCACTAGGCGAGAACAACATTGTTACCCTACTGTGGATTCCAGGAGAAAATGGAATAAAAGGAAATGCAATAGCAGATGATCTAGAAAAGAGAGGCACTGAAACACCCTTTTGGGGGGTCGGAATCCTTTTGCGATATCAGCTCCAATTGGAAGAAATAGGCAACGCCGAGAAAAGGAGAAGATCTGACCATAGGAAAGATCTAGTAGGACTTAGACAATCAAAGATACTCCTGGAAGACTACAACCAGTTGAGAATAAATACATGTCTAAGCCATAGTAAAACTGCTCTAAGAGTTTTAGCAGGTGTCCTAACAGAACACTGCCTCCAGAATGAGCACCTGAAAAAGCTCAAACTAGTGGAGCAAGAAGAATGTAGATTCTGTGGAAGAAGAAACCACCATCCACATGCTTGCAGATTGCATATCAATTCAGAATCCTAGGTCACAACACTTAGGAGACTACTGAATAGAAGAGGGACACTTACCTAAGTTAATGCCTGCAGATATCCTAAAAGTCCTCCGGGAAACAGGTCTAAAGGAGCTACTAGTCTGAGATTTCCATCAGAAACGAAATAAAGGAACGTCTCAGTGATGAATAATATACCTACATACATTTATACCTCCCTACATACATACAAGGAACATTTTGATTGGGATATTGATTAAAATAAAATAACCACTGAGATTTTAAAATAACACAGTATATTATCTAATAATAGGTACACAATTCATTGCCTTAAAAATATAATAAGAGATAGACTTGGAAATGAGAAACAAAACAATGCAGTTAATAGTTACAAGTATTTTATTTACAGGTATTAATCTCATACAACCAATGCAGGTGACAGGAGTGCTGGATTCTAATAACTAGTTTTTAATGTTATAGCTCTCGAACAACGCGCATAACACTTTACAATTTTATGTTTCTTGTGCTAATTAAGTATTTGTGAAAATCAACAGCTTTAAATATCATGATACTGAATCCAAAGAATCTAGAATTTACTATTTAATATTGATGACTATTAAAATTTTTGTACAATAATTTAGATTAGATTTACTTTTTTTAAACACAAAAAATGTGGAGTAAACTAGAGGGAACTAACTAGGGTTTCTGCTTGAGAAATGTTTTGTCTAAAACAAAATGGGTATTATTAATCAATTTTAATAACTGGGATGAGTATTGAATATGCTCTTACTTAGTCAATAAGTCAATTTAATTTTTAAATTTATTCACAAACAACATGATCTGTTTTAGAATGAAATATTCGATTCTAATGTTGTTTTCAAATAAAGGCCAGGATTTTGTGTATTGTTCATGTACCTAGTCTGTTATATGGTCGAAGGACTCGAATCTAGACATATTTATCAATAACTGAAAAATTAGCAAAAATTGTGAGAGAGATACTTTTTATTTCATTACATCCACATATTTCCAATTTAAAGGGACAATGTTTAAGAGTAAGTTGCTTGATAGATAAATGTAGTGTCTTTTACTTGCTTATATAAGATGTCACCCAGACGTTGTTGCCATTAAAAAAAAAAAAAACCAATTTAAATTACACTAACATGCGTTTCGTTTTATTTTAATAATTTCATATTCAAAATTTTCAAATGATTGTTTTGTGAGAACCAGGCTGATAATTTCTAATTTCCATAGTTTCAATAACAGTTATTGTTTTACCTCCTCTCTCTACTATTATATAGGTACCAATATCTATATTAAAAAATTGATAGGTAGATTCAATATCATTATATTTTCTGCTTTACTGGTCCCCGTTAACAGTCATAATCTCAACAAGAGTACCTATACCTACATATTCTTGTTTCACTTTCTCGGTTGATCTATGTAGAAATATGTTTGAAGATATTTTTATTTTATTACACTTCTACCTACCTGACAGTGTCACGATTTGTGCTTGACATCAAGAATAAGATTGTTACGAGAGCTGTACCAGGGGGAAGCAACTTCTCTAATTTTTTGCAGCAAAATGTCATAAATGTGGTCATATACCATTACTGCACGATACAATGTATTTCGATTTTTTTTTTGAAAAAGCGTCATACTGTTAAAGTGTTATTATAATTCGACTGATCCTTGTACTTAAAGTTTATATTTTAAATTACATCCATTTAGGATTCTTTTATATTTTTATTAGTATAAAAATAGCCAAATTTTTATTAATTACAGGTTGACATTGTTTGAACTTTGATTATCGGTATTTTGTTTGTTGGATTTGTATAAAGTATTTTAGCTTTAGCATTGAAATTTAGTGATGCCTTATTCGCAATTGTATCCAAAGTGAGTCTATAACAGTACTCACCCCATTCACTTTTAACGTTAATTTTTGAAAAGAAAATATTTTTAAATGTGACAAATATCTACTTAATTATAGGTAATTGTTAATACACTGCCGAGAAAAAAATTTAGGTCACTTTAAATAACATTTTCGTATTTTTTAAATATGTAATCAGACAACATAATTTATTTTTTATGATTTATTCTTGAAAAACCGTAACTCTACATTTCAAATGAAGTTCGAATATTGTTATTGGGAACGATATGAAGAAATAAAACTTAGCATTATTGAAAAATTGATAATGATAACGATAACTAAGAACGCGTATTTCCCTCTCTTGCATTAATGGCTGCTTGCATTCGACGAGGCGTACTCTGAATTAAATTAAGGATTACATTCTGATCCATGTTATTCCACTCCTGCAAAAGCAACTCTCTCAGCTCCTGGGTAGTTCTTGGGGCTGGTGTATGCCTTCGGATACGCTGCCCTAACTGATCCCAGACATATTCGATGGTATTCATATCTGGACTGCACGTTGGCCAATTAAACCGTCTAATTCCTACTTCATCTAAATATTCACTTACAATCCTGGCAGCGTTTGGTCTTGCATTATCATGCATGCAATTGCCTTGCTCGCCCATTGTAACCATGAAAGGCACAACATGATCTTCAAGGACCTTCGTTACATATCTGTGAGCTGTTAGAGAGCCATTCTTTACGGAAACCAACTCTGTACGTGCTTCTGAAGTAATATCTGCCCAAACCATAACAGACCCACCACCAAATTTACGTCTATGGTCAATACAAGCGGGGGCGTATGTTTCTCCGGGCATTCTCCATACTCGTCGACGTCCGTCTGGTCCATTGAGCCAAAAACGCGACCCATCTGTAAATAGTACCTTGCTCCAGTCATCATCGTTCCAAGCCAAGTGATTTCGAGCAAAATCCAATCTTGAAATTCAATGTTGGCCCTGTAGCCATCCTTCTGCAAGACAATCAATTAGCACGAATCCTTCTTCTAACTGTCCATTCGCTAACATTAACATTTCTAACATCTTGAAGCTGATTTCGCAGCAAAACCGCAGAGGCTGTTCTATTCCGCAAACTTAATATCAACAAAAACCGATCGACTCGTGACTTTTTTTCGCACAGATCCGGGTCGTCTGGTTATAAGCCATTCTCCTGGTAGCGTTGGTACACATTTTGTACAACACATAGGCTCTTACCAACAATTCTGGCGGTTACCTATGACAAGTAGCTTCCATCCAACAATATAACTTTTATCGCCTGCTAGACCTATGACTCCCTGATTAGTTTTATTTTTAAAATTATTTGCAATTTCTTAAATTATTTCAAGTGACCTAAATTTTTGGCTCGGCAGTGCAACATTTTTCTATGCATATTTTCAAGAATAAAAACTTTCTAAACAAAATAAACTATTTCGTATAAAACACCCATTTAGTTATATAGTCTTTTCATTATAAATTGGCTGTCACTTTTCGCCTCATATGTGAATAAAGTTGCGTTCTCACAAACGAGTGAGCCTGAAGCTCATACAACACCTACATCTTCAGGATACACTGCATTACAAGAATCTTATAATATGATGTTATTTATATTTTGAGAATTGGTAAAACTGCTTAAGACATTTCTAATCGTGATATTTTGATATTTTTACGTACACTATTTTTCACGTTTTAACGTGCGGGTTGATAGACATAGTCAAGTCAAAATTCCAACCGTATCCATATCCGAATCGAACTGATCATGCGCAAAATCGATACATTGACAGCGCTACGTTATACCTATCTCGATACGCATCTATCGAATGCAAATGTCAAAGAAGTGTTGTTGGTCATTTTTTTAACCATACCTACCTATCTCGCTATAACCTTAGTTCTTTTTTTGTAGTGGTTTTGGAATAATTATGAATAGTGGAACAAATCTCTCGGCAAAAGTTTGACGTTTAAGCGATACGTACCTATACGTGATTTGCTTTCTTTAGAAGTTTGCAGTTTTTTTTTCATCAACGAAACTCAATACGTTACGGATTGTACTTTACAATTGGCTTTAAGTGTCGTATGAAATCGTGACCATCCTCCTATTTATGGGCTTCATATTAATTTGACACATCCATTGGTAGAACCTTAATTGTCGTAGAAATAGAGCTACAAAAATTGGTTGAACGGTATGCAAAAGGGTATTGATCCTCATGAATCTGATGTAGCAGTTGTCCACAAGGAGAGGTGTTATCGACTTCTGTAGGTTATTGTAGTAGACGAATTACTGAAGATGCTAATATCCAATGGCATGCATTACCTATGGGTACGCCTACGAACTTGAGACTATTACAAAAGGAAAATTCGCAAGAACTGTCTTGGAGCAGTCCCTAAACAAGTGATGACAAGAGGAGGCAAAACCATGATAGTAGCTTTTACCAAGAAGAAAGTTCTGAGAGGATTGACGCCACCAGCTCTTAACAGAGTAGGAAATAAAATTTTACAGGATGGAAATTATATGGGAGTCATATTTGGCAAAGAATCAACACCTGTAGAAAATAATCCAAAGAACTATGATGTGCAAAGTAATGTGCGGGAAAAACTGAGGGCTACAACAAAAAATGATCATATGGCTATATACCAGGGTCATCAGACCCATGATAGCATAAGGTTCGGTGGCCAAAGATTCTGCAGGCTAAAGCGATCCAAAGACAATTTACCTGGGAGCCTCGGGAGCTGTGAGCCACATACAAGGCGAAGCCACATCAGTCACCAAAATCTATTGGTAGACAAACGCTCCTAAGCGGACTACAAGGTTAGTTGTATAATGAACTATACAAATAATTGGAAATTGACTCCTTAATAGGAATGCCATCGTACGAGATGCTTCCCAAGTATATCTTCGGGAAAAAGTTTAAAACAGGCATGGAAGGAAGGTCCTCCAATTAATGCAGAAATAACCTGCTACACAGACGAAAATCCGAGGAAGGTGTGGAAGAAGGAATTTATATGATAACCAAGCCAAATATAAGAGTCTCACTGCTTAGGCAAACACGTCATGATATTCCAGGCAGAAGTTGCAGCAATACGACAATGTGGAGGAGACAAGCTGAGAAGGCCTGACTAGACTAGGGTTTTCGGTAACAGTGGACAAAAAACCCGGAGGAAAAAACCACAACCTTCCCAATATATGGAGGACGTGAGTCTAGTAATAAGGACGGATCTAGGCAAGGAAAACACACAATAAATCTGTAAAGGTCGTAGTGGTGAGGCTCCTGGAAGCCTCTTTGTAATCTCAATCTTTACACAAGTGATGCATTTTGTATCTACACGTATAAGCACGAATCAAAATGGCAATCTACTGTATGTCTTCTAAGACAAGCCAAATTCCTTCAAAATACTGTTTTTTCGGTATAACTGGTGTAATTAGGTATTCAGTTGCAGCTATACCATTATTCACCATAACAATGTGAGCTCACACTTCGGCTCGGGTATCCTCCTATTTGACCGACCAAAACGTCAAATGGGCTTCATATTTATCTAACATATCAATTATTAACTGGTCAACGTTTTACCATGCTATGCATTCAGAATGCATGTTTTGGTGGAACCTTCATTGTCATAGAAATAGGGCTACGAAAATTGGTTCATTATGTAAAAAGGTATTATCCTCATTAAGAGTATTTTAAGACAGAATCCATTTTGTATTTGTTCTCTATCCCCAAAATATAAATAGCAACCGACGTATAAGATACTGGAGCAATACCTTCCTAAACTTAAGATACTTTTTCAAGATTGTTAAGTCGAAATACATCATTATCAAAGCAACATCCTTGTATAAATTACTATCTACGAAACATTTAGACATATAATGGACATATTATAGACAGTTAAAACGGATGTGGTATACGCAACACACTGTGTGATAATACACCTTGCTGCTGGGGACAATCAAGAACACAAAGAAGTGATATACATTTATTATTTATCATATTTTGCAATGAAAGCACTCTTATGTTTAAGTTTTTTTTTAAGTAAACAGACAAGAATTCTATAGATCTGCGAACTGTTGGCTAATAGAAGCGGACATTTATAGAAAATGGTTGACATTGTAACATTGATTAACTAAAAGGGAATACTGTTTTTATTTACAAGTATTTATGTACACAATAATTTTGTTAACTTTTGATTTACTTTAAGTAGATTTTCTCTTCGATTTCCTATAATTACAATATCAAGTTAGTCTGACATTTATTTTAGAAAATAATACTATAAATATTCTCATTGCACAGTTTTTATTTACATATTTAGCTGTTGGTTGATCTGTTCGGATATACAATCTGAATTAGTTAATGTATTTATACATTTACCTTTTGTTCAGGAAAAGATACCTCTATAGTCTGTACGGTCCCAAGAAAAGCCGCATGTAAACAAAGACCCCACGTGATCTATTCTAAGTCGGATGCGTATTGGAGGACTTGCTTTTAAATGTTAGTGGTAGAGGAACAGAGTTTTTACAGGTTCGTACTGTGTTAATATTGAAATTGATTCTTGTGTACCTATAATACCTATTTACGAGAGTTAATATACTTGATTTGTGTTATTTCTGTGTTCTTTGTTCTGATAAAAATTATTAATTATTTGTTTATTTGTGATTATTAATTATTGCGCGAATACTACCCATATACATCACATTGTTCTCAATACGCCTCTGTTCAACCGTATCCACTTGCCTAGGCCATTCAATATGCACGTGATTTTATTTACGTGCGGTTTTTCTTCGGAGCGAACCGACTTTAGTATAATTTCTACTTCAGTGATTTCCGTTAATTTTATAACTATTCGAAAACTTTTTTTTTATAAAACACATAATTTTTGACCATGGCTGTTTTTCTGGTTACTTAGGTGGGCGATATCGAATGTATTTGTTATTGTATTGAAATGTCTATAGGATGGGTTTCCATAGAAAAAAATCTTTCTAAAATAAATTTAAATACAAAAGATGACATGACATGACCACCATGACACCATGGGCTTACTCACTGAAGTCTTTAAGATAGCTTTTCTTCAAAAATAACTTTTCTATCTTGATGATTATATTGTACCTATTTGAATCCAGAAGGTATATTATTATTTTTCAATTATTTATATTCTTCCTCCACACAACAAAGCATTGTTATTTTATGGAATATGATATTTTAAAGTAAATGAAACAATATATTTAGATTATATTTGTGGTGAGTGGGTCTATTGGGCTCTCCAGTGTGACTCGAAAGAGTGAATTGCAGCTCACATCTATTCATTTTTCACCAAACAAATTCAGCTTTTCAACAAAGCTGACTAGTTTATTTGGTGAACTATATTTCAGGTCTGAGGAAAGAGATATACCTTGCCAAATACCAGATACCTGATTGAATTCGCGGTGGGCAGGCACAAAGTATATACTCTGCTGTTTCATCATCTTCCAAGCAAAGACGGCACGTCGGATCTTTCTATAGTACAAGTCTCACCATATGACTCAGATGACAGTGGCCTGTCAAAAGGCCTGTTGGACAACGTAGATCATGCTTGCTATAGCCCAACACTAGTTTGGAGACATTTTTCGAATTATAAATAAAAGCCTTTGAATTAACCAGTCCCGGTCACTTCTGGCAGAAGTCTAAAACTCTTTTTGCTGTCCAGGTATTTAGTATTTGTTTAATGCTTGCTTAACACCCTTCAGTCATTATAAATAGAAATTTTCAATAACTATTCCATTCCTAATTATGGGTTTGGAGACTTGGTATTGTGGTTACGAGAGTAACAATTCCAGAGGTGCAGAAAGTTTTAAGTCGATTTCATAGCTCCTGTTAAGAGAAGATTGGAACATTCCATTTGAACCCTTATTGGGTATCTGGAAACTCATTAGTGGGCGAAAAAGTTGTTATTGGTATTGTTGTATTTAAGTCTGTGACATTTATATTTTATTTTAAGATTATGAGCCTGGATCCTGGATCTGTACTTTACATTGATCAGTTATATGTCCAGCTTGTTTGTAGATAATGCAATCAAGAAAATTCATCAGCGATTGCAGTTGATATAATAACAACAATATCCATATTTAACGTTCGAATCTTCCCAAACCTTCAATTCTTGAACTTAAAATTAAAACTAACTTCTAATATTATGGATGATAAAACCTTGAAGCAGATTAAGGTTTGAAAAATAATTTTTCTGGAATGTATAGATAAAATTTTTGTTAATTTCAATAAAACTTATTTTAGATTAATTAGAGTCAATTAAATTGAATCATGCATGCAGCATGTATGTTGACAACTTTACCATTGCATAATAATGTTCCTTGAAAGTGTTTATAGAAGTGTTATAAGATGCTGAAATTTACTTTTTTCACATAAAACAAAGAAGTGATCGCTTTTTTGTTTTATTTAACATATTTCAAATTTGAACTTCTGATAAGACTCATAAATTATTTCATGGATACGTCTGGAGGGCACTCCTTGGCTTTATGTATCTAATTATAAATCACATGCTCAGTTCTCAGTTTTTTCACTTAACCCCGCGATGTACAATTTTACCATATACGTATAAAAAATATACTGAGCATTATGAACGAGTACTGAAGCAAAAATCGAAAAAGTCTGTCTCTTAACGCCCAGCATCAATAAATTTCAATATATTGTTAATATGTTATAAAATAGTGAATATCATCCACAAGAAAATTAATATATTTGTTGGACGTCGTTTTAACAAATCTTGCAAATTCATCAATATAGGAGATCGCACAAAGGGTCTCATCGGGACTTGGTTAACAAACTTAAGCGATTTTTATATACTCATCTCACTCATGGTAACTTCAATATCTACCATTACCTAAGTCAGCAATTACAAATATATTATACGTACATGAATTTCATAGAAAGTCCATATTTCTCTCATTTTTTATCGAATCAACGACCTCCTACCAAATAAGGCAGCAAACTAGATATACTTTTTCTCGTCACTTTTTATACAAATTGTGATTGAAAAAATATGTCAATATGTCTATAAGTATTTCCATTAAAATGGGGGTTTCCCTGTTAGTTAGTCATGTTGCAGTGTAATATTTTTTATTAATAACAGTACCCGTGCAATCACCTGTCAAACATACACTCATCCTCTCAATCACACTCTAATCAAGAGGCTCAGTTCTTGCACAAATGGAATAACACCTTTAATTGTAGTAATGCATTAGGATTATTTAGTAGATGTTATAGTATTTAAAAAATAAATGTACTGCTATAAGGCATGGACTTAATGATAGTAGTTCTTATTACAATTTGAACTCCATGTTAAGTCTGTTGTGACATATATTTTCAATTAATCTTATTAACTAAAGTTTACCAGCAAACAGTCGTAGTACTTATACCATTGTGATTGTTGCTAATTGGCGTTTGACGTTGGTTTTGAACACTGATTTTATTAATCATACATTTTGTTAATGTTACTTATTAGAATTAAAATTAAATATTAAAAAAATTATCCAAATTAAAAATATCGTTAATAAGGAAATAGAGACGTACTCTTTTACATTAATCGTTTCAGAAGAGGTATCATTGTGGTTTGCTATACATGGAAAGAGTTATAGAATCAGATAAATTGGAAATGAAAAAATGTTGAATATGTGTAGGTGAGAAGATTTATCTGTTAATTCTAGAGCTTCATCTGGGGTCGAATTTTTGAAACCATGCGAATGCGTTTCGTGTACGACAATTGTCAAATTTTAGACGTAAACATCAAAATCGTATTTTAGAACGTATGCGAAGACCGATTTATTCGTATAAAAATGGCTGACCTTAATAAGTTACTACATTTAAATGCAACTTAAATCGTTTAAGTCGTTTTAAATTTCCCACTGTGAAGTTGGGGATTTTTTTCTGTAAACTCAATTACTCCTTTTTTATGGTCAGTCGTTATATTTGGCACTCTTCTTTCTACAATTGTTCCACTTATTTTGCCATTTTTCTAATCTTACGTTTCTTTCTGCAAATGACATTTTTTGAGGCAAATGTTAAATAATGCAGTTAGGCATGCGAATTTTTACAGAGCTTCAAATGCAATGGGGTGTTAAACCGATATCCGGCTTTTGGTATTTTATTAAAGTGTATTAGAAGATACTAGTTTGCAAAAATTAATTTAAATTTTTTTCAAACTGAATAGGAGAAAACTGGAAATTAAGAATTCCCAAATGTTTGCAACTTTCACTACAGATACGTCACATATTTAAAGATGAAGTTAGCCACTTTCTGATTTTGATATTTTATGAACTAATATCCAGTTACAAAAAGGCCATTCGAATTTGAAGTTTCAAGAACTGTCAAAGTATATAATATATATGAGTGTTTAGTTTTTGTTTACAGTTTATACGAGCTTGACGTTTCAATATTATAAAAAAATAAAAGCAATGAGTTAATATTTTTTTAGTTAACTTTATTTAGTTTTTCACAAATTTTTTTAAACTGGAATAATGTCAATATCATATAAATCTTGGTTTGTATTATACTGCATGAACACAACAGTTACAACGCCTTGTAAAAAGTATGTATAACTGTGCCTGCAGTAGAAGTTACCCAAAAATTGTGGTTTGAGGCTGCTAGAAGAAGATATAAAGACTACAACTACTTACTATTGCTGTGAAGATCATTTTCATGTAAGTAATTATATATGTGTGTGTATGCACCATAAAAATGTCTAAATTCGGTAATTATTGGAATTTGCCTGTACGAACCCAGTCATTCTAATAATTTACGAAAAATAGCATACACCTCAGCTAAACAAAAAGTTCTAAATCGCCTCAACTCCGTTCAAAACTCTGCAATCCGAATCTGCCTTGGGGCTTTCCGCTCGAGTCCTATTGACAGTCTGCTATGTAAAGCTTCTGAACTTCCCCTACATCTTCGACGTTATTATCTAAGCCTCTCGTACACCGCATCTGTATCCTCAAATCTAAATCATCCGGTATATCAAATCGTTTTAGCTCCTAGTATACAAAAATAAAACGAATTGATCTCCCTCTATATGAGAGAATAAATAGATCTCTTATCTTATTTGATACCTCCATTCCTACAACTATTCCGCTGAACATTAATCCCATTCCTCCATGGCTAACGAAACTTCCGTACTGCGATACTTCCTTATCAAATTTCAACAAATATGAAACAAATCAAACTTTAATAAAAACAGCATTTCAAGAAAAAGTGTCCAGACTTAATGAATACTCACAAATCTATACAGATTCCTCGAAAATGGATAAGGGAAAAGGAGTAGGAATTTCAGTTATTACTCCCAGTGCTGTCATTAAAATTGGGCTACCAGAAATGGCAGGTGTATACTCTGGAGAACTGTATGCAATCTTTCAAGTCCTTATATATGCAAAAAACCACGAACCAAGTCATATTTTGATCATTACGGACTCTCTAAGCTCTCTTGAAAGGATTCTCCAAATGTACTCCTCGAATTCCCTAGTACAAATTAACAGAAGAGAGCTGTTCAATCTAGAAGAAGCTCATAAAGATATTCCTTTTTTATGGGTTCCGACACACATAGGGATAATCGGAAACGAAAAGGCAGATCTTGAGGCCAAAAATGCAACTGAAGTCCCAAATTGTGCTTTAGTGTCAAGAACTACTGTGACAAAATGTAGAAACTTTTTTAAACAGTTAGTCATCAGCTACTGGCAAAACTGCTGGTCTCGATCTCCATCCAACCAAGAGAAGAGATCAAATAATTTTAAGTCGACTTAGAATTGGACACACTTGTTTTTCCCACGGATACCTGAGGCCGTATTCTTGACTGAGTGAGTGAAGCTTTCCGAGAGAACAGATATTTTGTCTTTATCACTGCAGTGACAGAAGAGCCAAGCAAAATAAAGACAAAATATTTGGCTCTTTTTCCACTTTTATTGCCTGAATGTTAACGGTGGTCACTTTGAACACATTATAAAATAGCAGTTTTTTCTTGTCAACAGTTGTCTTTTTACTAATTGTGAATTTTTTATTCTTTAAACAGTCTTTCTAACATAACACAATACGGGAGCATACGAAAAATTGAAACAGAGCCAATTTTAAACAACGATTAAATAACAATGGAAGGAAGGCTGGTATCAAAGGCAAAACAAAATGATTGATTAGAGATTTACCAGACCTTTTAAATGAGGTGTGACTTGATACCTAATGCCATTTGAAAAAATGCAAGGGGTGTCTCCAGTAGGAAGGGGGTGAATCTGACGTTTATGACATTAGCGCCAAAAAGTGTCCCCCTCAAGTTAAAAGTTGACGTATTTCGGCATGACCCATTTTTTAAATATTAAGGGTGGGTCCTTTTCAAATGAACAGTGTGTAAAGATATAGCAGGCAAAGGATGTCAGATAATCAAGCAACCATTAAAGCACTGAGTTCTTGCGTAATCAGTTCTAAAATGGTATGGGAATGCCTAGGGACACTCAAACAGCATTGTCATCTTACTGTGGATTTCAGGAGACCATTGGTAATGACTTAGACAATCAAAGATACTCCTGGAGACTACAACCTGGAGAGAATAAATGCATGTTTAAGCCAGAGTAAAACTGCGTAGGAGGCTACTGGATACAAGAGAGGTATTTTCCTAAACTGATGCCTACGAATGTCCTAAAAATCCTCCAGGAAATAGGACCAAAGAAACTACTAATCTGAAACTTTCCTCAGGAACTAAGTAGAAGAAAGGGGGCACACTAGATGTTTTAGGTCTCAGTGAATGTCACCCCAATATACATACAGAGATACTTAGAGCCTGATCAGGCTACAGACCTAGCTCAAAACAGATAAAAGACTTTCTCAAAATTCTAGATCTTTTGCCCTAAAATATGATTTAGGGTAAACACAAAAAAATCTTATAGGTCGCAGTGTGGTAAGACCTACCTGGCCAATCGACCCTCTTGTAATCTAATCTAAAGAAGCGAACTTGTCGGACAATTTGCAAAATGTGACAAGAAAGTAGTCGAGCATTTATTATTTATTGGGCATTTTTAGAGTCGCCTATAAAGTACAGACCAAATAAAATAAAATATGCAAGGTGTATTATTATGTATTAATGTATAAATTGAACCATTTATGATATTATACAAGAAGTAATATTTTTACCATGCACAATTGTAAAATAAAAACGACCAGCCTGTAGGTTTGTTTTAAAATGTATTTATCCTGAGAATTAACGAATTTATGTACATATTGTATAATATATAATCGAGTATATATAAGATTCCACTCTCTCGTGTTTTGTTAATAATTTAGGTTCTTAGTTTTTTTTGTATGTCATATTTATCAGCTCTCTGTTTAAGGTCGTACTGGATCAGTTGTTTTAAGCTAATAAATTTAGCAGCCATAATTCATAATCATATATGAAATAATGGTTTTCAAGATACTTCAAAAATTGAATTCACAAACCGCTTTGTATAATTTCAAAGGATAACGTTTCCCTCAAGTGTGATTCTGTGTGGTGTTGTTATTGTATACAGTTTATCGTAGCTGATTCTTTCCATAATTAGATACAGAGTTAAATTTTCAAAATAATTGTCACTTAAGAATTTAACTGTTCTAGCATCGAACACCACCGGCATCTAGAGCAGAATTCAAATATTGACATAACGAGATTGATTATTAAAATGATTTTTTATTTGTGAGGTCGTTTAAATTTCATCCAGTATTTACTTAAATCCCACCCAAAAGACAAAAATAAACTGTACCCTAGAATAAAAAGGGTTACAGATACATTAAAGTTCTGTCAGCCTATAACCAAAACAGCTACAAGATATATTTATGTATATAATATATATAGTTCTGTAGTAAAATTCATGCCAATTTTCTAAGCAGTTGGTTTATTTACAATGGTTATATTTCATAGTACTGTTGAAAATTTCCTTTATCTATTTAAATCTTGCTAAGTTAAGATGTGAGTATCAAAAGTATTTCTGCCATATTTTTGATTATAGGTATTATTGTTGCTTTAAGGTTACCTATTGCATTACTACAACAAGTAGTGCTACTTCCATCGCGTCTTATAAAATATAAGGTCCCTAATAGGACATATAAAAGAATTTGTACTCTTTGAATGCTATCCGATGTTCAGGAACGACGAGGGACACGAGATCTATACACAGTTTTATCAAAAAGGTCTTCTGTCACTTTTTCATGTCAAATTTAACTACATTAAAGTTGCCAAAATAGTTATTACCAAAGACGAAAAACTGTTTATTATAGTCGAGTCTGCAAATTGATATCCGAGGCTAGCAAGCAGACGAGGCAATAGACAGGTATTCGCCGAGGTGCATATTACATTTTTTCGTCGATCCTCACAAAAAATGAATAATTAATCGACTATTTTTGAAGACATAATATTTTTCGTCCGCAGACACTTTTCGTCCGCTATGCAACATCACTATCAATTCTTGATTATTATTAACACTAATATTCACACCACGGTCTTATTCACACGTAAAATCTAGCGGATTTCGTGAATAATTAATTTGACAACAGCAAATGACAGTTATTGGCACAGCCATTCTCGCACGGTGAGCTATCATAGTGACCACAGCGGACGAAAAGTACTTGACGTCAAAAATAGACGTACGTAAAATGTCATTTTTTGTAAAGGTCGATGAAAAACATTTATTTTCAATAGAGCAGAGTGGTGAGTAGCTAAAACTTAAAAAGGACCCTACGCAAAAACGTACATACATAATATATAGTCGGCGGAATACCTCAATTTCTTTTTACAAGTTACTAGATTTGTGTAGGTACGTCGTAAGTTAATATTTATTGACAATAAAACTTAATTTGTTAGAATAATTTTGAACAATCTCAAACATTCTCTCCGAATACAAATGTTGATATAGTTTGCTAATTTATATCGTTTGCAGCAATCGAAGAAGGCAAAACATATTATTCAAAGAAAATTTCTCTAGATTGCAGTTGCAAGCCGGTCACAAAACATAAATATGGTCAATAAAATTACCGACGAAGGAAAGATGTTCCAAAATACAAAAGTGGTCTTTATAAAACATGGCAAACAAGTTCATAATAGTTCTGAACTCTGAGATGTTGTTTACAAACAAAGTTTGCTGCCAGTATTGTGGGTTATTCATCTAGTCTATTAAATGATCGAATCAAAGATCAAAATGATAGGAAAACCGTGAGTTGTATAATAGGCATTTTCAGTAAACTCTTTGACATTTATATTCACAAGGTGAAACATTATCAATAAGTTGAATAGATGAGGCTTTTACTTGATGAAGATCCATACTGACAAGATGAAATAAAACAATTTAATTTGTTTAAATCTTCATTCTCAGTAAGCTTCCAAATGAATATTTATTTGTCTTAAAATATAAGCATCTACTTAAACAGAACATGGAGTCAGATGCTGCAAATGCAATACGCATATACACAGACGGTTCAAAATCCAAGGATGTGGAGTCTACTCCAGATCACTAAGCCTAAGAATTAAGTGGGGAATAGGAAAAAATACCAGCGTGGTTCAAATAGAACTGCCTGGTATCTCAATTGCTACAAAAGAACTAACCACAAAAGGAATTTCTGCACTGACAGCAGACAAGCCCTATTAGCCTTGAACAGACAACGTGTTACATCAGGGCTAGTGTTAGAGTGCCATCAAGATTTAGCTAACGCCTCGGTAGATAACAATATTATCCTGAGGTGGGTTGAAGGGAACGACAGGAGTAAAGGTAACCGCATTGCCGATTCTTTAGCCAGGGAAGCGGCTGGACTAAGATTCTTAGGACCCATCGACACCTACGGCCTGACGACTTCGGTAATTGCGGCAATCCCTAAAGAGATGGGATCAAGGGATGCCGTCTTGCCAGGATCACCCTGGGCAACCCTAGGAAGCTGGCGTCGAAGAAAAACCTACGTTTAACAGTAGGATTTCTGACTGGCCACTGTCAGCTAAGGAAACACCTCTTTGCAGGATGTGTGAACAGGAAGACGAAACTGTCAGGCATGTCTTATGTGAGTGCCCGGAGTTATCGTCAATAAGAGAGTGTGTTCGGTGAGTCTTGGCCTACACCTGCCGATATAAAGGAGATGTCTCCTAGTAACCTGTCCACCTTCCTGGAAAGGACAGGATAGACGATGACCTAGGAGGACAACTCCTTGGGAGGACGTATAATGGGTCACATGTGGCCTTAGTGCTGTGGGCCTAATCTCACTCACCCTACTCTACAGATACTGAAGCATCTACTGAAAAAGCCTATTACATTGCAATTATTTCATTAACATTTTACTTACTACAAAATTGAAAAAACCCGATATGAATCTCATTCGTAAGGATCAAAATTATGCACCAAACCGTAAAATACTAATCTAAATTGGAAAGTTTAAATATGAAAACACCCAAAAGTAGTTTAATTTCATAATTCAGTGGCTACATATTTTCAGACTTATATTTTCATTATTTTTAATTTTTATAAATATTACTCAGGGCGGCAAATGTAAGCATTTTTATTCGTTAGCTACTGAAATGTTGAAGGCTGCAATGTTTTATTGGCAATTCTTCTAAATTATTCCTCGAATTTTTGTTGTAGGCACTCCAATTTACACGCCTCGTACTTTTCATTTATTCAACACATTTCTACAGACCTTTGAACTTTCGCCTCAATGAAAGAATTTTGGAAAGTTTTAATTAGTAGAAAATTCTTGACGAGATATTTTCTTTATTCCGAACCTTATGCGAAGGTAATTTTAAAAACATATACCGCTTTATATCACGAATATTCTATAGAAATACATTCAATAGAATCTAAATTAAAAACCAGTTGAATTTTTTTTAAAATTAATGAGGAAAAATGATATTTTTATAATTAGAATTTTTCTTTCGCGTATACAAAAGGGATATTTTTGTTTTAAAAAATCAGCTTATTCTTGTAGCTGCTTCAATAGACTATTTAAAACTAGACGTTAGACCTTTTCGTTTTACTGTGAATAACTAATTGGCCCCCGTGCGTGCCGATCTCATTCTATCTCACTTTAAAATGTACAGAATGTACCAAATAAATCACCACCAAAATATCGGTCACAGAATACATATAAAAATAAATGATGTAAAGTAAATATGAAAAAAAAGCCTCCATGGCCGATTTTTTGGTTAATTTATCTGCAACACTTACAAATTTATTCATTATACAATAATTAAGGGTATAACCTACTCCTTTTTTATATACAGGAGCTTGGTTGGGCCCGCGACCGCTTCAATACTTTGTTAATAACCTAGGCTTTGTCCTTGACATGTTATCCCAATTAAAAATATTTTAAATCATTTTTCAGAAGAAATCTACACATTCTATACATTCAAAAGAATGTCAGTTATTGTAACTGAAAGTCCAGAGGTTTATAAAATCATCCACTGCTGGAAATTCAAAATCAACTGAAATTACAGTTCCAATAGTGTCACCATATGCGTTAAATGGAGGGTATATATATATTTTTTTAACTTATTCCTAAACCTGTTAACTTGAGAAAGAAGGGTGAATTGAAAATATCATTCAGTCACGTTAAAATATTCGAATTTTTGCAATTTTTCATCCAATTCACCATGCTTTCATAAAATCTTTTCTGTAGAACGATTCAAAATATCTTTTATTTTAATTCCATTATATAAAAAATACAAAACAGTTAGTTTAGGGAAAATAGGAGCATTGCATAGCAAACTGTTACGTGTGGTGCTTAGAATGAAAAGTGTATACCTAAAATTTGTAGAAGAATGTATTTGTTTTTCGAAAAAGCTTATAAAATGGTTATACCTACTATTTGCCAACTGACAAACTCTACACTATATAATTAATAATTTTATTGCAACAATTATATTAATTTAAGTGTAACTAAATAGGAAGAGAGTATTTTTGTAATATTTGGTATTATTAGCAATTTTTTGTTTCAGTTATCACGTATTGTATATATTTGAAATAGAATACGTGGCCATTTATTTCTTTAGATATAGTTGTTTCGCTATCAGAAGAGAGTATTAAAATTATCGGAAGCCAGTAAGCCATGGGCGTACATTTATAGAATTATATTTATAATGATAGTCTATAAATATTTACTTTAGACCCCATGTCGCCTCCGGTTACAAATATTAGGTAGTAACTTTAAAATGTGAAAGATGTTGAACTTGGATTATATGCAAAATGTCATTGTCATTTTAAACTGAAGTAACTTTAACATTGCAATATTTTTCAATTGTACCTGTATTTTACCAAGAAATTACAATAATTTGGAAATTTTACTGTTCTGACCGGATGTAGGTAGGTATTAAGGGGATTAAACAAAGAGCTATCCGGCTTTTACCCTTCTCATTATGTCATTAGTTAATGAGTTGCTAAATTATTCTTTTAAACCTCCACCATATAAATTATTCTTTGCCTGCATCTTTTAGTAGTCTAAAAAACATCGAAAGCAGTTTTAGTATTTAGCATTTTATTTCGTTTTTGTTGTGAAAGATCAAATTAGTTTAGTGTAAATTTACAGACAGAGGGAGTGAAAATGGAAAATATTTTAGAGTGTAGTCCTGTGAAACGTATGAAAGGTATTCCTTTATCGTTAAATGAGAAACTTATAATTAAAAATGTATATGACTATGTAAAAAGAGAGCTTTCATCTGGAACTGTTGACAGCGTCATCGGAAGAACATCAACAATCTCACTATCAATAACTTTTTTAGCCATTAAAATCTGTTGGTTTGATATGCCAAATAAAGTAATTTATCAATATACATATAACTATACTTAGAAATGTAGTTTTATCTTACCCCTTTTATTAAACCCAGAACCACGCTTATGCATGGATTATTGACCAGTTTCTCGGCGATTACAAAAAGGGCGTCTATTGTTATATCAGGTATACTGGTCGGCACCGCTAAACTAAAAGAAATTTGTTAGTGCTTTATGGTAAAAATTTGCAAATATACTCTTTTTTTTGGGCCAGCGCTGCTGTAGTTTGCATACATAATTAGGATTTATTACTCTCTTCTGATGGCGAGAGAACTATAGCTTCGGATGAAAGACATTTTAATCCGTTAAATAATAGTCAATAAAAAGCGAATATAAGCATAATGAAAAGTGAATATTTTTTTAAATGAAGTTAGCTTCAGACGTTTTGGAAGTTTAGTTTTACTCAAATTTTCAGTCACTTGAGTGAAACATATAGAAGCATAGATTCTTTTTGGACGCGGAGACTAAGGCAGAACGACTATTGCAGACATAAATATCCGCCAATAAACAGCCAGTAACATCAAACAAAAAATTTGATCGGTTTAAACAATTATATTGAACCTCACCACCTAATCGCTGACACGCTATAGTTTCGTTGCGCGCAATGGAATAATTACTTCTTTTGTACACATGCAGTGGTACAACGAAAATGAAAAAATGAATTATATCACAGAATGGCCTTTCCTTTTATAATTCGAAACAAAAGTTGATATTAATTTTTCAACAATAAATCTTGAAAAAACCTGAAAAAAATTTATTTTTTTAGTTCAAGCGTTGAAAAAATATGTAAATAAAATTTGGAAAGTTTTGCTCAGATGGTCTATTAAATTACAACTTTTACTCTGTAGATTGCAACAAATCGCATCTCAAAATTGTCAATGTTCATAAAATGAACAGCGATTGAAACAAAATATATAAAGTTTTCAAAATTTGAAAACACCAACTTTTCTAGGAATATTTCCTTTACATTTCCATTTATTATCACCCTGATTTTGTCATTTTCATTATACTTTATACTTTCATTATATTGATTTACGACTTTCTTAGATCTCTGGTCGTACTTTAACAGCTAGAGTGAGAGATACAGTGAGAATATACCGTCTTTCAATAGAGAAGTTGATAAAATGATCTGTACTGTTAAGAATTCGACAATTCCGAAAGGAGAAGCATCGTTGAATCGAATAACTGGCAAAGATTAAAAATTGATATGCATCATATGGGTTTAAAGTGTAGTGTATATCAAATTTATAAAATACGTTTAATTTGTAATATTCGTTTGCTCCAGTTAATGCGAAAAGTATCAATACATAGTTAGTTAATTGAATATAACACTGTTTTCTTTACTCTTATTTTCATTTTTCAAAACAAATTCATTCTTCCGTGGTGAGATAAGTAGGCAAACATTTTAAAGCGTTAATAATATTATAAAAGTAAAATAAAGGCCAAAATATTAGGAAACAGAAATAATTTTATTTGAAGAAATAATTATAAAAATAAATCTCTAAAACTATGCAGGTACAGTGATAATAATGAAGAAAATATGATAAATTTAGGAAAATTATAATAATCACTTTACCCTTTTTCACTGGCGCTTAAGATAAATCCTCATGATATTTTTAATTAGTTTATACAGCCTGTGCACAAACTAGACTTTGTTTCTTGAAATCATTCAGGTCTTCATAAATGAAGGAAAAATACAAATATTCACAGACCGTAGTAACTAATTAATAGGAAGAGGTTAATAATAAACAAATGTTTTATTGAAGTGTTCCTTTAACTAACTAATAGAATATAATCCTCTTATACCATTTCAAAATAATATACACAGAATTGCCTCATTTGAATTTCTTATGGGTGAATAATACAATTATTATTATTATTCTCTTTATGAACATGCTCGGAAGCGTTAATTATCGTGAATAAAAATATTCGTCAATTTTTGACTACGAATTTTATTCAATTCACCAAATGTTATTTTGGAATAATCACTGCTACCACCATTGGAATAGCCAGTTATATTTTCACTAGTGAAAAACTCGCTGGAATTTTCTGCTGCTAGGGTACGAGAGTAAATATCTTCAATTTTGTTAGTGAATATTTGGAAAATGATTTGGTGAATTGATCAGTAAATTTATTTATTTTTTATTAATAAGAATGTCATTTTGTTTTTGATATTGTGATTAACAAAATGGTTTTCCATTTTTTTAAAAATATTATTAAAAAGGATATTATAATGATTACCTATTTATTAATATACTTATTGGTATGATTGTTGGGCTATGGATGGATGTAACTGCCGTAGTGAGACCAATCATCACTTATGGAGCAATTGCGAGAAGTAGAAGGGCTAGCTTATTGACAACGAGGGACAACCTCTCCAGAATTCAAAGACTAGCCTAAATATGCATTACAGGAGCAATGATAACATGCCCAACAGAGACAATGGAAGTGATTATCAACTTCACACCATTACATATGCAGAAAGAACACGATATGGACTAAATAGAAAGGAAATGATTAGAAAAAACCACCTCTTCGCTTTTTAGAATACAGAAATTTTGGTACATGACACAGGATGGTATGAGGTAAAAGTAAATGCGATTAGGAATTCAGTAACAAGAATGAATAGGATCCCAACACCATTACCAGAATTGGAAAGAATGCCATTCAATGGTACACATACGGTTCCAAACCCTCCAAAAGCTTGGGAAAAAACCAAAGTAACTTTCAAGTGGAAAATCACGCCATAGGAAAGTGTGCCCAGTTCAATATTGATAAAGGCAAAGGATTATCATCATGTCGGATAGCCAAACAACCATTGAAGCACTGAGCTATTGCGTAATCAGTCCCAAACTGGTATGGGAATGCCTAGAAAAACTCAATGAACTAGGCGAGAACAGCATCGTCACCTTACTATGGATTTCAGGACACACTAGAATAAAAGGAAATGAAATAGTAGATAAACCGATAAAGAGAGGAGCTGAAACACACTTACGGGGGCCGGTATCAACTCCAAGTAATATTGGAAGAAATAGGCAATGCCGAAAAGAAGAGAAGATTTGGTCATTGGAGAGGTCTGGTAGGGCAAAGACAATCAAAAATACTCTTGGGAAACGACAACCAGGTGAGGACAGATGAATGGTAGACTGAGAGCTTTAACAGGTGTCCTGACGGAACACTGCCTCCTAAATGGGCACCTTAGAAAGCTCAAAATAGTGGAGCGAGAAGAATGTAGATTCCGTGGAATAGAAAAATAAACCTGGTAAATATGCCTGCAATCTTAAAATCTCTCCTAGTTCTAAAGGAGCTTCTTGTCTTTGAGGGAACTAAGTAGAAAAAAGGGGGCGCAATAGATCTTTTAGGTCCCAAAATAAATAAATACATATGCTATGATGGAAAGAGCATGCTGAAAAGAGATGAGAGCTGGGCTGAAATTTAAGTAAAGTCAAATCTATCCGTTTCTGGGTAGAAGCTCTGAGCTGTTGATATAAGGCTAATAAATTTACCACCAAGTTTTGAAACCTGCGTTACGTATTGTTATTCAAAGGTTTCAAAATGAAGTTTTGCAAAAGTAAATAGTGATTATCAATACGACCTTGGAATACTAACTGTTAAGAAATATATGACAGGCTTCAGAAACATTCATTTCATGGAAACGAATCCCGAATCTATAAAACACGAGTATGATCAATGATTGTGATGTTATAAAGTTTTGGAACAAAATTGTTTAATCTGTCACTTTAATAGCAGTGCAGGTATTGGACTATTTTAAATTGGCAAAATTACTTTTTAAAATTAATAAAAAATTTGTATGCGTAAACAAAGGAGCACTGATGGAAAAACTGTTACTAAAACAAATTAAATGAAAGAATGTGTAGGTAAGTATGTTTAATTTAGTTTGGGTAGAGCCTGAAGCTTAAACATTCGAAATCTTTGAAAACCAAAATATGCGCTAACACCAAAACGTACTTAAATGTCCGAGAAGTGGAAGACCTAGGCTGTTAACTAAACATAGAACAAATCAGTTTATTATGATTGGATATAATTGAAGAATAGGACAATTGTTGGGAAACCATTTTAACTTTCAAAATCAGGATTAGGATGGCCAATACAGTCAAGATTAAAATACTACCAGAATCTATGAAAAAGAGATATAACAACTCTGCTTTACCAGCTAGAACAATGAAGAAGCACCAAGGAAATAAAAATCAGAAAAGGAATATGAATTAAAATAATAAACGAACCTGCTTTGCAAACAGACATCTATAGATTCTTAATCTGCAAGGTTTTTAAATTCTTAACAACCAATAGCATATTATGCTTTAGTAAGTGAATTCAATAAAGAGACGCATGTCTGCTTAAATATATTATTATAATAAACTAATTAACCAAATCATTTTTTAAATGGAATATGAGAGAAATTATAGGTATGTATTAGTGTCTTTATTCTTTAATTCAACAATTTCAACATTGAGAATATTTACCCTTATAATAAAGCCTATGAAAAACAGGAGAATATTATATTGTGAGGCAGCAATAAAAAATTGTTTTTATGAAATTTACATTCACGAAATCAAATAAAGGAGCATCTCAATAAATATAATGATAAAATATGAGGAAACGAAAAATATGCGTCGCGGTCCTTAGGCGCAGTCAATCGCCTCTATTTATTACAATGCGGGGCTGTCTCATTACAAAATACCACACATGAAATGGACCAATTAGAGAGAATTTAAGAATCGGAACCAGACATTTTATTCATAACTTCTATGTCATTATTAGGAAAAAAAACAACTATAATTTATATGCAAATTCAGGGCACATGTGTATTTCATAATGGTACAGCCTTCACTATCATTATCTGATTCAGGTTGATAATATGTACAATATACATATAAATAATAATTTATAAAGGTGAATACATTGATAATCTTATTAGCTCAGACATTATGTGATCACAAACTAGATGACGTACAAAATAATACATTCTAAAATAATGAAAAAAATGTTTATAAAAGGAAGGCTTTTTTCTATAAGTCATCAACGACCATGTTTTACTGAACATCTTAGAATTTCCATTGGTTTTTGTTGAGATCATTGCGGGTTGTAAAATTTTCAAAGAGAAATTTCACTTTATTTTAAATAAAATATCCTATGAATTTTTCTGAAAAGATTCAAAAATACAAATATATCTGTACGAATAATAGAAACTAAGGATAAAAAATCATAGAATATATATGAGAAAATAACCCATAATTTTTTAATTGTTAAATAAACTGCATTCCGAAAAATATTTTTATGATTAACAGCAATATATACAAATTTGAAAAGGCAAAGAGACAGTCTTTTAAAAAAATTTGAAAACTTTATAGTAATTTATTTACAATATCAACTAAAACTCTGGAAAATGCCAGTGAGTGAGAACATTTTGTAAAAATTTCTTCTTTGTTCTAATTAAATTATATCGGCTGTAAATTGTTGCAATCAAACTGAAGAGTGAATTTAATTACAGGAAAAAATTTCATTCCAACATAATTTTTTAATGATGAAAGTGAAATTTAATTTCAGAACAGAACGTTTGGAGTATTCTTGCCATAGAGTCGATCAGAGAGTGGTATATTTTTACAGTTTATTTTAATTAGTTACTTTGAAATATTAGATGATAATTGTTTGTAGCACGAAAACCTTTCCTTTTATAAGCAAATGTTATTTTTTTTGTAAATATTTAATATTATCTAATTAGTACGGTTTGAAAATCCAATTTATTGTACATTTTCGACTCCATAATTCAACATCCCAAAAAAATCAGTCAGTCACACAATGGCTGGACTAGAGAAGACAGACTGTGTTCGTTGACTAGGAGGACACATCCCTAAAATGGTTTGAGCCACGTCCCGGTGAATAAATTGGTTTGGGTCACGGGATGGGCTGTACTGGCTTGGGAGGTGTCCACTTCCTTTTTTGTTTTAACTTTTTTTGTATTGTTATTTTGTTTTCGAATCGGTCTGTCTGCCTACATAACTTCCATTTCGGAGAGAGTGAGACGGCAAGTGGAAATAATTACACCGCTGTCGCTTGATGCTGATTGGACGCTGTAATGATCGTCCGTATCGCTCTGGGTACTAGTGTAACCAATTACATCCACCTCATCTGAAACAAAAGGAAAATATTTTAGAATACATTTACCAGGGAAATCATGGAATTAGACTACCTCTCTGCCTATTATATACGTTTTTTCTACTATTGGGGGTAAGATAACTAGTGTTACGATTATTATCAATGTTAGAGCCGATAAAGATGGCTTCTGATGGCTCTAACAGGTAGTATCTTTGATAATTTATCGTATCATGAGTTATATTTGGGGAGAGAATATAATGAATGTCATCAGTTTGGTTCTTGATGTATTCTCGGTGAACTTTACGCAGCAATATTTTGAATGTCAAAGCTGACAGTTCTATTTTTTTCATTAGTGGGCCATAATAATAAACAATGACTTAGTAGCATGCGGTGTTAGAACTATCATCAGATTGATAGCCTCTTTCTACTCTATTTCAGCCAATTAAAATCGTAGAAAAAGGCTCAGATGACACATGAATGGTATTCTCTTCGTAATGTCCTATCTTCTCGTTTTAATTATGAAATGAAGTATAGGAATTTCTATGAGTATGTGACAATAATACTAGTGTACGTTATGTTTTAAGAATTTATTTTCGAGCCTTTGAATACTTACATATTAATTTTCAAGGGAATTTCTATATGAGATTAGCGGTAAAAATATCTTCTGTATCTTCCTTGTGGTGTATTCATTATTCTTTTAGTTAATTATTTTGGGAAATTAACAAAAAGAATATCGGTAAAAACTTGCAAAAAATAAATGTAAACATTTGGTTATATGTTTTATTATCAATTTTACGGAAAAAAGTTATTCTTAAAAAAAAGTTCTGCATGGTCCAAATCCTAAGATGCGACTATCAAATATTGAAATTTCCAAGTCATATATGAGGTGTATCAAAAAATATATACCTCACCCAATAGTTAGGGTGGACCGGATTTAATTGACGTATACAGAGATCTCGTAAACCGCAATAAATACAATATCGATTAAATGGAGAAAAATTAGGTATATTGATGGGAAATTTTTAAATATCCCGACTAGTTCCGGTGATATTCGACAAAATCCGAAAATGGTCACTTTCGTTTTTTAAATGTGCCATTGTTATTCTTGCGAGGTCATCAAATCAAATCCGGTCCTGTCCCTCGATTATAAATTTTGGTGAATGCGTTTTCTAGAACTCTTTGGTTACTGCAGTATTTACGCATATGAGGAGCGTAATAAAATACTAGAACTTTCCAGAACCGATAGAGACTATATATACGCGGGTTTTTGAGAGCGTGAACAATTATTATTGAAACAGTTAGTTCGGAAGAATTAGTAAAACAAAAACAAATAGTTCACAGATAGTTTGCCGAAGATCTTAGTAATCGGACAGTGAGTTAAATATTGAAGATAAATAGTGTAATATTCAAGTGGTAAAAATAAATTAGAACTAATATACCGAGTGTAAATAAATTAGTAGACATTAAGTTAAGTTTAATACGTGTGTGTGTTTCTCTAAATAAATAGATAGTAATTAGCCATAGTGTGTATAATTTTATTCCACCGGTAAAAACTATTTAAATAAATAACAAAAACATTACATTATTATAAAAGGTATAAAAAAAATTACTCCCAACTTTTTTTAATAAACAACGGTCCTGGATTTTTTATTGTAATATTTTTTAGGTTTTGTATAGATGCATATAATGATATGGCATACTTGACGATTCTACCACGTTTCGCCTTTGAAAAATCATCATCTTCTTTGAGTTCGCTCTCCATTACTAAAGTCGAATAAATAATTGAAGTTTGCTTCTTATTGCACGATATAGGATTTTTGAGAAGGCTAGTGAACTCGTAAAACGTGTAACCGTTACGAAAAGTCCGTCACGCAACAGTGTTGCCATATTTCTGAAATTGCTAGTGAACTCGTGAAACGTGCAATGTTACGAAAAAGCGAATAACGGTTCATCACGCAACAGTGTTGCCAGATTTCTGAATAATCCACTAATCCAATGAAATTTAAATTGAAGCTTGCTTCTTATTGCACGACATAGGACTTTTGGGAAGGCTAGTGAACTCGTGAAACGTGTGATGTTACGAAAAAGCGTTCGTCACGCGATAACTCATTCAAGCGACTGTGCGCAATCTCTCTTGCCGCACTGAGATGGTGTGAAAAATGTCAAAAATGGTCAAAAATTGTCAAAATTTTGAAAAAATGCTTAATAATTGCCAAATATGTTAAATTTTTTGAAAAATTGTCAAAAATTTTTAAATATGGTCAAAAATTGTCGAACATCTGGAAAAATGATCAAAAATTGTCAAAAATGGTCAATAATTGTCAAAGATTTTGAAACATGTTTAAAATTTTTGAAAAATTGTCAAAAATGGTCAATAATTGTCAAAGACGGTCAATAATTATCAAAACCAATCAAAATTCGTCGAAAATTGTCTAAAATGGTCCAAAAGGATCAATAATTGTTAAAATTTTGAAAAATGGTTAAAAATTGTCAAAATTTGGAAAAAATGGTCAATAATTGCCAAATATGTTGAAATTTTTGAAAAATTGTCAAAAGTGGTCAAAATTTTTGAAAAATGTTAAAAATTTTTGAAAAATTGTCAAAAATGGTCAATAATTATCAGAGACGGTCAACAATTGTCAAAATAAATCAAAATTCGTCAAAAATTGTCGAAAATGGTCCAAAAGGATCAATAACTGTTAAAATTTTGAAAAATGGTCAAAAATTATTAAAATTTTGAAAAAATGGTCAATAATTGCCAAATATGTTAAAATTTTTGAAACATTGTCAAAAATGGTCAATAATTGTCATAGACGGTCAATAATTGTCAAAATTCGGCAAAAACTGTCAAAAATGGTCAATAATTGTTGAAATTTTTGAAAAATTCTCAAAATTTTTAAAATATGGTCAAAAATAATCAAGAATTTGGAAAAATCGTCAAAAACTGTCAAAATTTTGAAAAAATGGTTAATAATTATTGCCAAATATTTTCAAAAATTGTCAAAAATTTGGAAAAATGGTCAAAAATTGCCAAAATTTTTGAAAAATGGTCAAATTTTGAAAAAATGATCAATAATTATATAAAACTGTCAAAAATGGTCAATAATTATTAAAAATTGTCAAAATTTTTGTAAAATGGTCAAAGTTTTTGAAAAATTGTCAAAAATGGTCAATAATTGTTAAAATTTGGAAAAATGGTCAAAATTTTTGAAAAATTGTTAAAAATGATCAATAATTGTCAAAATTAGTCAATAATTGTCAAAAATGGTCAATAATTATTAAAATTTGAAAAAATTGTCAAAAATGGTCAATAATTGCCAAATATGTTAAAATTTTTGAAAAATTGTCAAAAATGGTCAATAATTGTCAAAGACGGTCAATAATTGTCAAAATTCGTCAAAAACTGTCAAAAATTTTGAAAAATGGTGAAAAATTCACGAAAAATGGTCATTCTATTGTGCATAAGAAGCAAGCTTCAGTCAACGGTCCGACGACCGCTCACCTTTTTTTTAAATATTGGGATTAACTAAGAATTTTTAAAGAAAATGAATGCAAAAAAGGCTGAAAAGGCAACGCAAAACCTGTTACCGAGAAAATCCAGAGACTCATACGAAAAATAATATGTCAGAAAATGCTGTACTTTTGACTAGAGACCCAGACAATGAATCATGAGACAACCTTTGCTGCAGGATCTTTAGCTATCAGCGGAACCTTCCATATGTAGATACAACCAAATAATATATAAACGTAAATTTATATTTTGTTATTTTGTTAATAAAGAAGTTAATCGAAAACTGTTTTTTGCGCCTCAATGCCCGCGCGGGCCATAATGCGTACGGGCATAAAGTAATCCATTATGTAGATGGTATCTAAGGTATAAAAATACAATAATGTACTGGTATGAGACAAATGTAATTTACCTTTCACCACCAGCTAAGTAATATCTAAGAGAGATAGGAAACACCTAACATTAAAACGGCTTGCTCGGTCTGCCTAAACATTTTAGGAAATATCTAACTTGACATTTGTCGGTTGTCATCTTGATTGATAGATTAAACTATTAACTTTGACGTCTATTGATCACGCTTTACTAAAATATGACAATTACAGGTAACTGTAATTAAGTAAATAATTGAACAAATATCTACTTGAACTTGCTAGGGAATAATATTTTTTGCCAACAATAATTAATCAACACATTTTCATTATTCTGGAGTGTAATTTATCACAATATATATTTGGGTAATTTTTTAACTTCTGCAAGTACGAGAGAAGAGAAAGTAAAATGGTTCTAACTTTGATTAATTATTCGGAAAAAGAAATTGATATTAAAGAAAATGGACCAGAAGAATAATTTATAATCCCGTATTTACGAAAAGTTCCCAGCAATAGCAAAGACGACAAAGAGCGTAACGTGGCGGTGATAACAAATGACTCACTGAAAAACTTTGAGAGATGAAAGTGCCTGTCCAGTAAAAGATACTGTCAAAAAGAACCAACAACATAAGACAAACAGACTCTTTTTTTGTTTTGAAAAAACTGAATCTGAAATTTATAAGACATAAATATATTTTGTTTCAGTAATATCGTGGAAGTTGTATTTCGTATTTCATTTATGAAATATTTAACTTTAAAACGAACAAAATATTTGATGATACATTTTGTTGGATTATATGGTAGAAAATGAGAATAATGATTTCAGTGCTGTATAATTCAGAAGCTACTATAAAGATAAACCTTTTACGATTGTTGTCTTTTATATTTTGCATATAGAGCTAGAAGAAAACAGTAGATAACTTTCAAACACTATTGTTTTCAAAATATTCTCCACGAAGAGAAATGCATTTTTGCATCCTTTGGAACTAATTCTGGAAGCAGTTATTCCATTCGCTTGTTGGTACATTCAAAATAGAGTTTTTGAAGACGTTAACTGCATCTTCTGGAGAGTGGAACCTTTGAACAGGCAGTTCATTCTTAATGTTTGGAAAAGTAAAAAAGTCGTTAGGACTTAGATGTGGACTGTATCGAGGATGGTCCAGCAATTCGTTGTTTTCTTGCTTTCAAAACTCAAGCTCGAGCTGTGTGGGAAGTTGCATTGTCTTGGTGGAGGATCATTCGTCGTTGGGGGATGGTTTTACTTCCGGCAAACAAATCGATATGTACCAATCAGCAGTAACAGTTATTTGATATTGCAGAGGAATTGCTGCTACATGACCCGATTCTGAGTCAAATGTCGCCACCATCTTTTTGGAAACACCTCGATCGGATAACTTTCGTCGGCTTTGGTTCATCTTGGAATACCCAAACAGCCGACTGAAGTGTCATTAGTTTACATAGTAATTAAGAGAATGTTGAGGAATAAGCAAAAGCCAATTTCAAAGTGATGTTCATAATACAGCGTTTGACATATCATATACAAGCTCCTAATAAGTACGTCACCAGTAAACATTATTCATCTACTTTGAAATGAGAACAAAATAAAGGCCAAATTGACCGATGGCACTGCTGTTACTGGTATTTGTTGTAGCTAGAATGATGATGATGTTACTTCCAATCAACGTGTAAGATTGGGCGTCACTCTTATGATTTCTTAAAGGATCGAAGTATATTATACAAAATGTAGATGGGAATTATTGTTATAAATTAAATTTAATTCTAATAATAAACTCCTAGTGAACCATTACATGCATACTCTTTCATATATCCAAGACAATTTTTACACGCCGTAAATTCGCGCTCACAAAACTAATGAATAGGAAATTTAAAGCCCCGCTTAAAGTGAACAAATATTCTGAAGCCTCCTGATTTATATTTCTATTTTATTTTGTTGCCTCCTGTTGTTGTTGAACCACCTCTCGCGGTTATGTAAATCGAGCTTGGATTAATTGTAATCATTTGGATTTTTTTCAAAGCTCTAATTATTTTTATAAAAATACATTGGAAGCAAGTTCGCACAATACGTTTGCATATATTATATGCCTTGTCATCATTAAAATTACTTTTAATTTTTTGATCGTCCTCGTGATTGTTGAACAGGAGTAAGTCTCAACCAACGTATTGTTCTTCTTCAGTCATATTCAAATAGGAACTATTAAGATCTAGCTCCTTCTCTCACGTAAAATAAGGCTTTTTTTGCAAATCTCTGTAACGCATCTACAATTATTTCATTCTCCAAAACGATTTGGGGAGAGATGACCAACAGCTAAATCTCCATAAAGGTCGAAACACACCTATGAGCACCTCATAGGAACAGCGACTGATCATCACCAGCAGATTTTATTTCTTATGTGTATTTAAATGTAAGTGCGCATACCTAACAGCATCAGCACAGCACCGAGAAGGCACGTCAACGCCTCAACCACAACACATTTCTCAAAGAGAATATTTTGCGGACGGTGTGCCAATACAATATCTCTGACAATATAAAAGGAAACCTATAGTCGGGTATCGCGGCGGTGCTGATCCCGTGTCGATGCGTTAAGTGAGCCCATACACAACCGTCGAGTTGGCCACTATCTGTTCCTATGAGGTGCTGATAGGTGTGTTTCGACCTTTACGCGTCCTCCCTAGCGTTCGACGTCTATGTGTGAGCAGGGCCAGTATGTTTTCGACCACGTCAAGGTGACATTAAAGCAGTCAGAAAATAAAAATACTATCGCGCCCTTGTAAAATTATTTAATAGTTTCTTACTGCCTACTACCGTGATTGTGTGAAGTAAATTTATCGGTGATTTCAACGTATTAGGTGAGTACGATGTTCATTTTATAATTCTAACCTCCAAAACTTGTTAAAAGCATGCAGTGGATTATGTTTGTCACATTGGCCATCTCTCCCTAGCATTCGGGAGAGATGGCCACCAAATTGTATGGATAGATGGCCATTTAATTTTTGCGTCTATTTCTTTACAGTTTGTCGTCCCTTCGAGTTTACTGCGGAAAAATGCCAACGAAGTCTAACGTTAATTTCGTTCACTTTACTTTCCTCCAGTTAATTAATAATAAATTATCGTATGGGCGGCGAATAGCCTGTCCTTTCTAATGCCAACACCGAGAAATGTGTCGAGTCTGAATATATTTACTGTCGACGAGAGTCGAAATCAACGTTTCCATACGGGCCGAACGAGTTCCGTATGTCGTGAAAATAGCCACTGCTATTTGTTATTCCCACTTCGACCTCGTTCTTAACTCTTCTTCCACCAATTATTAATTAAATGTGAATTAAGAATTCACTATTGAAATGTAAATTACTTTCCTGGTCAAAGCGTCTGAGCTTGACATGAACATGAGACGTAAGTCTGTTATCTTTCATATGATTTTCTGTATTTAAACAGTGGCAAAGAGGTTTCATTCTTCTTTCCTGTGAACATGTGCTATTCTAGCAAACGTATGTTATCTTAAAAAAGTGCATTCATGTGAATGCACTTTACTTGGGACACTTTACCTGGAACTTTACTTGGGACACTTTACCTGGAACTTTATCTGGGACTTTACCTGGAACTTTAACCAGGGCTCCATCTGAAACCAGAACCTCATCTGTACCTTGATTAGGAACTTTAGCAAGGACTCCATCTGAACCAGGACCGTATCCAGGATATCACTACCTATATCTGGAATATTACCAGGATTTTATCTGGAACCATGGGAAGTAACATATATATATTTCACCGATCGCTTCTTCAACATAGAACAACTCAATAAAAAACTAGTCATTTATTTTTTTGTTTAATTGTTTTTCTAAAAGTCAATATACAACTTGTAAATTTAATAACGTTGTTCATAAAGTTTCTTTTCCCTTCAAATATTCCAGGATTTGTCGCTATAAGGCTGATGTCAGTAACAAATAGACAAATAGACTAGTATTATTCAGGGTGGCGCCCACTTACCTTTCTTAACTTTCATAATTTTTCTTTTATTAATTTCAGTAACTTGATTAATTATTAACTTCCTTCAGTACCTTAATTAAAATAAATTTCAAGTAGGATTATCCGAGAACCGGTAAGACTACTCTCTGAATTTTTACTAGTTTGGTCTCAGAATCTACACCTGAGGTGCTCTCTAAACTGAGTAGCCGTTGCAGAAGTATAACAGAAAGAACTAAAATCGTGGATACTATACTCAAGAAAATCTAAGGCGAGCAATAGAAGCTGTCAGAAACGGATCTTCTGTAACCGGAGCCTCAAAAACTTATGGTATTCCTAGGAACAGCCTTGAAAGGAATGTAAGGAATAATGTTTCTACGACTGGTAAAATGGTACCAGACAGCATGTTGGGGGAGGCAAATGAAAATAAATTATTGCTACATATGAAAAAGGCAAAAAATATGGTTTTCCTATGACGGTACCAGATGTTCGAAAGCTCGCCTACAATCTTTCTGAGAGTCTACCACTCAATCATAAGTTCAATAAAGAAAAGCGAACTGCTGGTTCCGATTGGTTTAGGTCCTTCTTCAGAAGAATTGTCTATTCGAAAAGCTGAGGGTGTATCTGTAGGGCGAGGTGAAGGCATGAATCGTGTAGATGTGGGAAATCATTTTACTCTCCTGCACGATGCACAGGAAAGCAATGAGCTTTTCGACAAACCTGGAAGCACATATAACGTCGATGAAACAGGCCTTCAACTAAATAATCGACCTGGCCATGTTATAGCCGAAAAAGGAGCGAAATAAGTTGTTACAGTGACATCAGGGGAAAAGGGTGAGACAATCTCGTGCATAACTTGCTGTAATGCCGAGGGATTTTTTCTACCGCCAGTCTGTATATTTAAAGGCAAGAATATAAATACCGAGTGGACTGATTCGCCGCCTGGTTCACATATTGTGATGTCTCAAAAATCAGCCTATGCCACTGCAACAATTTTCATGGAATGGTTTAAAAACCATGTAAAGGCGAAGGAAAGGCCCTATTAATTCTACGACGGGCATTGTTCTTGCGTTGAACTTCTAGAAACAGCTGAAGCTAATAACGTGGTTTTGTTGTGCCTACCACGCATTATTTGCAACTACTCGATAGGGCTTAAAACCTTCTTCAATCAAGCTTGCAGAGAATGGGTCACCCCGGAAGAAAACTAGGGCGACTCCAATTTGGTGATCTTTTAACGAAAAGCTGGGGAAAATCAGCGACCGCTGAAAATGCATTGCCAGGTTTCAGAGCCACTGGAATATTTCCCTAGAACCCTGATTCCGTACCCGATCATGCTTACTCTGTTTCTGATCGAATAGTACACAACGAATCAAGAGAATGTCAGGAAACACCCACACAACATTCGAACTCTCAAATGAAAAACGCTGTATCAATACAAGAAGTGAGACTCCCGATCAATATGATAGATGATGCAGTGCTATCCTGCTCCCATGCATATACAGAACCTCGATGTATAACTCCAGTTGAGGGAACATCCGTTCCAGATTTAACACCCGGAAAAGTTTTAGACCAGATTAATACTACACCCAAACTAGACGTTGCTGCAAAAAAAAACGAGCAAAGTCCGTCGCTACCCTATTAACTTCTCCTGAACACATTGCGATTGTGGAAGAAAGATCCGCAAAGAAAACCAAACAAACAAAAAAAAGAAAATTCCAGAAAATATTTTTCGAAAAAGAAAATGCTCACCTTCGCCACGTTCTGATGATGAGGAGGAGAATATAGACGTCCAATATGAAGGGGAAAGTGATAACCTTTCTGAGGTGGATGAAACCGAATGTTCAGGATGTGGAGGAAGCTACAACAGCTCCCGAAAAAAAAAACGATTGTTTGCAATGCATAATATGCCAGATGTGGTGTCATGAAAATTGCTCTTCTTTTTCAAACACTTGTCAAAATTGTGGTAAAACCGCGTTCAAAAAGAAGAAAAATTAATGTTAAGGAAGAATATTTTATTTCACCCTTATAAAAAGTTTGTTATTTCAATGTTTTTCTAGTTTATTTTCATTTTTATTTTGCCGCCATCTCTCCCTCAACCATATGGCCAACTAAGCCCACTGAACTGGGATAGATGGTCACACAAAACTTATATTTATAAATAATAAAACGAAAATTCTAAAAGTATTTTGGCCCCATTTATTTACCTATCTGTTGGGATGATACTTGAGCTGTTGAAATAAAAATATGTTATAATCCTAAACATTAAAAAAAAACTTGCAGGCGCATACTTTGCAAAACGGTGGCCATCTTACCCCACTTTACCCTAGTGGGAGTTTTCCTGTATAATCCATAGGTGAAAATTTATTTAAGAACATATTTTTCTGAGGTGAAAATTAGAGGATCGACTCGTTATTCAATAAGCTTATTTTATAATAAATAACACTAACACCAACCATTGGTAAGTTTTACGTTTCGTGCTATAAATTGTTGAGTTTTTGCTTAAAATTCAAATTCTTTTTGCTTATCTCCAGTTTAATTAATTACATTTACCACCACGTGTACACGCACACCGACCAGACCAATTAAAGCATTGTATGGATATTTAGATTATTTCGTATTTGTTTTGTTGGTGATAAAAATCGTATACAATATTTTGGCTATAATAAAAATAGAAATTCTCAATCAACCTCTGGAGATTACTAGCAGACTGACATACATATTGCAATAGGTAAATCAGAACTGGTACACGTCAGTGTCTTTAAAGAATTGGATAGGTTCTTGCATATAAGGCGGTAGGCAACCAATTGCACATAACAACCGGCAACATTGTAGAACCGGGGGGCTGTCAATGTATCCATTTTTATGTTAATAATTACTTTACAAAAACCCGTTACGTACACAACAAATTGGCGAAGAGGATGGGATGTCTAGACTGCCTTTGCGATCAGAAGATTCTTTTATGTTTGACGCAACTGATGTTTTTGAAATAAATCAAATTGAAACTTTACCATGTACAATCAAGGACATAGCTGATGCTACATTACAGGATGAAACGTTAATACCTTTAGTAAATGCTTTGAAATCAGTAAAAATTCTTTCACCTGAGAAGCGGTTCAATATTGATCAGAATGAATTCACCTCACAGAAAGATTGTTTAATACGTGGCATAAGAGTTGTAATTCCCGCAGTTTTGAGAAAGACAATTTTAGAAGAATTACATACGGCCCATTTCGGTATTTACAAAAAGAAGGGCCTATCACGTAGTTACTGTTGGTGGAAAGGAATAGATCCTGATATAGAGGAACTCGCGAAAAATTGTCAATTTTGCAACAGAATTGGAAATAATCCAAGAGGTGTACCAGTTCATTCCTGGGAGTCACCTACTTCTCCTTTTGAGAGAGTTCACATTGATTTTTCTGGAAAGTTTCATAATTATTGTAGATTCTTACAGTAAATGGCCAGAGATTTTTCCAATGAAAGATATTACTACTTATAGTACTACACGTTTGTTACGTTCTGTTTTTGCTAGGTATGGTATTCCTACTTCTTTAGTGTCAGATAATGGAACACAATTCACTTCTGTAGAATTTTAATCATTTTAGAAAGTAAATGGAATTACACACAAACGTACTGCTACAAATGGTCAAGCCGAACGTTACGTTCAGTCTTTGAAGCAAACCTTACGCGCAATGAAAGATGAAGGGAATGATATTCACTTATCGTTGTCAAAATTATTATTGCAGTACCGTAAGATGCCTCATGCGACTACCAAAATTTCACCATCAATGCTATTGTTTGGGCGACAGATTCGTTCCCGACTAGATTTAATCAAACCGTCAATTCAAAATAAATCTGTTGGAGAAAATTAGAGCATACTTATTCGCGAAATAATTAAAATAGGAAACAGAGTTGCCGCTCGAAACTATGCGGTTGAACCAAAATGGTTATTTGGTTATGTTGCAAGTCGTATTGGTAATCTTCATTACATTATTCAACTTGATAATGACCGTAAGGTAGAAAGACAGATAGATCAAATAAAGTCAATAGGTGACCACACAAAAGTAGATGAACCACTCATTATTCCTGATACTACTATTTCACATGATTTACCTGTTAATTATGATATGTCTGGTAATAATAGGGATTTAGTGAATACAAGTGTTAGAGATGAACTTTTAGATAGTGTACAAACACCTCAAGACTTTGGAAGTGATTCCCAAAAGAATAGGGACGATTTACCTTTAGTTAATGATGAATATACTACGGATGTATCTTCATCACTTAGGAGGTCTAATAGGATTAGACGTGCTCCTCAAAAATTAGATTTATAAGTTTGTTTAAAATGTTGTATTACCGTTTGGTTAGTTGAGGTATTTTTTTCTTTACAAGGGGAGGTGTTAAGACGGTAGGCAACCAATTGCACATAATAACCGGCAACATTGTAGAACCGGGAGGCTGTCAATGAATAATGGCGCTGTATCCATTTTTATGTTAATAATTACTTTCCAATATTATATACTGCTTCAAGACAATGAAAGTGATCAGTACAAACGATATTTCACTTTACAAAAACCCGTTACATACACACAACACAACCTATAACAAATACAATCTGAAACAATTATGAAAATTATGGAAGGATATTATGGATTGCCAGAGTTAAGAGTTTTGTAGGCAGTCCCAGACCAGTCTAGATCTGATCTGGGGACATGCTAAAGAATTCGGTGCTCCCTGACTGTCTGGATATGGTGAAGAGGCTTGGCAGTTTTAGTCTCTCAAGCTACATTTTGCTAGTGAAAGGAATGAGCGCAGTTTTTGCAGGATTCACCCTTATGCATTCCCTCCTTCACCATTTCTTCCAAGTTTCCAGAGCTCAGCCATCAGCTCCGATATAACATTAGGGTGGTTCTCGAATACAAGTATTGTCAGATGCATACCTCTGGGTGAATAATAGCCCCTTTCTGTTCAATTCCTCCAGGAGTTCGTCTATGACAAGGTCCCACAACATAGGTGATAAGACTCCACCGTGTGGGCATCCCTTCATTTTCGAGACCTCTATGGAATCTCCAAATAAGGTTGTCGTTGCTGTCCTGTTGGAAAGCACGTTTTTAATCCACCGACATGTGTTATCGTTTGCTCGACGACATGCAACAGCAGATATCATGGAGTCAAAGGAGGTATGGTCGAACGCTCCTTCTATATCAAGAAATGCTCCGAGAGGTATTTCTTGATTTCCTATGGCAGCATCAATTTTCGACACAAGTTGGTGTAAGGCTGTTTCAGAGGATTTTCCTGGTTGATAGGCATGTTAGTTATATTGTAGTGGCACTTCAATGAGAAAGTTTTCCCTAACATGCCTATCAATAAGTTTCTCCTTATCTTCAACATGAAAGAAGACAGAGTTATTGGCCTGAATGACTTTGCCTGGGAATAAGAGTTTACAAAGTACTGGAGATAGATATATTTGCCCCTGCTGCAGATGCGCTTCGATGGTACCATCTGGTCCAGGAGCTTTATATTGCTCAACCAAATTAATAGCCCAGTTCAATTTGCTCTTTATTAGCAGCACTCCAATCCTCTGTCCTCGCTCGAGCTAGGGGAGTTGGAGGTCTAGCAGATAGCTCCGTTCCTGTCTCTACGGAATCTGGTAGGGTCTCGCTACTGAATAACATTTTTTTTAAACCTCTCCATTGCCAATTATAAGACGAGAGTATTCCTTTTTGATTACTATATGATTATTGAAACATAAATTGCTCAGAACAATGAAGATTCCACAAATTTTATTAAACGCAACTGACTGTACGGTACGTACTTTGTGTCTACTTAAATTTGAAGGTGTAAAAGAAAACTGCAATGGATTCACATTTATCCCCAAAAAACAGTTTCCTACTACTCTGTTGTATGTCCCGGTGTATTCTACATGAAATTTACATATATAAAATTTTACTGCACCTCGGAGAGATCTCTATAACTGATTCTTATTCTTTGCATTGGAAAATTCGTAACATCTATGAATTTCGCAAGCTGTAAATCCAACAAAATTTGTAGGCGAGAGTCGTAAAACAATATAGGTTCCAGTTGTTTGCTTTTTTTATTCAGAATCCGTTGTAGTTGAATACATTAAATTATATAGTAGAACAATAATTAATAAAACTATACGTAATTTTGCATTAAAGGTAATATTTTTTGTGGTTAAAAACTAAAACTAAATGATAAGTCAATTAAATCAATGATTCTCAATCGAAGCTTATTCAACATTTTGCTTAATCGACCAGAAATTCAAGTTAAAGTTTCAAGTAAATATTCAGTTTTCTCCCAGGCATCCTACCGTAAGCTGGATTTTAGAATCCATTGTAGTTTTATTTTACACCTTCAAATTTAAGTAGACACCAAGTACGTACCGTACAGTCAGTTGCGTTAAATAAAATTTGTGGAATCTTCATTGTTCTGAGCAATTTATGTTTCAATAATCATATAGTAATCAAAAAGGAATACTTCCGTCTTATAATTGGCAATGGAGAGGTTTCAAAAAAAAATGTTATTTAGTAGCGAGACCCTACCAGATTCCGTAGAGACAGGAACGGAGCTATCTGCTAGACCTCCAACTCCCCTAGCTTGAGCGAGGACAGAGGATTGGAGTGCTGCTAATAAAGTGCAAATTGAACTGGGCTATTAACTTGGTTGAGCCATATAAAGCTCCCGGATCAGATGGACAATCCAAGCGCATCTGCAGCAGGGGCAAATATATCTATCTCCAGTACTTTGTAAACTCTTCAGAGCAGCACTGGCAACTGGATACTTTCCAACTGCTTGGAAAAGAGCCCGAATTGTCTTTATTCCCAAACCAGGGAATGATTATTCCCAGGCAAAGTCATTCAGGCCAATAACTCTGTCTTCTTTCATGTTGAAGATAAGGAGAAACTTATTGATAGGCATGTTAGGGAAAACTTTCTCATTGAAGTGCCACTACAATATAACTAACATGCCTATCAACCAGGAAAATTCTCTGAAACAGCCTTACACCAACTTGTGTCGAAAATTGATGCTGCCCTAGGAAATCAAGAAATATCTCTCGGAGCATTTCTTGATATAGAAAGAGCGTTCGACCATACCTCCTTTGACTCCATGATAGCTGCTGTTGCATGTCGTCGAGCAAACGATAACACATGTTGGTGGATTAAAAACGTTCTTTCCAACAGGACAGCAACGACAACCTTATTTGGAGATTCCATAGAGGTCTCGAAAATGAAGGGATGCCCACACGGTGGAGTCTTATCACCTATGCTGTGGGACCTTGTCATAGACGAACTCCTGGAGGAATTGAACAGAAAGGGGCTATTATTCACCCAGGGTTATGCATCTGACAATACTTGTATTGGAGAACCACCCTAATGTTATATCGGAGCTGATGGCTGAGCTGTGGAAACATGGGAGAAATGGTGTAAGAGGGAATGCATAAGGGTGAATCCTGCAAAAACTGCGCTCATTCCTTTCACTAAAAAAGGTATCTTGAGAGACTAAAACTGCCAAGCCTCTTCACCATATCCAGACAGTCAGGGAGCACTGAAATCTTTAGCATGTCCCCAGATCAGATTTAGACAGGTCTGGGACTGTCTACAAAACTCTTAACTCTGGCAATCCATAATAGAGTAACTCTTCGGTGGGACTTGGGGCACAAGGCTGCATTCACTGGTCCTGAACCAGTATTTGGACGATGACGTACTCAAACTCACCCTCCCCCGTTAAAATATCGGGTGAGCGTGTAATTTATTTTTATTTCCAATTTTATTTTGTACAATAAGCTCATGCCAAATTAGAAATTTTTATTCCTGTCCGTAAAGCCGCAATGGCGATTGTTATATTCATGAAGTGATCAATTTTTTTTACCCAATCTAGACCTATATGCTTCAACCCTATCTAACTAGAAGAATTCCGTGTAGCAAATACATTCAATCCGATATAATTAAACAATTCAAAAATTAATAAGGCAAGTCCAATGAAATACGAAAATGGCTACTTGCTAGTGTCTTAAATAAAACGACATTCGAGTGCTATTTGTTATTGCCATATCGTGTTCACACGAAGTTTGAAATCTGTAAAGTTAATTTCGTATATACCTAGTAATTATTCAATAATCACCTACTTATAAGTGATAACGAATTTTTGCAGACTCTGACCATGAATTTCAATGGACTATTTTGTAGATAAATTGTATAAATTGAAAATTGTAACTTTGGCAACAGAGCGTTTACTCGCGTTATATGATTTAAATAAAATTGGATAAAATATGGCGACGATCGCACATGGTGGAGCTGCAAACACTGTGGCCATCTATCGCTATACTCCATTTTCTTCAAATTTATTTCCCGTAAGCTTGAATAACTATCTCTATATTATTAAATAATGGTAGTACAAAATTTGCAAATATCTCTATAATTTAAGATTTAAAAAACCGCGCGTTAACTTTTAGCCACTCTAATATAATTTGGGGAAAAAATAATGAAGACCATTTTGGTGTAAAATTTAAAACTCTTCAATTTTTTTTTGAAACTTTTTTTCTGTATCTACAACGGTGTTTGCATAATTTCAAAAAAACACCTTATTTTTTTTTCAACCCCTTTCCGGGGGGACATAGTCACATGTATGTTTCGTTTGTAGACACTTCAAAGTAAATTATATAAAGAACTCAAAACCTCTATCTTCTAAGTCAAACGGGGTTGGTAAATCTACAAGATTTAAACCAACCATTCTGGTTTGCAACTAGAAGGGACAACATAACTTGTAGACCGGTTTCGGCGTATTGCGTCTCATCAGTACAAGGTATATGTTATCGTCCGAGAGTTAATCCCAAACTGAATTTGTCTCTACAATCACCAACTATACATACTTTCCAATGACGGAAATGTAATAGTTGCGAAAGTACCGACACCTTCACCTCCAAGTCATAAACCAAAATTCGAATGACAACAAGCCCGTTAGCTTGAAACATAATGAATTATTACAGTTTCCTGTAAAATTGTCGTTGAACGGTCACTGTTTTTAAAAAATTTTTTTCAAAACATTGTTCTAAGCGTTAAAATAATATATTTTTATTCTTCGATATCTACTATTAATATAGTTGAATATTTTCATTACTGTTTTTAATGCACACCGCATAGTTTTGTTTTTATTCATTTCGTTAGAGAGAAAAATAATACAGTTCGCAGAAACAACGGCAGGAACACTAGGTTGGTGTACCTATTAAGTTCTGTAACGTTGAAAGGACCTCAGTCTTATTGTAATTTATTACATCTTAAAAAGAATATATAGAGGAAATAACTCTGTTTTTGCTCGGAGAGTCGCTAGTTTATTCAAATACAATGCTCGCTTTGCGGCGAAGAAAATTACCAGATGTTTTTTCTTTTCTTTCTAACCAAATTAGCTAAAACTCATTTTTCAAATCTTGGTATCATCGATATACTAGCTGAATCTTAGTACTAATGATCGTAAATCTTTTAAAGCTGCAATAGATTTTTGATGTGTAACATCTTTCCGCTCGGTTCTCCGCAATTTCTGGCAGTGATGTCGTGAAATGGGACGGACGTGTGTAACAGGAAGCCAGTGAAAGCGCGCGCTATTTCATTTGACCAATGAGCGCGAGCGGTGGTAAATTTCGCCGCCAGATGGTAGCAACGAATTTACCGAGAGGTCGGTATTGTCAGCCAACAGTGTATGCATCAGCTGTGCACTTAAGCTACAGTGTTGTGCATAAATTTTGTTGTTATATGAACTAATTTATATGCGAAAGCTGTTTTAATAATTTTATCCACCGTTGTTAATAAGTGTTGGAAAAAAGTGAGTAATAATGAATAATGAATACTTATTCGAATAAATATTTCATTATTTAGCTTTATTAAATTTTGAGGTTAATTTATGTCACTGTTTATTGAAGAAGATTCCGTATTTTTTTAAATGATGAACTCAAGCTCGAAATGAACAGGGATTTCAACAATACTGTTATTGAAGGAGGTTTTCAACGTTTTTCAAATACTTTGAAATCACGAGTATACGTCTCATATTTTAGTTATCATAAGTCTATTGTCTCCGGTCTTCCCCCGAATTGAACAAAAATAAAAAAGTATTTTTGATAAAGAATTGTATTAAAAATACAATTTTTATTAAAAAAATGATTCTTCGTTACCAAAAATTATTTCAAAAAATACCTGAGTAATTTTTTTCAAAATTTGATTTTAATGCTGGTTATTACCAAGATGAGATGTCAGATGTGACACATCGTATGCGACTACTGTAAGGCACGCCCGATTTTTTTTATGTTTTGCGGTTACTAGAAAAAAATTCATTCAACTGAATATAAAGATAGTCAACTATCAACCAATTTTAGTATTCTCGATAAAACTTACAGTAGGTTTAAATGCGGGGTTTTTACAATGCTTGTTGCATGAAAAAAAAGCTCGGTAAAATAACGCAACGCAAAAAAATTGCTTCATATACTTGTTATTCAAATAACTATTGCAAACAATGTAAAATGTGTAAGTTCTATTATTAAAACAATAGCCGTATTAATGAAAAAAATCCAAAAATGTAAAGCTACATAGTAATTTCCTTTAAAAATTAATGAATATAAATGAAGCAATTTGCACGATTTTTAAGGAAGAACGCATTTTTGAGAAACAAGTGAAGTTTTAAAAAACACCAAAAAGTAGTAGCTATCACTTTTAAAATGATTTTAACAGTAAAAGAAGAAAGTGAATAATATAAATTTAAAAAATTTGATTTTTTTCTAAAGACTATCTAAGCAAAAATTTTTCAGGTAATCTTAGTATTTATTCAACTTATGATTTTTATTGCTATTATCAAATATACATACAGGGTGATTGATTGGTGTGATAAATCTCAGTAGGTTTGTTACCATAAAGGATAACAAAAAAAGTTAATTATAAAAATTGTAGGTAGCTTCATATTTCGAAATTAGTAACAACGTTCCATAACTTGGTACCAGATCAAAATTATGGCTTTTTAAATGGAACACCCTATATTTCACTGTAAAACTGAAATCCGCTTCAATTCCCAATTACAACAATATGAGGTTGTAATCTACTATACAGGGTACTTGGAAAGTTCCGTCAAAAACGTAACAAGTTCAACGACCTGTATAATTAAATTGGAGTAAGTGAATAATAAATCTATTGAAGCCAAAACTTTATCAGGATCATCAAAATTTATAAACACGAATGATTTTGCTACATTATTTTCTCAGTAGTTTTAAATGGATCAAACTGTATTTTATTGTCGAAGAGTACTTCTATTTTAATCAAGCATTTCCCATACCTTAAATTATTAGTTTTCGAGATATTTTCATTTTTCTATGCAAAGTATCACTTAGGTACCTATATAACAGTTCTTTCCCTCAACCCCTATAGAAAGTGCGCACTTTCCTCCCTCATATCAGGACGGAAAATCATACTTCCCACCCTAGACAGGAAATAGTATATTGTGCAACAAGTGGGGAAACTTTTCTCACGAGTATGGAAGCAAATACACGAGTGAGACAAGTACTTTCCCCACATGTTGCACACGATACTTTTTCTACAACTGCACAAATTTAAAGAATGCAAGTAAAGTAACTTAATATTTATTTTTATGGTTAGCAAAACAAAAAAAACACTAAAGTATCCTATCTCTAAACTGTTGAATAATTTTATTTAAAATTATAGTTGATGGTGAAATTTGTACAATTTTGTTTGGTCAAACCCGGAACGTCATTTCTTTTTACTAAATTTTCCGTTGTATTAATTAATCTGACAGTTTTGTGACATCTAAGTAGGTATTTAAAGATGACAGTAGCCTACTACGTTTTTGTCGATTTTATTTAATTCTCCATAAAAATGTATGTGGCGTGGGCAAAGTGCCGTGAGAAATAATATTCAACAGTATAGATATGGGATACTTTAGTGTTATTTTTGTTTTACTAACCTAACCATGAAAATAAATATTAAGTTACATTACTTGTATTCTTTAAATTTGTGCAGTTGTAGAAAAAGTATAGTGTGCAACATGTGGGGAGAGTACTTTTCTCACTCGTGAGTTTGCCGCACTCGCCCTTCGGGCTCGTGCCACAAACTTCCACACTCGTGATTAAAGTTGAACTTTCCCCCATTGTTGCACAATATACTATTTCCTCCCTCTTATTTTAACTATGTTGTGAATGATGAAACTTCAGAGAAACAACTTCAGATTTGTAAGATACGTTTTTTGACTTACGAATAAAACTAACAGTATGCTGTGGCTCACTTAGAGTGAACTTTGCGATTGATTTTTACAGTGCAAAGTTGTTATGTTCATTAATCTTCATTGACTTTTTGAGAAATGGAGAGAGATTCAAGTGATTTTGAATATACAAATACGCCACCTAATATTAGGAAACAAGCCAACATAGCCCCATTAACCTTATTACCACAAAAATCTAAAGACAGGTATGAAAAACAGTATATACAATATAAGCAATGAGCTGAAGACAACAAAATAAATAATTGTTCAGAAAAAAGTTTAATAAGGAAAAATTATATGTATTTCACAGGAGTAAACTGTCTCTTCCTCCCTTGGATTATTACTGCACCCCGCTTCGCATCGGGCAGTAAACTACATCCTTCGGGAGGAAAGTGGCACATCCCTCCATAGTAATACAAATAGCTAGTCGGATGTTAAGTAACTATGACCTACTTTATTTTAGTGAGGCAAGGTCTTTCCACCTACGAATAAATAAGCCTTATCCATCGAATAAGTCCAATGCTTTTCACGTCATATTATGTGGTAGATTACTATCTGACAGATAACGGTTTTTGTAGCCCAGAACGGAGCTGGAATTTTAAATTTCTAACGTCACTGAGTTGATTTATGACAGATCGATCATACGTATCATATACGTATCATATACGTATCATATAAGTTTGTATAGTTTTGTCTGTTAGAGAGTGTCTTTCAAATAATTATATGACATGGATAAACAAAAATGATCGAAGACAAGCTCAAATGATACTGTTCTCACAAATAGCTTTAAGATTTAAAGCTATTATTGAAAATAAAAAAAAACGAAAGTTTTGGTTTTGAAGGAAAAAGAAGAGTGCTGTTGAAATGATATGTGATATTCTCGATTATGGTCACCTTTATTAATTCCTTCAATCAAATCGAAATCTTCAAAAATGTCTTCCATTGTTAAATTTTACAACTATCATGTTATCCAAAAACACCAACACAGTTGAAAAATAATTTTTAGGTTAGATATAGGTATACAAACGATGACTAATCCGTCAAATAAAGTTTTATCTGAAACTTGAACTGGCAAATAGCTGTTCGGCAGTTTATCTGATAGAAAACTATATTTGAGAGTGAAAAAACGGTACTTTAGTTATCTACAGAATAGAGTGTCAGGATAAATAACCATTCGATGGTGAAAAGACTGGGCCTAAAAATATTGTTGTTTTTTCGCGTGTTGTTTTTTATTTCACCATGAGTGTAGTTTTTTGTAAACCTGCACCTGCTAACTAACATCTGGTAAACTTTTACATACATAATTACTACTTTGCATAGAAAAATGAAAATATCTCAAAAACTGATAAGTTTAGGTATGGGAAATGCTTGATAAAAATAAAAATATGGTAATAGTACCTATTCTTCGACAATGATATAAAACGCAGGGTGATCCATTTAAATTTAGTGAGGAAATAATGTACTTGAGATTTGACTCACCATGAATTTCATATAAATATTAGCAAAATCATTTTTGTTTGTAAATATTGATAATCATTAACAATTTTTGATTATTATTCTTTTAATCATATCCATTTATAGAGGACGTTGAACTACTCAAGATTTTGACGGAAAATTGGTTATAACTTTTCAAATACTCTGTATAACAGATTACAACCATATATTGTTATAATGGGGAAGTGAAGCAGATTTCAGTATTAAAGTAAATAAAGGGTGTTTCATTTTAAAAAACATAACTTTGATCTGGCACCGAGTTATGGAATACCCTGTAACATTGTAACCAATTTTGAAATATGAAACTTAAAGCTATCTACAATTTTTATGTATAACTTTTTTTTGTATGATGGATATTTCTTCGTCCCTTATTCATTTTAAAAATATTTGTACCTATTTTTTTAGGAAAATAAATATTTGCGTGGATATGCTTGCTATTTGTGGCGACGAAAATATCAATATAGGAAACGTAGGGTGATAAAAAATATATAAAATAAACTACCGTTGCGAAGAAAAAAGGTTAGAATTTCCAAAAGTATATATAGATTTTTATCTTGTTTTTTATTCCAGCGTATTTCTCTACGCATATATTTTACGAGTGTTTTTATAGCGAAAACAACGCTATTTTTTATACAACCATTAGCAATTTTTCGCCAGACTTGATCTCCAAATCGTTCCATTAAAAAATCGAACGTGTCCACTCCACCTCTCTTCACGGATGGTCAGATTTTTATCCCGATTTTCTACCGCGTCTGTCCTTTTAACGTGTTCCACGAACTGTGTGATATTTGCAAATTACCGACTGCATATGCAATGAGTTCGGGGCACAACAACCGCATTACTACCGTTACTGGCGAAATACTGCTGACAGGGTACTCGAAAGTTTCGAACACAGACCCACTCACTCTATGATGACGACACTCCATCCTCTAATCTCTTTAAAAAGGTGAAATGTGTATATATTTAGACGCAAACAGGTTATGCATTTTAGTGTGAAAACATTTTTTGCATTTTAAGCAATATACAGATAAATTCAAACACAAATGGAACATAGGGATTTAATGTATTGTCCGATCTAAATAGTCCACCAACAAAACATTTCTATAAGTTCCCTTCAATGAATATCAAGTATTGATCTGGACAGCTGGATTCAGACCAATGTAAGAAACCCCGCCCATTCTCCTTCCAAAATTTGTTAGTTATGTGCGAACTGCGATTTAGTATTGAATAATTATTTGATGGGGGTAGTAAACGTCGCTACATATTGAAACAATATGCTTACGTTTTATGTTGTTAAAATCGAAAATTAATTGTTAAATTCTCTTTAACAATTAATGTTTCGAGTTAAGATAATATGTTTTGATTTCTTTTGGCAATAACGGCTTTCAAAATAAAAATAAATTCGTAAATAAAACAAAATAGGATTCTTTAAATTGAAACAAAGCAACGCTCTCCTAATAATGTGTATTTCCGCCTCTCTTACCAATCACTTCACAGCGATGAGGCATACTTAAAATGAAGCGTCGAATTTCATCTTGATCAATTGTATCCCAGACCTCTCTTACCATCTGCTCAACGTCGAATAGAATGACAGTTGGTGGATGTTGGTTCCTGAACTAACGATCAATAATATTCCACAAATTATCTATGGGATCGAGATCACTGCTACAGGGTGGCCAGTCCATGGTTGTATACCAGCTTCATCTAAATAGTCACGGACCGTACGGGCAACATGAGGTATTTCATAATCATGCATTAATAAAATAGTATTTCCTATGTAAGGAGCAAAGGGAACCACATGGTCCGAAAAAATGTCTGTAATATACCTTTGACTTGATAATGAACCTCTTCGTGCTGTAAGCGAAATTCCACCCCAAACCATTACAGATCCTCCATTAAATAAAGTCGTCTGTCGTATGTTGCACTGTGCATTCCGTTCATCGTCTCTTTGTGAGCTCTTTCGATCCCTTTTGTACGGTGGATCAATCCGTGTGTTTTCTTCTGCTTACTACAGCATGCGGTGTGAGTTCGCCATCTTTGTAATGTTTTTCCATTCCTATCCTCAATTCTTCTACCCCAGTAACGGATTCCTATTTCCTTCAAGTCATCACTCACTTGATCTTCCCATCTAAGTTTTTTAGACGTCCCCTGGGTCTGGGGTTTGCGGGCTTCCAATCTGAGATTTTCCTTATTGGATAGACCTTATTCCTTCTTCGAAGATGCCCATACCATCTTAGTCGCTACGCCTTTATATGTCTGACTATATCTTCACCATTCATGTATTGACTTATTTCATAGTTATATTCTGTACCCTTCATTCGGGATCTATTTTGTCCCTAGTATTCTCCCTGTGATTTTCCTCTTTAGGACTCTGAGATTTTCTTCGTCTTTATCAGTAAGGCTCATAGTTTCACCGGCATAAGTTATTACTGGTCGTATCGCAGTTGATCTACTCTTTGAAAAGTGTAATCTCCCAAATTTATAGTGGCTGTCTTGTTTCTCTTCCTTGAAATTTGCATATATTTTGTCTTCTCTTGGTTAACTACCAGTCCTCTCTTTGCTGCCTCTTTTATTAAGTTATTAAATGTATTTTCTAAGCTTTCTTTGTCTCTGGTATTTAAAGGTAAATCATCGGCATATCCTATTATTTCCGTTCATTGGGCGGTCGAATTACTCTTAAACGTCTATCTGAGCTATATAAACAAAACCTTGATTCATTTCTGAACACTACTTGCTAACAGTCATCAGAATTCCAGTCAAGATGCTCTCTGGCAAACCTGCTACTTGTATCTGTAAGTTTCTCATTGTGACAAAACGTTCCCTTGAAACACGAAATCTAATAAAACGATCTTGGCGTGGTATTGTGACTCTCCTTCTTCCTTGTCCAGGCCGTCTTTTATGATCATTTGTCTCTTGAAATCGCACGTGATACTATTGCGTGAGAAAATCCTAATTTTATCATGAATTATATAATCGCTGTAAAAATCACATGTGAATTTTGTCAAGGTAATTGCAAGTAACTTTTTTGTCAGTAGAAAAGATGCCCTTGCTATGGTATTTTGTCAGTTAAGAACACTCTAGTGAAATAGTCACAATAAGTTGAGAGAATTTGGTATCTTGAGGATTAGCTGCAATATTCTTATTCAATTATTCATTTTAGGAAATGTAGTAGGGGTATACGAATGATATATTCAGACCCCATTTCATCAGCTTATCGCTGTAAACTCATTTGACCACTACAAAACTCAAGGATCAGCTGGTATATTCCCAGAGCTCCTGCAAAAGGGAATATACATGATAATGGGACCCTTAGTTCTGATACTTCGTAGTAGTCATGCTTTAGGATACCAATTGCATGGAGAGATTCCAAGGTATTTATTCCCAAACCAGAGAAAAAAACGTACACCCACCGACCGGTTAGTCTGATATCATTCATGGTGAAAGCCATGGAGAAAGGTATACGAATGTATTTGTAATAAGGAGTGCTTAAAATGCCTCTACACATACTTAATTCTCTGGAACTTTTTGAAAGGGCTGATGAAGATTCTCGGGCTGAAATTGGGAGGCATATGGACTCTGGGGCAGGTGATGCACCCAGCTAATCCCGGAAACATCATCTGGTTGACCGATGGGTCTCAAACAAACCACACTGGTGCTTGTATAAACGGACCTAAAAAGAGAATGTTCTTTAGCCGATCAACATATGTATTTTAATCAGAGACGCTATTCCTGTATTAATGAAAACATCAAGAGAATATATACCGAGCAAAAAGTTGTAATATTCACTGACAGCCAGGCTCTCCTTAGAGCTATCAGTAATCCAACCAATCAGTCCAGGCTGGTACAAAACCGTTAATAATCCCTTAATAGGCTTGCATAAGAGGGAAATTCCGGAACTGGCTAGACAAAGAAAACCAATTCAAATGGAGATTGACAGAAGACGAGGTTACTGAACAAGGAAGACAAGGAACTCTCAACCAGGTAAGAGAAATTTGAAGACAGTTACGAAGTTGGTTACTGGACGTAGTATCTTGAGGAAACAACCACAGAAAATGGGAAAAGTCTGTGATCCTATGTGCAGAAAATGTGAACAAAGGGATGAAACACCCATTCACATACTCTGCTTCTGTTAGAACTTACAAGGATTCAGACAGAGAGGATACAAGTAAACAATTAGAACTACTCAAAATTCTCCCAGTTGAACTAGTAGCCTATATAGAGGACACGAAGCTTCTGGAATGGATGAAAAAAATTGGAAATGGTACAGATTTAATTCAAGTGCCTGGGAATACAAACCTAACGAATGGATGAATTAATGAATTCCCCAATGGAAGTGGTCGATATCTGCAAATTAATCCGGTTCTCTGTTCTCATAAAATTTCAGTCCAGCCCATTCCAGTTTATAACATTACGTAACCACGATAGTTTTTCTTTCTTCTTCTCGTTTACCTTCAAGCGTATCTTTTTATAAATTTAAGCATAAAACATATTTCTTTCGTAAGACTTTCAATATAAAATACAATGATTTATTAGGGTATTAGGTAGGAGAATTTATTTATTCCTTACATAATACAAAACATTTTTAAAATTCAGGATTATACAAAATTCTCATTAAGGCTACAACGTTATTAGTTTATATTGATATTTGGTATGAAGTATATCTATAAATTCAATCACGTAATACATATGATTTATGAGTTTTCGACAAAATGCTAAAATAAACGTGGTGCGTTAATCTACCTACTAGGTATTTATCTTTCATAAATCCAGACTATTTTTCTGTTCGATTTTCAACGGCTGAAAGTATCACGTGACTCGCACACACATATTGTGAATGCCGTATGTATTCCTCATACAGACTGGATGATAACAATGGCTGATTGGTTATTTACAGATCAATCAATATTACACAGAAGCAGAACAAAGAGAAATAATAATGAGGTCATAAATCCGTCCAGAATGCCTATTGTGATATAACTACTACGGGGGCTGCCTTTATGGTGCTTCGTAAAGTTATACATATTCAAGTATTTATAATTTTTAGTATTCCTTCCCACAATTGTGTTGATTCGAATCACTACAAATTAAAAAATATATAAAATAGTTATTTGTTTAACTACTCAGAGAAGTAACAGATTTACTGCCGCGGCTAGCCAAGGCAGTAAATCTGATTCTCTGCCGTGTGAAACATATAATTTTTTCTCCGATTGTTTGTACAGTGTGTTTAGAAAAATCAAATTAAAATGAAAACTTTTTTTATGACGGATATAACTCACAATTTTTAATATTTTTTCTAATCCTATGTTATAGGAAATAATGAAATCGTATTTTTTAACTATTATTGTCGACTAGACCTTAAATTTTATACATATCTACACATCTATATATCTATACATATCTACCGAAAGATATTAAATATTCTTGGGTTACAATATTAAGAGTGCTCTTGTGAGTGCTGCTTCTCCGGTGTTTGTCTGTGGTCGACTGTTGACAGTTGACAGCTGACGGACATTTTCTAGAACATTCGATATTCGATGTTGGAGAGTTCACGTTATGTGTTATGTTATAGTTAGTTTACTAATTCTTGATGACATTATTAATTCTTAATTCACATTAAAGAATACATATGTTGGTGACTGCTCGACAACCTCTACCCCTAATAATATAATGTTAAATATCGACAATAATAGTGTGCACAGTGAAGTTAGCTTATGTATGTGTGACGTTGAAGTGATTGTTTGATTCCATCGGCCTGCTTAAATCATTGCCGTTGCTGAGTAAAGTCTGGGAGATTTAAAAAGAAGAAGAAAAAATGATTTTTCAATGCCTAGGCAGTAAAAGTGTTACATCTATGATTGATAAATGTCACTAAAACTGACGTATGATGTCAATCGGAGTAAAATATGTTTATTATACTCTTAAAAATGAACAGAAAGATTCTCTTCATCCTCCATTGCTAGATTGTCTTTCAGATAGCATATAAATGTGTACTTACTATACGTGTCTGATATATTAAATCATGAAATATCTCAATATGACATATCCTAGGTTACATTATAAAAATGAGGTATCGTTACTTGTTAATTTATATTAATTTTTATAATTTACTCCTGACGATGCAAATGTAATTTTTGAAACAGATTGATTGATAAATGTTATATTTTTATTGTGTGGTAAGTGTTGGAACAATCAATTTGTTGTAGTTTACTGTTGAAAACATTATATCAAAGGTCATACCAGAATAATGTGACTTTCAGTGCCCACCAGCATTGTGCTACGCTCCGTATAAGCCTGTTCTGTGCATTTAAAAACATTTGCAATTCTATAAATATTTTGTTTATTCATCATCCATTTCCAGAAATATACGGAGAGGAGGTAGGTCCAGAATGATTTCCATGGCAGCTAACATTGTGGAGTTAATTGCAACAACAGTTGCTGGACAAGCCTGTCTTTGTATTTATGATTGCTTTGTTAGGCCTACTCGCTGTGAAGCTTTTGACCACCAAGCAATAACTACACAGTGATCATCGTGATAATCGGTCTCACAATCATCACATATATACAAATGGATTTGTTTGGGTCCTATGCCCCAAGCCCCAAGATTATCCACAAATCCTACGACATGTCTATAAGGATAGTTTAGCCTGGTAGAGCACTTTTTCCATGTCAGCGTTCGAAGTAAGTTAAACCACATCCGCTGCAAATGGAATAACCTCATCATTGTGGGAAAGTGGAGGAAAATCCTACAATTTCCTTTTCAGCAAATTATCCTTCAAGAGTGACGTCCGGGGGATAGCACCACGCATTGTGCATATCCTCTGCGGATTTTAAAACTAATGGCCTTATCCTGAAGAGATGTAGTCGCTGTTCAATTTTTGAGCATGGCATAGATCCCGCAAGTGATGGTTGGTTTCATGCCCTTTCCAGCCAAAGCCTCGTTTTTGAGGGATCGGGTGATTTTTGCAACAAAGTTGTGTAACGCTAAATCTGTCGATTTGCCAGTTTGATAAGCATGTTGGTGGGTGTTGGTGGGAGGGAGGGATTACATATTGCGACCTGCCTGAGATATATATCCATTACTCTTTCGAGTCCAGTAGCAGGAAAGATATTAGATATTAGGCCCACTTTTAGTATGCATATCCTCCAACCAACCAACTGGGTGGTCTGTTATTTCACGCCAGACTCGCTCTATATCAGATATACTCTCACAGAATTTCTCCCAAAACTTCCGCTTCGCCTTTTTGATTTCTTTGTTGTAGGTTGTTACGTGAAGCTCTCAATTAACTGTCTCTTTAGCGTAGTTGAATAATGATCAAACTTATTTTCTTCGAAGTGCTTCACGAAGTTCTTCCGCTGCAATACCCATCCCTTCACAACTGTTAATTGTAGTGAAACTGTCCTCAATGTACAATTGGAGGACAAAGGTATTTCTTTACTTTTGGTTGTGATTTATTAATCTATCCTATAGTTTTATTATTATTTTCCATACTATTGAAGATAGATTCAAAAGCAGCATAGATCGCAGATCAGTAAACATTGCTGATATTTATATGCTTTTCATTATCCACCATTTATTATATACAGATTGCGAGAATCCCTTTCTTACTATGCGATTTATACAAGTACGACAAGGAAAATATGAGTAAAACTACGTGAAAGAGAGAGAAGACTTGTTAGACCAGCGATCAGTCGTCCCCTCTACCAAAACAGTTGGGCGTGTATTCAGTCCCCTCCTATTTATTTTAACTGTTGAGTTGCCAAATGTACTTATCTGTAAAAAGTATTCCTAATTTTTGTCTATCGTTGTTTTAAAATTTTCAACGGCATTTCAAGCGGCAACAATGTTAAATACCAATAATTGTTAAATCGAAAGCAGTGTACGGATTTTATTTATTGCAGATTGTAATTTATCCAAATTTTTTCTTGAACTCCATTATTTTATTCTTATTTGTGTTGATCTCACTTATTTTTCAAAAGTCAATATTACCAATCTCGATTTTCTCCCACTAAATACACCGTTATCCGGTGTTAAAAGTCAAATGCAAAATAAGTTATTTATTACTTAGAAAGTACCAAAAATTCTAAACTGGCAACGCTGCTATAACATCAGAGATCGACTTTCCCCACTCTGTGAGTAGGTAATAGTAATTGGGTATAAAAAACTAAAGATCCATTCCATTAATAAATTGAATTGAAAAAATAAAATAAGTTCTTATTCTAAACATAAAATATGAATTTCTTGAAAAAATTAAACTAAAAATCCGTTCTAAATGTAAACACTGTTGCCGGATGAAAGTGTTTAATTTTACCTAATAGTGCATGAGCTCGAAAAAAAGTTAACGATAACGAGACAAAAATATCATTTGTACAAATTAATCTGAGCTTCTGGCAACAGCGGTTGAAATAGTGGGGCGATGAACACACGCCCAACTGTTTTTGGTAGAGGGGACTGATCGCTGGGCTAACAAGTCTTCTCTCTCTTTCACGTAGTTTTGCTCATATTTTTCTTGTCGTACTTGTATAAGTCGCATAGTAAGAAAGGGATTTTCGCAATCTGTATACTGTTTTAGTCATTTGTCAGTCCCATCAACTCCTACGAAATTTTCAACGACGTTATTTTCCTTCATTTATCCTCTTAATTCCATTTAAAGTTGTTATGGTGGATCCCTGCACTCGGATAGTTGAGTACAGCTAGACACAGGGTTCAGTAATAATTAAACGTCCATTGCTTTTTTCGTAAAATATATACAGTGAATAAGAATAAGTGATTTTTATTTGAAGTTGATTTTAGTAACAGCACCTATCACGCACTGAAAAAACTGTCGAAATAACTTACACTGCGAAAAAGAGTTGAGCGGTTTAAATAACCAAACTTAAAAACTATGTAAACAGTTCTATTGCAAATCAACAGGAAAACTACACAAATGGAACGAAAGCGTAGAGTGGAAAATGAATGGGAATACTTTAGAGATTATTACCAAAATGGCAAATTCAATATTTATATTCACTTATTTAAAATTGATAATTGTGGAAAGTGGCGTGGGTTGTCTACTTTTCAGATAGCAGCCATAAACAATGAAGACAGTACCAGCAACTAATATTGGAGGTTTTTAATAAGAACAAAAGTGTTGCTTCTGTATGAGTGGAAATCGATGTTGTCTGACTGGTTCCTCGTCGTATCGGGTAAATACTTTCTAGAGATCTCAACACGAACTCCAGGAAGGAAAGCACTGTTTCCCTTAACAAGGGGGTCCAAAAAGGATTAAGTTCCCTTCCATTTCATCACGATAAGAGCTTCTTGGGATCCGATTAAGCTCAACACGGCAAATCAGTGCAAGGTTGGGAGAAAAGGAGAGTGTGATCAACACACAAGTTAGACTGAAGTCTGTGATTTTGGGTGTGGTCTTTTATACTCATTGCTCCATTATATGGTTGAATATGTTTGTTTGGGATTTTGGTATCTAAATCTTCAGATCTAGTAATCGATCTATCTTCATTTCCTGTTAGAAATCGAATAGGAATTGAATGATTTCAAAGTTAAAATGTTTCTCAATCATTAATAAACCAATCAATAAACGTTTACAAAGTAAAGTCGTTGTCGGTTAAATGTTTCTCAAAAGGGATCAAATGAGAATTCGACGGGTTTATAATTCATCAATTCTACCAATCTGATTTATTACACCTATAAGTATAGATGTCCGAAACCTTCAAGAAGTGACAACTCAGCACAATATACAATATTTTGCTGGTTCAAATTATATGTATATGTAATCGCAATAATTGATCGAATTGGAAGATAGAAAAAGTTCGTTGGCTGACACATTGTTGAATGATTATATAATAATCAAGAGCCCACTTTTTGTGATCACTTACTATAAGGATCTAAAGTATCCATATATTAAAAAATTACTGAATGCTTCGAATTCGAAAGACGAAATGTTTTAATAAAAGCAGCTCCATTCAGTGTGGTGAACGGATTCGAAGAATTGCGCAGAACGACCCCAATTTTTGACGGTTCGCAATCTTGTATGCGCAGTCACTTGGTAGTGTTCGTTATGCAGCGAGTGCATATTTGTGAGTCATTAGTGATATCGCGCTTTTAGGTTGTTACTATTTTTTATAAAAAACTTTGAAATTGTAATCATGCTTGAGAAATCGAGGATGAATGAGCTTGTCAATTTGATGACGGAAAATTTGGGGATGGTGGGAACAGAAGTTCGGATCCGTTCATAATAATTAATAAAGCGGTTATTATTGTCGTGTACGAAGAAGTTGAAAATTCTGCCGATACTGGAGCTACTCTGACCGCAGCCCAGGGCCCAGGACCCAGCCTTATTCTCCAACATTTGTCGAACAAAAATGTCGCATGAAAATTTGAGGTCGTATTCTCAAACAAAAATCAAACAGAATAGTTTTAATAACGGCTTTTTCATGTGTTTGTCGTTACATCTGTTACTATGGATACTGAGTGTAAAAAAGTCACTATTGCAGTAAATCACAAAGAGTTATTAATAGAGTTAGTAACAAATCAACCACGCCTGATGTAACGATAGAATATCTATCGTTATGTTTCGAATTATTTTTCACTATTGAGTTCCAAATAATTTCTTTTAAAACCCTTCATCGACGCCCGTCGATAAATATAATATTTTGTAAACCCCTTTCCTACGCTTTGCGTCCATAAAAAAATTCAAAACAATTCTACCCTTCTCGCAGGTGTTCAAAACAAACAGTTTTGCACACGACACTACTTCAATTTTCTAGAACAAAATTGATCGTTTCGCCCCGCCTCTATTTTCAAAATCAACGAATGACAATCAGTCATTCTACCGGCAACATATCCCTCACGCTTTTTCGTGCTATTTTGAGTTTAGTTGAAGAGTAGTTAATTGGTAACCTCCGAGAGTGAATAGGCTCCAAGCAGCTCAGACATACCGATTGTAAAGAAACATGTTAAAAAAGTGCAGTTTAATAATGTGAGTTGCACGTTGAAAGGCTTTATAGGTGAGTTCACATATCACCTGAAATATGTAAACACCTCTTTTTACTTGTTTAAGAGAATAAAAAACAAGTTGGCGTCCAGACTATCTTTTATTACTTTACCGACCCTTTTTCCAATGATGAGTGTCCAACACATCCTAATTTAGGCGAAGATCCATACCCTGAGATCAATGAAATATTTTATTATCGACGTCCAGCAGATTTTCTACGGTGATTTGCAAGGCATTCCGTCTGAAACTATCTTTTTACCGTTTATTATCTTCCTCCGACAGATAATGTCGATTTCATCTTACCGTTGATTGAAAAAGAAGTTTCCTGCAGGCATGGTAAATGCCTTATCTTCTCTTCTACCGTGTCAACATACTCTAAGGGTAGGGCGTCGGCCCAGCTTTGTAGTGGAACGCTTCTGAAGCGATAATGACAACCAAGCAAGGTCGAGCACGGTTAGTACTTGGATGGGTGACCGCTGGGGAAACACCGTCGTAGAGCCCGTACAGCCTGCAGCGAAGCACCGTAGATTACTAGGGTCAGTAGCATATCACAGCTCGCAGGCATTATACCAATGAGCACGAGGTATAATGGAGATATGCCGTCTTTCGGATGAGACGTAAAACCGAGGTCCCGAGTCCATGGATGTTGGGCTCGATAAAGATCCCTACCACTGGTTGGAACACTAGTGGATTCGGCAAAATTTCCGGTTAGGGGTAGAGTGCTCCCGGCGTCGGTGATTAGCCTAAGTTGCAGAAATAGACCGACGTTAAATAACCGAATAAAAAAAAAAAAAAAAAAAACATTCTCTAAGGGTCGTTACACTGTTTCAATATTCATGGTCTATTTAAAATATCCATTATTTTTCCAAAGCTTCTACTAACAGAAGATGGATCAGCAGAAACTGCAGCATTGCTCCCCACTGGAGCCTGGCATCTCCCTGTTGCAAGGAAATTAGAGTAATAAGTACCTAAAATACAGAGTAAATTTGAGCTCTAATTCATTTATTGTTAAATTAACTTAACATCCTCACTTTACCTTTCATTCTACACGAATCGCTGATGTCCTAGTATGTTATTCCATAACTGGTCTTACTTGAGCAGTTTATTAAATTTGTAGTTATATCTTTCGTCTACCGAAAATATATTTTAAACATTTTCACAGACATATTAAATGCATTTTGAAACTTCTACGACCAAACACTCCAAATCCTTCATCAGTATATAACTCTTTTAAGATTCCTTGTTGAAAAGCAATAGCTTCCTTATCGTAGTCCTCAATATTCAATTTAAAAAATTACCCTTTTTATAACCTAACCACAACAAATTAAAATCTCGCATACATGACAATTTGTCCTCGCCCAAATCCTAGTAAGATTTCGTCTATGTTTTGTCGCATGAAAATTGTCTATTTTGACATTCAAGAATTGCAGTTTTACGTTTCGTGCGACAATCGAGATTCGAGAATACAGGCCTGGTATCGATATCACCAGCATTGTCGAAATGAGATTTTGATATAGGAATCTATCGCTAAGCATGCATCTGTCAAATCGACAGTTGCAGTGCACACGCATTTCAGGTTTTTAACTTTTTTTTCATATAAAAATGGATTTTTTCTCAGCAAATTCTCAATGGGAATAGAAGATTAGACATTTCCTTCATATTTCATCCGAGGACGTTTCCGGCAACAAATTCAACTCAATATTTTTTGCCACCTCCCTTATTTCTGGAGGAGTAAGTACTTCCGATATTTTTCCACAAAACTGGCACAAATTTCATGAGTTGTCAAACTATAATTATTATTATTAATTGCTGCCTAGTAAAACAAATAACTATTCTAATGGGTATTTTGTTTGGAAATGAGATTCAGGAGGAATCGGAATGTTATGTATTCCCGATAACTTTTTTTACCGATTGCCCAAATAGCTCCGAAAGCATCTAATATTCCGATTTGTCAAGATTTCGATAAGACGCCTCCATCTCTATTTCATACTACAGAATAGGGCCGAGTGTTTACTGTTTTTTTCCTGCAGTACGTTTTCAGACCAGTTAGTTGGCAATGTAACAACATTAGACTATTAAAGGCACTATCTTTTTATTCGAACGAGGGTTCTATCCATTTGAATAACTCATAAATATTATTTAAATGCATTACCATGTTTAACATAACCGCTAGCGAATTGATTTCATAATGTTCGTGCTCATGTCGTTTAAACTGATCATTTGAATTAGAATTATTTGAATACTTTTACATAACAAATATTTGTTGAATGATTTCCAAAATCTATGGATCATGGAGATTAATTTGGTAATTTTAAAATTTAACTACTTTATAATAATCAGTTTCGGTAGTAATAAGCTGCAAATTGCATTAGCTTCTTCATTATTTAAATTTTAAATTAAGGTTAGTGTTTGTTATATGTCCAAGTACTCTAGTACTCAGTGGGCGGACTGTCAGCAGCGGTGCTGTCCAAAGAGGAAGTACATGAATGGATGGAGGAGGAAATAGAGAGAAGGTGGAAGGAGTATGAGCGCGCGCTAAAAGGAACGACTGGGAGTAGGAGAGATTGGATGGACCGGAAATTCGGGGAGGTGAACTACTTCTTGACACAGGTGCTCACTGGACATGGGTCGAGAGTAGGGTACCTCCACAAGTTTGGGAAAAGAGAGACTGGAATGTGCGAGAGGTGTGAAGTGGAGGATGATGTGGGGCATGTGTTTAGATGCTGGAAGAACGAAGAAGTGCTGAAGAAGTTGGAGAGTAAATTAGGGGAGGCGGTGTATTGGAAGAACATGGTGAAGATAATGTTGAAAGGGGAGGAGGAATGGATGGAGGTAAGTGGCGTGATGGAGAGCATGATTAGGAGGAGAGAAGGTCTCGATATGGCATGATAGGTAGGGAAAGGTCGACGGTGTGAGCGGATAGTGTGCGAGGGACCGCCGCCCGTCTCGAAGCATGCTAGGATAGTGATTCCGAGGCTGGGGTAACGGCGATTTTGAGGTGGGTTTGGTTGGTGAGTCCAACACTGTTTGGGACCTGGATAGGACCCATTCGAACATGAGTTTCCCATCTTGGCCCCCCCAAAAAAAAGTAACAAAGATAAGTTTCTATTCAATAATGCCCGTCTTGACAAAAAATCACTTAAAGCATCTACGTTCTCAAAATTTTGTGTATAGGCGATAAGTTGGGAATTCTGGAACCGATAGTGATATTCGATACCGAACACTCTTACTATACTAATGGGTCAAAAACAAACGAAGAAGTAGGTATATGAGCTACAGGTTCTAATTCTAGGATATCAACAGCCCTGGGAAGCACTCCAACAATATTCCAATCTATCTATTAGCAATGGATGACTTAAAAAAGCATCAACTCAACCAGAATATTTATTACGTCTGATAGCCAGACTGCTTTTGAAGGCTCTGAAGTCTACAACTTATGAGTCTTGAACAGTCTGGAACTGCAAACAATCTCTTAAGTATCTGGATAGACTCAACAAAATAACTCTTTTGTGAGCGCAAGGGCAAAAAGGAATTGTCAAAAATGAGATTGCTGATAGTGTCGCAAAAAAAGGAGCTTGTACTTCTTTTATCAGATCGTGGAAGAAGTCCGAAAATGGGAAAAATAACCTATTGCATCCTACTAGAGAAATTCTTCAGGCAAAAGAAAGACAAAAAGGTTATTGCGACCTGTTCAATACGCTAAATTGTTCTTGGAACCTCTGACATCTGATCTTAGAGTTATTATCACTATACACTGTTAATTCAGACGTGAGATGGACAACGTGGACAATGGAATATGCAGATTCTGCAGATGGGATGGCGGAGCACATTATCTGCAATTGAAGGGTAATTGTCCGCCAACGCCTTAAATACCTGGAACAGGTCTACTAAGAGCCTTATCAGGTTACAGATGCTCCAAAACGGATAATAGGTTTTCTCAGAAGATACCAAATATAGAATATTAAATCTAATTCATCCATGGCTCTGTAGTAGAATAGCGTCAGTCAAAAGAGCGCTGGACAAAATAGCGCTAGGTTAAAATAGCGTCAGTCAAAATAGCGCATTACAAAAATAACGCAGAACAAAAACAGCAGCAGACAAAATAGCTTATTCCCTTCCCCTTCTCGAAAATATATCACAAGAATTCGTATTCCACATGAAGTTTTCCAAAAAGGGGAAGGTAATAAGCTATTTTGTCGGCAGCTGTTTTTATTCGGCGTTATTTTTGTGCTGCGCTATTTTGACTGACGCTATTTTAGCCTAGGGCTATTTTGTCCGGCGCTATTTTTACTGACGCTATTGCGCTGCAGAGCCTTCACCCTTACATTATTTTTTTTATAATTCAAATATAATTTAACATACACAGGAAGCGTTCCTCTAAAGAACTACCGATTCAGTAAAACTGATTATGCCTGAATTTGATTTAGCTTCTTATACATCATTCTATTCACACTTTTGGAGGACCCGCATAGATAATAATAGTCGTAGGGGCAAGAGAGCGGGCATGAAATTAGATATGTTCTAAAGTTTCCCGAAGTTTCGTACAACTTCAAGCAATACTTAATGTTTGTTGTTATAAAGGAACAGAAATACGTGTATAGTATGTAAATAAAGTAATACCTTGTGTGAGCTTCTTCTCAACTGTATTTTGTCTTTTGAAACTGGTAGTTTCCACCCAAAAGTAAAGAAAAAATCAGAAATATCTTCTACCCTATGAAAATTATAATAATAAAAAAGTCGAGTATTTGAATGTTAAAAATTTGAAATAAAAGTAAAATTATTAAGTACTATAAAAATTGTGCCTGCTGTTTGTCAATCTAACTCAATGCAATATATTTCAAGTTATGTAAAGTATATCCATCGAACAAACAGAGCGAAGTATGATCACCATGCGCCTTTGCATCTATTGGCTAAACTAAATATGCCTCCATGCGCTGACCAATCGGATTTAACTGTAATCGGCTGGCAGAATTCATTGTCTTTGGTACATCGATACAGAGTCGGAGAGATCACGTGCACTATGCATGATACTGTTTTGGAACACTCCGTTGTTTGGATGAACAGAGTATAGAATTTGTGATTAGGCTTTAGGATTAGGGATGAGAGATTATTGGAAAATAATCGATTAAATAAAAATCGATTTTTCTTTATTCAAAATTAATCTATTTGTCAGAAATCGATTTTAATACAAAATAAATCGATTTCTGCGAAAAAATCGATTTTTTTTGTATTATTTTAAAAAGTACATGCTTTTCATATTCCGATAATAAACCTAAGAGATTCATTCATTAACAATTTATCGGATTAAAAATCAAATAAAATTATATGAAAACTGTCAAAAATTTTGAAATATGGTCAAAAATGGTCAATAATTGTCTAAAACTGTCAAAAATGGCCATAATTGTCAAAAATTGTCAATAATTGTTAAAATTTTGAAAAATGGTCGATAATTGTCAAAAAATTTCAAAAATGGTCAATAATTGTAAAAAATGGTCGATAATTGTCAAAAATTTTAAAAATGGTCAATAATTGTCAAAAACTATCAAAAATGGTCAAAAATTGCCAAAATTGGTCAAAAATTGTTAAAATTTTGAAAAATGGTCGATAATTGTCAAAAATGGTCAAAAATTTTGAAAAATTGTCAAAAAATGGCCAATAGTTGTCAAAAACTATCAAAGATGGTCAAAAATGGACAATTATTTTTAAAAATTGTCAAAATTTTGAAAAATACATAGTTGTTAATTGTCAAAAATTGTTGAAGTTTTTGAAAAATTGTCAAAAATATATAAAAAGCAAAATATTATCATGTCGGATAGTCAAGAAGCCATTGAAGCGCTGCTTTTGTGTGTAATTAGTTCTTAAGTGGTATTGGAATATCAGGAAAAACTTAACTTTATGAGCTCTGTACGAGCAGCATCGTCATGTTACTGTGGGTTTGTGACGAATTAGATTCTAAAATCAATAAAGTTGAGTGACAATAATGAGCATTCAGAATCGATATATTATGACAATTAGATTTTATATATTTTAATTAGCTGTCAAGCAGCGTTTTGGTAACTGATAACTCGTATGAACAAATGTAATACTTTATTATAAATAGGAAATATTCACTTTACTTTACTTACTCTAACGGTACGTCTATTTCCTATTCTAGGACGTACTGGAATATGAGGAAATTAAACAGCGGATGAACTAGCGAAGAGAGGGATTGAAATACCCTTTCAAGGATCCAACCATTGAAACACTTTAGTAGGGCCATGGCAATCAAATTATTATTAGGAAACTACGACTAGGAGAGATCAAAAGAATGCATTAACCAGAGTAAGACTACATTGAAAATTGTGGGCACCTCAAAAAGCTGAAACTGGTGGAGAAGAAAGAATGAAAATTCTGTGGAATAAAACGAGAAACTTTCACTAAGATGATATACTTCAAAGGAATAGGAATAAAGAAATTGCAGGTCTCCAAGATATTATTCAAGAACCTATCGAGTATTCACCCGAAAAAAATATACATACCTACATAATACAAGATAATTTTGATATAGAGGGAAACAGCCAAAAAAAGTATTTTTTTATTAAAATTATCTATCTCTTTATAATAATGACTATAGCGTAATGAATGTTTTTGGTATAGAACAGGGGTTCCCAACCGGTGGTACGCGAGAATTTATCTGCATTTACCACTCTATTATAATTTTTTGAAGAAAATGAAATATCTCCAATGCCAGATGTGGTTGCAGATATCATTGTTCACTTGGAAGGCATTCAAAAAAGCTTTAAAATTATGTCTCTGACGATTATTCAAAAGTGGACTGGATCAGAAATCCTTTTTCGGGAACCTTACCAAATGAATTGGAACTAAAAGAAAGTTTTATCGATCTTACAGAAGATAGTTCCATGAAAGATTATTTTGATGAAAAATCTTCTGGATCGGATGTAAAACCGAGTACCCTTTGATCCACCGGCAAGCTCTGCTATTTTTGATGCCATTTGTTATGAGTTACTTGTGTGAGAGTGGATTTTCTGAACTCTTGTATATAAAAAATAAACATAGAAGCAGAATAAGTGTTGAAGAGGACTTGAGAGTAAAGATAAGTTCCACTACTCCTAATTTTGATATTTTAATCACAGGCAAACAACAAGCTTCGTACCAAAGACTATAAAAGTATATTTTGTATGATGATTGATTTTTTGCTGTTATAAATAAACAAATATCTAACCATTAAATATGAAGTTTTCTCAGGAATTTAATTCAAAAGTCTTCATTCAAAACACTTTTAGAAGAGTAAATATTATACGTTTATTAAAATATTTACGCCAAAGTTTTTCAAAAAGTCAAGTGGTACGCAGGTGCAAAAAGGTTGGGAACCCCTGATATAGATTATAGACAAAAAATTACGTTTTAAATACAAATAAAGCTGTACGCATAACGGTAATAAATTTCTCTCCACACCGTTAGATAATGATGTTTACAAGGAAGAATCCCAGGAAAACATGAAATTTCCCTTGGAAAATATTCAAAATGACTAATACAAATGGAAAAGTTGGAAATGTTAAAAGTTATTGCCCTTCTTTCAGGATTACAGCTTATATATACGGAATTCTGTTGTATTATTTTGTGAATGGAATAGTAGGGACAGGAAATAATGATTATGTTAAGAAATATTATGTCAAACAAAAATCTTAGTCCCGGAGAGACAAATTGAAATTTACTATTAGCACAACCGGATGGTGTATTCTTACCACTTTTACACATCCATCTTATGAAAAATAGATGGATTTTTATATTTGAAAGAAAAATCAATAATAGCAAAATTGAAGCGAATCTTATATCAGACAATTGATACAAGAAAAATCGCATAGAAAATCATTCAAGACAGTGAACGTACATTTTCTTGGAATATATCATATGACTATAAAATAATGATAGAAGAAAATCATGATACAGTATTTTTAATTTTTATTTAGAAAATAACCTATAAAGCAATCTTATGTTCCTTCATAAAAACTGAATTTTTGAATCAAAATCATGTTAAAATAAAGCTATTCGCAATTAAAATATTTCAAAATCGCGTTCATAACATAATTAGGTAGAATTTTTCATTGTGCACTGGAAAAGTAAATTTTTCTTAGCCATATTTGCAGCCTGACTCTTTCTATATTGCCAATCAGCCCCTATCATGTAGTTTCTTACCGGCGGCTTCTCATCGTCTAGTACAAGAAGCCGCACATGCACCAGGCAGTCGCACTAGCATAGGATGTGCTCTGCTCAGTTTTCTCCTCTAGGTGACAGAATCTGCACATGGTTTTGTCTGTCAACCCCATTAGCTTTGCGAGCCTGTTAAACTCACAGTGCCCTATTAACATTCCTACTAGGGTTTTGTCAGTTTTCCTATATTTCCTTATTAGGTCTGTCGTCAATTTTGGTGAATGTCCTCTATTGAACTGTTTCGCATATCCCTGTCCTGGTGAGATTACTCGACATTCCAGAGATTTTTGTGCCACCCATATTCACGTGACTATGTTTATTATTGATTTTGCGGTGCCACAGAAGGATTCGGTTGCCCTTATGATCTTCGTGCCCTGGTACCCAAGCTACCGAGATCTTGGAACCGTTTGGAGAATGTAATCTAGATTCAAAGGTCCACAAAAGATCTGAAAAGGTAGCAGTGGACTGGACGAATTAGTCACCTCATCAAATCTAGTCTTCCCCTTCAGACTAGTCACATCGTAATCATTACAATAAGTTTAAACTCATTTTAATTTGCAGGACTTTACCATTCAGATCAACTCTATAGTAGACTTAAATATACTATTCGAGAACATTATAACGCACTATATAATTTCATTTTTCGAGTTAGTGCAAGAGAGTCCAATTGATTATATTTACGTTACGTTCAAGTAATTATTGCATTTTTCATCTTTATAGATAAACAGTTATTGAAATAAATAAAATTTGAGTCAAGCGGAGAATTTCCCTAGTTTAGAGATACTACAGATAGAGGCAACAAGCCATAGGCCGCTGTGTAAGTGGGAATGTCCGTCTGAACTCCGGTGAGAGAGAAAAAGACAGACGTCAGAGGTTTTTCTGTCTTTGTCTTTCGTCTATATCATGTGCGCCATTAGAGAAAGACAGCCTAAACCTCTGACTTTCTATCTCTCTCTGTGTTCAGGTGGATCCGATACGAGGAATGGATGCAGATGATGTACCATATTGTTGTTCCCCGTAGTTCTTCGGGTTAAACTTACATTTTCTCGATTTGTGACAGCTTCTCTAAGTTCGTTTTGTTATTTCCTATGCGCACCTCGAGTGGAGTTAAAATCGCCCAGATTCTGGAAGATCAAGTTTTCTTGGTGTTTGGTACTCCGTCTAGAATTATTTTAGACAATGGGTCTCAATTTAAAAATAAAACATTCATATCAAAAGTGAACGAATATAATGTAATATTATGCTATCTTGCCAATTACCACCAACAGGCATCCCTTGTTGAGAGAATGCATCGCGTCCTCAAGACGATGATAAGCTCGTATGTGAGAGATAATCACAAGATGTGGGAGAAATATCTACCAAAGCTTGCATGGGCTTTGCTTTCGGCCAAACATGAAGTTATCGACTTGGCTCCGAATTTTATAATGTATGGCACAGAAGTAACGTGGTCGATCTCCATCGGATGTTCCCCAAAAAGATTTGCCGACTCCTGAAGACCGTTCCGAAGCTCTGAAGAAGGCCTAGAGGATGTGAACAAACGTCTCCGAAGAGCTTATGACCAAAGTCGAAAGGGGTATGTCTTGAGACGAAGACCAGATAAGTTTCCTGTTGGTCAGCAAGTATGGAAGCGAAATTATTCCTTGTCAAATAAAGCGAATAACATCACAGCGAAATTTGCACCGAAATTCACTGGCCCTTTTGTGACTTCCAAAATTCTTTCTCCATTGAGTTACCAATTGAGAGATATCAATGGTAAAGATTGTGACATATGGCCATGCTTTATATTAACCTAGAATAATTATTCAAGGCCAACTTCATATAAATAGTTAGGTACAGCGGAACTACTTTAGGGAGTTTTTAGCGTTACCACTAGTAGGCAAGGCCTTGTTTATACTTTATCATATAACAACCCAATATTATTTTATTATATTAAACCAACATTACATCTGAATCAGCTTTTTTTATTTCGAATACCACCCTGAGATGAACAGGACCTTTTGATCAAGGTAACACATTTGGTATTAATTTTATTACGAATAAGTACCTACTAATAATATATGTACAAAAAGTAATGATATCCCATCAAAAACATAAATGTGAAATGGTAACTTTATTTCTTAAAAATGGAATAAAACCACTGTACCGTACCCTGTTTAAAGAGCCATAAACAACCCGTCACTACCAGCAATAATTTCAAACAACTGAAAATTAAAAAATAATATTGACTCATCATATTGTACCGGGCCTTAATCAGAACGGCTCTCGGCATTGGGTGTATAAAAATGGCCTCGAGAAAAACCTGGAAATTATTTTTAAATTTGTATGTGTATCGCTAGAGGCCGTAATCGAATGGAAAAAAATAAAAAGCCAAATTTTACAAAATTAACCTGATTAAAGGACATAACAAAAACAATCATCGCATTCGTCAAAAAGTTCTGTGTATATTTAATATTACAAGTTTTTGTCTATCTACTTAAATAAGGGGTGGGGAAGAGTGAGAGCTTTGTTATAAAAAAACGCCTATAACTCCGGTTCTACTCAACAGATTTTGCAAAGCTGGTCTTTTTGAAGACACCTGTTTTCCACCAACATAAGAGTAATAATTTCGATATAACCTAATGAGTAACAGGCACGCTAAAGGGCCTCAATTTGTAACGATGGAATATCTACCGTTATGTTTCGTATTATTTTTCTCTATTGAGTTCCAAATGATTTCTTTTTTTAACCCTTCATCGACGCCCTTGTCGATAATCTTAATATTTTGTAAACCCCTTTTCTATGCTTTGCTTCCATAAAAAAAGAGAAATTCAAAACAATTCCACCCTTCTCGCAGGTGTTCAAAACAAACAGTTTTGCACACGACACTACTCCAATTTTCTAGAACAAAAATGTATCGTTAAAACATTTCGCCCCGCCTCTATTTTAAAAATCAACGAATGACAATCAGTCATTCTACCGGCAACATATCCCTCACGCTTTTTCGTGCTAATTTTAAGAGTAGTTAATTGGTAGCCTCGAAGAGCGGATAGGTTCCAAGCAGCTCAGACATACCGATTGTAAAGAAACATGTTAATAAAAAAGTGCTGTTTGATAATGTGAGTTATGAGTACGTTGAAAGGCTTTATAGGTGATCAGTTAATTCACATATCACCTGAAATATGTAAACACCTCTTTTCACTTGTTTAAGGGAATAAAAAACAAGTTGGCGCCCAGACTATCTTTTATTACTTTACCGGCCCTTTTTCAAATGATGAGTGTCCAACACATCCTAATTAAGGCGAAGATCCATACCCTGAGATCAAGAGAAGAGTTTATTATCGACGTCCAGCCGATTTTCTACGGTGATTTGCAAGACATTCCGTCGGAAATTATCTTTTTACCGTGTATTATCTTCCTCCGGCGGATAATGTCGATTTCATCTTACCGTTGATTGAAAAATAAGCTTCCTGCAGGCATAATAAATGCCGTTCCGTCATCGTCCGTTGCCGTTCCGTTCCCGTTCTCGTCCCGGCCATTACGAATTGGCTCCCGACGTTACGCCCGTATGTTACAAATTATATATTCTTTTAAATCTAGTTATTTCTGGAAAATACAGAATAGGAGTGACAGAATAGAGAAAATCTTTTCCATTTGTTCGCGATCATACCTTTCGGGATCTTCAAACGGAAGAGATCAAAGACACTGTTAAGCCTTAGCAAAAGCCAACTGAGAATCCTTAGTAATTTTCTCATAGAGCATTGTAAACTAAACCAACACCTGAGTAACATGGATGTTAAGTCGTCGAATTAATGTTGCTTCTGTCAAAGGAAATGGGAAAAACTCCAGCATTTACAGAGAAAATGCGGCTCTCTATCACTAGAGAGTCTTCTCCTCCCGGTCAGGCCACAAATAGAATAGGAACTATTTTTTTTAACCCCAACTGAACTTCATAGAAGGAATATTATCAGGGGTTTTTATTTAATTTATCACAGAAGATGGCACCTTATTTAGTGGCAGTGATACAACACAACACTTAATCAGCTAATTCATTCCCACGATCACGAAATAACCGAATATTATTTCTTACTTTCTCTCAATTTCCCATCCACAGAAACTCACACACCTTGCCGAAAGAAATAACTAATTTTACCGTATTGAACAAAAAGCATAAATATAAAAAATGACGATAGATGCAGCCGATTGTCATGTCACTAAATTTAACCCAAGTTTCAGTTACTGAAAATTATTCGAAATTGAGAGGAAAAAATTCATCTACATTTCTACCACAGTACCCCCTAGGTTTATTTGAGCAAGTTATTCGATAAATTAATTATAATCCTCAGAGTATTCGCCAGATATGATCTATTATTTTACATACTCAACTTGTCTCTTGGGGAAAGAAGAATGGAATGGTCTATTATCAACGATTTAGGAAATAAAGGTCGTTCATCATACTTCATTGTCTTCGACTCAAACAACTTAAAAATTTCTTTGTAAACGTCAGAAAGAAGATAAGCTCTAAGATATCTCAAAGTAGTGATGCTTTTTCTTTCCTCCTTCCTTCTAAAAGAATCACTTCTAGTTTCTTCCTAAGACTAGTAGGTAAATTTGAACTAGTGCAAAGCATACTTAGCATTCAAAACAAATCTTCCTGTGGCATAAATGGGTTATCAGATATTTTTAAATAATAATATATACCAACCCCGTTTACTTTAGAAGTGTAATTCAATGTCTGTCGGGGCATATAGCCCGAGAAGTAGTTGTTGCTTCTTAGTGGACGATCTGCTCTTTGGAAATTAATTTTTCTAATTTTGTAAAGCGTTTAATAGTATTGAACTATTATTTTTTTTGACGTCTATAGATCACGCTTTACTTATATGACAATTATTTACAGGTAACTGTAATATTAACCTACTACTTTATGTGTGAATAACACCTTCGATATGGATTGCTTCTTGCAAAAAAAGAGTTTTCTCAAATACATGTATTAAATATATTTTAATTTCTTTTTATTTATAGGTATGGTTATTTTTTCAAATTTTCTTGTGGATTTCAGATTTTTTTTGTAACTTAAATTGTATCTCAATCACTCTCCTTTCTCATCCCTCTCTCATCTCTCATCTCTCTCTCATCTCTCTCTCTCATCTCTCTCTCTCATCTCTCTCTCATCTTTCTCTCTCATCTCTCTCTCATCTTTCTCTCTCATCTCTCTCTCTCATCTCTCTCTCTCTCTCTCTCTCTCTCTCTCTCTCTCTCTCTCTCTCTCTCTCTTATCTCTCTCTCTCTCATCTGATCTCTCTCTCATCTTTCTCTCATCTCTCCCTCATCTCTCTCTCATCTCTCTCTCATCTCTCCCTTATCTCTCTCATTTGTTTCTCATGTCTTTCCCATCCCTTTCTCATCCCTTTCTCATCCCTTTCTCATCCCTTTCTCATCCCTTTCTCATCCCTTTCTCATCCCTTTCTCATCCCTTTCTCATCCCTTTCTCATCCCTTTCTCATCTCTTTCTCATCTCTTTCTCATCTCTTTCTCATCTCTTTCTCATCACTTTTTCATTTCTTTCTCATCTCTTTCTCATTTCTTTCTCATCACTTTCTCATTTCTTTCTCATCTCTTTCTCATTTCTTTCTCATCTCTTTCTCATCTCTTTCTCATCTCTTTATCATCTCTTCCTCATCTCTCTCTAACCTCTCTCTAACCTCTCTCTCACCTCTCTCTCACTTCTCTCTCACCTCTCTCTCTCATCTCTCTCCCATCTCTGTCTCATCTCTTTCTCATCTCTTTCTCATCTCTTTCTCATCTCTTTCTCATCTCTTTCTCATCTCTTTCTCATCTCTTTCTCATCTCTTTCTCATCTCTTTCTCATCTCTTTCTCATCTCTTTCTCATCTCTTTCTCATCTCTTTCTCATCTCTTTCTCATCACTTTCTCATTTCTTTCTCATCTCTTTCTCATTTCTTTCTCATCTCTTTCTCATTTCTTTCTCATCTCTTTCTCATCTCTTTATCATCTCTTCCTCATCTCTCTCTAACCTCTCTCTCACCTCTCTCTCACTTCTCTCTCACCTCTCTCTCTCATCTCTCTTCCATCTCTGTCTCATCTCTTTCTCATCTCTTTCTCATCTCTTTCTCATCTCTTTCTCATCTCTTTCTCATCTCTTTCTCATCTCTTTCTCATCTCTTCCTCATCTCTTTCTCATCTCTTTCTCATCTCTTTCTCATCTCTTTCTCATCTCTTTCTCATCTCTTTCTCATCTCTTTCTCATTTCTTTCTCATCTCTTTCTCATCTCTTTCTCATCTCTTTCTCATCTCTTTCTCATCTCTTTCTCATCTCTTTCTCATCTCTTTCTCATCTCTTTCTCATCTCTTTCTCATCTCTTTCTCATCTCTTTCTCATCTCTTTCTCATCTCTTTCTCATCTCTTTCTCATCTCTTTCTCATCTCTTTCTCAACTCTTTCTCATCTCTTTCTCATCTCTTTATCATCTCTTTATCATCTCTTTATCATCTCTTTATCATCTCTTTATCATCTCTTTCTCATCTCTTTCTCATCTCTCTCATCTCTCTCTCTCATCTCTCTCTCTCATCTCTCTCTCTCATCTCTCTCTCTCATCTCTCTTATATCTCTTATCTCTCCCATCTTTCCTAATATGCTATGAAGGAATTGGAAGCGATCCCTTTACTAAATCCCTATGGATCTTTTTTTATTGAGAACAGTGTACATTTTAGAAATTATGTATAATATCACCTTTTATATTGAGCATTGAGAAAATGTTTTTTTTTTAATTAATTCTTTATACAAATATAATCAAATAGCTTCAGTAAAGTTAATTCTCATTTATTTTTCCAATAACTTCCAAAGAGGCTTTCTCCTTTGTAGTCAATTAACAAATTAAACACTTCTGTTCAAACCTGTGGTCTATCCAACACGTTATTTAATTATACTTGAGAGAGTGGATTGTGTCCAATTCTCAATTATCAGAATGTGTAAGTAGCGTTTGAGTTGAGTCCAGTTCTCTTTAGTGGTTTTTTGGCATAAAACAAAAGGCTCTAAACGTCCACCTACTTGAGGCAATTAATCAAATAACTTGATAAAAATACGACTCGAAAGGAAAGGGAAAATGAAAAAATTAGAGCGCGCGCTAGGGAAAAAGAAACACGTTTGATTTATAGATGGTGCATAATATTAGTGAGGGTATATTTAATTACTATAGTATAGTTGATGGTATTATAAAGACCGTTCCGGAAAATAAAACACTGTTAAAAGCACTGTATACTCATGATATATAGCGCCTCTTTTTATATTGTTAGCCATTAAAATAAAACAAATGTTCACCTCATTGTCACTATTGAATGAAATATACATAGGAGAATTTGAAAATTGCAACATTTAAAAAAGCCTGTAGAGGGTGCTCTCTAAAAGCCGTATTAGATGTTGCTTAGAGAAAAGAGTATTGTGGCACAATCTTTTGAAAAATGACGCTATAGTCGTTCTGATGAGTTATCAATAATTTTCTGTTAACAAGTTTCTATTTCTTCCAAGGGATAACTCATGCGCGCGATATGTGAAGTAAAGTCAATGGAGCATTGAACATTGTGAAAGTCTATAGCATAGTAAGGTAAAATATTCTTACAAATCTAATATGCAAATACATTGTTTTCGTGTATTAGCGAAAAGTACGCCTTCAATGTTTACAAAAGTATACTTTTCGAAGGAGTTAATACAGTATTCGCCAGCTAACTTGATGTCCTAAATGTTTTCTAGGGAGCTATTGACGCCGCCCATCCGATAACTGTAAACAGTGCCGTGCAAGTTCTGAGGATACGCTTTCTGTTGTACAATTAATAAAGTAAAGTCCGTCCGGAAATATATGATCCTAACTTTAATTCTTTGTTATAATTATTGGTATATTGATATTAATAGAAACGGATCTGCTTTATACCTGAATTCTGAGTACATAAATAATATTTTAACAATAAGGTACCCATTACAATAACATGTTATTTATCTAATTGAAGATTATAAAGTTAGGATCTTATATTTCCGGACGGACTAATTTCTTCCAGGTAGTAATGAGAATAAAAGAAACACAAGATAATGGGAAATTATTTAAGCTAGGTATATTTCTAAGAATAGGTATAAACAGTTTTTATCTTCACGAAGAATCTGACTCACTGCCGCTACTGGAATCACTTTCATCTAGAGTAATCACAAGAGGGTTGACGTCATAAAACATATCTGTTTGTTTTATAAACACTTTATTGTACAAAGCAGAAACAATAACTGTGTGAAGCTACGCTACTGAAAATCTTAACACCTGATAAGGTTCGATGCAATTGGCGTTTGTCAAAATTTTACCACCAATAGCAGCCGAGTAGGCAGGGCATTATTATTATGTCTTTCTTAGTTGGTAATTTCTGGGACATCAAGTTAGCTGGCGAATACTGTAAAAATGTTTTCCGTCGACCTTTACAAAAAATGATATTTCACGTATTAATTTCCGGATGAAAAACCGTATATTTTTGACGTCAAGTACTTTTCGTCCGCAAACACTTTTCATCAGCTGTGCTTACTATGATACGGCACGGTGCGAGAATGGCTGTGACAATTGTTTGTCAAATTAATTATTCACGAAATCCGCTAGATTTTACGTGTGAATAAGACCGTGGTGTGAATATTCATTCGGAAATTAGTATTTTTTGTAAAGATCGACGAAAAAATGTAATATGCACCTCGGTGAATAACTGTCTATTGTCTCAGCTGCTTGCTAGTCTCGGCTACGCCTCGACTATGATAGTAAGTTACAAAAATTTATGCTGAGGCATAATAATGTCTGGGCGCTAGTTATAAAACATTTATATACAATAAAAATGACCTAATTTGGTGATATGGCTTAATAGGGAGTTGTGGACGTAGTCGGGAGTAAGGGTCATAAACTATGTCTGGTTGTTTAACTTTAGTTTAAAAACTTTTTCCACGATCGAAGGATTTACGAGAATTTCCTTTCCAACAATTCCCCTTGGCTATGTGTACGTCTTTGAAAATATATAGGTATGAACGCTCGTATTTTCTAATAAAATGGCACGTGGAAATACACAAGTGTTATTGTTAATAATTTAAGAGCAGTATGTTGCACGAAACAAACTATGACATCGGTTGTCTTTTATTCCTATGCAATTATAAAGTGAGTAATAAAGGTTTTTAAAGGAACAGAAAGTGGAGAGCAACAAAACGTATACTATACTTCAATTTAAAGGTTTGCAACTAGTTTCGGTTAATTACCATCATCAGGCTATAAAGAAATAAAATGATGTTATATCTACTTAATCTGAAGATCTTATAAGGATGATGTGGATCATAAGGATTAATTAGATTATATAAAGTTCTAAGTTATAAACGTAACTAAGGTAAATGTACTAGTCCTTGACCTGTTAGTGCTAGTGCTTGACCTACAACGACAATCGTCCAACTTTAAATTGATTTAAAATATCTATAATAAGTATGAATAGTATTTTTTTGGACTTATTTATTGCTTAATTATTTGGCATTTAATTCATAGGGGATAAAATAATAAAAGCTATGTATACCATGTTAATTTCGACAATATAACAAATTACTGCAATGTATTAGTAATTGACCTAAATAAAAATAGTCGAGACTAGTGTTTGACCTAAAGAAACCCTAGTGAATTACCTAACTGTAAAATAAATATACTTAAGACCTACCTACACTTATTGTTTTGTATTTTTTGAAATTTTATGTTATCGGCATTGAAAGGTTGCAATCCACAGGTTCTGAAACCATTTGACAAAATTGAGTGCTGTAACAGGTGGACAATTAGATATCGGTTTTAGGAAATTATTCCATAAATATCAACGATTTATTCACTAACAAAAACTTAGAAATACAAAATGGTTATAAAAATGTAAAATAACGGCGATTGACAGACAATAAAAAGCGGGAATGAGAAAAGCCGGTAAATGAAAAAAGAGTTACAACGTAATCACTCTTTAGAACTAATTAGCACACTACTGCAACGGACAGTTCAAAGGGTAGGTAACCCAAAAAGCGCAGTTGTCACGTTGGTTTAATAAGAAGGGGATCTTGTTACAGTGCCTATTTTCCATAGAATTCATAGTTACTTTCAACAAAGAAGCAAAATGTTCGCGTGATAGACGTTCGCCATTATTTTGTATTCTCCAGTCATGCACCGTCTTCTTCCACTGATTTTTTAGAGGGTGGAAGAATGCCATATCCAAAGGCTGGAGAATGTGAGTAGAGTTTGGAAAAAGGCATGCCAGAATTATCCTATGTTTGGAGCAGAATTCACTTAGCGGTAACGACATATGCGATGCATGCCCATCCACGAACATAATTACGGGCAGATCCACTTTATTGTTGAGTAGCCAAGGATAAAATTGATTTGCAATGTATTCATAAAAAACCTCTGCTGTCATCCAGCCGTTATCCGTTCTACCCATCGCCCAATATTTCGGAAAGGTATTTACAACTTTTGTGGGTACTCTTTTAAAGCTATAAACTACCATTGTTGGAGGTAGCTGTCCTGCTGCATTGCATACAATTAAACTAGTAAGACACTCCTTCTCGACGTTATTTATGAAATTATAGACTGCCTTCTCACGCTTTTTAACGAGTACCCTATTTTCTTTAGGGCTTAGAAAAAAAGCAGTCTCGTCGCAATTGAATACGCGATTGGGGAAATCTAGAACATCAAGATGGTCATCAGTTTTCAGGTACTGGTAAATTTTTTCAAACCATATTTTTATCTTTGTTTTTGTTACCGAAGCTCGAGCCTTGGTTAGATTTTGAGAAATTCTAAGAGATACTTCGGGGTGTCGGTTGGAAAAGAGCTGGTACCAAGTTCGACCAGGCATATTATTTACGAAGAGATTTTCCCTTTTCATGTTTTTGATCAGAAGCTGGACGCTATCTAGTAAATAATCTTTCGTTGCTGGGAAGCCTCGATTTGATATATGAAACAACCATTCTAGTAACAAATTTTCTTCCGTATGAGACAATATAGACGATGGTCCCATTTTTCACTCTAAAGGAGTTATGCCTTTGTGTTTGTATATCAATGTAGTTTTAGGGATATTATACATTTTACCGGCTTTATATTACGACATTTCTTTGGCAACAGCCAACAGTGCATTTCGCAATTCTTCCTTAGAATACTGGAATTTTTTTTGGGCCATTCTGAAAAAAATATACTCAAGTGAGTACTTAAGTACGAATCAAAATATCAAATTCTAATGCAAATGCAAATATATCCCCTAGATCTTTTTTTATATCTAATAATTGACCGGTATTTGATTTAGTGTTTGACCCACCTAGTTAACAACTCGACACATTTAATTGTAAATATTAATTGTCGGTCAAACATTAAAATTAAAAAAACATCAACATTTTGTAATTTGAAACAATGAAACAAAATATTATTTAACGTTATTTATCTAATATTTTCAACATTCAACGTGCATATTGTACTTGCTTGCATTATTGACCAATATGAGTTAGTGTTTGACCTATTTTTGATCTAATATTTGACCTAGTATTATCCTTCCTTTTAAACATATAACAGTTAGTAAAAGTGTTGGTCAAACACTAAGCCAGATCTACTTTGTTAAGTTATTAATAGATTGGCTACAATCAAAAATTATTTTTTTTTAAATGTATAGAGTATTATACAGAATTAGATCAATCGTCAAATCATTAGTATCTGACCGAACGGACAATTATTGAATCTGAAGTATATTAGGCGGCACTAGTGTTTGACCTACATAAAAATATGGAAAAAAACTAAATTTAGTAGTAAAAACAAGTATCTTTAGTGAATTACATATGCTAAAATAATAAACAAGCCGTGGATTTTGGTTTTAGGTAAAAAAGAAACGATTAAATACTCACTTTATGTTGGTAGCAATGCTTAACATAGAACTAACGAAAATGCACTGAATCCGGCGGGACGTTGATGCACACTGTTTGGCATGCAAGTTACAAGGCTGGTATGGTAGGAGTCACCGTAGTAATGTTTTATAATTAAACTAATAACATGTAGGTGACACATCATGTATTGCCTATGAAATTATTACTTACGGAATTCTTAAAAACGGCTTTTATATTTAAAATAGGTCAATAACTAGTACTCGGACGCACACTAGTACGTTTACCTTATGTTCAATAAACTATTAAATGAAAATTGTGATTATTGAGAGAAATGATTTAGATAAACATAACAGTAGTAATGTAATAGACTTATACAGATTGCGAAAGTCCCTTTCGTACGCTGCGACTTATACAAGTACGACGAGGAAAATATGAGCAAAACTACGTGAAAGAGAGAGAAGACTTGTTAGCCCAACGATCATTCGTCCCCTCTACCAAAACAGTTGGGCGTGTATTCAGTCCCCTCCTATTTATTTTAACTGTTGTGTTGCCAAATGTACTTATCTGTAAAAATTATTCCTAATTTTTGTCTATCGTTGTTTTAAAATTTTCAAGGGCATTTCAAGCGGCAACAATGTTAAATACCAATAATTGTTACATCGAAAGCAGTGTACGGATTTTATTTATTGCAGATTGTAATTTGTCCAACTTTTTTCTTGAACTCAATTATTTTATTCTTATTTGTGTTTATTTTTCAAAAGTCAATATTACCAATCTCGATTTTCTCCCACTAAATACACCGTTATCTGGTGTTAAAAGTCAAATGCAAAATAAGTTATTTATTACTTAGAAAGTACCAAACATTCTAAACTGGCAACGCTGCAGCAGAGATTGACTTCCCACTCTGTGAGTACGTTCACTCTGGTTCAGTAGTTTCCCAACATGGAAGGAGTGAGGTTGTAAAAGAACTAAAAAAATACACTCGTCATTACGTAACATGTACATCTTAAAATTCATTTTTGCCAACTTGATCGTTTCTGACCAAGCTGACAATTAATTTCTAACTACAATAGGATATTATTTTAGCCATTGTAACTTGAAAATAAAACATTTATTCTTGAGATAAATGCTACTTTTCAAAAATCCCCAAAGAAAAAAATCATTTGGAGCTAGTTCAGGTGATCTTGGAGGCCATTTAATTGTACCATTAGTACTAATAATTCTGTCGGGGAATGTAAACCTTAAAAATTCCATTACTATCCTTGAATTATGGACTGGACAACCATCTTGTTGAAACCAAATTCTGTTGAGATCAACATCGGGTATAAGAAGAACTGCAGGAATTACATGATTTTGTAATAAGTCTAAATATTTGGCGGAATTTAAGTTCCCCTCAATAAAAAAAGGACCAATAATGGGTCACCTAAAATACCCGTCCAAACATTTAACTTCTGCGGATACTGTGTTCGGATTGGAATGCTTAGATGTTTATTTTCCCGAGACTAATATCTTGTGACGGATGGATTTTGATTTTGATGCAATGAAAAGCTTGACTCATCCGTAAATAAAATATTTTTTAAAAAGTTCTCGTTAGCATTTTGACGTTCCATCATTTCTTCACAGAAATCCATTCGTCTGATATTGTCCTCGGGAAAAATTTCCTGCGTTGTCTGAACCTTGTAACAATGGTACCCGTTCCGTTTTAAAATATTCTGTACAGTTCTCTTATCCATGTTGACCTCTTCAGCAATTTGTCTTGAAGAACATGGTTGTCCTGTTCCAACCGCTAAACAAACATTCAATTCTCTAGTTTGCCTTTCGTCGTTTATCGGACGTTTGATTGGATCTTCCGGCGGTTGGCATTTTCTACAGTATGAAACACATCCATATTTCTCGAAATTATTAATTATGTTGAAAATTGTGGTTCATGAAGGAATTGGGCGATTTTCAAATGCCACAATAAACAAATTGACTATTGCATCAGCCGAATCACCTCCAAAATACCATTTTATAATTTGCACTTTTTCGCAGGTTTTGTATTTTAATGTGGGCATTGCAAAATGTTTTATTTTCAAATACAACGGCTTGCGCTAACCAAGGTCTGTAGCGAAAAGATCACATACATTTAATTGTGAGTTCTCTATGTAAAGGACATTGTTGCCGGATGAAGGTGTTTAATTTTACCTAATAGTGTATCAGCTCGAAAAAAAGTTGACGATTACGTGACAAAAAATCATTTTTACAAATTAATCTGAGCTTCTGGCAACAGCGGTTGAACTAGTGGGGCGATGAATACACGCCCAACTGTTTTGGTAGCTGGGCTAACAAGTCTTCTCTTTCTTTCACGTAGTTTTGCTCATATTTTCCTTGTCGTACTTGTATAAGTCGCAGCGTAAGAAAGGGACTTTCGCAATCTGTATGTATAGATTATGCAACAAAATTTAACAGTGAAATATTCATTATTATGTTGAAGTTTTTACCTGGTACGAAATACTCACAACTTGATGTATTGTATAAGAATAAATTAAAAATGTTTTTATAATCATATAACTTTCAAGTCGATCGACCGTCTCTAATTTTAGATAAACGTAATTAGAGTTCATATTATTAACATGTGGAGCAATGGATAATTTGTTTGTTAAACAGTTTTTTAATACAGGAGAAAAAACTAACGGTAGGAAATTTTCCATATGCTTACTGTTAATTGATCAATTTTTTCTGCGGTTAAAAAGAAGAACATATTGACCGGTTCATTCTTGGAATATAACAACGCAAAGTTTAAGAAAATATGAATAATAAACATTCCGGAGAATCGATAAGAAACATCTTGCAGTACTGTACCCGAGTATAGTAGTACAATTTGAGCAGTAAATTCAAACGGAGAGAAAGTTAGCTCGAGCGATGTTGCCGGTTTGCAGTTTGTATCTTTATAGATACAATGTCGAAAATTATGGCGAATTATGCTAATGATACTATGGATATGAACCAACACTTTCAGGCGATATTGTACCACGACAACTACCATAAAATTAAATTAAAATCATGATACCCATAAACTGTACACACACGTTGTTTATGTCGTATATCTGTGGATTATATTGTAGTACCAGGGAAACGTTTGAAATTGAAACACCACACCATCTATTGAATACTCACACAATCTGGATAACAAAGGGCTTTTGAGTGTGGTGCTACATACTTAATACAGATGTCAATAGATTAGCCCACACCGCCACCGCCGACTTATTGAACTTATAAACCCTGTAATTTGCGTTAAAAAATATTGAGGGTCATTTATCGGAATAAGGGCTATCCTATCCCTCAAGTTGAACCAAGTAATATACATTGACAAAATTTCATTGAAATTGATTGAGAGGTCTCGGAGATGAGCGTGGTCGAACATAAAATGAAAATTGACGTTGGTATTATTAACAAAGAATCGGTTATTTGAATCAATTCATTGTTCATGTTGTTCCAAAATACTACAAACTAAAGTAAAAATATTTAATACCACTCACCCATTTCATAGAAAAGTATAAGTTTACCTGAAAAAAAAAGACAAATTAGTTATAAATATGTATATGAATGAAATTGAACTTTTCCATAAGCAAAAAAATACTATAAAACGAACTGCTAAGCGTACGTGTAGTAATAGTAGTTTTTCTACTACCGTGCGTAAAGTACAAACTTTAGACATACTATGGAGTGCGTAAGACTTCACACACTAGTGCGTAAATAAAAAGTTTCAATTTAGATGTAGTTATAGTCTTATGAAAATATACAGATCATTTCAATGAAAACTATCCACTCCACATAATTCTGAAGGCGTAAATTGTATAAAAAAATGAAAAAACACGTCAAAAATCATATAAAGGGGGACATCTTTTTGATCATATGTAGACGTTATAACTTTAACCCCCTCCCCCCTATGGTCACCACTCCTAATTTTTTAAATGGGAGTAAAAAAATATTGCATGTAATTCCGGTGTAAAGGCCTCTTTTGACTCATGTGATTGTCAATATTCACATTCGTCGAAAAAAGTGTTACTTTACACACTAGTTGCATAAATAACTATTTACAAGAGCGCAAAGATTGTGCACGCGCATTTAGGGAGTGATCCGAGTGGGAAAAGTAGCTTTGTACTCATTCTGTATACAATAGTTTTTCTACAACCACGCTATTTGAAGATAAAATATCCCAAAAATATATTTTTTCTGAAAATAATTTAATTTTCTGGTTTCTGCAATTAATAAATTTATGGTATTTACTTTGAAATATCAGGTAATAAGTTTTTGCCCTTTCTGCACTATACGGCGGTGTTTCTTTCCTTCATACCGATCACGATATTGGTCTTACTTGTTAAAATCGTAGAGTCCATTAAACTTTATTGCAATCTGCATGTAGCTTTCTGCCATAGAACTAGAGCGCCAGCTACACCATTACTATAAACGGTAGTAAAGAAATCGACTACTTAATCAGAATGGATGCATGATATTTTGTAGTAATACTTGCGCCTCAATGTTTATTTTTTATTTTTATACCTCGCAGAAAGAAAAATCTGCGAAGGTATATATTTATTTCAAAATTTATCAAGTATACAGAGTCTTTCATTAAGAATTGTCCATATAGTAACTGGGGAAACCTTAGCATACAATATGAAGATTCAACCTGAAATATTCCTCCTTATAAATATTTAAAATAATTTTTGTCCGTTTTGTTGACACCTTCAAATATTTATTATTCATACTTGGCAAACAGTTTACATTTATAAGGATACTTTAAATAGTAATAAAATATAGTTTTAATCGATTGCCAGAGACATGCAGTAGGGATAAATACTTACTTTTCCGCTCTACAATCTACGCCACTGTTGTATTATTTCAGCATGTTTTTTAATCCTTAGTTACGTTCTATGTAAATATCCACCTCTTGTCTTAATATTAAATCTCAACAGAGGCCGGATAAGGAAAGTGACAGGATTACCCACCGGTCACTGTACTCTAAGGAAACACATGCATACAATTGGCATATATAGGAATGAACCTATCAGTCGGTTGTGCAAGGATGAGGAGGAAACATCCCCACACATAATCTTCGAATGTGAAGCACTCTCTCATTGGAGATATAGACACCTAGGAATAGACCGCCAAGGCAGTTCTCCAAGAAGGACCTAGTGAAAAGACTGTGGAGCCCGATAAGAACTACTGGTCTCTTCACATAAACGGTACAACCAAGGGCGCAAAAATCCTAAATCTTGAGGTGCCGAGGATTCGAAGCCTCAGCCTAGTGGTACCGAACTAATAAATCAACCTCATGGGCAGTTACGGCGCGAAAACGCTTTATATTGTTGTCACTTACTCCAATTATTCTTCCAAAATTGTTACCAAGTTCTTAGAGAGTCTGTTACGACAAAAATTCATGTAATACGGTTTATATCTAAACCAACAGACTTGATGACTTCATGACTGAAACTCGAAAGGGATGAATAATTGATAACTGAATGTTGTTTTTTATTATAATTCACAATTTGTATAAATACTTTTATATTATTTAGACAAAAGATGCTTTTTCAAAAAACTGCATTTTTTCATGGATTCTAGCTTTCTACTCACTTCATACAAAATATTTTATCATCACAAAAAAATCATGGATCTAAATCTTGAATCCCCGGTTACACAATGACACACGCACGTCTGATGATTTAAAGCCAGAGAAGAAAAGAAGCGTATTTTTTACTTCTCACATATTCAACATCTCCCTCATAAATTTTAAAAAATTTCCGGCCGAGATACTACGACTCTTTTGAGTCCGTCAAACCTCGGAAGCGACTTTATTACAAAAAAGCGGGAAGAAAAATCAACAGGGCCGGGTTGGGTATAATGTCATCTTAAATGATTTATTTGTTGAAATTGTTTTGTAAAATAGGCGATTTTTATGATTTATGATTTTTATGAAAATAAAAATCTAGATTAGATGAGGTACCTATGGTCTATTCCACTGCAACTTTTTCAGGTCTATTATGTAGTCCTTTAAATCTAGATTACATTCACCAGCTCAAATTTTCATTATTTAGCTCATCAGCCTCGAGACTGAACCTTTCATGTATTTTTTGGCCGGTAGCTTCTCATCGCTTAGTTCAAGATACCGCATATTCGCAAGACAGTCGCGCTGGCATAGGGTCTGTTCTGCTAAGACTGAATTTGGTTCAAAAAATATTTTAAACTTAATACATAAAAACTAGGCTTCGCTTCTCTTCGCCTCGTTTCACTTTTCCGCATGCTTCTACTTTACCGCACGCCGCGCGGAAAAGTTGCACGCAAGGTATTCTTCAGTTGTCATATTAATAAAAATATATGCAAAAAGAGGTCTTGAAAAAAATACCACTATTTTTAGTGTAGGAGAGTAGGGGAAGGTGTCTTATAATGACATACTTTTTATAAAAAAAATCATAATTTTTTTGTATTGCTGTATTTTGAAAATATTGTCACAGAATGGCAAATAAAAATGAATAATCCTTAAATGTCCTAAAGAAAAACGTAATATAATGAAAAATAAATCGAACATAGACCTAAAATGTTATTAGTTGAACCATGTCATTTGAGACACTGTGGGTGTCCAAAATGACATACTATCAAAATATTAGTAAAAATTAATTGCACAAGTCACAAATAAATGTCTGATTTTGGAGTTGAATCTGTACATTCCAAATGAGCCCACAACTGACACAGCATACACTGGATCCAAGTTTCCTTAGATTTTGATGCCCTAAATAACCCATTGCAATAAATGCAAGACGCATCAACTTCATCATCAGTCTCTTGAAAGGGTTCACTTTCTTCATCTGTCTCATCTTCAATTATTGCCTTGGGACTCGTTTTTGTAGTTTGATCACGCAAATTCATATGTAATTTAGAACAATGTGCTTCCGACATGTTTTGTTCTTTAGAGTTGTCACAGGAAATCTTCTTTTTAATTTTCCGTGCGTCAATTTTTGATTTTTTCTTTGCTTGCTCTTCGTTTTTATATTTCAATTCCTCAAGATTCGGAGAACATGTTAGGACTGCATACTTTTTTGTTACATTCCTTTTTCTTGATTGATATATTGCTTTTGGAGGTGGAGATATTTCTAAAAATGGCACCTTTGCGACTACTGTCTTGTCTTCTTCATTACTATTGGAAGTTCAGAAACGACATCTGGTTGATTTTCTTTTTCTGTTTGATTGTCATCGTGAAGCTGCTCCCCAAATGGATTCGGTGTTTCAGCCTGAGTATCTTTAGTGCAATATCAGTTGTGTCCGCTGGTACAGAAAGGTAATCGGGAGAAATGATGGAATTAAATGGACTGATTCCTGTTTTAGCAAATCCGCTCAATGCATTTTGGATTTTGGCTGCTTTACCATAAGCTTCAGAAAAGATTTCACTCACTTGGTAAGCTGTAATGACACGACCTGGATGATTTTTCATCCAAGCCTGATTGTAAAACGCCTTTAGGGGTCCAAAAAAACTCACATCAAGCGGCTGCATACGGTGGGTGCAATGTGCTGGGAATGATGTTATTCTCTCTTCAAAACGACACAGCTGCTAAGGAGATATGGCTTACATGACCATCAAGCAGAAGGAGTAATTTATTCTCCGGAGAGGGATTAGCATGTTTGCAAAAATGTTATAGCCATTGAACGAAGAGTTCTGAGTTCATCCAACCAGACTCTTGGCACAAACCTAAACTTCCAGGTACAAGCCTGATTGTAAAACGCCTTTAGGGGTCCAAAAAAACTCACATCAAGCGGCTGCATACGGTGGGTGCAATGAGCTGGGAATGATGTTATTCTCTCTTCAAAACGACACAGCTGCTAAGGAGGTATGGCTTACATGACCATCAAGCAGAAGGAGTACTTTATTCTCCGGAGAGGCATGTTTGCAAAAATGTTTCAGCCATTGAACGAAGAGTTCTGAGTTCATCCAACCAGACTCTTGGCACAAACCTAAACTTCCAGGAGGTGCTTTATCAAGAAGTTCATGTTTTTTGTTTTTTCTTGAAAAGATCAAGGCTGGAGGAATATAGTTACTTGTTGCACTCATGCAACATACAACTGTTACATGCTGGCCGCTTTCTTCGCTTGTCAGGGATCCTACTTGTTCGCGCTCAGTTGATGCCAATATTTTCGGAGGTTTCTGGACAGTAGACAGTCCAGTTTCATCCATATTGTAAATCTTTTCAACAGTGATTGATTTCTCTTGTAGAACAGAATCTAAAACCTCAAAATGTTTGGAAACTTGAGGCTTCTTAAAAGCTCGTGTCCTGGCTGCTGAAGTGGGTTCTGGCCGTCGTAGAGATGTGTCGGTATTTCTTTTGCGAAATCCTCTGTGCCACTCTTTTCCCGCGATTCCTTTTTCACGGTTTAATCTATGATCTAGTTTATTTTTTTCCGCAAACTCATAAGCTAATTGTCTCACTCCGGTTGTGGTTAAACCAAACAATCTAGATTCAAGATATTTTAGGTGTTTTACCAATTCTTTCTCTGTTTGGGAATCAAAAGTTGTTGAAAATCGGCCCAGACTTTTCTCTACACCTTTAACTATTTTATTCTTATTAGCAGCTCTACGTCTAAGAGTTGCTTGGGGAACTTTATACACTTTAGATGCTTTTAGCCATCCCATTCTCTTTTCTTGTACATCTTTTATAGCTTGCTGCATAGATGCTACATCCCAGGACTGTCTATTAGTCTTTCTGACGTACCTTCCAGCCATAGTCATAGATTGTTTGTTACTGTGTGTGTCATTTTAGGACACTTTCCCCTATACAAAAGGCGTAAAATGCATTTTTGTCTAAATCCAGTAATGCTAAAATTGCTAAAAAAACTAAATGTTGGCGTTACGAATCATACCGTTACGAAGAGCTGTAGTTACGAACTGTCGATGTTACGAATTGTCGCCGTAACGAATTGTCCGTTACCATTTCTGGGGTTACGAACTGTCGCGTTACGATTTGTGTTGTCACCGAAGAATTTGGCCTCAGATCTCATACCAATGTTTGCATTTTACATTTTTTGTCATATTTCTGTTTTTGTGAATTTTGATATTTTCAAACTTCAATAAATTACTGCTAGCTCTTCTTTTTTTTGTTACTAATCACTGGAATTTAGCGTTGGTAAACTAATTTCAGGAGCTTGATGGTAATGAAACTGCGAGTAACTAAACAACTATTTTAATTAACCAGACTTGGTATTCTCGGTTGGAGCCTCTTTAGAGGTAATTGTGTTTGACGTATCTAAACTTGTTTGAAAACAAATAGTTGCCAAGAGTGACCGAAAGATGTATATGAATTATGTGTATTTTTATTGTCGTAAGAAATGCCCAATTAATTTATTTTTTTCCTATATTTATTTCGAAAATAAAAAGTAAATCATTTCCTAATGAAATACCGAATTTCTATTATTTTTCCAAAATCATTAAAGACATAAAAATATATTGATACGGTGACTATAAAATGTTAGTTAACTAATTAGGTAACAATTTTTGATAAAGTTTTTGGCTAGATGCTTCCATAGGTAGGTACTGAATAAATTAACCGACTTGGTTTTACATTGGATCTCACTACTTTTTGCAATTTTTTTACATGTCATGTTTTTGATGGGATCCCATTTATTTTTTTAGGTAGTCCTCATTTTTGACTTTGGGGTACTATTTCTTGTGCGTTGGCTTGCTCCCTGTCTCTGTGGGCTTTTCTCAGACGAATTTATGTATGGGCGGTGCATCCTTTTAATTCTATTGTATTCAGAAATTGCTGATTCCTTAGCTTAAATACTATCACCGAAGTCAACATTATTCAGATGTAAACCGCCCAAACTTCACTATTTACCCAACTATCTATCTATTTAGGTAGTGTATGTGACGAAAAATCAACAAGCTCATTCAACATAATTTTTCCATTGCAACTTCTGAAAGACCACATCAAATTTGAACGGTTTGCAAAATTTTATAATTTCCTGATATTACCAAGCCATTGTAACGTCACTGGCTCTCTTTATCGTACTATATGTGATTATTTTAGTTTACTTCGTGTTTGACATGAAAATTGAGTTTATGTTATGTGAAAACGAACCTATAAGGATTTTTTACAATCCGGCGTTGCGGCGTGCGACACAGACATCGCTGAAATATCACAAACGACGGATTTCAAGTGTGATCAACAGCTGATAGATTTTATTCGTACTTTTCCTGTTCTTTGGAAGGTCTTCAGTATCTTGAAAGTTCTATATTGTCTAGCAATCTTATCTTTGTAAGATGTTCTTCTCATTTCACAAAGAGTTCAGGAGCCAGTGACAGATTTTCATGTTTCAAGTCCCTCCCAATCGAAAATTCGTGAAAAGCACTAGGGACTTATACTATGAATACTCGCGACCGTCAGCTGCGACTCCGTGGGTGGGGCGGGCAGTGGCAGCCTCCCACACATGGAGAAAAAAAGTTTTTTCAGTTATTTCCTCCCATTTGAAAACTTGTCAGATTATAGTTTACCTAATATTTTGAAGGAAAAACAAAGTCAGCTGACCATATACGTCAGCTGGCTGCGTGAACATGAAAAAAAATTTATATTTTCAATAATTTCCTCTCAACTAAAAATTTACCTGGTGATCGTTTATATGCTACTATGAATGAAAATTAATGTCAGCTTGCTGTATCACAGTGGAAAGTTTGTCAGCTGGTACCTTGAAAGATGTAACGCAGCAGCATCTATCACCTACTGAGTCTTATCAGCTGACGACTTTTCCCTTGACTTACAGCTAGCTGATTTTTTTCATTATTTACTAGAACATGTTAACAATCCTCTTATAAATGTTTATCCGGGAGGAAGTAACGTTTCTTAAGTTATTCGGCAGTATGCTTGATTTGAGTGTTTTGATAACACATATGAAGTTTAATAATGGAGGAAATGTTGGTATGAGTAAGTTTCGCTCGAGAGGAAATAATTGACCGAAATTGTACCTGGCTCCTGGTCTAGAAAGGGAAAAGTACGAACACAATCCATCAGATGAATTATTAAAGTAAGGTACAAAATTTAAAAAGGAAATACTACATAAATAGTTGAGATTTTAAATACTGCATATTTCTCAACTACACAAGTCACGAAAAATACTAAATTTTTGAACCCAGCACACTTCACTCGGTTTATAACCGCTAAATTCTTATCATTTCCATTAGCGCCATTTCGGTGAATCTTCGAATTATAATTTGCTGTTTACAGGAGGACATTTTTTCAACTTGTCCCTCATTCAAGACGATTCTCCTTCCTTCTACCCTCCATAATTACTTAGTAAAGAACTGCTTAATGCATCGCGTACATGGCAACACTGAGAAAATCTAGTAACTTATTAGTGACTTTTCAGATTTGGCTTTGTATCGAGTGACTGTTAGCTTTCACCCGCGTCAAATGCGAACGGTTAACCTTTAAATAGAAAGAAAACAACAAACTTCAGGAATCAGCAATGGTTATCAAATGACCAGCGCAGGCACAAAGCCGAAGTGCTGCTAGCAACTGATTCTTGAGAGATTCGCTGTTGTTTCTGTAATAATAGTTGATCATTTGGTCTTGTAGGTTTCCTTATTTTGTGCTATTTTACTTGAAAATCAATTCGAAATTTCGGAGCTTCCTCTATCAATCCTGAAACCGGTAAACAACATTTTTTTGTCACTCGAAATCTTTGATAAAAAGGAAATTCCTTTATGTCATTGAAATGATCAAAAAGCGGTGCAACGCAAACTAGTCTTTTTAAGATTACTTTATTTCAAAACTGTCTTGAAGTAAACGGTGCAAACGGGCATAATTCAATTTGTATAAAACGGCAAGCTTGGGGTTAACATTGAAAATCAAATTTCTTGATGATTTATGGACCAATTTTAATTCTGAAAAATTTTTCAGATATATTATGGAGAGTTGCATTTAAAATTATAAAAATATATACAAAATAGGTGCTTTTGGTTGTCACCCAAGGGGTAAATATTGAAGAGCATATTTTTCTGTCATATTAAAGTGTCTCCCGAATGGTAAAGAAAAGCTTTTGTTCCATTCAAATATCATCAGATAAAGCATAAGGGTTCAGCCATGAAAAAGTTAAGTTACAGGGGTATCTTTTTTTAATCGACGTGCAGTTTCTGCTTCTGCTCGACTTGGCGAGGACACTACCCTGTTTCCATATTTGAATTTCAGAATATGCTTGTGGAATAAGGAGTATCGAGAATCGAAATGTATAGCCATGAGGTTTGTTCCAATTGGCCTTTAGGAACCGTTTTGGAATCGTATCGAGTACTGTATAGTGCGCAAACTCGAATTAGGGATGGACACCTCAACTTTATCACCCATTCCAGAAGGTAGTTTTTGTACCGTCCCAAGAACGATACTATAATCTGTTGGAACGCGAAAGAAATACAGCACTTGCGCGAACGATACCTATAAAGGTTCTATCGCCAGTTAGAACGAAGCTATAGCCGAATTTAAAAGGTGGAGTGAAGAAATAGATTTACGAGTAGGGAAGAAAGATGGAGTCAAAAAGTAAATGAAAAAAAAAGAATAGGAAATAGTTGAAGGATAACCGTATATTGGAATAATGTTAATAAAAATGAAAACTATGTTAGCAGTTATGCAAAAGTTATAATAGTAAGAGTCGATAGATATGTAAGTTGGATTAGATTAAACCTTTTCCGTCTTCTTAAACTCAAGTTTAATCTGAATTACAAAATAGTAAGCAGAGCAAAACAGTCCGAAAGGAGATTTATATTCATGAGTTCTTAAATAGCTACATTTAAATTTAGACTCCGGGAGTTGAATGTAGAATGGGTATGTTTTATTATATCTTACAGAATCATGGACGTTCAGACCCTCGTCCATGAATGGAATAGACGCATTCTAGATTCAAAATATTGTTTATATCGAAGAATAAATATATTATTCTAACGCTTTAAAGCAAAGTTTTGAAAAATATTTTTCAAAAACACTGACCGTTCAACTAAGAAGAAACGCCTACTTCCCGGGCTGTATGCCCCGACAGACATTGAATTACACTTCTAAGTCAAACGAGGTCGGTATGATCTACAAGATTTAACCAACCATTTTGGTTTGCAATAAGAAGGGACAACATAACATGCAGACCTGTTTCGGCGTAATTGCGCCTCATCAGTACATCAGTACAAGGTATATGTTATCGTCCGAGAGCTCCAAGAGCTATTGTCACAACTTTAACATTTATGTTACTGTATTGATTGTGATTTTAGTGTTGTAAGTTCTAGACATACTAATCAAGAAAATAGATCTACTAGATAAATAAAAATTTGCAAAAGTAATCGTTTTAGTTCATAAAAGAAAAATGTAGAAAGAAAATAATTTATTGAAAATCAACATTCAAGTACGTATTATTACCAGCACTGAAAAATTTAGGCTATGTTTTATTCATGAACCGTTAAACACAAAATTACTATATAAATTTATGTTGCGTGAGAGCATAGCTTCTCGATAACTGTTTATTAATATTAAAAAAGAATACTACATCAGTTAGTCTAATGTATACTGGCATAGACAATAATGGTAACTGCAATAGAAAATAGATGATCGTTAAAATTAGAATGTGAAACGTGAGGTCTTTGACGTTTACCGAAACATGATAAAATACTATACCTACAATTTCATAGAGCAAAACATTTAAGCAGCTAACACAAAATGATAAGTCGGTCCTGAAAATAAAGAAGAAACCAGAAGGATGTGTACCCGAATAGAACGAGGCCAGAGGACAAATATTTGCTTGTAGTTAGGGATGTGTTTGTGTTCACACATGACATAGCCGCCTTTGATATCATCGATCTAAGGTAGGGGTAGACTGCACAAGTGCACAAACTGGAAAGGCCGCTTATATAAACTTTGTAGAAACTGCAGGCGTTTATAGGTATACAAGTTTTCTCAAAAACACATTAAGTTTCTTCACATATTAGGTAATGAGCATATGTCAAGGATTTTTCTCTGTTTGTCAAAGGAAATTCAATAATTTTAATTTTTCGCTCATATTATTCAAAATATTTGAGATAAGTTTCCGATTGATCATATAAGCTTTATTCACCAGTACCTATTGGTTTTAAGTTGGAAATATGAAATAAAAATGAGACAAATGAAACTTTCAAAAACTAAAATTGAAATTTATAGTCTCGACCTTCAAAAATGGATATGGAGGAACAATATTTTACAATTAATTGGTATCAAAGAATTTTATTAGGAATTTTTTTGTGAAAATCTACAGTACCAAATTCACATTGCTTGATAAAAAAATCTACGAGATTACTTATTTTCTAGAAGTATGCCATACATAACTATATGCTGCTATTGACAACACGTGCGACCTTTTCATATCTTTTGTGGTCTTTTGAATCTAGATTACATTTTCCAGCTCGACACTTTTAATGTAGCCAATCAGCATCGAGACTGAAACTCATGTAGTTTTTTGCCGGTGGCTTCTCATTGCTTACTACAAGAAACTGCTCATTCGCTTGTCAGTTGCACTGGTGTGGGATGTGTTCGGTAGTTTTCTCTTGCACATGGTTTGCGTGTCCATTAAGCTCACAGTGCTCCGTTAGAATACCTACTACGGCTTTGACAGTTTTCCCTGCGGTAAATTCTGACGAATGTCCTCTAATAAACTGTTTCACCTGTTCGTCCACCATTCTAGAGATTTATGTAGCCATGTTTATTGTCGATTTTGCGATGCTTTAGAAGGGTTCCAGTCCAATGGATGGCATTGATGCGCATTGTCTGGCAATTCAACTCGCCTTTTCGTGGCGCTTCGAGCCCTCGTGATCTGGTACCCTAACTACCGAGACCTTGTAACGGTCTCCGAGTGCGCAATCACATAGTAGCTTAGAATTGACCTCTATGGAATCGAGTGCTGGTGAAGCACTGGTGAATCACCATACCTTCCTCTTGAAAAGTTGTGACGTCCTCAGATAGGATTATTCGAATAGTTATCCTTTGTTTTAGCCCTTCAATTTTTGCTCCTACGCATAGCTCTGCTTTGGAGCTGTCCTTATAACAGGTAGCCTCAACCTGTATGGGTAAACCTTCCTTACAGTCTTCCTTATTAAAGCTACATCTGTTGGCTTTTGCATCATTGGATTGTCTCATTGAGTCATCTGCTTTCAGTTCCTCGATGACCTTTCGATAGTCATCACTGTGCGTTTGGTTTGTGTGGTTGACTTTGAAGTAGTCTACGCATAACAATTTTCTCATGAATTTCTTTACATACTTCCAGGTTTCGTTGGTCTGTACAATATCGATATCGCAACATTGTCATGAGATTGGTCATTCATGAATAGCATGACCATCATCAAGGTTTTGCATAAAAGTCTGACCGTAAAAATGAACTCACGTTTAAATTGATAAGCATCCGAACATGGAGGGAATAATGATCTCTTTTGCAGAAGAGGTCAAGTACCTAGACAGGAGACTCACGTGGAATGGCATATATTACCTCAAAAGCAACAAGGGCTCTCGGGGAGTTCTGCAAGATTTTTGGGAAAACGTGTGGTCTGAAACCCAACTCGTCATATCTAACGGTTGTCAGACCAACCATTACCTATGCTGCGCTGGTTTGGTGAAACAAAACAACGCAACAAATGACAAAAACGGAGTTGTAAGAAGTCCATCTACATGTACGGAGAATTGCTCTAGAAAAGGCATACAGGCTATCTAAGGCTAAATCTTTGTAACCCGAGGCGATTTAACCTCTTGGGATAACAAGGGTTGGAGCAACGCAATCCATGAAGATGTCCACGGATTTTATGTCTGCAAAACACGTTAGTCGTAGTTATCAACGAACATGAGTTAACATATGAGGAAATCGCTCTATTTACGGCAGGGTTCAAAAACAAACGTAGTAGTATGAGTATTGGTCACAGGATATTAACACCCCAACAATAATAGATTGTTGTGCTCGAAAACGCCTCAACTCAACCAGAATATTTATTGCGTCTGGTAGCCAGGATCCTTTAAAGACTTTGAAGTCTACAACTTATGAATCTAAAACAGTCTAGAACTGCAAATAATCCCTTAAGCAGCTGACTAGACACAACAAAGTAACTCTGTTATGGGTGCTAAGGTGCAAGAAGTCCGAAAATGGGAAAAGAACTTGGTGTAGTCTACAAAATACATCCCCCGTATTATTAAAATGAAAGTTTCTATATAACGTGTAATCACACATAGTGCAGACGCGAAGTATTTTTGTAAAAATTGAGTTTCCAAGGCAAACATGGTAAGTATTTATTTATTTATTTATTTATTTATTTAGGTAAGTATTATAGAGAGTAGAGAGGATGGCAGATGCTTTGAATGTGGGATAAAGGGGCATAAAGTAGCAGGATGTAAGGTGAAGAGAGTCAAGGAGAGGAGTAAGTGCTGGCTATGTAAGAGCGAGGATCACATGGCCAGAGACTTTCGGCAGGCCTTCCTTTGTAGGGTATGTGGGGAAAGGGGACACAAGCCAGGGGAGATAGAATGTAGTAGGGGAAGGAAGGGAGTAGATGAAGACGATGGAAAACAGGACCTCTGGATCCCTCAGAGGGGACGAGTCTGGTCAAATAGGAGGAAGAGGAGAGCAGTGCGCGGGAAGAAGGAATGTAGGGGATGGATGAAGGGTGTTGCAGATAAATTTAGGGAAATGCAGGATAGCGCATGATATATTGGATGAAGTGATTTTTAGGAGTGGATGTGGTGTGTGGATCTGAGGTAAATACTAGATTGGATTATGGATGATACAGGAGAGGCAGGAATAAGAGTTGTGGGAGATGGACTGAGGGCGGATGAAGTGAGGAAAGGAAACGGATTGGTGGTAGTGCGAATGGGAGACATGGTGGTGTATAGTGCGTATATAATCCCAAATGCCAGCCTGGACGAATATGAGAGGAGTATGACAGGATTGGAGGACAATCTGAGGGTGTCAAAAGGTAGAAGGAGGATCATTAGGAGAATGGTGACAGGGGACTTCAATGCTAATGGGAGAGGGAAGAAAACGGACAGGAGAGGGGAGATCCTGGAGGAAGTGTTGATATCCAACGGGCAAGGAGCTACCCGTTGGACGTGATGGCTAGAACCAGAAATAAACGCTGGAGGGGTGCGACCAGAGAGGAGGTACAGGAATGGATGAAGAAGGAAATGGAGAGAAGGTGGGAGGAGTATGAGGGGGCGCTAAAAGCAGCGATTGGGAATAGGAGATATTGGATGGACCGGAAATTCGGGGAGGTGAACTACTTCTTGACACAGGTGTTCACTGGACATGGGTCGAGGGTAGGGTACGAGAAAGGTGCGAGAAGAGTGAAGTGGAGGATGATGTGGGACATGTTTTTAGATGCTGGAGGAACGAGGAAGTGCTGAAGAAGTTGGAGAGGAAACTAGGGGAGGCGGTGTATTGGGAGAGCATGGTGGAGATAATGTTGAGGGGGGAAGAGGAATGGATGGAGGTAAGTAGCGTAGTAGAGAGCATGGTTAGGGGGAGAGAACGACTGGATATGGCATGAGAGGCAGGGGTAGGGATGGAAATATTTTGCGATACAAATTGATTTTTTCTAACTCCCTTAATCCTTGGAAATATGGACTCACATATCACTTAAATATGTAAAATTGTCCCCTCTATCGACTGGTGAAGACTAGAACGTTCTATCTATCCTATTAGTCGAGTTATGAGTATTTTTTGTTTTGAAAAGTGGATTTTCGAAAATTTCATGACTCTATTTGAAGGCGAAATAATGATTTGATCACAAAACTGATTGTGCCAGTCGATTTTTCGGCCCAAAAAACCCCCCTCTACGAATTTTTAGCATTTTTTATAATTTTTTTGTCGAAAATTTAGAACAAAGGGGTAGGTATGGAAATATTTTGCGATACAAATTGATTTTTTCTAAGTCCCTTAATCCTTGGAAATATGGACTCAAAATTCACTAAACGATGTAAAATTGTCCCCTCTATCGATTGGCGAAGACTAGAACGTTCTATCTTTCTTATTTGTCGAGTTATGAGTATTTTTTGTTTTGAAAAGTGGATTTTCGAATATTTCATGACTCTATTTGAAGGCGAAATAATGATTTTATCAGAAAACTGATTGTGCCAGTCGATATTCCGGCCCAAAAAACCTCTCTTTACGAATTTTAAGCATTTTTTATTTTTTTTTGTCGAAAATTTAGAACAAAGGTATGGAAATACTTTGAGAAACAAATTGGTTTTTTCTAACTCCCTTAATCCCTGGCAATATCGACTCAACATTCACTAAAATATGTAAAATTGTCCCCTCTATCGATTGGTGAAGACTACAACGTTCTATCTGTCCTATTAGTCGAGTTATGAGTAATTTTTGTTTTGAAAAGTGGATTTTCGAAAATTTCATGACTCTATTTGAAGGCGAAATAATGATTTGATCACAAAACTGATTGTGCCAGTCGATTTTTCGGCCCAAAAAACCCCCCTCTACGAATTTTTAGCATTTTTTATAATTTTTTTGTCGAAAATTTAGAACAAAGGGGTAGGTATGGAAATATTTTGCGATACAAATTGATTTTTTCCAAGTCCCTTAATCCTTGGAAATATGGACTCAAAATTCACTAAACGATGTAAAATTGTCCCCTCTATCGATTGGTGAAGACTAGAACGTTCTATCTTTCCTATTAGTCGAGTTATGAGTATTTTTTGTTTTGAAAAGTGGATTTTCGAAAATTTCATGACTCTATTTGAAGGCGACATAATGATTTTATCACAAAACTGATTGTGCCAGTCGATTTTTCGGCCCAAAAAACCCCCCTTTACGAATTTTTAGCATTTTTTATAATTTTTTTGTCGAAAATATGGAAATATTTTGCGATACAAATTGATTTTTTCTAACTCCCTTAATCCTTGGCAATATGGACTCAAAATTCACTAAAATGTGTAAAATTGTTCCCTCTATCGATTGGTGAAGACTAGAACGTTCTATCTTTCTTATTAGTCGAGTTATGAGTATTTTTTGTTTTAAAAAGTGGATTTTCGAAAATTTCATGACTCTATTTGAAGGAGAAATAATGATTTTATCAGAAAACTGATTGTGCCAGTCGATATTTTGGCGCAAAAAACCCCTCTTTACGAATTTTAAGCATTTTTTATTTTTTATTGTCGAAAATTTAGAACAAAGGGGTAGGTATGGAAATATTTTGCGAAACAAATTGCTTTTTTCTAACTCCCTTAATCCTTGGCAATATGGACTCAAAATTCACTAAAATATGTAAAATTGTCCCCTCTATCGATTGGTGAAGACTAGAACGTTCTATCTGTCCTATTAGTCGAGTTATGAGTAATTGTTGTTTTGAAAAGTGGATTTTCGAAAATTTCATGACTCTATTTGAAGGCGAAATAATGATTTTATCAGAAAACTGATTGTGCCAGTCGATTTTCCGGCCCAAAAAATCCCTCTTTACGAATTTTAAGCATTTTTTATTTTTTTTTGTCGAAAATTTAGAACAAAGGTATGGAAATATTTTGAGAAACAAATTGCTTTTTTCTAACTCCCTTAATCCTTGGCAATATCGACTCAAAATTCACTAAAATATGTAAAATTGTCCCCTCTATCGATTGGTGAAGACTAGAACGTTCTATCTGTCCTATTAGTCGAGTTATGAGTAATTGTTGTTTTGAAAAGTGGATTTTCGAAAATTTCATGACTCTATTTGAAGGCGAAATAATGATTTTATCAGAAAACTGATTGTGCCAGTCGATTTTCCGGCCCAAAAAATCCCTCTTTACGAATTTTAAGCATTTTTTATTTTTTTTTGTCGAAAATTTAGAACAAAGGTATGGAAATATTTTGAGAAACAAATTGCTTTTTTCTAACTCCCTTAATCCCTGGCAATATCGACTCAACATTCACTGAAATATGTAAAATTGTCTCCTCTATCGATTGGTGAAGACTAGAACGTTCTATATGTCCTATTAGTCGAGTTATGAGTATTTTTTGTTTTGAAAAGTGGATTTTCGAAAATTTTGAAGGCGAAATAATGATTTTATCAAAAAACTGATTGTGCCAGTCGATTTTCCGGCGCAAAAAACCCCTCTTTACGAATTTTAAGCATTTTTTATTTTTTATTGTCGAAAATTTAGAACATAGGGGTAGGTATGGAAATATTTTGCGAAACAAATTGCTTTTTTCTAACTCCCTTAATCCTTGGCAATATCGACTCAAAATTAGGGCTGGGCGATTATCAAAAAACATAATCGATTATATAAAATAATCGATTATTTTCGATTAATCGATTAATTGATTAATCGAAAAAAATCGATTAATCGAAAAAAAAAACGATGAATCGAGAAAAAAACGATTAATCGAAAAAAAAACGATTAATCGAAAATAATCGATTCATCTAAAATAATCGATTAATCGAAAATAGTCGATTAATCGAAAATAATCGATTGATCTAAAATAATCGATTAATTGAAAATAATCGATTAATCGATTAATCGAAAATAATCAATTTTCGATGATTCGAAAATTGATTATTTTTCATTATTCTTGATAACGGCAGCTGGACCGCTACAGAAACTTTAAAAATAGAGTTTCAACAAACATCGTGATCAAGAACTATTATATTTAACTAATTTTTTTCCCTAACTCACGCCTTTAAAAAGATTGACAATTTGGAACTTACGAAAATATTTTGAAGTTTAAGACTTAAAAAAATTGTCAAGATTTGCCAGTCGATTTTTCGGCTCAAAAACCCCGGGAGAAGACGACGGTGTGCGAGTGTGCGAGGGACCGCCGCCCGTCTCGAGGTATGCTAGGGTAGTGATTCCGAGGCAGGGGTAACGGCGAGTTTGAGGTGGTTTTGGTTGGTAGGCATCCCCTTAGGGATGAGTCCAACACTGTTTGGATCCTGGACCCATTCGAATTTTAGTTTCCCATCTCGGCCCGAAAAAAAAAGGCAAAAACCGTATTGACCTTTTCCAAGTACGTCATCGTGACGAATTACTGTCACCAGACAACCTTCACACTAAATTCTAATATAACCTCAATCCGAATGATACAACACGATTAAACTCATAACAATTGATTTTTCACACTTTTAAATTATTTTAGTATCTAACTAATACACACTAGTACACAAATTCACCAAAGCCAATCAACTTTTGTTCTTGATTTATATTTAAATCAGTAAAAATGCTATTTCCATCCATCTTTCTGATGTCCGTGATCAGCTGACAACATCACTTGGAAACTCTATTATGCGTAACGTTTAGTTTAGTTCATAGTACTTAAATAACTGAGAAAGTCCATAAGCAAAAAAATAAAAAAAAGTGTCGTGCTCGGGGATATACATTCAATGAGCCTAAGAAGAATAAGCCTTTTCGGATTGACAGACAGTCCAATTTTTTATTTTAGTATATATGTAGAGATAAACGAAAATGAAAACAGTGAAAAGACTCTATGTAACTTAATATCGAAACCAATATATCACTCAAAATTGTTGATATCGATTTCCTGATGAGAAAAACAAGTATTTTTGAATGTATTTGGGAAAAATTTCAATTAATTTGGAACGCAACAAAATTAAGTCCATTTACCGTAAATACCAACCAAACAAAACATAGATATAACAACATTAAATTAAACATACTTGACATCTTACATTTTTTTGCGAAAATTTTCATGTTAGTGGATTATTTGACTTATTTCACAAACATCTATCAACTTTTTTAGCACAATGTTATGTTTTTTTCTGTTATAAAGTACAACGATTAAACACCTAGACTCTCTCTGGAAACAAAAAAAAGACAAACAACAACGCCATTTTCCAATTTCCCAGCTCTTTTCCTAAACATGTTTATTCGAGGAAAACCAATAAACCACAAACACCGCTTCCAATAAAATGGGAAAATGGTTAACTAAAGAGGCGAATGAATACGAGATCAAAGAAAAGTTATCGAAAAGGCATCCACGATGTCCGAAGGCAAGGTTTTCATAGATTTTTCTATGGAAACATTCTAACTGGAAACCAGTAGCGTGCACCCTATAAACCTTTTTAAAAAAATGTAGACTTTTTCAAGTTAGATTACATTTACAAAAATGTGAATATTTAATTTCGAAATGACAGTGAGTACCTACATTATTTTATGGAGAATAAGAATAAATACGGTAAATTGGAGAAATGTTAGATATTTCAGAAGAATTTAAAATACTTATGTACAATTTTTCTCTAGTCTTGTTAGTTTGTGAGATACAGACTGATAAAGGGTGCAGATGCAATACACATTTTATTGCATGTCTTCTCGGGGAACAGAAAAACAAATTTAAAGTTTTTTCTAGGTTATAGTCTTTTTAAAACACATCGGGATTAGTTTTGTCAAATTTAAAAAGCCAGTTTCGTGCTACAAGGGGTTCGTAAACAATTATTGTACCATATCTTTGAAACTCTAATCGATACTTATGTCAGCAATTATTTTTCTAAATGTGTTACATTCAAGATGCTCTTGGTTGAAGTCTACGCTACAGTACTCCACAAAATCTAAACTCTCTTCGGCATAAGTACATTAGTTAATTGTTTTTTTCCCACCTTTTTATCAATTTTTAACCCTCGCTTATCAACCCTATGTATCACTTGGATTTTTATGCCCTGTTTTTTTTATGATAAAGTAGTATCCAAAGAATGCATCCAATTACACGGCATCCATAAGTTACGTAATTGTTCTAGTTTCGTGAAAATTCGAAGATTTTCAATGTCCGCTGTAGCGTCGATGATCCAGTTTGGGTCTTGGGGGATAGTCCTATTCTACTTGTTTCTCACATGAAACTTGATGGTGACAACGGCTTCCATTCGAAATAATAAAGCCTTCATATGTCATGGGCTACCAGTCTATTAGTAATATATTGAATAGAGCTTCTTGATATTGCACTTTATATGTTTTTATGCACCATGGGGTCTCGCCACATTTTACACTGCAAGTTAGAGAATGGCTAAGAAACTGTATGGGAAAATAGATAAGCCGTAGAGTAGATGCACCGGATTAGACCTTATGGGGAATATTAAAACAAAAATTATATTCGATACCAGTGAATACGGTGTGGGAACTCGCACCGATAAAATATAAACTGCTTGAAAAGATAATATATTTTTGCTTATGCTAATCACGAACGAAATAAAAAAGCCTATACAAAAATGTATCGAAGCTGAAGAACGTCATTTTGAACAATTGATGAAATAGCAACGTTGTTAATGTGGTTAACTACCAGATACAAAATAGTTTTAATAATAGATTAGATGAGGTGACTAATCGGCCTATTCCACTGCGATCTCTTCAGATCTATTGTGGTCCTCTGAATCTAGATTACATTCTCCAGCCCGACCCTTTTTAAGTTGCCAATCAGCCTCGAGATTGAACCTTTCATGTAGTCTTTTGCCGGTGGCTTTTCATTGCCTAGTAAAAGAAACCGCAAATTCTCCAGGCAGTCGCATTGGCATGAGATGTACTCTCCAGTTTCCTCCTCTAGATGACAGAATCTGCACATGTTTTCGTTTGTCAACCCCATCAACCTTGCGTGCCTGTTAAGTTTACAGTGCCCTTTTAACATACCTTCTAAGACTTCGACAGTTTTTCTATCTCTGCTTATTAGGTCTGCCGTAAATGTTGGCGAATGTCCTCCAAAGAACTGTTTCGCTTGTCTCTATCCTGGTGATATTACCCACCATTCTTGAGATTTCTTTGAGACCATATTTATTGTCGACCAAGCGACGCCACAGAAGGGTTTCGGTTCAATAAATGGCATTGATGAACCTTCTCTGGCTATTTTATCCGCCAGTCCGTTGCCCTTATGATCCTAGTGTCCTGGTAAAAAGGCTACCGTGCCCTTGCAATGGTCTTCAAATGCGTTTGAGGCACCCATGCAATCCGATACTAGCCTAGAATTGACATCTATGGAATAGAGTGCCTTCAGTGCAGCTTGACTATCTGTGAAGGTGTCAACTGTCTTTTCCTGTTCTTATTCCTTCAACGCATTGGTGAAATGCCGTCACTTCCGTTTGGGAAGTTGTGGCGGGCTTAGATAGGCTTATTGGAACAGCTATCCTTTGTTTTAGCCCTACAATTTTGGCTCCTTCACCTACCTCTGCATTGGAGCCGTCGGTATACCATGTTCCCTCAGCCGGTATGGGAGCACCATTTTTTTAGTTTTCCCTACCTGGTATAGTTATTTGGAACTTATTATTAAAGCTATGTCTCGTGGCCATTGCCTCATTAAGTTATCCGCTTTCAGCTTCTCGATAAGCTTTCTATAGTCAGCTATGGGCATTTGGTTTATGGGTTGTTTACTTTGGAATAGTCTGGGCAATACAGATCTGGCTCTGGTTTATCTGCTTTTCGTTTACAATATTTTGTATTCAGTTTTATTTAATTGTATGAAATGGAATTAACAATTTCCAAATAACTCTTTTTAATTGTAAAATTATAGATTACAAACCCATTGAAAACGTTTGTGTTTAAATTATTTGGAAAACATTGGCAACTTTATTGTTTTAAAAAATATACAATGTAAAATATGTCATAGCAAAAAAAGCTAAAAATCCTGAAAATGGAGTGTTGTAGCGAGTTCAACAAAAAATATTACTTTTTATGTAGAGAATTTAGTGAAAGATTTCAGACAAAAGTTTTTAGCCGGAAGTACAGGGTCTTTCAAGAATATGGTACAATAAAAGTTTTCCTACCCCGATTGCCAAACAAACACTAAATAACTGGACAGCAAGACGAGCTTCAGACTCATTCTGGCATGATATACCAGGATTGGTTCATTCAAAGACTTTTATACAGCTTTCGAAGAATGTCTCCAAGCAAATTTTAGACTATAGCAGGCATGACCTACGTTGTCTAATAGGCCTTTCAATAGGCCACTGTCATCTGAATCATCATATGCTAAGACTTGGTCTGTCGGAAGATCCGACTTGTCGTCTTTGTCTGGAAGATGATGAAACAGCAAAGCATTTAATTTGTGCCTGTCCCGCCGCGACTCGAATCAGGTATCTGATGTTTGGTAGAGTCCCTTGGACCTGAAATATCATTCACCAAACAAACTAATCGGCTTTGTTAAGAAGCTGAATTTGTTTGGTGATATCTGAATAGGTATGAGCCACAATAGACTCTTACGAGTCGCAGTGGAGGGCTTTATAGACCCACTCACCACAAACCTATCCTAACCTAACCCACCCCCGATGCCACGACTCTAGGACTATAGCCTATAAGATATTTCAAATTTGTATTTTCATCCCCCGTGAAGATAAGCAATGATGTGCTTGTATTTCATCTGCACCCTTTATCAACCTGTTTCTCAGAAACTAACAAGGATAAACAAAAATTGTTTCTAGGTATTTTGAATTATTTTGAACGATCTACCATACTACTTATTTACGGTACTTATTCACGGGACTCCTTGTATAAACGGGAGGTCGTAAATTAAAATGATAAATTTGAATTTTTCATTATATAATATAATTAAAATTTTAGGTAAACTAAATCGACAAAATTTAATAATTTCCTTCAATCAGCTAGCTAGTTAGTAAACCAAGCCAAGTTATAATCAGTATTTCAGGAAAATTCTGGTAACAGTAAATTTTTAATAAGAGACATTCGTTTTTTCACTATGAGCGCTCCATTCAAGGAAATTAACTTTGTTTGGAACAATCACGGTATATTATTGTGCTGTGTGTTAGAAAGAGAAGGATTTAAACCCAAATCTAACTCTTCATAGGTAAGTGAGGTAAATATTTGTTTACAATCTACAATCTACCGTTATTTAGAAAAGGAATATATTACTAGCAATACAATTATGAAAAATAGAAATATACCATGTATACAAACATGCTTGGAAATTGGAAAAAATATCAAAATTATGATAATTAGGCAAAACTTATAAATTAATAAATCTTATAAATCTACAAAACGTGAAATTATAATCTCCGTAAGAACACAAAACGGTAACTATTTGTAATTTGTGTAGAAATCTTCAAATATGCAGGTACTTATAAGTTAGGTTGAAGATAGTATTCATGTATGAAAAAATATAAATTAAAACTGTATAGATATAAGTATTTGAGCACAGAAAGGAAATGCAAAACTCTGTATAATTATGACTTAGACCGTTGGATAGCATTTTCTACGGGCTTTCTAACGACGAATCACAAGTAGGGGGTTGCCATTTATTTTTGTAGGTGGGGCTCTCTACCCTAGAAACAATTTTGAAATCTCTTTTCGTTCACGAGGTACAGCCCATTGTAAGTTTTAAAATTAACACCCTGTATGTAAATAGAGAGAGATCCATTTTAAATTTCGTTCTATTTATACATAATTTTCTTTTTTGTTTAGAGTAAATGGATCAACTTTCGTTTAGCTGAAATCAGTTATGTAAGAAATATTCGTTTATTTACTATTTGGAAGCTTTTCTAAACAGAAAGAGTCGAAATTTTTTTTTGCGGAAATGCATAATTTTCATTTTTTCGACTTTAGAATAGCTGAAACCAATTACAAGAATATACGTTTCTGTTTTACATTTTAGACAATTTTCTAAACATAAACACGCAAAAAACTTCTTGCGGAAATATACCATTTTCATTTATTGATAAAAACAGGCGTGTACAAAGCCGTTTGTCTCTTGAGATTTTTGAAGCGATATTAAGCTGATAAGAATAGATATTATTCATTGATCTGTGTTAAAGGTCGGGAAGAGGATTAAACTCAATTTTTACATAGTTTATATTATTTATTATAGTTTATTTATTAGTTTTAGATATTCTAAATTCGGGAAAATGTTGCATTTCCGCAGAAAGTTTTTTGTGATTTTGTATTTGGAGAGACATCTATATACTGAAGAAACAATTTTTTTTTAAAAATTGGTTTCAGCTAAAAAAAGTTCACCACTGTGTAAATTTTTCATGTGATGCAAATGGACGTAATTAGTTCATACACAATAATAGAATATCCAGAAATATCACGGTGATTGTTCCAACCGTTACCATGCGGATTTTGTTCATTATAAATGAAACAAAGCTTAAACGAAAATTTCACGATAATTATAGTAAAATTTGCAATTATTTCCGGCTCCAGCTGTAAATTTCCTTCTAGAGGAATTGCATACAATCGATGTCAGTGATTTCTAAAAAAATATCCAGTGTTTTGGATCGAGTTTAATAAAATATAGGATACGATAGTTTGAAAAAAGATCAGTGAAATTTTTATAATTTTACAGAATTTATTCGTTCTGTAGGATATAGTTATTTTCATAAGTAGTACGGAGAGTGCGTTTAAGTGCGTTCAAGTGCGGACACTTTACAGCGGGCGGAAAAGTATACTTTTCCGTGCGCTCAGAGAAATAGCTATTTGTATTACTAGGGAGGAAATTGCCACTTTTCCTCCCGCAGGATTTAGTTAACTAGTAATCATACAAAGGAGGAAAAGGCACTTTACTCCTGTGTAATACATATAATTTTTCCTCCTACCCACTTATTAAAGCTTTTTCTGAATAATTATTTATTTTGCCTATTGCTTAAAGAGTATATATTATTTTTCATACCTGTCTTTAGATTTTTGTGGTAATAAGGTTAATGAGGCTTGTTCCCTAATATTAGGTGGCTTATTTGTAAATTAAAAATCACTTGAAGTTTAATTAACGTAATAACTTTGCTACAAGTCAATCGTAATGTTTACTGTGAGTGAGCCAAATTACAGGAACAATTTGAATATAATATATTTACAAGTTTCATCATTTACATCATAGTTACAATAAGAGAGAGGAAAAGTACTTTTCCCTAGGGTGGAAAGTATGAGTTTCCTTCCTGATATGAGTGTACTTTCTATAGGAGTAGGAGGAAAAAAATTTTATTCAATCGCTGGTAAAAATATTTTTATACCTTATCGGTATCTAGTATATCTAGTATGAGCAATAGTTGAAACGAAAAAAAAGGACTGTAGCGCTTACATTTTCAAATATTTTTCGCTTTTCAGAGATCAGAATTCCTGGCACACGCCACAGGATGAAATGATAAAAAAGTATAACTTTTTAAAGAAATTTTATACGAAATACAGTGACAAGAAGGAAGAGGATCCCAACACCATCACCAGACTTGGAAAGAATGCCATTCAATGGTATTCCGATGGCTCTATAGCAATAGAAGTGACTATAGGAGATTATGGACCAGGAACCAAACACTCTGAAAGATTGGGAAGAATCACAAGCATCTTTCAAGCGGAAATTCACGCTATAGAAAAGTGGGCTCAGTTTAATATTCATGCAAGACATGGAAGGTAAGAGATTGTCATTATGTTGAACATTCAAGCAGCCATTAAAGCACTGAGCTCTTGTGTAATCAGTTCTAAAATGGTATGGAAATGCCTTGAAAAATTCAATGATCTAGAGACAAGAGCAACATCGTCACCTTACTGTGGGTTCCAGGACACACAAGAATAGAAGAAAATGAAACTACAACCAGGTGAGAACAAATGAATGCCTGAGCCAGAGTCATTCTGCACAAAGAGTTTTAACAGGTGTCGTGAGAGGACACTGTCACCTGAATGGACACCTCAAGAAGCTCAAACTAGTGGATCAAGAAGAATGTAGATTTTGCGGAATCTTCATTTACGTACTAAGCCTAAGTCACAATACCTGGCAGTTTGTTGTTTAAAAATGAAGATTTTTATCCAATTTTCATTCCTAAAAAATGATTAATATTGTTCAGCTATTTTTATTGATAATTTTCTGTTTTTTTTATTGATTTCAATTAACTACCTATAGGTACAACTTACATTATAACGAGATATTAACAATTTCAGGTGAATACTTCGCTTGGTTTTATAATTTCGCAAGATATAAATTTATCAGAGGTGTTTTATTGACAAGTTGCCAGTAACTTTTAGCTCGTTTTCTGAGCAGGATAAATTGGTTGAAATACTCTAGAGTAATCAATCATATGAAATTTTCCAAGAAACTTCTACGGTAAGGGGTTCATATTCCATCCGAACGTTCTCCCATTTCAGTGCTGAACTAGCCCTTTTAGAAATGACAGGAAAGGTTCACAAAGCTATTTTTTTTTAACTTTACTAACTTCAGAGGAGCATATCATGCACATTTTTCATTTGAATTCCATCCATATCTCAATTGTAGCTTGAATCCGATCAAAGGGCTTAATAAAACACCAAGTCAAACAACAATGTTGATATATTTGTCCTAAATAGGACCGATCAACTCGCTACCAGTTTCGGTAAGTTATTACTATCATCAGGCTATATGAAACACAGCTGGAAGAGTCATACACACATAATTGAGAATTTAAATGTGGAAAATTCCAAATAAAATTGTAGTATGTTAAACAATTATATATTGGAATTTTCCACATTCCAATTCACAAATATGCAATATGGTTTGGGGATGGATATTCATTACTCTTCCAGTTGTACGTATTTCATATAGCCTTATGATGGTAATAACTAACCGAAACTAGTAGCAAGTTGAAATGCATCGGTAAAAAAACCAAAATGAAAATTCATAAATCCGCAATACGACCAGTAATAACGTATGCCGGTGAAACTCTGAATCTAACTGATAAAGTCCTGGTGAGGAAAATCATGCGGAGGAACAAGGGACAAAACAGATGGAGGGTACAGAAGACTGTATACCTAACTACGAAATAAGTCAATACATGAATGGTGAAGATGGTACGGGCATCTTCAAAGGAGGAATTAAGACGATCCAATAAAGAAAATCTCTGATTAGAAGCCTGCAAACCCCAGACCCACGGGACGTTCTAAACTTAGATGGGAAGATCAGGTGATTGATGACCTAAAGAAAATAGGAGTCCGTGACTGGAGTAGAAGAATCGAGGATACGAAGAAATGGAAAAAAATTACAAAGATGGCGAACTCACACCGCATGATGTTGTAAGCATGCAATTTAAATGTATTTACATTCTCTCTCTTGTGATAGAATAATATTCTCACACTGATTAGCAATAATAACATTAGCCTTGACGCAGTTGATTGTCATCGTAGTGTCAAAACTTAAGTAAGTTTCAAAATTATTTTTGTCACATTGAGTGTTTACCTAATATAATTGTGATTGAGTTCTGTAATATAAATTATCTTGTGTTCATTTCCATTTAAAATCTTTGATCGTGGAGAAAGTGTGGTCTGCTACTCGGTTAGAATGAAAATTCGTGATGCTCGTGGATCCTCACGCTCACCTTCGGCTCGCGCTCGGAACTTTCCACTCGCATCGAATTTTCATTCTAACCTTGTTACAGAATAAACTAATATATGCACTATCGATCTGGAAAAAGCATTTGATTCACTACCAAGAAAAAGAATATGGGAACTTCTAGCAAGAAGAGGAGTCTGGAAAGGATTACTTCATGCTATCCAAAGTATATACGACAGGACAAGCAACATAGTAAGAGTAGGGACAAGGAGGAATATTACTATTCATTGCAGTGATGGATGAAATCTCACAAGCATGCGGAAAGGATAGAAAAGGAGTTAGTGTAGAAGTACAGCAACTAAAGCCAATAATAATCAAAGACCTGCTTCATGCTGACGACCTGCTACTAGTAGCAAATAATAGAGCCGAGCTAGAAAAAGCGATAAAACACTGGAACAAATATCTCAAAGAATACGACATGAGAATCAACTTTAATAAAACCGAGATAATGACAGTATCCAGGAAACACGAATCAGCACCGATGGATACATGATGAAGACAACAGAAAGCTTAAAATACTTAGGAGCCATATTGGAAAGTAAAGGCAACTTGGAATCAGATATAAATAATAGAATACAAGCCACATCTAAATTAATCAATGCACTAAAAGGGGTATTTTTAAACAAAAGGGAGGTTAATAAAACAACTAAAATGAAGATTTATAAAACTGTTTTTGTACCCACCTTAACGTATCAAAGATCATAGCGATGGAAATGAAAATACTAAGAAAAATAGAAGGAATAACAAAGCAAGACATATTAAAAAATGAAGAAATTAGAGCTATACTTAACGTGGATCCTATAATATCAAAAATAGAGCAAACTCAACTCAGATGGTTCGGACACCTGACAAGAATGAACGAAGATAACATAGTTAAACAAATAAGGAAGGCAGGTTGGGATGGAAAGAAAAAAATAGGTAAACCGAAGAAAAACTGGAATCAAGAAATAGGAGACGTACTGAAGAAAAGAGGAACTTCTTGGGCGGAAGCAAAGAAGATAGCTGATAATAGGAAAATATGGAAAATATAACCCGCTAAGAAAAACACAAGAAATTCGGGATATTACAGGTGAAATTTAAAACAACATACCTATAACTTTGACTTTGGATCAAAAATTAATAAACCATATGACGGGCTGATAACAGAACTGGATCACGTCGATTTCAAAAGCGGTGTTATCAGAGTGTCTACGAAATAAGTAAAAGCAGAATTGATGACAAGAATTCTTCTCCGAACTGTTGAGGTGGAAGATACTTTTTAATGCTACCCGAAAGTGATTAAAATGGAAGTAAAAAAATGGAAAAATATAGAAGAAATGATCAAACTCTAGCTTTATAGTGTTTTATAATAAATTACAATAATTTATCAACTGAATAATTGTCAATGTTAGTATCAAGTTATAATGAATTAATTAGAACATGTAATATTTACTAATATTTAAATATAGTTTATTGAGTAAGCTCCATTTGTATACAGTCTGACTATCTCTCTGCAGCATTGCACCGTCACTTATTTTTAGTTTTTTTATACAATTTTGGATCGTCTGTGAACAAATCAGGGCCTATTTTCAACTGAGTTGGGCCATAGGCACCATCAAATTATGAGGACGTCCATGTAAAAAAAAACAAAATAAAATAATTAAAAAAATATTTAGATACATAAAACAAATAAAACAAAAATTTTCATTCAAAAGTTAAGCATGACTAATAAGAAATAAAGGAACCCGAGTATTTATGATTTAATAATATTGTTAATGACTAGCTAGGCAATTGTCTAAATTTTCTTCCTCACTTTTATTTCGGATAATTTATTGATTATCCCTTCTATGTTTAATTTATCCAAAATATCGCTTTGGACATTTAAAACAGCTAAGGATGCAATATTCTCTTCATTTAATGAGTTTCTCCCGATGCATTGCTAATAGGAATTGTTAAATATAATCGTAACAATATTTCAACAATTGAAAAAGTAGACAAAATATTGGTGTCAATCCAAAACAATTTTTGTGGATCCAGAGAGATGTTATTTGGTTTGCACAGTTCCTTAAAGTGTACAAACTCATCCACTAAATTATCACGAACATCGACATCCATATTATAAAAGTGTTCTATATATTTTACACTAATATTAAAAGTTCTTATACATAGTAGTATTATTGTTTTTGCATTTTTTACGATTTTATGCTCGCCGTTTCGGGCCCTCTGATCATTGGGCCCTAGGCACGGGCCTTGTAGGCATAGTGGTTAAATAGGCCCCGTGTAGAATGTGCTTCAGCAGTTTATGACAATTATAGGGTAATGTAAATGCACATAGTTTACCATTACCATTTACTTTTCTTGTCACTAGGGCTTTCAAATACTTTATGTTTTTTTTTTGCCCTGCGTATGTTTATTTATGAGTCTTATGAGGATATTTACATTTTTTCCAGTGGCGTTTTTCAACTTACACACATTCTGTAACTTTCTTATTTTCTAGAAATTCCCAAACGAGCACACTGTATGTGGTTGGATAGGTAATTTTTACGCCAAATAAATTTATATCGTTTTTATCAGACCTTTTCTCCAGGCCCTAAGTTAGTAGTGTGTTGACCTTTTGCTACCCATTTTCACTGCCAGAAATCAATAATATTATGACGAGGTAAAAGGGACATATTTTTCAATTTCATTACGTTCGTTTTTCAGGGCTAATAATATTCCATCCCTTTTTTTTGTAGAGTGGAAAAAAAAACTTGGTGAATTTAATAATCTGTTGAATACTTTTAATCCAAAACTGGACAAAAAAAGGTCGATGGGTTCAATATGTTCTCTCAGAATCATTGTCACTTACAAATTTGAATATCTATATATTTGAATGGAGCAAACCAATCTCACACATAAATCAATTGAAAATTTCTCGGACAGCTAAGCGGCTTTGAAAGCAAAGCACTTAGCTTTTACCTTGTAACGTCGAAATTGGTATTAGACTGCCAAAAAAAAAATTCTCCTCAATAGGAAAACTCAATACAGTATCGCTGGTCTGGATCCTTAGCCATTCTGGCATGGATGGCAATGAGAAGGCGGACTCTTTTGCAAGGGAGGGTGCCGCACGCGTTTTTATCGGACCAGAACCTACATTTGGCATCGCAATAAGCTTTGCCAAACAAACACTAAATACCTGGACAGCAAGAAGAGCTTTAGACTTCTGGCATAATATACCAGATTTTTACAGTATGAAATAAAATACGTTACGTGATACATCTGGTAAGTCTCTTACAGTACTCATTTTGATATTCATTCGGACTTATGACGTTAATTACTATTACATGAAATTTGTCAGCTATAAACAGCTGAAGCAGATGCTTATATTTATTATGAAAAGACTATTTTCATTTCCGGTGAAACCAACATTTTTAGATGAGTTGTTACATTTTTGGATACATCTTTCAATATTTAAAAAACAAATTTTAGCGATACCACACTTCATTCTAGTATCATTCCATTGTATAGTAATGATAATATGGACCATTCAATAGTATCGTTGAATATAATAGCACAAAAAATTTTTTTTATATGAAAAAACGACAACATAGGCAATTGAGAAGTACAAGTGATTAAAAAAATTTGAGCAAAAGTTAAAATTGATGATCAACGACGGAATGTTGAAATATTTCCTTTACATGCTGCTACAATCACTACGGGTGTTGCGGTACGACATGCCAATCTAATCCCATTCTCTAAATCAGTTACGCCGATGATTTAAAGCTCCAAAGTCAAATTTCCGACATTGCTTCAACTATGACGTCCATTCTCTATTGAAACGGACTCTACAACTAGCAGTTACCACAATAAAATATTCTTCTTAAATAAAGGTGGTAGTATTTTTAAAATACATTTGAAGTTCATCGTTGGTTATCATATTAAAGACTGGAAAAGGAGCTCTTTTATTCAATAATTTTAAGGTGAAATTGATGAAGTTATTAGATTATGGAAAATGGCAAAGGAGTTAAAAGATTTAGAGCAGTGCTGGACAGAGTAGGACTGTAACAAATACTTTCAATGAAACGTGCTGTTTTAGAAAATAGGGAAGAGAAGTCTACAACTCGTGAAACTTGAACACAAAGTGTATAAAAGTGTATAAAGTGTATTTAGGAAAAACAGTTCAAAGAAATACATTATTAATATTTAGATATGAATAATGAAGAAAATAGGCGAAATCAATAAAAATATGTATAGTAAGGTTCATCTGATTCAAAACACGAGACTATAATTGATAGGTTAGATATTATGCTTAATCCAATCCTGCATGCTGCAGACTTTGTTGTACGAAAATGGCCTTGTACATATCGCTCGGTTTGTAGGTTTCATGATGCAGTAAATTGCAACCATTTTCGTTATCAAATGATTGGGACAAAAATCTCGTCTCATTTCATTCGCTCAACTGATTTTACTTCTCTCATTTATTTTTATCAATGCTGATAGTAAAACGAATGCCTGAATTATTCATTCTTCGTCTTTTATTATTTAGATGACGCATTTGATTCCATGTGAAACTTACTGTTACTAAGATTTAGCTTTTTTTTATTGCCACGTCTCTTTTGTAAATATTTTTCAACTTTATGTTTGTTATTGAGCTTATGAAGCCGAGATGTCCATTGTGTTGTAGAAAATAAGTTTTTATGCAAATACAATACTACAGCATTACAATACGACAAACGAGTATTGAGACTTATGGATAAAACTAAATGGGAAGGATACTGTAATGTTTTTGTTATTTATTTAAATAGTTTTCACTTGCGGGATAAAATTATACACACTACTATGGCTAATTACTATCTATTGATTTATTTATTAAACTTAATTTATATTACACTCTCTACTTGAAGTCTACTAATTTATTTACACTCGGTATAATAGTTCTAATTTATTTTACCACTTGAATATTACACTATTTATCTTCACTATTTCATTCACTGTCCGATTACTAGGAACTTCTGTAAAATGTTTGTGAACTAACTCTTTGTCTTCGTTTCACTAATTGTTAACTCGCTCAAAAACCCGCGTATATATAGTTTTCTACAGTTTTCTACGCATTTCGTATGCGTAAACAAAACCTTATTCGAGAATGTTCTCGACAGGAGCGCAGCCACCAAAATTTACAGTCGAGAGACAGGGCCGGCTTTGAGTTGGTGACCTCGCAACAATACATATAACTTGGTCTGTAAGGGACGGCTTCATAATCACTTTAAACCAAAAAGTATCCTTCAAGTTATAATTGGGTTTCATAGTAGTCAAACCAATATAAAGTTTACTTAAACCGTAAAGTGCCGAATTCTGGCCTTTATGACGGTAAAGAGTACTTTATAACGGTACCTTACCTCAAACAACCTGCAACAAAACACATTGACTTGTCACAATCTAAACGAAGTTATTTCGAAATGAATATACTTTGTTACTTGAGTAGATAACTCCTCTGATAGTGAAATAAGAAGAAGGCCTAAAATATATAGAGCACGTCACCAATATTTTGAAGAGTACGACGATATTTCTTTTTTCGGAAGATTTCGATTACCAAGCCGACATTTGTACATATTTTACAGCAAATAATAATAATAATAATAATAATATATTTATTGCTTCTATTTTAAAGCAAATACTAAGTATTAATACCATTTAATTATGACAGGTAAATGCACAGCTTGCTAAAATAAAATAATAAATAATTCGGCCTAGACCTACGCAGTAATAAGGCTGAAATAGTTATTTATCTACGACCACCATTATTAAACATTTACAAACTCATATAAATACGTGAAATTAAATTTTATACATACTTCTAAAGCGTGCGAAAAAGAACAATGCTTTTTAAATGGAAGTTTCATTATAACACCCAAAAGAGTGCGAAAAAGTGGAATGCTTTTTAAATGGGATAATCATTATAACACTCTTTTTTATTTGTATATTTATTAAGTTACCTTAGATAATTTTGCGTTTTGTTTTCTGTCAAAGGTTCTGTAATTGTAATAATTTTGTACTGTCATTAAGAAGTGTGAAACGTGAATGGTCAATAATTGTCAGAATCTGTCAAAAATGGCCAAAAATTGTTAAAATTTTGTAAAAATGGTCAATAATTATAAAAAACAGTCAAAAATGGTCAATAATTGTTGAAAATTGTCAAAATTTTTGAAAAATTGTCAATAATTGTCAGAGACTGTCAAAAATGGTCAATAATTGTTAAAATTTTGAAAAATGGTCAAAAATTGTCAAAATTTTGAAAAAATGGTCAATAATTATGAAAAACTGTCAAAAATGGTCAATAATTGTTAAAAATTATCAAAATGTTCAAAATTTTTGGAAAATTGTCAAAAATGGTCAATAATTGTCAGAACCTGTCAAAAATGCTCAAAAATTGTCAATAATTGTTAGAAATAGTCAAAATTTTTGGAAAATTGTCAAAAAGTGTCAAAATTTTCGAAAAATTGTCATTCTATTGTACATAAGAAGCAAGCTCACCTTTTTTTATTTGTATATTTATTAAGTTACCTTAGATAATTTTGTGTTCTGTCAGAGGTTCTGTATTTGTAATAATTAGGAAAAACATTTTGTAAAACATTTTTCAAATTTTGATTGATAAAACACTGATTGTTAAGCTAAATAAACATAGAAGAAGAATCTGATTGCACTCCTCCTGAAATTGCGTGCGATGTAACTCAAAACCTGCTTCCGGAAAAGTCAAGAAAAATATACATGAAGTCATATGGCGATTTTTTGGATTGGTGTAGCACTAAAAAATCAAAAATTACACGGAAAAGTGTTTTTTAAAGTGATCGTAGATAAAATATTGTATGATGCCCATGCGTGAAGTAGTTTTGAGCACTCGTTGCGAAAAAAAGCACTCGCTACGCTCGTGCCTTTCATTTTCGCAACTCGTGCGCAAAAGTATCACTTCACGCACTTGTATCATAAATAACTATTATTGACATTTATTTTTGACAGTTTTTTATAATTATTTACCATTTTTTAAAATTTTTATTATTGACCATTTTTGACAATTATTGACCAATTTTGACATTTTTGACAATTATTGATCATTTTTGACAATTTTTCAAAACTTTTGACCAATCTTGACCATTTTTCCAAATTTTAACAGTTATTGACCATTTTTGACAACTTTTCAAAAATTATGACAATTTTTGACCATTTTTCAAAATTTCAACTAATTATTGACCATTTTTGACAGTTTCTGATAATTATTGACCATTTTTGACAATTTTTCAAAAATTTTGACAATTTTTGACAATTTTTACAAATTTTAACAATTATTGACCAATTTTGACAGTTTTGACAATTATTGATCATTTTGGACAATAATTCAAAAATTTTGACCATTTTAGACCATTTTTCCAAATTTTAACAATTTTTGAGCATTTTTGACAGGTTCTGACAATTATTGACCAATTTTGACAATTTTTCAAAAATTTTGACAATTTTTAACAATCATTGACCATTTTGACAGTTTTTTTATGATTATTGACCATTTTTTCAAAATTTTGACAATTTTTGACCATTTTTGACAATTTTTCGAAGATTTTGACAATTTTTCGAAGATTTTGACAATTTTTGACAATTGACCATTTTTCAAATTTTTACAATTATTGACTATTTTTGACAATTATTGACCAATTTTAACAGTTTTGACAATTATTGATCATTTTTGACAATTTATCAAAAATTTTGACCATTTTAGACCATTTCGAATTTCAACAATTATTGACCATTTTTGACAATTATTTACCATTTTTGAGCATTTATGACAGGTTCTGACAATTTTTGACCATTTTTCAAAATTTTAATAATTATTAACCATTTTTCAAAATTTTGACAATTATTGACTATTTTTGACAATTTTTGACAATTTTTGACAATTTTTGACAATTTTTGACAATTTTTGACAATTTTTGACAATTTTTGACAATTTTTGACAATTTTTGACAATTTTTGACAATTTTTGACAATTTTTGACAATTTTTGACAATTTTTGACAATTTTTGACAATTTTTGACAATTTTTGACAATTTTTGACCATTTTTGACCATTTTTGACCATTTTTGACCATTTTTTGACAATTTTTGACAATTTTTGACAATTTTTGACAATTTTTGACAATTTTTGACAATTTTTGACAATTTTTGACAGATTCTGACAATTATTGACCATTCACGTTTCACCCTTCTAAATGACAGTACAAAATTATTACAATTACAGAACCTTTGACAAAACACAAAATTATCTAATGTAACTTAATAAATATACAAATAAAAAAGAGTGTTATAATGATTATCCCTTTTTCGCACTCTTTCGGGTGTTATAATGAAACTTCCATTTAAAAAGCATTGTTATTTTTCGCACGCTTTAGACGTATGTATAAAACGTAATTTCACGTATTTATATGAGTTTGTAAATGCTTAATTTTAATGGTGGTCGTAGATAAAAGAAGTTTTCCGACATGTCACCAATTATCTTGATCGTCCTACTAATCAACCCGACAAGATGTTTTTTATTTGGTATTGGGGATGTTCACACAGAATTTTAGATATAGGGTATTCTACACAAAGTGACATTAAAATTTAATGTAGAATCTGAAAAGTTGACAATAAACTTACATTTAAAACTTAAAAAGTTGTCGTTCACTTTCGATATGACCGGAAGTGACTTGTTTGTCAAAATATTTTCCAAAAATTCTTCATCTAGGCCAGTTTTTATATAAATCGTGTGAGTAGTCTCCAATATATAGATAGTGTGAGCTCGTCGTGAAACAGCCTGTTTGAAAATAAAAAGTGAAGGTTGGTTTCCAAAGGGTTGTTGAAGGAACTGATGTTTTTAATACGTCACTAGCATAGTATTTGCCATTCACAACAGCTTTTGAATTTTTTTATTATCTTTTCAAATAAGCGAGAAATTACCTATAAACGATAACTTGGGATACCCTGTACATAGTGACCTATCGTGAAAATAAACTATCTGTATTATGAAATACACTAACAAATAAATGAAACAGTTACGAACTTAATGGAGTTTGTGAGTATAAGATAGAACCTCAATTTTTTTAATAAAATAATTATTATCTCGAGAACCATAATACTAAGGTATAGTTATAAAAAGTTGTTTGTAATTCAATCAGCAATAAAAAAGTTCAAAATATACGGAGTATTTCATTTAAAATAACGAAGTTGACTGGTACTTCCGGTATAACCGGAATTCACCTAAAGTCGAGCGAATTTTCATTCGATAGATCAATATCTGAAACCCCTTATTACAAATTTTCATATCTTTATTCTGTTCGGTTTTGTCATCGAAAAAAATCATCCTGTATAATAAAGCACCCGGAATATTTTCGTATCAATGAAACTTATTTGTATACATAAATCGTGATTTAATTTTCATGTTTTGGAATAACCTAGTAAACAAATACATAGCAAATAATTCATTCATTATGCAATATATTTTGGAGCTGATATTATACTGTATATTGTTGAGCTTGTTATGGATTCATAACTTTTTCATTTAAATAAAGGGGATTATAATTACAAAACGCTGTACTAACTGAACGGCAATATTTCATTGTTTAAAGTTGCTGGTTACCAGAATTCCATAGCACAAATAATAATCAACAATGTAATCCGAGCCAGACATTTTTTGTAAAATCAAATAATGGATTAAAACTAATCAAACAGCAAACAGTATTCATAATTAATTATGGCCTTTGAAACACCGTACAAAATCCAATAAATTAACATAGACAAACTAATCCAAGTTGAAAATTAAATATGGATTTACATGCAAATATTTTAAATTCTTGGATTTTTTCCAAATTTGATGGAATATTTTAAATAGAAAATAACACAGGTTTTTTTTTCAAATAAATGCCTTTTATTAGTTTTGTATACACAACTTTGCACAGCGCTATCCACTGTAATATTTTCCAAAACATATTACTGTTGATGCATTATATCCAGTTATTTAACTCCCTGATTAATACAATTATTTTATTTTTCAGATCATTTTTAGATTTCCTCATTCGTTACCTCGATCGTTCTGCCTTAACTAGTTTAACACTTCTGTTGCTACAGTTTGAACAGCTTCATCTTTCCCGAACCTAAACATCATATTTCTATATCCTCGAATTCAAAGTGTAAAACATTATTCTATTTTTGCCTGTATTTTCTGTTCGTCTACTCTAATAAATAATCGCACTTGTACTATAAACAAGTCTTCTTTCCATATATTGCATCCCCTTTTCTCATATAATTCGAAATAATACGTCCAGTTTTGTTTTCAAATACTCTCCGTCTACGATGCTCATAACGGTAGTTCTGTTTTTCTTTATTTCTCTATTGTTAAGATCGCGTCCGTTGTATATTTGTCCTAAAAGCAAACTGGGTATCCTTTAAATCATTTTTCACATCCCTTTCCAATAGTTTACAGATATTAGGAGCAATTCTGTGAGCAGCTGTTAAATTTTAAAGCATCGGTAAAAATTAGACAATCTACTTACTCCATTTTACTAGAATTTACTATTTGGACCCTTACTTTGTGGAATCTACTCTGACGATGATATGTCAATATCGAAATAATTATCAATATCTTAGAATGTTCATAATTTTTTCATTAAATAATGGATAGCGGAAACTGCGTGCCGTTGATTTTTAACCACTTCTTATAGAATTGACCCTTATGAGCGCTAAAATTTATAGAGCTCGGGAAATAAAATCATAATGCTGTTCTCAAATTTATCAACTTTTTCCTTCTTGAATAGTGCGAAAATTGTTTTTTGTATAACTGCCATTAAAATAGTTATTTATGATACAAGTGCGTGAAGAGATACTTTTGCGCAGGTGCGTAGCGAGTGCCTTTTTTCGCAACGAGCGCGCAAAAGTACTTTACGCATGAGTATCATACAATATTTTATCTACGACCACATTAAAAAAACACTTTTCCGTATAATTCTTGATTTTTTTAGTGTTACACCAATCCAAAAAATCGCCATATGACTTTTTTTTCTTGACTTTTTCGGAAGCAGGTTTTGAGTTACATTGCACGCAATTTCTGCAATTTCAGGAGGAGTGCAATCAGTTTCTTTTTCAATGTTTATTTAGCTTAACGATCAGTGTTTTATCAATTAAAATTTAAAAAAAAGGTGAGCGGACCGCCGACAGAAGCTTGCTTCTTATGCACAATGGAATGACCATTTTTGACCATTTTTCGAAAATTTTGACCATTTTTCAAAAATTTTGGACTATTTTTCAAATTTTAACAACTATTGACCATTTTTGACAATTATTGACCAATTTTAACAGTTTTGACAATTATTGATCATTTTTGAACATTTTTAAAAATTTTTGACCATTTTAGACTATTTTTCCAAATTTTAACAATTATTTACCATTTTTGACAGGTTTTGACAATTATTGACCATTTATGACAATTTTTAAAAATTTTGACCATTTTACAAAAATTTTTACAATTTTTGACATTTATTGACCATTTCTTACAGTTTTGACAATTATTGATCATTTTTGACACTTTTTCAAAAATTTTGACCATTTTAGACCATTTTTCCAAATTTTAATAATTATTGACCATTTTTAAGCATTTTTGACAGCTTCTGACAATTATTGACGATTTTTCAAAAATTTTGACCATTTTTCAAAAATTTCGACAATTTTCAACAATTATTGACCATTTTTGACAGTTTTTTTATAATTATTGACCATTTTTTCAAAATTTTAACAAATCTTTGACCAATTTTCAAAATTTTAACAATTATTGACCATTTTTGTCAGTGAAATTGCTCCACTCGCTTCGCTTGTTTCGCAAACTTTTTCACTCACAAAATAAAATGTTACTTTTAACACTAATATCATAAATATCTATTTTCTACAAACGTCAGTAAAAGTATAATTTTTAGCGCATGCTGTCAATGTCTAAAATGCCATTTTATGACACTGGTGTTAAAAGTAAAATACTTTTAGCACTAGTGCTAAAAATGATTTATTTTTATGAGAAAATTTAAAAAAATAATTTAAAATGAAGTGTTTATTCAATTAAATATACAAACACAATCAGTGAAACTACAATTATAATAAGAAACTCCATGGCCAGTCTCATTGGTAGATTAATAGAATTTATTTTGGTAAAGCTTGTACTAGGGCAGAGAGCAATGTTATCCGCCGAAGTTTTGGACAAAATTTGATCCTCAATGTTCTGTCTCCTTTGTGGCGAGTCTTCTATATAACCCTCTGCTACTGTACTGGACTTCCATTCACCGTGTCTTTTAATTGTAGTAAGATTAGCACCAGAGTCCGCCAACAAACTAGCTGAGGAACGTCGGAAACAATGTACAGTATAAAAATGGGGATCAGGCAAATTTAGAAATTCAGCAATTTTGGCAGGCATCTTACCAAATGTGTTGATTCCAACTGGAGTCCTGGCACATTTATTTTTAATGCATTTTATAAAAACTCTTGAATGATTAATATCCGCTGGACGAAGGGCTATGTACTTTTTATAGTAGTTCATATACAATGTACCACTTACAACAAAGGTGCGTTGCACATTAGTTTTTGTGTCTGGAATATATGCACAACTAGTGAAGTTCCGGAATCCTCGATATTATTTAATGTCAAATCGCACAGTTCTTCTCGACGACAGGCTCCAAAAACACCAAAAATCGCAGCAACTTTCTGCGTTAGATATATTTCATCCGGGGCTTCTGCGAGAAATTTGTCGATTTGTTCCCTTGGCAATACTTTTGACTTTTCCGGTCGATATCCTTCACCCTTTCGCTTCAAAAAAGCCACAAGCTTGTAATATCTGCTTATGTTATGATTATTTATGTTCATCATCGACTTTAACATATAAAGAAATTAGATTTCCATATTTTGGACTTTTCTTCAAAGTATACAAGAAGCACTTTTTCACTGGCCTCTTTGCCACTGACATTTTTCTGATCACACCATTTCAAGAAACGATCGTATGAAAACTCGTACTGTCGCTTTGACTTACTAGGCAATAATTCAAAAGCAGCTTTATTGGCAGCTTCTTCAATTTCCAGCGGTAGAAATTCATTTTCTTGATCACCTTCAATCGAAAAACGAAGAAACGAGAGAGAATAATTCGTGATTTATTGACGTTAGTTGTCAACAAAGAAATTGGATTCAAAACTGATAATCTCGAGGCTAGTATTTTATCAATTAATTAATGTAAAATATGCGTTAATTTGGATTTTAATTGTGTTTTTAGAAAAAACAGTGTATGATATACGCGCTAAAAGTGATTTTATTTTGTTTGAAGGGATGGATCACTCCGCATTCGGCGTCGTGTCCCAAACTTCCCGAAATAAAATATCACTTTTAGCACTCATATCATAAATAACTATTTTTTACGACCACCATCCAAAACACTATTTTGCACATTGGTTATAATACGCAAAATTAACAATTTCTCATAGCAACAAAAGTTGTGGGAAAAGTGACATAAGGCATAGCCAGAGTGATATAAAGCATAGCCAAAGTGACATTAGGCATACCCAAAATAAATACCTACAGCAAATTGTCATTCTGCTTATCTGTAGTCTGTGGTATCTAAACAATAAACCCGCAAAATAGTCCGATTTCTAATTCGTTGCTAGGGATATGATCTTTAGTAATGTATTTAAATGAAATGAAGAATTGTACTAATTTTCACCGCCATAAGCTATGTCATGTTAGAAAAAGTGCTCATAAAAAAGTACCTTGTGCAACACAGTCGTTTGTTTGATTTCTGGATGGTGGTCGTGGGAAAACTACAGTGTGCAACACGTGCGCAAATATACTATTTATTTATAAATCTTTGTATTTCAATTGACTACTCTTATTTTCCAATCGCTTTGCCAGGGCCAGTGATATTGTTTATCAATGAAAACCGCAAAATGTAGACGAATTAAAAGAAAACATAAGACAAGCATGTCGCCAAATTACTCCTGCAATGATTCAAGCCTTACATTTATTTTTATTGTTCCTTTAAGCTTTAAGGCTTTCTTGATTAATTTAACAAAAATAAAAAATAAACTGATATTTTCTTGATTATCTACTTATGAACCCATTTTATTTTTGAAAAATTTCTTGAATAGACGTTGGGAGACCACATCCAAAATTATGAAAAAATATACAGGGTGCTATTAAAAAATTCAAAGTTAGGGGTTGTAACTAAGGGATGAATATTTAGTGGATGATCTTTTCAACGCCATATTAAAGTGTATTAGAAATGGAATAGATCAGTTTTTGTCCCATTCGAAAATCTCCATTCGTTTAAGAGATATAGCCTGGATAAATTAGTCTGGGACACCCTGTATATAATTTGTTTTATAGAATCAATACATTGATCGTAAGAGTTTTTTATGGTGTAAAAACAGAAATCGTCTGCATATTGTAAGATGTCGCAATTAATATCCATTCCATGAAGGTCCACGGTGTATAAATTCAACAAAAGAGGGCTAAGAACAGAGCCTTGAGGTAAGCCTTGGGCCGATCAGTTTATCGTTGCACCGGAAGAATACTTGCCTATTAACAAATACATTTACCAAAACATATGCACACATTTATACTTACAGTGTGGTTGAATTAATATTAAGCTACAAACCACAAATGCGAGTATTAAATTTAAAAGGCAAAATCGGTTTGTTTTGCTAAGCACAATCACACACGTCCGTTCTCTACAATGGTTCGAACGAAACTCCACCTTGGTTTAAAATCACGATACTAGATTTTACAGAATAACGTAGCAGTATAACTAAAATCACCAGTTCTACATGAGGTGTGAAAATTCCAATTGAGGAAGTGGTAAAATACTCAGTTTCGACTTGAAACTTGACATTTAATAAATAACAGTCCAAAAATCATGACAGTTCTGAGCATGTGCTGAAGAATGTGTGTAAACACAAGAATAAATTACATTAACTTTCTAGAATGTGAAATCAAAATGTGCGTTTAGTTCTACAGAGCGTCCAGAAACTCTCCTGCCAAACGGCAACTACAGTTACTAGAGGTCGATTTAGCTCAAATTACCTTAGTCCGAAAATGCTTCCTAAGGGAGCTACAGCCCTTTGAGGAAGACGACCTCATATGAGTTTTCTTCAAATTATTCAAAAATACCGTTATTTAAAATATTCAAACTTGGTATAATCAATAAACTGTTTCAAACCAGTCGTTCGCTGTAAATAATTTTTTTTCAGATCCATCACAAGCGTGTCAGTCGGGGGGACCAACAGGTATTTTTATTAAACAAAATTTATTTTCAAGTTTTTTATGTATCCGACACCGAATTTGGAAAATTCAAGATAATTTTCATAAAAAATGTTCTCTTCTTTCAAATCGATATCATGAACCGTTTTCGAGAAAAATAAATTTAAACTTTTTGTGTTTTTTACATAAAATCATGGATTATAAACTTGTATCTGTAATATCAAGTTGGCTTTGAAAAATCAACAAATTGTACAGATACTGGTAACAAAAGTGGTAAGTATTAAGTTGCTTACATTGTTTTGGAAATTTTAAATTAATTTTATTTCGTGAGGGTATAAAACAACAATCAACATTAAAAAAAAACAAAGTTAGAGATAATTACCAACAGAAATAAGAGAATTAATTTTACAACAGATGCTCTACATGACGACCGTTTGTCTCAATACACAAATTTATTCTTTTCTCTAAAGATCGTCTAATTTTTGCAAAAATTCCTGCATTGTTTCTAATTTCATTACAAGCGTTTTGAATTCTTTGCCACAGCTGATTACGGGTTTCTATTGGAACAGCATAGACTAATGATTTTAAATAACCCCAAATACAAAAATCACAGAGGTTTAAATCTGGAGATCTTGGGGACCAATTAACTTGACCACCTCTTCCAATCCATTTATCGTGATAGTTATTGTCGAGATATTAACGAACCTCTCTACTGAAATGAGCTGGGCAGCCATCGTGCATGAACCATATATTATTTCGAATCATCAGGGGAACCTCATTTATTAAATCAGGTAAAACATTTTGTAGGAAATTAAGATATTCTTGTCCTGTTAAACGGCTAGTAAGCTCTACGGGTCCCAGAAGCTGATTACCGATTACACCTATCCAAACATTTATACTAAATCTTTGCTGGTGCTTTTTCTCTACTGTTGCATGAAGATTATCACCAATGTAGACATAATGATGTGCATTATGTAAATTAAAAATTCCGTCTCTGGTAAACGTAGATTCATCGCAAAATAAAATATTGGAAAAGAAATTAGGATCCTGATTTTTTTTGTTCCGCAACCAGTATGAAAAATCTATGCGGGCAGGGAAATCACCATCTACCACGGCATGAACTTTTTGAGAATGGAAAGGATGAAGGTTTTCTTTATGAATAATATTCCATATGGAAGACTTGGAAATGCCAGGATACATAGCAGCGAGTCTTCTGGTGCTAACCTCAGGATTATTTTCCATTTCAATCAAAATATCGTCTTTGTATTCCATCATCACATCAGGTCGTCTACCAGTTTCAGTATTTTTAGGTACTACTGAGCCACTTTCTCTTAATCTTTGGTGTACGGCTACAAATGTTGGGCGAGCAGGATGCCTTTTGTTTGGAAATTTTTCCGCATATCTTCGCTCTGCTGCACGAGCGTTACATTGTACTTCCCCATAAACTAAATGCATATCAGCATATTCTTCATTCGAAAAATAAACCATTTTGATCAAATTAACTATTATTTTTTACCTTTCACACACAATAACAATAATAACTGTTTAGAATCAAAATAATTTGACACATTGTCAGATTTTGTTGATTTTTCAAGCCAACTTGATATTACAGATAAAATTTCATAATCCAACATGATTTTATGTAAGAAACACAAAAAGTTTAAATTTATTTTTCTCGAAAACGGTTCATGATATCGATTTGAAAGAAGAGAACAGTTTTTATGAAATTATCTTGAATTTTTTCCAAATTCGGTGTCGGATACACAAAAAACTTGAAAATAAATTTTTTTTAATAAAAATACCTATTGGTCCCCCCGACTGACACGCTTGTGATGGATCTGAAAAAAATTTATTTACAGCGAACGACTGGTTTGTAACTGTTTATTGATTATACCAAGTTTGAATATTTTAAGTAACGGTATTTTTGAATAATTTGAAGAAAACTCATATGAGGACGCCTTCTTCAAAGGGCTGTAGCTCCCTTAGGAAGCATTTTCGGATTAAGGTAATTTGAGCTAAATCGACTTAACATCACCTCTAGTAACTGTAGTTTCCGTTTGGCAAGAGAGTTTCTGGACACCCATAATAAATTCTGGTTTTAAAAGAATGCGTGGCATATTTCAGAAGATGGCATTAGCATTAACAAATGCTTCAGGTTGTCTTGGTGAGTTTGTTTTGGTCATAAATTCCTAGCTGAGCTTTGAGATAAAATTGGTATCTAGCCTCAAGTTAGTCCGCATTGAATTGCACTCAGCTAATACGATAATTATAATGATAATAAAATTGATATTTCTTTTATAAGGAATATTTACGAAGATTACCAAATGGGTGTTAGAAAATAGAAAACTTTTTGCCTATCAAACGCTTCATTTTATGTCGATAATGTAAAATAATCTCTTACCTGATTCCGATATAGGCGAAGGAATAGAAGAAAATGATGTGGTAGAATAGCTACTAGATAATGTCGATGTCGAGGAACACTCCGATACGGAACGTCTTTTCGACATGGCAAAATCAACTGAAAGTTGTTCTAATCGCCTCCTAAGAAACCTTCGTTCCCTGCTCAATTGTTCCTTTATATGTGAATGTTTTCTTTCTTTGTCTTCGAGATTCTGAAAAACAAATACCGCAATTGGTAAAACTTTTTTTCTCAATTTAATCTAATAGGTAATAGCTGAATTCGCAGCTATCGATTTATTTATATTACTTATTTTTCTCGAAAAATGTTCTTTGTTGTAAATCATTACCTACTACCGAAAAGCCCGGTAAAGACTAACAAATTTCCTGCATACACGTTTCAAAATAAAGAACAAAGGTAGTAAATTCTTATCACTTCTCTTTCAATTTTTATTTTTTGGTTGCCGTAGTAACCGTTGGGAGATAAATAAAATAAATTGCTGTGTGTAGCACACTGAACGTTAATATTTGACCAGAGTCGGATCAAGATAAAAGATAAGTCCTGCCTATAAACTACGTATACCTAAAAGTTATGGAGTTTATGCCATAGGCATTCGATAGCACGATACAAACAAAATAGATATGCGAAAAGGTATAAAACCTACCAATAGAATGAGGAACGTTGAAATGTATTTAGAACACAGAGTTTACAAAATTATATTTAAGTACCTACTTGAATCTTGTTTGACGTTACATTAAAATATTGGACTGAACTGGTTCAATTTATACTACGAAGAATAATTGTACGTTTCTTATATGTTTAGTTACTTTAACATTATATAGATATTCCAAAACTAATTATTATGGGCTGCGGTTAGATTAGATTTGATGAGATGTTCGTTCGGCCCATTCAACTACGACCTTTTCGGATCTTTTGTGGTCCTCTGAATCTAGATTACAAACCGACCCTTTTTATGTAAACAATGCCAATTAGCGTTAAGACTGAATTCTTCATGTAGTCTTTTGCCGGAGATACACTTAACAATAATTGGTGTGTATGAAAAACGCAGACACAAAAATGTCCAGCTGCTGGATTATCATTGCCATAACATAAAACTGGAAAGATCAAATCCACATACATTGGTAATTAGCCAACAACTGATTGCATTGATCAAAGTACTGTAGCAGTTCTCCATGAAAACACAATCTATTGCCGTTGTCTCCTTCATACACTAGCTATATCTAAGTTTTAATTTTTATTCTAATGTAATACATATGAGATTGCAAATGGTTTTTATTATGTAACTAACAGTTTTAGGTCGACTTGTTCGATATTCATATTTCATTGGGTCTTCAGTTTCATCGGAATGCTTTAGAATGTGTTAGAGGAACTTTTCAAAGCACGTCTTTGGTAACTGATGTAAGTGGTTAACTAATCTCACACCCTACTATTATTAATATAAATATATATCTTTATATCTAGTTTTCACTGATTCCTAGTATTTGAAACCAAATCTAGTGAATATACAGTATACAAGGGGTTTCATTCAAAAAAATTAACAATATAGAAAAAGTGGTGAACCTGACAACCCTGGAAATATAAAAAGGAGAACCCCGTATACTTTTTGCCAATATATCAGAAAGATGGTATGTGATAAAAAAAGGAGAAGATATAGATTACAAAAAAATAGGGTAAGACCGGGATAGAGAGATGACCATAGTACGGTATTTTATATCTCGTTTGTTATTAGACGGTGTTGGCGCGTCGGCAAATTTTATGTAATTCCACTTCGGGGAATATTTTATGTGAAGTATTCTTAAAATTCAATTTTTTAATTTTCTAGGACGTAGTTATGCAAAAAGGAACCAAGCGACAAACATATAGTTCTGAGTAATTGAGGGTCAAAGTTATTACAGGGTAATAAAATCGGCATAAAAGAAATGAGTGTTTTAGTTGCACTATCATGCACTTTACTGCTTGGGATTTATGATCGTTCAGATAGTTCGTCCTTTTGTATTAAAATGTTTTTTTTTTGAGAAAAATGTCGCTTGGTTCTTTTTTGCCAATTGTGTTTTTGAAGAAATAAGTTGAAACCAGTAAATCAATCTTCTAGAATCAAATTTATTTAGACAAAATAATACATCTTCATGTATCCGTATAACAAATAATATCTTCAAGTATCCTCCTCAAAATCTGGAACACCTCCGAATCCTTCCAGATCGTCTTCAACGGTACCGTCTGCATAAAGTCCTGAATAAAATCCTTGACAGTCTTGAGGAATTACCGGATTGATTTCAGGTCCTTTAGTTTTTCTTCGGCAATTGGTTTTCCATTGGGCCACAGCTCATTTAGTTCGGAATATTTGAAATAAAAGCCTGGACGCCCACGGGTTTTCTTGGAAATATCTACCTCAACAAAAGAATCGTCGTTGAAACTTCTTTTCATGAAGATTGTTTCCCTTGTGTTCACCCAACTTACATTCTCCCCATTTACTCCCTTCCCTTCCTGTTGGTAATTTGTTCTTGTATTTTTTCTGTGATTCCGACAAAGGATTCTTTTTTCATGGGAACAACCAAAAGAGAATTTTTCTTTCGCGATGTTCTCATTATTTCAAAATAATCTTCAGGAATGTTAATTCGCTGTTGTCTCTTCAGTGCGGCCTCAATTTTTCCGAAGTCATCGTCATTGGGTAAATAACTATGCCCAGAAACCAAGTATCTAAGTGTGATCTTCTGCAAAGATGGATGTTTGTTTAAGGCACATTCCAACATTAAAATAATTTTAATGTTCCGGTTCTGGCCACCGCAACAGTCACTCCATAACACTAACTCTGTCACTCTATCAGTTATTTCTTTGTCAATATGTTTCGATAAACATGAGCACCTCGGCCTGCAGTCCCTTCCACCCAAGGGTAACAAAATCCTTTGGTTTGTTTTCCGGAATGAATTCCTAGATTATAAACCCAAAGTTGTCTCTTGTAAAATATTATGTTTGTCGGGATCCTGGGAAATGGCAATGTTTTTTGTAGGTCAAATGTTAGACACTCAAAAAAGTCATTATTGGCTGCAAACTGCATATCTCCCTTCATTTTGCTCTGTGCTTCTTGCCAAAGACGAAAATGCTCATAATGTTCTTTTTCTATTTCCTCCTTTTCTTCATTGTTTTCTGTATTCTTTTTCTTCACTTGAAACGTATCACACTTATTACACGTGTCCTTCTTGAGAGTTTTGAATTTTAGGTTGAATTTTTCATAAAAAATCCTTTTGTATTTTGTAAAACTTACTATACCCGTTTTTCTGCCATCAACATAAAGCTGGTACATTTTTGTGAGCGTCATCTCTGGGGATAGAAATTCTGATTCGGCCTCAGCTCTTCTATAATGGGATTTGTATTTGGGAAATGTCTTTATGTGGTCTCTTACTTCTTTTTCTGCAGCTACGATTATCTTATTCCACCCGCCCTGCGTACCTCTCTTATCGGTAATACTATTTTCTTGTCTCATTTTCACTAATGCACTGTTATCACGATTTGTTGATACTCCTAAGGTTTTTGTGAACATACCTCGGCATATTACAATTTTATTCAGAGTATACTATCTAACATATCGTTTTTGCTTCTTGGGCACTTGATCACTGCGCTTTATTTCTATTTTGGATCTGAAAACTTCTGGTATTCGTTTCGACATTGCTCTTCTGATATTTTTGTAGCACATTATAATGTACATTGGAATTCAAATGGCACAAATTCTTTTGCTTTAGCTATTTCCTTTTTGTAGTTAACATATTCATTTCGTTTATATCTATTCATTTTCCTTTCATCCCTTGACATATTACCGAACTTCCTTTTTCTGCTTCTTTTCGGTCTTCCCTGAGGTTCCACACTTTCACTTTCTTCCATATCTGTTGACGATTCCATACGTACAGGTCTTTCCTGAGTTTTCACACTTTCACTTTTTTCCATGTCTATTAACGACTCCATATGTACAGGTAATAATGTTGTGTACTATTTTTGTTGTTCATCAGCTGCTGTCATATCGTCTGTTTCATCCAAAGTTGATGTAGATCTGCCCTAAAATATGGCATGACTTTAAACCACGTTGAGAGATAATAATATATGTGTCGTCTGGAAAAATAAACAATAGCTTACCTTCTGGACTGGAGGTGATAATTCACTTAGCTCAAAGTCTGGATCTTTAATGGAGTCATCTGAGAGATTCTCCAGTAATTTCTCAACATCAGAATCAAGTTCTGGTGCTTCTGAGGAATCGTCAGAGAAACGTTGCATGTCAGCGGTTGGAATACTAGTAGATGTTGCTTTGCCCTCTGAAAAAATGGCGCTTATTAATAATTTAAAAACAATTCAATTATTATCTAAAAAATATAGTAGATACGTACCTTTATTATCAATACCTACAGTTATGTCAATACCACAAGCTCGAAGGATGTTTTTGCATCCATATTATTCAGCTTTTTTTCACTCATGGCGCCAAAAAATTGTCTCGACTTGTTTACAATACGAAGTCTTCAAATGCACTGAACAAAACGCACTCACTTGACCGTTACGAATAATGCAAAAAAGAACCATGTGCCTTCGAGATAATAATTCTAATAAAATTATTTTGAAAAAAAGAACCATGTCGCTTGGTTCTTTTTTGTAAAACATTTGATGACTTTTATATGTTTTGCGGTGGTTCTTCTGGTTTATAAAAATGTCTAGGGTCGAGAAATTACAAGGTTCTATTTTGCAAAATGTATTATCTATATTTACGCAACTTATCGTGCACTTAGCTCGGTTTTTAGGTTTTTGTCGCTTGGTTCCTTTTTGCATAACTACGTCCTATTGTGTCTTCAAAATTTAATGAACGGAATTGGCTATTGCGATGCTGCGGTGTCCTACATAACCTCATCTTTCTAGTCAAAACGTGGTATTGAAACTCGCTATGGCCATCTCTACCTGACAATCGGGAGAGATGACCCGCTTTCTTCGGGGAAAGATGGCCATAGTTTCCCTCTAAATAAATGTTGGATTTTTGGAACTGTCAGCTCATAAAAATATGATTTTATTATTTATTGGCAGATGCCAAACGAGTACATAAGAAAATCTGTGCAAACACGTGGTACGTGGTCTCAAGATGATCAAAAGTATTGTTGATGGAAATAGTTCTGTTCGTCGAGCCTCTATTGAATTCAACATACCACGTAAGACCTTAGAACGTAGAATTAAAACCGGAAATTCTCAAAAGGAAAGCATGGGCCCTAGCAGCGTCTTTGGAAGAGATAATGAAGATCGACTATCACGACATGTACTGTCTATGGAGAAACGAGGTTTTCCATTAACCAGAGACGACATCAAGACCATCGCTTATCAATTCGCAGAACAGCTAAGAATTAAACACAAATTTAATAATGAAATTGGAAAAGCTGGTTACGACTGACTTACTTTGTTTTTAAGCCGTCATCCAGAAATTAGTATTCGTAAATCAGAAGGTGTCTCCATAGCTAGAGCAACGGCTATGAACCGAAAGGAAGTGGGAGACTATTTTTATTTACTTGAAACACCTATGGAACAGAACTCTTTATTTCATAAATCTGCAAACGTATTCAATATCGATGAAACAAGTCTCCAACTGAACAGTAGACCAGGCGAAGCTGTGTCGACGGTAACATCCACCGAAAAGAGAGAAACAGTTAGTTTGGTAGTTTGCTGCAATGCTGAGGGTAACTTTTCACCGCCTGCGGTAATGAAGGGAAAATATAGAAAAAAAACAAGAGTGGGAGGATGATCTGCCACCAGGATCTATGTTGTTTATGGCACAAAAATCTGCCTACATCATCGCCACTATTTTTCTTCAGTGGATGCGTGAACATTTTGTATCTAGAAAACCTCAAAGAAAAGTCGTATTAGTGCTCGACGGGCATATGCTTCTCATGTAAATTCAGTCGGAATGTTGGAGTCTGCAGAATCTAATGATATCATCATATTATGCTTGCCCAGCCATACCACACATTATCTTCAGCCTTTGGACAAAAGCTTTTTTAAGTCGGTAAAAGCGCATTTTTATGAATCGTGTCGTTTATGGCTTTAAAATCATGTTGGACGGCGTATTACCAGATACCAATTTGGTGAGCTTCTGAGTGTAAGTTGGGGAGAGGCGGCTACTGTAGAAAATGGTTCGTCTGGCAATAAAGCGACGGGAATTCTGCCTTTCAATCGCAATATTATACCGGATTATGCTTTTTGTGTTGAAAAAACCTCTCCGGCAAAAACTGTAAACTTATCGCCTCAAAAACCAACAGAGATTACGAACCAACCAAACGGAAACTTGGAAGCACAGCCATCAACTTCTAAAACCATAAATAACAAAATAACTCCCTTGAAAATATTGTCCGACTTGTCGCCATCTGCTCCAGAAAAAATAAATGCAAAAATAAACGAGCTTAACAAGTAGCGACTATTTTAACTTCTCCTGAACATCTGAACAATCTCAAAGAAAAAGAGAGGAAGGCCCAAGAGAAAGAAAAAAATCTGGAAATCGGTTGACCCTGCAACTTCCCGCTAAATTCAATTTTCAAACGCATGCGATGTTGTGGCTAGTTGCGATGTTTTTGAGCTCCTCGAGCTCAAAAATATAATTTTCGTGTTATTTTGAGCTCTCGGAGCTCAAAGATAAAGCTACTCTTATCAAAGTTCGATGAAACACGATTTTTTTAAATTTTCAAACTGCTATAACTTTTGAATGAATCAAACGATTTTCACGCGGTTGGCGGAGATCGATGTAGTTTTTTCAGCTCTAGAAAATATTTGGAACAAAAAAATTGATCTGATGAAACATTTCGGAGTTATTACAAAAAAACACTTTTTTTAGATTTTTTTCGACAACGATATCTCACGGACGCATCAACCGATTCTGGCGCACTTGGTGGCGATCGATGCGGGTTTTCAAGGTTAAGAGCTGATTAGTTTTTGAGGTCGATCGGTTTAGCCAATTCAGAGGTATTTTGAAAAAATGAAAAAAAAATTCCGAAATCTACCGGTCCGAATTGGTTCCAACTTACAGGAAATCTAAGTTTGGTGCAGCGTCTCCGAATGACACTAACTGCGATCAAATCGGTCAAGCCGTTCAGATGTTATAAGAGGAAAACTTGACAAAAAAGGCAAAAAATACCCAAGCATTGAGCAAACCTAATTAATTTTTTTATGGCCATCACTCCCGAAAGGCAAGGGAGAGATGGCCATGCCATGCCTCATTTTAAAATTTCATACCTTGTTTTTCATTAGAATTTACCACATTATGTTATACTAGTACTATTATGACTTTACTTTAGCAATAAATATTCTGCAGGAAAAAAACATTGTGTGCGTTTTGAACCGTTAGAAAAACTATGGCCATCTATCCCGGACTTACCCTAATACTAATTTAAAAACCTAAAAATATCGTCCCACAACATCCAGTAGTGTATTATATTTCACATGCATCCAGGGTAGGTTTCAGAGATCTATTGCATTTTATTAATATATGTATTATGTATTTGCCGCTATCGAGAGTTGAGAAAATTTAGTCCGATTTCTCGGCCTTCATCTGTCTAGTTGTACTGTCAGTAACCCTTGCTCATTCAATAGAGATAACTGTTTGAAAATAGGTATGCGTCCATAAAATCGCAGACTTAACAAAAAGTATGCAAATTATTTCATGAAATGCACCCAGATAGAGAACGTATCTCATAATCCACGATCAGCAGAATAGGAAGGAAACACAGAGCTAAAATCCAAAGGCATGCATTACGCAGTACGCAGACGATCTTGCGAGATTATTGCAGAAGGCTAATTCGCAGGAACAGATTCGAGGTAGACCCAAACTGCCCTAAACATAATCAAGAAGTGGTGCAGAGCGGAGGAACTAAATGAGGGTTCACACGTTTGAAACCACGATAGTAGTTTTTACGAAGAAGAAAGTACTGAGAAGATTGAAGTCACCAGTTCTTAACAGGGTGGAAAATCCAATTGTACAAGAGGCAGTTATATTTGACCACAAGTTGACATGAAATCAACATGAAATAATCCAAAACTGCACGATAGTACGCCCTCAACGCGTGCAGAAGAATGTGCGAGAAAAACTGAGGGTTTCAACCAAAAATTATCATATGGTTATATAGCAGGGTGCCTGGCAGCCATGTAATATATGATGAGAATCATAACAGCCTTGCTGAATCTATCGTCACTTCATTTCTACATACAAGGCGAAGCCAGATAAGTAGCCAATATATTGATCAGAGAGCAAGCGTCCATGAGTAGACTACACGGTAAGATGTATCCCGAACTATACAAAGAGGTCACCATCGTGGGAATGCCATGGATTAAGATGCTTCCCAACTATAGCTATAGATGTTTGAAACAGTCATAACAAGCAGAGAGGCATGGAAGGAACGAACTTCAATTACATGACCTGCTACACAGATGGCTCAAAAACCGAGGAAGGTATAGGAGCAGGAAGACAAGACAAAAGTGTCACTGAACTTAGGCGAACACGTGACGATATTCCAAGCAAAAGTTGCAGCCTCAACGAACACATGAACAATATCAGATTGGTAGACACAACCATATGCAGGTTTTGCCAAGAAGATAAGGAAACCTAAGCACTCATACTGTGAACGATGGGGAAGGAAAAACCACAACTCTCCAATATATGGAAGACGTAAGGTTTGGCCTACGAAGTCTAGCAATAGGGAAGGGTCTAGACAAGGAGCTCTAGCATATCATGAAGGTATACATAATAGATCTGCAAAGGTCGAAGTGGAGAGATACTAAGAAGCACATAAGCTTCATATTAATCTAAATCTTGAATACAGAGGATTAGGATACATTAGGGATGTACCAAAGCAAACAATTGATACATATATTTAACAAGATGTAATTTTGTGGACAGTAGACGATGATCACTGTACAGTGCAGGAATTATCTATCTAAAAATTTGGATATTGTAATTTCACTGTGATCGTAGAACTGAATTCTGTGAGTACATGATAAATCAAAATAATGATAATTTAAATTAAAATTTCATTGATAACGTTTCATTTTCGGATAAGGCAACGTTTTATACGAAGGACAAAACACCCTAAAATCAACGTATGGGCTGGTATTGTGAGAAATGCAATTATTGGTCCATATTTAACAGGAGAATCGAATCTGGATTTCCTGCAGAATACATCCACTCCCGATTCGATTCAACTTCTCCCGATGTTTGAATGGGGTGTTAAGCCGATATCCGGCATTTGGTATTTTATTGAGTTATATTAGTACTACTTTGCAAAAATTAATTTAAAATTTTTTTAAACCGAATATTTTAGGAGAAAACTGGAAATTAAGTTTTCCTTTCACTACAGATACGTCACGCACTTAAAGATGAAGCTAGCCACTTTCTGATTTAGATGTTTTATGAACTAATAGCCAGTTACAAAAAGGCCATTTGAAGTTTGAAGAACTGTCAAAGTCTATAGTATATATGAGTGTTTTGTTTTTGTTTTTGTTTACGGTTTATACGAGCTTGACGTTTCAATATTATAAAAAAATGAAAGCATTGTGTTAATATTTTTTAAGTAAGTCTTTCTCCACAATTTTTTAAGATGGAATAATGTCAAAACCATATAAATTTTGTTTTATATCATACTGCACAAACACAGCAGTTGCAACGCCCCGTAAAAAGTTTGTGACAGTGCCTGTAGTAGACGAAAATTGTGGTTTGAGGCTACTAGAAGAAAATATAAACAGACTACAACTAGTTACTATTGCTGTGAAGATCATTTTGATGTAAGTAGGTAATTATATATGTGTGTGTAGCCGTAAAAATAAATCGGAAGTAAATTCAAACAATTCCTAAGTCATTCACTATAAAAGCAATATAACATAAGCATAATCTATACTTCATCACGATTTTAAAAAAGAAGACGACATAATTGTGGTCCTAACTTCTTTTTTAGGTAATGTAGGTCACAGCATAAATGGCGAACTATTTAAATCGTCCAAAGGTTGAATTTTCAAATCGACATAAAAACCTTGTGAGAATAAAAATATTTAAAATAATTGATTCCCCATTATGATTTTGTCCACCACTAACTATAAACATTGAGAAAACATCATATTTTTGTTAAGTTTAACACCCAATTGTCAACAGTTTAGACCGCAAAACGTGGTTTCAAAAGGATGGCCGACCTCCACATTTTGCTTAAGTCATGTGTCAGTTTTTAGAAAGAAAATTTCCAAATTGATGGATCGGAAAAAGGAGAATAGTTAAATTGTCCGCTAGATCCACTGATCTTACCCTATTGACCTTCTTTTGATGTGGTTATTTAAATCTAAAGTTTACACTAACAGACCTGACAATATCCGTATCCTAAAATGCGAAATCACATAGGAAATGCAGAACGCAATGCTACAAAATCTTCAAGACTAATTTATTACCAGTTTGTCATTGTTTAGTGGTCAATGGAGAACAATTTGAACATTAATGTAAATTTTCTTTGGTTTGTTGATGTATATGTTTATTCTTTATAAATTCTTACACGGGGTGCTTCAAAAAAAGGTGACCCCGTCTCTAGGATAGGTAGAAAACTGAAAAATAATTGGGGTTTGTTTGGTAAGAAATTTTCGTAACGCCATCCGTATTTAAGATAAAGGGCGTTGAAGAAAAAAAATTTATACACTTGTTTACGATTTTGCCGAAACTAACAACACTGTAATGAAATATCATACGAATATGCTTTGGAAGCTGATAGATCCATGAATTTGTTTTTATATCTGACTCTCATAGAGGGCGCTAGTTACACTGTTAGTACCAAGTAGTATTGAACATAACTTTTTTGAGGTTAGATTTAATAATCAAAATTTGAAGTGAACTTCACGAATACACAAGTCTATCCTTTTTTCTAAAGAATCCATCAATCTTCTGAACACTTGGGGATCAGCTATGAGGTCATCAAAGTGACGTTGAATTCTGTCTTCCAATTCTTGACGTGAATTTATCTCTGTAGCATATACATTTCCTTAAGAAACGACCAAACTGTAGCGTCCAAAGGATTAAAATCGTATGACCGGGGAGGCCAATGAATCGGAGCTTCTGCACCTCTATCAATCCATTGATTCGGAAAATGGTTACTCAACCAATTACGACACCTTCTAACAAAGTGGTGGTGGTGGAACTCCATCGTGCATAAAAAATAGAAATCTTCGATAATTTAGCGTTAAATCTTCTAATAACTCGAATAAGTGATTGTTTAAAATATCCAGGTACATATCACCATTTAAATTTCCAGGTAGAATGCGTAACAGTTGCACTAGAGTTTCCTAAACACTCGCCTAAGATTAATAAGATGACGGTGTATTCAGTATTTGAGTACATTTTGATTAACAATATCTAATTTTACAAATAACAAGGTTTCAAAAATCTAATTATTGTTGACTTATCGTCATAACTATCAATAAATGGCAGTTTTCCGTGGCAAACTTGGAGAAAAACCAGATATATCACTTTATCATTACTTTATACCAGCTTCGGTTATTACTTCATAATTTTCAAATCTAAATATTCCGAAAACGGCACACAGTATCGAGTTTTACCAAGAGTACTTTTTCGGTGTAAAATTGAATGATGTTTAAGTTTACTTGAAATTTTGATTAATGAATCCAACCTTTAAAAAGTTATGTTCAATACTACTTGGTACGAACCGTGTAGCTAGCGCCCTCTATGAGAGTCAGATATAAAAACAAATTCATGGGATGTATCAGCTTCCAAAACATATTCGTAAAAAATTTTATTACAGTGTTGCCAGTAGTTTAAAAAACGTGTAAACAATTTTTTTCTTCAACGCCCTTTATCTACAATACGGATGGCGTTACGTTAATTTTTTACTAAGCAAACCCCAATTATTTTCCAGTTTTCTACCTATTCTAGAGACGGGGTCACCTGCTTTTGAAACACCCTGTATAAAAATAATTTGCGTTTTTCTCAATTCTGCACCAATTTTAATCAACTTGTGATACTGGTGGTCATTACCACTATTGTATAAGAGATTATTCTTTTATAAAATATTGAATTAAAATCAAAAATCGATGTTTCTGGATTTTTCCATATTACTGTTTATTTAGCTAATAATTAATAAATGCGTTACGCACTTTATATAGATACGATGTTCGAAATTCATCGAATGTCTTTTTTCCTATTAAATAGTTTTTTGTGTTGTTCTTCCGTTAAAACAACATTGGGAGGAACTATTTCTCAGAATGTTTATTTAATTATAGATTGCGGTTTACTTAATGAAATTAATGTCGATTCGTTGAGGAATGTTTCCCTCTCATTTTCATTCCGTGCGCCTCTTTTTCCGAGAAGCTCGCTCGCGTTTATTAATTACAGTTATTCTTCTAAGCTTGTAATTACCATTTTAATTGGGATTTATCATTTTTACTCTCGTTGAATTCGTAACATTGTTAGATTTCGTATTCGTGTGCATAGGGATCGATACGCAATTTGCATAGTTTTACACTGTTTGATTCAATTCTAAGCGATGATTACAATAGCTTTATGATTGTCGAAACTTTCAACTCGGTAGCAGAGTTGCATTTTTTAAATTCTATTATCATCACTACAATGGATATTGAATTTTTCCTGTAAGAATTTCCGATAAAATTTGATTGGAAATTATTTCTAATTATTAATATTTCCATTCGACAACGTCCCTTACTGTAGATACTAAAATCTTATAACAAATATGTAAATTTGAAAGCTTACTGATATTTTTTTACCTTGTGCAGTTTTGTTTCGAATTTAAATGTCACAGAGTTTAATCCAAGAGTTACGGCGGAGGCCAAAAAATGGTAGGCTACTTGACGTTACTACAGAGGTATGCGTCATGTCACGTTCAAAGCGCGCGCTTGCTTTCCGAATTTTTTTTGACAGAAATCCCGCTCAAAAAAAAATTAAAAAATACGTGGACATTTGTTTATGAAATAATTTATATTAGAGCATTAAAAAAATTACATTTATAATTGAGGAGCATGACAAAAACAATCATAATATTCTTCGAAAAATTCTGCATATATATTGTATTTGAGTTTTAGTCCATCTACTCGAAAAGAAGGTGGGGAATAGAGGAAAAAACGCTTGCGAGTCCGATTCTGCTTAATCGATCTTCGCAAACATGGTATTTCTAAAAACAGAACTTTTCCACCAATTAACGTGCACGTTAGAGGACGATATTTTTCTCAGAAAATTAATTTTTTCGAAAAATGTTTGATGGAGATATGCAGTTTAAATCATGATTTATGGAAGTGAACGAAATTAGCAATAGAGAGAAATAAGCATGACGATATCTTTCTTCTATCCCGATATATCTTAAGAAACGTGAATTTTCTTCGAATATTAGATCACTCTGATTCTACTGAACAGAAGTTAATAGCTTTGGACCCCTTAAAATTGACTTTCCTTACCAATTGTTCCAATATTACTGTTACTGTCACCAGTAAGCGACGTTAGAGATTTTTTAGATGATACAAACTCTATTTTTGGGTCAGTCATGTCACTAGCTTAACTATCTCAGATTCCTATTCCACTACGAATAAATAGATATAATATAAAGTGGCTGGGCACCCCTTGTGGGGTTGCGCCGCATAAATGCTTTCTAGATCCGCTTTCTGGATCAATCCCCATCATTTCATAATTTTCTCGCTTATTTTTTTCCATAGAATCCTATCCCTTGTTTTTTCCTTCAATCTAACGATTCCCATCTTTCTCAAGTCCTCCTCTACTTCTTTCAGCCACTGAGATCTGGGTCTTCCTTGCCTTCTCCTACCACCTCGTTCCCACTGTAACATTGAGCAAGCGATTACGCGCTCTCCTTCTCTCCATACATGTCCGAGCCATTTTATTCTTTGCCTCTTTATTCTCTTTACTATATCTTCCCCGTTCATTTCTCTCAGTATTTCATGATTCATACGTTGCCTGTATTCATTGTCGTCAACTTTTATTGGCCCTAGAATTGTTCTCATTATTTTTCGTTCTACTATCCTCAAATCCTCTTCATCCAACATAAACTCACACAAGAGCACATACCAATTTACAAATACACAGCACAAAACATACTGGAAAAAGATGAATACAAACTATACTGGAACAGAAGCATGACGGCAGATAAAACCACTCCGCACAACAAACCAGATATCACACTCACCGACAAAAAGAAAAACCAACACCACTAATTGAAATATACGTACTGTATTAGGTGCGTGCAAATATACAAAAGACGACGGGAGAAGCAATATATCCAACTGGCTAAGGAAATCTGGGATATCTGGCAACAGTGAATAATACCGATAATACTATCAACCACAGGAGTCATACCATTCAGTATGCACCAATATATTGAGAAACTTCAACTAACCAAACACATACGTACAACTTCAGAAATCAGTTATTATCGATTCAATTACACGAACATTCCTAAAGGCACACGCGTGTCTTTCATTACTAACCAGACTCAGTAAGAGAAAAAGTGAATAATAATAATAGTATAAGGCAAATTGGAATAAGTTACCTTCTTCTGATGATGCTAATGTAATGTAATTGAAAAACTTCATTTCAAGTCTGATTTCATCATTCTTTGAATGGCACTACTCCCTTTTGCAATTATGAAAATCTCATTGGAAAATATCTGAGTCGATTTTTGGAAGAATATAACTTAGTAGTTAAAATCTGATGATTCAATTAATAGAAAAAGTTAAATCATATTAAAGAACGCTATATTTCAGGAATATGCAATTACTGGTTCAATGTAATGTCAATACAGAGACCAATAAAAAAACTAACCTTCTCTGATCGCCACTGTAGTGTTTTCATAAGTTGTAAGATGGATTGTAGGGGATGTATGGAGAGTGTTACAGTTAAATTTAGGGAAATGCAGGATAGCGCATGATATATTGGATGAAGTGATTTTTAGGAGGGAAGTGGATGTAGTGTGAGGATCCGAGGTGAATGCTAAATATGTGGGGAAGCAGGGAAAGATTATGGACGATACATGAGAAGCAGGAATAAGAGTGGTGGGGGATGGATTGAGGGCGGATGAAGTGAGGAAGGGAAATGGATGGGTGGTAGTGCGAATGGGAGACATGGTGGTGTACAGTGTGTATATAAGCCCAAATGTCAGCCTGGAAGAATATGAGAGGAGCATGACAGGATTAGAGGACGAGCTGAGGGTGTCAAAAGGAAAAAGGAGGATCATAAGGAGAATGGTGGCAGGGGACTTCAATGCGAAGAATACTATATGGGGGGGGGGGGGGAAGAAAACGGACAGGAGAGGGGAGATCCTCGAGGAAGTGTTAACATCCAACGGGTTGGTGGTGCTGAATGATGGACTACTGCCCACCTTCGTGAGGGGTGACGGGGGTTGAGGATGAGGAAAGCTTGAGCTTACATAGGTATGTGGAGACGGATATAAGGAAAGAGAGAAAGGATTTAGTGGAAGAGTGGGAATGGAAGTGGACGAAAGCCGAGGCAGAGAGTATGAGGAAGAAAGTAAGAGAAGAGATAGGAAGGGGACTTGGACATGATGCAGATGAATTGTACAATGTGATAAGTGGCTGCAAAAGAGAGGGAAAGTGGGGCAATGGGCGTGAGCGGAGGGCCAATTACTGGTGGAATGAGGAAATAGAGGAGCTGTGGAGGGAGTGTAAGAAAGAACGAAGACGGATGCTGAGAGGAAGAGGAAGGATAGAGGGAAGAGGGAGATATAAAGAGAAGAAGAAGGAACTGGACCGTAGAGTGGAGAGGGAAAAAAGAGGGAAGTGGGAAGAGTTACTGGGGGAATTGGAAAACAATCCATGGGGAAAGGCGTATGAGATAGCGGTGAAGAGGATGGGTGGAAATAGGAACGAGGTTCTAGAGGAGGATTGGGAGAAGGAGATTATAGAGAAATTGTTCAAAGGGGGAGAAGGAGGAGTGGGTGGCAGAATTCAGGAAATCCAAGATACAAGGGGGGTAGTGAAAATGAGGGGGATAAGGCCGGTAGAGAAGTGGGAGGTAGAGGATTGGGGGAGAAACATTAAAGTGAGAAAAGCCCCAGGGATAGATGGCCTGAGGGGTGATATGGTGAAGAGGCAGTTGGATGACAATAGGGAGTACTTCTGGCAACTATTCAACAGGGTGCTGAGGGAGGAGGAGTTCCCGGAAGGATGGAAGGTAGCCAGGGTGATACTAATGAAGAAGGCGGGTAGAGAGGGGAAGCGGGCGGGGGACTATAGGCCTATCAGCCTGCTGTGTGGTATGGGTAAATTGATGGAGGGGATAATAAGGGATATGATTGAGGAGGAAGTTGGTAGGAATGGGGGTTTTAGGGTAAGCCTGCACGGGTTTACGAAGGGGAAATCTTGCATCTCGGCACTGAGCAAGGTGATGGGTTTGGTGGAAAGAGCTAGGGAGGGCAGCTGGAGGAAGAAGAAATTGGCCCTACTCGTGTTCTTCGACGTCGGGAACGCGTTCAACAGCGGTCAGCAAACGGGCAGTGTTGAGCGCGTTGCTGAGGTTTGGAGTGGAGCAGGGGTTGGTTAACCTGGTGGAGGACTACCTGACGGGGCGTGTGATTGTAGACTCCAGAGGAAGGAGATATGAGATGGAGGCTGGAGTGCCTCAGGGCTCGGTTCTTGGACCGACGCTCTGGAAGTGTGTGTTTGATGAGGTTTGTGGGATAGTATGTGAAGAGGGATGTGAGATTACGGTGTATGCGGATGATGTGTGTTTGGTATGTACGGCAAAGGGAGAGGCGGAGATAGAAAGAAAGGCGGAGAGAATGTGCAGGAAGATTGTGGAGAAGATAGAGCGGTGCGGACTGGAAGTGGCGGAAGATAAGACGGTGGGGTTGCTAGTGAAGGGACGGAGCAGGGCAAGGGAAGTGGGGGTGATGGTTAAGGGAAGGAGAATTCGCATGGAGGAGTCTGTGAAATACCTAGGGGTGTGGTTGGATAGCCAATTATCCTTCAAAACCCATATGGTAAAGGCGGCAGAGAAGGGTAAAGTGAGGGCAGCATGGCTGGGGAGATTGATGTGTAATGTGAAAGGGCCGGGAGAGTGGAAGAGGCGGGTAATTGGTAGGACGGTAGAGCAGAGTATGCTGTACGGTGCGGAGGTGTGAGGTGAAAGAGCGGGGGTGAATGCGAGGGTTAGGCCACTTCTGAGGGTGCAGAGAGGGATACTGCTGAGGGTGGTGACGGGGGTACAGGACAGTGGGTGGACTGGCAGCAGCGGTGCTGGCAAGGTCCTACCCATTGGACGTGTTGGCTAGAGCTAGGAGCAAACGCTGGAGGGGTGCGACCATAGAAGAGGTACGGGAATGGATGGAGGAGGAAATGGAGAGAAGGTGGGAGGAGTATGAGGGCGCGCTAAAAGGAGCGATTGGGAATAGGAGAGATTGGATGGACCGGAAATTCGGGGAGGTGAACTACTTCTTGACACAAGTGCTCACTGGACATGGGTCGAGAGTAGGGTACCTCCACAAGATTGGGAAACGAGAGACTGGTGTGTGCGAGAGGTGTGAAGTGGAGGATGATGTGGGGCATGTGTTTAGATGCTGGAGGAACGAGGAAGTGCTGAAGAAGTTGGAGAGGAAACGAGGGGAGGCGGTGTACTGGGAAAACATGGTGGAGATAATGTTGAGGGGGGGGAGGAATGGATGTAGGTGAGTGGAGTAGTAGAGAGCATGGTAAGGGGGAGAGAAGGACTCGATATGGCATGAGAGGCAGGAGTGATAGGAGGGAGAAGATGACGGTGTGAGCGGAGAGTGTGCGAGGGACCGCCGCCTGTCTCGAAGTATGCTAGGGTAGTGATTCCGAGGCGGGGGTAACGGCGAGTTTGAGGTGGGTTTGGTTGGTAGGCATCTCCTTGGGGATGAGTCCTACACTGTTTGGGTCCTGGACCCATTCGAACATGAGTTTCCCATCTCGGCCCGAAAAAAAAAAAGATGGATTGTAGAACAATATCTTCTCTTTCATATAATAACTGGTTGTAAATAATTTCCGTACTATAAATATTCCGATTAACAAATAGCCTTACATTTATGAGAAGGAGATAGGGAAAATCCATTAAATTAAAGTAATTTACAAGTTTACTATCCAGACCTTCAAATCCATATGCGGAAGGATTTTATTTACTTTGTAGCGTATGTGAATTTACATAAAGATATAATTTTGGAAGAAGTACTAACCTATAATATGAAATTGTGGGATATTTCACTATCCCAGTTATCACCGTATAGAAGTCTAACGCATACAATGAGTTATGTAAAAAATTGTGGCGTCATCTATTGAATAAAATTTAGAAATTTATTTAGTCTGTGCAAATATAATTTGTAGCTGATAACTTGGTTTCAAAAGACAGTGGATACTACGAGGAAAATATACTGAGTGAATCATCGTTGAGTAACCCTGTCAGAGGAGTTTACCTGAAATATTTAATTGAAAACTATAACAGTTTACTATTAACCATAATACAGAACTATAATCAGAATTTCAAGTTTGATCCAGTTTTCTGTTTGTGTATTCTGTACTTAGCGCTTAGGTGTATTTAGTGACAATAAATAATTGGCCAAGAATTTATTTGTGTGAAAATTGATTGTGGTTCCTTTTGGGACCACTAGGAAAAAAGCAAATTTCATATTTTTTTCTCTTAGAAAAAAATAGTGATATGTGTGAAATAGCTAGGTACTTATTTTATTATTTTTGTTTCAGAGCAACCGTTTATAAATCTGCCTGAATTGTCTTCCGATGATGCTTATGCCCTAATGGAAATATTCCATCAGATAGTGGTTCATTTACGTCTGAAATGCCATCAGAAGATGAACTTGATGATGTTGGAGAAATAAATATAGCAAATGCAGATTCGAATGAGTTACGGCAGAAGAATCCATTTGGATCCGATTCCGATAGTGACGATAATTTACCATTGAGCACTCTGAGGGGAAAAGTCGGAAAAGGAACGAAGTGGTCGAAAATATCTCAATTTTCTGAACCTGATGCCTTTAGTGGAATGTTTGGTCCAGATGTACCCGAGTCCGCAGATACGCCGCTGAATGTTTTTTTTGCGTATTTCCGACGGACTTGATCGACAAATTAGTTTTTGAGATTTTATAGATTGCCACCCAGCAGTATGGAGACCGCTATCTTCCAACGACTAACGAAGAAATTAGATGTTTCTTGGGTGTCAATCTGTTGATGGGGCTAAGTAGGAAGTCTAGCTACAAAGACTACTGGTCTTCTAGGTTGGAAATGCGAGATCCTTATATCTCATCATCAATATCTCGAGATAGATTTAGTTGGCTCTTATCAAATATTCATCTAAATGACAATACAGTTCAGCCCAAAAAAGGAGAAGAAAATTACGACAAATTATACAAACTACGCCCCCTCTTGGATGCCTTATCCGCAACCTTTTTAAATTGTTTCAAGCCGGGAAAAAAGCAAGCAATTGACAAATCTATGGTGAAATTCAAGGGTAGAATTGGATTATATATGTCACAAAAACCCATCAAAAGGGGCTATAAGATTTCGGTCCGGGCCGATCAGACTGGTTTTGTATCGCGCTAAACCGCATCGTACTAGGTGGCACTGCTTAACGTGCAACGTAGGCCTTTGTTTAACGGAAAAATCGAACTGTTTTTATAAGTTTCATAAACCATAATTATTTTCATTTTTCCAGTTTTTTTTTAAATAGGGTCCTTGTGGTCCCATAAAAGTACCACCTGTCTTTTTGCTTGTCAACGTCAATAAATTTTTATAAACATTTTTTGTGCCTTAATTTACCCTGTTGGAATTCGATTATTTGATAAAAAAAAATTAAAATAAATTAAAATCGAAACTAATTCCGCCCTGAAAGGGATATGTACTATTGGTCTTGCTTGTTAATGCATCACATAATCTTACACAGCCGTGGTAGGTGTGTTGGTTCGAAACGTTGCGAAGTTATTTTCTATTCTTGTTGGGAAATTCATTCAGTTACAAATATGTTGAATTCGTGTTCTTATCGAGATAAACTTTATCCAAATACCAAATATATTACGTTCTATAATAGAACAGATATAAATTATACGTAACTTTCATTGAATTCTAAACGTCATATTAAATTGAAAATGGGCACATTTATCAAGGACCAATAACAATACAATAATTTGATAACACCATTCCAATATTCTGATCAGGATTATCAGTGTTAAAGATTAATGAAATTTATCATTTAATAGTATTTCTACCAAGTATATAGCCTTGCTATAAATAAATAATAGTTTAGGATACCAAAAAATATGCTTTTATAGAAGATAAAACTGAAAAGTGAAAACTATTTGTTTACAAAAAGCGTGTGGTGCTTTGTTATATATTTTTATACTAACTATAGTTGTAGAAATAGCTACTATCAACAATAAAATCCGGAACTAGAATAAATGCAATATTTTCACGTTATCCCGAATCACTGACATATATCTTATATTTGAGTTGCCATTAATATCATTACCAACAGACAGTGCAATTATTGAAAAAACAGAATATTTTTAAAGACAATTTTGTGATAAATACTTTCGATAGGAAAGTTTTTCTTGTTCAATTCATCAAAACCACATTTTTATTATCATCGGCGATTTCTTATAATAATAAATAGTATTTGAAACACAGAAAATTCTTAACACAATTCGGCAACAATAAATGAGATACGACAAAAACAGATATGACAATATAATGGGAATAGACATGACGATACATATTTCAATGACATGAAAATATTCTATGATACCTTATATCATCTATTATATTAATGATTTTCTACGCTCATTATAATGTAATATAATTTTCATTTCCGTATTACATTTTGGTCCATTTAATGCTTCAAAAAATAGCTAATAACAAAAATTCTGTGAGTACTTTTTTGAAGCCATTTTATACATATTCAGTAGTTAATTTCATATCAGTGCTTAGCTCCTGTCGACAGGGTTGCGTCTTGTCTCCACTCCTGTTTAATCTGTACTCGGAAACTATATTTAGAGAAGCACTGGATGGAATCTAGGGCAGAATCAAGATCAATGGAACGCCAACGCCAACGATGTACAAGTACAAAGCATCTTAGATTCCGTAGTTCACTATAGTGAGATGTTTGGATTGCATCTTAATGTCTCCAAGACCAAACTATTGGTCTTTTCTAAGACTCCAATGAATGCACACCTACGTGACAAGGGACAAACAATCGAACAAGTGACCTCTGGGAGCTAACATCAATAGCCAGAAAAACCTTCATGAGTATGAAATCATTTTTTACAAGACTGGACCTTAGTTTGGAACTCGAATGATCAGATGTCCTACTATCCTACTCTATGGATGTGAAAGCTGGACACTAAATTCACAGATTGAAAATAAAATAGGAACCTTTGAAATGTATGTGTATAGACGGATGCTGCGAATTTCATGGGTACAAATGATCACCAACGATGAAGTACTTCAACGCATGCAGAAACAAAAATAACTACTGAACACCATCAAGGAAAGAAAAATGCAATATCTGGGTCATACGATGAGAGGTGATAAATACGAAATATTACGCCTCATAATAGAGGGCAAAGTTCAGGGAAAAAGATCAGTAGGAAGACGCCAGAACTCATGGCTAAAATATTTAAGGAGATGGTTCGACCGCTCGTCTGCAGAAATCCTTCGTGCTGCAGTTTCCAGAGCTACAATTGCCATTTGCATCGCCAACCTTCGGCAGGAGAGGGCGTGATAAGAAGAAGCTTAGCTCCTCTGCTCTTTGCAACCTTCGTTTTAACAATTTCTTTTAACCCGCAACCGCTATCGTGCGGTATCACATACCGCTCCATTATTTAGGTTTATGTTTTTGTCTTAAAAATTCCAGATGTGGACCTGGGCCCTTGTATACCTCTCAGAAACTGTTGCTTCTGCAACTCAGTAATATTAGTGGTTGCCTGATACTTGGACGTAGCAGTTTAGAACAAGTTTTGGTCGCGCGCGGCCAGTTCAAAACCAGCAGCAAATTGGCAATGATAACAGAATGGCTACAAAATAGACGTATTTCCAATGTCCAGCCAAAATGAAAAGAAAAACATACTATATGTGTCGTGCTTGGAACACACCAAAAAAATGTGTGGCCCTTTCATTGAAGACTTAAAAAATAATTTGAATGTACTTTGTTTATATTCTTAGAGTGAATAAATTTTTTTTTTCTTAGAATATATTTTGTTTCGTTATAACTTATTAATATTTTACTTCAATTTTGACAGTTTGATTTTTTTTTCATCAACCAAAATATCAAAATGCGGTAGCTTAAGAGTAACAATTTTGACGGTAGCGGTTGCGGGTTAATATCGTGATATCTTCAACTGTCTTTTTGTTTGTATCAATGGGTATACTGAACTAATATATTATCTTCTAAATAACCGCTTCTTGTACTGTAAGGTAGTTTTCTAGTCAACGCTCATAAGAAAAGAGAAATAAAATATTGTTGATTTATTAATAATAATAATTTTTTTAAATGAATCGCATAAACCGAAATTTCAAAAGTAGAAAGTTTTTGATTGAAATTATCTTTTTTCCGAAATTGACTTTTAAATTTAAATATAAATTTAAAAGTTTCCTTGGTTATAAAAGGCAATATAAAACCGAGTACAAATTCTGCAATTTCTTTCATTTACATTAGCTGTGAAAGTACACTGAACTACAACGGAAATTCGATCACATAGTCGCGGTAGAATTAGCTTGGCGAGGTGGAGAAGCTGCTGACTGACTTTTTTCGTATCGAAACAAATATGGTTCTGTTACAAATCGAGTTGAATATAACTGTATTCAGCAAAACTTGCCAAGGTGGTTAAAAAATATTACCAGAAAGCAAATTTTTAGTAAGAAACGACTGCAACATTTGTTCTGTCAGACTATTAGAAAAATTGATGTGAAAAACGGGACCAAATATTAGAACCGACAGATTATTTCCCAAAACAAATCGTCACTGGAAAGCACAAAATGATGGTATGATGGTATGCCCATTGGATGAAATATGAGTCAAAATTGGACAAAATCGTCTTCCGAAAGAAACAAAAATTACTAATCACTCCAATAGATCGACCGCGGTCAGTAGATTGGCAGAAAGTGGTGTGCAAAAGCTCATAAAAATATAACACAAACTTGAGAAATAAATCTGACGATCTTGAATATTTCCAACAAAAATCACGGGTCATAACAATGCCAACTTAATAAAACCCTGATATTGACGAATAACTTCATAATCAAATTATTACCAACATACGTATCGATTTTTTGGAATTCTTCTATAATTGTATTGATGTATTTTATTTGAAGTGAATTTGGAACTTCCCCATCTCTCCAAAATTCTCTTTACATCTTGGAAGAGATGAAAACTGATTTTTTCCTAATGGAGACTTGAAAAGCGTAATCTATGCTTTAACCCATTAGTACATCGTGTCCCTTTAAAGGGACGCCACTGTTTTAGCAGGTAGATACGTTTCTAACCTCATTCTCTAGTTATGCACGTGTTCGTCTCATGACTAAGGACTGTCCAGATAAAATTCGAAGAGTGTGGTCGTTTTCGTATTATTTTTGTGAATATGGATCCAACGCTGTACTCGACTAAGGGTAAAGGGTAAGTTTTTATTTATTTATTTTTTCATTAGACAAAATAGATATTTTAAATAATTGTTAATTATGAATAGATGTAGTTGTTGGTTATGTAACGATAATTTTTTGTATACATTTGGGTTTTATAGGCAGTATGATTGTTTTTTTCTGTTGTTCCCTATATCCTGATCAGACAATTTTGATACACATATTATACATTTTTTGCAGCTTGCTTCTACACGAACTCTTATCTTCTCTGGAAGAGGATGAAGATCATCCAGATGTAGATATATTTATAGAACCACCTGATGACCGTGGAGTAGATACCGAAGAGGATAGCGACAAGTCGGATGACGAGCATATTGGTAATAATAAATCATTTATGTCGTGGTATACTAAAACAAAATTGAGAAGTGAGACTGAGGGAATATGATGATAATGAAGAAAAACAACCAACCTCGTCAGCTCAACTTTTTCCAGAGCCGGAAGCTAGTGATTTCTCCAAGGCTAGCACTAGCCGAAAAAGTAATTAAAAAAAAAGAACGCGCAAATCAAAAATGGACTGGCATTGCTCCTCATTTTTCTTCAAACCAAACTTGTAAACCAAAAGAACCTTCCCTGGAAGCTAAATTAGCACAAACTCCAATTTATTTTTTGATGAAGATCTTACATCAAAAATTGGAAAGGAAACAAATCGATTTGGACAACAAAAAAACAAAGATTTACAGTTCAAAGCAAATGAGTTATATGTTCTACTTGGTGGAATGTTTTTTCCAGGATATGCGAAGTACCTCAATAAAAGGATGTACTGGAATACACCTGAAGACGTGCCAAAAATATTGAGTAATAGTATGAGTTTGAATCGATTTGAAACTTTACTGAGGCACATACATTTCAACGATAACGATAAGCTTGATCGCAATGATAGACTCTACAAGATTCGTCCTCTAATAGATGCCCTCAACACAAAAATTTCAAATACCATGGAGGATTAGAGGAAACTTTATCTATTGATGAAAGAATGATTCCCCGTTATGCTAAACAATATATAAAAGGAAAACCTATCCGTTTTGGATATAAGAACTGGGCCATTTGTAGTAGCAATGAGTATATGATTTCTTTTGAGATTTACCCGGAAAATCAGATTCAGAAAAGGTTTTTGGACTTGGAGGAGACGTTGTAATATCACTGCTTCAAAAATCAGAAGTTCCTGCAAACAGTGGCTACAAATTGTTTTTCGATAACTACTTTAAGAGTCTCAGTTTATTGCAGCATCTGTCTGAAAAAAACATATGCTCTACTGAAACTGCGAGACAGGATCGAACCCATTTCCTGAAGCAAAATTTTGGAAACATAAATCAATGGGAGCTGCTTACTTTATATATTGTGGAAACGCTTCTTTTGTGCAATGGAAGGATAATAAAGTCGTTACTGTTGGAACGAATTTTGATTCCACCGATATTTTAACAACCTCAAGATGGTGCAAGGAATCCAAATCTAAAAGGCAAGTTCCTCAACCCAAAATTATTGCAAACTATAACAAAAACATGGGAGGAATTGATAAAATGGACGGACTTATGTCTCTATATAGAACGAGAATACGACAAAGAAAATGGTATTGGCCAATAGTTTCACACTTGTTCGATGCTAGTGTGACAAATGCTTGGATTCTAATGAAAAAACTGATGCCTAATGACCCAAACTGTTCTTCTCTACTTGTTTTTCAGAGATATATAGCTCTCAGTTTGCTTCAATCTTATGGCAAAATATCAAGCAGAGGAAAAACGGCACCGCCATATCCACTTGCTTCCAGATTTGAAAATATAGTTCACATGATTTCTTACAATGAAACAGACAGGAGGTGTCAAATGTGCAAGAAAAAAGTAACTTTATTTGTATAAAATGCGACTGTGAATTGCATCTTAAATTTTGTTTTGAACTTTATCATAAAAATTGAAGGTATTCTTCTTTTTATAATTTAATAAATAATATTTTTATCTGTTCAATTAGCATATAGTCCCTTCAAAGGGACACTTGAAAACAAAGAAATAAAAAATATTCAAAAATTTTTCATGACTTTTTCTTTTAAATATATTTCTCAATATTACTTAGAAAAAACTTAATTTGTAACTTTATGCACTAATGGGTTAATCCATTGATATATCCAATATTCGGATGTTTTTCCTGAAACTTCAAATTCAATTCGTAAGGATAACTTGTCTATTGAAAATGCAAGGTCTGCTTAAAATTGTCCATCTACCATTCGATTTTCCCGTTCCATGGTATTGGACTTGATTTAATATTTAAGGAAAATAGTAATCTCCTTGCGTAGAGCGAAGAATCGTTACAAATAGTTTCCGGTACTTACCCAACGAATCTCGGTCCCCATATGTAGCTTCTACCAAAGGCTTCTAATTCGACTAAAAAATCTCGAAAATTATATTCATTTGACATAAGAACTGAAAGGACATAAGGTGAAAAATAATAATATGCTATTACTAAAACATTTATTATATAGTTATAATACTCAACGGAAGAGGGTAACAAAAGAAGAAGATCGGGAGTAAATGATGAAGATGATGAAGCATCTAGAAGAAATAAGAAGACATACAGAACACCTACGAAGACGGGAAAAGATAGCGATGGAAAATTGGATCAAATATTAGATTTAATGAGCGATATGAAATTGGAAATGCTTGATAATAAAAAAGGAGAATGAAAAAATTACTAACGAACTCAACGATATTAAGAAAAACGTGGAGTGGTTGGAAAAAGAAAAAAGAGAGAATAATGTGGTGCTTAATGGGCTAACAATACAAAGTTCAAACCAAGAGAAATTAAAAGTAAAAATTAGTAACTTTCTTGAAAGAAATCTAGAGGTGCAGACAAAGATAAAAGCAGTACGAAAACTTGGGAATAAAACGTGCCTAATAGAATGCAATGGCAATGAGGATAAAGAGAAAATAATGCGAAATAAACACAAACTAAAAGAAATCAGAAATGAAAGATATTTTATAAGCCCGGACCTACGCAGAAAAGAAAGAGAAATGGTAAGGAAAATCCGCGAGAAAGCAAAAATAGAAAAACAAGAGGGGAAGGAAATTAAAATTGGTTTCCAGAAGTTAACAATTAATGGCGAAGAATGGAAATGGTATAAGGAGAAGGAAGAGTTACAGAAGACAAAAAACTAAACAAGGAGAAGGTTAATGAGAAAAATATAACGAAGCAGGCAATTCACAAGGAAAAGACATGGAAACTCGGAACATGGAACATAAGAAGCATAAGTGGCAAAGAAAAAGAACTAGAAGAGGAATTTGAAAAAATAGTACTGGATATTTTAGGGATAACAGAAACAAAAAAGAAAAGAAAAGGAACAATGGCACTAGATAACGGACACATATTAATATACAGTGGAGTCGAGCAGAATGAAAGAGCAGAAGCGGGGGTAGGCTGCATAATAAAGAAAGAAATATTAGACAAAATACAAAAATGGAATTGTTACTCAGAAATGATTCTTATGGTAGAAATGAAGGAAGACGACGGGGATAGATGGTCATTACTAATAGTATATGGCCCAAATGAAGACGAGAGAGCAAATAAAAAGGACACTTTTTGGGAAGAGCTTGACGAAATAAAAGGAAACGGTGTAGGAAATATCTACGTAGTAGGTGACTTTAATGGAAGAGTGGGAAGAGCTGATATACAATACAATAGAACAATAGGACGTTTCGGAGAAGACGTGAGGAACTACAATGGAAAAAGAATGATGGAATACTGCCAACTCAATAACCTAATTATCGCAAATACGTTCTACGAACATAAAGACATACACAAATTCATAAGGGTGGTAGAGAGCAGAAGAAAAAAATCTATCATAGACTACATAGTTGTAAATAGAGAATGCCAAAAATACATTTTAGATGTGAGAGTTAAAAGAGGGCCAGAGGTAGGAAGTGACCACTATCTGGTAGTGGCAAAGATCAAAGGAAGTACACGCACTAATCCAACCCAAAAGAGGAGAGAGAAACTAGATCATGAAACAATAAAAGCGTATGAACTAAATAACCCAAGCATTGCAAAAAATATGAAACGGAAGTTAATAGGAAATTAGAAAGACAAATGGGAAATACTGAAGATATGAATGTAGAAGAATTGTGGCAAAAAATGAAAAATACGATACTAGAGGGGGCAAAAAATTCATGTGGCACAATGAAAACAAATAATCGGAAAAAACAAACAGCATGATACAAGAAAAGAAAAGAGCTTGTAGAAAATACTTGGCAAATAAAACGGGAAGTAATTATGACGAATACAAAAAAGCAAAGAAAAATGACCAAAATATCAGTGTAAAATGCGAAAAAGAAGTCGTGGGAAGATTTTGGAAATAAAATGGAATGGAACAGTAAAAATAATCAAAAACCTTTTTACAAGGTATTAAAAAGTACCAGAACGGAAAAAACAACGATAACCTTAGAAATCAAGGACACAACAGGAGTGATCCTTACAAAAGCAGAAGCAATAATGGAACGATGGAAAGAGTACTTCAGTAATTTACTAAACACTAAAGGGAATAAAACACGAATTATAGCAGAAACGATATCTTTTTAAGAAGAAGAAAAAGAAATATCAAAAACAGAGCTAGAAGAGGCTTTAAAATTATTAAAAAACGAAAAGCTCCAGGGCACGACAAGATAACGTCTGAAATGATCAAAAAATAGGAGAACACGGAAAGGAAATAATCAGAATACTATTCAATAAAATATGGAATAAAGAAGAGGTACCGAAGGATTGGGAAATGGGTGTAATATTACCAATTTTTAAGAAAGGAGATACCATGGACTGTAACAATTATAGAGGAATAACATTACTAATTACCGCGTTAAAACTGTATGAGCAAATTTTAAACCGGAGATTGATAAAATAAGTACAACAAACACTAACAGAATCGCAAAGCGGATTCCGGAAAGAACGTAGCGTCCAAGATCATATTTTTACATTGAAGCAAATAATTGAAAAGAAAACCGCTAATACACAAAACGTATATCTTGCCTTTTTGGACCTAGAGAAAGCATTTGACAGTGTACCTAGGCAGCAGATATGGGAAAGCCTTTATAAAAGAAATGTGAATGAAAAGCTGATAAGTAACGTTAAAGCACTTTATAGAAGAACGGAAAATTATGTAATAAGTAAAAATATGAGATCGAATACATTCATAACACACGACGAACTGAGGCAAGGAGGTGGATTGAGCCCAATATTATTCATTATATTTATGGATGACATCATAAAAGAGTGTTGCCAAAGTGTCGAAACACTATATGTTGGCTATCACAATATGCAACGAATCCAAATAGCAGAGTGCGCATTTGCTGATGATATTGTCATAATGGCAAACACAAGAGATAGCCTGCAAAATAATGGAATGAATCGATGATGAAACATGGATTGAAAATCAACGTGCAAAAATCAAAAGTTATGGCGATTACAGAAGAACGACAGGAACTAAGCATATTTATCGATAATTCGAAAATAGAACAAGTGAATGATTTTCAATATTTAGGGGTCGTAATCGAAAATACTGGCAAGCAAGAATTAGAAATTGACAGGAGAATAGACAAAGCCATTAAATGCTATTATGCAATGAATAAGAATTTTATCAACAAAAACGAAGTTTCTAAGACAACTAAAACGAAAGTGCATCACTCCATATACAGACCAATACTCACGTACGGATGCGAGTCGTGGGTTTTAAACGACAGGCAGAAAAGTAAGAAGAAACTAAGAAGAGTGAAAGGAGTAACAAGAAGAGATCATATTAGAAATCAGACAATAAGAGAGGAATTAAAAGTAGAACCTCTACTGGAATTCATAAAAAAGAGGCAACTGAGTTGGTGGGGACACCTACAGAGAATGAAGGATACCAGAGTAGTCAAACAAGTATGGCAGGCAATACCACAGAACAAACGGAAAAGAGGAAGACCGAAAAACACCTGGGATAAAACAATAAAAAAATCTTAATAGAGAGAAATCTAGCGTTGAATGAAGCAAAAATAAAAGCCAAAAACAAGAAAGAATGGTGGAAATTCGTACATGGATAAAAAGAGATTACCTTCCTACACCATACTATATGGTAGAAGGATTTTTTGATTATATATATATATAATAATATGCTATTACTAAAACATTTATTATATAGTTATAATACTAGAAATAATTTAAAACATTTTGCCTATAAATTAATTTAATTTAAACAACGTTGTGCAACACAGGAATGGTTGTAATTGTGTTTTGTTCGAGATAAATCTAGACGTACAAAACAAAGTGTACAACAGCAGCATTATCCCTACTGACCCGTATATGCTAAACCACTGTCTAATGCACTGACAATTAAGCAAAACCTGCTACATTTAAAACGCTCCCATTAGTATTCAGAGCGTTAATGCACAGTAGCGAGAGAGAAGCAGATATACAAATAATGAATATCAGAACATAATACATGAAAGAACTGCTGCTTAACCGTGAGCAGAGATTAAGTAAAAAAGCAATAGATTCAATCCACAGGACCGGTTTCATTTTTTCTGATGCATGGATATCTGGAAAATGGGTACAAGCGCAATTGGTTAAATATTTAGTTTTTAATGCTCTGATTGAATGTGTCCATAGGCACTTGTCAAATATGGAGGAAAATAACCGGTACATGTTACATTATTAATGTACTGAAAGTACCAAAAATGATTATCCAGTTTTTAAAGTGGTCAAACCCCTGTTTATACACCGGTCAGTACTTTCGGCGGTCATCCTGGCAGATGCTGGGTCAGCTAGCTGAGAATTAAACAGCATGGGATATGGAAGTTTAATACAGTCGCTGAGGGCTATGTGGAGAATTCCATAACTAAAAAAAGGAAGATTGACACCAACATCCTTGAAGAGACTTCCATGGAAATTACGCAAATTAATGCAGCACAGCAAACTACGTTGTCAGCTGGAGTCAATATCATTAATTGTTGAAATTGTGTAATTAATATTTATACCTAGTTTTTTCCATACAATATAGTGAGAAAAAAATATGTAATAATAAAAATAGTTTGGCCTCAAAATTATCACAAATTTTATTTGTATTTTCTGCAGCTAATGGAGAAATTTACTTTCCATAACCAGTTACCAAAGATTTATTCGCTCTGAGGAGAAACCAGAGGGCAACGAATTGCCACCGGCCACCGGCAAGAAATTACATGAAAGATTCAGGCTAGAGGCTGATTGGCTACTTAAAAAAGTTACAAAATATTTTACTTTTCATTATACCTCACCGAAAACGCTATATTAACATTCCTATTAAGAGTACCGAAAATGACGAAAGTTTTCCTGTGCGCTAGCATGCGTTATTGTTCAATTCCCTTAGCAACACTAAACAACAATTGTATTATGACAGCAGATGTCAGTGTTTTGAACACGGTTTTGAATTATAATTGGGCCCTGTTATGCAACCCTCAATATATGAAAAAAGTAGATAAACGGGTATTTTGGTCAATAGTATGCACTTCTTTATTCTGCAAAAACCTTCCAACCCAATGTCGACTCTAGACCCATTTGAAAGAGTTTTCTATTCAACTGATTTTTTTACATTTTAGATAAAGTGGTAGATCATAAAGGTACCATATGACTCACAGACGAACTTTATCGCTGCAAAAAAGATCCTATGGTAGAAATGAATCCAAACGTGAATTTTCTAGAACCTACAAACTAGACAATGAAGTGGTTTGTAGAGATATGTTTATAAAGACTTTGGCAATAACTCCATTCAGGGTTAATACAGCTCTAAAAAAATTCCATGGAAGAATGCCTCTGACTGATCAACGAGGAATTGCAGGTGGAAGAAACAAACTTCAGGACTGAGCTGTCCAAAAAGAAGTAGACCAAATCAACAGAATTTCTCGCTATATTTCTCATTTTTCGCGTTCAAAAACCGAAGCAAAGTTTCTTCCTCCTGGGACAACAATACAAAAGTTGTATGAAGTGTATTGTTCAGAAGGGAATACTCCTGTTAGTTTGGCTTCCTACAAACGAATTTGTCGATTCAACTTGAGGGTAAAGGCCATTAAAAAAGACACCTGTTATCTTTGTACTAGTTTCAAAGCTCAGATTGATAACGAAAAAGATTTCACAAAGAAAGATCTAAAAATAAAACATAACGAACATATTATAGAGCTAGCCGGTGAAGCACAAAGACTGCGCAGGGAAGATTTTGAAAAAGCTAAAGGTAATGATGAATACGAGTGCTTGACTTTTGACCTTCAAAAAACTTTGCCTTTGCCTCGAATTCCTACAAATATCGTGTTTTATAAAAGACAGCTCTGGGTTATAATGCTGGAATTCACAGCGGTAAAGAAGACCGTGGTTACTGTTACGTTTGGGTGGAAGGGGAAGCTGGCCGAGAGTCTCAAGAAGTGGGATCATGTATATTGAGGCACATTCAAACATACTTATCTCCAACTGTTAAACATCTTATTCTCTGGAGTGACTCATGTGGAGGTCAGAATAGAAACATTAAAATGACTCTTCACCTTATGTATATTTTACAATATACCTTAACAAATCTCGAAACAATCACCCTAAATTTTTTAATATCAGGGCACAGCTTTTTACCGAACGACTCGGATTTCAGCGATATTGAATGTAAACTAAAATCATACCCCAACGACTACATAGAAATTATGAAAAACTGTCGTAAAAAAATCCCTTTATAGTAACAAAAATGGAATATGATGATTTTTTTGGTGTTTCACAAATTGAAAAAAATATTGTAAACAGACGACAAACCGAGACAGGAGAAAAAATAAACTGGCTACATATTAAATCGATTAAATTACAGAAAAGTGAACCGTTTATAATTTTTATTAAAGAACATAATTTCTTGAATGAATACAAGGCAGTAAATATAAAAAAAACTGAGAAGAAGAGCTTTCGCCACTATCAGTTCACCATTTACATCTCTAGTGCCTTTGTGGCCAGATGGTAAGCCAATAGCTGAACCAAAAATTAGCAAGAAATGATGCACCTTATACCTGCAGATGCTCTGTCCTTTTATAACAGCTTGAAAGCTGACAAAAATATTGTTGAAGATGTAGATGGATTCGCCGTGGAGGAGCAAGATTTTGATGTTGATACAGAGTAGATACTTGATAACCAAATTTTGCATTCTCCCTTTCATTATTCTTTAATATAAAAATTTGTTTAAACTTGCTTTCGCCTTTTACATTTTGCAAAATCCTACCAACCCACAAAATTTTTCTTATTTATGAAAAAACAAATAAAAAAGCCTGCCATACTGTATAGTACTTATACTAATACTTATACTATTGCTTCAAATTGTTTTTATTCAAGTTTTAATGGGATGGTCACAGAATTGATTATTTAAAAAAAAATTCAATCGCGGATATCTCCATATTATTGATTTGAAGGTTGGTAGCTTTTTGCATAACAGGGCCCAATTGCATTATGACAGCAGATGTCAGTGTTTTGTATAGTATAGTAAATTCTTACTGGTTTTGAATTAAGAAAGGTAAAATGAAAATTACCGTTCATTACACATCCATAAATGCTTTTCCCGTGCTTGCACGACTTCCCGTGTGAGGCGTAGCCGTCGCGCGCACACGGCAAAAGCCTATCTTCTTTACTGGTAATGAAATATACTATTTCGCAACTGGTTATGAAAAGTTAGACATTTGATAACGTCAACAAGTTTTCAAATGTGTCACTTTAAATGTCAAAATTAGAAAAATGAATGGACAATCAGATACATGAATAATAGTTATTCATATTATATGGAATGTAAGTAACATTTACTAGCCGAGAACGATTTTGCGCCCGAGAGATAGCGATGGCTGGCAATAAAGTTCGAGACTTGTAAAAATACTTACATCCCGTGAAGTATATAAGATTTTTTCTCCTCCCCGCAGAATTTATACTTGGATTTTTATTAATTTATTTCGATACTTTTTGCATAAAATTATGTATAGCTTTGGCCGATTTCTATAGCGTCATAAGCATTGTTATTTTATCAACAATGTCAAGCTGACTGTTCATTATCAAAAATAGAGAGAAATTGAAATTATTGATTTATATAACAGCCAAATGGATATAGAAGAATTAGCAAATATTGCTTGTCTGTCGCTGCTACCAGAAAAATCAAGGAATAGGAATGAAGCAACGTATCAAATTATCAATACTTCAAGAAATGGTGCCAAACAAAGACTGCTACTGCAGTTTCAGAAACCGTGCTTTTGGTATTTTCACGAAAAATCTGCTGTATTAAAGTCTCCATCAAGCTTATAGTGTGAATATTCCATGCTGAAGTCCAACCTTTTCATAGAGGAAAACATAGATATTTCCAAAAGTATCCTAAACTTCGAGCATTTTTAAAAAGAAAGAAATGACGGATATAAACCCAAAAAATCTAATGTGCTTGACAGAGAAGATGTAAGTAAATTCCTGTTTGAAGCCCCCGATGATATTTATTCAATGATGAAGGTTGTAATGATGATGGGAATTGCTGGAGCGTGCCGTCCTAGTGAACTCTGGCAATGAAAATGGACAATGTTGAATCAAGGCATGGAGTCATAATTGTTACTATTCCTGATTCCAAAAATGGAATGGCACGTAAATTTACAGTGACTAAAAGTGACGATAGAAGCTTTGGTATTTCAAAATAGTTCAAAATTACATTGTTATAAGATCCCACATGACGAATTTTAATAATCGCCTCTTCAACTTTGAGAACTTTAAGGAGTATAATGGACACACACCAACGTCGGCCACTTTATTAGCGAATACTGGAGTTGATGGCTTAGCTCTCAAGCGACATGGCGGATGGAAATCTGCAGCTATTGCGGAAAGTTATGTAGCGGAGAGCGTCAATCATAAAAAGGAAGTTTCAAATAAAATTTTATACAATATAACGAAGCCATAAGTCTCATGCAGTAATTCAAGAGTCAAGAGTAAAAGAAAACTTGGTTAGAGATGGAGAAATTATGGTTAGAATATTTCATACAAATCGAGAAAAAACGAGAAAACATTTATTAAAATTTTGTAAATAATGTTTATAATTGTACTATTAATATTCATATAAATAAATAACATACGTTTTATATGGCATAAATTATTAACGTTGTATACAATATAGGGAGGAGAAAAAATATATTCCGAATCTGAATATGATAAATATAAAAAAAGTGTACAAGTGGTTTGTTTACAGTGACACATAAAAAGGGATCGTTGATGAATGATTAGACGGTCGTTAGGGACCCTCCATTATTCATTGTTGCTTCCATCACCGTTGGTGGCGGCAGCGGGCGTTAACTCAGTTAACAAAGATGCAAGAAACGGTTTCGTTTTGATAATTAGATTGTTTATAGCGCCACACTGTCGACGACAATGACTAAATATCTCTCATAAATCGATAGCACGCCTCCTTTTACTTTGTTAAAACATCGCCATGTTTATCTTATCCTTTAGTTACAAAAAGGCCCTTTCCTTCAGATATCTGCTTGAGATACTGATTAATTGTATTCAATCGCTGGGCTTTGTATTTAACTAAATTAAAATAAATACAAACTTTCCCTTATACAATAAAACATGCGTTACGTATTTTAGTAACAGCTTAGTGGAAAACCAATTCTATGACCGCAGGGGGTTATAGAACTTTATTACAGTTCAAATAAATTACTATAATACCCTGTTTAAATGAAACTAACTGTTTCTAATTAATTCCACTATTTAATTGAAGGATTTATGAAAATTATTAAAGGATATTGATAATTATTTCGATATTGACATATCATCGTCAGAATGAGTCAGATTCCACAAAGTAAGGGTCCAAACAGTAAATTCAATAATACCCTGTCTTTATCAATTAACATTAACAAATAATTTCAAACAACAGTACTTATCAAAATTTTTCTAATAATATTTATATGTCGGCTGGTATTTATTTTGGATATAAAGAACAAAAGCTTTATTATTTTTCAAAATATAAATTTAAGTTTCGCATGCGCTGGAACAAATTTTCCAAACCGATTGAAGAACTTCCAAAACATGTAATCTGAATGCATTAAGAGCCTTTTCAGGGGTCGAAAAATGTTCGTCACCTAGCTTATACTTGATAATGTCCTTTGGAACCAAACCAGGAAAGCAGGGCGGATGATTCATTCAATAAATTGGATAAATAGAGCCGATTTCGAGTGAAAAAAAAGTTATAGTGAAATATCCTGCTACAAAAATCCTTTTCCCTTCCTCCATAAAATACAATGGCTTGCCAAATTCTGGATTGAATATTCTATGCGAATTTTGTACAGCTTCTAGCCATGTGGTAATAACAGATTTTGCCGAATATTTTTATATTTTCATAAAGGTTATACTATTTGCTAAGTTGAGATCATATCAGTACAGATTGGAGACTAGAGATCAGCAACATGCTCATTCATCTTTATTAATATTATGAAAAGAAAAAATTGGCATGTGTGTATGTATTATAACGTACGTGGGTGTTGTTGTATATATTTAATTTATAAATTTATAATGAACCCTTTCAATGATATGAAGAAAGCTTTTTGTATCTCCCCCGTACAATTATAAATAAATTCATCTCATTTGGGTTGGGTTCTTTCGAAATAAACTTACCTACCTTCAACGATGGATATTCAAACAAAATGCAGTCAAACAAATTTCTTATTTTAATTATAATAATATGTAAATAATTTTTTTTTAATATTGGAATTAGTATTTTATCTCGAAAGCTATTTAACAATGCTCTCCTCGTATTTCTAAATTTTATAGATTATGAACATGAAACAAATAACAAGTTACTATTAAAACTTTTCAAATATATTATGCATCACTGCGCATACGCAAACTATAATGTTTCGACTCTCCTCGCTTCCGACTTTAAACGATTTATAAATGTATCAGCAAGCATGTTTAGTTTGCATTAAAATGAATATCTCATTTACTTATTGGAGACTAAATACTGAATTATTGTATTGTTATTTGTTCATAAAGGTAAGCTTCCTTTTTGTAATATTTCATTTATATTAGCTAAATTAATTGCAACCCAAGTGAAAATCGTTTACCTACACCTGTTATTGTTCATAATGGCGGCTTTATACAAAGTTTGTATCCATATTTCAAGTATCATATGAGAAAATCTGGATTCCAATCCTCTTTTCGATGAGATTACTTAATACTGAAGATATTATGTGCCGGTGAAAATATGAAATAGTTTTCATATGATAATAATCGGGAACATATCTGTGATTATCTCCAATGCTCCAGGACTTCTTTTGTAAAATTTACTTAAATAGTGGATGTGTTTTATCAAATTACGACTCAGAAGATGTTACGAATATGTAACGTAAGGTTAGTCAGCAATCAAAAATATTCAAAAAAAAACTATTTCCTTTCATTTATCAAAGTTCCTACTAGATGTTTACGTATATTTATTTGACATATATTTTTCTTTATACGATTGTCATTGGCAGTTTTTGATTACGTTTCAAATGTCCCGCACTTATCACTAATCACATCTTTTTAATAACTGACGTGTACCGACTTAAATTAATTTATCTACCTGTAAAAATTGTTTCATTTTATATTTTTGATGTTTATACGAGGATCATCCAAAATTATGTCCGCGTTATACGAGGTCGTCTCAGTATTTATGTTTGTTTGTAATGGACAAACTCAAAAAGTTCTTAACCGATTTTGAAAATTCTTTGATATATAAAAGCTACATTATCAGCGATTAATATTTTATCCTCCAAAAAACTAGAGATCCCTACCAAAATCACAATTTTGTAACCCCAGATATAAAAAGTGTAACCTGTCAACAAATATGCTTTAAATTAAATGAACTGGTTGAGAAACATCTAGATACAATAACAAAATAAATTATTAGTGAAAATAGTTATTTGTTTTACCAGGCAGAAAAGCACAAGATTTAATGCCGCGGCTGGTGTTTTATAGCAGAGGCGTAGCCTCGACTAGGAAACCAGCCAAGGTATTGAATCTTCTTTTCTTCCATGTGAAACATAATTTTTTCTCCAAATTCGTTCCAATTTCACGCAAAATCCGAATAATTAAATTCACACAATATTCAAATAATTCGATTATTTTAACACCACCTGAGATAAGAGACCTGGCGCGAGATGTGCAATTGAATATTATACCGGATAAGTCAAGAACTGTATATTGAACTCACATACAGCAGATTCATGGATTATAGACAGAAAAAATATCAGGATCTTTCTCTGAAAATGTGCCTACTTTTCCGAACTTTCAAAGAAAATGAAGCCGTCAACGTTAAGGTCTACCTATTCGATGTTAAAAGGCTACCTTAAACATTAAAAATAGCATTGATTTGGCAAAATATCTGAAGTTGCGAGCTTTTTTGAAAAGGTTGTCAGATGGTTTCCTCGCAAAAAATCCCGAGTTTTTCAAAGAGAAAAAATCTACCAGGAAAGAAATTTTCACCAAACCGGAATTCTCTGACCTTCCCTCCTTCCCAGTCAACAACTCCTTTCTGGATTTTTCTACCAGAAGAATATTACACAGAAAAAATTATTTGACGCATCTCTCGCGTACACGGTACCCAATAACTCCCTAGTTTCCCCTTAACAACCTCCTTATTCTTTTTTTTTTATAATTTCCAATTCCTTTTCAAAACATCTTACCAACCAATATTATTTAATATCTCGTGTCAGTATTTAAATTTTTACATTGACATTTTCTTGACATATTTCTATAAAATATTTATTTACAATATTACTATCTAAAATTCACAAATTAAATAAAATCAGAGTATTATTACCGCTGGTTCATAACTTTATAAACTTTAATATTCATAATTCCCTGATTTACAATAGTGACATACAAACATTACTTTCTGATTGTGTATTGACATTATATTAAAAAAAATTATTATAATGAATCAGCCTTTAAATATGAAATGTTGTCATCCGTCCTTATACAAAATATGTATACAGAATGTATCAAAATTGTTCAAAATAATTATAAATTTCATCGTTAATATAAGATAATTTGAATTTTTATTCTAACAAACGTGATCATAAATTTAATTTGATGCAATCGTATCACGATTCCATAAAATCCATAACAATACATTGGTGAAGCCATCTCAAAAAAAACTTTACAAATTGCTTTCCTTGACCTGTATCTGGGAGCTGAATAAAGGAACCTCACGTCTGGAAGTTCTGTCTTGGACGTTAAATCAGGAAACTGTTCTTTTTTTTCCATCCGTTTTTCTTTCCTCAACCACGGTATATCCCAGACATGGTATAAGCTAGGAACTTTCTACAGGAATTCTTGCTTATCTCTCTGAATCGAACTATGTGGATTACAGAGCCCAGGAACGGTACGGGCACAGGAATGTACCTATGTTTACAGGAACGGTAATAAAAATTGGTCTCCCAGGAACTGTGCAGTAATCCTAGTGAAGTTTAGCTACTAAGTAGACCCATATTTTTAAGAAAAGTTTAATATTAGGAGATTCTGCACAGTTCCTATTTTCAATGCACTCTCTTTCGAGGTAATAGATAGAAAGACCACCGGATATATCTCCATTCCTATTTATATACGTTTGACTTAATTTAAATTTCGCGCTGAAGTTAACATCCAAAACTATAATTATAGATTTTTGGACCGAATAGCCTTGTTGTCTATTCCACCAAAAGAAAATACTTGAAGAATTTTTGAATAATTTTGCTTCAGAATAGACTTGTTGTCCATTCCACCAAAATATTATATTTGAAATTTTATTTTTGTATCCGAAAAGTTATCGACAAAGATAACGTTTCACCACTTTTAATGTCATTTGGCGACAAACTATTTTTCAAATAAATGCTCTTCAAAGAAGAAATTGAACTGTAAATTAAATCAACTCCATCAATTGATTACATTACACAATTTATATGATATAATAGTATATTACGTAACAAGAGTTGTAAGTAACCCATTACGCACGAAGCCGCGTAGCGGCGAGTGCGTAAATTTCACGAGTGCGTAATGGGATTACAACTCGTGTAACGTACTATAGTTTTTCTACGCCTATCTATTTTCTTCTATGAAATAATGGAAATCGCAACTGCACGATATATCAGAAAATGAAGATTGATAATTGGTAATCGCTTCCGATATTCATAAAGCGTTGTCATTAATATTTTTGTGAGAGTGATTCACCACCCGCCACCCGCCACTGTAGAAGATACTATATTTTGTTACAAAAATTGACAGCATAAATGACATGACGTTTATTTCCATATCATGCAAAAACGCGACTTATTTTTTGAGAAATTGTATAATGTGTTGCCGACATTCAGGGGCATTACTCTTTTAATCTAAAATGTATTTCATTAATGCTAAAAGCTTTTATGTTTTCCAATTGACTAAATTTATGTAAATAGACCAAATAAACTAGTACGTAGATAAAAATTTGATTGCCATTTGATTGAACAGAGAAATTTAAGTTTTCTTATCTAAACGCACGTGTGTGGAGTGCAAGGAATGTTGACAGTGCGATTTTTGACGTTTACGGACATGGGCGTAGAAAAAAAGATTGTAACAAATGGTGGCAGAGGAATTTTACTATTGATTGTGCAAATTGTGCTTGATGATGCGTGCTTGTCAGGCTTGCAATTATGCAATTATGGTCGCCTTTATCCATTTCTACATTTTTAATAAGGGTTAGGGGAGGGGTTTTCTGATATCGTGTTAATTTGAAGCTGAAGGTTTGGAATATTTTTCGAATATATCTGAATTTGGAAACTAGGTACTTAGATATTATTAAAAATGAAAAAAATATAATCAGTAGTTAAAAAGTATAATATGTAGTATTTATGTCAAGAGACGGTGATTTGTGAACGCAAAAACAATTTATATGAAGTAAAGAAACGTCTTGCTAGATGTAATGAACGAATTTTTCCACGATAAATACAACAATCACGTAACCATGGTGAGTTTCCCAGCAGGAAATATTAGCTCGTTTCAAGTCGATGGCGATGGCAATGGCTCTTAAAGCGCAAGAAGAGGAAAGTGCCCAAGTTGGAAATGCACGATCTAAACGTAGTTCCCTCGTGGAAAAAGTCCTATTCGACTTTTCAAATGAAACGCTACGTGATCGTCTAGCACAAAGGAGTACTGGACATTTTTAAAAAAGGGTATACTTATATAATTGCGAGTTACGAGATGATCATGATGATATTATGATTATATTCATTTTGAACTGGATACATAGCAGTAGAATAAAATAGTAGAAATAACCAAGTGTTTGATAGCCTTGTTAACAAGGAACTGTTTAAGCAAGATAGGGGATGTTTTTGAAGAATGAATGAAACAAGCACAGAAAAGCACTAACTAATTATTAATATATATGTAAGGTTATACATTCTTTCCGGAACAGTAACCGCCAATATTTGGCTTTTGTTTCAGTGGAGAGTCAATCCACATTGATTCTCTGCTTGCATTTAAAGTTTGTCATGTTTCTTTGCCATTTCAGCGATTTTCCTTCATTCCTTCCTGTCCTGGGTCTTTTGCTTCCAGTTTTTAATTTTCATACTTTCTAGGTCCATCCATGTAGATTTTGGTCTACATTTTGGTCTGTTTGTACCGGGTGTCCACTCTGTTATTCTATTTACATTACTACCTTCTTTTATCCTTTTGATATGTCCAAGCCATCTCATTCTGGATGCCTTTATTATTCTTCCTATGTTCTCAGTTTCCAGTATTTTTTTCTATTTACAAGTTTGCAATCTTTCTTACTGTCCCCCATTTAATTTCTTTGGTCCATAAATTTTCCTAATAATTTTCCTTTCGAATATTTTTAACTTTTCTTCCTCTCCACTTGTCATTGCTGTAGTTTCGGCTGCATAAGTGGCTGCTGTTCTTATTGCCGTCTTGTATATTCTCATTTTTGTGGTTCTCTTTGGGGGTTTGTATTAATAGTACGCTCGGTATCCTGCCTATATACGTTGTGCGATTTCATCTTTTTTGTCATTCCGATTGTTAATGTTTTTGCCGAGATATTTAAAGTTTATAACTACTTCATATTCCCAAATTTTTATTGATTGATTGTCTTTGTTATTATTATTATTATGTATTTTGTTTTTTCCTAATTGATTTCCAGTCACCTTCTTCTGGATTCTGTTACAATCGTTTGCAGCGTTTCTTGTAAACTTTTCTGGTCTCTCGCAATTATGTCTACATCGTCTGCATATGCCATTATTTGTACCGATTTATTGATGACTGTTCCAGGTAAATTACATTTACTGATTATTCCGTCCATTACTAATTAATATATTGTTGATAATCAAAGGTCTATTTTCGAATTATTATTACTACATACTCAACACTTTAGCTTTTTTATAGTTAAACATGGCAATGTCGAATGTTTTCAGTCGCATTCCTTTCAAAGCTTCAGATAAGTTTGCCAAATTATACATACCAATAACCAATATACTTATGGTTAGAACAATGTCTAATTACTACCACCCATCCAAACCTCATAATTAAAGAAAACTTATTACTCTCAATATTACATATTGTATTGATTTTTCTTATCATTCGGTAACTGATAAGTGACAATATTAGCTGTTCCCTCAATTCCCTGTTATAAATAAGTCTTTGGAGGAAAATATTTAAAGTTCACCGACAAAACAAGTGATATTTCTCAATTCCTATTTATAACAAGCTTTGTTCACTTTGTGATACTGACATACAAATTTCGCAAATAAAATGTTTATGCTGTCTGTACAGTGTATTTTCAATTTCAATTTAAATAACTTGAGCATTGAATGATTAGGTGAACTCATGCATTTATTGGAAGAACGTTCAATCAAATTTGAGAATCCTCTTATGTTTGTGAAAAATAAGTATGCTAATATGAGCTGTCTTAAATGGAAAATAGTGTGTATGAAGATACCTTCATTTGAGTCGGTTTGAGGAAAAATAGGAAAGTGAATTAAAAAATACAACCCACAATTAATATCAACATGTGTTTTTGTAACCAGCAGCGACGAATGAATAAGCTGAAATTGTTAATTTCATTTATTCACATGAATAAGTATAAATACAGTAGTGAGATAGATTTAAAATTCAAAATAACGTAATAAAGTAAAATTTTGTAGCATCTCATTCGGCTTGTTTCCGAGTTGAAAATATTTTATTTGCTAGTTTTAGTGAAGCAGGGCGCCCGGACCAGGTGGTATTCCCTCAGAGTGCATTTTGGAAGCAACAGATTTTGTGGCAAATATAGCAAATGTGTTGATAAGCCCAAATGAGTTTCCATCGCCATAGAGGAGGGGTCATACAGGCTATTGTATCTTATCATCTCAATGGCCAAGATGTATAAGCACATTAAAAAAAAGGTTGTTGAAAGAGATCGATAGAAGTGGAGGCTTCGTAAGTGACGTATGGTTTGGTGGAGGGTAGATCAACAGATGGATATTGCTGGGTGATTGTGGATTTAGGGTGAAAAAGAGTGTGGATTTAGGGTGAAAAAGAGAGGTGCAGTGCAGTGGCTACTTTGAACGTGTGAAATTCCTCCAGTACTGTTCCGAGGCTGTGGAAGGTCTTTTATTACGATCTGCTAAGATAAGGGTCGCTGATGATATAAAAGTTATGGGATGAGCGGATGATATCCCTTCAGTGACCACAGCATCAAAGGTGGCGGATTCGGAGAAGCGTTTGAACGAAGCAATGAGGCAGATGAAGAGTTGGCTGAAGAGATGAGGCATGGAAATCACTCCGAAAAGACAGATGTGACAGTTTTGGTGATAAATAGAGATAGTAGGATCGGAATACGGTTGAAGGGCCACCAGCCAATCTAAAATATTCAAGTATTTGGTTACGGGAAATCTTCATCTATTGTGGGGAAACAAACAGATGACGCTGAACATACGTTGTTCAGATGCCAGATATGAGAGGCAATCAGGAACGAACTGGGAAGGAAAATGGGAATCAGGATAAACAGAAGAAATACAGTACGGTCCTCCAAAAACTGGAATGAAATCAGGAAGTTTCTCAGATTTGTTATGATCCAGAAGGAGGAGGACAAAGAGCATCGTTATGACTGAAGCAGTTACGGCTCTGAAGTTGTGGTTCCAGAGACAAAACGAGAATGGGTGGAAATCGAGGTGGTTTTGGTGCTGAATGTTCTGCCTGGGGTCCCTCTTTATTGTTTGGGCGCTTTGCATGCTGTGTGGACAAACGAGGTTAAATCCTTGCTGCTCTCTAGGTGAGGCAGAACAAGTTCCCGGGACCTGAAGAGACCTGAAGAGACCACCTCTGACAATTTGGCTAGATGAGTGGCTTCGGGAACCACCAGCGAATAGGAGGACGTCGAAGCTTTGGCTAAGAGTATATAACCGAACATGCGAAAAGAAAACGTGAGAGCACTCAATCGGAAAGGACGAAGAGCGCAGAACTCCAGCACTTAAAGAACTTCCTTGCCGACATGTTTGACTGTACCAAGGATTATGTGAACAAAAAGACTTGATTTGAGATCGGAGCGACAGTTCGTTATAAGGAAATGGTACGGCTGTAGAGAAGGTTTGATGAATATAAATAGGCTAGTAACATCACTCTGTTTACCATTAAAATATTTTGGTATTCATCGTACCTATTCCAAAAAGAAAAAGTTTAAACTGAAATATTGTAAGATAATGTTTTAATAAAATGTAAGGATAGTTTTCAATTAGAGTTCTATTCGTTTTAGTCTGATACATGTTCATTTACATATACAAGAAACTTCATCTGTCTGCTTCTCAACCATTGCCTCACTAATCCAATTTCACGTTTCCAGGACTACCAGCTACCAAGTTACTAATCATCGTTCTCTACTGACATCCGTCACAGTTCACTGGATATTATTACATGTGATCCCTTCCTAATAACGGTTTCCTGTTGATAGGTGCTATTGATATGCTTGACGTGCAAAATTTCTAGCCGAGCTTTTCGGCTAAATGTTTGGTGAATTATGTATTTATTGATAATAATTGGTATATATCAATACATTTGAAAATTTCCTTGGTGTTAAAATAGAGTTTATAGGTGTTATCTGGCTAATTTGGTTTATTTTATAAAGGCTCTAGCTTATTCTCAAAGATACGAAGCTTGAATTCTTTTGATTCAATTAATAATCCAACTATTTTTATATTTACAGGTTAATATGTGGAAAATATACGATCTTTTCAAAATTTTCCTGCAGTTTTATAAAATCGCTACGCTATTATGTGTATACTTGGTGTTAATTTTTTCTTCTATTTGTCATTTCTGGAAGTAGGTTTGAGACAAAAGCCAAAAAGTGATTTATGACTAAGATTATTTAAGTATATTTATGGTAGATACTCAAAAATTGGAAAAATATTAGAATGAATATTGAAAAAAATTAAAATAGCTTATTGTCGCTTTCAATTTGGATTTTGGATTGGTTTCTCTAATAATGGATCAACAGTAATAGCCTAAAATGTTTTTATCAAAAATACCAAATATAGACTAAGTACCTACATTGCTGAAAAATACAGGGTCACAGTTTCGAAAAATACCGCGCGATGTGCACATCTTAAGACCTTATTAATGTGACTAAAACCCAATAGAAATGGTGTGGAGGGAAGTTAAATCGTACGAGACCTCTAAGGATTCAAGTTTTAAACCAAACGACGTTAAAACATTAATTTCTGAAGGTTACTGAAGGTTACGAAGAAACCTACTATAATATCGTTAATCGATCACTTGGAAGATGGACGAGATAAAGAATTTACCATTTGAGGTCAGTATCGAAATTAATTGATACCAGTTCTGGTATTCTCTTAGACCACACCAGTCCAGACTGGGAGCATTGTAAAAGATACGTCTTGTTTTTCTCTTCTTCAATAATGTATAAAGCGATAAAGTGTTCGACATTTCCAGATATAAAAGTCAACGCGGGGTACATAATAATTGGCGACGTTCGTAAAATATTAAGCTATGCATTAGACAGTACGCTCATAGCAAATAATTAAGACAATCTATATATATATATAAGAAGGAAAGAACGCCAGAGGATTTTGATATTCGCACTCAATAAAAAACAAGATCAGAATTTATAAAACATGTGTGGGACTTATTCTGCTGCACGCCAAAGAAACGAGGGCCGAAATATCAACAACGAAAAGAATAATGTGAAAGACAGAAATTAAACCATCCAGAACTATCAAGGGAGTCACTTTCAGAATAATGTTGATATATTAGAGGAGAATGAGGATAGCATGTGGTGAGGTGGGTTATAGCCTGCAAGCGATCTGGGAGTTATAATGTTGAAAGTATGCCACATGGGCGAAGTGGGCTAGAGCTGAAAAACCGAACACGCGGAGCTCAGCATCACAGGACCAGCCCAAAATGAGACCTTTCATTCGGATTGAACAGGACCTGGTCGTAATATGAGAAGAAAAAGTTAATAACGTCATAGTTGTTTTCGAGAAAGTTGAATATTTGGAATTGTAATTAATAACACTAATAATTGACATCGAAAATACAAGGAATGATCCTCTGCTAATATGACCAAATATTTATTTTATTGAAATATGTATTTTGTTTCGATGAAGTTGACGAAGTGCAGCGAAAGATTAACAAAATAAAGTGCATACTTTTAAGATAAATATTTCTCTAAGAAAACCACAATATATAATCTAAAGTTATATATTATGAAGAGGTGAAGTAGATATATTATTGAGAGTATTTTATTTGAAATTTCCAATCTAAGGAGCGTTTGAGTAAAAGGTTGATACATTTCCTGGGTTTATTCCCAACGGGACATTTTGTATACTACGCAAACATTAGAAGCATATTGCATTTAAAAAAAATCATATAATTCTTGTCAATTTAGAAATTAAATCTGGCTTTGGGTCGTTTTCCCTAGACAAATTAACAACCAACAAAAACTGTTGTCTCGTCTCGTCTCGACATCATTTCAAACATAATCTCTCTCAAATAAACGTTTTACAGTTTCTACGTCGATGGTGGTATACTAGTCCAGTAAATAAAGGGTACCAGAAGCGATTATACCTGCCGGTCCATGAATTGTCCGTGAAGGGTAGGTTTTGACTAGTAATTGAATATCCAGAAATTTCACACATCTTATCGCCATTTTGGGGGGTATTCCCGGCCCCATAGTTCTAAAAATTGGTTTCCTGCCAATATCTCCTGAAATATGGCATTTAGAGAATTTTTATATGGGGGAAAAATGAAGATCAGGTAATTATCTACAAAAAATGGTCCTTATGATTTTTGTCGAAAACTCGATAGTTTTCGAGATAATGGCCCTCAAGCGGGATCCTTATGTTGAGCTCCCGCTCCGGAGTCGAAAGAGCGGGTTCTTTGAACTTACTCATGACCGGGCGAACAAATTATTCAATATCTCGGGTAAAAATGCATATTTTTCCACGATTCAAAATTCAGATGAAAGGGGAAATCCACAGCTATCATATCCGATCCGATCATATCATATTCAAAGTCCATTTTTATATTTCCACCATATTTATAAAATGGGTCAAAGATTTTTTAATAACTTTTTTTTCGAGTCGAGAAATTACTCATATTTTTCTTAATAATAGACATTTACTCTCGATTTTTAAAGGTCTTTATTGATCTCAGAAATTTTTATTGGCCATCTTTCTTGCCCCTTGATTTTTCAGTTGGTACACTTTGCCTACTTTTCATCATTTATTTACTGGACTATACTCCGAAGTCATTGTGGGGGGGTTGGTTGAGGGTCGGTATGTTCCGGCACTGATAAACTGATGGGTATTAGTGTCGAACTCGAGCTTTAGTGGCGTGGCTTAGTACATCGGTCAGATTATAATACAAGCATGATTTATGTGTATGCTGCGTGTCTCAGATTGATTGTTAAATCCTAATTACATGGAATGCTAATAAAGGTTTCACGAGCTCTGCCCGAACAATTTGAAAAGTAGGTAATCCGACTACGGTTAAACTATGTAAAGCGCAGTAAAACTATTAGCTAAAGTATTTAAGAGATATAGTTACAACTATTCGCGATCGCCGCTTACAACTCATAAGCCAGTTCAGGAAAACTACTACATTACTACAACTGCATATGGGAAAAAATCTGGAAATCGGTTGACCCTAAAGGCCATCCCTGCAACCTCCCGCTAAATTCAATTTTCAAACGCATGCGATTTTGTCGCTAGTTGCGATGTTTTTGAGCTCTTCGAGCTCAAAAATTCAATGTTTGTGTTATTTTGAGCTCTCCGAGCTCAAAGATAAAGCTATTCGATGCTTTTGAGCTCAAAAGATTTATCAAAGTTCGATGAAACACGATATTTTTAATTTTCAAACTGATATAACTTTTGAATGAATCAACCGATTTTCACGCGGTTGGCGGCGTTCGATGTAGTTTTTTGAGCTCTATGAAAAATTTTCAACAAAAAAATTGATCCGATGAAACATTTCGGAGTTATTACAAAATGAACTATCTATCTATCTATCTAAAGATAAAACCAAGTTACTAAAAGCCAAGTTGAAAGAGATCGACAATTTTGTCTATCTCACTTCATATTCTGGTAAAAGGTCGCGTGCAACTAATGCAGGGCAAAATTGAACACTCCGAAACGATGACGCTAGAGGCTTTTAGTAACTTGGTTTTATCTCTACTCTGGCTCAGGCATTCATTCGTTCGCACCAGGTTTCCCAGTAGTTTCCCAGAGTATCTTCGATTGTCTAAGCCCTACTAGATCTTTCTAATGGTCAGATCTTCTTTTTGGCGTTGTCTATTTTTTCCAATATTAAATTGGAGCTGATGCCGCATTCATATGATAAATTGGCCCAGTTGGCCTTACCACATTGCGACCTATGTGTATATGCCTCACATCTATATTTTAGTCCAAGAGATCTAGGCATTTGAGAGAGCCTATTATCCGTTTTGGAGTTTGATCTGTAACCTGATCAGGCACTAAGTGGACCTGTTCCAGGTATTTAAGGCGTTGACGAACAATTACCCTGCAATTGAATCCGCATGTTCCACTGTCCACTTTGCCTATCTGAGTGAACAGTGTTCAGTGAAAATTCCTGTGATTACTTTGAGATCAGATTTCTGAAGCTGCAAGAGCAATTTAGTGTAGTGAGCTGAGTATTTTTTTAGTAGGCTGCACTAAGTTCCTTCTCCCATTTTCCGACTTATTCCACGATGCGGCCAAATAGTTCGGGTCCGATGAAAGGAGTACAAGCTCCTTCTTTAGCAATCTCATTTCCGACAATTCCTTTATGCTGTGGCACCCACAACTAAGTTACTTTTTTTGTGTATAGCCAGTTGCTTAAGATATTGTTTGCAGTTCCAGACTGTTTTAGACTTACAAGTTGTAGACTTTAGAGCCTTCAAAACAGTCTGGCTATCCAGATGCAATAAATATTTTGGCTCAGTTGAGACGTTTTTTTGAGGTAGTCTCGAGCACAGCTATCAACGAGTATCGCAAACAGTTCCGCTTAGAATATTGTTTAAGAGTTTTCCAGGGCTGTTGATATCTTAGTATTAGGACCTATTAGAACCCATTCCTACTCTTTGGTTTGTTTTTGACCCCTCAACGTATTAAATGAAGGTATTTTCCAAAGCGATCCCCGTACATGTAGATGCAGTGGAGGAAGGTCTAGCAATACCTCCAAGTCTACGCTGGGGCACGATATCATTGCCCTCGTGATTCCCATGCAGGCGAGTCGATGCAATTTTCGCTACTCTGTTTTTGCATTTTGCTGCGTTGTTTTGTTCTACCAATCCAACGCAGCTTAAGTAATTATTGGTCTGACAACCGTTAGATACGACCAGTAGATCATTAACGGTTTCCGACCCCATGTTTCCCATGTTTTCCAGAGAACCATTGCTTTTGATAACAATATTAGATTATTCCAATTTGTCCAAAATAAATGAATGGAATAAAAAGAGATAAATGACAAAAAATAATGATATCAGTAAATCGTAACCTAAATAAAAGCTATTATTCATTAATTATAATGTCCACACAAAACATTGAATTATTTTGGTTATCGATTATATTAACGTTAAGTGAAAAATGAAATTTAATTCGATGGGTCTTACCTAGCGGTGACGATGGTATATAACGGGCCGCCCTCTCAGCCACACAGCCATTATTGATTCATATTCACACCGTAGTGAAGGCACATCCCAATCTATTCCCTCGTGTCACCAGGAGCGGATTGGGTCAATTAAACCAAATAAGAATCGCGACTTATTGGTTATTATACCATATACCACCAGAAACTGCAGTACGTATAAAAAAAAATATAGAATTGAAACATAAAAAATTGTATAGGTACATGAACTTATACCGTGATAAGTGGGAAATATCAAAATGGAAGAACAAGCGTAGAAATGGTACAAAAAAGGGAAGAAAGGCAAAAAACGCCAGTAGCATTAATATATTTGTTAAACGGGACAATGCCAAATTAGCTAGAATAGCAATAAAGCCAAGGAGCCGTCCCTACGCCAGCACCACCTCAGCCTCCTGGGCTTATTGTGGATACTCCTAGTATTCTGACTACAGCCTATTCAGCCAATAGCCAATCCGTTCCCTGTATTAGCTCATACAGGTTCTTTGCTAGTTGGTTGTAGAAGTCTTCTGGAGTCATTTGGGGTCTACCATACAGTTTCTGCCTCCTGTGGTCCAGCGTCTCACAGCTGCATAGTATATGCAGAGCTGTTTCGGTATCCTTTTTGCATCTTCTGCATGTAAAGTCTCCGTTATACAGGCCTATTTTGATCAGGTGCTCCTTTGTGGGAAAGTGTCCCGTAAGTAGCCCCGTTATGGTGCGTAGTTTGCTCCTGCTCATTGAGAGCAGTTCTTTCGCTACTTTTTCTGATGGTTCTTTTATGAATTTATTTCCATGTATTTGCCTGAGCGTATTCTTCCAGTGTTTATTGTGTTGTTCTTTTACCCACCCTTCTAACCATGACCTAGTTGAGCATCTGGGAATGCCCACAGCTGGTTCGGGTCCGTTCATCGGGGTTGACGATCCTGCTCTTGCGAGTTCGTCAGCTTTTTCATTGCCTGCGATTCCTTTGTGACCTGGGACCCACTCCAGTGTTACACTGTTCCGAGTCGCCAGTCCTCTAAGTTCTTCGCCGTATTCCCATACCAGCCGAGATGTTACCTTAAAGCTCTGAAATGCTTTAAGGGCAGCTTGAATGTCACTGTAGATCCTGATCTGCCTGTTGTTGTAGGCTCTCATGTTATTTGCCCTTGCACATGCAAGTATTGCATAGACCTCTGCTTGAAATACCGAGGCGTATTTTCCAAGCGAGACGATTCCTTCATATTTGCTCGACTTGCTGTATATACCCGCTCCGGTGCCGAGCTCATTCTTTGATCCGTCTGTATACCAGATCAGTTCATTTGCTCTACTGAGTGGTGGTGCGTTCTCTTCCTCAAGCTCCTTTCGATCTTTGATGACAATCTCGAAGTTCTTGCGAAAGATATATCTGGTGGTCATGTGGTCTGTTGGCATTTTAAAGATGTCGTCATCCACATGCCTTATTTCTGTGTGTCCTCTCCCATGTGCCACGTCATGGTCTGATGCTTTCTCCAGTCGGGTTAGAGCTGCCCTTGCTTCGCAATGTAGCGGAGGAAGGTTTAGCATTGTCTCCAGCGCCGCTGTAGGAGTAGTCCTCATTGCCCCTGTAACGCCAATGCATGCAAGTCTTTGGACCTTGCTTAGTTTTTGCATTGCAGAGGTGTGTCTGACCTTTGGCCACCAGACCAGAGATGCATATGTAATCCTGGGGATGACAACCATTTTGTACAACCAGTGTACCATGCTTGGTCTAAGTCCCCATTTAGTGCCGTAAGTGCTTCTGGCAACCATGAAGGTTACCTCTGCCTTCTTGATCACGTGCTGAAGGTGTCGGTTCCAAGTTAAACCTGGCTCTAGGATAACCCCAAGATATTTTACTTCATCCGACAATCGTATTGGTTTACCTTGAAGCATCAGAGGGCCAAGTCCTTCCCTTTTCCTTCTTCTGGTAAACGAAATTATCTGTGTTTTTGAGGGACTTATGCGTAGCCCTTCTTCTACAGTCCAGCCTGTAACTTAAGTAGAGATGAAGGTGTAGAATCGAAGCTTTGACAAATCGCAATGTTCGATATACAACGCGTAACTTCCTTGCGAAGGTAGACTTGATGGTTCGTCGAAGTGTGCGACTTCTATTTGACGAGCAAGGATCTACGCATCTACGGTTCGAATTTAAAGAAAAATCAACTGGAGTTTTCTCTGGAAGTATAACCTTACAAAATGACATGCAAATGCGCCAGATGTGAAAATGTTTACTAGATGTGGAATTTACCTCTCAAAAAACATGTTTCAGCGCAACTCATTTGCTTACGAATGCTGTTAAACATTGTCGGTACAAATGAGTAGCACCACATAACTTTTCAATCTGCTTTTCATAGTTATCCTGAAATACACGTTAACTGCAACTGTCAAGTAAACAAAACAGATCTTACGGCAGCGCCTGGAATTTGCTCGAACTCAAGGACGACTGGAGAAACGTTCCCTTCACGAACGAGTCTCGTTTCACACGATATTTATCTGACGGACGTCAAAGAATGTGGAGATGTGGAGAAGGTCCGGAGTGATAGTGTGGTTTGAAAGCTCGTACGCACCTCGCTATACTTCAAGGAGTTATAGATACATTAGATATAATGCTTAGAAGAACATGTGGTACCTCACATGCTATTTATAGGACAAAATTTCCTCTGCACGACCGCACATAGCACAAATAACGAGGCAATATTTGAACGATGTTGACGTTCACGTATTGGACTGGCCCTCAAGAAGTTCGGATCTCAACCCTATTGAGCATATGTGAGATACATTAGGAAGACCAGCTAGACATAACTACGACCAGTTTCCAGCTAGCTCTGGTTGCGTTAGCACTGGGCTTGATAAACGAGTGGCAACAGATATCCCAAGGCGCGGTTACTGCCTTAATTGAATCTACGCCTGAAAGGATGAGAACTGTTATTCAGGTTCGTGGAGGAAATACTCGATTTTAATGAAAAAATCTAATGCCCATATACAGTTAACAGAAGCAAACAAGAGCTACGGAAAATACGCCAACTAAAAGAGAGGTCGTTGCAACGAGCCAATCAGGACTAATGTTAACTATTGTACATTAGTAATTGTTAACATAATCGAAATAATATGACCGAGTGATTCCATCAATATACATCAATTTTATTGTCTGTATCAGTGTTGTCAATGTGAGGATAATTATCCGATTTTCAGACAATTTCGCTAACCGAATAGTTTTTCCAGTGTTTTGCAGAAAGGATATTGTTTTTGGGGATTTTCAATATTGACTAGGGTCGCAGACTTTTATTTAGACAACACTGTGTCCTTTTGGTAATGTTCACAAATTCTGATAATTTGAATTGTAAGTTCGGATAATATTTCATTATTACATCGGCAACACTGGACTGCAGTCTATTTTCTATTTGATATTTGATGTCAGCTGTTATTCTATAATCTGCTTCTATATTTTTATACGTTATTATTTGCTTCATAAATTACAGGACAATCAGTCTTTATTGAGACTAATTTGATAATTAACTTAACAAAGTAAGGTATGTACTATAATTATAATTAATAAACATAACCTAGAACAACACACAATAACCAGTCATTTAATATTCATCAGGCCTAATAATGTTTGTTTTTCTTTCAGTTCAATTTTCTTCAACAAAATGTACACAAAATCAAGGAAAACAGTCCACAGTGAAGCCCGCAATATTATTAAAAATGTTGTGGAATTTTTTGATAGACAGAAAGCTGCTGGTGTGTGGTCATCCTCTTTGGACAAAGCCATAGAATTAGCTGCAGCAGCAACTGGGAAATCAGTTACCTCCATAAAACGTATCAGAAAGGAGAAATCACTGTTGCAAGAAGGTGTTTAACTGAGGTCTCCTTCAAAAAAACAAAAAAGTGGTGGTACCAACAAAATACAATTGGATGATTGTGACTTGGGTATGTTGAAAAGAACCGTACATGAATGCTATACGGTTGAACAAGTTCCAACAATGAATATTTTGGTATATAAAATGAAAAATAAAGTAGACCTTAAGAAAGCAGTTAAAAAATATTGGATTTCAGTATAAAAAATGCCACAATAAAAGAAAATTTTTGATGGAACGTAATGATATTGTAGCTTGGCGGGCTCGTTATTTAAGAAGGTTGAGAGATAATGAAGCTCTGGGTCACTACAAGAAGCCAATAACTTATTTGGATGAAACTTATATCCATCCTTCATATGGCGTTAGTGAATGCTGGCAATGGAAGATGAACCTGGAGTGTATACATCCAACAGAGCTAGTCATAATAGTACACACTGGTGGACCTTATGGGTTTGTGAAGAATGGACTACTAATTTTCAAGTCAAAAAGCAAATCAGGGGATTATCACGATGACATAAACCATACAAATTTTATGAACTGGTTAGAAACACAACTAATACCAAACTTACCTCCTAATGGTATTGTGATTATGGACAATGCCCCTTACCACAGTGTTCAAATTAATAAGCCACCAACCCAATCAACTCGGAAGCATATTATTAGAGAATGGCTTGAGGCAAATGGCATCTCAACAACAAGTGATATGCTTAAAGTCGAACTACTGGATCTCGTTAAACGTTTCAACCATCCTAAAACATTCTATGTGGACGAGTTGTTAAAAAAACATGGACATACTGTGGTACGGTTGCCGCCATATCACTGCGACCTCAATCCGATTGAGCTAATAAGGAGTAGCGTTAAACATAAAGTTGCAATGAAAAATGTTTCTCAAAGTGCTGCTCAAATAGAACAATTAGTTCGAACAGCCTTTGATGAAGTTGGTTCTTCGGAATGGAAGAAACACTGCGACCATGTGGACCATATAGCTGAGGAAATGTGGAGGAATGATGGACTATTAGATGATGTGGTGAAAAATATGTGTTTCACTGTCAACACTGGTTCATCAGATGAACGTGGGGGTGATGAATATGAAAGTGAGAGTGATGAATAATAAACTGACATTTTTGTAAATTAGTGTTTTATTTTGTTCATCTTTAATATCTTGTGCTATAAAGTAACACATAAATGAACATGTAAGACGTCCATGGTTCATTATTAGATAGATAATAGTATATTACGTAACAAGAGTTGTAAGTAACCCATTACGCACGAAGCCGCGAGTGGGTAAATTTCACGAGTGCGTAATGGGATTCCAACTGGTGTAACGTACTATACTTTTTCTACTCCCATCTATTTTCTTCTATGAAATAAAGGAAATCGCAACTGCACGATACATCAGAAAATGAACATTGATAATTGGTAATCGCTTCCGATATTCGTAAAGCATTGTCATTTATATTTTTATTAGAGTGATTCACATAGCCTTCCGCCACTGTAGAAGATACTATATTTTATTACAAAAATTGACAGCATAAATGACATGACGTTTATTTCCATATCATGCTAAAAAACGCGACTTATTTTTTGAGAAATTGTATAATGTGTTGCCGACATTTAGGGGTATTACTCTTTTAATCTAAAATGTATTTCACTAATGCTTAAAGCTTTTATGTTTTCCAATTGACTAAATTTATGTAAATAGACCAAATAAAGTAGTACGTAGATAAAAATTTGATTGCAATTTGATTAAACAAAGAAATTTAAGTTTTATTATCCAATCGCACGTGTGTGTTATGAGATCTCATTACGTGCATGTTATTGTTAAATATCACTTACAAGGAATGTTGACAGTGCGATTTTTGACGTTTACGGAGATGGGCGTAGAAAAACAATTTTAATGCTATACATTTTGAATTTTGCTTGCAATCTAATGTATTTTCAAATATAATGTTTCAATTGGAACCCCTGTATTAATATTTGATTATAAGTTTGTATTAAATAAAAAAAGGAAACATTGTTTTATTTGTGAACCCAACTGAATAAAGAATATCATTTACAAAAAATATAACTGTAAGGTTTTACACATCAATTTTGTGATTAATTTTATTTTTTTGGACTTAGAATGTAATTTGTTACATATGCTAATGAAATATCTACCTATTTATTTTCGTACTTAATTGGTTCTTTTGTAATGTGGAACTTATCAATATTGTTGATTAAATAATAGTTTCTAATATCTAACTGTTCTGTTTGAATAAAGCAAATGAATTGAAGTTGAAGTAGAACAGCATTCAATCTAATTTTAATTTCACAAATCACACAAAATTATTGCCATACATACTTGTTTTTAACAACAACCAAATATATAAGACAGCTAATTGGTAGTGGTGATGTGTATATTCCAATATTAACACTGATATGCACTTTAACTTTCGGCTGTTGTTAAGAGAAATGAACACTGGAAAAAATGACAAATTTAAATATACGAAATTGGTCACACTACTAATTTGAATTAAACACAAAGTTAACAAATGGCTGGATTCAACGGTTCTACTCCAAAAGATCCTGATGTGTAAGCAGATAGATGTAGGAATGGGCTACATAACCAGTTCATATTTTGTTGATTCCAATACAAATTTGACCCTTTTTTTACGACATTACTACAGTCATAAAATTTGAAAATATAGACATTTAGAAAAGATGGTAGTTTTATTTTTGGTCCAATACATATTTTTCTATTAATATTTAGGGTTAAATTTTTAGCAAGTTTGACTTTGTTTACATATCTTTCGACAGTTGATACTTATAGTATCGATATTTGGTCATCGATTCAAAATATCGATTGTTTCTACAAAAATACAACTACAGCGACATGGACACGCCCACCCAGGGCTCTTGTTTGCTTCTGTTAACTGTAAATTTTTGTTGTTTTGGAACTTTAGTCTGACCGTTTTGTTATGTTTTTGTTAAATGAAGTTTCATTCAGAGTAAAATAAATTCTTATATTAATATGTGTGTATTTATTTATTGATTTATTGATCAGTCAATTAAAAAAATATATAAAAAATTTAAAAGATCATACAACATTAAAAGGAACTAATGTTCCTACCGTGTGTCCCGCGACACGTTCTACTTTTTTATTTTTGTCAATAAAGGATTATTGCATTAATTCCTGTAAACCTGTTTTTGCTTTAATAATGCATATATCGGGATGAATTAAAAAACAAATTGTTCAGAAAATATGAAATGTTCAGAATATGGAATGTTCAGAAGTTAATTTTTTGTGCTCTCCTTTTATATCCATTTGAACTTTTTGCAAAATCGAAAGGTCATAATGATAAAAATGAAAGGGTCCACAAATTGACGAAAAATAATTAAAATTTATGCGAAACTTGAAAAAATTTAAATTGAATTTTGCCTGTCCGGTTAATATAGCGGTGCAGAGTATTTATACTAGAGCATAACTTTTTTTCATAAATTTAATAATAAAATAACTGCCCATATGCTGCGAATTCAAGGAGAAAAAACTTTATATATATATATGCTCTGTTTTACATTTTTCTACTTCATAAGAAAGGGACAGGTCATATAATGATGAAGATAAATAATGAACATTCATGTATTTATAGAATTTTCCTGATAATTTTTAGTATAAATCTTTTTTGCGTTCATTTAAATCGACATACAATTTCTTGATTGATCTTATAATGATCGGGTGATGTTCCGATAATATTCTATAGTGATTTATTGGGCCAATCCGCTGCTGTACTTGTTCGTAAACACATCTTCCACATCGGATATGACATCGCGCGCCGCCATTTGCATTTCATCAAACATTTTCCGATTTATGTGTATCTGATTTTTACGGTAACTGATTTTTGATGATGAGGAAAAAGGAACAAGCTCTCTCTCCTCCCAATGTCGATAGATTCATTTATGAATTGAAATTTTTGGCTTTTAGTCGACGAGTTTATCTCAGGATATAAGTTGATTTCTTTACCGTAGGAAATCGTGTCATCAATTCTCACATCCCCGTTTTAGTTGATTAAAAGAGAAGTATTGGAAAATGCTCTTTATTTGTTTTTTTTTATAGCAAATATTACTTCCTATAATAAACCTAGGTATGAAAAAATGATGGCCAATTAAGGATTTTATGAAGAATAGGTAAGTATATAATTTTTGATTTGTTTTGAACAAAGTAATATGGAATTGTCCACAAAGTATATAAAATTATTATATGTATTTGTATATATGGTACACTTAATTAATTTGACAGAATTCAGGAGCTGCTTGTTCGATCATTATCATTTACATTATATGAATAAAATTCATAACTCACCTTCCTATATAATTACATAGCTAGACTAAAGCACAACATGAATATTCCATAATTCATTACGGATAACGACTTATTTCTATAAGTAGGACAAACCAGCAATAAGCCCCTATTTCTAATCACGATCTCCACTAATTCATTTGCTTTCTATTTGTATACAGAGTGAGTATGGGACGCCTCAGTTCTCTCGGAAACGGATCTCAAGATTTTTATAGATTTTGGTGTGCAAGGATGTTACAGGTCAAAAGTTACATTTAAACACTTACTCAATATGCCAAATTTTACCAACAAATTATAGTGAAAATAAATAAATATTAGGACTTACTCTTCATATTTGTGTTTATTTTGTATTTTAATGATACTACTTTTACTTAGTATTCGTAATTGACCTACATTTCCTCTTTTAAATCTTACATATACTACAACATCAGAAGTTCATCTTCCAGACTTTCATATCCACTTCAATTCCCTAAAAATATATGTACAAATAGAAAATGATTCTTTAGTAGTGATTGCGAAAGAAGACAAGTTGGGGTAATTACAATTTGTTTGTGAAGGAATAAATCCAACCCACTGGTTTAGTTTCCAGTTCTAAGGAACCTTGGAAACTTTTAACAGGATTTTAATTGTACATTCATACCTTTTTAAATTTTTACCTTCAGTAATCTTTGTATATACGATATATTAATATTAGGTACATCATAAATACTGTGAGTCCTAGGTATGCATACTTTGGGTGATTTTAAAGAAATTCATATCTATTATAATTATATTCATCTAAACTTTTCTCAAATTTGCACGTGGTTATAATTTTAGACATAAGTCAACGCCAAATTTGATATTTGAAGTTTAATTATATCGGTGGTTCTCACCATAGATAAACCACGTGTTCCCTAGCTTCCTTTCGTAAGAGCCCCTTTTTGTGAGTACCTTCATATACATACTTGTAGTCTGTATGGCCTACCACCTGTTAGGCAAAACCATTATATTTATTAATCATATATTTACATGATCCGATAGTTTTATTTGTCCCCTTAAGAACCCCTTCCTTAACCCTGAGATATTCAAAGGGTGTTTAATATCTTTATTTATACCCTTTCACTGTTTAACATCCTTTATAACAGGTGTTATAAGGATCTTGTGATATGGCCGATATTATGGTTGTATTTACATTGTTGTTAGATCTTTCCTTTTTCAAATGGATCACCCTGTATATTTTTCGCCTTTTGAAATCTTCAAGAAATACTGAATATTTTATGGTGTAATATCTTTAATAATTTATTTCCTAACCGAAATCCCTTAACAAGATCTACTGTCAGTAAATTAGTGAAAAAGTTTAACGAAACTGGTTCAGTGAAAGATTTATCCAAATCAGGGCGCAAACATCCGTAATGAAAATTTTACGTGAAAATATATTCCATCCATACAAAATAAGATTAGTTCAAGAGTTGTCAGATGATGATTTCGATAGACGTGAAGAGATTGCAGACATAATGATGGAAAAATGTTACAATCAAAACGATCCAAAATTTTTAATTTAATTGTTTTGCGATGACGTCACTTTTTTTATTAATGGTAACGTAAATCGGGCATAATTATAGATACTGCTATCTTAACAAGCTTCGTTGGATGCGTGAATACCACACCCAATATCCACAAAAACTGAATGTGTAGACTGGAATAATGGGCGACAAAATAATTGGTACCTTTTTCATTGAGGGAAACTTAAATGTTCCGGCGTATTTAGATTTATTGGAAAATATTATTATACCTGAGTTGGATCGGTTATTTCCAAATCCAAGTAAGTATTTTCAATTACATTTTAATGTAGAAATTACATTATTCGAAACTTTCAGACAATAACAATATCTCAAACGACAATATTTAGCTGCAACAAGATGGTGCTTCACTTCACTATGCGCGTGTGGTGAGGCAATACCTAAATAATGTGTTTCCAGAAGATGGATTGAAAGGCGTGGTTTTATCGAATGGCCCTCTCGATCACCAGACATGAGTCATTTGGATTATTTCCTGTGGGGTCACTTAAAAAACATCGTTTATAAAACAAAACCTGCCAATATTCAGGAATTAAAAGATAGTATTACCACAGAGATAAGAAGAATTGAGTATCTTAATTAGCAAAAAATATTTAGGGTGATCCATTTGAAATAACAAAGTACATTAGTATTCCGGAAAAAGGAAAGATCTGACAACAATGTAAATATCACCATAATATCAGCAATATCACAAGATCCAATCTTTAAAAATCGTGAGATACGTTTACGAGGTAATTGAGGCGTTCCATACTTAAAACTCACTCTGTATATGGTTTAATTGTGAATTGTTGAAAAATGAAGAGCATTTAAAAAGTTGAAAATATTTTTTTCTACAGTCGCGCGTAAAATGACTAATTACTATATTCAAATGAAATCGTAAAGTAGACAAATGCCGAGGATGGTTACTTTACGCTCTAGCGCAAAAAATGAATCTTTTTCGCTCGCTTATTTAATCAAACCACGCCCTCCGAAATAACTCAATTGGTGAATAATTAACAATTTATCAGATTAAAAATTAAATAAAATTATATAAAAATTTTGAAAAACTGACAAAAATGGTCAATAATTGTCAAAAATGGTCAATAATTGTCAAAAATGGTCGATAATTGCCAAAAACTTTTTAAAAAATTTGAAAAATGGTCAAACATTTTCAAAAACTGTCAAAAATGGTCAATTGTCAAAAATTTTAAATTTTTTTTGAAAAATGGTCAAAAATTTTCAAAAATGGTCAATAAATGTCAAAAACTATAAAAAATGGTCAAAAATTGTCTAAAACTGTCAAAAATTGACAATTATCGTCAAAATTGGTCAATAATTGTCAAAAATTGTTAAAATTTTGGAAAATAGTCGATAATTGTCGAAAACTATCAAAAATGGTCAATCATTTTGAAAAACTGTCAAAAACTATCAAAAATGGTCGAAAATGGACAATTATTGTTAAAAATTGTCAAAATTTTGAAAAATAGTTGATAATTGTCAAAAATTGTTGAAGTTTTTGAAATATGGTCAAAAATTTGGAAACATGGTTCATAATTGCCAACAATTGTCAATAATTATCAAAAATGGTCAATAATTGACAATTATTTTTAAAAACTATCAAAAATGGACAATTATTGTCAAAATTGGTCAATAATTGTCAAAAATTGTTAAAATTTTGAAAAATGGTAGATAATTGTCAAAAACTATAAAAAATGGTCAATAATTTTGAAAAATGGTCAAAAATTTTGAAAAATTGTTAAAATTTATGAAAAATTGTCAAAAAATTTGAAAAATTGTCAATAATTGTCAAAAATGGTCGATAATTGTCAAAAACTTAAAAAAAACATTGAAAACTGATCAAACATTTTCAAAAATGGAAAATTGTCAAAAATTTTAAAATGTTTTTGAAAAATGGTCAAAAATTTTCGAAAATGGTCAATAATTGTCAAAAATGGTCAAAAATGGAAAATTATTGTTAAAATTGGTCAATTATTGTTAAAATTTTGAAAAACGGTTGATAATTGTCAAAACTATCAAAAATGGTCAATAATTTTGAAAAATGGTCGAAAAATTGTTTAAATTTTTGAAAAATTGTCAAAAACTATCAAAGATGATGAATAATTGTCAAAAATGGAAAATTATTGTTAAAAATTGTCAAAATTTTGAAAAATAGTTGATAATGGTCAAAAACTATCAAAAATGATCAATAATTTTGATGAATGGTCAAAATTTTTGAAAAATTGTCAAAAACTATCAAAGATGATGAAAAATTGTCAAAAATGGAAAATTATTGTTAAAAATTGTCAAAATTTTGAAAAATAGTTGATAATGGTCAAAAACTATCAAAAATGATCAATAATTTTGATGAATGGTCAAAAATTTTGAAAAATTGTCAAAAATGGCCAATAATTATCAAAAATGGTAAAAAATTGTCAAAAACTGTCAAAAATGGACAAATATTATTAAAAATTATCAAAATTTTGAAAAATAGTTGATAATTGTCAAAAATTGTTAAAGTTTTTGAAAAAATTGTCAAAAATTTTGAAATATGATCAAAAATGGTCAAAAATTGTCAAAAATGGTTAAAGATTTGGATAAATGGTCCATAATTGTCAACAATTGTCAATAATTATCAAAAAGTCAATAATTTTGAAAATCGATTATTTTTTAACATCCCTAGTCAGTAGATCTTTTTAAGGTTAATCATGATGAATAGCGAAAATGCCGATTATTCTAGCACTCCTATTATAACCTAAGATAATATAAAAAACTGTTTTAATTATTAAAAGGGCGACTGTAGAAAAAATTATGTGTTTTTCGAGCATAAAGTAAAATTGTTACTTTACGCTCTAAATACACCAATAACTATTATTTTAACAAAGAGCGTGAATATTTACAGTCAAATTCACAACGTTAAATGACTTAATAGCAAACAAAAATATTTGTTAAAATGTTCCAAGGAGAAGAAAATAAACTTGAATTGAAATCAAACCTATCAATTCATTATATTATACAATTTATGCAGTGCGTCCATAAACTAACGCATATATTCATTATTAGCCGAATGAACAGTAATATGGAAAAATCCCGATAGAGTCGAACTTTAATTTCAATTTAGTATTTTTTGAAAGAATAATTTATCGTACAGGGTGAAATAACCCTTGAGTGTGGATGTTTTTTTAAATGAATAAACTTTGACATGAATGTTTGAGATCAAGGCAATCCTGACAAATTTTTCAAGTCAAACTAGTTTGAAATGGTATATTGTTCAGCGAGTGACGAAAGTAACATTTTTTTAAGCGACAGAACAGATTACCAAACGAGGCGAAGCCGGGATGGTAATGTTCGAAAGTTTAAAAACGACCAGTATTCAACACTATACTTTTTCTTAGGACCCCATAACAAGGTTTAAGAAATAATGCAAACATTTTAAATTGAATTAAACAATAACAAACTAGACATAAGTCCTGTTGAATTTGATTTTGATTCAAATATTGAACAATTATAATATTTGAACAATCATTTAAAAATAACAGCATGCAACTGGGTAGATGTTGGGTGAAAATTAATAGATTTTTTTTCCTTTTTTTTTGTTGCTTTTGCTGTATCAAAAGAGGGGGATTCTCAAAATCAGACTCACTTTGTTCTGGTACGTATTCTGAGCCTTTATTTAAAAAGTTTGATTTTCAAGTTAAGGCAAGTTTGTTGAGCAAAATTAAACTAGTTTGACTTGATGCATCTATGTCTTGATGTGAGGTAGGCGAAATCTTGGGGAAAGCGTGGGTTCGTGCTGCTTCGCCAGCAAATTCAATTGCAGGCTTTAAAGCAACTGGAGTTTTTCCTTTTGATCCTAACGCAATTCCCGAACATTTCCTTGCTATTTCAGACATAGCTAAGCAAATATTGCAAATAATACTACTGAAAATGTATCAAGCCTAAACAACGGTCTCTCTGGAACTCGGGGCAGAGAACAGAGCCCTGAGCCAACTGTTTCTGATATCACACCAGGTAAAATGTTGCAGGAAATAAGACCAGCACCAGTGATACCGTTGTCATTTAATAAAAGAATCAGCAACGGTTTTAAAATCACCGAAAAATATATCTTTAAAAAAGGCGAAAAAAGACTCTTTGCAGAAAAAAACCATTAGTAAAAGACAACCAAAAAACAGAAGGAAAACGGAAACAGAAATAAGTTGCACAATTGTCAAAGTCGAATAAGAAAGCAAACTATGACAAGAAGTCTCATCAGATTCAGCCAGTGATGATGAGGTCTTACCGGATTCAGACAGTGATGATGACTTCCGCTGAGCAGAATGTTTTGAGCAATAACAAAACAATACAAAAAGTAGACTGCATTCAATGTATAAAATGCCTAAAATGGTTACACGAGACCTGCACAATGCATTACAACGTGTGTAATATTTGTCGACGTAAGGAACTGAAAAAAACGCAGTAGGCATCTCTACCCTATGAATAACACGTTGTGGCATCTCCCCCTTCTAGCCACGGCAACTCTCCCTACCCAGTGGGAGAGACGCCTAGAATTCAAATTAAAAAAAAAATTTCATTTTATGTAAGAAAAGTTTATTTTGTTTCAATTAAAAAAATTGAAATAGAGCAGTGACAATTTTTTTTTCAAAAAGTGTGGCATCTATCCCACTTTTACCCTATAACTTCTTAAGAGTTTATTTTGAATTAGAACTTAACATCGATTATTGTTGTATAGTAGATATCTGATTTTTTCTTGTCAAAATACAAAGTATATAGAATTCTTGTACAAGATATTATGGATGTTTGAACTATTGCTGTCAAAAATCCCTTATTGTTACAAAAAGAGACAACTAAATATATTTACTTCTATATTAATAAATACTCACAGTAATTGATAAATTCTGTTCAATATGTATACAAAATAAATTCCAGCCCATTTAGTTATTTTTAATATAACCAAAACGGCGGTAACAGTGAAGATTTTTAAAACATCTCTAAAACTCTCTAGGGATTCTTTTTGTTAATTATTTTAGGAAATTAAACCACAATCTTTTTTATATTTTTTAATTCAACGTTTCTGTAGCGTTCCAGCTACCGTTATCAAGAACAATTAAGTTTTTCGTTGGTGTCAGATAAGGACAAAAATTTGTGAAAAACTTAATTGTTCTTTATAACGGTAGCTGGAACGCTATCGAAACGTTGAATTAAAAAATATAAAAAAGATTGTGGTTTAATTTCCCAAAATAATTAACAGAAAGAAAAATGAATACACCACAAGAAACATACAGAAGATCTCTAGGGATTGTGTAGTTGCTTTGTTTTCCTGATCATTCTGATCTATTAAATTATTAGAAACTTCCTGATCTTCTCATAATTCCTGTTGCTAGATGTAGATCTGTCGTACTTGATATTGCTGTTCGTTTTTAAAGGGATTGCAGCATGTGTTTAGTATTATCTGTTCATCAGTGATACTTGCTGATATGGAAATAAATTGATCGATCTTTGACGGATCTTCATTTATTAGTATTTTTCTTCCTCTTTAAAATGAGTGTGACAAATATAATCAGTTGCTTTCAATGTTGAGGTTAACGTGTTGATTTATTAAGAAAATTATAGAAGTAAAAAATAGTTACCTACTTAAATATTTTATAAAAATTTTTTCACTTACTGTTGGCCAGAAAAAAAGTCAGAGACAGAGGTGTATATTTTTTATCATTTCTCGTTTAGCTTGACAACTTTTCCCAACACATGTTTTTACCATTATTTTTAATTTATTTTCAATTTTTATAAATATAAACACTACTATAGACGGAGATTTTGCTAGGTTAACTTGGTCGGCATACTTCACTCTGTCTTTTTAATCTCTAGCTACTCTCGCGCCATCTAGACTCTATGTGTTATTTACTGCTTACCGCTGGACACTTTTCGACATTTCACCTATACAAGTTTGTTTTCCGTATATCTAGTCTCCATGATCCATAGTATCAAATATTTTCAAAAAGCCAAATACCAACCTTACAAAGTACGTCTCATCTATGAGTTGTCTGAAGATAACTGTGATCGCAGAACTGAATTCTGTAAAAGTACCTGATTCAGATAACAATTTCATTGGTAACATTTTCGGATGAGGCAAAGTTCTATTTGAAAGGGCATGTTCCCAACACCCAATATTGGTCAGATGAAAATACAAATTGGTTGGAAGAATCACACTCGCGAAGACAACAAAAATCAACGGATAGGCTAGTTCTGAGAGAAATACAATTATTGGTCCCTATTTTTTTGATAAAAACAGGAAAATTGTACCGGGATTTTCTGAGAAATACATTAATTCCTAATTCGTCCCAGTTTTTCTCTGATATCCAAATTACCGGCACTTTAGATCGAAGAATATGGTTTCAAGAGGATGGCGCATATTTGTTACAAATTAACCTTCTTCAAAAATTTAATCGTAGAAATGTTTACAAATAAATCGATCCCTTGACAAAATTTCATCACACACACATGATATAGAAAATAAATAAATCCCCGATGAAAACTTCATCTTACGCCTATGATGAAAGGACATTTTTACCAACCCATATGTTTTGCCACTACACAATACGGCTTAAGAAGTTTTCACTACCATAAATCGCAATTTAAGGAATGCACGATATACACAAATTAAACTATTCACCTATATATTGTATATCCCTTGCTAATATTTTCGCCCGAGAAGAATTTTAGTCTGGAATACCAAGTCTAGTCAAGTTTTAGTTCAAGTGATCCAATTTGGAGATATTCGATTACCTATAGCAAGACAATTCCTCGTTTAAAAACAAGGAGGAGTAATTTGAATTTAAGTTGATAATTCTGTAGACCTCTGATTGGTCAGAATGCACCCAGTTTCAAACAGCACTGTTTAGCATTGACATTTTCTGATATGTGTTGGAATTTTTTTCATTTTCGTTATCGTCTTGGTTCATTTGTTATTATATCATTTCACTTAGTTTTTCACGCTTTTTTGTTATATTAGTTCTTTTCATTCTACTAGTACTTCGCCAAATCAACGAAAACGGCGGCTGAGTTTAGGTTATTTAGATCTGTCAGAAGAACTGTCATAATATAATAAATAGGTATGTATAATCAAATATTGGATGAAAAGAATAAAATACCAGCTTGTTTATCGTTCACATTCCAAACTGATATCTTAAGAACCATTTTCAGCATATAAAGGTTATCTATCATTGGCTTGTTTCCGTGATAAGTGAATCGAGGCATATTTAATAGATTTTGAACACCACTATTAGGGAACACGCTCTTTAGTAACTAATCTAGTAACTTTTAGTGTTGTGAGTAAGGCTTTTGAAATTATTCCTTTAAATGGATAGAATATTTCCCCTGTATAAGCTGGCCAAATTATCTCCTGGAATATTACTCAAAAGAGGAAAAAGAAAAACCTAACCTAACCTCTCTTACCACACCATAGCATGACGGTGGCTGCTAACGCAATTACGGTGACAGGTGTCAGTTGAACGGAGTCGGTTATGCCCCCAACCCATAAGTTTTACCCCTATCAAAAACTGCTCAACGTTGAATATTGACTTTTTGTGAATAATCTGTTTTGTATTGAATTTTTAATCGTGACTTGAAATTATGTTTGAAAACTTCTGCCTCAGTACTTTTCAGGCACTTTCGTTCAACTTTACTCGTATATTCAACTTTTTTATCTAATTTCTTATATTCTTCTCTAATTGATTTTTTTATTTGCTTTGATATAAAAAAAAGGTTTCAACTATAACTACATATGCCCGTAATATTTTGTTTGGAAGGTATTTCATATTAAAAATATTATTGGTTGACATACTTACCTAATTATGACAATTTAATGTTCAAAGTTCTCAATTAATCATCATGATTATTTTTCATACTTTTAGCCTTTTGGAAAATGACAATATTTTTTTTCCATTTCAATTTAAGAGTGTATTAAGGTCTTATAGTCTTTTTTAATTGAAATTGACATGTTTCGCATTGAAAAAATGCTTAATTAAATTGATTCAAATTTTCATTTCCAATTTAGTCTGACAGTAATTAAACAATTCTAAATTTATGTCGATTAACAATGTAACACATCCTTTATGGAAAGACAATACAACGGCTGTCTTCGAGAAGCGCCAAAGAGAAATTCTGTTATTTCTGAAGTCGTATTAATTACATCTGTCAACAAAGATAGGGCTTTAATTATGGATTTTTAATAAGTCTATTAAACTCAACGCAAAATTTTATTGTTTATTCTGTTTGAAGCTGGTACGATATTTGGGAATACTAATTATATCTAATTTTATTGAACATTCAATTAATATTTGCTAATAACAATATTATACTCTTTACATTCAAGGTAGCATAAATAGTACACAAATACCTGTCGTTCAAAAACACCCAATTGTTACAAGACTTAATGTTCTGCAATATGAAAAACTGATGTCTATATATATACAGCGTTGCTGAAAAGTCTCGCACCAAGGGATTATCTTTGAAACGGATAAAGGGAAAGTTATGAAATTCTAGGACGATAAATGAGACGTTATCCTGCATATTTTAAAGCAACTGTTTTTGACGTCAGCGTTTAGCGTACGGCCGCCATCTTCAATTTTTCGAAATAGTGACGTATCACAAAGAAGCTTCATTCATTCATATATTTGGGTTGTGCTCATCAGCCCAGGCACTTGAACTGAATCTTTGTACCATTTCCCATGTTATCTACTTCCATTCCAGAAGCTTTGTGTCTTCATAAAGGCCACTAGTTTGACTGGAGGGATTTTCAGTAGTTGTGATGGTTGTATTAATTCCTCTCCAAAGTGCTTCCGTCTAAGTTCCTGTAAGTTCTCGCAGAAGCAGAGTATGTGAGTAGGTGTTTCATCATCAAGTTCACATTTTCTGCACATAGGTTCACTAACTTTGCCCATTTTGTACAGATTTTTCCCACAAAACGATTCCGGTCCTAAGAAGTCTCCTTTAGAGCCTTCTTCAGCTAACTGGTCCGCCATTTCATTACCTGCAATCCTCTCATGTGCCGGCACCCATATTAGAGACACTTTGTTGTCTCTTGCCAGCCTGTTGAGGGATTCTTTGCAGTTGTTCACCAGTCTACCCAACTAACAATTATTTAAGTCATAAATACTATGCTCTATGCTCCTATGCACAAAGAAGCTTATTTTCTTCTATTTCCAAAAATAATAGCAATATATCAGATAGTATACCAAACCTTCTACCGATTTTTTAAAAACGTACCAAATTTCGATAAATTCGAGGATAGTTTTGGATAATTCAGGTTTCTAATCACCATTATTTGGATTCTCGTGACATGAAAAATGTATTTGTTTGAACTGAAAGAATATTTGTTTAACCTTTCATTGGCATAATAGTGTTTGGTTTATCTTCATAAATCTGTATAAAAAAATGTAATTTTAAAATTTTATATCTGTTTTAAAAACGCCACTGCAGTAGAATCGTTGCATGTTCACTAGTGGAATTTTATCGCAGTGTGTTTGATTAATACAAACGGCATGTTTTCGTTTGTGAAAAAAGGTATTTGAAACGAAAAGCTTTCGATCAGTCACTCCCTTTATTGATGTATTGCTCTCACTTTGCCAGTTGACTGACTGAAGAAGGCATCTAATAAAATAAAAAACGTAACTCAGGCAAATGAAATTGGATCAAATTCTAGTAAGTGTACTATCAATTTTCATGGCTTTATTTTTGTCTGAGAGATTACTTGTTTGGTTTTTATGGATCTATCGATTATCAAAAGAAGTGGAAATTCTCAGAAATTGGGGAAAACAAAAACAAAGTGAGCAATCATAGTAACATATCTATGCAAATACATACTTTGTTTCAAATTCTTACATATAATATACAGGGTGTTAGCAGGTATACCTGTTAGTATACATATTTGTAAGTTAATTGATGTAAATAAATGTTGTATTGTTGGATATTTTTAATCATGAAATAGAAATATCACAAAAACTATTTAGTTTGGGTATAGGTATACTCATTCGAATTTAAAGTATAGTGAAGTAACTTTTTATTACCGATATTAAATACAGGGTGATCTATTTTGTAAAAATTGTGAAGCCGATGTATTCGAGTTTGGACTCGCCCTGTATACGGTTTCTTAGATATAGAGACGTATGGCTATGGAAGATTAAATTTAAATTGTGCAATCGCAATTGAACTTATTACGATTTTCAGGAAAAAGTGGTCTCTTTCTCTCTTTCTTTCTCTTATCCTTGGATTGGAGATCTTCCTGTACGCATTTTTTCCATTCTTTTCGGTCCCTGGCCAATGCCTTTATCTCTCCTAATGTTTTTCCTTTGTTCTTTCCAATTTCCTCAATCTGGTCTATCCATTTCCTCCTAGGTCTTCCTCGTTGTCTTTTTCTTAGTATTCCCGTTTTCATAACTTTTCTCGCAATTCTATATTGCTTCATTCTTACTAGGTGGCCATACCAGTTTAATTGTTTCTTTTTAAACTTTGATATCATTGGTTCTTAGTTAGTTATGCTTCTGATTTCTTCGTTCCTTACTTTGTCCTATTTTGTTTTACCTGCTATTTTTCTTAAATGTTTCATTACCATTGCATTTATTTCTGTTTCCTGCTTTTTCTGCAGTACCCAGTTCTCACTAGCATAAGTTATAGTTGGTACTGTAATTTTGTTGTAGATTTTCAGCTTTGTGTCCCTATCAATGTGTTTATAGCTTAGTATTGTTCGATTTAAAGAATAATATAATCTTGTTGATTTATTTGCTCTGTTATTAAGTTCTGCATATATTTTCCCTTCTTCTGTTATGATACTCCCTAGGTAATTATAAGTTGTTACTCTTTCTAATGTTTTGTGATTACATTTCAATTGCTTGTACTTACTCCCCTCTTGCTGTTTTCATTTACTATCATTACTTTGGTTTTTTCTATATTTATTGTCATTTTCATATTTTCTATTTCTCTTGCCAATAAGTTGATTAGTTTCTGCATTTTATTTGTTGATTTTGCTATGTGTACAATATCGTCTGCATACAGTAGATTACTTAATCTGCCCTATTATCATGTCCAGATTTCCTCCTTGTCTTTTTATTTCCTTCAGTACTTTGTCCATAATAATGACAAACAATAGTGGGCTTAAGCTATCGCATTGTTTTATACATTTTTTCATTAAAAACTCTTCCGATATTTGACCTCCTATCTGCACTCTTACTTTGACAGTCTCGTTTGTGCTTATAATTATATTAATTAGAGCTTTCGGTACTTCTAAGTCTTCCAATACCTCCCAAATTTTTTCTCCTTCCACTGAGTCAAAAGCTGCCTTCAAGTCTATAAATGTTAAATACATTTCTTCTCCCGCTTCTATTGTATTATCAATTAGCCTTTTTAAAATGTATATATTGTCATTTGCTAAAAGCTGCTTGTTCCTCTTCTAATTTTGCTTCTATATAACGTCTTAATCGGATCTCTATTATTCTCGTATATATTTTAAAGCTGGTTTGGGCTAAACATATTTGTCTATAATTATTGCACAGTTTATTTATTAGCAGAATGAGGTTATTTTCCCAGTCTTTGAGGATTTTTTGAGTGTCCCATGCTTCCCTGCATATGAGGCACAGCCATTCTTTTCCTTTTTCTCCTAACCATTTAATCATCTCTGGTGCTACTTCATCCTCCCCACTGGCTTTTCCTTTTGTAAGTTTCTTTATAGCCACTTCCATTTATTCTCTTTGGAATGCATGGTATTCATGTTCATTCAATTCCTCTTCAACTATATTTGATGTTTTCTTCTTCGACCTATCTCTAAATTTTTCTTCATAATGTTGTTTCCAAGTCTTTAGTATTTGATTTATTTCGGTCTCCAATTCGTTATTTTTATTTTTAATTGCTCTTATATCTTCTCCTTTACTTCCTCGTAGTCTTTTCATTGCTGTCCACAATTTTCTATTATCGGATGCATGTGTCTCTGACATCTCCCTTCCCAATTCTTTCCAGGAGTCCCTTTTCGCTTTCTTAACCGCTTCCTCTACTATGTTTCTTTTACCGTTATATATTTCCTTATCTTCTTGAGTTTTGTTTGAAGGTATTTTTTCCATGAAGTTTTCTTTTCTTTTACTAATGTTTGTATTTCTTTGTTCCACCACTTATTCCTTTTTAAATGTTTGTTGAAATTAATTCTTCCACATATCTCCTCTGCTTTTTCAAGTATTATTTGTTTGAATACTGTCCACCGTTTTTCGAGTGTCCATTCGTTGATTTCATTAATCATTTTTCCAAAATTCCTGTCTTTTTCTTCCTGATATTTAGATTTTTTTTCTGTGTTTCTTAATTTACTTATTGCAATTCTACTGAATCTTACTTCTTCTGTATTCATTATATTTGCTTCATATTCCGCTACTACTAATCTGTGGTTTGTTCCCAGCTCAGCCTCTTTTCTTGTCTCTACTTTTTTCACCATATTTGATAGGTTTTGTGTATAAACTATGTAATCGATTAAACTTTTTGCATTTCTTTCTTCCGCTACAAAGGTATATTTATCTTCTAGTTTTTGTTTCCACATCGTATTTCCTATTATTAGATCGTTACTTGGACAAAAACCTATCATCTTAAGACCATTTCTGTTCGTTGTTTCCTCTCCATAAACTCCCATACAACCCATTCCTCCATTGTAGTCTTTACCAACTCTTGCGTTCTAATTCCCCATAATGATTATATTTTCGTTTTGCTCTCTCCACTACTTTCTGTAATTGTATGTAAAAGTCTGAAACCTCTCCCTCTCCTGTTCCTTCAACAGGTGCATATATTTGTATTTTATTTAATATTTCTTTTAGTCGTATACTTAGAACTAGCATTCTTGAATTTACATCTTTGATATTTATTACATTTTTGTTTATTTCCTCTGTTAAAATTATTCTTTTGCTCTTTGTTCTACTTTTAACCCGGAGTAATATAATGTGTGATTATTTGTTAAATTTATTTGTCCTGATCCTTTTTTCTTTGTTTAACTTATTCCTAGAATATGTTCTTTGTTGTTTTTCATTTCCTCCGTTATATCTATTTCCTTTCCTGTTAATGTGTTAATATTACATGTACCTATATTTATATGTTCTTGGTCTGCACTATTTATATATTGTCTATGATTATTTTTCCCCATTGACTGCTCTGATCATTTTTTCTATCCTGTCCCCCAACATTATTATTTTTGTGTTTAAATTTCCTATTAGTTTCTTCTTTATCCTTATTACTAAAACTACTTCTATTCTTACTGCTACCCTTAATACTATTCTTCATACTATTATTATTGTTTAATTTATCTTCGTCTATGTCTTCTAGTTTTTTGGGTACCCTATTTGTATCATTTTCCGAGTTGGTACAATATCTTCATCGTCTTCGATGCTGGGTGACCACTGGCTAGCCGTTCTTCCTTTTTTCTTGTTTGCATTTGTTTTTGTTTCTTCTTCTCTATTGTGTTCCAGCTGTTCTGAGGTATATATTGTGTCCTCCACTCTTAATTTATCATATATTATACTCGCTCTACATCCTTTTTCTCTAGCCGATTTTAGATAGGGGATGAGTGCTTTCCGTTCATCTTGTATTGCTTTTGGTAGATCCTCTGATATCCACATTTTTGTACCTTTCAAGTTTTTGGCTTCTCTTATTATTTCTATTTTTTTGTCTTCTCTTGATAGCTCTAGGCAAAATGGTCTGTTTCTGTTATTGTCTGTTTGTTTTTTACCAATTCTTCTTATTTGTATTATATCTGCTTCCATGTTTATTTTAACCTTTATTTTATCTAAAATTTGTTTAATTTTGTTGTTTCTTATTTCGCACGTTTCGTTTCTTCTATTCAAGGTTCTTTTTCTTGTTTCCTTTTTTTAGTTGTTGTATTCTTTTATCCTGCATTTCGATTTTTTGTTCCATTTGGATGACTTTGTTCTTTAATTCATTATTTTCTTTATTTGTTCTTGATAATTGTCCATTTTTTTATCCATTCATTCATCCATTCATTCATTGCCGATAATACTTTTATTTTGGAAAGAGGAGAGTTGGTATATCGTGGGTGTTTTTTGCACGAACTTGGTAGTTTAAAAATATTTTTGATGGAATATATTTATGCAAATAAACCAGTAATCGTATTTCATTAGACAATGTTCAACTGTTTGTAATACCTATAGTGAATTCTTCTCTGGTGTATACACTACAAATCGGTGATACCATGGATGAGTATACTGGAGTTTCTGATGTTATAACAACTTATAGTTAATTTTTTTTTGTTAGGTTTCCAATATAGGAAATAAATCTACTTTCGTAACTAAATCGGGTGAAGGAGAGTTAGATTCAACACTTTGCATGAGCAAAATTAGTCATACTCGTCCGACACATTTGACATTAACTTAACTCCATTAGTAAGCAAGTAGCTAAGTCCAAGAGATACGAGTTGGTTAATATATACTCAGAACGTCTCTCAGTGAAATTCTCGAGGATGGTACTGTACCGATTAACGGTATAGAAGCTATAGACGCAGCAGTAGAAAATGTAAGCGGAGCGATTATGGCGGACTCCCAAGAGAAAACTATCTGGAGAAAACGGATTACATAGTCTAATGGAACAAGGGCCTTAACGGTACATGTACAGAAACCAAGGAGGAACTAATAAACGTCCACTTTCCAGCCTCTTCAATTCTGGCCACCGACGCATCAGTTAGGCCTACTGAAGGCCTAGGTTCTATGGACTGAAAAATAGCCACTGAAGTCACAACACCAAATAGAATTAAATGGGCCATAAGCAAATTTCGGCCGTTTAAATCCCCACGGATAGATGGTTTATATTGCATTCAATTACAAATGGGAATCGATGTGCTAATACTCCACGTAACTTGAAACCTCATATCCAGTTTGGAATTGGGGTTAAATTTATCTGCATACCCAAGGAAGGTAAAGTATCTGACCTACCACCAAGCTAATAAGTCTATCCTCCTTTCTACTGAAAACGTTAGAAGGGTTACTGGACAGGTACATCAAAGACGAAGTGTTAAAGGATAATCCCCTAATCAATCGTCAATATGCTTATGAATCAGGCAAATCTACGGATGAGGCCTACCTCAAAATCAATAGACAAAGAGATAGCGATGGCCACTTTCGTAGACATCAAGGGGAATGTTAATATGAATTTATTGCGATGGCTAGACGGGGCAGAATATGCCGATGGATAAAGGCAAATCTGGAGGATAGGACAATAATATCCGCTCTGTGGCAAGTCACCATCAAGGTAAAGACAGGTGGAGGATATCAACACTGAAAAATGTTATCAGCGCTACGATGGGTAACCTTAGTAGACGACCTCCTCACGGAACTATCTACTACTGACTTTTACTATCTTGATATCGGAAAGAATGCAATGCTTTGAATATAGTTTTCAATTGGTGCATACAAGAGAGACTGACAATGCTCAGAATACAGAAATTATTAATTTTATGAAAAAGACGACCATTCAAGGTCTAAAACCAATAGTGCTAGGAGGAACGATGATTCCATTTGGCAAAGAAATAAAGTACCCAGGATTAAATTTTGATAAAAAGCTTTCATGGACCACTCACCTTCAGAAGACCATAAAGAAAGTTACCATTGCCCTCGTCAGATGCAAAAGAATGTGTGGGAAAAGCTTGTAACGTCAATTTCGTTCATTTTACTTTCTTCTATTTAATCATAAATTATCGCATGGGCGGCGAATAGCCAGTCCTTTCTAATTCCCAACACCGAAAAATGTTTCGAGGCTGAATATATTTATTGTCGACAAGAGTCGAAATCCACGTTTTCATACGGGCCGAATGAGTTCCGTCTGTCGTGAAATAGCCACTGCTTTTTGCTATTCCCACTTCGACCTCGTTATTATCTCTTCTTCTACCACTTATTAATTAAATATGAATTAAGAATTTACTATTGAAATGTAAATTCCTTTCCTGGTCAAGGCGTCTGAGCTTGACATGAACATAAGACGTAAGTCTGTTATCTTTCACATGATTTCGTGTATTTAAACAGTGGCAACGAGGTTTCATTCTTCTTTCCTGTGGACATGTGTTAGTAAAAATTTTATTTTATCTTATCTTATCTTTAAAAAGTGCATTCATGTGAATGGTAAGTTATTTCGCTTAAATGTATGTTAACTATTCTTTCTCAGCAGTTTTCCGCTTTCATATTTTTATTATGTAGCAATGTCGTTCCAGTGCCAGGAATATATATCAATATGATTTTGTTTTTTTTTTGTTATTTTTTTTTATTATCTTTGAATATATTTCAAACCTTTTTAAAATATATAGATATTTAAAATATGTATGTATTTACCGGTATAGAATCGGTTATTCGATTTTATTGTGTTTTTTATTTGCTTTCTTTGATTATTTTTTAAATTAAAATACAGGATGTATGAACCACGTTTTTAAATGATTTTCTTTAACAATGTAATAGCAAATTCCTTAAGCAAATTCATACTTCAGACATCCTGGATTTTTGTAAAATGGGGTTAATTTGTTCATGATACAATTATTGTTCCTTAGCACTTTACCTAGACCCGGAACTTTACCTGAACCCGAAACTTTACCTGGACCCGGAACTTTACTTGGACTCGAAACTTTACCTGGGACAAGGACCTTATCTGAAACATCTGAAACCAGGACAGGATCCAGAACTCTATCTTTACCTCTATCGGGAATAGTATCCAGGACATTATCTGGAACCAGGACTCCACTCCAGGAAAGTAAATTATCTATATCACCGAGATTGCTTCTTCAACATAGAAACATTGAACAACTCAACAAAAAAATTAGTCATTTTATTTTTTTCCTGTTTAATTTGTTTAAAAAGTCAATATACAACTTGTAAATTTAATAACGTTGATCATAAAGTTTATTTTCCCTTCCAATATTACAGGATTTGTCGCTCTATGCTGATGTGGGTAACAAATAAACTAGTACTATTCAGGGTGGCGCCCACTTACCTTTCTTAACTTTCATAATTTTTATTAATTATTAACTTCCTTCAGTACCTTAATTAAAATAAATTTCAAGTAGGATTACCCGAGAAGCGGTAAGACTACTCTCTGAATTTGTACTAGTGTGGTCTCAGAATCTACACCTGAGGTGCTCTCTAAACTGAGTAGCCGTTGCAAGCTCGGGACTCACTCGAAAAATAAACCAATGGCTGTACTCAAGAGTTGTTAGACTAATGATAGCCTATGCCCACTGTTAAGTAGCACACAAAATGTTTGTTTGCCTGAGTATCATGGTGACCATGAAAACCACTCCTACAGGTGCGGTGGAGGTCTTGCTGAATTTACACCACTACACATTTTTCAAGTCAGATCTGTAACGCACAGACTACTTCAAAGTCAACAACACATAAGCCAAACGCTTAGTGCTGACTATCGAAAGATGATCGAGGCGCTAAAAGTGGATGACAAATAATTACACCGGGTAGGGAACACTGGAAGGAAATCTTACCATTTTACCCATACAGGCTAAGGCAACCTGGTATACGAATGGTTCCAAAGAAGAGATATAATAAATGCATATTTTGACGAACTCTAACTACAACTGAAGGACGTTCCTAGAAGTCACATAATAAACTATGATGAAACAAATCTTTGAGACGATCCGGGAAAAAAGAAACTAATTTTCAGAAGTGGCTGTAAATATCCAGAAAGGATCCTGAACTCTTCGAAGTCGTCCACATCAGTAATGTTTTCCGCTACTGGAGAAGGCAAAATATTGCCATCTTACGTAGTTTATAAAGCCCAACATTTGTATGATAGCTGGAGGGAAAGGGATAGAACCCAATCTGGGTGGTTCAGCACCTGTTTTTCGGATTGAGTAGAGTCAGTAGCTATACCCTTTATTAAGGACCTCGAGGGGACAAAATACCTGATTGGGGACAACTTAGCGTCTCACCTGTTACAGGATTTGATCAAACTGTGTAGTGAAAAAAATATTAAATTCATATTTCTCCCTAGTAACTCGACCCACATTACCCAGCCACTTGTGCCAAGTGGTATTTTTCAGACCCATCAAAATAGCTTGGCGTAATAGATTGGAGCCCGGAATTGTAGGTCTAAAACGAATGATGGCTATTCCAATAAGCCTACCTAAGAACCTGACAACGTTCTAAGTGGAAGTTACGACGATTCACCACGACGTTGGAGAAATTAAAAGGCAGGAAATAACATACCGTTCAGTTGTCATCTGCACAGTCAGCCAATCTGCACTGGAGGTCAATTCTAAGCTAGTATGGAATTGAGTAGATGCCTTAAACGCACTCTCAGACCGTTGCAAGGTCACGGTATCCTGGGTATCAGGGGTCAACCGAAAGGCGGATGAAATGGCCAGACAAGGTCCATCAACGACATCTATTGGAACCCTTCTGCGGCGTCACGAAGTCGACAGTAAACATGGCCACAAGAAAGTGGATGGCGCAGAAATATCTAGAATGGTGGGTAATCTCAATAGGACAGACAAAGGCGAAAAAGTTTACCATTGGACATGCACCGACACAATTAAATAATAGTAAATGTGCCACGGTAGCATTTGTGTACCAGTTATTCACTAACACCAGTGGATACATTGGTAATTATACAAGAAAACTTCCTTAGAGTTAGCAGCAAGTTATTCAGTCTATTGCTCAATCGATCCTGGTTATGTAACCATTTGGTTGACATTGTTTAAAATCATTTTCAATTAACCTTTATGGCTTTCGAAATAAGGAAGAAATTGCTCATAACCGAAAACTTGAAAGCTTTTCATATAAATAGAATTATTTTTCAATTCCCTATTTTACTTCACATTTGTTGGTAGTAACCAACATTTTATTATGTCAGAATAAATCATTGTTCATTATATTCACGGCTAGGAGCTATGAAAAATGATAATGCATTCATATTTTATTTTTTGATATTTTCATAGCTTCCATAAAACTTCCTGTAAATACCTTATATCCATTATACTGTGTAAATCACTTTTAAATAGGTATATATTAACTTTGTGCTCGTTAAGTATATTCTTATTTTCAGATAAAAATGTAAGGCTATAAAAGTGCAAGCTGAAAGTATTAGCGGCATCAGAAAACGTATGCCTTTTCGTTCAAATGTGTTACGTATATATATTTTTATAAAAGTTTTGGCAACAGTTATATGTAACCGATTTCTAAAGAAGGGGGAGGTTCTAAATTCGAAGTGTATATTTTTATAAATTTCAACGATTTTTTTTGCATTGGGTTTAGTCTGGCTCCAGGGTGGTCATTGTATAATAGTAAATAGTGAATATTGGCAAAAATACACGGTACCAACTCATTCATTAAAGTAAAGCAATTATCTAGTCTGGGATATTCTGTTCGGTACTGACGCTGATTAATTTTTTCCTGTTTAACATCCTTTTTCGTGGTAGTGGATTTTTTGACCTCTATAGTATGTTTCACATTCCATTATGAAGAATGTTTCAGCAATTATATTGATTTTTTCTTACTCAAGTTAAACAAGTTTACTTACCAAAGAAAATTCAAATAAATATATCAACTCTGTTCTTCTAATATCCTGTGAAATTAATATCTTTCTTTTTTACTCTTCTATATGTTTTGAACGTTAAAAGTTTCGATGATCAGACATTTCGGGTGAAATTAGAAATTATTGGAAAAACTTTCACCGGAATCACTCGAAATAAAGTATCGGAAGTTTTTGTTATTTTTAGATTTTCCACGAGTTCTTTGACGAACGGAAAACTTTTGGAACTTTCATAGCCCTTAAATATTTTCTTTGTTAATAAGTTGAACCTTGTTAGTCGTAAAAAGTCACGGTTATAAAAAAACTTCGTCTCCCTTAAAAATAAAGTGGATTTTGGTTCTTTTATTTTATTACTGTGTTATCAAAATTACTTTTTAGGATATACTTAATAAATTACGTAAAACGTATGTAGATACCTACCTGAACCACTTTATCGATGTATCTTAAAATTGTACCTCGAGAATATTTAACAAATGTTTAAATATTTCGTCATCCAGGTTGTACAGTCGATTGAAGCAAACAAGAGCCCCGGAAAACATGCGAACTAAAACAAAGGTCATCGCAACTATCCAATCAGGAGCCAATGTTAACGATTGTTCATTAGTAATTGTAAACCTAATCGAAATAATATGACCGAATTATAATATAAATATTCATTAATTTTAGTGGCTGCATCAGTGTTGTCCAGTGTTGTCAATGTGAGGATAATTATCCGATTTTCAGACAATTTTTCTAACCGGATAGGGCCGAAGACTTTTATTTAGACAACACGGTATCCCTTTGGTAATTTTGATAAATTCTGAAAATTGGAGCTATAAATTTTAATTTTTGGATCGGCAACACTGGACTGCATTCTACTTGATGTCAGCTGTAATTTAAAATCTTTGCTTTTATATTTTTACACGTAATTATTTGCTTCTTAATTTACAGAATAATCTTTTTATCCTCATTTTTGGAATTTGTTCTTTTGTAATGTGAAACTTAACAATGTTGTTGATTAAATAATGGTATATAACATAACGAATAATAAAACGAATTTTTAAACAACCCAACGAACATAGGAAAAAGTGACAATTCCAAATATACCAAATTGGTTACACTATTGATTTAAACTAAATAAAAAGTTAACAAACGGCTGGGATTCGACGGCTCTACTCCAAGAGATCCAGATGTGTAAGCAGATTCGACTTTGTTGAATATTTTGACAGTTGTCACGTATGGTATCGATAACTGGTTTTCGATTCAAAATATCGATTGTTACTACAAAAATACAACTACAGGGACAAGGACACGCCCACCCAGGGCTCTTGCTTGCTTCTGATGACTGTATTTTCATGATAGTCCAGTCAACCACCAACTTGGAAAAATAGGAAATTAACCATTGCAAATTGTTTAAAAAAAACATCGTGAAATCGATTAGTCTTAATCGCAATCAATTGGACTTCGTCACTAGAACTTACGTACAAGAATATTGTGAATAAAACCACTTTCTTCTTTTGTGAATGGAACCACAATATGATAGATAACCGCAGATCTACATCGTCGTTATGGTTTAACCAAACTTAGTAGATGGCAAAGCAATTATATTAGAGCGGAAATCTAAGAGAGACTGCCTCTCCACCCGCATCAGCATGCTTACCGGGCAGGCAGAACTACGAAGACTGCACTGATACAACTGACGGAGGAAATCCGAGGTGCTCTAGACAACCAAGAAGACGTAGTATGCGTCTTTTTGGATGTAGAAGGAGCTTTTGACAATACTCCTAATGAGGCTGTCAGAAGAGCATTGAATAGAAGAGGTAGAGACAGCAAATGGATATCGGAATTGCTCACCACTAGAGTAGCACAGACGTGGAGGAGCAAATACATTGTCTCCATCTGTACAACCAGAGGATGTCCACAGGGAGGAGTAGCATCCCCATTATTGTGTAGCCTGACGGTTGACGAACTCCTTTGTGGTTTGACTGACCTGAATATCCTGCCAAGGATATGCCGATGATATTGTCATAACAGCCAGGGGAAAATTCGAAAATATCCTTTGTGACATCGAACAAAAGGGTCTGAACTATACAAATAGCTGGTGTAGGTAAGTGGGACTTAACATCAACCCCACTAAAACCATCTTAATAGCCTTCACTAAGAAAAGAAAGCTCAACCTCAAAACCATTTAACTTGATAGGAGCGAGGATGAATGGAGTATCTAGGTTTGACTCTAGACAGTAAACTCCTGTGGAAGAAACACGAAAAGGAGATTATATACAAAGCAAAAATGGCTCTAATGGTGTGCAGGAATCTGGAAGGGAGAAATTGGGGTTGTAACCCTAAAATCCTGAGCATAGCCATAGTGAGACCAATTAACACTTATGGAGCCATTGCGTGGAGTAGTAGAGCTAGCCCATTGACAACGAGATAAAACCTCTCCAATATTCAAAGAATAGCCTGTATGTCCATTACAGGAGCAATGAGAATATGCCCAACGGCAGCCATGGAAGTTATTCTCAACCTCATACCACTACATATGGTGGTGGAAAGGGTTGCAGAAAGAACAAGATAAAGACTAAGTAGAGAGGGAATCACTAAAAAAACCACCTCCTTACTTCTTGGAAATCAGAAAACCTGGGACATGCCACAAGATGGTATGATGAAAAGGTATAACTTTTCAAAGAAATTCGTTACGGAATTAAGCAACAAGAAGGAATGGGATCCAAATACCATTACCAGACTTAGAAAGAATGCCATTCAATGGTACACAGATGGCTCAAAAGCAATAGAAGGAACTGGGATAGGAGTGTACGGGCCAGGAACCAAACACTCTGGAAGCTTGGGAAATACCCCGAGTATCTTTCAAGCGGAAATTCACGCCATAAGAAAGTGAGCCCAGTATTATCTTTATAAAGGATATAGAAGGTAAAGGATTATCATAATGTCGAACAGTCAAGCACTGAGCTCTTGTGTTATCAGTTCCAAAATGGTGTGGGAATGCCTAGGCAAACTAAATGAACTAAGCGAGAACAATATAGTCACCTCACTGTGGATTCCAGGACACAGAGGGATAGAAGGAAATGAAATAGCAGATGAACTAGCAAAGAGGGGGAGTGGAACACCCTTTTGGAAGCCGGAACCCTTTTGGAAGAAATAGGCAAAGCCGAAGAAAAGAGAAGATCGGACCATTGGAAAGATTTAGAAGGACTTAGGCAATCAAAGATTCTTCTGGGGGATTACAACCTGTTGAGATCAAATGAATGCATAAGTCAAAGTAAAACTGCACTAAGAGTTTTAACAGGCATCCTTACGGGACATTGTCGCCTGAATGGGCACCTGAAAAAGCTCAAAATAGTGGAACAAGAATAATGTAGATTCTGTGACATGAAAGAAGAAACCTCCATCCACATACTTGCGAACTGCACAGCAATTCAGAATCCTAGGGCACAACGCCTTGGAGATTACTGGATAGAAGAGGGACATTTACCTAAGTTAAAGCCTGCAGATATCCTAAAATTCCTCCGGGAAATAGGACTAAAGGAGCTACTAATCTCTGAGACTTTCCTCAGGAACTAAGTAGAAGTAAGGGGGCACAATAGATCTTTTAGGTCTCAGTGAATGTCACCCCAATATACATACATGTAGGTACTCACTATAGTTGTATATCATATTCTCTTTCCTACTTTTTTTTTGTTCAGTAAATACATGAAGAGCAGCGATCATATAGGTAGAATGGACGAGAGATGATAAGTTAAAGTAGCCCGTTATAGATCAGCACTGGAGCGTAGAAGCGAGGGACGATAACGGAAGAGGAAGTGTGACAACCTGAACGTGCAGTAACAAGCAAATCAACGGATTATGAAGAGTGGACAAGACACGTCTACTGAACTATATGTAGTTGAAGTTATAGTTACCGAACATTCAAAAAGGACAAAGCATATAGTTCAATAATTGGAAAACTCATATCTGTAATTTATAATTTTTAGTTGATTTTGAGAACGAAGACTTGTTTTTATCGAAAAGTAGTCGATCGTACTTTCAATATAATTAAATGGAGTAACGAATAATGAATATTTCGTTTGATTTATCATACAAAAAATTCATTCATTATTAATAAGTTTCTCTACAATTTGTTAATTTCCTATATTTCGAATGTCAGTTTCCATCAGCTAAATTCCATTTTGAAGTTCACGTAACCTTTTCAAAGCATATTTTATAAGCAGAAGTATTTTTATGTCAATTAGTAAAATGTCAGTGAGCCGTTCAAATAATGCTGGCATTTTAACTAGAATTTTACTTGGTCACAAGACATTTTCCAACATTTTGTTTCAAATTTCAGTGTAGATTCAAGAATATACTTTATTTAAATGGATTAGAGTCGAGTGATTGATTTTATAAAAATTGAACTTAAAGGCACAATCCACATAGAATGTTCTCATTTTTTTTAATGATGAATTTTCATAGACATGCCTTTACAATCCATTTTTGAGTAAAAATTAGAAATTAATTTATGTGAGAAAATTAATCATTGATTTTGATATCAGTTCCGCTCCCGAAAATGCCGTGTGACGTCAGTGTACAAACATACGTCATACCTACTCACATTCACAAGCTCAAACTTAATACTCTACGTATTGGAGATGGTCGTTTGTACGGCCATATCTTAGGATCGGATTGTAGTGCAGCATTGAGAAAAAAAATTTCATTACAAACATGGAGTCGAGAAAAAACTGGAAATTACTTACAGATTTGTACGTCCAACGCTAGAGGGCGTAATTAAATTTAAAAAGCCAAATTTTACTTTCATATTCCATTGTTTATACTGCTTCCATTTAATATATTCCGAAGAGAACTAGATTCAAACAAAAATAAAAATTGCGCCCTCTTACAGGCCCGATAGTTATTCAGGTGCATTGAGTATATAACACTCATATTTGTGGAAAAGACCAACTTTGCAAAAATCAGTTAAATTGAACTGGAGTTATGAGCTTTTTTCCCACTTCCTCTCATTCTGATTATACATGCTTTTTCACCACGAGCTTACACTATCTATATATTGGAGACTACTAACACGATTTCTTTAAAAATTAGTATAGATAGAGAAGAAGTTATGGCGAATTTATCGAAAATATTTTGACAAACATGTCACTTCCGGTTATACCGAAAGTGGACGACAACTTTGTTATTTTAAATGTAACACTCTGTATATTATTAACTGTTGGGATTCTACGATACTTTAAGTAGAATATCCTATATCTAGAATTCATACTTATAGAGTTTTTTCAATAAAAAATTGACAGGTGGCTTTCATATTGAAAATTCTATGTGAACATCCCCAATAATAAATAAAAAACATCTTGTCGGGTTGATTAGTAGGACGTAGACATGTCGAAAACTTCTTTTTTGTATACAGGGCTGTTAAAAAAATGATGAAAAGTTCAAAAATGTTAAATATCTTCATTTTTTAAAATGAAACAACCATATTTTTATTCTTTTATTTAATTCTAATGCCGAAAATAAGGGTAGTTTATGTTCACTTCTCTATACCCAATCTTGAGCGTTTTTTAAATATTAACATGTTTTTAAAAATATTAATTATTTCAGCACTATTATTGCGAAGGCGTAGGCCGTGTTATTTATTCTTTTATTTTAGCAGGCTGTGTATTTACCTGTCTTAATTAAATAGTATTAATTGTCATTATCAGAAATGGCTGGTTTGGAATTAAATAATGAAGATTATCTAAACTTACTTTTAATATCATGGTGAATATGACAGAGTTGTAACTAGAACATGTCTGTGTTTTATTTGCTACAAGATATCCATATCGACCCCGACCCAGCCGTCGTACAGTGAAGAGAATATTAAACAATTTAACACAATTTGGTTGTTTTCAAGCAAAAGTTAAGAAAGTGAAGACTGTTATCAATAATAATGATAATTACATTGAAATTTCAGTTATTTTTGCCGTATTGTTGCTCATTATACGTCTCCAAGAAGCATATTTCTTATGGACAATGAAAATCGGCTTAATGGACACAGAGGGAAATTGAAAAAAATTTTTTTTTCTCAACATGGAACCATCTACCTGGGGATGTAACGGCGCCATCTGTTGATATTTTCGAAAACAGGTTGAACACTTTTCTATTTTCTAATTAATCTGTATGAAATTTTTGTTTATGTATCCAATTGTTCAATTTCATTTCACATATAGTAATATTTATGCTATACGTATTTTCAATCAAGTAAAAATGACAAAAAGAAGAACTGTCACTGTCTCAGTCGCTTCAATTACGAAAGTATCAATTCTCCCTTTTAGCATGGAAAACTGATGCTTAAGGTTTCTTTTAAAATATAAAAATACAGTGCAAGTGATCTCTTCTATTCTGTGAATTAGTAAGTCAAAAATTCCAATTAATATTTGTACAATTTCTCAGTGAGTGACAAAACTGTCAAATACATTTTCAACCATAAATATTTCCGGTATTTGAAGCCGGTGGTCCTTCGTTTTATGTTTTACAGTTCTTCGTTTATATATTCGTATTATAGTTGTTGAGATTGATATGAGTGTCAAATTTCCAACACCAATAATTCAGGTCTTAGACTCTCTGCCCTTGTCTAATTATAATAATAATTCAAGTTCAAAAGGCACGTTTACAGAAAAGAAAAAAATAACAACCTTCAATTTTCTGCCTTCAACTTTGGCTTGATTTTCGAATACTACAAAGGTTGCCTAACAAGACTTCAATCGTCTATCCAACGTCTGTGGATCCATTAATACTTGAATAAACTTTAAAAATTCAATTCAATCCTAGACTAAATAAATAAGGTACTCAATTTTTTATATTTCCTGGGTTAGCCAACAGCGCCCCACCTATTTTTCCGTATTTTCCTCTCCTTATTACATTGTAGCAATATTTTAACAAAATATTGACAAAATATATGATTTAATTTTTAGAAAATGTAAAATAAATTTCCAATTTTTATTTCACATGCTTCTATCTGATGAAACAATTCAGATTTCTCAACTTTTTTTATGAACATACTGGCAACATCGCTTACAGCTTCACGCATAAAATTCGTCCTTGTTCATTCTGATGAATTAATTGATTATCAGCGGCGTTGTCGGAAAGTAACTGAGTTATGGTAGTTTTGACATTTTGTAGTGACATTGTGAAACTTGTTTTAAAACATACTAGACAATTCGAGCTTAGATCGAAGTAATAATTAGGCTGCGGTTGAAACTTTATAGTTATTAAACAGTTAGAGTTTTGTGTAGTTTGTGGAAGAGTAGATCGTTTATTTATGGACTTAACTTTTCATCGGTTAGTTTTGGTTCGACTATTATTTATTTTGTTTGTAATGGACCCAGTGACGTCGGTTTTTAAACATGAGTTTTTATAACAAGTATATTCACCACAGATTGTATTTATGATCTCAAAAATAAAAAATAATATATAATTAAATTGAATTTCGCTGAGATACTGACAGCAGGTTCTTCCTAATGTGGTATGTGACATGGTTACATTTCTTATTACGCAATTCTATGCACTTCTTAGTCACTTCGCCTTCCCCTACCTATTATAACATTAAATCCACACACTATCTATCACTATCCTTATATAACATCATCTCAGTTGCTTTTTTCCTTTTTTTTTCAATCCCGCTTTTGCCTGTATTATTAGTTTACACGTCGTTTTTAGTGAGCGATGAAAATAACCCTGCCGCGTATGCTCTATAATATTTTAATCTCGTTATCGTTATTTTTTTTCGTACATCGAACTAGAGCAATTTTCATCAACGAAGAACATGTGGCATTTTAAAACGTGTGAGTTTTTTAAACCTACTGTTCACCATGTTAAAATTTGATTATTTGAGCCAAGTACATTTCAGTTGCCTGTCTTTATCACAGTTGGCAGAAGCAAAATTCTAGCTATTTCGTTCGTCGTTCTAATTAGGACACTCTAACAGGATGGTTTGTCAGCAGTCGAGTGAAATGGAAATATACATTGAGCTATATTTGTTTTATTCAAGTTGTTGGTAAGATAATGTACCGTGACTCATAACAACCCACTTGGTATACTAATTGACGACTGGTGTCCCAGCTGAGTTATCTTTTTTTATATAATCAATTTCAAGATACCTTTTAAAACTGTTTTACTCTGGCCTAAACATTCATTTCATTTGTAGTCTTCCAGGAGTATATTTGATTGTCTAAGCTCCACTAGATCTTTCCAATGGTCAGATCTTCTTCTATTTCCAGCGTTGCTTATTTCTTCCAATACTACATTATATCAAAATGGTTCCGGCCCCCAAAAGAGTATTTCAGCCCCTCTCTTCGCTAGTTCATCTGCTATTTAATTTCCTTCCATTCCATTGTGTTGTAACAGCTACTCAGTTTAGACAGCACCTCAGGTGTAGATTCTGAGACCAAACTAGTAAAAATTCAGAGAGAAGTCTCACCGGTTCTTGGGTAATCCTACTTGAAATTTACTTTAATTAAGGTATTGAAGGAAGTTAATTATTAACCAAGTTACTGAAATTAATAAAAGAAAAATTATGAAAGTTAAGAAAGGTAAGTGGGCGCCACCCTGAATAATAGTAGTTTATTTGTTACTCACATCAGCATTATAGCGACAAATCCTGGAATATTGGAAAGGAAAATAAACTTTATGAACAACGTTATTAAATTTACAAGTGGTATATTGACTCTTTTAAAAAAAAACAATAAACAGGAAAAAAAATGACTAGGTTTTCATTGGGTTGTTCTATGTTGAAGAGTTGAAGAAGCGATGAAATATATAGATGTTACTTTCCTGGAGTGATAGAGTCCTGGTTCCAGATAAAGTCCTTGACAGATGGAGTCCTTGTTGAAGTTACAGGTAAAGTTCTTGTCCCAGGTAACGTTCATGTCCCAGGTAGAATTCCCCGGTAGAGTGTCCCAGGTGAAATTCCTGTCCCAGGTAAAATGTTAAGGAATAATAATAGTATCAGGAACAAATTTACCCAATTTAACAAAATCCAGGATGTTAAATGTTAAAGAAATCATTTAACAACGTGGTTCATACATCCTGTATTTTAGATAAAATAAATAATAAGAAAGAAAGCAAATAAAAAAATATGTATATATTTTAGAAAGGTTTGAAATATATTCAAAGAAAATATGAAATATTTAAATATGTATATATTTTAAAAAGGTTTGAAATATATTCAAAGAAAATATGAAAGAAATATGAAGGAAAAAAAACAAAATCATATCGATAAATATTCCTGTCAATGGAACGACATTGCTACATAATAAAAATAGGAAAGTGGAAACTGATAAGAAAGAATAGTCAACACACATTAAAGCGAAATAACTTACCATTCACATGAATGCACTTTTTAAAGATAAGATAAGATACAGTACAATTTTGCTTCTATAGCACATGTTCATAGGAAAGAAGAATGAAACCTCCTCGCCACTGTTTAAATACATGAAATCATATGAAAGAGAACAGACTTACGTCTCGTGATCATGTCAAGCTCAGACGCTTTGACCAAGAAAGGAATTTACATTTCAATAGTGAATTCTTGATTCACATTTAATTAACAATTAGTAGAAGAAGCGATAAGAACGAGGTCGAAGTGGGAATAACAAATAGCAGTGGCTATTTTCACGACAGACGCAACTCGTTCGGCCCGTATAGAAACGTTGATTTCGACTCTCGTCGACAGTAAATATATTCAGCCTTGAAACATTTCTCGGTGTTGGGTATGAGATAATAAATTATCGTATATTTATTATTAATAATTTATTATTAACTAAATAGAGAAAAGTAAAGTGAACGAAATTAACGTTACAGTGTCCTGGAATCCATAGTGAGGTGACAATGCTGTTCTCGCCTAGTTCATTAACCATTTTAGAACTGATTACACAAAAACTCTGCTTTAATGGCTTCTTGACTGTCTGACATTATGGTTATCCTTTGCCCATCTTTCATAAATAAGCACACTTTCCCATGGCGTGAATTTTCGCTGCAAAGATACTTGGGTTTTTTCCCAAGCTTTCGGAGTATTCGGATCCTGGCCCGTACACTCCTATCCCAGTTTCTTTTATTGCTCTTAAGTCATCTGTACACCATTGAATGGCATTCTTTCCAATTCTGGTAATCCCATTCCCATTCCTTTTTGTTGCTTAATTCCGTATCGAATTTTTTTTAATGTTCATCATACCATCTTGTGGCATGTCCCAGGATTTCCGATTTTTAAAAAGCGAAGAGGTTGTTTTTTTAATGATTCCTTCTCTGCTTAGTCGGTATGTAATTCTTCTTGCAACAGTTTCCACCAACATTTGTAGTGGTGTAAAGTTGAGAATCACTTCCAAGGCCCACCGCAGCTCCTGCAATGCATATACAGGCTAGTCTTTCAATCCTGGAGAGGTCGTCTCTCGTTGACAATAGGCTAGTCCTACAATTACACGCAATGGCTCCATAAGTGATAATTGGTCTCACTATGGCAGTGTACATCCAGCTCAGGATTCTTGGGTTACAACCCCAATTTCCCCCTGCCAGGTTCCTGCAAACCATCAGAGTAATTTTTGCTTTGCATATAATCTCCTTTCCGTATTTATTTCACAACATTTTACTGTCTACAGTAAGACTTGGATATTCGAATTCTTGTCTCATTCAAATTCGCTTCCATCAAGTTTACCGATAGAATTCTGATATGTCTGTCAGTTTGACCCGCTATCAGTGGCAAATTGGTACAGTCTCTATGCATGATACGGGCGAGCGACAGTATACGAACGAGGAAATTATATACCAATATCGGAGCTACTCTAACCGCAGTATTATGGTAGTACCCCCGAATAAATTTGATTATCTTATGGAATGTTCAAACTGATGTCCTCGTGTTGTCACTTCCTGGAAATGATCAACGAGCAACAAATTCTTGTTGTCAATTTCTCTGGTGGATATTTTGTTGTTCCTGTCGAATTACTTCTTTCAAGTCATCGAGCCAGCTCATTCTTCGAATAACCCCAAAATAAATAATCCAATGGTTAGATGTTTCCAGACTTCACGATATCACTATGCAGGCTGTTTTTCTTAAATTATAATATATGGTACATTACTATATTCTAGACCATCGTTTCTCAACCATTTTTATGTGGCGACCCACGAAAAAGCCAAAAAGTTGAGTAAAAAGTCTTGCGACCCCCCCGTCCGTCACTGTTTTGTCGGGAATAGATTAATTTTTTTTGTATAAAAATACATATTTTTCCGCACAGTGTCTTTTTATAATCGTATGATAATGAATAAAATAAAATTCGATATTGCTGACAAATTTTAGTCAAATGAGAGCGATCGCGAGGAGATCGTCTTTTTCAACCCCCCAAAAAAGTGTTTTTACCGAAAAAACATTATAACTCGAAAAATTTCCAATATTTTAATTTTAAATTTTTTTCCATAGTTTGTGACTATCAAAGCTACCTTCTACCAAATTTTCATCAAAATCGAACAATTTATTACAAAACTAAAAATAAAACACGAAAAATGCAGTTTTTTGCGTTTTACGAGCTAATTTTGAGGTTATGTGAAAAAGTCAGTAAAGAAAAAGTTATAGATTTTCCCAAGATCTACAACTTTTATATACAACTTCTTTTTCTAGGACTCTAACTTTGTCCGGAAATCGCAATAATGTCTTTTTCTACCTACCCAAAAAAAGTGTTTTTTACCGGAAAAACGTCAAAATTCGAAAAAATTTCAATACTTTCGTTCGAAAAAATTTTCCATAGTTTGTGACGAATTTTCGTCGAATGAGAGCGATGAAGAGGTCAATATTATGTTCGATTTCGATTATAATTCGATTCACTCATTCGATTCTTTGTCGTTACGCTTTAGATTTACTTATAGGAACAGTGACACTTCCTGTGATTTGTTCGTATCAGTGAAAAAATAACAGTCCGTCAAAAATATATCTCTCATCACTAGTGCATATACCACAACTATCTTATCTCATATTATTCCTTTAATAAACGAATCTTCTGTAACTACTATCAATATATGTAGTTTTCAACAGACTGCGACCCCCTTTAAAAATAAACTCGACCCCCCCAAGGGTCGCGACACAATCTTCTGCAGTGTTTGCTGCCAACCATTTACTGACGGCCAACTTCTGATTTCCCCCTTCTGCTGTCTTCGTAAACACTGGGCTATATTCAACTCTTCCGGTCTCTCTTCCACGGTTGTCTGTCTCGATTTTAAAATAGAATACCTTACAATTTGCAGCTTCTCCACCTCTCCAAGCCAATTCATACGCAGCGATGTGATAATTTTTTTTTGGGGGCCTATAGGTTCTTCTTCACTCCAGGACAGTGCCATTTCAAAAATTTCTCGTTTTGTGAGAGCATTAGAACTCACCTTCCTTTTTTCTGGGATTGCTTGTAAAATTTTGCGTTTTGTGTCGCGTGCATTTCTCGCTTTCTTAAACTGTATGTCCGTGAACGGATTAAAAATTCTTTTATAATCCTTAAAGTACTTCTCTTGTAACATTTTTGCTGAAGTGTTCCAAATCGTCTTGACTGCACTCTCTTTACAATCTTCTCCATTGTTCTTCTTCATGTTGAATGCCCAGTCACATAAAATAGAACTCTTCAGTGGAAGTTTCTGCAATGAGTTCATATTTTTTTTCGTTGGTAAGTAACCACCTGACTTCCTATTGGCAAGCGCGTGCATGTGTTCTTCCCTGTCACTTCGACAATTGACTGACATTGATTATCCAGTGGCGTTGTCAGTGTTTACCTTTGTATTTTCAGTTTTACTTGGTATCTTATTATTTCGTATCCATATTGAATTCAAGTACGATTTTTAACATTATTTGTTTTTAACAAATACCGTGCTTTGAAAAATACCTTACCTTTAAAACAAAGCATAAATCAGTTTCTATATAGATATAATTATTATATAATTATTATTACTTTCAATACTTTTATAAAATAGGTACCATACGCCATTTGTACGTTTATGACAGATATTGGCAATGTTTCCTCACCTCTTACCGATGCCGCGTAGCTTCAGATAGACTTGCCAAACTAATCATAGGCTTTCGTATTCACAACACTTTGTAGAGAATTTTTCAAGAATCAGTCTTATAAATTAAATTAAAATCACCTATTTTGACCAAGTTTCTTATATATTTTAAGTTGTTGAAATGTGGCGGTGTTGAAATAACATTTTGTACACCACTTTAAGTATCTTGTGCCCTGCACCGTAAAAATAAAACGTTTAATATAATCACAGTGCTGAAAAATTTAACAGTTCAGGACCCTTGGATCGTTCTATTAAACGTAATCCAATTACCAGCAAACTAGTATTTTTCAACTTTTATTCTATTAGCGCCGTCTCTGTATTGTTTCAATAATAAATGTGCTGTGTACTTACTTTTATAAACCTCTTTGCCTTTGTTAATAGTCCTAACGTAGTATGCCTAGATGCCTCGGGCCCCAGAGGCACTATATCTTTAAGTTTCTCTAAGCAGTTTCGCAGATGTGCTCGCCTGAAAACAAAAACAACTTGTTACTTTCCACAAAATATTTCAAACTTTCAAGTCATCGCAGAAAATAAATAACAGGAGAAAAAGCTTCTTATGTTTTCTATCATTGGCGTGAATAAATTATTTCAAAGGGTTTCCTACAAACTTTTACAGTTGATTGAGTCGTGATTATTCAAAATAGAGAGTAGAGTCTATTCCAATATATTTCGTTTTAACTTAATACCAACATGATTGATCTAAGAAAAAACCCACAGTAGGTAGGCGGAGCTCAGTATCGTATCGTACTTGTTTCATCGAAAAGCATGAAGATAATGCCTAATAGTATGATTATTTTACAACTGAAATGTGATACTGAACTAGATTTAGATTAAATAGTTAGGTAATATAGAATGAGCTCATTAGTTGTGATTAGTTAGAAATAGTTACAAAGTAAATTTAATTAATGATTTAATATCTAAATTGACGGTCACTGTACCCTAAGGAAGCACATGCATAAAATTGGCATATATAGGGAGGAACCTCACACATTATCTTCGAATGTGAAGCACAGTCTCATTGGAGATATAGACTCCTATGACTAGAGTATCCAAGGAAGGATTTCTCCAAGAAGGACCTAGTGAAAAGACTGTTGAACCTGATAAGGGCTACTGGTCTCTTCACATAAACGGTATAACCAAAAGCACAAAAAGCCTAAAGGCTGATGTGCCGAGGTCTCTTAGCCTCTAAGCCATCTGTTACTGTTCACTGTAGAGGGATTTATAAACTTTTATTATTAAATCCATAAGACCAGATGCCGAATCAACAAAATATTGTGAAATTTTCTTTACACAACAATATTGGTTGATGAAAACTTTACGTATGCTATTAACCTGGGGAGCCACAGTGATGATTGAATAGCATTTATCTGGAACCATCATCAAAAAAAATCTCTCACCATAGTGGAATTCACATTCCGATGGCAGCGTTAAAGATACAGCTGCATTTTTTGGCACTCATTTCTGTATAGCTAGTTCTCGTTTTTTTTGGTTAGGTCTTACCCTAGTAGTAATTGGAAATTGGAATTGTAGATGCAAAGTCTTTTTCAGCTGGCCTTGAATGTGAAAAAAAATCTTTTTTTCAAGTCAATTCTACTCGGCTGAAATTGGTATATTATATTGAATTTAATTTAATTAATATTAATTAATTAATTATATTAATATATGATACAATTAAATAATTACATTAGATACAGGACCGGACCGCGACCTTTGGGGGCCCTGGGCTAATGATATCTGGGGGACCCACGAAATAATTAAAATATCTTCAATTTCATAAAAAAAAAGAATTATGCGGGAAAATTGAACTTAAATTTTTTATTTGTAATTTTTTACTGGTTTATTATTTTATTATTCGGGGCCCACTAAGCCCATACTTAGATCCGGCCCTGATTACATACTCTTTAGATATATCTATAAATTATCTACCTAAAATTTATTATGAAAAATTATTATTGTTTAAAAATAATAATTATTATTATTATGAATTTATATTACCCACAAAAGTTATTATTTTAATTTTTAAAAATGTCCAAAATATTATTGATTTCTGAGAATTTATAATTCTATAATATCTTAATATGAACTGTTCCGGAATCAAATAATTAGAAATTAATTTGAAATTTCCAATAATTAAAATTTACTTTCCTTTTTTTTTTCTTCATCTCTCTACAATTTTAATTTTAACTCTTCCTACCATGAAATTTCTTGTCATTGATTTTTTTATTCTGACAAAAAAAATTTGGAAGTCTGACTGGGTTTCTAACATTTTATGTTCTGCATATTACTAATTCCATATTCTTATTTTTATAATTTTGATTTATGTAATTGATTTTTTTGTGATAAAATAATTTCTCTGTCTTCTTCCCAAAGAAAAAATTATTAATATTAATTAAATTAAATTAATTATAATTGACGACCAAACGAGGGACATTATGGGCATTATTTTCATCTATCTGGAGGTTGCCCATAAAGTCATTAAATAAATAATATTATAGTATACTATTTAAAGAGAAAAGAAAGGAAAAAGCATTATGGACAAAACAGAAGAAGATAAGATAATGGATATGCTGAATAAATTGATGGAAAATATGAAACAAGGACAACATGAAATTAAAAATGAAAGGTATGTCCACACGTTTGCGAATACAGCCTTCTTTCCGCGGTATTAATCAGTGCTAAATAAGTTCATTTCTCATGTAGTCATAGGAAAATTACTATATCACATAAAATGGCGTACTCTGGCGCATAATGCTGCACTATGTTTATTTTTTTTCAATGTTTAATAGCGACTTATTGAAAATACATATTTGAGCTACTGATAAGTCACTAATCATCAATATGAAAAGTACTTTACATCCTGTATTAGACAGGTTGAAGTTTTCTGTAATAATTTGTACCATGAATGGATAATAACCACTGTATATTTTGTAATATACAGATACATTCAAATAAAAACGGAAAGGGATTTAGTGTATTCGCCGATCTAAATAGTCCACCAACAAAACATTTCTATAAGTTCACTTCAATGAATATCAAGTATTGATCTGGACAGCTGGATTCAGAATCTCTGTAAAAAAGCCCGCCCCTTCTCCTTCCAAAATTTGTTAGTTATGTGCGAGGTGTGTGCGAGGTGTGCGAACTGCGATTTAGTATTGAATAATTATTTGATGGGGGTAGTAAACGTCGCTACATATTGACACAATATGCTTACGTTTTATGTTGTTGAAATCGAAAATTAATTGTTAAATTCTCTTTAACAATTAATGTTTCGAGTTAAGATAATATGTTTTGATTTATTTTGGCCATAACGGCTTTCAAAATAAAAATTAATTCGTAAATAAAACAAAATAGGATCCTTTAAATTGAAACAAAGTTATGGGCTTGAACATTCTCAGTACTCTCACCGATCGACTGACTGACTGACTGACTGTCTGACGCTAATTAAGGACCGCTGGATGTTGGTCGACTAGTTCAAAAACAGTTCTGATGCAATGCTTAAAATCCCTATGTTCCGTTTGTGTTTGAATGTATCTGTATATAGTACGGTATATACTTTTGAATTGGTTATGATACGTATATGTTTTGTAATGTCGCGCTCATGTCTATTTTAAATAAAAGTTCTTGAATATAACAGGACGTGGGAAGATATATTTGTCTATAAAAGTTTGTTCTGCTTAATGTTTGTTTTCTTGAAATCTAGCGTTGTCGTCGTCGCATTCCTCATACAAAGTAATGCTGAATCTTTTGTCAGCACTTTCGTATAAAGTCCTAAGCCAAGATAAGCTTTTCATTTCGGAAGTACGGAGGAAATTATTTTGTTACCCTTTGCATATCAACAGCCAAGCTTGATTTATTGTATCTCGGCAAATATAACTTTTTTAGAAATGTCACAATATGAAAAAAATTTTGTTCGTTGTGAATTTTCAGAAACGAGACTACTTGAAAATAATATCTACTTGAAAATAACTGTTTTGATATCAAACAAAATTTATACAGCTATAATCAAGCAGGTATTATTTTAGAAATGACAAATGATGATAATGGTTTGAGAAGAATCAAAGCTGGTAGGCGACGTTAACGTTAAAAATTATATTTAATCCAGCTCCTCTTCTACTATTAAGTGTAGAGGGGGTATAGTCTTTCATTTTTATTCATTTATTAACAATCTCTATATTTTTCTGTCTTTTGATACTAATTCAGCTTCCTTCCTCGACATTCCTTTATTTTTCAGTAATTTTGCTACTGTTGTCCCACAACATCCTAGGTTTACCTCCCCCATTCTGTATTTAAAATTTGGTATAGTGTTTCAATCCCTCTATCTCCCATATATTTATACATTTCCGCTTTAATGTTATCGACTCATGGTGCCTTTCCGTTTTTCAAGCTTCTGACTGCTAGGTCTACTTCTTCTCTCGAGATGTCATCATTCGAGTCATTAAGTTCGGTTTCTGTGATTCATTTTCTTCTTCTGATTGATTTGTTCCTAGTACCGCTTGGGAGTTCTCTTTCCTTCTTACTATTATGTCTTCTGGTTTTGTAATGGTTTTTCCTTCTTTATCTTCTATGTATTTTGTCATTTTTGTTCTCCCTTTCCTCTTATATTTTTTATGACTCTGTAAAATAATGTTTTGTCATTTCTTCTATCCTACTATTTTGTTTCCGAAATTTTTGCATTATTTTGCTTCTTTACACTAATTTTCTCATTTCTTTATATCTTTCGTCTGTTTTTTCTCGCAAGTAGGCTTTCCATGCTTGTTTCTTGTCCTGTATAATTATTTTTGTTTCTTCACTCCACCAGCTGGTTCTCTTTTTTGAGCCTCTGGTCATTGTAACTCCGCAGGAATTACTGGATGATGCTATAATTATTCCTTTGAATAGGTACCGGTTCTTTTCCAACTTTGCTTGATTTATACTACCGATGTATAAGGTTCTGGATTAGTTCCGTGTATTTTTTCTTTGTTTGTATTTCGTGTAGTTTGTATGTTTAAGTTGAAATTTATACTTTTAAAATTCAGTGTGACTGTGGAACGCGCTGTAGTGTAGTTTAAGTTTAAACTTAAAATTAAACTAGTGATTATTATGGAATAAAATAATGTTGGACAGTAGTCGAAAAAATTTTGTATGAAACACGTGCATAACGTGTATTTTAACGTTTTTTATATAACGTACAAAACGTTCACCTCTTTGTTACAGTAATAATGACAACTGATGAAAATGTAACTTCGAAAACTCCTGAAATCCCGAATCAAATGAGAAAAAGCAGCCTTTTTCCAGAAAACGAGGCTTCGGGATCGTTCATCAAAAAGATAAAGCCAAAGCATAAATTAATTCATTTTAAAATCGACATTAGACGATAAGAAGAAGATAGATATATTCAAGTTGCCGGTTTTATTTTTATCGCCCCCGCTCTGCCTTTAGACATGTTGAGCATGTTGAATTCAAGAAACCCCATAGAAAACAGGTTGGTGGAGAGCAATTGGATCAGGTTTATGGAGTCGAATTGGACAAAATGGTTAAGGGTTTGAATAATAAAAATGTGTTCTTATGAATGGATGGAGCAACATTCATATCGATTTGGAAAATTTTAAAAGAGATTGCCAATAATAAAAATAATATTAATTATAATGAAAATAGATTTCATGGGGAGATCGGATGAGAAAATATCCAAGGTCTCCAAAGCTTATCGTAAAAGACAGGGCAGCGTTTGTTCTTCATGTTAAAGGCGGTTGTATTAGGCTACCGGGTCTTTTCGCAAGACCTTATCTATTTTCAATAATGGAGATCAGACAAATAAGAAAAAGCAAAGGTAGAGCCAAAGGTTGGGTTCGGAACCATCGAGATAATGAGCCTGGAAATAATAACGAGCAAAGCACGAGAAATGGACTGCCTAACCCAAACGTAGTTGATTCAACAAACAATTAGTCGGTAACCATTGAGTCTGACAAAACAAGGTAACGCATTGCATGGTCGAATTATATTAATATGCAACGGAATTTGAGACAATAGGATCTGAATACAGACCTAAACTACTCAGACAGCTCCTTTGGAAATACCCAACATACTCGATGATAGCTGAAGCAAGATTGATGGAACAATAACGAGTTATAATCGACAATGGCCACCTGACACAACAACAAATAGGAACCATAAAACAAACAGAAGCAAATGAAACTCAAAATACACGTTAGAAGAAGAAAATGATAATAACGATATGCTTGTGGAAAACAATCGAACAAAAGTAACGAACAGGAACTCACCAGGGGTCGTATTCTCGGCAAGTGAGCTTTTCGACGTATACGCATTGAAGCGAATAGTCCATGTGCGAGTATTTTGTTGAAGTGGTATTCTAGACGTACATTAGTTTTCTGGAAAGTATACGCTGGAGAACGTAATATCCGGCATCACCACATCATTTCACTAATGACAGAAATTGGTTCGTTAATTAACGTTTTATAAAATTAAATTTAAAAACTAACAACTGGTAAATTAAGGGTTTAGTTAATTCTATTCCTGAACTTGTCTCATCGAGATGAGAAAAGTCGAATGACCGACTGACTGTCAGTAAAATTGCCTCATTATTCATATATTAGGGTTGTGCTCATCATCCCAGGCACTTGAACTGAATATTTGTACCATTTCCCATGTTATCTACTTCCATTCCAGAAGCTTCGTGTCTTCTATAAAGGCCACTAGTTTGACTGCAGGGATGGTCAGTAGTTGTGTTGGTTGTATTAATTAATTAATTAATTAAGTTCTCGCAGAAGCAGAGTATGTGAGTAGGTGTTTTATTATCAAGTTCACATTTTCTGCACATAGGTTCACTAACTTTGCCAATATTGTACAGATGTTTCCTCATCAGGTCGGTAACTGTCGTCAAATGTCTCTTACCCAGTTTCAGTAGCCTGGTTGAGAGTTCCTTGTCTACCTTGTTCAGTAAACTCTTTGTATGGAGGTGCCCTTGTGTCACCCTCCATCTGAATAGGTGTTCCCTACCTAGCCAGTACCCGATTTCCCCTCTTATGCAATCTTTTGTGATTCCACAAAACGGTTCCGGACATATGAAGTCTCCTTTAGGGCCTTCTTTAGCTAACTGGTCCGCCATTTCATTACTTGCAATCCCCTCATGTGCCGGCACCCATATTAGATACACTTTGTTGTCTCTTGCCAGCTTGTAGAGGGATTCTTTGCAGTTTCCACCAGTCTAGACCTAGTTGTTGGATTACTGATAGCTTTAGGCAGAGCCTGGCTGTCAGTGAATATTTTAATTTTTTGTCCGGTATATCCTCTTCTGATGTTTTCATCAATACAGGCTATAGCGGCAATCGTCTCTTCTTGACACACAGTCGTATGTCGACCAAGGCTAAAGAGCATTCTCTTCCTAGGTCCTTTTATACCAACCACAGTGCCATGGTTTGTTTTGGAGCCATCGGTCAACCAGATGATTACTCCAGAATTACCTGGGTGCATCACCTGTTCCTTAGATGGGATGATAATATTCCCTCGCTCAGTGAATATATTCTCTGGTGTCATGCTATCAAAACTCATGTGAAATATGGGTTCGTCTAGTAATGTCCCAGTTGTATCAGTGTGTCCTTCTCGAACATTGTTCGGGGCCCATAATTCTCCCGATTTAACCTAAGAATAGCCATCATAGCCTCCGCTCTTATAAAAAGTTCTAGAGGAGGAAGTCCAATAAGGGCTTCCATTGATGCCGTCCCCGTGCTGTCCATTGTCCCGGTAATACCAAGAAGGGCTTGTCTTTGGATTGCAGTTAATATATTAACTGCAGAGGACACTTCTGTCCTCCTCCACCACAAGACTATTGTTCCATAGGTGATCATTGGCCTTATCACAGTTGTGTAGAGCCAGTGAGCCACCTCCGGTCGTATTCCCCAGGTTTTGCCCATAACTCTTCTGCATTTCAGAAAAGAAAGCCTAGTCGCCTTGGAAGTAATTTTTTCCAGGTGTGCCTTCCAATTCAGTTTGGAATCAAGGATATTTCTAGTTCTTCTCCGAACAACTATACTCTACCTTACCCTGCGGGAGAACTCTTCTATTCGTTAAGATTGCCTAATCGAGTAACCGAAAAAACTCGGATCTTACATAACAGGGAGGGGACATGCTACACGAAAGAATACATAGATTGTTTAAGGAAATATGGAAAGAAGAGAAAATACCAAACGAATGCGCAATTGGACAAATTATAACGATTAACCAAAAAAAGGAGACCATCAAGAATGTAAGAACATCACACTATTAAACGTAGCCTACAAAATATTATCATGACTAATACAAAGACGACTAATAACCGAAACCCAAAATATCATAGGACAATATCAATATGGTTTCATAAGAGGCAGATAAACAACGGATGCAGTATACACTATCAAGTAAATTATGGAGAAGGCATACGTACTTCAACATGGAATAGAACTGTTATTTATAGAACAAACCTTTGAGTCTTCCTGGACTCCCTCAAGCCCATTTATCTAGCAGAACATAGTGATATGGAGCGTTATCAATCACAAGAACGCTATTTGGTGTAGGTTTGGTTTACGTTTTTCTTGAAGCCATTTTCCGTAGTTTTTCATCTATTATTCAAGCACAAGCATTACGTCTCATTTAGTAAGTCGAATGAAAAAGATCAGGAAATCTTCACTTTGCTGTATTATTTCATTAACATCCAGTATTCTAATTAGTTTTGTTTCACTAATATTAACTGTTAGCACACAACAAATCTTGTATTCAGGTACTGTATGAGAAAATTGAATCTCATATTTCAAATTAATTCGAAATTATTTCTTTTTTTTTTCTCTTAGAACCAATTTCTTGGCCTGCTTTTGCCAATTGTAGCAATTTTACTAAATCATTTGAAGTTAATCGCACCGTTCCCGATTTTGTATAAAACACATTATGGCACATTTACATGTCACAACTGCAATTTCAGATACAATCAATGCGCGCACGTGAACAAATATGTTGTAAATTTAACAGGTTAACGAAATTTGATGCATCAAATTTACATATAAATTTGAAAACCTGAACACTGCATCCAACGCTGTTAAACACATGGAAATTGCTAATTGCTATGCAAATTTTTTACGTAAGCGTCGATAGAACTTGATGACCAGTCATAACGAAATTGAAAGATAATAAACGAGGTTAAAAACTTTTTTCGTTTTGCTAATAATTCGATTGTGTTTGTTATTAATGCTTAAATTAAAATCATCTATATGAATACTCACTTCAAATTAACTTTAACAGAAATTGTTATCTATTTATGAAGTGAATTTACTGTTTGGACCCTTACTTTGTGGAATCTACTCTGTCATTTTCCACTATATTTCCTTGATATATGAAATTACCGGTTTCTGAGCAATTTTTCCTTTTATTATTAACATAATTCCGAAAACAATTAATATTATCTGATAAATTATTTTGCATATCTTTGAGGTACATACTCTCTTCTTTTTTTATAAGCGCTTTAACCTGCCTTTTGATTCCTAAATATTTTTCTTTGTAAAAATTTGATATACATTGTAGCTTTCTGTATTTATTGTTTTCTATCAACGCTTCCTTTATTTCTTTGGTAAACCAGATTGGAAAGTTATTATTATATTCACATTTTATGAACTTGGGAACATACTCCGATAAAATATGATTCCATATTTTATAGAAGTTATCTAGAGCCGTATTTACATCGGATTTCAGTAAAACCGCTGATCAATCGGTATCTCTCACTTTAATTGTAAGACTTTCAAAATTTTCTTTTTTAAAGTTATAGCGATTTTCGTCAGTAGACTGGAATTTATTGGAATTTTCTTTTTTATTGAATTTAATTGTAATATCAAGGCTGGGATGATATAGATCTCCTTTTACAAACGGAGTCAAATCTTTTAACACATTACAGTATTGTTGGTTATTCTTTGAACTAATTACTAAATCAAGTGTTTTGTCTTTGACATTTTTAAAATCGTTATAGAGCGTAAAGGAATTAAAATTCAAAAATTCATATAATATGGTCAATTTATTATTTAAAACTCCATTAAAACTAAAGTCAGCCCCAGTAATTTCACTAATATTGAAATCCCCAAATATGTAGGTATTTTCAACATCGACTATTTGTTCCTGTACAAAATTAAATACTGATTCATACACATTATTAGAACTTTTTGGAGGAATATACAAAACTATAAAAGTAAATTTTTTGTTGCTAATTTTTAAATGTACTGCTAATGCTTCAAACGTACTGCATTTTTGAACACTTTTAATAAACTTATACTTTTTGGTTATTCCAATAAATACTCCCCCACCTCTTACCTTATTAGTTAATTCTAAATTTCAATTAGCTCTTACTAGTTGATACATACTTGTATCTAAAATTTCTCCATCATTTACTTCTTGCTGTAACCATGTTTCCACAGCTGAAATGATATCGAAGTTATTTTCTAGAGAACTTCTGTGGAAATCATTGGTTTTACTGTTTAAACCTCTACAATTCTGAAAGTACACATTAATATTATTCATCCGTTATTACATCACGCTTCTTTAGGAGTTCAGTTGACTATAATTTGATGAAATTGAAATAGTGTTTAATGAAAATTAAATAAACTTATAAATATATTTATGCATACAATAAAAACAATGCAAATTAATTTAAACAGGTATTCATTGCAAAACATGCCTAATATAAAGAAATGAAATAAATGATCTATCTGAAAAATCACAGTAAAAAGTTACCATGTCATTTATTGTTCAATGATAATATAAAAATAAATTTAAATTGAAAATAGTGCTCAAATGTAAACCAGGCTTAATGTAAAGAATTTTATGGTAGCACAAACTAAAAACTAAATACTGCTTATCTTTTATATTTTTGTCTATTTACAACAAGTTTAATATTTGTTCCTCAATTTAGATCAGTTTCTTCATTAATAACTTCAACGATGTTGTCACGTTTCACATATATTCTGCAGTTCTGTGACCAAGCATCTTTAACTCCAAATTTTTTCCTTGCTGATTGTAGCAGCTTGAAACGTCAAATCTTCATTAACGAAAACACCTGTTCCTTTAAGGTTTGTTTTGGCTTTGTAAATCTCAATTCGCTTGATATTGGAAACAAAATCTACTAGTACTGAGCGAGGTTTGGCATGATTTTTTGAAAATTTGCCAATTCTAAATACTTTGTTAATTTCGAAAGAGTTGCATTTGATTTTCATCCCATCGTTGATTAAAGTTAGTACTTTACTAAGTATATTTTCATTCATTTCTTCATTTATACCAACTGGTCTAAGACTATTTGATCTGGATTTTTGGTTCAACTCATCTAATTTTTCCTTAACTTCTTTAATTTGTTTGTCATTATTTTGTCCTACCTCTTCTAACTTGGTTAACTTCACATCAAGGGACTTTAACGTGTTAATAATAGTATCAAATCTATTTGCCATTTTTTCCAAGTTTTCATTTATTTTGGTGAGTAACTTTAAAGTTATTTTGGAAATCATAGCTTCCAAGTGGGCTTCATCAAACAGATTATAAGATGTACTGTTGCTACGTGTTTTTGCAGTGCTCATATTAGTTCTTGGAGATATGTCAACAGCGATATGTATATTGTATTGAATTAAATGAATTTGAAAAAATACCTCGTTAAATGCAGTTTTTTGCCTAAAAATTCACTAATATCACACAATATGACACTGTAAAAGTTTATCACTGATCAAAATTATGTTTTCTGAAGAAAAACCACTGACTTCTTGCCAATTTAGGAGCTCACTAAAAACGTGGTGTTCACTCTAGGACAGTCATACCGAAAGTGAACGACAACTCTGTTATTTTAAATATAACACCCTCTATATTAATAACTTTTCGGATTCTACATAAAATTTTAAAGTCACTTTGTGTAGAATACCCTATATCTAAAATTATTAGGCGTGCAACAATCGAAGGTGTGATAAAAAAGCTTACTAAATGCTTGGAGGTTCAAAGACGAAATTTTGAACACGTTTTTTATGTTCTTGTAATTTATGTATGTGGAAATATGCTTCATTTTGTAGATTTGTAGAATTTGTAGATCCTTTTTTTGTGATGTAAAATGTAATTTTAGCACAGTTTCTAGGTAATATAGTTAGGGGAAACACAGTTCCTGTAAGAAAGTTCCTAGGTAATACAGTTCCAGGGCTGAGAAAGTTCTGGGGATATATAGTTCCTGTAGTAAGAGCCGTGGATATAATTCCTAAGATAGACAAGTTCCCAGGTTATACTATTTATGGTATATACCGTTGCTGGGTAAAACGAGTATTTGAATGTATCGTTCCTATGTAAAACAGTTTTCTGAAATTGGCTAGTTACTGGAGTCTAGTGCTCCTGATTTAACTTCCAATGCACAGCTCCCAGACGTGAGGTTCCTGTATTCAGTTCCTGGATGATCCAGGTTAAGAAAAGTAAATTGTAAAATTTTGTAAGGCTTCACCTATATATCTAAAATTTTGTAATTCTATTTGTACTATTGATTACTAACACATTTACCTAAACTTTTAAATTCCAGTCCATTTTTTTATCATTATATATAAATATATTTTTTTTTATTTCGCAACTATCTTTCCTTAAGTATACCTGCCTCAGTATGTATTTAATCCAAATAAAAATAGTTAAACGTTAGCTGATTTTCAATTTGAATTTTTTCTAATTTTTTTTAGAAATAAAATTAGTGACACCTTTTGTTTTTTTTTAATAATACCAGTCAGATTTTTATATCTTAATACCAAAAGTAACAAATCCCTGAGAACTGGCTTTGTTATCTCCAAACTGTAGTATCAGTTATGCAAGAACGTTTGCAATTTAATTTTCAGATTTTTTATCCATTAACTCCCAACGCCGAGAGTTTAACTTAACTTAACGCGACCTTAGTTGACCAAGTATGACTTCTTCCAAAAAAGCCATGAGTAACAAAATGCTCCTATTTCAATTTAGATTATTTTTCAAATACGGACCTAAAAAATTGACGTTTTTTGTTTCTCTCGTATAACTCCGAAAATAACACACATTTCAGACATGCTTTGGTACCATTACATTGGTCCCCTAAAAAGGCCACTTTACTCTCATTTAACCTATCTCGTAACTTTCACGGTTTCAAAAATTGCAATATCCCGTATCATTTAAAATGATCAGCTTGTATGCATCCAATCCAAATTGTTTTTTGCGAAGTTTCTCGTTATCATTCGTCTTATTCTTTTTTGTGGAAATTGTTGATGTCTTATACGATTTTTTTTGTATTTTTACAGATCACATCGTTGAATTTAAATTCCGTTTGAGTTTCTGAATAAAAAAAACTACAGAACGATACACACGAACAAACAAAGCGTAGCATAAAGCCAACATTTTTCTGTAAATTTACGATGAAACATAGAAAGTTGCTCAAACACTTAAGTCACGTACACGTATATCTCTAATATTCAATATTCCAGCTAGAAACTAAAATTTCTCAAATCCGTACACTAACAAATGTATACTCCCGAATTTATTATTCCATCGGCGAAAAGTTTATCTCCAGATTTGACTTTGGAAAGTGCTGACAAAAGGAAAGATTTAGCATTACATTGTTGACGGAATTTACTGAAAATGTATCTGATTTGAGGGTACAAATATTATTATATTATTCTTTAATATTTTATAACCGGTATTGTCATTGTTTTAAATATTTCTCTTTGGTTTACCTACTAACTGTATTATAAAATTATATTATTTGGCGAGTTCTTACAAAATTTAAATACCTCTATCATATACAGGGTGTCAATTTTAAAAGTTACAAGTACCTCGTGAACGAAGAGAGGTTTCAAAAAAATTTCAAAACCATTCCTACGGTAGGGAGGGGGAACTAAAATGACATGAGAGAGAACGCCTATGTGCCCACCTACAAAAATTTAAATGGCAACCCCCTTGTACGTTTGGTCCGAAAATGTTTTGGTACGTTTTATACGTTAATTTAACTACAATAATCACGATGGTTTACAGTATACCTGAACGTGTGGAGATATTTGCAGACAGCTATCGTGTTTAATAAAAGATATCCTGAAAAACATGTAAGTCACGTGTATATTCGTGATTTAGTCGCAAAATTTAGAGAGACCGGTTCAATGGCAAATAGAAGAAGGAATGCCGCTCGATGAAGCAACTCAAATTGAAGTCCTTGGACAATTTGGAAATGTAAATAAACAAAATTGTCGTTATTGGAATGATGAAAATCCACATCTGTTTTAAGAAAACCACACTCAGTATCCTGAGAGACTTAATGTTTAGGCAGGGGTATTAGGAGGTTGTGTGATTGGTCCCCTGTTTATACTGGGAAATTTGAACGGTGAAATGTACCTCGATATGCTGGAGAACACTTAGTTGTTCATGAATTATAGAACCAACAGGACGGCGATGGAAATCCAGCTCTAGATGAAAATTTGAAGCACTTCCAGCGAGACGGAGCACCTCCCCATTACGCAGTAGCAGTTAGGAACTGGTTAGACAATAATTATCCAAGAAGATGGATTGGAAGGAGAGGTCCCATTGAGTGGCCACCTAGGTCACCAGACTTACCGCCACCTGATTTTTTCTGTGGGGTCACCTTAAGTCGGTTGTTTATAAAACTAAACCAACCTTAATCGACCATTTACGACGAAGAATTAGTCCAGCATGTAGTGATATTACTAAAGCAGCATTTGCCAACGTTCGTATGGAGTTGGAAAATAGGTTGTACTATTGTTTACAAAACAATGGAAACCATTTTGAACATTCACTAAATTAATTAATATTTTTGTAGTACGACATTTAACACGTTTTCATTTTGTTGTCAAATAAATTTTTCTGCTTTATTGTATAATTATGACTTAGACCGTTGGAAAGCATTTTCTACGGGCTTTCTAACAACGTGTCACAAGTAGGGGGTTGCCATTTAAATTTTTGTAGATGGGAATTTTTTTGAAATCTCTTTTCGTTCACGAGACGCAGCCCATTGTATGTTTTAAAATTGACACCCTGTATGTAAGTCACCTTGAATAACACCATATAACCATTGAAAGTGCCAACTCCTCTATATGTGAAAATGAATCTAATAAATTGAACAGAAATTGATATTTATTTATAAGGTATATTTTATCATGTTAAAATATTCAAATTTCCTTTCCAGAATGATGTCACTAACAGGTCGGCCATATTGTGCTGGAGGGCACACATTCTATTTAGTTTTCATTGTTCACAGGTAAACAACGTATAATATATTTTTTTGCCTTTTGAATTCCTTAAGAAATACTGAATATTTTTCATATAATGTTCCCTATATCTAAATGCCGTAATTTCGGCGTTATAGCTACATTTACATTATCTTCACCGAAGTTAAAATAATACATTTAGGTGGCTAAGATTGAATAAACTCGTTTAATTTGAATAATATTTAATAATTTATAACCTCATAGAAATATCATAATAAGATCTACTATCAGTATGTGTTCTATTATATACATATACTCGGATACTAAATTAACTAAATTAATTAACATTTTAGTGTAGTTCGACATTTAACACTTTTTCATTTTGTTGTCAAATACATTTTTTTGCTTTATTGTTACACCCTGTACAATTATGACTTAGTCATATTGAAAATACTGTTGCCCTGTAATGCCTTTTGGCCCAATATAATAATATAAGAATAAATATTTAAAATAGGAATTAAATTCCCTTGATCTTATTTCAACAAAACGTTTGAACATTTCATTATTATATAAATATAAATAAAGAAGGTTATTGTCAAGTTCAAGCGTGAAGCAAAACAAAACAATTTCATGTTTATCTGTTTCGTTCGAACTTGACCGGTTATATAAATAAACATTCAGTATTGATCAAACAAGAGTCGATGCAGAATACTTGAAGAAAACCATTCTATATAGTTGAATATCAGTAACCATTACGCATAAGTATGCTATACGGCTAGGTACTTATGCATAGCATTAGTTTAGTAAGTAGTTTAATGTATTTAGTAAATAAAGAAACATATCCCAGTGCAAGAAGTCGGTAGATGAGAGCGTTGCTTTATATCAATTTAAAGAATCTTATTTTGTTTTATTTACGAATTTATTTTTATTTTGAAAGCCGTTATTGCCAAAATAAATCAAAACATATTATCTTAACTCGAAACATTAATTGTTAAAGAGAATTTAACAATTAATTTTCGATTTTAAGAACATAAAACGTAAGCATATTGTTTCAATATATAGCGAGGTTTACTACCCCCATCAAATAATTATTCAATACTAAATCGCAGTTCGCACACCTCGCACATAACTAACAAATTTTGGAAGGAGAGGGGGCGGGGTTTCTGACATTGGTTCTGAATCCAGCTGTCCAGATCAATACTTGATATTCATTGAAGTGAACTTATAGAAATGTTTTGTTGGTGGACTATTTAGAGCGGACAATACATTAAATCCCCATGTTCCAGTTTGTGTTTGAATGTATCTGTTTATATAATCGGGACCCTATTTACCAAATAATTGGTGTCAGGGTAATTTTATGGATCGACGAAAAAATGTAAGGGTTGGTATCATTTGTTCTTGGTATAGAACATATTATATCGTTCTTCGGATTACATCCTTTGGTCACACATTTGGTTTTATTAGCGTTTTTTTTTCGTTTATGTGTAAGTTTATTGATAATGTCTTTCACTGTGGATATTGGTACACTTCGATGTTTCAATGATTCATACACATTTTTCACAATTCGCTTCGCATCCGGCGATAAATGCACTTTTTCTTCATACCTCGGTCGAAAGTACTTACTTTCGTCCCTAGTAGCAGGGACGAAAGTTTAACATTTACTCCCTGTGAGAAGTACACGCTCGCCCTCTAAAACGGCGGGAGGAAAGAATTTCTCATGCGTATTTATACCCATAACGATGTAGCATTAATATTTTACTGATTTTGTTTGAATCCTCATATCGAGTGGTATTCCAAATTAATTTTAAAATATTTAAGTAGTACTAACCGCGCCACCTACCTACCAGAGGTGAAATCGTTAAATAATTGATAAGGAAATCTTTTCCCAAATTCTTGTTTGAGAGTTTTGTCGTAAGAATGACCGAGTCGCTGTCAGTAGCATTGTCAGAAAGACAGAAACGGCCATTTTACTCTTGGCGGTGATCACACTAGGCACTAGGATATCTAATTATAGGGAAAACTGGGTAGGCTGAAGACCCCTACATACTAGTAAAATCCATTAGGCCGATATTGGCAAACATTTCTTTTTGGTACTTGAAACCACTAGGTATATACGTGAAGTATAAGATTTATGGTAGCATTATTGGTGTTAAATATTCATCCCAGTCCTACGTGACAACCGTCCCATTCTAACAAGCAGGGCATACGGTTCCAGTGTCAACCAGTTTTTTTGACAGATAAAAAAACTTCAGAACACAACCAGTACCTTTCCGGGCCTCTTAGTTTGTTGGACATAAAAAAAACTATGTAAGACAACCGACAACACTTCAATGTTTAGTATGTACACTATTTGTAACAATTTGTTCAGCTGAATATATTGAGAATGTACATTTGGTAAGCCCGTGTTGGGTGTTATATTTTTTATTAAATTTCAAATACTACTTTAGTAAATTTTGCTATATTCATAGTTTTTTAAATTGGCTATTTCCAATTGTATTGAACTTTTCAGGAGATCTCAACGTCTCATTTAAGATATATAAATGTTACTAGCTCGATGAGCTAATTTATGTGATATTGTGGTTGATTGTTTAACACATGTCAATGCTACTTCGGGAAATTTTCGTATTAAATTTCAGGTATTTGGTTTAAGGCCTGTTACTCACAAATACTGTGTAGTGTAAGCATCTCTGCACTTCAGAAACTTACTTAAGAGTTTAATTTAGTGTAATTATTTTTCACAGCCCTTAATTTGTTCCACTAGTATCCAGTTCTTGCTGGCAGAAGTGGTTAATCACCATCAGAGTAAAAACCTAAATGTTATTGTAATTGTCCCATTTTTTCAAAAGTATCTTACTTAAATTTTTATATATATTTATATTTACTAACCTATACTTGAACTAGGCGAGAACAATATAGTCACCTTACTGTGGATTCCCGGACACACATTGATAGAAGGAAATGAAATAGCAGATGAACTAGCAAAGAGGGGGACTGGAACACCCTTTTGGGGGCCGGAACCCATTTGCGGTATCAGCTCCAATGTAATATTGGAAGAAATAGGCAAAGCCGAAGAAAAGAGAAGATCTGACCATTGGAAATATCTAGTAGGACTTAGTCAATCAAAGATTCTTCTGGGTGACTACAACCTGTTGAGATCAAATGAATGCATAAGTCAAAGTAAAACTGCACTAAGAGTTTTAACAGGCATCCTTACGGGACATTGTCGCCTGAATGGGCACCTAAAAAAGCTCAAAATAGTGGAGGAAGAAGAATGTAGATTCTGTGGTATGGAAGAAGAAACTTCCATCCACATACTTGCGAATTGCACAGCAATTCAGAATCCTAGGGCACAACACCTTGGAGATTACTGGATAGAAGAGGGACATTTACCTAAGTTGAAGCCTGCAGATATCCTAAAATTCCTCCGGGAAATAGGACTAAAGGAGCTACTAGTCTCTGAGACTTTCCTCAGGAACTAAGTAGAAGTAAGGGGGCACAATAAATCTTTTAGGTCTAAGTGAATGTCACCCCAATTTACATACATACATACAACCTATACTTAATCAGGTACTATTGTAATACAAGCTATCTAACGATTTCTGAGCATTATTGAGTTGTGTAATTCTTAATTACCAAACTGTGTACCTACTTCGAGTAACTTTGCTGGTGAGTCGTCTCCTTTTCTACGACTTTAAACCAAGAAAAGGTGGCGTCCTTTAATTTTGTTGTAGTCTTGTTTAGTTACAATCCTATATTAATTTGAGGGTATCCAACCTTACTCACCTGCTCTACCGACGAACAGCTGCCGTTCGAAAATGTGGTAAGTTTCTCTATTCAAATCAGGTATATTTTGGGAATAGATCAGGGGTTATAAATTACTGATATTTTGCAAATCTATAGTCTTTCGAGAAACTTATACGGCCACAACGACCAGCAGTACTCGTTTCGCTCGTGCCGCAAATGTCGGGGCAGGCATCAAAATCATTTAAAGTTAAAAAAAGTGGAATTAATAACGTACTTTTGACCGGCTATGAAGAAAAGTCGTATACACTACACGGGGCAAAAGTTGAAATCTCGGTCCTGCTCGTCATGATGCCCTCGGCTTCGCCTCGGTTATCCTGACGCGCAGGGCTGAAAATTCAACTTTCGGCCCTTGTGGTGTAATATAGATACGATTTTGCCCTAGGACGAAATATCTTGGAACGAAGTATACATAAATAACTATTATAATTTTTGTATTTGTAATAAAGCTAATATTTAATATCTGAACCAATCTTTGACATTTAGTTTTCCATTCAAACACTCTAGTGAACTTCAGTTATTTCAATTTTTACTAGCTGGAAAGTGATTATTAACTTTATTTAAGTTTATCAAGAATGTCTCTCATTACTATATTATTTTTTCACCATATTCAACTTCGGCAGGTAGTTTCCACATAAAATAAAAAAGTCCTTCTCCGATACGCTTATGTGTGCTGCATTCGTTACAAATTTTCTCACTAGCTCCTGAATAATCCCATCCTAGATTTGTAATTAAAACTCAGAGCGGTCTGAAAAGCTATAGTGGCATTTTTTTCGACAGACGCTTAAATAAAAAACGTTGGCGCATAGCGGAATTCTCATGACGGAATCTCAAAAGGTACCAATCTACTTTTTTGCGACATTAATTAGTGCATCAACATATGAAAATATATTATATATTCATTTTGACCGTAATGATATAGCCTTTTAAGAAAAAAATGTAGGTAAATATGAGAAATTTTATAATTTGTGTTTAAAAACTCAGTCTTGTATGAAGGACATGCAGTCCAATCATATATTAATTACATTTGAAGTTTTATTGAAGTAAGAGTAATAATTAACTTTACTTTGAATTTTTAGTTTCGACTTTCATCTAGTACCTTAAATATATAAAAAATATATTTTTAGTACTGGCAAATTAGCTAAAATAATTCAATCGAAGATAATAGATGTAATACTATAATAACGCCTTACAAACAATGACCGTTCAACTAATGTAAGACAATTTTTTTTCTCACCCTGTTATTTTTAAAATAGTTTTCGTTTCAAGTAAAATGAATTAAATTATGGGTATTCCCTAATATTTCAGAAATTGTCTGAAACAGATAAGTAAAGTATCATAATGTCACGTCGGCGATAACGTAGTCTTCGAGGCCACTAAAGGGGAAAGAAAATTTTAAGAACGATTTGAGTTTTAGTTTCTAGAAAATAACTAAAGTGTTCACTTGAGCCAAATAAATCTATTAAAATATAGTGTGTATTGTGGTGTATATCAGGAGTTAAATAGGTGAGTCTATCTCACAGAGTAATTCAGTTTTGCCTGTTATTTGATATTTGATTTTAAAAGATATTTTATCACATAGAGTATATATATTTGCTAATTATTTTTAATAATTACTTTGTTTAATGTTCTTTAATATTCAACGATATTAAGAACATTAATTTATTGTTGCATTTCCTATTCATCCAATCCTACTGTACTGTGGAGAGTTTGTGCCACTTGCGGTTTGTCCATTCCTGATACTGGGTGACTTCTCACGTCACCCATATCTCCTTCCACCCCCCTGTATTGTGGAGAGCTTGAGCCACTTGCAGTGTAACCTTATTTTGCTGTACTGTGGAGAGTTTGTGCCACTTGCAGTTTAACTCACATACCTATACTGTATTGTGGAGAGTTTGCGCCACTTGCGGTTTGTCCATTCCTGATACTGGGTGACTTCTCACGTCACCCATATCTCCTTCCACCCCCTGTATTGTGGAGAATTTGAGCCACTTGCAGTGTAACCTTATTTTGCTGTACTGTGGAGAGTTTGTGCCACTTGCAGTGTATTATTATTTTGCTGTACTGTGGAGAGTTTGCGCCACTTACAGTGGTTATAATATTGTTTGTGGAGAGTTTGTGCCACATATTCCTTACATGCACTGGGTAGAGTTTGCGCCCCTTGCACCTTTCCTAATAACCCTAAATATTTACTATTAGGCATTTATTTTTGTTCAAGTGAAGTTTTAACCTTGCTTTAGTACTGATATGCATAATCACAGTTCAAACACATAAGATGCACCTTGTATATTATTATTACTTTCATTAATTTTGGGGATTTCAACTTTACTAATCGTTAGTTAAATAATTAATTATTATTTATGGCAAATTGAATACTCAGAGTGTTTTTCTATCTAATTCCAGGTACGTCATCTCGGTTGTTCAACCTACTTGGACCATGTCCACATGGACTGATCAATTAAATCCAGGCATCACGTCCAGTGTCTTGTAAATAGTTATTTTCAACATTTAGATTTGTTTTATTATCTATATTATAAAAAATATAATGTAAGTACACAGTAAGTAATTAAAAGTTAAATTCTAATTAAATATACCAATCTTTACAAATCACTCATTCTCCTCAAGTCAAGTTTTTACCTCCTTACACTAAGAAGAAACCACTACTTCTCGGGCTATATGCCGCTACAGACATTGAATTACACTTCTTATAGTTATTCGCCATCAGAAGAGAGTAATAAAACCTAATTATGTATGCAAACTACAGCAGCGGTGGCCCAAAAAAAATCAGTATATTTGCAAATTTTTACCATAAAGCACTAACAAATTTCTTTTAGTTTAGCGGTGCCGACCAGTAAACCTGATATAACAATAGATGACCCTTTTGTAATCGCCGAGAAACTGGTCAATAATCCTTGCAAAAGCTTGATTCTGGGTTTAATAAAAGGGGTAAGATAAAACTACATTTTTAAGTAGTTATATGTATATTGCCAAATGACTTTATTTGGCATAATCAAACCAACAGATTTTAATGGCTAAAAAAGTTATTGATAGTGACATCAAATTAACCTGAATATTTCAGAAAGTTTAGAATATTTTTCAACAAAAAAATTATGTTAAGTTTTCACCAAACTTCAATTAAAAATATTCGTTTTTGTCAAAATGTTAAAATAATTTATTACAACGTCGGAGACATGGGGTCTAAAGTGAATATTTATAGACTATGATTATAAATATAATTCTATAAAAGTACCCCATGGTTTACTGGTTTTCGATAATTTTAATACTTTCTCCTGATGGCGAAACAACTATAGTTAAACGGAGTTGGTATATCTACAAGATATAACCAACCATTCTGGTTTGCAATTTGAAGAGACAATATCACTTGGAAACCGGTTTCGGCGTATTTGCGCCTTATCCGACCCCGTTTATCTTAGAAATGTAATTCAATGTCTGTTGGGGCATATAGCCTGAGAAGTAGTTGTTGCTTCTTAGTGAACGGTCTCGTTTTTGTAAATATTTTCAAAAATTATTATTAGATATCTATAAACGTTTTATATTCGAGCAGCGGGAATCACATATAACGAACAACAGAGTTTATGAATCAAGCATTCATTTGCAGAGTTAGGAAAAGGAATAAAATCCGACAGACTCACACGAAGGATCGCATCAAGCCTTTTGTACAAAGACTGACAAGTAAAAAAAAGATTGGTCATAAAAATATCTTGAACCGATTCTACTTCTTCTGTCAGTTAGTTTTTTGTTAAATTTCAATACTGTCAATTAAAAACAGTTAAAACAGTATATAAAGAATCTTTAAGATTTATCCATAATATGCAAATGTATTTTTTTGAGACATGCAATTTCACTGATCGAGACTATTAAAAATAGATTTAAAACCCTTTTAATGTGTAAATTTATATCCCATTTCAAGGTTATTTCACATCAAATACATAAAACGTTTCAAACATGAAGACATTAAACAACAATAAAACACCGACAAAAACCTCGTAAGGTTTTGTACCAGTCTCAACTAAACGCAAAGCAAACAACATATTCTTTATTGCCATGACTTGAACATTTCAAGGGGGTGGAAAAAATAGTAAAATATAAATAACTGTTTCAATCTTTGTTTGAAAAATTACAATTAAAATTTCACACCTCTACTTTTTAACCAATAAGATGCCTTAATTTTGACTAGTTACCATGGCAACTAAAAAAATTTCCGGAAATTTTTTCGAGGCGCCACGATATCTAAGTGGAAATTTTTTGACAGTTGAAAAGGTAAACATATGATCGAAAACCATTAAATAATGTAGATATACCTGTGAATAATGCAAAATTTCAGTAAGAATTTTACAACTTTTCGTCACAAAATTCAGCAAACTGTTTCCATGATTTTGATTTTTTCCAAATTTGGTGTGAAACGAATACCACGCAAGCTTAAATTTTCCCTGGAAATTTTCTTTCGGGCGCGAAAATTTTAAGAAAATTTCCGGAAATAATTAAAGCTCTTGTGATATTATAAGTGAAAATCCCAATCAATTTCCAGTACAATATCTGATTTTGGTATGAGAATCTAAACATTGAATTTGAAACAAAATCTGGGAATACTTCCATATAGAAGACTGAGATGAAAATAACAAGTTAAGAGAAACGAAAATCAGTTCTGCATGAAATTCACTACACTACCCTTGCGATATATTACGTTTTGTGAGAAAATTGAACAGGAAGTCACATTTTCCTGCAACGAAACAATGTATACTACAAAGTGGTAAGTGTTTTTGAGTGAAAAAAGCTGAAACGCGTTAATATTCACGGACATATTAAGAATATAATAACTACAAAACCGAGATGGTTTTTTGTCAATATAGAATTTTGGTTTGTGGTTAGATGTGGGGATGTCGCTGTTATCGCATTCTTAGCATTTCCTTTAATGTATTGATGTGGTTTCAACATTGTCTCCAGTCCAGGATTATGCTCTCAGAGCTTTTGGATGGATGATATCTACCTTGTACTGATGAGGCGCAAATACGCCGAATCCGGTCTACAAGTGATGTTGTCCCTTCTAATTACAAACCAGAATGGTTAGAAGTGTGATTCAATATGTGTCGGGGCATATAGCCCGAGAAGTAGTTGTTGCTTCTTAGTGGACGGTCTCTGTTCTTTGAAAAATATTACTGATGACAGTGACAAACTAGGAATGTTGGGAACAGTTGCTTCAGTCTCTGGCGTCGCCTTTTGTTGCGATACATTGCGCAACGCTGCGCAACAATGTTTCATGTGGTGTGCGCTTGTTCTATTCTGTTCCCAAGAAAATTTGGAGCTTGCAATATTGCGCGACGCTATACAACAAAATGTTGATGCCGGTGCGTTTCCAGCTTTAGATAACTGTTGTTTTTTTTTAAATATGCATATATGGGTATCCAGGTGGGCCGTGATAACAAACTTTTTGATTACATTTTAGACGTTTGGACCCGTTTTGAGTTTGAGATCCACAGCTCAACTCAAATAAATCTATCAAGGGAACTATTTTCCATGACAGCAACGCGTCTGAAAGTATACTGTTTCTGCTATGCGAGCTCTAAAGGTTATGGTTGTGAGATTTATTTTTGGCTTATATACTTTCATTTAAGATGCTTCTAAGCGAGCAATATTTTTACTTCAACAGAGTAAAGGCCGCTGCACAATTTCCCGGGAACGGGAACGTGAACGGAAACGAGAACGAAATATTAATTTAGATGCACAACAACGAGAACGAGAACGGAAATAGTAGGGATGTTTGACATTTTCTGGAGATATTTATTTTCTAAATCACTGTCAACTTGTGACTCAATAACAAACTTCCTGAACAATATGATAGAATTTTAATGATGGTTAAACGAAAATTATTGAAACGAAGCAGAAGGGAATCTCTCATTCCAGAGCTAAGACTGGCTATGACTTTAAAATATTTGGCACATGGAGGATCCTTTCAAAATTTATCAAGGGAGTTTAGGGTTGGACATTCTACGGTGTCAAAAGTTATTAAAAAAACATGTGAAGCTATATGGGAAATACTACAGCCAATCTACTTGAATACTCCTGCCAAAGATGATTGGCTTAGAATTAGTGAGGAATTTTCAAATTGTTGGAATTTTCCTCACACCCTTGGCGCAATTGATGGGAAGCATGTCCAAATTCAATGTCCCATTAATAGTGGATTAACTTATTATAACTATAAAAGCCATTTTAGTATGGTGTTGTTGGCATGTTGTGATGCTGACTACAAATTTATATGGGTAGACATTGGGGCTTACGGTTCTGAACAAGATGCTGGAGTATTTAGAAGATCAAAAATAGGGATTGACTCAGAAAGTGGAATAGTTAACCTCCCTGGAGCACAAAACTTAACTGATAGTGAAATTATCATGCCTTAGTATTTTGTTGGAGATGAAGCTTTTCCACTAAAATCATATATAATGAGGTCTTATCTAGGAAAATATTTGGACGAAGAAAAATTAATCTTCAATTACAGGTATGATGAATCAATTCAAATATAGTATTCAATAAATAGGTACCTATTTATGTTTTCAGATTGTCGCGTGCTAGCCGAGTTATCGAAAATACATTTGGAATTTTGGCTAGTAGATGGAGAGTTTATGGATCCCCCCTACTATGCTCGATAAACACAAGTGAGGAAATAGTGAAAGCAACAATATGCTTACATAATTTCCTTAGAACTGAAATGTCAAAATGATATACTCCTCCTACATTGATAGACTAGAAACCATAACAGAAAGTGGTGATGTAATTCATGGTGAATGGAGACGAATTGTCAGAAATGATAATAATTTAACAACAGTGGGTAGAATGGGATCCAATGTTTCTGCCAATCAAATAACCAATTTGAGAAAAAAATTGGCTGAATACTTAGTATCAGATGCTGGAGCGGTAGCCTGGCAATTAAATTATGTAAGAGGAGGAAGGATCTGATTCAATTATATTTTTTAGTGTTTTTTGATTTGTTTATTTTACACATTTAAAATTGAGGTTTTCATAACAATTTATTCTCAAAAATAAAGTTTTTAACATGTCACATGTTTCTTCACTTCCACAACCTAATAATCATCAACGTACTTGACTAGCAAGTCCAAAAGTTTCCACTTCCTCCAGCTCCTGATCAGGCTCAGTATTCTCACCAAAATTAATTATTTCTTCAGGTGATTCCACCGTAGCTTCCTTTATATTCTCTTTTTCAGTAGTTTCTATTGAAGAAGTTAACCTGAAAAATGGTTTTTTCAATTTTTGTTTTGGTACATTCTAGGATTGATTGTATCAAGAGGCATGTCACTGGCGCAAGCGTTTTCGACAAAAACAATACAATTTGTTTTGTTCAATGAAGTTACTCTAGTGGTGATAGTAATGAGAAAAATATTAACAAAAGAAACAGAAGTGGACTGAGAAAAATATTCAATCTGCTGGTGACACTCAAAACCGTTTTAAATAGTGGGCCCTTATTTTCAATCCAATCGAGTTTTTACTGGTTTTCACAGTAATGATAGCACTAAAGCTTGGCTTTCTGCATGTTTTATTTTCCTATCCATGTTGAATGTGTATAACAAATATTAATAAATTGGAGGTCTCATCCGATTACACAAGTTAACGCCAATGTAGATAGAAATATGAAAACTTCTGTTCAGCCGAATTTTAGTGCTATCTTTCCTCTACAAAACCAGTAAATGTTCTGTTTCGAAAGGATTGAAAAGAAAGCCCAATCTTTAACACAGCTTCGAGTGTCACCAGTAAATAAGTATGTACATCATTGTATGAAGAAAATTGAATTATTCATCTTGAAAACTGAATGTCATATTATATTCTTTCCACATTTCCTACCACAGTTACCATTGCCATACCTTTCAATAGTACTCACTTTCGATTCCTCAAGAAGGGTCCTAGCCAGATCATCTGTTGAAAATAAACAAATTCTGTTGAAAATAATCAATAATCAGGTGCCTTAGGTTAGGCAACACAACCAACACATTGTGTTCCCTATCGTGTTGCCATTGGAATATTTTTTTTTTTTTAATTGTGACATATGTAATGTAAAAGTCAGTTAATTAATAAAGTTTCATGTTCGATATAATCCTAAGAAGCTGTTGTATTATTAAAGTTCATTATATTCGTCTGAGATTCTATTACTGTGCACCTGATCTCCAATAGGTTATGGGCCCAGAGTTCCTGTAAAAGATAGTAAATTTTACGTGTTTTCTATCGAGCTGCTACGAAAACCGTTGCAAAAAATATGGCGGGTGAATCGAGTGTAGCAGCAAGTATTGAAAAACTAAAAGGACGAGAAAACTATTCAGAATGGAAATTTCAAGTGACTGCTTTATTAAAACTAGATGGATTGTGGAATTGCATTTCTAGACAAGTAGCAGTAACATCGTCAGATGCAGATATTGCGGCAAATGCACGACGTGAAGAAAAGGCGTTGTCAAAAATAATATTATCATTACATAAATCAACGTACCCACACGTAATGCAAGCCAAAACCGCAAGTGAGGCGTGGACAGCACTTGAAAAAGCTTTTGAAGATAAAGGGCTACATCGAAGGTTGAGATTATTGAGGAGTTTATGCTCAATAAAACTTGAAAACTTTGATAACATGGAAGATTATGTGAATCAAATAATGGGCCTCTCCCAGCAACTAATTTCAATTGGGAAGCCCATTGATGATGAATTCCTTGGTGTGATAATGTTACAAGGGCTCACTGAAGATTATGAACCCATGGTGATGGCACTTGAAAATTCTGGTGTAGACATAACTTCTGATTTTGTAAAAACGAAACTGCTACAAGATAAAAAGTGGCAAAGTGGAAGACATGGAGGTGATTCTGCTCTAGCTGTGAAATATAATAAGTTTAAGAAATCTCCATGGTGCTGGTGCTGTAAGCAAAAAGGGCATTACAAAAATCAATGTCCCCAAGCACATGACAAAAAGGATGTGACACCAAATAAAAATAGAAACAAACAAAGTGATCACCGAGCTGGAAGTAAAGCCTTGTTTGCTGCCGCATTAGGTGTAAATATGAAAAATAATGTTTGGTACATTGACAGTGGCGCATCATCTCATATGACAGGTAACAGTGATATTTTGATGGAATTGTCGAATAAAAATTCTGGACAAGAAATATCCATAGCAAATAATAATAAACTGTTCGTTAGTGGAACTGGCAATAGTATTGTGAAGCTAAAACAAGATGGAACTGAAAGGAACATTGTTGAAATTAAGTATGTACCAGATCTTTCAGTTAATCTTCTGTCAGTAAACTCGATGGTGTCCAAAGGTTACAGTGTATGTTTTGACACGGAAGGTTGTAAAATTATTGAACAGGAGAAGTGTTCTATTAAGGGAGAACCCATAGCAACAGCCAGTAACGTTGATGGGTTGTATAAACTTGATATTTTTTCGGAGCAGGTAAACATAGCGAAAGCAACTACTTCTCATATGCTATGGCACAAGCGACTGGGACATCTCAATCACTATAGTATGAGTCTACTAAAAACAAGTCTAGCAACAGGAATGGTGTACAAAGAAAATACTGTTCCTGAACACTGTGAAAGTTGCATTAAAGGAAAACAATCAAGAAAACCATTTCCTTACAGAAAGAATAAAGAAGTTGTTAAAAATAAACTTGACCTAATTCATTCTGATTTAGTTGGACCAATGGAAGTAGAATCATGGGGAGGTAAAAGATATATTTTTTCTCTGATTGATGACCATACAAGAAAAATATTTTGTTATTTTCTCAAATCGAAAGATGAAGTTCCTGCTATTTTCAAAGAATTTTGTTTAATGGTAGAAAATGAAACTGAACGAAAAATAAAAGTACTAAGGACTGATAATGGGGGTGAGTATTGCAATAAAACGTTAGATGCTTTTCTCAAAGATAAAGGAATCAAGCATGAGCTAACTGTACCCTATAGTCCTGAACAGAATGGTGTGGCAGAGAGGTACAATCGTTCAATTCTTGAAAAGGTACGTTCCTTGCTTATTGAATCAAATAGCCAGAAACAAATGTGGGCAGAAGCAACAAACACCGCAGTTTATCTTTTAAACCGTTCACCTACGAAGAAAATACGTGGTGCAACGCCAGAGGAAAAGTGGACTGGAAAGAAGGTAGATCTTAGCCATCTTAAAGTGTTTGGATGTAGTGCTTTTGTCCATATACCAGATATAAAAAGGAGAAAACTAGATGAAAAGAGCAAAGAGTATATTTTCGTTGGATATTCTGAAGCTAGTATTGGATATAGATTATTGGATCTTGACAATCACAATCTAAAAATAGCAAGAGATGTTGTGTTTCTAGAAGAAAAATTTCCAGAAAGTTTGCACCCTGCTAAGTTAAGCATTTCCTTTCCTCTTAGTGTCAGTACTGAGGATGAATCAATGAAGATATCTGACAGTTCAATCTTAGTGGATGAAAACTCCAGTTCACCACCTTCAGATTCCGGTGAATCCAGTGTAGAAGATAATAGGGCTGTGGTAGTGAGTGCTACTGAAAATAGTTCGGAAAATATTGATGCCGAAGTAAATATTTGTGAAAGTGATTGTGAATCTAGGTATCCAAAGCGAAATAGATGTAAGCCAAAATATTTCGATGAATATTTAATAGATAATAATAATGATGTATCTGATAATTCAAATGTTGCCATGTTAGCAAGTATGTTAGCTATATCAAATGATTTAGAACCATCAACTCTTTCTGAAGCAATGTTAAGCACAAGAAGTGCTGAATGGAAGCATGCTATTAAAAAGGAATTAGATGCATTTAAATTTAACAATGCTTGGGAATTGGTTGATAAACCTAGTAATAAAAATATTGTAAAGAATAAATGGGTTTTTAAAACCAAGTTAAATCAAAATGGAGATATAGCTACATATAAGGCTAGGCTGGTTGCCAAGGGTTTTACCCAGAAATATGGCATAGATTATTCAGAGACGTTTTCTCCAGTAATCCGTTTCAGTAATTTAAGATTACTTCTTGCAATGGCTACTGAATTAAACTTGGAAGCAGATCATTTAGATGTGGAGACAGCGTTTCTGAATGGTGACATTGATGAACAAATTTACATGAGTCAGCCAGAAGGTTTTGAAGAACCAGGGTCAGAAAGTAAAGTGTGTTTACTCAAAAAGGCTGTTTATGGGTTAAAGCAATCATCAAGATTATGGTATGAAAAAGCTCGTAATGTGCTTGTTGATTTCAAATTTAACCAATCAAATATAGAGCCTTGTATTTTCTTTAAAAATATTGGAAGTTCTATAGTTGTAGTTGCACTTTACGTAGATGATTTCTTTATCTTTTACAATAACCTTGATGAGGCCAATTCATTAAAAATTGAATTAAATAAACATTTTCATGTAAAAGATCTTGGACCAATGTCACATATATTAGGTATGAAAGTTGAGAGAAACCGTGCTAAGGGTGAGTTAAAATTAACTCAGGAACAATACATTGATAAGATTCTAAATAAGTTTCAAATGTCAGACTGTAATACAGTAGGTACTCCCTTAGAACCAAAGCAAACTTTTAAACTTGATGAAGTATTTTATGATGCTCCTTTTCAACAGTTAATTGGGTCAGTTATGTATCTGTCAGTGTGTACAAGACCTGATATTACGTTTTCAGTATCATATCTAAGTCAATTCAATATTAACCATTCAAAAGAGCATTGGTTGAGTGCTAAAAGATTGCTTAAGTATCTGAAAGGTACGAAAGATGTAGGTATCACTTTCAAAAAATTAAATAGTCCTGTAAACGGATTTGTTGACTCTGATTGGGGTAATGACATCTCAGATCGGAAGTCATTTTATGGTTATATTTTTTCTTTAGCTGGAGGGCCTATATCATGGGAATGCCATAAGCAAAGAACTGTAGCTTTGAGTTCAACTGAAGCTGAATATATATGTATATGTGAGGCAGTGAAAGAGTCTTTATATATAAAATCTTTATATTGTGAAATTTTTAGTAATAACAATAACTGTAATTTCCTAAATATGAAGATGCCTGTCACTATTTACAATGATAATCAGAGTGCCTTGATGTTGTCAGAGAATCCTAGTTTTCATAAGCGCACTAAACATATACATGTTAAATATCATTTTGTTCGTGAGTGTGTAAAGAATAATGAAATTAAATTGTTGCACATGCCAACTCAAGAAATGGTAGCAGATATTCTGACAAAATCGTTAGGTACTAAAAGACACAAGTATTTATGTAAAAAACTGAATATGATATAAAAGTATTACATAATGTTGATTTTTCATACTCTTTTGTATTTGTAAAATTGTTGGCACCCTTTTATTGAGGGAGAATGTTGAAAATAATCAATAATCAGGTGCCTTAGGTTAGGCAACACAACCAACACATTGTGTTCCCTATCGTGTTGCCATTGGAATATTTTTTTTTTAATTGTGACATATGTAATGTAAAAGTCAGTTAATTAATAAAGTTTCATGTTCGATATAATCCTAAGAAGCTGTTGTATTATTAAAGTTCATTATATTCGTCTGAGATTCTATTACTGTGCACCTGATCTCCAATAAATTCAACAGTCTTCTTAGACCCTCCTGCCTATCCAGAAGGAGGCTTGTAATTATAGTCTCTGTGAGCCCTAACAAATCGGTCACTCAAATTCTCCCATCGTTTTCTGACTGATGCAGCTACAATTAATCAAAAAAGAATCATTAAAATCAATGTGGGTGTTATTTTCTCATAAATAATAACTATAAATACCATCAGACTTCAGATATTCTGCAATGGACATCCAGCTATTTTCTTTCAATTTATCGTCTTTAAAAGATTTAAGCGACCGATTGTATAGGTGAGGTCATTGTTCCACCAGGTTTATTAATTCTTCGTCGTTCATAATGTTGCTAAACTTTTCACCAACAAGAATATACAAAACACACAACAGGAGATAGGTTTTAAACGAGGTTATCTTCTTCATTTTCTTCTTAGATGTTGGCCTTTTTCTCTTAATAAAATTGGCCAGCACATTAATTGCTTCTTTTTGGGGCCTCTTTTACGTCTGAGAGATTCTCATGCAACGAGGTTATGTATGGTTGCTGCTTTTCTATTGGCTCAACTATTAGCATTATATATTCTGTGCTGTGATTGGCTCCGGGAATGCAACGGTAACGGGAATGTTAAAACTTGGCCAACTTTCCAGTTCTCGTTCCCGGGCATCTTCTCGTTCTCGATACCGGAAATTTGTTGTGCATGGGTACAATAAAATATGTGTATCTTAACTTTTTTCCGTTCTCGTTCCAGTTCACTTTCCCGTTCCCGGCTAATTGTGCAGCGGTCTTAACATTGTCAGTAACATTGTCAGCAATAACGGCCAGACTATGCAATATAGGATAATATTTTAAGTATGTCCCGGTCATTTAGCCACATATTTGCTATTTCTCCTAGCATTTATATGTGTTGCAAACAATTGCCGGACCATCGCTAGTCGATCGAAAATGCTTTGCAATATTAGTTTGTTTTGGTGTTTCTTGTCGTTGAAATTTCGGAGGTAAAAATGACTTATACTTGGTCTAATTAAAGGATTATTGACATTAATGATGAAGTACCTTCACACCCTGGTTAGTGGAATGTGGAAACCGGAAGATGGTCGGTAATCAGCAAAAAATTTGGTATATCAAGTGTTGAGGCTTATAAAAATAGCTATTTGTGTATCAAGAGCAGAAAGTAGTACTTTGGCAGTCGAGACAGAAAGTTGCCGCGCGACGCGTCAGCGGAGCGCGGCAATCTGTCGAGACTACCAAAGGACTTTCTGCTCGAAATACACACAAGATTTTTTCTACGATCACACCAAAATAAAATTAATTTTTTATTAAAAACGTGTTACTTTCATCACAATATTGGAAGTTTATTTGACATATTAAGCCTACTATTCGAAGACAAAAGATTAATTGTGTATGTTGTGTTGCCTACTTATGACAATAGACTTTATGATTTAAAGATTTATGATTTTATGGTTGTATGAATATTATAGTTCATTAAATAAATTACAACTTTTTTAAATTTTATTTGAACGGAATACAGAACGATAATAAACAAACATACCTTTTACTTATTAACTAAATTAAAATTAAAGATACAATTTTGGCAATTTTTTATGTTTATGCCTGAGGTAGATGTCTCTGAAAGGTTAGAAAATGTCAAATCTTTCTGGTGATTGCAAGTATGTTGTGTTGCCTACCTATTGCCATTGTTTGTTCTTAGCAGTTTCGTGTACCTATGTACGTAGGCAACACTTATCACATTAATGTCAGATATTTATTACTTTAATGTCAGATATCTTTTAGATTTCCCTATTTCTCATTATATTATTACGGAAAATACTGTTGGATGCTTTAACATATTAGAAAATCAACTAAAATATTTATTTATTCTACAGTTTATATTAAAATATCTACTAGCTCTCTTTTATCTATAAATAAAATTAGGCGTGCGCCAAAGTTACTTTCTGCTTAAGAGCGCCAATAATGTCAAATTATGACAGCTCGCGGAAAACATCAACTTTGCGGTTAGATTTGAGTGTGCAAAAGCCTACTTTGAGTAGTGATCGTAGGAAAATGATATTGCCGAGTGGTATGCTGCATTTGAGATGTTTTCATGCAGCCCCATTCAATTAACCCGGCGTCTGACACTTGAAAATCTTTAACATCTCAGGGCATATGGGGTGTCATACACCCCGTTTATTTTTTTTTATTAAAACATTTTTGGCTAGGATTTTTTGTATTTTCTTATAACAAAACTGTAATTTTCATATCGCCTTATTAGAGAAATAAACAATTATTCGTTTAAAAAAAAACAGAATGATAAATTGAAATGAGAGAAAAGTTTTTTATTTCGTAAAACTAACAATGGAAATGAACAAAAATATTAAATAAAAATACATAGAGTTATCATTAGAAACGATCAACCATTGTCAAAAATAAAAAACAAAAAAGTTATTCACTACTGAAGTGAGCACAATTTTCGCTGTACATATGCGCGTGTTCCAAACATAAAATTTTTTCGCAACCTTCACATACATGTATTTTGTTTTACGATCACGGTTGCGAGGAAAAAAATCACATCTCCGCTGTTTATTGAGCGCTGGTTACTTCGCGGAAGGTTCTTCGGTTTCTCCTCTAATTCTATGTAAAGCCATTCTAAGCTCCCGAGGTACCCTAAAATTGACCATAGCCAATTTTGTGAGATAGTCCTTTCTTTTCATTATTAATCCATTATTATTTTCACGATGAATAATCTGGGAATTGATGCCAGGTTAGCCGGTTTGTTGAGCATGTATTGTCGAAATGGGCATCTGCCCCTCAAAGCCTCTAATTTTTCATCAATAGTTAGGTATTGTCCAGGTGAATAGGCATTTTTACAATTCTCTGTAAATTTCTCAAATAACGCTCTGATCGGTGCTAACTTGTCAACTTCAAGTCTTTCTGCGCGATTTTTGATAATAAATCAAACCGTAAACATGTGGGCAAAAATTTAAACCTTCTTTGGGCCATCTTTACTCGGAATATCTCAAAACCTGTACCGACAATTTTCCAGAAATCCTTTACCAAGCGGTTGTTTCTAAAAACGCCTGCTAAATAAAGCAGTCCAAGTAGAGCCTTTAGTTCTAAATTATTTGTAAGTTCATAATGGGCAGACTTCTTCCATTCACGTGTTTTTTCTTCAATTCGTTGATTCGTCCATCTTACCATATCATCTAACATTTCTTCGTTGATAAAAATTAAAAAATAGGTCTTTAGCAATCTTTTGACTCCTGTCAGTTGAATGATAATATTTTCAGCTCGAGTTCTTACGTTTCTGTTTGAACAATTTTTTCTCCATTTGTTACCATTTTTACTTAAATAATACTTCTGTCTGTCTTCCATATATTCAGACTCACTTTCTCCATCATCCACTGGGTTGTCTGGCTCACCTTCAAATTCACTTGCGTCTTGTTCAAAATCTACATAATCACTATTTATGCTGACGTTATCTATATCTTTTTCGCCATCTGATTCAATGACCGCTTCATCATCGGTTTCCATCTCATTCCAGAGAGCCTGGAGGCGGCGCATCTCTTTCTCATAATCTCCCATGCCTTACGATTTCAAAAGGTAAAAAATATTATAAATGAACTTATTTCAAAACTCACCTCAAAAACATCGTAGACTTCACTTAAAAATAATTTGAAAAATGTACAAATATTGTTACAGAACTAGACACGTGGAGTAAACTAAACTATTCCACAGAATCGCTTGTAACAAACTGCTAACTAAGCCGCTTGGCACGCGGTAATAGAATGCTATTTCCGAAAGCTACCGAGAAGGGCAGTGATGTAGGCTCACTATTTTTGAAAATATTGTACATTTTAGTTTGCACTGGGTTTGTCACACTCCACGTGTCAGACGCCGGGTTAAACCAAATCCGATAGCTACATAATCGAGAGATTCTCCAAAAAATTAGTTTTAGTTCCTGATGTGTGAGCAGCTTATCGTATTATTATTGTTGTTGCGAGGTCACCAACTCAAAGCCGGCCCTGTCCCTCAGGTGTAAATTTTGATGGCTGCGCCGGGATTCTCTCCTTTTGTGTTAGAATGTACTCGAACATTCTGGAACGGTTTCGTTCGTGCATAGCCCGAGCGCCGAAGGCACTAGAGTTTTCCAGAACCGATAAGGACTATATATACGCGGTTTTTTGAGTGCGTAAACAGTTAGTTAGTTAGTTAGTTCGAGAGAATTAGTGAATAAAATAGTGAATATAAATAGTGTAATATTCGAGAGGTGAAAATAAATTAGAACTATTATACCGAGTGTAAATAAATTAGTAGACTTAAGTAGAGCGTGTATATAAATTAAGTTTAATACAGTGTGTGTGTTTCTTTAAATAAATAGATAGTAGTTAGCCATAGTGGGTATAATTTTATCCCACCGTTAAAAACTGTTTAAATAAATAACAAAAACATTACATTATTATTATATTATTTTTTGTTAAATATTCTTATATTAATCGATCAACATTTAACGACATGTACACCAAGTCAGATTCACAATTTCACTCTTACATGGTCTCATATCCTTTACATAAGTAGAAAATATGTGTATCAAACAGGGTAACATTTATTAAAAAGGCAAATAAACAACAGTTATGTGCCATCTGGAATAAACTGGCGTCGCTTTTATTTTCTAGAAATACAAATCCTTGCAATTCTTCGAAAATAAACTTTGGTGCAAGGACCTTAATTTTCTTCTACGAGATTTCGAAAATTGGTTTAACACACAACAGAAACTGCTTCCACTGTTCCAATGTTATTACATGAATTTTCCACTCTAAGAAAAATAAAGAGAATTCCAGCATACGTTTGTCAGTTTTTATTATTCGAAATATCAAGACGTATCGTCACTTTCCTTTATAGATTCTTTCAAAATTTGCGATTCACTGTAATAAATTTCCAAACAAGAATAGAGAGAATATTTTTACAAAATGATTGTGTTGTGAGAAAAATATAACCCTTTCAAAATAAATATGGTGAAAACAGTAATTGATTAATGAAGTAGGTATTCTCATTGTAAAATGTTGAGAAGGTATTTTTTCTTATACTCTTGTTTCCAAAAAATCAGAATTTTACGGTTTTGATCCTCCCACGAGCAGAGGGCAACATTTTTATGATTTATGAATTAATTCTACATATCTGAATAATTTTTCCTCGGATTGTTTCATATGCTATCCAAGTGCATCAACCGCCAAATTGAAGTATTTTTCAAATCACCTTTGATTACAATATGAGGTACTGCATCTTGAACTCTCCCCTGATGAAGGGTCTCCTGAATTTCTATGAAACTTAAGATCGAAATACACCTATCAGCACCTCATAGGAACAGCGACTGATCATCACCAGCAGATTTTATTTCTTATGTGTATTTAAATGTAAGTACGCATACCTAACAGCATCAGCACAGCACAGCACCGACAAGGCACGTTAACGCCTCAACCACAACACATTTCTCAGAGAGAATATTTTGCGGACGACGTGCCAATACGATATCTTTGACAATATAAAATGAAGCCTATAGTCGGGTATAGCGGCGGTGCTGATCCTGTGTCGATGCGTTAAGTGAGCGCATACACAACCGTCGAGTTTACCACTTGACGGTGATGATCAGTAGCTGTTCCTATGAGGTGCTTATAGGTGTGTTTCGACCGATTTTTATTCATTTTATTTTTTTCACAAATATTTTTTCCAAGATTAACCTAAAAAACATTTCATTAGTAGATGTTATTATTATTGAAAATAAATGTTGAACACTCACAAAGACGTTTTTTTCGTTTTAAATGTTTATAACAATTTCGTGAACAACATTTGCGGGTCGAAAATATATCAGGTTCATACTACGAAATGTCTTCTACATCATGGCACAGTCCGTTTTCTACTAGGATTTTTGTCATAAAAATTTACCTATCGCTTGGCCTAGTAGAATAAGAAACCGCACATTCGACAGACAGTCGCACTAGTATAGGATCAAGGATGTGCTCTGAAGTTTTCTCCTCTAGGTGACAGAATCTTCACATGGCTTTGCGTGACTGTTATGCTTACAGTGCCCTATCTTATTAGGTCTGTTTCGCCCACTTTCTTGTGGCCTTATTTATTGTCGACTTCTCGACGCCGCAGAATTGTACCCCGGTCCAATGAATGTCATTGATGAGTCTTGTCTGTTCATCCGCTAGTTCGTTGCCCTTATGACCCTCGTGTCCTGGTACCCAGGGTGCTATCCCAAGCTAGCTTAGAATTGACCTCTATGGAATCGAGTGCCTTCAGTGCTGCTTGGCTGGCTTGTCCTTGTCCTATGCTGCCTTTTAATTTTCTCAACGCAGTGGTGAATTGCCGACACTTTCCATGTGAATAGCTATCCTTTGTTTCAGCCCTACAATTCTGGTTCCAAGACCTACTTCTGCCTTAGAGCCGTCCGTATACCAGGTTGCCTCAGCCTGTATGGATACACTTTGGAACTTCAGCAAGACTTCCATAGCGCTTGTGGGAGTGGTTTTTATGGCTCCTCCGTAAGTGAACTCTTCGTTGTTATTAATTTTTTCCACTACGTTCTCATGAAATTTCATTCATCGAATATTGCCAGTCTTCAAAATTCCATTGGTTTTCTGTATTTCATACGACCATTATCTTCAACATTTTTCTGTCAACCCCAAGTAGACGACGAACATTTCTATGTCGAACAGGACTTAAACAACCTCGTTGTTCCAAACTCGGAATTTTATTATGCACAGTTGGTAATGAACAGTGGCGGCTCCTCGAAGAAGGCCGAGGAGGCTCAGCCTCCTCACCATTTTATCCAGCAAACAGCACCAGAAATATTTTGTTAGAAATCCCGTTTTCAGTAGTGATTTTTAAATCTGACAACAGTGCCCTGAGGTTAGATTCTACAAACATCTCAATACCTAAAGAAGTCCTGCTCAACACAGTTGCCATTTTTGCGACCAGTCCAATTGCTTGATACCGTAAAAAATAGCTGAGATGGCAACACTCTCCGGAGGCTCGCCTCTAGTGGCCGCGGAGATACACGAACTACTTTGTTTGACAGTCACCATTGCTGTCACGTCGGCATCGGTGGAGAGATCACATTTTCTACTCTCAAACGAATTAAAACTTACCTGCGAAATACAATGGGCCAAAATCGTTTATACAATGTTAGTTTAATATCTATCGAAAAAGATTTAGTAAACAAAATGGTAAATTTTATGATACTATTAGGGATCATTTTGAGCAAACTAAAGACCATAGAATTCCGTTAATATATAAAAAAAGTTAATAAAATTAATTGAAAAAAGGGGAAAATATGAAAAAACAAAAAAACGAACAAAAAAAATTGTGGCAACAGAAACTCCATACCTCCTCGTTGGTTCTTGATGGGCAACAAATTGTTTACAGCGGTACCTACTCATAAATTCGATCATACATTACCCATTGACGGGGGCAACCGCATTTTATTGTAGCAACTTACTTGTTGTTGGTCTTGACAGCTACCCTCGAAATCTGAAATTTGAAGGTCATTTGTGGAACGAATAGCTTTAATTTTGTCACTGAAGTAGCTGGTACGGTCGCTGCGCAAAGGTTAAATTAATTGCCTGAATAGAGTATATTTTTACAAAAAGTTTTATGTCCAGCCTCCTGTCTTAAAAAGTTCACGAGCCGCCACTGGTAATGAAGGGCGTATCATCAAATAATTTTGAGGAAAATAACTTATGAATTTGTCTGATACCATTTTATTATTGTTATTTTTTTTTACTTAACACTCTCATCGCCAAGCCAAAATATTGAATTTTTTCACCCCAGGCCGAAACTGTTTTATGTTAGTAATGTTATTTTTTAAACAATTCCCGTGATTAGTTTCATTCCACACTTTTCATTTTTTGAAATATATTAAAAAAAATTGGTGTATCATATATGATACACCCGGCAAATCTGGACATTTTTGGTACCCTAGGCCGGGTGTATCAATTTTGATACACCATTTTTTTTAATGTTTTAGTACTTATTTCTTTTGTTTCAGATATAGAAGTGTTATGCTGGATTCCCTGGAGCTGTAAGAACTAACCCTAAGTTGTCACAATAACGAATAGTTCTAAGAAGTGCAGGTGTGTTAGTTTAGTGACTATAAAAACACAATGCCTAAAAAGTACTATACTTCTAGTGAGTTAGAAAAAATGCACGAGACTGGGGAGTACCCAGATGATCCAGTCTATATGTTCGAAGAAGAAGTAGATTCGTCTCCGCCAGTCAACAACCAATCCTTATTAGAAGACTCGCAGCAGCCCAGTACGAGTAGGGTTGATCCTGATATCTTTGAAGAAGACATGAGTGAAGAAGACGTAGATGACGCGGATGCTGACCCGACCTATCACCAATCAGATACGGATAACCAATCAGATACGGATAGTACAGCATCTGATAATGACGTTTCCTCATCACAAAACAGCAGCAGATCTTCTTCTCCTCAACGTCCTGCTGCCAACGTCAATTTTTATGCCAACATGTTATGGAACGATCCAGCTGGAAATCAAAAAAACATTCCATTTACAGGAACCAGTGGAATGGATAGCAATGTCAGTGGTATTTTAGCATTAGCGGAGCCTGTAGACTACTTTACCCTCTTCCTGACAAATGATATTTTGAATAAAATGGTAAACGAAACGAACGCCTATGCAACTCAGGTTCTAGAAAAAACTGATGTTCCACCTCAGTCACGATTGCACGGATGGGTACCCACTGATATCACAGAAATGACCCAATTTGTCGCCTTGATTGGATGGATGGGCTTGGTCAAAGTACCTAAGTTAGTAGACTATTGGAGCCGAAGTGACCTATATGCATTCACCCTTCCAAAATACACTATGCCGCGGAATAGATTTGAACTTCTGCTAAGATTTTGGCATTTCGCAGATAACGAGGGTCATCATCAGAATCGTTTGTACAAAATAGACGATATTCTTCAGATGTTTGTAAGTAATTTCAAGTCCTCATATACGCCAGGCCAGAAAATTTGCATAGACGAAACTATGGTACCTTGGAGGGGAAGATTGATTTTCCGGCAGTACATCCCCTCCAAGAGGCATCGATATGGAATAAAACTATATAAATTATGCACCGATAAGGGCTATACCTGGAACATGTCCGTTTATGTAGGCAAAGATAAAGATGACAATATGTCAGCTTCTGAAAATGTGGTTTTGAAATTAGTCAATGATCTTTTGGATGACGGTAGAATATTATATATTGACAACTACTACACAAGCGTACCCTTAGCTTACAAACTACTGTCCCACAGCACACACACTGTGGGTACTCTCCGCAAAAACAGAAAGTATATTCCTGATGAAATTAAATCCGCAAAACTACGAAAGGGTGAAATTATTGCCAAGGAATCAGACGAAGGCATTACGGTCCTCAAGTGGAAAGACAAAAGGGACGTCATGATGTTGTCTACCACTCATCTAGGAACTGATACCCAAACTGTTACGTCAAAAACCGGATGGGAAACCGAGAAACCTACATGCGTTGTAGACTACGATACTGGGAAATTTTCAGTCGATGTTAGCGATCAGTTGGCTTCGTACAATACAGCGCTTCGTAGGGGTACTAAATGGTATAGGAAATTGATGATCGAGGTTATATGGGGAACATCCCTTGTGAATGCTTACTTCCTATACTGTGAAAACACCGTACACTCTTCAAAGTTGACGATAACTCAGTTTAGAGAACAAGTTATAAGATCTCTTCTCGTTTGTAATGAAAGGGCAGGTGTGAACAAGAGAAAGGTTCATCATCTGATTGAGCATGATCAGAAGAAAAGGGGTCGGTGCACTGAATGTTACCGAATATATGGAAAACACGGCAAGATTGTGAATGGTACAAAAAAGATGGCTTCGCAAGTAAAAACCGTCTGTGACAGTTGCGACAACAAACCATATTTTTGTAGAGACTGCTTCAACCGTTTGCATTGAACTCCATTTTTTTATTATTATTTTAGGATAGTTTGTTTTTTGTATTTCTTGTACGTTTTCATTGAGCCCCATTTTTTTATTATTATTTTAGGATACTTTGTTTTTTGTACTTTTCCATGAATAAAACAATTTTTTTTGATCCAAAAGTAATATTGTTTATTTGTAAAATATTACCGGTTTCTCCTTTATATGTTCCTCATTGCATAATCAGAAGATATCCTATATCTCACACCCAGGCCAAATTTTTCAGAAAATATATATAGTCACAGGCCAAAGGAACTTCAACTTAATGTAAAACATATGGGAGGTGTATTGCAACGAATACACCGCAGTTCTAGACACTATAATAATCGGTGTATCATTTTCAATACACGCGGCCTGCACGAAGTAAACCATGGTGTATCAAAAATGATACACACGAATTTTAACTATTGTTTTCAAGCGCTAATAGAGCGATTCCAAGTGACGTCATCCCGCTGTCAGCTAATCACGGACAACATTCAGAAAGATGGATGGAAATAGCATTTTTTACTGATTTAAATATAAATCGGGAAAAAAAATTAATTGGTTTTGGTAAATTTGTGTACTAGTGTGTATTAGTTGGATTCTATAATAATTTAAAAGTGTAAAAAATCAATTGTTATGAGTTTTATCAGAGTTGTATTATTCGGTTTGAGGTTATATTAGAATGAAGTGTGAATGTTGTCCGGTGACAGATATTCGTCACGATGACGAACTTGGAAAAAGTCAATTAAAGTGAAGTGAAAGATGATTTCATAGTAGTGGGGAAAGGTAGCATTATTAATTGTCCCTGTATTTAAGTCCCGCGTTCTTACTAGACTGGCCATATGGGTGTCAAATAAAAGTTGACATGTAGAGTGCAATAAATCTACCATTATACGATCTTTATAGTATATCTATCAAGTTTATACTAATAAATCTTCTTGACCTTTGCAAAACCAAGACGTGATGAACTATTTAGGGTGAGATTCCACCAAAAAAATTATTGCGATCAAACGTTTGCAAATGTTTGTAAATATTTGCAATCCATTCGTTTCCACCTCCCAAATATTTGCAAACAACTGTGCGTTTGCAAACATTTGTCATCGATCCAGAAAAATAGGTATAGTTAAATAACAATGGCGCCGATAAGAAAACGTCGTGTTATTATTAATAGTGCCGCATAATTATGCATGTGTTAATTGAAAAAGAGAGTGAAAAGAGAAAGAGAAGAAAACACAGGTTTTGGACATCCCATTTTTTGAAAACAAGGGGGTCAACGCAGCTGCTAACTGACTTACGAACAGCTGATAGCAGTGGTCTATTTAAAAACTTACTTGTTTCCCTTTTTTCCTTCTAAAAGAGGAGAGCAGGGAATTTACTTTGCTCTTTACAATATCAACAGTGGTTCCCATACATTTTGCAATTTCACTCCACGCGTCCTGCTTTTAAAGTTTGTTGTTAAAACTTATTCGTAGCTTGCTATATTTCTGGCTTCATTTTGCACAATTCAATTATTTGCAAACACTTTTCATTGTCCGAGTCCATTTTAATATTATTATTATTACTATTATTGATGAAAGTTGTTCAAATTTGTGTACTCGGCTCGGAATGCTGGTTGTCACAAAACACCAAGATCCTCTGGTCGTCTCCTCACTCGCTGTTCGTGACAAACGTCTCCTCTAAAAAATCAGAGCGCACACAGGAACAAATCCCTTTGATGTACCGACACCGCTCGGAACACAGCCGAATGCGAACAAACGTTTGCGAATGCGCGTGATTAAGGCTATTCGTTCCACAAATGGCCTTGAAATTCCAGATTTCGAGCTTAGCTGTCGAGACAGGCAACAAGTACAATAAAATGCGGTTGCCCCCGCCAGTGGGTAATTTATGATCGAATTTATGAGTACCTACCGTTGTAAACCATTTGACCCGAAACCTCTTTAAATTTTAACTGTTTTAAATAGAGTAGGTGGATAGCATATTTGTTTTCATGGTAATACCATTTTTCACTGGAAAAGCAATTGTTTAATGATTCAAAGTGAAGTTTTCTGTAATTTTATAATATTTTTTTTGAAAAATCTAGCATAGCGTAAGGCAGGCTTAAGATTAAAAAAAAATACATTTTTCATAAGTAATTTTTTTAATTTTCAACATTATATATTTTTGACTATTCTCGATTTCCTATTGCATAGGAGCACAGGAAAGGGTCAACACCCATAAAACGGCAATAAACCATTGGCGTTACATTTTTCGGTAAAGACCTGAATGGTTTCATTTTTCGGGTTTATATAATAGTGCAAAATTTGGGCAAGTATCATATCATTAGTAAGTAATTATTAGAGTATTAAGAGCCGATTCTACGGAGTCTATTCAATTGGGCCAAAATACCTGCTATAATCCGTTACTGACATTTTATTTTAAGAATGAGATTCCAACAATTTATTTCCTGCTTTCAACCAACTACTTTCATGGATATTTAACCAACATTAAACTTGAGGGGCGCTATTTTATCATTGAAATCAAAAAGTGTTTTTATATGTTGGGATTGGTTGGTTACATTTACTAAGGTAGGTATGCAAAAATAAATGTCATAACAATTTCTAAAATATTACAATGAGTCAGTCATATTATTATTAAAATCTACATCTATTGTAAATATATAATTTTATTTATAATTTCAATCATTGCACTTCTTAATTTTTCACAATTTTGTATGCTGCTTCTTTTTAATAAAGCAAAATAGATAATATTTGTTTGTGACTTTCTTTAAATAATTATTATCTTTATCTTTGTCTTTTTGTATAACTTTTAGATCTTTAGGATTCTTTTTTATAATTTATTAAATACCTACCAAACCATACTTCAGCCTATACTTTTATCTAATAGAGAAAATACAGATATATAAATTTATCCTAATACAAAATTATTTAACAGAATAAAAAACTGTAAGACCCACCCCTACTCGGCAAAACCCTTAAACTGACTGCACGACACTGGCCACCGGCTTATCATATTAATAAATCCCCATCCATTGTTGTGAATTTTACGACCCTATTGTATTTGAGGCGATACAGGACGTGTCGATTTAATTTTGGTAAAACCAACCTGTTTTATCATTTTATTCCACATAGAAAAAAAGAGAGACTCACCCTATATTTATAGTACTTTTGAATAAATAATGAGGCACTTTGCTCCTACGTAAAAGGAAATACAGTATAATATTTTAGTATCTTCAAAGATTTTTTACTGATGTTTAGCAGAACAGATACGAAAATACCTGATTATTTCTAAAGAATATTTTAATAGACCCGACAATATTGCTGATTTAAAAGTTAGGATAACGGAAGAAATTAACAAAATAACAACTGAGGTCATACAAAATGTTGTACGAGAATTCCAAAATCGCCTCGGTTATTGTCAAGAAGTGAATGGTGGTCATTTTGAACATTTAATTCAATTGTCAAGTACATTGAAAAATAGATTCTAAATTTTATGCGACATTATTATCTTCATTCTACGTAAAGTTTTGTAATAGAGACATTATCAAAATTTTACATCTTAAAAATTAATTTTCTCAGTTATGATTGCACCAAATTTAAAAAAAACTTTATATTCCTGAACCGAGTACTAAAATCCCTTTCCAACAAGGTGCCACACGACCCCCTTTCTTATTTAAAATTTCCGAGGGGGTGCCTATAATTCAGAGGGGGATAATATTTTCATACTGTAAGTTGTCAATTTAATAATAAAAATTGACCTGTTTCAGGTTTTTTTTCACATAGTACATAATAACGCTAAAATTGAATTTATTCCATACATATGGACCGCATTGTATAATAACGAAACAAAACTTCAACAAATCGCACAACTAAACAGTTCAAGTACAAATCAAAGAATGTTTCACTGAAACAAACCGAAGGGATCTACTTAATAAAATTTCCCAGAAAACGTGAGATATCGGAAAACCCGGTAAGAAACCATTTTCGATTTTCCCGAATTTTGAGGTCACTTCTATCTTGTCCCCTACTGTCTTCACAAATTGTCATTTGTGAGGTATAAATTATTTTCAATATTATGACTACCCACACATAATAAGTGACCTTAGTTTTACACCGTTGGCCATTTTATTTCAAGTAATTTTCTTACCTGTAGATAGGTCACCCATTTGTAAACGTAATGTGTTTCAGAGACACTAAAAGAATAACTTTTTTGTAAGTACATTCTTAATTTTTAGTACCTAAGAATAATCCGAACAGTAAAATAAAGTGTGTGCACCTATAATATCAAAAGGTTAAAAATAAAAATAAATTATTCACAACAGTAGAATGCTCTGTAAGTTTTCTTTTGAAGCAGGTACCTAGACAAAAGGACAATAAAATCTAATCTTGCGGTTACTTATTTCAAGAGGTTGTAAATTATAAACTGCAGAAATATTTTTAATTCAGAATTAATGCGATCACATAACTCCGTCATTTTTATTCGAATCGAGTTCTGATCTCGCCCATTATTATTTATTTTATTTTATCTTTAAATCGTTTGTTACAAAAGTACATATTTATCTATAGATCCCGGTAAACTGAAAAGACACGTTTCTTCGAAACTTTTTATGATTAAATTCAAATTAAATAAAAAAAATTCCCAAAATATGATACGTACAATACATTAAGTAGACTCTCAAGATTTTAAATAATCAACAACTTTGTTGATATCTCTACTCAAGTTCGTGATATTTGAACGCACATTTGTATTGAATTCTCCATTAGATAATTCTGTAACGAATACCCTTAAACGTCTCCACCAAACAAATATTGAGTTTGCAAATATATGCAAACATTCACAATCATTTTGCGCGCTTGGTGAAATCGCACCTTTAGAATATCCTTGTCAACATTCATTTCTTTTATTTCTGTATCGGACAGGTAGCTTGAACTGGTTATCGAAAAGAGTTTGAAGTCTTTTCTTTGGTCAAAAAATTGGGAATTATGTTTTTACGGTAGAAAGTGATGTGCGATGCAAACAGTTACTTGTTTTCAATTACTCCAGTGGATCTAATATACCTTTAAGCAAAAAACGCAATTTGAAATATCATTACGACGTAATCCAAAATGCACACTCACGAAAATCTTTATTTATTTAGAATCAATTTTAATCCTTTGTCTTCAAATTATAATGGGTACGCCTATGGAATTTGGTAAAATGATTAATTTATTATCCAGCAGCATATACAAATCTATAAACGTACTTTAACAATCCATAGCCATTTTACTTGGTGAAAAAAATACAAAGTGGTTTATATATCTTGAGTTAATTATTAAATTTCTTTGTCCACGACTATTTGATAATGTTCAAATTTTACGTGTGCCTCTTCCAGTATAATGAAGTTCATCATTCATTAGTGAATAAATAAATAGGACCTATATTGAAGTTTATTTATATACAAATGTCACAATTTAACAAATAAAAATTATCACCGCGACCCGGATTCGAACCTTATGCCTACAATTCTTCAATTTCGCAGACATACCTCTATACCACTCTGGTACGACGTCATAATAATTTATCAAACAAGCTGTATAGAGCGTACGATGTATGTCAAAACTAAATAAGTTAATTTAAATTGAAATTACTAGGAAATATAATATGGAAAGAGAATCAGACACTGAAAGGAATGTTACCCCGCCAAACAAGAGAAGCGCATAAATAGTCTTAAATTTATTGCCAGAGAAATTGAAACAGTTATATATGGAAGCCTATAATTCCTTCCTAAATTGGAGAGAAAAGAGAAAAACATAAATTCATTTATAAACAAGTAATAGATAGTCGTGGACTAAATATAGTATTCTACTCGCATTTATTGGTGCGCTTATGTCGCGAGCCGCAGGCGAGTGACATAAACTTCTAAGTCATCAACATCACCATCATTATATGCTCGTTGAATAATATACTATTTTATGATGCCAATGATATCGATGACCATGATAATTGTCTTTATATTCTACAAACTACATTTATTTTTCAAAAAAAAAATTATAATTCAGAGGGTACCCATGGTACGGAACTGTGTAATTTCATACACTAAACAACATGATATTTTATTGGATGTTTTGTTGAGAACTCGGGTGAGAGGCCTTGGACTGGAAGACCAAGATTTACTAACAGAAGGCAAGACCACTTCATTATTACCTTGGCACGAAGAAATGTAACCAGACCAGCCTTGGCGATAGCTGCTGATTTACGAAGAGCTAGTGGGGCTCGAATCCCATACAAAACGGTAATTAATCGTCTACATAATGTGAACTAGGTACGAAGACCATGCTTGGTGTCGTGTCAGAGTAGGATGGAATGCTGAATGGAAGAATGTAATGTTTAAAGACGTGTCACAAATATGCCTTCATGGGAGTGAGAGTTTGGAGAGAACCTAGAGGACAAATTCAGCCAGGATGAATTCAAGAAGTTCATCCTTATGGAGGTGGCGGTATCATGATTTGGGCTGGGATTTTTTTGGGTGGTCGCACGGAGCTGTATTTATGTAATGAAACTATAAAAGGTCTGATCTATCAAAATGATATCATAAATCACATTGTTGAGAACTACAGGGATAATTTAGAACCCAATTTCATGTCAGCCAGAATTATGCTTGACCAAATTGAAGCAAATGATCACCAGCCAGATCACCAGATCTCAATCCCATCGAACACGTTTGGGATTGTCTCAAAAGAGCTGTTCGTACGACACCCCACCGCAAACCCTTGATGAATTACGAGCCATTTTGCCTGATGTTTGGGATCACTTAAATTTTTTTGAAAAATAAACTTCTTTCGAACTGTTCTTCAATATCCCTAACTTTTTTCCATGTTTGTATTTTGAGGATATATTTTTAGTGAATCAGAAACTTGGGGGAATGCTAATTAATGGACACTTTAGGGACATCAACTCAAGACACCTCTGGGTATATACTTATTTACAGTTTCCTGTAAAATTGTCGTATATAGTAAAGCGTGTTACCAATAGATATCGAAGATAATAGATTTAATACTATTATCACGCCTTACAAAGTTTTCTAAAACTATTTTTTTAAAAACAATGACCGTTCAACTAATAAGAAACAACTGCTTCTCGGGCAGACAGACAGACATTGAATTACACTTCTAAGTTAACCATTCTAGTTTGCAATTAGAAGGGACAACGTCACTTGCAGGGCAGTTTTGGAGAAGATCTACTTCGTACTGATGAGGCCCAAATACGCCGAAACCGGTCTGAAAATGATGTCCCTTCTAATTACAAACCAGAATGGTTATTTATATCTTGTAGATATACCAACCCCGTTTAACTAAGAAGTGTAATTCAATGTCTGTCGGGGCATATAGCTAAAGAAGTAGTTGTTTCTTCTTAGTTGAACAGTTGTTTTTTGAAAAATATATTTCAAAAACTTTGTGAAGTGTTATAATAGTATTAAATTTATTATCTTCGATACCTCTGGGTATATTCAATTGTTTTAGCTCGGTTAACTGTTTTTAGTGAGATACTATAAATAAATAAAAAACTTACGTAAATGTTCTATGGATAGACTGCAGTTGCACTCACCTAAAACAAAAATAGTAGTTACACCGATGAAAATGTGATAAGTGTCAATAAATCAATTGAAACTTATTTTTCACTTCTATTGATTTTATTTTATCCTTTTCATATGCTTTTATCAATTTAGTTCCATTTTGTGAATCTTCTTAATCCGTTTTATAGGTCTTTGCAAATTTTTTCTTATAAATTTATCTTAAGACATTTGTCTTAAGATGATAGAGAGGCTAAAAATAATTAAAGTACTTCAAACACTTTTTTTTCTTACGCTCTTTTGTGACATCGATAAAATTTACGGTTTGGGAGATACGGGCCATTTTATTTTGCACTGCACACCTATAGGCCCATATTGAACATTTGTTGTAATTTTTTTAAATCGGTTTAATTTTTTTTTATCGTTAATTATTTGGTTACTCGTTTTTTTTATCTGTTAGAATGTAGTCATCAATTTTTCGAGATTTTGTTGTTATTTTTATGTTTGTTAAATTAATGTTTGTTTCCATTAAGATTTTTTATACATAAACAATGTGTACGGAGTTGTCCCTCCCCAATGCTTAGAAACGAATTGTTCGTGATAGCATTAACGATAATTTGAATTGAACATCGCTTCGATGACATTTTCACCTCGCCCTGTAATCGGTCAAACTTGGACCAAGTAGTGTTACTTGAATTACCACCAACGAGTGCAGAACTGTGCTTGTGACGATAATACAGATTGCGAAAATCCTTTTCTTACTATGCGACTTATACAAGTACGACAAGGAAAATATGAGCAAAACTACGTGAAAGAGAGAGAAGACTTGTTAGCCCAGCGATCAGTCGTCCCCTCTACCAAAACAGTTGGACGTGTATTCATTCAGTTCCCTCCTATTTATTTTAACTGTTGTGTTGCCAAATGTACTTATCTGTAAAAATTATTCCTAATTTTTGTCTATCGTTGTTTTAAAATTTGCAACGGCATTTCAAGCGGCAACAATGTTAAATACCAATAATTGTTAAATCGAAAGCAGTGTACGGATTTTATTTATTGCAGATTGTAATTTCTCCAAATTTTTTCTTGAACTCCATTATTTTAATCTTTTTTGTGTTGATCTCACCTATTTTTCAAAAGTCAATATTACCAATCTCGATTTTCTGCCATTAAATACACCGTTATCCGGTGTTAAATGTCAAATGCAAAATAAGTTATTTATTACTTAGAAAGTACCAAATATTCTAAACTGGTAACGCTGCTATAACATCAGAGATCGACTTTCCCCATTCTGTGAGTAGGTTCACTAGGTTCAGTAGTTTCCCAACATAGGAAGGAGTGAGGTTGTTGAAGGAATAAAAAAATTCACTCGTTATTACGTAACCTGTACATCTTAAAATTCATTTTTGTCAGTTTGATCGTTTCTGACCAAGCTGACAATTAATTTCTAACTACAATAGGATATTATTTTAGCCATTGTAACTTGAAAATAAAACATTTATTCTTGAGATAAAAATAATAAAGTAATTGGGTATAAAAAACTAAAGATCCATTCCATTAATAAATTGAATTGAAAAAATAAAATAATTACTTATTCTAAACATAAAATATGAACTTCTTGAAAAAATTGAACTAAAAATCCGTTCTAAAGGTAAACACTGTTGCCGGATGAAAGTGTTTAATTTTACCTAATAGTGCATGAGCTCGAAAAAAAGTTAACGATAACGAGACAAAAATATCATTTGTACAAATTAATCTGAGCTTCTGGTAACAGCGGTTGAAATAGTGTGGCGATGAACACACGCCCAACTGTTTTTGGTAGAGGGGAATGATCGCTGCGCTAACAAGTCTTCTCTCTCTCTCATGTAGATCTGCTCATATTTTCCTCGTCGTTCTTGTATAAGTCGCATAGTAAGAAAGGGATTTTCGCAATCTGTATATTGAAATCATGCTGTGGTACATTGCCCCATCGTCGGGCGGTCAGCAGAGGAAAGGAGCAAAGCAAGGTAAAATGTCATTTAATAATTAAATTAAGTATTCTCCGAAAATACAGTTCATTGAAAATCTGAAAATTTAAAGGAAAGAGCTATCGTCGTGAACACGAATAATTTATGACTATCAAACTTATTTCATGTTTCTCTACATGAACCCCCTCCCGAAAACCACTTAGAAATTATTTTAGAGAAATTCTGGGCCCAAGAAGAGGTCTCAAATAGCAACCCCATACCCATACCCATACCACATACTCCTTGGCGACTCCTTCATGACAGCCAAACATCGATTTATTTCTCTCGAAAAAAGGCTTTCCAAAGACCCCAAATTAAAACCGAACATAAAAGATTATTGTTCGAATATGCAGTATTAGTTCAAATGACAAATTCGTCCCTTTAACCTCGCAAACTCCCTCCCTCGATCACAAATACTTCGTTCCCCATTTATGTGTTCTACGAGACAACACTGTCAGTACAATTCGCATTGTGTTCGATTATACGTCCAAATCCTCCACCCAAGTATCCCTAAATGACATTTCTTTAAAGAGTCCAACCAGAGCTCTTGGACATTTTAATCAGATTTAGAAACTATATACTGATATCTGATATCGAAAAAATATACAGGTAAGTACATTCCCAAATTTCACTTTCTTAAAAATGCTCTTTGGAGAGACACCCCCTCTGATGACCTCATATGTTTAAAAATGTCTACTGTGTCTTTCGGACAAACAAGTGCCCCATTTTTAGCTTGAAAGAAATCGATCTCCGCAATTCCCAATTTCCAGAAGCCCAAACCGCTCTCCTAACCCAAACATAAGTCGATGATATTTTGAGTGGTGCAAACACTCTCCCTGAACTTGAATCTCTTCACTTTTCCCTGAATAAAATTATTTCCGAAGCTGGTTTTCATCTCCATAAGTATTGCGTTACATGCTAAAAATTCATACTTTCGTGCTAGTTAACAAATGAGCCTGTATCCAATCTGGTCGTAATGTGAGGTTGGAACATATGAAATCAGAAGATTTTGGTGCTTATTCAATCATGAAAAAAATTATTCAACTTCTAATGATAAAATTATTTCATTGTTCAGCTGACGAATAAAGTAAAAAGTAAGTTCAATTTCTGTGGAAATAATGTTTTTATTACAATTCAGTTATTCCTTATCCATTTCCAAAGTTTTATTGTGAAATGTTCTAATGAAGATTTGTGGTGAAAAAATGTGAATTCTGTTGTAGACTGCTAGAAGCTGTTGAAATTCATTCAAAACTAAGAAAGAAAGAAATATGGAGCATGGATAAATGTCGCATTATTTATTATTTCTATATGTGAAATTGCTGAAAAGTCTCTCATGCCCACTTACACCCTTTAGAATGTCAAGCACACCTTTCGTAAGCTGCACTTAACTTTAGCTTTTTAGCATTTAAGTTTTTAGCAAACACTGTTCAGAGAGCTTTGGTGTACAAAATGGTGCTAAATGCAGCTAAAGCATGCCCTACCTGCATTAATTTGCATTTCATTGCGTTAGTAAATCACGAATGAAGAGTGGTACCAGAGGGCACAAATAGCGCGCTGCCCGAAATTTCAGAGCTTCCTCTATCAATCCTAGAACCCGTAAGCAACATTGATCTGTTACTCGGAATCTTTGATAAAATGATAATTCCTTTATGTCGTGGAAATGATCAGAAAATAGTGTAAAACATCTCGGGAATTCAAAGTCTATTATTTCTAGAATATCAAAATCATCTTTGAAAATACCATTCATAAAGAGGATAAATCAGCTGGAAACCGCCATTTCAAACAAGTTGATCTTAAGTGGCCCCAATCGGAAACTTAATGTTAGGTTAATACTTAAAGAGCAGTGCAAAAAAATTATGCCAGCCCATTTTTCATGAAATAAAACAAAATGACATATCTGAATTTAAAAGAAAATAATAAATGAAATATACATTCAGTTACAATGTAAACTCATACATTTCACTGATAAACTAAAACAGTAAAACTAAAACTTTGGTTTCACTCAAACATCCAAAAAGACTTTATCTACTTCATACAAAATTCTTAGCATGGATACGGTGTCTAGTCTGGTCGATCTGCTTAATAGGTTGGACAAACTTTCAGCCGTCTGGGAATAAAGTACAAAATTATCTATAATCTAATATAAGTTCCTTACGAAAATGATGCAAACAAGAGCGTTTCATAATAACGCGAATAACTAGAAGCTCAATTGCACTTTGGTGTCCTCTGGGAGATTTGGTGCTAGAGAATAAATCCCGTAATACAAGATAAGACTATTAAATGCCCCTACTCGGCAACGTTTTGCATTATCTGATTAATAAAAAACAGTAAAATGCCATAAGCATTTGTCTTATCAAATTAAGTAATCAATGAAATTATAATAATATATTATAGTAAGAAATTAACATAATTTAAATGTGTTTCTATGTTTACTAAATTTTTTCTACAATCATCAATAAAAGTGACGTTTTTTTAATCGATTTTCGTACATAAAATATGTATTTGTTAAACACTTTAAAAAAGTGACATTAGAGTGAGATAAAGTGACATTAGGGTGAGATAATAGTTATTTATGATACAAGTGCGTGAAGTAATACTTTTGCGCACGAGTTGCGAAAATGAAAGGCAACGAGTGCGCAAAAGTAATTCACGCATGAGTATCATACAATATTTTATCTACGACCACATTAAAAATACTTTCCCTTAAAATTATATATTACCTAACCTCTCTTTTTAATATTTGTGTTTGAATAATTGCCTACCTTCATCATAAGAAATTCATTATCTGGTGCTCCATTTATAAAATCCAAAATCTGTTCCCTTGTGAAATTTTTTGATTTTTTTGGTTTATGGCTCTCCGATTGTCGTTTTATGAAGGTAATAAGTTTATGAAATTTACTAATATCAATGTTTAAATTTAAATTTATTGTAGTTTTCAACATTGAATAATGGGACCATAACGTTGATGATTTCCATTGACTTTTCCGAGAAATATGCAATAAGAAAATTTTCCGTCTAATTTTCAATTTTTTTACACCAATCCAAAAAAAGGTGAGCGGTCGTCGGACAGCCGATGACCATTTTTGACCATTTTTCAAAAATGTTGACAATTATTGACCATGTTTTCAAAATTTTTGACCATTTTCGACTATTTTTTCAAATTTTAACAATTATTGACCAATTTTGACAGTTTTGACAATTATTGATTATTTTTGACAATTTTAGACCATTTTTCCAAATTTTAACAATTATTGACCATTTTTGACAATTATTGACCATTTTCCAAAATTTTCATAATTTTTGACCATCTTAACAATTATTGACCATTTTGACAGTATTGACAATTATTGACCATTTTGACAGTATTGACAATTATTGATCATTTTTGACAATTTTTCAAAAATTCTGACCATTTTTTCAAATTTTAACAATTATTGACCATTTTTGACAATTATATTGACCTATTTTGACAGTTTTGACAATTATTGATCATTTTTGACAATTTTTCGAAAATTCTGACCATTTTTTCAAATTTTAACAATTATTGACCATTTTTGACAATTATTAACCAATTTTGACAGTTTCGACAATTATTTATCGTTTTTGACAATTTTTCAAAAATTTTGACAATTTTTGACCATTTTTTCAAATTTTAACAATTATTGACCATTTTTGACAATTATTGACCAATTTTGACAGTTATTGATCATTTTTCAAAAATTTTGACCATTTTTTAAAATTTTAACAATTATTGACCATTTTTGACAATTATTGATCATTTTTGGAGATTTTTATGAAATTTTGACCAATTTTGACAGTTTTGACAATTATTGATCATTTTTGACAATTTTTCAAAAATTTTGATCATTTTTTCGAATTTTAACAATTATTGACCATTTTTGACAATTATTGACCATTTTCCAAAATTTTCATAATTTTTGACCATCTTAACAATTATTGAACATTTTTGACAGTTTCTGATAATTATTGACCATTTTTGACAACTTTCAAAATTTTTGACAATTATTGACAATTTTTGACCATTTTTTCAAATATTTAACAATTTTTAACAATTTTTAACAATTTTTAACAATTTTTAACAATTTTTAACAATTTTTAACAATTTTTAACAATTTTTAACAATTTTTTTATTACAATTACAGAACCTTTGACAGAAAACAAAACACAAAATTATCTAATGTAACTTAATAAATATACAAATAAAGAAGAGTGTTATAATGATTATCCCATTTAGAAAGCATTGTACTTTTTCGCACTCTTTTGGGTGTTATAATGAAACTTCTATTCTTTTTCGCACGCTTTAGACGTGTGTATGAAATGTAATTTCACGTATTTAGATGAGTTTGTAAATGTTTAATTTTAATGGTGGTCGTAGATAAAGTAGTTTTTTAACGCTAATTTTAAATATTTCCTCTAATGGCTCTGCAGATTGCACTCATCTGACATTTTACTTAGCGTTTTGAAATCATGACAAACATAAACATTCAAATCGACGCCATTTTTAGTCCATTTGCTTGATTGTAAAAAAAATATTGTAAGCAACACATGCATAAAGTGCCTTTTTTCACTCATGGAATTGACTCAACAGAGTGAGTTTTAAGTATGGAACGCCTCAATTATCTCGGAAACGGATAGCACGATTTTTATAGATTTCGGTGTGCAAGGATCTTGTGATATGGCCGATATTATGGTGGTATTTTCATTGTTCTCAGATCTTTCATTTTTTCTAAATAATAATTAACTTTATTTCTAAAATATATCACCCTGTATATTTTTTGCCTTTTGAAATACTTAAGAAATACTGAATAATTTTCCTGTAATGTTTCTCATATACCTAAAAGCAATAATTTCGGAGATAGCTAAATTTACATCTCCGACGAAGTTAAAATAATAGGTAACTACTGTCAGTAAATTAGTAAAAAAAGTTTAACGAAACTGGTTCAGGAAAAGATTTATCCAAATCAGGGCGCAGAAAGACTGCATCAACTGAAAACAAATGTTTAGATGTTTGTGTCCTGTTAGAAGACGATCGTCACTTGAGTACTAGACAAATATCCAGGGAACTTGATATTTCGCTAATGAAAATTTTACGTGAAAATAAATTTCATTCATATAAAATAAGATTAGTTCAAGAGTTGTCAGATGATGATTTCGATAGACGTGAAGTGTTTGCTGACATATTGATGGAAAAATATTACAATCAAAACGATCCAAATTTTTTAAGTATGTTATGTTTTGCGATGAGGCCACTTTTTTATTATTGGAAACGTAAATCGGCATAATTGTAAATACTGGTCACGTAACAATACTTGTTACTTCCATTGCATGTTGGGCATGTTTTCATTGCTCCTGTAAATCATATACAGGCTATTATTTGAATTCTGTCTCTCGTCCTCAATAGGCTAGTCCTACTACAATGGCTCCATAAGTGATGATTGGTTTCACTATGGCAGTGTACATCCAGCTCGGGATCCTTGGGTCACAACCCCAATTTTCCCCTGCCAGGTTCCTGCAAACCATTAAAGCCATTTTCGCTTTGTAATTAATCTCATTTACGTGATTTTTCCACAGGAGTTCACTGTCTAGAGCTAGACCTAGATATTTGACTTCTTGTCTCCATTCAACCTCGCTCCCATCAAGTTTAACGGTTTTGAAGTTGAATTTTCTTCTCTTAGTGAAGGCTACTAAGATGGTTTTGGCTTGTTAAAATTTACGCTATCGACACGTGTTTGAAAATAAACATCGGGGGTATAGAGTCCAAAAAAAGGTTATACTCTCAGATATTCAGACAGCACTGAAATCTTTAGTATGTCCCCTGATCAGATCTAGACTGATCTGGGACTGTCTTCAAAAACTCTTAACCCTGGCAAACCACAATAGGGTGACACTTAAGTGGGTACCAGGGAACAAGGGTATTGTAGGCAATGAAACGGCAGACACCCCAACAAAGCTAGGGTCTGAACCTCCATTCATTGGTCCTGAACCAGCATTTGGAATATCAAAAACTGCAGCACGTGACTGTACATCTCGGTGGATTCAAACTAAACATCAGACGTACTGGAGCCACGCGCCAAAGTAAGAACACATCAAACTCCTGGTCAAAACCTTCGGAGTCGCTGACTAACGAAATATTAAACCTCAGCAGGGGCCAGATAAGGAAAATGACGGGATTACTCGCCGGTCACTGTACCCTAAGGAAACTCCTGCATAAAATTGGCATATACAGATACATTCAAACACAAACGGAACATAGGGATTTAATGTATTGTCCGATCTAAATAGTCCACCAACAAAACATTTCTATAAGTTCACTTCAATGAATATCAAGTATTGATCTGGACAGCTGGATTCAGACCAATGTAAGAAACCCCGCCCATTCTCCTTCCAAAATTTGTTAGTTATGTGCGAACTGCGATTTAGTATTGAATAATTATTTGATGGGGGTAGTAAACGTCGCTACATATTGAAACAATATGCATACGTTTTATGTTGTTAAAATCGAAAATTAATTATTAAATTCTCTTTAACAATTAATGTTTCGAGATGAGATAATATGTTTTGATTTCTTTTGGCAATAACGGCTTTCAAAATAAAAATAAATTGAAAATAAAACAAAATAAGATTCTTTAAATTGTACTCTACCTACCGACTGCTGTTTACTGACTGCTAATTAAGGACCGCTCATAGTTGAGAATACGGAGTGGTGGGAATTGTACGATATGTTATAGGTGTCCAAATAAACGATTGTAATAATCGTGTTTTTAATCTGTTGAAGCTGGATGTTGGTCGACTAGTTCAAAAGCAGTTCTGATACAATGCTTAAAATCCCTATGTTCCCTTTGTGTTTGAATGTATCTGTACACTGATGAACATATCTGTCGGTTGTGCATGGAAGAAGAGGAAACATCTTCACATTTCATCTTCGAATGTGAAGCACTGTCTTATTGGAGATATAGACGCCTAGGACTAGAGCGCCCAAGGGAGAATTTCTCCAAGTGAAAAAACTGTTGAGCCTGATAAGGACTACTGGTCTCTTCACATAAACGGTACAACCAAGAACACAAAAAGTCTGAAGGCTAAGGTGCAGAGGACTTGAAGCCTCTGGCTGGTGGTGTCGAACTAATCAATCAATTACCAGTCAACTTTTTTCACAGCCTACTTAGTTGGAAAAAATGTCGTATGAAACAACAACAATCGAAATGGATATCGGATATTTTCAGATATACAGCTAAGATATCGGCTTATGGTCCACCCGGTAGGTGTGAATGCTGTAAATACAATAAAGATGTAACATCAAAATAATTTTTTGTGTTGTATAAAGACAAATTAAAAATCGGTAAAAGTAGAAAATCTTCAACCAAAGTAAAGATATAATAACTTGAAAACCTAAAAACAGCAGATACACTGATCACATCACGCAGAAAGTAGTCCTGCAAATAACGCTTTTCAGTATTCACCCCTGCTAAGTTATTGTGAGTGGAGTTGCAAGTAATAGATTCAATTTCGTTGGTGGTACAGAGTTCGTCGCGGTTGACCTTTCTTCGAAATGGAATGCTCGATGGCTACCCCCATAGCCGGTTCCATTTCTTTACAGGAGCGGATCTGAGCAGAATTCTGCTTTTGCAAAAAAATTTATAAAGTAAAATATAATATACACTGAACAACATTTTTCTAGTTTTCAATTGCTAACATTCCAATTAACGTATTATTGATTAATAATTGAATTCTCGAAAGTTTGTGTTTTTGCTGCCTGGAAGTGAGTTATGAATGAAAATGAGTGTAAAACATAAATTTTATGAAATAATGGACGAGATCGTGGCAAGGAAGAAAGATAGTAACTTTTATCTTGATAATGACAAATACGCAAAGTGTTTGGAGGAGGTAAAAACTGCAAAGAACGTTAAAAAGAAGAAAGCTGTTCATTACAGGCGTATTAAGCGCTATGATATTTTGACTATAGGTAGCGAAGAAAAGCTAATTGCGCCGATTGAAGAAGAGAATGGAGAAATTAAGAATTACGTTTGTTATGACGACTTATTCAACATTCTCGAAGAAACTTATGTTGCTATTGGACACGGTGGAAGGACAAGGATGATTAAGGAATGTAACCGCAAGTATAAAAACATAACAGTTGAAGCTATCATGACATTTTTGAAGCTATGAGAACCTTGTCAAAAGAAACCAAATACTTTGAAAAAGGGCATTGTCATCAAGCCTTTACTTCATATTGAAATGAACTCACGTTGTCAAGTAGATCTCTTAGACCTAAAAAACCAACCCTGATGGAAAAAACAAATTCATATCAATTTACCAAGACCATCTTACTAAATTTGTGATCCTTGGTACACTTCAAACTAAACGTACAGCAGAAGTTGCATACTATATCTTAGATATTTTCACTACTTTTGGAGCGCCAAACATCCTTCATTCCGATAATGGTCGTGAGTTTTGTACAAAATAATTGGAAGTTTATGCTCTATGTGGCCGGATGTGGAAATCGTACATGGAAAACCAATACATAGCCAGAGTCAAGGATCAGTAGAGCGTGCCAATCAAGAAATCGAGAATATGCTATAACGAGGGAATTAAATGCTCCCCGTATGAAGCAATGTTTGGTAGTCCAATTAAAATGGGCATCGCGACGTTGCTTCCTTAAAGATATGATTGGACTGTTAAGGTCTGAAGAAGATTTCGAGAATTTGTTGCATTTTCAAAAAAATACGGAACAAAATATTGACTTCGAAAATGCAATTGAACAGGACAAGGAAGACAACGTTGTTGAAAATGAGTCAGAAGAGGACATAAACATTGAAAATGTGAGGAACAAAACACAAGAAAACGTAACCGAAGAGATGATGGAGAGAGAAAAGGCAACTCAAGCTCAAGAAGATTCAATACCGAAAAAGATAGAATCTGTTCAGACAATAAGAAAAAAAGCAAAATTCAATTTGGAAAACCCAGCTAAAAAAAGGAGAGCCATATCGGCTGATAAATAATCAAATGTGAAAGTTGGCCAAAATGTAAGACTGAAAGTACCTGACATTGACAGAGCTAAAACTGACCCAAAAAGGATTTTTGCTGTTGTGGTAGATGTAAAGGACAATGGGTTTTACCAGCTGGGTACCAAAATTGGAGTACTAAAGCATCTTTACACACATAATCAATTTACGTCATGCTCTGAAAATTTTATAAAGATAAATGAAGTTGTTAAAGATAAAGAAGTGAGTCTTCGAGAAGTTGTCGGAAAATTGTCGTTGACTGGAGGACAAGGCTTCAAGAAATCCAACTGCCTCAAAAATGCTTGTCGAAGAAATGCGCTTGCAGGTCATCAGGATTACTTTGTAATTCCAAATGCCATAACAGCGCTCCGTGTTATAATAAATAATTTTTTACTACCTAACAATAAATGACAACTGATTAATCGTCTTGTCTTCAATTTGTTTATTAATAAATAAATATTAAATAATGGGAAAAAATACTGATTCACTTAGATTAGCTAAAGTAAGAGTTATGTTTGTGAGGAGATAATTTTATTTGTTTTAATTTTTACTATTCCATGATGATCCATAAAAATATGTAAGGTTTTGACTGATAGTTAAATGAAATGAATTAATAAGAAGTACTAATTGTTTTATTCCCAATAAAAACCAACAGTTACCAACCGTCACTAGTAAAACCTAGTATGTACTAAATACTAATAGTAAAAGCCCGAAAAAATCGTTCCTTTTTTATACATTCTTACATTTACCAACTCGTGTTGCTAAATCCTAAGATTTACTGGTAATACCTAAGATTAAACAATATTCGGGCTTTTACAGTAACATATAGATTAATAAAATTCTGGGTTTTTGCAGCAATAGTAACCCCGTTATTTTGTTCTATTTGGCTACAGGCGGTCCTGTAATGTGGTAGTTTACCCTATACGTCCCACTTTTGTCCCTGATCATCCATTTCCAACTCAAATGGCACGATCTACTTTGTTCCATTACCGAGTTGCCTTTATACCCGACTAGTTTGTCCGAACGTAAGATGTTATACAACTTATGGTCCTTCACTAATGCGTAGCCGTATGTGACCAGAGTCCTTCATTTGGTGGTTTTTGCGGCCTTAAATAGCGACAACTCTTCTAATTTGAATGAAAATTGGGTCCGGCATATATTGGAAACAGTTACTATAATTTATAGAGGAAACACTTGATGTACACTTAAATTTAATAGTATTGCCACCGAGCATTTATTCATTTACCTGGTCGAAAATTATTTTTCTTGCTTTACTACTCCAGAACGGATTCAGATTTCAGAGTCGCACTTCAGTTGGATGTTTGAATTTAGTAGGTAATTAATACGGTACCTAATAATAGTTTATTACACAATGTGCTTTTAATTATGGCTAGGACACTCAATGATTACGAGTGTCTTAATAGTCATCAAATGCTATACAATTTTTTCCATTCTCATACTTCGATATAAACCTGGTCATTGGTTGTATCTTCGTATCTCGCTATTTAAGCACTCTGAAAAATGATTGTTTGGTTCAAGCAAACGTGTTTGGTTGAAAATAATTTGTTTAGAATTAACAATTTTTAATAAATGCAAAAGAATTGAGTGTTCAGTTAAAAAATTCAAATATTGCAATTATTAAACTTGAAGAATATTTGTTTACGCTGAAAACGATTGGTTTGACTCAAACAATTTCATTTATTTAATAAAAATTTTCTAATAATAACAAATTTTGTTTAACTCAAAGCAATAAGTGTTCAATGAAGAAATTTGAACTGTTTAAATATAGATTATGAATTGTTTGAAATTAATATTCACATTTATTTCTTCCAAATATGGCAATTATTAAATATAAAGAAGATATTTGTTAAAAATATATATATTGTAATGTTTTATTTGTTTTTTTATTATTTAATTTTTAAATTTGAATTTTTATTACAATTTTTAAAATTTTTATACTTGCCCTTTTTCCAGCTAGCTCATATGAAAATCGGGAACAAGAAAACTCTGACTCTCTTCGAGTTCTGGCGATAGTAAATTATCTACTGAGTTTATTCACAGATATATGTGACTTGAATCAATTCCTATTTTTTTTTAATTTATTAAGATTGTTTCTGAACTTTTTATAAATTAAATCTTCCAATATATTATTTAAATAAATGTGTATTAATAAAATTTTGTGACGCCTATGGACAAACCTTTCTTATTATTTTAAAATCACCCTGAAATAGAAAGCAGATGTCTCTGCCGTGTATGTTGAGTGTGGAGAGTTGCAAACAGTTCAGTTTACAGCAAATGAATATTGGCACAGATATAATAAAAATTGTTGTTTATACCTAATAAAATGGAAATCAATTCAACAAAACAGTTTAATAATAATAATTGTGATTGCCTTTATATGATGTTTACATAAATATCATTCAAATTTAACTAATACTACAAAAAATCGAGACAATTACACACATACAGTTACTTAACCTATAATTCAATGAAGAAAAATTTTAAATCTAAGGTGAGCTCTTGTTTAAGTTTTATCGGAGCTAACTGTTAATTATTTATGAAATTTATTTTAGATATACGTCAGATATATTTAGAATGCATATGCTTTTTGTAAAATATTAATTGGTACCAATGAATATAACTAACTTTTTTTGAAATTAATTTGTCAAACTGCTTGGACAAGGAATTGCAAATTTGATGATGTAGACGGGATTGAACAGGAAGATTGAGGATTCTGATCCTCCTGGAACGCTGGACCAACTTCTTTATAGCTAACAGGTATGTTTTAACTTTTATATTATTTCTTACTGTTTTACTAAACCTTTCTTGGTCTTTTTAAACTTTCTAACCAATTTCTTTAGTTTTAATATCAATTTTTACTTTTTAAATCTAAATTTCTTTACTTCTCCCTTTCGAATTTCACTCTACCCTTTTGTTTTCTAAATCAACAACCTCCGTTGCTATGTCATATTTCCAAAGCACTTGATTTTTTCTTTATAATTGCAAAATTTCATAATTTCTTGTTTATTGTCTATTATTGTCTATAATATTTATCCTTTCACTATTGTAATTCTTTCTACCCTGTATATCACTAGTAACTTCACTTATTTAACCCTTTAAATTGTCCTTTTTTAATAAAAATCCTTGAAAATATGAGTACCTCTTAAATATCTAATATACAATTTTCTACTATCAATAATTTTATTTGAATTCATGTAAACTCATAATAAATGTCCAATAAATCTTTCCTATTACATATTTTATATAAACTAATTTCATTTAATAAACGTTTTAAAATTTTATTATACTCCTCCAATCACAACACATCATTCCTTATTTCCTTAACAACCATTTCTGATATTATTATTCTTTGATTCTGTCTGTCCGTTCTCTCTTCCCCAAAGCATAAAATTTCTTGACAGTGACATTCAATTATAATTTAGGTTAAAATTCTGCCAAAATATAATTTCTATTGATTATTAAATATTATGTATACTAATGATTTTTATTTCAGGTGTAGGTAATACATATCTGGTATGAAAAACAAGCTTTTCTTATTCAAAATACTCTAAATGAAGAATTATGAATTTAATTTGATTGTTACTTGATATGATTATGCGAAAAACATTATATTTTGTTTAACTCAAGGTAAGTCTTTCTGTTTTATTATAATCCTTTTTATAACAAGAAATAGAGCTGATTCAAGTCTCATAATCATTGACTGACACTTTTCAACTATTTTCTTTCCCAAATTTCATATTTTTACTATTAAAGTGGTTTTAATTGTTCAATATCATTTCAATATATATATATATGTGTGTTTAAATGAAAATATACAATTCTTATAGATAATAAATCATTTCTTTGAAAATATAGATGCCATAATGTTATTCTACATTGTTGCATATAATTGCGGTGCTGTAAACATGGAACTTGAAACGTGGAAAAACCTCACCCCTCTCATTCTGTCCTAGTAGAAGCTGGACTAAACAGTAGGAGCATACGATTGTTAAGCCGTTAAAAATTCAATTTCTTTTAGTGTGTTTTGTATGGATTGTGTTTGGTGTTATAGTTTGAAAGTGAACATTTACTGCCAAGTGATGGATTTACTGGATGTGTGGGAATTGTCCCACCTAAGGGAGTGTTTTGCAGGTACAGTCCTCAGAAGCAAACAAGAGCCCCGGAAAATATGCGAACTAAAACAAAGGTCATCGCAACTAGCCAATCAGGAGCCAATGTTAACGATTGTACATTAGTAATTGTTAACATAATCGAAATAATATGACCGAGTGATTTCATCAATATACATCAATTTTAGTGTCTGTATCAGCGTTGTCAATGTAAGGATAATTATCCGATTTTTAGACAATTTCGCTAACCGAATAGTTTTTCCAGTGTTTTGCAGAAAGAACAATATATAAAACAGCTATTGTTTTTGGGGATTTTCAATATTGACTAGGGTCGCAGATTTTTATTTAGACAACACTGTGACCTTTTGGTAATTTTGACAAATTCTGATAATTTGAATTGTAAGTTCGGATAATATTTATTTTTACATCGGCAACACTGGATTGCATTCTATTTTCTATTTGATATTTATTGATGTCGGCTGTTATTTTATACGTTATTATTTGCTTCATAAATTACAGGACAATCAGTCTTTATTAAGACTAATTTGATCATTAACTTAACATAGTAAGGTAAGTACTATAATTATAATTAATAAACATAACCTAGAACAACACACAAAAACCAGTCATTTAATATTCATCAGGCCTATTAATGTTTGTTTTTCTTTCAGTTCAATTTTCCCCAACAAAATGTACCCAAAATCAAGGAAAACAATCCACAGTGAAGCTCGCAATCTTATTAAAAACGTTGTGGAATTTTTTGATAGACAGAAAGCTGCTGGTGTGTGGTCATTCCCTTTGAAAAAAGCCACAGAATTAGCTGCAGCAGCAACAGGAAAATCAGTTACCTCCATAAAACGTATCAGAAAGGAGAAATCACTGTTGCAAGAAGGTGTTTTACTGGGGTCTCCTTCAAAAAAACAAAAAAGTGGTGGTACCAACAAAACACAATTGGATGATTGTGACTTGGGTATGTTGAAAAGAACCGTACATGAATGCTATACGGTTGATAAACAAGTTCCAACAATGAATATTTTGGTATATAAAATGAAAAATAAAGTAGACCTTAAGAAAGCAGTTAAAAAATATTGGATTTCAGTATAAAAAATGCCACAATAAAAGAAAATTGTTGATGGAACGTAATGATATTGTAGCTTGGCGGGCTCGTTATTTAAGAAGGTTGAGGGATAATGATGCTCTGGGTCACAACAAGAAGCCAATAACTTATTTGGATGAAACTTATATCCATCCATCATATGGTGTTAGTAAATGCTGGCAATCGGAAGATGAACCTGGTGTGTATACATCCAACAGAGCTGGTCAACGGTACATAATAGTACACGCTGGTGGACGTTATGGGTTTGTGAAGAATGGACTACTAATTTTCAAGTCAAAAAGCAAATCAGGAGATTATCACGATGACATGAACCATACAAATTTCATGAACTGGTTAGAAACACAACTAATACCAAACTTACCTCCTAATGGTTTTGTGATTATGGACAATGCCCCTTACAACAGTGTTCAAATTAATAAGCCACCAACCCAATCAACTCGGAAGCATATTATTAGAGAATGGCTTGAAGCAAATGGCATCTCAACAACAAATGATATGCTTAAAGCAGAACTTCTGGATCTCGTCAAACGTTTCAACTATTCTAAAACATTCTATGTGGATGAGTTGTTGAAAAAACATGGACATACTGTGGTACGGTTGCCGCCATATCACTGCGACCTCAATCCGATTGAGCTAATATGGAGTAGCGTAAAACATAAAGTGGCAATGAAAAATGTTTCTCAAAGTGCTGCTCAAATAGAACAATTAGTTCGAGCAGCCTTTGATGAAGTTGGTTCTTCGGAATGGAAGAAACACTGCGACCATGTGGACCATATAGCTGAGGAAATATGGAGGAATGATAGACTATTAGATGATGTGGTGGAAAATATGTGTTTCACTGTCAACACTGGTTCATCAGATGAAAGTGGGAGTGATGAATATGAAAGTAAGAGTGATGAATATGAAAGTGGGAGTGATGACTGATGAATAATAAAGTGAATAACATTTTTGTAAATTACAGTGTTTTATTTTGTTCATCTTTAATATCTTGTGCATAACACATAAATTCATTACATGAACATATCATATAAGGCATTCATGGTTCATTATTAGCTAAATAAATAATTTTAATGTAATACATGTTGAATTTTGCTTGCAATCTAATGTCTTTTCAAATATAATGTATAATACATTCAATTAATGAAGTCTTCTACAATTTTTTTCAATTGGAACCCCTGTATTAATATTTGATTAAAAGTTTGTATTAAATTAAAAAAATGATAAATTGTTTTATTTGTGAACCCAACTGAATAAGTAATATATAATTTAAAAAAAATATAACTAGGTTTTACACATCAATTTTGTGATTAATTTCATTTTTTTGGACTTAACTTAGAATGTAATTTGTTACATATGCTAATGAAATATCTACCTTTTTATTTTAGTAATTGGTTCTTTTGTAATGTCAAACTTAACAATGTTGTTGATTAAATAATAGTTTCTAATATCTAAGTGTTGTGTTTGAATAAAGCAAATGAATTGAAGTAGAACAGCATTTAATATATTTATATATTTGACAAATCACACAAAATTATTGCCATACACCATACAGTCTTGTTTATAACAACCAAATATATAAGACTTAGCTAATTGGTAGTGGTGAAGTGTATATTCCAATTTTAACACTGTTATGCACTTTAACTTTCGGCTGTTGTTAAGAGAAATGAACACAGGAAAAAATGACAAATCTAAATATACGAAATTGGTCACATTATTAATTTAAATTAAACACAAAGTTAACAAATGGCTGAATTCGACGGTTCTACTCCAAAAGATCCTGATGTGTAAGCAGATAGATGTAGGAATAACCTATATAACCAGTTCATATTTTGTTGCTTCCAATACAAACGACCCTTTTTTACGACAATACTATAGTCATGAAATTTTAAAATATACATTTAGAAAAGATGGTAGTTTTATTTTTGGTCCAATACATATTTTTTTATCAATATTTCGGGTTAAATTTTTAGCAAGTTCGATTTTGTTTACATATCTTTTGACAGTTGACACTTATAGTATCGATATTTGGTCATCGATTCAAAATATCGATTGTTATGACAAGAATACAACTACAGCGACATGGACACGCCCACCCAGGGCTCTTGTTTGGTTCTGTTAACTGTATTTATAAATTTGTAATTTGAAAGGCAATCATAGTATTCCAGTAAAAAACCAATCGGATTAGTTGTCTATGGGTATAGATAAATCTTTAAATTCATCTCTGTATGTACTTTTTAAGTTTTGTGTATTTCGACACGTGTTTAAGTATAAATAGGTAGGTACCTATCCATCGTAATGAAAAGGTATAAAAATAACAATCAATAAGTAAATTTTATTTACAAAATTTGAATTAGGTATTTGCAGGCAGATAAATAGTTTAAAAGGCCCATTTTCTGATCATTATTCCTATTATTGCCAATAGGGAAACAGAAATATCTTGGACAAGTGCAAGTGAAATTTAAAAACTATTTCAGTATTTACACAGCTACCTACTGTCGAAAACATAGTTTATTATTAAACAACGTCACTACCTAATGCCCTACCATTTTCTTAATTAATTAATGAGGTATAGTAACTAAACATTTGGAGGGAAACACACAAATGACGCCAAACGAGCAAATGAATGTTTTTTCAAATGAAACTACAACAGGTTTATTTTAAACGAATAAACTTTCTCTCAAATCATTGAAGTTTTGATTCAAACAATGATTTGTTTGGATGAAACAAAGTAAATTTCCTTTTAAACAACCTATTACTTTGAAGTGGATTACCTTTTCAGTACCTAATCTAGCCTTTTTGAATTTGGTTTTAGAAACACTCTTTACTATGACTCATAATAAAAATAAATAATAAAAGGATTATTTGATTTACATCAATTAAACTAAAACTAAATTGAAAAACTATTTTACTGTAAGCTTAAAAAAATACATTATTCTATTTAAACTAGCATTTATTTGAAGCAAACCAATTATTTTTGAAAAGTGGGGCATGATTCTTTTTTTTAAGAAATCCATTGTTTGAACAAAACATCTCGAGTTTTGATGCAAGAAATTATTCAGGAATTTTAAACAAATGTATTTTTTGACTGAAACAAATCACAATTATAAAAAACGGATAGTCTGGATTTTAAATTAAAAATGTTTGATTTAAAATAGTAAACAACTCGAGTTTGCACAAACGAAATTATTTTGAAGTTTTAAAAAAATCCATTGTTTCATTTAAACTTGTAGTTGTTTAAAATAAACAACTCAAGTTTCAAAACAAGAGATGATCATAACGTTTTAAAGACATTAATTGTTTATATTAAAATATTAATTGTTGGAAGTAAACAACTTGAGTTTGGACTAAAGATATAATTTCCTTGAATTTATTCACTTGAATGTTTACATAACACTACAATTAGTTTGAATGCTACCAAACTCTTGTTTGAAATTTTAAACAAACCGAAATTTTAACTTAACACGTCTGTTTGGTTGACTCTATTCAAACTTCAGATTTGTTTATCTTAAATAAATTTTCTTTCATTCAAGAAAATCTTTTTCAGAGTGAGGTGTTAGTTATCAGTAGTAATAACCCAAAGACATTGATAATTGTTCGAAAAAATTTCATAACAGATTTCGAAAGCTTGTTGCTTGGAAACAGACCGACGCCGCAGGCGGAGGTCTGTTGCCAATAAGCAACAAGCTTGAGAAAGTTGTTATAAAATTTTTGAGCATTTATCAATGTTCGAGGGTTATTCGAATAGAAAATGTTTTGCTAATTATAGAAAAAAATACATAATATATTTGCTTTTATAATTTCATTAATGCTCTCGTCAGTATTATGACAAAATCGTGACATTTTGAAATATTAAATATTTGAAACGTCAAAATCGAAATAAATCAAAATGTATTCATGGAAACGTACCTAATAGAGTGAATCCAATGAAATCAGTTAATTTGAGGTCATTTGATTGAACACAACCAATCAGAACAACATTACACTGAAAACAGACCATGGGCTGTTTTCAGTGTAATGTTGTTCTGATTGGTTGTGTTCAATCAAATGATCTCAAATTAACTGATTTCATTGGAAATCTACTAGAGCAAAAAAATTTCAATCATACAAAATGCGAGAAGAATTACGCAGTTGTACTAGACAAGTACATAGCGATATCGATTGTTTCATATCGACGACTATTGGTTAAGCATATTCGAGCAAACGTCCAACCGTGCAAGCTTTAGCTGTTTAAATTTTCTTGTTATCTTTCGTGAAAACTTCCATCCAATGTTTTCTTCTGATATGCATGTTTAATAAAATGACATTAAAGAGACTAAATAAAGTAGATAGTATTTTCAATCACGACTCAAGAAAATCGGCTAATAATATTATTATTTTAATCAGGAAGTAAGTCAGTTATTTTGTACATTTATTTTGTTAGTATAATAAATAATAAACGACTTGAACCGACGCCACTGCCTATCATAATTCATTCGTCTGACGAACGGTTATCGGCCGGGCGGAGTCAAATATGAGTTTTTTGCGTTTTTCAACCAAACAGTGCCAAACAGTTTTATCATAAAAATGAAATCTACTAATATTACCTCGATTTTGTCATTTTCATTATACTTGCCGCTTAAATAATCAAAATTTCAAATTGTTTAACAATCTTTGGAACATTTTTTTGAAGCTTGCTTCTTATTGCACGACATAGGACTTTTAAGAAGGCTAGTGATCTCGTAAAACGTGTAACGTTATGAAAAAGGGTTCGTCACGCAACAATGTTGCCAGATTTCGGAATAATCCACTAATCCAATGAAATTTAAATTGAAGCTTGCTTCTTATTGCACGACATAGGTCTTTTGGGAAGGCTAGTCAAAAAGTGTCAAAAATTTGGAAAAATGGTCGATAATTGTCAAAAACTGTCAAAAATGGTCAATATTTGTAAAATTTTTGAAAAAATGGTCAATAATTGTGAAGATTTTTGAAAAATGGTTAAAATTTTTGAAAAATTATCAAAAATGGTCAATAATTGTCAAAAACGGTTAATAAATTTTAAAAATTGTCAAAATTTTTGAAAACTGGACAAAATTTTTAAAAATTGTCAAAAATGGTCAATAATTGTTAAAACTTGGAAAAATGGTCAAAATTTTTGAAAAATTGTAAAAAATGATCAGTAATTGTCAAAACTGTCAAAATTGGTAAATAATTGTCAAAAATGGTCAATAATTGTTAAAACTTTAAAAAATTGTCAAAAATTTTGAAAAAATGGTCAATAATTGTCAAAAATTTTGAAAAATGGTCAAAATTTTCGAAAAATTGTCAAAAATTGTCAAAATTTTTGAAAAATGGTCAATAATTGTTAAAAATGGTCAAAATTTTTGAAAAATTGTCAAAAATGGTCAATAATTGTCAAAGATTGTAAAAATTTTGAAAAAATGGTCAATAAAATATAAAATAAAACTTAGTAGAACGTACTGGGCCTAATGTAATAACCAACATCGCATTCTATTGCGCGTATTTTTATTGATGGTTTTCCCAACCTCGCATTCTATTGTGCATAAGAAGCAAGCTTCTGTCGGCGATCCGACGACCGCTCACCTTTTTTTTAAATCTACTTTTATCATGTTATAGGGCATAAGATTTCCTACAATTTTAATGTCAACAATTTTTTTGTACGAGCAAAACTGGAAGATATATCAGCGTAAAATACTCCAATTTCGAGTGCTCCACGTTGTGCTTGCAAGCTGCGTTGCAAGCTCCAGCGGGATTTATTCGAGAACTTAGGAAAATGTTTAGGAATCCATATCGGAAAAATTATTTATTGTTGTCGTCCTTACTTCCCCGAACTAGAAAATAGGATAATGCAAATTTTAATAAATATTAACGCTAAATATTTTAAGCAATAACTAATTAACTTCAATTACCGACTAATCCCGAGTAAGAATCCATCTAGCATTTAAATACTCGATGAAAGTTTCTACTTATTCAGATTAAAAGATAAATGGAATGGTTAACAAATCCTGTGAAGTATTAATTATCAAGGACTTACAACTTTTTCTATCTTTTAGTCAGAATTAATGGTTGTTTAAACAAAGAATTCCTAATCTGCATTTTACAATTCATCATGTAGTCTTCAAACGGGTCCTATAAACATTTCTGCAGGTGCACTCTATTAAAATTTCAAGATAATCACTCTTTGTCTGACAAGAGTGAATGCAGAAACCCGGAACATTTATACATTTACAACAGATTTAATCAAGCTAAGTGCCTCTGACATTTTCCGTTCACTAGTAACGACAACGGTACTGTGGGATTCACGATATTTCAGATTTGTTTTTTGAATTTTTTTTTGAGAATAAATACTCTCCCTCGTACAGCAGTGGCAGGGCACTTAACTCGGATGGAGATTATTTTAGTCCTTGTTTATACCTAATCTTTATAAATAATAAATTAAATTGATATAATCAAATAAATGAATGATGTTTGAAGTATAAAAATAGTACACAAAAAAGTATTTGTTGTTAATAGATCTTAACTGATAATTACGTTCAATTGCGTTTGTCTCAAAATATCTTCATTTATTATTATAATTACATTATGTCTGGAAAAGTTGGCAGCATATGGGAAACTTTTTCATTGTTAACGTTACGCATAAAATTATTCCTTATAAAAAGTTCAGCGTGGTCCCGAACGTAAAACGCAAACATCAGATGTGAAATTTTTCCATTCGTATTCGTATTCTTGTTTTACTTAAAGGCCACCCACCATCAACGGTAAGTTTGTCGACCACTCACTTTTATGTGATTATATTCTGAATACTGGCTCAATATCATTCACTTACGTTTATTTCCATTTCAGGCTTTCAATTTCATCTTTCACTTTCAATTTCATCTAATCTTTTAACTTTCCACTTCCAACTTTCAACTTCATTTCAATTTTCACTCTTCTGACATCTCACGTCGTTGAAGTCTATTCAAGATCCACCTTCTCATTTGGCCACCCCATATCGGCTTGAGGGTGATCGAAACCTTCTAAGAACCTGTGTGGACCTCTGAATCATCCTAGAACGATTGTTACCCCGATGTACACGTGCGAGGACTATACTTTTGGAATTCAACCCCTACACGTCCTAACCTTTCGCAAGTGGTTATCCCAGGTAACATAGTTTAAGTAAATCCCTAGGACTTCTCTCCGACAACTTCGTATTCTACCAAGAATACATTTATAAGGTTTATTAATTGTACATTCATACCTTTTTATATATTTACCTTCAGTAATCATTGTATATACGATATATTAATTCTAAGTAACTCATAAATACTCTGAGTCCTAGGTATGCATACTTTGGGTGATTTTCAATAAATTCATATATATTATAATCATATCCATCTAAACTTTTCTTAAATTTGCACGTCACAAACCTGAGAATTAGATAGTTGGGGAAGTGGCAATCCGTCTGTTTAATATTTAATGAAGCCGTAGATGAAAGAAGAGTAGAAATGGTTGAAAGTGAAGAAGCTGTAAGTAAAATAATACGACTTGGAAATAACTCTTGATGAACCTAAACTACTAGTGGATACGAGATATACGCAGACATACTTGGCGGTAGCCAGCACAGAAGACCGTACAAAATTAAATTATACCATGTAATAGGTAAAGTACGACCAGAGATCTAAGAAGGTCATAAATCACCCATCACTTGATTTATCAGAAGACGGTCGAGACTAGGCCGAGTTGTACCTACCCTAGCCATTAAATTTTGTTTTGTAATGATATTGGGTTGAGATAATTATTATGAAAAATCGCTTGAATATAATTGAGAATTGTTTATGTATATATAATATATGATATATAACACAAAAACATTTATAAACATCACGATTATGAATGTCATCATAGTTCAGAAAGTTTATAACATTCAAGTTGTTTAGAATTCAATTCAATATACACACACTTGTGAAGTTTTTGTTTTTTGCATATAAGTATAAGTTTATAAGTTAAAGGTAGTTATAAACAAAATAACTCACGAAGATCAGTTTCAATTTCACTATCGTTATCCAAATTGATAATAAACTTTTCTTTGGGAATTTGGGAATACTTAAATGACTCTTTCACCCTTTTAATATGGGAAACACTCTTGGCCCAGCTGCTATCAGGAGTGTTTGCAGTTCCTGTTTGAATAAGTCGAACTTGAAAAAGGAGAGGTATTATTTCTTCGAACTGTTGCTGTTGCCATATACAGATACATTAAAACACAAACGGAACATAGGGATTTGATGTATTGTCCGATCTAAATAGTCCACCAACAAAACATTTCTATAAGTTCACTTCAATGAATATCAAGTATTGATCTGAACAGCTGGATTCAGAACCAATGTGAGAAACCCCGCCCCTTCTCCTTCCAAAATTTGTTAGTTATGTGCGAGGTGTGCGAACTGCGATTTACAATTGAATAATTATTTGATGGGGGTAGTAAACGTGGCTACATATTGAAACAATATGCTTACGTTTTATGTTGTTTTATGTTGTTGAAAATTAATTGTTAAATTCTCTTTAACAATTAATGTTAAGATAATATGTTCTGATTTTTTTTGGCAAAATAAAAACAAATCGTAAATAAACAAAATAAGATTCTTTGAATTGTACTCTACCTACCGACTGATGTTTACTGACTGTCTGACGCTAATTAAGGACCGCCCACAGTTGAGAATACGGAGTTATAGTTGTCCAAATAAACGATTGTAATAATCGTGTTTTTAATCTGTTGAAGCTGGATGTTGTCGACTAGTTCAAAATCAGTTCTGATACAATGCTTAAAATCCCTATGTTCCGTTTGTGTTTGAATGTATCTGTATGTTCAATTGGGTTGAACATACAGTGATAAGGAGGAAGTCTAAGCACTGCATGTCTCAAGCTTTCAGCCAATGAATCACAAAAATATTTCTTCGTTATCAAATAACTGTGTAAAAATTCTAGTAACTGTTTTTTTGTTTACTTTTCCTCATAGTATGTATACATGTATTATATTAGACATTATATACTTTAACAGGTCTCTGATCGATAGCCTGAACATACTCTGATCATTTGCATCGCTGATGTCGAAACAGGTATATAATAGTAATTATGCGCCAATGTAGAAAAGTGAGGTATTATTGTCGAGGTCGAAGATTCGCTTCTCGGTCTTTAATGGATCCAAGACATTAGTACACTTTTCTACCGTGGCTCATATAGCATTTTTTCACTACTTCACTACTGGCATTTTATTTTCAATTTATAATGTTGGCTAGATTTTGGACGGGTCACCAGTCACTCCCGTTTCACATGACATGACAGCTATGCACAACGAAGGCAACCGATAACACATTTATCCAATAATTTTTGTTTTGATTTGATATTTTTTTTGTAAAAATCGCTATGAAAACTGCATGGATAAGTCAATTGATTTTAATTTTAGGTAGGTGGATATGACCATTAAATAAGTAAGGAAAAATATTTTTTCATTTTGTATTTGCGTCAGTAAACCTCACATTCTGTCAAATGGATTGAGATTTAGTTCTAATCAAGTAGGCTCTGTATTTTTCTACCTGGGTTAATAATGAACAACTTTACTACCTCAATAAAAGTCAATAAAGTTAGGTTTAGAGGCTAGTAGTGAAAAAACAGTTTTATTATAGTGATATTGAACTTTGTATCCATATATTTCATCACCAATATTTAATTATATATTCGCAATTATGCAAAACAGAAATCAAAAAGCAAATGGTGCTCCAAATAATTATATTTTTTTCAGTACACTCACTCGTTATAATATATTACGAATAGGTAAGATGTCCGTTTGTCAGTTACGCCTCTGGTGGTTTAAAGTCAGAAACTTAGTGGCAAATATACTTAGTTGTAATTTATTTGATAGAAACTTAGTATACAATCATACTTGGCGTGTTTCTCTGCGAATTATAATTTCATGAGAAACATTTTTAAGCTGGTTCGACAAGAATAATTTGTATTTCAGTTTCCACGGATCATTTCTACTCATATTAGAAAAAATATAAATGTTTATTATTAGATATTTCTTTTCCAATTGAGGTTGGTATTAAATAGATTTCTTTGCACGATAAGACAAATCCAAATGTTCTTAATCATTAATTTCATAATCATATAATATATAATTATAAATTAAATGGTTTACGGTGAACCGGTGTGAAGTAAGCAGCTAATCATACTGATGATCAAAAGAACAGTAAGATTATTGTATTAACAGACAGAGCTATTAAACTGACTTCTCCAGAATACCGTTCTGAAACCATTACAAATGTGAAAAACACCTTTAAATAAATAACAACTACCTTCCTAATAAGCAATATAGAACGAATTTTTAATTAACGCACAAACTGAATTAAATCAAAACAATGCCATATAGGTATAAATGAACTCGGAAAAACTGAAATTTATATTATCTAAACATAACATTAACTTGTGTCATAAAGCTCAGAATACTTTATCACCATTATTTACTAAACTCAAAAGTCCAATTAAAACCAATTAGAAATCCAATGTTATATATATTCTGTACCATGTTTAAACTGTCCAAAAATATATACAGGGTGATTGATTAGTGTGATAAAGGCACTAGTTCACATAAGCCAGTCAATGAATTAAATAATTCAACAAATCTACTAAAAACTGCATCAAAATACAATCTCCAAACTTTAAAGATGCTCTCCAGCTCATCTAAACTTTCACGTCCCTTAAGGGAAACTCCAATCAAACTATCCAAGTCAGATTTCCCGATACTTCAGAATTTAGCCTTGAACAAATGCATACATAAGCTACATCACTCGAACTACTTCTCCAAAATCAACACAAGCAAATATCCATCCTAGCGATTTGACGAATTGAAAATTTTTTTAAGCAAATTAAATTTCCAACAAGTTTGGTTTTAAAACAAGTCATTTTTAAATAACTTTAAAAACTCTAAAAACAATGAGCACTTTTGTTGAGCTTCCAATCCCGAGTAAATCTCATTCTGAAACAATCCGATAGCATCGAATACGGCTGAGATAGAGATATTTGAAAAAAAATCATTAAAGTTCACGTTTAATTCAAATGAGAAATATTTTCACGCGTTGGGAGAGAACTTGGAGTAAATATTAAAAGCTTAGACTTTCAGGAATTTTTTTTCTAACATTTTCAACAAGATTTTGAGTTGGGAGTGAAAATAAATAAATAGGTCCTAAAAAAGCACCCTATATACCGATTTATGTATTGAAAATGGATCAATATTGTTCACATTTAAGCGGTCTTCAACATTAAGATGAGATGCACTTCAACTGATATTATTTAAAATTCTCATTTCGCAGTAGAAGAGGATGCCGGCAAAATTTTTAAAACAGTAATGGAATGGTTCAATTACATTAAAAAAAAACAAATACACGATTTTCTTATCCTATCAAACAAAATCTTCATAAACCTAAGAGTACCTTGATCACCATACATATCTTCTTTGATTTTCATTGTTTTTTTGGAATTAATTCGAAGCCCAAGGACCAATACCAACGAAATCACAATGGGACCTCCTTGGAACTATACTGGTAATTCCTTGATTACAGTTAGGTGAGTAACCTAACAATACCCCAATCACTATACATTTCCTATTGATTGTTTTCTTGGTGTATCTTCAAAGTCCAAGGTCCAATACCAAAAAAATTGAAATGAGACTACCTTGGAAGTATATAGTACGTACCTTATCCTAGTTAGGTACCTACCTTGTTTTGAAATTGTCATAAACTCCATTAACTATAGTAGATATACTATGGGGATTCGGGCACAGCAAGAGTGAAATGTGACGTCACCGCGGAGAGATCCATTAGAGTGATAAAAGAGAAAGTGGGGGAGCGGCGCGAGAGGGGAGCACATGACTTTTGACGTGACACGACGTTTGACGTGACACGACGATTGACGTGACACGACGATTGACGTGACACGTGAAGTTTAACGTATTGACACGTGACCTTTGACGTGTTGGCACGTGACGTTTGATACGTCACACTTTACAGCAGTTAAGCGACACCTGTACGTTATCATCGTAAGGCACCCCACTCGCACCGATCCCCCACCTCCCTCACTCTCTATCTTATCACTCTAAGGGGATCTCCCCGCGGTGACGTCACATTTCACTCTTGCTGCGCCCAGATCCCCAAAGTATATCTATTAACTATAAAGTTCCTATTTTATTTTGATTGTTTATTAGTGTATTTTTTGAGTCCAATGATTAATGCCAATGAAATTGTAATAGTGCCACCTTGGAGCTATGCTGATAGGTCGTTGATCATATTTAGATACCTATCGTGTTTTAGAATTTTCATGGACTTTACAATACGTTTTACCTTTCCTATTTGATTTTAATTGTTTTTTTTTTGGTGTATCTTCGATGTCCAATTACCATGAAATTAGAATGGGACCATATTGGAACTATACCGAATTTAATTCGAAATCATTTAAATTGGTCCATAAACAAAGAAGTTTGCCCAAACATATTTAAAAAGTATATAAACTTCGAATTGAGATCCTCCTTTTTTAGCGGTTGGTTAAAATTATATGAGTGTGCAGTTGGGCCAGATTTATGTCAAAATATTGTATCTATTGTAGCTTTAAATTTACATTCAACTTTCTTCAAGTTGGAATAATTGCACTGTTTCATAGAATTAATATTAACGTACGTTGAGACAACTATTTTTTCCAACAAATGTATCATTGTATCACATCTAACTATATCTACGTAATCTTGAAAAACGTAAAACATATTCGTTAGATTTAATGTTATATTGATTAAGAAATAAATATAAAAAAAGTAGTAAAAATAATTTACCGTTGAATATATAATAAAAACACCATAAATGTCACATAAGATTGTGTGCAAATTGGTCATTCATTTATTAAGCCCACCTATTTGTTTTTTATGAGTTTCCATTATTCATCCAAATAGGCTATGAATGTCAGTATAATCCTATTTCTAGTATAGAGGTCACTAATGATAGGAACAAGTCCAATTGTATTATATGGAGATATATCAGGATCATGCGATCAATGGAGGCAAGGAAGGTACTAGTTCCATTGAAATTACCGAAGTCAGTTTTTTTCACCCCTAAAATTGTTATAATTAACAGATAAAGGTGGGATTCCTATGTTATACTGTAACGTAGCCACGCAACCAAAACCGCTCGATCCACTTCATTCGATTGAAATATTCTGGTACAACTGTACTTTCACGATGAGTCATAGGAAAATGGATCATTTTTGAATTCTCTCGTATCTATTACACAAGACAAGGGACTGAAAATAGTTATTAAACATTATACCTACTTTACATCTAAATCTATTATTTTAACTTCGGCGGAGATAATGTTAATGTTGTTGAAGCAGAATGAAGAATACATCTAAGTAATTTACCATCCTGTATTTGAAATAAGTTAATGAGTGAGTTACGTAGTTAATATATAGAATATGTCAATTTGATTGAAATAAAATTATAATTAGACAAAGTCATTATTTTATTACGAAGGGAAGTTTTTTCTAGTTAGACGATCTGATAATATTAACATGGTAGCAGAGCGTACAGTGCCTAAATGGTAATGCTAGAATAAACAAGAAATTAAGTAAGAATAAAAATTAAAAAAGATTTTGTAACTGTCTCTGAAAGCTGTCATCTTCATAAAGTAATAAAACGCATTTTCAATTAAATCCAGAGTAAAATGGTGCAAATTGGATTACTTGAAGGTAAAGATAGCTGGACTACATGGAAATACAAGCTTTCTATTCTTCTGAGAAGTGTGAAAGGCGCGATGGACGTCCTTGAAGGTAGATTAACTTCACCGAAGTCGTTACCCCAAGAAGCAACACAAGAAGAAAAATGCAAGTATGAAAAAGATGTTACATTTTTCAATCAAACGGATAGTACTGTTTTATTAGTTCTTACAATAAATATGACTCAAAGCACATTAGAAAAAGTCATGAGATTTTCGACCGCCAGGGAAGTCTGGTTGGAGCTTCATCCTTTGTATGATGGTAGTGCAACAGATAAAACCTATGATATCTGTATGCAATTTTTTAGTTATATTAGACAATCAGATGACGATATTGCTACTCATACATCAAAACTTAAGAACCTTTGGAATAATTTGCAAAACGAAATTTTAAAAGATAAAGCAGTTGCTGAAAATTACTGTAAGTGCGACTTGCCAGATATTTTGCTTATTTGTAAAATATTAGAAACTTTACCACCTGAATATTTCTCATTCAAGTCTAGTTGGATTCTGGTATCAAATAAGGACAGAACAATAGATAACTTGACAAATCAGCTATGCTCTTATGAAAAAGCATTAACAAGCAAAAATGAGAGCAAGCAAGAAGTTTTATATACAGTGAATAAGAGCAAAGCACATAAATATGGTTATTATTGCAATTACTGTAAGCAAAAAGGTCATAAAGTGAAGCAATGCGATAAATGGAAAACCGATGGAAGACCTCCTAAGCCAGAGAATTCGAAAAAACGTACAAATTCTAAAGCGAAAGAAATTCAGATGTCATTAGTTGCTGTATCATCGAATGTTTTGAATTGCGAAGCAGATTTTAAAAATTGGTATGTTGATAACGGAGCGACTAATCACATAACACATCAACAAGATGTATTTCAATCGTATACACCATTTAACGAAGAGCAAACAATAACAACTGCTAATGGATATGCAGTTCCTGCATTAGGACAAGGTACCATCAAAATACAATCTTTTGTAAACGGAAAAAAAGAAAGAGTTTTCATTGACCAACGTATGGTATGTACCCAATATCAAGAAAAATCTTTTCTCAACTTTGTCTGCTATGGACAAACATCCAGAAAGTGAATTTATTTCCACCACTAAGTGCTGCTATTTTAAAATTTTTAACGAAACAATAATTGTTGGATCAAGATGTCAGTCTGGTGGACTATATAAATTGAAGATGCGGGCAACCAAACCTGAACATCTGAGTGTCAATATGGTTACTTCTAAAGAAAATATATTGCAACTCTACCACGAAAGGCTGGGTCATCAAAGTAAGAGACATGTTAAAAATGTAATTAAGCAAGAATTTAACATTGACGTGAAGCTGGATAGTGAATTATGTGAGGGCTGCGTCTATGGAAAGGCTTCTGTGAAAAAGTTTGGCATAAGAAAAAGAACAGAAACACCAGGAGAACTGATCCATTCAGATGTTTGTGGACCTTTTCAGATCTCAAAATCAGGTTTTAAATATTTTGTTTTATTTAAAGATGATTTTAGCAGATATCGATTTGTATATTTTTTAAAGCGAAAGTCAGAAGTAGCTGATAAATTAGATATAGTTTTAAAAGAAATGAAAGCTGCAGGATATGGTGTTAAAGAATTTTTGTCAGATCATGGTGGAGAATTTGATAATCATAAAGTAGCAAATATTTTAAACAAATATGGAATAAAACAAAGATTGGTGATGTCGTATACACCACAACAAAATGGCTGTTCAGAGCGTGATAACAGAACGATTATCGAATGTGCAAGATCTTTAATGCATGCAAGAGAAAGTATCTTTGATCAAACATTTTGGGCTGAATTAATAAACACAGCTACATATATCTTAAATAGATCTGGTATATCCAGTATTCCTGGCAAATCACCACATGAAATATGGTTTAACAAGAAGCCTGAACTTAAACATTTAAGAGTAATCGGTAGTACTTGTTATGCTCATGTTCCTAAAGTTTGCAGAAGAAAATTGGATAAGAAATCTATTAAAGGAATACTCGTTGGTTATGAAAATGATGATGGATACAGGATATGGTCAGAAGATCAGCATCGACTTATACTTTCACGAGATGTTATTTTTAATGAATTTGAAACTCTAGGTGTGGTACAAGAATCCAAACAATTTCCATGTTTGCAACCTACAATAGATGTCTTGGATCTTGTTCAAAATAATTGTGATACAGAAGAAATAGACATTGTTGATGTAAGTAGTGATGTTATGGAAGAAATGGATCTAGATTACCAAGCAGATGACCAATGTTATGAACCAGAAGAGAGTTTAGACGAAGATATAGAATTTAGAAGACAATTGAGAGAAAGATCAAACATTAAGAAACCGACACGCTTTGACGAGTTCGTTATGATGGTTGCTGCTGAAATAAACCACCCCAAAGAACCACTTAGTTACAAAGAAGCAATTGTTTGTTGTGAACAAAATAACTGGAGGCTGGCAATGGAGCATGAAATGCAGTCATTAAAAGAGAATTGTACATGGGTTTTGAAAAATTTACCTGAAAACAAAAAAGCAATTCCTTGTAAGTGGGTGTATAAACTCAAAACCAATCCAGATGGTTCAATTGATAAATACAAAGCTCGTCTGGTAGTGAAGGGTTATTCACAAAAAAAAGGAGAAGATTATGAACAAACGTTTAGTCCAGTAGCTAAAGGTGGTACGATAAGAGCCGTTATAAGTATAACTGCTAGTAAAAACATGTCACTCACACAATTCGATGTCTGTACTGCATTTCTTTACGGTACTCTAGACGAAGAAGTGTTCATGAAACAACCAGAAGGCTACGATGATGGTACTGGTATGGTTTGTCATCTTCAGAGAAGTTTATATGGGTTAAAGCAAGCACCAAGGTGCTGGAATAAGCGTTTTGGAAACTTTATAGATTCGCTTGGCTTTAAACGAAGTACTGCAGACCCATGTTTATTTATTAAGAATGAAGGAAAAGACATGTTGATATTAGTGCTGTATGTTGACGACGGTCTAATAGCATGTACGAATGAGATAATGAAGATGGATTTTTTGAAGAAACTTCAGGAGAAGTTTAAAATAACAGTTAAACCAGCTACATATTTCTTAGGTTTGGAAATAGAGAAAAATCAAGACGACTCAATAAGTGTTACCCAGTCAGCTTATACAAAAAAGGTGCTAGAACGTTTTGGCATGGAAAATAGCAAACCGGTCTCGACCCCGATTGTGAAAGAAGCCATCCAATTAGGGAAGGAAACTGGTGAAACGGAATCGAATACTTCTTTTCCATATCGCGAAGCAGTGGGTGCTCTTATGTACCTAATGACGGGTACACGTCCAGATATAGCTTATGCTGTTAGTGTTGTATCCAGAAAATTAGAAAATCCAAGTCAAAACGACTGTGTGAAAGTTAAGAGAATATTCCGCTATTTGAATGGTACAATAAATTATCGCTTAACTTATATGCAAAAGCCAGAAATACAACCTCAGTTAACAAGCTATAGTGATGCTGATCATGGAGGTGATATTACTACCGGAAGAACGACATCTGGGGTATTGTGTCTTTATGCTGGAGCAGCTGTATCTTGGTTCAGTCAGCGACAAACATCAGTAGCCATATCGACAACAGAGGCAGAAATAGTAGCTGCAAGTGACGCTGCACGAGAAATAGTCTGGTTAAAAAGAATATTTACGGAATTAACAGGCGTTAACTTGGTTCCGACACTACATGTGGACAATGAATCTGCCATAAGATTAACGCAGAATCCCGAGTTTCATCGTCGGACTAAACATATACATATTAGACATTTTTTTGTTAGAGAAATGGTGTTGGATGGATCACTTGAAGTAGTAAAGGTATCATCTGAAAATCAATTAGCCGATATTATGACGAAGCCACTGTTTTCTAACAGATTGAAAAAATTACTTTTTGGAATGGGGTTGGCAAATTACTCAATGAGGGAAGGTGTTGAAGCAGAATGAAGAATACATCTAAGTAATTTACCATCCTGTATTTGAAATAAGTTAATGAGTGAGTTACGTAGTTAATATATAGAATATGTCAATTTGATTGAAATAAAATTATAATTAGACAAATTCATTATTTTATTACGAAGGGAAGTTTTTTCTAGTTAGACGATCTGATAATATTAACCCCGAAATTATGGCATTTACGTATAGGGAACGTTACATGGTTACATGACAATTATACAGTATTTCTTAAGGATTCCAAAAGAAAAAAAATATTCAGGGTGATCCATTTGAAATAACAAAGTTCATTATTATGCCGGAAAAAGAAAAGATCTGACAACAATGTAAATAGGTACCACCACATCACAAGATCCTTGCACACCAAAATCTATGAAATTCGTGTTATCCGTTTCCGAGATAATTGAAGCGAGCCATACTTAAAACTCACTCAGTATATTTCATTACATCAGATCTAGGAATTTAAGCAAGCCTATAATCCGTTTTGGAGCTAGATCTGTAACCTGATCAGACTCTAAGTAGATCTATAGCCTGATGAGACTCTAAGTAGACCTGTTCTGTTCCAGGTATTTGAGGCGTTGGCGAACAATAACACTGCAATGGCAGATAATGTGTTCCACTGTCTCCTCTACATCCTCGAAGAATCTGCATATTCCACTATCCACTTTGCCCATCTTACAGAGATGGTATTTGCGTCAGCGGTATCCAGTGAGAGTCCCTGTGAATACTCTGAGATCAAATTTCTAGAGCTCTAAGAGTAATTTAGCGTAGAGAGCAGAGAGTTGTGATAACCTTTTTATCTTCCCCTTCCATTTTACGACTTCTCCCACTATGCGGTTTTTTAGGATAGTACAAAATGGTGCGAGTCCGATAAAAGGAGTAAAACTCCTTCTATTGCGAGTTAATTGTTGTGTTAAGTCAGTTACTTAAGGGATTGTTTGCAGTTATAGACTATTTTAGACTCGAAAGTTGTAGACTTCAGAGCCTTTGAAGCAGCCAGACTATCAGACGCAATATATATTCTGGTTGATTTGAGGTGTTTTTTCAATTACTCTTGAGCACAAAAATGTAATACTAATAATGCCAATCATTCATTCGTTCGTTTGGGTTGTGCTCAACAGCTTGAACTGAATATTTGTACCATTTCCCATATTATCTACTTCCATTCCAGAAGTTTCGTGTTTTCTGTATAGGCTACTAGTTTAACTGGGGGGATTTTGAGTAGTTGTAATTATCCTCTCCAGTGTTGTTAATGATGCCGCTTGGAATATTGTAGTACTGTTAATATTCTTGTATTAGGATCTATAACCCCTATTCCTACTTCTTAGTATGTTTTTAACCCATCAGTACAATAAGTGAGGGCCCCTCTCGTAATTGGAGCGGTTATTTTTTCTGTTAACTCACGCTCGTTGATAACAACGTCTAACGTGAGTTCGAAATCCTGTTTTGCAGACATAAAGTCCGTGGGCATTTTCATGGATTGTATATACAGATACATTTAAACACAAACGGAACATAGGGATTTAATGTATTGTCCGCTCTAAAAAGTCCACCAACAACACATTTCTATAAGTTCACTTCAATGAATATCAAGTGTTGATCTGGACAGCTGGATTCAGACCAATGTAAGAAACCCCGCCCATTCTCCTTCCAAAATTTGTTAGTTATGTGCGAACTGCGATTTAGTATTGAATAATTATTTGATGGGGGGTAGTAAACGTCGCTACATATTGAAACAATATGCTTACGTTTTATGTTGTTAAAATCAAAAATTAATTATTAATTCTCTTTAACAATTAATGTTTCGAGTTGAGATAATATGTTTTGATTTCTTTTGGCAATAACGGTTTTCAAATTAAAAATAAATTCATAAATAAAACAAAATAAGATTCTTTAAATTGTACTCTACCTACCGAATGCTGTTTACTGACTGCTAATTAAGGACCGCCCACAGTTGAGAATACGGAGTGGTGGGAATTGTACGATATGTTATAGGTGTCCAAATAAACGATTGTGGTAATCGTGTTTTCAATCTGTTGAAGCTGGATGTTGGTCGACTAGTTCAAAAGCAGTTCTGATGCAATGCTTAAAATCCCTATGTTCCGTTTGTGTTTGAATGTATCTGTATATGTATATTATAACAAAATAATCGAATTAAATTTAGGAACACATTACAATACGACGTGACAACATCTGCTGTGGAAATGTATGTGAACCTGCTTCAGATATTTTGTGGTGTACTCTTCTAGTGGTTAGCTCCAGTTAACGATAGGTGAAAAAACTCACTCCTACTGAATCCAGACGATAACACAACTTCTGAACATGACAAAGTGACCACTGTGAGTAATGAGTCATCTACTGCCTCCTGAAAATCAACTGAAAAAAATACAGAGCTGCAGATTTACAATACCGCAGAAAATATACATCGCTAGTAAAAGTGAAAAGGGATGTATGTGGAAAACTGCTCCACGATGTTTGCACGAATAAGCTTAATCAAAAATAAATGTTATTTCTGCAGAAAATAAAGGTTCGAAATAAGGAAGTAACGTTTTTTAAATAAAATTCAAATTTCGCGCCAGAATGATAGAATATTAATGGGGTCCATCTCTGACAGCACACCTTTGTAAATTATCCAGGTGCACCATTATCTTTCTTTTCAAAAAAGCCGTTTCGCTTGAAAAAAAATTTTGACCCATTTTGTTTCCATCATGTTTTCTTCAGCTGACATTCTTATTGGTTATTACCATGTTTTATCGTAATATGCGGGAAGTTTTCAACATAGATAATTGTGATATTCATTCTATTATTCAAATGTTTCATATGTATATCAAATAGATCTATACAGGGTGTATGTACCGTAAATTAGAAGCATGATAGATCGTTAAAAAAATATTGAAAATACCCTAATAAAACTTTTCTCTAACCTTTTTAGTTTGTGAGATACAGGCTGTTGAAGGATGACGAAGAAATACACATTTATTGCATATCTTCTCGGTGGATGAAAGTACAAATTTAAAATTTTTTGTAGGTTATTGTCTCTTCAAAACACATCAACAGTATTAATTCTGTCAAATTCGAATGAGCCAGTGGCGTGGTACGAGGGGTTCGTAAACTTTTATTGTACCATATTTTTGAAACACCCTGAACAGGAGCTGAAGACTTTTGTCTGCAATTCTTTATTGAATTTCCTACATAAAAGGTACTCTTTGTTGAACTCGATACAACACTCCATTTTCAAGATTTTTAACTTTTTATTGCAGTAAAACACTTTCTTATGTTGTAAATTTTTTTAAACAATAAATTTGGTCTGACGAAAACCCGCACGCCCTTAAATTTACAAATCATCAGCACAGGTTTAAAATTAACGTTTGGACTGGTATAATTGGGGACCAGTTTATCGGGCATTTTATCAATGTGGTTTATGCACGATGGGGCCTCGCCACATTTTACATTGCGGGCTAGGGAATTGCTAAATTAAAACTTTACGGGTAATGGATAGGAGTGTTGTATCGAGTTCAACTCGGAGTACCTTTTATGAGGGAAATTTAATAAGGAATTGCAGACAAAAGTCTCAAGCTCTAAATACAGGGTGTTTCAAAAATATGGTACAATAAATGTTTACGAACCCCTCGTACTACGCCACTGGCTCATTAGAATTTGACAGAATTGATACTGTTGATGTGTCTTGAAGAGACAATAACCTACACAAAATTTCAAATTTATACTTTCATCTCCCGAGAAGATATGCAATAAAATGTGTATTTCTTCTGCATCCTTCAACAGCCTGTATCTCACAAACTAAGAACGATAGAGTAAAGTTTTATTGGGGTATTTTCAATATTTTTAACTATCTATCGTGCCTCTAATTTACGGTACTCATTTACGGTACATAGTAGGTAAACAGTATAATAATAATCAAATACTCTATTGAAAAATAAAAATGGCGTCATAAATACTAGGTAAACAGAATCACACCCAATATAATTTATATAATATAAACAATTTTAAAGAAATTTTAGCGAGGTGAAAATGATTCAATCAACTGCATAAAATTTATATCAATTTTTGGTGTACTTAATACATAATATGACTTCCAGTTTTTTAAAATATTTATTTGGAACTCCACTTGCAGTAATAGCAAAAATAAAACAAATGTTGTTATTTATGCGGAATTAATTATCTATGTTAAAATGAAATAATGATAGAAATATAATGCGTCATATTAACAAGACGTTCAAGCGTCTAGTTTTTCTTTTGAAACTACACAATCATTGTCGACAAATGAAAATTAAACAATTCAAATTACGTTTATAAAGTGCTTATTCATGCAACTGAAGAAATGGTTCAGGAAGCTAGGGCAAAATCAAATTTTTCCGAGTTGGAATATTATATCCCTAATCAAAAACATATCACCTTCTGTCTTTCATCAGCTTTTTCGGGTCCTTTTCATTTTATCCCACAATATTTTTAATTGATCCTAAATGAAATAATATTCTCTAAAAAATATATATCACATAAAACCATTACTGAACCTCAAATATTTTTTTCTATTATTCCATCGTTATTATAATTAACTTTTAATTTGCTGCGACATTAAATTCAGCTACAATTTTTTCCATGTTTTTTTTTCTTCCCAATATTGTAGGTATCTTACTTTTTTTAAATTAAACTTTATAATTAATTAGTGGAATTAATTATAAACAGTTAGATCAATTTAAAAAAGTAATATGAGTAGATTCCACAAAGTAAGGGTCCAAACAGTAAATTCAATTGTAGGTATCTGTTGTTTTATTTTCAATTATAAGATGTTTCCCAATAATCTGCAGTAAAATTTCTTTATCCACAGATGTATATTTCACTGTCATTTTCAATTGTATATGTATGTGCATTCATAGTTTGTCGTGGCTAGAAAGAGAGTATGTAATGGATGTGTCTCCAATAGAAACGTTGGTAAACTAAAGGTGTGGAAAGGCCTCTGAATCGGTGGTGTTGCGGGTCACTTGGAGGATCATCGTAAGGGAATGAAACAACTTCTTCTAGCACTGGGATATGTTTGATTTATTTACTATAATACATTACACTACTTACTATTACTAATGATCTGCATAAGTACCTAGCCGTATAGCATACTTATACTCAATGGTTGATGATTACTGATCTCAGACTATTCAACTATATAGAATGATCTTCTTGAATTATTTTGAATCGACTTCTTTATCATAAATATTGAATGCATATTTATATTACCAGTCAAGTTCAAATAAAACAAATAAACATATTACTGTTTTGTCTTACTTCACGCTTTGAACTTGACTTTCTATTCAATAACCTTCTTAAGAGAGACATAATATTCCATCTCGGAAAAAATTGATGTTAAGTTGATTTTTCGACCTTACTTCCCAGGACTAAAATTTCGTAAAGACTAATACATATAACAAGCATTCATTAACTTCGTAACAAGAACAATGAAGTACGATTGCTTTGTCTTTTCCTTCATTATGGAAAACAAGGATAATCTTACAAAAGAACATAATACTTTGCCGCAGCGATTTTTATTACAATTTCGTCAAATTTTCTTTTGCGAAATCTGAGTTTCTCAGCTTTTAATTTAAAAAAGCCTAATGTCTCCGCCTGCAACCATTTTTAGAGAATATCTAACTGCGACTAGTTACAATCAAGTTCTATTGAAAATTAATTTTAATCTGTTGGAATAATGTATAAATGATTCGAATAAATTGAATGATCAGCTTAATGGAATTTAATAATAACTTACGGAATCCAGAATGAAGAAATTTCGAAAGAAATTTTAAGGAATCAAAGGATTGCAAACAAAAAATATAAATAGTTTTGCAATTGAAGACATACTACATTTTTACATTTTACAAATAGATATTAATAAGGTGAACTTCAACGAGGTCGTTGCTACTGACTGGAGTTCATTTGTTCATAGTGTATATTGCACAAATAATCATTTAATAAAAGGATACACCTGAAGTGACAATGGAATAAGTGTTTTTAATTAACAACAACCCCTAAACCATTACATGGATAAAATAATTTCAATTTATTATACTGAATTTAAATTGAAATTAATAGAAAATTTAATATGGAAAGCGAATGAGAAATTGGAATGAATGTTACTTCGCCAAACATAAAAGGAGCAGCTAAATTTATCGCCAAAAAATCGAAAAAATTATATATGAAAGCCTATAAATGCTACTTAAATGGGAGAAAAAAAATCCATTTATGAACAGCTAATTTAATAGTCGTGGACAAAATATAGTATTCTACTCACATATAATGGCTATTATTCACTTAGGTTCACCATCGGGAATAATAGACATCATTATATGTTTGTTGAATAATATACTATTAGAGCATAAGTTTCGTTTAACAAATTTTGCCACGAAAAAATAAACGCAACGTTACAAAATTGTGTCTGTTTACCAATAATACAAATGCAATCTCATCAACGGTTCGTATAAATGCATTTTTTTAAATATATTTTTGATATAAACAATTCTGAGTGTGTCGTATTTTCGTTTTGTCACTCGAAATTTTCAGCGCGAATGACATTTTTTCTTTGATTATAAATAACAAGTGGTATGTGTTACCTTATACTCAAATTTACTACAAAAACAGAATCCTTAGAGCTAAATCTATTTTGTAATAAAGACAATTTCATTTAGAATCGTAGAGGAAAAAGGTCAAACAATGTGAGCAAAAGAAATAAGAAACAAAAAATATAACAAGAGAGAAAATAGTTGCAGGTCGCTGACAGACCCAATACGCTATTTGTAACTCGAATGATTCCTTAGGGGTTTCAGAAATACTAACAATGGTTGAAACTCAATAACGTAGGTTGACTTCATTTGGAAAGGGATAACAGGATTCATTTACGGATAACACTTCTCATCTAAATTATCAACAAGCACTGAAAACAATTAATATTTGAAAATAATTATTAAATAAATAACAAATTCCACAACAGAAATATAACATATATTACTTGACCGGTATCACAAATAACATTTGCATCGTCAGGAGTAAATTATAGAAATTAATATACATATACAAGTAACTAAGATAGGATGTAACCTAGGATATGACATATTAAGATATCAGATGGTAAGTATCCATTTATATGTTACCTAAATCTTTGATCTTCTCAAAGATCTTCAAATCAATTTCGAAAAATGCTGGAAGATCGTCTCCAAAGCCACAAACTCTCCAACCTCCTTTATCAGAGTCATCACCAGCTCTGAAAATCAACTTCACCAGGCTCTCTCCAAAGGTATTTTCCTTTAAGGCCTCAATCGCAGATGTGAAATCTCCAACTCAAATCAACTGCCACCCGTCCCGAAATATTGTACTCGTTGTACAAAATTAGGCCACTCCGTTACTGAATGTAAAGCCCGAACTGTGGAAGTCACGAACACAGATCCGACAAATGTGACAAGGCAAAAAAGCCTTGTTGCAGGAACTGTGGAGGCGACCACGCAACCTACGATCCCAAATGCCCAAAAAGGCAAACTTCCACCTCAAAATCCGCGGAAACAGCTCCCATTACACTTCCAAAACCACCTATGCCATTCGCCACTCGCGTGAGTCGATAGACCATTCAGTGTGGAACGAAGAGGACTTTTGTATGAAACCGATTGCAGCCTAAATTACGCGACTTAAAAATGGGTTCAATCCACGTTAAATGCTAGGAAAATAATCACTTACCTCGGAGGTCAATCGACTTCTATAAATACAGTAAAAGGCTCGAGGAGGAGTTTTATCACCTTTACTATGATGACTGGTAGTTGGCGACCTTATAGCGAAACACAAAAGAGAAGGATTTCATGCTCTGGGTTGATGATATCGTTATAGTGGTTAGAGGCAAACACGACGGTATTATTGCCGATCGCATGCAACGTGCCTCAAACCACTTGATGCTCAAAGGAAAGGCTATCAGCTAATCCTGACAAAACGACATTTATTTCATTCACTAACAGGAGGAGATACACCAACCGCGGCAATGGAAATAATTACTGGCGTGATCCCTCTGGACTTCATCAAAGAGGTTGCGTTATTGGCTGGTGTAAACCCCGAAGTAGGAGTGGGTCAATTGAGGCTAAGCCTATGGCGAGAAGCGCTTACTGCGCTACCTCTGCTGCAGGCGGCCAATGATGCAATTGAACCCAAGTTTGTGTTTAATAAACTCAACAAAATACAAATAAAACAGAACACAGAGTCTGATGCTGCAAATGCAATACGCATATATACAGACGGCTCAAAAACCAAAGAAGGCTCAGGATGTGGAATTTACTCCAGATCACTTAGCCTAAGAATTAAGTGTGGAATGGGAAAAAATGCTACACAAGAAATAACCAGAAAAGGAATTTCTGGCAAAAACATAACAATCTGCACCGACAGCAGACAAGCCCTATTAGCCTTGAACAGACAATGTGCATCAGGGCTAGTAATAGAGTGCCACCAAGAACAATATTATCTTGAGTTGGGTTAAAGGGCACGACAGGAGTAAAGGTGATCGCATTGCCGATTCTTCAGGCAGGGAAGCGGCTGGACTAAAAATTTTAGGACCCAGTGACACCTACGGCCTGACGACTTCCACAATTGCGGATCTAGCTAAGTGTTACACCCATACTCAATCCCTAAAGAGATGGGATGGAATCAAAGGATGCAATCTTGCCAGGATCACCTTGGGCGACCCTGGGAAGCTGGCGCCGAAGAAATATTTGGCGATCACCAGGACAAAACCTACGCTTAACAATAGGATTTCTGACTGGCTACTGTCAACTAAGGAAACACCTCCATGCTATGGGGCTAGTGGACACACCTCTATGCAGAATGTGTGAACAAGAAGATGAAACTGTCAGGCATGTCTTATGTGAGTGCCCGGAATTATTGTCAATAAGAGAGTGTGTGTTCGGTGAGTCTTGGCCTACACCTGCCGATATAAAGGAGATGTCTCCTAGTGACCTGTCCACCTTCCTAAAAAGGACAGGATGGACGATTACCTAGGAGGACAAATCCTCGGGAGGAGGTACAATGGGTCACATGTGGCCTAAGTGCTGTGGGCCTAAACTAACCCTCCCCACTCTACAGACAGAGGAGGAGATACAGTCTCCGAACACGAATAAACCTCCCTTTTTCAGAAAAGTTTGAGAATCTAAAGTCGTCCTTGACAAAAGTCTCGCGTGGAATGCACACCTCGCATATTTTACCTCAATCAACACTTCTGGAAAACACTCCAACAATATTCCTACCGGAACTATTAGTAATAAATTTTTGTGCTCAAGAACGTAACTTTGTTATGGGTGGTGTTAGGGCATAAAGGTAATGTCGGAAATGAAAGTGCTGATGGTTTCGCAGAAGAAAGAGCTTTTACTCCTTTTGTCGGATCCGAACCATTCTGTGCTATCCCAAAAAGCCGCATCGTGGAAGAAGTCCGAAAACGGCGAAAGGACCAGCATAATGTAGAAATACTCCAGACCAAGAACAGATAGAAATATTTAGATCTTCTGACCAAGTTGAAGACCTAGCTTCAAACCGGATAGTAGGCTTTATCAGAAGCCTAGATCTTTTGGATTAATTGTGATAAGGCCAGCCAGGCGCATCTACCTTTTTGTAATTTAATCCAATCTGCGCAACTCTAAAAACCCAGCTGCCAATATTACGTTCGTTTGTGCTTTCCGATAGCAGATATAGTTTGTGTTTCTGACAGCATTGAATTCGAAATTGATTTCTTAAATGAGAATATCTACAATAATTTCACCATATTTTTTCATTCGCTACTAGCAAAAACCTACACCTGTATGATGGTAATAATATATGAACATATATTAAAATGATTTTACTAGGTCATAACAATCGTAAAATGGAATAAAACCCCTTATTCCAGCTCTTATGACCCGCTTTAGTTGGGTTATCGACCAGACGTCAACCACTTTACACAAAGACCAACAACGAAGATGTAGCGTTTTGAAATATATTTTTATTTAGCGACGATGTTATCAGTTTGTATACAATTGGATGCAACTATTATTTCGGAATTGTATGTAAATGCTTGTAAAATCTTTTGTACAAGGTCCAATCGGGATAATGAATCTTTAGTTAGAGGCTTTGTTTTGTTATGTGTGTGCATAGATATTTATTACCCTATCTCGTGAATATATTTGGTGGTGAGTAATATCTCGGAGATAAAACATAATTAGTAGGAAGTAATAGTTAAATTATTTATTATCGTTAAAGAGCTTTGTTCGCTAGTGCTTAGATATGTTTTACATTGTTTTAAACATGCAGTTGTTTCATTAGTTTGAAATAGTATTTTTTCTACAAACATTAATAAAAGTGACGTTTTTTCGTACATAAAATATGTATTTGTTAAACAGTTTATGTACGAAAATCGAATAAAAAAACGTCACTTTTATTAATGATTGTAGAAAAATAACTATTACGTTATTTCGAAAAAAAAAATCTTTTAATGGATGTTTATTTATCGATTACACAATTCAGTAAAAATCGAAACAATACATGCAATAAGTTGTTTAACACGAAATATAGTAAAACATTGATTTACGAATGTCAAAGTTAGTTTTCTAGCAAAAAAAGTTTTCAAAAAAGTACCGTTTTTTATAAGGGTTGTGGATACTTCTATCTTGTATGCATGTATGTACAGGGCGGCACATTAGTGTGTGGAACTGCAATAACTCACTCAGGATGAAAAATACAAAGAAATGTTTCAAATATTTTGAGATATACTGGGTGTTCAGCCTAAGCGAGACTACATGAAGTTTACTTTTTTTTTAATAGGACACCCTTTATTTTTGTTTACCATCGAATTCAGCGTATATTGTTTTGTATAAGTTATATGCATAAAAGAACAGATTAAAAAAGTGAGATATGGAAGAGAGAGGGAAATGGGAGAGAAAGATGGGAGAGAGAGAAAGAAAGTGTATTGCGTGTGATTACAATCATTATTTTAAATTGTCAGAATCTAAGACGGATTCGGTAAGGTTCGCGACCCTCGGAATATTGTAAGACTTTTTTCTTATTGGACTATTTTTGACAATTTTTCAAAAATTTTGACCATTTTCCAAAAATTTTGACAATTTTCAACAATTATTGACCATTTTTGACAGTTTTTTTTAATTATTCACCATTGTTTCAAAATTTTAATAATTATTGACTATTTTTGACCATTTTTTAGAATATTTAAAAATTTTTGACCATTTTTTCAATTTTTAACAATTATTGAACATTTTTCAAAAATTTAAACTATTTTTCAAAATGTTTGACAATTATTGACCATTTTTTCAAAATTTTACAAATATTGACCATTTTTGACAGTTTTTGACAATTTTTGACAATTATTGACCATTTTGTCAAATTTTTGTCAATTTTTAACCATGTTTCAAAATTTTTGACCATTTTCCAAAAATTTTTACAATTCTCAACAATTATTGACCATTTTTGACAGTTTTTTTCAATTATTCACCATTTTTTCAAAATTTTAATAATTATTGACTATTTTTTAAAGTATTTAAAAATGTTTGACGGTTTTTTACCATTTTTGACAGTTTTTGACAATTATGGACCATTTTTTCAAAAATTTTGACAATTTTTGACCATTTTTCCAAAATTTTGACAATTTTTGACAATTATTGACCATTTTTTCAAAAATTTAGACAGTTTTTGACCATTTTTGACCATTTTTTCAATTTTTAAGAATTATTGACCATTTTTCAAAAATTTTAAGTATTTTTCAAAATGTTTGACAATTATTGACCATTTTTTCAAAAAATTTACAAATATTGACTATTTTTGACAGTTTTTGACAATTATTGACCATTTTTCCAAATTTTTGGCAATTTTTAACCATGTTTCAATTTTTGTTACAATTTTTCGAAAATTTTAACATATTTGGCAATTATTAACCATTTTTTCAAAATTTTGACAATTTTTGATAGTTTTTGACAATTATTGACCATTTTTGACAATTTTTCACACCTACAGGTGTGCGAGCTCAGTGCGGCAAGAGAGATTGCGCACAGACGCTTACGCATGGCATCGGGTTGCCCCATCTCACACACTACTACGTATGGACTTTGTATAGTACATAATATATACCATCATATAGCGTGGCGAGGCGTCGCCACGGCACAGTTTCACATCAAAAATCAAACCAGTCATTTTCTACCTTTAAAAACTGTAATAAAATAAATAAGGTATCTACAAAACTCAAAATAAACAAATTAAACAGAAATAACTAACAACAAATAAGAAAGAACTAAAAACGTTAGAAGACTATTTTATTAAATCTTCAAAATGACCACCATTTACTGCTATACAATAATGTATGCGATCTTCAAAAGGTTCACTAGCACGATGTAACATATCGACATCAGCAGTTCGGAAAACCTCTCTAATTCTAATCTTCATGTTTTCCTTAGTAGTCGCGGGTGTTTTGTAAACTTGTTCTTTGACGTAACCCCACAAAAAAAATCCATTTTTGTAAGTTCTTACAAAACGAATTACCCCAATTACTTCATCATTTACCTGCTCATATTCGGCGGCGAATGTGGTATAAGTAAATTTTATACCCATTTAGAATAAGACCATCCTTATTTATTATTAATAAATCGGTTGAAACAAAAAATTACCAACAAAAATGAACGTCGTAACTAATTTATTAGATGTCACGTTTTTGAAGTTACGTCAAATTTTGATTTCATGTTAATGTCATAACGCAAAATAAGATATAAAAATGCGATATTCTGATGAATCCAAAAAACGTATGCTTAATGTAGTAAACTATTTTCAAAACGATTTAGGATCTCGATTTAAGGCAATTCAAAAAGCGTCCGAAGCACTAAAAGTTCCAGAAAGCACATTATATAATCTTGAAAAACCAAACAGAGATACAGATTTCGAATTTAGAAGAAATATGTCTGCAAGCGTTTCCCGGAGCAAAACCCGAATTACAAAAAATACCCTGCATTGTTTGAGGGAAGTAATTTATAAAATGTATGCGCGAAAGGATAAAATCACAGTAGAAACTATTTTACGGCAATTTATCGAAGAGTCTCCAGAAACTAAGATTTCCAAAGGTTCGTTATATTTGGGAATTAAAAAAATGGGTTTTCATTTCAAAAAACAGGATGGAAGAAAACATTTATTGGAAATGCCTGCAGTCAGATTAAAAAGAATATTATTTTTGAACAAATACCATGCTGCTAGAAGCGAAAAGCTCTTTACACCTGTTTTTCTGGATGAGACATGGGTTTTTAGTAAAAGCGGGGACAGAAGAATGTGGCAAGATGGTACTAAACACAGTGATTTAAAAATAACTGGAAGTGGGACACGATATGTAATTGTTCATGCCGGTAATAAAAAAGGTTTTGTGGCAAATGCATCGCTTATTTTTAAATGCAATTAAAAAACAGGCGATTACCATGATAACATGAACACCGAAAATTTTGAAAATTGGTTTAAACAGCAACTAATTGTAAACTTGGAAGAACCATCGTTAATTATAATGGATAACGCAACTTATCACAGTCGCCTGGATGAAGAAATCCCAAGAAAAAGTTGGAGTAAAACACGCATGTTAGAATGGCTCAAAAAAAAGAATATTCCTTTTCCAGATCACATTTTAAAGGATGCTGTTTGAAATATAATTGAAAAGCAAGTTTTGCCAGAAAAAAATTATCATTTAGACAAATACGCTGCCGAGCATGGTCATTGTGTTCTCAGGCTACCGCCCTATCATTGCCATTTTAATGCCATCGAAATGGTATGGTCAGAAACTAAAAGGCATTATGACCAAGCTATTACGAAAACTGCAAGGTCACCTACTGAAGTCTTAAAAGTATGGAATGACGTTGTAAAAAATGTACCGGAGCAACACTGGCAGAATTACATAAATCATACAGAGAAAATTATTTCTGAAGCATGGGAAGTAGAAAACAAACTGGACCTACTAAACATCGAACCTATGGTGATCTCTGTATCCAATGAATCCGATGATGAACTATCACTTTCCGAAAGTTATTCTGATTTAGAAACTAATTAAACTTTGTCTTGAAGATCAAGTTGTAATTTTTTTTAAATCTAGAATTTGTACTTAATCGAACTCTGAATTGCCATATTTTTTTAAAAAAACTATGTATCTAGTTAATAAAACAATGTTTTTAAAATTAGTGCGCTTCTTTTATATTCTTTTATTATGTCAACATCTTTAGAATTTTATGAATTTCATAAAATTAATTTGTATTATTACAAACCGCCACTGATAATATGAAATTTCAAGTCTCTACGCCAATGCAAATAAGAAATATGTCAAGCATTTGACATGACAAAGGTCATAACCTAATTTTTTTCATGCGGGTTCAGATGGTTCAAGAAGCCGCATACGTTAAGTTACTAAAACGGCTGGTACCTCTAAATAGGTATTAATTTTACTAAAACATGACGAGGCACCAGTTCACTATAACCAACTGTTCAATGCACATTTAAATACTGAATTTCCCGGACGATGGATAGGTAGAGGAGGACCCATAAATGGCCACCTCGTTCACCAGAACTTACAAAAATGGATTTTTTTTGGTGGGGTTTCGTCAAAGTACAAGTATAAAAAACACCCGTGACTAATAAGGAAAACATGAAGAATAGAATTAGAGAGGTTTTCCGAACTACTGATGTCGATATGTTACATCGTGCTAGTAGAGCTTTTGAAGATCGCATACATTATTTTCTTCAAAACAAATAATTTTAGAGAGTACATGATGCTAAAAAATTTGGAATAACTGATATAAGGATTTATGGATATTGATTGGAGCCGTGGTTAGTGAAACCAATTAGGAAACCCAATAATGCAACTGGAGAAGCCTTTAACCGATTGTTCAAAAAGAAAGGGTGATAATTCAAAGGTGCTTTGGCCAACTTCAGGCAGCTTTAAACGCTCTGTTCACAACTTATAGAGTCTAAAACAGTTTGGAACTGCAAACAATCCCTAAGCAACTAGTTAGACACTACAAAGTAACTTTGTTACGGATGCAAGGGCATGAAGGAATTGTCGGGAATGAGATTGCTGGTGAGGTGGACTCGCAAAGAAAGGAGCTTGTACTCCTTTTATCGATCCGAACTATTTTGTAGTATCCTAAAACGCTGCATCGTAGAAGATGTCCGAAAATGGAAAAAGGAACTTGCAGCCTACTGGAGAAATAATCCAGGTCGGAAACAGTCAAAAAAGTAATCACGGAAATTCTCACTGGACACTGCTTACTTAGATACTATTCTTGTGAGATGACAAAGTGGACTGTGGTGCATGCAGATTCTGCAATGATGCAGATGAGACGGAGGAACACATTATCTGCAACTGCCAATGCCTTAAAAACCTGAAACAGGTCTACTTAGAGCCTGATTAGATTACAAAACGGATAATAGGATTTCTCAGAAGTCTAGATCTTTTGGAATGAAATATAAATATAGGGTATACACCTATCGACCCCCTTATAATTTGATCTATCTCAATCTGGAGCCGGCAGCTCGGTAGGCGCGAGGCACAAAAGAAGAGGAGCAGATATCGGGTCATAACGATAATTTCCCTACTGGTTAAATTTTTTTTCGCTGGGCTGATATATCAATTGAATGATTGCAATAGCGACTCTTTTTGTCGCATAATAAGAATCAATGAAATGAATTTGAATCAGCTCTATTTTTGTGGATATTTTTAAAAAATCCAGTCAGTTTTATAATAAGGAATATTACCAAAAAATGTATCCCTAATAATACGTCATTCAAAATGGTTATTTAAATTTCTATTATGTCTGAGTCATCAACTGTGGAATAAACGGTAAAAAATATATAAACCTACAAACTTGATAACTAGTGGCGTTTATTTTTGATAACGCAAAAAAATAAAAACATCATGAATTTTAATGTGGAAGATGATAAAAATGCTCGCCTAAAACGTAAATGCCGTGGCCTATTACACGTTATATTAATTGACGTCATGACAAGCACCTAGGGGAAAATTCCGTTTAAAAAAATGGATAATCCTTTAATTGTCAGAAAATCTTGCAGCATTTAAACAAATTTTTTTATTTCACGAAAAAAAACTTTAATGAACGAAAAATATTTGAAGCCACCAACTATGCAAATTGTACATAGAAGCTCGCTAAATGGATTAGTGAGAGTACAATTTAATGGAAAAAGTAAAAAGAAAAATTTTAACAGGGATTTATTGTCGATCCGTGGCAACGTCGGGTTGAAAATGACCTCTAACGTTAATCAACCTGGAGTGTGACCGACATAATGTGATTATTGGATCCAAAAATCTATTTCGGAATTTAAAAAAATGAAAATCAACAATAGTGGTCTAAAAATAAATCAACAATTTTGAAAATCCAAATTTTGTTTAGAGTTTCTATTAACTGTACTCTCTTCTACTTGAGGAAAATCATTACAATTCATGGTTTCTGCAATTGGTATAAACGTAGTCTGATGAAAATTGTACGGAAATTAACACTTCTAGCTTGAATTTTCAACTCTACACTATGTGGAAATTAACTAATTCAAAGCTTATCCGCCATCACACTCGAGTAAAGGGTGCCAAACATATCATAAATAATTTAAAAGATTCATCCTAATATTCGTGAACGCTGCTTAGAAATTACAATTTAATCTGATCCAATATTTAGCCAGAATAGATTAATTTTAATATGTTTAATTAAACTCGGTGATGAAAGTTGTGCAATGATAATAATGGTGAATACGACTTAGTGTAAATAAAATAAGTTACTGCAAGTTCTATAATATACAGCTTCAATTTTAGCTCCTTCTATTAGAAACAACTTTGACTATACAGAGTGTCCAGAAACTTTTTTACCAAACGCAAACTACAGGTACTAGATGTGATTTTATGTGCATTTCACCTAATTTAACTTTATTCAACAGTTGTCCCAAGAAAGAAAGCTAGCGCCCTCTGGAGATGACGCTGTTAAGTAATTTTTTAAGCATATCTAAAAAAAGGTATCTACTATCTTGGTACATTGTATAACACTGCCGTGATAAATTGTTTACTGCCAACCCGCAGCCGAACTTGGGTAAATATCCCTCTTCTATCCAGTAATCTCCTAGGTGTAGTACCCTAGGATTCTGAATTGCTGTGCAATTGACAAGTATGTGGATGGAGGTTTCTTCTTCCATGCCACAGAATCTACATTCTTCTTCCTCCACTATTTTGAGCTTTTTCAGGTGCCCATTCAGGCGACAATGTCCCGTTAGGATCCCTGTTAAAACTCTTAAAAGCACCTAGGTAAGAATATACTGAAAATTATCTATAATGGATTAAAGAACTATTTTTCAAATTTTTTTCAATTTTGTGTAATTTCTTTTATTCAAAACTTCATTTTGTTTTCACCAAATGTCATTGTCAATTTTGATTACCAATTTGATTCAAATTAGAACGTTGCATAGCAACAAACTTTTTCTGTTTAGGCAGTGAAAATACACCTTTTATGCCTGTCAAGTGTCATTAAAAAAGCCACTTTTATTGTCATTTGGAGAACATAACTACTGCTTTTTTGTATGTAAAAAGATTGAGTGTGACTTGTCAGGATTTCTCTTAGTGTAAGTAAGATTATAAATAGGTATTTGTTAGAATACACGAGGTTCCTTTTTAAACATAAACTTGAGAATACTACTTAAATTATAATATGTATTGTAATGTGTGTGTATGGGGAATGGGGTTTATTATTTTTATTTATTAAATTGATTATTGAATTTGTGATTTTATTGTATTGTATAGTTGGGCGCCAATATTTATTTTAAAATAAATATGAAGTATTGAATACAGTTAATGATCTTTTTATTTTTTTATATAATTCCACCTATTAAAATTTTATTAAATTTACCTGACGTTTCTTTCTCAGTACAACCCTGTAACTTACTCTGATAAATCACGAAACTACCTATCTCAGTCGGATTCGTTAGTTGTGTTTGGAGTCGACGCTCTACGCACTCTTATTAATTATCTCCAAAATGGCTGTTCAATAATAGACAAGTTGTTGAATTAAACGAAGAAATATCATATTTTTATTGAGAAACAAAATCTAATACAGTGGCAAATTATGTATGATGTATTACCATCCCTTCCACACTTGAAGAATAGTAAAAATAATTGTTAAATTCAAGAAATCAGTTTGCAAGTGAGGAGTGTTTACAAAAAACAATGTTTATCATATAAGTACAAAATCAATGATGAAAATTGCTTATCGACCAACAAGGTAAGTGGAAATTAATTTTAGTAAAGTATTTATTCATAAAGGAAAACTAGAAACTTGTTTAGTCTATAAGCAAAAAGAAAAAATAGATAGATGTTTACAATCTAATGGTAATACATAAAAATATAAATACTACAGTGAATAATGAATATGTCAAATCTTCTTTAATTTAAATGCATTTATTGTTTTTGTTTGTCTTTTTTATTATTTTTATTGCCTTCAAGTCTCTATCTAGAGTTACTTTTTAGCTATAGCAAATCTTTTTAGAATATTATTGTTATTATTTAATAATTAACTTTCTTTTTCTTTTATATTGTAGGAAGAAAGAATTAGGTACCTTATTTTTTTCCTTGTTAGTCCTTCTTCTTTAGATGCTCAGGGAAATAGGATTCCAATCTATTTTCTTTCCAATGATGAAATAAAACAATTTAATTTGTTTAAATCTTCATTTAGTTTGAAAAAGCTTCTGTGTAGCGAAACGCGTCACTAATTTTAATTTGAACGATAGTTCAAAATAAAAATGAAGATTTAAACAAATTAAATTGTTTTATTTCATTATTAGTATGGATCTTCATCAAGTAAAAGCCTCATCTATTCAATTCTATTTTCTTTCCCTTTCACTTCAGGAAGAAAAATTTTGTCGTATTTCTTCAAATTGGTGAGATTTTTAAAAGAAATCTTGTTGATTTCTCAGCACGTGAAGAATTTTAAATTTACCACACTTTTAAACTTCAAAATGTCCTCCTGTCAAAAGACAAGGTAAGTTGACTGCCTACTTTTTCGATATTGGAACTACTTTTTCTTAGACTTTATTGTGCAAGTGAAAAAACTGGAATGAGCCATCCTCTTAGAGTTTTCACTTTTATTAAACACACAAGTCACAGGTAACTATGTTAAATTTTTTAATAAAATTTGTGTCAAAACTGATATACGAGGATGGTCAAAAGTTCTTTTGGTATTTTTGATTTTCTTACACACACCTTTTTTACACATATAATTATAATCTACATAAAACATAATATTAAATGTACAAATCTTACAACTTAAAACCTCTTCTAGACATAGAAATCACACTTTAAAAATTTCTCATTGTCAAAATGATTTCTTTTAAATTTTCGAAAATTAAAGCATTTTGGTTATTCAAAACCTTTTATAACATGTCCTTCCACCCTTTAGTTGCAGTTTATGTGTTTCTTTTTTATTTACAAGTGTTACTATAGTTTATTTTTTTAGGTTCACAACTGGAGTCTTGGTGGATAAGAATTTTCGATTCTAGTGTTGTTGTCTTCTTAGACTTTGAATTGTTTCAGTAATTTATGAGAAGACTCCAAATAATGTGTTTTCACCCTTTTTTCTTACTACTCTCATCAATTAATATTTTTAAAAAATATGAAAAGATAATTTTGACAATTGTACCTAGTATAAACTGTAAGTATTATCAGTTACTTTATAATAAATCATACATAGGTATTTTACTATTATATTACTTCTTGATAACAATCCTTAATGCTTATAATCATCAATACTTTTTATCAAATTCCGTTGCTGCTAAGTTTTTTAATAGATTTAAACTTTATTTTGAATGCTGATGTATTTTCAATCCCTTACAGTATGTAGATAATTCCAGTAAATAACAAAGATATTTATATTAGTATGGTTTTATATTGGAAACAGCTTATCCTACAACAAGAACTTATCTGAGTAGTAAATTTTGTAGTAAATTGTATCTTGTCTAATTAATTTACTAAGCATTTAATTGTTATCATTTGTATAAAAATATAGAAACTTGACCTTAATTTGTATTTGTAATAGCACCATCCTAAAATTATGAGTACATTCTCACAAATTTTATCAAAACTTTTTATATTGATCAAAAGTTGTACAAATTCCCGACGGATAAAAACAAGTCAGTATATCGAAAAAGTTATCTAATTAAAGTTTCTTTTATAATCCAGCTGATTGCTAATGGGAAATTCAGTTCCACCCTTCTAATAACTCCGAAGTTCAGAAATCTTATTAATGTTGTACTTATACTTTTTTGTTTTAGACCGACAATTGAAAAAACTATAGATCCTTCGATAGTTAGTGAAACAAAAGAAAATTGGTGGGTCTGATTTTATTAAGGACCGAAAGATTGGTTCGAATGCTCATGCGCAAATGATCGATATGTCAGTTGTTTTCTTATTTTAGTTGCTTATGGCTGTTTCTTGTTTCGTGTTGTCTACGGAGATGTCTAAGAAAATTTGAAAGAAAAAATAATCAATTAAAAGGAAATGAATTGCATGAAATCAGTTATGTATGCTGTATAGAAAAATTCAATTTATATATCGCAAGCATTTGTAATGTTTTGTCTTCTTTAAACTGTACTCGGGGTATGAATTTAATCTTAATCTATTTGTTAGGTCATTAGGTATTTTGTTTGTTTTCAACACTTCAGGATTTAGTCTAGTTTTTAGGACACCTTAATTTTATCTTAGCCTTTCCATTTTGAGTTATGTTATCTAGCTTTTAAATCACTTTGTTTCTATTCCATGTATAATTCTGTCTTTATCTGTTGTAAATGAATAGGTAAATTGATTATTTATTATATTTCATGATCAGTTTGCCTCCTAATTTATCGAGAAGGGCAAGGAAAATCATTGAAGAAGCTATACAGAAGGGAAAGGGTGAATGGAATGGTTATTTTTCCCTCCCCTTCTTCAAAAATTAACCAATTATCTGTTTTAACCAAACTGTCAATTGTCAAAAGTAAAATAGCGCAAAAACAACGACCAGCAGTAACCTTAATAATGTACTACTTTTCAGTACCTGAAGTAATACACATTTATGAATAATACAGAAGATTTTCTGTGGTTTCCCTGCATCTTAATCGCCGCCATGATCGGAACCGCGATTCAGTAAACCAATTAACCAAATGGCCATCTAAGGGCGAGTTATACCAACAAGGTTTAAAATATAACTAATGGTTTAAGCAAAATGGGTGTTGTACCAGACTGAATCAGTGGGTAACCAGAGTTTTGCCAACGGGTTTGTTAACCGCCCAAAAGTGAGTGGTTAAAATGATAATCCTACTATTCTAACCTAAAAACTTTGTGTAAGTGGATTCTGTAAATTTTTTATTTTTACCAAATTATAATAATGGAATATCCTGATTTACCAAATTTTAGTGATGACGAAGATTTTAATGAACTTGTAAATTTACGTTCTTCTTTGACCTTTTTTTATTCTTATTCATTTTCAGTAAATAAAATAATATGCAAAAGCAAACAACACTTCAGGAAGTGAGGGTTAGAAGCATGGTTAGAAGTTAGAATCGCATTAAAAATTCTTCTTTTATATTTTCTAATTGGCAAAACGTAAGTAATTTACCCCACAGTAGTTCATTCGTCTAACATTCATTGATACCAACCTTTCAAAATAATTGATTAACAAAACTGCACGAAAACACCACTTGTACAACACGCACCGGTTTAAACTTTTTTAAATTTAAACCTATGGTTAAATAAACCAGGTTTAGCCGACTGTTGGTACAACTCACCCTAATAGGTGCTCAGCCACATCTGTCTCTACCGCGACCGTCTAATCACTTGTTTTCAGACCAAACCCTGAAGAGGACTTAATTCTATAACAGGGTAGAAAATTAAATTTGCCTTTCAATTAAAATTGAATTAAATTTCAATAGTCAAACCATGCTTGGACAAAAAATAACAAAAAAAAATAAAATGCTCATTGTACTCGTTATCACTTAAATTCTCTTCTCTCTATGGTCACCCCTACCATTATGTTTAATGTTTAATATTTTTACACCAATCGACAGGTCAGCTCTTAATCTTCTCAGAAATGGGTGAATTTTCCATATCTGTGTCCGATGATGGATTTTGTTTTAAATAACACGAATGTGGGTTTATGTTTATAATATCCCCACCCTAGTTAATTAGGCTATCGAATTATTTTGACATAAATGTGAGCAGAGTATTTTATAGTTAAAGTATGGATAATTGTCTACTTTGCGAATGAAAATTTGTGCAGGAAATTGTGCAATCTTTACAACAAAATTACAGTTAAGGAAGCGAATAATTATTGCTGGCGGTTGTGAACAATTATCAAAATAGTTATTTGTGTATTTAGAGCGTAAAGTAACAGATTGCCGCTTGAGAAAGAATGTTGCGATCTTTCGAAAGCGGCAATTTTACTTTACGCTCGAAAAACACACATAATTTTTTCTAAAGTCGCCCTTTTAATAATTAAAACAGTTTTTTATATAATCTTAGGTTATAATAGAAGTGCTAGAATAATTGTCATTTTCGCTATTTATCATGATAAACCTTAAAAAGATCTACTGACTAGGGATGTTAGAAAATAATCGATTTTTATATAAATCGATTATTATTTTCTTATAATCGATTTTTAGTGAATCGATTTTATGATTTATGTGTTTAAACCGATTTTCGGAAACGGATCGTATTATTTATTGACTATTTTTCAAAATTTTGACAATTTTTGACAATTATTGACCATTTTTCAAAATTTTAACAATAAGTGACCATTTTTCTAAATTTTTGATAATTTTTGACCATTTTTCAGAATGATGACAATTTTGACAGTTTTTGACAATAATTGACAATTTTCAACCATGTTTGGTAGTTTTTTACCATTTTTGACAATTTTTCAAAATTTTAGACCATTTTTCGATATTATTGACCATTTTTGATAATTATTGACAATTGTTGACAATTATGGACCATTTTTCCAAATTTTTGACCATTTTTGACAATTATTGACAATTATTGACCATTTTTGACCATATTTCAAAATTTTGTTATCAACTATTGTTGTCAACTATTTTTTTAAGTTTTGACAACTTTTAACAATAATTGACAGTTTTTGATAGTTTTTGAAAATTATTGGCCATTTTTGATAGTTTTTGACAATTATCGACCATTTTTCAAAATTTCAACAATTATTGACAATAATTGTCCATTTTTGACAGTTTTTAAAAATAATTGAGAATTTTTAACCATTTTTCATAGTTTTTGACCATTTTTGACATTTTTTCAAAATTTTAGACCATTTTTCAAAATTATAGACCATTTTTGATAATTATTGACAATTGTTGACAATTATGGACCATTTTTCCAAATTTTTGACCATTTTTGACAATTATTGACCATATTTCAAAAACTTCAACAATTTTTGACCAATATCAACTATTTTTCAAAATTTTGACAATTTTTAACAATAATTGTCCATTTTGACAGTTTTTGACAATTTTTGACCATTTTTAATAATTTTTGACAATTATTGGACATTTTTTCAAATTTTTTGACAATTTTTCAAAAATTTTAACAAGTTTTCAAAATGTTTGACCATTTTGACCAGTTATAGTTTTTGACAATTATCAACCATTTTTCATTATTGACCAATTTTGGCAATAATTGTCCATTTTTGACAGTTTTTTACAATTTTTTACCATTTTAGATAGTTTCTGACAATTATTGACCATTTTTGAAAATTTTTGACCATTTTTCAAAATGTTTGACAATTGACCGTTTTTGACAATTTTTGAAAATGTTTGACCATTTTTCAAAATTTTTAAAAGTTTTTGACTATTTTTGACTATTTTTTACTATTTTTTCAAATTTTAACAATTATTGACCATTTTTGACCATTTTTCAAAATTTTCGACAATTATCGACCATTTTCCAAAATTCTTGACAATTATCGACCATTTTTCAAAATTTTAACAATTTTTGAGAATTATTGACCAATTTTGATAATAATTGTCCATTTTTGACAGTTTTTGACCATTTTTAATAGTTTTTGACAATTATTGACCATTTTTCAAAATTTTGTAAAGTTTTTGACAATTTTTTCAAATTTTAACAATTATTGATCATTTTTGACAATTTTTGACCATTTTTCAAAATTTTTGACAATTATCGACCATTTTTCAAAATTTTAACAATTTTTGACAGTTTTCGACAATTATTGACCATTTTTGACAATTTTTGAGAAAAATTGTCCATTTTTAACAGTTTTTGACAATAATTGACAATTATTGACCATTTTTGACCATATTTCAAAATTTTTATTCATCATTCATTCATTTTTCATTTTATTTGATTTTTAATCTGATAAATTGTTAAATATTCACCAATTGAGTTAATTCGGAGGGCGTGGTTTGATTAAATAAGCGAGCGAAAAAGATTCCTTTTTTGCGCTAGAGCATAAAGTAACAATCCTCGGCATTATCAACTTGAATAATCAATAATCATGGACCGAAAAACAGTTTTATTCTCACTTGAAGAACCAGGATAAAACGTACCAAGAAAACTTGTATACACAAAAACGAAAACAAATTTTAGTATTATTTTATATTATTTATTTGCCCCTAACATTTTCTCAATTTTGAAACAAAACACGAATAATGCTGATGAAACCATTGTCATACTTTCAAAACTTTCAATAATGGTGCTATAGGACTCCCTCGAGTCTACATTATGTACTCGAATGCCATAACAGCATCTAACTAATTATTTCCACGTCAATAGTAAATTAGTTATAGGTGAGGGCCGGCTCAGCTCATATTTCCGTCAGGAAATATGGGCGGTCCCTACGCTCGGTCGCGTTGAGGGAGGTTATTAATTAACGTCGAAAAATTGAGAATGGAGATATTTTATAGTTTGAATTCTGGAAGAGATATGAAGGGCAATAATGCATTAAAATATATGTAATTGAATGTACAGGGTATGTTATTGAGAAAGGTGGCACAGGTTCTATATTTGATGTGTCAGTTGGAATGACAACAAATTTTATGCTGTCGTAAAAAATAGGATGTCTTCGATTTAGTGGACTGGAATTCTATAGACTGGTTCTCTCGCATAAATAATAACTGTATTTCGTTAACAATTCAATAAACTTTAATAAACTTTAACGTCGAAAATACATACAGATGAAACGATGAATATAGACAAGCCTTTCAGTATGAAATAGTAATTATTAGAACGATCTTACTCTTTCCTTTGTGGTTTTCAAAGCACTATTCACTTAAATATAAGTTTGCTTCGGGTTGAATCACTATGCAAACTTTAACTTTAAAGAAAAATGCACTTATTATGCAGGAAGCAACGGAAGAAAATTAATTACTTCGAAACATGACCCATTTGTTCTGAAAATAACGGTTTTATACCGGTAAAGGAGTGATCGGGTTGGGAAACTCAGCATCGACTCGACTAGCTGAGCTAGGGAGATAATGCGTAGGCGTTTGGTCACGCCTACTTCAACTGCCGAAGAATAATAGTAAATATCCCAAGGTGCCGGTCAGCCGCCAGGGAAAGAACACGAAACGCGATTTTGAACTAGGGTAGAAGTGTATTGGAGGCAGTGGCGCGCCGGTAGGAATTTCCAATGAAAATAAAAGAACTAAAATATAAATAGACAAATTGTTGAACGTGTGGTTTCAATACTATTTAAAATCGTAATTTATGTGTCTAGTCCAGTATGCGATCCTTTAAATCGTTCATGTTAGTTGGTCTTTCAGGTAGCCTCAGAGAAAAAATTAAGTGGTGTCAAGTCGGGGTATCTTGCTGGCCATTCAATTGCACCTCTTCGTCGGGGGAAAGTTGTACTTAAATATTGCCTAAAGTCTCTTTGATAAAGTGGAGGTGTGCCAACTTGTTGAAAGTATACGTTCATATTAGGAAATAATCGATTTATTTCAGGTATAATTTCAGTTTGGAGTGATTCGGAATATTTAGCACCGGTAAGCGTACCTAGATGTTTTAGGGTTTTCTTGAACATCTAATAGAACATCCAAAGTTTTATCTTTGTGTTTCATTAAATTTGTTCATCAATCCGGTGAATGTAGATCGACTTATAGGAGGGCATTCAGGATTTAAATCGTTAAAAAGATGAGCAGCTTCGTCATGGGAACGTTTGCCATCACCATAGCCAACTAAAATTAAGATTTCGATTCGTTGTTTTTCCGTGCCTTTATTTTTAAATAATTTCTGAACTTCGTGCTAATTTGTGATAAGTATCAGTTTTTTGTAAATAAAGAATGATGTGGTTGACGTTTTTAATGCCTATAATATTGTTTTTTGTTCAATTTTAAGTACCTACAAGGACATATCATTAGTACAGTGCAATATAATTTAGAAAAATAAAACTGATATTTTATGAGACATTTTATATTAAAGTGATACATTGCTATTATTTTTGGAAAGAGAAAAAAATGAGCTTCTTTGTGATACGTCTCTATTTCAATAAATTCAAGATGGCGGCCGTACGCTAACCGCTGGCGTCAAAAACATTTGACTTTTGCTCGAAAATATGCATTCATATATCATTCATCGTCCTAGAATTTCATCTTTCCCTTCATCCGTTTGAAAGATAATCCCTTTGTGCGAGACTTTCCAGCAACGCTGTATAAGTGCACATAAATCGTGATTTGTGCACATAATTTGTACAAAATAACAGAAAAGGTTTCATTAAAATCGGACGATAATTAAAAACAAGTTGTGCTAGCTTGAGTTTAAGGTAGCACACTAAGCACACCTTTTAATAAAAACAAAAATATAAATGCATAAAAATCGTGATTTGTCCACATACTTTGCACAAAATTATCGATACCTTTCGACACAAAATTTCATAATTCAAGAAACGTCTAATAGCCGGTCGTCGTGAAGAGCCCTGTGTATTATTAAACAATTAATATATATCTAAAATAAGAAGTGCAGCGAATACTTTTACGAAGATTTTCATTTCCTTTTTCCTCGTCGACAAAAGTGACTGACTTAAAAGCAATACCCTAAGGTTAATAAACGAAACAATGAGCTTACAAAAGCGAACATATTTTGCTTAGTTTTGTGATACAATCGGACAGGAAACGATTTTTTTTTAGCCTAGCAAAGCAACAAAGGACAAACAAAACGAAAATTATATAGACGGTGTTAATACCTACTTATCTAAGCAATTTGTATTCCTTCTCAAATATTCGTTGTTATAATTTATACAAAGAAATATTAAAATTATATGAAATGGTGATATTGATTTTTTTGCTCAGTCGAGTCTCTTCAACTGTATTGTTTCTATGTTTCTATTACTTCACGCAGTCTAGATCTCTCAAAGAACTAACCAAAAAATTAACTCTATAAATATATGACAATGATCATGATATTTTGGACATGGCAAATAAACTAGACAGTGGTACACTCGAATTTCATTTGTTTTTTACAAACAATAATATCAATATATAACTAGGGTTGCTGTTGACATTTTAAGTTGAATAATTTTCCACTATTGCAGTACTTATAATTTTTTGTTTCACCTAGACTCCTAACAAACGGAAATTTTCTAGCACATTCCCTAAATGACGTCTCAACATTTTCAGGATGTCATCTATTGCAACCACTATAAGTGAATTCTCACATAATTTATTTAACACTCAGTATAATAGTTTGTATAATAATTCCAAGGCTTAATTATTAATTGATTAGTAAACATCACCTTGAGTTATTACAACAAACTAAGTAGACGTGCCGAGAGAGACTATAAATAGATATTTGTTAGAATACACGAGGTTCCTTTTTAAACATTAACTTGAGAGTCAATCTCTGCCATAATTGTGGCCAGTCGTTATGTTTTGGGATACTACTTAAATTATAATGTATGTAGATAATCTCAGTAAACAATTTATATTATAATGGTTTTTTATTAGAAGCAGCTTATCCTATAACCAGAACTTATTACACCACTAACTCCTTTCAGATTATGAACTGATTTTTGGAGTACATTTGCTTCAATTTCCTTTCTTTTATTTTAAGTAAAACGCACACTGTTAATACACTTTTTGTTTGCAGGCTCCATTTTAGGGCAAAGCACTGCTTGCACAAAAATAATGCAATCACCGAGAGGTTAGATCAGACGAGATAAACACTATCCCATCTGATTTGCCCAATTATATGTGTGTATTGTTCACATTGACCGAAATGCAGTGAATTATTGTAGTATTTCCTACATCGTCCAATATTGGCTGCAGTTTGGGCATGTGTCTCCCAGTAGTCTCCCAGGTGTAGTACTCTGAGATTTTGAAGTACTATGCATTCCACAAGTAAATGAGGGTTTCTACTTCTTCCTATTCCACTAGTTTGAGTTTCTTAAGGTGTCCATTCTGTTACGGCACCTGTCAACACTCTTTAGTGCAGCCCTACCCTAGCTCAGGTAGTATTTTGACCTCACCCAGTGTAGTTTTCCAGAAGTATAATTGATTGTCTTAGCCCTACTAGATCTTTTCAATGGTCCAACGTAATTTTTTTTAGTGTTACCTAATTATTCCACTATTGCATTGAGGCTGATACCTCGAAAGGGTTCCCATCCCCAAAAAGGTGTTTCAGTCCTTTTGCTATTTCGTTTTCATTGCATTACAGTGTGTCCTGGAACCCACAGTTAGTGAGTATAATTAGAAACCCCAAGAAAGTATAATATTACGAAGAAACGCAACTGGCACTCTTATATAAAAAAATTACACTGTAAAATGAACCATAAGAAATATTGTCAGAATACCTGACAGGGAAAAATTGTTTTTTTTTGTTATGGAATAGACTAAAGTAGTTCAGCCAGTCACAACATGTGAACTAACCTGTATATGTGTTACGCCGAATTTGTGAAATTGCCGATTTCGTGTATTGGGCAGATTTTTGCCGAATTCGCGAATTAAGCTTATTTCATGTAATGGGCAAATATTTATAGCTTCTACAACGATTTTCCTTGCCCTTCTCGATACATTAATCAATGATCATTTTCAATTATCAACGTAGACTGTCAATGTGGTTTATGCACGATGGGGCCTCGCCACTTTTAACACTACGAGCTAGGGAATGGCTAAATGAAAACTTTACGGGAAAATAGATAGGCCGTTGAGTAGATGCTCCGGTCAAATGGCCAGCACGGTCTCCTGAATGTAATCCAATGGATTATGCCATGTGGGGAATATTTAAACAAACAGTATATTCTTCACCAGTCAATACGGTGGGTGAACTCAGAGAAAGAATAGAAACGGCTTGCAGTGAGTTGTTTCTTAATAGATTTTTGCTTAGGAAGATCACCAACCAAATGACGTTTTCTCATATGCAAAAATGAAGGACGTCAGTTTGAACATTTAATGAAATAGCAACGTTTGTTAATGTAGTTAACTACTACATACAAAGTAGTTTCAATAATAAGTTTATTAATGAGGTTATTTCAAATTACTCTTTTGGATTGAAGAACTATGAATTACAAACCCCCCCCAAAAAAAACGATTGTGTTTAAATTATTTGGAAATGATCTGCAAGTAGGTACTTACTACAATTTTTTTTTAAATACAACTTAAGAAATTGTTTTACTGCAATAAAAAGTTAAAAATCTTGAAAATGGAGTGTTGTTTCGAGTTCAACAAAGAGTACCTTTTATGTGGGAAATTTAATAAAGTATTGCAGACAAAAGTCTCAAGCTCTAAATGCAGGGAGTTTCAAAAATATGGTACAACAAATGTTTACGAACTCATCGTACCACGTCACTGGCTCATTAGAATTTGACAGAATTAATACTGTTGATGTGTTTTGAAGAGACAATAAACTACAAAAAATTTCAAATTTATACTTCCATCTCCCGAGAAGATATGCAATAAAATGTGTATTTTTTTCTGCATCCTTCAACAGCCTGTATCTCACAAACAAAGAAGGTTATAGAAAAGTTTTATTGGGGTATTTTCAATATTTTTTAACGATCTATCATGCCTCTAATTTACGGTACTTATTTACGGGACACCCTGTATAAATTGAATAATACAGGACCCAGGACTGTTCCTTGCGGTACACCATCATTGTTGTCAGATCTTTCCTTTTTTTGGGATAATAATGAACTTTGTAATTTCAAATGGATCACTCTGTATATTTTTAACTTTTTAAAATCCTTAAGAAATACTATACCACCATAATATTTTTCATGTAATCTTCCCAATACCTAAATGCCATAATTTCGGAGTTAAAACTTCATTTACATTATCTCTGCCGAAGTTAAAATAATAAATAAAATAAGCGCAAACTAGTGGAGCAAGAATAACGTTGATTTTGTGGAATGAAAGAAGAAACATACTTGCGGATTGCATAGCAATATAGAATCCTGAGGCACAACACCTAGGAGTCAGCTGGATAGAAGGGAGACACTTACCTAAACTAAAACCTGCGGATATCCCAAAATTCCTACGAGAAATAGGTCTAAAGAAACTACTAGTCTCTGAGACTTTCCTCAGGAACTAAGTAGAAGATCGGGGCACATTAGATCTTTCAGGTCTCAGTGAATGTCTCCCCAGTATACATACAAGAACTTGCGGGATCCTAGAGATCAGAACAACATTTTCAAAAATATATTTTCAATTTTTTGTTAGAATATTTAGCAAAAACCCTAATTCAGCCTCAAAAACGATATTGGTCAACAAAAATGAAATACATAATATAACGTTCCTGTTTATGTTGTCATAAAACCCTTAGTCCCATATTATAACCCCAAAACGACTTTTTTATGCTCAGCTTGTTATTTTCAGTCTTGCTAAACCTATCAACAGAAAAATATTGACAAAGTGAGAAAGAGAAACAAACGTAAAAATAAAAAATGAAGAACCGACTATTCCCTTCAAATGTTATAGATTCGGAACGTAGTAATTCAAGCAAGTCGTGATGTGAACATTTCTTTCCTTTCACAGAAAACTATATAGTATTCTTTATCCAAAATACCACGAAATTTTCTTTTATGACACTTCTTTTACCAACTTTATATCTCTTTTTATATTCTTGCCAAAGTTAATATCAAGCTATAGTGAACAGTGAAGTTACAGATATCCTTTAGAAGGGGTCTTATTGTCTAAACAGCCTACGCTTCTGAATATGTATTGCAGTGGCGGATTAACACATTTGCCGCCACTAGGCTTTTCAAATTTTGCCGCCCTAACCGACCTCTACAATTGGATACCCTAATTGGCAATCATATTAATAACAAATTTTTTTAATGTCGATCATATTCCATCACAGCAGGTATGAAAGTTTCACAATACCATTTGGTACATTTTTTGTACAACAAAGCTAAGGCGTTTTGGTTTTCTTGGCTTAAGGTAAACCTTAGACAATTTTTACTCGTTTCCAGCAAAGAAAGCTTTTCTCAACCGCTGTTGCTGGTGAACATAGAGCTATATGCGAATTGCGAATTGCGAACAGCTAACGAACAGCTAAATATAAGTTAGCATAAACATTCAGCAAATTCTGTTTCCGCAGGAACTAAGATCTTTTCAATGGTCCAGTTTCATGTTTATCAAAATTGGTGATTGTCGTAATGGATACGAGTACCCTTCCTGCATTTATAATGATGGAATTAAAGCAATATTTATGAAGTCATCCGTGCCTAGTGATGAGCAAAGCAAGAACCAAGACCAATACCAAGACAGTCTTGGTAACGGTCTCGGTCTTGCTTGTCCGGTCTTGCTCTTGCTAAAATACTTGTAGTCTTGGTCTTGCATATTCAGTCTTGGTCTCGGTCTTGGACTTGCTCAAATAGTTTGTAACTTACTACTTACGTCGTTTTGGAAAAAAATTTTCATAGGTATAAATTATAAATGATCAACAATTCATATCTAGAAATCTTAAACACACAAAATGTTTTGTTTCGACGAAAACATATATTCTCATATAAGTATCCTATTTAATACGAAAGTTGTAATTTTTAGTTCAGTCTTGCATTCTTTGACTTGGTTTTGGTCTTGTTCTTGTTAATTCGGTGTTGGTTTTGATCTTGCTAGTGTATGTATGATCTTGGTCTTGGTATTGCAAAATCGCAAGACCAAGAAGAACTTTGCTCATCACTAGTCCGTGCCCACGCTTCCCTACATATTGAATTGTTTGTGTGGACCTAATAACATTTAGGTATATAAATATGATTTTTCATTTATTTTTGTGAGACATAAAATTGTTGGTTCCAAATTTGCCGCCCCTAAACTCTGCCACCCTAGGCTCCAGCCTACTGAGCCTGGTGGTAAATCCGCCACTGATGTATTGCCAAAGATTCACGTCACACAACCATATGAAATAAGTAACAAACAGTGGCAGAGCTGCACGGTGCAGCAGTTAATGTAAGTCACTCACTCTCATATTCCGTGCCGGCTAATTGTCATATTTTTTTATGATGAGATTGAATATAAACTGCCGATTTTCTGTAGTTAATGTTTTTCGATGCATTTCCTTTAGAAGTGCTTTCAACTGCGAACGTGCTAAAATATTAAGCATCCGCTTAACGTCCTGTATTTCAAAAACTAGTCATAGGACTGAAATGTGCCACACACATTCAGGAGATTAAAATCTAAATCATATGAAAAATACGAAAAAATTAACCAAGATAATGAAGTCCTTTAAAACATGTTACAGCATTTGAGTCTGTTTTTCGAGATATCCTGCCCATTCTCAAATACACTAAGACATATAACGTTTAAATGAGTTTGGTTTATTTTACTGCAGTCTAAGAAGCGTTTTTGTGATGTTCTGCATGTATTAACTTTTCTCAGCAGAATGGTGCCGTTCGAGTGCACCAAATGTCAGTACAGACTTCTGGTCTCCTCTTATGAGTGATTACAGCTTTTTCTCATAGTTATACTCAAATATACTGAAAATGTTTATTCCTTCACACACAAAATTAATGTTTCCTCTATTTTTTTTAAGCTTGCTTCTTATTGCCTACATAGGACTTTTGAGAAGGCTAGTGAACTCGTAAAACGTGTAACCGTTACGAAAAGTTCGTCACGCAACAGTGTTGCCATATTTCTGAAAAGGCTAGTGAGCTCGTGAAACGTGTATTGTTACGAAAAAGCGAATAAGGGTTCGTCACGCAACAGTGTTGCCAGATTTCTGAATGATCCAATGAAATTTAAATTGAACTTGCTTCTTAATGCACGAGATAGGAATTTTGGGAAGGCTAGTGAACTCGTGAAACGTGTGATGTTACGAAAAAGCGTTCGTCACGCGATAACTCATTCAAGCGACTGTGCGCAATATCTCTTGCAGCACTGAGCTCGTACACCTATAGGTGTGAAAAATTGTCAAAAGTGGTCAAAAATTTCAAAATTTTGGAAAAATGGTTAATAATTGCCAAATATGTTAAAATTTTTAAAAAATTGTCAAACATTTTTAAATATGGTCAAAAATTGTCAAAAATTTGGAAAAATGATCAAAAACTGACAAAATTTTGAAAAAATGGTTAATAATTGCCAAATATTTTCAAAAATTGGCAAAAACTGTCAAAAATGGTCATTAATTGTAAAAAATTTTGAAAAATGTTTAAAATTTTTGAAAAATGGTCAACAATTGTCAAAGACGGTCAATAATTGTCAAAACCAATCATAATTCGTCAAAAATTGTCAAAAATGGTTCAAAAGGATCAATAATTGTTAAAATTTAAAAAAATGGTCAAAAATTGTCAAAATTTTGAAAAAATGGTCAATATTTGCCAAATATGTTAAAATTTTTAAAAAATTGTCAATAATTGTCAAAGACGGTCAATAATTGTCAAAATTCGTCAAAAACTGTCAAAAATGGTCAATAATTGTTGAAATTTTTGAAAAATTGTCAAAAATTTTTAAATAATGTCAAAAATTGTCAAGAATTTGGAAAAATCGTCAAAAATTGTCAAAAACTGGAAAAATTTTGAAGAAATGGTTGATAATTGCCAAATATTTCCAAAAAATTTGGAAAAATGGTCAATAATTGTCAAAAATTGTGAAAATTTTTGAAAAATGGTCAAATTTTTCGAAAAATTGTCAAAATGGTCAAAAATTGTCAAAATTTTGAAAAAATGGTCAATAATTATAAAAAACTGTCAAAAATGGTCAATAATTATTGAAAATTGTAAAAAAATTTTGAAAAATTGTCAAAAATGGTCAATAATTGTCAGAACCTGTCAAAAATAGTCAATAATTGTCAGAACCTGTCAAAAATGGTCAATAATTGTTAAAATTTGGAAAAATGGTCAACAATTGCCAAATATGTTAAAAATTTTGGAAAATTGTCAAAAATGGTCAATAATTGTCAAAGACGGTCAATAATTGTCAAAATTCGTCAAAAATGGTCAAAAATGGTCAAAAATTGTCAAAATTTTTGAAAAATGGTGAAAAATTCACGATAAATGGTCATTCTATTGTGCATAAGAAGCAAGCTTCTGTCGGCGGTCCGATGACCGCTCACCTTTTTTTTTATTAAATTCGACTGGATTTATGTCTTATAAGTATAACTCTGAATAATCGTTATCAATTTTTATGAAATAAACTTGTCATATTCCAGAGATATATAAAGATCCCTTTCTATTCCATCATTTTGTGTACTTAATTTTGTCGTAAAGCCTATCTTTAATTAATGAAGACAATCCCGACGGAGAATAAACAGATTTTTAAAGTGCTTGGATGGGCTTGAGTTCAATTATTTATCAGAGTATAATATAAATAATTTTGTATTATATTTATCTACTATGTTTATAATTACTTTCGTAAAAGATCAGATGTAATGTTAAAACAAAAAAGGAAATTGTCTTAGGAAACACTTTATTGCTGGCACAGTAAATGCTTTCTGTTTTGTTATTTGGTTATATTTTATTTACAGAGCTCTGCGTCAGGTAAAAACTTCCCTAATAAGGATAAAATTGGAAATCAATTACATCGGTTAGGTTAGCATTGTGATGAGTGGGTCTATCTGGCACTCCACTGCGACTCACAAAAGCATATTCTCACTCACACCTATTTATATTTCACTAAACAGATGCTGCAAATGCAATACGCATATATACAGACGGCTCAAAAACCAAAGAAGGCTCAGGATGTGGAATTTACTCCAGATCACTTAGCCTAAGAATTAAGTGTGGAATGGGAAAAAATGCCACAAAAGAACTAACCAGATAAGGAATTTCTGGCAAAAACATAACAATCTGCACTGACAGCAGACAAGCCCTATTAGGCTTGAACAGACAACGTGTTACATCGGGGCTAGTATAAGAGTGCCACCAAGATTTAGCTAACGCCTCGGTAGTTAACAATATTATCCTGAGTTGGGTTAAAGGGCACGACAGGAGTAAAGGTAATCGCATTGCCGACTCTTTAGCCAGGGAAGCAACTGGACTAAAAATTTTAGGACCCAGTGACCTGACGACTTCGAGAATTGCGAGACTAGTCAAGCGTTACACCCATGCTCAATCCCTAAAGAGATGGGATGGAATCAAAGGATGCAGTCTTGCCAGGATCACCTTGGGCGACCGTGGGAAGCTGGCGCCGAAGAAATATTTGCCGATGACCAGGAAAAACCTACACTTAACAATAGGATTTCTGACTGGCCACTGTCAACTAAGAAAACACCTCCATACTATGGGGCTAGTGGACACACCTCTATGCAGAATGTGTGAACAAGAAGATGAAACTGTCAAGTCAGTTATCGTCAATAAGAGAGTGCGTGTTCGGTGAGTCTTGGCCTACACCTGCCGATATAAAGGAGATGTCTCCTAGTGACCTGTCCACCTTCCTGAAAAGGACAGGATGGACGATGACCTAGGAGGACAACTCCTCGGGAGGATGTACAATGGGTCACATGTGGCCTAAGTTCTGTGGGCCGAAACTCACTCTCCCTCAAGTTCGATTAAACCTCCTGCAGAATTGCGATCGATACCAGAATGGCCAGGAATCCAGACAAAAGACATTTTGTTGAGTCTTCCTATTGAGACATTTTCTTGGCAGTTTGATACCACGTTCGAAGTTACACGGTAAGCGCTAAGTGGTTTTGAAGCCAAAAAATGTTTATTGTGAGATATTCGTCTGCTCCAATTTATCCACACCTACCTAAATAAATGGCGCAAATTTCCACCTGAAACACAGTTTCATAAGGTCCTAGGCAGAATGATATTTCTGTCCTAGAACTACGACCGTATACACCTGCACAAGAACCTGAGGGCATTTTTGAGCCATCAGAGTTCCAACAGCTATCTGCTTTTAGACTTTATGGAGGACCCAGTCATCTCTATTCGGAATAAGGACGGTATAAGGGGAGTCGTACCCATAGCAATTTTGCATCACAGCTATAGAAACCTGTACTTTAGTTTTATATCTTTGTGGTAAATCACCATCAAGACAAAAACGGGTGGACTATGTTCACTACTATGGGCAAACTTAGTAGACGACCTCCCCGCAGAACTGTCTACAATAAACTTTTACTGTCTTGGAAACGCAGACGACATTGATATTGTAGTTAGGGGCAAGTTTGCTGGGGTGGTATCAAAAAGAATTCGAACAGCCTTAAATATAGTTGATAGGAGGAACGGTGATTCCATTTACCACAGAAACAAAGTACATTTTGATCGAAGGCTTTCACTCACCCTCAGAAGATGCTGGAAAAAGTGTGTAAAAAACTGGGGACTCACCCCAAAAATAACCCAATGGCTAAACACAAGGGTTGTTGGACCAATGATAGCCTATGGATCAGTAGTGTGTTGGACAAAAACACTGCAAGTGGTAGCTGTAAGGCTGGTATCTAGCACACAAAGGTTTGCTTGCTTGTGTATTACGGGAGCCATAAAAACCACTCCCACAAGTACGATAGGTTCATCAATGCCATTCATCGCAGTGGAATAGCCACCTCATCAAATCAAATCTAATCTAAGTCTACATGTGAGTCTATTAGATGCCAATCTCTTAATTTCTGTGTAAGTTCAAGATCATTGTCACTTTCAAGCTGTTTCAATATATTTATTTACTTCCCTTTTCAATATTTACTGAACATATTATACAATACAATACAATAAAACATTGTAGCAAAAAATCTGTTGGCGTGTAAAAAGGTTTTACGAGGATTTTGTTTCTCTCCTGGGCTTGTAACACCTAAATTACCTCCAAAAATTTAGACAATTGTAGTAAATAACTTAGCACTCATTTAAACTTTGCTCTTTCTGGAAATTCCGGTGTGCGTTAATAGAAATGTGACATGAATAGATTATTACGATAAATAAAATATAGTTGGCCTTTCTCCAAATAACAGCAGGCGAATACATATCTCCAGTCCATTTTAACATCCACATCCTAGGTTACCGAGATAAAGGGAACATTATTTATTATTAAAAAATGGAAGGTTGGATGCAGCAAGGGAAATAGAAACGAAAAAGCCATAATTAATAACTACAAGTTGTAAAATTAAACTGATATTGTTTTCCATATAGTTTTTCGGTATATTAACTGTGCTGATTTTCTTCATAGAGGAAGAAAACTCTGTATGAAAATTAACATTTGTGTACCTCGACAGAAAAGTACCAGCATTTTTATCACATGTTTATTTTTGTCCAAACACATTATTATTATAGTCTGAACCATTTAAATAGACAGTTATCTCTCAAGTTTCATTATTTTTTGATAGGAGAAAGATAACTTATATGGAAATCCATAACACACATATTATTTATTATCAACTAGGTGAATAAAGTTTTTTTTAATTTACAATTACGGTATTGCAGTTTGGAGAATATATTTTGAAATTTTTTTCAAATCGTTTTGTAGATTGGAATAAGTGGAACTTTTTATTATTGTTCCAAAGTAGGTACTATGAATTTATATTTATTTAAAGTAATAAAGATTGTGGTTTAATTTTCGTAAATAAATAAAAATAATGAATGCCTATAGTAAAACATCAAACTTATCAAAAAACTCTAATGGTAAAGTTTGTCCAAAATAAATTGTAGAAGTTAAAGCACCTTCGACCCCCTTGCCGACTTTTTCCTTTGATTATACATACGCAGATCAAAGGAAAAAGTCGGCAAGGAAAACGAATACGGGCTTAAGCGTGTGCAATTGATTTTGGATCAACTTCACTCTCTTCAGCTTTTTTTCTCATTTCGTCACATATCAGTAGCGGCGCAACAAACGTTTGTAAATACCGTGGTATTTACAAAGTTTTATCCCCAAATTGAATAAGTGTACATTATTACAAATTATACTTATCCATGCCCACGGTCGACTTTTTTACTGTTTCGATTTGCGGTAGGTTGGTAGTGTAGGAACGATGGTAAACTAGACCTACTAAAGTCATACACCCCGTGTTCGCACTCGAGTGGCTTGTACTGTATAGTGTAGAAACAGAGCAGAGGGATAGATTTTTCCTTCACACATTGCTGTTATATTTTAACTTGAAGAAACATTATTTTTCCCATCTTTATACATGTACACCTCGTGAATACCTCGGGAATCAAATATAAAATTTCCATCTTGCATATGCATCTCGAACAGATCATGTTTCACTGCCTACATGTATCATAATCAAGTGCTACTGTTGCTTCATCATTTGTCATTTTCATTACGTTTTCTCTGAGCTATTCCATTTTCTTGAAAATTCCAGTTTTAATATAAAATTAAACCGCATTCACTAAATATTTTTCGGAACCTTTCTTTTTTCGTTTTTATTTTTCATCATATATTTTGACTACCAGAAATTATTTGTTTATTTCAGTTTGATCTGAGAATAGTTTTTATATTGATCAACAGAATTTCTTGCGTTTAAAGACCATGGACTAATAGGGTTGGACCCAGATGTTTCGGCAGCCATTGTCAATGGAAGCAAGAGGAATACCTTTAGTACTCTTCCGCCAAATTAGAATTTTGATTTTCAGATGACACTGACGTAATTTTGACTCCTAGTTTTGTGGGAATTGTTCTTATCTCACTGGATTTTAAGACATCAGCCAAATTTTGTTAACGCTCAATCCTTCTTCTTTTTTATTAGAGTTGTTTTTCTGCTTATGTATTTCAATGGCTTCACGATGTAATCTTAACATAGTGGTTATCTGTTGATATTATCTCAGTTCTGTCGAAACGAATGTGTAGAGCATACTCTGCTACTGCTGATTTGTCAGTTTGTTCTGAACGGCAGTACCTCTTGTGTTCGACCAGAATGGCAAGAGATCCAGACTAGAGACACTTGAGTCTTGACTGTTGAGTCTTCCTATCGAGAAAGGTCTTTTTTGGCAGTTTGATACCAATTTCGATGTTAAACGGTAAGAGCTAACAAAAATAATACATACATCACTATTTATTTTTTCCGGATATCATATCAATGTTATTTGTTGTTATTTTTATGTAAAATGTGGCATTTAAGTTGTTTTGAGGTTATCCTAATGATCTTTTTGGTGTCTTAAGCTATTATCTTTCAACGGATGAAATGATTGATTGAGTTTGTCATTTAATAATGCTCTGTATGCTCAGCTCAGGCATAACAACACTTCGAGTTAGTAGACCAATTTTGGATGACTTTTACGTAATTTTAATTTTTGTTAGAACCAGTTGGGTATCATTATTATTATCATGGAATGTAACAAATTATCTTGACAGTTAAGCATATTTGATTTATTAAATAGCTATTTAAACAACTAGCAAAATTTACTTTTTTTGCACTAGATGTGAAGTTTGGATCACACACGGTGTTATACATACATTACATTTTTGTAACTCAGATGACAAAAAACAAAAATTTTCAATTACATTTCATTTCCATATTGAATGTATTTTACAAAATATATCGGCAATATCGCAGTCCTCACACAAAGTGCATCCTCAAGCATAACAATGGATTCAAATGAAGCTCAGTTAGTTAAAAATTATGGAGATGACATATCATACACAAATAATGAGCAAAATACAGCAGTATTCAATGAAAATATGTTTAAAAACTGTACATTAAATTTTTGTAGTAAATTACTCTGTTTTTTTTTAATACAAAAGTAGGTTCATTCATTCATTCATATATTTGGGTTGTGCTCATCAGCCCAGGCACTTGAACTGAATCTTTGTACCATTTCCCATGTTATCTACATCCATTCCAGAAGCTTCGTGTCTTCTATAAAGGCCACTAGATTGACTGGAGGGATTTTCAGTAGTTGTGATGGTTGTATAAATTCCTCTCCAAAGTGCTTTCGTCTAAGTTCTTGTAAGTTCTCGCAGAAGCATAGTATGTGAGTAGGTGTTTCATCATAAAGTTCACATTTTCTGCACATAGGTTCACTAACTTTGCCCATATTGTACAGATTTTTCCTCAAGGTGCAGTGTCCAGTCACCAGGTCGATAACTGTCTTCAAATGTCTCTTACCCAGTTCCAGTAGCCTGGTTGAGCGTTCCTTGTCTATCTTGTTTAGTAAACTCTTTGTATGAAGGTGCCCTTGTGTCACCCTCCATTTGAATTGGTGTTCCCTATCTAGCCAGTTCTCGATTTCCCCTCTTATGCAATCTTTTGTGATTCCACAAAACGATTCCGGACCTATGAAGTCTCCTTTAGAGCCTTCTTTAGCTAACTGGTCCGCCATTTCATTTCCTACAATTCCCTCATGTACCGGCACCCATATTAGAGACACTTTGTTGTCTCTTGCCAGCCTGTTGAGGGATTATTTGCAGTTTTTCAACCTAGTTGTTGGATTACTGATAGCCTTAAGCAGAGCCTAGCTGTCGCTGAATATTTCAATTTATTGTCCGGTATATCCTCTTCTGATGTTTTCATCAATACAGGCTATAGCGGCAATCGTCTCTGCTTGAAACACCGTATATCGACCAAGGCTAAAAAACATTCTCCTTCTAGGTCATTTTATACCAGCCCCAGTGCCATGGTTTGTTTTGTAGCCATCGGTGAACCAGATGATTTCTCCAGAATTACCTGGGTGCATCACCTGTTCCCTAGATGGGATGATAATATTCACTCGCTCAGGGAATATATTCTCTGGTGTCATGCTATCAAAACTCATGTGAAATATGGGTTCGTCTAGTAATGTCCCAGTTGTATGAGTGTATCCTTCTCGACCATAAGTCTCCCGATTTTAGCCTAAGAATTGCCTCCGCCCTTATAAAAAGTTCTAGAGGAGGAAATCCAATAGGGGCCTCCATTGATGCCGTCCCCGTGCTGTTCATTGCCCCGGTAATACCAAGAAGGTCTTTGGATTGCAGTTAACATATTAACTGCAGAGGACACTTCTATCCTCCTGCACCAGACTATTGTTCCATTGGTGATCGTTGGCCTTATCACAGTTGTGTAGAGCCAGTGAACCACCTCAGGTCGTATTCCCCAGGTTTTGCCCATAACTCTTCTGCATTGCCAAAAAAGCCTAGTCGCCCTGGTAGTAATTTTTTCCAGGTGTGCCTTCCAATTCAGTTTGGAATCAAGGGTCACTCCCAGATATTTAATTTCTTTGGATATTTCTAGTTCTTCTCCGAACAACACGTATGTATTTAGTGGTATTCGATTTGATTCTAAATTGTTTTTTACGAAAATAGCAACACCTCCACTACCGATAGTTTGGTTAGGTCTGTTATGGAAATATCCAGTGGAATTTCTAGGAGCATGTTGGGATTGATTTAAACGAGTTTTTTGGAGGGCAATTATAGATGGGGAGTTCTCCTGGATAAGTATTTTAAGCATATCCAATCGGTTGAAGTACCCGTTTAAATTCCATTGAAGAATGAACTTGAGGAATTATTGGTTGCCATTTAAGTTTGGGATATACTAGTTGAATTGCTGTCTGAAAGTGGATGGGTTGAATCGTAGTCGTCAGTTTGAGTGTCACTGTCATCTGAATAACCTTCAAGTAGCTGTTTACTTAGTTTTTTCCTCACGCGTGTTATTCTTAATTTAATGGTTTTTTCTTCAATGAAAGAATATAATTTGTTGAGAAATGCTATTAGACCTTCAACCTCATCAGTGTAATTTTTAGCTATTGCAATAAGCTTTTGTGCACCTTTAGAATTTTCCAGAAGATCAGCAGTTTCGGTTATATTGCCATTATCGGATTCAAACAATGACTTGGCAGGTTCAAGAGATCATATTAAGGCTAATTGGGATGTTTGTTTGAACGATTTTTTTTTCTTTTTTGGCATATTTATTGGCTTGGGGAAAATATTTGATTCTAGGTTATTTGGTGAGTCGGGGGTGGGTGGAGTTGAAAAAGAAAGATACCTTTTAGTCATTTTTTGAGGTGGTATGTGTTCGATTTCTGCTACCACAATTTTTGTAGAGGAAGGATTAGGTTTGTTTGTGATGTGTTGATCTACGGGAATGTTGGATGTTTGATTGTTTAGGACGTTAAATGACCTGAAATATTGCCAGAAATACTATTTGTAGTAGGTTGGACTGAGGGTTTCGAAGTAATTTCAGTGGTTTCCATTGTTTCAATATTATCGGATGATTGGGGTGCAAGAGAGCATTCAGCTGAACTGTGACCCGTTCCATTAAAATGCGGGCAGTTTAGATTGTCGAATGATAGGAATATTCTATATGGTGTATTGCCGTAGTTTATAAGGATTGATTCTGGGGTGGTCTGAGTGGGAGGGGAGATATAAATTTGTCTTCTAAAGCTTAATACATGTTTAAATCCATCCTCTGGCATGCCAACCCGCAGAAAGGATAGTCTAGATACAGGTGCAATATGTATTGACTTTAAGTGGTTTTCAATTACCAAATGCGGAATAATAGGAGATACATTTGATAGTAAAAGTCTTCGTGAAGGGGTAATTAATCTTCTTGCTTCGAGGACCTGGTTGTTCATGCAGTATTATTTTTTTTGTGTTGATTCATAAAAATGTCGACTAGTTCTTCATTGGCCAAGTAGACGCATTGGGGACTCTAGATGAGAAGATAACGTTTTTTCTTGAATAATTCAGCCTACAGCAACGATGTAGTCGTGGATTTTAACTCCATCAATGGACTGGAAAATGATTGCTTGTTATTTGTGGGAAACTTATAGACAGGTTGTTGACTTAGTATGTTTGAGTAAGTGGTGGATTTTGTTGTTTGGTGTATAACGTTATCATCGGCCACGATTAAATATTTTCCCTAAGTACGGCTCTGTGCCAGGTAATCTAGTCGACTGATGACCAAAGTTAAAAAAAACTAGTGTCTCTCATCTGATAAGGTTTAATTTCAGTCTTGATATACTCATATAGTTTATGGAATTATTTTAAAATAGTTGTAATATATCTGTACTCACAATTTTCTGCGTAGATGTATTCTCGATATAAAATGGGTTCTGCGGGTTCACTTTAAAACTATTCATTCGACCTTAAACGTAGAGTATACAAAATTTTCGTAGGACACGAAATAAATTGTGTGGTTGTAACTACTGCCAGGACCGGACCGTAATAAATTTTGTTATATTAGCTTTGTACTTATCTATCCTTGATAAGCTTTGTCTCCGGACTATCCCCAGACACTAGTAGGTACTAAAAGCTATTTTTTATATTCACTAAGTTTTTTACAGATCGTTTTTGAATTATGAAGTATTAAGATTTGTCGACAATAACCGAAAACACTTTCCGGTGTCGTTAATAATGGAAATGTTAAATTTACGTATGCTAATGTTGTTTTTATTATCTGTGGAATTAACGACCCATTTTAAAACTCTTCCACTTGTATAAAACTTTTGTTAGACAAAGACCGCCGCCACTCACAATTTGCATATTATTCGTGATTTTACATAATATCAGAGGAAAATTTAGAATCTTATTTAAATGAGACTGCAAAACACGACTTTCCTATTTAATAAAGTGGAAAGTCTTTGAGAAAACAATAAATAAAAACAAAATTCCGATGCAAATGTAAAGACGACAAAGTTTCGTCTCAATGTTATTTTTATGTTAAAGACATATTTTTTCCTAAATGATTTCTAATAAAAAAAAAACAGAAATACGTTAACTGTTCATTCACGTGAAAAAGGGAAACATACGTTATTTACAATTTCATAATTTCAATTGTGACAATGCATTGCTTAGGGTTCGCCAACGATTTTGCGATTGATAAAAAAATGTAGGCTGTCATGGTCGGAATTAGGATTTACAACATTTCTTGGTTTTAAAGACCATAGTCTAATAGGGTTAATAGACGTTTTGGCTGCAACTACGGCAGCTAGTTTCAGTGGAAGCGGGAGGAAGAATTAGAATAAGCAGGAATAGTCTAGGAGCTGACACAAACTGCCCTAAACATAATCAACTAGTGGTGCCAAGAGGATAAACTAACACCAAACCCAGTAAACCCACTTAATACCACGATAGCAGTTTTTACCAGGATGAAAGTACTGAGAGGATTGAAGTCACCAGTTCTTAACTTGGGAGTCATATTTGACCACAAGTTGACATGGAATCAACACCTACAGAAAATAGTACAAAAAGTAAGATAGTCCTCAGCCTGTGCAGAAGAATGTGCGTGGAAAACTGATGCCTACAACCAAAAATGATCATATGGCTATATACCAGTGTCATCAGACCCATGATAGCATATTTTCGGTGTTATGGTGGCCAGAGACTCAATAGGCTGGTGCGATCTAAAAGCTAAGTAGGATCCAAAGGTAAGCTTGCCGGCGGGAGCTATGAGGACAATCCCAACAGCCACTTTAGAAGTATTGCTGAACTTACCACCTCTTAATGTCTACATACAAGGCGAAGCTAGATCAGTCACTTATAAATTAACCAGAGGTCAACCGCCCATAAGCATACTGCACGGTAAGATGTATCACGAACTATACAAAAAGCTGGATATTGGCCACATATTGGGAAGAGATGAATTCGGGAAAAACCTCAAAACAGTGAGAGCGTGTAGAAAGGCATGGAAGGAGGGACCTTCAATTAATGCAGAAATGGTCTGCTACACAGATGGCTCGAAAACCGAGAAAGGTGTAGGAGCAGGAAAATATATAGCCAAGCCAAAGACGAGAGGCTCACAAGTCTAACAAGATACCTAGAATCGCGAATGCCTGAGAAAGAGATATATCTATCCTTGAATCTGGGCACTTGAATCCCGTGTACTAAAGACCTCTCAATGGGAAATTGTTCTTCAAGATCATTGTGTCCGGTCACTTCTTGGAGCTGCCACTGTTGAAACTCCATATGAACGCATATTTCGACATTTCCGGAGGTTACCGAATGGTGAATCGATCCCATCGTGGTTGTTGACTCCCGGAAAAGTACTTATGCGTCGTCAAGTGAGGTTATCTAAATACGAATCACTCGTCGACGAAGTAGATCTATTAGAATCAAACTCTAATCATGCTCTTGTCCGTCTTCGGAATGACCGAGAACTGACGGTATTTCTGAAATGCTTAGCTCCATGTGGTGAAGGAAAAGAAGTACCAATAGTTACGAATAACGATCACACTCAAACTGAAGCAGATTCTCAAACACAACGTTCACCGATTACCCAGAATCTACTACGAATGATATAATACAGTCTCCGAATACCCCCGTCTCTACAAATTTTAAAACGACTATAGTTTTTTTCATAAATCCGGCCGAACAAGAAATTAAACCATCGGCCAGATTCCATAAGCGTATTTAATATGAGTTTAGGAATGAATAGTCCTGATTTAAAATGTATTCTTTATAAAGATCTTCATATCTCTATATATAAATCGGCATATTCCGTTGTTTGCATAAAATAAGCCAAAAGAGAAGCAATAGCAATCAACCACCGTAATAACTTAATTTTTAATCTCTTGACAATAGAAAAGTCCCCAAACTCGTCCTGATACGTGGTGAAGCTACCTACCCGACAGAAATAGAAAAAATATTAATGTTCACGATAATATTTTAATTTTACTCAGATGGTTCATCCTGTATTGGTTTTGAAAGGGTTCCGAAGATTTATTACTCTGCTGCTGCATTATTGAAGAAACTTTCATGCTGAAGTTCCGGTAATTGAACTGATAAATCTTATAGAGAACCACATATATCAAATCATTCACAATATTCAGTCATTAATACAAAGGAGGGGGGAATATAGTATATTTGATTATGCTGGTTATTTACAGCTTGGCGTTTTTAACGGTTCTTGTGAATACAGTATTAGTTTTAATATTTGTCGCAAATGTTTTTTGTATGTATATATGTAAATTGGGGTGACATTCACTAAGATCTAAAAGATCTATTGTGCCCCCTTACTTTTACTTAGTTCCTGAGGAAAGTCTCAGAGACTAGTAGCTCCTTTAGTCCTATTTCCCGGAGGAATTTTAGGATATCTACAGACTTAGGTAAATGTCCCTCTTCTATCCAGTAATCTCCAAGGTGTTGTGCCCTAGGATTCTGAATTGCTGTACAGTTCGTAAGTATGTGGATGGAGGTTTCTTCTTCCATGCCACAGAATCGACATTCTACTTCCTCCACTATTTTGAGCTTTTTCATGTGCCTATTTCTTACAATATTACATTGGACCTGATACCGCAAAAGGGTGTTCCAGTACTCCTCTTTGCTAATTCATCTGCTATTTCATTTCCTTCTATCCCAGTGTGTCCTGGAATCCACAGTAAGGTGACTATATTGTTCTTGCCTAGTTCATTTAGTTTTCCTAGGCATTTCCACACCATTTTGGAACTGATAACACAAGAGCTCAGTGCTTTAATGGCTGCTTGACTATCCGACATTACGATAATCCTTTGCCTTGACATCCTTTTTTACTTGACATAATAATTTTCTACATTGTCATTAATTATCCTGAATCATGTCGAATAAAGTTGATGTATCAAGTTTTTAGTTATTTCTGTTCAGAACATTTATATGAATAATTCAGATATTTCTTTTCATTGCACTTTTAAATGAACAAAATAATCCGATCCGTTTCGACATTCACGTATTCCACCATTTTCATTAAGATTTCGGAGAGACTATGACGTCAATGTAATTACAATTAATGGAACATTTTGTTGTGAATAAATACATATTTAGTGTTTCGAGTTTTGTCGTCTATCTTACAAACCAAGTAAATAGTAATTTTCAAGTTGCAAGGAATTGTCTTTGCATAGGTAGAATTTCCTTGTCTCTTTGAATATATATTTACATTTCTTGATCAATTTTGTTGACATTCGTTTTGTCATATTCTCATCAAATAATTTTTATCTTGTAAACTGGGAAAGTTGGTTAACCTATTAAAAGGGAAAAAGTGAGATGAATAGATAATAAGAAAATGATGTTGGCAGTTAAATATCCTCAACCTACTGTTATTAGGTAGGTGATCTGTGATTAGCAATATGGGGAATTATGAGAGAAAAATTTGAATGTAGTATGAGCTATAACAGCGAAAATCGCCAATTAATAGTTTCATCAGAAACAAGTTTTCTGTTTAATAAAGTGGATATTTTTTGGAAAAACAATAAATAAAAGCGCTGGTGAACACTCTAGAGACGAGAAGTTCCATCCCAACGGGTCGTTGGTTTGCTTTTCATTAAACGGTTTATCCACCATACTGAAATAACGTCCTACGTCTAACAATTTTTAGTTTGTCTTTATTAAGTAAGCATATAAATAGAAAATGCTTCTCTAATAATTGATGTGTTGACGTATTACACATGACAATACATATATAATGCGGTTATATTAGCAAAGAACACACCAACAAATGCGTTGTGTATTCTTTAATACTCATATATACCTCACTTATTGTCTCAATATAAACATGAAGTTCCCTAAGGTATGAGAATTACTTGAAGTATTTCATTGTTGTGGACATTTATAATTAGTTTGCTCTGTGACAGTATCAACTATTACTTTATTATATGATTGCATATCAGCAACAATAATTAATAACATTATAATTGCTCTTCCATATTGGGTGAATATCTCAATTGTTTAGATACAATTATATCATACTTTAATACATATAGTTTTATTTTTTTATCCATTTGCTAAAACGATAAATAGACATTCTGCATACCACGGCTTATTTAAAAAGTGAATTAATACAGTTTCCTGTAAAATTGTCCTATTTAGTAAAGCGTTTTAACAATATAAAAATATATTATTCTACGCTTCACAACTAGTTTTGAAAAATATTTTTCAAAAACAGTGACCGTTCAACGAAGAAGAAACAACTACTTCCCGGGCTACATGCCCCGACAGATATTGAATTACACTTCTAAGTCAAACGGGGTTGGTAAATCTACAAGATTTAAACTTGTCACTGTTTTTGAAAAATATTTTTCAAAACTAGTTGTGAAGCGTAGAATAATATATTTTTATTCTTCGACATCTATTATTTAAAAAGCCTATAATTTTACAAATTACACAACTATTGTGTTAACCATGGTCAATTTTTTTGAAGAGTACAATAATAAAACTGAAATTGAGAGTTTTTTTCTGCGTGTAACTACAAATTATATTACCAATATTTAAAAATTTGATAATTTTTCTTAGTGCATTCACTAAGTTAGTTTTCCACATAATTCTCTCAAGATTATGAATTTTTTTACTAAATTACTGATAGTTTATAAGACATTTTGTATTAAAGTGATACATTGCCATTATTTTCGGAAAGACAAAAAAATAAGCTTCTTTGTGATAAGCCACTCGACCTAGGTTGCCATTTCAAAAAACTCAAGATGGCGGCCATACGCTAAACGCTGCTCTAAAATGTGCAGAATAACGTTTAATTCATCGTCCTAGAATTTCATAACTTTCCCTTAATCCGTCTCAAAGGTAATCACTTCGTGTGAGACTTTTCAGCTCTTTTCGCTCGCTTATTTAATCAAACCACGCCCTCCGAATTAACTCATAATTGGTAAATATTTAACAAAAATCAAATAAAATTATATGAAAATTGTCAAAAATTTTGAACTATGGTCAAAAATGATCAATAACTATCAAAAATTATCAAAAACTGTTAAAAATGGACAATTTTTGTCAAAAACTGTCAAAAACGGTCGATAATTGTCAAAAATTTTGAAAAAAATTTGAAAAATGGTCCAAAATTTTCAAAAATTGTCAAAAATGGTCAATTGTCAAAAATTTCAAATTTTTTTTGAAAAATGGTCAAAAATTGTCAAAAATGGTCAATAATTGTCAAAAACTATCAAAAAGGGTCAAAAATGGACAAGTATTGTCAAAGTAGGTCAAAAATTGTTAAAATTTTGAAAAATGGTCGATAATTGTCAAAAACTATCAAACATGGTAAATAATTTTGAAAAAGGGTCAAAAATTTGGCCAATAATTGTCAAAAACTATCAAACATGGTCAAAAATGAACAATTATTGTTAAAAATTTTCAAAATTTTGAAAAATAGTTGATGATTATCAAAAATTGTTAAAGTTTTTGAAATATTTTGAATTATTATGATTATATATGAAAATGAAAAACTGGTACTGGAACTATCTTTTAATGTAAAAATGACAACTATGTCAGTGTCTTATTTGACAAAAAGAAAATACAAGTGAATGTTACAAACTTAAACAAAACAAAACCTGCAGACAACGCTTTACTAAATTCAATAAAATATGGTCAGAAATGGTCAATAATTGTCAAAAATGGTCAAAAATTTGGAAAAATGGTCCACAATTGTCAATAATTATCAAAAATGGTCAATAATTTTGAAAAATGGTCTAAAATTTTGAAAAATTGTCAGAAATGGTCAAAAACTATCAAAAATGGTTAAAAACTGTCAAAACTGGACAATTTTCCTCAAAATTGGTCAATAATTGTCAAAAATTGTTAAAATTTTGATAAATGGTAGGTAATTGTCAAAAACTATCAAAAATGGTAAATAAATTTGAAAAATTGTCAAAAATTTTGAAAAGTTGTCAAAAATGGCCAATAATTGTTAAAAACGCTGACGTCAAATACATTTGACATCTGCTCTAAAATGTGCAGAATAACGTTTCATTCAACGTCCTAGAATTTCATAACTTTCCCTTAATCCGTTTCAAAGATAATCCCTTGATGTGAGACTTTTCAGCAACGCTGTATAATTCATTTCCTTGGGTATCAACAAAATATGCAGCTTCTTGGGAGCTTTCTTAAAAAAAATATTCCACAATAGAATAACCATTTTACGACAAAAAAGCAACTACTCTCCGGACTAAATACCCCAACGAGCATTAAATTATCTATCATAAAATGGGATTCTGTTATCTCATTTAGATTGGAATTAGAAGAGGAGGCATCATCACTAACAGACCGTTTTCGGCGCTCAGTGTGAGGTAGATGACTTCCGTCTAGCATAATCAGCATACGCTGAAGAAGACACTTTTGCAGTAGGATATAAGGTTATATTTGTTAAAACGGCACATTACAAACCAAAAACTAACTATAGTGTATTAGTAAATTAAATTGCATTTTCATCAATTGCAATTTTTATAATGAAATATTTTATTTTCTCCAACCATTAATTTTTTTGTAACGAAAGCTTTTTCAAGACAATTTTCTCAAAAATATTTTCTTTACGTTTTATTTTTACTCTTTTTTTACGTCTTTGGCTCCGACCCAAATTATTGAACAGTTTCTCTTCTTTTTCCTTTGAGTAATTTGTTATTCAATTCAATTTGAAAATAGAAATGAAATCAAGATGAATGAACAAGTAATGTGAATTCTATGTTTAATTTTAATATGGTAATAACTATCATGTTTCAAAATAGGTGGTTGAATTTTCTTCACATTTTCCATATAAATTCTGTTCGCGGAATATATTTCACTTTGGCAATCCGAACAATTTGATAGAGAAGATAAGAAAAACAACCGCGACAGCTGCGAAAACCTGTATTTAAATTGGCGCAAGGATTACTTGGAATATAAGGAAAATCGAGAAGAGCTGAGAATTTCTAATTTAAAAGTAGATTGGTATGTTTCCTAGATGGAAATTGCATTTAAAACATTTATTTCACTTGAATCTTTAAAAATTACGTCAATTTTGTTAATACGCTTCTGAACGAAATTGTTATTTTCTCAATTTGTCTCTTAAAAACACATTTATTTGAAAACTGTTTCGGTGTCAAGTCAATTTTTCGCCATCTATTTATGTGATTTCAATATTAAAGACTTTATATTCAGATGATCCGAAGTTCAGATTAAAATAAATAACTAAATAAAATAAAATATTTGAAATCCAGATTCCAGAGATTATTGCTATTTCGACCAGTTAAGACCCGGTATGTTAAACATTTTTCCCACAGTCGCGCGTAAAATGACTAATTACTATATTCAAATGAAATCGTAAAGTCGACAAATGCCGAGGATTGTTATATACTTTACGCTATAGCGCAAAAAAAGGAATCTTTTTCTCTCGCTTATTTAATCAAACCATTTAACAATGTATCAGATTAAAAATCAAAAACTATGATAAATGGTCAAAAATGGACAGTTATTGTTAAAAATTTTCAAAATTTTGAAAAATAGTTGATGATTATCAAAAATTGTTAAAGTTTTTAAAATATGGTCAAAAATGGTCAAAAATAGGAAAAATGGTCCACAATTGTCAACAATTGTCAATAATTATCAAAAATGGTCAATAATTTTGAAAAATGGTCAAAAGTGGTCAAAAACTATCAAAAATGGTTAAAAATTGTCAATTATTTTTAAAAACTGTCAAAACTGGACAATTTTTCTTAAAATTGGTCAATAATTGTCAAAAATTGTTAAAATTTTGAAAAATGGTCGATAATTGCCAAAAACTATCAAAAATGCTGAATAAATTTGAAAAATTGTCAAAATTTTTGAAAAGTTGTCAAAAATGGCCACTAATTGTCAAAAATGGTCAACAATGGTGAAAAATTGTCAAAAAAGGAAAATTATTGTCAAAAAATGTTAAAGTTTTTGTAAAATTATCAAAAACTTTGAAATATGGTCAAAAATGGTCAATAATTTTGAAAAATGGTCTGAAATTTTGAAAAATTGTCAAAAATGGTCAAAAACTATCAAAAATAGTTAAAAATTGTCAATTATTTTTAAAAACTGTCAAAACTGGACAATTTTCCTCAAAATTGGTCAAAAATTGTTAAGATTTTAAAAAATGGTCGATAATTGTCAAAAACTATCAAAACTGGTAAATAAATTTGAAAAATTGTCAAAAATTTTGAAATTTTGTCAAAAATGGCCACTAATTGTCAAAAACTATCAAAAATGGTCAACAATGGTGAAAAATTGTCAAAAACTGTCAAAAATAGTCTGAAATTTTGAAAAATGGTCTGAAATTTTGAAAAATTGTCAAAAATGGTCAAAAACTATCAAAAATACTTGAAAATTGTCAATTATTGTTGAAAACTGTTAAAAAATTATGTGTGTTTTTCGAGCGTAAAGTAAAATTGCCGCTTACTCACACGATTTCTATGAAAATATAAAAAAAAATCTTGTCGGGTTGATTAGAAGGACGATCAAGGTAATTGGTAATATGTACTCCTTTTTTATCCTACACTGTGAGAAAGTTGAATTTTACCGGCTTTACGGAGACGAGAAAGTTACCTTTTCTACGGCTAGCCGAGAAAATAAATTTTACGTTTCCACGCTAGCTGGCGCTCCAATTGACAAGTAAACAACACCATTAAACGTCAGTATAAAAATAAATTGTTAGCAGTTGTCAATGTCTGCAAATTCAATCATAAGTTGTGGTATTTTGATGTTTGTTTGAAGTTGACTTGTCAGTTATGGAGCCTGAATCAGATGAAATAATGTATCTCACTCCGCCTGAAATAACAGATAAAGCTAACCAGGTCACGCTTGACTTATTACCGGAAAAATTGAAAGCGAAATACAACCTCCAATAGAAGCTTTTCATGGACTGGTGCGCTTCCAAGCAAGTAAAAAAATATAGCGAGAATGTAATTTTAACGTATTTGTCCGAATTATCAAAAAAATATATATACAGGGTGTCCCAGAATTTTTTAGACAGGCTATAACTCTAAAACGGCTGAAGATAACTTCATAAAATTTGGTATGCAGCAATTGGACGGATTTTACAATATTGCGAATCCCTCATGACGTCAGCGAAATCATCAGCGTAGCTATGACGTCATGTCATTATAAAATATCAAATGCAAAGGTGGTCGTGTGACTGCTCATATTAAAGGTCTTTTTATTCTGAATTCAACCATGTAATACACTTAGTATGTAAAAATTTATTAGTTGTGTATTTTCGATCAAAAGGAAGAAACTTGATGTTTCTGCAAAATGAGTTACCAGATTTATTGGAGGATATTCCATTAAATGAAAGAATAGAAATGATGTGGCAGACGTAGGGGCAACTACTTCCTTTTCTGGGCAAGTACAGTTATCAAATTTATCCAAGTAAGGAATCTCTTTTGTTAACTGTACTATACATAATCCGATTTTTAATATCACTTTCAAAAATAATGACTTACAGTAATGAATTTCATATTATAAATAAAATTTTTATATAAAATATTACCAGCAATTATTGTGTAGGATAAAAAATTATGTGTAAACCACGGCAGTAAAGTGCTTTTTTCAGGCCTCAAGAAGTGGCCATATTTTTTTTCGGCCTGAAAAATGCCACTTTACCGCCTAGGTATACAATATACTATTATACACAGGGCTGTTAAAAAAATGATGAAAAGTACAAGTTTCTTAACTTTTGCTTGGAAACAACCAAATTGTGTTGAATTGTTTAATATTCTCTCCACTGTGTTACGGTTGGGTCGGGGTCGATCTGGATATCTTGCAACAAATAAAACACTTGTTCTAGTAACAACTCTGTAATGCATGTATTAAAAGTAAATTTAGATAATCTTCATTGTTTAATTCCAAACGAGCCATTTCTATCACTGTACGATGCGATTGACAATTAATACTATTTAATTGATACTATTTAATTATGACACAGCCTGCTAAAATAAATGAATAAATAACACGTCCTACGACTACGTAATAATAAGGCTGAAATAATCAATATTGTTAAATACACGTTAATACATCAAAAACGCTTAAGATTGGGTATATGAACATAAACTGCCCATATTTTCGGCCTTAGAATTAAGTAAAAGAATAAAAATATGGTTTTAAAAAATTTAGATATTTGACATTTTTGAACTTGAACTTTTCATCAATTTTTCAACAGCCCTGTATACAAAAAAGAAGTTTTCGACATGTCACCAATTACCTTGATCGTCCTACTAATCAACCCGACAAGATGTTTCTTATTTGGTATTGGGGATTTTCATATACAGTGTCAAACTCGATCAGTATAAATTTTATATATAGGGTATTCTACATAAAGTGACATTAAAATTCAATGTAGAATCCGAAAAGGTAATAATATACAGTATGTTACATTCAAAATAACACAGTTGTCGTTCACTTTCGGTTTAACCGAAAGTGACATGTATGTCAAAATATTTTCCATACATTCGCCATAACTTGTTCTCCATCTATGCCAATTTTTATAGAAATCGTGTAAGTAGTCGAGTAGTCGAGAAACAGCCTGTATAATATAATCATAAACCTTAATATACCCGAAGGTGTTTAGGTTATTTATTATCATCCTCTTAAATAAGTTGAAAGAGGTTTACCAGATCGTTATAGCAACGAGAAGTGCCAAGTTACATGCAGGTGATCAGAACAATCTCCGTTGTTAGTTCAAATGAATGAATGATATATTTAGGAGTTTGATGGTCACTGATAACGCATCTAAAACGTACTTCTACGGAGTAGTTTAAGTTTGAGTATAAGGGTAAGTGGATTTGGTTATGTGTAAGCGCTGAAAGAATGTTCCTTAATTAAAAAGAGAGAAGATTGGATATTTTTATATATATTTTATATATAAAAATGTCTTTAAACATAATATCAAGAATAACTTTTCATTTCATCTTAACCAACAGTTTTTTGGGACAGAATTATAATTATGAAAACATTAAAAAAACTGATTTTTCTTTGGAAGAAGGATCAGCATTCATAGGAAGAAGCGAGTTTATTAAAGAAGGCAGTATTTATGAAAAATTGAAGGTAGATGAAAAACTGTTCCCTCACTCAAATGAAATCTGTTACAAGAAATGTCGATTGAAAATCTTGGGCAAGCGAATTGGGAAAATTTGAGAATTCTAATTTGAAAATGTCGCTCAATACTAACCTATATTGGGAGTGACACATGCTGAATTTGTATAAAAGTCCAACAAAGATTGTCACAAAAATAATAATAATAATTGAATAGATGAGGCTTTTACTTGATGAAGATCCATACTAATGATGAAATAAAACAATGTCGGTTTTCGACACACTTTCGACTCAAATTTTGAATTGCATGTAGTACCAAAATCCTTTAAATTAAATCTTTTAGAAGCCCTCGAGATTAACAAAAACAAATATTCAGGTAATCTGCTTAACGACCAAATAGATATCAATCATTCTCCCTTATTAAACCTTTTTACCTAGAAGATGTGATGGTTATGGATAAATTTTCCAGGTACTCTTTTTCAATACCTTTGTAACGTTCTTAGAATTCCGTATGTTGACCATTTTAGACCATTTTTCCAAATTTTACCAATTATTGACCGTTTTTGACAATTTTTGAGCATTTTTGACAGGTTCCGACTAGTTTTGAGAATTTTTCAAAAATTTTGACCATTTTTCAAAAATTTTGATCATTTTTCAAAAATTTTGACAATTATTAATAATTATTGACCATTTTTGACAGTTTTTATGATTATTGACCATTTTTTCAAAATTTTGACAATTTTTGACCATTTTCGACAATTTTTCGAAAAATTTGACCATTTTTGACAATTATTGACCATTTTTCCAAATTTTTGAAAATATCTGGCAATTATTAACCATTTTTTCAAAATTTTGACAGTTTTTGACAATTTTTGACAATTTTTGACGATTTTTCCAAATTCTTGACAATTTTTGACCATTTTTGAAAATTTTTCATAATTTTAACAATTATTGATCATTTCTGTTATTTTTTGACGAATTTTGACAATTATTGACCGTCTTTGACAATCATTGACCATTTTTCAAAATTTTTACAATTATTGATCCTTTTGGACCATTTTTAACAATTTTTGACGAATTTTGCTTGGTTTTGGCAATTATTGACCGTCTTTGACAATTATTGACCATTTTTGACAATTTTTTAAAATTTTTTTACAATTATTGACCATTTTGACAATTTTTTAAAATATTTGGCAATTATTAACCATTTTTTCAAAATTTTAACAGTTTTTTACAATTTTTAAACATTTTTCCAAATTTTTGACCATATTTAAAAATTTTTGACAATTTTTCAAAATTTTAACATATTTGGCAATTATTTACCATTTTTTAGAAATTTTGACAAGTTTTGACCATTTTTGACAATTTTTCACACCTATAGGTGTGCGAGCTCAGTGCGGCTAGAGAGATTGCGCACAGTCGCTTGAATGAGTTACCGCGTGACGAACGCTTTTTCGTAACATCACACGTTTCACGAGTTCACTAGCCTTCCCAAAAGTCCTATGTCGTGCAATAAGAAGCAAGCTTCAATAAAAGAATAATGTGTCCCATCATAACACAACAATAAAATATGATGACGTCCGAAAACAAATTTCGATAAAGCTGCACAAGAAGTGAATAAATAGGCACAAAATATGTGGAAGGTTCACAAAATTGTAAAGGAAACTAGAACCAGTTCTCTCTCTTTAAAGCGAAAATAAATAAAATTAATAATGATTTGTTCATAGGCTGTAAAATCAAGCCCTCGTGTCTATAGAAAGTCTTTTCCAATTTTCTCGGTCTCTTGATAAATCTCTCAAGTTCCATATTTTCTATCCAGGATTCGGAGAGACTAATAGACAGATACACTAGAAATGAGGTTTTATCAACAAACAGACTTAGCTCTTGATGATTTCAACAGGCTACTAACAAAATCCCTGGAGGAGAAAGATATAGCCATGAAAACTTTTGTAGATATTCAGGATGCTTTCAATAATGCATCTACATTGTCGATTACCAAAGCTCTAGAGAGAAAAGGGGTACCACTCCGTCTGTGTCAGTGGATAAACGCCAGTTTGGAAGAAAGGGTAATCATGTATTATTGGCGATACCACCATCACAGCAAGAGCAGGCAGGGGTTGTCCGCAAAGAGAGGTATTATCACTCCTAGTAGACGAACTACTGAAGAGGCTGACATGCAAAGGCATGTATTGCTTAGGGTATGCCGATGATCTTGCGATTATGGCAAAATGCAAATTCGCAGGCACAGTCACGGAGCAGGCACAAACTGGCCTAAACATAATCAACAGGTGGTGCCAAGACGAGGTACTAGCTGTAAACCCTTCCAAAACCAAGATAGTTGTTTTGACCAAGAAGAAAGTAATGAGTGGACTGAAGTCACCAGTTCTTAATAGAGTGGAAATTGCAATTGCACAAGCAACCAAATACTTGGGAGTCATATTTGACCACAAGTTGTTACGGAATCAACACCTACAGAAAATAATACAAAAAGGTACGATAGCCCTCAATCTGTGCAGAAGAATGTGCGGAAAGAACTGAGGGCTACAACTAAAGTTGATCATATGGCTATATACAGAGTCATCAGACTGGCTGGAGCGATCTAAAAGCCAAGTGGCATCCAAAGGCAAGCTTACCTGGCTGCCATGGGAACCATGAGGACAACCTCAACAGCTGCATTAGATGTCTTGCTGAATCTGCCGCCACTTCATATCCACATACAAGGCGAAGCTGGATTGACCAGAGGGCACCCTTTAGTAGACTACACGGTAAGGTGTATAACGAGCTATGCAAAGTGTTGGAAATCGACCTCATAATGGGAATGCCATCGGACGAGATGATTACCAAGTATAGCTTTAGGGAAAACTTCAAAACAGTCATAACAGGCAGTGAGGCTTGGAATGATGTACCTCCAATTGATGCGGAAATGGCCTGCTACACAGATGGTCAAAAACCAAGTAAGGTGTAGGAGCAGGAATAATGGCCAAAGACAAGAGTCTCACTGTGCTTAGGCGTTGTAGACTTAACAAACACATGAATAACATCGGATTGACAGACACAACCATATGCAGGTTTCGCCAAGAAGATGAGGAAACATCACTGCGAAAGCCTGACTAGGATGTGGTTTTCGAGAATAGGGGAGGCAAAACCACAACCCTCCCAATATATGGAGGACCTGGGGTTTGGCATTCAAAGTCTAGTAATAAGGACGGTTCTAGAAAAGGAACTCTGGAAAAACAGGAGGGCATACACAATAGATCTGCAAAGGTCGTAGTGGAGAGGCTCATATAAGCCTCATATTTATCTTATCTATTGATCCCCTTGTCTCTAAATTTTTTAGGAATTTTTGATCACAATTAAGTGTATTTCTCTCTCTTATTGATTATTTGTATTTTTATTTTGTTCAAAATAAATTTTATCGATAACGTGCTATGTACTAGTAACCTGAGACAGAAGCGGTAATTATCAATTAAATATATACTCACATAATATGCTATACTGGTTGACACAACATTCAAGCTCACCTGGAACAAAAAAGGTATAAATTTCGTATATAACTACCATTATTATAACTTGAACCAAAATATTAGTTTACTCAATTATTAATATAGCTTTCAAGTTTCTGATACATTATAGGCACCCCAGAGTACATTTTAGTTTGAATATGCTGTTTTTCTTACATTGGCTTTTAATTGAGAATCCTAATTATAATTTTGTTTGTGTTTCAAACTCTACCGCCCATTTTAACATTACTGTAACTACAGTGTATAATCCATAAGTTTTCAGTCAGTTAAAGTAGCCAAACTTTGTGGCAATAATTTAAGTTTACCTTCAAATAATATACAACATATTATTTATCAACAGCGAAGATGTTAAAAGTGTTTACTTCATATCAAATTAAACTAGGGAGAATACAAGAGAATTGTTCAATTACAAAATATGTTACAGTATCGATTTTTTAATTGTTTTTTGTAACATTGTCTCATTTTTAGTTGAAAAATTGTTTGATGTTCTATACATACTTTTAAAAATACGAGTATAATCGTAAGAATTACTGCAATGAAGCAAATAAAATATCGAGAAATATTAGTTTTTGCAAAATGGGTTACAAAAAAACGTTTTGGTGTTAGAAAACTCTAAGATAAAAATAAAGATCAAGAAGCAACTGCTGATCGATGAACTGGGAAGAAATAAGGTTGGTGCGAAGCAGATGAATTAGGAATTAGGTAAAAAGTAACAATGGAACAGATGATGAAGAAGGATTGGAAGAAACTATTTTTAGGTAAGAATTTGACAGGGCTTTGAAGGATCCTGACTGAAAAAAACACTTCCAAAAAAAGGGGGACAACTAAATAACGGAATTATGGGAAACAAAATGAGACGAGCTTTGATAAACTAAATTAAATGTGCCGCTTAAAATTATCAACGAAAAGAAATGAACAATAAAGGATTGTGGAGCAGAAAAAGCAAGTGAAAAGTGAGAAATATATAATACAGCATGTCCACGCATGGGGTATCCTATAATTTTTTAATCCACACCGCGTAATGGGTTCATCTGGATATTTTTCGTGAAATTTTGCAATTGCATACTGGTACGAAACTTCCCCAATACCATAACACTTAAAAGATATACTCTTTGTTGAATAGTTAACATTGTTGTCAAATATATATTAAAAAATGACAATTAGAAAATTATTTATTAAAGTTGACAGTTACTTGCTACATCGTAAACGTCACTCACTAGATTAATACATTATTTTCGAACTTAGTGCAAAAATTCATACGGTTTTCATGAAACTAGCTATAAAATGAGACGGGTTTTGAAAAACTTGAATTTTATTTCATTTTATGGGGTTTCAGAACAAGCAAAACTTTTTATCAAGAATGACATTTTTCACTAAAACTAATATTTCACTATAGGATACCCCATCCGTGGACACGTGGTATATTATACAGATACATTCAAACACAAACGGAACATAGGGATTTAATGTATTATCCGATCTAAATAGTCCACCAACAAAACATTTCTATAAGTTCACTTCAATGAATATCCAGTTAGTGATCTAGACAGCAGGATTCAGAACCAATGTCAGAAACCCCGCCCCTTCTCCTTCCAAAATTTGTTAGTTATGTGCGAGGTGTGCGAACTGCGATTTAGTATTGAATAATTATTTGATGGGGGTAGTAAACGTCGCTACATATTGAAACAATATGCTTACGTTTTATGTTGTTAAAATCGAAAATTAATTGTTAAATTCTCTTTAACAATTAATGTTTCGAGTAAGGATAATATGTTTTGATTTATTTTGGCAATAACGGCTCTCAAAATAAAAATAAATTCGTTAATAAAACAAAATAAGATTCTTTAAATTGAAACAAAGCAACGCTCTCATCTACCGACTGCTGTTTACTGACTGTCTCGACGCTAATTAAGGACCGCCGACAGTTGAGAATACGGAGTGGTGGGAATTGTACGATATTGTATAGGTGTCCAAATAAACGATTGTAATAATCGTGTTTTTAATCTGTTGAAGCTGGATGTTGGTAGACTAGTTCAAAAGCAGTTCTGATACAATGCTTAAAATCCCTATGTTCCGTTTGTGTTTGAATGTATCTGTATATGAATATTGCGGAATACATTTTTTGAGAAAGCTCACAAGAAAGAGCATAACGTCAAATTAAATTAGACGCTATTTGTTAAATTTATTAACCTATACCCAGGAAAAGTTTTAAATGAATTCAGTTTTCCTCTCTTGCTCTTTGTACTTATTTGGGCTCCCCACACATCCCTGACTGTTTTGTTGTTCATTATTTTTGAGTGCCCGAGACATTTTTGAACTTTTGGATATCTAATTGTACTTTCAGCTCATTTCTCTGGTTATTACCATAGATACCAAAGATCAGAGTCACGTATTTTTATTAATTATTCCTATTATAGATTACCCCACTAACCCTTAATGAAACAGGATCCTGTATATGAGATAACTCATCTTAAGTTACCTAGATCAATCATTTTTGAGAAAATCATTAGTCGTTTGCAGCTTCAAAGATAGAAATGATCTTCTTTGGTGAAAATCGATTGCTATCGCAGGGATCAACTCACTGCTAACCAGCAACTCGAGAAACAGTCGCGAATTTGATCTTGATAGATTTTTCGTTTGTAGGTTAGGTTGGGTTGAGTTGTTTTTTTGTGGGGCTGAGATGGGACATCAATATCAAACCTAAATAAAAATGTGGGGGGCTGGAACCATTTATACTAATATTGCGAGGTAGAGGACGTACTCATAACATGTATCACATTATTTTAACCTAAAATTTCATCTGATTACAAGATTACCAATTTTTGGGAAAATTAACGTTCTGGTTTAAGAGGGTTGATTATTCAATAAACTACGTTATTAGATACAATAGAACTCCTTCAGAAAAAGTCAAACATTTAATGCTCACTAATAGAACAGCCACTACTTCTCTTCAGGATGAGAACATTAGCTTTAAGGTTTCTAGGGGCTGCCCACAAGGCGGAGCACTATCTCCCCTACTGCGGTCACTCTTGATGGATGACTTGCTTAGCGCTCTCGAAAGAAGATGGGTAGAACTGCAAGCGTTTGCAGACGACCTTGTCATCCTGGCAAGGACCAAGTCAGGAAGGGTAGCATATAATATCTTCCAAAAGAAGTTGGACGATGTCTACAGTTGGTAAAACCCTGGTAAAACTGTAATGGTCCCCTTCACTAGGAGAAAAAATTGTAGGATCTTCCACTTTCCTACAATGTGTCGCAGGATCTGTGGAAAATCTTGGGGTTTGGGACCCAAACAAATCCATTGGATATATGTGATGATTGTTAGACTAATAATCACATTTGGAGCTATTGTTTGGTGGTCGAAAGCTTCACGGCGAACGGCCCAAGCAAAGCTCTCTGGCATACAGAGACAGGCTTACACCGTCATCAGCCATGGAAATCCTTCTAGACCTACCTCCTCTCCATATATTTATGGAAAGGGAGGCTATTTGGACAACATATAGAATTGCGCATATTTCTAAATGCACAGAACAGGCTTATACAGAGCAAAGCAGAATGCTAGTGGACACTGAAAGTCAAAGTATTCTGGGAATGACCTCTGACATAATGCCTCAAACAGTAAACTACGACCTGCCTTATACCGTCCTAATTCCAAATAGAGACGAATGGGTCCTCCGTGGCACACAGATGGATCAAAAACACCCTCAGGCGCTGGTGCAGGTGTATATGGGAGTAGACCTAGGACAGAAATTTCAACCTCTCTAGGTTCCTATGCAACCGTATTTCAGGCGGAAATTTACGCCATTGCTTCATGTGTGGAGAGATTGGAGCAAACCAATCTCACACATAAATCAATGGAAATTTTCACGGACAGCCAAGCGGCTTTGAAAGCACTTAGCTCTTACCGTGTAACGTCGAAACTGGTTTTGGACTGCCAAAAAAGACTCTCCTTAATAGGAGAACTCAATGGTCTGATCTGGATCCCTGGCCATTCTGGCATGGATGGCAAAGAGAAGGCGGTCTCTCTTCCAAGGGAGGGTGCCGCACGCGTTTTTATCGGACCAGAACCTTCAATTGGCATCGCTTCATAAGCTTTGCCAAACAAACACTAAATACTTGGACAGCAAGACTTCTAGCAGCTCTAGACTTCTGGCATAATACACCAGGATTGGTACATTCAAAGGCATTTATACATCCTTCGAAGAATGTCTCCAAACAAATGTTAGACTATAGCAGGCATCACCTACGTTGTCTAATAGGCCTTTTAATATGCCACTGTCATCTGAATCATCATATGCTAGGACTTGGTTTGTCGGAAGATCCGACTTGTCGTCTTTGTCTGGAAGATGATGAAACAGCAGAGCATATAATTTGTGCCTACCCCGCCGCGGCTCGAATCAGGTATCTGATGTTTGGCAGGATCTCTCTCGCCCTCGGACCTGAAATATCATTCACCAAACAAACTAATCGGCTTTGTTAAGAAGCTGAATTTGTTTGGTGAAATCTGAATAGGTATGAGCCACAATAGACTCTGGCGAGTGGCCGTGGAGGGCCTTATAGGCCCACTCACCACAAACCTAACCGAACTCATTCAGAAGGGAGTTGTCCTACCCGACATGGCGGGTCCCAATAGCTCTTGGGGTGTCTCAAGTGGGAGTGGTCAGTCAATATGGACTCGTGCTCTATGACCTGTAAGGGCCTCATGATCGACCAGCCCTTGGGATAATAGGCGCATTGATTCTTAATAATGTGTTCATCAGGTCTATTTATGCATATTATAAAATTTTCAGAAGAAGCTGTTGGCTAGCTTGCTAGAAACCTCTAATTAATTATTATCGTAAAAAGCCTTGTATTCATCAGTATCTGGGATCAGAGATGCTGTTAGAACACTTTTGTTGACATGCATTTCTCGAAATTGGCTTCAATTAGGTTTTAATTTATTACAAACTAAAGTTGAACTGAAAATTGGTGAAATGATTAAAACACAGCATTCACATTCTTTCAGAACAAATCGACTCTTACAAATCGTTAGAAATGAAGAATTCAGAACAATTGATATTATTTTCATGAGAGATTGTATTAATTCATTCACTTTTATTTTTGTTCTCGATTGCTGCCTTGTTCTCAAATAAAATGATGTGAGGTATTTAGTCATTAATCTAATAATTCAATCACTTTCCAACAAAAACCGCATCGTCTTGCTGGAACTCAGTCCATATTCGGAATGTCACGAATATTATTGTGACAGAGATAATTGCAGCCTTCCAAGCTCATAAACTCAAATTCATTTGGAACGCATGAAGTTGATTCCTTTCAATTCGTTACTTTTATTTTCGCTTTACTGTATGTTGATCTAATAATACCGTTTATGAGCAATATAGTTAGCGACTGTTTTATTAAGGAATTTTTATTTACAATAAAATTGTTTTGCTAACGTTTGGAAAAATACTTGAGGGAGACATAAAAAGTTTATTCCTGCGAATTGAAAAACTATTCATGTTGGTTTGGGGTGTGGCAAGGATAAAATGGGCTCAAAGAAAAATAATGATGCTGATGGGGGTGAGCACTTTGCGGGTTGAGATACAGTTGTCCTGGGGAAAATAAAGCCAAACCTAAATGTGAGTAGCTGAATTTTTCAAGCTAATGGTACTGTTAAATTCCTCCAAAAATAATGTCACAGTTTTTATTTCTTTATTCGAGCAAATGAAAAATAACCAAGAAAATAAATTGCGTATTGTTAACAAATAGTTTGCTAGTGGGCATAATGTAAATATTCAGGGAAAATATATCAAAAAAAGCGAGCGAGCCTTACAGTAGACGCATATATGTGTAACATCTGACATCTGACATCTCACCTTGGTAAAAAGCAACATTAATATAAAATAAAAAAAAAATGTTTCAGGTTTTATTTGAAATAATTTTTGGTAACGAAGAATCATTTTTTTAATGAGAATTGTATTTTATTTCATTAAAACTAGGTGTAATATAATTTTTATTAAATACATTTTTTATTTTTGTTCAATTTGGGGGGAGAGCAGAGGGTATATGTATGAATGAATGAATGAAAAAGTGTATCGAAAGCGAGAGTATGAATAGACTTATGATAACTAAAATATGAGACGTATACCTGTGATTTAAAAGTATTTAAAAAAACGTTGAAAAACTCCATCAATAATAGTACACCACTGTTAGTTGTTCGAACATTTCGATCCGTGTTTATGAAATCATCATTTAAAAAAATACGGAATTTTCTCCAATAAACGGGTGACAGAAATTAACCTCAAAATTTAATAAAGCTAAATTTATCACCTATCGCGCTCATTGGTCAAATCAAATACCACGCACTTCCTATTACACACTTTCGTCCCATTTCACGAAATCACTGCCACAAATTGCAGGGCGTAAAGAAATTACACATCAAAAAAAACATTTCCATTCTATACTAGCGGTTCTCCTTCAGTCAGTGCCTCACAGTCAGATAAGATGTCGGTTACGCTCTCGATCTCATGACACAAAGCCTCTAGCTGGGATCTCCGTTATACAGCCCTATATCATGCAGGATAACTTTCACCGGGGCGTGGCCCGTTAGATAACCTGTGATTATGCTAAGGTAATTCCTACTGATATATAGTAGTTTTTCAGCCCGTCTGTGCCCTTTATAAAACATGTCAGGACTCACCTCGGGAAAGCGTCAGTCGCTTGGGTCTGCCAGTTCTCTGTGAGGTATATCTACCTCATATTTAGAACCGGGGAGAAGGTTTGTAGTCATATAGTCTGTTTATATATTTAAAATGGAATCACTTACGATGTCCTTGATGGATGTGTCCAAATTTGACTTTTTTGTTGTTCAGGTTGTTATGCTGCATCTACTTTCTCATTCGTGTCGTCTTTGTCCACCATACCAAAAACTCATATATGTGATTATGGTCTTTACCACTGCATTGTATATCCAGTGTATCATGTGCGGACTTAGTCCCCACGTTTTGCCGCCCTATTTTTTTTTAAATAGGGTCTCTGATTTTGTTGCTTTTTCCAATTGTTTGTTCCATGTTAATCTCGAGTCAATAATCACCCCAAGATATTCAACATTTATCAATATCGGAATATCCCTGCCTTGAGGGGATAATCGTCCCAATGCCATGAAGGTACTCCATTTTGTGGAACTTATATTTAAACCATTTTGAGACTATTACACAGCCTATTGCATGGGCTATCTGACTATGATATTGAATTTGCCTTGTGATCGTCGGTATATGCTTATGCTTATGCTGTTTTTTGTTCGAAAATGATTTTACTATTGAAATTTTGAATTATCCTTCATTGGATTGCAAATTGAAATCTACCCTGTTATAGGAAGGATTAAGTCCTCTTCAGGGTTGGGATTGGTTGAGCACCCAAGGATGGCCATTTGGTTAATTTCCGCAATGTATCGCGGTTCTGATCATTGCGGAAATTAAGATGCAGGAAAAAACCACAGAAAACCTGCATCCTCATCTCAGAAAAGGAAAGGGGAATGGTGTTTTTTTGTATTTCATAAATGTAGAGACACTTCAGGTACTGACAACTGAAAAGTACCTGAAGTGTGTGTTGTTTTGCATTGAAAAGTGCGGTGTTTTGCGCCTGCGCCTTGCAGACTGCTTCGCTGGAATTCCCTGTTTTAAGGAGAGGATAAGGAAGCGTTTTTGTTGTCCGAGTTTATGAGATTGGCGAGAAGTTGAAGTATGCCTTGTTGCCCTGACTTGAACAGAGCAATTGTGGTTGTAGTAGGACGGTATGAGATGACGAATAGTCTCAATTACCATCCTACGGGCGGGATTGCATTCATTAAGATAACACAAGTTATCTCAAGGATTTTCTGAACTTCCGAAGGGAAGTCGAATGGCATAGGTGATTTTGGTAGTGGTAGTAGTGGTAGTTGATTTGAGTTTGAAATTTCACATCTGTGATTGAGGCCGTAGAGGAAAATTCCTTTGGAGAGAGCCTGGTGAAGTTGAATTTCAGAGCTTGTGATGACTCTGATAAAGGAGGTTGGAGAGTTTGTGGCTCTGGAGACGATCCACCAGCATTTTTGTGAATTGATTTGAAGATTTTTGAGAAGATCTAAGATTTCTTCGTTGGAGATATTTTTGTCAACATTCGAGATGACGAAGGAGAAGTTTGGAGTGTGGGTGACGGCTGAAATTTTGTTTCTGGAGGCAAAACTTTGCGAATGGAGAGCACTTTGTTGTCTCCGATGGCATTTTGAATTTTTAGCTGAAGAATTTTGGGACAAATATTCCTCGGAATTTTGAGGAGGGCAGTGCAGTTTGGGTTGGCCGTCAGGTAAGATATATTGCCTGTTAAAATTTCATTTCTGTTCAGAAGGATAAAAAGTTCCTTCTGAGAGCAGAATTTGGGTGAGAGGTTTCGTAAGTTAAGGGTTTGAAGCGGAGTGGTTAGTGGAGAAGAAGTGTTAGATGAAGATTTGGACGAAGAATTCCGAACTGATCTCCGAACGGAGGCTGCTTCGTCGTTTTGACCGATTTTGGGTGCTTCGTAGGTTGATGAGGCCTAGGAGGAACGGGAAAAATGGGTGGAAGAAGGCGGATATTTGGCAGCATGTGCATAGGACGAAGCTTTGGCGAAATTTTTTGTGAGAATTATTTCGATGTAGTGTAGTTTGTCTTGGATTGATTGATACAGAGATGCTTGCTGATGAGTGAGACGTATCTGAAAGTCTGGTCGTGAATTCAAAGATTCCATTTGGCTATGGATCAATTGAAGCAAAGAATTTTGCTCTGGAGAGAGATATGATTCGATGATTCATGTGTTAGGTCGTGGAATCGGAGATTCCATCAGAGGGCGTGGTTTGGACGAAGAGCTGGAGGGCGTCTCCAAAGTTGGTTGAGGTCTGGAATGTTTCTCTTTCTTTTTTTTTGTCTTTCTCGTTTTCGTCATTTTGGAAGAGGGAAAAGGAGAGGTTTTATTCGTTGCACTATTCTCTTTACTGGTTGGCACCGGTATAGATACTTCATTAGAGCGGTTTTTGCAAAGAAACCGTCTCTAGGCGCTGTTTTTTCAGTAGATTTTGAATTGATTTGTTCAAGGCCTGTCCTATTTTTCAGACCGTAGCATGTAACGGTGTAAACAAGTGACCGTTAATTTAGCTACGTGCCTAGTCGAAAAGTAAACCGGTACTAATGCATGCTTAGACTGTAGGTGTTCCTCTTTGAGTCTCCTCATCAATTCATCCTTAACAAGGTTCCTTATTGAGGGAGATAGGACCCCTCCCAGAGGACGTACTTTTCAAACCTGGTGAAAATGTTTTATCCATGTGAGGTTAAGAACCGCCCTCAAGATCACTTTGTGGGAAGTTTTGTCAAATGCAGATTTGTAAATTGGAAAAATTTAGTTATATTTAAAACCTCACCAGATAGCAGCAAATTGCAGCCGAGAAGACCATTGCTTCGTCTAGGTCATCGGAATTAATGAAAGGGTGAGGAATTCCATCGAATTCTAGTTGTAGTGCATCTGGAGGATCTTGGAGGCTGCTAGACAAAGCGGGACGGCAACAAATGCGGTTCTGTAGATAATCTCAGAGACGCTTATAAGGAATGAGATCAGGGCTACAAGCGGGCTAAACCATTCGTTGGGAATTTTCGCATGTAACAACTGTGGTTTTTTTGAAACCGTACAGTTTCTTCAGTATCAGAGATAATAACGTGAATAAAAAACCAAAATGTTCTTAAAACATGGCACCAGTTGATATTTTCTATTATAGTTGTTGCATCCCACAGAGTGTTTCAAATTTCGGGTAGAAATCGTCTCCACATTTATGCACCCTGTATATTTTAAATTTATTTCCATATCAGTAACCCTACAATTTATTGCCTTCCTAAGATACATAAATCTGGAAAGGAAATGTTTCTTCACCTTGTTATAATATCTCTAAGTGGTTATCAAAGAACATTTACCCATTCAGCCAGAGAGTTTTGTGTCATAATTAATACTAATTGTCATTATTTGAAGTCAATCGCATCGTACAGTGATAGAAATGGCTTCAATTGGCTTTTGGAATATGAGAAAATGAATTATTTAAAATAACTGTGGTTCACCCTGTAAAAGGGAGCTGAATTTGAAATTGACTGCTTCGAGAATTTTTATTGAAATTGTTTGGTGAAAAATGTAATGCTTTCTCTTTATGTAGAGATACATTTTTCTCCGCAGACAAAAAATTAATGAATGTAGTACGATGTTATTCAATATCAATAATGACCGAAAAATGTAAATGTTTTAACCTCTCACGGAGTAATAAATAAGTTTGCAAAAATTCAAAGTCAGGCAGTTTTTTCATAACATTCTCTTTTGACGATGTCAGTTTTAAAGTCTCTTTCGGGAAATGGCTAGTATTTGTCATCCTATATTGACAATCGGGTCTGCAGTCTGCGACAGTGTTTTTACATAAAGAATATCCGAGAAACGCAAAAATTGCACCGTTTCCTTCAACCGTAAAGAGAAAATCATTAAAAAGAAAAATGATTCTTGGTGGACACACATTTCCCATAGAAATATAAGGGAGCTATAAGGAGTTCTTTTAGCGGAAAACGGTGATCGCATAGATCGTAAATCCTAGAAAACGCGATTTTTCTGCAAGTATTTTGATATATTCCATTTATTATTGTAATATCTTCGCGTGATATTGTGGCTTTATGTGCGGTAATTTATAATTCCACGTTTTCTGCTTGTTTTCATTTCTGCATGCCTAATAACGGTATTTCCTTGAGTAATAATTTTACATGCTATTATCTCTAAACGGCAAATATGTCGGTTTAAGTTATGATGATGACTTTTTCTGACATCCAAAGAACAGGTAGATTCAATTTATTAAGGTGAAATTGTAATATTTTTAGATACTAATAAATTAAAAATAAAAAAAAACATTTATGCAAAATATTTATACTCAAATAGTCTGCTTATGAAAAAATACAAAAAGGAAACTTAATTATAGAACCACAGTTTAATGAAAGTGTATAGTGATAGCATTGGCACTACTTTTTGTACTACATTAATAACATGCTTAACATGATTTACTGCTCTTATCTGCATTGACTGTACTCAGTGCTTCATACAGTTTGTTCACGGATGGCGTGCCCAAGAGGAAAAATATTTTTATTTGTGGTTTTAGTGAAAAATATCATATCATCAAAAGGCACTCCGAGATAAAATTGTGATGGGAATCATAGAGTCCACCACCAGAGAAGCTCTATTGAGAATCGACAACTTGACCTTAGAGAAAGCCATTCATCTATGCAGAACCAGCGAACAGAGTAACAAACAAAATCTACAGTTTCGAAGAGAGTTAAATGGTGATAAAAGGCACGAAATAAATGTAATAAAATATAAAAAATCTGTAAGAACTAGATTTGAGAATAAAACAATGCATGATAATGAAATTGTAAAAGGCGCCAGACTCGTCACGGACCCAGAATGTGTCCGGCTTATGGTAAAACCTGCCATAAGTGTGGCAAAGTTTTGGGAAGAATTATTTGTTGAAATCGAAGGTAAAAAAATTAAAATTAAGATAGACACTGGCGCTGATGTTAATGTAATCCTATTAAATATATTTAAAACAGTCAATAAACAATTTAGTGTACGTCCAACTAAATATGTATTAAAAGCATTTGAAGGAAGCACTACAAAACCTATAGGTATAGTTAACTTAAGATGTAAATTTAAAAATAAAACAATCTATGATGATTTTGTAATTGTAGAAGGGGCAAATCAGGTTCTAATAGGTGGGTAAGCTTGTTTACATTTGAATTTAGTCAAAAGAATTGAGAGTATTACTACTAATAAGAATGAAATAAATAAAAGCAAAAAAGAATTCATTGAAAATAATATAGACCTTTTTTCTGGTTCAGGGGTGTTTCCTGGTAAATGCCACATAACTACTAATAAACATTTTGAATCAGTCAGTCATCCCCCAACTAAAATTCCATTTGCTATAAGTGATGCATATAAAACCGATTTGGATAGATTAGTTAGGAGAAAAGCCATAAAAAGAATTGATGAAATAGATCCTAGTGCAAGTGTAAATAGAATGGTATTAGTTGAAAAATCTAATGGTAAAATTATTATGTCTAGATCCCTCAGATTTAAATAAAAAACCACGCACAAATTTAAGTGTTGAAGAAATTTGTTCTAGACTAAATGGTAAACTTTTCACAGTATTCGATCTATCTTAAGGTTATCATCATCTACAACTAGATGAAGATTCATCATGGAAATGCTGTTTGGCAACACCATTTGGAATATATAAATACTTAGTATTACCTTATGGACTTTCAGATTTTCAAGATCTATTCGAAGAAGAGGTCGAAAAGCACTTTGGTGATCTGGAAAACGTTACCATCTGTCATGATGATATGATTGTGTCCGGAGCCACATATGAAGAACATGATAATACGGTTAGACAGGTAATAGAAAGAGCCAGGCAAGTAAACGCTAAATTTAATAGAGAAAAATTTCAATTTCGACAGATACAAGTGAAATTTATGGGCCAAATATTTTCCGAAGGAGATATGCAAATAGACCCAGATCGAATAGAGTCCTTAAATAAACTAGAAATACCTAAAAGGAAGACAGATAATTATTGGATCTTTCAATTATGTAAGAATATATGAAACCATTGTGTGAACTATACTCAATGTGGAATGGCAGTGGTTGCCAAAACATCAACAAGTTTTCGAGAAATTAAAAAAAATTATTATAGAATCACCAGCGTTAGTACCATTTGATGCAAAGAAGGAAAATTATTATACAGAGTGATGCCTCCAAAAACGGTTTAGGGTGCTGTATGTTTCAGGAGTATGGAAATGTTCTCAAATTGGTAGCTTGTGCATCTCGTACCATGAACGACCACGAAATTAATTACAGCCAAACAGGGAAGGAGCTACTAGCGATATATATTAGTACTCAAAATACTCAAAATACGCAAAATCGGATCGGTAGGTACGCCTGCAACGATTGAGGATACATTTATTGAAGTATAATTTAAATGTCTACTATGTCCCTGGGAAATATGTGCATTTTGCTGATATGTTATCCAGAGCTAGTCTCAAAAATAAAGATCACGACTTTGAAATTTCAGAGATGGTACATAGTGTGTCAGTACACTTACCCATGTCAGAGGAGAAGAAATCAACTTTCAGAAAAGAAACTGCTAATGATAAAGTATTGAAGAAAATCATAGATTTCTACTATAATGGATGGCCAAAAATAAATCAGATTTCACCATTATGTAAACCATATTACACCTTAAGAAATGATGGTTTGTGAGTCAACCTCGGGCCGGAGGCCCTCGGGTTCGTAAGACGTCGCCCTCTGGGCATAAACATCTATTTATACCCTTGGTACATAAATAACTATTATATGTGTCAAAGTTAGAATTATTTCTCTTTATGCCCGCACGGGCACATTTTTGGAAAAAATGGGCAATAATTATAAAAAACTGTCAAAAATGGTCAATAATTATTAAAAATTGTCAAAATTTCAGAAAAGTGGTCAAAATTTTTGAAAAATTGTCAAAAATGGTCAATAATTGTCAGAACCTTTCAAAAATGCTCAAAAATTGTCAAAAATGGTCAATAACTGTTAAAATTTGGAAAAATGGTCTAAAATAGTCAAATTTTTCAAAAAATTGACAAAAATGATCAATAATTGTCAAAACTATCAAAATTGGTCAATAATTTTCAAAAATGGTCAATAATTATTAAAATTTGAGAAAATTGTCAAAATTTAAAAAAAATGGTCAATAATTGCCAAATATGTTGAAATTTTTGAAAAATTGTCAAAAACGGTCAATAATTGTCAAAGTCGGTCAATAATTGTCAAAATTCGTCAAAAACTGTCAAAAGGTCAAAAATTGTCAAAATTTTTGAAAAATGGCGAAAAATTCACGAAAAATGGCCATTCTATTGTGCCTAAGAAGCAATAAGCTCCTGTCATCTCATCTTTTCATATTTAAAAACACCAACTTTATTAGAAACATTTTCTCTACATCTCCTTATATTATCACCTTGATTTTGTCCTTTTGATTATACTTGCCGCTTAAATGAACAAACTTTCAAATTGTTGTGCTTTCAGCTGCGACGCCAGTTCCAGCGGAATTTACTCGAGAATTTAGGAAAATGATTAGAGGTCGATATCTTTCCGATTAGGGACATAATATTCCATATCGGAAAAATTTGATGTTATGTAGATTTTTCGACCTTACTTCTCCGGAATACCACGAAATTCTCCGAGAGAAAATTATTAACCATTTTTAATAAAAGTTGCAGCTATAAAAATATTAACAAAAGACAGATTATCGGATTGCCGCTTGTAATATCCTTGTTTAATTATATTAAATAAATTATGGACACAAACAAAATTGCAAAAGGTCTAATAAATCACAATTCAAAGAAACACGTAGGCACATAAATAGATAAGGCGATAATGGCTATTTCAAAGCCTTATCGCATAGGCCCTGTATTGAAATCAGAGAGACCATACTATCTGACGTCACAAACAATAGCTGCAAGTTTACAGCACATTTTTGCTATTTGTTGTTGTCAAGTTCTCTATTGAGTTATAATGATAGAATATTTGGTTTATTTCGACACAATAATGATATCAATATCTCAATTTCCCCATTTCCTGCTCTCAATTCAAGACTTCATGAACTAGAATTTTCAAATCCGTTATATTTTCAATTATTATACACATAAATTCTACTTAGAAGCTACATTAAACCGAAACTAATCATGTAAGATTTCCTGTACATTTTGCAAAACTTAGTTTCATTAGATTAACACTCTAGCTGTAATGAGAATCCGTATAGTGAACTTAATTAAATCTGTTTTGTATGATATTACAATTGCGCGAGAACTACAAGTTTAATTGAATTGCTTGTAAAGTTAAATTTTGGCTCTCCTAAACAGCAGCACTTTTTAAATTTTAATGATATTTTCAAAAATTCGCACATAGACCAAATTCCCACACTACTAATATAACTATTTTTCGAATTGTAATGTGACTTTTTTCAGTTCGGTACCCATGTCAAAAATTTGGAAAAATGGTCACTTATTTCCAAGTGTAAAGCTCTTAATCTATAATCATCAATTTAATTCCATATTAACTGTCAATTAAAAACATATTTACAACAACAAATTTATTTTTCTACAGTCTCGCGTAAAATGACTAATAACTATATTCAAATGAAATCGTGAAGTCGACAAATACCGAGAATTGTTATGTACTTTACGCTCTAGCGCAAAAAAGGAATCTTTTTCGCTTGCTTATTTAATCAAACCACGCCCTCCGAATTAACTCAATTGGTGAATAATTAACAATTTATTAGATTAAAAATCAAATAAAATTATAAGAAAATTGTCAAAAATTTTGAAATATGATCAAAAATGGTCAATTATTGTCAAACACTGTTAAAAATGGACAATTTTTGTCAAAAATGGTCAATAATTGTCAAAAATTGTCAAAAACTGTTAAAAATTGTCAATAATTGTTAAAATTTAGAAAAATGGTCGATAATTGTCAAAGATTTCAAAAATTTTTGGTAAAATGGTCAAAAATTTTGGAAAATGGTCAAAAATGGTCGATAATTGTCAAAAACTTTAAGAAGATTTTGGAAAATGGTCAAACATTTTCAAAAATGGTCAATTGTCAAAAATTTTAAATTTTTTTTGAAAGATGGTTAAAAATTGTCAAAATGGTAAATAATTGTCAAAAATGGTCGATAATTGTCAAAAACTTTAAAAAATGGTCAAAAATTTTCAAAAATGGTCAATTGTCAAAAATGGTCAATAATTGTCAAAAACTATCAAAAATGGACAATTATTGTCAAAATTGGTCAATATTTGTCAAAAATTGTTAAAATTTTGAAAAATGGTCGATAATTGTCAAAAACTATCAAAAATGGTCAATAATTTTGAAAAATTGTCAAAAATGGTCAATAATTGTCAAAAACTATCAAAATTGGCCAAAAATGGACAATTATTGTTAAAAATTGTCAAAATTTTGAAAAATAGTTGATAATTCTCAGAAATTGTTAATATTTTGAAAAATGGTCGATAATTGTCAAAAACTATCAAAAATGGTCAATAATTTTGAAAAATAGTCAATAATTTTGAAAAATGGTCAAAAATTTTGAAAAATTGTTGAAATTTTTGAAAAATTTTGTAAAATTGTCAAAAATGGCCAATAATTGTCAAAATCTATCAAAAATGGTCAAAAAAGGACAATTATTGTTAAAAATTGTCAAAATTTTGAAAAATAGTTGATAATGTTCAAACAATGTTAAAGTTTTTAAAATATGGTCAAAAATGGTCAATAATTGTCAAAAATGGTCAAAAATCTGGAAAAATGGTCTAAAATTTGGAAAAATTGTCAAAAATAGTCAAAGACTATCAAAAATGGTTAAAAATTATCAATTATTTTCAAAAACTACTGTTAAAAATGGACAATTATTGTCAAAATTGGTCAAAAATTGTTAAAATTTTGAAAAATGGTCGATAACTGTAGAAAACTATCAAAAATGTTCAAAAATTTAGAAAAATTGTCAAAAATGGCCAATAATTGTCAAGAACTATCAAAAAATAACTATTTTAAGCGAATTACCGAATAAATTTATTCAAAATCAATCTTTTACGTGCTATGTCATTGTCACCAGCGATGGAGTAACACTTTCCGTATAATAAGGAATATTCTGCGCATTACGTTAAGGATAACTGCATGCCAACAACTACAAAGGAAAGTATCTTATAGATCAGTGGAGTTCAAAACTTGATGAAGTTATTTCATTATCGAGAAAGTTTCTAGTTTAATATTCTGTGTCGCTTCGCAACATCCATTCAATTTATTCTTAAGTGTTATGAATGCTGCACCAAAATGCGAAAGTCTATTACACATTTTCAACTCCAAGCATATATAAACTTTTGCAAAAAAACCAGTTTCCTAGCTGATACTATAAGACGGAGAAGAAATTCACGAAAATTATTTTTTATAAATACCAAACTGAATATCCTGCCAGGATCGCCATGTAAAGATTCGGTAATATGAGTAAAACACAAGTTGTGCTTCAGATTGATCTATTTAGACTTTCGTCAGCCCAAAAGTTCAAGTTATAATTTGTAAGATTCGAAGAGGATCAAATTAGATGAAACTCGATAATAATATAACTATCTGAATTTATTCTCTTCAATGTCACGGTTATACATAGACTAACTATTCCCAATCATCCCATTTCCAAACAGGCCACTACAGTTTTCAGAACCCCCAACCAGTTCCCTCTACCCCTTTAATCATGACCGCCTGCACGTGTTACGAGAGATGAGATAAACTATAAACAAGACTTGCTTCACAAGCAAAGTGATTTGTGAATGGGCCTTTTGTAATAAAATAAGGTGACATATTCGTTAATGGGCCTTGTCTAATGAAATAAGGTGACATGTTTGTTAATGAGTCTTGTCTAATAAATATAATACGCTAGAATATGAAACATAACAAATTATATTTCTAAAATGTCTAGTCATGTGTCGTCCCAATCAAAACTATATGTTTATGCTTACTAACACTTTTATATCATGGTTGATAAACATATCTATCCAATATTATAAAATTGTGAATTGAGCTATTTCGCGAATGACCTACTAAATAAATAAATACAAAATATACAAAGGTACTTAAGTAACGCTGAGGAATAATATGAAAAGCTTGATAAAAAGGTAGCAAAAAGAAAATTTCAACATTTACATGCTTAAAAATAGAAATGGTCTAAATCTATGCTGGGTATGGAGCAGTTTTTTTTCATACATCCCTTTGGGTTGTGCTCATTTCCCATATTATCTACTTCCATTCCAGAAGCTTCGTGTCTTCTATATAGGCCACTGGTTTGCTGGTGGCCTTTGAGTAGTTGTGGTGGTTGTATTATCTCCTCCCCAAAGTGCTTCCCTCTTGAGTCCTTGTAAGTTCTCATAGAAGCAGAGTATGTGAGTAGGTGTTTTCTCTATAGTATAGATCGAAGATAATAGAATTAATACCATTATAACGCCTCACAATGTTTTGAAAAATATTTTTCAAAAAACAATGACCGTTCAACTAAGAAGGAACAATTAAAATAATAAAATAATAGATATAGAGTTCCGGGAGTTGACACTTTTTTATTGGAAATTTTCGCCTCTTTTTGAATCTTTCCTCAAATTTGGAAAATGTCAAATAGTTTTTGAGATATTTGTTGTTTTTTCAGTTAATTGTTAATAACTTTTGCAATTTTTGCAAGCGGCACTTGATTTTTTTCAAAAATCATCTACACGCTATTCCGAATCGTTCGTATATCACCCTGTACATCACTACAAGTCATCACCAGGGGTGTTCAATTCTTAAAGGCCTTTAGTTCATAGCGCATAGTAATTTATTGTTGTAACAGGAATAGTTTCACATAATTATATAAATTAAGTTATTTAAACAATGGTGGTATATTTGCCGTAAACAATATGTAACCAAAAATTTTTAATGGTATTGTTCTTGAAGTCACAAAGAACTTTTCTTCTAGTTGAATAGAAATATATGTTTGATAGTATACCTATTGCTCAGAAATATTCAAATGTATTTTGCTGAGTTATTAAAAATAATGTTTTTTAGTCATCGCATAAAACTATAATTAATTAACATTACTTCATATCCTTTTTTAGATGGGGAATTTGTATAGATGTATCTCATCATTTTTTAACAACCTTCATAGTATTTGCCTTTATACTAATCCGTATATGTTTGTTTTTTTGGATAATAATTCACGTATTCCAGAATCTTCGTAGAACCGCATAGCGCTGCCAGTTTCGAATTCCGGAATACGATTCCGTAATATGAAAGGACTCCTTTAATGATTTATGAGAATATTTTTGCTAGCAAGTATAGTAGAGTATTTTGTAATATAGTTGTTCCAATTATTTTAACAAAGGTTTGGTTATCTTAAATTTGAGACAAAGCCGTTAAAATCAGTTGTAATTTTGAGATATACTTAAAAATGTCTCATTGAAGCTGGAATCTTATGACCATCTGTGAAGCATTTCTAATTAAATAGTAAAAAGCGTTGTAACGTTAATTTCGTTCACTTTACTTCCCTCTATTGAATTAATAAATTATCGTATGGGCGGCGAATAGCCAGTCCTTTCTCATACCCAACACCGAGAAATGTTTCAAGGCTGAATATATTTGCTGTGGACGAGAGTCGAAATCAACGTTTCTATGCGTGCCGATCGAGGTCCGCCTGTAGTGAAAATAGTCACTTCTATTTTGAGATTCCCACTTCGACCTCGTGTCTCTTCTTCTACCGATTATAAATTAAATATGAATCAAGAATTCACTACTGAAACGTAAATTCCTTTCCTAGTCAAAGCGTATGAGCGTGTCATGAACATGAGACGTAAGTCTGTTATCTTTCACATGATTTCGAGTATTTAAACAAGTGGCAAAAGGGTTTCATTCTTCTTTCCTGTGAACATGTGCTATTGAAGCCTTTCTAGCTTATCGTACCTTATCTCTAAGAAGTACATTCATCTGAGTGCACTTTTTTTTACCTGGACCAAACCTTTACCTGGGACACTTTACCTGGACCAGCACTTTACCTGGACCAGAAACTTTACCTGGACCCAGAAACTTCACCTAGACCCAGAAACTTCACATGGACCTAGAAACCTGAAACCAGAACTTTACATGGAATTTCAACAAGGACTCTATCTGTCAAGGTCTTTATCTGGAACCAGGACTCTATCACTCTAGAAAAGTAACATCCATATATCTCATCGCCTTTTCAACTCTTCAACATAGAACAACCCAATGAAAACCTAGTCATTTTTTTTTCCTGTTTATTGTTTTTTCAAAAAAAGTCAATATACAACTTGTAAATTTAATAACGTTGTTCATAAAGTTTATTTTCGCTTCCAATCTTACAGGATTTGTCGTTATAATGCTGATGTGAATAACAAATAAGCTAGTATTATTCAGGGTGGCGCCCACTTACCTTTCTTAGTTTTCATAATTTACCTTCATCTTATTTCAGTACCTTAAATAAATTTCAAGTAGGATTACCCGAGAGCCGGTAAGACTACTCTCTGAATTTGTACTAGTTTGGTCTCAGAACCTACACCTGAGGTGCTCTCTAAACTGAGTAGCCGTTGCAGCGTTCAGATAGAGAAAAAGAAACTAGTTTTGGAACATAAAGCCCAAAGATACTGGAGATCTTGATAAAAGTTGCTAATTACTACAAAAAAAGCAATCAAAATAACTAAGTAGATGTGTTTTGAGTGGAAACATGAAATAACAAATTTACCATTATTGAGCTAACACTCTTAGTTGTGATAGTTATGTTCAATTATAGTTTTCTGCTATTAATTTTATTATAGAAATAGAAAAAAATGGAGCTACGAAAACTACATGGTATTTATAAGAAATTCAAAATATTTTCCCTTTAAATCTCTGTGTTAATCCAATCATTAGTCACATCAACAAACAACTTTCTCATATATACTTCGGAAGAGAAAAATCACTTTTATCAATTTGTTATCGTTCAATGGAGGCTACGGCTCGATTGTTCTCTTTGTTTTCTGAGGTTATTTCAACTTACAGACCCATTATAACGGAATCGAAAAACCGTTTCATTGGAGACAAACAATTTTTAAGGCAGGAAATCAAAAAGCTTTTAAGGAAAAAAACATAAATAAAAAAAGTACCTCTCCGTAAAATTTTAGGTCTTGGTAACACACAATTAAAATAATAAACGCCGAAAAGAGTATTCTTGAACTATAATAGCAAATTATAGATATTATGAGAAGCAAAACGGCAAATATAGTAGTGAAGATTTTTGTAAATATGGCATGAAGATCACATTTTCGTTATATTGGATTTTCGGCCTACCAAAAGAATTGTTTCCATAAAAATCGAGATCACACCTCAGTGTGTTAGAAAAACTTCATAGTAGCCACCCAGTAGGACATTTTGGTACTAGAAGAACACGAGTTCGGGATTCGGAGTCAACTGTCGACGGGACGTAGAAGATTGGAGCAAGAAATGTGATCTGTGCAATAGTAGAAAAGGCCCTAAACCAAGAAGCAGATGAAAAATGGCACAATATCTTTCCGGAGAGCCCTTTGAACGACTTGATATTGATATTCTCGCTACACTTCCTCTGTCTAATCAAGAAGCGGCGATAGTAGCAGAGGGCAACGTTAATGCGAGACACGGAGTCACTATGGAATTGCATTCTGATAAAGAACGAAATTTTGAATCCGAATTATGGCGGAAATTTATGAAGACATTAGACATTAAGGAAACACGCACTACGCCTCTCCACCCTCATTCCGATGGAATGGTAAAAAAATAAATCATAGAACAGTTTCCAATATCTTTCAATGTTCGTCTCTGAAAACCAAAAAGACTGGGACACTTTAGTTCTGAACACGAATCAACAGGTTGTAGGAAGAATTCCTCCTGGTGAAGGAGCAGAAGAACGTACACCTCCTAAGTACATAGAAAGCTTGAAAGAAAAATTGGAATTGGTTCACAATTCTGCTCGTGAACGTTTGAAGCTCTGCAACGATAAAGTGAAGGCTACACTCAACGTGCTTACTACAGACACAAGTTTCTTGAGAGGTGACCCCATATGGCTGTTTAATCCCAAGCGCAGAAAAAGTTTGTGCCAAAAACTGTAATGAAACTGGGAAGGTCCCTACACCGTTCTCAAGAAAATCAACTACCTTGTCAACCGCATCCAACTGTCAGCGAGGAGTGAGCCCAATGTGATCCATGTCGAGAGGTTATCCCCTTACTGCGGGCACGATCCACCCTGTTGGCTTCAACCAGACCCAGCAATCAGATTATTCGAGACGAATAACTAGAAAAGAGGGAGCAATGTTACGTCAGACCTGTACTGAGGATATGTAAAAGTCCATAAAGGAAAAGAAGAAGACAAACATCTGGAATCATCTAGAACTGTCATCGAAAAATCGAGAACTGTCTAGAACATGTGGAAAGTATAAAAAGCGGGACAGATAGTTAGTTAGTTTTTGAAGTATTATAAAGTTGAGTTTTATGATATAAAAGTGAGACGTGTATATTATTGTGTTGTAAAAGTTAAAGTCGAATAAATAGAGTTAAGTTAAGTTAAGAAAGCAAAAGGAGAAACAATATGTATATCCTATAAATATCAGTTCTGTATTTTGTTTATTCTGGCACATTTTAGGATAGTATAATAGGCATGTAAAGCTAGTATATTCAGGGAGGTATAATGAAAAAGCAATTTTGGGCGTGTGATGAACGACATTTTTCATTATACCTCTAAAAAACTGAAAACTTTCATAATAATATAACCGTTATTTATATAAGCGTATATTAAGTTCTGGAACTGTCAACTACTGTTATTATGCAGACAATATCTAGTGTTGCTATGCAAAATATATAATGGAGTATTAGTATACGGGGGAAGCCCATTTTCGATGCCCGACTATGCCCGGAATAGGCATATGGAGATGGAGTATAATGAAATAGTATATTGTATCACAAAGACATAAAATGAGCTTTGGCAGCCCGAGACTATTAGCTGCACGAGCGAGCGTAGCGGAGCGAGGGCAGCTCACAGCTAAGTGCTGCTAAAGCCTTTTCTGCATGTGTGACACACAACTGTTTTTCGCCTACCAAATAAACAAAAAAATAGGAAAATATAACAAAAAACTCTTTTTCACACTGACGTCTAATGAATGATATAAATATTGTTTTCGCATATTTAAATTCATTGGCTTCAGTTCCATACAATTTATCCAACAAATGTCAAAAATGACTCATGGGGTACCTGGTATTTTGAGAAACTTTCCCAAGTACCGATAAAATGATTTTGGCACTGGCAGCTGATGATGTAGGTACATGGTTTTTTAGTTCCTAATTAAAGCAGAACATTCAAACTTTCCAATTTCTAATACTTGTCCTTGAATCCGACTCTTTATATTGGCAAGGTATCCAGATGGAACAGAAGTCAGCCATATTGGTTTTATATGTGGTATTATTCAAAATTGGCACCAATACAACTCACCAAAATTTTAACAAGATCAATCAACCTATTTACAGGGGTGGTCCAGGACTCATTATTTCACGGTATAGATTTTGGATACCTTTGAATAACTTTATCTATTAACATTCCTGTTTTGAAATCCACCGATACTGTTTTTTGTTTTTATCAAATACCAAATAATAAGAAACAAAATTTCGAAAGGGGACTGACTAAGTCTATTATTATTTACTATTTTCATCCATGAAATAATTGAAAAATCGCCAACAAAAATGACAAAGTTGGACGTGGGACATATAAGAAGAGTGGATATATCAGGAGCAGCTTCTGCAAATGATTTAATAATTATGGGTAAAAAAAGGATTTGCAAAAAAATATGGAAATCTGGAACACGGTATCTGAAAAATTTGGAATGGTAGTAGATCAAAGAAAAATCAAAGTTCTGTTTATAGGACCACAAAAAACAATTGAACATGAAAATATTTGGAATAAACATTGAACAAGTAGACAAACTAAGAAAAACGAAAATAAGATCTTGACCTTGACCTTGACATAGCATCAATACTTAGATTTACTGAAAAGAGACAATTTAGCTGGTGGGGACATTTACAAAAAGTGAACGACACAAGATTAGTTAAAAAAGTATAGCAGTTTGTAGTTTGAAGTGAAGATGGTAGCACTTGCAGGATTTGAGTGTAGTTTCAACATATCCCACTGCAAAAGTGTCTCCTTCAGACCGGCTCGGCGTATACTGATTATGCTGGACGGGAATCATCTACCTCACACTGATTATGGTGTAAATACGCCGAAACCAGACTGTGAGTGATGATGCCCCTCCTAATTACAAACAAAATGTGACAGAATTCCATTTCACGAATTCAATGGTTATCGAGGTATCTAGTCCGGAGAGTGGTTGTTTTGTGTCGTGTAAGATGGCAACTTCCTTGTAATTTGATTTTTTCAAAAAAGCTCCCAAAAAAAGCAAAACGGTTTCGTTTATGATAAAAAGTATAATTGAGGATAAATATTATAGGGGATAACAGATAATGACATAGACGAGACATTAGAAACGACGTAGTTTGTAGAGTTGGGTGGAAAATAAAAGTTTAGCCCTTGCAGCTCCCATGGCGAATTGTATCAAACAAAATATGACTTCGGAAACTAAAGGGGATTGAGAAGTCAAAACCAAAAGTAATTTTGTAGAAACGGAATATAGCAGGAAAGTGACTCAAGTTAATTTTGATTGGACTTAAGGCATCTACGTTAATTCAACAATTATAATAAATAACATCCGATTTCAAGATAAGTTGTAGTAAGATAACACTGGTAAATGTTCTACAGAATGAAATACATGTACTTACATTTTAAGTTATAAGTTAAAGTGAAAAAACAAAGCATTTTCAATTAAAACACGTTTAATTAAATATCCTGGAGATAGGCGGAATACTGTTTAGATCTACCCTTATTTGTTAGTGAGAAGTTAAAATTCCTCGTTTTACCTCTCTTGAAAAATCAAGTTTTAAATATTTCTCTCCGAAGGAATTTCAATTTATTTCAGTGTTAGATCGTGACATGCTACAATAAATTACATGACTATACTGTTATATTTCAGCATTGAAAACTTCAAGAGCTTATACGTCATATAATACCATTTTTGCAGAAATGTATATTGTGTCGTTAAAATTGCCAACAGATTATTGTGACACAAACATTTGTCGTGAGCAATCATTTACTCAACGCAAACGTAAATTATATCTCTTGTCACAAATTGGAAAAACAACTTTTCTGAAAAATCCTTGAGCACTCGACAGTAGAAAAACATGTTAAAATAATATTTAATGGCTGAAAGGAAAGAAATATATGTAAATATCAATTCTACAGCTTCCTTTCTATGCATTGATATAGTGCACCTAGTCAGACTGGTAAACAAAATCCAAAATCCCTTGGTTCGATAATGAGGTATACAAAAAATTAAAACTCGGGATCATGCATATAGGTCTGTCAAAACACGTAGTGATAAAACAAACAAAAAAGTATTTGAAACGATTTCAAAATGTAACAGTTTCAGCAGAAGCAAGCCTAGTGCGCAAACATACTCTCAATTAGTTCAGAAAAACGTGGGATGAAAGAAAGTAAAAATATTCACGACGATGACCCGGCGAAATCTACGTTTTGTAACAGAGTTTCTGACCGGACATTGTCAACTTAGCAAAAATCTTCATAGAATGGGGCTATTAGACACATCCTTATGGCGAGGCAGTGAACAGGAAGATGAGACAGTAGAGCATATCCTTTTTGATTGCTCGGCTCTATGATCCATCAGTAAATCCGCGTTTGGCGAGTTTTGGTTGATACCTGCCATGCTGACAGAAGTTCCTCTTTGGGACGTAATCTACCATATTAAAACCATAAGCTGGTTGAACATCCAGGAGGAAGTGCTTTGGGGGTTTCCGACCCTCCCAACTTATCAGATCAGATAGGTATATTCATACCGCCGTACTTTTTAGATAAGTTGTATTTTCACTAGCAGATTTATCGCAGTGTGGTAGCAGATTCAACACAAACCAAAGACCGTTGCGAGAAAGGGCCAACGCGCGTCAACCAAGTCTGCGCATCCAGACCCAGTACATTTCACATTACGTAATGCTGCTTCCCTTGTAACTAGAGTGTCAAGAAGAACGAGTGTGTCTCCTACGGCTGGCTAAAAGGTTTTATGTCACGTCATCCCCGAATGTCATTGAGAAGTCCTGAAGCCACGAGCTTGGGCAGAGCGACAGCGTTCAATCGACATAATGTGCAAGAATTTTACAAAAATTTGCGCAATCTATTGGAACGGGAACCTTTTGGTTAAGAATCCATATATAACTTAAACGAAACTGGAGTGACTACTGCCCAAAAACCTCCAAAGATCATTGCTCGTGAAGGGAAAAAGCAAATTTAGAAAAAAACTTCTGCAGAACGTGGGACACTGGTAACAGTTTGTTGTTCCATAAATGCATTGGGAAATTCAGTGCCACCATTTTTTATATTTCCACGGGTGAGAATGCAGGATTACATGATCCAAGGTGCTCCTCCAGGATCCATGGCTGTGAGGCATGACAGTGGTTGGATGACCGCTGATAATTTAATGGAATACCTAGAACACTTCATAAAAAACGCAAAATGTTCGCAAGAAAACAAATGCATATTGATCCTTTATTATCACGAAAGCTTTGAACATGTGTAAGTTAAACGGCATGCATTTGTTAACCTTACCACCTCACACGAGCCACCGATTACAACCACTAGACGTATACACTGTGTTCATTTGAAAAGGACGCACCCTTAATATTTCAAAAATGGGACATATTAGAAAGAAATGCCGAAACACGTCAACTTTTAACTTGAGGGAGACACTTTTTTGAAAAATAGGCTCTCTTATAATTTTTCGTATGCCCCCGTATTGTGTTATGATGGAAAGACTCTTTAAAGAATGAAAAAATTACAAATAATAAAAAAACAACTGCCAATAAGAAAAAAACTGCTATTTAATCATGTGTTCAAAGTGAGCACCCTTAATATTCAGGCAATAAAAGTTGAAGAAGAGACGATTTTAAACAACGATTAAATAACAATGGAAGGCTGGTATCAAAGGCAAAACAATATGATTAAATAGAGATTTACCAGACCTTTTAAATGAGGTATGACTTGATACCTAATGCCATTTGAAAAAATGTAAGGGGTATCTTCAGTAGCCCCTCCCTACTGAAGATACCCCTTACATTTTTGAATTTCTGAATCTGACGTTTATGACATTAGCGCCAAAAATTGTCTACCTCAAGTTGAGAGTTGACGTGTTTCGGCATTTCTTTTTAATATGTCTCATTTTTGAAATAATAGGGGTGGGTCCTTTTCAAATGAACACAGTGTATATACCAATAAAAGTTTGAAATATTTGAAAAAATTGTAATTTAACGCACTTGTGTGTCTTAAGATTATCCATATCATCTAGAAAATCATTTGGAATTAACTTCCCTTGTCAATGATCAGTCATCCAGGACAAACAATTTCATTAAAAATTATTCCAGAATTAGTTGGATTAGCTTATGTTAGAGCGTTCTCACCTTCAAATATAACCAAAGGATTTTCTACCACTGGAATTTATCCCTTCAACCCACATTTATTTGAAGATCTCGATTTCGCAGGAGCTGAAATTACAAACAGACCGTATCAGGAAGTGGGCCAAAACTATCACCACTATACCAAACACCACATCTGCTTTATTTAAGAGTCCTGAAGAAGTTCGTCTTTATCCCAAGGCACTGCCACGAAAGAAAAAAGGAGGCCGAAAGCATGGTCGGACCAGAATCTTAACCGATACCCCGGAAAAAGACCCCATTGAGGCCGAATATAATATGAGGGAAGAAAAAAATTGATGAAAACGTAAATTCAACCGGAAAATAACTGGTGAAACTCAAAAAAATGATCATTTCGAACAACACAATGCAGGCTGTAGTGAAACCCACCTAAAAAGAAAAGTATTGGATAGAAATACAAAAACGAAAAGAGGTGTGTGCGAAGACTCGGTCCCTGAGGTCGAAAACGAGAAAGATCCATATTCTGTTTCAGATGACGATGAGGATGCCGCTTGCATCTACTGCAATTCGCTATTTTCAACCTCTCGTTCTCGAGAACAATGGATTAGTTGCCAACAATGTCTAAAATGGTGCCATTCGGCATGTGCAGGTGTTAACTATAATATAAAAATGTTTACTTGCGAATTATGTGTCGATTAGGTTAATAAAAGTTTGCGTTTCTATTATTGCTTATAACTAATTTCTGATTGTATCAAACCTCCCCTTTATTGTATCAAGCCTCCCATGTAGGGAGGTTTAGGGAGGTTTGAGACACTTTGCATTGACAATTTAAAAAATTCATAATCAATGTTAAAATTTCAATTTTCAGTAATTTATTATTGCCAAATTCATAAGCAAGGTCTTTAAATTGAGCTCTGACATAAATGGATTGGTAAATGTAAATTACAAATTTTGTATCAACAATTTTGAAAAAAATATATCAACCCTCTCTAGTCTTCCCTACTCAATTCTCAAATAACGTCAAGCATTGTCACCAACGAACGTTTTTCAGACAAAAAAGTTCCTAAATTTTTCGACGTTATCAAACATCTTTCAGGTTTAACTAAACTTCGTTCGGTGCATACCAAGGCAACCAAGGGCGTTTAACTATTTAAACCAGTTTAGTTAAACGGGCCTAGTACTATAAACGATACGATCATTACACCATTATACGATCAAATAAATCACAAAAGCAAATAATATATATCATTATATCTTCCAAATTTTATACAGAATTTGTAATAACTACGGATCTGCCAAACATCTGTGTCCATATTTTAAAGGAAAAACACAAGAATAATTTACTTCTGCCGTACTAGGAATTGATATTGCCGATCCTCACAATCAACAAGACGCGAGGGCACGAATATTAATTTTAGTCAGTGCAGGTATCTTGATTTATTACCTAGTATTTTAAAATCGCAGTTGGTGTTAGTGGAAATGTAATTGCATTATAAATTTCAAAAAATCTAGTTTCTCCGATAAGGACAAAAAACTATTGTTGAGTAGATTAAATCCTAGCCATAAATTTAACTTGGCAATTTTTCCCGGTAACTTCCATAAATCAGGAACAATGAAAAAGCTTGAATGTTTTATTGCGCGAATCTTGCTAGGTTTTCGTCAACCACTTAAGTGATCGTGGCCAATTTATCTGAACCAATATCCCATACACTACGGAAATAGCTTTTTTGTTTTTTGTGCTTGACTGATTTTATCAGACAGGACGAGGCATTTATATTGAAAAACCACATTTTCTTTATTTTAAATGCAATGATTTTTGATAAAAATAAAGAGTAAAAAAAATTCAGTACACAGAGTGCGAGAATTTATAGTCGGGGAAATGGGGCTAATCCTTTGGTTTAAGCAAACGTTTAAGCGTAGTGCCTCCTTTCAAAAATACGCCCCTGCTTTTCGTAAAATTAGGTTTCCCGCGCCAACTAAACGGCATATCCCCTCTACTTCTAAAAAATATCGAACCGGTCGACAAGCTGATCGATGAGCATGCTTTTCAGATTCGGTGCTTGTGCCGTAAGCATCGACCGATGACTTTCTTCCTAAAAGCCTTACCTTTTAATTTAATTTCATACATATGAACATGTTATAATATCTTAATCAATTAATTCGCGACGGTAGTGTTGTGGAAAGGTGTAAGTAAATATCTAATCCCATCAAAAACATGAATGGAAATGAGAGACAAGTTCAATATTATGTTATATGCCTTGGTTGTTGACTTCAAAGACAAAAGAAGTGAGATCTAAATGGGTGCCAAGTTCCTGGAATTTATTTATAACAACATAAAATATTTTATAACAACTTAAAATATCATTTCTTCTCATAACATAGGATGGTACATAAGGTCTGACTTGGCTAGTTTTCATATACGAATTATATTATAGCCTTGCGATACCTTTCAGCATAAGATAAAATAAGGAATAAATTCCCTTGAAACTATTTTCAATAAATCATTGAACGTTAAAGAATGCATAAATAAAACCCACGAGGCCGACAAGTATCGAGTCAAATTCGTATATTTACAATAAACAATTATATAACATTCAATAGTAAATGTAGCTTAAGTTAAGCCCTCAATATAGACGGCTTATCTTGTTAAACCATATAATATGTTGAACATAACTCAACATATAACCTAAATTTCTTGGTTGATCTTTAAAAAAAAAACAATAATATGGAAATGGAAGACGAAATGATCCTTGATGATGATCTGGACGTCCTAGACATCATTAAGTTTGGATTTCCACGACATTTGTACAATAGGCCAGAATATATTGAGGACATGGACGACTTAAGTTTCATTAGAAGATTTCGATTAACAAAACCCGCAGTAATATCAATTTTGGAAATGATAGACGATCAGTTGGAATTTGAAAGTGATTTGTAAGTATTACCATTGTTTAAATATAATATTATAATACATAATATTTAGTATATAAAAATCAAAAACCTTATTTTTAGAAATAATAGTGTTTCCCCAGCAAATCAGTTACTGACTGTTTTAATGTTCTATGCTAGCAGTGCCCATCTAATTAATATTGGTGATCTCATGCACATGGATCAAATCACTGTGTCCAGGATTGTAAGCAAAGTCTCTTCCGTTATTGCTAGCCTGCATAATAGGTTTATCAAAATGCCGAGCACCCCACAAGAAATACTCAGGTGTCAAAACAACTTTTACCAAGTCGCAAGGTTTCCCCTTATCATTTTCATAATTGTTTTATATTTTATTATTATTGTTATAAATAAATGCTCATTCTTACTATTTAATAAATATATTGTTTAGAAAGCTTTCCAAAGGTACAACACAGCAGATTGTGAAATCAATGCCTTCAAACTTATAGTGAACTGGAGGCATTATTCTGGAAAGTGGAACGTTGCTCTTTTTCATTGGCTAACTCAATCTCTAGAATATCTATTTCTAGCCTGCGCTTCTTGATTACAAGGGCATTTTCAACTTGAGTGTGTTTGAGTTGGCATTCAATTAGTTGTAGTCTTTTGTCACGTAGAACTTCATATTTTTTAGCCACATCAGATTATGTCAATGAGGCGCAAACACGCCGAAACCGGTCTACAAGTGATGTTATTCTTTCTAATCGCAAACCAGAATGATTGGTTCTATCTTAACAGATATACCAAATAACCTATCCCAGTGAATGGAGTAGTAGTTTTATTGAAGTCAGATGACCCTCCGAGTGACCTGGAAGATCACCAATTAAAGAGACCTTGACATAACAACATCCCAACATCACAGCCTTCGCAAGTTCTAAAGCTGTAAGTTCTTATTTTATTCTTCTGAAAATTTGGCTTGCTGATAGAAATTTTCCATCGAACATAAGGCTCTTCCAGGACTGTTTTAGTAGGTACTTAATCATAATTCGTATTGTCGAACTAGCCAAATCAGACCTTAGGCTTCAATATATTATTCTAAGTTATAAGAAGAAATGATATTTTAAGTTGTTATAATAGTATTTTATGCAACGATCATGTAATGATAGCCATTAAGACACGAGCATGTTGTAGGATACGAAACAAGCCGCAGGCGAGTTTCGTATATAATATGCGAGTGTATTGATGGCCATTACATGAAAGTTGCATACAATATTTTTTCTACTCCGATTAATAAGAATTATTTAATTAATAATTATCATATATAGTTACTTTTGAAAATCAAAATTATTTGACAGCTTTCAAATTAAGTGTCACCTAATATAATTAATTTCAGAAATGTCAACCAGGTATCCATGGCTATATTAAATATTGTGCGAATGTCGCATTCCTATTGGCTTAAAAATCTGTATCATAATGGAAATTTGTATCATAATGAATATCATTATGATACAGATTTTAGTCTTTTAATAAGTATATTATAAAACAGGAGTAGAAAATAGTATATTATGCAACGATCATGTAATGACGGTTATTAATACACAAGCATTAACCGGGATACGAAACGAACCGAAGGCGAGTTTCGTATGGTTAATGCGAGTGTATTAATATTACATGAGAGTTGCATACACTATTTTTTCTACGAACAAGAAATTTTATTTGAATTTAACAACTTTGCTTTTTTTATACTTCTCTTGCTACCCTCCAATCCATAAATTAGCATTTAATTAACAACTTATAGTATAGGAGTAGAAAAAATATTTTATGTTGTTATAAATAAAATACAGGATTGACCATTGAACTTGGCACCCATTTAGATCTCACTTCTTTTGTCGTTGAAGTCAACAACCAAGGCATGTATCATAATATTGAACTTGGCACTCATTTCACATTTATGTTTTTGATGAGATTCACATTTTCATTGAGATAGATTGTTGTTCGCAACATAGAATAGTGACTCCACAACGTCGGCGGTTGGAACATGTTTGCTTTGTATAAAAACTGTCAGAAGAAGCTTTTCAGTATTTATCTTCTTTTGGAGGTTGGAATAAGTTGTTCCAAACGCTGTTTTCAACCAATCAATTGGACTTTCATTTTGGTTTCCATATGAAAATTGGTGAAAAATGTTCATATATCGTATTCTGACTTTTTTTAGAATAGGTCTATTATTTATTGAATAAATTCTCAATTGAACCAATAATCTTCTTAATTAAAGGACAAAAAAACAAAATAAAGATCAAGAACTCTACTAACATAAAATGTCAGTATTTTATTAAATAAATCAGGCTCTAGTACAGGTGTCGGAGGTTTTACTTGAAAAACATTTTCTGCGAATCTTCACAATTTTGCCAGTGTTAACATTAAAGAGTCTAACCATCCCATAAGCGCTCAATTTAATTCTCATTCTAGAAGACAACGTGATTCTCAACTTCTTCTATTCATAAAATAATCAATAGGTAGCCGTAAAAACAATATAAATCGGAAATAAACTTAAACAACTCCTAAGGCATTCTATACTTCATCACAATTTAAAAAAAGAATAAGACAGAATTGTGGTCCCATATCAACCCTTGTGCAGCTAACGTCTCTTTTAGGTTATGTATGAAAAAGCATGAATGGCGAACTATTTAAATCATCCAAAAGTTGAGTTTTCAAATCGACATAAAAATCTTGTGAGAATGAAAATATTAAAAATAATTGATTCCCCATTATGATTTTGTCCACCACTAACTATATTAACAGTGATAAAACATCATATTTTTGTTAGGTTTAACACCCCATTAACAATGAAGTGTTGAATAAATCCTCGTCACACTTTCCATGCGTTATATGTATACTGTGTGTATATGTGTACTTTTTTATAAGGGGTTAATAATTTAATTATAAAAATTTCCTTCCACATAGGCGTACACATTTTTTTTAAAGGTGAAAATTTACATCTACCATAGGCGTACGATAGAATTTTTAAAGGGATTCATTTATTGGTGTTTTCACTTCTGTCGGCAGTCCCATGACTGGACTCTACGTTTTTTTAAAGTTAAATCATTGGTTACATTTGATTTTTTTTCTTATACTTGTTATTTGTGAGATACCAGGGAAAATCGATAAGTAGTCAATTTTAATGAATGTTTGACATCTACGTTATTAGGAGCTTTATCAAAAGAGTGTTTAAATATATTTTCACATAAATTGAAAGAGTAAGACAGTGGCGTACACAATTTTTTAAAGTATTGAAATCGGGAGTTATACATTAGGTCTATCCAAACCGCAATCAGAAACTGTCAGAATCGATCAGAGAATAACTGATCATAGCAAACACAACGAGTTTACTTTCGCGTAGGTAATTCCATTCACTGATTGCAATGATCGACTACTCTCTGATCTGATCGTTCAGTAGTATCTCGGTTACGCAAATATTTAAAAGTCTCAAATTTCACCGCAAAAAAAGCCTACAGAACATACCCAAGGCTTAAACCGCCACCTCTCAGTGGTTCTGTATCAAAATAGCGCTAGGTTAAAATAGCGTCAGTCAAAATAGCGCCGCACAAAAATAACGCAGAACAAAAACAGCGGCGGACAAAATAACGCAAAACAAAAACAGTGGCAGACAAAATAGCTTATTCCCTTCTCCTTTTCGAAAATATATCAAAGAATTTGTATTCCACACGAAATTTTCCCAAAAGAGGCTATTTATTTTTTTATACAATGCAAAAAATATTCTGAAAAATCATTTAACAATAAAAATTTTCTTGAAAATTCTTCGAACATCCTTAGAAATAGAATTACAGTTTTATTTATATCCTTGTGTACCTTTTTACTTTTTCATTGAAATTCTCAAAAAGACTAATAAATAAGGTTTTCAAAATAATATACTTTTATATTCACTTCTAGGACGCCTTTACTTGTTTAACGGGGTGACTAACGAATAAATTTTGTCCATTTATATTCAGTAGTGTGTTGACTTTCGAATAGAAAATATCGGTATGCCGGTGTGCGTGCGTTCGAAATTAACGTGTATCGTGGAGTGTAGTCAATAGTGCATAAGTTTCCATTTCATTTACTGGTAGTTATTGATATTGCTGTTTTCTTAAATATTTTAAATCAGTTACGAACAATTTTATTACTATAAACAATTGATTTTTAATATATAAACGAAGTATTTTACAATTGTTTATTAGATTTTAAATTTGCTATAATCCATTTTTGCTTTCTCTTACTATTTTTTTATACCTAAATATTTAAAATACTAAAAAGCCGGCCAGTATATTCCTAGCTATGACAAATTGTTCTTATATGGGAGGTTAGTTCTGAAACTGTACATATACTTCTACCTCGTAATGGGGCTCCAATAGGAAATATTAAATGACAATTTATATGTGTATGCTTCCATTGTTTCTTAATATACAGAATTGATATATATTGTTTATTTATAATCCATTTTTGCATATTTTTAATGTTTTTTTTTTATACCAAAATTCTAAAAAGTCGGCCGGTATATATTCCTCGCTATGACAAATTGTTAATCATGATAAACTGTATATATACTTCTACCTCGTATAGGGGCTCCTATGGGAAATATTAAATGACAATTAATATGTGTCTGCTTCCATTCTGTCCATTAACATACAGGGTTTTTAAAAAATTAAATCATTTTATTCATATAAAAGTTTAGCAAAATAGAATCAGAAAAATATCTTGATTTTTGTACAAATGTTTAATTTTTAATAACTAATAATCTTAATTCGTGTTATATTTTTAATAATACAACTGGTTTACTTAACTTTTAAAACCGATTTTCAAGAGAAATAAGCTGTTTTGAATAATATGAAAACATTGCCCTGTATAATATGTATTTAGTAATTCATGGGTATTTGCATTTTATCGAATTCTCAGACGTGTCTTATACTTTTACTCAAAATAAAAACTTACAGTATCTACTACAGATACTTTTTTCAAATATAAGCCATACTCTTGTGTATTCTCAAATTTTCTTATTTTAAATAAACTAATTCTTTTTTAATGTTTCTATTTCATTTTCTTTAATTTAAAAAAAGATCAAACTGTATTTTTTTGTCGAAAAAATATTCTGAGAACTCGATAAATTGACAATACTATGCAATTTGGAAAATATAAACTTTTGGAATTGTATGATGCTTATTATTTAGTACCACCCGTCCAACCTTAATATCTAAAGGAAAACTTATAATTAAATATCTATTTGTATACTTTCTTATATCTTGATAAAGGTTTTCAAAAACCAAATACAAGTTGAAATTTTATATTTGACATACCCCGTAGGAGAATCAATACGAGGTAGGAGTATGTACAGTTCCTCATGACTCATCTTGAATAACCGAATTTTCTTCAATATTTTATACTACATACAGGGTGTTTCTGAATTTATGCGAAAAATATGTCCTCATAAAAATCTTTCTATTTTTTTTCAAGTACTTTCTATTTACTTTTCTTACGACATCGAATAAAAATACATTTTCACAAGTTGAAATATTAATGTATAATATCGAATAATATACCAATAATAAAAAACATGGATGAAATTAATTTCCGATCAATATTCGATTGAATAAAAAGAGCATACATATTCATCGATTTTATACAAGCGGTCTATTATATTTATACGCAGATCTATCTAGTTATAACGAAAGAAAATGTTCTTTCCAAAGTTAAAAAAATTTGTTTAAGCCTTGGCATCGAGCCCTCATATGTGATATGAGGACGTCTCGACTAAGAGAGCGCAATACGTAGCTTTTATGTCTAAAGACGTCTTTTATTCACACATATTTGTGGCTAATACGACAGAACATATAGAGATTGATATATTGTTTGTATATATCTCAATCGAATGTGTGTGTGTATCTGGAAAGAAGTTTAACGTTTTGCAAGATATTGTAAGGGACGGCGACAATAATAATAATACGTCGTCCCGGATAGGCAAAATGTTTTTTTTTCTATTGTACGTTCCACAATAATCTATAGCGAGATCGCGAATTTAGCAAGCATTTTACGTAAGCGATTCACAGGCGGTCAAATTAAAAAATTCTTATTGTTATACCTAATAATATTGGTTAATGATTAGAAACAACAATAATAATTGCGATAACTCTCCTCTGTCCGAGCGAGAATAATTCTAAACCGAAAAGATTCTTTCGAGAGTACCATGTCGCTTTCAATCTAGCGAAGGGTCGAGAGAATGTTGAAGTTTAAAGCCGATCGGCGAAATTTTGTAATGACAATAAATACACACCACTCCACTAATACTTTTAAGCGTGCTATTCTTCAGCACGATGATGATCTATTAGTATAAAAGTGGTTATTGTTGAAATTATAAAAGTCGATTCGGTATTAACATATATATATAGAGAGAGAGAATGAAATGTGCAAAATCTTCTCTGTGTGTATATCATAATATTAAAACATTTTCGTAAAGCGTGGCGTTGAAAAGTTTATCTTTTCGAAAATATACGCATTAAAAACACGCAAACGAGAAAGATAATATTTATGTATACGATAGATGATACACATTTTCATGTCTTCTCTCAAACACATTATTCTAGAAATAGATTAATAAAACTAGAGGAGACTGAATGAATGTGTGTATGAAATATATCTAATATTTGTTGTCTTTTTCAACGATACTAGTTACTAGTAGTACACAACAACAGCTCCCTGGTTGATCCTGCCAGTAGTCATATGCTTGTCTCAAAGATTAAGCCATGTATGTCTCAGTACAAGCCTAAGTAAAGTATTGGTCTACTCCAAAGTGTGAGTGTACAGTAATTCTCAATTTCTATCGAATGACATTGCCTTTCTTTTACAAATTGGTACTTTTTTCAAAAGACATAGGTAAGCTATGTCAATCCGAACATTTTCTAAATACCATGCCTTTCGTTAATAAGTTGGTACTTTTCAAAAGACATAGGTAAGCTATGTCGTTACTCGTATTTTCTGTTCTTTATTTTTTCTGCTCTTTCTCCCCTGTTGGTGTCATTCAGTTTGAAATTGTGAATTATTTTTTTATTGCAATTGTTAAGTAAGCCACATGTACCGACTTTTTTGTTTACGATTGACTATTTCCTGCACGGATGCACGCAGTATCACATTGTGAGAAAGTACTCGTTACCTAGGTTGTCCGTAAGCCTCGCTTGCAAAACGAGCAGTCATCCAGATGGGCGAGTACGCTTGAGTGTTTTCCGTTTGTCGAATGGGTATGGGTTGACAAGGAGGGGAAATAGTTGCCCAGTATGGGTTATCAAAATATCGTAGATTTCTAAGTTGGTATATGCAAAATGGCTATACTATGTCAATCCGAACATTTTCTAAATAGTATGCCATTCGTTAATAAGTTGGTACTTTTCAAAACACATAGGTAAGCTATGTCATTCCTCGTATTTTCTATTCTGCCCTTTTTCCCCTGTTGGTGTCATTCGGTTTGAAATTGTGAATTATTTTTTTATTGCAATTGTCAAGTACGCCACATGTACCGACTCTTTTGTTTACGATTGACTTTTTCCCGCACGGATGCACGCAGTATCACACTGTGAGAAAGTACTCGTTACCTAGGGTGTCGGTAAGCCTCGCTTGCAAAACGAGCAGTCATTCAGATGGGCGAGTACGCTTAAGTGTTTTCCGTTTGTCGAATGGGTATGGGTTGACAAGTAGGGGGAATAGTTGCCCAGTATGGGCTATCAAAATATCGTAGATTTCTAAGTTGGTACATGCAAAACGGCAATACTTGGCGATTTATTACTAACAATTTTTTTCAGCGCTTCCTTTTCAGCACACTAACACTCTCTTACAGGCTTCAGAGATGTCATCAAATTTTTTGACATGTTTTAATTTTGTTTGATTTTCTGTTCCAGGAATTTTTCAAGGGATGGATTTATTTGGGATATATGCATATATTTAAACTTGCTGATAGGCCTATCTTATAATTTTACTTTTTTATGTCCTAGGGTTTACATTAAAATTTTTCTTATTAATTTTCTTTTCTGTTTTAGAATTCTTATTAGGAAAGGATTTTTTAGGTTACAGAAGTGACTTTGCAGTTTAGAGCTTCAGAATTTTCATTAATATTTGGTAAAGTGTTTTTTGCATGATTTTTCTTAGCTGCATGGGTTTAAAAGGTGCATGCATGTTGTAGGGGGTGGTAAAGTAGTGGTGTTTTAGGGGGTTTAGTATTTTAATTATAAAATTTTGTATGTAAAAATATTTTTATGTTGTAATTCGTGTTTAAATTTTTCGGCTCTTATAAAAAAATGTAAATGTTAATATTGTATTGATATTAAACATATCTTTTTTATAATTGCTAAGTTTGCATTTATTTTATCCTGTTTGTAAATGTATAGATATATCTGCACTTTGCTAGAGTAAAGATAAACTCTGGCTTAGTGCAGCCGGTAGAGAACATCCAGCTTTCAGGGGGTCGCATTTTCTAGTTTTGTCTGTGATTTTCTCCGCCGGCGGGGAATATTTTCCATCGGTTGTGAATATTTTAACCGGTTGATTATATTTTCTACCGATAAAGGGAACAACTTCCAGTCGAGAGGGGCAACTTCCAGCCGTAATGGGAAATGATTGCTTATATTTGTTTATAGATGGGTATTTAATTTCAGTTTTGTATCGCTTTGGTTATGTATATTAGGTATATTATATATATATATTTTGTGTTATTGTTAGATATTGAACTCCAATTTTACCACAACTAATGTAAATGTTGTTTCTATTTGTCATTTTTACAGTACTGTTCTACACTCTGAATTAAACTGTTACTTATGAGATAACAGAACAGAGATATTATAGACCAATCCAATAATAATTATTAAGATGTTATATAGTTCTCTCCGAATTCCAGAACAATATATTTTTATCTTCTTATTTTACTTTTACCATTTTCTAGGATATTCAATGGGGTGTTAATCTGATACCCGGCTTTTAAACCGAATATTTTAGGAGAAAACTGGAAATTAAGAATTCCTAAATGTTTGCGACTTTCACTACATACACGTCACGCACTTAAAGATGAAGCTAGCCACTTTCTGATTTAGAGGTTTTATGAACAAATAGCCAGTTACAAAAAGGCCATTCGAATTTGAAGTTTGAAGAACTGTCAAAGTCTATGATATATATGAGTTTTTTGTTTTCAGTTTATACGAGCTTGACGTTTTAATATTATAAAAAAATAAAAGCATTGTTTTAATATTTTTTTAGTTGAGTTTAGTTAGTTTTTCTCCACAATAATCATATAAATCTTGTTTTGTATCATACTGCTCGAACTGCTAGTGTAGGTACCTAATAAGTGTTTTTTTTTCAACCTAAATTTAAATTACTTTTTATACTTGATTATATCAACCTTTTTTGTATCTAGGTACCTGTATTATGTTTTTTAGTTCATTAGTAAATTTTATGTTAACTGATGCAATATTTTTTGTGACTCTTCAGAATAAAAATTAATGATTAAAATTGGCGTTTTATTATTTTTTTTTATATACACATAGGACAATGGTAAGATTGCATTTTTCACCGTACTCTTATTTCGCATTTATACAGTGTGTAGAATGATGTACGTTTCGACACAAATTATACATAATCAAGAAATTTTTTGAAATATTTTTAGTACCTACGCCTATGGTTTTTTCAGATATTATAATATTTTTACTGGTCTCTACCTCAATTCAATTCTATCTGAAGCAAAAATTAAATTGATATTTAAAAAACCATAAGCGTACTGAGAATATTTCAAAAAATTTCCTGATAGTGTATAATTTGTATCGTACAGGGTTTTTCCTTATAATTTGCCACCCCTTTACAGATTTTATTTCACGAGATGCAGCAAAAAAAGTTTATATAAAATTTTCTCGGGCCCAAACAACAAACATTTTTATTGTGCTAATTTCAAAACTGTACGTCTGTCGAATAATCAGCAAATTTCAAAAATATTTTATAGTCAATAACTCGAAAACCGCTGGTCCAAATATACACATTATATATATATTTTTGAAAAGGGGAATTTAAGAAGATTTTAAAAATCCCAAAAAAATAAAATTCTTTGCTCGAGAGATCGAGAGAGACGAGAATTTCTCGACGAGATAGGGTACTTGTCTCGTCTCGGAGCTTTATTCGAGAGAAAATATCTCTCTCGTCTCTTCGAGAGAGGGGAGACGAGACGAGAGACGCGAATCTCTCGTCTCGGCGGCAACACTAGCCCCTCTTTTGCAATTTTTTTTAATATAAAAAAGTAAACGATGAAATAAAACAATTTAATTTGTTTAAATCTGCATTTTATTTTGAACTAACGTTCAAATTAAATTAGTGACGCGTTTCGCTACACAGTAGCTTTATCAGATATAATGAAAAACTTTTAATTTATATAGTGCCTTAATACGGAATTCTAAGATATTGACAAAAGTATTATGTTATATTTAAATGGGGATAAGTACAAAAAGTGCCTAAATACGGAATTCTGAGAATTGACAAAAGTATTATAATATATTTAAATGGGGATAAGTACAAAACGTGTCTAAATACGGAAAATTTATCCACAACCATCACATTTTCTAGGTAAAAAGGTTTAATAAGGGGGAATGATTGATATCTATTTGGTCGTTAAGCAGATTACCTGAATATTTGTTTTTGTTAATCTCGAGGGCTTCTAAAAGATTTAATTTGAAGGATTTGGGTTCTACATGCAAAATTTCAAAATTTGAGTCGAAAGTGTGTTGGTGTTATGAAAAAGTAAGTATTTAGACTTACAGATACAGTTGAAGAAAGTTCATATCAACCCAAAAATGTCTTTCATTAGTTTTAGGATTTTACAAAAATATCCCTAGACTTTTATGTTATGTGTAGTATAAGATTTAATACTGTATTTTGTCAATTAAATAATTCTTGAAATCATGGTACATTTTCTTAAAATTTTGATGAGTTGAAAAAAAACAAGCTTTTCCTTTCGAAGTGAAACTGCTTGACTGAAAATGCGAGGCGTAGGTCGTTGAGAGGTGGCGTAAGTACGACAGAAACATCTCCATTTCCTTTACAGACACTTCACTATTAATTTACATGAAGAAGTAGTTTTCAGGCATAATCGAGAGCGACTTTTTACGTCGAGTGATTTCTTAGGCAGCTGCATTTGAATACATTTTCGATATTGTGACATTTTTCTCGATTCCAAATATTTAATACAATTTTTGTGAAGAATGTCTAGACGAAGTCAATAAATTCTTATCGTTAAGAAAAAAATTGGAAAGAAAAATTTTATCAACGAGTAACCATAATAAAGGATAACAAAAATAAATAAATATTGTTGGTCCGTAGAGGCAGGTTCGAACATGGTACTTGTGTTTTGAAATACATTTTAAGAAAAAAACATTGGGTTCCTACGTATGAGAAGCCGAGCTGATAATTTCAATATTAAATGCTACGGATGTTAAAATTATATTGGGCTTTATAATTATACTTTTTGTTATTTTTGGGAAATTAAACCACAATCATTTTCTATATTTTTATTTCTACGTTTCGGTAGAGTTCCAGCTACCGTTATCAAAAATGATAAAATTTCTTAAAAATTTTTTGTCCATGACAATATAATAATAGTAGTAGATTATATTTTTAATGAAAATGATTGTGTATAAGAAAATATATTTTGTAATAAAATTCTGATAGTGTTATAGTAGTAAGAATGGGATCTAGCGAAGTTCACGCTGCAGCAACGGTTTTAAAGGGAAGCGCTTTTTTTGCTTATTTTTTTCAAATATTTTGTTGCCCTTTCTTTTCTTCCTTGCTAAACTCATCTATAAATGATTTCAATATAATTTTCCAAAATCACAAATAAATCTGGTGTACCGGGTGTACATGATTCATCACCCCTGTATCTTTTAAATGTTTCGATAGATGTTCAAATTTTGGCCAATTTTAAATTTTTTCACATCTAAAATCAATGTAGCTTCTGCTTTTAACCTTGCCTAATATGAAGAAGAGTCTACTTCAGGAGCAAGTTCCCATTGAAAAGAGTTACTCTTGATTAAAAACTTTATTTTATAAATTCAATAGTTGATGAACTTCAAGAAAATGGATAATTTGAAGAAATTATAATTAATATTCATTATCTAAACTTCATATGAAACTATATAAGATTTTTAAAAAATTCAAAAATAGGCTTTTTTTTCACATTGTATCCAAATATTCAAAAATATATAGAGTGTTCCATAAAAATTTTGAGTTTTTATATAGTTTACGGTTAAAGCGGAAATCGGCAATACTGATTCTAGATGTGAAAAAATATAAAATAGCCCTAATTAAACCCACCAAAATTTGAACAGACTCAATTAATCCATTTGAAAATTACAGGGGTGGTCCATGATATGCTTACACAATTTCATCACTTTTAGTGAATTGAATGCTCAAGAAGAAAACCAGCCTATAAGCCAAATATACTATTTAGAGGAATGTAGAAAAGATCTGGGTTCAATAATAGTCTGAGGTACTGTTGATCAATTATCATTAATTCACACAAATCTAGCAAATCAAACGGCGAAATTGGAATATTACTCGGCTTATCCAGATACAGTATTCGAAATATTGTCCAATTCTGCGAATAAAACAGTTCAGGTGCCCAAAATTCCCCACAATGCGGGAGAGTCTGAATCAACAGACAATGATAGACGAGTTTTAGAAAGATTTATTAATACTAAAAGGCGTCTCAACTACGGAGAGTTAAGTGTACTCTGAAGCGATGCTGTTGGAAGACGTGTTTGCAGGTCTACATGTCATACAAAAGCCAGAAAACTAGGATTTGACACCTACAAGGTAAGTTTCTTGAGTTATCTTTTCGTTTGTGAAGGCTGAAGAAAAACTGATTGACGGTGGAATAGGATTCATTGGAATGACGAATCGCGATTTGGAGTTTGTGTCGGTGATTGCTGGAGCAGAGTTATTCGCCAGAAACATAAAGCTGACCATCCTGATTGTCTTAAGCGCAAAGTTAAATTTCCATCTTCGGTAATGGTCTGGAGTTTGATGTCGGCTAGAAGGGTTGGAAAATTGAACTTGTTCGTCGGTATTGTAAACACAGGTGAATATTCAGACATCCTAGAGACTCTCCATTGCCTACTTTGGAACAGAGTACGATTTTTGAAAATGACATAATTTTCCAGCAAGACGATGCTGCATGTCACACTTCCAAAAATGGCTTTTAGATCATGAAATACCACTCTCCAAATGGATGTCCTCTAGACCGGACGCTTTGCCAATCGAGACTTATACCCGATCTCACCAACCATTTACTAAAGTTATGTAATACCTAAGTCAGATTAAGGAGCTCCTAAATAATGCAATTTACTTTTCACCACGCGCTAAGTAATACCTAAGGGTTTTAATATTAGGTATTTCCTATCACTCTTAGGTATTATTTATAGACCGGTAGCCCATGACACATGTAGGCTTCATTATTTTGAAAGGAAGCCGTTTTCACCATCGATTTTCATGTCTATAGGTTGAACGTAAATTGCATTTAGGAATTCCTAAATCCGACTTAGGTATTGCCCAACTTTAGGAAATGGTTGGTGAAATCGGGCATTATTGTCATGAAATGAAAAAGTGGTTGAGAACCAACACTACCAGAACTCAAGCACAGGTTCCAGAACATTTCGGATAATTTCACTTCAGAGGATTGTCAGATTCTAGTAAATACTATGCCGGGAAGTTATTAAAAATAAAGGTGAGTGTCTCAGTGATAGAATGAGTTTAAATAAATCACTCATTTATTTTTTTTAGTTTTAGTCCTAATTATTTCTTAATTTTGTAAGTAATTAATTTTTTTATATAATAGGTGTTCAAAATGCTACTTTCTAAATAAATGTGAATAGTTTTAAGTAAAAAAAGATGAAATAAAACAATTTAATTTGTTTAAATCTTCATTTTTATTTTGAACTAACGTTCAAATTAAAATTAGTGACGCGTATCGCTACACAGTAGCTTTTTCGAACTAGTCACTAATTTTAATTTGAACGTTAGTTCAAAATAAAAATGAAGATTTAAACAAATTAAATTGTTCTATTTTTTCATCTTTAGTATGGATCTTCATCAAGTAAAAGCCTCATCTATTCAATTTTAAGTACCTCTATTAGCTTAAATGACCTTAGATACACGTCAATAACTTATATTTAATAGGGTGGGCCAACTTAAGCTGGACGGGACTCGTATCCATTTAAAACAATCAATGAAATATATCAACCTGTTGGTATAACAAAAAAAAGTAAACGGTTTGACAAATTTTATTGGTATACATTTCCATTAAGTGGTTAACATTAATGCGATCATCTAATAACATACAATGAATTTAGTTAAAATCCCTCTTGATAATTAATGAATGTTCCTGTCAAATTTATGAGTTTATTTTAACGAACACCTTAGGACGTTGAAACACTTTTATACCGCTATCTAATTTCTTCAGTTCTTCTTCGATTTCCTGTTTTCTCTTTTTTACTCGCAACGTATCACTTCTTACTGGTAACGCATTCAATTCTTGAATCCGATCTGCATAGCTTTCACGTAACACTTTTAGAGTTTCTTTACGTTCCGATTCTGGAAGGAGGACGTGTCCTACTGGACAAGTATCATCCTCTTCTTTAACTTCCTCTTTTTTAATTTGTAAGTATTTTGGTAATCTACCTTTTTGATAGGTCGGAGGGACATCCACTGGAACTTTTGGAACTACCTGGCGGGTTGATTTTTGTTTTAAATTAGTCATGTTCTTCTTAATGTAATCTCTTTCTCTCGCATCATTTATTTCTTCATAATCCCCATCAGCGTAGGTTCTGTCATTTTTGGATGTTGATTTAGGTTTATAGCTCGAATACTTTATTACTCCTGTTTCGTATAACGTTACAAGATCATCTGTTCTTTCCGTTTGAACTGAACGGTGAGAAAACTTTTGTAATGAATCAGGAACGATTTCACTTTTTTTCTCAGCTTTTCTTATTTCAGACTTTGCTTTCAAATTAAATTCCGATCTTCTTTTAGACATTCTTTGGTCACCAATGGCAATTTCCTGTTTTTGCGTCTTATCGGATGTGATTTTCCTGAATTGTCCAGAAGGAACATTGCGAAATTTATCACCACTAGTTAACTTGGATTTTGATGCTCTCTGCATTTGGATAGCGCCTTGTATCTGTTTTATATTATGAACGTTCTCTTTAATGAAATTTCTGTTAGATCTTCCATCGAAGTCATTCTGAGTTGCTTCAGTACTTGTCATTTATACATTCACGTATTTTTCTCGCCACTACCAAAACGAATTACATTCCCCTTTTCTCTACATTTGACAGTGACATTTAAAAGTCATGGAGCTATTGCGCCTTGATGACATTTATCAATATAAAAAATGGTTAGAAATAACAGTGTTATAATTTGTTGACTTAGACACAAAGATGTAGCTTCTTTTTTCTTATTAAGTATCTGGGTTATTTTCATAATTCGCGAAACCGAGCAAAGGGTGCGGCACCCACCGTCAAAATTCTATAACCTTAGAATGAGGAAAACAAACCAAATCGCCATTAGAGTACGTGTATAGTGAGAAAAGCATTAATATCGTTTTCTTGATTTTTAGAAGGGTTTGGTGAAGTTTTTTGTATCAGAATACTTATTTTGACTTTAATAATGACCAGAAAGTGCAAGAGGCATTGCTCTGAGCCGCAATTTAATCAGTATAAAGATGAAATTATGCAGAGTGTGGCAAAACATTTCAAAAATTAGGAAACCTATTTCTAAATACATGTCTAAGAAACAGATTCTAAAGGTAATTTCACTTTTGACTTGACACAAAATAACATGTCCACCTGAATACCTGTTCACCTTCCACCATCGACCGATTTCTGTCGCCAATGTATTTAAAAATGTCTAGCAAACTAATTTTAACAAGTACCATCTTTTACAAAACACCTTTATCGCTCAAAATTCGAAATTGAATCAAATGGACAGAGACAAATAGAAATGGATGTGTTTATTGTTTTCCCCATTACTCTTACAGCATTTTCGGAAAAATTTCCGCGAATACCCACCAGATGCCTTAGTCTCGCTGAACAATTTTTATTCATATTATTTTTTGGCTTAATGTTTGGTATGTAAAGTTACATACTGGGTGTAAATAAGTTATGGGCCACCACTGTAACTTTTAAATGGGTTTATAGATTTTGTTCGAATTTTGGTGAATTTTATAGGGATCAAGTTTGAATCTTTTCACATGTAAAATCAATAAACGGTCCAAACAGAATTGGCTTCAAGAACAAGTTGTGATGGAAATTGAAACATAATAAATGTTCTGCTTCAATTAGGAATTAAGGGAAAAACCATGTACCGGGTGTCTGATTAAGAGAGATAACCCGCTGTATCTCATGAACTATTTATCATACGGCTTAGAGAAAAAATCTGTAGTATTAACTCGCATACGAGAACCTGCTGGGAGGCTAGAGGGCGTAGTTCACAATAATATCACAAAAACATCATTTTTCTATAATAAATGTACCGTTAGAATTCCACAAAATTTAAATATTCCTAATTATTAGATCATTTTACGTTAGTTTGCTTCAGTACTTTCTTCCTCTATCCTGTCAAATAACTGGTAGGGGTGAGTGGGAAAGCTGACGCAATAAAACTGTTATAACTTTTGTTCCGCTTTATGGATTTTGACAAACTTAGTATCATTTTAAACTGAATTCAATGCCTAATAAAATATTATATAATAGTTTCATTCTAGTGGTTTTAACGGTCGCTAGGTGGCAGAGATTGAACAATTGTTTTGTTTTCAACTTTTTTTGGGTATCTTCAAATGCTATGCTATATTTTTCAATCACTTACTTGAAAAAGGATGGGATTTGAAAAAAAAGGTGAGCGGTCGTCGGACCGCCGACAGAAGTTTGCTTCTTATGCAGAATAGAATGACCATTTTTCGTGAATTTTTCACCATTTTTCAAAAATTTTGACAATTTTTTACCATTTTTGACAATTATTGACCGTCTTTGACAATTATTGACCATTTTTCAAAATTTTTAACAAATTTGACAATTATTGCCCATTTTTTCAAAATTTTGACAATTTTTGACGATTTTTTGACATTTTAATAATTATTAACCTTTTTTTTACAATTATTGATCATTTTTGACAATTTTTCAAAAATTTTGACCATTTTAGACCATTTTTCCAAATTTAAAAAATTATTGACCATTTTAGAGCATTTTTGACAAGTTCTGACAAATTATTGACCATTTTTGACAATTTTTCAACAATTTTGACCATTTTTCGAAAATTTTGACAATTTTTAATAATTATTGACCATTTTTGACAGTCTTTTATAATTATTGACCATTTTTTCAAAATTTTGACAATTTTTTACCATTTTTGGCAATTTTTCGAAAAATTTGACCATTTTTAAAAATTTTGACATTTTTTGAATATTAATGACCATTTTTCCAAATTTTTGACAATTTTTGAAAATATTTGGCAATTATTAACCATTTTTTCAAAATTTTTACAGTTTTTGACGATTTTTCCAAATTCTTGACAATTTTTGACCATATTTAAAAAATGTTGACCATTTTTTAAAAATTTTAACAATTATTGACCATTTTTGACAGTTTTTGACGAATTTTGACAATTATTGACAGTCTTTGACAATTATTGACAATTATTGATAATTTTTCAAAATATTTAACATATTTGGCAATTATTGACCATTTTTTCAAAATTATTGACCATTTTTGATAGTTTTTGACAATTATCGACTATTTTTCAAAAACTTTAACAATTTTTGACAATTAACCACTATTTTTCAAAATTTTGACAATTTTTAACAATAATTGTCCATTTTTGACAGTTTTCGACAATTTTTAACAATTTTTTATAGTTTTTAACAATTATTGGCCATTTTTGACAATTCTTCAAAATTTTTGACCATTTTCCAAAATTATTGACCATTTTTAATAGTTTTTGACAATTATCGACCATTTTTCAAAATTTCAACAATTTTTGACAATTATTATTGACCAATTTTTACAATAATTGTCCATTTTTGACAGTTTTTGACCATTTTTGACAATTTTTCAAAATTATTGACCATTTTTGATAGTTTTTGACAATTATCGATCATTTCTCAAAATTTTAACAATTTTAGAGATTTATGGACCAATTTTGATAATAATTGTCCATTTTTGACAGTTTTTGACCATTTTTGATAGTTTTTGACAATTATTGACCATTTTTGACAAGTTTCGAAAAATTTTGACCATTTTTGAAATTTTTTGACAATTATTGAACATTTTTCAAAATCTTAACAATGTTTGACAGCTTTTGACAATATTTGACAATTATTGACCATTTTTGACAGTTTTGGACAAAAATTGTCCATTTTAAACAGTTTTTGACAATAATTGACCATTTTTGACCATATTTCAAAATTGTTGACAATTTTCATATAATTTTATTTGATTTTTAATCTGATAAATTGTTAAATATTCACCAATTGAGTTAATTCGGAGGGCGTGGTTTGATTAAGTAAGCAAGCGAAAAAGATTCCTTTTTTGCGCTAGAGCGTAAAGTAACAATCCTTGGCATTTGTCGACTTTACGATTTCATTTGAATATAGTAATGAGTCATTTTACGCGCGACTGTAGAAAAAATATTTTTTGTATGACATACTAACAATATAGTCCACTAGGAATGGGATCCAGTGAGGTGCACGCGTCAGGAAAAGTTTCATTAAAACCACTGGAATGAAATGATAACAGGATATTTTATTAGGCATTCGATTCCCTTTTAAATGATATCAAGTTTATCAAAATCCATAAAGCGGAACAAAAGTTATAACAGATTAATTGAGTCAGTTTTCCCACTCACCCCTACCAGTTATTTTACAAGTACTGGAGCAAACTTACGTAAAATGATCCAATGCTTACGAATATTTAAATGATGTTTTTGTGATATTATTGTGAACTACGCCATCTACATTAGAATAGCCAAATTGGCAATCTACAGATTGTTTTAAACCACTTTGTGGATATGACCATATTGTAACGCTGGGCGTTAACAGGTTAAAAAAGTTTTTGATTTTAAATCTCCCGTAATTTTATTATCATTGGTCGGTATAGCTTGGCAAGTTTTACATGCGACTTCAAATGCGCAAACGAAGAAGGGACTGCAAATGAGAAATTAAGGAAGCAATATTGTGTGTTTGTACTCAACCTCTCCCTCAATTTCTACAATTTCCTCAATCCTTACTCCCTGCTGTATTTTCATACATTTCAAGAGTTAATTTTAGAGATTATTGAATCATCAAACTAAAGACCTGTAGAAACTAAGTTCTGATATTATTTCGTCACCACCTATCTACGAAATTTTATCCCTTCAGTTCCGAAACAGCTTTGTGACTTGCTATTAATTACTAGATAATTTTATATCATTTTTCGCCTCTACAACTTTCATCCGTTCTTCCATTGTATTTTCTAGCTGATTATATTAAGTTGTCTTTCAATCTGTCACATTATATTTGGATCATCTCGAAAATTAAACTGGACGCCAAGTCTCTTTCATGTTAATTTTATTACAATTGAATAAATTAAACGTTTCTCCACATTCAATGCATTTAAATATGTCGGATTAATTCTGATGGACTTGTGAATTAAACATTTCTTGCTTGATTCAACTTCTCTTTACATTGAAGATAGTTTTGTGCATGATTCAATTCTACTGCATTTATACTCCTTTTATTGTCACAAATTACTGAAACCGTGAAACGAGAATTCAACAAAACTTTTAATTAGAAAACATTGAAAATGTGACCTTGATGAATATTTAAAAAAAGCATTTTTTCAGAAACTTTTCGCTTGTGTTAGGAACAATTTTTTACTACGAACGGGCGGAAAATGAAAAAAAAAGATCATTCAATTAGAAAGATAACTAGATACAAACTACAAGTTCATTAGTTCACTTCTGGTTATTGATGTAATCATTAATAGTTATCAACGCAATATTAAACAAAATTTCAATGAAATGGAAAAAATAATAATATGCAATATTTATTGCCTTGCGTGCGGCAAAGTAGAATTCAGCGTGCGGAAAACTATAATTTTCCGTAGGGTTGAAGCGCGCGGAAAAGTAGAACTTTCTGAACTAAAATGTGCGAAAAGTAAACTTTTCCGCATGCTCGTAGAAATTCGCATTTGCGCACGTGTTGCACAAATCGATTTTTGATTTTAATTTACTATTTTTTCAAATTATAATCTAATCTACAGGGTGAACCACCTTCGTGTGATGACGTCATCACCATTTTTTTTAATTGGGGGGAACCCACTCTTTTTTTTAAATTTCCGGATTTCCTTTGCTGAGCTGATTCCAAAAATGTATAACACTCAATATCCAATACGACACTCACCTGATGCTCGTGTCGTAATTCTTTATACTCGAGTATCATCATTAAATGTTCAATGCATAATATACTATTATAATACTTATTTCAACAATTAAATGGTTTGCAGTATTAAGCAATTTTTTATCTAACTCTATTGTATAACGTCTTTTTTTCGCTCACATGGACGAACAAAACGAGAGGCAATAACAGAACTCCATACTTTTCAGGAGAACTCCATACTTTTTAATTTTCTTCAATCAATTTGAAGCGGTTTATCTTTCCTGAAGAAAAAAAACAAATCTAAGAGATGATTTTTAAAAATTTTAAATTTTCTCAAAAGGAAAAAACATTCATTAAAAACTCTTTGAAACAAGAAATAATTAAGAGAATGCCCACAGCAAGTGAAAATGACATTCAAATTTATTCAGAAATTACAAGATATTGTGAAATAAAACAAAGACAGTGAAAATTAATATTTTCAGTTTTGTTAAAGAATTATACCAGTAAGGATGATAAATTTAACAACAAAAATATTTTTTTCTCCGATTGACATTAAACGTCAGTTTTAGAGACATTTATCGATCATAGAAGTAATACTTTTACTACCTAGGCAGTAAAAATGATTTTAGGCCTTAAAAAATCATTTTTTCTTCTTTTTTTTTGAAATCTTGCGATTTAAGCAGGCCCATGGAATCAAACAATCACTTCCACGTCACACATACATAAGCTAACTTCACTGTGCACACTATTATTGTCGATATTTAACATTATATTTATTATTTTTCGGTAGATATTATTTTGTATACAATTTAAGGTCTAATCGACAATAATAATTGAATATATTATAACATACGATTAGAAAAAATATTAAAAATTGTGAGCTATATCCGTCATAAAAAATTTTTCATTTTAATTTGATTTTTCTAAACACACTGTACAAACAATCGGAGAAAAAATTATATGTTTCACACGGCATAGAATCAGATTTACTGCCTTGGCTAGTTTCATAGCCTCGGCTTCGCCTCGACAATGAAATGCTAGCGGCGGCAGTAAATCTGTTACTTCTCTACCTTGTTAAACAAATAACTATTATCCGATGGCATGTAATAATGGCAACGTTTTGTCAATCAATTTTGATGATATTTACTCAATTACAGTTACCTGTAAAAAATTGTTATATTTTAGTAAAGCGTGTTGTCAATAGATGTCAAAGATATTAATTTAATATATAAGGAAGCTCATTATGTATTATAATGAACTTCTAGATGAAAAAGATCTGATGGTGAGATCATAAAAGTTTATTCAAAATGCATAACTATGTAGAAAACTATTGATTATAAATGGTAAAAGAGCAATTACTACAATTTGCAATATTAATTCCAATGGATTCTAAAGTTTTTACATCAATAAGTAGTTGATGCTCTTTGGTAAACCTGTAATCTGCCCTTTCACAATTTACTATTCAAAGAGAAATGGTGGTTACAAAAGAGAATGGTAGATTTGTTTATTAGTCCTGGTTCTAACACCTTTTGAGGGGCTTAGGCCCATTTGCACCGTTTATTTTGAGATAGTCTCTAGAAAAGTAATTTTAAAAAGACTAGTTTTCGTTGCACCGCTCACCAATTTTTTTCCTGGTTAAGGACTACTTAATGTTAAGCTCCCTCCGTCACTTAAGTTTAACTTAATTTGAGATCTCGGATGGCAGCTGGTTTAACCTGAAAAACTATTCTTTAAGAACGACATTTTCGAAGATGATTTAAACATCTTTGAAATAATAGACTTCGGGATTCCCGAGAATGCTTTACACTTGGTCTGATCATTTCCGCGACATGAATGAATTTGCATGCCATCAACGGTTTCGAGTGACAAAGCAATGTTCTCTACGGGTTTCTGAATTGTTAGAGGAAGCTCTGGACATTCGAAATTATTTTTTTTATTTTTATTTTTTTTTATCGGTTATTAAACGTCGGTATCTTTCTGCAACTGCGGCTAATCAACGACACAAGGAGCACTCTACACCTAACTTTGCCGAATTTGCTAGTGTTCCAACCAGTGGTGAGGATCTTTATAGAGCCCAACATCCATGGATTAGGGACCTCGGTTTTTTGTCTCATCCGAAAGACGGCATATCTACATTATACCTCGTGCTGTGATATGCTACTCACCCTAGTAATCTAAGGTGTTTCGCTGCAGGCTGTACGGGTTCTACGACGGTGTTTCCCATCCAAGTACTAACCGGGCTCGACTCCGCTTCACCGTAATTATCGCATCAGAGGCGCTCTACTACAGTGCTGGGTCGACGCCCTTTTCAAAATTATTTGTAAGTGAAATTTTCCCGGAAACTTACTGAAAAAAACTATATAAATGTTCTATTATTATTATTACGGAAACAATAGCGTGTCTTCAACCATGAATCAGTTGCTAACAACACGTCTTTTTTATATCAGCGCTGAACATTTCGTAATAATTGCTGATTTCTGAAGTTTGATATTTTCTTTGTATTTTTAGGTAGGTAACTGTTTACATTTTACGCATGCGAAGGCACTTGATACGAAGCCAAAGCCGAAAAGTCACTAACAAGCTACTTTATTTTAGCAGTGCTACCATGTACGCAATACGTTACGCAGTTCTTCTCTACGTATCACTTACTCTGGAGTGGTGCAGCAAATGAAAAAATGAAGTGCTTCTTAAATTTAAACGAAACTTACGAAAGGTATGCTCAAATTTTAAACGATGCAAACGGGCATTATCCAGTCTATTTTCCGGGTCTATTTTTTCCAGTCTAGTTTTTACGTGCATATTTTTTTCAAGTCTATTTTTTCCGGTCTATTTTTTGCGGGATTTATTCAGCGTAGTGAGAAAAAGGTATACCACAAAATGGTTCGGGTACTTGTACACCTTCTTTTGCGATCAGCAATCTTATTTCCGATAATTCCTTCATGCCCTGACACCTACAAAAAAGATACTTTGTTGTGTCTAACCAGTTGCTTGAGGGATTGTTTGAAGTTTCAAACTGTTTAAGACTTAAAAGTTGTAGACTTCAGAACCTTCAAATCAGCCTGTCTATCAGACAGAATATGTATTCTGGCTAAGTTGAGGCGTTCTTTGAGGCATTCTTGAGTACAACAATAATCTATTGCTAATAGTTCCGCTTGGAATATTATTGGAGTGTTTTAAGGGCTGTTGATATCCCATTATTAGGACCTGTAACTCCTTTTCCTAGTTAGATTCAAATGGTGTCTTCTGTGTAGGGGCATTAGTTGACAGCATTCAGTTTGAATATGGTTAACAGTAAGAGGAAATCAGTAGTCGCACACAGGCCGATCTTCCCTGGACATCAGGTGACAATGTGTAAGTGTTGTATGGCTAATTTTGAGTATATTCAAAATGGTACCCTCTCTCACTGGTTGGTTAGAGAAAGATGGGTTACCAACAGTGGGTTGGATCTCATGAAGGTGGGTTTTGCCAGCTTTTCCTATACCCTGTCCATCCAAGCAACGGAGTGTTCCAAAACAGTATCATGCATAGTGCACGTGATCTCTCCAACTCTGTATGGACAATGAATTCCGCCGCCCGATTGCAGTTAAATCCTATTGGCCAGCGCATGGAGGCATATTTATTTTCGCCAATAGATGCAAAGGCGCATGGTGATCACGCATCTATCGTTGTTTGGGTCGCTCTGTTTGTTCGATGGATATAGTATAGTTTCCCAGGATTCACGGATTATACAGCTTATTTTGGGTTTGAGGTCCTTGCTTAGTTGGATTTGCGTTATTGAAATGTTGCTGGAGATAGCTTTTTGGCGTGAAGATCAGCTGTGAGAGGGAAGCCAAATCAGTGAGACAGTTACATCATCAACATGTAGAAGTTGGAAGATATCATAAATGTTTTGTACAAGGTGGTTATCGGTAAATATGTGAATGGAAGAGAGGGAGTCAGAACGTTTGATGGTATGCGTGATTTAAAAGCTTGGAGTATACTAAACAGTTCACCTGTGTGGATACTACAAGTGGGAGAGAACATATATGCGTACTTATTATTTCCGGACCACTAGTGAGTGAATACCCCTCGCTAGTGGGTTTCTTAGAAGCGTCAGTATAATTGATCACTTTAAAAGTTCGCTGTGGGAAAGTCTTTGTTCCACTAAGAGGAGGAGAAAATTGCATCGTGGGGTAGAGGCCAATGTTGCTGGATAACATGGATGAGTTTGAGAGGCGTGTTTTATTGTCGGTTGGGGGAATGTGTTGCGAGGAGAAGAATCAAGTGGGTGAACGGGGTAAGATGGATTGGAAGATATTGAAGCAGCTCATGAGAAAAAAGGGAATTCTGCGGGACTAGAACGGAAAGCACCGAGATACCTGGAGAGTTGTGTTATGAACAGAGTTTAATGGGACAATATCCGCTATTGAAGCAGACATGTAGATAACCAGCCATAGTCTAGTTTGGAGCGAATGATGACTTGGGATACAAGGAATAGAATGTTTTCATCGGTACCCCAGTAGAAGTAAGTTTGAAAAATTAAGTCTTTTGTAGCAAGTTTCCTCGATCCTCGATTTATTGGATGTGTAATTTCCAGTTAAGGCGAGAGTCCAAGGATTTTGTAGTGATTGACAACAGGTTATGAGATATTATTGTGAGTAATGTAAGGAGCGAGCGAAGAAGTTTTTCAGCTGAATTTTTGATTTTTGGGTGACAATGATTGGGTACTGGCTTGAGTTTGCATTAGTTTAATTGCCTTTTGTGAAAAGCTATATCAAAAAGTAGCATTTAATGAATACTTCTTTGAATTCGTATTGTCTATGAAAACGGTTACAATACATTCCACACAAATGGACATAATTTGTCAGATTATTCCGAAGCAAAGCAAATATTTTCGTTCAGTTTCTAAATAAATAATTCCCTCATGTATACAACAATACAATTGTTTTTTTTCAATAAAATATCGATAGAAGTGCCTTAGAGTTTATACAACTGTTCATTCAGTTGAACTCAATTTTAATACTTGTTTCGAAGTAAAATAATAAAACTTTTTCTTACCTTGAGGCTTTGTTTCACTAAAATTGTAAGAAAATTATACACTACAGAACAATGGTATCCATTTCTTTATTATACATTCTCTTTATGTCAACAAAACTCAATAACGTAATTTCAATTTTAAAGAAAATATCGATTACTCGTATTCATGTTACAACCTCTTTCAACACATATCAGTGGCGACTCCTCAGAAGAGACAAAAGAGGCTAATCCTCCCTTTGACATTTTCAGGAAATAATTTTTTTTATTCTTTTGTTTTTTCAAATTTTTTCTTATGAAGTTGGTTCAAAAGCTTTGAAAAAGGTACTTTGTGTGAAGTAGAGCTACGTGCAAAAATGATAAGGATATAAGAAAAATTATTGGCTTGATCATTCGGTACCAATTATTTTCTTGTTATGGTTCAGAGTTTGATTTCACTATTTCTTGTTTCAGGTTGAAACGTTATCTTTGCCGATAACATTTCAAATATAAAAATATTTAAAAATTCCTTATAATTTTTCTTTTGGTGAAGTATTCGGACTAAAAATCAATAAAGATAGTTTCCGGTTTTTAACTTTACCGCGAAATTTGAAATATTTAAATTTGACATAAATATGGACAGACAGGTTTCCGGCTTGGTGTTCATCATTGCCTTTGATGCCTCAAAATAATAAGGAACTATGCAGTAGTGCGTATAGTGTAATCTTTTTCTTAATAATATAAATTGCCGAACTATCTAAATTGTACTATAGGATTACTGATATGTTATACAGTTTTGATTTAATTTAGTAGCTTTGTAGATGTTTTAAGATTAAAAATATTAATGTAATGCCTAAAATAATACACAACATGGCTACTAATTTTGGGGATGCCACATGGCTTTACCATTTACATATAAATTCAATTAACCTACATTTTCTAGATATGCTTCTCTCATGTGCTTTTTTAAATAAAATAGATGTTTGTCCAGAACGAATCATTAAGCTATCAGTTAAATAATTGTAAAATTATATGTATTCATCCTGGACAGATATTCCAAAATGCTTCATTTTGTAGATCCTTTTTTTTGTAAAAAACAAATATAATTTTTAGCCAGTTCCTGGGCAAGACAAGTTTCTGGGATATAAGATTTGACATTACAGAAATACTTGCAGTCCAGTAAGAAGTTGCGTCTTATACCATACAAACTAAAAATAGAAGGATTTTGATAAAATATTAAAAAAGGAAATGACTACATTTGAAAGTGAAGCAGTCCGAGGAGAATTCGTGTTTGCTATCCATGATTATTTTCTGACGATCAAGCCGATAGGTGTAGAAGCTGAGAGAGTTTTCTTGGTCACAGGCTAGATTTTTAGCTCAATTGGAAGGTGATTAGCGGATGACACAATCAACCCTGGATGTTACCTTCGGACTATTTAAAGCCGCAAGGGCTGCCTTGATGTCAGTTAATCTGTTTATGCTATGAGTATCAGTCCTATATTTGTTAATTCTGACACATTGTAGGATAGCAAAAATCTCCGCCTGAAATACAGAGGAATATTTTCCTAAGTGAGAAGGACCATCTTATGTTCCTCATTTCACTATGTATCCCTGCTCCTGTCGTTATCCCAGTCTTTGACCAGTCTGTATATCAGGCCTCGGGGAAACTTCAGTTTGCTTGGGTCTTGTCAGTCCTTTCTGTGAGGTACCTTCTATTTAGAGCCGGAGAGAAGCTTAGTCGTCATAAAGGTAGTTTTTATATCTAAAATGGCTTCACTTACGATGTCCTTAATAGTTATGTCTCTTGATCTAACTGTTTTGTTGCTTAAATTGTTTTGCAGCCTGCATCACCCCATCCATTATCATGAGGAGTAGTGGAGGAAGGCCAAATAAGGCTACTAGTGCTGCCATGCTTCTCATGCACGCTGCAATACTGAGACAAGCAAGTACCTTGCCTAGTCTCATCATTGTATTATTTTCTGTCGTCTTTGTCCACCATACCAAAGACGCATTATGTTATTTTGGGTTCAACCACTAGGTATAATGTATATACAGTCGTTAATGTGAACCACCAGGCGTTTTTTTAGATCTTAATTGTTCTGACTTTTAATTTGTTATTTTAGTTGTTTTGACACTAAGATCTCCATAAAACTCTTTTTTTTCAAGATAAGTCATAAAGTTGATTTCGTCTAGGTGCGTATAGTTTTTTAACACTCCATTGATGGTCCATATGGGAACGAGAAAGGAACGTTGGCTAGATCAATCAGGTCTGGAATTTGAAAATAGAAATCCGGTCGGATTCGGCATGGATTGGAGACTTAGCCTCCCACTGAAATTATCAGAAAATATTTTTTTTCATTTCCATGTTTTTTCTAATTTTTGAAAGTAACTCCAATAATAGCGCGCACCAGTAGCCAGCCTCTCCGTAATTCAAATTTTTATTACGCCTATTTGCAAACCACTATACGGACGATACAGGCCCTTAAACATATGGTGAATACGGCAAATGATCAAGTGCTGCCTAAATGTGCCATCATAGCATTTCACTACGAACGTTTACTAAACCATAAGAGGTAAGCCTCTTCAGTTACGCTGGGAATGTTGTTTTGGTTTATCTGTTGGATAATTGATACTTCTGCTAGGTAATAGTAAAAATTTAGTGCAACTGAAATCGTTGGACATATGTTGGAAATTTTCCTCAACAAAGTAAATATTTTTGTGTAATTTAATTTTTTACTGAAATTCTGAAGTGCCAAGAGATCGAATGACTTTAAATTGCTTCACCTCCTCGTTTAAAGTAGCCACAAGTTACCACTGACACATAGATAACAAAACGTTAATTACCAGAATATTTTGTTTCAACCATACTCTGTTCAGATTTCATTTACACCTCATGTTAGCAGCAAGCACGTGGACAGCTAAATTGAGCAGAGGCGGAATTTATTTTACGGTATAGCAAATGAATAAAGTATTCAAAATAATCAGCCCATAAACTTAGCAATCAAACAAATGTAAACAAGATATACACTGTGATCATTTGAAAAGGACCCACCCTTAATATTTCAAAAATGGGACATATTAGAAAGAAAAGCCGAAACACGTCAACTTTTAACTTGAGCGGGAAACTTTTTGGCGCTAATATCATAAACGTCAGATTCACCCCCTCCTTTCTAGAGACACCCCTTACATTTTTTCAAATAGCATAAGGTATCAAGTCATACCTCATTTAAAAGGTCTGGTAAATCTCTATTCAATCATTTTGTTTTGCCTTTGATACCAGCCTTTCATTGTTTTTTAATCGTTGTTTAAAATTGGCTCTTTTTCGACTTTTCGTATGCCCCCGTATTGTGTTATGATGGAAAGACTCTTTGAAGAATAAAAAATTATTCACAAACAGTAGAAAGACAACTGTTAACAAGAAAAAACTGCTATTTAATCATGTGTATCAAAGTGACCACCGTTAACATTCAGGCAATAAAATTTGAAAAATAGCCAATTTTAAACAACTATTAAATAACAATGGAAAGCTGGTATCAAAGTCAACACAAAATGATTGGATAGATTAAACTGTAAGGGGTGTCTCAAGTAGGGAGGGGGTGAATCTGACGTTTATGACATTAGCACCAAAAAGTGTCCCCCTCAAGTTAAAAGTTGTTTCGGCATTTCTTTCTAATATGTCCCATTTTTGAGATATTAAGGGTGGGTCCTTTTCAAATGAGCACAGTGTATATCCAAACTAACGATAAGAGTTGAAACTTTGGATAAAATGCCGATTGTAATTTGTTACAAACAAGTTCGATCCTGTATAGAATACTGCGCAAATATTAATGGTCTATCCACCAATAGAAACGCAAAACGGCTAGGGCCGTTGTGAGGTGGAGATATTGTTTTGACGGGACGTAAATGGAATTTTATCAGTGAACCCTGTAAAATTTGGAAAAATTACACGGGATATTTTGTTTCCCGCTGATCTCAGTTGCATAAGCCTGTTATGTGCCAGATTGTTTTTAATCACTCTGTATATTCAATTTGGTACAGCAGCGATATTGACTTTTATTCTATAAAACAATGAAAAATAATATGAGGCGGAATGCAGACAAATTTTGAGACACCAAACATTACTATCATCCTAAATTATATTTAAAATTAGGTAGCTGTTCTAAAGTACGTACATTGTTGTAACTGACACCATCAGTTCCAGCAGCAAGTTCTAAAGGCGGAACACTGCAAAATGCTATCATTTTATGTGCTCTCAAATTATCCTATGCGGCAAATAACAATTTGCTCTGGGGCGAATGTACTTTGAATAATCGTTGAATGGTCGCTAATTTCACTACTTTGTTGGGTTCGTTGCAACAGCGACGTAACACATAGAATTATTCAAATTTTGCTGCCTGTCGTTGTGATTTATTACTGCAAGGCACACACCACTGTCCACCCGCGCCCGCAATTACGTATCGGTTTAAATGTAATTAACAATTATGAATTTCCCGTGGTGAAGGTTTTCATTATCATGATATCTGAGTTAATCTACGTGAATCCAAAAGTTTCAGAGAAAGGCTTACTTTGTCCAATTAATAGGTAATTTTTAAATGTAAGATCACTAAATACCTTTGCTAATATTATTTATATTATATTATACAGGGGATTTTCAACCTAATTTACCTCCATCCAAAAGTTCCTCAGAAGGAAGCTAGAGCCGCTCTTTGAACATGTCGCTGTTATCCTTCCGTCGGGCGCAACCGATCTGACAGGCACAGCGCGTCTATTTTGTTTCTCCACCACGCCAGTTCGTGACGTTTTCGCATGTACCTCCCAGTAGCTTCCTCATTTAAGATGCTCTACGCAACCTTCCTCGCTTAGTATGTTTTAGGGTTGCGCGATACACTAGAAAGTATCGATATTAGGTATCGATAAGGATCGGAACGTAAAGTATCGATACAGTAGAATATCGAATAATAATTTATCGATACTCTAAGTATCGATACGTTAACGATCCGAGATTTTCCTAATTTTGACGTTTTTTCGGTAAAAATCACATTTTTGGGGGGTGAAAAAGACATTATTGCGATTTCCGGCCAAAGTTGAGGTTCTAGAGAAAAAAGTTAATGATAAAAGTTATAGATCTTGAAAAAATCTACAATTTTTTAATTGGTGACTGTTCCACATAACTTCATAAGACATTATTACGATTTCCGGCCAAAGTTGAGTTCCTAGAATAAAAAGTTGAACATAAAAGTTGTAGATCTTGAGAAAATCTACATCTTTTTCGTCAATGACTTTTCCACATAACTTCAAAATTAGCTCGAAAAACGCAAAAAACTGCATTTTTCGTTTTTAATTTTTGGTTTCGTTAAAAATTGTTCGATTTTGATGAAAATTTAGTAGAAGGTAACTTTGATAGTCACAAACCATAAAAAAAAATTAATATTGGAATTTTTTCGAGTTATAACGTTTTTTCGGTAAAACACACTTTTGTGGGGGGTGGAAAAAGACATTATTGCGATTTCCGGCCAAAGTTGAGTTCCTAAAATAAAAAGTTGTTTATAAAAGTTATAGATCTTGTGAAAATCTACAACTTTTTCAATTTTGACTTTTTCACATAACCTCAAAATTGGCTCGAAAAACGCAAAAAACTGCACATTTTTAGTTTCGTTAAGAAAAGCACGATATCATTTCACAACGTGATTAAAAAATCACGATATCGCTCATCACTGTAGATAACGCCACTTGCCGCTACCACTGAAAATCCCTTATCGCAAGGTATCGATACATTTACTACTAATTTATCGATACTTGGAATGCATCGAAAAGCGTAGTATCGATACAAAATATCGAGTATCGGAAGTAAAAGTATCGTTACACTGGAATATCGGATAGTATCGCGCCTCCCTAGAATGTTTTCGACCTTGATTTTGAGAGATATTAAAGTTTTGATCTGATAAGCTCATTGCGCCCGAATTCGTAACATTTTACGAAGGAATGTATTTTCGAAATTATTTCGAGAAATTATTTCTTTTCTCAACTATAACACTGATAATGGGAATATTTTCAATAATTTTGAAAAATGTCTTCATTTATTATTTAGATCTATCCGGCACATTGCGCCCTAGCATGTAACAATTTTTTTATTATTTGTTCCTTGTTCCAAATTTTTTGCAAAAATGTCCCGCCAAGCCTATAACTTAAATAACCAGAACCATATAGAAGAATTAATGGGTTTGATAGATAATGATGACGACGATCCGATCCTAAATGACAGTTTTCCTCCGAGGATGAAGTAGAAGAACGCCGTGATGGTTCCGATTCGGAGCAAGAAGGAGAAACTGATAAAGACGATGATGATAATTCAAGTCCCAGTTTCTTTTTGGGACAAGATAAGATCACCAAGTGAAATAAAAATCCACCTCTGAAATGAAAAGGGTACGTAGTAAACCTCACAACAACATTACTCACTTACCTGGAGTCAAAGGAAACGCGAGAGTTGCTAACACTGCTGTTGATTGTTGGAATAATGTTTTCACCCACGAAATGATAGTAAAGTACACTAACCAGTACATTGATATTATCAGGAATAGTTATTCCAGAGAACAATCAAATCTACTGACGTAATTGAAATAAGGACTTTCATTGGGTTGCTGTATCTAGCGGGAGCATACAGAGGAAATCGGCAAAGTCTCGAAGAACTTTGGGGGAAAGATGGTGACGGCATTGAAAAATTCAGCCTTGTAATGAATATCAAACGATTCAAAATTCTGATGTCTTCGTTTTGATGATCGAGACACAAGGGAAGAAAGAAAAAATATCGATCGGCTTGCTCCAGTTCGTGACATTTTTCAAAAATTTGTGCAAAGCTGTAAAGAGAGTTACATTCTTGGGAAGAATGTGACGATTGACGAAATGCTTCCAGGTTTTAGAGGACACTGCCCTTTTCGGCAGTATATACCATCCAAAACAAATAAATATGGTATAAAAGCTTTGCCGTAGTTGACGCAAAAATGTATTATATCTATAATATGGAAATCTATACTGGAAAGCAGCCAGATCGGCCTTGCTGTGTCAGTAACAAGCCAAGTGACGTAGTTAAGAGACTGATTGAGCCTTTATTTGGGTCTGGACGCAACATAACTGCCGATAATTGGTTTACTGGTATGGATCTCGTTGATGCTAAAAAAAAAAGATATTAGCCTATGTTGGCACCGTAAGAAAAAATAAAAGACACCTGCAATCTGAATTTGTGGCTACTAAGAGAAGGGCACAATTCACCAGTTTGTTTGGCTTCAGTGATGGAAAGACATTAATATCGTATGTTCCACGTCAAAAAAAGAACGCTTCATGATGACAATACCATCGATCCTGATTTCGAAGAATGAAAGTTACCTGAAATTATCACATTTTATAACATAACGAAAGGAGGCGTTGACACTGCAGACAAAATGTGTGCTACTTTTAATGTGTCCCGAAATATCAAGCGTTTGCCAATGATAATATTCTTCACGGTGCTAAATGTGGCTGGTATCAACTCTCAAGTAATTTACCTTGGTAACGATCTAGAACCATTGCGTAGAAGAATGTTCCTGAAAAAATTGGCCTATGAACTGACAATTGGAGAGCTAAGCCGAAGAAGCATGAGAACCATTGGAATGCCCATCGAACTTTAAAACAAGCTGAAAAGATTTCGTCCCCCTCCCAAGATGAAGAACCTCCTTTCCTTACCCCCTAAAAGAAGAAGATGCTCAACTAGCACCAGCGAAACCGGTTTAAGAAGGCTGATAAACCATGTATGCAAGAAATGCAACACTGCTATTTGCTTATCCCATACAAATATAGTGTGCAATCGGTGTTTTACTGCAGAAGCTACAGCTCTCCTCCACGAAGCTGAGTGAATAGATATTACTCTCCTAGTGTTAAATATTTTCAAGTTTTCAACGATTTGCTAACTGCCTTTTTCACTTTTCGATTATATATTGTATTTTGTTCAAACTATGTATTTGAATAGGTTTTAAGTCATAAATTTCCTTAAATTTTTTTCTATTGTCTTTATATCAAATACATATTTTTTGCAAACATTTTCATTTTTTTTTTACTGTTTACACTCCTAATAAAGATATTATTAACTTGTTAGTTGCAAAAATTAGCTCAATTACTTTTTTTTTAATGTGTGCCTGTCAAGCACATTGCGCCCGACGGAAGGTTAAGTCAGTTTTTGAAGCATATCTATAAAAAATCGCTACCTACATACTTCAAACTTATATTGTGCCCAGCAGTGATAAATTGCTTACTACAAACCCGCGTTTTTTATCACTATCATAATCGTTCAACGTGGGTAAAAAGTTTTTTGACAAATTTTACATTAAATTCATCAACTGGAAGGTATTTACATTATATTCATTTCATGCACATAATACATTCTTTGTTACAAACGTCTCTAAATGTTTCATCACAGTAAACGCATCTTCCTCTGATATTGTTGCTGCCCTTGCTGGTGCACCTTTTTTTCCTTCATGTTCCCCCATTTTGGCACTTTCCAACATCCGAACTTGGCCCTTCTTTATCAAAATTCTTCTCGACAGTTTTAACTTCAACTATTTCTACTCTCCTTATTTATCTCCCAGTTGATTTTTGTAAGGTGAGCTGGTGATAATCTCAGATCCTTCGACGGTAATGAATTTTGTTTTGGTGTGAGTTTTCTCTAGATATGTTTTTGAGGATGGACTTGCATTAAAAATAGAAGCAGAACTGCATGACGGTTGTTCTATTAGCTCTAATAAAAGAGCTAGTAGCTTAGGATTGCCCTGGATATCCTCTTTGGACGATTATTGATTAAGTACATCTGCCAAGTTTACAGAATTGTCAGAGGATTGGCGGTTTCTGGCAATGACTCATTGTCCCCAACGTGACATCTAAATTTCTAAAAACCAATCAAGGTACAACGGGTACATTTGGCAACATTCTCAATAATATCAGGCGGTATTACTTAAATATGAGGTTATGGTAGGTTAATAATGAAATATCTAGATGATGCCTTTGAATTGTAGGAAATACTTAAAATAGCTCCAGTAACAGTGCCTTGCTGTTTTTGGATTTTCAAATCAAAAAATTTCGTGGTTCCAAGCAATTTGTGTGTTCACACTTCTACTGGGTTTATTGTTGTCATAATACTGTCAATATGTGAGGAGCATGGTTAAAAGTGTTCATATGTCTTTTTGTGCAACAACGTGATCCTTCCTTCCATGAAATTTTTTAAAATGTTGTTGTTGTTGTTGTTGTTGTTGTTGTTGTTGTTGTTGTTGGTGTTGTTGGTGTTGTTGTTGTTGTTGTTGAATCAAGTAGGTACTTATTATTCAAAAAAAATTCTGTAAATGCAATTTAAACCCCAAGAAGAAATAAAAATAATTATTGAAATCCAAACAAATAACAAAGATTGCAAAATAAGTTCTATTGCTAGATAAGAAATATCAAATCAAATGGAGGTTGACACGAGGACACCTCCATACAGAGAGTTTACCCGACAAGGTAGACAAGGAACTCTCAACTGGGCTATTGAAACTGAGTAAGAAACAGTATGATACAGTTACCTGGTGACTGGTGACTAAAGAAACATCTGCACAAAATGGGCAAAATTAGTGAACCTATGTGCAGAAAAATGTGAACTCTTTTATTGTTAATGTTTTTATTTTACTGCATTCCATTGATAACCCCACACATATTTGTATATTTTCAACTCAGAATTATGCATAAATACAAATTTTAAAATAAGTATAATCTTGAAAGCAGCTCAACTCATTACGGTGAGGATTTAATTTTTTTTAATACAACACGTTTCAGGGTGTTGAGAAAATGAAAACAAATGTGTAGGATTATTTACTTTGTCATGCTCACGCAAAATTAGGGAGTTTTGTGTATCGCCATCAGTACTTAGCTCGTCCCAAACAATTCCACCAAGTATTTTGTAATAAAATGTATTACACACAATGAGAAAATTGTCGAATAAATGAATATTTACTCAACAAAAATTCTTATTCTTATATAAAGTTCACTTGAATATAAAAAATTATCTACTTCAGGTTTATAACCAAGTAGCTTTTGCCCGCGACTTTGTCTAAATAGAAGTCGAAAATGGTTCTAATACGATTTTTGATTAGTTTTTTACGCTATTAGTTTTGTTATAACATACAAATAGCAGGAATGGAATCAGAAGAGATTTTAATGAAGAAAGAGATAAAACAGGGGGATAGCTTAAGTCCACTTTTATTTATATTAATTATGGATCAAATAACGAAGCGAATAAAAAACAAAACTGAGCAGATGAACACCATAATTGGCTACAAAAATCTGAAACCAGTAAAAATGAATTCCCTACTATATGCAAGTGATGTGGTATTGATAGCAAATACCAGAAATAAGATGCAGAAGTGAATACCAATAAAACTAAAGTGATGATCATAAATTGTAAGTAACAGGATCAATATACTAATGAAATAAAATGCAAAGACGAGACACTGGAAAGCGTACGGACGTATGAATATCTGGGAACTATATTGACAGCGAGATACCCAAAACCCGGATATACGTCACAAACGATGACGCACACCAAAAAGGCTGTTATATGAACTATATACAAGTATCATTTTCCAATTAACGCATCAGTTTCTCACCAATGACAATAGCATCTTTCGTCCCAGGCGTCATACAAATCAGTCATTCTCCGATCATTAAACAGACAAGATATTGTACAATCCTGACCAAATAATTTGTTTGAAGCCAACATCTTAACAACTTATACTTTGAATTTAACTCTTATTTAATACCTAGATAAAAATGGATAGATCATGTCCAACATCATCTTGACATCGTTACGTGAGGCGTTGCCACATTTAATGAAAAACACTGAAATTCTCATACTGTTATGCTGTTCATAAACTTTGAATTATTTATAAATAAAGAGCTGCATAATATATGAATTGCTTTCCAAACATTTATATTATATCATCTCATAGTATCAGCATTATAAAAGTTTATTGGACTATATTCTCATATAGACATAACTCAGACACTTGTCACCCAATTGATTGGTGTAATGACAACACCATATTGAGAATCTAAAGAGATCAACAAAATTTTTGTGTCACTTCTTTTCTAACGGAGCTCAGAATTTGTATAAAATCTGGACATATCTCTAGATAATGGATGAAATTGTGTGAATTGTATTATTTTACAGATAATTACTCTCAGTGGTTGATACAATTCAAGATTTAAATATAAAAATAACAAAAATTAAAAACAAAATTATTAGGTGAACCACACAAATATTAAAAACTTCTGCTGTGTTTTATTATTTAAATATAAAAAGATGGAAATATTTCGGGTGAACACAATCACGAATTTTAACTCGTTTTTAACGTTGATACCAGATATGTAACAATGTATTAAATTTTTCAAGTTTGAAATCGGAAACCACATTTTTCAACAGATGTGATTTAGTGGACTGTGTCGTAGCGAGTGAGAAAATTCCCTTGCACATTTTTTCGTCATAAAGAAAAATTACGGCTGGCAGAATACGCCATTAAGGTTCGAAATTTAGGTTGGGAGCTTTATGAATTACCGCCATTTCGCATTTTCAAAACGAATCTTTTGTTCGTCGTACTTCGTTGAGTATATTTTTACACTGAAAGACATTTATTTCTTTCCAATCTTTTATGAACAATTTTAAAGCTAGTAGAGCAAGACCTACTTACACAGCCGTTCGCTTCATTGACTATTACAATGACACATTATTTCAGCTTAAATGATGGAAGTTTTGCTGAATCTGTCTCGACTACACGTTTTTATACAAGGCGAAGCCAGATCTGCAACGCACAGACCATATCAAAGTCAACAACACATAAGCCAAACGCACGGAGCTGACTATCGAAGAGCTTAGAACCGGATGACTTAATGTGGTAACCCATTGTTGCAACGGCCACTAGATGAACCTTTAATGATAAGTTCTAAATAACTATACCAGGCAAGGAAGACTGGAAGAAAGATGTACCCATACAGGACCTGGCAACCTGGTATACGGACGGCTTCTAGGTAGAAGTAGGTGTAAGAGCAGGAACTGTAGGGCTGAATCAAAAGACAGCTATTCCTATAAGCCTATCTAGGACGTCCCAATTTTCCAAGCGTAAGTGACGGCGATTCACCACTGGCGTTGAAGAAATTAAAGGGCAGAAAAGGACATACCGTTCAGTTGCCATTTTCACCGACAGCCAAGCTGCACTGAAGGCAATCTATGCCATAAAGGTTAAGCCTAAGCTAGAAGCGATTGCATGGGTGGCTTAAATGTACTTGGAGGCCATCGCAAGGTCATGGTAACCTGGATACCAGGGCTCGAGTGTCTTAAGGGCAACGAAACAGACAAGGATCATTAATGCCATTCATTGGACCGGAACCCTTCTGCGAAATCGCAAAGGAATTGGGTGACACAGATATCTCTCGACTGGTGGGTAATCTCATCAAGACAGAGAATCAGTTCAGACCTGATAAGCAAGGCAAGGAAAACTATCGAAGCCGTAGAAGGTATGTTAACAAGGCGCTGAAGGCTTAATAGGCACGCAAAGCTGATGGGGTTGACAGACGAAGCTATGTGCAGATTCTGTCACCCAGAGGAGGAAACTGCAGAGCACATCCTATGTCAGTGCTACTGCCTGGCGAATGTGCGGTTTCTTGTATTAGGCGATGAGAAGCCACCGGCAAGAAATTACATGAAAGATTCAGTATCGAGGCTGATTGGGTACTTAAAAAGAGTCGGGCTGGAGAATGTAATCTAGATTCAGAGGACCTCAATAGATCTGAAAAGGTAGCAGTGGGAAAGGCTGATTAGCCACCTCATCAAATCTAATCTAAGCAATAAGGAGAAGACAAAAAAATATTTTGTAACTAGAGTTTCATATCGGATTCAGATATCATAATAACCTCATAAACTAATGTCAATTTAAATATTGTTGATTGTAGTAGAATACAAGTTGAACCGTAGAAAAAGTATAATTTACAATCTGCACGGAACTGTTCTTATTTCCACGAATAGATTCTCCTGAGAAAGTAACAGATCCTTGGTTTCTATGTAGTTTTCTATATTATTGGGGAGTGGCTACTACTGCATATCGCAATTTTTCAATTTAGTACAAAAAAATTCATAATATTTTGATATAAACTATCATTTATCTTTTTTCATTATAGTTCTTATGTCAACGTACCATTTCTAATCAATTTCGGGAAAGGTATATACGTGGTACATTCTTTTATGTAAAGTTTAAAATGTGTATTATTCGATAATATAAACTTCTTATTCTTCATAATCAATATTTATAAATTGACGTTATCACGAAAGACAACAAATTTTTGCCCGCCTAGCACAAATTTTGTAAATGTTTGGCGACGTAGGTGATATGTTTTTAACCCTGAAGTTTAGATATAATTTTGAAGATAAAATTCTCGATAGTAACAATTTTAATAAATACCAAATTTTCTTCAGTCTGTTCCTTGTGGTATATTCATTATTCTTTTTGTAATGTTTGGGAAAACATTAAAAAAGATTGTGGTTTATCTTTTTTGATATTTTTATAGCGCTATCGATAATAATTGAATTTTTACAAAATGTGATAACAATGTTAACACCTAAAGATAGTAAACCACTATAATATGTTCATGATCTCCTAAAAATTCTCAGAAACATTTTTATTTTCATAATTACCTTAGGTATATATGGACATATTTTGCAACATACCTGGAACAAATAAAAAATATTAGTAACATTTCTAAATTTTAATGGTGATTTAATCATGAAATACGTTACCAATTTTTTTAAAGTTATGTTAGTAATTCTAGAATAATTAATTTCTTCTAATTTTTGTTATTATTAGGAAGTTTTCAAATGAATACCACACCGTTTTTGAAGAGAACTAACTATTGATTTTAAAGCATCAGCGCTTTTGAACTCGAGATGTGAGGACTTTTTCCTTTAAAAAGTTTGAAAAGAGTTTATTGTTGCATTTAAAACCAAAAAAAGTTATATCCAACAAAAAATTCCCGCATCAACCATTGAACTTAGTCCGTACACAAATATAGTGTAGACTTGTTTATGACGCCAAAAAGTGTGCAATTATGATGTTTATAAGCGGTTAAAATTTCACTCATTTCCAATAAGCCATTTAATAATTATAAAAACCATCTTCAATTCTCAACTTTTACTCCCTATAGTCCAGAATTCCAAACTTAGTCCCTATAGTTCATTAACGAAGGACGTAGGGACGACATTTTATATAAAGTATTATAATTATTTTCAGTATCTCAAATTTTTGGTCCTGGGAAACCCTGTATACTACAAGTAATATAATTTAAATTAACTCATTAATATCGAGAAAAATCTAATATAACATCTAAAAGCATAATACTATTCTCAGTTACATTCAAAAATAGCGTGAGTTCATATTTATTTTTTTTAATAATTTTAACATTTGTCTGAATACACACTTCTAGCATTTTCAGTGTAGTGTAGAAGCTTGAAAGTTTTTCAATCTCATGAGTGTGTATCAGATGGACTTACGTGGAAGTTTGCCTTTTGCTGGACATCGAAGATAACATTGACGTGTTTCAAAGAAAGTTAAACGCAATCGCTTTAGACTTATGACAGATATCCATTCATATTTAAAAAATATCGTTATTTATATTTAAATAATAAATCATAAATCATTTACTTTGCGTCAAAAGATTTAAATCAAAAACCTTTTTTCCTACTAGCGTGTGGAAAGGTCACTTAGTGCGGAAAAGTAAATTTGTTAAGTTTTTGGGGAGTATACTGACATTTGAATATTTAAAATATAGTTTCCATCGCCACGGTTGCAACAATTAGTGCCGACAAAGCAGTGGAAAACCGAAATCTGACTTCATTGGAAAACATTTTAGCCTCTGCAATTAATTTGCAGAATGCTACAAATTGCACGTTCAATGTTAATATTAATAATAATTAATTTGTTGATATGTATTTAATAATAAATGTTTCTTTATGTTAACTTTTGGGTTTTTTCCGCACGCTAGTAGAAAAAATAGTGTACCTAACACGTGCGTAAAGTGACTTTTCCGCACTGCAATTGCGTGCGGAAAAGTACCTATCACTTTCCGCACTTTCGCACAATATTTAAATCATAAATCTTTTTATGATTTACATCATTTTGCAGATTTTAAATCATCTGAAAATGATTTAAATATTTTCAAATGATTTAAATCTTTTGAAGTGATTTAGATATTCTCAAATTATTTAAATCATTTTCAGATGATTTGGTTTAAATGGATGTAAATAGTTTCAGTTTGTTTCTTGTGGCATCTTGAGTTATAGATTACTTTTTGGGAATAATACCACATGTATTTACGCAAAAAATATTTATTCTATTTAACGTTTTAACTCTAAACAGGGAGTCTTTTACTGTCAATTTTAATAAATATCACTTTTGATAAATACTCCAGGTTTGGAGTTAAAACGTTAAATATAATAAATATTATTCCCAAAAAGTAATCAATAAATAGATGTACATCCACATATATTTATAATAAATAGATATAAGGCTCATATAAGTTGTCCCATCACAGTTTAGGTGTCGGAGAGTATGCGCCATTATGAGAAATGGCAAAATTTTAAAATGTTTATGACAGTGCGCAGCTTTCAAGAATGTTTTCAATTGTAGTTAAAGGTTAGTGGCACTCCAAAATTGCATTTTTTAATTATACCACCCTCTATATGTTTCAGATTTAGAAAATTTAAAACTTGGGGTTTTGGGTTATAGTTATAGAGTTATATGGGTGTTAAATCCCCAATTTTTGAACATTGCGCATTGCTGTTAGTAAAAGTGGTATAGATATCGTTTCATTTCATGTTTACGATATCTGCAACAAAATTTAGGGTTTTATATTTTAAAAAATATATGCGGATACCGTCATTCAATTTTGGAGCACACTTTCTAAGCCAAAATATTTTTGAAAGCATATTTAATATAGGTACAACACTCGAAAAAAATTCAAATGTAGCAGTTTAAGTCGTAATTGAATAATGTAGGACTTGGACTTTGGGGTTGGAGATATATTTGATTATTTTGAACACAACTTTATTTTAAAAAACAAGCAAACGTAATACAAATTATAAATATAGTATTAAACCAACAAAAACAAAATATTTTCAATGATTTAAATCTTTTAGAACGATTTAAATCATTTTCAACGATTTAAGTGTTTCATAAATGATCTAAATCATTTATGTTTAACAATTTAAATCAAAAATTATAAATCATTTTGAAAATTATTTTATATTTAAAATCATACTTCATTACATGAAAAAAGATTTAAAATCAAATGATTTAAATATGATGATTCGTGACAGCTCTGATAAATGGACCAATAGCCAATTATAGTAGTTTATTCGAAAGCTTTTACTTAACATTGTATACTAGTGAGTTTGATTATTATAGAATCGGGGATTTCCTGATGCCTGAAGAAGGCTATGAAGCTTTTGAATGAAAAATGATATTGCAGCGGGATTGTTTTTAGCAGCACTGCAACTCAAGCCCAATTGTTTTATATTACTTTGCACTGGTCTGAGCTACTCTGCAAACAGTGTTGTTTCACAGATTTTCTGAACAAACTTCATAAGGACATTACTTTTACACCTAACCTAGAGCTTTCATCAAATTAGATTGGATTACAAGGTAGTCGATTGGCCTGGTTGGCTTCACCCCACTGCGACCTATAAGATATTTGGTATACCTTACTTCTACTCGTGTATTTCAGTCCAAGAGATCTAAGCTTCTGAGAAAGCCCATTATACGTTTTGGAGCTAGGTCTGAAGTCTGACCAGGCAGTTCCGCCGACTCATATGTATCATCGCATAACCTGCATGTTCCACTATTCACTTTGTCGATCCAACAAAGACGGTTTCTGAGTGAGGAATGTCCAGTGAGAATTCCAGTGACTACTCTGAGATCAGATTTCTGAAGGTCCAAGAGAAATTTTGCAGAAGGTAGTGAATGTCGTAATAACCTGTCCTTGGCCTTGCATTTTTCCAGTGAGCTGCAGTACGTTCCTTTTCCCATTTTTGGACATCTTCATCTATGCGGCTTTCAAGACTACCACAAAATGGTTCGAGTGCGATAAAAGGAGTCGAGAAACCATCAACAAACTCATTTCCCATAATTCCTTCATGAATTGGTACTTTGTTGTGTCTAGCTAGTTGCTAAGGGGAAGATGTCAACTCCATTTTCATATAATGTTTGAGGGTAGTTCTCTTGTTAGAATACTTCAGCTAGCTGATCCAAATTGGAGAGTTTCTCTACTGTTCTAATGAAAGTTTTTTTTCCGTATCCGCAGAAGTCGTGTCACAGCCACCAAATACGTGCAGAAATTCAGAACGAGGATATTTTTTATCAAAACTTTTGGAGGAGTATGTTATAGTTTCAACATTTAAAAAATGCAAATGATGTATTGTAATGTTTTTGTTATTTTGTTATTGTGGGATAAAATTATACACACTATGGCTAATTACTGTCTACTGATTTATTTCTTAAACTTAATTAATATACACACTCTACTTAATGTCTACTAATTTATTTACACTCGGTATAATAGTTCTAATTTATTTTTACCTCTTGAATGTTACACTATTTATCTTCACTATTTCATCCACTGTTCGATTACTAAGAACTTCTGTAAACTGTCTGTGAACTAACTCTCTACTGTCTGTTTCACTAATTATTGTCAACTCACTCAAAAACCCGCGTATATATAGTCTTTATCAAATCTCGAAAATTCTACAGTTTTCTACGCTCGTCGTATGTGTAAACAAAACCTCATCCTAGAATGTTCTCGAAAGGAGCGCACCACCAAAATTTACAGTCGAGAGAAAGGGCCGGCTTTGAGTTGGTGACCTCGCAACAATATATGGAGGTATGTTAACAGTAACTCTCAGTAGCGGCTTAAAGAGGGCAGTAATTTTAGAGGTAAGGAAGACGGATTCTTCTTGTTGACTTAATATGGCCTATTATTTATCAGAACTAATGGTTGACCTTGCATTATGCTGTAAGCGGGGCTAAGCTCTGCACGCTTTCCATCATCTATCTCAAAAGCAGTTCCGTGTATAAAAAAATGTTCAAGACAAAAATTGTACTGAATTTTATTGCCACTGCCTATCATAATTTACTCTTCTCTCGTCTACATAGCAAAACAACATCATTTTATGAAAAAGTTTTCTAGCAACGTACGTTTTTATCAGCCCAATTTATCAGCTCAATCTACAAGTCAACAAACTATGAAGATAGTAAATCGCGCTACCCCTGTATATACGGTGAACGTGTTTTTCAGCGACCGCCTTTATAAGCGCGACATGAAAGCGCCAACGACGAGTGAAGCTACTATTCATTATTTATGTATGGTGGTATTACCTAACTTAGTTAGAGTCCTAATTTCTTCCATTTACCTAGAATTTTTTTTTGTCTCTTAGTTTAACGCCTTCGAATATTTTCTCTTTTTGACCACTGTTAATCCCAAAACTCTTTTATTGATAACATTTATCAAATTTGGAAGCGATAAAAATTGCTGGTATTTCAAGTTCAAATATAAGAACACCTCACAAATTTAATGTTCACATTTGTCTGGCGCCAACGTAAACAAACAATATAAAAACACGAAAATAATTTTATAATCAATAATGTTTATTTGCTGAATTTTAGTGCACGATTTACATTAAACGAAATAACTACAGCCCGAGAAAATGAGAAACCATATAAAAGTTCAATTAAATTCGTCTGTGTAACGGAACACAAATATAACCAAAAAGAAGCGATCAGGCGTATTACCGATTTATTTACAAACCAAAATAATGGAACTTCAATATTCAGCGCTAACTGGTATTTTGGTTGCTATAAGCGGATTTCATACGTAGTGTTGTTTAACCGAAGCCCATACAATACGCCCGTATAGTTATTTTATACACTCGCTATGTCAGAGGGAACAATACAAAATAGTCTGATGAAACAGAACACAATATTAGTAGGAACCAAAATGTTCAATAAATAGATTTATAGGTGAATTTATTTTCTCTTCATACCATTGAATTCAGTTCATATGAACTATTTACCTCTTGAGTTATTATTTTTGTTATTTTTTGGGCTGTAAGTGAATTCTAACATGATATATTTAACACTCGGTGTAATAGTTTGTATAATAATTCCAAGGGTTAATTATTAATTGATTAATAAACATCACCTTGAGTTATTACAACAAACTAAGTAGACGTGCCGAGAAAGACTATAAATAGATATTTGTTAGAATACACGAGGTTCCTTTTTAAACATAAACTTAAGAGTCAACCTCTGCCCCAATTGTGGCCAATATGTATGTATATAATCACAGTAAACAATAAAGTTATTTATATTATAATGGCTTTATATTGGAAGCAGCTTATCCTATAACCAGAACTTATTACGGGGCAATTAAACAACAATCTTTTTTTTTGTATTTTTATTTCAACATTTCGTTAGACTTCCAGCTACCGTTATCAAGAATGTAAGAGATAAAAAAAATTTATATAATAAATAAATAAATGTTGTAACCATGGGCGATGTTATTATTATTATTACGTTTAATTAATGTCAGGAAGTATTTAAAAAATGTTGCAACAAAACATTTACTAATTTTAAATTACTCGGTATAATTGAGAACAAAATAAAACAATATAAATGTAAATCAAATATTAATAATGTAAAATAAATAAAATACTTAAGTGATAGGCCAAAGGCAGATATGAGATGTCGTACCTGAAATTAAAAAGAGATACGGATGAGCAATCAAGTTTACCAAAAGTAATTTTATATTAAAGAAAGTAATCAAAATTTGACTTTAGTAATTAAGTGAAATTATTATCTTTCCTAGTCATCTTTAACTAGAAGACAACATTAATAAAGTTGATTCATGTCAAGAACTTAGTGGTTTCATTTCCATAGTAATGAACTGACCAAATATTAATTCTCCATTCCGTCGACACTGACCGCAGTGTCCACCATCGATCGATAAAAACAGGGCAATCACACTGACTACAGCAACAGGAATAATAAACAATAATTCTTGTGCCACAGCAGTGACAATACTAGCACACTGACCGCAATGTCACTAGCCCGTACGAACCACAGTACGACCCCTGGAAAACTGACCACAGTAATCCAAACACAAACGCATACACTAACCGCAATGTACTACGCCGGAACAAACAATATAATATTACTAATCACTTTATTTTTCATTACACCTCGTAGGTGAAAAAATATAATACGTACATTCTCAAATACATTTTAATCAAACAATACAACCCTGTAACTTCAGAAATAAGGTTGTCTAAATCACAGTTGATCAAATTGACTATAAAATATTGATTGATAATAATATTTAATTTATTTAAAGAAATACTTTGATTGTGAAATAAAACAGATGCTAATGGATAAAACTTAATTACTCAGTGAGAAAACTCACCCTAATCAGCAAACAGCCACACACACAGAAATTGCACTTAGTCACTAAGTTTAAATTAAGAATGACAACTAATCTCAACTTCACACAGCAAAGATTTTTAATAAAATGTTCCTTTTCTTATGCCTTTCTTTGAGATTCTACCAAAACTGGCTTAGGTAATTCGATATCTTCGTGTCTTTAATGTTGTTAACATAAACATATACTGTGACTATTTAGGAATGTGAATATTTCATGTGTCTGAGTGCTGAATGTTTCGTATTTTAAAATTTTATATATTTTATATAGGGAGGTAAAAAAAAGTATTCTTACAAGAATAATGAAATTTTTGTCCCACCTGACAAATTTAAGACTGCAAAAAATGGTTGTCAAATTTTCAAGGTCCATTCATAATAGCATAATAGATTATATTGTTGATGAAAATGATACAGTCTAGGTAAAATAGAGTTGTGAGCATTGCTTACCTTGTTAATTTTCCATGTAAAGAAAGCAAAAGTGATGTAGAAAAATATTGTTGAACAATAAGCTTTCAGCTTTGACGGTTTGTAACTCCGTTGTTTTTCAAGGAATCTTGACGAATCTCTTTTCAGATTAAAGATTATGCTCTATGAATGTACGAAATAATATATTATAAAATTCATTGGACATACATTTTACAACTGAGGTCGTTTTAAATAATTAAAACAAAGCAAACAACATAATCAGGGTAGATGCGCAATATAGTACAGTGCGAGAATCAATTAATTTGTTTATAACATCGAAATTTTCAAACTAATTAAGTTACAGGTTATTTGTAAATGAGAAGGAATAATTATATGTCATAATAATGGCATCGCTTTTAAAAAATTTTTATTAATAATATTGTAAATAATGGTTTATTGACACGATGAAATATAACAATTTAATTTGTTTCCTTCATTATATTTGAACCTATTTCCAACTTAAACTTGTGACGCGTTTCGCTAACATAGAACATTATTAAACGGGTGAAGGAATAATGAAAAAAATTTTAATTTATACAGTGCATTAATATGAAATTTTAAGGATATTGACAAAAATATTAGAAAAGGTTTAACTGGAAATAAAGTGTAAAAAAGGTTCTTAAATACGGAATTTTACTTCTATTAACAAAAGTATTGAAAGAGTGTACCTGGAAATTCATTCACAACAATCCCCCCCGAACTATCTTATAGTTAAATAAGTTTAATGAGGAAGAATGGTTAATATCTATTTGGTCGTTTAAGAAGATTGCCTGAATATTTTTTTTATTTATCTCAATGGCTTCTAAAAGATTTAATTTAAAGGATTTAGGTTCTACATGTAAAATTTCAAAATTCGAATCGGAAGTGTCATTTCAAGTCAATCACTTCTTCATATACTGCAGAGTTGTATGCAATACTACAAGCACTCATTCATATTAAAGAATCAAAACGTCCCTATCTCTAATAATAACAGACTCACTCAGTTCACACCAAAAATCCAGTAGCCTTACCGATCAAAACAGAAATAGCGTACTTGAAAGATGAAGATACTACTGTAGAATTTATGTTTGTACCATCACAATCCGGTATAAAAAGTAATGAAGAAGTAGACCAACTAGCCCGATCTGCATCAAACAACCAGGACTCTATATCTGAAATTAAATCTAAAGGGTGCATGGCAAAACGTGTGGAGTGTAACACAAAATAAACTAAAAGAAGTCAATCCTTTGCCCCAACCAACATCGAACAGACCACACCTAGTAAGAATATCACGTTTGCGTCTAGGTCATAGCAATTTAACCCATAGATATGTCATCACACGAACTGAATTGCCAATATGTGAAACCTGTTAAATTAGTCTTAGCGTAAAGCATATATTAATCGAGTGTAAAAAATATGTAGCTACAAGAAAGAAGTACAACATTTCAGCGAATATAGCGGAGACTCTAGGTAAAAACATGAAGGTTGAAGATACAATAGGTTATTTAAAGAACTCCGGTTTATATATGTTATTGTGATTTTTTGTTTTTGTCTTTATATTATGTGTCTTATGTCGCTAAAAACCTCAACGGTTGAAGCGACTGAAATAAAAAAAATTAATAAAAAATAGTTAGAATCAGATTTTTTGTTGTCATAGCTACGTTTGTGTTCTGAAATTTTAGTTTTAAAATTCCTAAAAGCTCTACCGATATAAATTTTGTCAGAGTTTTCACTACCACATGTTAATTTATAGGTATACCCCTGATTTGTTTAATTCTGAAGATTTAGATTGTTTGTATTGATTAGTTGCTTGGATTTCTGTTGTAATATATAAACTGTCTAAACCCTATGATCCACCATGCACGTAGTACATTGAGAGTATTGTAACAAATATGAAATCCGCCAATTTGTGGTAGAAGCTATCTTGAATCTGTTTTTTACGATGTACTGTATCCTACTAGTCAAACCCTTTCATTTAATATACATATTGAGGGGGTTGAAAAACAAATGTAATACGCCATTTTGTGGTGGCGGCCATTTTGGTTTCAAGGCTAGCCTAGCTTGGAAATATACTCCGGTAATATGGAGGAAGGTGAAGGTCATCTACCTTCCGAAAGTAGGTAGAATATCAGACCAAACGCCCCAATCATATAGACCAATTAGCCTAACGTCCTTCCTGCTTAAGACTTTGGAAAAGCTAGTAGATAGGTACATAAAGGACAACGCTCTGATAACTCGCCCTCTAAGCGAGCGTCAGTATGCCTACCAACAAGGCAAGTCAACAGACCTGGCTCTGAATGACTTAAACAGGCTACTTTCCAAGTCGATCGACGACAAGGAAATAGCAGTAGCTACTTTTCTGGATATAGAGGGAGCATTCAATAATGCGTCTCCAATATCTATAACCAGGTGTATGGAAAGAAGAGGGATCGTACCCATCATCTGTAGGTGGCTTGCAGTCAATCTAGGGATAGGATAATCACATCCACCCTGGGAGAGGCAAACCATCACGGCGGGGGTGGGGAGGGGTTGCCCTCAGGGAGGCGTGTTATCGCCCCTTTTGTGGGCGATTCTTGTAGATACTCTTCTAGTACGGCTGTCCGATGAAGGTATTCAGTGCCTAGGATATGCGGACGATCTTGCTGTCGTCATAAGAGGACGGTTTCCAAACACGATATCAGAGCGCACTCAAATGGCGCTTAATATAGTAAGTGGCTGGTGTAGGGAGGAGGAACTGGCAGTGAACTCTCACAAAACTACACTGGTACCGTTTACAAAAAAGATAAATTTGCAAGGTCTACAAAAGCCACAAATTAACGGAGTGGAAATTCCATGTGCTCAAGAAGTTAAGTACCTAGGGGTAATCTTTGACCAGAAGCTTACATGGAGTTCTCACATCGAAAAAACCACGCACAAGGCCAGAATCGCTCTCGGAAGGTGTAGGCAGATGTGTGGGAAGAATTGGGGATTGAATCCCAACATGACCAAATGGTTATATACACAGGTCGCGAGGCCAATGATAACCTATGGATCAGTAGTCTGGTGGCCCATGACACTGCAGATTGGGGCGCAAAGGCAGTTAAGTGGTATCCAAAGGCAAGCTTGCCTAAGTATCACAGGGGCCATGAGAACGACGCCGACTGCAGCCCTGGAGGTAATACTGAACCTGCCACCACTGCATATCTTCGTTCACGGAAATGCAAGATCTGTAAGGCACAGATTATTACAGGGGCCTCCTCCGATAAGTCAAGGACAAGGTAAGGTCTACAAAAAGCTATATGAAGAAATAAAGGTAGATCCAATACTGGGAATGCCAATGGATCAGATTGCCCCACAATATAGTTTTAAAAATGAATACACAGTAATCATTCCAGAGAGAAAGGACTGGGATACAGGGCCTCCTATAATAGCGAATCTCAACTGGTACACTGATGGCTCTAAAACAGACTCTGGAGTATATGGGGTACAAGAGAAGATCACGATCTCTCTAAGCCTTGGGAAACATGCCACTGTCTTTCAGGCAGAGGTAATGGCGGTGCAATGCTGTGCAGAAGAGTTGATGAGACGGGAGGTAGATAGCCAAAGAATCGTCATCTACTCCGATAGCCAAGCAGCACTAAAAGCAATAAGCTCATATCGGACTGGGAGCCTGGGAGCCAGGCCATCAAGGAATAAAAGGCAATGAAAAGGCCGATGAATTAGCCAAGCAGGGAGCGACTGAGGTCATGATAGGGCCAGAACCTTCCTGCGGATTCGCTAAATGCCTCACCAAGGAGAGCATCCACCAATGGATAAACAACCAGGCGTTGCGCTGGTGGCATGCTAAGCTATTCCTTGAAAGCCCTTCGGTCAGACTGTCACGCGACCTACTATGTCAAAGTCGGGAAACGACGAGGATGATGGTGGGAATGCTGACAGGGCATTGTAGGCTAAGGAAGCATATGCACACAAATGGCCTAGCAGATGACAGCCTATGTAGGTTATGCCAGGAAGAAGACGAAACCGCGGAGCACTTACTCTGTGAGTGCGAAGGCCTAGCAAGGGTGCGGTTTCACCTATTCGGAGAAGAAAAACCGAGGGCAGAGGGCTACGCAAAGGAGGCGGTATCCAGGCTAATAGGTCTAATAAAAAGAATAAAGCTAGATATCGAGCTGTGAGTATGGGGGAGGACCACAATAGATCTGCAAAGATCGCAGTGGGATAGGACAAAGAGCCTCTCCAATTCTAATCTAATCTAACCCAACACACACTAATAGGTATTTAAATTTTGATACAAGAAAATTTGTTTTAAAATAATTGACGGTCAGTGTAAAAACTACATAAATATGGTTTTCCAAGCATAAAATGATATAAAAATCTATTTCCAAAACATAACATAAAAGTATTTCCACATAAAATATCATGGTGTGGCAGTTTGACGTGTTTGGTCTGCTTTTTAATTTCATGAAGTAGTTGGCATGGCATGTAATGGATTTCGAGATAAACGAGACGGACTACGGCAACCCATCAAAATCAAATGTCGAGTGGGTGAGAAAATAAAACAAAAAACATAGATTAATGCACGCTAGCTGCATCATTAATGTTGGACAGTACTGGCAATGGTGAATTTCATTTACGCTGTTCAGTTTTATTTAATAATGGATGATCCTATTGCTTGTTGGAAACATCACAGTAATATGGAAAATGATGGAAAGTGATATACCGTATGTACTTACTATTCTCAAATATCTGGAAACAGATACAAAAGAAATGAAAAGCAAATTTTTGCATCAATATACTGATCTATCAAATGACTTTTCATCATTCTTATACCAATGAAAAAGTATAAATCCATTCATCTTACATATTGAACTTCTGTTTATGGTATTCAACCAAGTTACAAGATTTGCCTTAACACAAAATATATTCAAAATAAAATATTATTATTAATTGAAATATTATCTATTATTTTGCACAAATCAGTCGATTTCTTCTTGATATCGATATCTAATCTTATAATTTGGGAGAGAAGGGCAATCCCACAGAACCTAGGTCTCATTAATCCCTATGTGCATTCTCCTGGAAGTCCCTCTCAGTACGTCAACCAGTCTATGGTCAGGATAGAGCAGTAATTCCTTGGCTAATTGGCGGTAATTTGTTCCATACCTCTTTTTTTAACTCATTGTGAGTATGTTGACGCACTAGGCCTGCCACTACTGAAACTGTTGCATTGGCGGAGCCAAAACGTGCAAAACACATTATTGTAAGTCGCCTGAACCAAAACATGGTTACAGTACTGATCCTGATATGATACGTGGTCTCTTCAGGGCTAGAAGTGCTTTTCTGCTATCTGTATAGATGCACACATTTTTTGCCGAGATTTTCCTACCTTTCTACCGTAATATTCAGAAATGACGTCTTTGAATCTGTTTATCATTAGTTGTGTGGGAAGTTCTTGTATGTTAAGTCGGGTATTGATATCAGGTACAATAGATAACCATGGGGAAACATCATTAGAGGCAGAAAAGGATTATGTTGAGAAAGAGAATTGGAGTTTTTGACAGATTCTGTTTATTCGTTCGTAGAAAGGTACTGGGAGATGAGGGTGGCTATTATAATGAAAATTGAATCTATCTGATATAACATTTTTTGTACGGATGGTCCTCAATCGAGATTAAATTTGCAGCATATAACAAGTTTAACAACTCTCTTCTTAGATTTAAAGGCATTTCTCCAGAGTTGACAATTAGGTTTTCTTTGGACTGGTCCGGAATGCTCTTGTTGCTAAGTGTAGCGATGACAGTTGAATAACGTCTAACTTTTACAAAGCACGGTTTCTAGCGGATGCGTAGACAATGGATCCATTGATTGATTGATTAGTTCGGCACCACCAGTCAGAGGCTTAGAGACCTCGGCACCTCAGCCTTTAGGTTTTTTGTGCTCTTGGTTGTACCGTTTATGTGAAGAGACCAGTAGCCCCTATCAGGCTCAACAGTCTTTTCACGAGGTCCTTGGAGAAATCATTCCTTGGATACTCTAGTCCTAGGAGTCTATATCTCCAATCTCACAGTGCTTCATATTCCTTGCACAACCGACAGATAGGCTCCTCCCACTCTCTCTATTATGGTTTGCCATGGTTGAAAGTTATTGTAGGCAGTCCCAGAGCAGTCTAGATTTGATCTGGGGATATGCTAAGGATTTCAGTGCTTTTCATTGGCATCTTTTGGCCTCTATACCCCCTTTCGATGTTCATTTGCAAACACGTGTCGATAGCGTAGATTTTTGCCTGGAATACAGATGCAAACTTCCCCAACAATGCGTGGACTTTGCACCTGGGTCTGGCACCATGGCAGTATGTCAGTTTTAAATCCGTCTGTGTACCACACCAACGTTCCTTCCTGACTGCATGCTTTCAACCCATCCCAGTTTAGCTGGATGTGGTATGGTTGACTGTCGTTAATTGTGGCCAATATGTTATCACTTCTAATTTCAAGAATCAAATTCGTGATAACATCTGTGATTCTGGAATGACTTATGGATCCATAGTCTATGCGGGATCTTACGAAACTATTATAGATAAGTAGTAGTGCTTTTTGGTCACATCCCCAGTTGATTGTTGATAAAATTTTCAGTAGGTTAATCCCAGATGAATATGATTTTTTTAAGCTTTCAATATGGGAGTTCCAGGTTAATTGGTGGTAAAATGTGATCCATAAATGTCTCGAAAACTGTTACACGTGGGTATAGGGAAATGCTAGAAATATTTGCTTTAAATCTACCATTGAATTGTACAGAGTGTAAGAAAAGTAGAGTACCTTGTTATAAAAAGTTGTTTGTAATTACATCAGCAATTCAGAAAGTATAACCGGAAGTCGAGCGTATTTTCATCCGATAGATCAATGTCCGAAACCGCTTATTATAAATTTTCAGATTTTGTTACGGGACAAAGAATTATTTGTGCCTCTCTTTCAATCATCCAAAAATAAACTCTGTACCTACCAACTGCTAGTTTATAAAAAACAGATCCTGATTGTTTTAAGTAGGATTAATACAGTTAATGTCTCAGGAATCCTTTCACTTTTCTCAAGCGACTCCCTGAAGGGCACCTAAAAATAATAAATAACTATTCTTTAGAACAGTATCAGCTATAATAGGTCAAATGTTTATATTCTAAATTTACAGAATACTTTATTTGAACATAGGATGATCACCAGATCATAAAAGTTAGTAATTGGAAAATATAAAAGGGTTAAAGGTTATTTTGTTTACATGGTGTGCCAAAGTAAGTGGATGACAATCTTGTCATATCTGTCAATCTTAGAAATAAATCCTCTTAAAGTGATTTCAGATCAGTCATCATAATGTCACCCTTCTAATCATAGATCTACTGATTAAAGATCATTGACCTTTTTTTATCAATTAATAGTTTTCTTTTTTTAATTTCTGTTATCAGAGCTTATCTCTGGTGTTAAGTACTTTGGTAATAAAGAAGTAAATGAAAAGAACATACCTTTTTTTTCTAAGACCATCAGTACGTAGATAGGAGATGGGAATTCTTTTTTCTTCCATGTGAGATTCGTGATAGACCACATGGTTTAGCAATTTTGCTGATTTTTGAAAATATATTTAAGTGAGCTTAGATTTTATTAGAGTGATCCTGTTGGAGCTCTACCACTCTGTATAAGTGGATATTTATTTTCGCTCAGCTTAAGTTCCTGTTTCCACATCCGTAGACGAAACCACTTTGAGGCCACACAACTTCTACGGTGAGTTTAATTTGTCAGTTTACTATACTCAACCCTCATAACATTTAATTATTACCAAATACTTACACAAGCTCCTTTTTTAGGTCTCTTCCTTTCTTCGTTCTTCTTTCTTTTATCTATCTTCTTTCTTTGGTTATTTCTTCATTCTTTGGCTTTATTTTATACATCGATATCTTCATTTCATTCCTGCATCAACATCATCGATAAGGTAGATCATCTACACCCAGTCATCATATCGGATACACCTCTACCTCTAGGATATAGTAAGCCACCACCAGTTCTTTTGGAGGGACACACCACAGCACCCGATTGTTAACAGGTAACCTTCATACCTTACTTTTAACAAGGAATTCAGGGGTTTGAGTAGAAAACACATTTGACTAGAATAACAAATATAGTTATAAAAATACGTATTATAAGTAGAATATTTTGTCCTACCTACTGAGGAACTTTAGTTTTCCTGGTTCCTTTACCCTCTGTTGAGGACAAATCATAATTTTAGTTAATAACAAATAACACAATCACTAGAGTTTGTAAACCAGCGTTTGCATACAAAGGGTATTTCTTTAATATTGTTCTGTAACCAACCACCCTTAAGGTTAGGTTGGATAGTGTAAAACTTTTCATTATAGTTATAAATTTGTGCAACTTTAGTTTTCCTGGTTTCTTTACCCTCTGTTGAGGACAAATCATACATTTAGTTAATAACAAATAGTACCATCACTTGTTTTTTGTGTAGTCATATAATAACCAACAATATTTTATATATTAAATCAACATTCAACTGAATCAGTTCTTTTATTTAGAATCCCACCCTGAGATGAACAGGACCTTGTAATCGAAGGTAGCAATTTTTAGTCTCATCGGTTTGTCCAGAATTCCTAATGTGCTATCCAAAAAAATCACCCTGTATATGCTGGCAATTATTCTAAATTTACTAGGATTACTGATTTGTTATACATTTTTAATTCAATTTACGTAAATTTGTAGATGTTTAAATATTTAGATATCTAATGTGTTGCATTGACAGACAAAATGGCTACTAATTTTTGTGATGCCAAATGGCTTTTTCCTTCTTTATGAATTTAATTTCTTTCATTTTCTTGTAGATTTTCTTATATTCCTAATATTCCTGATCAGGCAATAATTGTTTTTTCATGTTCAAAATTTTCCGTAAATTAAATAGATGTTTGTCCAGAACAAATCATTCAGCGAATTGATAAAAAATTGTACAACTATCTAAAAGTATTAAAGTAAAATTATTTATCCTGGACAAATATCCCGAAATATTCCAGATCATAGAATTTTTTGTAACAAAAAATACATCATTTGAACACAGTTCCCTCAAGATAAAGTTCCCGGAACATTCAGTTGCCTGAATTAAGTTCCCGGAATATTCAGTTACAGAATTGAGAGAACCACAATAGATCTGAGAAGTTCGCAGTGGGATAGGCCAATTAGCCACTTCATCAAATCTAATCTAATCTACTCTCGAACCGTATTGTTTGTTAAAACCGCAATATCAATACCGGGAGTATTGATGTATTTATTCTCCAACTCGATGAATTAATTATACTTGCAACTCAAATTTGTTTCATATCAGAATAAAAATTCTTAATAATAAATTTACCTTGTTGATCACTTGTATTTTGATGGGCTTAAATCTATACTACATCTAAAATTGGAATCACATGAATGTTTATATTTCAACAAGAAAAGCTGGATATCAATAAAAATGGTATTTATGTGTTATGAAATTCAAGAAAACCATCAAAAATTGTTGAAATAGCTTTTAAAGTAATATTTGGAAACTACTATATATGAGTTTCCTTCTCAAATACGAATGTCTTTATTTCCATTAGATAATTCAAAAGGCATTATGATAACATGAAACCGGTGGAGCAGTTTAGATTGCGTTTCAACTTGATGTATCACTTCACATTTGAACTTATCTTAAAGGTAATTGAGTTTACTCGACTTTATTTTTATATCTACAAAACGACATTTTATAAGATATTTTATAGCAATGCCACAATATTTTTCTTATATATAATTTTTGGTGTGTAACATCTTTCCGCTCGGTTGCCTGCAATTTGTGGCAGTGCTTTCGTGAAATGGGACGGAAGTGTTGTTACAGGAAGCGAGTGAAGTGCGCGCTATTTGATTTGACCAATGAGCGTGAGCGGTGGTAAATTTCGCCGTCAGTTGTCTCTTGTAGCAACGAATTTACCTCCTTTGATAGTTCGCCGTTCACGTGTGAGGTGAGTGAGGTTGGGAAATAGAAATTGAACATTTTGTGGATGAGAAATCCGTTTTTTGGTGGTAAAATAATGAGGCGAATGTATTTATGTTTATACGTGATAAAAAATACGAATATCTATACTATCATGTCTTCTCTTCGGTATGGAATTTTAGAAGAGATTTAAAGGTCCAGAATAGTTATAATCAGTATAGTAAGTCTTTAAAATAGAAATTCTAAGAATGAAGAAGACACCCTATGTGCAAGTAAGTAGTATATCCTATAACCAAGTTTACAAGTTGGATTTCCAATTATAAAAATCGATTGAAGATGAATATAGAGATATGTTGTACATTATGTAAGAATTTTATCTTTAAAATTTTTCAGAATCTGTTTTCCTACGTAGTAAATAATTAGCCACAGAAAAATATGGAAAAACGGAGAAAACAAAAAGGAAAATCAATTGAAATGCTTGGAGGAAATATGCCACTTCAAATGTACTACATTAACACGTTGAGTGCCGGCGTCCAGTATACTGGACATACTGGTGCCTTACTTGTAGCCCGCGTCCAGTTAATTGGACGGGCATTAAACGGTGATTCTCTAGAATATGATTTATTCCGGGCTACCAGAGTGAATCGGATAATTGTAGTGTGGGCTATAGTTTAAGAATAACTATTATAACCTGTTTCTTTTTCATTTTGAATAAAAAGATGAACAATTAATTTTTAGCATTATGTTTAGCAAGATTTCCAGTAAACTGGTCAGCGGTCCATTTGGGGTAAAATCATATACCATAGCCCGAGGTCCAGTTTACTGGACGGCCTTAAATGGTCTTAAAAATTATGAAAGTCTGTTTAGAAAGGCAAAAAGTCTCGTTTTACACTTTAAAGACTATATATAACCCAAACGTTACAGCTGGTTTCTCAGAGGGGTTAAGGCATTTGGGCCGTGGCACTCAACGTGTTAAATGGCCTTTAAATAATTTAGAATTGAAGCATCATATTCTGCAAGTAGAAGAAATACAGTTTGAAACATAGAAGGTTGTTTATGGATAAATAGCCAGTAGTCATAAGGTTCGTTCCAATTGGCGATAGAACCGTTCTAGGTATCGTTCGCGCAAGTGCTGAATTTCTTTCGCGTTCCAACTGATTAAAGTATCGTTCCTGGGACAGTACAAAAACTACCTTCCGGAAGGGGTGATAAAGTTGATGTGTCCATCCCTAATTCGTGTTTGCGCACTTTGCAGTACTCGATGCGATTCTAGAACGGTTCCTAAATGCCAGTTGGAACAACCCTAATAGCTCTAATAACAGCGTTGCGTCAATTAAACACAAATTTGGTCCTGGTAATAAAACAAACACAGAATTGATAATATCTAAGATTTTATGTTATTTTCCATGAAATGAACGAAATGCCGATTGCTCCCAAACTGGCCAAGCCTTGACAAGAAGAAATTATGAAAATGTTAAATATACAGAGAGTTGCACGAGAAGTAATTTACTACACACTATGTAACTTCTTTCACCTAAATATGAAGTGTACAATCGGTATATTATCTTTAACGTTATACCTACCTATCCTATGGACCTGTTATACATATCTAGCTTATATGAGAAAAGTTAAAATGAGGTAATTGGGATACTTAATATTTACTGCTCGATTTACTAATAGGCTTTTTAGGATAACGATTGAATTTTGTCTATTCTGGCAAAAAAAATTGTATATAAAGTAATTATTACAGAAGGATTTCAGGAAATAAATACATAGATATAAAATATACAAACCTCTAGACCTAGACTATAAAAAACATAGTAATGCTATTTTTCTAGGCATTACTAAAGACTTTGATGGTTTTGTACAAACTATTTTAAATAATGTGTCCTAAATACTTGCTATTAATCTTGGAAACTCCAGTTTAGAAAATAGCAACATGGAATGTTAGAAGCATAACAGGAAAAGAAAAAGAATTAATTGAGGAGTTTGAAAATAATGATTTGGATATCATAGGCGGTGTAACTAAAACAAAAGAGAAAGGAAAGGGTGAAGTAGAATTGGACAATGGACACATTAGGTATGTTATATAGCGGAGTGGAACAGAAAGATAGAGCCAGAGAAGGAATCAGTTGTATCGTACATCACAAGAATATAGAATTGGACAATGGACAGCTGCCAATGGAAGAATATTAAAAATTGAATTAGAAATGGAAGAAAGAGTTAACACAACATTATTAGTTTATATGCGCCAAATGAAGACGAGTCAGCAAAAAATAAGGATTCTGGGATCAGATGGCTGAGGAAATAGATGATACTGAGGGGAGAATAATCATAATAGGAGATCTAAATAGTAGAGTAGGGAAGAAAGATGATGAAGAGGATGGAACAAAAGGGATGCATGGAGAAGTCACTAGAAATAACAACGGGAAAAGGTAAATAGAATTCTGTATAATAAACAATCTAATAATCAAAATCACCTTTTTTGAATATAAAGATATCCACAAATACACCAGAGAGGTAAAGAGTGGAGGCGAAAAATCCATAATAGACTATGTAATAATAAATAAAAAATTCCGAAAGGAGATAAAAGTCACAAGAGGAGCAGAAATTTATTCTGACCATTACTTGGAAGTTTCAAAATTAGTAATTAATTCAGAAAATGAAGTAGAAAATAAAAAATATAGTGCGATAGATAAAATTAGATCATATAAACTAAACGAAAGTAAGAGTGCAAAATTATATAAAGAGGCAGTTGAAACCGAGATGGATACTATTTTTAAAGACATAAACAACAATAATATTGATGACCTATGGAAAGCATTTGAGGATACAATAATTAATGCTGCAAAAGAAACACGCGGAACAGTAAGAGTAACAAAAAATAAAAAACAAACAAAGTGGTGGAGCCAAGAAATTAAAAATGAGGTAAAAATTAAAAAACAAAAATGGAAAAAGTATATAAGAAATAAAACTACAGCAAATTATGAAGAATATAAAAGACAACGAACAAAAGTGAAAGATATGGTAAAACAAGCAAAAGAAAAATCTTGGACAGAATTCGGAGAAAAATTGGAAGAAGACAGTTTAGAAAATCAAAAATTGTTTTATAGAGTTCTCAAAACACCGAGAAAAGGAAAACAATACGGCGTTAAACATATAAAAACAAAAGATGGAATAATAATAGCTGAAGAAGAAAATATTATGAAAAGATGGAAAGAATTTGAGGAGATTCTGAACTCAGAAATAATGAACCAACAGCCGTAGGAATTATATATGATGAAGAGATTAAATATGAAATAAATGAAATTGAAGAAATTACTAACCTAGAAGTTGAAGCAGCAATAAACTTACTAAAACGAGGAAAAGCTGCAGGTCACGATGGAATTACATCGTAAATGCTTGAAACCATAGGAAGAAAAGGAATAGAAAAATTAACTCCTTTACTGAATAAAATCTATAAGTACTGAAAAAAGAATACCGAATAAATGGGAATTGGGAATATTATTACTTCTATATAAGAAAGGAGATAATAGAGACTATTCAAACTAAAGAGGCATTACGATATTAAGTACAGTGTTAAAAGTTTATGAAAGGATTCTTGAAAGAAGACTAAATAACACAATGGAACATCAACTAGAAGAATCGCAGAGTGCTTTTCGGAAGGACAGAGGTGTTCAAGATCACATCTTTACAGTGAGACAGTTAATTGAAAAAATGGTAGAAACAATATATATGTTGCTTTTTGGATATAGAGAAAGCGTTTGTCAGTGTCCCCAGACTGCAAATATGGGCTAGTCTAAAGAAAAGAGGAGTAAACCAGAGTTTAATCGAGGGTATAAAAAGTATATACAAAAATACGAGGAATTATGTAAGAACCAGAAACCTACAATCTGAAGAGTTTACTACACAAGAGGGTTTAAGGCAGGGGGAGTCTTAAGTCCTACACTGTTCAATGTGATAATGGACGATATAATAAAAGAGGTAAAAGATCAAGTAAATAAATGCACGGTGGGTTATAGAAATATGGAACTTATACAGATCTCTGAATGCGTCTTTGCTGACAATTTAGAGGTATATGCTAAAAACGAAAAATATTTTCAAAAAAATCTAGGCGTCTGGAAAAGAGCTCTTTAAAGTAGAAATCTAAAAATAAATGTAGAGAAAACAAAAGTAATAGTAATAGGACAAGAGAACAAGAATCTCGAAATACAGCTAAACGAAGGTAATAATAAAGACTTTGATGTGTTCTACAAACTATAATAAATAATGCGTCCTAAATACATGCTATTATTCTTGAAAACTACAGTTTTATGCCAAACGTTTATACCTGAACAAGGACTCCTCCAGGGCTCCCCTAAAATAACAGTGAATGAGCTACAAAAACTTATAACAGAATGGTGAATGGTTTAACAAGAGTAGGATGAAGCCCAAAGTCTTTTTTTATAATTACAAATAAAATAAGTAACCATTGAAAAATGGGAAATATATTATTCGTCGAAATGAAAACAAATATTGGTTTTCTAACGTATTGGTCCACTGCCAAACGGTCTTTTGGGTCGTTCATGGTACTAGTAATTCACGCCTTGACGGTCACATAGTTGGCTGTGAAAAATTGAATAATAAATGTTGTCTAAAAGGGGTATACGACCGCCGAATTCGTTAAAAATGCATAAAAAGCATGACCGCCTCGCTTGTTTCCGTATATGAATAAATATGGTGTAAACCATACATAAATTCGACAGAGATAAGATTTACTTATTATTGAGAAATAAGAAAGTTTGGTGTTTTTCGAATAACTATTCTACTAGTGACAAGAACTCTGCTAAGACGTATGGATTGAATGACTCAGTAGGAGAATGCTTGTTCATAATGAGCAGATTGCTCAATTGTCATTTTCTGCAAATGTTGATGATTAAGAGTTTGAAACCTAGTGGTCATAATAATATATTGAATCTTACATAGACCAAACCATAAAATTTGGAACTAAAAATTGGCTCTCTAAGTAATACAATTAAATATATGCAATACGATATTGAAACAAATCAATGTAGTAAAAAAAGGAATAGGCAATGGATGCCGACAGAAGTGAAAACATAAATAAATGAACCCATTCAAAATATTGTTTCAAATGTATCCCATTTAAAAATTTTACCGTTCGTCCATGATATATAAATTAGTTTAAAATCATGTACAAAGTTCCACACGACTTACAAGAAAGCTAGTTAAATAAAACGTGAAAAATACATAAATGCCGCGGAGCACTTGCACGAATGAGTGAGAATATAAATACTACACGGTCAGCTGATGCGAGCCAAGGGCGCCGCCTTATTGGCCTTGCGCCTTCCCCTTTACCCCTACTCCGCGGCCGGCTGTAGTGCGACATGCGGTAGATGGACGGATTTTATGCTCTAAAACTTTAATATCACTTCATCCTCATTTTGCATAATTTTTACCAGCGAAAAAAAAATTATAAAATTTGCTATTAATACTCCCCATTATCCCCATATAAACTTTTGAGGTTAAGTCGGCACAGGTTAATGTTTTTCGATTGAGCTAATATTTTATAACTGTGTTACCAGGACTGACTGGAACATATTTAGGGGGTATGCGTATCAAATTTCGCAAAAAAATAAAATCGTTCTAGATAAGGGATACCCTACTGTATATGTAAAGTAAATTCCTTCTTGCATTAACGCCTCACTATTTGTTTTAAGCTTTCGACTAATAACATTGCTGCTAAACCCAATAAATACTGTTATTTATGCTCGAATTAGATCTTAATGCCTGAGTAAAGTTGGAAATTTCGTATCATAAATGTGTTTTCCTGTACATTCAAGCACCCCCATAAAATGATGTTTGCAAATTATGCATTTAGTAATTACATTTTAATGCATCCACTTTGCAATTGTCCCAAATAAACATCAATTTATAACAGCCTAATATATTTGAAGGGGACGATGCAGATTATTTTATTTTTAATAGCACTACTCATTAGTTCTTCTATTCACCATTTAATACAATAAAAATCAATTAAAGCACTAGTTGAAATAGCTGCAGGATGAAAACAAAAGAATTTTCCTCACTCACCATAATATCTCAATCTTTTGTAATAGCAATTAGTTGAGTCTTTAACAAGCTTGTCATTTTTTTATTTCTTTTAATTATCCTCCCCACTTTTAAAGTTTCGCTTTATTTATTTACACACAGGGTGTACTGGCACTAGTGGGAAAAAGTAGGAAGCGTATAGGTTAAGCCAAAACAAAGTAAGTACTTCATGTCCGCGATTTGAAATTCGTCATAGTAATTTTAAAGCTAAAGAAATATGTGGAACTACTAAAAAGAACAACTATAAGAAACAGACGGCTTGGTGGACAGAAGAAATAAAAAACCAAATAAAACTTAAAAAGAAGATGTGGAGAAAGTACTTGAGTATCAGATGTACAAAAAATTATGGATTATACAAAAAGGAGAACAGTGAAAGAACCAGTATTACAGGCTAAAAACGAAACATGGATAGAATTTGGAGAAAAAATGGAGAGTGGCAGCAAAATGAACCAAAAATTATTTTACAAAACAATGAAATCCTTACGACAAGAAAAAAAACCGGACACGACAAGTAAAAAAGATAAAAATGAAGAATTGATAACGGAAGAAACAGAAATAATGAATAGATGGAGAGAATACGTTCAAGACCTACAAGATGGACCACAACAAATGGAAAAAGAAAATATAACCCTGATAGATAAAGAAAAAGGTGGAGGTATAAATATGGAACACCTAGCAAAAGTTATACGAACATTTGAAAACGGTAAAGCTCCAGGGTATGACAAACTTACATAGAGATGTTTAAAAATCTGGGACAAAACGGAATGAGTTATCCACTCGAAATAATCAAAACGGCATGGGATGAAAAACAAATACCTGATGATTGGAAAATTGAAATTATACGGCTGGGTTTTTCACCGTTTTTTTCTTTCATGTAATCATTTAAATAGTTGGTCCAAGCGGATTTTAAAGGACGATCAACGCCTACATCAAGTGGCTGAAGAAGATGACTTGTGTGTGCTGGGAAGGTGAAGAGGTGAATATTATTTTGCTTTGCTAGTTCTAAGTCAGCCAAAGACAAATATGAAGCAGAGTCCATTAAAAGAGTTACAGGTCTTTCTTTTGGTATGGAATTAATTAAAAATTGGAACCATTCCAAAAAAATGTCGGTGACAGTTTTACTATTGAGTTAGGGATGGTTCCACGGGCTAGATCGGGATTCCAACGCATACCTTTGAAAATTACTAGCGGTGGTTTGAAAGAGCCATTGTCACAAATACATCCAAGAACAGTAGTTGTTTCTCTCCTGTCTGCGTAAGTCCTTTTATAAACATAACGCTTACCTAAGGTCGTCGCAACTTTGCTGGGTTTTCCTTCAAAAGACAACCCCATTTCATCACAGTTCCAAATTCTGCCTGGCGTATTTTTTATGCCTAATTTCGTAATAAGATCTTCTAATTTTGTATAGAAATCAGCAAGCATAGTAGTATTTGCCATGGAGGCTCGATATGTTGCTAAGTTTTCTAGCACACGTAATGTTAGCCCATATCTTTTTTTGAAGTTTGTCCACTACCATTTGCTAGCTATTTCATTATCCTCCATGAAAAAATGTTCTCGACCAACCGATTTTGCTACCGAATACGCTGGTTTTCTAATACTCTAGACAGTAAGACCAAACCCTAATTCTTACATAGCAATAATATAATTAAATATACGGACTTCTAGATCTGCCGGTAGAGAAAATGGTCTTGCTAACTTTGGTAAATCGTGAATCACCGGATTACCTTTTGCATTTTCAGTCTTACTTAAATATCTCTACAAAGATGTCCAAGAAATCTTCATTTCATTAGATGCTTTGTATATAGACACAACCTCTTCACGGACCATTTGGGCTGCTCGAACTATATCTTGCTTTTGATAATTTCTGTAGTTCCCTTTCGGCATTTTTTTTGCTATCTGATAGTAATTTGGTGATTAGGTATGTTGGTGATATTAGGTATGTTGGAGATATCCTGGAATTAAGACATAATTATATTTTCCAAAAATATACTAAATATACTTTTGTCTAAAACGATCAAGAACGAAAAGTTTTCCTAGACGTAAACAAATGAAGTGAGGCGTGCGGGAGAACATGTAGCATGGAGGGAGTATTCCACAGAACTGACGGACACGATTCGAGGAGTCCCCCTGAATAGGAAAGATATTGATACATTGTGAGGAATCTATCACCTACATACCTTACTTTACCCTAGTCAGTTTGTGCGGCCGCCATTTTGAATTTCAAATTACCAATTTAGACGAGATATCAGCGAAAAAGAATCCAATTCCGAGTGCTCTACGCTGTTCTTGCAAGCTGCGTCGCATGCTCCAGCGGAATATATTCGAGAAATTAGGAAAATTATTGGGGGTCGATACGTTTTTGATTAGGGACATAATATTCTATCTCGGAAAAATTGATGTTTATGTCCAAACTTCTCCTGAATACTTCCCTGAAAAGGCAGAATATTCCGAAAGGTGATCTGTAATATAAAATAGCGGAGGTCGAAAACCGCCAGTGTTCGATTGTACGTATCAACGTATTTTATAAATGAATAATATTTGTGAACGTAAATTGAATATAATATGGTACAAATCTTCACTGTATTTGCCATTCACTGTGTGCAACGGACTATCATTTCCCTCAATCAAGGCACTTGTTTGTCGAAGAGGTGAACATACCATTGATTTACTGCTTCCTTTGTTCGACGATAAACGCTAATTATATTGTGATCCTTAAAATATTTTGCATCCTGTATTATATGATGATGGAATTTATTTTGTTTTTCTAAGATGTGATTATCTCTGCTGGGATTTCTACGACTCTCCTCAATGTTTTGCATATTGTTCGCACTAATGATACTTGGCTTATAACAAATATAATATTATGTTCTTAAAACAGAACGAGCTGAAAAATCAATATTATCCTCTCCTTCAACCAGTTAATCGCTTATTTAAAGGGATTGTGAGAATATCGTAGGAAAAAAATGCCGTATTTTGTCCGTTACGATACGCCCATGTTCTCGCTTAGGGGATGGAAATAAGTAGGCAATAAATGTCATGCCGATTTTGGTCTCCACTATGCCCATCACAAAAGAGAATGTGTAAAGTGCTGAATTTTCAGATCTTCACACAATGCCCATCAAATTTATGTTAACTGACAATGCTGCTAATAAGTTTAAAATAATGTATATTATGTATAATGTATTTGGACAGTAGTTGTCCATGGAGAAATGAGATTCAATCTGATTTTTATTGAATAATCTATATATGTATATACATTCTTGTGGATGTTTTATGAGAAAGAAAATACTTCAGTTCTATACAATGTATGTTCTAGCGAGCTACGTATATTGGACACTACCTACACGATATATTTTAAAATTTGAAGCCATGTGAGTGGATTGCTGTTCAGAAAATCCCATAAAAATTGTTAAATAGCAATTCCCCTAGGAAGGTACGCAACTGATATAAATTGTATGAGTAGTCACCTTTGCAATCTCTGTATACTACAAAAATTTGAGTTAATCAAATGTTGACAAGAATAGTTTTTTTCATAAATTTATCTATAGTTATTTTTTTCAATTCGTTTTTGCTCACATTCTCTACGCTATTCAGATCTGTCCACTTTTTACCGACCATAGGACTTGAAGTGCATGGGCATCTCTGAGTCTGAGGTATTTTAAGGTATGTCAAATCCCATGAATGCAAACAGAAAGTCACGATTGATTGTATGCGGATTATTGTTCTTCAATAATTTTGCATAACATATCTGCCTGCGGATGTGTAGATGCCTTCCCGTTGACATTCAGGAGGTTTGGTTTCAACTGTATATACAACAAAAATGCTAGTTTGTTTATGCGAACGCATTATCTTTATTCATGTTATTGAAGTTATAAAAACTTGAAGATAGAGAGGAGGATTTTGACCGGGAACGATTCCTGATGGTATTGCTTGATCTGGCTTGCTTCCTGCTTATACACCCAAATATAAAAAAAAATTTCATTTCAATTAATCATTTTCAGTTTCCCCTCCCCTCGATTGCATCTTTGTGAAGGAAAGTGCATTGGCAGTTATCTGTTTGAAAAGGTTTGTTTTGTTGTCTGTGAATTCAAAGCAATTGTCAAAGTAGTGATCCTGGTAGACCAAAAAATCAAAATGCTAAAAGTTCCATTTAAATATTTGGAACAAATGTGGGGTCTTTGGAAGCTTTAAAAACTTTTTCAAGTACGATCAGTCGCCAGAAAATTTATGATTATATATTTTTTTCCAACAAGATCATGTAAGATGACACAGTAACTCAAGAATCGTATTCTGCTTCTTTAAAACTGTACGATTTTTTCTTCTGCTTCTGCTGTTTTACTTTGATCACATGGGATCTGGGTCGATAGTCTATCATTAGGAGTAATTCTGTAAGCAAATGTTAAATTTTAACGTATGGTTAAAATTAGACAATCTACTAACTCCATTTTACTATTCTGTATGCATAATAGGCTTGAAAATATTAACGAAAAACTCTTAATTTCACACGTCAAATATAACGGCGTTCCTTTAATATTCAACCATTTCTTATAGAATTGACCCTAATATTGTTCAAACCAATTGGAAGATCAAGTAATTAGGTTTTGTATACTGAAAAACTTCATTAAACGAGCTTATTTCACTATATCGTGTTCTTTATTTAAGATGCATACCTTATCAAATTGATCACTTTCATTTGTTGACTTTCAAACTTCCTGTATACCATAATGAATGACCCTATATCATGTTCGAATTAGAATTGCTCAAATGCCATGTAATTTTTTTGTATTTATTGGCAACACTGTGCAAAACAAAGAGACATCCTCATCCCCAACCACTGGCCCTGATATAATTCATTCTCGACGCAGATTTTTGTTCGCCATTTCTGAATTCACTAGACATAATGGCTGAATAAAGGCCTAGTTAGATCGGGCTTTAATAGAGCGTTAGTAAGTCTTATTTATGTTCCCAAGTCCGGGTCCAACGAGGTTTTGGCAACATTTATACTGATATCGATTTCGCATAGATTCGCTTAGGTAAGTCGAGGGATGGAAATTCCTTTTCCATTTACTTACATATATTGCCTGGACGCGACGTTCTAAAATTTCATTTAATTCTACAATATTAGTTTTCCGGTAAAATATCACAAATATTCGATAGAATGTTGATACTTTCTGTTGAGTTGACGTTTAAAATTAATATTGGAGTGTTAACACAATATTGCAATATTCTAAAATTAAAATACTGAATGTATATTGCATGTTACACGTTTTTATTCTCAAAGGAATGCGAATAATGTTTAACAAACTTGGATTTAATTTCGTCCATTGCAACCGGGAAATAGAATATTTGTATTTTTGTCATAGTAATTACAAAAAATTTATGTAATGGCAGTATAAGGTTATTTTCCCAGTCTTTGGGGATTTTTTGAGTGTCCCATGCTTCCCTGTATATGAAACACGGCCATTATTTTCCTTTTTCTCCTAACCATTTTATCATCTCTGGCGCTACTTCATCCTCCCCACTGGCTTTTCCTATTTTAAGTTTCTTTATAGCCACTTCCATTTCTTCTCTTTGGAATGCATGGTATTCATGTTCACTCCATTCCTCTTCAACTATATTTGATGTTTTCTTCTTCGACCTATTACTAAATTTTTCTTCACAGTGTTCTTTCCAAGTCTTTAGTATTTGATTTATTTCGGTCTCCAATTCGTTATTTTTCACTGAAAACTGTTTACACTACCACTACATATCTAACGCGCGTTACATCATCATCATCATCATCATCATCATCATCATCGCATCTTACATCTTACGCGCGTTTCGATAACCAAGTTATCTTCTTCAGAGACTGAAGGTAAAATCAACCAACTATCTTACGCGCGTTTCGATAACCAAGTTATTTTCTTCAGAGACTGAAGGTTGAGTTTACCTTCAGTCTCTGAAGAAGATAACTTGGTTATCGAAACGCGCGTAAGATAGTGTAAAGTGTTAGTGTTGGTGTAGTGGTAGTGTAAACAGTGTTCATTGTCAAGTATCGCCAACGGTTCCAGAATCCCCAACTTCGTTATTTTTATTTTTTGTTGCTCTTATATCTTTTCCTCTACTTCCTCGTAGTCTTTTTATTGCTGTCCAAAATTTTCTAATATCTGATGCAATTGTCTCTGACATCTCTCTTCCAAATTCTTTCCAGGAGTCCCTTTTCGCTCTCTTAACCGCTTCCTTGACTATCTTTCCTTTACCGTTATATATTTCCTTATCTTCTTGAGTTTTTGTTTGAAGCAATTTTTTCCATGAATTTTTCTTTTCTTTTACTAATGTTTCTATTTCTTTGTTCCACCACTTAGTTCTTTTTTAAAGTTTGTTGAAATTAATTCTTCCACATATATCCTCTGCTTTTTCAAGTATTATTTGTTTGAATACTGTTCACCGTTTTTGGAGTGTCCATTCGTTATTTTCATTAATCATTTTTCCGAATTCACTGTCTGTTTCTCCCTGATATTTGGATTTTCTTTCTGTGTTTCTTAATTTACTTATTGCAATTCTACTGAATCTTACTTCTTCTGTATTCATTATTTTTGCTTCATATTCCGCTACTACTAATCTGTGGTTTGTTCCCAGCTCAGCCTCTTTTCTTGTCTCTACTTTTTCCACCATATTTGATAGGTTTTGTGTATAAACTACGTAATCGATTAAACTTTTTGCATTTCTGTCTTCCGCTACAAAGGTATATTTATCTTCTAGTTTTTGTTTCCACATCGTATTTCCTATTCTTAGATCGTTACTTTGACAAAAACCTATCATCTTAAGACCATTCCTGTTCGTTGTTTCCTCTCCATAAACTCCCATACATTTCATTCAAATTATTCAAATGTTGCGTTGATAGCTTCTAATTATTACATCAACTTAACTCAACTTAACTCAACTTTTCTGTTTTTATTTAGTTATTTCCCTCACTAGAAAATAACTATTTCAAGTTATGATGTGAAAAATAGGAAATAAAAAGTAGCCAGATAACAAGATGTCAGCAAGGAGTTAAACAAGCATTGAATAAAAATGAAATGGTATTGGGAATAAACTGAAGAACAAAAGACTAAGAGGAAAACCCTTGAGGAATAGCAGTCATCAACAAACATCCTACAGTCGTGAGGGTGAATAATATTAGGAATTTAAATTTAAGTGAATTATTTCAAAGTCATTCCACTTTATTCAGATACGCTGATAAAATGTACCAATGTCACTCAAACTAAACTAATTCGTTAGATATGCCTATTCTATGTGCGGTTGCTTTTTTATGTGTTCAATTCCACTAATAGCAAATTAGAAATCCATCTATCTATTTCAGCTATGTCGCTAAATTGTTTTCATAGTTACAATCAAAATCACCCTATTGCCACAGTGACAACTTGAGGGAATTGTAATTTATTTGCACTATACTACTATACTTGTCTCGATGACTCTAACAAATATTTGTGAATAACAGGCCCATAAATAACTCGGAGTTATTTCCGTTGTGTCAGTATTTTTATATAAACCAAATCAAACTAGTAATTTCCAAGTTTTTTCAAACTAGGTATATTTTATTTTGGTTTAAATCAGATGGAATTTTTATAAATGGAAACGTACATAGTGACTAATTTCACTTCACTTATTTATAAGTATTGTTGCAGATTATTCAGAAACAAATTTTTTGAACCTATTAGGACCTCTTTATCATCTATAATGCTAGAAAAAAACTAGATATAACTTATCCAGGTATCCTTGTCAATCGGGAAACTATGAGAGATCCTTATTCCTAGTATAAGCCATGTGCGGTCAACTAAATTATTAATTGTTAAATCCCATCGCTACATAGCGTACTGCCCCTGGCTTGAAGCTCAGTAAACACAAGTCATCAACTTTACAAGAAATTACTGCCAGGCCTAAAATTAGTAGTGTTAGTAGGAACGGAGATCCAATTGGTCAAAGAAACGGAATATATTTCAATCTCAGGAAAACATGGAACACTCACATACAAAAAACCACACAAAAAACAGCTATGTTATTGGGTATATGCAGAAGATTGTTTGGTGAGAACTAGAGCCTAAGCACCAAAATGACCTTATGGTTATAAACAAGCATTATTAAACCAATGATAATTACAGGGTCTGTGGTGTAGTTGGACGAAGACGAAGCAGGTTGGGCTGTTAGGTAACACACAAAGGCTAGCATATCTGTGTGTTATGGGGCGATGAAAACCATTCATACAGCAGCGATGGAGGTTCTATTAAACTTACCACCAATGCTCCCCCAAGGAGCTGTGAAACAAAGGACAGCTCAACGGATTCCTGTGGAATGCAGAAATCCGATATCAGGATCTTCAGCGTGGAGAGTGAACTGTTGTCCCGATGAGTTCGTTGATAGCCGATCGGTTGCCGGAGTCAGCGGGGTTGCCGGAGCAATAGTTTGCTCGTAGAAACCTGCCTGATATAATCCGTATCTAGTGGAAGGTGGTTGATGAGGTATATTCACTAGATGTGGGGCTTGCCTTAAACAGCTGGCCAAGTGGAAGGAGACCACAATAAAATACCCCTCAAGTCAAGGTGGAACGGCATATGTCGATGACTGCGTGGTCAAGGGGAAGCTTGATCGCTATTATCCGGACTCTGGATACCTGGAGATGTCCAGTTTAAATTCCCTTACTCCTGCATGCGGGGCTCTGCGGGAGAGGACCTTATACTTCCCTAGCTACTCGTGGGATCATCCATGGATAAGAAAAAAAAGAAAAAGTTGAGCGGACAAGCACCGCAACCGGGCACAAGTCGGAGCAATGTATCCGCAGTGCCCAAGAAAACCATAGCACCTCCCTCACGCGCAAGCAACCCTCGTGTAGAGGAGGCTAAAGACAAACAGGAGAGAAGAACGGCAGGGGCACTCAGACCCTCAACCTCCTTAACTGGTGAAAGTTTTCGGGAAAAATCCTGGAAAAAAGAAGAAAAACCCCCATCCTTCCAGAACTGGGTAAACCCGGAGTCAGTGACGATCCACTGAGGCGTGGACTTAGTGGAGCGGGGGTAAGATGGTATCTTCGCTTTCTGGAGCAGGGACTTGCACCGGAAGAAGCAAGAAAGAAAGCCACAGAGCGTAAAAAACAAGGAGAGGAGAACATCCCTCCTAAAGGAGAAAAAACGAAAGCAGGATGTGGCGATAGCCCAGTCACCGTAAGTACAGGAGAAGAAGAAAAGGGAGGGCAAAATAGCCATCCCTGGGCTGGATATACATACATAGTGAGACCAATTATAACTTATGGAGCCATTGCGTGGAGTAGTAGAACTAGCCTATTGACAACGAGAGAAAACCTCTCCAAAATTCAAAGACTAGCCTGTATGTGCATTACAGGAGCAATGAGAACATGCCCAACAGCAGCCATGGAAGTGATTCTCAACGTCACACCACTACAGATGGTGGTGGAAAGTGTTGCAGAAAGAACAAGATACAGACTAAGTAGAGAGGGAATCATTAAAAAAACCACCTCCTTACTTCTTAGAAATCAGAAAACCTGGGACATGCCACAAGATGGTATGATGAAAAGTATAACTTTTCAAAGAAATTCGTTACGGAATTAAGCAACAAGGAGGAATGGGATCCAAATACCATCACCAGACTTGGAAAGAATGCCATTCAATGGTACACAGACGGCTCAAAAGCAATAGAAGGAACTGGGATAGAAGTGTTCGGGCCAGGAACCAAACACTCTGAAAGCTTGGGAAAAGCCCCGAGTATCTTTCAAGCGGAAATTCACGACATAAGATAGTGTGCCTAGTTCAATATTGATAAAGGATATAGAAGGCAAAGGATTATCATAATGTCGGATAGTCAAGCAGCCATTAAAGCACTAAGCTCTTGTGTTATCAGTTCCAAAATGGTGTGGGAAGGCCTAGGCGAACTAAATGAACTAGGCGAGAACAATATAGTCACCTTACTGTGGATTCCAGGACAAACTGGGATAGAAGGAAATGAAATAGCAAATGAACTAGCAAAGAGGGGGACTGGAACACCCTTTTGGGGGCCAGAACCCTTTTGCGGTATCAGCTCCAATGTAATATTGGAAGAAATAGGCAAAACCGAAAAAAAAAGAAGATCTGACCATTGAAAAGATCTAGTAGGACTTAGACAATCAAAGATTTTTCTGGGTGACTACAACCTGTTGAGATCAAATGAATGCATAAGTCAAAGTAAAACTGCACTAAGAGTTTTAACAGGGATCCTTACGGGACATTGTCGCCTGAATGGGTACCTGAAAAAGCTCAAAATAGAGGAAGAAGAAGAATGTAGATTCTGTGGCATGGAAGAAGAAACCTCCATCCACATACTTGCGAATTGCACAGCAATTCAGAATCCTAGGGCACAACACCTTGGAGATTACTGGATAGAAGAGGGACATTTACCTAAGTTAAAGTCTGCAGATATCCTAAAATTCCTCCGGGAAATAGGACTAAAGGTGCTACTAATCTCTGAGACTTTCCTCAGGAACTAAGAAGAAGTAAGGGGTCACAATAGATATTTTAGGCCTCAGTGAATGTCACCCCAATTTACATACATACATACCACCAAAGCACGGCGAGGCTAGATCTGTTACGCACATATTATTAAATAGTCAGTAATACATAAGCCAAACGCATAGTGCTGATCATCGGAAGCTAATCGAAGAGCTAAAGGAAGATGCAATCATGGGTCAGCCCATTGGACAACGAGATATACCTTTGAAAAGGAATACAAATTATCGATACCGGAAAGAGAAGACTAGAAAGAAAATGTACCCATACAATCTGGTAAACGCTGGCTCGAAAACGTCGGCGTGCGTGGGAGCCGGCGTGGAAGGAATGAAACAAAGGTTAGTTTTCTCAGTAATCCTATCGAATGACACAATTTTTCAATCGGAAATGTCGTCAATTCACTATTGTGCAATAGAAATTGCCATCTTAACAGATAGCCAAGCATCGCTTAAGGTACTTGATTCCATTGAGGTTAATTTTAAGCCAGAAAAGCCACTGGGAGACTGTAGCAAGGTTATTGTACTGTGAGCTCCATGGTTCAAGGTCCACAAGGGCAAAAAAAATCAAATGGAATGTCCAGACTAGGCTCGTAAATGTCATTCGTTGGACCAGAACCCTTCAACTGCTTTGAAAAACCGACAACAAAAAGAGCAACAGTCATCGTCGTACCCAACTTCTTAGATTTTTTTCAGGACGAATCCCTCGCGTTTGTTTTGTCATATGCACTTCACGAAGACACATTTACGAAATAAAGTATAAAGTATGTAGGGGAAATCGCCGCAAGAGATCCTGCTTCATAGGTAGTCAGTCATATGTATAAACATAAGTTTAAGTATGCTAATTCTTCAATTCCACTTCTATTTTTTGAAGTAACTTCCGAGGATCTTCAGCAAAATAGTTTATGACGTCTCCCGTGGAAGAATCTCCTATACTGAGATTTTTATGTACACTGTTCATACAAAACCTGATCATTGTTGATCTCAGAAATGTTTTCACGCGTCTGAGTATTCTGAATGAATAAGTGGAATAAGGCATTGCCAGAACACTACTAGGGCTGTTTCCACTTACTGCCGCTCACAACTCTCTTCCACTCCCACACCAAGTATACGAACGCTCGGCTAGATTTGGTGAACGGCAATTGTCGAGCTTGCTTAATGCGCGGTTTTTTCAAAAGTTAATGCATAATATACTGTAGAGCATAAAATTTCCAGGGGAGAAGGAGAGCTGCTCTCCCTGGGTATGCCCATGGCTACAGTGGGTAGTCCACAATTCCATGAAGTGGTTGACAAACTCACCAGGACAATTAATAATAATATAGTACATATTAGAACGTTCGCCAGAGTTCACGGCAGACATGAGTGAACGCATGAATACTGTCAACACTATGGTGAGTCTATTAAGTGGGAAATGTAAGCTAAATAGGCACTTGAAGCCATGTAAGGCACAACACTCTCTTTTTCAGTGCGATAGCCTGGCAAATGTGTGTTTCTTTGTTCTAGACGAGAACAAAGAAAGAACAAAGAACGAAGAACGGAAGAACGGAAGAACGGAAGAACGGAAGAACGGAAGAACGGAAGAACGGAAGAACGGAAGAACGGAAGAACGGAAGAACGGAAGAACGGAAGAACGGAAGAACGGAAGAACGGAAGAACGGAAGAACGGAAGAACGGAAGAACGGAAGAACGGAAGAACGGAAGAACGGAAGAACGGAAGAACGGAAGAACGGAAGAACGGAAGAACGGAAGAACGGAAGAACGGAAGAACGGAAGAACGGAAGAACGGAAGAACGGAAGAACGGAAGAACGGAAGAACGGAAGAACGGAAGAACGGAAGAACGGAAGAACGGAAGAACGGAAGAACGGAAGAACGGAAGAACGGAAGAACGGAAGAACGGAAGAACGGAAGAACGGAAGAACGGAAGAACGGAAGAACGGAAGAACGGAAGAACGGAAGAACGGAAGAACGGAAGAACGGAAGAACGGAAGAACGGAAGAACGGAAGAACGGAAGAACGGAAGAACGGAAGAACGGAAGAACGGAAGAACGGAAGAACGGAAGAACGGAAGAACGGAAGAACGGAAGAACGGAAGAACGGAAGAACGGAAGAACGGAAGAACGGAAGAACGGAAGAACGGAAGAACGGAAGAACGGAAGAACGGAAGAACGGAAGAACGGAAGAACGGAAGAACGGAAGAACGGAAGAACGGAAGAACGGAAGAACGGAAGAACGGAAGAACGGAAGAACGGAAGAACGGAAGAACGGAAGAACGGAAGAACGGAAGAACGGAAGAACGGAAGAACGGAAGAACGGAAGAACGGAAGAACGGAAGAACGGAAGAACGGAAGAACGGAAGAACGGAAGAACGGAAGAACGGAAGAACGGAAGAACGGAAGAACAGAAGAACGGAAGAACGGAAGAACGGAAGAACGGAAGAACGGAATAACGGAAGAACGGAAGAACGGAAGAACGGAAGAACGGAAGAACGGAAGAACGGAAGAACGGAAGAACGGAAGAACGGAAGAACGGAAGAACGGAATAACGGAAGAACGGAAGAACGGAAGAACGGAAGAACGGAAGAACGGAAGAACGGAAGAACGGAAGAACGGAAGAACGGAAGAACGGAATAACGGAAGAACGGAAGAACGGAAGAACGGAAGAACGGAAGAACGGAAGAACGGAAGAACGGAAGAACGGAAGAACGGAAGAACGGAAGAACGGAAGAACGGAAGAACGGAAGAACGGAAGAACGGAAGAACGGAAGAACGGAAGAACGGAAGAACGGAAGAACGGAAGAACGGAAGAACGGAAGAACGGAAGAACGGAAGAACGGAAGAACGGAAGAACGGAAGAACGGAAGAACGGAAGAACGGAAGAACGGAAGAACGGAAGAACGGAAGAACGGAAGAACGGAAGAACGGAAGAACGGAAGAACGAAAAACGAAGAATATACTCGGAAATATTGGATATACAACAAATAAAAAGTGGAATTGGATACTGATGGTTTTATTATTTTTGGATGCAAGATTATAAAAAAACCATTGCTCGGCCGCCTCAATTATAGGAAAGTGAAAGTTTCCATGACACTTTATTTGACGAAGATCACATGTTTGTCGACCTCAACTTCGCTTCGGCCGACAATTACATGTGATCTGAGACTTTTCTTACCTTACTGGCCTATGTACGTAATATACTATTCTCGATTTTAATGTTTCAATATCATGAGAATGGATTGATAATTATTTAAAATTATTATAAAAATGTTTTTTCGTTCTTATATCTGGTTTCTAGTCAATATTGTGTTTCGTTCCTATTTCGTATAAACCATCAACTGTTTGACCTTGGTATGTAATTTAATAACTATCAAGAAATATTAGTGCATTCGTGAGATTCTATGGATGGATAAATTATATAAGTTGAAGATATTGGAACCTTTGGTGATACACAACACTGAACACAGTTTACTTACACTACACCAACACTAACTTTACTTTCACTTTACACTATATTATCTCTTTGAAATAGATAACTTGGTAATCGAAACGCGTGTAAGGTAGTGTTAAGTGTTAATGTTGGTGTTGGTGTGGATACATTTATGACCAGTTTTCCATGAAAAATCTTTTCAATTCACAAAGAACATTGTGTTCTATTATTAAAATTAGCATCTTTCAATGGAAGTTTCCTACACTAAAAGTGTAACTAGTTCATAAATCAAACCAAGATAATACTGACAATAGATATATGATAACATCATAATATATATCGTGCCTTAGATCTACAAAGCCCCAATTACTAATTAATTTTGAAAGTTCATCTCTCGACACAGTATCTCGAGTCAAGAGAATAAAGGATTAAGTGGATAGAAAATCTCCTTTATATGTAACACAACGAAAGTCCTTTGTAAATACCTAAGTACCCTTGGTTGGAACAAATTTAGACAGATAACTTTAATGTTTTCTCTAATCTAGCTATAAATAATCCAGTGCCCACTTCAATGTATACAAAGTAAGTTTTAAATTTGGAACGCTTCAATTATCTCGAAAACAGATGAACCGATTTTTATCGATTTTGGTGTGCAAGGGTCTTGTGATGCGGCCGATATTATTATGGTATTTAGATTGTTGTCAAATCTTTCCTTTTTCCGGAATAATAATGATTACCCTGTATATTTTTTGCCTTTTGAACTCCTTGAGAAATATTAATGTTATAAATGAAACTAACTGTTTCTAGTTAATTCCACTATTAAATAAAAAAATTATGAAAATTATGAAAGGATATTGATAATTATTTCGATATTGACTGGTAAGTACTGATTAAACTATGAAAATTGTTTTTATGACCGAATCTTCAGAAGACCATTAATAAAGGTTGATAACAGTTTAACTTGTCTGAGATGACGAGAGTCAGTTAGGCTAACAATATCTCTTAGTGACAATATTTTTTAGTTCCTGTGGCCGAATATCATAATGTAAGGGGCATTTAACAAAAATATGCTCCACAGTTTTAAGTTCTAGTATATTGCAGATGCTGCACATAGTTCACTGGTCTATATTGTTACCATTGTAGAAAAAAATTAGGTAATTTTTTTATGACAATCTCAACTGTGCGTATGATCTTGTGATATATATATATATATTAGGGTGTGTCATTTTTAGGCCATTATTTTTTTTACTGCTATACCAGAAAATATGGTAGTATATAGAAAATAAAAAATTATGCCGCTGGGCTAAAAGGTTTAAGTCCGATAGCGGCTTAGCTCATCAAAAAATTCGAATTCCTATTTAAATAACACAGGAAATATTTTTGTGGACTTTTCGCTATTAAAAAATTTTTTTTATTCATTTTTGAACATTAAAATTTTAAATAAGTAGCATCAAAGCATCAGCAATCACATGCTCAAAAATGTACAATAAAATTAAATTATTCATGTAACAGTAATACGGTATCCGCCAAAATAAACAGTACCGAAACAGAAAGTGCTGTGGAGTTGTTTATGTAATATGGATTTGTCATATTTGACTTAATTGTCATTAGTTGATATATTAATAGTACGCTGCAGTTAAATTTGATTTAAAAATGGTTCTAACAACAGAAGAAAAAGTATTTTTGATAGAGCATTATTTTCGTTCATACGGAAAATAGAATAATTTCTCGGGGAACAGACTTCGAATATCCTTCTCATTCACCTGATCTGACGCCACCTGACGCATAAATTTGGGGCATAATGAAGGACAAAATATTTCACTCGGAAAATCCGCCGGCGAATATTGCCGAACTACGGGAAAGAATACAAAATATTTTTCGGCAGTTACATCAACCACTTTTTATAAATATGTTTATTGACTTACAAAATCGATATGAAGCTTGTTTGCGCCGAAATGGTAAACATTTTGAACACTTACATTACAGAAATTAAAAATTAATTTTTATTTTTATTTTCGGTACTGTTTATTTTGGCGGATACTGTATATTGAAAATTAAATTGAATTTAATGTGTATGTTTTTAAATGTTACCGTTTGGCGGGCTATAACTTCGGAACTAGTGGTTCTACAGTCTTCGTCCAAAGAGATATTTTTGTAGAGAATTTAATTTTCTACAAAAGCCATAAGAAGGTTTTTTGAACAAAAATTTTTTCAATAGCGAAAAGTCCACTTAAAACAAAACAAAAATATTTCTTGTGTTATTTAAATGGGAAATCGAATTTTTTGATGAGCTAAGCCGCTATTGGACTTAGACCTTTTAGCCCAGCGGCATAATTTTTTATTTTCTATATACTACCAGATTTTCTGGTACAGCAGTAAAAAAAATAATGGCCTAAAAATGACACACCCTAATATATCTAGGTATTTTTGGTAACAAATATTGCGAGGGATTTTCAGAAAAGTACAAGTATGTTCTTAAAACCGAGTTCCAGGACTCCACCAATTTTACCTTATCCAGGTTATTTAGAAAATATTTTTACCTCGATAGTAGATTGTAGAGTAATAAAACTTGACAACTAGGATTTGAATGCTTCATCCAAAATGAAGCTGTGTATCGGGAATTTATAATGTTAATCCCAGTACTTTGATTTTTCACTGTATGTTATAAATGAGAAAACATCCTTGAGCCCTATTCCAAATGAATTGAGCCAACCCCTGTCGATTATTGAACAGACTAGAATAACACACCATTTTGATCATACTCGTAAAATCGTCATTTCATTTGATTGTTTCATTCCAAAACAAGGCTAGTAACTGCAGATACCAATAGTATATATATATATAATCGAAAACCTTAGTGTACCCGAAGGTGTTAAGGTGGTATAATTTAACTATATACAAATTTTGCCCACTCTTTCTTGTTTTGTGCTAATCTTCTCGCTACTGTCCAACTTTTGTTTCTCTTCTTTAAGTTTTCAGCTATGGCGTCATTCCAAGTTTTCTTAGGTCTACCACTAGTCCTCTTTTGAGACGCTTTTGCTTGCCATATTCTTTTGGTTTGTCTGCTACTTTCCATTCTAACTAGGTGTCCGAACCATCGCAGTTGTTGTCTTTCTATGTGTGTTATTAATGGCTCGACTTCTAATTCTTGCCTCACTGCGTCCTTTCTTATTTTGTCTTTCCTAGTGATGTTTTTGACCGCTCTTAGATATTTCATTTCGGCCGCTTGGAGCTTACTCTTTTGCTGTTTTGTGAGTGTCCAGCTTTCGCTTCCATAGGTCAATATCGGTCGGTATATTGTCTTATATACTGTCATTTTTGACTTTTTGGATATTTCTTTTTTCCTAATAAGTGCGTTGTTTAAGGAGTAATACAGTTTGGTTGCACTTTCTAATCTGTCGTTTATTTCTGCTTCGTTTTTTCAATCATTTTGTAGCGTGACGCCCAAATATTTGAAATGGTCTGTTTGTTTTAGGACGTAGTCGTTTAATGTTACTGTTACTTTCTGCTCATATTTCCCTAGTACCATTATTTCTGTTTTGTCTAAATTTATTTTTAGATTTCTTTTATCGAGTGCTATATTCCATGCTTCTAAGTTTTGTTGTTAAGTCTTTCAAGTTTTTATCACATATCATCAGATCGTCTGCGAAGGCACACTCTGATAGGTATATAGGTTCCATATTTCTGTATCCCACTTGTAGTTTTTTGGTGTTAAGTTTTACTTCTTTAATCACATCATCAAGTACTACGTTAAAGAGCGTTGGGCTAAGTACTCCTCCTTGTCTCAATCCTTCATGGGTGTTGAATTCTTCGGAGTGCTAATTGTTTGTTCTTATATAGTTTCTCGTGCCTTTGTAGATACTTTCTATATTTTTCTTTAGTACAGTACTAACTCCTTTTCTTTTCAGGCTATTCTAAATTGTTTTCCTTGGCTCGCTATCGAATGCCTTTTGCAGGTCTATGAAGGCTACGTATATGTTGTTAACGTAATTCTTTTCTATCATTTGTTTTATAGTAAATATATGATCTTGTATACCTCTTCCTCTCCTAAAACCACTTTGCGACTCTTCCATTTGGGGTTCTATTATTTTTTTTAATGTATTGTCTAGTAATCTTTCGTACACTTTAGAAACAATACTTAACAACGTGATCCCTCTATAATTATTGCAAACACGGTTATTACCCTTTTTATGTATCGGCAGTATTATCCCCATTTCCCAGTCTTTTGGTATACAGCATTCCTTTGAAATGTTGTTAATTACTTTTGTTACTTTGTTACTTTGTTACTTTGTTACTTTGTTACTTTGTTACTTTGTTACTTTGTTACTTTGTTACTTTGTTACTTTGTTACTTTGTTACTTTGTTACTTTGTTACTTTGTTACTTTGTTACTTTGTTACTTTGTTACTTTGTTACTTTGTTACTTTGTTACTTTGTTACTTTGTTACTTTGTTACTTTGTTACTTTGTTACTTTGTTACTTTGTTACTTTGTTACTTTGTTACTTTGTTACTTTGTTACTTTGTTACTTTGTTACTTTGTTACTTTGTTACTTTGTTACTTTGTTACTTTGTTACTTTGTTACTTTGTTACTTTGTTACTTTGTTACTTTGTTACTTTGTTACTTTGTTACTTTGTTACTTTGTTACTTTGTTACTTTGTTACTTTGTTACTTTGTTACTTTGTTACTTTGTTACTTTGTTACTTTGTTACTTTGTTACTTTGTTACTTTGTTACTTTGTTACTTTGTTACTTTGTTACTTTGTTACTTTGTTACTTTGTTACTTTGTTACTTTGTTACTTTGTTACTTTGTTACTTTGTTACTTTGTTACTTTGTTACTTTGTTACTTTGTTACTTTGTTACTTTGTTACTTTGTTACTTTGTTACTTTGTTACTTTGTTACTTTGTTACTTTGTTACTTTGTTACTTTGTTACTTTGTTACTTTGTTACTTTGTTACTTTGTTACTTTGTTACTTTGTTACTTTGTTACTTTGTTACTTTGTTACTTTGTTACTTTGTTACTTTGTTACTTTGTTACTTTGTTACTTTGTTACTTTGTTACTTTGTTACTTTGTTACTTTGTTACTTTGTTACTTTGTTACTTTGTTACCCTTGCTACCCAAGTTCTGTAACATTTCCGAAGTTATCCCGTCGTGCCCTGCAGCTTTTCCTCTTTTTAACAGTTTTATTGCTTCCTTAACTTCATCTGCTCTGAATTCTTCTTGCTCGTTCCGTGCGTCTTCTGTTTCTCTAACTTCTTCTTCCATAACCTTGGCCCCTGTTCGATGTGTGTTCAATGTGTACTCAAAGTGTTCTCTCCATCTTGATAGTATATCTCTACTTTCTGTTAATAGTTTGTCTTCTTTAGATAACAAATACATTCCTTGGATTTTTTTACCTTTTCTAAGTGTTTTCAATGATCTATAAAATAGTTTCTGGTTTCCGAATCGGTCTTGATCTATTTTCTCTCCGAACTCTACCCATGATTTTTGTTTTGCCTTTTCTACCATTTCTTTAACCTTCGTTCTTTGAGTTTTATATGCTGCATAATTCTCAGTGCTCCTATTTTGCAGGTATTTTTTCCATTTATTCTTTTTTACTTTAATTTCGATTTTTATTTCATCATTCCACCAATTTGTTTTCTTTTTATTTTTATCAACAATGGTTATTCCGCATGTTGTTCTGGCTACTTTTATTATTGCTTCTTTAAATAATTGCCACAGCTCCTCTACCGTATATCCCTCTGTATTTTCAACAATTCTTGTCATTACTTTTTCTGTTTCTTCTGTATATATTATTGCTATTTCTTTTTCTCTTAGTTTGTATGTTTTTATTTTGTTAATATTCTTATGGTGTGTTGTTTCACTTGCTCCTTTATTTTCTTTTCCCTCTGTCGGTACCTTAATTCGTGACATTACTAGGAAGTGATCTCTATACAATTCGGCCCCTCTTTTGACTCTTGTATCTTTTAAATATTTTCTGTAGTTTTTATTTATTATTATATAGTCTAGTCTATTATAGTCTATTATTATACCAATAGTAGCAGTTATTAATGAGCAGAGCAAGACTGAGACCAAGAACAATACATTCTTAGTATTGTCTTGCTTATTAGGTTTTGGCCTTGCTCGAATACTTGCAGACTTTGTACTGTTTATTCAGTCTTGGAATTTAGTCAATCGAGCAGATATTTTCTGAAAACCCATTGGTTCAAGCCATTCATAACACTTGCCACGAATTATACCCGAATGGTATTTCATCACCTTAATGTGGGTCCCATCGCACACAGGTATTAGAGAAAACGAAAAGATATACCAAGCAGCAAAAGAAGCCGGTTCCTTAGGAATCCAAGAAGCAAGCATTCAATTATATGAAGACCTAAAACAAAACATCGAACAACTTAGCTTAAAAACATGGCAAAACCACTAAAACAGATCCTATAGCAAACTTCACATCATCTAGCTCTCAATAGATTTCCAAAAGATGCAAGGAAGGACAAAGACTGTACATTATACCAAACTGACATCACCACGTTAATTTAAAATACTTGTAGATTCGATTTAGATTAAATGATGGCCATTATATGCCGAGACACTTCAATTGAAATAAAAAAATATAGAAAAAATAAATTAAATTTTTAAACACTTCTACTTCTCAATGTAACCATTGCTGGGTAGACCGAGTGTGAAATACACAAAATAGATTGAGAATAATGTGGTGAAGTTACACAGAATGATTATAATTCCCTTTTTAAAATTAGTATTTACAAAACCTTACATACTGTAGTCAAAGGCAGTAAGTGGAAATGTATACTAACAATTTGTTTTATGGAGATGTTGTTTTTTCAAGGTGAGAAATAATTCGCAATAATACGTAACGCCTTTCTTCGATCTAATAATATGTCGTGGCGTGTAATATAACGTCCGTCATGTAACCATCAATCACATAAATACAGTTTTGTGATTAAAGACAGTAACTTCATCACAGACGATGATCGAAACATGCCACGAAATCACGCGATCCGCTTTTCTGAGTTAGGTAAGAAGAATCATGGCTAAAAATATATACACACGCTGTTGCTTTTAATTCTGATTTTTCTTATAAGCTAGTTGTTTTAAGGCTTCATCAATTTACTGATTTGTACAGAAATCAAAACTAGCCAACAATCTATTTTTAGTTGGTCCATAATGTATAAAATCTATTTTATTTTTGTAAGAAATGTATAAACGGTATAAGAACTTGAAAATAAATTATGTATTTATATGACGGCTGGATTATAGTCTCAGGGCCGATCCTACTGTTTACAATTATCGTCCTGTTATATCTAACCTGATGTTAGTTTTTAATTCATTCCCAACACCTCTTGGTTTATACCTGTTGAAAAAGATGTCCAACTAGCAGTAAGAGCACAACTTCCTGTTTGCAGAACGGATTATTTTTCTTCTGCTTCTTTCTCTAAAACCCTTATGCATTTCAGCGTCGGGTCAGCCCTTCTGTACCCATTTCTTCCAATCGCTTCTGTTTCTGGCCAGTCCTCTCATCTCGTCCATTGATTTCCCTCTTTTCTCTCCGATTTCCTGTATCCTCACCAAACATGTTTTCCTTGGTCTTCCTTTCTTTCTTTTCCTATCTCTTCCTGCCTCTGTAACTGCTTTGACTAACCTGTTTTCGTTCATTCTTACAATGTGCCCATACCAGTTCAATTGCTTGTTTTAAATCCTCTGTTAAAATTGGTTCCTGTTTCAGATGGTCTCTGATTTCTTCATTTCTACGTCGGTCATATTTGGTAACTCCTGCGATTTTTCGCAAATATTTCATTTCCACTGCATTTGTCGTAGATTCGTGCTTTTGTAAGGTGACCCACGTCTCACTTCCAAAAGTAGTTACTGGTTGGGTTATGCAGTTATAAACTCTTAATTTTGTTTTGTTGTCGATTTCCTTCTTCCCCATTACGGTTTTATTAATACTATAATATATCCTTGTGGCCTTTCTTAAATTATTATTTATATCTGCATCTATCTTTCCGTCATGATGTTTCCTAGGTATTCAAAACATGTAACTTGTTCGATTTGTTTTCCATCGGGTCTTATAGTTGCCTTTTCTTTATCTTCTTTTTTCTGGTTAGTAATCATATATTTTGTTTTCTCCGTATTGATTTTCATTTTTAGTTTTATTATTTCCTTATGCCATATATTTGCTAAACTTTTCTTTTACTGTTCGTGTCTGCTATTAGGACTATATCATCTGCATATAAAAGAGAGTCTATTTTGATTGGTCTTAAATTTCTATATCCTATAGCCGAGCTATTCTTCTCAGTCTGAATTCGTGTACTATTTATTAGCGAGTCCATTATCATTATAAAGAGTAATGGACTTAGGCTATCTCCTTGTTTAATTCCTTTTTCCATGATGAACGGCTCAGATCTTTCGCCACTTACTTGAATTTGTGTTATCACTTCGTTATACATTGATTTTACAACTTTGATGGATTTCTCAGCTATATTATACTTTTCTAAAGTTTTCCACATTATTTATCTATTGATCGTATCAAAGGCTGCCTTTAAGTCTATGAACAGTAAATGGAACTGTTCTCCTGATTGGAACTTTCTCTCAACTATCTGCCTTATTATGTGTACATTATCGTTTGTCCTTCTATCTCCTCTGAATTCATCTTCCAATTTACTTTCCATCTCATTTCGCAGTCGTTTTTCTACTATTCTTGAATATGACTTGAAGCATACTCATGATAGGCATATTGCCCTATAATTATCGCAATTTGTATGATCCCCCTTTTTATATATTGGTAATATAATATTTTTAGTCCAGTCTTTCGGTATCATTTCTGTAGTCCATGCATCTTTACATATCTTCCAAAACCACTTCTTACCTTCCTCGCCCAGCCATCTTATCATCTCAGGATTAATTTCATCTTCTCCCGCAGCTTTTCTTATTTCGATGTTTTTAATGGCTTCCTCTTCTTCCTCTTGGGTTATTTCATTATGATATTCCTCAAGATATTCCTTTTCTTGTATTAGTTCTTCCTCTTGGTTATTTTGTATTTCAGTTTCTTTTTTCCCTGAAATGTTCTCTCCATACTTTTGTTTTTTCTCCTGTCTCTATATGAATTTGATTATTTTTATCTTTTATTGCATATTCTTCCCTTTCTTTTCTTCCTCGTTATGTTTTAATTCTGCTCCAGAATTGTTTGTTATTCATTTTGTAGCATTCATTTAGTTCCTCTCCAAATTTCTCCCAACTTTTCCTTTTTGCTTCTTTTACCGCTAGACTCGCTACATTTCTTTTCTGAATATACTCAAGTTTATTTGCCTCGCTTTTGTTAAGCTGATATTTCTTCCATTACTGCTTTTTCTCCTTTCTACGACCACCATTAAAATTAAGCATTTACAAACTCATATAAATACGTGAAATTACATTTTATACATACGTCTAAAGCGTGGGAAAAAGATCAATGCTTTTAAAATGGAAGTTGCATTATAACACCCAAAAGAGTACGAGAAAGTACAATGCTTCTTAAATGGGATAATCATTATAACTCTCTTTTTTTATTTGTAGTTACCTTAGATAATTTTTTGTTTTGTTTTCTGTCAAAGGTTCTGTAAATGTAATAATTTTGTACTGTCATTAAGAAGTGTGAAACGTGAACGGTCAATAATTGTCAGAATCTGTCAAAAATTGTCAAAAATTGTCAAAAACTGTCAAAAACTGTCAAAAACTGTCAAAAACTGTCAAAAACTGTCAAAACTGTCAAAACTGTCAAAAACTGTCAAAAAATGTTAAAAATTGTCAAAAATTGTTAAATATTTAAAAAAATGGTCAAAAATAGTCACTGATTGTTAAAATTTTTGAAAGTTGTCAAAAATGGTCAATAATTATCAGAAACTGTAAAAAATGGTCAATAACTGTTAAAATTTTGAAAAATGGTCAAAAATTGTTAAAATTTTGAAAAAATGGTCAATAATTATAAAAAACTGTCAAAAATGGTCAATTATTGTTGAAAATTGTCAAAATTTCTGAAAAATTGTCAAAAATGATCAATAATTGTCAAAAATGGACAATAATCGTTAAAATTTGAGAAAATGGTCAAAAATTTTGAAAAATTGTCAAAAATGATCAATAATTGTCAAAACTGTCAAAATTGGTCAATAATTGTCAAAAATGGACAATAATTGTTGAAATTTGAAAAAATGGTCAAGAATTGTCCAAATTTTTGAAAAGTTGTCAAAAATGATCAATAATTGTCAAAAATGGTCAATAATTGTTAAAATTTGGAAAAATGGTCAAAAATGGTCAAAATTTTTGAAAAATTGTCAAAAATGATCAATAATTGTCAAAACTTTAAAAATTGATCAATAATTGTTAGAATTTGGAAAAATGATCTAAAATGGTCAAAATTTTTGAAAAATGATCAATAATTGTCAAAACTGTCTAAATTGGTCAATAATTGTTAAAAATGGTCAATAATTGTTAAAATTTGAAAAAATGGTCTAAAATGGTCAATAATTGACAAAAATTGTCAAAATTTTTAAAAAATGGTCAAAATTTTCGAAAAATTGTCATAAATTGTCAAAATTCTGCAAAAATGGTCAATAATTACAAAAAACTGTTAAAAATGGGCAATCATTGTTAAAAATTGTCAAAAATGGTCAAAAATGGTGAAAATTTTTGAAAAATTGTCAAAAATGATCAATAATTGTCAAAACTGTCAAAATTAATCAATAATTGTTAGAATTTGGAAAAATGGTCTAAAATGGTCAAAATTTTTGAAAAATTTTGAAAAATGATCAATAATTGTCAACACTGTCTAAATTGGTTAATAATTGTCAAAAATGGTCAATAATTGTTAAAATTTGAAAAAATGGTCAAAAATTGTCAATAATTGACAAAAACTGTCAAATTTTTTGAAAAATGGTCAAAATTTTCGAAAAATTGTCAAAAATTGTCAAAATTTTGCTAAAATGGTCAATAATTGTCAAAATTTTGCAAAAATGGTCAATAATTACAAAAAATTGTAAGACTAAATTACTTGAACTACCTCTTTATTGTCGTTAAATATGGTGTACTAACATAATACCAAGCGACTTTTTTGGCTGGTAACCTTCCGAATGACGTTTTAAGAACGCCAGAAAATTTGTATACTTCTTAATGTTAATATTTCTTTTTAAGTACAATTCAGTTCTTAACATCGAATATAAACTCCACAAGGTTGAATACTTCAGTTTCTTTTTTTCTTGAAAATAGGCTAGCAAAACTTTTTCGTTCAAATGGGTTATCCTTTTCTGTTCACACCATAAATTAAATTTGGCATAGGACAAATCATACTTGCTCTTCGACTTCTTAGGAATAATTCTAGATAACGCAGATTGAGCCGCGCTTCTTCAATGTCGCTCGGTACGTCGTTCTCTGAATCGGACATTGCAGTATTTATATATTCTTCTACTTTCAAAAATAGTGAATGAATTACTTACCAGAAGAAAAACGATTTTTAATTTCTACTTCTTTTGACAATCAAAATCACGAAACATGACATTAAACAATACTTGCTTCCATAGTAACAAATACAAACATCTCCAATTTTAATAGGCGACTTAAAAGGAATCTACGAGGGACGCTTCAAGTACTTTAAATTTGAATTCAAATAATCACATCCTATTCAAAATTAGAAGAAATATTGTGTGAAACACTTTGGGAAACACTATTTTTCGTAACTGGTTGCACAAATAACTATTACCTTATCATTATCGACAGTTTTTATACATCTCTTTTCTTCTCATAACTACCAGTCGTGGTTTGCGACAGGATCAGGAACAAAGTTTATTCTTCTTTGGTCGATATCGAGTTTCTCAATTCACAGTTTTTCTTTTGTTCAATTCTTCTTCATCGAAATGCCATTATATAATGTGTTCTTAAGCTTCCTCTCTTTGAGTTAGCTATATTAATCGTAAAACATTTCCCGCCTTATTCATAGTCAAAGTTAGCTGCTACTAAGACTCTACGAGCTGATAATCACAAATAACTTATTCATAGACGTACTTAGCATCATGCTAACGCTAGTAGCGTTTTAGATATTGAGCATCGTGCTTGGGTATGTTTAGGTGCGTACTAAACATAACCTAATCAGCTTTTATTGACAGAAGGTGAATTTTTGTTTGGTTGAGATAAATTACTAAGTTAGCTATTCGAATCAAAAATAGATATATTTATTCATAAATAGATTTTTTTGGAAAAATATCTATATCTATCAAAGTAAATTTTACTTAAAAATTGTTATTAACCTAATTATTAGCAAAAAAGTGTGTTCCTTTGAAATAATATGGAGGATTACACGAAGTTGAACAGTTATGTAAGGAATATTTCATTTCAGTGTATGTTCAAATTCAAATAAAAAACAACAGCAACATCGCAAATATTAGAGAAGCCAAGTAAATGTTCAAATATTTGTATACAGAAATTTGTTTGCATTTTCTACAACGAACTACTTACTTCCAGTGACATTATAGGGGGTTGAAAAGGCTCCTTTATCGAATTAAACCCCTTTTCAAGATTCAGTAGACAATTCAACTCGGTTTAATTTATCACGTAATGATATTGATTTGTTTGCTTGTTGGTGTGAATTATTTCATTTCATTATGTAAATAAAAACTCGCAGTCATATTTCATACTTTGTATTTCCCAGTTGAGTCCAAAACTTATTCAAAATCCAGCACACCAAGCTAATCCAAAAATATATTAAAAAGCTTGTCAGATGACACCGACACATGATGTGTATAATGAAATTAAGTGAGGTCATTTGTAGAATAGAACAGATAATTTTTGGAATTTATCATACACAATACAGGAATACATAAGCTTCTGGTGCATAAAAATATCAGGTAAAGTATATTTCACAATATTTCGTTGATTCGGTATCTGGTCTTAAGGATTTAATAGTAAAAGTTCATAAATCCCATATTATAAAGATCCGTAGTCGGTTAAATTTAGATACTAAAACTAAATATTATTTTACCAGCCAACCATTTTTTTTATTTGGTCAAACATTTCAGTTGTAAAATAATCATACTATTAGGCACGATACGATACTGTGCTAGTGTTATCGGATTAACGACTACCTGCTGTGGGTATTTCTCTTCAATCAATCATGTTGATGTAAAGTTAAAACGAAATATCTTGGAATGGAGTATTCATGTAACCAAAGTTATATTCTCTTACTATATATAATAATCTCATTTATGGAGGATTTTTTTGCTCTGATGGTAGTTTTATCGCCAGTTACATCTCAGCCTATTCTGCTTTCTGTATCTTCCGGGTATAGTTTCACACCCACTCCGTAACTCTAGTCCCCTGTACCAGTTTGTACAGTTTTTCCACTGGTTGGCTGTTGTATTCTTCGGGATTTATCCTAGGCTGCTCGAATATTGCCTGTAGTTTTTGTCCATTCGCCACATTATCTGCAAGAAAGTTTTGCAGTTGTACTGCCCCATTTTGGTTGGTTTCATTCCGAGGTTGTGATCTTCCTTTATCTTGTTGTGATTCGATTTATTGCCCGTGTTTTGTTGCCTGAGAAGTCCCATCCTTGCCTTCCTCATGATTGTTTCAATCGGAAAGAATTCCAGCAGTGCTTCGATGCCTGATGTTGATGTTGTTGCCATATCCCCTGTTATGATAGGGTAGGCAAATGTTTATGCTCGTCTGACTATCATCAATGTAGCCTCGGCTATCTTCTTCCCCCGATTGCAAGATGTGCGTCTGGATCTCTAGCTTCCTTTTTCGGGTGAAAACTACAAAAATTGAATTAGTGGAACTGATACTCAAAGTTTTTTCTACTATCCATGTACTGACCAGATTAAGAGCCAACCGTGGTATTAAATTTTTCTTGAACCATAATTACTGCCTCGTCTGCGTACCCAAGTGTTTTGTGTCCACTTCTTCCTAGTGTGATTATGTGATCCTTCACCACCAGGGATAATATACCCCTTGCGAACAACCATTAGTGACTTTAGCAGTCATTTTTTCTTCCACTAGAGAGGAAAAGATTCTTATTTTTCTTAGCATGCAGACCATCCGCCTACAGCAGATCTCATCGTTGCCTTTTTGTCTCGATCCAGCAATACCTCTTTGTCTCTCAATGAAGTTTTCACCTTCTCTACGAGTTGATATAATGTTATTTCCACGGATTTGTCTGTTCTATGGGCTATAAGTCATTTAGCCCTGGAGACCCAAACGGGAAGTTCAGTACTGTATATTCCCAGGCCTCTGTCGATATGTTTGTGTTTATTTATCCTGGAGGGTCTACCCTGGTACAGTTCTTGCAAGGTATCTTTTACATTCTGCGTATAGGCCCCTTATTATGTCCTAATGCTTCGAATCGTTTGTGAGTGTTCTTTGGTGAGAATCTTGTAGAGTTCTGCTCCTCATAAGTGTCTCCTACATCTTCACAATCCTTTCTCCACGATTTTTTTTTGTTAGCATAAGTGCTTTTGTTGTACTATGTGCTTGAATTTTTTTCTTCATTGAAGAGTTTTCTCACCAATTTCCCTTTTCTTAGAGAGTACGCTGTTCCACCAGGGCAAGTTAGTGCATACCTTGCTAATAGATGGGAGGTTGTCATTGAATAATGTGGTGATTTCGTCTTGTAGTTGTCTCACAAGCAACTCAAGATCATTTATGTTATACAAAACTGGTACTGTAATAAAAGTTTACTTCTAATTCTGAATAAAGTACTCTGAATAGTGTAGATTTCCTATATCTATATCTATATCATTCGTATAAGTTGTTTCCTATTGATAGAATCGTACGACCTTTTCCTAATGGGAATTTGGAGTAAGTACATGTATCCTGACTTGAACATTTTTGCGAAGTGAATTTTATGTAAACGTTAAAAGTTGTTTCTGTATGTTTTGTCAATTTTTATGGGTAGTTTATATAGTGCTCAGACCGTCTCTGCAGTTAAAGATAAATTACGAGTTCTCTTTGTATTATAACTTATCCAGTTTATTTTCCATTAGGTTATACTTCCGGAAAGTTGAAACTATATTGTAAAACTAAAGAAATGAGTAAAAAAGTACAGTCATTATTTAAGATGGTGCATCGTTAATCTTTTATAGCTGGAATACAACTTCTGAACGAAAATCGCTCATTCTACACGAATCAAAAACGATTTAATGGTTTTTCTAATCTTATTGCCCCATCAGTAGTTCGAGTATCGTTTAAATCGTCCAAATTACCATTTTAATGGCAAAATTCGGTCATGCAAATTGTCGAGTTTACTTCATGCGGCTTCTTTTTGATGCTCTGTTTGATATCAAAATACCTTCAGAAACGAGAATCGTTTTTAAAACGTTGCAATTAAAATTCATACCATTTCAGTATTTCTTTGTTGACGTGACTTTGTTTCAATGAAAAAAAAATAGAGTTATTAATAGAGCTTCATTTTTGAAGAACAATACCTTCGATGTAAAACTAATTATTGCTGTTTTATAATCCGAAAAATAATGTTTCAAATTCATTAATTTATTATTTTTTTTAATGAATAAAAAGAAAATCTTAGATTATGGGAATATATAAGATACTTTCAATACTCCTAACCTATTTTGAATCTAATATTAAATGGAAACCGTGTATTAAATAGGATTAAATCAGAACACAATGCAGGCATATTTTTCTGGTATTGAAAAAACCACGCAGTTAAAGTCATGTTAAAGCTGTATGGTTAATAAACAAGTGTCAAAATGAAAAATAACATTTAGCTGGCAATTAATCTTCCTTATTTTTCTAATGCTATAGCACAGAATAACCCACTTCACAGAAACGATACCTTTGTTCTTATTAAAAACAGCCCGCAATATTATATATATAATGGCCCCCATGTGGGATTACGCCGCGTATGCTTTCTAGATCAGTCCCCGTTGTACGTTTAAATTCTTTCAATTATGTCCCTCCATAATTTCATATTTTTTGCTTTTTTTTCCAGTTGCTACTCCTGCTCTATCGAGGTGCGCCTCTACCTTATTTTGCCACTTTAACCTGGGTCTACCGCATCTCCTCCTTCCTCCTGGGTTCCATTGCAAGATATTATAGGTTACTGATTTAGCTCCTTTTCTCCATACGTGTCCTAGCCATTTAACTCTTTGTACTTTTATTCTTTTTACAATGTCTTCTCCTTTCTGTTCGTCCAAAATTTCAAGACTCGTTCTAATTCTATATTCATTCTCATTTATTTTTACAGGCTCCAATATTGTTCTCATGATCTCAGTTATTCTTAATTTTTCCTCTTTCTTCTTCGTTAACGACATTGTTTCTGCTGAGTACATCATTATTGGCCTTAGTATCGTTTTATATATATTTTTAATTTTGTTTGTCTTGGTAACATTTTGCTTTTAAATAGTTTCTTATTAGCGTGGTAGGCTCTATTTGTAGCGATTATCTTTTCTTCAATTTCAGTGCTTCTATCTCCTGTGCTGCTTATCATGATCCTCAAATATTTATATTTTTTAATTTCTTCAAATTCATAAGCGTTGATTTTTTTTGGCTTAGGTTCCCTAGTCTCATTAGCTTCGTTTTACTTTCATTAATTTGTAGCCCCATTTTTCCTCCCTCTGTGACTATCTCCTTCAGCATATTTCCCATTATACTTCTTCTTTTGGTTACAAGCACGATATCGTCCGCATAGGCTATTATTTGACTTCCACTTGATCTTAAGCTACCATTGTGTAGTTTTCTCATTGCGTATTCTAATGATAGATTAAATAGCGTTGTGGACAATGAGTCACCTTGTTTTACCCTTTTATTAATCATAAATTCAATTGTTTCTCCTTGTTGTGTTATTATACTAACTCTTGTATGATTCATTGTCATTTTCATTAACCTTCTTAGTTTTACGTCTACTCTTTTTTCTTTTAATGCTGTCATGAGTTCACTTCTTTTGATTGAGTCGAAGGGTTGTTGAATATCGATGAAGGGCATTTCTATGTTTAATCTGTATATTCATGGGCTTTTTCCATCATTTGTTTTAATGTGTGTATGGCATCAGTTGTTGATCTGCCCTTTGTGAAGCCGCATTGGTACTGCCCTATCACCTCCTTTGTACTTCTTACAAGTCTTCTGTTAATTAATGTTGTTAGTATTTCATATGCAACGTTTAATAATGTGATTCCTCTGTAGTTTTTACATTCATGTTGGTCTCCTTTTTTATGTAGGGTAACAATTTGTCCAATTTCCCATTCTTCCGGCATCCTTTCCTCGTTCCATATTTTTTAATCAGATGATATATTCTTTGAAACTAGAGTATTCCCTCCATATTTAATTGCCGATTCACTGAATAGATAAGAAACTATTGTGTGCACATGAAAATTTATACAGGATTGCTGTAATGTCTCGCGCCAAGGATAACGGATAAAGGAAATGGAAAACGCTATTCTGCATATTTTAGACCAAACGCCTAATGTTTTTGACGTCAGCGTTTAGCGTACGGTCGCCATCTTGACTTTTTTGAAGTGGCAACCTATGTCAAGTGACGTATCACAAAGAAGCTTCTTTTTTTCTCTTTCCAAAACTAATAGCAATGTATCACTTTAATAGAAAATGTTTTGAAAAATATCAGTTTTTTTTTCTAAATTAAATTGTACTGTACTAATGATTCAACCAAAAATAATTGTAGGCATTAAAAACGTTAACCACATCATTATTTATCTACAAATTGTCAAAACTGATACTAATTTCAAATTAGCGTGAAGTTTAAGAGTAAATTAAGTATAATGACACATTTTTTGGAGGAAACAACGAATCGAAATTTTGTTGGTTGGATGTGATGATCGCAATCGTTCCCATGATGAAGTAGCTCATCTTTTTAACGATTTAAATCCTATGTGCCCTTCTATAAGTAGATCTACAGTAACGAGATTAATGAACAAATTTAATGAAACATTTGACAGTTGCTCTAAAATATGCTGTTAATATTTTTACGTCTATGGATAGTTGTAAGCATCGGTTTATCTCTAGTATTGTTTTTCCTTTGTATTAAGCAAGACATAGACAGAATTTATAAATGAGTGATTGTCTATGTGGCACTCTGTTGAAGATATACGTAATATGGACTGTTTACAACTCCACTGCATAATGTATTCCGTCCTAAATAACCCTTAAGAGATACGTCTTTGCTTTGTAGACACCCAACGTAGGTTGTGGGATAATGCACAATGCAATTGTATATTCAAGGATATAAAGTGGCATTAGATTCGATGGTAGCAACAGCACATTTAAAATGGTAATTGTATTAAGGTACGTGATATGGTGAAAGAGTCGGATTAGGTTTATAGCTTAGTTTGTTTTATAGATCATCATTTTATATGTTCTCTAAAACAACTGAATGTACAAAATAATTCAAAACAATGTCATGGTAGTGATCCAGATTTTTAATAAGAATCAGTATTATCAGAAAACTGAAATAGTTTTTATCATATGATCCTATCCCTCATAATTTTTTTATAGTCATAATAATCTTTGTAAAATACTTATTCTCATTATTTTGTTTGTCTACGTTCGTAAAGCTCTAAAATCTGAGATGAGCGCCAAAAAGAAACAATCTGCTCTTTTCAAACGACTAAAAATAAGGATGAAGCAAAACGTTGTTGAGAATTGATTTCATCATAATTTTTATCTTCTACTCATAAAGTACTTGAGAAAATTTGAAAAAGAAACTATAAAATGAAGATAGGAGTCCAGAAATGTGAGGAGATATTGGATTTAAGAATAATAAAAGGAAAATACCACATTAATTAATTGATAAAACCTTTAAAAATTATCTGAATAGATGTGACAACTATCATTTAGTTTACACAGATACCTTCAAATCAAATGACGTAGTGGGAACTGCATTTAAAACTCCAAGCACATCATGTCAATTTACACTGCCATCAATAAACACAATACCGCTGAATTATTTTCAATACTCCAAGCAATAATTCACTTCGAACATATCCTCCAATCATATACACTTATAATAACAGATTTACTTCTATCGATTAGACACCCCACATCCAATAGTCAATATTTTCAAAACTGAACTTGATCATTTAAAATACTAAATTTCTAAATCAAGTTAACATTAGTCTCATCCCATGTTGGCATTCTTGGTAATGAATACGAAAACCTCCGGGCTCGGTAAGCTTCTATAAGTGAAAGTGCGGTGCATGTATCAAATGTTGTACCTAATGGCTTCAAATGTTACATTAAATCCAACGTGCTCAGTACGTGGCAAAATAAGTAGGATATATCTTATTCTTAAAAACCGCGAGATTTAACGCAAAGTGAAAATGGGTCGACAAATAACTAGTAACAGAGGAAACCAAATTATTTGTTACAACAGAAAACAAACCCACCTTCAATGCATGTAACACTCAAAGATTTAAACTCACCACCAATAAAAATTTTCCAAAACAAATTTAATAAAAACAATATTGTTGCGCGGTCACCAACCCAAAGCCGGCCCTGTCTCTCGATTATAAAGTTTGGTGAATGCGCTTTCTAGAACTTTCTGGTTACTGCAGTATTTACGTATAGGAGGAGCGTCATAAAATACTATAACTTTCCAGAACCGATAAGGACTACATATACGCGGGTTTTTGAGTGCGTGAATTAATTATTGAAACAGTAAGTTCGAGAGAATTAGTGAAACGGACAGTAAAGAGCTAGTTTACAGAAGTTATTCTCAGTAATCGGACAGTGAATAAAATAGTGCAGATAAATAGTGTAATATTCATGTGGTAAAATAAACAAACTAATATACCGAGTGTAAATAAATTAGTAGACATTAAGTATAGTGTGTATATAAATTAAGTTTAATACCGTGTGTGTTTCTTTAAATAAATAGATAGTAATTAGCCATAGAAATGTGTATAATTTTATCCCTCCGGTGAAAACTACAGAATGATAAAAATTATTACAAAGCATCGATGGTAAAAGTACTGATCAGTGACGTGCGTTATACAAACCATGTTAAATTAATAATAATTGTATGTATCAAAGTTATACATGTCAAACTATGGTAACTACGTTCTGTGCGCGACTTCGGAAGCTTACCTATCATTTCGGTGCAAGTAACCAAGTGGAATCTCCTTCCATGACTGCTTGACAGGAAGTTTTTACGTTAGTGTCGACCCATGTTTTTTTATACAGTATGTTTCGTCAAAAAAATAATTTTTGACGACGTACATTTAGACACCGGTGAAGTTACATTACTCAAAATTCACCTTTAGGTGTTTCAAGGGTGGTGTTACAGTGTGGTAAAGTCCGTCAGGAAATATAAGATCCTAACGTCTTTAATAATATATAATTCTATGTTATAATTATTGGTATATTGATTTAAATAGAAAGGGACCTGCTTTATACCTGAATTGTGGGTTCATAAATAAGCTCTTAACAATTGGGTGTCTTCAAGTAGTTATTTATTTCAATTGGAGATTATAAGGTTAGGATCTTATATTTCCGAACGGACTTTAACTAAAAGTCCAATAAAAAAAATCGCTAATAATTTTTTTTAAATCGACGTTTTGAAGCCTCCTAAAAATGTACGCTAGTCACATGAATCAAATGTTAATAATCAAAAATAGTCCCTTTGCCGACCTTTTTAAAGCACCAAAATATGAAATGTAAATTAAAAGCTATAACTGGGTGTAATGATCTTAAGTGGGACACACTGTATGTGAAGATAAATATAATCAAATTCACTGTGCCGGGAACAGTCGGTATCTCTATAATTTAATTCATATTTCTATTTAAAATGTTCAATATTCACTCCAGCTTCTATCTACACAAAACTGCAATAACTTTCCAAATGGTCCCCGTATTTAGATTGGAATACTTTTGAAATTATCCCCATATATTATGTGTTTTATTAGTATCAGTACACAAACGCTCGCAGTTGCAGAAATTTCAATCAATGCAAGCATTTCATTAACAATCCGAATTTACTCAATACATCAAGCTTCCTCTAAAATCTTGACCGCATACATTTCACTGGATTTGGAAAAACGATTAATATATCGATTCATTTCCCGCAACGTTCCTGTGCACACTGGGAGTGTCAGTTGTGATAAATGGTGGACTCGCTTTAGCACTAAAATTTATTATAGCTAGTATTGCTAAAAAGTTGTTATTTGCTGCCCCGTTCATGATACATAGCACAAAAAATATATACAAAAGTATTTCATTTTGTCGTGTGGCTGTTGTCACGATATCTGGTGGTCAAGTAAAGTAATAGCCCAGTCGAATTAGATCAGCGTTTCCAAACTGTGGGACGGGCCTCCCTGGGGAGGCGCGAAAAATGCATTCTGAATACGATGGTGAGCCCCAAGAATTTTTCCAAAGAAAATTGGGTGAGTTAGCTAAACAAAAGAAAACTTCCAACTTCATATTCCATCAAATGCATTACTATCATCACATTTAGTTTCTTACAGAATCGCGAAGTGTAAAAAAACCCTCACAATAGCAGAGACCTTTTAGTTTTGCCAGCAGCCATTGATATAGTCAAAACAATGGTTGGCGAATCATATGCGACACATCTGCGACAAACGCCGCTTGCTGATGATACAGATGACAGGAGAAGGAGAAGATCTTTGCGACCAATTAGTTTCACGAATGCGGACTCGCCATACAAATAGATAAAACAACTGATGTAGCTAAAGACGCACGTTTGATTGCATATGTTCGGTACGTTGGAGAGACTAATATAATCGAAGATACATTATTTTGCAAACCAAGTTCTGGTAGAGCCACATCCAATGAAATTTTTAATATAATAGACAGATTTTTTTATGAGAACGATATAATGTGGAATAATTGCATTGGGCTCCCATACTGACGGTGCAGAATCAAAGTCTGGACACAAAAGTGGTCTTCAAACACTATAGTTAAAAGCAAAGCTCCTGAGGTTATCTGGACGCACTGCATGCGCTCGTATTAAATAATATGAGCGAGGAACTTAACAACGTTTTTACAAAAGTAACGAAAATTTGCGTGTATACAGAATCCATTTATTGACGAAAAATATGATAAATTTGGATTGACAAGTATTCAAAAAGAAAAATTGATTGAATTATCTTGTGATATATATGTTACGGATAAAGTGCGTAATTGGAAAATACTAGAATTACCCGGATAATGTTAGAACTATCCAAACAGACTGGGTAAAACGCAAATGATTCAATGATTTCTTGTATTATCCGGGTAATTCCAGATGTAGCCAAGGAGGAATGGCCAAACCACGTAGAGAATACTAATTAAAAGTTGGTTAAAACAGATCATTGATTAATTTATCGAGAAGGGCAAGGAAAATCATTGAAGAAGCCATTTTTCAACACTGTATAGCTTCTTCAATGATTTTCCTTGCCCTTCTCGATAAAAACTACAACTATAAAATCTCCTGGCGGTTAACAATAATGAATAAAATAAACCGACAAACTTTTTATGCGCGTTTTATTCTCGAAAAGCAACATACGTTGTCCGAGTTACCGACTTTATCCACTTTATTTGGATAGATCTAACATTATCCGGGTAATTCTAGTATTATCCAATATACGGGTTTTAGCCGTAACATATATATTATCAATAAACCAAATACCATTTTTCAATGGTGTAGGCTAAAACATTTCAATATTTAACATTGCATATTTTTCTTATATTTGGCAATAATATTATGGGGTAATGTTTTCGTGAAAAAACTTGACCTATTCCTCCTCATTTCTTGCTAATATTTTTGCATCATTCCATGATTTTCCCTTTTTTGTAGAATTTTTCTAACGCTGCTGTCCCATGTTTCTCTCGGTCTCCCACGTTTTCTCTTATTCGCTTTTCTTGCCTCCCATACTTACTTGCTTAACTTGTCTGGAATTTGACATTCTTTGTAGGTGTCCCCACCATCCCAATTGTCTTGTTTGAATATATTCAAGTGTCGATTTTATTTCTAGATCCTTTCTTATTTTTATATTTCTTTCTTTATCTACCTCTATAGCTCTTCTGAGATATTTCATTTCCACTGCTTGTATTTTACTCTTCTGTCTGCCTGTCAGTGTCCATGATTCACAACCAAACGTCAGATCTTGTGATACTACCTTAAAACATAGATTTCAGACTGTATCTCTGGTTAGGTTGTGTTTTGATTGGATCTTCATACAGAATATAATAATTTGTCAAATAGAGCTTTGAAAATACTGCTGACGTTTGCAACATCATATATATGCGAAACAGGAGTTTCCGCCTAAGCTGCAATGAAATAAAAATATCAAGCTCGTTTAGTCGTAGAAAAAGAGCTACGAGTAGCTAAATTGTAACTAACACCAAGATTTGAAACCATTAAGAAACAATAATAAAATGTCGTTATTATTTTGCTTTATTTTCAATTAGTTTGTATTAATAAATTTACTGCGTTTTTATTATTTTAGAGGGGGGCGCCAAATGATTGATTATTTTTAGGGGAGGCGTATTAACATCAACTTTGGAAACCGTTGAATTAGGCAAAAAAGGGGCAAACCCGGAATAAATTTTAAGTAGCAATTTTCCTTCGGAATTCCTTGGGAGGTTCACTGGCAGTCTTAGATTTGTTCTGCGTGGTACTCGATCCGTTGCGTCATCCGCCATCTCGATTTCAATGGTCAATTTTTGTTTTCTGAATCACTCGTTTATTTCTAATTTCCCACGAAAAATGATAATCACAGAAGTTGTTTAGAATTAAATTTCTTTTGATCTTATAAATTTTTTTCTAAGATCGATATTTTTCGATTTATACTCCTAAACAGGTGGTGAATTTTTGTTTGATTAACAATTTTGTTTGAACTGAAATTTCCTACAATTTTGGTTCACATCAATTTTTTGGTACGATCGATTCATACCTGAGAAGCGGTGAGGGTAAAATCTTATCATTGCACTATCACGTTTATTGGCAATTTTTCATGTAAAATTGAATTCAAACGAGTTGTTATTTAATCAAAAATTTACCCCCTCCTTTGGGGTATAAATCGGAAAATATCGATCCTAGGTAAAAATTGCAAAAAACCAAAATTGTAGGACATTTAATTCTAAACACTTCTGTAATCACCATTTTTCGTGTGAAATTGAAAATAAACGAGTTATTCAATAAAAAAAAACGAGTAACACGCAAAACAAAATTTAGACTGCTAGTGACCCCCCCCCCCCCCAGCGAATTCCGAAGGAAAATTGCTACTTAAAATTTTTGACTGGACTGAGCAAGTAAATCCTGCTTATGGGCGTTTCAAGAAGTGAAATAAATAGATAACTATAACAATAAAAACGAAATGTTAATATCTTGGTCATGAATATGTTTCACTATAACAAGACACGACTCTGATAAATTGATGTGCTTGTGCAGATATAATATTGTAATGTAGTATGGACGTTTTTTTCTGAAATACACAAATTATAAATGCACTGCGAACCCAGTTGGTATAAATACGTTTGGGAACATTCCCTCATTGGATGCTGAGTTTTTGGACCTACCGGATCCAAAGGAATATACAGGTACTATTATAGAAGGTCTTCTGCTTCTTTGCTGGCATACTCAGGAGCAAATATATCGGAGATAAAAAAGCACGGAGGATGGAAGTCTACAACAGTAGCTGAGGGTTACATCGATCAATCTATTATTCATAAAAAGGCAATTACTGAAAGAATTATGCCGTCTGCAAGCTGCAGCGATACATAGACTTCATTTCATGAACTGACTGCTAATGCTGATGTAATTGGCAACTCGGCTAGTTCAAAAATGCAAGGTATTAATATCAGCAGTTGCTCGAATTGAACTATTAATGTTAATACTGTTATAATACTATAATATTGAAAGTTCCATTAAAAATTGAATCATTATGTCTCGTTTACTTCTATTTGGTTAAAAACAAATTTTATGATTATGTCACTTTTAACACTAGTGTTAAAAGTATTTCACTTTTAACACGCTACTTTGTAAACGTCTTCTTTTAACACGTTAAAACACATTAAAAATGTCACTTTTAATGGCAGTTTGTAACTACCCAGGTAGATATAGCGATAAAAAAGATAATAATTCTAGTGTTACTTACGGTATGCCTTCGACTAAGCTCTAGGTAAAACAATGGGTCGTGAATTTTCGCCTAAATGTTGTATAACACTTAGATAATAAAAATTTGTCTGGCATATAACTTGTTTGAGCGCCACGTCATTTGTAAAATGAAATAATATAATTTACCCTGCTAAAATGACGAAAAACAGAGTATATGGTTTTCATGGGTACTTAGATGATCATTAAATAAAAATCGGGAAAGTAACTTAACAATCTAATGAAGAATATCCTACTTAAAGTCGACTTGGTCCCTACTATTTTACATATATGGCCCTTGGCCGTCGTACATTAAATATACTAATTAATTAGGTTCCTAGGGAAATTAGTTCAATGCTAAAGGTTCTCCAACAATATGATGAATCAAAGAAATATGGCCCTTGGCCGTCGTACATTAAGTATACAAATTAATAAGATTTCGAGGGAAATTAGTTCAATGCTAAAGGTTCTACCATGGTATGATTAATCAAATATTAGAAATATATATCGGTTTATGCATCTATAAATGGTTTTCGTATTCTCCAATGGAGAAGAGAAACGAATTTTATGTCAATAAAGTACGGGACATAATATGATCCATACTTGTAAAAGCAAGTATAACGTAGTGTCGGAAGTAGATAATCGAACTGAATTGATTTTCAAATCAAGTTGCTAGTTGAATCAGATTGATTGTAGAATGTAAACCCGAATCAGGTTGATGGTAGAATGTAGAGTTGTTGCAATCTAAAAAGACACAGGAATTTTTAGAAGCTTCTACAAGCAACAAGTGCTGTTGGCGAAAGAAATTAATTTAGAATGACAGAGTCATCCCACAACATTTCAAAGATATATACACGACAATCAGTATTAATTTATAAGAATGTATTGACTTACTTAGAATTTCCTTCGACACAACTCACATTATAATTGTCTTTCTTTTTAGACAATCAAGAGAACGCCGGTCAGGCTTGTCTCCAAAATGGTTTCTTATTTTCAACAAACTTTTCTGCGCACATCATTTCTGACAATTTTAGGATGTTTTAAATCTTTAACAGTGCCCTCTCAGAAAAGATATGAGAACATAAGTAAGGAATCTAACGTGCGTCGACATTGTAGTTAAATGCGTTCCTAGGTCTCACCGTTACATGGCTCGAGAGGTACTAAAATAGGTAATATATAAGCAAAACGAATTATTTTGAGCAGAGAAACAGGATCTCCTGTTACAAGTTGCACAAAAACATGTTAATTAGCTGTTGTCTAAAAAATACCCAATTCGATATTACCAAATAATCCGGGCAACTTATAGCTTCTGTCGAACACCACCAATGAATACGCTGTAAATACGTCTACTGTTACGGTCATGAAGTTTACAAATTGCACGAATGTAACTGTAAACAATTTAAGTTCCAAGCTGATATATTATTACATGTAATTTGTTCAATGAAAACATCATAAATAATTATATGTGATGAGTAGTAGTTTTTTGTGATTGACGTTAAAAATATACTGTTTTTGTCTGATAACAAAATTTATAAATAATTAATGTGGACAAAATATAGTATTCTATTCGCATATAAAGCCTGCTGCACGCGACATTAACATAAATTATGAATAATAGCTAGCATTATATGCTCGTTGAATAACAAATATTATCTCTATTATAATATTTATATTATCACTATAAATTTTTTATAAATATCAGATGACAATATAAAATATTTCTTTTCCTCACTATACGTTATTATTAATAATTAATATATGAGTATCAGGCTGGTATTTAACAAACAAATAAAGTGACAGGAAACTGCAGATTCCCAAAAAATTTAATTACCAACAGTCAAAGACTAGACTGGTCTTGGACCTTCTACAAAAACTCTTAACCCTGGCAAACCACAATAAGGTAACACATAGAGACGTGGGTCCCGGTTATAATCCGGGGAAGTTAGGACACAAACATAAAATTTTTCCGAAATGGAATACTCTGTTCCTAATCGAAAACATATCGACCTCCAATCATTTTCCTAAATTCTCGAATAAATTCCCCCTTAAATTTTGCTCGCACAAAATTTTTTTATATAACATGATAAAAGTAATTGAATTTACTGTTTGGACCCTTACTTTGTGGAATCTACTTATATTACTATTTTAAATAAAACTAACTGTTTCTAATTAATTCCAATATTTAATGAAAAAGTTGATGAAAATTCTAAAAAATTATTGATAATTATATTTGCATATCATCATCAAATTTTCAACCCTTAATGTTTCAAAAAAATTGTTAAACAATTTGAAATTTGCTTTATTTAAGCGGCAAGTATAATCAAAATGGAAAAATGAAGGTGATAATATAAGGAAATATAAAGGAAATGTTTCTAAAAAAGTTGATGCATTTAAATTTAGAAAATTCAAAATGGCGGCCGCGCAAACTGACTTTATATATGTATATTTTTTTCAATCGCTGTTGTGTTCATTTTATGAGCATTGACAATTTCGAAATGGAGTTTGTTGAAATCTACAGAGTAAGAGTTGTAGTTTAATATCTTTTTCAACGCTTAAACTACAAAAAGATTATTTTTCGATTTTTCCAGATTTAATAATGAAACAGTATATTTCATTAGGAGTCTGGAAATAAGGATTTTTGCGTGCGCGCGTGACAAATTTTTACGGGAAGTCATGCAAGCACGGAAAAATCCATTTCCGGACGTGTAATGAACGATACTTTTTATTATACTTATCTGAAAACAACGCAAAAAAGGATAAGAAGTAAATTTAGAACATTTTATTTTCAAAGTAATCATAATACATCTTAATAATACCAAACAAGATTAACATTTCCATAGCAACAATATATTTATTAAATGATGAAATAAAACAATTTAATTTGATCTTCATCAAGTAAAATCCTCATCTATTCAATATATTTATTATCGGCATTGTTTTATTTTCTGTCAGTTTCATGTTAGTTTTAAAAAATGTACTCGGGAGAAAATCCAGATATTCCTATGAACATATTAGAGCTAGTGGCACAAGCCAGTGCTGATTTGTTACCAGCAAAATCCAGGTCAAGATATGAACACGAGTATCAACTTTTTATGGAATGGCGAGATCTCAAAAAAGTTAAAACTGTAAGTGGTGATAATCTTCTAGTTTATTTTGTCGAAAAAACCTAGAATATGAAATCTTCCACGTCGGTTCTCAATGCTAAAGAGTTGTTTAGCTATAAAAGAAAATGCTGGCAACACAAAATATCCAAAAACTATTGCTTTTTTGAAGCGTCAGGCTGTGGCTTATATACCAAAAAAGTCCAGGGTACTAACGGCAGAACAAGTAACCACATTTTTATGCGAAGCTTCAGATGAACAATATCTACTGGCAAAAGTGATTTTAGTGTTTGGGATCTCTGACGCATGTTGTAAAGATGATTTAATACGTTTGAGTTTAGACGATGTGGAAGGCGCTTTATTGTTGTGTATTTGCGAGATGGAAAAAATCATGTCAAGAAGTTACCAATGAGGGATGTACATTCGAGCCCTGTGCACTTTACCGAAAATATGCAGATCTACGGCCTAAAAATATGAACAGCAGAAGATTATTTGATGCATTCCGAAATCGTAGGTGTTACGACCAGCATGTAGGATGCCATACCATCAGCGCTGCCCCGAAACTTGTTGCAAAATACCTGAAACTGAAAAATCCCGAAGAATATATCGGACATGAGATAAGGCGTTCTGCGGCAACCATGTTGGTGGAAAGCGGCGCTGATTTGCTCACTCAGAAAAGACACGGAGGATGGCGTTCTTCCAACATAGCAGAAGGATACTTAGAAGAGTCCATACAAAGAAATATAGAAGTATCACAAAAATTGCTTAACCCTTCTCACTTGCAAAATACAAGCTCTGCGACATTCCATCAGGAAAATCAAAACATCTGCGAACCGTCTGCTTCAACATCTTCAGTTCTAAAGAATGAAATTGTACAATAAATGCTACTATTGATACCAACGATTCCTTAATATACTAATTATTATGTTGTTTTCAGAAAAGTGTTATAAATAAATAATTGTTTTTTCTTATAATTAATTTCAATTTAATTTTTTTTAGCGCACGGAAAAAAGATCGGAGATCGGGAAAAATTTTTCGTGCGCTGTTCTAAAAATACCACCTTTACGTCTTTGTAAAAACAGATGAAAACAAGGTGTTTTCAGATAAGTATAATGAAAAATAAATTTTTACTTCCGTTTCGAATTATGAAAGAATAGGCATTCAAAAACCACACATTTTGAAGAATTCGAGTGCTCTACGTTGTTCTTACAAGCTACGTCGCAAGCTCCATCGGAATTTAATCTGTATACTGTTATTCCTTTTATTGAGATTGAAACTATGAAAAGTGTGTAAGCTTAGTTACAAGTAATTTCCATCACGATAAGCTACAAGTGTAAGTTGAGAATCCAGGAAATTTTGATATTGGATGCTATTCGTTATTTTTTTCATTTCCATTTTGGAAGCATCTCCGAAAATTGTTTGTTTCCTTGAGTCCAGTACCTCACAGTCAGATAGGTATTAGGAGTGTTATCAATTGATATTTCGAATCTTTCCTCATGGTGCCTGCAACGAAGTCAAGTTTTGGTAACAATAATTTAGATTAGATAGTACAATAAGAGGCTGTCAACACTTTCGATTCTGAATTAAAAAAAATCTTGGACTATTTGGATAAGCTGTGATTATTCACAACGAATAAAAAGTTCTATATCTTTTCTAGTGCTGATTAAAAATAAAGTAGGTTGAATGAGAGCTGACAAAAGCATTTTGTTATATATCCAATACCCCACCCAATGAAAGTTATTTGAATTAAATCGATGTTACAGCGCCATCTTGAAAAAGCTCCAGCTCGACATAAAATGAGCTATAGAGTTTGCATTTTCTTTCTTTGAAGTGCGTTTCCGGACCTGTATGTTATCATCCAAATAACAAAATTGAATTAAATACAATATTTCCAGATAATTTTATAAAATAGAATATTTTGTTTTTTTGGATATTTTCAAAATATATTGAAGTTAAAATTAATCAATATAGGCTGTAACTAGAGTAGAATATGAACATAAAGCATAATGAGTATAAACGGATTGAATATCATGAATGTGTAATTTTGTCATTCTGTTCAAACAGTATATTAATAATCAAGTATTCCGCATATAGAACGATTTGATTTCAAAGGAACAGAGTATTAATGAAAATATAACTGATCTTACAAAGGACGTATCATCAAACCAGTTCCAATCCTTTCCGCAAACAAATTTTCCATCAACTAGTTGGAACACGAAACTGATGATAGAGCGGTCCACCGTTATAAAAAGTTTTCAGTTTTTGCAGATGATTTTTTTACATCTTCTAAGCTATTTTTAAAATTCACAGTGTTAATCAAAAGTGTAGAGAGTCGATTAAGTATATTTCTGGTGGTTTCGATAGGTATGTATCCCTTAACACAGATTAAAATATCATTTTATGTATTATTTCCTTTTTCATGAGAACCAAACAAAAATTAGAGAGACTCAATTTTTAGTTAAGTATGTGATAGTTTTCAGTGTAATCAAAAATTCGGTTGATATGCTTAAAAAGCACAATTTTAGTTATTTAAAAATGGCAAATTGTTTTCTCGCCTTTCGTGATTATTCAAGTGCGGGTGTGTTTGGGGGGAAAGGCATCAGCTTTAGCTATTTGCCCATACTATTTGTTAAAAGCCATGGGCTAATCAGATATTGATATCGGCAGTATCCAGAAATTTTATTATTGAATCGAATATATTGTAATGAAATGTTAATGCCCTACGTTGATGGTCCAAATTGTTATGAATATGTGTTAATGCCCACGTTGTAATTGTTATGAAATGTTATGTTACGTTAATGTCCCACGTTGGTGAGCCAAATTTTGATGTATTTTTTTTTAATAAGTACACCAAATGTTCCACGTTGTACGCCAATTTGTAATGTTGTTTAATATTTTTATTTTAGGCAGGTTCACTGTTATACATGCGTGTATAACGTGTTGCCTACGTTATTAATATATTTTTTATTTCTCTTCGTGGAGTGTTGATATTTTGATTTATTATTATTTTAAATGTGCTTTGTTTTTTTTTAGAATATAAATTGAAATGAAAATAAATTTGTAGATTTTGTTCCATGCTCAGCTAAACTCAATCAAAACAAAATTCTCCATCAAAGGACGTGCGGTTTAATTCCTCACAGATGTATGTTTAACAAATCAAACTCCTAAAGCTTTATGTTGAATTGATAAGATTTTATTAAACAATAACGAAAAGAAAACAAAATTTTTATAAAACTACAAATCTAAGTAGGTACAATATCTTTAAATGTTAGTGTGACAACGCTGTTCACTGATCATGACGTTGACTGATGACAAGCTTCCTTGTTTAGTTTTTATAAAATGGCTTACAGTTCACGCCACGATGTGCATTTTATGAAATTATTCACAATTAAAAAAATTAATGGTATAAATTATTATTATAAGATATTATGTCACGACTGAGATGTCGTCAACGAAGTTTGGAAAAATACTTGACGTTTATCAAGAAATGTAAGTATTGCTATTAAGTTCTATCATTAGCCAAACAAATCAAGTGTAGTTATTAATATTAGTTAGTCACTAACCTTTGGGTTGCATTGAACCATCAGTGTAATTCTATTTTCACTTTATTAAACATTAAGAGTTTAATTTTAATTTCTTTCAGCAAACATCAGTATGGAAATGTGTTTATTTTCTTCAATATCTTGTATTACTCTTCTCTTAGTGATTCAAAATGTTAATTTTGATTTATAACATTTTAGTAAACATCAAGCTGACACTTCTTTTCTGTTTTTCTTGACTGTCAAAGTTAGGTTATGTTCCTACTTGATTATAAAATTAATCTTTTTTTCTAGGTTAATAAAATTTGAAACAATTGAATGTCAGAGAGAAGTCAAATACATCCTCCCTGAACGACGACTTTTATGACACTAAACTGATAAATTTGGGTTCTCTAACCTTACAAAATTTTCCCAAATTGCTTATTTAGAAGATTTCAATATTTGTCACTTGAATGTTGTAAAAAGCACTATATTCTGTTAAACACGTTGTAGAGGGTTTAAAGAGTTATGACTTTTTTGATAAATATGAACAAATTATAGACCTAGAAAAAATTCCACCGCAAAAAATTTTTAAACTGGGTTAAGTACCGTTCATAAACAACCAAAAATTTTGGCCAAGAAGGGGAAACATCAAGTAGGTGCTGTTACAAGTAGCGAAAGAGGTACACATACAACATGTGTCTGCTGTATGAATGCAGTCGGGGAATTTATACCTCCTATGGTTATCTACAAACGTCAACGGTTAAATGACCTATTGAAACGGGATGGACCTCCAAATACCCTTTACACTTGTTCAGACAGTGGATGGATCACAAGTGATTTATTTTTAGAATGGATGAAACACTTTATCCGCTGCTTACTGCTTGACAAAAGTGAAAAGAAGCAAGTTCTTCTCCTTCTTGATGGCCATTCTACTCACACCAAAAACAATGATGCAATAAGGCTTGGTAGAGATTATGGAATCATAATGCCGTCTTTACTGGCTCATACCTCACACAGGCTTCAGCCACTCGATAAATATTTCTTTAAATTGCTGAAGCACCATTTTAATGAAGCATCTGTAACTTGGATGCACACTCATCCTGGAAGTGTAATTAAACAGACTGAAATTAGTTAATTATTAGGAATTGCCTAACAAGAGCTGTCTGTATGGCCACTGCATTACATGGATTTGAATCATGTGGTTTGTGGCCTTCAGATCGCCATAAAATTAAAGATGAAGACTACGTAGTGTTGGCAACAACGGAAGAAAGAGACATTGGTGAAAATAACCAACATAAAGCAGAAGCAGTAAATGATACTCCAAATCAGGAAAATATACTAGAAATTGTCAATTCTCAACCATCGACTAGTGGTCATATTTTGCAAACATCACTAAGTGAAAACACCGCAATTCAGCCATCGACTTCTAACCAATTAGCTAGTCAACCTGGCACACCAATTACCACAAAAAATATTTCATTGATTAGAAATCATCTTCAGGAGTTATCTCCAATTCCAAAAATTCCAATGGTACAGAAGAAACTATCAAAAGGTACCTCAGCTTTCCAAGTTTTAACTTCAAGTCCTTATAAAAATGAATTGGAACAAAAAATAGAGGAAAATGAAAAGAAAAAAGTAAAAATCAATTTAAATCTACAAAAATCAGGAAAAAGATATAAAAAGCAGAACTTAAAACTGGCACTAAGAAGCAAAAAAGTGACAATGTGCATGGTATTGCATAATGTGTGAAGAAGACAGGCAGGAAAATATGATTCAGTGCAAAAACTGTAAAGTACGATTTGAGTGAAGGTGTTGATAAGAGGACAGTTAACAGTATAAATATGACAATTGCATCTAAATTCGCTAGGTACGATTTAGGAATATGGAGGTACGAGTTAGAAATATTGATCTTAATTCGTACCTTTTACGATTTTTTTTTAATTTCCAGTTTTAAGTTATTTGTGTTATTTTTTTCTAATTTTAAATAATAAAACTGTTAAAGCAATAGATAATGGTTTAATTGGTCGGTATAAAATTTTTTGGTCGTGACCAAATTATCAATAATAAAAAAAATTCTTTGCCAGGTACGATTTAAGCACATTTACACTACATGACAAAACAAATAAAGGGAAAATGACCCTTATGGCTACTACACAGGCGATAGGAAACACATGGGGACTAAATCCACGGATCGTACACTGGCTGTACACAACTGTAGTGAGACCAATGGTCATCTATGGAGCCTCAATTTGGTGGCCAAAAACAGATCAAAGGAAAGCCAAACTGGAGCTATCAAAACTTCAGAGGCTTGCCTATCTGTGCAGAATGGGTGCGATGATAAGCAGACCGACTGCGGCAATGGAAGCCATACTCAATCTTCTGCCTTTTTCTGTGCATGTTAATGCAATGGGAATTGGCACGAAGGAACCAACACCCACAGTCATTCCAGAATCACAGATGTTATCACAAACTCGCGTCTTGAAATGAGAAGTGATAACATGTTGGCAACAATTAACGACAACCAACCATACCATATCTAGCTAAACTAAATCTAGCAGTCAGGACAGAACGTTGGTGTAGAACTTATATAGGAACAGGAGCTCGAGTCTACAGTGCTAGATGCCCACGCATCGTTGGGGCAGTTTTGATCCGTATTCCAGGCGGAAATCTACGCTATCGACTCTTGTTTGGAAATGAACATCCAAAGGGGTTATAGAGGCATCCTCATATATTGACGCTATTAGTCACCGGTCACTGTACAAGGGTTGCGAAACGTTTTCCTAAGGTCCTCCACGCAACTTAAATTGCTACTAATGTTTTCATAAGTACTATGTGATACGTATACATATACAAAAAGCATTAGCATATTAAATAATTTCAATGTCTTTATCAGTAATGTCCTGGCGTGTATATGTTGAAAAGTAATGAGCTCAGGATGTATACCGATATTAACTAATCTTTCACCATGCAATACATTGTTGTGTCTACTATGTTAGCGCATACTAGAGAAGTAATATCAATTCTTCTCATATTCGTTGATAATATATTCAAGTCAACCGAATCATGTGATTACTCATGATCACCAGCATTTGTTAAAGTAAAGATTCGCGTTTAGAATAACCCTGTATAACTGACATCGAAATAAAGAAAAAGAAAATGCATAACCAAGAGTCGAACACATGAAAACTCGCATATGGATAACGATTCGTTGCTTTTTACGGTTTAACAGACTACGACCTACGGGATTTGATTATCATCTGGAAGGATACAACATGCACAATGCGACCATTATAAATAGCGACGTTTTCGTATCGCCAAATAAGTACCTTCACTGGGCTTAAGTTGTGCAATAAATCGATCTTCTCGAAAGACAGTTATTGAAATGGATTATTATACTACTTGAATGCTGAATTGGATGATGAGATTTATTTGTTTATCATTTCTATCTACAGACACTTTAATGACTTTTGGTCCGCAAAGGATACAACTTCAATCGATCTGTTAGTGACTGTTAGAATTGCTACCTTTCTGGTCTTCAAGACAAGTTAACAGTACAAATACTATTTTGGAATACTTATCTACAGTTTTTCCAATTCTTTCGAGACTAGTGATTGGTGGAATACTTGAGCTATTATCGGAATCACACTGATGCCGACTTTATTCGATCAACAACATAAGTCAATCTTAATGATGTATATAAAACTTAGAACATAGCATTGATTTAAGCTTCATCGATAACTGAAAAAGGTTGAATATATCAACAATAATAACTGCAATGTTTGAAAATTTCAAAGAAGCTTTCTGCATTGCAATACCAGGGATTACACACGGCTATGTGAGAATTCATTTTTATAAGAACAAATATTTTTTCATTAAAATTAAATAGGTACCCGATTCCAACGAGAAATATACAGGGTGGCCGGATGCAAATGAAACAGAGCCATTATCAGGAACTGCGTCAACGTTTAAATAAAAACGCAGAGATCCATCGAATTTTGATCAAAGGAGGACACTTTTTTTTCGGTATTTATGACTTCGCTACTTTCACCTCCTAGCGGGGGTGAGCATCACCTCAAAATATGTAAATGGGGTCGAGTGAGGTATATTTTAAAGCCCTTTCAATTCTTTTCACAACAGTCTCTAAATTTTAAAATTCGAATAATACTATTTAATAATTTACATTTTAAAGTTTAAATTATGTTTAGTTGTTTACTTTACTTCTTAGTTAAATTAAATGTTCGAATTAATGACCACCCGCGTCCATACAATAAAAAAGTTTTTGTTGGAAACGTTCTCGCACATTCCGAAGAATTTCCGGAGTGATTCGATGGCACTCCTCGACAATTCTTTGACGCTAATCTTCTAAAGAGGATGGTTGTGTCTTGTAGATTTTACTTTTGAGGTATCCCCACAAAAAAAATCAAGTGACGACAAATCTGGTTTCCGTGGAGGCCGTTCAATACCACCTCTACTCCCAATCCCGTGCCGTGGAAAATGTTGGTCTAAATACTGACGAACAATCAAAGCATAATGCGAAGAAGCAATATCCTGTTGAAACATTGAATGATATTCTCTATACTGTTGGTCATTTTCAATAATATCGGTCAAGGTAGGGTCAATAGCATTTTCCACTAATTGCAAATAAATTTCGCCAGCCAAATTACAGGTTATAAATTTGGACCTACCAGCCGGTCACCGAAAATGCCAGCCCATACCCTGTGTAGGGGAAGAGTGATATAAATGGGACACTTTTTTTAAACCCTTACCAAATGTAACGGCTACTCAGTTTAGAGAGCACCTCAGGTGTAGATTCTGAGACCAAACTAGTAAAAATTCAGAGAGTAGTCTTACCGGTTCTCGGGTAATCCTACTTGAAATTTATTTTAATTAAGGTTCTGAAGTGAGTTAATTATTGAATTAATCAAGTTACTGAAATTAATAAAAGGAAAAAAAATTATAAAAGTTAAGAAAGGTAAGTGGGCGCCACCCTGAATAATACTAGCTTATTTGTTACTCACATCAGCATTATAGCGACAAATCCTGGAATATTGGAAGGGAAAATAAACTTTATGAACAACGTTATTAAATTTACAAGTTGTATATTGACATTGGAAACAATTTAAAACAAAAAAAAATTAAATGACTAGTTCATAGAGGTTGTTCTTGGTTGAAGAAGCGATCGTTAAAATATCTAGGTGTTACTTCCCATGGTTCCAGTCCTGGTGGTATTCCAGATATAGGTATAGTGATATCTTGGTTTCAGATGGAGTCAGTTCTGGTTACAGATGGAGTCAGTCTTGGTTTCAGATGGAGTCAGTCCTGGTTTCAGATCCAGGCTTGTCCCAGGTAAAATTTCGGACCCAGGTAAAGTTCCCAGGTCAAGTTTCTGTCACAGGTAAAGTGCATTCACATAAATGCACTTTTTCAAGATACGATATGTTTGCTTCAATAGCACATGTTCACAGGAAAGTAGAATGAACCCTCTTCGCCATTCTTTAAATACAGGAAATCATATGAAAGATAACAGACTTACGTCTCATGTTCATGTCAAGCTCAGACGCCTTGACCAGGAAAGGAATTTACATTTCAATAGTGAATTCTTAATTCATATTTAATTAATAAGTGGTAGAAGAAGAGATACGAACGAGGTCGAAGTGGGAATATCAAAATAGCAGTGGATATTTTCACGACAGACGGAACTCGATCGGCCCGGATAGAAACGTTGATTTCGGCTCTCGTCGACAGTAAATATGTTCAGCCTTGAAACATTTCTCGGTGTTGGGTATGAGAAAGGACTGGCTATTCGCCGCCCATACGATAATTTATTATTAATTAACTGAAGGAAAGTAAAGTGAACGAAATTAACGTAACACAAAACCTATTTTTTTTACTTTTGAGGGATTTTTTCACAGGATTATTTGTTATAGATCAATGAAAAAGGGAAAAGATAAGAAAACCCAAAAGTTTTAATCATTTATAACAAAAAATTATTTAAAAAAAAGTAATTTGTCCCATGCAATACTTTAGAGACTTGAATGGGACACGTCCAAAAAAATCAAATTATTCTAAGTATTTTCACACACTAAAGATATAAAAGTCCAATTTTAAGTAGTAATTCGGACTTTAAATAACTGTTTTGTTAAAGGATTCGTCCAAACTGTCTCTCATAATCCTCAAAAGAAATTGAAAAATATATTATTTCTTGCGATCTTTTGGTTCCACAATTGCGGTTTGGTGGTTTGAGCTTTTTCTTTATACGGTTTCTTTCAACGTCACTTATATCTTTCTTTAGTGGGTAATAGAACCTATTTGAATTACCCAACCTTCTTAAAAATTTAATTTGCAGTTCTTGGTTTTCTAATTTTGATTGAATGCGTCCTATATAGCATAGTTTATTTTTCTTTGTGGAGCAGTCAACAAGAACGAAGTCATTCTCTTCTAAAACTGGTGTTCCTTCAATACTGAAATCTGAGGTGCAAGCTTCATCAATGGCATCATCAATGTCATCATCAATTTCCTCTGTTGTTTGCGTTTTTTCATTCTAGAACTTTTGGAATAGGTCATATAGCTTCGGTTGTAACCGCTATTTGATTGTTACTACTTGTACATTGCTTCAGGTTATGCAGAATCGGATGATGTTTGTAAATGTTTCGTTGGGTCGGTGTGATCTGTGACAGAAGAGCATAAGAAATCGGAAGTATCAAAAATATTACGATCTAGGGGATAAATTCCCGTTGCGGAAAATCCCTTGATAATATTTTTTGGAGTACAGGCATTCGTGTAAGCTTTATTTGAAAGAGATGCCATGTGATATATATCAAGTGTTTTACCAGGATTTGACATCCACTCATTTTGGGCACTCTTAAAATATGTTTTGAAGGGTCCATAAAGGGCCACATCTAGTGGCTGCAGTCGGTGACTGGTGTGTGGTGGGAATGTTAGTAAGACCACATTATTAGCTTTGGCGTAGCTAATATGGGACTCATGGTTATCGAGTAGCAGTAAAACAGGAGACTCTGGTGATGGTTTTCAATGTTTTACAAAATGTTTGAATGCTTCTAAAACATTCCTTGAAATGGACTCTAGGTAAAACGAAAACAGGAGGTGTTGTATTTCCGATTGCACTTATAAAAGTCAACATGGTTACCAACGAGTCTCGTTCAGCCGATGTTGCTTAACCGACCTGTTTGAGTCCTTTTTGTGAAAGAACCTTAGGGGGATCTGTAACAGTGGTAATGATGACCGTTGTATATATTGTCAGCTGTGAAGTGAAATTTGTTCATCACGCTTTCTAAGTTATCAAAAAATTTGTTAACCGTTGTTTCATTAAAGGCAGTTGCCCGGGATAAGCTAGTTTTTTCAGGTTTTCTTAATTATAGGGAATTTTTGTGATGCTTCTTAAAGCCTTTAAGCCAGTCGATGCTTGCTTTTGAATCCGTATCCCACTTTTCTGGATATGTGACCTTTTGCGTATTGATAAGCCAAATGCCTTAACGCTGAATGCCCCAATCCATAACTCATTTTCGAAGCCGTTATAATATATTCGACTAGGCAAGTTTCTTGTTGAGTTGTACAAACACGTCTATTTCCAATATTTGCTGTATGGTTGAAATTGTTTGGGTCAGTAAGGTGAAGCGCAATTAACTGCTCTATGTAGAGCTGATTTGGAGATGTTATGTATTTGGCTTGCTTTACGAATTGAAATTTTTTTCTTGAATAATACTTTTAACTGCTCTTTTCATATTCTGGGGATTCGAAGAAGTTTTTCCCCTTTGCAAAGAAAATATACCTAACTAATAGAAAGAAAATACCGAACAGCAAAGGGTCCACCTTATATAGAAAAACATTTAATTTTAAGTTGCCTCGTGGATCATGCAGACCATATCATTGTAAATAATAAAATTTTGTCTAAGAAACATTGTATTTGGGATAAAATTTCCAAGACTTTACACGCAAAAATATCGTCTAGATCCCTATATTCTATAGCTTGTAGGGAAAAAGAGAAGATTTTTACTCCATTTAAACCCCTCAACGAGTCAGTTGATTACAGAGAGATAGATTGTGATACTTTCAGGCAATAGTGATAATTGTGAATTGGAGTTATCTTCTGACAATTGTGAGCTTTTGTGTTTTGAAATTGAACAGGACGAATTTGAGAACTTACTAGAAATTCGAACAACAGGGTAAAGATGAAGTGCATCGGCAGATGTAAACTCGTAAAAGCCTAGCGCATTCTTGTATTTTTTTTAAATAACGACAAGCGACAAATTTTTAATTATGGTAATAAATTAGCGACAAATTATGGCATAATCAAAAATTCAAATCTCCGAAATGGTTCTGCTAGGTTAATAAGGGTGTAATACCCTATTACAGACCTAGGCCAGTAAAGTAAGAATTGTCAAACATGTGATCTGAGGCTTTATTATTTACTGGCCGAGGTGTGTATACTATTTTTCTGTTCGATGGAGCCGGAAGGCGGCAACTTCGTTTAGCGCGGCGGCCCGAGAGTTGATGCTTTCCGTCAGGAGGACAGAAAATGTAATTTTGTTTCATTTCAAATTGGTTACATATTATAGTAATTTAAAATTATTGCGAGTTTTGTAGTTGTACTTGCTGTTTTAAAAATATGATATTTTTTAATGCCTAGTCTAATTTCAGGATATATTTTGTATACTTCCATAGTACTTCCACTAATTGAAAATATAATATGTATGAAATATTCATTTGGTCCAAGGAATTTTACCAACCCATTTGTAATCTTAAGCAGAACTAATAATTTATCAGAATGACCAAGATAGTGTTGCATCTAACTGAAGCCTAGACAAACGTTTAATCTTTGACGTTAAAGGGATTCTACCCTCAACAGCAACTTTTAGTCATTGCATATACAATATCCATAAACAATGCTTTTGAGCTACAGAAATAGCGTATACACGCCGACAACCCTGACAATGGTGTATCTAAGTGAGGAAAAATTGAGAACTATTACGGAATAATCAAAGAAGATAATTTCATTTAATATGATTATACAATATTCTAATGATTGAAATGTAGAAATTGTCTCCACTATATTTTAACGTGACACGACTTGTTTGTATATTTTGCATCCCCGCTAAAAAAGTGTCATAACACAAAGATACCTTATTTATCTGTTTCAGGCAATTGGTTGTATGTCGAGAAATGCATTTCTGAAATATTAGGGTATGCCCATAATTTAATTTATTATACTTGAAACGAAAACTATTTTAAGAATAACAGGGTGGAAAAAAAATTGTCTTACACTTGTCTGTTTATTTTTCTCGTGCCATTACACTGTTAGTGGGGAGAGAAGGGACGTCAAATAAGAATTCTACAGCGTTTGACTAACTACCTCTATATTATTAAACAATGACCACACTAAATACATGATATTGCTGCAAAACAAGGTATCCGTTCAATTGTAATACGAGTTCTAACTCGTCAAATTGAGGTACGTCGTCGAAGTCAGCCACAAAATTTATTTAAACAATAATTCTCACAAACCGACCTAACTCGAGTTAGGTCAGTTTGTGTGATTTATACAACTCACTATAATGAGATTCTTTACCGATGAAATGGTAGTTACGAGTAAAGTGTAAGAGATTGAGTTCCGACACTTTGCGAGATGAAAATACTTTATATAGGGTAAAAGTTTTTGGACTTATCTCAAAATCTTGATTTTTTGAGATACGTCACTTTGTGAAATTAACGACGACGTGTTTGGGATTCTTAATTCACGTTCAAAAAAAATAAAAAGTCTAATTTGGTTGAATAAAATAATCTAATACAGGTTCTTAATGGTTTTCAAAGAAATTTTTCATGAATACACCAATCAAACAAATTGACAATATCTGTAAATAATTCCGATTAATCTCCCCAAAATATTGTTATTAATGGTATACACGTTCTTTGAGGAATATAACGGTTTTCCTTGAACCCTATTGTCTACGCTTTTAATATATCACAATGTACTAATACAATCCTATTGTTTGCCACAAAGGCCCTAAATGGATTGTATACGGCAAGTAGATATGTCTGTATTACATAACTTATCCGTGTAATTTACATGTATATCTGATAGTAAAAGAAAATCCTTTATGTTACGCAAATGCTTTGACGAATACTGATATTATGTTAAGAAATGTGAGTAGACGGGTCAATATACAAGGAGATATAGCAAAAATTCCAACAAAAGAAGGCCTGTAAATATTTATTTGTAATTATGCATGTATGGGGTGACTGAGACCTGAAAGATCTATTGTGTCCTCTTCATGTTACTTAGTACCTGAAGGAAGTTACAGAGACTAGTAGTTCCTTTATACCTATTCCCGTTGGAATTTTAGGATATCTGCAGGCTTTAGTCCCTCTTCTATTCCTGATGCCTTTTGGCCCGATATAATAATATAATGATATTTAACATAAGAATTAAATTCCCTTGATCTTATTTCAACAAAACGTTCGAACATTTCATTATTATATAAATATAAATTAAGTAGGTTACTGAATAGAAAGTCAAGTTCAAAGCGTGAAGTGAGACAAAACAATTATATGTTTTACTCGAACTTGACTGGATATATAAATATACATTCAATATTCATTATGAGGAGAAGTCGATGCAGAATACTTGAAGAAGACCATTCTATATAGATGAATAGTCAGCTATTAATAATCATTAACCATTACGTATAAGTATGCTATACGGCTAGGTACTTATGCATAGCATTAGTTTAGTAAGTAGTATAATGTATTATAGTAAATAAATCAAACGTATCCCAGTACTAGAAGTAGTTGTTTCATTCCCTTACGATGATTCTCCAAGTGACCCGCAACACCATCTATTCAGAGGCCCTTCCACACCTTTAGTCTACCAACGAATCCACCGGCTTTCATCCATTACAAGTTGTTTCTAAGGTGTTATACCCTAGGATTCTGAATTGATCTTCTGTTCTGGTCTTCAAAACAGTGTTTCTGCCCCTCTCTTCACTAGTTCATCTTATATTCCATTTATTTTTATTCTGGTGTGTCCTGGAAACCTCAGTAAGGTGAGGAAAGGGTAAAATGGGCTATGAACACCTTTTCACCTTTCAAGGCACCGAGAACCGATGGGATTTTCCCAGCATTGCTCCAGCAAGGACAAGACGAGATTCCACCACATTTGGTTGGGCTTAGTCGAAGCAGCTTAGAACTGCGTTATATACCAGAAGCATGGAGAACGGCAATAGTATCCTTCATTCCAAAAGCTGGAAAAAGGGACACAACAAACCCCAAATCCTTCAGACCCGCATCTGTATGCTTACGGGGCAAGCAGATCTACGTACTGGTACAACTGAAGGAGGATATCCTAGGTGCTCTAGACAACCAAGAAACCGTAGTATGTGCTTTTAGGATATAGGAGCTTTTGACAATACTCCACAAAAGGATGTTAAAAGAGCATTAAATAGAAGAGGTGTAGATAGTAGAACATCCAAATGGATGTCGGAACTGCTCACTAGAGTAGCAGAGACGAGGACGTTCAAAGACATTGTCTCCATTTGCTCAACGAGAGGATGTCCACAGGGTATCATCTCCATTAATGTGGAGCCTGGCGGTTGACGAAGTTCTGTGTGGTTTGACTGACCACGGAATATCCTGCCAAGGATATGCCGATGATATTATCACAACGACCAGGGAAAAATTCGGAAACACCCTTTGTGACATCGTAAAAAAGGGTCTGAACTATACAAATAGCTGGTGTATACAAGTGGGAGCATCAACCCTACCAAAATCATCTTAATAGCCTTCACCAAGAAAAGAAAACTCAACCTCAAAACCATTAAACATCAAGTTAAATGGAGATAAGAAGTCAAGTATCTAGGTTTGACTCTAGACAGTAAACTCCTGTTGAACAAACACGAAAAGGAGATTATATACAAAGCGAAAATGGCTCTAATGGTGTGCAGGAATCTGGAAGGGAGAAATTGGGGTTGTAGCTCAAAAATCCTGAGCTGGATGTACACTGCCATAGTGAGACCAATTATCACTTATGGAGCCATTGCGTGGAGTAGTAGAACTAGCCTATTGACGACGAGAGAAAACCTCCTCAAAATTCAAAGACTAGCCTGTATGTGCATTACAGGAGCAATGAGAATATGTCCAACGGCAGCCATGGAAGTGATTTATCAACCTCACACCACTACATATGGTGGTGGGAAGTGTTGCCGAAAGAACAAGATACAGACTAAGTAAAAAAAAACACCTCCTTACTTCTTAGAAATCAGAAAACCTGGGACATGCCACAAGATGCTATGATGAAAAAGTATAACGTTTCAAAGAAATTCGATACGAAATTAAGCAACAAGAAGGAATGAGATCCAAATACCATTATCAGACTTGGAAAGAATGCCATTCAATGATACACAGACTGCTCAACAGCAATAGAAAACATTGAAAGACAAATTCAGTAACTGACACATTTGCTCTGCTCCTGGAAAGTTGAAATTTAAATGGGGATATCTTCAACTATGGTACACTATCCGCGTACTTAATTTTGTTGTTTGCACATTTTTGACGTAGAGCTCATGAGAAAATCTATATACTCTAATATCTTAAATAAATTTAATATCATCAGATACATGTATCTATCCGTAGCTCCACTTTTGCTTAATACAATCACAACTGGTATCATTTTACTCTTGAAACGAATTTTCGTTCCTTTTTCTTTTATTATTTTGTATAGAATTTTTTATATTCCAAAGCATAGAAATGACTTTTTATTCTCAACCGAAATGAGAAAAAAATGCTTTTCCTTTTCCTTCTTTTTGGGATAAATGTAAAGGAATGCCATTCTGCCATTTAGAGTTACCATTCCAAAAGTTTAAATAATATATTTTTTCCTATTAAGAGTTTTTTATTGTTTGGTCGTGAAATAAAAATAGTTATTTGTTTTACTAGGCAGCAAAGTAGTAGATTGACTGCCGGGGCTAAGGAATTTAGCTAAGGCAGTCAGTGGCAAAAACATGGAATTAAATTTGTTGCCGAAGAAGTCTCGGATGAAATATGAAGGAAATGTAACATGTTTTATTCCCATTGAGAATAATCATTTTGCTGCTTAGGCTGGAACAGTAATACTTTACTGATTGATATGTGTCTGCAAAATTAAGCTATCAATCGGAGAAAAAATATATTATGTGTGATGTTAACAAAAGTAACAGACTATTCAGGATAGTTAAGTTGTTTCAATAAAGTTTTGTCATTACCTCTGAAAGCTAATCCTTTCTTACCATATTTTTGATGTAAAACATCTATTGGCGCGCCTTGGCAGTAAAATCGGCTGCAAACGGCATGACGAACTGATACAATCATGTCTGTATTGTCAGCCAACAGATGTTTAAAATTCCCAAAAACAGGAAAACTTTTTCCCGTACGCCCGCACGGAAAAAGGTCACTTTCAGTACTCCTCATAGGCATGTTAAGATAGCGTTTTCGGTGAGGTATAATGAAAATGACCTTTTCCCGTGCGCTAAGATGCGTTATTGTTCAGTTCCCTTGGCAACACTAAACAACAATTGTATTATGACAGCAGATGTCAGTGTTTTGAAAGGAGATGTCAGTGTCTTGAATTATAGTATAGTATAGTAAATATTTACTAGTTTTTGGTTTCAGAAAGGTATAATGAAAAGTATCGTTCATTACTCATCCATAAATGTTTTTCCCGTGCTTGCCTCACACGGGAACCCGTCGCGCGCACACGGGAAAAGCCTATTTTCTCGACTAGTAATGAAATATACTATTTTTACGTTTTAACATTTCGTACGGCTGATTTTTTGTGTACAGGTAGTATAAACGATATACAATAAATACGAGTACATGTCTTCCAGTTACGGAAATGTTAAAGTTGTGACAATAGCGACATTTTCACCTTCAATCGCAAACCAAAATTCGAAAAATTTTACAACAAGCCCATAGGCATGAAATAATAAAGTATTGTTACAGTTTCCTGTAAAATTGTCGTTCGTATTTAGTAAAGCGTGTTACCAATAAATATCGAAGAATAAATAAATATATTATTATTACGCTTTGCAACAATGTTTTGAAAAATATTTTTCAAAAACAGTAACTAAGAGTTCGAATTTTGGTTAGAATAATATATTTATTCTACGGTATCTATTGGTAACACGCTTTACTAAATACGACAATTTTACAGGAAACTAATAATACTTTTTTTTTAAACCTATATATCGTAGTGTGTGCGTGGTTGAGATTTTCTTAAATTTACAATCGGTGATTGTATTATTGTGTCAACAACAATTGAAGCCTGTTTGTGTCACCTACTAAACTAAGTCACTTCCAGCTCGACCACTGGAAATTTATAAACTTCCTACTCTTTTGTTCAGATGACGCATAGTGTAAACCGCAAGTAAAAAGTAATCTGGCATCTGAGGAAGTTTTAAAACTTTGGTGGATATACGTCAATGGGATTTTGTACTGCTTTCTGGACTGTCCTTCAAGAAGTAGATCGTGTTTTAATATTTTCAAAAAGTGCACGAACAATCATTAAATATAGTTGACATGCAATCCCTAAATTTAATAATACTTTCATAATATGGAAATACTTACAATTATTATTTTTTTATTGTGTATTTTTTTGCTTGTTTGTTGAAATTACCTGAAACAAAAAAATATAATCAAAATTTTTATTAGTTTTTGTATTTAAATAACAACGAAAGTTTTTCTACTCGGTGAAGAAGTTTCCTCAATACGTTCAGTTTATTTGGGGAACTCTCAAATAGTCCGGGAAAGTTAGGACACAATCATAAAATTTTTCCGAGATGGAATATTGTGTCCCTAATCGAAAACATATCAACCCCTTGATCATTTTCCTAAATTCTCGAATAAATTCCGCTGGTAAGAAATGGTAAGAAATCTTATGCCCTATATCGAATGAGTTGGCGGTCCGCAGCCGGACCGCCAACCCATTTTGTGCGGACCGCGAGAGCACGACACCACCACTGTAAAATTCACCAAACTGTGCTTTGCTGCCAACTCAATCATAATTTTGAACGTATTATGCAAGAAGTGATGAAAATAGTAATATTTCTTTGTGCAAAATCATCACTGCAACATCGTCAATTGAAATCAATTCTTGAAGAAGTTGATGCGCAATATGACGATCATACTGTTGCTTAATAATGTGTGATGGTTAAGCAAAGGCTGCGTTTTAAAAAGATTCTTGAGAAGACATATCTTTTCAACAATGATCAGACTTCAGCAAACGTCTACTTCAGTTTTCTAAACGAAAAAGAAAATGTAGCTGCCATTGCTTTCTTGACGGGTAATTTTAAACATATCATCGACCTGAATCTTGAACTTCAAGGCAAGGGAAAGCTTGTATAGGAGCTCATGTCAGAAGTAAAAAGTTTTTCGCGAAAACTCGATCTCTTTATTAATGACCTTGGTCTTGGTAATGGATGCTAACACATCTCCAATTTAAATAAAATGATCAGCAGTGACGACGAGATTGATGTCGGCCAATACAAGACGTTCATTACGGAATTTAAAAACAGGTTCGTAGATTTTAAGAAAATTGAGTATGTCGTAGAAATCATTAGCAGCATTTGATGATCAATTTCCAAGAAAACACAGTTTTAAAACACAATAATGCGGAAGTTTCCAGTGAAGAGTTCTGGATAAAATTTGTGTGTGGTAATAAATATCCGAAACTACAAAAATTAGCTTTGAAACTTCTTACTTTGTTTGGGCCAACCTATATTATTTGTGAAGCAGCATTTTCGAAGATGAACTTCATTAAGAATAAATTTCGATCTCGACTTACTGATGAACATCTTCAGTTTTTCATGTCAACAATTTTATTCCAAACTTCAGACAGAAAGTTCGCAACAAAAAATGTCATGTTTTCCATTGATATGTGAAAAAAGACATTCGTTATTTTCGTAATTACATTTGTTTAATAAATATTTCAATCTATAAAATGTTGAGCGGACCGCGATGGTCATTTCATTTCTTAAAACGGAACCCGAGCGAAACTAATTGGTGACCCCTGCCCTATATGATAAGCGTAGATTTTAAAAAGATTTTTTCAATCCTTAATTTCTCAAAAATGGTGAAACGTTATCGTTGCCGATAACATTTCACGAACAAAAATATTTTATCTCACAAGTAATTTTTGGTGGAATATACGACCAGTATATCCGGAAATATTTTAAAAATAAAAATTGTTAAGAATTTCGTAAAATGTATCTTTTGGTGGAATAGACCATATGTTTATTCGGACCAAAATTCCGTAATTAGAGTTTCGGTGAAGTTAAACCGCGAAATTCGAATAATTGGGCTTTAGATATATATGAACGGAGAGACATCCGGCGGGTTGTTGATCACTGCCATTCAAGCAACAAGGTATTAAATAAATTTGAGCAATAGATAGTACCAGAATACCCCCCTGCCAACGTAAACCTCCTGCCCAAAAGAAAGAGTCAAGAGGTGACAATTCTGGAGAGTTGTTTGCTATCCAGTGGTTATCGAAACGGTTTTGTAGGTGGTCGCTAACGATTCTCGCATTGTGTGGAGGAGCTCCGTCTTGTTGCTTGTTTCTTGATTACTTATGAACCCATTTTATTTTTGAAAAATTTGTTGAATAGACGATGGAAGACCACATCCAAAATTATAAAAAAATGTACAGGGTGCTATTAAAAAATTTAAAATTATGGGCTGTAACCAAGGGATGAATATTTAGGGGATGATTTTTTCTACGCCATATTAAAGTGTATTAGAAATGGAATACATCAGTTTTTGTCCCATTCAAAAATCTCTATTCGTTTAAGAGATATAGCCGGGATAAATTAGTCTGGGACACCCTGTATATATTTTTTTTATCGAATACCTTTTATTTAACACACAGATCTGATAACAATTTTATGTAGTGTATCTTCAAAAGCAAACAACAGTTAAACGTTAGCTGATATTTAAATTTTGAATTTTTTCTAATTTTGTTTTGAGAAATAAAATTAGTGGCGCCCTTTGTTTCAACTTGTAGTGTTTTTTTTTCTTAATTCCTCAGGTAACAAAGCCCTGAGAACTGACTTTGTTATCCCCAAAATTTAAATCCAGTTTGGCAAGAACCTACGCTATTCAAATTTTCAATTTTATTTTTTTTAACGCACAACGCCGAGGGAACGTTTTTGTTTTAATGGTTAAACAATTTGAAATTTTGGTGATTTAAGCGGCAGCTATAATGAAAATGTCAAAATCAAAGTGATAATATAAAGAAATATAGAGAAAAATTTGTTAAATTTTCACTTATATTTTTTTCTATCGCTGTTCATTTTATGAACATTAATAATTTTGAGATGCAGTTTGTTGCATTCGACAGAATAAGAGCTGTAGTTTAATAAACCATATGAGCAAAATTTTATTTATATATTTTTTTAACGCTTGCCTAATCCAAAAAAAGGTTTTATACGTTTTTTCAAGATTTATTATTGAAAAATTTCAACTTCCGTTTCGAATTCTAAAAGGATAGGTATTAAAGAATAGGCATTAGAAGCTGAGAAAACGAAGTTTTGTCAGGAAGGTAGTCCTGAAAAGCGTAGTGATTGCAGCGATTGATTGTTTAAATGGCGCACCCTGTATAATACGGCATTTTAAAAATCCTCTCGACTTCTAGATTTTGTTACGAGGTATAGTTGTGAGTAAAATTAATTTACATCGTTTCAGGTTAAAATATCAGTGTATGGCAGGATTAAAAAGCCCCCCAAAAAAGCCATAAATCATTTCGAGTCTTGACCCACCCACAACCGAACAATTGACTCTCATTGGCTCAATGTAGCTTCCGATTGGTTCATACAAAATTTAATTCAACTGCGAGTCCCCATGGACGCGCAGGGTAGGCTTTGTCCATTATTGTTATTTACGAGACATTGTGTTCTGAATAAGAATTATATACAGATATCAAAGAATAAATATAGTTATTCTACGCTTTACACACTACTAGTCACTGTTTTTGAAAAATATTTTTCAAAACTTAGTTTGTAAAACGTAGAATAACTATATTTATTCTTTGATATCTGTTGGTAACACGCTTTACTAAATACGACAATTTTACAGGAAACTGTAATAATTCATTAAGAATTATATATCTGTTAGCTGTTTCTGTTATTAGAATTATTTTATTGATTAAGACTATTTTGTTGGTAATTATCAGAATCATGGCTTTTTGGCGATCATTCGAAGAGGAAGATATTGTTATAGGTATGTATTTTATAAATATGGACGGGAAAAAAAGTATTCAACATATGCAACAAAATTAGGTTATAATTGTTGATATATTGTATTTTAGAGCCTGAAATAGTTCCATTTGCTAGTAATTATGTGAGCTGCAGTAAAGATAGTGAGTTGATTGATTGTTGTATGTACAAAAACAAGGACATTATATTGTTAAAAATTTTTACTTAAGGTTCTGAAAGTGAGGAGGAGGGATTTGAGACAATAGACAAAAAGAAAGTTGGTATGTTTTTGTCGCCATCTACGCAAAAAGTGATACAAAATATGTACAGGCAACTGAAACAAGAGATTAATGGGTCAAAACATGGAGTTGCTGAAAGAATACATAAATTGACGAAAGTTTCAAAAAGATCCATTATTACAACCATACGTAAAACAACTATTACTCATCGGAAAAAAAGAGTACAGAAATCGCTAGTGCGTGTGGATACCCCAATAATGGAAAATCTTAGAAAAAAAATATAATGAGTTTTACGCCAGTAATATCGTTCCTACATTTAAGATGATTAAAGAAAAATTAAAGGAAATTCCTGGTTTTCCTTACAAAGCAGATAAAACGGTTAAAAAGATCCTGCACTCTTGTGGGTTTCGGTTTAGAAAATTAAATAGCCGTCAAAAAATTATGGAATCCTCGAGAATAATAGAGCTTCGATATTCTTATTTAGAAACAATTACGCATTGTCGACGATTATAGAAACATATAATATATCTCGATGAAACGTGGTATGATACCCATGATGTTATCAAAAAAGGTTGGCATGATGGGACTCCAAAGTGTTCATTAAATGCCCCTTCGAATAGAGGAAAACGAGTTATTATTGTCCGCGCGGGTAATGAACAAGGTTTCGTTAACAACGGTTTATTATTATCTGCCAAAAATATTTCAAGCTGTTCAGCGGATCACCCTCAAGATATGAATACTGCGTTATTTGAGAAATGGTTCGAGGAACAGTTAATTCCAAACATCTCGGGAGGTTCTGTAATAGTTCTGGATAATGCTCCTTACCATTCCAGGCAAACTGAAGAAATTCCTAAAGCAAAGACTAGGAAACAAGTAATTGCAGATTTTTTGCGAAAAATGGGTGTCAGCATTCCAACACAGTGTCTAAAAAAAGATTTGCTAAAATTATTACGAGAGCTCAATTTAAAAACCAAATATGTAGTGGATGAATTTGCCAAGCAGCATGGTCATGAAGTGGTTCGTTTACCCCCTTACTATTGTGTGTTTAATCTCATAGAGTTCATTTGATCTAACATCAAACAGAGAATAAGAAAAAAAAGTTTTCGCCGACTCTATCTGAAAGTGTGATTAAACATATTAGAGATATTTATTCTGAGTTGAGCCCTGATGTGTGGTATAATTGCGTCAAGCATGTAGAAGAAACCTATAGACAACGTTTTCCTGTTCATTTATTTGTAATTGAGCTGGATGACACATCAAGTGAGGAAGAAGGCTCACCGGATGATTAACTAATTTTTCTACTATTATGGGTACCTATTATACTTTTTGTAATATTTTTTGACATTTGGTAATCATTTTTCGCAAATTCATATTATGAGTCTCTGTTTATAGATTTCTTTACTCGCCGACAAATTGTGAAACGAGGCAAATTAATTTTACCTACAACTATACCCCATGCCCAAATTCTATGGTTACGCAGATATCGTCACTTTAATTATTGCACTTATGCACGGAAATCAACAAATAAAAATCTTTTGACTGTATTAAATTTTATAGACTTTCATTTTTTCTGACTTCAGAATTCTTACCATTCTTACATTTTTGACTAGTGCCAACTGGTTTGAAGATGTTTGAGGGTTTTCCTCAACTTGGAGTAGCACATTTAGTTTTGTTTCTGTAGCAGTTTTCGGCCTGCCAGGTTTAGGACAGCTTCTAACATTTTCAGTCTCTCTATACCTTTGACCGTTTTGAAAACGGTTGATCTATTAATATAATAACGTGTTGAGGAGTCAATTCATTAAATATGCGAGTAATTCCGTCATGCGCTCTGTCCTTGTCGCCAAAGCCTCGTAAAATTAAGATTTGTATGCGTTATGTATCACTAAGATATGCCATTTTATAAAGTGATTGACATTAAATTTACTGTTTGGACCCTTACTTTGTGGAATCTACTCATATTACTTTTTTAAATGAAACTTAAGTGTTTCTAATTAATTCCACTATTTAATGTAAAAATTATTAAAAATCTAAGATATTGATAATTATTTCGATATTGACATATCATCGTCAGAATGACAGAAGTTACATTTTATGTGATACCTACTTGAAGTTTAATATTTTGGCTAGACCAAATAGTAAAATACCAAATATCTTGTGATTGACTTAATAGGTATTTATGAATAGAAAAAAGAAGAAGATATGAATACAAATATTAAAACTTAGGTATTATTAGCCCTATGGAATAATATCAGATATACTTAATTTGTTTGATGTATGTATTAATCAGAATTATTTCACTTTTGATAATGAGGTATATATTCAAAATGAAGGTTTATCAATGGCAAGCCCTATATCACCAATTTTAGCAAACATTTTTATGGACAGTTTAGAAAGAAAAATCTTTGAATGTAACATTTCAAAAAATATATTATTTTGGTATAGGTATGTAGATGACATATTAGCTTGTTTTGTAGGTAGTGAACGACAATTAGATTCTATTTTTCACAAAAATTAATTATTAAGCACTGTTTTTATATGCAAAACGGAGTCTAAAGTATCTTTCTAAAGTATCTTATCGCGGAAATCTGGTATAAGTTTTCCTTATTCCTTCCAATGTTGGCTGAAGAGGCTCCAGAAAGCTTATAGCGGCCTCCTATCCTCGAGAGGGGGGAAAGTGAAAAACTATCCTTCCTTTTTTTTGTACCGATGACAAGTGAACCTATAATATTATAATGTTTATGTGCGGTGCTTCAACCTTGAAGATGACTATTTGTTGAGCTAAAATAGCACGAAGTAGTAAGCCGTGACATAGCGTTATTTAACCCCTTTCCCATGTTTCACCACATATTTAGGATTTAATCGTTCCTTCAATTTTGAGAGATATTCATTGTTAACATTTCCATGTTATCGAAATTATGTTTACAAGATCGGTCTTGAAACAACAATGTGGAAAGATAAAAATTAAACTGTACGTTCCAACGCATTTATTCTCTGGATATGAGAGTGAAACGTGAAATAGACATGTCGGTAATCCAATGTAGAATGCTTGTTTCATCATATTATAGAAACTGCGGATCTGGAGATCGTTATTCTGATCCATTTAATACCTGCTTCTGTGAAATTTATGCAGCACAACGTTCCGAACATCGAAATCGAACTGGTGTAGTATCTAATATCTATTAATCTTATGTAATTTAGTCATGCAAAGTTGGTCCGTGGTTCTACAGGGATTCAGATATGCAGACTTCAGTAAACTTTACGTAGTTAAAACCAAGTTTTCCCCAGAAAAAAAAACTATAATTTAGATGCATTCAAAAGAAATTCATTATGGGCTACACCTCTCAGAGGTAAAACGAAAAACATCTACTTCTCAGAGAAAATGCATGGATATATTATTATGAATGTTATTTTGCTGCTCATTTCTGTACGATTATCTCAATTTCCTTGCATAATAGTCCAAGAGCTGGCACCAATTTTTGGGTAGGTATTTTAGGCAAGCTGAAAACTTTTATCTCAGGGGTAACCAAAAGACCCATGCCTGTAAACGAAATGTCCAAATCATCACCATTACCATCACCGGAATTTTCTCTGTAGAAGCAGAAACCAATTTTATTAGTGGATCGTTGTCGCTTTCTGTGTAGGTGTCACCATGAAGGGAATGTTCTGACTCTAATGATGAATCACTTTCCAAGTAAACACTAACTTTTTTATTTTTGGATTTTGATGAATTTATACCGCTTGGCCCAGGAATGGGAAGTGTTTCTGCGTTCATTTTATATTCATTTTTATTTTCTTCTGTTCTTGTCACGACGCTGGGTGCAAACTCAGATTCTGAGATTGCATCAGGGCAAAAAGGATAGATAACTGTACTTTCTCCAAACCTTATTTTAATTAAAGATTTTTCAGGTTAGGCTATTAAAAAGTTTAATACTTCTTAGTCCCAAAATGCTTCGTAGCCACGAAAAACAGCCTTATCCATGGGTTGGAGCTCATGGGTGTTGCTTGGTAAGCAGAATAGAGTAATTCCGTGACTTTCTGCGGCGTCAACAATAGATACGTCGAGGTGTGACTTGGCTCCATCAAAAATGAGAAGTGTTGGTCCAGGGTTTCTGTACATGGCAAAATGTTCGAGCCAGGATATGAAAGTTTCGTTTGTCATACTACCTTTCGGCGTCATGTTAATCTTGGACCCAGGGGGTAAATGATCACCCCATCCAGGCTTACAACGTTGTCCTTTGAAAATGATCATTGGTGGAATTGCCTGTCCTAATGCGTGTCCACATGCTACTATAGTGACATTTTCGCCGTGTTCGGGGGCCACTAAGTGAACACGCTTTGCTCCCTTTTTCGCCAATACACTCTGTTGCTTATGAATCGTTAGACGACAACCTTTCTCGTCCATGTTGTAAACGTTGCCTGCATTGTCGAATAATTATAATCTAGTGTAGACAACTTTTAGCTTCTCAAAGTAATCATTAACAATAAATGGATTCATTTTCTGAGCTCTAGCAGGGTTCATCAGCTGTGCCTTACGCCTGGCAACATAATGATGAGCTGACTCAGCTCTCTTACCATTATTATTATAAACTGATCAATCAATTATTATAGAATGAACTAAATTGAGCGTAGAACTAATAATAGCATCATTAAAACTATGTACGTCCTTGCCATGAGCTCTTGCCTCTCACCAATTTTATCCAATATTTACATGGAACATTTTCAAGATCAAATAGTCAATAACCAAAAATTTAAAACCCATTGTCTGGTGGAGATATGTACGACATTTTTACAATATCATATCATATTGAAAATCAGAATAAATGGCTATTCCAAGCTAAGGGAAAATGATTACAGGGTGGTCAGGTGTGAACTTTTTGACCACCCTTTATTAATTTTTCCTTTTTTACGATTGGACATGAAAAGAAAAGTTAAGATGGGAACACGTATGTAGTTTTGCCCAAAAACAACAGGAAGTTAAAAAGATATTTGATTTCTAACACCCTTGTAACTCTGTAAGTACAATATCTACTGTATGCAGACGATATTGCACTCATAGCAAAATCATCAAATAAAATGCAGAAACTAATCAACTTATTGGCAAGAAAAATAGAAAATATGAAAATGACAATAAATACAGAAACTACCAAAGTAATGATAGTAAATGAAAAACAGCGAGAGTGGAGTAACTACAAAGAATTGAAATGTAATCACAAAACATTAGAAAGAGTAACAACTTATAATTTACCTAGGAAGTATCATAACAGAAGAAGGGAAAATAGATGCAGAAGTTGTTAACAGAGCAAATAAATCAACAAGATTATATTCTTCCTTAAATCGAACAATTCTAAGCAATAAACACATTGATATGGACACAAAGCTGGAAATCTACAACAAAATTACAGTGCCAACTATAACTTATGCTAGTGAGAACTGGGTAATGCAGAAAAAGCAGGAAACAAAAATAAATGCAATGGAAATGAAACATTTAAGGAAATTAGCAGGTAAAACAAAATGGGACAAAGTAAGGTACGAAGAAATCAGAAGCATAACTAATCAAGAACCAATAATATCAAAGATTAAAAAGAAACAATTAAACTGGTATGGCCACCTAGTAAGAATGAAGCAAGATAGAATTGGAAATGGGAATATTAACAAAAGGGCAAAGAGGAAGACCCAGGGGGAAATGGATAGACCAGGTTGAGGAAATTGGAAAGAACAAAGGAAAAACAATAGGAGAGATGAAGGCACTGGCCAGGGACAAAAAAGAATGGAAAAAATGGGTACAGGAAGAACTCCAATCCGACGACTGAGAAGGCATAAGGATAAGAGAAAGAAAGAAAGTAACTCTGTAAATATTCACTTAAGACCTCTTCAAGGTAATTTAGAAAATAGAAAAAATGTATGGGATTTTCTATTTGAAAATAATTGTGATGACGTCATGATACAATAATAGTTCACCCTGAATATTAGGATGCTATTTAAAAAAAAAATAGTAATTAAAAATCGATCTGCTTTGGCATTTTCATGAAATTCAATGATTACAGCTAAATAACAGGGTGGATTGTTTTTAGGTACCCATATAAGATATTAGTGTCTACAATTTTTCTCCATTGTTCAAACAGAATCAGGTTCTCTACTTCTATTTCCAACGTAATCATAAGTTTAGTGAAATCTGTATAAAATAATGATAAATATAAACAGAAAATAATCGTGTGCATAATTCTGAAGGTATGCTTCTACACATTTTTTGCTGGCACCAAAAATAGTGAAAAATTTTGTGAAAGGTGCGGAAATTTACTTTTTGTCGAAAAAGAATTTCGCCGATTACCATGACGAAAAGTACGGCCCCTGTTTTGAGAAACAACTTATTCCTAATTTGCCTAAAAATGCCATTGTTGTTGCGCATCACTCGCGCAAGGAAAAACCTTTACCCAAAAGTTCATGGAAGAAAAAGGACATCATGGATTAGCTCAGATTATTTTATTATTTGAGATTATTTAAAGTGCAAACTTTCAAAAGTGGCTGCGCAAATCAAATTAGAGTATGGTAAATACAAAATTTATCGAAAATCTAACGTTTCCATAGTGCGGTTAACTGTATATGATTGCGAGCTAAACCCCATAAAAATGGTGGTCAAGTGAAGCGCTAAGTTTCGGCCAATAAGGTGACCGTCAAAGCCAAAGATGTGGAAAATTTGCAGTTACTACGGAGTACTGGATAAACTACCCACTAATAACATGTGGAAGCCAAACAATGGATTAATGGAAGACATCGCTCCCATTATCATAAGCCTGCAGGAAGTGACAACTCCGATTTTGACAATACTGATGAGGAGAATGATTAGTTATTTGCAACTTTCCTTGTATTATTATAACGAATTCTTAGTTGAACATATCATTAGTTGTGAATTTGTGTTAAAATTAATTTAACCCCATGTGTTGATTTCTAACCTTTTTCAAATTCAAATAATTTCACGCGTTCTTATTACCAGATTCCCGCGTCTTTAATTCTACTGTGGTCAAAATTTCCCCCCTTTTTCGGTTGTTGTCTCGTTAACTAAGTCGTTGAGAGTTATCGACAGAGTATGGGTCGTTCTGTGTTCCATCCAAAAGGGACGTCAATACCTTCATACCGCTATGCTTTTTGTTAATAGTTAGTGATAGTGTATAAGTAGAATTGTTATATGCGATTATGTAGTATATGCATCTGGGGACTGGTAAGGTGACAATTTTATTAATTCAATTAATTATAACCGCAATATTCAACGGACCTCGTTATAAAAAATAAAGGTTGCCAAATCACAGAACTCTGACATTGAATATGTGAGAATCTTTCATAAAACTGCTGCTTGTGTCTTGACTAGTGTAATATATTTGTTTGTACTTGTTGTAAGAATATCTATTGTTTTATGTTATCTCCTTGAGATATATAATTATACAGTGACATTATTATTATTGTATTTTATTGTATTTCTGTATCCTATTTTCCCCTATTGAGGGGTGGTCCTTCGATACTTATTTTCAATTAAGTAATGTGAATAATTACTGAACTGGCTAAAATTGTTATTATTTAACTACAGCCCATTGTTCTCTTCATTTCTCTTGCTGGTTTATTCAATTTGTATTATAGATTTCATAAAGCAGTATATTTACCTGCTTGTATTTCATTACAAACTTTTTTTTCTGATTCGATACATTTATTGGGAACAGAAAACAGCACCAGAAACAATAAACTTTTAAAAACACTATGTCAATTTAAATACGAGCCTGACTCGGTAGGCAACTCAACTCACTAGTAGGACCCAGCAGACTCTCTCGGTACTAGTTATACGATCATAAAAGCTCTAATATTTGCAATTCTATTTCAATTGAGCTATTAAATTTAACGTGAATATTATACTGAAAATTATGTAAGTCAATAGCTGCTATTTCTTTTCCTTATTTTCCAGATTTTTTACAGGAATGTTTAATTTTTTGTTTAGTTGTGCTGTCGAGCAAACCCTGATACTCTCGAAAATAAGTATAATGTTGAGTCATTCTATTTGCCAGCGTAATTCTTTTCACAATGTTATCGTGTTTATACACTCAACATTTCTATTAACGAAGTCAAACGCCCATTAGACGCTAAAGCAGTTTTTCAGGAAAATCGTGACTGGCAGATTTGCGGCCCTTTCAGACAGCTTTTTGTGGAAATTGATAGATTGATCGATGAATTCATAATAAATAAGGTAAACTTCATTGGCGGATAATAATGTATTAAATGAAGATTATTAGTGATAACGAAATTAGAAGTAAGACTTTTTAGATAGATAGAAAGTAACAAATAAAAAATGGAGAAAAGTTTTAGCATGGGAGAACTTTTTAACATCATCAATCAAATAAATTATAGGAAGCTGGACAAGGGAAATGAATCAAAGACATTTTCAGTATTTTGCATGAATATTTGGTTGAAGAGGTTTACCCTCTCCGGATTTTTGTCTCTCTTCAGTAGGATATTGGTGGAATCGGTTATCTGTCCTTTTATTTTAGTTTTTCTTGACATACAGTATACTTTTGTGAATAATTGTAGATTTACCAAATATATTTTGTTTCATATACGAACGGGACAATAGCGTGTTTTTTATTTGGGGTATTAGCGAGTGAGCGCTATTGCCTCAATGATCAGCATGACAAAAAATGTTAAATATTTAATTTTTTTTCTACTTTCAGATGGTTCGTAACTACAAAAAGAAAGGCCTCCGGGCTTTATGGTCTACAGAAAATTTGGCAGAAGCCATAAATAACATAAAATCAAACACTATGTCAATCAGACAAGCTTCTTGTGAAATTCTCCAAACAACCTTAAGAGACAATATTAATAATAGACGTAGGCATTCTTCAAGAATATCCGTTGTTCCAAAAAAAGTTGGAAGAAGGACAGTATTCAGTGAAGAATAAGAGAATTTATTAAAACAATAATGTTTCAAACTATCGGAGCTGTACTTTGGATTATCAATTGATGACTTCAGACAGATGGCATATAGATTTGCTGAGAAGATAGGTGTAGAGAGCAGATTTATAACTTTAGAAAAAGACATCCAGATATATCGTTAAGGTCACCTGAAGCAACTAGTTTAAATAACTACCTCCACATACATCCCACAAGATATAGCTGCTCGATTTAGTTTTCTTTGGACCGTTAAAAACAGCTTTCAATAATCAATGTGATTATTGGATGAAAAGCAATTGTGGACAACGAATAACAGTGTATGAAATTGCAGTGCTGTTTGGTCAAGCATATCAAAAAGTTGCCACTGTGGATAAAGGAGTTTAAAGGGTTTCAAGGCGCTGGTATTTATCCTTTTCAACCCACTGTTACCTCCCTTTTTCCCAACAAGGAAATTGGATATAGGGTAACTATACCCTACAAGGAACTGGAGTGGTGGTGAAAATGTTCCCGACTTCTCGTTTGCGGAGAGTGGGTGGGTAAAAAAGTGAACGAGGCAAATGGGTGTTTCGCCTCTAGTGGTGTGATAGTCTGTGATTCCTATTATCATAGACAATAATGTGGGATGATTGGAAGGTGTGATTGAACTACCCCGTAGGCGTTTTGGTTGAAGGATCTATATTCTGTATGATTATTCTATGAACTTTATGACATGACTGACAGTGACAGCGCTTGGCTTGCCTTTATAAAAACAGTGATTATAATGGTCCAAATAAAATACTTAAATAATTATAATATGAGAATGGAAATATTCCGAAAAGTATACTTTTGGGATCACACCTCTGATCACACGTACTTCCTTGTAAGTAACAGTTTATAATATATGGTGGTTACTAGCTAACATGATATTATTTACATTGGGGTATCTAACATATTAATAAATTGAAGCTTGTCATCTGTTTTAGATACTAAAATTACTACTTGTCCTAGCAAGTATAGGAAGAACTATACAGGATAACTATACAAGATGAATATAAAGATATAAATACACCTAGGCACACTTAACTCAGTCAATGGAAAAGAAGTTATAAAAATAAAGTCTGAGCAGTGGAGTCCAGATAAACTGTATGGTAAAATTCACTTCCAAAATATTAATAACTATTCTCGTCACTAATGAGCCAGTAACAAAAGATGAACTCTACTATAGGTATCACTTAATACGAATCAGAAAGATCTTACTTGTTCGTGTCTTGAAGTCCTTGTGAGGTTACCTGCAGGTGGATACTCCGCTCTGCAATGGAAGTATAGTAGTATCCAGAGAGTAGAATCCCGAGAGGACGGAACTTTGTAGCAGACGATGACTGTGTGGCTATAGGTAGGCCTATTCCTACTTGTCGAAGAGGTATTCTCTCGAAGAAAAATAAACGAAGAAAGAAAAGGTAAGAAAAGAAAAAGAAGAAGAAGACGGTCTGAAAAGAAAATATAAATGAGAAATGGTATTTGGTGTTGGTGATTGAGTCCCAATAGATAGGTAGATTGCTTACCCTAGATGGTGTGTGACCTTTAAGTGTTTGTGTTTGTTTAATCAGGAACTATATCCATGCATTCATGACAACTCTTTGTATAGGAGAGTCCCTGATTATTAATGTCTTGTGCGCAATTCGCCAAAACCGTATCAAAACGAAGGTTGAACAACCATGTGGTCTTGGGAAAAGCACAATCCAAAATTGTGGGTTTCAGGCCAGTGGCCTGTGTCAATGGCCTTGAAAGGTCAAGAGAGGTCTTCTACCTTTTCAGTCGGGGTCAAGGTCAAGTGGCTAGCTGGATATTTGAAGAATCCAGACACCTTGGAATTTGTAAATGACAATATCACAGTTAACCTATGAACCAGTTGTTGAATGTAAACAATCAGTGATTCATTTCTTCCAATTAAATAAACTATTTACAATGTACACAGTTATTGTTTCAATATAAATATATAACATATATACAGTTTTCAAGGTGATAAATAAATAAATCTTTTATGCATCCAAACCACAGTTATTAATTGAGTATTTATATTTTTAGGATGAACCGTAACACCACTGTTTTCAATGAAGAAGCCAGCAAATACATTGATGGAAGCTTCTGTTATTGTAGCAACAAGTAATGGGACTAGAGCAAAAAAAATCAATGATGAACAGGAGAAGGGTGCTACAGGCACTGCACAATAATACAACCCCACCAAAAATAGCAACTATGAACTTAAATTATAATGACGTTTTCAGTTTGCCAAATCCACAACCAACTGGTGACAAAAAAAAAAGAAATGCTAGAAAAAAACACTCAGAAATTTCAAGTTCTACTCCTATGAGGGAGGAATTAGTACTCAAAGAATCTAACAAAATTAAAAAAAAGGAAAACGAAGTTGCCAGGATCAAAAGGAGAATTTTTCTAAAAGATCAAAATCAAAAACAAGTTTTGAAAAATCAGAACAAAAAACAAGCAAAAACTAAACCAAAGAAAAAAGACAGAGATTCGGAAGATGAAAAAATTGTTATGCAGTTTTCTGATAACGAAGTTGTGGATGAGGATGACGTAGACTTCCGACTTTGATGCATTAACCGAAGTTCCAAAGAAGCACGATTACGTGTTAGTGGAGTTCAAAATAAGCGAAAACAATATTGTTTATTACGTTGGAAAAATCTTGACTGACAAAGATGAAAACGAAGAATTTGAAATTTCGTTTTTTCGCAAAAGTATTAAAAACCATAATAAATTCATTTTACCGAATGTATTAGACATTGCACTTATTCCACTAACTAAAATTAAAATGAAAATACCAGAACCAGTTCTCCATGGGATGACTAAGCGACAGCAGTCCTGTTTAGATTTTGGGGTGTCATCTGGCACCTTGAAAGTCAATTGAGTTCATCAACTGATTTGATTCCTTTGTCTGAGGTTTTTTAAATTTTTTAGAATAAATATTTTTAAAATAATAATAATCATATGGTTATAGTTATATATTTCATTTCTTTGGAATAAACATTTTGGTTTTGATGTCTAATTAATTCCTTTTGCCATTTGAATGACATACTGGTAGATATGGGGCAAATGCGTTTAAACTATATGATATTGCCCCAGCCCCAGCAACAGCGTTTTTGGTGAAAAAAGTTAAATCACTATATTCAATAGAATCCACTGTGAATGGCTGGTGTTGCCATCATTTCAAATACGTTAGAGTTACTGAAGTGGGGACTACCCAGTTGTACCACGACTACCTGAGTTTATCCATTTCCGCCTTTATTGGGGATTATAATTTATGGTTAAGGACAAGGAAAATCGGTGGTACAACTCGTCGGTAGGATTATACCTACCTGATATCTTGTGGTACAACTATGTGTGCCAAATCTAAAAAAAAAATTCAAATACTTGTAGATTCTACATTGAAAAGAAAAAAAGCGAACGTTATATTACCCCACCTTCCCCTATATAAAACGCGCGTAAAAAAAATAGTCAACTTATATTGTTCATTGTTTTTAACCGCCAGGAGATTGGTTAAAACAGATCATTGGTTAACTTTATCGAAAAAGGCAAGGAAAATCATCGGAAAAGCTATACAGTGTTAAAAAAATGGCTTCTTCAATGATTTTCCTTGCCCTTCTCGATAAATTAATCAATGATCTGTTTTAACCAAGACAGAAATTCTAAATAGTGGGGGACATCGAAATAATTATTTTATTTGCCATAGATTAATAATATTTGGGTATAATTCAAAATTCTATTACGGCGCAGTTCGCACATACCAACAAATTTTGGAAGGAGAATGGGCGGAGTTTCATACATTGGTTCTGAATCCAGCTGTCCAGATCAATACTTGATATTCATTGAAGTGAACTTATAGAAATGTTTTGTTGGTGGACTATTTAGATCGGACAATACATTAAATCCCTATGTTCCGTTTGTGTTTGAATGTATCTGTATATACGGCGTCTTTTCACAAATTGACTGTAACATATATAAAAATAAAAATATCTTCAACTAATAACTTAAGGTATGGGAAATGCTTGATAAAAATGGTAGTATGGTAATAGTACTATTCGACAATGATATCAAATACAGGGTGATCCATTAAAAATTACTGAGAAAATAATGTACTTGAGTTTTGACTCACTATGTATTTTATTTATTGAATAATGGCAAACTCATTCGTGTTTGTAGATTTTAATAATTATCAAAATTATCAGGCTTCAATAGATAATTATTCTTTTATTTCCACCCAATTATACAGGGCGTTGAAAATCTTAAGATTTTGACTGAAAATTGGTTATAACTTTTCAAATACCCTGTATAAAAGATATTGTATGGGGAAGTCAATCAGTTTCCATTTTGAAAGTAAAATATAGGTTGTTTCATTAAAAAAAACATAACTTTAATGTTAGTTATGGAACACCCTATAACATTGTAAATCTTAAAGCTGTCTACAATTTTTATAATTAACTTTTTTTGGTATTTTCCATGATAACAGACATACTTAACTTTATCGCACTAATCAATGACCCTGTATGTAGATTGATTAAATTTATTGTCAATAATCAATTTAAAAAAAATATTTGAAAACTATATCTTACCCTATCTTAATCCTATATTTCCACTACACATATAATTGATTAAGTTTACAAGACATTAGTATTTTACATTTTACATGATAAAAATTTTACATAAATCAATACATTATTGCTATGAATTAAATATCCAACTTCTTGACTGACTATAAAAGTATTTGGAAATTTACCAGTTAGTCAATGTTCAAGGTGACAATAGGGAACTTTCCAAATTTTTCTTAATCAATAATATCATAAGTTGTATCTTAAAAACGTAGTCACCGAGATTTTTATAAAAATCAATATTAACTTGATAGAAATAATTTAAAGTTCCGCCTGATTTGAAATCATTACAAACGACCTCTATAGTGCGCCAAAGCGGCCGACGTCATTGAGTATGATGCGCAGCTGTACAGCTGTTTACCGTTTGCCTGCCACATAGAGATCGTATTCGTATCATTCACGTTCATGAAATTTGTGTTCTGCTCAGTTTTTGTTTTGCTGCCTCAGTTCATCGTGATATTTTATAATTTCGAGGTTGTAATATGGAAGAAAATACTAAAAAATACTTTAAATATTGCTTGGTACCAAATTGTAAAAGTACGACTGTAAAAACGCCTAATAAATTATTTATTAGATTGCCATATGATACTAATCGCCGAACAAAATGGCTTAAAGCCTGTCGAAGAGAAATACACGATATTTCAGCAAATTCAGCTGCTCTTCATGTTTGCGAGGATCATTTTAATGTAAGTATTGAACATTGCTATAAATTATATTATCGGTGTAATAAGCTAGCTCCTGGCTCCTATCGAGCGAAATTGATATGGCAACACCGCTCAGCCGTCGATCGTCGGTTATCGGATTCGCCAGATACCAGGGGAATATATTTTTTTTTACAATTGAAGCAATTTAAGTGTGATATTCTGTAAATAAATAAAAAAATTTATTATGCAGACCAACTTTCAGGGTAAGAAAATATAGAGATCAAATTCATTGAAAAATAGTAATTATGCGCCAAGGTAGAAAAGTGAGTTATTATTGTCGAGGTCCATTAAAGACCGAGAAGCGAAGCTTCGAGGTCTTTAATGGATCCGAGACATCAATACACTTTTCTACCGTGGCTCATATAGCATTTTTTTCACTACTTCACTACTGGCATTTTATTTTTTAAATATTAGTTTGTCGACTCCCGTTTCACATGACATGACAGCTGTGCACAAGTTAACCTCACATTCTATTAAATGGATTGAGATTTAGTTATAATCAAGTAGGCTCTCTATTTTTCTACCTTGGTTAATAATGAACAACTTTACTACCTCAACAAAAGTCAATAAAGTTAGGTTTAGATGCTAGTAGTGAAAAAAAATTTTTAGTCGACAAACTAATATTTAAAAAATAAAATGCCAGTAGTGAAGTAGTGAAAAAAATGCTATATGGGCCACGGTAGAAAAGTGTATTAATGTCTCGGATCCATTAAAGACCGAGAAGCGAAGCTTCGAACAATAATACCTCATCTTTCTACCTTGGCGCATAATTACTATTTTATTTTGCTACTGTGATGCTATATAACCATAATCATATTGATATCCTTCCATAAAAATATGCACAAAGTTTAATGATATAATAGACTCATATTCCATATTAAATATTCGCTGACAAAAAATTGAAAACGAAGTATTTCAAAAAAAAAAAAGATGAGCGGTCGTCGGGCCGCCGACAGAAGCTTGCTTCTTATGCACAATAGAATGACCATTTTTCGAAAATTTTGACCATTTTTTCAAAATTTTTGACAATTTTGGACTATTTTTTCAAATTTTAACAATTATTGACCATTTTTGACAATTATTGTTAGGTTCAAATAAATATTGTACGGAAAGTGTTAAATAAAACTTGTTTATTGAAGTAAAAATGGTTACACTAATTTTTTATATAAATAACTGACGAACAAAAACTTTTACAATTCAGACTCCATCTTGCTGATACACTCACGCGCCTCTTCTTCTTTTTTATTTTTAACTTACAGACAACGCCTTTTTCAGGTTTGCCTACAGACAACTATTGAGTTACATTAACACCCTCCCTCAAACCTGTAAAATGTGTAAAATAGTATATTATTCAACAAGCATATAATGAAGGCTATTATTCACGAAGGTGCGTTTATGTCGCGAGCCGCAGACGAGTGACATAAACACCTAAGTGAATATTAGCCATTATATGCGAGTAGAATACGATATTTTGTCCACCACTATTAATTACCTGTTTGTAAATGAATTTATTTTTTTCTCTTCCCTCCAATTTAGGAAGGGATTGTAGGCTTTCATATCGACTTTTCTGGCAATAAATTTAAGGACACTATTTATTCTGCTTCTCTAATTTTTGACGGGGTAACATTCATTCCAGTGTCTGATTCGCTTTCCATATTATGTTTTCTAGTAATTTCAATTTAAATTCAGTTTAATAAGTTACAACTCTTGCAATCAGCTATAAATTATTTAAAACTTCAGTTTCTTAGATTTGACGTTGACATCTATACGCTCCATATTATAATACAACAGCTTAATAAAATATTATAAATGTCTCCGTAGCATGATTGTTTAGGTGTCTGAATTCGGTGTCGAATCCGGGTGGCGACGAAAATTTTTGAATATTATATTGTAACATTTTGTATATAAATACCCTCAATACAGGTACTATTTATCGGTGTCACGTGACATGTTCATTATCCACACCCATTATCACCTATCACTACAACCTATTATTCACTGGTGAATAATGTACGTCATTATACTTGAAGAAGCACACGTAAAATGTAAACATTATCAAATAGTCGTGGACAAATAAATTTACAGATTCTAATAGTTTTTCATTAGAACAAATTTAACATTTTTACAAACTTAGTGAACTTTTCATTGGTTAAGGCTTTAGTGAATATATCAGCTTGTTGTTCATTAGTACATAAGTATTCAATCTTAACAAAATTTTCATTTATCAAGTCTAATACAAAATGCAACTTAACATCTATATGTTTACATCTCTTGTTATTTTCAAAATTTTGTACTTTGATTATCTTCAAATAAGCAAACTGGTAATTCGAAAGTAACATTAGCAATTATTGACCAATTTTGACAGTTTTGACAATTATTGATGATTTTTGACAATTTTTCAAAAAATTGACCATTTTAGACCATTTTTCCAAATTTTAACAATTATTGACCATTTTTGACAGGTTCTGACAATTATTGACCATTTTTGACAATTTTTCAAAAATTTTGACAATTTTCTACAATTATTGACCATTTCTGACAGTTTTCATAATTATTGACCACTCTTTCAAAATTTTAAAAATTTTTGACCATTTTTCAAAATTTCAACAATTATTGACCATTTTTGACAGTTTCTGATAATTATTGACCATTTTTGAAAATATTTAACAATGTTTGACAATTTTTGACCATTTTTGATAATTATTGACAGATTCTGACAATTATTGACAATTTTTCAAAAATTTTGACAATTTTTAACAGTCTTTTATAATTATTGACCATTTTTTCAAAATTTTGACAATTTTTGAGCATTTTTCAAAATTTTAACGCAGCGTTGGTTATATAGAATCGCGCGTTATTTCAATGCGTCTCTCTCTCTCTCTCTGCACTGAAAGTACACTATGGCCTGCGTCTCTTTCTCTCTCTCTCTCTCTCTTTCTAATGAGTCATCGCGGAACGAACGCTTTTTCGTAACATCACACGTTTCACGAGTTCACTAGCCTTCCCAAAAGTCCTATGTCGTGCAATAAGAAGCAAACTTCAAAAAAATTACCACTTTGTTTTTATTACTGTAATGCCATATACAGATACATTCAAACACAAACGGAACATAGGGATTTTAAGCATTGTATCAGAACTGCTTTTGAACTAGTCGACCAACATCCAGCTTCAACAGATTAATAACACGATTATTACAATCTATAACATACACCTATAACCTATAACATATCGTAAAATTCCCACCACTCCGTGTTCTCAACTGGGGGCGGTCCTTAATTAGCGTCAGACAGTCAGTCGATCGGTGAGTGTTCATAATTTTGTTTCAATTTAAAGAATCCTATTTTGTTTTATTTACGAATTTATTTTTATTTTGCAAGCCGTTATGGCCAAAAGAAATCAAAACATATTATCTTAACTCGAAACATTAATTGTTAAAGAGAATTTAACAATTAACTTTCAATTTTAACAACATAAAACGTAAGCATATTGTTTCAATATGTAGCGACGTTAACTACCCCCATCAAATAATTATTCAATACTAAATCGCAGTTCGCACTTCGGTCACACCTCGCACATAACTAACAAATTTTGGAAGGAGAAGGGGCGGGCTTTTTTACAGTGATTCTGAATCCAGCTGTCCAGATCAATACTTGATATTCATTGAAGTGAACTTATAAAAATGTTTTGTTGGTGGACTATTTAGATCGGCGAATACACTAAATCCCTATTTTCCGTTTTTATTTGAATGTATCTGTATATCGATGTCTCGCGTTTAAATTTTGCCCAAAGGTTAATAATATTATTGTCGCTTTTAATATAAATATAATAAATTATTTCCGGAAATTTTCTTGAGGGCACGAATATTTTGAAAATTATTATATAATTATTATAAGTATAATTTTCTTAAAATATTCGTGCCCGAAAGAAAATTTCCAGGAATAATTTAAGGTTTCGTGGTATTCGGTAAGAAAATTTTACACCATAATTTGGAAAAAAATAATTAATCCAACCTGACATTTTTAATTAATTTAATTTAATTTACCTTCTCAACTGTCAAATAATTTCCATTTAAATATCGTGGCGCCTCGAAAAAATTTCGGGAATTTTTTTTAGTTGCCATGGTAAGTAACTAGTCAAAATTAAGGCATCTTATTGGTTAAAAAGTAGAGGTGTGAAATTTTCTTTCATATTCCATATTCAGAATTCGCTGACAAATGTTGTAATTTTTTTTTGATTCACTATTATATTATTAGGTATAAACCAGTTTTTTCTACCAAATTTCAATAGCAGATCTCAACCTCCCCCCGTATATTACATTGGTCGATTTGCCCGAGCCATATGGCGACCGTGATAAACAGACATGTTGGTACGCTGTTGCCGGCTCAAACGATTGTCGCAGATAGACCGCTAGAGCTAGCTTCTCACTCATTAATTACTTGACTTTTAAATATATTTTAGATATGTTATACTATGCTATAAGACTGAATTTAAGACTATTTTTCATAGTTTATTTTTGTTTTTTCAGTTAGAAGAGGATATGGAAAATTACTTGAGATTTAAACTAATGGGTGGCAAAAAACAAATAAAATCAGGAGTTGTACCCCACATATTTGATCGTGAACCATACAGAAAAAGAGCTCATCCTGAAAGAATTGCTGCAATCAAAACAGGGAAGAGACAACTGGTTCAAGAAGATGTTGCTTCTACTTCAGCTTCCATCAAATTTTCAAAACAGGATAACCCAAGTGTTGATACAAATGTGATTGTCAAGATTGAAAATGATAATCAGAGGAAGGATGTATCGACCCAAACCCCCAAATATTTTACTAAAATGAGAAGCATAGGTGTGCAGTGCAATTTGTTTAGTGAAGTGCCAGTTAGTTTATCACCTCATCGTGTAGTGGGTGATGATATTGGAACTTCTCCAAAATTTAAGGGAATACCTACTTTGCAGAAAAGTGACAGTAAATCTAGCACAAGCAGCTTATCTATCAGCTATGTACATGTAAAGTGTGAATATTTTAGTGAAAGTGATTCATCAAGTAATGGAATGCGGTGAGGAGAAATAAATGATGAGATTAAAGGTCCTTATTAAGAAGTAGGCACCATTTTAAAAGTCGGAAAAAGACCTATAAGTTTTTTGTGTTTACCAGAACATGCATTTTATACATTAGTTACTTAAACATTATGTAGTTTACCAAATACCTACACATACATTTTTGACTTAAGAACAGGACATTTGTTTATTTTACTTGGGGATGATTTTGGCATATGCCAAAGCTATTCATCAGAAATATTTATAAAATCATTAACAATTATAAGTGAATATTTAAAAAAAAATTATATTTTAACTTAATACCAATACTGTAAAGTTGAATTTACCCCTATCCAGTTCAATATAGTAATGTTTTATGTATTGTAGATTGCTCGGAAATTGAAATTAAGAGGCCTTCAGATGCTATTTAACAATCTTTGACATGGTCAGAATTTAAAAAAATTTAGGTAATACCATAAAGTATTCAATTTCTTGTACTCCTGATGGCTTGATAAATTTACGTAAATATACATCTGGTGCTATTATTGTAAAGCATAATGGCATTTTAAATATTATGCTACCACCAAATGTATCTACACAGTCGAGCAAAAAATTTAGGTCACTTTAAATAATTTAAGAAATTGCAAATAATTTTAAAAATAAAACTAATCAGGGAGTCATAGGTCTAGTAGGCGATGAAAGTTATATTGTTGGATGGATGCTACTTGTCATAATTGGCGTCTGTCACATTCAGTATTTTGCAACCTTTGTTAAACAACAAAAATAAGTCCTATATATCATTAATATTTCGTTGCTTATTTTTCAATTAAATGTAATTTTTTCTCTCTAAAACCTATTTGTTGTATGGTTCATTGTGTATAGTGACGTTTCATTGTTCTTAGTGTTTATTTACTACGCCACAATGCCTCTAGATCCTATTGTCGTTGCACGAATTGTAGCGTTGATACAAGATGGTAGAGGACAACGTGAAACCTCCAGAATTGTTGGTAAGAGCCTCTGTGCTGTACAAAATGTATACCAACGCTACCAGGAGAGTGGTCTTATAACCAGATGACCCGGATCTGGGCAAAAAAGGATCACGAGTCAAATAGATGATCGGTTTTTGTTGATATCAAGTTTGCGGAATAGAACAGCTTCTGCGGTTTTGCTACGAAATCAGCTTCAAGAGGTTAGAAATGTTAATGTTTTTGAACTAGTCGACCAACATCAAGCTTCAACAGATAAAAAACACGATTACTACAATCGTTTATTTGGACATCTACAACATATCGTACAATTCCCTCCACCCCGAATTCTCAACCGTGGGCAGTCCTTAATTAGCGTCAGACAGTCAGTAAACAATAGTCGATAGCTGAGAGTTTTTTGAAAAATGAAATTTATCGGCTCAATTTTGAACTGGCCCAAAATTTAATAGAATTAAGGGCGAAAATTGTCCAGCATTGTGGAAACAATACACCGAATCAGCTCAGAGATACAAGATTATCTTTGTTTAATAGATTCGATATTTGTTTGGCTCAACAAGGAGGACTATTTGAACCTTTAATTCATTAATTTTTTAGTTTTAGCATTTTAAGATGTTTTTATGAATTTATTTTTCATTTGTTTCAATTTAAAGATTGTTATTTTGTTTTATTTGCGTATTTATTTTTATTTTGGAAGCCGTTATGGACAAAAAAATCAAAATTTATTATTTTAACTCGAAACATTAATTGTTAAAGAGAATTTAACAATTAATTTTTTCGATTTGAACAACATAAAACGTAAGCATATTGTTTCAATATGTAGCGATGTTAACTACTCCCATCAAAAAATACTTCCATACTAAATCGCAGTTCGCACTAACAAATTTTGGGAGGATAAGGGTTCTGAATCCAGCTGTCCAGCTAAATACTTGATATTCATTAAAGTGAATTTAAAGAAATGTTTTGTTGGTGGACTACTTAGATCGGAGAATACATTAAACAGCTATGTTCCGTTTCTCATTGCATGTATCTGTATATGTTTTCATCCAAAAGCTTCAAGAATTTCAAATTGATACAAACATAAAAATACAAAGTTTAGGAACAAAAATGAAAGATAAAGAAGTAAAAATGAAAGTGAAATCAGTAGGAAATTTGATTCAAAAGTTTCAGTCAGCTGAACTAACTAGATTAGATTTTATAAAATAAAAATAAAAAGAATAATAGGATATATTCTTAATGAACAAAGACAATCAGATGTAAACGCAGTACAGGTCAGACAAGTGAAAACTAGCAATGAAAGCTCTTTTTAAATTTACACGATCAGATTAAAATATTTATAGATAAGGTGGTCAACCATTTATCATGAAAAACACTTTTAACTTGAAAAATAAAAATTCGGAGATATATCTTGCGAAGAACAAATAAATAATAGAATAAAGAAATAAAATAGTCTCAAATATTATTTTCCAAGCGAAACATTTCAGTTGTAAAATAATCATACTATTAGGCATTATCATTTCGCTTTTCAAAGAAACGAGTACGATACTGTGCTATTGTTATCGGATTAACGACTTTGGTTTTGATCTTGAATCAATCATGTTGGCATAAGTCTAAACGAAATATCTTTAAATTAAGTATACATAATAGATATTATCTATAAGGAAAAAAAATATTTACCAATTTGAAAAAAGTCATCTTGTATAATATTTTATTATGTTTCCTATCAAAATAATTGGAATAATAAGGATTATTCCAACTAGATTTCAATACTTAAGTTTGTATTTCAAAGTTACTTAAATACATTTTCCACCCATGACCTTAACTTTAAAGTATTAACATTGTCAACATATTCCTTTGTGTGAGAGAAACCGCTTTATCCGGAGTTATTCTGGACTTTAAGAAAAAAATATCTCAACATTGAGGACCTTTACCAAACCAGACTTGCGACTTAATTAAATTCTATATAACTTTACGCTAGTTTGGCACGCACCGTTAAATTCGAAAGCAATTTACCCTTGTTTGTTGTTTTGATCAATAAACCACATGAAATGTAATATTACCGGTCCTCGTTACTTTGAGGATGAACATTTTTGGAATATCGGAAAAAATAGATTGGAGAAATAGATTTGCAAAAAAATAGTCTCGGAAAAAAAGATCCCGAAAAAATTGATTTGGTTTGATCTGCAAGATACAACCAACCATTCTAGTTTGTAATTAGAAGGGACAAAATCACTTGTGGACCGGTTTCGGCCTATTTGCGCCTCATCAGCACAAGGTAGATGCTATTCGTTCAGACAACGTTGAAACCACACCAATACATTAACCTCAGTAAAGGAAATGCTAATAATGCGATAACAGCGACATCCCCACATCTGACCCCAAAACAAAATTCTATATTGATAAAAAACCATCTCGGTTTTGTAACTGTAATGAAGTAACCTAAAATAAATCCAAAATGCGGAAGAGATCAAATTATTACAATCAAGTCTGACCGTTCTGCTATTGCTTGTGACGTCAAACCGTATGATCTCATCTAGCCATGGGTATTCCGTGGTACAGCGATAAGGAAAATATCACTTCAAAGTAGCCATTATCGCCTTGTATACCTGTATGTCTACATGTTTCTTTGAATTGGTGGTTATTTGTGACTTATTGTGAAATTATTTACTATGACTGATGAAGGATATTACAAGTAAAAATAGGACAATCTGTCTTCTGTTGATATTTTTATAGTAGCAAATTTTATTAACAATAGTGAAAATTTGACTCTTGCAGATATCTACACCTCGTTGTTGACTTTCCCGTACTTTTGAATGATGTCAAGAGTGGGATGTTTAATAAATGTGTCACAGTCATTTGAAAAACGAATATAAACTCGTATAGACCTGAACAATTTAAACATCTACAGTCGGTTCGTTCTCAAGAAAAAGCGCACGAAAATGAAACCACGTGCTTATTAAATGACCTAGGCAAGTTCCAAGTGGATAAGGTTGAACAGGGGCGTAATCTGTTCCCCTACTGCTAACATTTTAATACGAGTCATCCAATACGCAGCCGACTTGAATAGATCACGCGTGCCCTTTGTATACATTGTTAATAATTATGGAATTTAGGGTTTCTGCTGGAGAATTTTCAAAAAATGTGTCTTTAGTCGAGGACGTAAAAAAACTCAACGCCTCGAGAACTCGAAAAATCAATAGGCATGATGACTGATTTTGAAAAATTGCTCCACGATGTTTGTATGCATCGAGGTACGCATAATCTTTATCCAAAACATGTTTTTTCTTAAAAAATTAAGACAAGATGAAATAGAATAATTTAATTTGTTTAAATGTTCAACTTAAATTTGTGACGCGATTCGCTAACACAGTAGCTTTATCAAATGGGGTATCAAACAGATCAGATTTTAACAGGCTTCTATGCTGTTTCTTCCTCTTTCATACATAACCGTCAGATAGGTTCATGCCTATAATATATGGCACATGCATACCAAGGATGCATACCTTAGGATGCAGTGACTGTCACTCTTTTCATTTGCACCATACTCAAGTTCAGTATTTCGTAATACAAGTAACACTTGATTGATACTATTTTAAGAAATAACAACTATCAAGTGCATCGATTGCTTTTCGAATTTCACATGCTAGCGGAAATTAAATTTTTTTCCCACCCTTTTGATTCAAACATGAACTGTAGACTGTTTCTAGAAAATACAAATCCACCAAAAAAAACTCCCGACGCTGATAGTATTTTTAAAAGAATGAAGTGAAACATTTCTCATTTTACTTCAAATTTCAGTTTGTCGACGAAGCGAGCAATATAGAAAGAAAACCAAAGGAAACAAGTTCCGACAACACCAAAATTATATTTTACAATTTCCTGCAAAATTTCCTGTAGTAATTACTGTTTATGCCAGAAACTGATCTTCGGGGATTTATTTTCCGCACCAATTTTAACGGCTTATACGTTTTTCTTTATATTCTTTACGCCAGTAAAGGACTAGCACATTTCTAAAAACACTTCGTGAAACATCAAAGGTTATTCTGGGAAATATCAAATACAGTTATTATTAATGAATCATTGATCTGGCGTTATCATAGATAAAGATATGAAGATCGAAAATGTTTTTGTGAAATTCAATCGGGAAGAAGACTTTTCGAGCCGTCATCAAATAATAGTATATTATGGACCAAGGCCAGTAAGTAAGAAATGTCTCAGATCACATGAAATTGTCGACAAAAATATGATCTGAGGCTTTCTCACTTACTGGCCGAGGTTTGTATACTATTTTTCTGTTCGACGGGACCGGAAAGCGGCAACTTCGTTTAGCGCGGCGGACCGAAAGTTGCTCATTTGGTTCAAGTGGCAAAATATTCTTTTCTATTTTCTGGATTTCAGCTGAATAATAAACCAGCGGTCTGGAGCTTTATAACTTGCACAAAACTTTTATCAATACAATTTTCTTATATTTTTGGTAAAATAGATATATAAAACATAGGTTTAATTTGTTTCCCATTTGATACCTTATGATCAGTAGAAAGCGAAAATGTTAGTCCGGCGTATCTAATTTGACACAACTGTTTGCCAAACTCCACGAAAATATTTATTTCATCATAAATTCATCTTTTGAATAAAATCGGTCTGGTACGTTTTATTTTTCTCGAATACTGGTCCTATTGCCAGCTACACCTCAGCCTCTTGGGCTTTTTGTGCCTTCCGGGTTCAGCTTCACAACACCCATTCCGTTACTCTAGTTCCCTGTAGCAGTCTGTAGAGGTATTTACCGGTTGTTTGTTTTATTCTTCGGGAGTAAAGGATTTTAGGCTGTCCGATTATTGCATGTCTTCTGCGATCTAATGACTAATGCCTCGCATTCTGACAGTATATGTTTGGCGCTTTCTGTCCCTTCACCACATTGTCTGCTGAAAAGGTCTCCATTGTAAAGCCATATTTTCTGTAGGTGTCCTCTCATTTGAGTGATAAGATCCGTTATTGTTCTGATTTGATTCCAACTTGAGTAGTTCTTCAGCTCTGTGCACTGACGGTTATTTAATAAAATGTATTCTCATGGTGCAAGAAAGTGGCTTCATTGTTTTCGTTTGACACAGTCTTGTATTCCTTCTAGGATGGTATAATGGTAATACAGAGTTCGGGTTCTGTGCCAATATGTGGTGTTGATAAACCCTCCATGCTTTTTCATTGCCATCGATGCCAGTGTCCCGAAACCCACACCAATGTTACTCTTGTGCTCTTAGAGGACACTGAGCTTTTGTCATCGTTCCCATACCAGTTTGATGTCACTTTTGGGTTCATAAGAGCCTTCAACGTCGCCTGCCTGTCTGTGCATATTTTGATCTGTGCAGTGTACACTTCCCTCATATTTATTTCTCTCGCGCAGTAATTAGACCCTTATTAGTGAATTTTTATCCTCACTTTATAATCCAGCACCGGTTCCTTCTTTGATCCTGGTTCCGTCTGTATACCAGATCCTTTCACCAGGAATGCCCTTAATTTTGTCATCTGTCATTTACCTTCGATCTTTCATAATCACCTCGAACTTGATGTTGAAGAAGTATCTAGGAGTCATGTTGGTTTCATCTCGAAAATGTTACCTCCCAGTATTTCCTTTACCTTATTGTGATCCGATCTGATCTTTTGAGTCATGTTTGTATGAAGAAGTTAAGAAAAGGAACAGTTCATCAATTACAAAAGAACTAGAAGAAACACAAAATGATAAGAATATGACTTAAGTACTAATAACTCAAATTACATAGTGAACACAACAAATCCTCCCTGCAAAATGCACAATTTACTCTTGTATTCCTTCGCAAGGGTATAGTTGAAGCACTAATTTCTGGTTCGACTCTATGACCCGTTTCCATTGGACTTCTTCATTACTTGATTTGATAGAAGCTTGTGAGTTGGCATTATAGTTGATTGATTACCGAAACACAACCAGTATCAGAACTGCTCTCATCAAAAATGCTCCAGTAACTGAATTGAAAAGTTGATTGGGTTTAGTTACATACTATGGAATATTTTTGAAAAACCTCCCTCGGAATTACATCCTCTACAAAACAATACAATTTCAGATGGAAGTCAGCGAGGAAGTACAGGAATGGATGGAGGAGGATTTGGAGAGAAGGAGGGAGGAGTATGAGGGCGCGCTAAAAGGAGCGATTGGGAATAGGAGAGATTGGATGGAGCGGAAATTCGGTGAGGTGAACTACTTCTTCACATAGGTGTTCACTGGACATTGGTCAAGAGTAGGGTACCTCCATAAGATTGGGAAAAGAGAGACTGGAGTGTGCGAGAGGTGTGAAGTGCAGGATGATGTTGGAGGAACGAGGAAGTGCTGAAGAAGTTGGAGAGGAAACTAGGGGAGGCGGTGTACTGGGAGAACATGGTGAAGATAATGTTGAGGGGAATGAGGAATGGATGGAGGTGAGTGGAGTAGTAGAGAGCATGGTCAGGGGGAGAGAAGGACTCGATATGGCATTAGAGGTAGGAGTAATAGTAGGGAGAAGGCGACGGTGTGAGCGGAGTGTGCGAGGGACCGCCGCCCGTCTCGTCGTATGCTATGGAGTGATTCCGAGGCGGGGGTAACAGCGAGTTTGAGATGGGTTTGGTTGGTAGGCAACACTGTTTGGATCCTGGACCCATTCAAACATGAGTTTCCAATCTCGACACTAAAAAAAAGATGGAAGTCAGCCAGTGAAAATGTTTCTAATTTGATAAAAAGAGATATCACATCTGATCACATTCTTTGTGCATACGATCCTAAATTATCATTGTTTTTAGCGACCAATGTGAGTCCCAAAGGTTTGGGAGCAGTACTATCACATATTTTTCCAGATGGCAGTGAATATTGCTTTTACTCCAAGAATTTTGACGAGGGCTGTACAGAATTATAGTCAAATGGATCAAGAAGCGATTTAAATTTTTTGGGCGTGTAATAAATTCTTTCAATGTTGCTGTAGACATAAATTCAAATTGATCAACTACTAATTGCGTTATTCCTCTCTAATATACCCATTATGGTAGCTACCAGAATGCACAGTTTTTGCAAGAGTTTGACTACGACATCATTTACAGATCCACTGGCAAACATCCAAATCTAGACGCATTATCTAGGTTACCCATAAACATTTCAAAAACCTTCAGAAATTGAGAAAGCGACACAAGAAGATCCAACAGACTTCAAAAACTTCAGAACTGGGTCATGAGAATTATATTGAAAACAAATCGCTTGACTCCAATTATGAGAATGTTGGATAGTTTGAATTGGTTTTCAGTTCAAGATAGGTTGAACTAGGTACTTCACTATGGTTCAAGTATTCAAAATAGTTAATAATAGGTTATGAATAATATAAAAAAATATCGGACTGTATTTTGTTATCATAATAAATAAATAATAGGCCGTATTTATAAGAAAAAAAATTTGCTTTTACTTGCAGAAATCAAAGCATTTACGTCACATTTTATTCATAGAAAAAAGAAGGAAAAGACTTCAGCTAGAGGCAAAAGGTGTTGCTCCGAAGGAGAAGGTTTAACTTTTTTAAAATTCATAAAAAGTACTATTTGCTTTAAAACGGAAGGATTTGCTTCAGACAATATGCATCTAGTCCCGATAAGCTTTTGTAGCAAGTATTAATGATTTATTCGCAGTTGTACATGCAATTGGAGAGTAAAGGTATTTAATTTTAGCGATTTTGTTAAATTATATTTTCGCATGGCGGATATGGAGCTCGTACGAGCACGAAAAGTGTACAAAGAAAGACTTCCGAACCCTATTTCGGTTTAACGTAAGAAACGTGCAGTGGTTGGCTGATCACTTCATTGGCAGAAATCTGGAAACCAGGGAAGGTACGCTTTCGGCAGTACAAAAAATGAATTTGTTTTTACGGTACATGGCAGATCCGGGCTTCCAGACCGGTATCGGAGAGGGACTATGGTGTATTGTCGATTCCACTCTCGGTCTCATTAAAGACAAGGCGGATAAGTGGATCAAGCTCCCATCAACCGTAAATGAAATTATGGAAGCCAAAGTCAAATGGGCGGCAAAAAAGAGATTACCGACTGCAATAGGAGCTATCGACTGCACGCATGTTGAATTTGTCAAGCCTTGTCTATTTGGGGATGAATATGTAAGCCGGAAAAATGTTGCTAGTATGAATGTTCATGTCATATGTGATCAAAATTACGTTTTCATGAATGTCGATGCACGGTGGCCTGGTTCAGTACATAACAGTCGAATTTGGAAAAATTCTACTTCTCATGAAGTCATGCGGCTGACGACAAATACGGTATTGTTGGGGGACAGTGGCTATTTGATGAAGCCCTTTCCCATCGTGGAAAACGCAGCGCAGGCTGCCTTCAATCGACTATTAAGAAAAGAGAGAGTGATTATAGAACATGCTTTTGGACAGTGGAAACGGTGGTTCCCGACTCTTAAATATGTCTGTCGAGTGAAAATGGAGAAGGTAATAGTGGCTTCGAAGGGCTTCTATGTATACATACACTACTGCACTTGTTCGGCGGCGCTCTCGCATACCTACCTTTTCCTTTCTCTTGCGAGGATTTGTTTACAGAGAAAAGGAAAAGATTGTGAATAGAAAATAAAGCAAAACCTTTTTCTTCAACCTTCTGCTTGTGAGCTCTACCTTTTACTTTCACCTTTACCTTTTCTAGGAAATACTTTATTTTCATAAAAACAACCTAATAAGTCATCTACCTTTTTATATGCTTCAAGCTACTGCATTATTTGTCATTGGTGTGTCAATTCATGTATATTTTAATAACCATCAATTACCTATGATTTTTTTTATGGTATTGTGAAACATTAGATTTTATATGTTTAGCATAATATTTTTAATTTCACATTTTATTTGTATAACAATTAAACAATGTAATTTTTAAGTTCCCGCTAAGAAAATCAATGATTCTTGCCAAAAATTTTCGAAAAATCGGGAAGATATTGTTTTTACCGCGTTTTACAAAAATCGAGGTTTTAACAAATCTCGACGTTTTGAAGCCCTGAGAAGTTTTGCTGACTATTTTTACGACTTAGATTTCCTGTAAGTTGGAACCAATTCGGACCGGTAGATTTCGAAATTTTTTTTTCATTTTTTCAAAATACCTCCGAATTGGCTAAACCGATCGACCTCAAAAACTAATCAGCTCTTAACCTTGAAAACCCGCATCGATCGCCACCAAGTGCGTCAGAATTGGTTGATGCGTTCGTGAGATATCGTTGTCGAAAAAAATCGAAAAAAAATGTTTTTTGGTAATAACTCCGAAATGTTTCATCAGATCAATTTTTTTGTTCCAAATTTTTTATAGAGCTCAAAAAACTACATCGATCGCCGCCAACCGCGTGAAAATCGGTTAATTCATTCAAAAGTTTAAGCAGTTTGAAAATTAAAAAAATCGTGTTTCATCGAACTTTGATAAGACTTTTGAGCTCTAAGAGCTCAAAAGCATCGAATAGCTTCATCTTTGAGCTCGGAGAGCTCAAAATAACACAAGAATTAAATTTTTGAGCTCGAAGAGCTCAAAAACATCGCAACTAGCGACAAGATCGCATGCGTTTGAAAATTGAATTTAGCGGGAAGTTGCAGGGATGGCCTTTAGGGTCAACAGATTTCCAGATTTTTTTTATGTATATTAGGGTATCCTAATTAATAAAGTTATCTATCTATATCCTGTTTGTTAATTATTTTGGAAAATCAAACCACAAGATTGTGGTATGATTTCCCAAAATAAATAAAAAACGGATAATGGATATACCACAAGGAACGTACAGAAGATAAGAAGATCCAATTCTGAAAAATGTCTACATAATTTCTACAAACTGGCGTCAAAATTGAAGAAGAGGGAATCAAAAGAAAATATATGGAATCCATTGCGACGAAGAGTATTGAACGAATTACATGTAGCACTTACTGGAATAGTAAAAATGCAAGCTTTGGTTCGTTTATTTGTTTGGTAGACAAGAATAGATGTATATATTGAAGAAATAGCAAAGAGATGTCGAAAAAGCAAAAATTTCACCCCATTGTTGGGAATCCCCAAAGGAGCCGTAGCAGCGGGTATATATAGATGTCACAGGGCCTTTCCAATGAAGCCTTTTCCTGGTTATTTATGATCCATTTTCCTATTGGCCTGAAATATTCATGTTGAATTTTGAATTCTATGAACACTACAAAAACAGTTTCAATTTTACGAGTACTTTTGTACTGGTGTGTCTTGGTGATCAAGCTCACAACTCACAAGCTTTTGTGCATAATGATGTTTTCCTGGGTGAAGAAATGCTAAATGAAAGCGGAACAAAATAGTTAAATAAGCAACTCATTAAGTGACGTTGTAATGTTGGGGATTTGGTGAGGATAAGCCTCTTTAATTGGTGGTATTCCTGGTCACTCGGAGGGTCATCTTACTTTAATAAAACTACGACTTCTATAAGTTCTATCTATTAACATACTTCACTTTTACACATTATAACTACTTAAGATTACTAAATCTATATAAGTATCGATCCATATAGCATACTTATAGTTTAACTTAATATCATAATGATTACAACTAAATTAGAATGATTATATAACTCATGTTCTAATGAACCAATACAATCCTTGAATTTCCCTTAGTTACGACGTATTGATAAGTGAATATACCCCTTGACGACGTGATATAATCGTTTTGGTGTTTCGCCTCCTGCCATATTTTGATCATTTCCATAGTAACGGGCAAGCTCAATGAAATGTCAGTTAATTCTACTACAAATTCCGAAAACAACAATACATCAAATATGTATTATAATAATTGTACCTTCAATATTAATATTATTCAATAAAAAAAATTAGAATATTCAGCCGTATTCCGTAACATGTATGTTATTTTTAACGATAGTCTGTTATGTTAAAATAACGATCGTATTTTACTATATTGTTAACCCTTCTATGATTACGAATCGAGCTTCCTTAACGATATTGTTAAAATTCTATGTTAAAAAGGAAGTAAGTTTTGATTGTTATGAAGCGAGATGGAGTGATACACCTTCAACGAATGTAAAAAGAGATGGATTCGGTCCCGTTAGAGTATAACCCTTATATAACATACCATTAAAACGCTTGACAGATAGTACGTCACCTGTGCAATTTAACGTGAGGAAACTTTAAATTCAGGTGTTATACCTAAATATTCAAATGGAAAAACAAGTACGTCTTCCAAAAACAACAAGGGCACAGTATGAGATGCTGTTGGAATTCTTAGAGAATAATTCTATTGCGATTAGAGGGAAGAACAAACCATGTGAGGTTAAATTCATAAACAATTTGTGGGAGCAATTCGCCAATAAAGTGAATACGAAAGAAACGGGACCATTAGTATATTCTTCTTGCTTTTCTTTCTTGGCAATTCTTTCAGCCTCTGTTCTAGGAAATATAATCCATTCGTCCAGTAGCTGATTAGTCATAAAATCAGTGAAGCTACTCAGTAAATGCCAATACCTACCATCAAAAAAATTTGTGCCATTCGAAATTAATTAAAGAAGCACTGTTTCACAAATATGTTAATTATGTTGGGTTGCTGAAAATGACAAATCACCACTACCACGAATATATGTCAAAATTAGATTAGATTCTCCTCATTTATTTCACTTAGCAAGATCGTTAAGACATAACAAGCTGCCAAACAGGTACAGTTATTTTAACAACAGGCTTTTTAAAAATAACGATTATAAAATAACGATTCTCGTTCAAATCACTATGCTTATGATTATACAGAATCTGCATTTTTGGTCATATCGTTATATTACAGAAATTCACGCTTAACGATGGTCGTTAAATAACATAACCTGATACAGAATAGGGTCGATTATTCGTTATATAATCGTAACGAATACCAACTCGAGCATAGACAATATTTTTCGATTATTTACCTCTTCACTCTATGTATTTCGCGAAACACCACTCGAGCTGCTCTCTCGTGATGTTTCGCCAAATACGTCTCGTGACTCGGTGAATAATCGAATATTGTCTATGCTCTTGTGATATTATAACTGAATATTGATTACTTTATTAACGTGTTGTCACCTGTATATTTATACTACGGTTCAAGTTCGATGTTATTTAATATTTACTATTAAATGTTTATTTACGTGATGAACTTGACTCAGTACCTGTCGACCTCGATAGTTATAATTATGTAATATACCAACGTTTAATGATTTATTGAAAATAGTTTCAAGGGAATTTATTTCTTATTTTATTTTATTTTTTATTATTATATTATGTCAAAAGGCATTACAACGTGTTCAGCTGGGCTCAACGGTATAACCTAAGCACAAAACATGTTGAGTGTGCTGGCAGTGAACAGTCTGAACGGATTGCCAAGCTGGCGGTGACACATAACTTAACTTTCCAATAATATTCTTTCAGTTCCATCGGATACAATTAGCTCATTATCTATTACTACTCTATAATCTTATAAGTTCATTTCCATTATTATAATTTATCACCAAACAAACACACAACGTAACCTAACTCATCACTTTGACAGCGTCAAATATATCTTTGATCTTTCACAGTACTGGGTGAATAAAGCGGAAATAATTGCCGCTGCTTCTGTTGCTCAACTGTGAGTCAGCAGAAGGATAACATGGCTCCTGAACGCATCTGCTAAGTTAGCAACTCAACCGTTGAGCCCGACTGAACACGCGTTACTTTGGATAAAATTTTTTATTGAAAGACTTTAAAACTAAAACAAACACTTGACCTTCTAAGTCTTGGTCTGGTGAGATTTTGATCCTGTGTTAACGTACCAGTCCATTTTATTATAATTAGTAATAAAACAAACAAACATTTCGACGTCAAATTTTTTCTTATACCTTTTTAAAATAAATATGTTCGGAGTAGTCTGACACACACTTGAAATTTTTATTTCCTGTTGATCATAAGCTATCAATTAGGAAAAAAAATACTTGTTTCAAATATCAATTTTCCAAACCGAAAAAAATATAAAAAATATTAATTAAAAAAAGTGTTGTGCAAGTGGTATTATTTAACAAAAATCCAGAAAATAGAGAAGTTTTTTTGTTACATATATCGGATGACAAATTGACCAACATTTTTCTGAAAAGCTTTTCTAAAAGCTAATTTGTACGATTTGATTTCAACAAAATTTTTGTAAACTCACTTTAGCTAAATAAAATAACCTTATATAAATTGGAGACCTATGCTTACAGTTACTTAGTGGCGATATTTTGAACTTTCCAAATAATGTGTTTTGCCACCGAAGAGCAGTATTAAGAACAGAGGACACGAAGCACCAACCGCAACCACAACAATGTTACATTTTAACGTATTGTTGTTTTAGAAGTTCAGATATTATTTAAGTTGGGAGTTCCAATGTATGTCGTAAAATATATTTGTGGTGGAGAACTTGAAACTTATACAATGTCACGATGGACAAGTAGTAGGTAGCCTTTTAAATAAAATACGTTGGTTAGTCAACCATTGTTAACCTAAAAACTTTTTGAAGCTTGCTTCTTATTGCACGACATAGGACTTTTGGGAAGGCTAGTGAACTCGTGAAACGTGTGACCGTTACGAAAAAGCGTTCGTCGCGCGATAACTCATTCAAGCACAATCTCTCTTGCCGCACTGAGCTCGCACACCTATAGGCGTGAAAAATTGTCAAAAATGGTCGAAAAAAATGGTTAATAATTGCCAAATATTTTCAAAAACTGTTAAAAATTTCGAAAAACGTTTAAAATTTTTGAAAAATTGTCAAAAATGGTCAATAATTGCCAAAGACGGTCAATAATTGTCAAAACCAATCAAAATTCGTCAAAAATTGTCAAAAATGGCCCAAAAGGATCAATAATTGTTAAAATTTAGAAAAATTGTCAAAAATAGTCAATTATTGTCAAAGACGGTCAATAATTGTCAAAATTCGTCAAAAATGGTCAATAATTGTTAAAATTTTTGAAAAATTGTCAAAAATTTTTAAATATGGTCAAAAAATTTGGAAAAATCGTCAAAAATTGTCAAAAACTGTCAAAATTTTGAAAAAATGGTTAATAATTGCCAAATATTTTCAAAAATGGTCAATAATTGTCAAAAATTGAAAAATGGTCAAATTTTTCGAAAAATTGTCAAAAATTGTCCAAATTTTGAAAAAATGGCCAATAATTATAAAAAACTGTCATAAATGGTCAATAATTATTAAAAATTGTCAAAATTGTTGAAAAATTGTCAAAAATGTTCAATAATTGTCAGAACCTGTCAAAAATTGTCAAAAATGGTCAATAATTGTTAAAATTTGGAAAAATGGTCTAAAATGGTCAACATTTTTGAAAAATTGTCAAAAATGATCAATAATTGTCAAAAATGATCAATAATTGTCAAAATTGGTCAATAATCATCAAAAATGGTCAATAATTATTAAAATTTGAAAAAATAGTCAAAAATTGTCAAAATTTTGAAAAAATGGTCAATAATTGCCAAATATGCTAAAATTTTTGAAAAATTGTCAAAAATGGTTAATAATTGTCAAAGACGGTCAATAAATGTCAAAATTCGTCAAAAACTGTCAAAAATTGTCAAAATTTTTGAAAAATTCACGAAAAATGGTCATTCTATTGTGCATAGGAAGCAAGCTTCTGTCGGCGGTCCGACGACCGCTCACCTTTTTTTTATTTCTAAGCTTTATAGTAAAGAGGAATAACTAGCTTGAGATCAATATTTCTCATCAATACATTCGGCATTAGGGCCGTTACTTACTGTCCTAATTAATATGGATGATTGATTGAATATAAATTAAATTAAATTTAAAAAAGGCGTAAAAATAAATAGGAATAGAGATATGTTTACTGTACAATATTAGCATTGAAATGATTGTCAAAATTATTAAATGACACCAAAAAGTATTTCATAGGAAAGGTAGAGGAGTAGAGGAGACCGGGGCTACAATTAACAGGGGTAAGTATTAACAAGCAAATTTCTCTAAGACTATCCATACTAAACTTTTAGTAAGTGTATTAATTTGTCAATTAGATCAAAGAATACACCACTTAACAAGAAGCGAAGCTTCCGATCAATTTTTGTATGCGCATGTCTGAAAATCGCCATTTTTATAATAAGATACTTGTCATACTCCATTTTAGCGTTGCGCGATACACTTGAAAGTATCGATATTAGGTATCGATACGGATCGGAACGTAAAATATCAATACAGTAGAATAACGAATGTTAATGTATCGATACTCAAAGTATCGATACGTTAACGATCCGAGATTTTACAGCTGCCAGCGTTTCTATTCAAAAAGCAAAGTGTGGTGATGAAATGAATCAAATAACAACAAAACTATCAAAAGATATTTTTAATAACTAAAAATTATAAATAAACGACGAAACTTTACACTATTACAGTAAACTGCATACGACAAATAACGGTTGCGTGAATAAATTTGCTTTTGTTAGTAGATAACGCCACTCGCCGCTACCACTAAAAATCCCCGATCGCAAGGAATCGATACAGTACAAATGTATCGATACTTGGAATGTATCGATACAAAATATCGAGTATCGGAAGTAAAAGTATCGATACACTGGAATACCGGATCGTATCGCGCATCCCTACTCCACTTTGTAGACCAATATATTGCGGATATTTGAAAATTTTATCATTTTCTCAGTGTACTTACTAAGTTATCTGTCAACGACGGTCTCTCAAGGTGATAAATTTTGGTTACCAAAACATCAAAGAAAATGCGTCGGGCTTCGCTTCTTGTTAGTTGATGTACTTTGATTAGATCGCGCCGAATGGTACAGTATCGATTAGTTGTGCTCCACACGTCATTTGAGTGAGTTGTCTGCAGGTCGATATTTCTAAGCAGGTAGTAGTTCACGATTTTTTGAATAGCACAAGAAGTATAAAGTGTCATGATTACGTTTTTTGTTTTCCTAGTAGCATATTTTATACTTAACAATTCTACGTTTCATAGTTGACATAACTATTGACCAATATTTTATTACGTTATTTAATAATCAAAATGTACCCTTGGAGCTATAATTAACACACCGGGGGGGCTTGTATTAACGTGTTAATACCTACCCCAGATATGGGGTACCTCTGCCAAAAGCACCACCACGAGTTTCGTTTAATAGAAAACGCGCTAAAAAGTTTGCTATTCCCACTGACACTCCAGAAAAAAATTGTTTAGAAGAACATAATATTAGAGAAATGAAAAAGAGAAAAATGACAACAAAAAAACAAAACAAAAAGATAAGGAAAAGGGTAAAGTAAATGCTAGAGGAAAAATAAATAAAAACGAAAAAGTAGGAAAAGTGGAGAAAATGATATTTAATGAAAGCAATAATAGCTCTAATGATGACGATGACTATTTTTGTATCATTCGCGGTGCCTCCTATAGTGAAGATACATCAGGTGGTGAATGGATCCAATATATCTCTTGCAAAGACCTACCCCAGACCTGTTAATTCTAGCCCCAAACGTGAGGTAACAATTAACAACTGCCATTTTTAAGAAAAAGCTTTCTATCTACGGCATAGTTTCCATTAGGGCTGGGCGATTATCAAAAAATATAATCGATTATTTTCGATCAATCGAAAATAATCGGTTAATCGAAAATAATAGATTAATCAAAAATAATCGATCACATCGTGATCAAGAACTATTTCCCTCACTCACGCCTCTAAAAAGATTAACAATTTGGAACTTACGAAAATATTTGGAAGTTTGACTTAAAAAAATTGTCAAGATTTTCTTAAGGCATCAGTTAGGGAAAATGTAATTAAATACAATAGTTCTTGTTAACGATAGGTGGTAAAAGCTATCGAAACGTTAAAAGAAAGTTTCAAAAGAACGATTGTGGTTTGATTCCTACAAAAAAACAAGATAAAGAGTGAGTATACCACAAGGAACATACAGAAGACATTGTGGTTTGATTCCCAATAAAAACAAACCAAATAATGAATCAACCACAAGGAACCTACAGAAGATATTTGGAAGTACTTAAGATTCTGATATTGAATTATGTTGAAATAATTATTCAGAAAATAAATTTTTTAATCGTTAAATTGATTATTTTCGATTAATCGAGTATTTCCGATTAATCGATTATTTCCGATTATTTTCGATTAACCGATTATTTCCGAATATTCGATTATTTTCGATTAATCGATCATTTTCGATTAATCGATTATCGATTATTTTTAAAAATTTATATCGATTAATCGATCACCCGATTAATCGATTATTTTTCGATTAATCAATTATTTTGCCCACCCCTAGTTTCTATTATGTTTATTTTGAGATGATTACATAATACTTGAATTATTAAAGCATCCTGTATCCTAAAAATCAAGTCTAAATGTTGAATAATTTCTAAGCTACAACTAAATTAGTTATTTGTGTATTTAGAGCGTAAAGTAACAAATTGCCGCTTGAGAAAGAATGTAGCCGCGCGACGCGGAGTGGAGCGCGGCGATCTTTCGAAAGCGGCAATTATACTTTACGCTCGAAAAACACACAATTTTTCCTACAGTCGCCCTTTTAATAATTAAAACAGTTTTTTATATTATCTTAGGTTATAATAGGAGTGCTAGAATAATCGTCATTTTCGCTATTCATCATGATTAACCTTAAAAAGATCTACTGACTAGGGATGTTGAAAAATAATCTATTTTTATATAAATCGATTATTATTTTCTTATAATCGATTTTTATGATAATACTAATCCATTTTTAGTAAATCGGTTTTATAAATTACGTGTTTAAATCGATTTTCGGAAACGGCTCGTATTATTTATTGACTATTTTTCAAAGTTTTGACAACTTTTGACGATTATTGACCATTTCTCAATATTTTGACAATTATTGACTATTTTTCAAAATTTTAACAATTATTGACCATTTTTGACAATTATTGACCATTTTTCAAAATGATGACAATTTTTAACCATTATTGACAATTTTTAACCATTTTTGATAGTTTTTGACAATTTTTCAAATTTTGTTCAAAATTTTAGACCATTTTTCAAAATTATTGACCATTTTTGATAATTATTGACAATTATGGACCATTTTTCCAAATTTTTGACCATATTTCAAAATTTTTGACAATTTTTCAAAAACTTGAACAATTTTTGACAATCATCAACTATTTTTCAAAATTTTAACAATTTTTAACAATAATTGTCCATTTTTGACAGTTTTCGACAGTTTTTGACAGTTTTTGACAATTTTTGACCATTTTTGATAGTTTTTGACAATTATTGGCCATTTTTGACAATTTTTCCAAATTTTTGACCATTTTCAAAATTATTGACCATTTTTGATAGTTTTTGAGAATTATCAACTATTTTTCAAAATTTTGACAGATTTTAACCATTTTTGATAGCTTTTGACAATTATTGGCCATTTTTGACAATTTTTCAAAATGTTTGACCAATTTTCAAAATTATTGACCATTTCTGATAGATTTTAACAATTATCGACCATTTTTCAAAGTTTTAACAATTTCTGACAATTATCGACCATTTTTGAAAATTATTGACCATTTTTGAGAAATTTTGACTCAACATTTTTTGACAATTATCGACTTCTTTTCAAAATTTCAACAATTATTGACAGTTTTTGACAATTTTTGACTATTTTTGATAATTATTGACCATTTTTGACAGCATGTACTTTTTAAGAGAAATCGATTTATTTTTTATTAAAATCGATTTTTGACAAATCGATTAATTTAGAATAAAGAAAAATCGATTTTTATTCAATCGAGTCTTTTCCATTAATCTCACATCCCTACTACTGACTTGTTCAGACTTGTCAGAATTCGAATCAGAATATCAGTCAATAGTCGAAGTGAGAGGGAAGAACACACGCACGCGCTTGCCAATGGGAAGTCAGGTCAGAAGTCAGAAGGTAATTCGGAGGGCGTGGTTTGATTAAATAAGCGAGCGAAAAAGATTCCTTTTTTGCGCTAGAGTGTAAAGTAACAATCCTCGGCATTTGTCGACTTTACGATTTCATTTGAATGTAGTAATTAGTCATTTTACGCGCGACTGTAGAAAAATATATTTTTTGTTAATTGTAGCCCCGGTCTCCCCTAACTAAAAGAAAATCCGAGAGAAATCCAAAAAAGGTTGTAGACAGAGAGGTGGTGGCTGCGGAGGTATTATGATAGGACCCCCAGCTGAAATTTCGAGTGGGGGGAAGCGCCATCGGATTTTTTTATGACGTTTGTGAATCTTCAGTCGCCAAGGTCGCTGCCAAATTTGTATAAAAAAAATTTTTTTGCCTCCGTCAGACGTTCTTATACATACCAATAGAGAACATTCTAAACACAAATTAAAATTGTCAGTCGAGAATAGCTCTGCGAATAAACAGATCTGATTCTATCTAGTCACCCTTCATCGAAATTTCATTTACTTACCGAAATCCCACAGAAATATTTATTGTCACTCAACGATGGTATCGAAGGGAGCATAATCGAAATAGAGGATTACAAAAGCCTTTTAAGGTTAGTAAACGTAGTGAGCAAGGCAATACTTGCAGCTCACAAGGTGAGCTGCCCTGGAAAATTAAGGCAATGTAACAATAAAACAGTTTAGTGGACTAAACACTCAGAAACATTCAGGAGGGAAGTGGATCCGTCATAAGAGATGTGCCATGGTGGAACAAGGGAACTCGGCAAGTTAAAGGCACTCACGCGCAAAACTTTTAATAGAGCCAGAAGTACAGGCAATTGGGAGGAATACAAAAAGGCTTTAACTGGAGTACAACAGAGAGCTTAGAAAGTCTTAGAGACGAACAATTCTGCGAATATGTTACCAATTTAGCCCCAGCAGTATACGACTCCAAAAGGTGATCTCATAGGACCAACGACATTGAGTTTTTAAAAAAGACAAACGGAGAGGAAAGCATGAGATGCTTATTAGACGCTCATTTTCTGGGTTCAACACTCTCTGAGGCTGACACAAAGGTAAACCTTGATGAACCTGCTTACAGAACATCAAGAGTAGGAAAAATCCTAGCAGGAAAGATATAATTAAATGGGCTATTAATAGCTTCAAGCCCTACAAATCTTTGCAGCCCTGCTACAAAAGGGCTCTGATACCCTACAGGAAAAATACTCTAGGCCAAAGACAGGCAAAAAGGTTATACGACCTTCTGCTCATTACGCCAAACTGCTCTTGGAGCTTTAAAAATATCATCTCGGAGTAATCACAGGAATTCTCTCTGGTCACTGCTTGCTCAAGTACCATCTCTGTAAGATAATCAAAATGGACAGTGGAACATGCAGATTCTGTGATGATGCAGATGAGACGGTGGAACACATTATATGCAATTTCAGGGTAACTGTCAGCGAACGCCTTAAATATCCGGAACAAAGTTTACAGACCTGACTCCAAAACGAATGAGGCTTTCTCAAAAGCCCAGATCTCTTGGGTTTAAATATAGATATATAAATTATAAATACGTAAGGAAGTGACCCAGAAAGGCAGTCCATAGCGAAGATAAAATTCAAATAGAGAGAACTAAGGAATCAATACAGTAGAAGAATTAACTTGTTTGGAGACAGGCTAAGACAACATACCAAATCCTTTGGAACCGCCATGTCCAAAATCAAAAACTTTTAATCACTTCCTCACGCACCCTTTGAATGTGATCGATGGAAATCATCATGTATGTTTTCCCAATTTTTGTTATCTTCCCTAGGATCTGTCAATTATCCACTACTTCCATTAATACATGCTACTTTCACGTTGTCGTCTTGATTTGTTAATACAAAAAATATGTCACCACCGTTGGCGTGAAACATTCACCGGTAGGCTTCATAGGATAAAAACAGCAGCCTATTTCTATAAGTAAGCGACGTAGGTACCCACATCGAAATAATGGCTCAGTGGAACATAAAACTGAGTGAAAAAATTCCGAAACAGTTGCGACAGCCCATCAACATAAAAATGTTTCGCCATTATCGGCAATGTATTTGTTTTAGAGACATCTGAATCGTTTATCGTTTCCGCCATATAAAGCCTTTTAGAAACGAAAAAATATACGAAAAAAAATATATTGCCCTGTCGAGGTTTTTATTAGATTTGAAAATAGTTACGGTTCTCGGTAGCTGACCCGCGTTTTTATAACCATTTAAGCCCAGTTATTATTCATATCACAATATGGCGTTCACTTTATATTTATAAATATTTAGTTTGTGTATAATTTATTGAAAAAGTTGCATTTATTCCAATAAAGAATAAAATAGGAGAGCAAATAATATATTTTATATTGAAAGCAGCAGCAGGATGGAAATAAACATTGCTATTTTTATTCAAAAGAGGTATCATTTATTTTTCAATAAAAGCAGGAAATCTGATATATAACAGGTAAAAACTAGCAAGTATCTAATATGTGTGGAATACAGGTAAGTCAAAAATCATAAGTTGGACTATGATAATATAAAAAGTTTGCAATTAATTCCAATGCTGAATAATGCTTTGAAGAGAACGACAAATCGCCTCGCCTAGAAAAGAGTCTATGCCCTACTACGAAATAAAAAGTCACTTAAGGCAGATAATTTATGAATATGAGCAATTAATCTCACTCGAATATATAACAGCCTAGGACTGAGGCAAGAAACTGAAACATAAAATTAGAAAGGTGAATAATTAGAGACGCTGATAATACTATGAAGCAACAGAGACAATGGACCATTTACTGTTCTATTGTATTCTATAGAAGTGTAATTCAATGTCTGTCGGGGCATGTAGCCCGGAAAGTAGTTGTGTCTTCTTCGTTGAACGGTCACTGTTTTTGAAAAATTATTTTTCAAAACATTGTTGTAAGCGTTGGAATGATATAATTTCATTCTTCGATATCTAATTTATAAGAATTTAAAACTAATGTACAAATCAAAATCAACCCCAAATTCACTTAATCAAACCCACAAAGTAGTCATAAGGCCTACTTACAATCAACTGTGTCAGCAACAGTATACTACACTGAATTTAAATCAAATGATAAGAATACGATAAGCATCTAAAATAAACTGTTTTTGGTCATATCCAGGGTAGGTTTGAAGAACCACCTATGAATTATAGTATTCGTTAGACTAAAGCGGGCAAAGAAAAACAAAATATATACAGGGTAACAGAATAGACTTTTACAGCCTTCTTAATTAAAAATTTGCAATCAACAGATGTTATTTTACCACCAACTGTTCTACCTCCAAAATTCTACAAATCTATGAAACATACCTTCTCCAAAAAGGGTCCAATACTCAACATTTTCCTTGATGGATGGCAACCAACAAATAATGAACCAACAACAACATGTGGCACACCTCCAATTCCAAAACTCCAACGTTGGCGGTTTCCGTTAAATAGTGATAAATACATAGTGATGCGAAATCAGAAAGTAGGGAAAATACTTACAATCGTTCCAGTGCAAAATATCCCCTATAAGGGTTTGTGGAAACGGCATCCAGAACAGGAAGGAATTCTCCAACAATACGAACTCTCGTAGAACAAAATACTAAACCGTATATTCCACAACTAATTCAGAACCAAAACCTATAAAACCCAGCAAGGGATGAATTCGCAGTCATTAACAAAATTCAGATTCTCGTTCGATGCACTTTTGGAAACTAAGCCATCTAGTAGAAAATACCCAGCGAAAAAAGTGACTCACTACTCCGAGCGTGTTCCGCACAGATCAAGTCATAAAGTGCTACACTTCCCTGAACGCTTTCAACCAAGACACGACTGTCACGGCCAATTGTATTAAAAATTATTCAAATAAATTTTAGCAATAATAGTACCACAATACCCCCCTGCCAACGTAAACAAAGCAAGATCAAACACTCGGATTCAACATACAAAACACATGGCAATAAACAGCTAATATATTATAAGTAGATGTTCAGAAAATATTCGAATGCCATCTTACACAGAAGATTTCTAACTAGTATGTATAGGTCTTTACTCAAGCCAAAATATGGTGGAAAAGTATATCTTTATAGATCAGTAAGTTTTATCAAGCCTAATTACTACTTTAAATATTTCAGACTTCAGGTCAACTGAACCCTAATAAACTTTAGCGTTTATCAAGCTGAAGCGGACAAAGTATTTGGACTACTGTGGCTACACCCCAAAAGTGATATAATCAAAGCCAGAAAAATCAGTAGCCCCACGGTAACTAAAAACTACAGTAGAATCCACAAGAGAGAAAACCCCTTACTACCCTCAATTATGAATTATTACAAATAAAAAAACTAACATGAATCATGATCACAAAACTTACATTATTTACACTACCTGGCGACAAAATATAAAATTGTTGTCATGATGTGAAGACAGGTTTGGTTACAGCCAGCACCACTTCGAAGGAAGGATGATGGAAGAGTAGTCCCTAAAACTCTGGGCTGACAGAATTATTCAACTACTGAAGTACTTTCGTAGTGAACAAATGATGTCAGAAACATAGAGACAAAATCCGTCAGTTACTTACTATTATACAAATAGTTACTATATACAATAGACGTAGTGACGTAGTGACAAATTCACAATTCAACCTTTTGTTCCCAAAAACGATATTCGTCCAAACTTGCCGCAGGCTCGCCCAATAGAGGATTTTTGGGCCTTACTGTCTAAGAAGGTTCATCATGGAGATTGGGAAGCCAAAGATGAAGAACAATTAAGACGGCGAATTTACGAAAAATTGAGAGAAACTAATTTGAATTCCGTCCAGGACCTCATGAGAGACATTCGAAGAAATTTGCGTCTGATAGAGCAGAATGAGCCACTCCACATAATTCGATAGTATAGTTTGGTTAAGTATTAAGGTGTAATTTATGATAACTAGTTAGTTTTTAAATACATTTCTCCATTAAACAAATCCGATAAATATTTTGTGCCGAAACTTTTGAGACATGCGTTATTAAAATAGATCATAATATAGTTTTCATACTTCAGATTGGTTTAGAAGTTATGCTATATAAATATTAGTTCTTTTGGGAATTATAGTCTATTTAAAATCAAATTTTTTCCATATTTTAAATTAATTTTCAATTTTAATTTTGAAAAATATCCAATGCTCATCTAACAGTGTCTTTTAGGCTTTTCTATTTTTCGGCATGTATTTAAATGACGAATTTCCAATTTCATGTCTATATATTGTGAGAGGCTATATAGCATATGAACGGATTGTTGACTGTCACCGGTGAATTTTGACACTTTCCGGATGTGTCAAGGGACTAGAATAATATAATAGTATATTACGTAACAAGACCGGAAAATACTGTTTTTTTGGACGAGTAGACAAGATTCTAGGACGAGCCGTAGGCGAGTCCTGGAAGTCTGCGAGTTCGAAAAAACAGTTTCCGGGCGTGTTGCATACATTTTTTTTTCGGCAACCGTGTGGTAGGTATAACAAATCAATAAAATACGTTTCTTTGTAAGATCTAAATGGACTAAAAATGGCGTCGATTTGAATGTTTATGTTTGTAATGATGACACTCCGCTAAAAAAACTAATTTTTAGAACAAAATTAGGAACATTCTAATTGAATTTACTGTTTGGACCCTTACTTTGTGGAATCTACTCATATTAGTAACATTCTAATTCTTGTTTTTATTAATATTTATATTAATATACTGGAATTTCTAGACGGGTACTTTAATAACATTTCACGGTCGTATATCGTACAATATTTTATTTCATACTGTGTTGTATTAAAAATGAAATTTCATTATTTCATTTTAGGTTACCTCCCTGTATGTAGGTGTTAGCAGTCCGGGAACTAAAAATTTCCCGGACCGGGTACTGTAATGAGTTACTTCCCGGACTGGAGTCTATTTCCCGGACCGGGTACTGTAATGAGTTATTTCCCGGACTTAAATGAGTCCGGGAAATAGCTTATTACAGCACAGTAGGAAATAAAAATAATAAAACAATGCAAACCGTAATAAAAAACCTTATAGTACCCTTTACTTAATTACAGTTTTCTGTAAAAACTGCCATATTTTTAGTAAATCGTGTTATCAATAGATGTCAAAGATATTCGTTTAATACTATTATAACGCCTTACAAAGTTTTTGAAAAATATTTTAGTAAGTATTTTAGTAAGAAGCAACAACTACTTCTCGGGCTAGATTCCCCGACAGACATTTAATTACACTTCTTTGTTAAACGGAGTTGGTATATCTGCAAGATATAACCAATCATTCTGGTTTGTAATTAGAAGGGACAACATCACTTGTAGACCGGTTTCGGCGTATTTGCGCCTCATCTGTACAAGGTAGAGGCCATCCGCTCAGAAGCTCTGAGCGCATAATCCTGGACTGGAGACAACGCTGAAACCACATCAATACATTAACCCCAGTAAATGAATTATAATGGTATTAAACTATTATCTTTGACATCTTATATTACCCTTTTTTCCTGTTTTAACTAACTTTGTGTTTTATTACAACCAATCTACTAAATCTTTTGTTATAAAAAACAAAACTTTTCAACAGTATAAAAGTCGTGTCAGATACCCCAATAAGTTCGACCTTGAAGCGCCGATTACCAGACTTCTAGATTTAGATATCGCTGTTGAGATGAATCAGATTTAATTAAAATGCTAATTTTATTGGTCTGCCAAAGCGGCCAGTTGGCTGTTCCGACAAAAACCAGATTTTATTTGTTCAGTTGATGACACAAATTTAATAAAACAAATGTACTATACTACATTGTATTGTTCTTCCTAACTAAGACTAAAATATATTAATTCAGTTTGGACGACGCTGAAGTTAGTTTTGTTAAGTGAATGAAGTCGTAATAGAGTTGGCTCATTTCGAAGCGTGCATTGTTTGACTAAATTCGAAAATTATTCATTTTTAGTTTGTATGAATATCTTTGTACCAGATAGAATTTTAAAATGTGTAATTAGTTTTAACAAATAACACTACGCAGTGAATCGAGAATATCGCTTGTTTCTAGTTCTGTAGGGAATTAAACTACCAGATGAATTCTAATCTAGTTGTAGCAATATATTTTCGATTTATTGCATTTTTTGGGTTTTCCAGATCTGGAAAGAATAGCAGTCTACTAAATTTCGTTTATATTGTATCTGACTTGTTGGTAGCAGAATAAATAAACTTATGATACATCACCTTTATTTTGAGATTCCATTCTTGATCATTAAGGGTCCCACAGGGACGGTATTATCGCTGCTGCTGTATGAACTCGTCGTTAATGAACTCTTGGAATAACAAAACACAGAGGGTTATGCAGATGATCTGACAATACTTAAATTGGAGAAACACCGAATTGTTATATCTGAGCTGATGCAACAAAAACACTGGATATACGGTTAGGAAAGAAACGCCCACGAGCAGATCCTGCGAAAATTCATTGCCGTCACTAAAAATGGGAAACTAGAGGGACTAACATTGCCAAGTCTCTTCAAAATGCAGATGTGTCTTAGCCATAAGGTCTTGTATCTGGAAATGATTCTGGATGCAAAACTAATCTGGAATTCACACCTGCACGACAAAATAAACAAACGGAAAATGGTCCTAAAAGCTGCCAAACGGGCGATAAGTAACACATGGAATGAATACGGAGCGAATACTGACTGTATAAAACTGTGGAGAGACCGATGGTTAAAAATCAGAAATGTCACAGGATGGAATGATGAAAATGTATGAATTTTCAAAAAAAGTCCATACAGTAATCAGTAACAAGAAGGAATGGGATCCCGACACCATTAACAGACCTGGAAGAATGCCATTTAATAGTATACAGACGGCTCTACTGCACTAGTAGCGGCACTAACCTAATCTGAAGCCAGTGAATATCCTAAAATTCCTTCGGAAAATAGGTCTAAAGAAACTACTGGTCTCTGAGACTTTACTTGGGCACCCATATTTTCGTTTTTAATAAAAGTTGTGCTATCTTAAATTAAAGCTAGCACAACCTTTTTTTTATTATCATCCGATTTCAATGGAAACATCGCTGTTATTTTGTGCAAAGTATGTGCAATTTATGTCCACAAATCAAAATTTTTGTGCACTCATATTTTCGTTTTTAACAAAAGTTGTGGTACCTCAAATTAAAGCTAGCACAACCTTTTTTTTATTATCATCCGATTTCGATGGAAACATCGCTGTTATTTTGTGCAAATTATGTGCAATATATGTCCTCAAATCACTATTTTTGTGCACCTATATTTTCGTTTTTATTAAAAGTTTTGCTGCCTTAAACTAGAGCTGGCATTACTTTTTTCAAATTATCATCCGATTTCAATGGAACCATTGCTGTTATTTTTGTGCAAATTATGTGTAAAAATCACGTTTTTTGGGCACCCATATTTTCGTTTTTAATGAAAATTGTGAAACCATAAACTAAAGCTAGCACTACTTTTTTTAATTATCATCCGATTTCAATGAAACCATCGTTGTTATTTTGTGCAAATTATGTGCAATTTATGTCCACAAATCACAATTTTTGTGCACTCATATTTTCGTTTTTATTAATAGTTGTGTTTCCTTAAACTAAAGCTTGCACAACTTTTGTTAATTATCATCCGATATCAATGAAACCATCGCTGTTATTTTGTGCAAATTATGTGCAATTTATGTCCACAAATCACGATTTTTGGGCACTTATATTTTCGTTTTTATTAAAAGTTTTGCTACCTTAAACTAGAGCTGGCACTACTTTTTTTATATTATCATCCGATTTCAATGAAACCAAAGCTGCTATTTTGTGCAAATTATGTGCAATTCATGTCCACAAATCACGATTTTTGGACACTCATATTTTCGTTTTTATTAAAAGTTGTGCTACCTTAAAGACAAGCTATCACTTTTTTTAAATTATCATCCGATTTCAATGGAACCATTGCTGTTATTTTTGTGCAAATTATGTGTAAAAATCATGTTTTTAGGCACTCCTATTTTCGTTTTTATTAAAAATTGTGATACCTTAAACTAAAGCTAGTACTACTTTGTTTAATTTATCATCCGATTTCTTTGAAACCATCGCTGTTATTTTGTGCAAATTATGTGCAATTTATGTCCACAAATCACTATTTTTGGGCACACATATTTTCGTTTTTATTAAAAGTTTTGCTACCTTATACTAGAGCTGGCACTACTTTTTTTAAATTATCATCCGGTTTCAATGAAACCATCGCTGTTATTTTGTGCAAATTATGTGCAATTAATGTCCACAAATCACGATTTTTGGGCACTCATATTTTCGTTTTTATTAAAAGTTGTGCTATCTTAAAGGCAAGCTATCACTTTTTTAAAATTATCATCCGATTTCAATGGAACCATTGCTGTTATTTTTGTGCAAATTATGTGTAAAAATCACGTTTTTTGGGCACCCATATTTTCGTTTTTATTGAAAATTGTGATACCATAAACTAAAGCTAGCATTACTTTTTTTAATTATTATCCGATTTCAATGAAACCATCGCTGTTATTTTGTGCAAATTAATGTGCAATTTATATCCACAAATCACAATTTTTGTGCACTCATATTTTCGTTTTTATTAATAGTCGTGTTACCTTAAACTAAAGCTGGCACAACTTTTGTTAATTATCATCCGATATCAATGAAACCATTGCTGTTATTTTTGTGCTAATTATGTGCAATTTATGTCCACAAATCACAATTTTTCTGCACCCATATTTTCGTTTTCATTAAAGGTTGTGCAAGTTGTAAAGTGAATAATCCACTGAACTGCAGTTGTAGATTTTGGATATTTTGATTGGAGGAACAGACTTGATTGGCTGCTTTGTGAGTGCTTTCATTTCCGGTAACACTACCATGGGATGGTACCCAAATTATTTTTTTCAGTAGATCTCCTAAAAATATGAGCGATGGCTCATTCGATTCGAAATGACGTCTAGAAGAAATGTTCGAAAGTATGTACTAGTACATAAAAAATTGCAATTGTTATTAACAAATTGAGATGAAAAAAAGATAGCATTTAGTTTTTTGTTAAGAACTCAAAAACTATTAATATTTAAGGGATTTTGAAAAAAGATTCTTAAAGAGGAGGAAATTTCCAATAAGAAAGTACCAACTCTCCGCCATTATTTATAATTTTAATTCAACGCTGAAAATTAGCGAAATTGAAATTCAGTACAATATATAGGGTGTTCCATTTGAAAAATCATAACTTTGATATGCTGTAACCGTATGGAGGTCCTTGGATATTAGAAAATAATTTTGAAAACTGAAGCTGGAGTCTGATTATAACTTTAATATAGAGCTTCCTTTCGTATCTCTCAAGAGAACGGAATTATCAAACTCTGGAGTATAAGTTGATCATAAGCTATATTGATAGAAGTTAAAGTTTGTATCATTTGGAAACATTTTAAATTTATCAATTCCAAAAATGAAATAAATTAAACTCAATATACAGGTATAAGAAGTATACAAAGATAGTGTTTAACCAAATGATTATCTTTTCTTCTTGAAAAATAGATAGAGGTAGCTGGTTGAATTAATTCTGGTTATTCTCGTAAAATAGTATTTTAGGGTCCAAATGCAATTGTATGGTCATAAATAAATAAAAAAGGCCGAAAGAACAATTTTTATATCGAAATAACCAGTGAAGATTTTCGATCATTCATAGTCCCATACGTTGAATGAAATTGGGTAGGTACATTCCATTTTTTTGCAGCCATTTCGATATCTGACCATAAACAAAGCGTTTATAATTAAATTACTCGTTTGTACGGTAAATATATTTCTCAATTCCTAAAGAGAAACTTAATATCTATTTTCTACCGTTTTCTGTGCACACAAACTCACACACACGTGATAAAATGTTAAACCGTCAGCAGCAAAAAGCCGCATTTTGGTTTCGTATGTGGCCTGTTCTCGGTTGGAGCAAAAAGGAAGATTGAGTGAAATCGTTAGTCAAGCCTGACAAGGTTGGGTCAATGAGCTGCGGGAATAGATGACATTACAGTCGAAAATACCCTTTTTATTTTTCTACAAATGACCAAGAAAAGGGTATATTAATCTTATAAATCAAAATTTATAGAAAGTTTATGGGTATCAAATTTCAGGATAAAAATATAGAGTTTTATTAACAGTACCTACTGAGAGAATCGTATACGCCATGATGATTATTTTTAAGCAATTATTATGGGAAAAATAATTGCTCATATAAACAAGCCATAAATTATCATTTTTCCAATTCAGGAATATCAAAGTGAAATATATTAATTATTATTCCCTTCGCAACATAACGTAGAAAAAAATAATGCATATTTGGTTTGATTCTGTTATAACTTATTATCCAGCATAATTAATAAACTATTTATCTTTCATATAAAGAGTCTCATATGGGAACAATAGTGAGCGCTATACATATAATTATATACAAGTATGTCCAAGAATATTTCTCCTCCATGAAACACCCACTTTTCTATACTCGATACACTCAAAACACCTGAAGCAGGGTCGTCAAGTCAAATAATTGCCATCAGTGTTTTCTAAAAAAGATGTTTTATCAAGCAAATGAAAAATGTAAATGCAATTTTATTAGGAAGATGTTAGATGTTAGAGTAGTTATATGGAAATAAATCGCTCTGGTAAAAATTTTAGGTGGAAGTTTCCACATATATTGTTACGATCGTTAGCTATGTATTTATTCATTCATTCATTGGACATCGTTTTCAAAATAAAATGTCTTTAACCCTTTGAAGACAGAATTAATAATTTTGGAAAAAATCAACTAAAACCATTTAATTTGTACTAATTACAATTATTTTAAGCAATATTTTCGCAAAATTATAAAAGTCCTTGCGTCCTGCAGGATGTGGCTTCCGTTACTAACCACCAGGCACTTATCTACCGAGAGAGAAAATATGTAAAACAATTTCTGTCTTTGTTTAGACACAGTCCTACATCACAAGTGGAACATTTCCGAATTGTTCTATGGACTTCTTTTGTGGTGCCGCAGTGTGCACACCTTAGTGAAAACGAACGTTGAGGTAACTGTGCACATTTATCGTATCTTAGTTCCAAAGGTACAATTTTTTCAAATTTATTTGTTGGTTTTTCTGAAGATTTGCGACCTCAGTCCGGAAGCAACCGACAGACGAAATGTTTTCAAATCCATAGTTTTCACCTCGCCTCGTATCCTCTGCTGGAATAATATATATGCGTTCACCATTTATGTGATTTTCTGTCTATTTCATACTGTGACTTCAACATATCTAATTTGTCGACGTATCCCATATGTCGATTATAATTTTTTACCGTCAAAGGGCAATTTATTTCTTCTACAGCTCCCATCTTTGTTTTTCGTGATGCTGTTTCTACTGTTGAAGGGTTATGATAATTTCCCAAAAAAAGGACGCAACGCTTATTTTTCCACTTCAGTGTAGCCAAACCATCCGTGGAAATTCTCCAGTCAGACACTCCTCTTTTTAGGTTCGTTTGAAGAAATGTTTTTTCACAATTTTTTTGTAAAACATACAAATTAGTTTGGAACACAATATGCTCAATGAGATCCTCTGGAAATAAATGAAGGAACATATCAGTTGGAGTTTCCACACTTTCAGATGCATTAGGTCCCGTCTGCTCTATAAAAGGATCTACCTCGGTAACAAACATGGAGTCAGCTGTCCAGAGAACTGTATCGCCATTTAACTCTTGAAGACGTAGAGACAATGGAAGGTCGTCATCAGGGTCACTTTCGTCATCTTCCATTGGTTCAAAGTCAATCTCCATCGATTCTATATCAAACAGTTCTTCCGGATTTCGGTGTAAACTCTCGACTTCCTCATCATAATCGGATGTAACAGATTTAGTGTCACTTAGAATTTCGTCTATCAATGTCCACGTTTGGTTTTGAGACATATTATCAACTTCTAAACGTAACCATGTATAAAAAACAGTTACTGTGGCAAAATATTTGAAATATATTATTCAATTATACCTACAATGTTGTAACATGTCTGTCGACCTGTTTCGATTTTACAGAATAAATCCTTTTAATTAGCGCTCGTCGTCACTAGCCACTTCCAATTATAGTTCTGTGATCCCAAACTCTTCAACCCCGACCACCATAAGACAAAATTGACGTCTGCCAACGGACGATTCCATTTTTTCCAACGCCACGTGAAACACCCCTTTCCGTTATCGAGTACCTATCTTATGAATTTTGCTGTGGTAAGTTCAAAATCATAATTTATAATTAATAAGCTTCTTCTAAAGTACTGTCTGATATAATTTTCGTATGCATTCTTTATTTTTTTACAGAGATAGACGAAATTAAATTCAACACGTGGTCATAAACTGTTCTTTTATACTAATATGGTAGTTTTAAGCCAAATATTCTTTTATAATTCACTGTTTTACTTTTATACAAACATTTTCAAGCTTTTTCAGTTGCGAAATAACTCTTTTAATTATAAAATAACGTTTTTATAAATCGTTAACCTATAAATTATTCTTTCGTAACGCCAGTGCCGGTTTCATACATTTCCTAAGCACGATATTTTTTCATATAACTAAATAAATAACTTTTTGCCATGATTAGTTTCTTTCGGATCATTAGTATATTTTTTTAATTTAGCCGATAATTGCTATTTTTACTGTTTTAACATGGGACATATATTGTTGGAAAGCTTTCAGTAAATTGAATCCATTTTTTGACTTTCAAATAACTGCCTTCCTTTTCTTTAACCTGAGAAGCTGACCAACATAATGTGCCATTACATTCAAGTTCCTATAAATCCCTGATCCACCTGTACTTCTAGGTAAAAACAGCCCCGAGGATATAACCCCAAGATAACCCAAGGATATAACCCGAGGATACAGCCCTAGATCAAAATACCGCCCTAGAACAGAACCCATCAGTTCAGATCAATACCTGCCTACCTACTTCAGGAAACCACTCCATGTAAGCTAACTACCTATAAAAGTACAAATTCCAGTGTTTCATTTCCTGTGGCAGAATAAATTAAAATTTTGTTTTTAATTCTTTTATTTCATTATAAATCCTCAACCATAAAAGTTGAGGGAGATATCGCCCGGGGTAATTTGAAGTAACTTTTTTATTATTAACTTTTATTTATATTTTACAAGGCGTTTCTACCTTTTCCGTCTTAGTTTTTTCATTAGTATTTTTATCGTCAAAAAGGTAGTGGCGCCCTCAACTTTTACAACCTTCCTGTAACACTTGTGCAGCATAAACTTGGGGTCGAATCACCCTTGAGAGGAGTCTCTAGCCGGAGGCCCTTCGAGCTGGTGCCCTGTGAGGTTACAACCATTTACCGTTACAATGTATATATTTAACTATTATTTATAACTTAGCAGCCATGTCGCAGGATTATTTATAATAATAATTTTGAAAATACACCAAACAACGAAACTAACCTACACGCAGTAAACAACGTGACACTTCAACATCTAATTATTAACTATTTTACAGTAAGTAAAGTAAGAAAAATATTCCAACTTTCCCAACGTCACTCAGTCAAACATCTCAATTAAAACTAAAAAACAAAGGATTTACCCGAGGGAACCAAAATGGCAGTACGGAATACCATGTATGGATTTTGTAACTTATTCACCTAGAATATCGATATTTTTAATAAATATGTCGATGTTAACCATAAAAATAAAATAAATGCAATTAAAAAAGTTAAATTTCTTGTTTAATTACCAATTCGACCGACCTTTGGAATATTAGTCATAACGATTATTTCTATTGAGTTGACAGAAGTTTTGATTTGATTCATATGAATATTTTTGCTGACGTAACAGTCACGTGATGGAAAAGCTTCACCGTTTCTACTGTATGGTACTCGCACCATTACTTCTTAAGCTGGAGAAGAGGTGATCCGGTAAACTTTAGAATGTTGTGGGAGCCAAATAAATTGAAGCGAATACCAAATGCACAAATAATTAATCACCAATTCATTGAAAGACTAGTCGACAAGCAAATGCCTTTATCACCACAAATTCATTTTATACGGTTTACCATATAAATAAGAAAATGCGAATTATTGTAATAAGAAAAAAAGACATCAGATAGCAATCTAGCAATGCTATACATAATGAGTTTGAGAAATAGTAGCAGAACCTAAAAACCCAATCTTGTTATTTATTGGCTAAATACGACACCTAAATAGTTAAGAACGTGAATGGTATCTCTGAAAACGGCTGCTCACAATAATTGCATTTTATTTTAATGTAGGTATCATGTAAAATGAGTGGCTTGTAGCCTTTGAAGTATATAAACTGTATTAAGTATTTAAATTCTATAAATTTAAATTTTATATCCAATTCTTATTCATAAACTATCGTTTATCCTATTTATCGTAAAGTAACCCAGCTGCTTTTACGAAAAGATAAAAGACAAAGAACAGCTTTCATGGAACGTGGAACGTTCATGTTAATAGAGAATATCATAAAAGGAAATCTGTTTCAATTCAAAAAATATTGAAATTTTATGTAGTCGTATCTCTTTGTACGCCGCTTGTTTTTTCACTCAATTTAATATTTCAAAAGAGCATCATAGTTACTGCCATATTCAATATTCATATTTTACCAGGCATGCAATCTTACAAAACATAAAAAATTGTCTTGGAAGATATATTTAAGATAATAAACTTTCACACTGCATTTTCATGAGGTACTTACTCCTTTCAATTTGTGAAGTGCAGTCGATAACCATAAAATGAATTTAAATAAATAACCACTTTCTACTTAAATCGGAGCCATATTGGAATAAACAATTTCATGTAGTTCTGCTTTTAAATCTTCTCCAATCGAACGTCCAATTTCTAGACAATTTAAAAAACTGGAAACAGTAAAGTGTTACGAGGTAAACAGTTATTACTTGCAATGGAGAGTAGAAATTAACTACGGTCGATTTATGCCTTACGAGGTACAGGCGAATGAAAAAGAACAACTGTCACATTGACTTTCCCAGTTTCCTTTGAATATAGAAAAAATCTACATGCTGACAACATCACAAAATTGTGTTTTGCAACGCCATCGTCTTTTCATCGTAAATAAACCACAATTAAAGCTTTTAAATAGACACAAATTAACGCCTACCACTTTCGAGCAAATTAAAATTTCAATTCAGAGATTATATGGATTACCATTTAACTAATACAGGACATAACAGCCAATAAGCTATTCCACGCTTTAATGATGTCTTCTTGGTCGTCCTTCGATCAAAGTTTTGCTCTTGTTCAGACCCACGGTTCTATCACAGAAAGTTTTAGGCAAAGGATTATCTTCATGTCGGATAGTCAAGCAGCCATTGAAGCAGTAAGTAATCAGTTCTAAAATGATAGGGAAACCAAATGCACCAGGCGTGAACAACATCGTCACCTTACTGTGGACTCCAGGACAGGATAGAAAAAAATGAAATAGCAGATGAACTATCAAAGGGAGGGACTGAAACACCTTTTTGGAGGCCGGAACCCTAATATTGAAAGAAATAGGTAACGCCAAAATGGGGGGAAAGGATGTGACCATTGGCGCCCCACGTTGGGCGCCATTTTGTAACTTAACAGGTAGATATAGCGATAAAAAAGATAATTTTAGTGTTACTTACGGTATGCCGTCGACTAAGCTCTAGGTAAAAGAATGGGTCGTGAATTTTCGCATAAATGTTGTATAACACTTAGATAATAAAAATTTGTCTGGCATATAACTTGTTTGAGCGCCACGTCATTTGTCAATTGAAATAATATAATTCACCCTGCTAAAATGACGAAAAACAGAGTACATGGTTTTTTATAGGCACTTAGATGATCATTAAATAAAAATCGGAAAAGTAACTTAACAATCTAATGAAGAATATCCTACTTAAAGTCGACTTGGTCCCTACTATTTTACAAATATGGCCCTTGGCCGTCATACATTAAATATACAACTTCATAAGATTTCGAGGGAAATTAGTTCAATGCTAAAGGTTCTCCAACGGTATGATCAATCAAATATTAGAAAGATATATCGGCTTATGCATCTATAAATGGTTTTCGTATTCTCAAATGGAGAAGAGAAACGAATTTTATGTCAACAAAGTACTGGACATAATATGACCCATACTTGTTACAGCAAATATAACGTAGTGTCGGAAGTAGAGAATCGAATTGAATTGATTTTCGAATCTAGTTGATTTTCAAATCAAGTTGCTAGTTGAATCAAGTTGATTGTAGAATGTAAAGTTGTTGCAATCTAAAAAGACACAGGAATATTTAGAAACTTCTACAAGCAACAAGTGCTGTCGGCGAAAACAATTAATTTTGAATGACAGAGTCATCCCACAACATTTCAAAGATATATACACGACAATCATTATTAATTTATAAAAAGGTATTGACTTACTTAGAATTTCCTTCGACACAACTCACATTATAATTGTCTTTTTTAGACAATCAAGAGAACGCTCGTCAGGCTTGTCTCCAAAATGGTTTCTTACTCACCCAACTTATCTGCGCACATCATTTCTGACAATTTTCGGATGTTTTAAATCTTTAACAATGCCCTCTCAGAAAAGATATGAGAACATAAGTAAGGAATCTAACGTTCGTCGACATTATAGTTAAATGCGTTCCTAGGCCTCACCGTTAGATGGCTCGAGAGGTACTAAAATAGGTAATTTATAAGCAAAAGGAATTATTTTGGGCAGAGAAACAGGATCTCCTGTTACAAGATCAAGTAGAGCTTAGACAATCAAAGTTAGTCTTGGGAGACTTTTCTCAGTAACTAAGTAGAAGAAAGGAGGCACAATAGATATTTTGTGACTCGGTAAATATCACCCCAATATACTTATACATACACGCATCCTGTCCCAGAAACTCCTTGTTTTTATTTCCACGACTTTTGTTTTCTCACGGAAAAGTTTTCTATATTTCATAGTAGTGTGAAATATTGATACTAATAATTCGGTAACAATAAAAATTTCATGCACTTTCTGGTCTTATTGCAGAAATGAAAGATATTTTGTTATATATCGATAGGTTGCGATTTCGAGTTATGTAAATCTCAACTCCAATACACTATGTTAAAGAGTAGTGGATGAGTGACGATAAACTTAATGGGGGGAGGCAGGGATGGATGATAATAGACCGAACTTTCAAAAACTGGATTAACGGTTTTTAATGTGCTTGAACAAAACCATAACATTTACATACATTTTTATTTTCGAATACAACCGTCCCATTCAAAAAAGCCGTACGAGAATACACTAGTTTCTCCAAATTGGTCTGTGAGAAAAGCTAAATCATTTCAGGCAGTCCTCGTAAAATTTAGTCGTATTCTGCCAAATTCATATTGTAAAAACCATTTAAATCTCTTGCGTGTGAATCTGCATATTTCGTGCATATTATAAACAATAATTTTCCTTTCTGTTACACTTTCTGTTGACAGGAACCGAATTCTGCTCATTTTCAACGAAATTAGAACCAAATGCCAAGGACAGCTAACTACTTCAACGTTAGATGTCAAAGTTAATAGTTTAATACTATTAACTTTCATATCTATTGATAACACGCGCTTTACTAAAATATGACAATTTTTTACAGGTAACTATAATTAAGTAAATACTTCAACGTTATTAAGTGTAAAACGGGAATTCTAGCCCTTATTCCTCTACTGTTTTTGATCCATCAGTATACTACCTTGAGAACATGTCCATTATTACTCATAGCTCCGATCATGTCTGAGGTTCTTGATCAAATTGATTCGGTCATGACATCATCATGACAGAATCTCATAGCCACTGAGATACATAGCAAGCCTACCATTAGATTTTACCCAAGACCAGCTGTATTTTGCTTATTTTTGTCCTATCTTCCCAGGCTTCAGCTCCATAGATAATGATATATATTAATATCATGGTGCACATCCAGCTCAGTGTACTAGGATTGTCCCAGTTATTTACTGCCAGCATTCTGTACACCATTGGAGCTCTTCTTGCCTTGTTGACGATTTTATTGATTCGATGTTTCGCAGATGAGGAAACTTATTTTTCCTGATAAATGCTATAAGATTTGTTTTGATGAGGCTAGCTTTGAGTTACACTATTGTTTGATGAGTTCGAATCCGTTCTCGTCCTGCTATATAATTTCCTATGTATTTGATGATATTTTCGATTAACCTGCATAAGAGATAATCTACGACAAAACTCCATAGTAGTGAGGATAGAACGCTAACTTGGGGACATCCCCGAATACTGTTGATCGGGATAAATCGGTTTCCCACTTGGGTTCCAATTTTCTTGTTGTTAAGCAGTACCTTTATTCACCTGGTTACTGAAGAGTGTACTGCTCTTTGTACCAGAGCTTGAAATTCCGCATCATGTGGGATATTATCCTTTTTTATTAGGCACACATTTGAAAAGTGAAAACTAATTTTAAATAAGTCTCATGTAAAATATATCATCTATCGACTGGAGCTTTTATAAGATAAATATTTTATGATCCTTACTAATTATTTTCATTCCATGATCAAATTTATGCTTCTATGTTATTAATTTAAAATTGCGAAATTACTTCGAATTTCGCTTATAAAAAATAGGGATAAGCAGGAAAAAGCCAACAAATCAACTCACCTTCAAAAAATTCAGGTGCAGCTTACCTGAAAAAAAAATACGAATATTAGTATATTATTAATATTCTCACTATGTTTATTACATAATAACAATTTTAGATTTTCTTTAAGCGAACATGATTACATATTTTATGTGAATTGTAGTGTTTCACCTATTAGATGTAATTTTTTTTCAATAAAGGGTCTGTTACCTGTAGACTCCGATCATTGAACAGATGTTTTTGTGTTTTTTTACCAAAGATATTGATTTTGCTCATCATTCACCTGAGTGATTTTTTTGCTAATTTTTTGTACGACACTTCCGATGTCATCAATATAAGTGGCGTTCAAGATGACATGACAGATGGCTAATGTATAAACGAGATTCCTTTTATGTACACTTCCATTCTTATCAAGCAGATGAAAATTGGAGTTGTAAGACAAGGATCCTGAGCTGAATGTACACAGCCATAGTGAAACTAATCAGCACTTATAGAGCCATTGCGTGGAGTAGCAGGACAAGCCTATTGAAGACGAGAGACAACCTATCCAGAATATAAAGACTAGCCTGGATATGCATTACAGGAGCAATAGAAATATGCCCAACGGTGTCCATGGACGGGGTTCTTAACTTCACGCCACTACATATGGTGGTGGAAAGTGTTGCGAAAGGAACAAGATACGGACTAAATAGAAAGAAAAGCATTTAAAAAAAACGCTTTCTAGAAATCAGAATTCCTGGGACATGCCACAGGATGGTATGATGTAAAAGTAAATTCGATGGGGGGTTCAGTGAAAAGAAGGAATTGGATCCCAACACCATTACCTAGCTCTAAATGGAAAGGAATGTGGAAGGAGTTAAGAAACAAATACACTTATAGTTTGGAAAACCCCGAAGTATCTTTCACGCCATAGAAAAGTGGTCCCAGTTCAATATTGAAAAAAAATATGAAAGGCAAGGGATGATTATAATGTAGGATAGTCAAGCAGCTATTAAAATAATGTGTAATCATTTCAAAACAGGACGGATCAGAAAATTATGCTAACAGTTGATGCTCCCAATTTGTCTTGGGAGCTACGATTAGTCACGTTGCAAAATATCGTCAAGAAAAACTTATAGCTTTTGCTTCACGGAAATAAAATAGGCCCAAATTGAAAAGGAAGTAGCTGCCATAATTTTTGGATTGAAAAAGTTTTACCAATATTTATATGCAAAATAATTCACATTAGTTACCGATCATAAGCCAGTACTAACAATTTTCGGTAAAAAGAAATGATAACCATTTTTCACTTCAACGTTGGGCATACAATTGTCCAGTTTTGATTATGGAATTAAGCAAATTAATTCTTGAATAGATGAGGCTTTTACTTGATGAAGATCCATACTAAATGATGAAATAAAACAATTTTGAAGATTAAACAAATCAGGAGTTTCTAAATTAAAATGTGGTAGTGACAACAGTGACAAAATTTATATAGGTAGAACTTTTAGGAATTTTAAAACTAGAATTTCAGAACACAAACGCAGCTAGGACAACAACAAATTAGATTCTAACTATTCAAATCATTTATTAACCAACCAACACACTTTCGACTCAAATTTTAAAATTTTGCATGTAGAACCCGAATCCTTTAAATTAAATCTTTTAGAAGCCCTTGAGATTAATAAAAACAAATATTCAGGTAATCTTCTTAACGACCAAATAGATATCAATAATTCTCCATTATTAAACCTATTTTCCTAGAAGATAATTCAGTTGTGATGGTTGTGAATAAATTTCCAAGAAAACTTTTTCAATACCTTTGTTAATATTCGTAGAATTCCGTATTTAGGCACTTTTTGTACTTTATTTCCATTTAAACATATTATAATACTTTTGTCAATATCTTAGAGTTCCGTAATAAGGCACTATTTAAATTAAAAGTTTTTCATTATATCTTCACTAGTTTGATAAAGCTACTGTGTAGCGAAACGCGTCACTAATTTTAAATTGAACTTTAGTTCAAATTATAATGGAGATTAAGGCAAATTAAATTGTTTCAAACAACTACTTCTCGGGCTATATGCCCTGACAGACATTGAATTACACTTCTAAGTTAAACGGGGTCGGTATGATCTACAAGATTTAACCAACCATTCTGGTTTGCATTTAGAAAGGACAATATCACTTGTAGATCGGTTGTTTTTTCTAAGTGAACGGTCACGTTTTTGAAAATATTTTCGAAGCTTTGTATAAAACTATTATTCGTTATTTACCGATAACGCGCTTTACTAAATACGACAATTTGCAGGAAACTGTAGAGTGTGTCTTTTGTCCTTCACCTTTACGTCATTTCGATTATTTATACTGATTATCTTTTAAATGTCTCAACCATTTCTTACACATTATTTGTGCATTTCAGATCATGAAAGCCAAGAAAGTACAATAATAATGTTATAAATGAAACTAACTGTTTCTAATTAATTCCACTATTTAATTGAAAAATTTATGAAAATTATTAAAGGATATTGATAATTATTTCGATATTGACATATCATCGACAGAATGACAGAAGTTACATTTTATGTGATACCTACTTGATGTTTAATATTTTGGCTAGACCAAATAGTAAGTGACCTATCTTTTGATTGACTTAATATATATGAATAGAAAAAAGGGAAGATATGATTTTACAAATATTAAAGCTTAGGTATTATTAGCCCTATGTTAGTTTCATTTATAACATTAATATGAGTAGATTCCACAAAGTAAGGGTCCAAACAGTAAATTCAAGAAAGTACAATATTTGACTTCCCTACTATTTATCAAACATAGTTATACAATAATTGTATTGTGTATTATTTATTTATACAAATGAACATAATAACAAGCATTGGAAGATAATTAAGTTTACGTGATAGAAGGGAAACGTTTTAGATTTTCAGGATTCAGTACAGCCTGAATTTCTTTATTCAAAAGCCGATATGATATGTGAAATTGATACATTTCATGTCAAAATAAAATTGTAATATGATTCACCTTTTTTCAGACATATTCTTAAAAGGAGAATTCTTATTTCATTTTTATTCAGCATCCCATTTTATAATAACCATACGTATTCAGATTGCACATCAAATTCAGTGACTGGTAACTTTTTCGATGTCATTTTTGAAACTTAAAGCGACGTCTTCATTCTATTGGAAAAGATACAGAGCATATGTAGTTGAGTGGATTGAGTAAGCGTATAACTATATTTATATGTAGATTGAGATTAGTAGGATATCTTTCGGGAATACATCTACTACAAAATAATCGGATATTCCGGATTATGGAAATATACCGTTTCTTTTGTCTAACGAACATAAACATGGTGGTGTAGTTTTGTAAATCTATACTAGGGTTTGTTATATTTTCCAAAAATGTAATATAAACATGATATGAAATTTTGATATAGGCACTTCTCCAAGAAATTAACGCACCACTAATAAATTTGTAAATATTTTATTTGAAAAATTCAAATAAGACATTGTTTGGGCGGGAATTAAGTGGACTGTATTTAGGATATATGTATAACAAGTAACTTTTGATGACCAAAATAAAAAACTGACAACCAGGAAGCAGATTAGCACTCACCCTTTTTCCTGGAGTTGGATCTTTTTGTCGTTACCGACTCTCTGCATTTTACTTCGCACATGCGTTAAGTACTAAGTGCTTCCCGATTGGGGAACAAAAAATTAATGAACTTTTGATGGGGACTCAACAAAAATGAAACACTATATTTCAAGAACTTGCATCTAATCGCTAATAAACTGAACTCTTTTCTACAATTATTTCTTAAGATTAACGAAAACACAATTTAAAAAAAATTAAGAACCAAGATCGGAAAATTTAGTTTTTATAAGTAACGAGTAAATCAAGAATTTTAATGGAACTTAGTAGTTTTAATATTGAATATTTCCACCATTGCACGGTTCATGCTTAAGATAAAATTTGTTTTGATCCGGTCCCTTCCAAATTTCAACCAGAAATTGTCTTTTTGGGTAGGTATTTGAGGCAAGCTTTTCTTTCGGATCGAGATGGGAATCTCATGTTCGAATGGGTCCTATCCAGGAAGGAATGCCTACCAACCGAACCCACCGCAAACCCGCCGTTACCCCCGCCTCGGAATCGCTACCCTAGCATACTTCGAGACGGGCGGCGGTCCCTCGCACTCTCCGATCACACCGTCGTCTTCTCCCTACCAATCACTCCTACCTCTCATGCCATATCGGGTCCTTCTCACCCCCTAATCATGCTCTTCACTACGCTACTTACCTCCATCCATTCCTCCTCCCCCCTCAACATTATCTCCACCATGTTCTCCCAATACACCGCCTCCCCTAGTTTCCTCTCCAACTGCTTCTGCACTTCCTCGTTTTTACAGCATCTAAACACATGCCCCTCATCATCCTCCACTTCACACCTTTCGCACACTTCAATCTCTCCTACTCCCAATCGCTCCTTTTAGCGCGCCCTCAGACTTCTCCCACCTTCTCTCCATTTCCTCCTCCATCCATCCCTGTCCTTCCTCTCTCGTCGCACCCCTCCAGCGTTTGTTCTTAGCTCTAGCTATCGCGTCCAATGGGTAACTCCGCTGCTGTCAGTCCACCCACTGACCTGTACCCCTGCACCACCCTCAGGAGTATTCCTCTGCACCCGCAGGAAAGGCATAACCCTCGCATTCACCCCACACCTCCGCTCCCCTTCCACTCTACTGGCCCTTTTACATTACACATCTCTCCAGCCATGCTGCCCTTACTTTACCCTTCTGTGTCGCCTTCAACATATTTTTGGCAGAAAAGATTAATATTTTTAAGGATTTATGAGTTGATTTAGCCCCGCTACGCACCAGCCAGCTTTGCAATTCCGTGTTGAGGTTTAATAGGAGAGGTATTGGACAAGTTTTTAGTTTGCCTCAAATACCTACCCAAAAATTGGTGCCACCAAGAAATGGTAATCGGTTTTTGGTTAATATGGATGATGAGTAGGGACATCGAAAATGCCGTATTGAAAAATAGCAGTTTTGAACCATCCCGCCTTAAGATAATTGACTAGAACTATTCCTCCCATTCTCTTTGCAGATCTCTTGTTTATACTTAGTTCTTCTACACACTGAAAAATTTTTTCTTTTATCGACAACATTTCGTGTCTGTCAATCTGATACTTAATACTTTTCTATGCAAGTCTTCTTCTGTATCGCATTTGCATGAGGAACCAAGCTTTAAAAATCGATAATATTAACTGAAAATTGTTACTTGCTTCATTTTATGAAATGTGGTATTAGTCGATTATTTTGAAATAAAATTAAAGCATCACAACACCTGCAACGGAAGTGAAGAACAATAATTATCAATCAAATTGCACTGCGCTGGCTTACACAATTTTTATGCTCATCGTAATGTTGTGAGGGTATTTCCTCTGTAGAAAATAAAATTGGGTTTACAGCTTTGCAACGGGTTAATTGATTCCTTTCGATCCTGCGCTAATAAATTTAAATGTATAAATTGCTTAGCTACGAACGCGAGTAAAGCCGATGTACTTTCATTGTTCTTTACTGTATAGTCTTCGGATTAAGAAAACGTTCCCAGATCATTTATTTTCAAGCTATTTTCTAGAATACCATAGAGTTAGACTATTGTTTGTCAATCCAAATTATTGTTGGTTTCAGTTGTAGGTTTTATATGCCTTTATTTGGATACCAGTTTCGTTAAAAATTTTCATTAGTGTACTGACAGTAGACCTTGTTATGGGATTTTGTTTAGGATATGAATTATTAAAGATTTTATTAAAATTAAACGAGTCTAATCAATCATAGCTATCTTAATGTATTATTCTCACTTAGGTAATTATAATGTAATATACATTGCACCACAAAATTAACAGGACATGCAAAATTATGTTAAAAATTCAATCTTATTTTGTTTTTGTTTAATTTTGCATCAATTTTAATCATTTTTTGTCAAGTTGTACACCCTTCCATATTTCTCATTATCCCCTATCAATTTTGCAAAAAGTTCTAATGGATATGGTGATATACAGGGCAGCACCAAAAATTGAATTTTACGTTCAACTTCTGAACATTCTGTGGAAAAATTTAATAACTGAATGATGTTTATTTGTGAGACGTTTTTAAGCTTCTTTTCTAAACAATTTATTTTTTAATTCATTCCGATCTGTGCATTATTAAAGGAAAAATACTGGTATATTAAGGAACAGATGCAATAATCCTTTATTGACAACAAGAAATTAAGACATTAATTCGTAAATTTAACTTTGACATTCTTTGAGATTGTGTTAACAGAGACTTTTCAAATATATGATATTGATCTCTTTAATCTAGATTGTTATAGGACAGTTAAATAAAAATGACGTTGTTGTATATGTAAAAACTGAAATTGATGTAAGTTGCACAATTATTAATATCGGCAATGCAAATGCATTACAGATAAAAATTGACTTACAAAATAATGAGCAAATTTTATTAACTTGTATATACCGTTCCCCATCAAATACATCTGAGTCCTTCATCTGGTCGTTAGAAAATTATCTAGAGCCAATAAATTTTCTAAACTATATTATCATTTATTAGTTGGTGATATTAATATAAATATTAAAGATGAAAATGATAATTTCTTTAGATATTTATACATAACTACTATATGAATATAATTTACATTCTATGATAAATAAATATACGCGCATTCAAAAAATTCACGTAACTGCATAGACCATATACAGATTGCGAAAGTCCCTTCCGTACGCTGCGACTTATACAAGTACGACAAGGAAAATATGAGCAAAACTACGTGAAAGAGAGAGAAGACTTGTTAGCCCAATGATCATTCGTCCCCTCTACCAAAACAGTTGGGCGTGTATTCAGTCCCCTCCTATTTATTTTAACTGTTGTGTTGCCAAATGTACTTATCTGTAAAAATTATTCCTAATTTTTGTCTATCGTTGTTTTAAAATTTTCAACGGCATTTCAAGCGGCAACAATGTTAAATACCAATAATTGTTAAATCGAAAGCAGTGTACGGATTTTATTTATTACAGATTGTAATTTGTCCAAATTTTTTCTTGAACTCCATTATTTTATTCTTATTTGTGTTGATCTCACTTATTTTTCAAAAGTCAATATTACCAATCTCGATTTTCTCCCACTAAATACACCGTTATCCGGTGTTAAAAGACAAATACAAAATAAGTTATTTATTACTTAGAAAGTACCAAACATTCTAAACTGGCAACGCTGCAGCAGAGACTGACTCCCCACTCTGTGAGTAGGTTCACTGTGGTTCAGTACTTTCCCAACATGGAAGGAGTAACGGGCAGTGTTGAGCGCGTTGCTGAGGCTTGGAGTGGAGCAGGGGTTGGTTAACCTGGTGGAGGACTACCTGACGGGGCGTGTGATTGTAGACTCCAGAGGGAGGAGATATGAGATGGAGGCTGGAGTGCCTCAGGGCTCGGTTCTTGGACCGACGCTCTGGAAGTGTGTGTTTGATGAGGTTTGTGGGATAGTATGTGAAGAGGGATGTGAGATTACGGTGTATGCGGATGATGTGTGTCTGGTATGTACGGCAAAGGGAGAGGCGGAGATAGAAAGAAAGGCGGAGAGAATGTGCAGGAAGATTGTGGAGAAGATAGAGCGGTGCGGACTGGAAGTGGCGGAAGAGAAGACGGTGGGGTTGCTAGTGAAGGGACGGAGCAGGGCAAGGGAAGTGGGGGTGATGGTTAAGGGAAGGATAATTCGCATGGAGGAGTCTGTGAAATACCTAGGGGTGTGGTTGGATAGCCAATTATCCTTCAAAACCCATATGGTAAAGGCGGCAGAGAAGGGTAAAGTGAGGGCAGCATGGCTGGGGAGATTGATGTGTAATGTGAAAGGGCCGGGAGAGTGGAAGAGGAGGGTAATTGGTAGGACGGTAGAACAGAGTATGCTGTACGGTGCGGAGGTGTGGGGTGAAAGAGCGGGGGTGAATGCGAGGGTTAGGCCACTTCTGCGGGTGCAGAGAGGGATACTGCTGAGGGTGGTGCAGGGGTACAGGACGGTGGGTGGACTGGCAGCAGCGGTGCTGGCAAGGTCCTACCCATTGGACGTGTTGGCTAGAGCTAGGAGCAAACGCTGGAGGGGTGCGACCAATGAAGAGGTACGGGAATGGATGGAGGAGGAAATGGAGAGAAGGTGGGAGGAGTATGAGGGCGCGCTAAAAGGAGCGATTGGGAATAGGAGAGATTGGATGGACCGGAAATTCGGGGAGGTGAACTACTTCTTGACACAAGTGCTCACTGGACATGGGTCGAGAGTAGGGTACCTCCACAAGATTGGGAAACGAGAGACTGGTGTGTGCGAGAGGTGTGAAGTGGAGGATGATGTGGGGCATGTGTTTAGATGCTGGAGGAACGAGGAAGTGCTGAAGAAGTTGGAGAGGAAACTAGGGGAGGCGGTGTACTGAGAAAACATGGTGGAGATAATGTTGAGGGGGGAGGAGGAATGGATGGAGGTGAGTGGAGTAGTAGAGAGAATGGTAAGGGGGAGAGAAGGACTCGATATGGCATGAGAGGCAGGAGTTATAGGAGGGAGAAGATGACAGTGTGAGCGGAGAGTGTGCGAGGGACCGCCGCCTGTCTCGAAGTATGCTAGGGTAGTGATTCCGAGGCGGGGGTAACGGCGAGTTTGAGGTGGGTTTGGTTGGTAGGCATCTCCTTGGGGATGAGTCCAACACTGTTTGGGTCCTGGACCCATTCGAACATGAGTTTCCCATCTCGGCCCGAAGAAAAAAAAAAAAAAAAAAAAAAAAAAAAAAAAAAAAAACATGGAAGGAGTGAGGTTGTAAAAGAAATAAAAAAATACATTCGTTATTACGTAGCCTGTACATCTTAAAATTCATTTTTGCCAACTTGATCGTTTCTGACCAAGCTGACAATTAATTTCTAACTACAATAGGATATTATGTTAGCCATTGTAACTTGAAAATAAAACATTTATTCTTGAGATAAAAATTATAAAGTAATTGGATATAAAAAACTAAAGATCGATTCCATTGAAAAAAAATAAGTAGATACTTATTCTAAACATAAAATATGAACTTCTTGAAAAAATTGAACTAAAAATCCGTTCTAAAGGTAAACATAATTTTAATGAATTAAGTGCTCAAATAAACCACCTTGCTGTGCCAGGTAATAACCAAATCTGTCATAAAGATTTGATCTCATATCTCTAAGATTATTTGGCGTAATGCTGGCACAAACGTGGTGTATTTTCACCCTCAATTCATTTAAATTATTAGCTCTTTCAAATTCATGTTGATAAATGCTACTTTTCAAAAATCCCCAAAGATAAAAATCATTTGGAGCTAGTTCAGGTGATCTTAGAGGCCATTTAATTGAACCATTAGTACTAATAATTCTGTCGGGGAATGTAAACCTTGAAAATTCCATTACTATCCTTGAATTATGGACTGGACAACCATCTTGTTGAAATCAAATTCTGTTGAGATCAACATCGGGTATAAGGAGAACTGCAGGAATTATATGATTTTGTAATAACTCTAAATATTTGGCGGAATTTAAGTTCCTCTCAATAAAAAAAGGACCTATAATGTGGTCACCTAAAATTCCCGTCCAAACATTTAGCTTCTGCGGATACTGTGTTCGGATTGGAATGCTTAGATGTTTATTTTCCCGAGACCAATATCTTGTGACGGATGGATTGTGTTTTTGATGTAATGAAAATGTTGACTCATCCGTAAATAAAATATTTTTTAAAAATTTCTCGTTAGCATTTTGACGTTCCATCATTTCTTCACAGAAATCCATTCGTCTGATATTGTCCTCGGGAAAAATTTCCTGCGTTGTCTGAACCTTGTAACAATGGTACTCGTTCCGTTTTAAAATATTCTGTACAGTTCTCTTATCCATGTTGACCTCTTCAGCAATTTGTCTTGAAGAACATGGTTGTCCTGTTTCAACCGCTAAACAAACATTCAATTCTCTAGTTTGCCTTTCGTCGTTTATCGGACGTTCGATTGGATCTTCCGGCGCTTGGCATTTTCTACAGTATGAAAGACATCCATATTTCTCGAAATTATTAATTATGTTCAAAATTGTTGTTCGTGACGGAATTGGGCGATTTTCAAATGCCACAATAAACAAATTGACTATTGCATCAGCCGAATGACCTCCAAAATACCATTTTATAATTTGCACTTTTTCGCAGGTTTTGTATTTTAATGTGGGTATTGCAAAATGTTTTATTTTCAAATAAAACGGCTTGCGCTAACCAAGGTCTGTAGCGAAAAGATCACATACATTTAAATGTGAGTTCTCTATGCAAAGGACACTGTTGCCGGATGAAGGTGTTTAATTTTACCTAATAGTGTATCAGCTCGAAAAAAAGTTGACGATAACGTGACAAAAATATCATTTTTACAAATTAATATGAGCTTCTGGCAACAGCGGTTGAACTAGTGGGGCGATGAATACACGCCCAACTGTTTTGGTAGAGGGGAGTGATCGCTGGGCTAACAAGTCTTCTCTCTCTTTCACGTAGTTTTGCTCACATTTTCCTTGTCGTACTTGTATAAGTCGCAGCGTACGAAAGGTACTTTCGTAATTTGTATATTTTTTAGAGCAATAGAAAAATATACTCTCGACCACCGTACACTAACTAACGACAAGTAAATTCACTTGCGTCGGAACGTTTGAAATTTTTGGCACATCGTTTATCTGGCGCCGTACTACCCGATATCGCCGCGCTCCCCGGTACTCAACACTTTCTCGATTTAAACTCACCAGAACAGCAGACGATAGGCGGGGTAAGGAAATTTTCGGTAACCACTGAATCGACGAAGTGAATTTACTTGTCGTTAGTTAGTGTACGGTGCACTCGACGAAGCAGTTGTGGCTGTATATGAAAATAACATTGCGAATCACTAGGCAACGATAATCAGTTTTCCTATAAAAGTTAAAACTAAACACATTAAAACAGATAAATAAAAAACAGTTATAAACTACAAAAACATTCAAAGTGATCTTCAGGAACACATAATTGGCAAACTTATTATATTATAAACGATGTAAACAGAAAAACTAAAGAATTACTAAATATTTTAAATACTGGAAAAAACACAGATAAACCATTAAATTAAATAAAAATTATCAAAAATGTCAAAATTTGATAACAGGTCTTGTCCAGTGAATAAATAATAAAAATAGATTATATGAAGAATATCTACAAAATCCGAATGATGAGGAAAAAAATATATATATGTCAACTATCGTAAAAAGGTAAACCAACTAATTAAAACTGCAAAACGCAAATATTAACGAGCCGAAATACAAATACAAATAATTCAAAATATCTATGGAATCTGGTTAACAAAGAAGATATAGCAACCAATAGTATCAATAAAATAATTGCAAACTAAAAAGAGATTGCAGAAGAATTTAATAATTACTTTGCTTCGTTAGGAGAAAAATATGAATTCCAACAAATCCTTCTCCAAAACGAAAAATAAATTCCGATACTTTTTTTTTGATTACCAGTGTCTCATGAAGAGATTAGGGAATTAATATCGTCACTGAAAATAAATAAAGCACCGGGAATAGATAACTTGAAAGCCGAGTTATTTAAAAAATTTCAGAGTGAGCTAGCCTGGCCTTTTGCTAATCTTATAAATCTCATCTTTGCTAGTGGGGTTTGTCCTTCTATATTTAAAACCTCTATTATTACACCAATATATAAAAAAGATAAAAAAGACCAAATGTCCAAATATAGATCAATATCCCTAAATACAACTTTGGCAAAAATAATGGAGAAAGTTGTAAAGAAAAGACTGATGGACTTCATAGACAAGCATCAATTATTGTCACAGCAACAATTTGGATTCCAGAAAGGGTTATCAATGAATGATTCAATTAAGATCTTGGTTTCCTCAATCTATAACTCGATTGATAAAACTGAACCAACAGCGCTAGTGTTCCTAGACTTCGCAGAGGCGTTTGATACTATAAATCACTCACAATTATTAGACGTCCTAGATGATATAGGGATACGGGGACTCCCATTAAAATTTGTCGAAGACTACTTAACTAACCGATAACAACTAGTTAGGATGAATGGAGAACTCAGTGGAGAAAAAGTTATATCGGTCGCAGTTCCTCAAGGTACCGTACTGGGACCAATTTTGTTTAATCTATATATTAATGATATATTTTCTTTTAAATCTTCGGGTAAGGTAATCGGTTTTGCAGATGACACTGGTGTGATATATAGGAAAAACCTAAAAAACAAAATGGAAACTGATGTAAAAAAAGGTATTTGATATATTTGAACATAAAACCGTTATGGTTAACTACAAAAAACTTATATCGTTCCGTTTACCAGTTATAAACATAAATTACCACTTTACGATGAAATCTCCATTACAGACAATAATATATCTATTGATATTTCTTTAAAATCCGAAATAAATTACCTTGGAGTAACAATAGACTCACATTTAAGATGGACTTCACAACTACCTGGTATAGCTAAATCGTTAACGTTTTTATTGAATAAATATAAATATATTAGAACAATACTAGACTTACAACATCTTAAACATTTAAACTTATGCATTCATTTGATCTCAACAGGTTGTAGTCACCCAGAAGAATCTTTGATTGCCTAAGTCCTACTAGATCTTTCCAATGGTCAGATCTTCTCTTTTTTCGGCTTTGCCTATTTCTTCCAATATTACATTGGAGCTGATGCCGCAAAAGGGTTCCGGCTCCCAAAAGGGTATTTCAGTCCCCCTCTTTGCTAGTTCATCTGCTATTTCATTTCCTTCTATCCCAGTGTGTCCTGGAATCCACAGTAAGGTGACTATATTGTTCTCGCCTAGTTCATTTAGTTTGACTAGGCACTCCCACACCATTTTGGAACTGATAACACAAGAAAACAGTGCTTTAATGGCTGCTTGACTATCCGACATTATGATAATCCTTTGCCTTCTGTATCCTTTATCAATATCACTTTCTTATGGCATGAATTTTCGCTTGAAAGATACTCGGGGTTTTTCCCAAGCTTTCAGAGTGTTTGGTTCCTGGCCCGTACACTCCTATCCCAGTTTCTTCTATTGCTTTTGAGGCGTCTGTGTACTATTGAATGGCATTCTTTCCAAGTCTGGTATTGGTGTTTGGATCCCATTCCTTCTTGTTGCTTAATTTCGTAACGAATTTCTTTGAAAAGTTATACTTTTTCATCATACTATCTTGTGGCATGTCCCAGGTTTTCTGATTTCTAAGAAGGAGGAGGTGGTTTTTTAATGATTCCCGCTCTACTTAGTCTATATCTTTTTCTTTCTGTAACACTTTCCACCACCATATGTAGTGATGTGAGGTTGAAAATCACTTCCATGGCTACCGTTGGACATGTTTTCATTGCTCCTGTAATGCACATACATGCTAGTCTTTGGATTTTGGAGAGGTTTTCTCTAGTCGTCAACAGGTTCCACGCAATTGCACCATAAGTGATAATTGGTCTCACTATGGCAGTGTACATCCAGCTCAGGATTTTCGGGTTACAACCCCAATTTCTCCCTGCCAGATTCCTGCACACGATTAGAGCCATTTTGAACTAAAGGAAAAACTTTTTCTGAATTTCAAACCATCAACAAAAGTATTTCAATGGTTCACATCCGAAATAGAATGCAAGTCATTTTCTAGGAAATTTCCGACTGGTCTTTACCTGTTACAATTTTTTTTTCAATACAATTCATTTTTTTTTGTAGTTTCTATGGCAAGTAACACGATTGTATATGGTTAGAGTTACAGGTAATTGCGGGTTATAATAGCACCGTAATTAGAATGTCAGTCAGTAATGATAACGTTAGATAAAGAGAATAAAAACCAAACAGAATAAAATTGTTGAAGATAAAATTATCTAATACTACATTATATAATTAGCTTCTGTTGCGTTTTAACGGTTTTAAAACAAACAATGTATAGTATAAATGGGAATGACGATTATCTTTATTAGATGAAACTTTTGTTTGGTCAACATTACTATAGTTCGTTAAGGTAAATCCATCAACACGAATAACAATGCTTGAATTGAAATTTATGAGCCAATATTTTTGACACACCATGAATGATGGTCATCGCCGATTTTCGGAAATTAAATACGTTCAAACATTATAATGTAGAAATAAATACATTCTACAAAGTAATTATAATTTCGGAAAATTATTATATTTATGCATTCCGTTCGTTTTCAAATAGAAGTAACTACTTTTAAAAATGTGTCGAATTTTTGGTGACCAGATTTTTTTGATGGTCGGTGCATTTCAATCGAAGTTATCGATATTTTACAATCGACTTGAAATGAATAATGTTTTTCCATATGATTAATATGATAATAACGAACTCAAGGTAAAATATGGTTAAAAAGTTATAGGCTGAAATCCTGACTATATGGAGTAGTTTTAGTTGTAAGAACTTTTTTTCTCTTTTTTCTCTGGACATTTATTTTTATCTAGGATGCCGTAAAACAGTGAATTTTCGTGTGAAAATCTACAAATTTGTTTGGTTTTTTAATTTTGTGGTTTGCTCTCAAGAACGCAGCTCGCAATTTTATCGTTTTAGGTGTTCAAATATGTATGTATGTATGTACTTTTTTCTACTCCTGTTTTATAATATACTTATTAAAAGACTAAAATCTGTATCATAATGATATTCATTATGATACAAATTTTCATCATGATACAGATTTTTAAGCCAATAGGAATGCGACATTCGCACAATATTTAATATAGCCATGGATACCTGGTTGACATTTCTGAAATTAATTATATTAGGTGACACTTAATTTGACAGCTGTCAAATAATTTTGATTTTCAAAAGTAACTATATATGATAATTATTAATTAAATAATTCTTATTAATCGGAGTAGAAAAAATATTGTATGCAACTTTCATGTAATGGCCATTAATACACTCGCATATTATATACGAAACTCGCCTGCGGCTCGTTTCGTATCCTACAACATGCTCGTGTCTTAATGGCTATCATTACATGATCGTTGCATAAAATACGATTTTGTGGTGAAAATTCTCCTTATGAACACCTTCCGCGTACGGTAGGTAGTGTGGGGCTCGCAGCTCGCGTTGTTTAGCAGGCCGCACACTATCGCGGAACAGAACAGAAAAGAACGGAACGGAACAGATATTTCGGAAGCATAGAATTAAGTTAGTAGCCGCACACTACCGCGGAATGGATTGGAACGGAACGGAATTTATTGGATTGCTCACTGAGCGAATTTTTCCACGATTCCGCAGCCCCCTCCACTACCCACCAGCCCGTAGCCACTAATCAGTACAACAAAATGTGTTCATTCCTGTGACAATATCACGCCGTTTTGTGTTTGTTTCCTTTTTGGATCTATTAATCAATAAAATTCGTGCCTATAAACATCTTTATCTGTTGTCTGTGAAATTTTTCACTAGACATTCGGAAGTACTTGAAAAATTTTTGTTCGTCTTCTAAAAGATCTGGGCATTGATGATGAAATTCATCAAATTCTTGTCTTTTGAGGTTTATTTCATGGATTCATTTGCGCTTTTTCTTGTTCTCTCTCGCAATTTCTTCTTCTTCAACAACTACACTCAGCGCCACAAATTCTTCGTATGAACTGTCCATTGCGAATGTCCAATACTCACTAAAACTTGATTGGGAAAGCAGGTCTCTTACTCATATACAAATATTTTTTTCTACAACTGCTATGAAAAGTGACGTATTTCTCATACCTTACTTGATTTCAAAACCAAATATTGCTCATACCGTGAGAAATAATATTTCTCACAGCACTTTGCCCACGCCACATATATTTATATGGAGAGTTGTCACAAAACTGTCAGATTATATTAGAAAATATGTTAAAAATTGTCAAAAACTGTCAAAGTTTTGAAAAAATGGTGAATAATTGCCAAATATTTTCAAAAATTGTCAAAAATTTGAAAAAATGGTTAATAATTGTCAAAAACGGACAAAATTTAAAAAAAAAGGTCAATAATTAAAAAAGACTGACAAAAATGGTCAATAATTGTTAAAAATTGTCAAAGATTTGGAAAAATTGTCAAAAATGGTCAATAATTGTCAGAAACTGTCATAAATTGTCAAATATTTTAAAAAATGGTCAAAAATAGTCAATAATTGTTAAAATTTTGTAAAATGGTCGAAAATTGTTAAAATTTTGAAAAAATTGTCAATAACTATAAAAAAATGTCAAAAATGGTCAATAATTGTTGAAAATTGTCAAAATTTTTGAAAAGTTGTCAAAAATGGTCAATAATTGTCAAAACCTGGCAAAAATGGTCAATAATTGTTAAAATTTGGAAAAATGGTCAAAATTTTTGAAAAATTGTCAATATTGATCAATAATTGTCAAAAATGGTTAAAATTTGAAAAAATGGTGAAAATTTTGAAAAAATGGTCAAAATTTTTCAAAGTTGTCAAAAATGGTCAATAATAAAATTTTGTAAAATGGTCGAAAATTGTTAAAATTTTGTAAAATGGTCGAAAATTGTTAAAATTTTGTAAAATGGTCGAAAATTGTTGAAATTTTGAAAAAATTGTCAATAACTATAAAAAAATGTCAAAAATGGTCAATAATTGTTGAAAATTGTCAAAATTTTTGAAAAGTTGTCAAAAATGGTCAATAATTGTTGAAAATTGTCAAAATTTTTGAAAAGTTGTCAAAAATGGTCAATAATTGTCAGAAACTGTCAAAAATGCTCAAAAATTGGCAAAAATGGTCAATAATTGTTAAAAATTTGGAAAAATGGTCAAAATTTTTGAAAAATGGTCAATTTTGGAAAAATGGTCAAAATTTTTAAAAAATTGTCAAAAATGATCAATAATTGTCAAAACTGTCAAAATTGGTCAATAATTGTTAAAATTTGAAAAAATAGTCAAAAATTGTCAAAATTTTGAAAAAATGGTCAATAATTATAAAAAACTGTCAAAAATGGTCAATAACTGTAAAAAATTGTCCAAATTTTTGAAAAATGGTCAAAGTTTTTGAAAAATTCTCAAAAATGGTCAATAATTGTCAGGGTGTCTTCAGGGTGGGGGGCTTCGTTGACTTTGGTTTAATCTAAGGTTTCGTATTCTCTTTCTTCGTTTTCTTTATCTTTCATTGTTGTTCTTATGTATTTATGTATTTTTTCATAGTTTTCCTTACACTTCATCATCTCTCCTATCATATTTACCTCATTTATTTCTTCAACGATTTGCACTTTCGGTTCATTTCTGGTCTGTGCCCATCGAACACACTTGTACATGGTATGAGATACGCTGTCTATCTCTCCGCAGTATATACATTCGTCGTCTTCTGTTTTCCCTATTCGGTAGGTACAAGCTCTGAAAGATCCATAGCCGCTTAGGGCTTACGTATGTATGTATGTACTGAAGGCATTCGATTCCATAGAGGTAAACTCTAAGCTAGTTTAGCTTAAACGTACTAGGAGACCATTGCATAGTAATGGTGGCCTGGGTACCAGAGCCATAAGAGCAACAAACTGTCGTCATCGCAAAGTTGACAATAAATATGGCCACAAGGAAGTGAGATATCTCTAGAATGGTGGTAATCTCACCAGGACAGAGACAGACAAAACAGTTCATTGGAGGACATTCGCCAACTTTTACGGCAGACCTAATAAGCAAAGCTAGGAAAACTGTCAATGCCGTAGTAGGTATGTTATTAGGGCACTGTGAGCTTAACAGGCACGCAAAGCTGTCAGAAGAAGCCACGTGCAGTCTCTATCACCTGAAGAGGAAACTGCGAAGCACATCCAATGCCAGTGCGACTGCCTGGCGAATGTGCGGTTTCTTGTACTAGGAGATGAGAAGCCACCGGCAAGGAATTACTTGAAAGATTCAGTCTTGAAAAGGTCGCAGTGGAATAGGCCGTTTAGCCACCTCATCAAATCTAATCTCTACCTGATGTCAACTTTCAAATTTGCTGTTGTTATCCTTGTTTTAAAATAAAATAATCGATTGAGATATGGATTTTAAACAGTATGCTTGTCCAGAATTGTGCGTCAATCATCTAGGCTGATTATTGACCGATCGGATCGGATAATTTTTGAATTAAAATGAAAAGTGTAAAACAGATTTCACTAAATCAAATAATTCACAGCGCATCCTAAACAAGCAGTATACTTTCGAAAGTAGAAATAACAATGGCAATAAATTATTACCACAAAAAATGTCCATAAAACAATCATGTTCAAACTTCCAGAAAATTGACTACGACCTGGGGATGAGACATATTTTCTGTGGCGAGGTTAAACATTTTGACAGAAATAACATAAGAAGCTGACACAACTTCCAGTTTCACAACGGTTAGATCGTAAATGTTGATTGGGACGGAGCCAAAAACATCACGGTTTACTTAAAATTGCGAGTTTGGAAAATATACTGATGTCGTTTAATGTTTCTAAAATTGACTAAACATTGATGGTAAATGGGAAGATTTTCAAATATTAGCTGTTACCGAAGACGGAGACTATTGATCAATTTCCGAAGAACACATAAACAAGATTACAGTACAAATGGAAAATGCAACAACCAAAAATGTTCAATCTAAATACGGAATTCCAATAAGTTAACTTCATTGAATACACTTTAAGGAAACTATTTTAGTTAATAGTATTTATTTTTAAACAAACAATGCAAGTATACAGGGTGTTTCAATAATAATTGGAAATATTTTAACTCTTGAATATTGGGCTCAAAATATTAAGATTCAACCTAAATCACTTGGATACGATTTTACTCCTTACTGAGTTACAGGATGTTTTATTCAAAGATTTAAAAATTATTTGTGCCTAGTACTTTGAAATCATTTGACGTATCCTTGTCATACTTGACGGGAAGTGTAGAGAATATACGCCCTACTATACTCTATCCATCCAATCAACGGAGTGTTCAAAAACAGTATCATGCATAGAGCACGTGATCTCTGCCGGCCGATTGCAGTTGAATTCGATTGGCCAGCGTAGGGAGGCATATTTATTTTAGCCAATAGATGCAAAGGCGTATGGAGATCATACTTCGATCACGCGTCTATCGTTGTTTGGGTCACTGTGTTTGATCGATAGATATACTTTAAATTATGTTAAATAAATGTTTCTAGAGGCGTACGACAAGGGACAAATAAGTTTTGTTTATGTTATTTGTTGTAAATAAATAAATGTGCTTTTTGATATTTGTAACTCAGTAAGGATTCACATTTTATCTAAGTGATTAAGATCTTAATATTTTGAGCTCAAGATTCAACATTTAAAATATTTCCGATAATTAACGAAACACCCCGTATAATCAGTATAATTTGCAGGATACTCGTAATCGAATATTTTTTGAGCATAATATATTGATTTATGCATCTAGTGTGTAAAGTAACCCTTTTTTAACTAAAATGTGACATGACTCAAAAAGAGACTTTACTCATGAGTTGCATACAATATTCTTTCTACTACCGAAACTTTTACAAAAAATGAAGTTTAATAGTAATTTAAAGTAAGATGCACGAAGAAATGTTAGTAACTCACAATTCTATTATTATTTTCCAATATTAATTAAATATTTACCAATATTATCTAGGTAGGTATTTTACTGAATATGTTTTAGAATTTGGATTACAAAAAAAAACAGATTTAGTATCTGTTTATTATACAGGGTGGCCAGACGAAAACGAAACAGAGCCATTATCAGGAACTTCGTCAACGTTTTAAAAAACGCAGAGACCCGTCGATTTTTGATCAAAGGGGGACACTTTTTTCCGGTATTTTTGATTTCGCTACTTCCACCCCCTAGCGGAGGTAGGCATCACCTCAAAATATTTAAATGACATTAGGGGTCGAGTAAGGTAACATTTTAAAGCCCTTTTAATTATCTTTACAAAAGTCTTCAAATTCTAAAATTCGGCCCAATACTTTTTAATAAATTACATTTTAAAATTTAAATTATTTACTTGTTCAGTTTTTAATAAGAGTTTTTTAAATTGGAATTTTTTTCATATTTGTCAAAATGACACATGAGTGGAGTACGTTGAGTACGTCAATGCTTTAAATGTTGATTTTGTTGCTTTGCATTGTTTTTGTAATCAATGCGAAGTAGCGAAGTCAAATATTACGGAAAAAAGTGTCCCCCTTCGATCAAAAATCGACGGGTCTTTGCGTTTTTTTAAAACGTTGTCGCAGTTCCTGATAATGGCTGTTTCATTTTCGTCTGGCCACCCTGTATATTATCATGATTATAACTACAAACAAATTTGAACCTTTTTTACACTCGTTTTACGCACTCCATAGTGTGCCTATGTAGGTACTTTACTCACGGTAGTAACAGATAGTTATTTTCCTAACTAGTGCAGAAAACACACTTTTCGCATGAATTAGGAAATTGTTATTTTCCTAACAAGTGCGGAAAGTGATACTTTCCCGCACGCGACTGCAGTTGACCCGAACGACTCGGAGCGGAGTTCGGGCAAGCGATTAAGGGCGGGAAAGACACTTCAGGCATGAGTTGGGAACATTATTTTTTCTACGACCGTATTTACAAAAAAGTACACCACCCCATTTTTCAAAAATTATTTTATTTCAACATACATATACAAAACTTTAACTAAAAACTACTAATTATTATAAATATTAATATTGAAAACACAATTTCTTGCATTCTGTAAATTACTTGAAATTGCCGGTCCAGTGGAGTTATTTGAACAACTTTGACGTTTTAGTAACAATTACACGCCTGGGTTGTCATAGCAACTGATATCAAACCCGGGTGGTTTGATAGTTGTTTTGTGACACTACTTTAAAGAATGTACAGGGTTATATAAAAATATCTTCATTATTTTATATTTTCAAAAAGGCTAGAAAAGATGTAGATTTTATTTGATGGACTATTTCGTAATTATTTATTTACTTGTTGAAACTTCCGTTGAAACTTATAACTTCCGAAGTAAAAAACTATCTACTAAGGTCAAAATTTGCATAATTCTACTTTCCCGCTCTAGTGCGGGAAAGTGACACTTTCAAAACTAAAATGCGTGCGGGAAAATGGGTTAAAATGCATGGTCGTAGAAAAAATATATTTTTTCTACAAGCGGGCGGAAAATAAAAAAAATTATTTAATTAGACAGAATAACTGAATACAAGGCTATTAGTTACTTTCTGGTTATTGATGTAATTATTAAAAGTTAATAACGCAATATTCAACAAAATATCAATGAAACGGAAAAAATAATTATAAAATAGATATCGAAGAATAAAAATATATTATTCTAACGCTTACAACAATGTTTTGAAAAAGATTTTTCAAAAACAGTGGCCGTTCAACGAAGAAGAAACAACTACTTCCCGGGCTACATGCCCCGACAGACATTGAATTACACTTCTAAGTCAAACGGGGTTGGTAAATCTACAAGATTTAAACCAACCATTCTGGTTTGCAACTAGAAGGGACAACATAACTTGTAGACCGGTTTCGGCGTATTGCGCCTCATCAGTACAAGGTATATGTTATCGTCCGAGAGTTAATCTCGAACTGAATATGTCTCTACAATCGCCAACTATACATACCTTCCAATGACGGAAATGTGTTAGTTGCGAAAGTAGCGACACCTTCACCTCCAAGTCACAAACCAAAATTCGAATGTGACAACAAGCCCGTGAGCTTGAAACAAAAATGAATTATTACAGTTTCCTGTAAAATTGTCGTATTTAGTAAAGCGTTTTACCAATAGATATCGAAGAATAAAAATATATTATTCCAACGCTTACAACAATGTTTTGGAAAAGATTTTTCAAAAACAGTGACCGTTCAACGAAGATACAATAGTTAATACATTGCGTGCGGTATAGTAGAACTTTCTGAACTAGAACTTTTTCAAAAAAAGAATGCGCAAATCTACGTTTAATGGACAACACTTATAAGCCGAAGCACATTGTTACGTCGGACCTTCTAGGCAAGAAGTAGCCAGATATAGTGGAAGCTTAAAAGAGTACTAGGCTAAGTGGGATTCACTGTATCTTCATGATGACCTATATATGGGAAAGCTTAGATGGAGTACGTATAGTTCACCAATAAGTACTGCCAATATCACACATCAGAAGTGTGTTAAAAGAACTTCATAGTAGCCACTGAGGAGGACATTTTGGTACTAAAAGAACACTGGCACGTGTTCAGGAAAGATATTATTGTGTCAACTGTCAAAGGGACGTAGAAGATTAGTGCAAGAAATGTGATCTGTGCAATAGTAGAAGAGGCCTTAAACCAAGAAGCAGATGAAAAATAGCACAGTATCTTTCCGGAAAGCCCCTTGAACTACTTGCAATTGATATTCTCGGTCCACTTCCTTTGACAGAAAAAGGAAACAAATACCTGATGATTGTAATGGATTATTTTTACAAATGGCCCGAAATAGCTCCTCTTCCTAATCAAGAAGCGGCGACAGTAGCAGAGGCTTTCGTAACCAACGTTATTGCGAGACACGGTATCCTTCTGGTATTGCATTCTGATCAAGGACGAAATTTTGAATCCAAATTATGGCAGGAGTTGATGGAGACATTAGACATTAAGAATACAATCACTATGCTTCTCCACCCACAGTCCGATGAGATGGTAGAAAGACATCATAAAGCTATTTGCCAATATCTTTCAATGTTCGTCTCTGAAAACCCAAAAGACTGGGACACTCTAGTTCCTCTATTTCTGCTAGACTATAGAAGTTCTGAACACGAATCAACCGGTTATAGTCCATCTATGCTAGTCACTGGCAGAGAAATGAAGCTTCCCCATGATCTTCCTTCCGAAAGACTTCCTCCTGGTGAAGAAGCGTACACCTCCTAAGTACATAGAAATATTGAAAGAAAAATTGAAAAAGGTCCACAATGTTGCTCGTGAACGTTTGAAGATCTGCAACGATAAGAAGAATACTAGACTCGACGTGCATACTACAAACACAAGTTTCTCGAGTGGTTACTACGTATGGCTCTTCAATCCCAAGCACTGAAAAGGTTTGTGTCAAAAACAGCAACGAAACTGGGAAGGCCCCTACACCGTTCTGAAGGAAATCAATGATCTAGTCTACCGCATCCAATTATCAGCGAGGAGTAGGCCCAAGGTATCCATGTCGAGAGGTTAGCCCCTTACTGCGGGCCTGATCCACCCTGTTGGCTTTAACCCCAGCAGTCAAGTTATTCGGGACGAATATCTAGAAAAGAGGGAGTAATGTTACGTCGGACCTGTACTGAGAATATGTAGAGGTCCCTAAAGAAAAAGAAGAAGACATACATATGGAATCATCTAGAACTGTCATCGAAAAGTCTAGAAATGTCATCGAAAAGTCGAGAAGTGTCTGGAACAGGTGAAAAGTATAAAAAGCGGAACAATTGATATTAGTTAGTTTAGTTTTCAAGGATTAGAAATTTGAGTTCTGTGTTCTGATAGTGAGACGTTATTTGTATTGAATTGTGAAAGTTGTAGAAATAAAGAAAGATTAAGGACTACCTAACAATATGTTACTTTAGGAAAAACTTTGACGAATCTCTTAACTGGAAAATCCACATAAACATCCTTCTCCCAACATGTCGAAAGCGGCTCAACCTTTTAAAAATGTTGGCTAATGCTGATCGAAAAGCCTATACCGCACACGATACATCTTCTGGTCATTTAAAATAGTGCTTTTCAATTTCATTGATTGTGGCTAGACAAAGGCAATAAAACTAATTTACATTCCACAAAAAGGTTAGATCTTGGTTCGTGTTATTCTAGACAGGGTCCGATAACTATAAATCTAAATCAAATTACAGACTACAGTGCGTAAACCGTAATTCAATCACGTACAACCGAGAGTTTGTGTTGCTTGTGTATTTGGCATGTGACGATGGAAAAACTTTACGTTGTCCCAAAGTTAATATAATTGAACGAATATTATCTATTATTATGTGTTTTCGCTGTTTCTTTACACTGAGGTTTGTACACAAAAAGTTTGTGACATTCAAAATAATATATCGCAGGTAATTCATATAATTACTGTATTTGTACGCTTATTTTTGAGAGAAAGAAAGAAATGAACAAAAATTTTATGGTTAAAGCGATACAGCTTAAGATATATAAGAAACTTGCGGACCCGACAGACTTTGTTCTGTCCAAAAGTGTGCGGCTATTCGATAAATACTATGTGATCGTCACAAATATGTATTACAAATACTCAATGAGTCACCACACATTTAAAAGCAAACACTACAAATTCAGAATTTGTCAGGGCAACGTAGAATAGGGCATGTCCACCAACTGACAGCTGACAGTCGCCCGCAGGTAAAACAATAAACAATTGTTTGGTTAGATTTGTAATTTTGTTGTTTTGTAGTATTTTAATGATCCTTTCTATCATCTTTCTATTATAAACAGTCAGATATAGCTCTTAAAATACCTAAACAATTAAAACAGTGTCGAAGAAAGCACCAACTCAAAATTAAATTAACTCAAACACTATCAAAATAACTACAAGAACCACGTGTTTGGCTTAGAACATAAAGAAATAGCATAGAACGCTTGTTTCAACTTCAGATTCATTCGGGCGAATTTTCATTCTAACCGAGTAGCAGACTATACTTTCTCCACGATCAAAGATTTTAAATATATATTTTCAAGTGGAAATGAACAAAAGTTAATTTATATTACAGAACTGAATCACAATTATTATATTAGGTAAGCACTCAATAATCCAAGAAACATTCTACTTTGTATTAATTGTTATATTTGTACAGTTCTCGAAATAAAAAACATTATTGGGGGTATTTTCAACAATTGTGTGGTTATGTTAGGTTACGGTTACGTGACAGCAATAATTTTGACACTTTTGACACTACAATGACAATTAACTGCGTCAAGGCTAATGTTATTATTGCTAACCAGTGTGAGAATATTATTCTATCACTAGAGAGAGAATGTAAATACAATTAAATTGCATGGGGGCAGATGTGTTGCAGAATATTTCTTCATTCTCAAGAGAGAGAATTCCAGCATTCTGTAATCAAATTTGATTTCAGAATTTTCAAATTCTGTGATGATCGTGGAGAAAATATTTTCCATACAATCTGCATTGGAAATGCGAGTTTGAATGCCTGTTAAGCAAATCAAAAACCAACCAATTATAATCTCATGCGACAAGGAGAAAGAAACGGTTGTTTTCTTCTTGGAGTGTTAGAGTAGCTTTTGTTTATTTCAAACTTTTATAAATGCCATTCTTTCAGATATTATATTCAAGTGTCTTAATGTCTTAATATTGATTTTAAAATAAATGGAGAAGATACCGAATGATTCGACTAAGCATCGATATTTAATTTTAATATAACGTAAGAGGGGGTACGAAGTCGGCACGGACCATTACCTAGTAGAAGTAAAGCTCAAAGAAATGAGCACCGTAGATGCAAAACAAACTTTGAAAAAAGAAAAAATAAGCAATATTGAGAGCCACAAATTACAACAGAGGAACATCAGACTGAAATATCAAAATCAAATAAAAGTAGAAGCACGTTGGTATAAAGATAAAAATGGAAAAATGGAAAATAAATGGAAATTTTTTAAAGAAACGATAATCAAGGCTGCCGGGGAAGCATGTGGAGTAACAAGACACATAAGTAATAGGAATTAAACGTCATGGTGGAACACTGAAATAAAGACACTTACAAAAATAAAAAAGGTGGCGTGGAAAAAGTACCTAGGAACAATGAAAAAAGAGGACTATGATAAATATAAACTGATAAGAACAGGAGTAAAACAAACAATTAAGAAAGCTAAGAGTCAGGCGTGGGAGAATTTAGGGCATCGAATGGAGACGCAAAGTAAAGGAAACGCGAAACTACTATATAGAACACTAAAAACGCTAAAGATGGGAAAAAGCTCTAATCAAAGATTTATAAAAAATAAAGATGGCAAGCTTCTCACCGCAGAAGAAGAGATAAACCAAAGGTGGTTCGAGTATTACTCTGGGCTAGTGGAAGGCGATGCACAAAATAGTCAACCAAGAGAAAAGCTCGTGGAATTAATGGAGAATGAGGGACAATTAGACATTGGAATGGAAGAAATTGAGGCGGCAATAGAAAAAATCAAAATTGGTAAAGCACCCGGAGCGGTTAACATAAAGCCTGAAATGGTAGAATAAAAGGGAGCACAAGGGAAGGAAATGCTTCTAGATATCTTGAATTTAATATGGAAAGAGAAACAGATCCCTGATTGGAAAATTGGTGTTATAATTCCAATATACAAAATAGGATATATTGCAAATTGCAATATTTATAGAGGAATCGCTCTGTTATCTGTAGTAGGTAAACTATACGAAAGGATCATAGAGAGAAGACTAAGAAACCAAATAGAGACTACATTGCAAGAAAAACAAGCGGGGTTCAGAGCAGAACGATGCACGCAGGACTGGATATTTAGCATCCGACAAATTATGGACAGAATACTAGGGGGTAACGGAAATATGTATAAATGCACTACCGATCTGGAAAAAGCATTTGATTCACTACCAAGAGAAAGAATATGGGACTCTAGCAAGAAGAGGAGTCTCGAATGGATTACTGCATGCTATACAAAGTATATACGACAGGAAAATCAATATAGTAAGAGTAGGGACGAAAAACACAAAAAACTTCAACACATGTAAGGGAGTAAGACAAGGAGGAATATTAAGCCCTATATTATTCACTGCAGTGATGGATGAAATCTCACAAGCATGCGGAAAGGATAGAAAAGGAGTTAGTGTAGGAGTACGGCACCTAAAGCCAATAATAATCAAAGACCTGCTATACACTGATGACCTGCTACTAGTAGCAAATAATAAAGCAGAGCTAGAAAAAGCGATAGAACACTGGAACAAATATCTCAAAGAATACGACATGAAAATCAACTTTAATAAAACCGAGATAATGACAGTATCCAGGAAACACGAAGATATACATATCAGCATCGATGGATACACAATGAAGACAACAGAAAGCTTAAAATACTTAGGAGCCATATTGGAAAGTAATGGCAACTTGGAATCTGATGTAAATATTATAATACAAGGCACATCTAAATTATTCAATGCACTAAAGGGGGTATTTTTAAACAAAAGGGAGGTTAATAAAACAACTAAAATAAAGATTTATAAAACTGTTTTTGTACCCCTCTTAACGTATGAAGTGAATCATGGATACTTACCCAAAGACTGAAATCAAAGATCATAGCGATGAAAATGAAAATACTAAGAAAAATAGAAGGAATAACAAAGTTAGACAGATTAAAAAATGAAGAAATTAGAGCTAGACTTAAGGTGGATCCTATAATGTCAAAAATAGAGCAAACTCAACTCAGATGGTTCGGACACCTGACAAGAATGAACGAAGATAACATAGTTAAACAAATATGGGAGGCAGGTAGACCGAAGAAAAACTGGAATCAAGATATAGGTGACGTACTGAAGAAAAAATTAACTTCTTGGACGGAAGTAGAGAAGATAGCAGAAGATAGGAAGAGATGGAAAATATACTGCGGAACCCGCAACCTCGACACCTGACGGTACAAGAAGAACTGATATACACTGTATTCGTTTGAAAAGGACCCACCCTTAATATTCCAGAAATGCGACATATTAGAAAGAAATGCCGAAACACGTCAACCTTCAACTTGAGGGGGACACTTTTTGGCGCTAATGGCATAAACGTCAGATTCACCCCCTCCCTTCTGGAGATACCCCTTGAATTTTTTCAAATGGCATTAGGTATCAAGTCATACCTCATTTAAAAGGTCTAGTGAAGCTCTATCCAATCATTTTGTTTTTATTCTGATACCAGCCTTCCATTGTTATTTAATCGTTGCTTAAAAATGGCTCTCTTTCAACTTTTATTGCCTGAATGTTAGCGGTGGTCACTTTGACACATGATTAAATAGCAGTTTTTTCTTGTTAACAGTTGTCTTTTTACTATTTGTAAATTTTTCATTCTTTAAAAAGACTTTCTATCATAACACAATACGGGGGCATACGAATACGATAACGTAATTTTTTGACGAAGGTAAATTTTTTTAAACACTTTTCAAACGCTGAAACTGACAAACTTGGCAATAGAAACGTCAGGTTTCAAGTAACTATAAATAAATTTACTACTGATGTATATAGTTTAGATTGGCTCCAAAATATCTCGGCGAAGAAAAATATAAGGGTCCTGCAGGCCAATCTTCAGCATACAAAAGCCGCCCAGGTAATGCTGGTTAGGAGGTTGGCGCAAGAAGGTACTTACGTGGCCCTCCTGCAGCAGTCCAGGCGGATAGGTGAGAAGATTGCTGACCTATCCTCTAAACTTCAGAGATTTTAAATATTATTTTTAATTCACAAGCTGAATCTTGATAGTAAATGAAGTAAATGTTGTAAATTCACTTCCTTATAATGTGTTGAAAAAATACCGGACATTAGTCATTGAGAATCTAGCTGAATGAATGTCCTTTATTAAACCAGTCTATGCGAACATAACCCAATACATGTCATAAATACTTGCCACTACAGTAAATTTATTTTGTATGGAACCATCACAGCTTTTATTACTGTTACTGTTCTATAGATTGTAACTTCTTGAAGGAAAAAGTTTTTATTTTAACCTTATTGTATTAAACTAAAAGTCTTCCCTTCTTTTCCGTGAGAAAATTCATACATTGTATGATTCACCATTATTTTTTAACGGTTTTATATTAATTTTAAAAATTATAATTAGCTTTTTAAGATAGCTTATTTAAAATTTTGACATTGGAGGCTATAAACATTTCTAAATTAAGCTTTGATCGACCCTTGCTTCAAGATAAAGTTTGTTAAAAACTTCTTATTTTATTTTTCAAAATGCTATCTGCGTTTAATGAAAGTTTAAATTAGGGCCAGAACAGTAAGTAATTAGAAACTTGAATTTTCATTAAATAATGACAAAAATGTAATAAAGCCATAAAGTTGCTCGATGGAAAAAATTAAAGTAATTTCATGTCTCCTCAAAGGAAATATTTTACCCTTAAGAAAATTAGGCACACTTCAAAGGAAATGTTATGTAAAAATTTGTTGAATATTGTAAATGAACAAAAATGAGAAACATTGGTTTAAAGGTACTTCGTAAAAATGTATATATGGTACGTGATAAATTATTGACGATACAAAAATAAATCTAAGCGATATTGGAGGCATCCAGAATCTCCAGAGGTAAAAAAAGTGGATGGCATTTTTTAAATATAAAAACCTGTCTGACTTATTGGTCTCCAATAGGTCATCTCCTTAGGTGGCGATAGCCATCAACCTTCGCAGAAGAATGTGCAGGAAAAATTGGTCCTACAACCAACCATGATCATATGGGTGTATACCAGGGACATCAAATCAATGATAACATATGGATCGTTTTGTGTTACGATGGCAGACTGGAGTGATCCAAAAGCTAAGTGGTATTCAAAGGCATTAGAACTCTTGCTGAATGTTCAGCTACCTCAAGGCGAAGCCAAATCAGTCACCAATAGATTGGCCAAAGGTAAAGCACCCATAAGCAGACTACACGGTAAGACATATAAGTTATACAAAGTTGGAAACCAAACCCATCTTGGGAATGCCATCGGAGAAGATGCTTTCCAAGTATAGCTTCAGGGAAAATATTAAAACAGTCATTACAGGCAGGGAGGATTACAAAGAATGACCTCCAATCAATGCAGAAATGGTCTGCTACACAGATGGACCAAAAACCAAGGAAAAGAAATTTCAGTTAAAATTAACAGCTAGTCCTGTATATTATAGAACAATTGGGAGTAGACACTTTTACTCAATACACTGGTTGAATAACATGTGGTACATTTTCCCGGTCCGCCCATATTTTACATCAAATTCCTGAAAAATTCGTGCTGCTAAACAGTATACGTATCTGTTGATTTGTTTCTACCTTCTTCTTCAATAAATCCAAGGGAATTTACAGATCTCTCAAGTTATACATTAAATAATATATTTTCAACATGAAATTATTATTTTGGAATCTATACGAATTGTAACTTGCAGGTTTCCAAAAATTTTTAATAGAAACGTTGGGTACAATAACTCAAACTTTTAGGGTTGTATATATCGTTAAAAATTATAGCTTCATATGTATCCTTTTATCTCTTTTGTACACAAAATGGTAACTTTGGGAGACAAAAGGGACGTATAACATGCCCTTATATATAAAAGGCTGCCTGCCGCTCGTCGAAATTGTTTAGAAACCTTCTCTGTTTCATTAAAAGCTTCAAGAATTTATGTCGAAATACGGGAATTTTTCGGACAAAGCTTCTGCTAACAATGTTTCGAAATTTAACTTTCAGACTAGCAGAAGGTTGAACCGTTAGTCGTTGCCTTTGCTCTCGAACGAGTCTTATAAACTTCCTCACCAACGATATCAGTCAAGAAATAGCTCGACAATCTTGGATGCCGGTATCATGTTCGCTTACATGAAATGTCATTAATTCTCAAACAAAATATAGTTGTTCAGTTTCAACAAAAGCAAAAGATTCCAGTAAAACAGATAATTAACGGATTGGAACATTTTTCCAAATTTATAATTTTCAATTGATTTTATGTATTTAATACTTTTTTACATGCAAAAAAAATTTAAATTTTCAGATTTTTAAATTTCCGCGATTGGCATTTTGACGTCACTGACTATACTATTAAGTTACGTAAATTTTCAAGAATCATCAAGTTTTGACATAAATGACAAATGCTTACCCCTGCTAGGAAATAATAATTTTTTAAATGAAACTAAAAAAACTAATTAGTTCCACTATTTAATGAAAATTCTAAAATATTATTGATAATTATTCCGATAATATTTTAGAATTTTCATCAAGTTTTTCATTAAATAGTGGAATTAATTAGAAACAGTTAGTTTAATTTAAAAAAGTAATATTAGTAGATTCCACAAAGTAAGGGTCCAAACAGTATATGGTTAGAAAATACAAATGAAGTAGATCAGTTCATACTTCTTCAGTTACAAAGAACACTCCATGCATGCTCAATTCGCAGTAAGTAACGTATCAGTAATGCGGGCTGTATAATTTTTCAATATTTTCAATGTATCTTTTTCAATTCAAGAAGTTTAATGTTGAAAGAATGTTGGTCATAAAAACTTTCCTTAACAGTTAATCCAGTTTCGGGACCAACCAATGTAAAAAGCTAAAGTATCTGCACGCAAACTTTCATTCCTGTTCACAGAATAGTCAACGTTTGCAAATGGCGGCTGGGAAATACAACATTTTCGTTTCTTTCTATGTTTACCTAGACTAGATCATAGAGAAATAATAAGAGAGCTGCTAAACGTGAAGCGTTCTGTGGCTTAAAGTTGCCACTAGCGCCTACCTTTGCTACAGGTATGAACTATCACTTAAGACGCGGGCTATTTGAATTTTTAAACTTTGTTTTTTAGTTTGTTAAGTCAAGTCTTAAAAGACTAAAAAATAACATTATTGTGCTAGTATTAGGAATATAATAATATAATAGGGAATGATAGAAAATGAAAAAAAAAACCTTTGTAAGTTAGAAACTATTATTAATTTAACATCTTTCATAAAATAAAATATCCAAAATAACAAGCAAAAACAGTCAATAGAAAATAAATAATAAAATAAATAAAATTAAATACATAAAAAAGAGCCTTCAACAAATAATCAAATAAATCACAGTTTTAGTCTCAAGTTTAAACAAACTAGGATTCAATGAAAAAACAACACTTATTCCTATAAAAAACAGCCTTAAAAGATTTAGGAATAAATAAAACAATAACAGAAATGTAAAGCAATTTATAATAAACATAGTAGGCATGAAGAAAAATGTGTGAAACTAGTTTTATCTCGACAATAGTTATTAAAGGTCTATGAATTTTATACCATTCTATGGTTTTCAAGATAAGTACTGAATTTTTTTTAACTTCTCATACTTTTTTTGTTATTTGTTTTGAAAATTTCTATATACACCATCGTAATATTTTCTGATTATTAAATGAATCACACATCAAGTACTTGACTTTTAATTTAAATATTCAGCACAAATAAACCGATCAAATGAAAATAAATAAGTTTCAAAATGGCAACGACCAACCTCAAATTTAAATAATGTTAAAAATGACAAGTTTCGTAGTGCGAAGCGGGGTTTGTTAGTTCAGTTAGTTGCCTTGAAGCACCGCTACAGGTTTCGCACAAACGTTGGACCAGCTCCTTCCATATGTTTTAAAACCTCACTTATTATTTTTCTATGGACTGGATCATAGATAGCAACGGTTATGGCTGATCAAGTGGGAGGGGGGATAAGTTTGAAAATGAAGTTTCCAGTTTAAAGATAATTAATACGGACATAAAACATTGAAAATCGAAATTGAGTCTGTATTCGACTCGAAGGACCAAATAATGTATGAAGAATTGCTTAGAATTAGCAAATTATATGGTTTCTTCCTTTTAGCAAACCTGACCCATTGGAGAGTACTTCATTAATTTTTCTGTATGAAATGAATGTCAAATCTTTGCTCATGGAGATTATATAAGAAGATCGGACTCTATGTATTCCAATTTCTGGTCATGGTAGAGTGCGCCAGTTTAAATCCAACACCAAAACATCTGACAAAAGAACAATAACAGCCAATCATAAGCCTTACATAAACTTTGAGTTCATGGTGTTTTATTGAGAGCTAGCTCATTTGACAGTATGTGATGTAAGTGAGGTTAGAGAACAGAAATTAAAAATGTTATCAAAAGTTTTAGAAAAAAATCACATAGCACAATAACAAATTATGGTGCACATTCCTTATACCATACCATACTGTAGATACTTATGTATCTAATGCTCCAAATATATTCAAGTGAATATCTACTCGACAGGATAAAAGTAGTCGGGCTCATTGTCGACCTCACAAATCCAACTCGGCTATATGAATATACCCTAAAAATTAAAGTTGAACCAACATAACTCAAAGATACTATTGTATCACAAACACTGTCAAAGATAGTCAAACATTTGTCACACGACATGTGAAAAACTCTTTAATCAGGGAAATCTGTCCATTCAACCACTCAACACACAAATAGGAATGTAATGATGCAAGGTGCAAATACTTGCTTGTCTCAGTATTGCAGTGTGCATGAGAAGCACGCCAACGGCAGTCCTAGAAGCCTTGTTCGACCTTCTCCCACTACACCTCGTGATAATGGCAGAAACAAGGATGGGTTCATTCAGGCTGCAAAACAACTTGAGCAATAAAACAGTTATATCAGGATATATCAATTAAGGACATTATAAGTGAAGCCATTTTAGATATGAAAATAGACTATATGGCCACTAAACTTCTTCCCGGCCCTGAACAAGAGGTAGAGACCTCACAGAAAGGACTGGCAAGACCCAAGCAGACTGAAGTTTCCCCGAGGTGGTATACAGAAGGGTCAAAGACTGCAATAAGGACAGGACCAGGGGTGTATAGTGAAATGAGGAACGCATAACTTTGTATTTCAGGAGGAGATTTATGCTATCCTACAATGTGTCAGGATTAAAAAATACAGGACTGATACTTATAGGATGAGCATTATTAACTGAGAGCCAGGCAGCCCATGCGGCTTTAAATAAACGCAAGGTAATTAGTCCAGTCATTGGATATTTTTACCTGGAAATAAGTCCGGAAGTTTTGAAACTTTGCAGGTTTGTAGGTTTGGATGTCCAGAACTAAAATTCAGAAAATGCACAATCCGAGACATGCCGCCGGTGCCTCCATCTTGTTAATATGGCGCCCAAAAATGGTTTTTTTCCATTAATCTCCAAAACTGTGCGTTTTTCGGAAAAATATATTGAGAGCAAAATTGAAGAGGAAGAAATTTCCTACAAGAAATGTTCTAGGAATATTTTAGCTAAAGTAAACCGTTAAGACACAAATACGCTCGCCAAATTAAAAATTTTGCGTAAGTTTTCTGTAGAGGCGAATTTCGTAAATAATATGTGTAGTAGGGGTCCCCAAATCTAATATTTTAGGACTAAATATTTATCACGAAACAGTGGCATATCTTTTATTCAATCAATCGATTAATTCATTAATTAATCCATGTTAACAATTTATGATCAATTAATTTCGATTTAAAATGCTGTACTTGTTTCCACATCACCCAAGAGGTAAAGTACACGGCGCGGTTTTTTAACGTGGTTTCCCCTGTAGGCATAAACCACTTAGATACTAAAATTATATTTGGCAAAGGTCAGACGGACCTGGCTCGTTGATTTCCATATCTTCACTCACTTTAGCAAAAATATGCTAGGAACATTTCATGTGGGAAATTTCTTCTTATTCAATTTTGCTCTCAACATATTTTTTCGAAAAACGTACAGACGGGCTAAACGGCTAAACGGTTGTGTCTAGACGGGATGCTGCCTCTCAACTGTTTAGGATCAGACGAAGCGGCAATTTGCGCTTTGTTCTTTCATTAAAAAAATCCAAGATAAACACAGGTGAATGCTGCATAAGACTCGTGTTAGTAAGGTAAAGCTAAACATAAAATTAAACGATTTAAGAAATATTTGTTTTGAAATGGGGAGACAGTTTTCGAGATATTTGACTGTCAAATAGTTGCAGCTATAAGATTTTTGTTCAACATTTACATATAATCTATAGAGGTCTTCAAAGTACTATAGAAATTTATTCTAAATTCGGACAAAGAACTTTTAATATTTTGTCAATTTTTCTGAAGATGTAGAAGATGTCGAAACAAGACGTTAACCTTTATTTCATAATAAATATTCCAATAAAAATTAATTTAATTCATTAGTGTTTTCCACAAATCTGATTCTATTCAGATACGCCAATGGAAAATTTTTCTACATTAACTTATTCCTTTTCTTTAAAGTCACTCTTTACGATTTAGTCCATTTAGGTGGTGGAAAAACCCACAAATGCTCAACTCTATAAAAGATGACAGGATTAGACAATTTCGAATTGTGCAATTTAAAATCCGATTTTCCTGTGGTGCAATTCCACTGCATTAAATCTCACTAGTTTTCCTCAGTCTTCGTAAAGACAATAATAAAGCTTAAAGGATTCTGCCGTGATTATATTATCCCTTTTTTGTTGATTAGGAACGGAAGATTGGGTTTCTTTGTCACTGGAAATTGCAAAATATTCCTAATAGTACATTCAGCGAACCCAAATGTTTCTTTTTAAAAGCTGTAAGTTGAATGTACCACTTTATATTTTAATGTATACACAAATAATTTTAATTGTCAATATAATATAATTTTGTTATAAAGAATTATCAAAAATTGGTGAAATTTATTATTGGTGAAAGCACTAGTAGTGCCCCTCATATAATTATATTAAATGTAGGTCATTCACGTAATACCTAGCGTTAGCAATTACTTAATTATTTAATACATTTATAATATTGGATATATATGTTTATCAGCAATGATATAAAAGTATTAGTAAGCATAAATATATTTAGATTTTGATAATGATGACATATAATATTACAGTTTATAATTAGTAAGAGATTTTATAAGATAAGATAAGTTGAACTTCACTGAGGTCAGTTGGGTTGACCGAAGTTTAAGTACATACATTTTATGTAAAGTTAATGTAAAAATATAAAATAAAACTGATTTTTTATCACCAACTTTAATCCTTTTACACACCGAGTTAATTAATATGATACATAGAACAAACAAAACAGTCTACATTTCATAATAAATGAAATGAATTTGCTGTTATTTCAGCTGTTGTTTGTAATCCAAATTTAAGTTTACCGGAATCAAGTCCCAGAGGATACTAAACAACAAACTCCATTTATATTGTTCTTTGAGCAGTTTGGATTCACAGGCAAACAAAGTATAGTTGAACAAAATATAAAGAGTTTTGGAACAAGAAACTGTCAGGAGAAAATAAAACATTGTATGTTTAAGTGTATTTTCATTTAAGCAAACGAGGAATATTTCAGTCGCACTATAGGATAATATAACTTGGATAGTTGAGGATGTAGTTAAAGGAATAGTAAGCTAGGGACGATGCAACGGGTCAAATAATACGATCAGGTGAACAAAAATGTTGAGAGCGAACTGAGAAAACGATTTGGTACGTGATTTATTGATTTGATCAATACAGCCAGTCAAGGTTCCATGTCTTTGGCACCTCAGCATTTTGGATTTGTGTGCTTTTGGTTGCACTGTTTATGCATCTTCATCAAGGTCCTTCTTAGAGAAATCCTTCCTTGGGTGCGCTAGTCCCAAAACTTTACATCTCCACTAAGTCAGAGTTTCGCATTCGAAGACAATGTGTGAGGTTGTTTCTTCTTCTTCCATGCACCACCGTCAAACGAGCTCATCCTTCCTTAGGGTACAGTGACCGGTTAGTTGTCCTGTCATCTTTTAGTGAAAACAATGTTAGACTATTTCTTTGTTAGAATGTCTGCCGTTCCATAATCTACAATACACTTGTACCTCGGGATCCACTTGAGTGTATTACTCTATTGTGGTTTCCCAGAAGTTGGGAGTTTTTGTAGGCAGTCCCAGACCAGCCTAACGATTCCAGTAATTATAACAAATTCAATTGTTACCAACGAGGAAAAAAAGAACCTGCTACCGGGACCAATTGTGAACCTAAACCATTCAGGGACTCACTCAAACACACAAAATTTCATCAAAAATTTTCAATAAACAAAATAAGTTTTTCATATTCTGCAAAGTTGAGTGGACACAAGTGATAATTTTTTTCAATGGCTTTGGATTGCATAATCCATTCAGCCACGAATTTATTATACTGCTTGTTCCAATAGTTAGCCTAGGAGAATAGGCATAGTATATAGATATATTATAAAATTGTCTTGTAAACACTACATTGACAGAGCAAGTACTCCCCATTAACGGCCCTAATCAACTTAAATGATGGGTACTTTTTTTCGGGCCGAGATGGGAAACTCATGTTCGGAATGGGTCCAGGACCCAAACAGTGTTGGACTCATTTCCATTTTATTCGGATAACTTCTTGCAGCAAAAGGCTCAATTGGTAAAACAGAGTGGATTTTGGTATAAAGATTATTGAGATTCCACAAAGTAAGGGTCCAAACAGTAAATTCAAATAAAGATTATTGCTTCGATTACAGAAGGCATACCATTCAATATCCCAATCTTGCTTTAAACATTGTCTACGAATTGCTGTAAGATCTCTTCTATTTAGCCAATTGGTTTCTGTACCTTTTAAGATCGCTTCTTTAGCAAAATAATCTGCTTTAATGTTTCCAAAAATACCAACGTGTCCCTCCACCCAAATGAACCAGATAGAACTATTTATTCCATGTAATTTTAGTTGATTTTCTAGAATTCTTACAATGAGCCCATTCTTGTGAAGCTGATTAAGTGAGTTTTCTAAAGCAGATAACGCAGACTTTAAATCAGACATGATTACAATTTGCTGATCAGAGATTTGGCCCATTCTAGAGCTTGGTATATTGCAAATAGTTCTGCGGAATATATGGAACAATTCTGATTCAACTTAAACATCATAGTTTTGGATGTATACAGCACAACCAACTCCTAACTTTGACTTCGAACCATCTGTGAAAATCTTGCATGGTTTTTCAAACTTTCCAAGTAGTTCGTGAAGAGCAATGGAGTTATTACCATCAAAAGAGGGAAAGCAAACGTTGGCCCGGGAATATGAGATATTAAAAGTGTCTTGGTAGAATGTAATTTCAGCTGGAATATCTAAATAGGAGGAGACATTGGGATATGATACGGCTAATGTTGGAGAATTTTTATTGTGCCACCACTTATCAACTAAATTAGACTTAGAGATGTCACATATTTTTCGCAATAGTTTAATCTGATTGTTAGCTTGATTAGTATAAACTTCTCAGCTAAAAATATTCGTCTTAAATGCAGGGGACAAGTGATAATATTTAATTCAATCGTCAATAATATTGAGTTTCAAAAACCCGTTTTTTGTAAACAAATTAGAATTGCAATTACAAATTTTATTATCATAATTTATAGTTTGTAAATATAGAATACACGCATTTCCCAATATTAGAGTCACGCAAAACAGTTAGAAAAAAATTATTTTTCAAGCTTTACTTTATTGGTTCTCAACATGAAATGGTTTCCAATTTAAATTTATAATTTGCTGTGGCAGTTTCAGTATACACATTGAATTAAACAAGTTAAAATAGAAATACCTTTTGTATGTTCCTTGTGGTATATTATTTTTTTATCGGAATTAAACCAGAATGTTTTTTGAATATTTATTTTCAACTTTTCGGTAGCGCTTCCAGCTGTAGTAATAAAAAAATTATTTTTTCTACAGTCGCGCGTAAAATGACTAATTACTATATTCAAATGAAATCGTAAAGTCGACAAGTGCCGAGGATAGTTACTTTAAGCTCTAGCGCAAAAAAGGAATCTTTTTCGCTCGCTTATTTGATCAAAGCACACCCTCCGAATTAACTTAATTGGTGAATAATTAACAATTCATCAGATTAAAAATCAAATAAAATTATATGAAAATTGTCAAAAATTTTGCAATAGGGTCAATAATTGTCAAAAATGGTCGATAATTGTGAAAAATTTTCGAAGAATGGTCAAACATTTTAAAAAATTGTCAAAAATGGTCAATTGTCAAAAATTTTAAATTTTTTTTGAAAAATAGTCAAAAATTTTCAAGTATTGCCAAAAATGGTCAAAAATTGTCAGAAACTGTCAAGAATGGACAATTATTGTCGAAATTGGTCAATAATTGTCAAAAAATTTTAAAATTTTGAAAAATGGAGGATAATTGTCAAAAGTTTTGAAAATTGTTAAAATTTTTGAAAATTTTTGAAAAACTTTGAAAAATTGTCAAAAATGGCCAATAATTGTCAAAAACTATCAAAAAAAGTCAAAAATTGTCAAAAAAGGACAAGTAATGTTGAAAATTGTCAAAATTTTGAAAAATAGTTGATAATTGCCAAAAATTGTTAAAGTTTCTAAAAAATTGTCAAAAATTTTGAAATATGGTCAAAAAAGGTCAATAATTGTCAAAAATGGTCAAAAATTTAGAAAAATAGTCTAAAATTTTGAAAAATTGTCAAAAATGGTTAAAAATCGTCAATTATTGTTAAAAACTGTTGAAAATGGACAATTATCGCTAAAAACTGTCGAAAATGGTTGAAAATTGTCATCATTTTTAAAAATGGTAAAAAATTTGGAAAAATGGTCACTAATTTGAAAAACAGTCAAAATGGTCAGTAATTGTCAAAAATGGTCAATAATTGTTAGAATTTTGAAAAATGGTCAATAATTGTGAAAATTTTGAGAAATGGTCAATAATCGTCAGAAGTTGTCAAAATTTTGAAAAATAGTCAATAAATAATACGAGCCGTTTTCGAAAATCGATTTAAACACGTAATTTATAAAATCGATTTACTAAAAATCGATTAATATTACTATAAAAATTGATAGCTAAAAATCGATTATAAGAAAATAATAATCCATTTATATAAAAATCGATTATTTTTCAACATCCCTAATCAGTAGATCTTTCTAACGTTAATCATGATGAATAGCGAAAATGACGATTATTCGAAAGATCGCCACAGTCAATAAATAATACGAGCCGTTTCCGAAAATCGATTAAAACACGTAATTTATAAAATCGATTTACTAAAAATCGATTAATACTACTATAAAAATCGATTATTTTTTAACAACCCTAGTCAGTAGATCTTTTTAAGGTTAATCATGATGAATAGCGAAAATAACGATTATTCTAGCACTCCTATTATAACCTAAGATAATATGAAAAACTGTTTTAATTATTAAAAGGGCGACTGTAGAAAAAATTGTGTGTGTTTTTCGAGCGTAAAGTAAAATTGCCGCTTTCGAATGATCGCCGCAACATTCTTTCTCAATCGGCAATCTGTTACTTTATGCTCTAAATCACAAATAACTATTTCGACACTTTCCTGTAAAATTGTCGTATTTAGTGAAGCGTATTAGCAATAGATATCGAAGATACTAGATTTTATACTATTAAAACGCCTTACAAAGTTTTTTAAAAATATTTTTCAAAAAACAATGACCGTTCAACCAATAAGAAGCAACTATTTCTCGGGCTTTATGCCCCGACAGACATTGAATTACACTTCAAAGTTAAACGGGGTTGGTATATCTACAAGATATAACCAACCATTCAAGAACAATAGCATTTATGATTTTTAGAGAAAAAATGGTTTATTAATTTTAATATTTAGTCGCAAAAATAGATTGTTAATTAACAAAAGCATTTTTTAGCAACAAATAAATTTTTTTAAGGAACCGTTTTTTCTCTAAACATCATAAATTGTGAATTTACTGTTTGGACCCTTACTTTGTGGAATCTACTCATATTAATGTTATAAATCAAACTAACTGTTTCTAATTAATTCCACTATTTAATTAAAAAAAAATTAATAAATTTCATAAATTTTTTTTTTTAATTAAATAGTGGAATTAATTAGAAACAGTTAGTTTGATTTATAACATTTATCATAAATTGTATCAACCAATAGATTACGCAAAAAAAATTTTTGATTAGCACATAAACAATGCATTTGTTTATAACAATTTCTTAAACAATGGTAATAAAAAATAAAAAAAAAATTTTATGTATCTTTTAACATTTAAAAATCGAAACATTCAAGATATAAAAAAAAATTATTAATTACTTTTTTGTAAATTTTTAATTTTTACGTATGTTCAATAGTTAATAAAAAAGTGAAAAATCAAAATTTATGAATTTTTCCATTTTTCCTATTAAGAATAACTCCACAAAGTAAAAAAAATCTTAAGCTTTTAGTTTAATAATTATCGCGGTTTTTCTGTTAACATTTAATGTAGAAAAAATTGTTAATTAACAAATGGATAAATAATGGAAAAATTGGGATACAAATTTTTTAACCGCGGATTATTGTTTATTTATGTATCCCAATAGTACTTGAATTTTATTATTCCTTAATATTCATATTTAATATGTTAAAATAATTTTTTAAGTTACTGTGTCCGACTGACGGACCGCGCGTGAAAGTCAGACTACCCGGTTTTGGCTCTATTTTCAGGGCTCTGTAAAAATTATAAATATTGGAGATACAGTTCCGGGAGTCGGAACTTTTTTTTAGTAAATTCAATGATCTTTTTTTTTAATTTCGAAAATCTTCAATAGTTTTCGAGATATTCAAAAAAACTAAACCCCCACTTTTTTTTACTATATTGTTTATAACTTTTGCAATTTTTTTCGGCCCCTTTCGGAACCTTTCCTTAAACTATCTTCATAACAATCCGAATCGAATGACACCTTAATCCTAATTTTCGGTGAATATACAAAAATTTTGAGGAAAATCGTACATGTGAACTAGACTAGACATGAAAAACTAATATCATTGCGAATACCTGAAGCTACTTCTGTCGCCCGTGCGCAGGGATTTAATAAACCAGTAGTTAAAAGGTTTTACGAGATGCTAAACGTTGTTATATCTGAACATAACTTAAAATAAGATCAGATATATAATATGGACGAATCAGGATTTTCCACGGTCCAATCAAAAACTGAAAAAATCCTGGCGGTAAGAGGAAGAAAGCAAGTCGGTACACTGACCAGCGCGGAGAGAGGTGGTCATTTTTCCACATGTTGTGTTAATGCCATGGGTAATTTCATACCTCCTGCTCTCATATTTCCAAGGAAAAACATGAAAAGCGAGTTAATGGATAAGGCTCGTCAGCTGGATATGCGAATGAGACAGGCTATATGACTGGAGAAATTTGCGTTAAATGGCTGAAACACTTTAAAGAATTTGCAAATCCATCTACCGAAAGAAAAATTTTGCTTTTACTGGATGGTCACTCGAGCCATTAAAAAATTTAGAAGTGCTAGAATATGCCAAGGCCAATAACATAATTCTTTTCTGTTTTCCCGCCCATTGCACACATCGCTTACAACCTTTAGATGTATCATTTTATGGGTCACTTACTACCTATTACAATCAATCTATCAGATGTTGGCTCAGAGCTCACCCTGGGCATGCTTTGACTCATTATCAAGTAGCCAATGAAGCCTTTTTAAAAGCGGCAACTTTGGGTAACGCAAGAAGTGGCTTCCAGAAAACTGGCATGAAGACGTATTTCCAGAATGGATGTTTAGTCCTTCAGATGTTACTGATATCACTGCTCAGCAGGAAAATAACACTACTGCTATTCCTGAAAATACCGATTATTATTTTGAACAAATATCTGTTCCGTCTACATCAAGACCATTGAATAGCAATTCCGAAATAAAAGCTGATTCGTCCTCATCAAAATCTTCGAGCAATGATCCATTGGCTTCGGACCCATTAAACAGCAAATCAGAAAAAGTGGTTGAACTAATTCAAGAGCTATCACCTTTGCCAACGGTTGAAACATCTAAAGGGAAGAGAGTGCAGCGCAAAAAGGGAAAATATGGGATAATTAATTCAACACCAGAACTAGAGGAGATAAAAGCAATTTAAAGGCAAAAAAGGGAAGTGGAACAAAGAAGAGCAGCCAAAAGAGCAAAGAAGAATTTGTTAGAGTTCGACACAGAAGAAATACTAATTCAGGAAAGTGATGAAGATGAGGATGCTGCCTGCCTCTACTGTAATGGACTGTATTCCGAATCAAGGAGAAATGACTTTTGGATTCGTTGCCAAACATGCAAAAAGTGGAGCCACGTCGATTGCGCAGGAGTCGATAGAAAAATAGAGATTTTTGTGTGCGGCATTTGCCAGTAACTTTTAATAACTTGATGTTCTTTTTATTCTTGTTTTATAAGTTTTTTTAATCTTGATGTTTAATCTTGTAAGTTTTTTTAATCTTGATGTAATTTTTGACAAAATGTTTTTTTTTTTGATAATTTTTAATAAAAACGTAAAAAATAAAAAAATTATAATTTTCGAATAGCAACAGCCTAATTTTCTAAGGGGGCTATCAAAGCTTGAGGAAAGGGTCCATTATACACTGATATTAGGGTATGTTGGCCCCTTTGCCAATTTTTTAAAAATGTCAGTTTATAAAAAAAGTGTTAATAATTTCAATATTATAACATTATCTTCAGCCATTTAACCATTTTAAAAAAGGGGTCAACAAGGCCCGTTTTCCCGTATGCAGGCGCAAAGTCTGTTTCATCATCTTACTGACAAAGACGGCACGTCGGATCTTTATACAGTCCAAGTCTTACCATACCATATTCAGACGACAGTGTCCTATTAAAAGGCTTGTTAAACAACGTAGACCATGCACCACATAGTCCAACACTAGTTTGGAAACATTCTTCGAAAGATGTTTAAAATCTTATCTACTAATGTAAAAGTTATGTAATCATTCCAACTTAACGAGTAGCGTGCACGCTAGATGGCACTATGAAGTTTTTTTTGTGGAAATCTAGTTTTCTTTGAAAATTATTAAATAGAAGTATACATTTTAAATCCTGGGTTACTGATGTAAACTAAATTAGCAACAAACTGGTAAAAACCGCATATCGATCTCTTTCTCCTATCCCGATATATCTTAAAGTCTGTTTAAATTTTAAGAATTTTCCTTTGAAGAGTGAAATTCAACAATTTTGGACGCTTACCGGCTTTCCACAAATATATTTTCATACAATGTCATACACGGGACCTATTACGCTTGGAATTTAACGCAGTAAAATTATCCTATAAATCAGATGAGGAATACTTGAAGTATGTTTTTATCTAAGATGCCAAATTTCAATTATTTTCAGCTGACGCAAACGGTTTGTTTTATCTTATAATCGTGGATAGAATTATTTGTTGTCACAGTGTAAGTATATAATTTATTAAACTTCACTGTAATAAATCAATTATCTTAATAGAAACGGAGTTCTCATCCTTTCAAACTTCTTCCATGGCTACTATTAGGTACTGAATGCACGTACAGTCGATTAGTTATCGAAATTCGAGCCTTCCTACTTTTACATCTATTTACAACGTCTCGAGTTTCCCCTTTCATAATGCTCGTGCTGCAGTTGTGAGAGGGATTCTAATAAAAAGGCTCGTAAACACATTAACTTCCGCATTAAGTTTTACCTTTAATATAATTTTATTGGTTTGTTTGGTTTTAGTAAACTGAATCAAATTTCTAGCCAATAAGGACTTAAATGGCTCTGAATACTTGAAGCGGCTATCACCTACCTTTTGAATAACCGTGTGTATCATTTTAACGACACAGGACGGCATAAACAACTATCCGATTAGTTGGTGCAAATGCAAAATACTGTAATTGGGTCACTTTAGTTCTTCTTTTGTATTAGCATGTTACCTTATTTTTTTAATTGGTTGGTTTATTTATTTTTTTGAAACTTAGTGGCCCATGCTGCAATATCACCAATCAAAATAGTGACGATTCTGTTGGTAAATAAAATTATTACAAAATAACTGATGTAAATTTTTTTAGGTCTGCTTCAAGTGTTGGAGGGTACTCTTCCTGGAAACCTCTAAGACTGCCAATGAAGAAATTTAAAATAATTAAAAGTAAAGACAAATAATATAAATACGCCGAGAAAGACGCTTTAAAATATGAGTGTGTCGGTATGAGCTTAACTAATACAGATTTACATAGTGCCTTACCTTATAAGTAAAAAGTGCATTTGGAACAGAAACATTATGGTACCTACATAAAAAAGACATGGATTTTGATTTCACGCTAACAATTTTTTATCTTTTTACCCCTTACATTTATAGCGTTTAGTTGAAAAATGTGATCGGTATAGTTAAAAACTATATAAAATATCTACAACTATATTGAAAACGCCAAAATTATATTGAAAAACGTGAAAACTTATTTTTTATAATTTTAAGGTTATGTCAAAAATTAACTAATAAAAAGTTGTAGATTTCAATGTTCTACAACTTTTCTATTTGATAATTTTCTCTCTGACGTCAACTTTCACCGGAATTCTATTAAAACCATGTTTCACTCATATTTATCCCTGTTCAATCCCACTCATAACGCACCTGCTCACATATTTTTTTGTAAGCCAAGCTTCGATCATTAAACGGACTAGATGAATAGCCCGCTATACTGACAACACACTTTGTTTGAAGCCAACATCGAAGTCGATTCTCTCATTCCAAAACATGGATAGCAATCAAAGCAGCAAATATCACAGGTGCCGTGCTGTCTGAGGACTAAAATTTATTGAAAATATTCATCTTATATTTATTTATTACTCGAGGAATGAATTTAAGGTGCCGTACACGACGATTCACCAATATTATTTGCTCATCTTCTCTTTGGATGGGACAATCAGTATACATTTTTTTCAATTATTTGAAAATATTGACTGACTTCGCTTTGGTTGAGACAATCAGCATAGCAAACTTTCAATAATTTAAAAATATCGAATGTTCAATTTCTCTTTGGATGGGCCAATCAGTATAACATATTTTTAATTATTCGAAAATATTTACCCACTTCGCTTTGGTTGGGACCATCAGTAAGTACTTATAGCAAACTTTTAATTATTTGAAAATATCGAATGTTCAATTTCCCTTTGGATGGGACAATCAGTATAACATATATTTACTTATTTAAAAATATTTACCGACTTCGCTTTGGTAGGGACAATCAGTATATATCATACTTTTAATAATTTGAAAATATCAAATGCTCATCTTCTCTTTGGATGGGACAATCCAGTTTCAGTTGTACCAACTTAAATTAACAAAAGTTACTAAATTATAAGCATTACATTACGTAATATTTGAAATTATTCAAAGTATTATACGTTATTTTATTTATTCATAGCTCAATTGGGTCATGAAAGTTTAAAATGGGGAAAAATTGTTTCTAAATATCAATCCTAAAACTGTAAATTAAATGTTAGCACATACCCATGTAGCAAACTGTAGCTTCAAACGTCCATTAGCTTTCTTTATGATGTAGTAGTACAAAAACTGGTTGTTTGCTTTATATTGGATAGTGAAAAAGTATAAATATGAAAAATAGTATTAAAATCAAATTGTTTTCTACACTACGTAATTAAAAAGTGTCAAGGGATAGTAAATTGTTGAAATATAGGGTAATAAAGCATTATTTAATCTTCTATTATAAAAGGCAAAAGTGATTGACTTGAGTATCAACGCACAGACCAAACCCTTAGGGCTAGAAACTTAAAATTTCGCACACATATTCCTCTTATGAGGTAGGCATCCACTAAGTAAGGATTTTACAAAATTCTACCCACAAGGGGGTGAAATAGGGGATAAAAGTTTGTATGAAACTTTTTATTCCTTGGACATATTTTCATGAAATTTGGCATGAATTGAGTACGGCAAAAATGATGAGTTACGCATTTAAGCGTTTTCTAAAATTCAACCCCGGAGAGGGTAAAATACGGGATGAAATATACGTTAGACATATTTGCATGAAATTTCGCATGAATTGAGTACGGCAAAAAAAATGAGTTACGTATTTCAGCGTTTTCTAAGATTAAACACCTAAGACGGGAAATTGGGGATGAAAGTTTTAAATAAACGCACAGGCCAAACCCTTAGGGCTAGAAACTTGACATTTCGCACACATATTCCTCTTATGACGTAGGCATCCACTAAAGAAGGATTTTTTTGAAATTAAACCCTCAAGGGGGTGAAATAGGGGATAAAAGTTTGTATTAAACATTTTATTCCTTGGACATATTTGCACGAAATTTGGCATGAATTGAGTACGGCAAAAATGATGAGTTACGCATTTAAGCATTTTCTAAAATTGAACCCCGGAGAGGGTAAAATTGGGGATAAAATCAATATTCCTTAGACATATTTTCATGAAATTTGGCATGAATTGATTACGGCAAAAATGATGAGTTACGCATTTAAGCGTTTTCTAAAATTCAACCCCGGAGAGGGTAAAATACGGGATGAAATATTCGTTAGACATATTTTCATGAAATTTCGCATGAATTGAGTACGGCAAAAAAAATGAGTTACGTATTTCAGCGTTTTCTAAGATTAAACCCCTAAGACGGAAAATAGGGGATGAAAGTTTTAGTTAAACGCACAGGCCAAACTCTTAGGGCTAGAAACTTCAAATTTCGCATACGTATTCCTCTTATGTCGTAGGCATCCACTAAGGAAGTATTTTTCAAAATTCAACCCACAAGGGGGTGAAATAGGGGATACAATTTTGTATGAAACTTATTATTCCTTGGACATATTTGCATGAAATTTCGTATGAATTGAGTACGGCAAAAATAATGAGTTACGTATTATAGTGTTTTCTAAATTTAAACCCTTAAGAGAGAAAATAGGGGATGAAAGTTTTACATAAACGCACAGGCCAAACCCCTAGGGCTAGAAACTTAAAATTTCGCACACATATTCCTCTTATGACCTAGCTATCCATTAAGGAAGGATTTTTTGAAATTCAACCCCAAAGGGGGTGAAATAGGGTATAAAAGTTTGTATGAAACTTTTTATTCCTTGGACATATTTGCATGAAATTTCGTATGAGTTGAGTACGGCAAAAATAATGAGTTACGTATTTCAGCGTTTTCTAAGATTAAACCCCTAAGACGGAAAAAAGGGGATGAAAGTTTTAAATGAACGCACAGGCCAAACCCTTAGGGCTAAAAACTTAAAATTTCGCACACATATTCCTCTTATGGCGTAGGCATCCACTAAAGTAGGATTTTTTGAAATTCAACCCTCAAGGGGGTGAAATAGGGGATAAAAGTTTGTATTAAACATTTTATTCCTTGGACATATTTGCATGAAATTTCGTATGGATTGAGTACGGCAAAAATGAGTTACGTATTTCAGCGTTTTCTAAAATTCAACCCCGAAGAGGGTAAAATTAGGGGATGAAATCAATATTCCTTAGACATATTTTCATGAAATTTGGCATGAATAGAGTACGGCAAAAATGATGAATTACGCATTTAAGCGTTTTCTAAAATTCAACCCCGGAGAGGGTAAAATACGGGATGAAATATTCGTTAGACATATTTGCATGAAATTTCGCATGAATTGAGTACGGCAAAAATAATGAGTTACGTATTTCAGCGTTTTCTAAGATTAGACCCATAAGACGGAAAATAGGGGATGAAAGTTTTAAATAAACGCACAGGCCAAACCCTAAGGGCTAGAAACTTAAAATTTCGCACACATATTCCTCATATGACATAGGCATCCACTGAAAAGGGATTTTATGAAATTCGACCCCCAAGGGGGTAAAATAGGGGATAAAAGTTTGTATGAAACTTTTTATTCCTTGGACATATTTGCATGAAATTTCGTATGAATTGAGTACGGCAAAAATAATGAGTTACGTATTTCAGCGTTTTCTAAAATTCAACCCCGAAGAGGGTGAAATTGGGGATGAAATTAATATTCCTTAGACATATTTGCATGAAATTTGGCATGAATTGAGTATGGCAAAAATGACGAGTTACGTATTTCAGCGTTCTCTAAAATTCAACCCCGGAGAGGGTAAATTACGGGATGAAGTAGTCGTTAGACATATTTGCATGAAATTTCGCATGAATTGAGTACGGCAAAAATAATGAGTTACGTATTTCAGCGTTTTCTAAGATTAGACCCCTAAGACGGAAAATAGGGGATGAAAGTTTTAAATAAACGCACAGGCCAAACCCTTAGGGCTAGAAACTTAAAATTTCGCACACATATTCCTCTTATGACGTAGGCATCCACTGAAGAGGGATTTTATGAAATTCAACCCCCAAGGGGGTAAAATATGGGATAAAAGTTTGTATTAAACATTTTATTCCTTGGACATATTTGCATGAAATTTCGTATGAATTGAGTACTGCAAAAATAATGAGTTACGTATTTCAGCGTTTTCTAGAATTCACCCAGAAGAGGGTAAAATTGGGGATGAAATTAATATTCCTTAGACATATTTGCATGAAATTTGGCATGAACTGAGTACAGCAAAAATGATGAGTTACGCATTTAAGCGTTTTCTAAAATTCAACCCCGGAGAGGGTAAAATACGGGATGAAATATACGTTAGACATATTTGCATGAAATTTCGCATGAATTGAGTATACGGCAAAAATAATGAGTTACGTATTTCAGCGTTTTCAAAGATTAAACACCTAAGACGGGAAATAGGGGATGAAAGTTTTAAATAAACGCACAGGCCAAACCCTTAGGGTAAAATTTCGCACACATATTCCTCTTATGACGTAGGCATCCACTAAAGAAGGATTTTTTGAAATTCAACCCTCAAGGGGGTGAAATAGGGGATAAAAGTTTGTATTAAACATTTTATCCCTTGGACATGTTTGCATGAAATTTCGTATGAATTGAGTACGGAAAAAATAATGAGTTACGTATTTCAGCGTTTTCTAAAATTCAACCCCGAAGAGGGTAAAATTGGGGATGAAATTAATATTCCTTAGACATATTTGCATGAAATTTGGCACGAATTGAGTACGGCAAAAATGATGAGTTACACATTTAAGCGTTTTCTAAAATTCAACCCCGGATAAGGTAAAATACGGGATGAAATATTCGTTAGACCTATTTGCATGAAATTTCGCATAAATTGAGTACGGCAAAAATGATGAGTTACGTATTTTAGCGTTTTCTCAGGGACTTATGGCCGTTGGTTTTGTCCAAAGGAATAATTATTATTAATTGAATTTACTGTTTGCACCCTTACTTTGTGGAATCTACTCATATTACTTTTTCAAATGAAACTAATTGTTTCTAATTAATTCCACTATTTAATGAAAAAATTATGAAAACTCTAAGATATTGATAATTATTTCGATAGGGCTAATAATACCTAAGCTTTAATATTTGTATAATCATATCTTCTTCTTTTTTCTATTCATATATATTAAGTCAATCACAAGATAGGTCACTTACTATTTGGTCTAGCCAAAATATTAAACATCAAGCAGGCATCACATAAAATGTAACTTCTGTCATTCTGACGATGATATGTCAATATCGAAATAATTATCAATATCTTAGAGTTTTCATAATTTTTTTATAAAATAGTGGAATTGATTAGAAACACTTAGTTTCATTTGAAAAAGTAAATTATTAATAAGCTGACGTGACAGTAAACGTACATTTTTGCAGAATTGTATCATTTTTTTGTGATTTATTCATCGAATGTCTTGTTAAAATTAATAAAACATATTTAATTATTTCTATTTAAATTGCGACATCTTTTTGCCAAGAATATTAATGCTCATATACAACTTATTTCTAATTTATGATCTCTAAGATAGCTGATGGAGAAAACACTGCAATAAAATAATATTTTGATTTACACCAATTTAATTTTTTCGGTAACATACCCTAAAAATCCAAAATAAATCTACGCTGCTTTCCATAATTATGAGAAAAAATTATCATCAGATCCTCAGTGAAAGGATGCCGAGTACTTTAAACTGAACGAGTCGCAATGTTTTATCATTTTCAAAGAAACTTTCCCTTGAGAAGAATTTCTCTTTTTAAATGAAGCTGTGCATACATTTTAAACATTGAATACAAAAATTCCGCACGGAGTATGTGAGTACACAAAAAGTACAAACTTCAGAAAATCGTTTAAAATAACTCGTAAGCATAGGCGTGCAAACATGAAGAAAAATAAATTTTCATGTCCGTAGGGGGTTGAACAAAGGACATACGATATGTTGCTTAATTTGAAATTGAGTTACATATTAATAGATATGGAAGATAATAGATTTAATACTATCATAACGCCTTAAAAAGTTTTGAAAAATATTTTTCAAAAAATAATGACCATTCAACTAAGAAGAAACAACTACTTCTCGGGCTATATGCCCCGACAGACATTGAATTACACTTGTAGGATACACAAGATCTAGAAGATATAGCCAACCATTCTGGTTTGTAGTTAGAAGGGACAAAAACACTTGTAGACCGGTTTTATGTCAATCTAGAATTTTGGTTTGTGTTTGGGTTTGGTTTGTGGGGACGTCGCTGTTTTCGCATTTTTAACATTTCCTTTACTTGAGGATATGTACTGGTGTGATTTCAGTGTTGTCTCTTCAGTCTTGTCCCTTCTAACTACAAACTAGAATGGTTGGTTATACACCAACCCCGTTTAACTTAGAAGTGTAATTCAATGTCTGATGGGGCATAAAGCCCGAGAAGTCTTTGTTTCTTCTTAGTTGAACGGACATTTTTTTAAAAATATTTTTCAAAACTTTGTAAGGCGTTCTAATAGTCTAAAAAACGACAATTTCACAGGAAACTAATTAAGTATTAAATATTAATATTTGTGGGCGTTTGTTTTTGGCCGTCATATTTGTAGGTATTTACAGCATCAACAATTATTCCATTATCTAAACAGTAATTACTACTCACATATATCGTTTTTTTTTTGTTTAACCCAGTCCTCGAAATTTGTCACCTTACCTGAAACAAAAAAAAAACACAATGAATCAATTCAGGATATTTTCTGCAGCTGGATATAGTCGGAGAGTGGGGCTACATAATACAGTATCGGTAAGGTACACAACATTTAAGTTCATAAATGATTGTAAAAAAATTAACACATCTTCCACGTTGGAAAAACAGTTAAGCCAAACACCTCGTATTACAAAGCTTCGTGAATATTCAAAAGAATTTTTATTTTTCTTATTTTTCCCTTAACTTTTTGTCGCGAGAAGCAGGATTTTATTCTTTTTTTTTGTTTCCAAGCTCTAATTTAATTTGTTCAGTCAGCCAATGGCTTTAAACGGAATTAAGTTAACACCTGTCGTAGACAGGCAAACGGTAGAAAAGAAGAACTTTATTTTCACTACGTTCAAGTAATTTAAAAATAAAAAAAAGTCCATTTCTTATCCCCAGTCGTATGAGTTAGTATATCCAATCTAACGGAAACACATTCGGGAAAGAGTACTTTTTTGTTATCGATTTTTATAACTTTTTTTTAAATTTATATTCGTCTTAAAGACAATAAGTACTGGAAATTTGTAAATAAAACACTTTTCTCATGGATCTCGGTTAATTTTTTTTAATGTTGCAGAGTTTGATCTTCTGAACTATGACTAGTTTGTGAGATTTAGGACATTAAAGTTGGAAAATACTATTTTTCCTAGAAAAACCTTTTTATTATGAATATTTTGCAAGGCTGTTTATACTCACCCATAAGACATTAGTTTTAGACTGTTTTTTAACACAAAATAATGATTGTTACAGGGGTAGGTAATCACGAAATATTTCAAATGAAGCTCTTATTTTTTACTATATTCCAAAATATTATGATAATCAGTTGAGGTGCTAAAATCATCTGTTTATGTCAAAATTCAACATTCCAATATTTCATACAGGGTAATACAAAAAGTGTATGTACCCAGTAGCTATTAGTAGCAAATACAACTTGATGCAAAAATATCTTACCGGTAATTTTTTAAAGGAATTCCAGCTTCCATTTTCTTAAATTTTGCAACATTTTGCACAATTTTTATTCCTTGGCTATGATTTACTTTTCCTTTACCACCGATCAACTTCTTAGGAGGCATCTTAGATTTAAATTAAATCAAATATTTCATTCATAAAATGCTTAGTACACTTCAAATAAAAAACAAAGCCAGGCAGAGAGACTTTGGTCTGAAGTACTTTTTTGATAAAACTTACAATTTTTGAGAAAAATTTAAAAAACCTGAAATTTTTACCTTTAACCCCAAATAACTTTCGACGCACACATGGGATCGATGGGGATTTTTTACACTTTATTTCTAATGGAGAAACCAAGGTCTCCACCAAAATTTGGCTCTCCCCTAATTTTTGTTATTTGATGACTATTTTTATGTCTACTTTGACCGGACTACCATGTATGAAGTAATTTTGAAATTAACCCGGGCATGTTTTGATTATCTATGATAGAAAATATTTTTTAAAAAACTTAAATTTTGTGCGATAGTACATTTTTTATAATTTTGTCACTAAAATAATTCAATAGTTAATATCAAATCTATTCGAGAGCTTTTATTTTGAATGAGTCACTCTGTATATGACGGAAGGTTTGTTGAGATATGTTTCAAACATCAAAACCTCTTAGGATCAGTTGACAATCAATTTGGACAGTGATTGAGTATTAAATCAATAGAATGAAAGTCCGATGCAATTCAATCTTTTTTGGCTTTCAGAACATTGTGCCAACCAACAAATCAAAAAAAATTCAATTACCCTCTTTCAAATAAAAATAGACAAATACTGACAAACAATGCATTAAAGCTTTCCAGTTGCACGAAGAAATCATCCCAAATAAAGCCGGATTACGTTCCCGACTGGCCGTTGTCGAAATTCTTTTCGGATAAAATGTTTAACACCCCACAGTGGAAAACAATCTAAGCAAAATAAAACGTTGAATTCGTTCATATTGCTTTAATAAAATTCAGTGTTCAAAATCAACAACAATCCCGTTTAACAGCAAAAACGGTTTGGAAGAAGAAATGAAAACTAAACTTTTAATTAATTTGGTACAGAAATAGTAAATTTCTAGTTATTCGTGAATCAAGCCAAGTAATATTCTCTATGGAGGAAGAAAATTGAAGATATCTTAATGGTATTTTCCTTCTGCTTACGTGAGTCGTTTAAACTGTTTCCGTTTTATTTTTTACCAATTTTGTAGTTGTGTTAATTCCATTTAATTCATTGTTTTCCTATATTTTGTAAACGCCCTTCTAAGCAAGGGTTGAAGCATTGTTTAAGCATGCATTGTTGTATACCATGGATGTTCTTCATTTTCTAGTGTTAGGTAAAAAGCTTAACTCAATGGAAAGATAAATTAAAAACTAATGATATGGTAGATTCACATACTGATTGGAAAATAAGATTATGAACTGAAATAAAAAATAAAAACCCATTTGTACAGGGATATTGATTATGAAATGGATATTATCGTAGGTATACATTAAGAGTAAAAGTTGTAGGGTTGTAACTGAGTGTAATATATTGTTATGGTATGAATAGGTACTTAATAATAAATTTAAATATTGAATAATCATATAATTTAATTGATACTTGTGCAACCAACTCTATCATTTGATATTCAGAATCATTTATTTTCCATAGTGGAAAAATATAAAATATATTGAATAAGTCAGTCACAAGCCTAAAATAAACATACAAAAGTTAGAAACATTTGGAAACAAAAAAAATAATATGTAAAATTAGTTTTGATACACCCTGTATACTGAATAATTAAAAACTATCAACATAATCAAAAATAGAAATAATAATTTAGTATCTATAATCTTTCAAAGGCAGTCATTGGTACAAATAATTTTAAAATAAAATCTAAGAGAGTTTGTTGGAAAAACAGAGGAAAAAAATCAACAACCGGTTGAAAATTTGAGAAAGAAGGAAGAGATTTTTCTAAGTAAGAAACTAAAGTTGAAATTTATGCAAAAATATTCAAGAAGAAATAAAAAGTTGTTAATACAAAGTTAACTAAACTAATGTAAAGTGATTATAACAATAAATAAGCAAATTAAAGGTAATCCTTACCATAAAGTTTTTGTTGATAAGTAAACACTGGTATAAGCCATATAATATACCAGTTAGTGGTGAATACTGGTAAAAAGTTGAAACCCATATCCGAGGCATAGCATCAATAAATCACAAGTGAGAAGCAGAAAAATATTGAAATCGTTTATCCAGCTCAGACAAAACATTCCAAGTGGCTCAGAGTTTTGGTCCAGGGCCACTGAACATTGAAATTTAGTATGACCTTCAAGAGAAGAAAAGAAATGAATACTTTAATTACGAAAGACAATCAGGTATTATTTATCTATATAATTTAACGTTGAATTTATTGATGTCTAAATTTTAAATTGTTCACATTGCAAAAGTATTACATAAGATTATACTTACTGACAACAATTTTCAAAGGAATCAAACAGGCATTGACCATTATCGATTCCATTCATGATTCTAGAACGTGTCAAATGTCACTTCTTCGTGTATAAAATCAATCATCTTTTCTGTCGTTTTAAAACCATAGATGAAAAAAATTTCGTCCATTTATTAAAACTCTGATAAGTATAATCTTAATTTTGTTGTGAATAAGATAGTGAATGAATTTTAGGTAAGTAAATAAATAGTTTTAATGATTTTTGGATATTTTTGAAAAGTTAATTGAGCAGTTAAGCAGAATTTATCTGTCGAGCTTTTATATGAACTGATGGGTTTAAGTTAAACAATAAACTAAAAGTTTCATTTGTTGAGCATTTATTTGAAATTGAATGTGTTTGTTTTTGTTTCTATAATATATTTTACAATCAACACAGGCTGTCAACGTTGGAACTCTTTGAATGCCAAAGGACAGAGTTGGCCACATAAAATTTGAACTAACAAACAAAAATATAATTCCCTGAGATAGCTTAAATAAAATTACAAAATAATATTCAAATAATATAATAAAGAGTCTCGTAA